>OU611843.1:10000000-12779166 GCA_914767755.1 Agrochola circellaris
TGGACACTAATAGGACAGCTACCCTATAGGTATCTAAATTTAACGAAATAATATTTTAGTACCAGAATAGCAGGAAAAGAAGCTTTATTTAGCATTATTGTTTGTTATTGCTTTGCTCGTCAGTCGACTCTGGTCCGCGTCTCCGTCTAGTGCACTAGTTCCTATCCCTGTGATACGCGCATCAGTTCAGTGCGGTAAAAATGTAGTGTACGCAGTGCAGTGTGATACAATGGACCTAATGAAAGTGCGGATTGAGGCCGCTTTCAGGACCATTACACCAGACATGCTACGCAATGTTCAGGTGTCCATGAACAAGCGAGCGGCCTTGTGCATACAATACCAAGGTCACCACATCGAACCCCATCTTTAAAAATGTAAGTCAATTTACTAAAATAAGCAAAGCTTTAACATTTTACTGTTTACTCGGTAATAAGTAATAATAAGAGATAAAACTAGTTAACCTACCTAAACTTTGTTTCAATTTTTTACGTAAGTTCTGTTATCTCAGTTTTTACGTGCAATTTCTGGCTTGATATTAACGAATAACCTGTAAATCAATAATTACGCATTAATTTTTACATCATGGTAAAGTAGGTACGGTTTAGTGCGCGCGCGCGCAATCGCATTGGGCGGCGCGGCGGCGTATGTTTTTTCTTTCGTCAGTTCGCGCCGACAAAGAACACCGCCTGCGGTAGGCTAGTATTGTACTAGGCGCGCTGAATTACGGAGGAGATGGGTCATTTTCAGAAAAAGTGTACACTATTAAAAATATGCCGAAATTTATTTATTTATTGTAATTCGTTATTTCAAATTTATTTTACAATTGTTATTCTTTTCACTATATGAAAATTATAACAAAACCTCATAATCAAGATTATTTACTGAAATACAATTAATTTATTGCCCCTGGGGAACAAAATTTATTCCATTCCGAAACTAATGGGTTTCAGCTAAAGAAATAAAATAAAACTCGTTTGGATTTAATCAAATAGTATAATTGGATAACAATGTTTTTTACTTTAATACAAAATAGATAAAACATAAAATCAACAATAGCAAACATACTTAACACCATTTTAATTTCCATTACGTTACTCTTTGGACCAAATTAGTTCAATACTTTCTGGTATGTTTCTCAATTAGGATACAACTTAGAAACTCTTTTTATAATTACATAAATCAAATGATTACACTCTAAGGTAACAAAAGCTAATACCAATTAAATAGCGTTTCACTCTAAAAATAATATTTAAAACAAAATATAAAATAGGACAGTCACGGAATTGACTGTTCCTATAACGGAATAGAATTCTTAAGACTATTGCACATTATCAAGAAAATGAGATCAAATTATTATAAATATTCTAATATAAAATTAAACACAACTCAAATTTTACACCTTGTTCAACATAATACGGGGTGTATTATTAATTTATTATGTTGAACAAAGTGAAAAAAAGTTCGTATTCTTTCATTTTATTCTATTCAAATCTTTTTTCTTATACCTACTCTTCATACCTTTCGGGGTCTTTCTTTAGTTTTTCCCGATATCTTTTCATCTTCTCGGCTGGCATTTTTCCGCAATTCGGAAATGAGTGATTAACCATGGCCATATTGATTCGTGCAATAATAAAAAATCATTTTTGTTTATAAATTTATCAACGTCTGCTAGGACAACCATTCTTACTGGGTAGATAAAGTACCTGAAAAAAATATTCATGTTACATAGTCAACCAATTAAAATAATAATTATTATGAAAATGAATACATTTTACTAGAACGTGTGTCATTTTGAGTACATTACTTTCAACAATATATTATAATATTTATCAAAACAAAATAAAAAAACACTTATTGTCACATAACACTATTTAGCAAAATCTCAAAATTGTTTTGTTACAATAAATAATATATTAATATTTGTTATTTTTTACAAAGTGACTCCGTAAGAACGTTACGAATTAGATTTGGAAGTCTTCTCTTTTTTTATTATTTAAAATCGATACTACGAATATAATGTATCATCTTCCTAAGAATTCCATTCCGAAACTTTTCAATTCCATTTCTACGTTACCTGCGTTTTGGTTACGGAACGGAAGTATCGGAAGTCTGACTTTAAACACTTTTGTTTTTATTATTTAAAACTAACACATCTAATCAACAAGCTTGGTATCAATTTAAGTTCACTGAAAGCTAATGAAGATATCAAAATAATTTGCAAGAAATAAACTTGTAAACTTACTTTGAAATTGGTCGCGGCTCTGGAAAAGCAAAACTGGACCGCTACCTGAGGTAATGTTGTTCGTCCGCCAGCCGCCGTCAAAATGGTCGAAATACTTGTTTTCACCCGTTGACAGCATTAAGAATGTTGCCGATCGAAAAAAAATACGCGTAAACGGTAGTTTTGATAGCATCATCTCGCAAAAATTGCGGTTTCGGAAGGGAAATTTCCATTTGAACTAGTTTGTGTCCTCACAGAGATTAATTTATTTAAAATATTTTAAGCGACATTCGATTATTTCTATAATTGTTTAACAAATCGTGCATAACTATACTTTCCAAAATATCAAACAATTTATTATATATACGTCAACAAAATTCATTAAAGTTACGTTATATTAATGAAAATGGTAGTGGGACAGCGCTAAAATAGATACCTTCTATCTTCATTTTTGGAAATTATGATAATATTGCTGCTTTTATAAGCAGCAATATTATACAATATTGTTAAAAACTGACCACAGATCCAAAGCTTTAGTGTTTTTTTTCTTATATGTAGATATTATGCTTTAAAAAAAAATACAAAAGTTGTGGGACACACCCAAACTGGAATGTACACTTTTTGTGAAAATGACCCAGCTATGTATCATGATATTGGCAAGTAACGTGGAAAGTTATTGACCTACGTAGTGCGGTGACACGTTTGTTATGATTTGAATTTAAGAAACATATGAAACCGAAAATTTGGTATCAATTCTTAGAGTATTTTATTTTGAGTTGAAACTACGTATAGTGACTCTATACCAGCTGTTATCTTTAGTGCTTAAGGATAGCAATAGGGTTTCTGTTACACGCTGTATATAAGATAAATAAAATACTAAAAATAAAGACCTATTTAAACCAGTACATGGTTGCCACTACAGCTGTAACAAATCAAATTTAATAAAAAATATAGATGACCCTCGGACCCACTTTTTGTAATAGGAAGATAGTAAATGAGTTTAAGAAGTATATCATATCATTCCCTAAGACGATCGACTGACCAATCTGTTTGCTTTCTGCTCTCTCGTGAACATAGCTATCTTTAGAAACAGTCTTAGCTTAGGCTGTAAGTATTAGAAATGTTTAAGTATTTAAAATAAGGGTCCATACTCAATGAATATGGAAAAACTTTTCTTACCAAATTAATAATCTTTGCAGGTAATGAGTTGTGTACAACAATACATGAAAGGCGACATTTGTTCACCCCTAGTGACTTACCGGGCAAAGTTCTCAGCTATCACAGAGAAAGACATCAAGGCAGCTATGTTGAGTCTCGGTCGGCCCAATGAGAATGAGTCCCGGAGTGTAGACGCTAGACAGGAACTTGATTTACGTATTGGTTGTGCATTTACTCGGTTCCAGACTAAATATTTTCAAGGTAGGTTGGAATAAAAATGTAAATTTGACAGTTTATTCATTAATAATTCATGCTGTGACTAACAAAAGTAGTGTTATCTCATTGCTCTGCCTAAAGTGGACAGAGAGACTAAAATATTTCCTTCAAACCACTGCTCAACAAGCTAGTATAAAAATGTTTTGTTCAATCATGTGTAAAAATAATTAACTTGCCTTAGTTAAGTCACAGATTAGGACACTGCAAAATCATTTAAATAAAAACTGACTCTTGTTATGACACAGTAAAGTGCAATTCAGGTTGCATAGCGCTGATTACCTACAGTTATATTCACCTAGAAGTTGCCTCTCTTTCTAACGCATAACTCTTAGATCTTCTGACTACATTACACTCACTGAATTGGCCCAGCAAGACGGGGTCCAACATGTACTTGTAGCTTCATACCTGAACTGCAGTGTCCCAACTGTATTGATCTATGGTTCAGTGAAAAGCAGCAATATCAACATCCACTACTAACTATCAATTTATCCACTGCTTAATTACTTTCTGGTTTGGTTCTTATTGATTTATTCTACAAAACTTATACTCATATTTACAGGTAGATATGGTGATTTGGATGCATCACTTATATCATATGGGCCATGTCAAACTCCAACACTCGGCTTCTGTGTCCAACGTCATGACGAAATCCAGACGTTCAAACCGGAGACTTACTGGGTGTTACGTGTTACTGCCAGTACTTCTGAGGGCAGAGAGTTACCACTGGAGTGGAATAGAATGCGGAGTTTTGAGAAGGACATTGCTAATATGTTCCTTGCTGGGATCAAAGAGATTAAGGAGGCCATGTAAGTGTTCTATGACTATGCAATTAATGCCCTAGTACATAGAATAAAGACCTATTATTCAACAACTTATGGAACTCTTGTTAAATTCCAAATTGTCTTCTTAACTGGTGGGCAACTGGGACTACATATGCCAAAAACTGGTGGGCAACTGGGAATTTATATTATATACTGATCGCGCGGTAAAATCTGCTTACGTGATGCAGGATTTAGCGTGACGTCAGTATAATGCGTAGGTCGCCTGTGGCGATATACATGCCGCCACAAAACTGCGTGTGTGCTAGTTTTTTTTTTTCAAAAGCTATAAAATAAAAAGTCAAAGTTGCATTCCCGAGCTTTTCACTCTAAGGCGACGAAATGTTATAATTAGTTGATATCAAACCAAGAATCATGGTTTTAGTATGCACAGTGCCCATTATTTAGAACCAATTTACTCAAAACATTTTGTTGATTAAATAAATCATCAAATCTTACCTTCATGTTTTTCCATCAAACAGGGCTTTCGAATTACGGCATTTTGTCTCTGTTGCCAAAATATGCTGAAGATTTCTGCCAAAAGTATTTTATTGTTATTTACTAAAGTAAAAAATAAACTTTGATCAACAGAGTGGTGAACATCCAAGCTAAGGAGAAAGTGAAGCCGCGTCCCGCCGCCCTGAACACGGTGGAACTGATGCGAGTTGCTAGTGCGGGGCTCGGCATGGGACCGCATCACGCGATGCAGGTTTGTAATGACTAAAATTTTAGAATCCTATGAATTAAATGAAAGAAATATATAGTTAGTATGTCTTTTTTATTTTTTAGTGTGGGAA
The DNA here is from genome assembly GCA_914767755.1 of Agrochola circellaris. Classification (NCBI taxonomy): domain Eukaryota; kingdom Metazoa; phylum Arthropoda; class Insecta; order Lepidoptera; family Noctuidae; genus Agrochola; species Agrochola circellaris. The sequence continues at coordinate 10,005,271 of OU611843.1, forward strand.
ATTATGAAATAACTTCTCCCGCTCCGGGCGGAGCGGGAGGGCGTGTTAGACTCTTACTGACTAAAACCCATCCGTGTTCCTTCAGTTGCCTGTACGTTGCCAGGGACCACGGTATCCCTTTCGGAGTTTCCCGCGACCCCGGCAGTTAGTTGTATGTCTGGGAAGCAAAATTTAAATAGTATATAATGAGTAATTGTTTGTTGTTCCGAATAAATAAAATAAAATCTAATTTATCATAGATGCTCAAATGATGGAATCTGAGTTAAAATAAAAGCTTCTAATTTCATTGCCTTCTCAGCAAAAAAGGAAACTTAATACGAGAGCGATTAAATGCGATTGTGTGTCAAGACGAAAGCGTCAAGGTATCCCGCGAAATTCAAATTTTCTTACGTTTTTTGCAATTTGCAGCTCAGTATCATGTTCTATGTTGATCTAAATATGATTCGAGGCCGTATCAAATGTTTAATTATAGAATTATAATTATAAAAATGATCAATACAACTCTCTAAGTTCATGTAACCCCATTGAATTACTATTTCATGAAATCATGACATTTGACAATTATGCTAACTTATGGAGTTGTATTGCTGATTGTAATGATTATAATTATGTAAAGCCATATTTTTTACGGTCGCGAATCATATTTTAATCAACCTGACACTGACCTGCAAAATGGAAAAAAAACTCAAGAAAATTTGAATATCGCGGGCTACCTTAGCGCATCCCCCTTAACTAGCAAAACATTGACTATGCGAAATAATATTGAGCTACATATTGCATGCTACAATTGGCAGGTATATCTCTACTAGTCACACGTCACAGATTGGCGATTATGTTGCGTAGCGTGCTTACCTTTACATTGTTTTTTTTTTTTACAGATCGCTGAGCGATTGTATACACAGGGTTACATCTCATACCCGCGTACTGAAACCACCAGCTACCCAGAAAATTACGACTTGATGTAAGTAGAGCAATCGTTTTAAAACGTTAACACGACAGAAGTTTCTGGACCGTCGATACTCGTAGGAAGAATCCCCAAGCGATATTCGTCTACGAATCTTGAATGGATATTGGATATTCTCGCTCGCCTTAAAGGTCGAACCCTTTCTCTTGTAACCGCGCCTATAATGCATACCAGCGGCCGTTGACCTCGTAATTGGCTGCAGTTATTTGAAATTTTGAGTTTATAAAATGCTGGCTTCGGCCCGCGCCTTCCGTCTGCGTGGAAGTCAACTACACCATAAAGCATATTCTATGGCAATAGTGTAGCTTTCTACTAGCGAAATAATTATTGTAATCGGATCGACACTTGCAGAGATTACGTATTACCACATATTTATACAGACGGTTTACTCAGCAAAATCGTTTATATAAAAAGCGGCTCTTGCTACGACACAATAAAGTGCAATTCAGATCGCACAGCGCTAATTATCTACAGATATATTCACCTAGAAGTTGCCTCTCTTTCTATTCGCGTATCTCTTATATCTTCTGACTACGTTACACTCACTGAATTGGCGCAACAAGTCGAGGCCGCTGCGTATTTGTAGCTTCATACCTAAAATGGGGAGTGCGCCTTCTGTCGGAGTTGCTTGCCCTTCTCCATAGGTACCTACTACGCTTTGGAATGGGAAACTAGCTTCATCTTTCTGACTGACCGACCCCTTGACAATTCAAAAGGGCCTGTAATTGGTTTATTTGAAATAAATGGTTTGAGTTTGTACTATTCTGTGCTCTTACAAAAATACAAACAATTTTATCTCTTTATAATATTAGGTTACATTTTTTTGTTTTATCTTGTGGTATCGATAACTATCGCATCTGTGAAGTTTCGCCAGTTAATTTAATTGACCCTGTATATCACTGCTCACCTCTTTTAATTGACCTTGTATATCACTGCTCACTTCTTTTAATTGACCTTGTATATCACTGCTCACCTCTTTTAATTAACCCTGTATATCACTGCTCACCTATTTTAATTGACCTTGTATATGAATGCTCATCTCTTTTAGGAAAACAGGTTTCATATTAAGTTCTTTTTTTTTTACTCAAAAGTAATCAATATTTCTTTCCTTCGAAGGGGAACACTGCGTCAACAACAGAACTCTAACAAGTGGGGCGCGGAAGTTCGCGCGATCATCGCCAACGGTATCAACCGACCGAAGAAAGGACACGACGCGGGCGACCATCCGCCTATTACACCAATGAAGGCGGCTGGTAAGATAACTCACCGTAACGGGTGTAAACAGACACTTAACATTATTTTTTTCTTACTGGCCACACTTCGAAGCTTCTGGTTACGGAGTCATTCTTTTTGTTACGAAATTAAGTTTCAAATATAACTATTCTGTAAATACCCCCACGACCCCTGAACCGTTGTATGCACATAACCAACATGTTTTGCGTACCATCAAAGAAGTTCATATCTAACCAGTTTCAAAACAAAATTCCGTGAACACGATGACCACATATCGCACCCCCGGTGCGAGACTGTCACTTATGCAAAAAATGCAATAATGAGTTAAATATGTAATAACTGTCCTAGAGCAATACAATATTGAGTGGTCATTATTAATTCAAAAGTAAGTTAAAAGTTGACGTTGTAGTAAAAGCTATTCATCTTGTCTAAATCTTGAATTTTTTTTTTTTGGAATATCAAAGTTTTAAATGCTTCTCCTGAAAAATTGCATTTTTGCATAAGTGACAGTCTCGCACCGGGGGTGCGATATGTTACCGGCCCGGTTCTATAGCCGCCGAGCGCTGCAAGCAAGAATAGTCCTTAAAGTGGTTAGATATGAACTTCTTCGATGGTACATTGTGCACAGGTTATTTTCACAACAGAAATATAAGCCCTTTCCCACAGACAGAGATTTGATAACAAGTATTTTATAGAATTTTGTATTTATAGCTTAAGCATAACTTAAGGATGTCTGAGTTTTTACCCTTATTCTGTTACAAGTTGTATAAAGGAACTTATTTCCTTTCCCTCCAGTGGAATCAGACCTAGAAGGCGACGCGTGGCGCATCTACGACTACGTGACGCGCCACTTCATCGCCACACTGTCGCGCGACTGCAAGTACCTGTCCACCATCATCACCTTCCAGATCGGCTCCGAGACCTTCAAGTACACCGGGAACACGCTCGTCGATGCCGGGTACACCGAGATCATGCATTGGCAGGTATGGGTTCACGTTATCTAAAGCTGATATCTGCCATGCTATTCTGTAAACAGCTCAACGTGAATACTTGGGTGGAGTGAGCTGTCAATAGTGTCAATCCCTGTGGAATGACAGCTCACTCCACGCTCACTTCACCTAAGTTTTCACGGTGAGATGGTTACAGAATAGCACTACAGACGCTTCACTTCTGCATCTCTCTTCGGCATCTTTCACTCGAAGTGAAACGTCTGTACACAAAATGAATGAAAAGTGAATAAAGAATTCATTAATGAATCGATCTAGCATTGTTGGATTTCGGCACTTGGCATCTTTCACTCGCAGGCACCAAATGATCGAAAAATGAAGTGAAAGGAGCAGATTAACGTTCATTCCTTAATTTTTTTTTGGTGGATGATTGTGACATTTCACAAAACACAAAATCATCTCATCATCTTTCATCGTTTTTTTCATTAAACAAAACCCGGCTAAGTGCGAGTAGAGAAGAGTTCCGTACCGTATTAAAATCAGTAAAAACGCCGAAAAAAACACGTTTCTTGTATGACCCTTTAATTTTTAACTTTATTTAATTTTTTGTTGTTAATAGCGGCCATAGTAGTACACCACACTCTGAAAATTTACAAGTGTCTATCTATTACGGTTCAAAAGATACAGCCCTATGACAGACGGTTGCACGGAAGGACAGCGGAGGCTTAGTAATAGTGTTCCGTTTAGCATCCTTTGGGTATGGAACTTAAAATGAACCTTCACTAGACTGAAGGAGCGTCTGATATCGGCTTATGTGGCTTGATAGAGTGACGATGTCAAAATTAGCCAAACGAACGTCTGTGTATATCAATGAAGCCCAGGTCACACTGGGAACGAAGTGAAACGAAGCTAAGTTCGTTTAGCTTTCCTCCGCGTCTGTACGTACTTCCGTTTTCGTTTCGCTTAGTACGCGGTGTGAACCGAAGTATGAAAAATTGCGGAAGAAAGCTAAACGAACTCAGCTTCGTTTCGCTTAGTTCCCAGTGTAGCCTGCGCTGATGGAGTGAAAATGTCTTCCCCATTCAAGGCTATCGATTTTTTTTTTAATATTTAGGCAAACCAACTAAATACACACAAGGACATTCAAAGTACATGTCATTAACAAATAAAATAGAATTGCATTCATCTTAATTATAGGTAAGCACAGCATTTTAATGTTGGTTAACTGAGAACTAAGTTGGCAAGCTCTTTTGACCATGGTAATTCACTCTTTGGCTATTTATTTTAGTCACAGAAAACTGGGGTTTTTCATTCAGCAGTGACTATGGTTAGAAGATTCCAATACTAAAAATATCTCAATTATTACAAAACCCGTGTGTTTTTATCAGGCATTCGGCAAAGACGAGTTCGTGCCGGTATTGAACGTGGATGACGTACTGCGAGCTCACGACCACAGACTAGTGGAGTGCCAGACATCGCCGCCTGACTATCTAACTGAGTCCGAGGTAACGAATTCAAGAATTCATCCATTTTTTTGTCATGTGTGTGTATAACTTTTGATGAACTTTCTACCCTGTAAGCAGGTCAGTCGAGAATCTGACGTTGTTGACGATGTCTCGTTTTCTATTATAGTCGCCGCGTTAAGAACTGAGTAGTCGGGTCATAAATCATTGTCATTAGTGAGTTCATAACGCAAGTACTATAGTAATGAAGCCAAAATGATAATAATACAAGTTTACACAAAAGTGAGCTTTATTTACATGAAAATTATGTATATTTTGAAATGTTTAATTTCCTATAATTGTACTAGCTTTTATTTAGCTTACTTTGTTATATATCTACTCGGTATATTGCTAGTCTATGAACTGGCACAAGCTGAAATGGTGCACACTTTAAGAGGAGGATCCCTAAATTGTATGTTTCTTTGCATTAATATTCTGAAACAGTCACGCATACAACCGAAATGGAACTTTAGTATATGATTTATTGGATCTTTTTCTTTCCATGTACAAGACAGTTACGTAATTGTGACATTTTCGCTCGATTAATTTTTTATTCGAAAATCATGTCATTTTTTAAAGAGTATTTAAATAAAATCAAGATTACTTGGCTTTTATGTCTAAAATAAGTATCAGTGGTGAAGGGTGAGTTTATGAGAAAGGTAAGCCGGAGCAAAAACAAAAAAAAAAAAAACAAAAATAAAAAAAATCTGCCGCGCCGTCGTAAGACTGACCAACTAACTTATTCCTACAACGATACTGGTCAAGTATTTATAACAACTGTTTGTATAAAACTTCAGCAGTTCGACTTCCGCTAACATCGTAAAAACCTAGGAATCGTTCTTCGATTCCAGTTTCAGATAAATATTGAAAAATTACAGTCAATTGCTCCCTATGACTGACATCGGGAGTTTCGTCAATCATTACAGACAGAAATGGAGCTTTATCTATCTCGATTCTAATGTGGTCTCGTAAAACGGATGCAATACTACCTATGTATTAAATCATTTTGAATATCACTTGAAAGACCAGAAAACACGGGGTTCTGAACTGAAGAACATAGTTCCAAATGAGAGTCCAATACGGTGTCATACTTGCTCAGATATAACAAGGTTTCAATATAGTTACCGCGGTTATCAGAATTCGGACGTTCATCGTGGCCGCGAAAAGCTACTTCATGTTTACCTAACAAAATAACGGTGTCGATAAACCGTTTCATTAAATTATTATTATTAAATTATTATTATTTCGAGCTACTTTCCTATTATGAGTTTCCAGCGAATTAGTGAAAAATGGTTCTATCCTACTATTCCCGAAGTCATGTAAATCTAAACAGCTACGAATATGCTTTTCAGTCTGCACATGTTTTTTTGATGAATTCGTCAGATTATTAATATCTGTAAAACCCCCTTTATTCCATAAACTACTAGAATTTGAGAAAAGTAAACATGGAAAACAAAACATCTTATTTAATTTACAACTACCAGTCCAACTACCAGATTGATATTTATCGTAAAGGGAAACATTCCAACCCATCACGTCGTTTGTAGTTTATAGTCATATCTGGTCGAGCACGACCTAGCCTAATTATGTGTTTCTTATTTTCAAAACTTAACCTTGAAAAGCATGTTTCCTCACGAAGCAAATAATCTGTCACACAACAATCTAAAACTATTAATGCCGCCACCCTACTAATAACTTTTCAAATCTACTCTAAAAAAGTAATTTCAACTTGCTAATCTATCGACTTACCACAAATTCCTAATTACAACGACGGCGAACGCACAATTTCACAACAAACTCACGATTATCCAATTCTAATTGTTACACTAATACTACACTAATAACATATGAATACAACGAACAAAATGCTAATTAACTACAAGTATCAACAAAATTAAAGGTTATAAATTCTATTAACTATTTACGTCAATCGTCAACATCAACAAACATTTAAAATTATTGCGTGCGTGGAGCGTGGAGCTTGTCCCTCCCCCCGGCCCCGTCCCGAACCAAACCGAACGCTTACGAAATTCAGCGAATGGATTCCTACACTGTACCTATCATAACTCGACTTTTTACGGCTTACTATTGCCTCAAAAAACAGCGTGTCACGTGACCTGAAGTGACGTCATGACGAGATTATTTTGTATAGAAATTTAAGTTTTCATAACCCGGGCGGACAACGAGTTATACTGGAGGCACTAGAGCAAAATTGGCGCGCACTTTAAATGTTTTGTTTTCGTTGGAATATAAAGACAATTTTTTTAATGTAGGTTAGGGTTTTGTAATACTTTAATTTTATGGTGTAAGTATTAAATAATACATTCAGTGTTATTATTAAACACTGCTGAGAACTACTGACTGTCATAATTTCCTAAGGGAAGCCGACAGGAATCGGGTTATTGGTTAGCTGCGCCCCTGATAAGTATTCACAGTAAGAAAATATAGTTTATTATCCAGCCAAAAGATATTTTTTCTCTAGATCAATTATTATTAAAAAAATAAAAAATAAGAATTGACACTTACGCCATTTAGTTTCACACTGACACACGATCAAAGAGCGTACGCGATGTTCAACTTTATTACTGATGTGTTAGCGTTTAGCACATATCGGAGTGGCGGGGTGCATGGGGGCGGAGCTTGCGTGGAAATTGTCTTTGAGTGCCTGACCTAAAAAATCGGGTGACAATTTTTTTATCGTCCATATTGGTAGTTAGTACTGAAATGAACAAATATAATGTTGGCTGCCTCGTTAGTCTAGTGGTCGCAAGCGCTACTGCTAAGCATGAGGTCTGGGTTTAATTCCCAGGTCCGGCAAAGTGTTACTGGGTTTTTATATCAGGAAAATCTCAGCACTAGCCCGGAGTCTGGATTTGTGCCCGGTTGATAACAATAGGCTCACCCCCTATTACATGGGACTTAAACATAACTGGCAAAATGTGGGTCTTACTGTAAGTACACCCAACCCTTCAGCGCTTGCAGGCGTAATGTTATGTTATGCAATGTTGCCCAGGTTATCACCCTGATGGAGAAACACGGCATCGGTACGGACGCGTCCATTCCCGTTCACATCAACAACATCTGTCAACGTAACTACGTCACGGTGGGCAGTGGGCGACGACTCGTGCCCACTAACTTGGGCATCGTGCTGGTCCATGGATACCAGAAGGTAAGATACGAATATACTGGAGAACATAACTTTTCAATTATTTTATACTGCATTTACTTAAGATCTGTGAGTTTTAAAAGGGTTACATGAGTTTTGATTAGTTGGTTCTTCTATAGATATTATAAAACAAAGTCGCTTTTCGCGTTTGTCTGTGTGTCCGCGGTGTTCTTCTAAACCACGCAACAGATTTTGATGAGGTTTTCATTTTCGTTTTTAGAATTTATTCCGGAAGGTTTATGTGTATAATACGTTAGTATTAAAGTTACGTTTACCTAAGAAATCTCGATGTTTTGTCAAGTCGGAAAAACCCGTGCGAAGCAGGAGCTAGTTTTATGATAAACAGTTTAAAAGAAATTCTTCTAAACTCTTATTAACCATCGTTTACAGTTGAGGAATAATAAGGTTAAGTTTCCCTAAGTAATTTATACATGCACCGGACATTAAAGATTTTTCCGACATCTTTCTACAAACAGTGCGAGTAAACATGACAGTTCAAAAAGCTTACAAGAGCCCATTATGTGGGAAAAAAAAGTTTAAGCTATTTTCCTTCAACATCGCTTTTTCTTTGCGTTCCGCGAGTGTACATTTAGGACAACAATCAATACAATAATGAAACTTTCTTTCCAGATCGACCCCGAACTAGTCCTGCCAACAATGCGCTCAGCTTTAGAAGAACAATTGAATCTCATCGCAGTAGGTCGCGCAGACTTCCACGCGGTCCTCACCCATACTACGGAGATATTCAGAAGAAAGTTCCAGTACTTTGTGCGGTCTATCGAGGCGATGGATCAGCTGTTTGAGGTCAACTTCTCTTCTTTGAAGACGAGCGGTAAAGCGCTGTCGAGATGTGGAAAGTGTAGGCGGTATATGAGATATATTCAGGTGAGTTTTGATTTACAAAAAAAAAACAGTTTTTTTTAAAGTGGAAACAACCAATGAGGGTTTTCATGAAAAGTGGCGCTACTAGCTGGCGCCACTTTGACAAGAGGTCTTCCGTTTCGACAATGAATATAAAATATATGATAATGTTCATCATTCGTTCATCATTCAGTCACGACTAAAGAAAATATAGCCGCTTTGACAATTTTGACAGGTGCCCGAACCTGACCTATCAGTGCTGCCACCTAGTGAACGTCAGTTAAGAATACCCTCATTGGACCTGCACCTCATGCAACTTCTCACGTTCAATAAGTGCTCATATAGGTTTATCCTACTTCTTACAAATATTATAAATGTGGAAGTTGTGTGTTTAGATTTAAAAAAAAAACAGAATTCTAAAGTCATATATTCAAACTAGGCTGAGAATCAGCATTTTTCGAACGTCAAAATTACATGAGACAGTCCCCCGAAACGCCCACCCTTCACCACTTCCTAGTGCGTTAGCTGGGAAGAAGAAGTGGCGCAACAAACTCTCCAGTTGTTGATCTTGATTTGTTGTCTTGTTGATGTTTGCTACTCAATAACGCAAAAACGACTGAACGAATTTGGATGAAATTTAGCACATAGCTGCCTGGTTTAAGTCCTAGTATACTTTTTATCACGGTAGCGTGGGATAATTTTTGACCTCCACGCGGGTGAAGCCGCGTGCAAAAGCTAGTGTGAAATAAAATAGTTTGAATTTGAATTTTGATGGCTTTTTTAATGATAATAATGTGTTTGTTTCGTCATCTTCAGGCAAAACCCGCCCGCCTCCATTGTTCGCACTGCGACGACACATACGGTCTACCTCAGAACGGCACGGTGCGCATATACCGCGAGCTCAAGTGTCCGCTCGATGACTTCGAGCTGCTCTCGTGGTCTTCCGGCAACAAGGGCAAGAGCTTCCCGCTGTGTCCCTACTGCTACAACCATCCGCCTTTCAGGTATGTGGTCATTTACAGGGTCGCTTGGAAGACAATATTGTGAGGAAAGTTTGTTTTTCTAGAACAACATGAAACATAAATTCCAAGATGTGACGTGACGTCTTCCAACCCCAATCTCACTCACAGAGGAAGCCTGAGTCCCAGCAATGGGAACATTACAGGATGAGTACGATAAAAATGTGTCAAGATTAGTGATCTATCACTGCTAACATAAAGATGTCATCAACAGAAATTTTGTAAGCCAAAAAAAACGCAGACAAAACAGTTTGGATTTTATCAGACAAAAAAAAACAATAATTATCTTTGGTAGCAAATTAATTTTCACTGCAACTTTAATATTTTTATGACCTTTTCCATATTAGGTACCACTTGCATTCTCAAAATCATATTTGAAAAGTGAAAAATTACTAAACTAAAAAATATTACTACTATATAATGACTATACAATTTTTTTATCGTTATGCTAATTGCAACTTAATTTCCAGGGACATGAAGAAGGGTTTTGGTTGCAACTCGTGCACGCACCCGACGTGTCCTTACGGCGTGAACTCGACGGGTGTGTCGGGCTGTGTCGAGTGCGAGTCGGGAGTACTCGTGTTGGACCCCTCTGCGCCCAAGTGGAAGCTTGCTTGCAACCGGTATGTATGACTGAGCGAAAATGGGTCGAAACGAAAATTTACGTTTATATTTTTTTTTTTAAAGCTGTGATACCCAGTAAACCTGGCCGTAAATATGCCACATAGAGTTCAAAAGAGTTTTGTTTTTGACACTCACTGACCTTCATTGTTTATTTGTAACTTACTTGAATTGTGCAAGGTTGTTGATGTGGGTCAATAAAGATTAAACTTCCAGGTACAGTTCGATTCAAACTTAAGAGAGTTTATTCTGAAAGTTGGCAACGTCGTAAATAGCTGTCAAATATTTACCTGTTTTGATTAATTTGGAAATAATACTGTATGGAAATAAGAAATGTGGCTAACTAGTGAACTAGAATATTAATCATTAATTGTAATTATAACATTGAATTTGATGTTGTACCCGTTTTAGGTATAAAAAAAGCATTTGGAAAGTTTCCAAATACATTTTTTACATCTAAAACGAAATATTCGGTGTTACGATATTATTTATTGCATTTCATAATCATTATTCTAGTTCGCAAGTTAGCCACATTTCTTATTTCCATACAGTAATATTGCCAAATAAATCAAAACAGCAAAATATTTGACAGCTATTTACGATGTTGCCAACTTTCAGAATAAACGCTCTTAATGGCGGCTCGGAAGTGCGCTCCTCGCTGCGCAGTACCCCGCCCCTCACCCCCGCTGACCCATGGACTTGTTACTGCGCAGCGACTCGCCTCATGTTCCGAGCCTCCATTAAGTTGTCAAGGTTGCCTGGAAGAGATCGCAGTAAGCGATAAGGCCGCCCATTGTATATTTTATAGTATTACTTTTTCTTTATGTAATGTATAATCTGGTGTACAATAAAGTATATATAAATAAATAAATAAATAAGTTTGAATCGGGGTGTACCTACTGTATACAGTAGTTTTATTAATCACTCTTATATTTTTAGCCAAATGTTGATATTTTCGTGTGATCCTAATTAATATTCCCATCATTCCAGCTGCGACGTAATAATAAACGTGTTCGAGGACGCGACGCGCGTGTCGGTGTGCGAGCTGGCGTGCGGCGCGTGCGGCGCGCAGCAGGTGACGGTGGAGTACCGCGCCGAGCGCACGCGCCTGCCCGCCGCCATCACGGAGATGACGGCCTGTCTGTACTGCGAGCCCACTTTTAGTGCACTGGTTAGTATAAATATTATTAGTCTTTGAATTTTTTTTGGTGTTTCTACATGACAGGAAGGTTTGCAAGGTCGACCAGGTTCGCAGCGAGGCTTTATGCCCCGTGCACTTATGACATGTGACATCAGCTGACTTGATGTTGCGAATTACGTCATCAATTTTCAACATCCGAATTTTTTAAAATAAATTTGGCAAATATTTATGTTGATTTCGGTCAAATCCCGTCAGTCTACTGCGAAATTTGTGTAAAATTTGTATTACTACACCTATCCAAAAGGTTTCAAAACTTAGATTCGCTGAAAATTTGTGCATAAAGCTTCTCTCTTGTTGAAAACATGTAAAAGGGCAAAATAAAGATATAATTCTATCTGCATTCTTACTGTTACCATTAGTCATACATAAAGTACACAAGAACAAATGACTAAAAATTGTGTTACGATGTGACCCTTCTTAGTGCTGACCGTCCAACCAAGTTTGTTACCTCGAATCTTGTTAGGCCGAGTGGTTAAACGTCTATACGTGTGCAGGTGGAGAAGCACCGCGCGGTGGCGTCGCGCGCGCCGGCCCCGCGCGGGCGCGGCGGGCGCGCGCGCGGCAACAAGCACCGCAACAAGCAGCCCAAGGACAAGATGGCGCAGCTCGCGGCCTACTTCGTGTAAACCAGTACCCCTCCTTTTTACCCCGGTTTTTTGCGAACTGTCTGTGACCGTCGCGCGTACCACAACACGCCGCCGTAGTCTCCTGCGTATTCCATATTCAAATCCTTGGTTCGAAATTGATGTTATTTCTACTTATAGAAATTCCAACTTTATGTAAGTTTAAGTGTAAATTAAGTTGATTTTAGAATGACTAGTACTATTGAAAAAGTCATCAGAAATTTAAGCGTTAACTGAACTTTATAAATATATGGGTTTTAGTCTTTTTCCAAAAACACATAATCCATCATAATCATAATATTTGTAGTAATCACATTCTATATCATTTTTCATCATTGAAATGAAATAAAATCCTCTGAGCGGCCAACATTTTTGTCGCGGACTATAAATATTTGTTTAAAATGTTTATCAGAAGTAAATCTAGTTTCTCACCAGCGACAGCCAATCATCGAGATAAGCAATGGAGGTCATAACATACCTGAACCAACGGTATTATTCTAATTGAACGATCTGAGTTGCATTTTCCACTTTTCAGGCTTTATAGATATAATAAGATATTCCTACATAATAATATACATTTGAAGCGTAGATGATTTTATAAGATTTAGTCAAAACTCTCTAATACTTTTGTATTAAACTAAACTAATATGATTTATACTAAGGATATTATATATTTGATGCATTCTCCTTAATTAAGCAAAGATTATTGTTTTACATCTCAAAATCCCGTCGTTAGGTTCTTTACACATGTTCGGGCTGCGTCGTACTTGTGAAAAGAGCCTATGAGCCATACCTCACCGGGGCGCCATGGCGACGTCGCCTGGTCGCGCTTCCACCTAAATATAAACAGCGAGATAGTGGTGGCTCACCTGTCGTCCGCTAGGTTACGCATCCAACCATATATTTTATTAACGACGCGACCTGGTTGCGCCACCCAGGCGTCCCGGTGAGGTATGGCTCATAGAGTCAAGTTTTAGCATATTCCTCTATAAGCTCTGGTAGCTAAAGAAATGTCTTACATTTTTTTTTTTATTAAGGGTACCTTGCAATTTATGTTTGAAACATAGCCTAAGCGTGTATTATTTGGTTTGTATTTATTTGTAACATAAGTAAATAAATCAATTTTATTTAACCAAGTTTGATCTTTTTAATTATCCAATATCTACGGTTTATACCTGTAGGTAAATAATAATTCGTCGCTACATACAACGACACACACTAATATAATGTAGTCGTGTTTGAGTAAACGGCTGTAAGGGTATCGGGCATCTGTAAATCATAAATTAAATGAATTAGTAGCTTTCCGTGTCTGTTTGTGTGTCCGCGTTGTTCTTCTAAACTACGCAACGGATTTTGATGCGGATTTTACCATCATTTAGAGAATTTATTCCGGAAGGTTTGTGTGTATAATCATTAAATGATAAAGAAATCTCGATGTAAAACAAGTCGAAAAAATCGTGCGAAGCAGGGGCGAGTCGCTAGTTAAGAATAAAACAAACGGAATATTGAAGTCTTCATTTTATTGTGAAGGTTGTCACCTAGTATAATGTATAGATACAGTACGACATAAGCTTACAATGTATTACTGTATTTTTCATTACATTTAATATAACACTGCTCGTATTCGTAAGAGGGCGAACAGTATCAATGATTCGTATTAAAAACTGGGACTTAACTGGCTACGTATTAATGTAGTTGGAGCAACGAAAGAAACAACTCGAACAAATTAAAGTTTGAAATGTTGGCAACACAGGTAAAGTATTGCCATACGTAAACAAATATTTCTACTGTTTGGGATAAAATTTCATAGTATTGACGGTCTGTTGGTTCAAGAAAGTACAAATCAGCCTAACCTTTTGGAAAATACAGCCATTATGATATTTGTGGCTGGGAGTACCTATTGTTTTGTTTTAAATTAAAATACGAAGAATATTATTTAAAAAGTCCACAATGAATGTTCTAGAGCTTGACCAGAACTTTACCGCGAGTTATGTTAGGTATAAAGTAAAACGTTTAATTTAATATTTGCTTATTTCGTAGCTCCATCTACACATTACATGATTGATATGAAGATATCAGCATGAGCATTTTACTATTGTTAATATTTTACGAGTGCAGCGTAGTGTAGCGAGGTTAGGTATGATTAAAAAAATCTATGAAGACAACGACATTCAACCAACGTTGGTACCAGTCGCGCTGTTCCTAATACCAGATAGTATGATGGCCTTTTGCTTGGCGTATTTGGCCAAATGTTCGCTTGTTTGGCCAATAAAAATTCACCTTATTAGAATTGAAATAAAGTTTATTTTGTATTAGCGAAATAACCTGAATATTTGTAAAAATACGCCAAGTCAAGTGCTAATATTATGTTCCATATTTAATACAGCGGGGCATCGCAACTCGTAATTTTTACACATAGAAACGTTCACATTCAAGTCGCAATTTGTCAAACTTGTCAAAAATGTTGGTAAATTGAATGTATTTTTGACAGATTGAGAATGAGATTAGAATGCGAAAGTTCTTAAAAAATACGGGAATTGCCTTCCAGATCGATACTATTTTAAGCAGTTCGTTGGAACTGGTTGGAACAAAAAGTTTTTTCCCAACAGCGCGTCTCACACTTTAGTAAATCGAGGTCGATGTTCAAACAATACTGTTCTATGTGCTATCCATATATTTAAAGTAAATATTAACAATATGCGTTGTTTATTTTGTTATATAAATACTTAATACTTTTTGCCAATGATAAAAATCAGACGAATATTTCTCTACCGAATATCATGCGGTCATAAAATTAATATCACATATAACGGTAAAAGGAAATTTCAAAATTCAACAGCAAAATATGTCTCCTTAGTATTACGCGTACTTTTCCTCGTTATGTAAATAATTTTCAAATAATGTGGGTTTGTGCCAATTTCTATTATATATCACAGATTAAGCCAATATGAAATACACTTTACATGAATATGTATATACACAAGATAGAATTCGGAATATAAGGAATGAAAAGGAATAGGTACGTACACTTACTATATATTACGCGATAATGCAGATTTATTGTTATTTATTACTCCATAAAGATATAACTGAAGGTTCTCGTAATGTAACAAATACGGATATATTTGTTTGGTGTCAGTTTTGGTCACATGGAGAATAACGTACCTACATAATAATTCTATATCTGTCTACGTGCAACTGCGTTAAATAATTGTTAGACATCCCTTTTTTGTGACAGCGACACCCTGCATAATTCACGAAATAATTATATCAAGCAATTTAATTTACAAAAATAGGAAAAAAATTATACTTCCCTTACATACTTAAGCAGCACTGATATGCTTCAAAAACTTCACAACTTCGAATAAAATCAATTTAATGTCCATCGGACAGACTTAATGCTCGAAATTATTTTACTCAAGTAATATAAAATTGTATTTTTATAATTGATTACTTTAAATGGAATGTGCTTATTGGTTTTGTGAAGTGACAATTGCAATTTAGTAAATTATTATTGGTCAGACCGGTCAGACTGACTGATCCACAAAGTATTTACAAGTTTATTTTATTCTGAACGTCTGATGTTTTTGTGGAAAGTTGAAGTAGGTAACAAGAAAAAAAGTACTGGTTCTTCCAGTTAGATATTTTCGAGATAGTCAAACTTATAATTTTCCTTTTAGTTTTCACTTTAATAAACTGCAAGTATCAGTTCCGTGGTCGACAGTCACTGACTTATAATGAAGACTTACATAAAGATATTAAATTAATAGGTACAGTAACGGTTGTGCATTTTATATATAGGTATATCTCCTAACCGCTACAGTCCAGTATTGATCTAATGCGTACATTTCTAGTGACAATGGGACATCTCCTGTACATTTAATATTTTCCCTAAAAGTCTGTTTGAGATTCATTTAATTATAGAAAATATTAAATACTCAGCCGTGTGTTCATTGTTTTATATTTACTATAACTATAATATTAATTTTAATCTCACTTTGATTTCTTGATAACATAATTAATTTCTAATAGCTTTATTAACTTATAGCGATTATTTACAGTTCATTACCAAATACTTTCCAACGTTAATATTACCGTGTAAGCAATGCTGCCATATCTTTTGTTCCATATTTTAAAGATTTGTACAAATAAAAAGTATTCCAGTTGGTTCCGTGGCCATTGCTCGTTCCTTTCACATAATAATGACCATTAAAATATGTTCATTTAAAAAATATTAGCCATATTATGATTGAAAGATGATACTTCATGGGCAATTTGTTTCTGGCTTCTATTCAAAAAGGGAACGCATTTTCATGATCATCAGTCTATCCTGATCACAAAATGTTGGTAAATATAATATAATGTTCAAGTTGGTAATAAGTATGTGATGAGTGATCCTGTAGCTGCACGGTACATATATATTTTATAAACTTATCTAAGTAAATACTTATTAACTAATACGTTGATAAAATGAAATTTAAAATTCGTTATTTTCACTTATAATAATAAATGTTATTATGAGTTTTTAAAAGAAAGATCAGGAAGTTTCGATCCAGCCAATGAAAATTGAGGTTTATGTAAAACTAAGTTTGTAATAGAATGCATATTATGTATAATGTAAGATGGCACAAAATTCGATACGTTTTATTTTCTTATAGTTTTTGATAAACTAAAAGTATACATAGTATATGAAACTTATGATTTTGATCAGATAAAAAATGCTCAACTTAGATATAAAAAAAGAATACCTATTAAATTAGTTGAGTTATATTATACGGAATGTATAAAAATGAACCAAACTAATTGCGGCCATAAAAACTGCACGAAAATAAATATATCGTTATCTTTTTCTAAATATGTTTTTTTCTGATTGGTTAAAATAAAAATAATGCCGCACACAGCACTGAAGAAATAAGTTCTGGATACCATAGTAAAGCGTAGACTTTGAAAAGTACACTTACAGTAGGTTATGAGTATTGAACAAATAATTTATGCATGTATTTGTACTCTCAAGTATTATACAAGTAGGCAAGGGGACTTCCATCATGCCACTACCACGACTAAAAACTAACGTTACTAAATGGTCCAAATTTAGTATGAAATGTATAAACGCCGCGATATCGGTGGCAAGATAGTATGGTGGACCCATACACGAAGTTATACATTTTGTATGAGAGGCCAGCTCGATATAATGAATCTGATCAAGAAACAAAGTACATTTTCATGACACCAGACTATTTATATGATAATATTTAAATAAAAAAGTCAACCATAATCCAAAACCGAAATATTAGTGGGAATAAAAATGTATGCATGATGTGTCGGGAACTAAAAACAAATATTTATGACGTCATTGCTACGGCTCTGTTATTGTCATAGAACGATTATAATTAATCTGAATATTTTCATTGTACCTAATTATTTTGGTCTTGGAGTATGGTCTAATTCATTATACCTAGTATGTGAGAATAACGTTACAATTTTCTGTAGGTTTACATAAACGTCAGAGTAAATAAGCTATGAATAGCTTATATAATATTGAGCCACTGAAGTATATAATATATTATATTTAATTTTTTTCACTATTTAAAGCTCTTAGTTTTCATTCATGCGAATTCTATTATCGCATCGAATACTAATGCCCGTTGTGCCAAACGTAGTTTTAACCAAGAGTTATTAAAATGGACACTGGCCACTTAGGTAGGGATACATTACCAATATGTCCGACAGACATACGAGTAATGTAACCCCTAATAAATGATAGATCAATAACTCTCGTTAAGCCACGTTCCGCGATGGGCAACAAAATTGTTAATTTTATATTAGAAATAACAACTAGTAAACTTTTATAGAGTGACTAGAATATATTATTAAAAAACAAAAGCTTTGCTTTTGGCATTTTCGCATAGGGTTAACACATTTTATAAGAACCGCATTCCACGATGTCCTTAACACTCACTTACGAGTTTGTATGAAGGTCACTTGAATGTAAACACTGCACTTATTAGTGTCCTATGTTCGTTATTTAATGGTCATAATCATCACTATTTCATAAGATTATAGAATATGAACCATAATAATAATTATCATCAGCCCCTAAATATACCAGCAACGAAACCTTGTATCAGCCATTAGACAAAGAGTGAGTACACTATAAGTCCATTAAATGGTCCATACTTGAACTTTTTCTGCTATAACACACCAGCTGGCCTGATCGTAGTAGGAGGACACGACGTGTAGACTCTCCACGTACTTCTCGATTAGCTGATCGAGTTCTCCTCGCTTGAAGACGTGGTAGTACCGGTGGTATGTAACCGCTCCGCCTTCCGAAGGTAGACTGTCCGAGCCGTCACTCAATGAAGGTAACAACGGGGCGTGGGGGAAAGCACGGGGCGGCGGGATAACCGGGACAGGGGCCGTATCCTCCGACGATGAGCGTGTCTCCAATAGTTTCCTATCTTTGGAGCATTCGCTATAAGACGCCAAGGATGCTAAGCTGGCGCAGCCGAGCGATGCCGTGCTGCCAGTCTTGTCACGCCGGCTCCAGTCACTACCAGCCGATGTATCGCTCGATTCGATCGAAAAACCAGACTTCAATGGAGCTGTACTGGCACTAGAACGTGAAGTTATGGATTCAGGACTTATTTCCATTTTGTCCAAATCACTCGAATCCGTAGATTGTCCGACTTTGAGAGAAGATCTCTTGTCGGTACTGGTACATAATGAATCTACACTAATTTCGGACTCTAAAGAGTATCCAGTTTCGAGCGATTGGCTTGTATCGTATGAAGCACCGGAGTCGATGGTAATTTCGGGATTACCATTACTTGACGAAATTGCACTATCGTCGTCTGGGTTTTTGGCGTCAATGTCCGGTAATTTTTCAGTTGTAGTAACAGGTTTTGCTGTATATTGGATATTGGCACAATTATTGAGGTATATATCCTCTTCACTTGAAACTTTCATTGATTTCTTAAGTTCTCTATATTTGTTAATAATTGGATCGACGTCCTTTGATCTCTTCTTGCTTTTCGTCTTTGACATACATTTAGGGAATAGCTTGCTTATATCAGTTTCTTGTACTTCATTCAAAGATGCTATGTATTTGTGTCTTTCTTGGAGTTCTGCACTTAGCTTATTAAGGCCTTGCATTTCTGTGCTTATTTTATGAATATACGGATCCTCCAAGTGTTGTAAACTATCTGATAACTCATCTAAAATTTTCTGTGTGTTCCTATCTTCTTCTTCTCGCTTAAGCCTCAATGATATACTCTTTTCGCTACTGCTGCTACTCGGCAAGTCGAAGTCTTCTTCATTGATTCGCTTTGAGTATTGATCAATTTCTTGCAGTAACTTTTCGCTAAGTTTTTCTGCGAATTCAGTCAAATGTTGACTTCTGTCTTGTTGATCCGGCCATTCTTCTTCAGTAGGTATCATGTCTGACTTGCACGTCACAAGAGGCTCGTTAGCTTGTATTCTGTTAAAGCTTTCAGATTTTGAAATAGATTTATCTGAATCTGTGCTGGATATTGAAATCGAATCGTACGGTAACCTAGTTGGGCTCCTGTGGGTTTTACTGAGATTTTCGTCCAGTGACCGACCTTCAGGCCTGTTCGGAGAAAGCCTGTTTAAGCTCCAAGTAGAATTGCTGGTACTACCTAGCTTTGGCGAGCGGTCTTTGGATCTTCTTCCAGGCGAAAGTCGTTCCAAACTTGAAGAACTTCCACTGGAGCTGGTGTGGGATTGGGATCTTGATTCTAATATCCTTAAATCTCCGGGTGATAGTTTATTTAGGCTCCAGTTACTACTACTGCTGCTGCTAGAAGTTCCTTGTACGATGGCCAAAGCTTCAGCACTTTCCAGTTTTTCAAGATGTTTTCTCTTTGATCTAGGGCTACTTTGAATGACAGTTTCACAGGTTTCGTCTAGAGAATGTGCAACTTCAGCTGCAGCCTCGATCAGACTTTGAGGCGCAATTGTTGGCAGAAGAGGAGTTCTTTCTGACGTCGATTCATCCTTTTCTTCGGTTTCTTTTTTGTCAGCTTCCTTTTGTACTTTCTTCGCCTCTGATGTTGTCGGATTTGTTAGATCTGCAACAATTACACAGAAATTAAGTAAGTACTTGTCTTTTTAAACACGTCATATTATGTCAAGAGTGCAAACATGATAACAATAAAAAAAACCTGTTAAACTTTTTCTTGACTGATTGGCCGAAAAAGGCAGCACACAAAGATGAGTGGCGACGTATGGGGGAGACCTTTGCCCAGCAGTGGGACAGTACAGATTAAAAAAAAGAAAAACGAAAACAGCAAAACTGACAACAACACATAACAGTAAAACAGTTTTTTTTAAATGACGACGAATAAACACGTACCTTTTTCAGCAGCTGTTTTCCGTAGTTCTTCTGGCACGACGCTTATGACGCTATCAACTGAATCTGGCGACGAAACACCGCTAGAGTCACTATCCATGTCATCTGTGGCAGGATTGAACAATTCCAGTGACATGAGTGTTGGCCGACTCTTCACTATTGGCTCGGCATTTCTCGTTCCCCGAACGATTGGGAAGGGAGGTCTTCTACTTATACTGCCAGATGGGATACCCTTGTTCAACATTTCTTTAATCTGTCGTATCCTTTCCTTTCGCTTCCGATCAGCCGATCTAGAATCTAATGTGTCGGTTGTTGGTTTATTTGATGATTCTTTCGGCTTGAACTGCGGTATTTCGGGTAACTCTGCCACAGTTTGTAATGTAATTTTTGGATAGGGCTTAACATCTTGCAATACAACACGGGGTTGATATTGGTTTGTTTCAGCTGTTAATTTGTGTATTTCTTCAATATCTTTATTTATTTCCGCGAGTAATTCTTTAGTTACGTCGCTCGTTGGAGGTTCTTCTTCTTCCTTTATAGGTGGTATAGGATCTACCTCTTCGAATACATCAATGGATATATTGCTGTTTAGTATTGGTAGAGGTTCAGGTTTTATAATTATTGTTGCTGTATCATCAGATTCAGATTTAGGCGGAGAGTTAGGCTGACTTTTAGATTGAGGCTTTAATGGAACTGTGGCTATAGAAGTGGTTGTCGTGTAGTTTTTCAAGCTATATTGAGCTACTAAAATCTTATTTACTGTTGTTGGTGCTGTAACCGAGTTCGGCGAGGCTGGTGGTCTTATCAAAGGAAAAGCTTGTTTGATCCTTGGAGACGGCAATCCTGGTGAACTCTTCATTCTAGGTGACGTGGGAACGGAAGATACTTTTAGTCTGGGTGAAGTGGGTCCAGGGGACAAAGGTGTTGGCGAAAGAGGATCGCTCGAGCCATCAGCTTTTGGAACATATATCACAGATGCGAAACTATCTTCGGAGTCAACACTAGTATCACTTTGAAGACTACTGTCTTTTGAAGAGTCTGATCCATCTTCTTTGGAATGTCTCCTTTCAACATAACTTTTTTCACTTCCGGTATTATTGTCGCTCGGCGTAGTAGGAACTTCTGGTGCCGGTCCGTGACTCTTCCAGCCCTGGAGCATTCTCACGAACACGGTTACTTTATCTATATTCGTTGTAGACGTTTTGAACTTACTAGTGAGGCCGTTTTTCAGTGATTGGAACTTCTTGCCAGTGGTTGCGGAGGTGGAAAATATTGAGTCGCGAATAGAGTCTAAAACTCCTGGTCTGCGATAAAGATACTCTTCGTTTAGTGAAGCTTGTTTCTGTATATTTCTTCTTAACCGTTCCTTTTCCCTTAACCGCTCAACAGACATTAATTCCTCGTTAAGGGAAGTCTGCTTAAATACGCCAGGTTTTTTACTTGACTGTAACCTAGGGGTGTGTATTTTGAAATTAGGCATTTCTTCTACCATGCTCTTCATATCCGTGGGTTTATCTAGATCCTCTTCTGCATCATCCTCGTTTATCGATTTCTTTTGTTTAACAAGCCGGGGCTTCTTTCGAGGCTCATTGATTTCTGGTATTGGAGCTGCTGGCGGCGGTGGTTCAGTCTCTTCGCCGCCCAGACTGGGTAGACTAGATCGTGATCGAACTAATGCACGCCTTTCAATGTCAGCAATGTCTGTTAAACTTCGCGATTTTATTGTTGAAGCGTCAGAAGCTTGTGTTAATAATCTCGGAGGAAGTGCTTCATCTAGGCGTCTAAGTTCTATGGGTAGATCAGCGGCGGGTGGTTCAGGGCGTAGACAGGGTCGTTGTGGTACCCGAGCACCGATACTCCAAGACGGGAGGAACGATCTTCGCCCCGCTAACCGTTGTAGAGCTCTTCTCACAAAGGAGTAGCAGGTTTCGTTGGGTGATGAAAGGGATGATGATCCTGGAGAACCATCTCCGCTTTTCCAGTGTTCAGCATTGCTGTAAAAGGCAAAATATTTCTTAGATACTGAAAACATGAAATATGTAAACGGTTAGGTAATTTTGTTGAAGTCATTGTAACACTTACTGGTCATGGTCGACTGAAAGGAATCTTGGAGCTGGCGTTGGTGGGCATAGTGTGACTGGTCGATGCCAAGGGATCAGTACATCCTGAAAATTAAAAAAAAGCTTTAAATCACTACCATAAGATAACAGATGAACTAGCAAATGTTGATCTCGTAGGTTTTTCCTACCAAAGTAGCCTTTAGTAGTTTACCTGTGAATGAAAATTGCGTCCCTCATGCTCCATGGCCCATACTGTGAGGAGTAACCTGCCACCTATCCTGGTGACTCGGGCCAGTTCCCGCAGTGCCATCGCCCGCCGCTCCACCGTGGCGAAGTGGTGGACCACGGCGATCGATAGCACTGCGTCGAACGACTCATCGCGGAACGGCAGGCATAGGTTGTCGCATGCAACCACCTGGAGGGTTGAGCAATGTTAGAAGTTTCAGTTATATTGGTCTAAGTCTCGTTCCTAGTTTAACAGCACAAATTGTAAGCTCAGGTCAATTTGGACGAGACTGGCACTTTGGAGATGATGATGATGAACAAGATACGGATTTCAAGCTGCTGTTAAGCGTAAGTAGGTATTCTGGGAGAGAGATGTCAAGTAGAGACCCAGGCTCTATCGCTTAAGAAGAGGCTTGAGAATATCCGGGAGCTTTGTGAGAGATTTTGGTGGGTTGTCCAACTATAAAACGATTCGATTCAATTCCGCTGTTGATGAAGAGGGATGTCTTAATGCAGCGTGATCCAGGCCATGAATTATTTGACAGCAACTGACCTCATTATTGTGATGGCGCGCCTGCGCAGTAAGCCGGGAACAGCGGTCTCCTCCTACTGTGTATACGGACGGATTTACGCTCAGGTATTTGCCGTTGCCGCAACCTGGAGACAAAAAATCATGGCCAATCTTAATTATTTTCTTACATTGAGCGAGTAAGGGTATTATTATACTGATCCATGGTGCCCATGGTAACAGCATCAATATATTAGAGGTAACTGTTTGCTCTTGGCATTTATTGGCCTTCATTCATCAATCCTGATGGAAAAGCCATTTCCGGATTGGTATTTCTTTGGCGACATGCTGGTCCTGCTTCATAGAATAATCTAGAATCTAGACAAAATCAAACTGGTTCCTAATAAAATAAAATAAAATAAAAAAATATTATATGAGATTGATTTTACACTGTGTGATTACTTCCTCACACACTGACTTATTAATTGTGAAATTTTAGGAAAATCGTCTACTTTTACAAAATATGTGAGAACCATGTATCTATCACATAAGTAATTAATTTATCTTTCGTTGCTTCATTTCTAATTATTTTTACCTATTGTGGTATAGTAATTTTTTTTTAGATGCATCGTCTTCACATATAATTATATAACGAATGAACCTACATAAACAAAATATTGTAAAACATTTTAAAAGAGTAACGGTGGAGTTTCTTGCCCATTCTTCTCCATACGAAAACTACCTTTTGGAAGGGGCGAC
This sequence comes from Agrochola circellaris, assembly GCA_914767755.1. Classification (NCBI taxonomy): domain Eukaryota; kingdom Metazoa; phylum Arthropoda; class Insecta; order Lepidoptera; family Noctuidae; genus Agrochola; species Agrochola circellaris. The sequence continues at coordinate 10,029,331 of OU611843.1, forward strand.
TAGAATCAATTATTTTTTTTTGTACATTTTGACCTATCTTAATCTTCAATATGTTCCAATAACGAAAAACGATCATAGTTCATTGTTTCGGTTCCTACAGAGCGATATTAGGGAAAGGGCAATGACTGTTATTGCCATGCTTAACCGCGACCACTATAGATAATATCGCGGACACTGCCTATAGCCTAGCATATTGCCTAAGCAATAATGTCAAAAAGTGGTCAGGCGTCTGTGTCCGCGATAGTACCTACATTCATTTAATAAAAGCTCGTACACACCAGCGCGACGCGACGCCGCGCCGCGACACGAACAATACAATTTCTAAGAAAACTTGACGGTATAACAATAACCGGTGCCGCGTCGCGCTGTCGCGTCGCGTTGGTCTGCACGAAGCTTAATACTGAATACCTACAGTTGGAAGTTTCTTTGGTAATAATATTCCTACTGATTTCTCGAACGATATAAGACATAATTTATTCAGAATTACCTTCTCCGTTCTACGTGGGTTTATATTAATACACTTATTGGCCTATAAGAATATTTTTATGAATATTTGAATTCATGAATTCGGTTTGCAAGAGTTTATTTCTGTTGTAAAGGTTAAAATAACGCTTGATTTTCTATGATTTTAATTCTACGAGATACAGCTACGTAGGTGGATACCTATTAGCTAACATTCAGATATTTTTTTATTGAGATAATTCAGTCATATATTTTTATATGAAATTACGGCTTCAAGAACTCAACAAGTAGCTAACCTACTTGTTGAGATGATCTACTGAGTTGAGATGATGAAATAAAAATAACTTGTTTTAGAAAGGAAACTAAAATTTCCTTTTTTTATCATTTCGTAAAATGTTACATTGTACTTAGTAATTGATTTCCAATCTGGGTTTCTCAAAGGATTTAAAAAAAATCGTCCAAAGTGACTTAGAATTTAGTTATAAGATGACGGTCGTTGGGAACCTGCAATTATACCTACATAACCTACTGCCTAATAGTTACCTATTTTATTAAAACTTGCAGATTTGTGAGAATCTAAACAAAACACGCTGTGTTATACCTACCCAATAACTAGGCAAAGAAATGAAGTAGGTATTAGAATTTAGAACTTACTAAGCAACCCCCGGCTTCGCAAGGCAAAGCATTTTTTTTTCCGTCGTAGTGTCGTATCGGCCTGTAGCGTCGATCATGTCGGTGAGTTAGATTAAATAGTAACTGATATTTATCCTACTTGGAGTATTTTACATAGTCAAATATTTCTGCCAATATACACAAAACTTTAATGTATTATACACCTAAACCTTCCTCATGAATCACTCCGTCCATTGATGAAAATCGTATGAAAATCCGTTCAGCGGTTTTTGAGTTCATCGCGTTCAGACAGACGCGGCGGGGGGACTTTGTTTTAAGTGATTAAGTATAGGTATCAATGAAGAAGTTCATATCTAACCACCGTAAGGACTATTCTTCCTTGCAGCACTCGGCATTTATAGAACCGGGCCGGTAACAGATGTGGTCATCGTGTTCATGGAATTTTGTTTTGAAACTGGTTATATAATATATGAACTTCTTTGATGGTACCACCGTTTGGTGGTAAAAAACAAGATGTTGGGGTAAAATAATGTAGGTAACATTATTTTACCCCAACATCTTGTTTTTTGTGTTTTTTCTTTGCATTATATTTACCTCACATAAATGTATTTTATTTATTGGCACGTGTTTGTAAAGGCTTCGGGTAGTCACGTGGTCAGACCACATCTATACTTAGCACAGCTTTTTGTTCACCCCGTGACATTTCCTTAACGATTCGTCACTGATTCATATGTTGTTTCTGGAATAATCTAAATCTAATAAAGAGACTGATCTAAAATTCTGTTTGTTGGTAGGTACCCCTACCATGGTTATTAAGATTTACGTCACGTTAAACCTGTCACGTTTTTCCCGTTCACTGTTCCCATACCTACATATTATTGTTATGTCAAATGTCAACATGTGTTCAAATACGTATACAGCGTGTATCAGAAATGCGTGGTCGTACTACGGAGACAATCAAACTGAAAAGATATCTCTATTGTACTACTAGTCATGGCAAAATAATAATTAGCTGTCCCATAGAAAACTTCATTACCTACTCGTCCCAAATGTAGGTGGTATGGGACGGCAGTTAAATTTTTTTATGATTGTGATTTCGGTTCCATGGAGAAAGTTGTTCTGTTTGATGACTTGTACCAAACCCTTAAATAAGTCCACACATTTCTGATACATGCTGTATATAATAATAATAATAATTAAAAAACCAAAAAAATAAAAAAATTGCGCATTAAAATAGATATTAAAATTTGTGAAATAATTATTAACATGTCAGAATTACATTAAAAAAAAAAAAAAATGTATATGAGGCTGTTAACATTTCTGTAGAAGAAAAGATAAAAGATTCAATGCCAGAATTAATAAACCAGCATTTGTAAGCCCTTTCTGACCAGTCTGCTGTATGCCATCAAAGGCTCGGAAGTCTAACTTACAAGTTATTATCGATACTCAGCGCGGCTGTTAAGAAGGCTCATGGAGTTTTAGACACACCAGTAGGCCCAGCTTAGCCTGAACGCTATAGGATAGTTGTAAGTATTTTCGCTTCAAAAATGGTAGGAATTTTGAGCATGGACGTGCGCTTGTTTAGCAGGTTCCTGCATCTGTCATAGTCGTACTTGACGCCCCACATAGCCGAACTTTCTCTAAAACCTCAAATGCCTACTTGATAGCCGAGTACTGTAACTTTAGTATTATATTACGAACACTTCTACACACACACGACACTCATCAGACATCACACACTCACACACACATCACTTATCACATACTTATACACACATCATACATCACACACTCATACACTTTCCCCATTACACCACATCGCACGCGCTTACGCACAAACTATTGCCGCTGTTACACGTTTTAGCTTCCCTTTGTAAAATAATCTTACCGGACGAATGGATGGCCCCGATAACACAGGATTTTCCTAGCATATGGGTCATTATCACAAAATTTTTGCACAAATGTAATATCATAATAACGTAACATACATTGTATTTCTTCTTTTTGCTAAATAAATTATTATTATTATTATAGTACATACGCACACGTATACGCATGCATACGCATAGAATAACCAGCCTATAATGCAATGTTCCCACTGCTGGGAAACAGGCCTCCTCTCTTTGAGAGGGAGTGGGCCGCACTCCACCACGCGGGCCCAGTGTGGGTTGGTAGATGTCACAGGTCTTCAAATTTTTTGGTTCTAGGACATGCCGGTTTCCTCACGATGTTTTCCTTTACCGTCTTGAGAGCAGTGGTGATGAAATAATTTACACAAAGTAAAGCGTCTGTCAGGGTTCAAACCTACGACCTACAACTCGTAAGTCACGGCCGTCACCACTGGGCCACCACTGCTCTACTGTGTAGGGTAGGTTAATAAATGTTCTATGTGGGTATATGAAAATAAACCAGTTGTCACTCGGAATCGCAGTTTCATTCATCGCTTCCCGCTATTATATTTCATAAACACAACTGGCGACGAGGAAAACGATTAAATTCGTGTGGTTTACATCGTTTAAGTGTGGTAGTTCAAGATGCCTATCGGTAAAATTGAAGAATTTGACCTATCAAGCAAAAAGTGGCTGGCGTATATCAGACGCGTTGAACAATTCATAACCTTAAATGGAATAAAACCAGAGTTACAAGTTGCAACGTTGGTGACGTTGGTGGGAGCGGCAACTTATGACCTAATGTGTGATTTATGTGCACCTAATCATCCAGAAAACAAAGCATTTCGTGAATTAGTACAAATTGTGGGTGATCATCTTGAACCAAAACGATCCGAAATTGCAGAACGCCATGTTTTTAGACAAAGACGTCAGAACACGGGTGAATCTCTCAGTGAATATCTACAAACACTTAAACACTTGGCCAGTACATGTAATTTCAATACAACACTGGAAGAAAATTTACGCGATCAATTTGTGTCGGGTTTGGCTAGTGATGAAATGAGATCACGCATTTTTGCGGAACCAACGATTACATACAAAAAAGCCGTTGAATTGGCGTTAGCGTTGGAAGCGGCCGAGCGACACTCACAGACCAGCGGTGCAAACGCCGCGGGCGCAGCGAACGCGTCGGCGGTTGGGACGCGAACGTTTGAGGCGGTGCATCAAGTGGTGACGGCAAAGCGGGCAGGCCGCCCGCCGGAGCGCGGAACTGCGAGCAGCGGTAACTCGTCTACCGAGGGGAGCGCGGCAACATCTCGCTCAACGCGTGCTTGTTGGAGGTGTGGCAGAAACCATCGTCCAGACGTGTGTCGGTTTAAAAATTATTCGTGCGATTTATGTGGCCAGAAAGGTCACATTAAAATAATGTGTAAATCAAATAAAAACCGTGTGGGCGAGTCAAGCCAGGACACTTCAACGCGACGTAATAATAATTATCTCGGAAGTAGTGATAACGAATCGGAATGTGATTTTTATAATCTAAGCGTGTGCGGCGTTAATGACAAACCTTACATGGTTATGGCGCAAGTGAACGGCAGAAAGATAAGTTTTGAACTGGACACTGGAAGTAAGTTATCAGTTATAAGTTTAGATTATTATAATAAAAACTTTTGTGATGTACCAATAATAAGCAACGATATTTCTTTGTATTCCTATGTCGGTTCAGTTATAGAACCGGTAGGTTTTGTGTCTGTTCATGTTGTTATTGGTGAACATTCAGTCGGAAATCTCAAATTGTATATTGTTAAAAATGGTGGACCACCACTTTTAGGTCGGTCGTGGCTTACTAAATTAAAAATTAATAAGATAAGTATTGATGAATTTTTATTAAACTTAAATGAAAATAATTTTGTTGAACTATTAAAACGTGAATATCCGACTGTATTTGCACCTGGGCTTGGAACATGTATTAAAAAAATTACTTTAAAATTGGCGGATAAAAATCCCGTATTTATCAAAGCTAGGCCGTTACCGTTGGCATTACGTAAACCCGTCGAGCGGGAGTTAGAACGACTCGAGGCTGAGGGTACAATTACAAAAGTTGAGTATTCAGATTATGGCACGCCTATCGTACCAGTAATTAAAAAAAACGGAGAAATTAGAATTTGTGGTGACTACAAGGTCACAGTTAACCCGAAACTTATGCGCGAACCTTACCCACTACCACGAATAGAGGAGCTGTTCGCGGCGCTGAGTGGGGGTGAACAGTTTTCAAAAATTGATCTCACGCATGCTTATCAACAATTACTTTTAGAAGAGGAATCTCAGGCATGTACCGCTATAACGACACATATCGGAACATTTGTGTACAATCGCACACCATTTGGACTTACGTGTATTCCAGAAAAGTTTCAGAAATTTATGGAACAAACGGTTAAAGGACTCAAAGGAGTCGCTGTTTTCATCGACGATATAGCATGTACTGGGACGTCCCATGGTGAACATATTAATAATTTAAAAGCATTGTTGAGTCGCTTGCGTGAGGTTGGTTTGAGGATCAAATTAAATAAGTGCGTATTTATGCAGGATAGTATTACTTATGTTGGGTTTGTTATTGACAAACACGGCTTGCATCCCGATGAGAACAAAATTAAAGCAATCGTGGACGCACCGAGGCCAAATGATGTGACGCAACTCAAGTCTTTTTTAGGTATGGTGAACTACTATGCAAAGTTTATTTCCAACTTAAGTTCAATATTATATCCCTTACATAAGTTGTTGCGCAAAAATGCGGAGTGGATTTGGTCGAATGATTGTGACGACAGTTTTAACAAAGTTAAAAAGGCTATTTCAGGTAGCAAAGTATTTATAGTACATTACAACCCGGAACTTCCATTAGTATTAGCTGTCGATAGTAGTTCTTACGGCATTGGTAGTGTGTTGTCGCATAGATACCCCAATGGGGAAGAACGCCCCATATGTTTTGCTTCTCGAACGTTAAATTCGGCAGAGCGCGCTTATAGTCAATTAGATAAAGAGGCGCTGGCAATAATTAGTGGAGTCGTAAAACACCACCAATATCTTTATGGTCGCGCTTTTATAATTAAAACAGACCATAAACCTTTGACATTCATTTTTGGTCCCAAGCTCGGTTTGCCGCAGACTGCGGCAAGCAGATTACAAAGGTATGCTACAAAGTTAGCAGCCTATGACTTCACTATAGAATTTGTAAAATCCAAAGATAATTATAACGTGGACGCATTATCACGCTTGCCATTGCCGTATGAACGTAAAATACAAACGGGGCAGGATACGGTGTCATATATTAATTATGTAGAACAATCGATTCCTATTAGAGCAAAAGACGTTGCAAACAAAACACGGGAAGATGAGGTTCTTAAAAATATTTATGATTATATTATTAATGGCTGGCAAGCAGAAGTTACACGAAGTGAAGAAAAGCCTTATTTCTATCGAAAGGACAGCCTTACTATCGACAGAGAGTGTATATTATACAATCACAGAGTGGTCATTCCTAAGGTACTTAGGCAGCAAATTCTACAGGAATTGCATGAGGGACACTTAGGCGTTGTCAAAATGAAAAATCTATCTCGAAACTATGTTTACTGGCCTACATTGGACAATGAAATTGAAACATTGTGTCGAGAATGCAGTGCATGCCTACAACAGCGCGATGCGCCGGCGCGTGCACAGTTGCATCCGTGGGCTTTTCCCACACGACCGTGGCAACGATTAAATATTGACTTTGCTATATTTCAAGGTAAATATTATTTAGTGACGGTAGATGCACACAGTAAATGGATAGAAGTTCAAAAAATGTTAGGAACTAATGCAAACTTCACTATAAATAAGTTAAGAGAACTTTTTGCACGTTTCGGAATGCCTTCACATATAATTAGTGATGGGGGACCTCCATTTAGCTCGTTTGAATTTACTAACTATTTAAATAAAAACTTAATAAACCACACAATCACAAGTCCATATCGACCAGCCGGTAATGGGGCGGCTGAAAATGCAGTAAAATCAGTCAAACGGGCAATGAAAAAGGCAATACATGAAGGCAAAGATGTAGATGTTGCCCTCTCAAAATTTCTGTTTCAATATCGCAATTGTGAGCACGCCACTACCGGAGTGGCACCAGCAGTAGCTATGTTTGGTAGGAGATTACGAGGTCGGTTGGACATAATAAAACCGTCTACTGAGCGTGCAGTGGAGTCGTCTGCAGAGCGAGCGGGGCGCGCGCGGCCCGGCGCCGAGCGGCACGTGGAGCCGGGCGAGCAGGTGTTGGCGCGGGACTACCGTGCTCGCGCTGACAAATGGGCAGCAGCTACTGTGGTTGCACGGACTGATCCACTAACTTATAAAGTACGCGTGTCTGATGGACACGAGTGGAAGCGTCACGTCGATCAATTATTACCACTTAAGAAACGATACTCTGGACATTCCATAACGAATAACACGGATAAGGCCGTAACTGAGATTGATGTTTCTGAATCCAGTCCGAACAATCAAATTAAGAACTCTTCATCATCATGTGAAAAAGAAACATTTCAGAATCAACAAGAACTAGACGTTAATACGGCAGTCAGTCCAATAAACTTGACAACAGAACCAGTTCCGAATTCTGACATAGAAACTGTTAAACTGAGGCGTAAATGCTTATACCAAGGCAAATACGCAAAGTAATTAGTAATAATAATAAAAAATATTAAAAAAAAAACTTTGTTTGTAACATTACACATAAATACGTATAGTAGATATAAGATTAATTAAAACGTATGGTAGACAAATGTATTTACGTAGCACAAAGGTGCACTTTGTAGTTGTTTCGTTGATATATTTTTCCCAAACATTAAAAACAAAGTACACTAACGGTGCTAAACGAAACGATTGTGAACGACATTGTCGATAGTGCATCATAGGCTGTCGTCTTAAAAATGGTATTGATTACGCGGCCAATGATCACAATTCTTTCTTTGTACTTTATTTGTGTTTTTGCTATTACTACAAACATAATGTTAAAATAAGGCAGTTTATTTAATTAAGCTTATATGTTTTAAAAGCTAATGTATGTAATGTTTTTAAAGGGGGAGGTGTAGGGTAGGTTAATAAATGTTCTATGTGGGTATATGAAAATAAACCAGTTGTCACTCGGAATCGCAGTTTCATTCATCGCTTCCCGCTATTATATTTCATAAACACAACTTACTGTAGCAATGTTTTTACTAATTTAATCGTATGTTCAGAATGTTTTACGTCACGCCTACACCATGACATTAACGTGTATTCCTTGCATTTAGGCTTATTTACCTGAGGCAATATGATTAATTATGATATTCTGATATTAAACTCAAGAAGCAGTGTGGGCAGACTAAAAGCTTCTTATTAAATAATATAATACTTGTAACATTCAACACACTGAAGTAAAGACTTTTGTGTTTTGCCACCCGTTCGTGAAAGCAATGTACCATCAAAGAAGTTCATATCTAACCAGTTTCAAAACATAATCCCGGGAACACGATGACCACACCAGCCAGTCGATTCTGTAAAAATATCACCGTGAAACTTAGGTGAAGTGAGTTGTCAATAGTGTTTATCCCTAGCATCCTGCCGGTCGATTTGTGACAGTGACAGCTCACTTCACCTAAGTTTCACATTGATATTTTTACAGAATCGACCGACTGTTACCGGCCCGGTTCTATAGTCGCCGAGCGCTGTAAGCAAGAATAGTCCTCACGGTGTTTAGATATGAACTTCTTCGATGGTACATCACATTGCTGTTGCGAACGGGTCGTCGTTTTGGCGATGCAATAGGATTTCCAATATTTATTGGATTTTCCAGTTCGTAGTATTCGGAATGCTGCTGTTACATCAAAGAATTAAAGAAAGAGATGCAAATACATATTTGAAAATGTTCTCCTGTTATAGGTATCAACTTTTCAATTAGAAACTGAATTGTAGGCCCTGCGCTGATGGCATTTTCTACTTCACTGGACATTAAGTTGTTCAGTTCATCTTCTAGGTAGGAGTGCTACATACACATAGGGGCAACCGCGTCTTTTTGTCAGACGTATGAACTGACACCACATACGTCACAGCTGCTCAGCCTTTATCATTATCATTACAAGCCTGGTCATAGACGTTTTGCACAGTCGTTGTTATCATCACCAGCTCTTCAATATTCTCTCAACCAGCTCTACCGACCATCCTGCGAAGACCGTCATTCCACCTAGCCTAAGGACTTCTTATCTTAGGTACCCGATTTGGGATCTCCACTCTAGAACACGTCTACCTCAAAGGTTTTGCGGCTAATATGATATTGCCTCTTCCGCCCGTATACATCGGTTACAATGTTGAACAACAGCTGTTTCCCCTCAACATTTGATGTTGCGTGATGTTCTTTTGTTTAACATGGATACGGATCATTAGCAATATGTACCCAGCAGCACTGAAACATTCCATGTGGCCAGCAACATTGTTTCCGCAACACATAAATATGTTGCGCAACTTTGTTTCTGGTAAATGGGGCTTATATTTTGTGGCTATCGATTAATTGAGTCTTCTGTTCTTATCGATACTAATATTATAAATGCTAAAATAACTCGGTGTCTGATTGTCTGTCTGTCTGTTACCTTTTCACGCCTTAACGGCCGAACGGATTTCGATGAAATTGGCACACAGGTAGACCACAACGTAGGTGGTACTAGGATACTTTTTATCCAGTTAGTACATTCCCATGTCATAATTTCCGACCTCCACACGGGCGAAGCTGCGGGCAAAAGCCGAGTGTTGTAATAAGTTAGATATACTGACCGACATCACACACAAGGGCGCCGGGCTCGAGCTCCGAAAGGAAGGCCTGCACCCCAGGCGCGGGCGCTCGCGAGTTCTCGTCGCCGTCATCGCCCGCTTGCTCGTAGACATCGTGCACATACGCGCGCTCGAGTGCAGCGCCCCGCGCCGCGGACTCGCCCGCCCCCTCCGCAACCGCGCCCGCGCCCCCATCCGCCATCACCGCACCGCCATTGCACCACGCTGGAAAGTTAGGATTGAGAAATTCATACAATCATATATATAATGATTTATGTAATTGGTTTCGGCCGTGTAAATCAAATAAATAAATAAATATAGGTTCAAATAATCATCAACAGCGAGGGACCGACAATGGAGCTTAGTTTTCCGCGCCCCGTCGCCGCGGGACGCGATGCCAAGAAGATAGAAGATACGGAGAGTTTACTCAACAGTGAATGAAGACAGGTATGGTTGATGACGATTATGATGACTTGAAGAGTCATTTCACAGATACTGTCGTTGATGACGCTTCCAAGTGCCATCAGCCCGAATTATGATAATAATCCAATATCTTTGTTTCCATATCCTGGAATAGTCCTGCACCAACCGGGGGTTATCCTTGGGTGCCCTTGCATACAGGGATAATCGTCGGTTGGTGCGTCATTTCATTCAAACCGTCTAATGGGACTCTGTAAATCGACACCTTGAACGCCTTTTAAAGAAAAACTAGCGCCTAGGGCATCTTTATACAAATTTTATAACTAACTACCTACACTACTAATTTTATAAATGTATTTAAAAAAAACAATCTTCAATTTGCCGATCAGAAGAGAATGTCGTCACACCAATGAAAAGCGTTGAAACACTGAATCTTTTTATGACGATAAATAACTCTATGACGATACTGCTGCATTTTTTATCGGTGACACAAACTTTTTCTATTGATCCTCCATTCTAAATTTAAACGACACAGTTCGCGTGGGTTCAGCCGCGGCTGTCGTCATCTGCTCATGATTTTTTAATGGAATCAATATTAGTGATGCATTGGCCCATCGGCCCCAATCGATAGTGCCACGAGGAGGCTTTGGATGTACCTTATAATATAAATAATGACATAATTGTCCTAGCAATAGAACAGACGTCATTCTGACGCAGTGCCTATTGCAGCTGTCTTTCGCATATCAGTTTTCTTTCTTGAATAATATAGTTTTAAGTTTATCAAAATGAATTGTAAAATATTAGAATAAGGTTTATGGGAAACATAATTTCACATTGATTTTGTGGGTGTCTTGCTACGCCTAGATATTGTTGTGCCTGGTATGAGATACCTACTTAGATAGTCACGAACAACACGAAGGAATTTTGACTAAGTGGGAAAAGTAGATTCTAGATAGAGAAATTGGTGGTATTTTAGAAAAATTGGGTAAGTACCTGTATGTAGACAAGGATGTTATCAGTCAACTTGATGGAGAAAATAAATGAAACCGTAAGCTACATAACTATTCAGTACATCTAGTCCCTTCAAAACTGTCAATCGATCCGACTAAACACCACAAATCGCGTCCCAATAAACTCGATATAATTTCAAGTATTTTTCCCCGCACCTCCCCATCGTTCGTCGGTTGAGCGGGCGGAGTTAATTACGCCGCCATTATAAACAAAAGCTATGTGTAATTGTGTTTATCACGTGTAGCGCGACCCGCTGACCCGACTCTCCCCTCCCTCCGTATCCCGGGATAGGGCTGCTACTTCCACCCAGATGTTTCTCGGTTACCGATTTTCCGGGAAAACAACTAAGTAAGTAGCTACCTACCTGGAATTTGATTTGTTTTGGTCGGTTAGTCAAATTACTACTTAATAATTCACGATTACTACGTGTTTGGTTCGATAGCAGTGATAGCTCACACGTGTCTGCTGTTTCATTGACTTAGTCGTTTCAGTTATTATATCGTTACTTATTTATCATCATTATAATATCAAGGAAGTGAGGTCAACTGTTGGACATTATTCAAGTTTGTTTTGATAGTTTGAAACTGGACTTCCTTATATTTTTGTTTGTCATTAAGTAAGCCACCTTTCATATGTCATATCGGTTTATTTGAAGAGATTGTGTTCGAATCGGATATTTAATTCTATCAAGGTACTTAATTTAGTTTATGAACCTATCAAATATTAGCGATTGGTAACATCTAGTAAGTAAGTTTAATAAGCAGAAAATATTCAAGCATTCCTTATTTAAATCTGTAAAAGGGTTTGTACAAACCTACTTACAGAAATAAAATCATTTATAATTTAGAACATAAGACAGTCGACTCACCAAGCAGCCCTGTGTGTTTATCCGGGCCAACACCTATCAGCGTTTAAGGAGGAAGGAGTCAGGTGTTATGATGATTAAAATATAATTCGCGATCGTAACAAATGTATATTTACAGAGATATAATCATTAAAATCATCAATAAAACTCTCTAACTTAGAATTGGCCTAAATTCTCATGATTTCTTGAAATAGTCATTCAATAGGGTAATTTGAACTAAGAGAGTCTTATTTTTAATGATTACCTATAATTCTGTTAATACATATTTGTTACGGTCGCGAATCATATTTTGGTCAACATACAACCCTAAACTGTCCAGTAAATTGCAAAAAGTTTAAGAAAATTTGAATTTCCTGTACCCTAATTATGTAATACACGATCAATCAGAATCTGAATCGTTTTGAAACAGATTGCTAATCCATTGCTTCGTACGTTCGAAAAAAAAATCTGCTCAACAACGTAAATAACACAATGAATGTTGTTGCGTAATTAGCTATCTGGACTACCCTGGCGCTTTCGCCTTAACCCCATAAATCTGCTCAGTTCACAGACGTGACTACGCTACTTCCGTGTTCCCTTAAATTGAACCCCGCGCCACTTTTTGCCCCCAAAACTTCGCGCGTTCTAGTACATACTCCTCGAGAATTTTCCAGTGGCAATTTCGCGTATTCGATATTGCCATTGTATAAATTGTTATCACCGAATGCAGACGCTTCACGTTTTATTTTTCTATTGTTTTTTATTTTAAAAGCGTTGTAGATTTTCTTGGAATTTTAATGTAACTAGCTGAATCTCTTAAGTTACCGTTTATGTAGATTGTTTATGTTCACAACTATTTGGGGCATTTACATAGATTTTTTAATGCAATTTTTTCTAACGATTGTTGATTATTAGGCACACATACGCTTTGGAAAACTTTTAAAGTTTTTCAAATCGTGAAACCGGACACTCGTACCCCAGCCACGGCGTAGCTCACGCTGAGCTACGAGCTACGGCGTAGCGCGCACCGACGAATCAGTTTTAATTAAGTATTACTGAAGGGTACATCATGCAAATGTGGCTCAAAGATCTAACCTACAGCTCCTAGCAGAAATGGCATCAGAAGCATAAAATAGGTCATCAATGTGGAGTCCTAAAATAGGTATTGTATCGATCAACGAACTTTGAAGAGCAACCAACATTTGCGACCACTTCAATATACCTACCGAAGCCAGCTTTAAATCCTCTTCCCTGGACCCAAACTCTCGTCCAACAAAATCCATATTACATCCCAAGTGTTATATGTATTTTATTGGTTGTAACATCAGATCTGGTCGTTAGTAAACAAAGAATCAAATAAAATATGTGACGCATGTGTGCCGCGGGTGCGGGCCCAAACATTTTATTAACAAAGTTTAGGAATCAGCTAAACGTTGCCCGGATTCCCTGCGCCTTCCCCTTATTGTGGGGTCCTTTAAAGTATAAGGACAGCTATTTATAGGATAAACGAGGAAATGTAACCGTTGCGTCGTGGAAACTCCACTTTGCATTTTGCAAAGATTTTCAGTAAATCCATGTAGTTATTCTGCTTGTGAAACTGTCTGCAGAATCCTACCAAAGAACTAGCTGGCTATTTCTTAATGTTGCTTTTAGCAGACAAAACCATTCTTTCTAAGACAAATCTAATGTGAACTGGGCATAAGATTTAAAAAAATTAAAAAACCATATATTTCTTTAAAGACTTTAAAAAAGAAACGATATTAATATTGATTTTATCGACACTATATCTTTTTACTACCCAATTTTTCATAAGCAATAAATCTCTAAATCCCATTAAACAAAAGCCGGTCTCGTAGTACTAATTTAACATAGTTTTCTATCATAACACGTTTATAAAGTAATCGAATAGCCGGGGAGGGCGCGTGCTGGTTGCTTAGCAACGCATCTGGGACATAAACCGGGTCGCCGGGAAACCTTCAACCCTCCCGGGGCGGCCGCCTGAATGCACCCGTACGATGTACGGACGGTCATATCGATGTACTCGCGAACTGAAGTTGGATTTGAAATTTAAAACGGTGGAGAAATTTTGAGATTTTGTCGACTATTTTAGATGAAAACTGAACTAATTCGTACTTGGATGGTGTTTTATGAGCCTTGGTTATGTTGTTGAAGTTAGGGTAGATGCGCCTATACAGAGGAAGGAATGAAATAGAAAGGTTTGAATAGAAGTAAGCGCCTACCAAGTCTTAGCTATTTTACGAAGCAATTGCCAATGAAAAACTAAATTATTTCATAATGTTGTTACTAAAGTTTTTATGTATATGGCCATTTTGCAACGACCTGTAGGCCTTGCAGGGATGTACTAACGTAAACATAACGTACAATAGAACTTTCCTTTAACATTCAAGATATTAATAAGTCTTCAAATTATAAAAATATAATGTGCGGAATGAGTATTTTCGTATTGTCAATATTCAAAAATCGTTCGAATAAACGTTACGTTTACCTACTTCATGCGGTCCTAGCATGAAGTAGGTAAACATAACGTTTATTCTTGATAAATATTATTGATACTGTTATATCATCCTCATCATTTACATCCACTGCTAAAACAGCTTTTTTTCTACATCATTTCATTGACGTCATCATTATCATCTTCCTACCCATTCAAACTCAAAGCATTTATTTCAAGAACAGCCTCTTTGGAATTTTCAAGGAGACGTTCAGTCAGAAAGATGAAGCTAGTTGTCTATTCCAAAGCGTAGTAGGTTCGAATGGAAAAGAACGGGCAAGAAACTCCATGGACACTCGTTTATCAATTTTTTTGCCTTCAAATCGTTTATCAATATTTTATTCAAAACATATGATATACAATCTATATTTGTTCGTTCAAAGCTGGGTATTAGTGCGGGTCGCAATGCGCTGCGGGCTGCCCATCGGATAACTATTTGTGCCCCTCTCGCCTTTCCATCAACATCATTCCAAACGGATTAGTCTTCAAAAGGCATTTATTGATTTCTGTTGCAGTTTCCAGCGATCGGTACTAATGGATTGACAGCTCGTTTGTCCAGTGAGGTTTTAAAATTGTATAGTGGTATAGTTTTTATATAGTAGATTCTTTTTGGAATGATTTTAGTGAGTTTCGTTTGGCAGGGCTTAAAGCAGCCTGTGTGTTATTCTCGTTAGATACATATAGGTACTTCGACTGATGTAAGTATTTAATTCACGTCTGTGGATGATACATTACGGCATACAGTATGAGACAACCCTTAGCTACCGTGTTTTTTTTATTTATAGTAGCAAGTACAAGATATACTAAGATATTACATGTACTATACTATTTATTACAGTGATATCTATACTTAGATATTACAGTGTCATCGGGAAGGGATAATGTGGTAGATCTAAAAATTCAATATACTTTTCATTCGATTGTTTCGCCCAAAGAGGTAATTTAGAACACATTCGAACTCTATTCACGAACGATGTTCAAGCTCCAATGGAATATGATACTCATTCTGTATATGAGTTGAGACTCGTACTTGATAATAGTTCTTTACGAAAATCACAAAAAAATACCTATCTACAGTTACCACAAAAAAATAGTTTGCATGCCGTTAAGTACACAAAAACTGTGGTCTCCATACAAATTACCTACGCTAAGCTGAATGCTTTGTCATTTTATAGTAATTAATGGTTTATATCCATAGTGGGTAATCGATCGTTGGAACTTAGTAGCTGCTGACGTATTCACGGTTTAGAAATCGAACGAAAATAGAATCCAACGCATATTTCCATGAAAGATATACTTTTATCTGTGAAATGTGACTAAGTACAAGTTTAGTGTGTTTACTGACATTCATCATCTACCTACCCTTTTCACAACAATTTTAGGGTCGGCTTCCAGTCTAACTGAAAGCAGCTGAATACCATTATTTTACATGGAACGACCGTCTATCTGAACTCCACATTCTTACCAAGGTGGTAAGAATGGTTGTCAGACTTTCGGGCTTCTGACTACGTAACTACTGTCAAAGATCTACATACAAGTACAGATAAAAAATTATAAGTACGAAAGCAGAATACGTTTCTTAAAAGAAATTGCGTACGTACAAATGCATAATTTGACATTCATTGATAGCGCCATTCTTCGTAGCGGGTTGTTTTCGTAGTTCAACTGTTACTAGTTAGGTACTACGGTACTGACTTGCGGTTGATCGTACAAAAGCAGTGTTAACAGAATAGAATCTTTACCTGAATACAGTATTTTTATCTCTATCGAAGCGACGCGTGCTTTACTTGTGGTTACCAAGCGCAGAAGCTGTCGGTACCGTCCGAGACAACGAAGTCGGAAGTTTGCGTTTGCATGTGTGTGTTATGTGCTAACGCTACTCCTCCTCACGCACACAGTCAAAGCGTGTTTGTACACTTACTTACCACAAGTAAAGCGCGCATCGCTTCGTGAGATAAAAATAATATAGGGTGTCAGGGACATCGACGCGAAGCCGGTTACCATGGATTCAGTACATGATTTTGAAGGCCCCTGCGTTGAAAATGTTCGTCGGTTATTAAAAAAAAAAACTGCTGTTTCATAGAAAAGTGCAATACCTACGCAGTCAAAATGTAAAAAAACAGCTGATTTAAAAAAAAATAACCTATGAAAATTTCAACGCAGGGGGCTTCAGAATCATTTACTGAATCCATGGTAACCGCCTTCGCGTCGATGTCCCTGACACCCTGTATAGCATGAAATGGTTCTTAGTTTATTTTGTGTACGGTATGGATGGACGATCGTTCAAGTACACCGGTGGAGCCTCTGGCTCCTGTTGTACTGTATACCTACAATACTTACTTATTATCCGTGATATTGATTCGTGACATGATTCTCATTCGTCATATTTGATTTGCATCGCGGGCGGATCGTTGGTGAATCCGATTGACTTTAGCTTTTATCTTCGTCTCCCTGTATTTTTGCTGCACGCATAGCACCTGATTCGATTTACTTTACGTTTCGCCGATTTTCATGTTTTACAGTCGTATAGAAAGGAATATTTTTTAAACTTACAGCCATGTTGATTTGCGTTTATTTGAAAAGTTGCAAAAGTTCCGCCTGAATCCTATAATACAATGTTTTTTTGCTGCATGTTGACGCATAGAATTATCTTTCTTATGTAACAAACGTAAAACTTTAGCGAACAAACCAAAAGCTGAATCGTAAGATCCGCAAGATACCAGGCGTGCAGAAAACAGTAGGAGAAATAAATATTAAAATGTTAAATTAAAAGCTCGTTTATGTGCATCGTTCGGTGGGGCGGGTCGACGGCCGCGCGACCTACTTGCAGCTGAAGCCGCGTGCTGCAGACATCCACCATGAAATATGGACGGAATCTGATACTGTTACAACGTTTCCATTTGAATAATATGGAAATAGTTCTCCCATTTTCTTAACGGCCTAGTTAGGATCATTCTTGGAGTTTATTTTTCGATTGTGAGATACCTACAGTAATATTGTATTTTGATCGCAGTGATTTTACCAATAGGATTAGGTTGTCTGCCTAAAATCTGAGTACAATACCTATTCATACTTACGTCAAAATAGGCGGCGAACAGCTAACAGGCTTGGTGACCTCAACTAAGCGGTTCAGCAAGCAATTGATTCCAACGTTCTTCTCATAGTGATAAAACTAGCCAGAAAGACAAAAGACGAATGAGGATCGTCTTTTGTCTTTCTGGCTAGTCTTATTCAATTCAGAAACAACACAAAATTCGCGTAAAGGACAGGATGAAACATTTCTGTCCGCAAGCAAGTTGTATGCAATACGGATGCAGTTATTGCTCACACACACACTTTACATACGTGCAACGTGGCTGTAAAGTCATTTAAACTTCGCCCAAGACGGTATTTCTGCTGGCTTTCCTGAGCAGTATGTTACTTGAATACTGTATGAGAGTGCTGCCTCGAAATTGGTATTAATATCTCTTTGCGTCATTAGTATTAGAACGAGATATTCAGGTGTCTGACTAAATACATCTTAAGTAAGAATATTAATGATTTCATTGCCTCCTTCGACATAAGTAAATGAAGGATAGAAAATTAGATTTCTAGATATTTATTCAATTAAAATAGATTTCTTTTTTCGCGTTGTTTCTTTTATGGTCGTCAAGCCCACAATTCAAACATACATAAAAAAATTATTTTTTCATTTTAGTATTGAAGATCTATCTTATATTTATATGCGAGCCCATTTGCTTGAAGAGGATTTAATCCAGAAACTAATAAGCGAAACGTGAAATGGCGAGCACTCTGAAGAAAGCATGACATGTACCTATTAATATTGACTTTATTACTAATGTGAAAGTTTACATAACTCCACTACCTTATGATATCGTAAAAAGTTAAAAATTCGACAATGTTAATTAAATATACATAATAATATGTGTACGCCTCTGGGCAGAACATCTCGCACACTGTTGTAATTTGACCTATGGTTACAAAAAAACAATTCTGATTCTGAAAGACCCCCCAGATTCTACGAAATCCGCAAAAAAATCGAAAGATCGGTGACTACCAGGTGTTCCTTGAAATCTAGATTTAAACAAAAGTCAATTTGTAGATACACCTACACCAACAGATTTTTCCAAAGATCCTAAAATACCTACTTAGTATCACTGCATTACTTTAATGGTAAGTACACTTATAATAAAAATACCTACAAAGATGCAGACACAGAAATAGCATTTCCAATTCAAAGAATACAATCTGTAAGAAGCACGATATCGTCTTGACACGACACAAAAGTTTTGGTAAGGACGAGTCTTGGCGAGTTTTCTTCGGTATTATATTATATCTTCGGCTTATCCAGTATCTACCTATCTAAAATAACAAAACTATGATCTACTATGTAGGTTCTGGTGTTCCTTGATTATACTATGCTGCTGGTGTAGTAACTCCATTAAAGTTATTTTATTACGAATTTAAATAAAAAATACTACACACTGTAATCAAAATACTTTCCAGCTATAAAACTAAAAATTTGCTTCCACGCCATAATTTTTACAAAGACCTGTAAATTGTTCTGAGGTGGTAAACGTCGCTATTACGGCTGGAACTTTATAAGTTTACCATCAATCCATCACCGCGTAAGTGCACAGCAATTTTAATAATGTTCTTTTATAGTGTACGATATACTAAACGGTGTTTCAGTAAAAATGAAATTTAACTGGTATTGGCGCCCAACATGGGAGCTTTTTCAGAACTGAAAATTGAGTAAATGCAATATTTAAAACAAAAAAGGAATTTACTGAACGTACCGAGTTAAAACAGTAAACTCTGTATTTCGATACATGCTGAAGCTTTTATACGATTCCAATACTTACGAGCAACACGGTACCGTTGCAAAAACTAAACAATAAAATGATTTTTCTTGGCAACTCCTGCAGCGTTTTGCAGATTCAAAGTTGAACGAACTGAGCTTGTCCCGGCCGACCAATGGGGCGTCCGTACGCGCAATGCGACGACCTCATTGGATGGCAGTGCATTCAAAAGAGCTGCACATGTGACGTTTTTGGAACAACACCACATTATTTATTGTCTCACGTGTTTTGAATACCGTACTTTCTGCTGCATTTTTTACTGTTACCAGACTATTTATGAGTGTCTGAAAGGCCTATCATGACCACAGATATATCTATTAAACTGCAATTGTGAATTATGTTACAGTAAGAACTCGCATGGAATCATTATGTGGAAATGAGAATGTACCATCAAAAAAGTTCATATCTAACCAGTTTCAAAACAAAATCCCGTGAACACGATGATCACATCTGTTACCGGCCCGGTTTTATAGCCGCTTAGCGCTGCAAGCAAGAATAATCCTTACGGTCGTTAGACATGAACTTCTTCGATGGTACCTTTAACAAAGAAAGAAACACTAGGAATGGACATTACATAGTGTGTTATAAAACCTCAAAGTATCACTATATTGCGTCTGTTTTAATATCCAAATTAAAGTTGCTTTAAAGTTCGTATCGTGTCTGTGCAGCAGACACAGTAGATTGTCATTAAATAGTTGTTTTGCAGTACATGTAAATCACTCGGCGTCGCCTATTTGGATGCGGCCCAGAAATCTGAACAGCTTAAGTTTATGCTAGCCATACCTTACTATATTTAGGTCAATTTCACTTTGTTTTATATTATTGTTTATGCGGTAAGACTTCTCATCGTTTTTTAAGGGATTTCGGAATTTACTACGTTGCATTTTGTATATGAGAGAGGTAGGACGGAACAAGTTACTTGTATCCTTATATCAAGAACATGTATTTGGCATAGGTTTGGCATTTTTCGTAACACTCCGGTTAGTCCCGGCTAGAACGAATTTCGGCCATGGCGGACAATCTTAACGGAGATTAGCCATCGACAGAGGAGATATTATACCTACTTCACAAGTGTATGCGCAGACAAAGGTGCACTCTCTCTTGCCTCACTCTCAAAGTCCGATAGGACGGCGGGCGATCCGACACGACCGGAAAGACATCAGGCGCGGGAACAACGGCTTAAAGTGCTTTCCGAAGCACGAGGATATCATACCGCCAACTTCCAAAATCTGGGCTGTTTCACAATTAATACTATAGCGGTAGACAGCTATAGCGTCGGTATGTGTATGGATAATGTAATGTACTCCACTTTATGAAGTAAAGCATCTAATAGAAGACGCGTCCCGTTAATAAATTCGATTCATGGTGATAGAAGGAGATCCTTTGAGTTAGAATACAATTGTAGCTTCCCCATACGTTTTGATTTCCCCTGCTTTAGGAGTTCATTTTCTCAGTCACGATAAAAATAAGATAGTAAGGGCTTTTCCTGTTCTACTTGTGTATGGAGAGGGAGAGGAAGGTCAAATAAAAGACGTGTGAGGGGCATATGAAAGAGAAGCGAGTCAATGATACCGTGATGATAGCTTGACAGTGGAAGTAACCAATATTTTGTAACCATATCATGACTTAAAAGAGTGTCTGTGGAGTTTCTTGCCCGTTCTTCTCCATAGATACCTACTACGCTTTGGAACGGGCATCTAGCTTCATCTTTCTGACTGACCGACTCCCTTGACAATTCAAAAGTGCCTGTAATTGGTTTATTTGAAATAAATGCTTGGAGTTTGAGTTTGAGGTTTGAAGAAGAAAACGTGTTGCGTCGACCCCAAGTAACATAGAACAAGGGCAAGATCATGATGGGCTCTTCATCTTTTCTTTTATGGACACGAGCGATATGATTAAAGCTAATACCGTGTTAGTAATTCAAACAAAATATCAACCAAAGAAAGGAGTTCGTCTTTTCTTTGGCTTCAGTGTGAACACCCGCTCAAGGTATTTATGATTTTAACCAACTTCAAAAAAGGAGGAGGTTATGCATTTGACAGGTTTTTTTTAAATGTATTTCCCGATTTCTTAGTAAATATCAGTGGTTATTTGGCAATATTCAAATGACAAACAAAACCAAAGCCAGCGGACTTCAATCTGCCTAGCCTTTTCCTAACTATATTGGGGTCGGCTTCCAGTCTAACCGGATGCAGCTGAATATCAGTATTTTACATGGAGCGACTGAATATCTGACCTCCACAACCTAGTAACTGGGTAATACGATACCTCTTGGTAAGAGTGGTTGCCAGACTTTCGGGGTTCTGACGACCCGTAGCGACTGTCAAATATCCACGAATAACAGCCGGAACCAACGGCTTAACGTCCTTTCCGAGGTACGGAGGAGCCTCGGTATGTAAAGATGGACCCATCCACAGACGAACCCCGGCAAGCGGAGCTTAACCTGATGGATCGACCTGTACGGCAGTCATTACTTAGCCAGCGGACTTCAGAAACTAAAACAATTTTTCAGTTTTCTCGTAGTTTTTTTTGTCGATTGTTTTTTTTTTTTACGTTTTTATTGTTTACGTCTCTGTACGAGATAATATGTCATTGAAAAGACTACCTGAGGGAGCTGTATTATAAAGAATCATTTGTAGTTCAATTAAATGGAAGTTATATACCTATTTAGTGGTCATAAAATGTACCAGTTAGCCCACTGGGGCGAACAATAAATTCTCCAAGGACACAACAACATGAATGCAGCCGCGTTTGAAGACGTTCAATCCGTTTAGCGGCTGACAAGATTAGCCTCTCTCATACTCCCGCGACTTAGCCTTATTTATACAGACAACTCGGTTATAACTTTATTCGTTTGCGCTCGGTTCTTATATTGAACGACCTTTAGGGCATCTTGTTTTTTTTTCTAAACGAGCCACTAAACTACTACCGGTAAATGTAAAATACAAAAACGTCATTTAGATCCACTCTGTAGAATATGCGTCAATGAGCTTCGTGTATCTGCGATATATTTTATATTTTTTTAAATTAGCCCTGGATCGCAAGAACTGGAAGTCTTGGGGGGAGTCTAAGGGATGTTACGGACTAACAGTAAAATTAACACGGACTAGATTTAGGAATCCAACTTTTGATGAACCTAGAAATATCTTTTATTTTAATGTTCATCTTTGGTCGTATGATCAATCAAGGAAATCTTCAAATCACAAGGCAACTTTTGATGACACATGGATAATTTCAGTAGTCATCACTTATGACAAATCTGCTGACTCATCGGCATGCAGCTGGCAACCTTTCTTTCGTTAGAGACCAGCACGCGTAGTAGGACCACCATAGAAAAGGGTTTTGTCGACGGAAGAATAGACAAAATGACAGATTGTGATTGTGAATCTGTCATTTTGTCTGTTCTTCCGTCGCGTTGCTACCTTTTCACCCACTTTAATGAATATTTTTATACGCCTGAGTTCTCCGAAGGTTTGAGCAGAGGTGTGCCTATTATATAGTACACTCATTCGCCAGTTATGTTTAAGTCCCGTGTAATATGGGGCGGGCCTATTGCCATCAACCGGGCACAAATCCAGACTCCGGCCAGCTACTGAGAAATTTCAGATAGAAAAATTCAGTAACACTTTTGCCCGACCCGGGAAATGGAACTCATGCTCAATAGTAGCGCTTGCAACAAGGCAGTCGATATTCAAATAGTTAATAAGTTATGTAAATAAGCAGTCGTTTTTCATTTGTTTTTGAAAGTTTAATGGCTCCACATAGAATGATCATAATTCTAAACAAACGTTTAGAATCCAAGCATAATATTTCTTTTTAATTGTAGAACTATTAAAAATTCCAAAGATTTTTCTCTATGGTTATCACGCAATCGGCTTTCATGGGACTAATTTTAATGTGCTTCACCATTAAAATTTACAATTAGAGTAAATAGTAACTAATTACACATTATTTATTGCCTTGCTAGCTTTTTCCCGCGGCTTCGCCCCCGTATATGTCGAATGATATCCCACGGGAACGCAATGCCAGGATCAAAAGTACCTTTAATTCAAGTTATAAACTATCTATGTGCCAAATTTCATCCAAATCCGTTTTTGCGCCACTCCGGAACATCCTTAGAGACTAACAGACAAACGGACAAAGATTCTAAAAACCATGTTTTCGGCATCGGACTCATTCCCCACACCTCGTAGCAATTACTTTTTTCAAAAATATTCAATGTACAGATTTGACTTCATTACTATTGTATTAAAATATGTATAGAAAACTCTCCGCATTTAAAAACACAAACATTCAAATTGAGAAAATGTAAACTAAAAGCTCTGTCTTTTGCACCGATTCATGCAAAGTTCTCAGCAAATGAGACTGTAAATAGTGTTCAGTTAGTGTTAACATGAAAATGCGGAGGCTTGCATCATAAAATGCAGGGAAGCAAGCCTGGACGGGCGTTATCTTGAAAGTAACGTCAAGATAAAAGGACGTAAAGACTCTTTGTAAAGTACCTCCGCATTTGACATTGAGCTTTTAAAATTTCGCATACTTCAAAGGGAAAATTTTAAAAGGTTTTATGTTGGTGCATAGCGTCATTGTTTACCGGTAAACACGTGGAGGATGTGAAGCCATTGTTTTGTTTCTAAAAAGCTATGTACTGTCAAACTCCTTTACGGGCGCACACATACCTTCTTGCGCTCAGAGGAGCGATTTATTATATTCTGCTAACTATTCTTTCCTTATAATTGTTTGTTTTTGCATCATTCAAATAATGAAGACATTTAGAACACTTTTTCAGATAAGATAAGTCTTTATTTGCCTTAAACATGGTAAAAAGTTGTTACAGTCAGGTATTAATCTAAAGTCCACATGTTTAGCTATGTATTTAATATATTTATATGTATCATTTGCTTGAAAAATAATAATTATTAGTTCATTGTTGTACAATGTCACAGATATAAGGTCAATACAATAGTATAGGTAATAGTTTTATCTTAGCATTATCCGCAATGTTAAAAGTCCAGAAATGTATAGTTTATTAAATAATTATGTTTATGACATTAAAGATTTTTTTTGTTGTTTCTGTCATTTCAATAATCTGTTTTTAAATGAGTTAATATTATATAACAATTGTATTTCTTTTGGAATATTGTTATAAATGCGTATAGACATGACTAGGAAACTTTTCGCATGCTTGACTGATTTAAGATATCCTGCAATACAAGTCTGCATGGATCTCTATTTCGAGAGTTCAGTTGATAGGCATTTTTGATCAATCTCTTATTATTATATACATAATTACAGATATCGTAAATTTAGAGTAACGGCTATACCTAGCTTCTTAAATAACAGTTTACATGACTCGTCAAGACGGATACCACAAATGGCACTAATGCAATTCTTTTGCGCAATAAATGCTCTGTGTCTATCCGTGCGAGCCGTGCATCGTAATTACGGATATACTCAATTTGCCCAAAACAGTATTTCTTAAAATTCTAATGGCAGATTGAAAATAATTAGTACCACGTTGGGCGCCAATAGTTATTATTAACTCTTATTTGTGTGTATAGCTTCAATAAACAAAAAGATCTCGAGGAAGAGGAAAATAAGCTGGATAAAAAATAATATATATATATATATATATATATATATATATATATTTGTAATCACGTTCTCGAAAACGGCTGTAACGATTTCGATGAAAGTTGCAATCTAGGGGTTAACAGGGGCAAAAATCAATCTAGTTAGGTCTCATATCTGGGAAAATTTTCTCCGTATTTTCACCCGAGCAGACCTCTGTCGCCCAAAGTTTAGAACAAGATGGCTACCTTAAAATAATGACATGGCAGCATGAAATTAGTAAGTACCTACTATCATGGCAGCATGGAATTAGTAAGTATCCTACTATCATGGCAACATGGAATTAATATGTACTATAATACATGGAATTAGTATGTACTTACTATAAATGGAATTAGTATGTACTATACATGGAATTAGTGTGTACTATACATGGAATTTGTATGAACTTTCCTATACTATTAAATGAGCATTCTCTATTTTCACCAGAGCAGAGGTCGGTCGCCCAGGTACTATTGTTTAAAATGAACAGATTTTAAACGCTTATTTGTCCAGAGAATTTTCTTCCACTTTTCAATTGCTTGTATATTACCTATATATGTACTATCTATTGCTTCTTTTGCTGAATAAAGTAACATGAGGTAATACTCGTATCGATAAGAAAATTTCACAACCCCTAATAACAAACAAATATTTACCCATAACTGAAAATCTCAACCAATTTTAATATTTCAATTACAGCCAGTAACATTACACGTACATACTATGCACTTGTACATACAATATTTACAAGGGGTAAGTTCGTACCGCATCTGGCCTGGCAGCGTGGTTGGCCACCCGCCCAACGATCGCCGACCCAATTACTATGTCGAGTTACGAGGCCCTACTTAGTCGGTTGTGGTGTACCTGATTATTTACTGTCCGTGGTACTTGTGGCAGCTATACTTTGTTTACGCACAGTCTGTTTGTGGAGGCTGAAGTATCAAGATTGGGTAGTGCAACTATAAGCTGCAGGGAAGGTTTTTAAGATATGCATTTTTTGTACTTTAGTTGTTGGTTGGATCGCTTTCCCAACATTAACCCACGTTAATTTTGGGAACGCGATCCAAATTGCATTTTAACCAAATAAGCGAAATTGGGTTGACAATTGCAATCAGACACGATTTATCCCCCGTTTTGTCGCCTATTTTTGTTTGTTGGTTACTTGTTCAACCACTAACAACTGCTATTTAATTGGTTAAATAAATAACTAATTTAATAAACATTTACTTTGGCTATTGACAAGCTTCCACCAGTAAAATAGCACAGCACATTGTGATATTGCAGCTACGTACTATTTTACTTAAATTCGCTCTACGAAATCAGAGTTTTTGGCTGATTTGGAATACAGTTAATTATAATTATTATCTAACTTCGATCTTTTTACCAATTCTGATAGGGTCGGCTTCCAGTCTAACCGGATGCAGCTGAATACCAATTATTATCAAACATAATTATCGTTAGAAGTTTTAGTTATATCCTTTATTACATTTATATACATATAATTTACATTTTTAAATATTTTTATAAAAACAAAAGAGAAAACAAAAACATTTAAAAATATAAAAAATAGTAGCCCACCGGTATCGGGAACAGGGTCCAAGGTCCTTAGTTATATTTTTATTTTAATAGTTTATTAGTTAATTTATCCAGTGTATATATTTGTATGCTCTTTAATAAATAAAATATCTACATAATTATTTTTTAGTCATATCCAATTCTTTATTTGTATTTCAAATTCAATACATAGTTATTTGAATCTACAAAAAGCACACTTGGGACAAAATCAAACTGGTTGCTAATTTAATTGTATAATTTTTTATTATTGATTTTCATTCTGTGATTACTTGAACTCACACACTAACTTATTAGTATTACTTGTTAAAATTAGGAATATCCTAGATATACTTTTACAATGTTTGTAAATATGTGAGCACCATCAATCTATCACATAATTAATATATCTGTCATTGGTTCATTTTCAATTCTTTTTACCTACTGTAGTATATTAATCTCATTCCTGCATCGTCTTCACATATAATTAATGTATACAAAATATTGTAAAATATTTTGAAAGAGTAACGGTGGAGTTTCTTGCCTATTCTTCTCCATACGAAAACTACCTTTTGGAAGGGGCGACTAGAATTCATTCAATTTTTTGCAAATTTTGTCGTTTAAAAGTGCCTTTTATGTGCATAATTGATATAAATTATTTGACTTTGGGGCGATGAGATACAAAAGTGATCTGTTTAAGTTATCTGTGAATGTGAGAGCGTAATAAGATAAAGTGAATGTGACAACATTGTAGGCTTAATAGACTGTAGATTTGTAGACCATTTTCTATTTTCTTAAGTACCTGGTACTTATTGACAAGCCTACACTGTCCTCCCATACCTATTTAATCACTGTAATTTTAAAACATGGTATATATAAGTCATTTATTTTTAAAAGAGAATCCTTGGTGTTTCCTGCCGGCTCTTCTTCATAGGAAACGACCAATTAGAACCGTGTACTTCTGATGTTTCATATGTGGCCATGTAGGTTAATGTGAAATAAAATATTTTAATTTTGATTTGAATCAATTGTTTGATTTTTAATTATGTTGGTACAATCTTTATTCGTTTTATTATACGCTGTGACAAACTTAATTACCACAAACAGTTCCAATTTCCAGCATTAAAACCAATTCATAACATTCATAATCTACATATAATTTGTCGTAGACATAAAACATCAATTTATTCATATCACGGCCAACAAAAACCCCAATCGAGACATAATAGAGTATTGGAATAACATTTGTTTTGGCAGTCGGTCCACAGACAGAATAATTAGCAGCCGATGCTTTCATTGAAGGCTGTCATCATTTTGTGACGTCATACTCACCCCGCTCCCCATACATAAAGGTCAAATATCGTAGGTACATACGTAACAGACGCGTTTGAGCAAAATAAGTTGCTTTCATGGCATCAGTTAAATATAGAGTAATTCTTCACAAAAAAGGTTTAAATTAACATATTTTTTGTTATTCATTAATATTGTGAGATACGTTTACCGCAATTATCAAAAATAACAAATTTCTGGACATTTAACTTAGTCCCATGCTGGGCGCCATTAAGTTTTTAATTGCTACTAAATGAAGGTAGCACGACAATTTGATTCCACAGACAAATATATAGAATAGGTAAATTGTTGGGGCAGAGTCAATGTGGCGAGTCGGCGACATCGCGTATCATACGATGAATAACTGCAGGAATCAGCCAAGGTCGGCTAAAATAAGGTTTTATTGCTAAATCTACACGACTATTTTCGGTTTGTATTCGACGGTGAAATAGATTTTGGTGTGTTTCTTAAATACTTTGACTTGTATTATGTTATACATACATAATATAAAGGGCTTCTGTGGTTTTACATGTTGGTTGTCTTTAGTAAAAAGGCATTGTTTTTTGTTATTAATTAATTTGCAATTTGAATGTACTTAATAGGACGATAAAAGTCTATAATTCATTATTTATCCAACTGCGTTAATGAACTTACTAACCGAATTACATTTTCATCAAAAATATATTCCTTAACATCCCATGGCCGCAAAATTAAGAAAACCATCCAACGGGAACATATTTTCATTAATACAACATATTATCACACTAGTAAGTGACGGTAATATATTGTGTTGGCTTGCCTAAATATAATTATCTGTTGGTTGTGCAGTCATTAATCAAAGTGAGCCAGTCAAGGGTCCATTCACAAGTGCTCCGTAAGAGCCAGCGGTGTTGGCACTACTCCCAGGCTCAATGTCTACCCTCTAACTTTCCTCATTTGCACTACAGATATAGCATGGAATATACATAGATATCGGGATTTTGGCATGAACTACATGGAGGGTAGTATGCTGTTTTGAATTTGAACTAGTTGTATATTGAAAGTTGACAAACATTTCATGTAGGGTTTGAGTTTATCAAATCTTTTGGATCGAATGATTCAGAAGGTAATGGAGACATTGCATTTATTTCAAAATGGCGCCCAACGGAATCGTATACTATACTTGTTATTTATTAAAGCTGAAGAATTAAGTTATTTGATCGCGCTCATATTTGGAACTACCCGTCGGATTAGAAAAATTATTTATGCATTGATTGCCCAATTTTTGAGGAAGGTTAGGCTATTTAACGTCACGATACGACCCTCATGAGGCGAGCAAAAAGACAAAAAAAGTCAGAAAGAACGCTAAGCGAAAACGAAGTAATAGCGCGGGCGGGCGATGCGATGCGACGCAGTGGGTCGGGGGCCGAAGGAGTTTTATATAAATATGGCTGTTATTTTAGTATATTCGACGTTTTAGGACTTCCATGCGAACGAAGTCACGGGCAGAAACTAGTCATTACTAAAACTAAGACCATCGGGGGTGACGACAACAAATAAACGCAAGATGATAATATCAAGCGAATCTAACTGACTTTCAAGTAACTCGAGTTTGCAATTTTGGCGGTGCTTTATATCCTTATTCGTTGGATTCGATGTAAAAAAGAAAGAAGTAAGAATCGGTTATGCTTATTATTGCTTAACCTTGTCTTAAAGAGATCAAACTTTAGTTACCAATGTCACTAGTCGGTAATGCCCCGAAAAGCACGTTAAGCCGTAGGTCCCGGCTGTCATTCGTGGATCTTTGACAGTCGTTACGGGTCGTCAGAAGCCCGAAAGTCTGATAACCAGTTTTACCACAGGGTTTCGTATTACCCAGTTACTAGGTTGTGGAGGTCAGATAGGCAGTCACTCCAGTAAAATATTGGTATTCGGCTGCATCCGGTTAGACTGGAAGCCGACCCCAACATAGTTGGGAAAAGGCTAGGCAGATTGATTGTCACTAGTCGGCAATGCTTAATAGCTCCTGTAAAAACTCTTAAGTTTGTACGCTAATTTTAATTGTAGATTAAAAACAAAAAGTATCCGTAACACTGGAATGTAAAATTAGACTATTAAATATTTTTGCGAAAAAATGTCTTTATTGTTTTAAAATCAGGCACTTACATGAAGTTCCCAATACGAAGGCAGGTATGTGTTGGGATCTATGATGTGGACATTTATATTGGATTCCCACCTATGAAATTGGCGTTTTTTTTTCACAAATAGAGAACTCCGTCACTTCTATGATTTAAAATATTCATCAATTGCTTGGTATTATATCGAATAATGACCATCATAGACTACCAATAGTAAAAAAACCTAATTACTTATAGTTTCCTAAACATAAAAAATACCTTAAAAATTACTCCTCATTTTGTTAGCAGAAATGACACTATTTGTTTTAACTTAGCCAAAGTAATTTTTGTCGCTTAATCTAAGAGGCATATTACGTTACCTTAGTTTTTAAACACTAGTGCATATAAGTTTTAAAATATTAGTGTTCATGGTTGTTTTTTATTAAGAAAATGTTAGTATGAAAAATGCAACTTCTTTAAAATTCTCCATACAAAACGCTGATTTCATAGGTGGGGTTCAGACCTAATATTTGATGTGCGTTTGGCTATAATTTAAAAGTTATTATTATTGTATACTGAGCACATGTCAAACAATATAATCGAATCGGTGCAATAAAATTACTAGTGCTGATAATAAGTTGTATAGCCTCTATCTGGTGGGTGGGTCGATGGGAATAGATAACGGTTGGCTAGGTCACTTTTAAATCATAGTAATATAATGATTTTGTAATTTTCTCTAATAGTTTCGTGATTGTTTTTTTTTATAATTAGATAGGTTTTTTTCCGATAAGATCTCTTGGACGTCGTTATGGTAAAGGGGCTTCTATTTTGCGTCAAACTCAAATATTCATAAAAAAAATCTGTTCAATATTATAAAAGATAAATAAAATAATAATTAAGTTTTAAAAGTTAATCTAATGAACATCACATAAGAATCGTTTTTTAAACAGCAGGTGATTTAAGTACTATTACGAGCCTTAAAGTCTTAGGACATACAAATCGTGTTACAAAATCGTGTTTTGCATAACTATGGATACCATAGCTCATAAGTATGTAAAATGCTTGTTAAAGTATTAAGTTACTCACCGATGGATCTAAAAGTAGAGCTATCTTTGACCTACATACAGGTGCCATAATATCGTGTGTAAAGTAAGAGGACTAAAGTAAAGGATCTTATGAAGATAAAAATAATTACGTAAAAATAGCCTCTTTGTCATCTTCGAACGAGAATAGATTCTGAAGGCTACTTAAGGCATATTTAACGTCTATTAATAAACAAAGCATTTTGTTCTGAAAGGAGACTGGGCAAAGTTGTATAAGAAGTGGTTATTTTTATTTCTAAAGCACCTAAGTACACAATGTATTTGTTAAATTTTTATGAAGGCATTAATTTAAATTTTTGTCATAACAAACATTTATATTAAAAAAAGCTTTAAAAAAGAGAAAAATATACAGTATGGTTTTCTCAAAAACAATAAGTCATCCTTTTTCTATAATTTTTGTTTGGCGAAAATGCCAACTAAACGTCGCATCACGGAAGGAAGGATGAACGCTGGCGTACATTTTCTAACGGTAATATTACCTAATTGTACAATTCGACCATTTAATGCAGCAGTCAAAGGGCAAAGGGCAGAGAAGAACATCTGTTATCTCTAAATAAACCTTACACTAATAAGTTTATAATAAAATCACGTACCTTTATCATATTCTGTAGACAGGTTGCAAGTTGGTTGAGACTCCAGTCATAGCTGGCGGCGCGCGCGTCGTAACTCCCCGGTCATTTTGAATACTGGCTTGAGATTGGCTTATACGAATGTCCCGCACTTTACGTCAACTGATCACGGGTCTCTAGTATTTGATTTACATTGTTTTAATTGTAATTGAATAAGGAATGGTTTTAAATGTCACTTGAATAATTCACTGAAGAAATTAGGTCACAATATAGGGAGTTTGTAGGATTTCTTTCACATGTCTGCTTACAGTTGCGAATACCTGAAACAAAAGATAAATAAACCTTAAGCAATTGTTTTTCCCAAATTTGTTTTATTTTCTACAACTCGAAAAAGTATTGGAGTTGTCTCTTTGGTATAATGGTTGGAAGAGCGATGGTTGAGCGTGGGGTCTTGAGTTCGATTCCCGGGTGTAGTTGAATTTTTCTTTCAGGAACTTCGAAGTAGCATAGCAACCCGCAAGCTGGACTTTTACCCGGTTATATACATAACTGGCGAAATGTGGGTGATCTTACACATGTGCCCTACCCCTTTGTGGAATACAGGCGAGATGGTATGTTATAAAGGAGTTAGATATTACAAGAATGTGTGTAGGTATTATTACGATAGTAATTCTAAAAAGCTACGGTACTTAAAGGGCGTAGGTCAGATTATACTTCATAGATACATACAGCAACTGGGCTAAGAAGGTTGGTAGCATCGTACGAGTATTATAAAGAGCTCGGCAGAGAAGTAACGTTGGTAAGCCAAACTTTTTGTCTACGATAACCTCTTTCATAGTCCAATTGCTGCAGTTTGTCCATGACAATTGTCTGTTTGAAGCCTCTAGCGTCTGTTACTTAAAAAAAATGGAATGGGCATGTGATGCGCAGGTCGAGAGAAAATGTATTGAGGAAGGTTTTGTATAAGAATGTATGGAAGACTATAAAATAAGAGGTATAACAAAAAATGCGATAAAAGGGTTGTGGGAAAGATGATATGGCAAGAAAGCCAAAGGCCAATACTAAGATGACCACTTCTTATGCTTTTCGTGTGGTTAGTATCTAACCTGGTGTCAGATATTTAAAGCCGCCCATGGGCCTCTGACTTGGCTTCATATGCCGTCGAGATATCTTTCAGGCAAATATCCCCACGATGTTTTTCTTCACCGTTTTTGAAGCTAGTGATGATTATAAAATACGCACATGAATCCGAAAAGTCAGAGGTGCGTGCGTGTAACTTGAGACCTATGACTTGGCAGTCTGACGGTCATACCACTAGGCTATCACTGCTAGAGATACATAAACTCACGCCTTCTTCACATGGGGGTAAGCAGAAACTACAGAACGCCATCTGCTAAGATCCCTATATACTTCTTGTAGTCATGGAGGTATTTTAGAAATTAAAATATTCCACCGTCCCCAAAAAAAATGAAATGAGAAAATTGATGACGACTTGCAGTTACTTAATATTTATATTCAACTCCAATTTTTGCAGTTTTGTTGCTTTTTTGGGAAAGAGTTCAATTTAGAATCCGTTGCTTCAGGAAACTTTGGAGTTACAATACAAAAACAATTGATTTTAATTGCGGGACAGTTATGTAATTAGTCATGACATTTTGATTATTAAATTTAATTGAAAACAGGGTTTATCCTAGTAATATATTACCCAAACTGAGAAGCGACTCTAGAACCTCATGCTTGGTAGTGCACTAACAGCATAGGTGCTTATGTTGCGCATTAAGTTTTATTTAGAATCTGCTTATTTTTTCCCTGTGGTGAGCAGATTACCTACCATGATACAAAAGAAATAAACAAATTGTTTACGCATATTAGAATATTCTTTTTATTGTACTGTACATACTGTCTATAAGAAAATAAACAAAAATAACTGTACACCCTATAGGTATGAGATACTATTTAAATTTTCACCAACTTTATTGGTTAACCAATGATACAACAAATAATATTCTAGTCTATTAAAAACATGCTGAAAAAATTTCAATACTCAATATCTTTATTGCTTTATAATCTGATCAATTGTTGCACATTAAGTAAGCATATGAAAATTATCATTAAGTCAAAAAGCCTACACTTTTTGGAAGTTAAAAAGAGTAATTTTAATAAACAAAGGTGGGAAAATTATAGAAATTGCAATAACCCTATAACCTAGATACATAAATCGACATTGTGATACTGTTACATGTAATTTCGCACAAGGTTGCAATATCGATTGAAGAATGGGCAGTTAGTTACTTCCTCCAATGCAACACCTTCAACTATTTCACAAACAAAATAACTAATTGCACCGAACAATCGATTTCTCGAATCCACGCTGAAAATAGCTCTCATTCAACAATCGATACCTAAAAATATCCCTTGAATAACGTCACTGTTGTTCTCAAGACGAATGTCTAACACAGAGACACTACAATTAATTCTCGCTTCTAATCCAGATATTGACGTAAATATTGAATTCTTTTTACTTGCTCGGTCAGATCTAAAAATAATAGTTGACAAGGAGGGCCCGAGCTGTTATTGGATAGATAGTGGTGTGGAACGTTATCAAACAGACATTAGCCGCGGTCCTCCCACGTCATCGTCATTCATCCGCTTCGATCGCACGCACACACGCGCGCCCACGCGGCCACCACACCCGCGCCACCACTCGCCACCACTCGCCAACACTCGCCACCACTCGCTCGCATCACCAGCCACCACCGCCACTCACCA
The DNA here is from genome assembly GCA_914767755.1 of Agrochola circellaris. Lineage (NCBI taxonomy): Eukaryota > Metazoa > Arthropoda > Insecta > Lepidoptera > Noctuidae > Agrochola > Agrochola circellaris. The sequence continues at coordinate 10,063,825 of OU611843.1, forward strand.
TACATTACCACCAAACTTAAGCACGACGTCGCTCGACACTCTCACACAGCCGTCCACCATCTTAAATTCATTCACAAAAATCGCTATGCCAAAGCGCCTATTTGTTTACCGTTTTACGCCTCTCTGAGCACACTGTAACACTATAATTGAACACAGCTACCTTCTCCGGACGAGGATGTTCCGTTTCACACTCGTTTTCTTGTTGTGAATGCGTTTTTAGCTCGTTTTTTGTTGGCAATACGGTCGTTTGGTGTTGTACGGGGACATTACGTCGGTACGTCGCGGCGGACAGTGTGCAACTGAAGAATGGTGGCAGGACTGCGGACGGCCGCTGGACGCGCCTGCGCGCTACTACCCGCCAAAATACACCTACGCGCATGTATGGGTTATGTCGGCTGTGGTACTCTTTCAAAAGTTGCACAGATAACATTACATCTTTGACTGTCACTTAAATACAATTACATATTGCATTTAAATAAAACTTCATTAAATAAACAAACAACCCCAGAATTACCGTAGCAAGATAAACCATGCTACGCGAAAATAAATCTTGGCCGCGTAATTTCGTAGCGTCTTCCTGCTACGAGCAGCTACGGCGTAGAGCTATTTGGCGAATTTATTGTTAACTTCTAATGCATTTCGATTTAGATGACTCCATTTTTTTTTTATGCACTTATTTACAGCTTAGAACAAGAATTATGTGTAATGGAAAAAGGCAACATGGTTGATGTTTTATAAAAGTAATCAATTTATTAACTATATTTCATAGTTTACGTTGCCTACTTTTAAAATGCATTAACGAAATTAAAACCTTAATCGGTTTCAGTATAGGCGTATGAAACATAAAGATATACTAAATCACTCGCTTAGATAGAGGGAGAAAAAAACTTAAATAACGTGCATTTATTAATATTTAGTTTACTAATATTTACGTACATAGTGTTATTATTTGGACTACTAGCATTGCAATATGACATAGACGTTCCTTCATGTATTTCTCATTAAAAATATTTATAATCAGCACAAGTAAATACCACGCGTCAGCTTATTGTTTTGTACTCAAAACAAGGCAATGTTTTCCTTTCTATTTTTAGATCTGTCATGATTCGCAGGTACTTACTCTACCTGGGAGCCCTAGCGTGAACATTGGATCACGGATGGCTAACGGCTATGTTTGTTAGTATCTTTGATGAACTTAACAAGACCTCATGATAATTTGAAGAAAAACATTGTGAGGTATGTACTGAGTAAGAGGGGTGATGAATGCTCTGTTTCTTCTTCTGTAAAAGATGAGGTCCTTTCCTGTAGATCACCATTATCATCATTGGCAGTCTGGTTCCAGCTGCTATCCCCCTCTCTAGGTCTTCTTCTTTTTGTAACAACCTTCCATGGTACAAAAGGAAGTACGGAGTTCCTGCAGTTACAGGCTGGTTTTATTGATTACATTTTGTTTTAATTTATTCTATCAGAAATCGTCCAATGGCATCACGGCAGTGAGAAGACGGCTGGAAAGACCGGATTGGTCCGTATTAACTAGAAAAATAAGACCTTTGCACTGCAGCGGGGCAGCAAGGGCCGAAAATAATACAAATAAATTTCAATTACAGGTCAACCTGATTATTTTTGTAGGTAATTTAATTGTCTGGTGTTTTATTTTAGCTTCTGTTAACAAACCTTAATGTCGGTCCGGTGTTCCGACCTTTACAGCATTTATAAAAAGGTCACCCTTCAGAATATCCATCCAGGTATATTAGGAGACAATTTTAATGTCATTAAAGATTCAGCTTTATCATTGGTTAGCATTTTTTTGAAGGAGAAAAAAGATATCAGTTTTTTATTGTGATACGTAGAATGGTAGGTGTATCTAAGTACTAAGTACCTAATAGATTTCTACATCTCTTTTTTAATGACATGTTATCTGTTAATTATATTTATGGTCCGATTCACCTCTTTCGAATAAGTTCCGGTTAACTTTCCTGTCATTTTCAATAAAAAATATTTTTAGGAATGTCACTTTGTTTGTAAAACCAATAGATACAATCACATACTTGGGTAGTAGTATCCTAGTAGGGCCTACCCTGACCGTGTTCACCGTGTGAAGTAATATTTCCTTTGATTTCAACATAACAAAGAGTTTCAATTTCAACCTACTTTCACTACCTTTTTGACTTTCTAAGAAAAAAAAAATAACCAACGAATAATTTCTACGCAGGGGGTTCAGAATTATGTACTGAATCCATGGTAACAGGTGGCGCGTCGATGTCCCTGTGGCTCGTCGATGTCCCTGCCGCCCTGTATAACGACATAATGATTAGGTACAAGCACAGTCAGCCTCAAAAAGATGTATTGCAACAAGAAGAATTACCCAGCCTTTGTCAAGTGATGCGTTTACCAACGAACAGCATTTCATTTTTAGGGTTCCGTACACGAATGGTACACAACGGAACCCTATTAGGTACTAACCCTCCGCTGTCCGTCTGGCTGTCAGCGGGCTATATGTCATGAACCGTAATAGGTAGACACTTGAAATTTTCACAGATTGTGTATTTCTATTGCCGCTATAACAAGAAATAATAAAAACAAAATAAAGTTAAACATTTAATGGAACTCCCATATTGTACGATGGTACAGAACCCTTCGTGGGCGATACGACTCGCACTTGGCCAGTTTTTATTATTATTATATCCTAGATAATATTGTTTCAATGTGAAGCTACAATTAAGTACCCGATGTGTAATATTTGTTGTGGCTACTCATTAATACAATAATATTTATAAATCTAATTAAACTAAAATAAAAAGGAATTAAGAATCAAATTATTAATTATAAAATAAAACTTAAACACTTTTGTTAATAAGATTACAATGGAAGATTCTGGTCGATGTACGACGCTGACGCTGAATGTACGTCGAGTCTTTGTGAATACAATGTCGACAGAATGCATGGCCCCCACGCGTCTCGGCATGCTCAATGAGATGACGCTGCTCCTTGCATAGTCTCATGTCTGGCCGTATTGATGAGATCGGAACGCTGAGAGTCGAAACGGGTATAAAACGAGATTTTAACCGGATGCAAATGGAAGGAAGGCTTTAAATTGTTTGTGTCGGTGATAACATGCAGTTTTTAGTAGTAATTATTATGAAGAGCCATTTCAAGATCATGCATTTTAATTTTAACGAAAACAGTTTTGGATATCGTAGTTAGGTATTTTCGGTATGGAATTGCGTTGAAGTCATTATTTAGGTCTGATTATTAGTTTCCCATGTCCAAACTTTGGATTTATGGAATATATGTATTCAAAAATTCACAGACCCATAGTTATATACTATAGTTACCATTTTCTGAAAAATAAGTCGAAAGAAGTATTTTTATGTCTCTAGTAGAATCTTCGTCACTGATAATTAAACAACTTATCAAACATGCGATTTCACTACTGCGAACGTTCAAAGATACAACAATACGTAGCTGCATGTGTACCAGTGACGTCATGAATTCGTGTGATGAAGTCAAGTAAGGTTTCCATAGTTCTACGTCGTTGGTTAGATGACAGTGTCCATTGATAAAATTGTGAATGAACTATACTTTTAAACCGACGGAGGACCGAAGGAGGAGCTCCTCCTTTATTTGAAGTCGGTGAAACAAAAACTCGCCGGCGAGTTTTTGTTTTTAAATAATTATATTGTCGTTGTGTGTTGACATGCGTGTGAAACATGGAGGCTATATTTACGAGAAACCGGCCCCAAGGCCGTTATATCAATCACCACCGATAGTTGACGACTTGGTGATAACGATAGGCACCTATGTATATTATTACGAACAAAATATGGATACATACTATTGTAAAAAATCTGGCTTGCGTTTTCTCTTTAACTGAAGCCTTATTAATAATATTACAAATAAATAAATCATTTATTTACTAGGACCAAACACTTGCATACATTTTATAAAGCTGCCAAACTTCGTGACAGTTAGTCGGCAGGATTAGCGCTTCTCTTAAAACAATGTAATTAAACATCTAAGTAGGTAGATACAAATAGTTCAAATGGACGGCAAGAATATTTAGTTCAATAGTTCAGTTCAGTGCTCAACCGATTAGTTATTGTCATATGTTGCAACCATTTCATTCAACAGTTCAACCTTTCATTTACTTCCCAGTGTTTACTCTCTCTCTGTTTCCCAAACAGTCGATACTATTGAACAGTGTAGGGGTCAAATACTTATTGGTTCTTTTCCCATATTAATTTTGTACTGGTGCTCCCACGTATTTACGTTCTCTAACATTTCTAGTATTGTAAGTGTTTTGCACATGTACTTTCAATTGGTCGTTATAGAACTGCTCCAGAACCACTAAGTACTTCACCTTTTCATGCACGGGAAGCACCGTACATACAACAAAAAGTTTTTCACAATCTAGTTTGCAGCGATTTTATACTGTTCAAATAGGTTCTAAATCTACGGCCATAAGTATTTAATCCATAACTTAGCAAAGACTCGGCGAGAGCAAAATAAATGACACGCATCGATTTCCTACTCAACGGTGTCTTCAAAAAATAGTTATATCTGTATTGACTTTTGCCAGATACCTATAGTTTCTGTACGAAATCCTTATTATTGAACTGTTGCATAAATCAGCGCAAGCAATAACATACGCTACTAATCACATCTAATTCAAATTCGTTTAAATAAATTCGTTTTTGTATTTTTGAACAAAGACTAGTTCAACTCCCATGTTTTTCATCCAATATTGGTTATTTAATACCACTTTCAGAACTTGCACAATGCTCAAACAAACACCACCAGGCTTCGAGTCCTGTCTCAGATCAATACAGCCACCCATTCAGCTTCATCCGCAGGATGCCTACGTTACTATGACGCACGAAGATTAGGGCGTTCTGACCAGGCCGAGACACTCAGGCGCCGATATGGCTAGACCGAGGTCAGACAAGCCTGTTCTAGCCAAAAAATAAATACTTCTAACATTCATTTATCTTCTCTTTCAATAAAAGTATTGCGTAATTTGTATTCGTTGCCAAAAGTATAGTATCTAGGTTTTATGGGAATGTTACATAAATTGTCTAGGTTATGTAACGGTCTAGAAATCTGGGGGTTGATGCATTGTATTAGCACTGTTGGACTAAGAATATGGTAGCTAAAATAATAAAAAGAAAGTAATTCGACATTATCACCTCAAACTTGAGCTAGGGGTTTCAAAAAAAGCGCCGTCATTAACATCTTTAATGTTCACTGGAATTTGATATTAATTTGTCAAAAAACTCTCTGCATTAGGACAACCGTTACTGTGTGACAGTTGTCCGCTTTCTTAAGAAACCAAATATTTAGCTGATGGGATGCTGATCCCTGCACATGACGTCATATTAAACAGGATTTAATAAAACCCCTAAAATTTGTAGGGACCATGAAAAATTGCACGTACAAACGTACGTCTCTTAAGCTAAAATTACATTACGAAATTGGTGACATGAAATTATATAACATTATAGGGCTTTTTCGTTGTTGACAGTCCCATGGCTCACGCGGGCAAGCTGACGTTCCCGCCGCCCGCACACTTGTAAGAAAAAGTCTTCCTTTAATTTTATGTCACCGATTTCGTAATGTAACTTGGGTAGAATTTCAGATGGCTTACAGGAAAATTAAGATTTCTAGTGTAGCAATGAAAATAGACTACTTAATCAAAACATCCATCAATTCTTAGAATTTTGATGTACCTATAAATATCTATTTATGCCATCAAAGGCTTGTGTATTAGAACGCCTCTCTCTATTAAGTCTAGATTAAAAATAAAACTTAATTCCATAAATAAACAAATAAATTGTCTCAGTAAATAAAGTCGACTTGCTAAAAGCCTATAAAATTGATGTTTCACTAAAATTATCTGTTGTTGCAATACAGAAGTTTGTCATGGCACAATGACGTCATTGCTGAAATGTCTCACAATCCCAAACTCAGCAAAAGTCTACATTATGTCTATAAATAACCCTGTTCATAAGTTTAACTCCTCAAGCCATGTAGATATAGCTAGACATTTATGCGAATATAATGTAATATTTCTTATGTGACATTTTCGTCCGGACAAACTTATTTACCAACAAAACAAAACTCTAAAATATACCAATATCGTAAATATCTGTCGCACTACCTCGCTACAGCGGCCGGCTACGCACGATCCGCCTACGGTTTTGAGTTTCAAAGCATTCATACATGCGAGAACGGGACAGCAATCACCGAACCAATACTGCAACGCGCAAGGAGGAGTAGGACGGAGATAGTTATCGATCGGCTTGCGTCACAGAGAAAGCGTGGGCGCGATGACGTCACGCCGCACCCGCCAATCGCCACTTAAGGAAAAGGCGCCACGAATTAGCGAAGTGTTGGTATATATACATAAAGACTTTTTCCTTAGTCTTGTATAATTTTTAGGAAGCATCAATGAAGTTCAAATCGGAAATCATTCATACCCGAAATTTGTAAAAATATTCCTAAATAAGAGTTTGAAGAATGTCCATACATAATCTTCTATTGCTTCATCCATAGAGACTATTATTATAATATGCCAGATATTTTTTGTTGGTTTAGAAGATAGCAGAATTGTAAACATATTATATGCATGCGCAGTCTTCAATGAGTTAAAAGTTTAAATTATGGCAAATATTTTTTTAGGTTGTAATTTGATATAATTTCTAAGTAAATTAAATATATTTTTTTTAGTTCTTGATGTCTAGAATTCGTTTTCCTGTAAAAATATAAATAGCAGAAAATAGCTACAGAAAAGGAATAAACCTACGACCTTTCGTACGTAGTCGCTACGGCTGGGCTACGAAGCTCTACGCGTAGGAGCTTCGTAGTATTTTTCGTAGCGTTATCATTTTTTGCTACGAGCGCTACGAGAGTAAAAGCATACGCCATCTAGTTGTATTTTGTGTAAACTTTTTTGACATCTGCCTACGTAGTATTCTATTGTTACAAGAGATGGCGTCACAATATTAATGAAAATGCGACATCTGGTGGTAGATACTGGAACCAACAGAACAAGAACATGAGTCAATGTAGTATATAAAATATGCAATAGATGGCAGCAAAACGAAACTCGAAGAATTATTTTTCTAATTCTAATCTAATTATTAATAATTTTCTTATATCTTAATAAGTTATTGTAAAAAATAATAGGTTTTTTATTATTCTTAATTCGGTGCTGATAAGAAATTATAATATGGGTGGTGTGGGGTTGCAGAGACCTTTAGCTGCAGCATCACGTACCTATTATTTAAAGGGTTAAGCAGAACACTACTTTACACGTACTAATCTATTCTATTCATACATTACGCAGGCAACTGGTGAATTGAGGGTGTAGATACCCACCAGCTAGAATACCGGCTGCCAACCCCGCCAATCCCTTCGGTGAATACCTACAGGTGTGTTGTTATAGAATAGAACAGAATAGAATATATTTATTTGCATTAAATATGGTACAATAATGGTCTTAATAATAGGGTTATGATCTACATGTCTCGCCATGGACTGGCATACAAATATTTTTTAGGAAAAGGCGTTCCTAAATTATGCAACTAGCATCAATATTATGTCGTTTCACTAACAACAATACCCACTATTCATGCTGTTATACTGCCCGGTGGTCGCCACATACAGGGCAAAGTACTTCGGTAACCCAGGTACCCTACGTGTGATTGTCAGTGACACCAAGGCGTTGCTGGCCATCTTTGAGAAGCTGGGGTGGATCGAATAACCGATTTTCCCACCCGTACGCAAAATACGCGCTTTGACGTGGAGTTACCAGCCCGTATTACCTTACCTTACCTACTATTCAGTCCCTTGTAAATTGGCTAGCTGGTAACCGATGGAGTGAATATTGTTTTTTGATCTTAATTTTATTGACAAGGGAATCGAAGTAATTCCTACTCTTAGTTTGCGAGTTGCGACCAATTACTCTGCTTAGCCAACTATATTGGGATGGGCTTTCGGTTTAATTGGTCCAACTGAATACTGCTATGTTTCATGGACTGCTTCTCTGACCTGCACAACCCAGTTATTGGGTAACGCGATACCTCTTGGTAAGACTGGTTGTCAGACTTTTGGACTGAGACTCTGAGCTTGGGACCACGAGAGCATTATTCCTCGGAACGGACGAAAATATTATTAAGGCTGGTTTCACGGCTGTCCGGGAGACCCGTACGGGTAGCACCCGCAGTGCTCTGTTACGAGGGAGTAGTATGATACGTTGTACGGGCTCTACCTGGAGCGGGTCGCGTACGGACCAATTCGCGTCGCTGTGAAACAATGTTCTAGCGCCTCACGTATGTCCCCGTTCCGGGAGCCTGTACGGGTCTCCCGGACAGCTGTGAAACCAGCCTTAATTATGCATTTAGTGTATACTAGATAACCCCCGCGACTTAGCCGGCTTGGAGGTCGGAAATTATCCCACAGGAACGTACTACCGGGATAAAATTAATCCTATGTGTTAATCCAGATTATAAACTATCTGTTTGCTAAATTTCATCTAAATCCGTTCAGCCGTTTTAGCGTGAAAGCGTAACAAACAAACAAACTCACTTTCGCATTTATAATTAGTTAGGATAGTATGGATTATTTTCGTATAAATATTTTGATGCTCAATTTAGAGTTCAATGTTCTTGACATTAGTATTTATTAGTCAAACATACTTTAGTAATGTTGATAGCTAAATGTCAATATTTCTGGTTAGTGATTTATTAACACTGGTTCTTTAATTGGTTTTAATTTCCTTGTGGTTTTTACTACTTGCTATGCTCTTAATTATAATAGTCTGATACAGTGATCGCTGTTGGAGATCCGCTAACTTATTATATACTCGTACAATTTGCCCTTTTTTTTTTGTTTCTGTGATCGTCGAACAAAAAGGCACATTTCCCCACGCTAAATGATATCTATTCGACATGGAAAACCGACTTAGAATTTTATTTAACACTAGCTTCCGCCCGTGACTTCGTTCGCGTGGAAGTCGATAAAATACAGCCCTCGCTTATAATGTACCTAGCTTTCTACAACCTTAGTTTTTGGTTACCCTAAACCTCTTAAGGGGTCATTGTACTCATCATTATGAATAACTTTCACTATGGGACCAAAGTTGAAATCCCGAAAAAAAATCAGCTGTTCCCTACATTTATGTTCGTATATCTCGTCGAAATGTAGGGAACAGCTGATTAATTTTTCGGGATTTCAGCTTTGCCGACCGGCTACGGAATTGTACCTTAAGTATTTACTGGCGGCGGCAGCGACTGGTTTCTATATATTTCTATGAAACCCCGTGTCGCTTGCTACGGAAGGTATTTCATAGAAATTCATAGAAACCAGTCCTGTCACGGGGACACGTCGCCTTCTGCTGCCGCCTTCGGTCAGCTACGGAATAGTACCTTTATGCTATACCATTTAAAAGGTGCAGTCAGTCTCAAAGATACACCGACAAAAATTCATTTAATTGTCTACAGTCTTTGCTCCATATTATAGTATCAATGTCAGTCACAAAACACACACACATTGGGTACTTAATTGTTATGGTTTTGTTACCGCTATGTAAACGTAAAGGTAGACCGTGCAAAGTTTAGTAGGTAAGTACCTACGTGATACTATCCTTTAATTGACCCACTGCAGGGCAAAGGCCTCTCTTCGGAAGGAACGTAGTTATTAGAAACACATCTCGTTGAAGGTAATGTTCGTAAAATACGATTATGATGGCCTATAATATAGGCAATCTATGCTCACATTTCCGTGTATTTTTGTGCCCGTACACACGGCACACCAAACCAATAATTTGCAAAATAATTGCCTACCCAACCTAGATTGAAATACAATAAAACTTGTTTGGTACGCACCTCTATAAAATTTCCTTTAGAAATGGTGATTTATCATGGTTATTTTTTGTATATCTTTCCTAGAGGTAATAAGTCGTTGGTCTAGTGCAGGAGTCACCAAATGGCGTACCGCTGACCAATTTTCTTAAACAGTATTATTACTAACTGAAAATTAATCTCAACATATTAAAATAAAATAAAAATTTAATAATTTAGTTCAGTGATTCCTCGTCTAGTGGCTGCTGACTGCTGAGCGTGACTTCCGGGGTTCGATTCTCAGATCGAGCACAGTGTTATAGGAAATTCTCCGACGCAGCCCGGAGTCTAGATGTGGACATAGTTTACGCAAGACTATTGCTGACTCCCTATTAAAGATGCCATGAACATAGTTGGCGAAATGTGGATGTGCTATACAACTCTACCCAGCCCTTCGGGAAATACAAGCGTGATGTTTTGTGTTTTTTATAATTTATTTATTATCACTTCAGAGACACAAACATCTGTATAGCCTGGCTCTTGTACTAGGAGTTCCTCTATCACAAGAGCCAAATGTTACCTATAGGTTTGTATTTAGTTACAAGGTATAATGTAAGTGAAATCAATCGTATGTATCATAAGCCAGACAGGCATTTCGCTTTGTGTACATAATTCGGTAATGATGATACATCTCAATGAATTCTGTTACAAAATGATTCACAGAATAGAAAATGATCACAACGTGCTGTTAATTCAATTAGCGTTTTAGAGTACTTATTTACAGCGATTTCTGAAAGCTAAGCACATCTAGTCATGCTATGTTTGTAAGGTCTTTTTAAATCCTTGTTTCCAATTGATGTTATTTCCACTTAAACATACATCAACTTTATGTAAGTGTAAATAAAGTTCATTTTAGACTGTCTAGTACTGTTGAAATAGTCATAAAAAATATGAAGTTGTAGCGCAAACTGAACCTTATGTATAGGCTTTACAGCTGTTTTTCCTGAAACTCGTTTTTGTTTACATGTTTGGCAAATAAATTGCGAACGAAGATTAAGTAGGTGTATCATTCAATCACTAATCGCAAGAGGCTGGAGAAGTGACTAATTAGGCTGCAGATTACTCAATTATAAGTGCATTGCAACAAATCAAGTATACATAACATGACATCACCACGCCTGTAATCCAAAAAGGGTTAGGGAGAGGTGTACCTACAGTACACTTACATTTCGCCAGTTATGTGCAAGTCCCATGTAATAGGGGGCGAGCCTATTGCCATCAACCGGGCACAAATCCAGACTCCGGGTTTCTACTGAGAAATTCTTGATGGGAAAACCCAATAACACTCTGCCCAACCTTTTTTTTTTTTTTGAGGGTGGGAACTTATCAAATAACTTCTCCCGCTCTGGGCGGAGCGGGAGGGCCTGTCAGACTTTTACTGACTAAAACCCACTCGTGTTCCTTCCGTTGCCTGTGTGCCGGGGTCGCGATATCCCTTTCGGACAAACTCGCAACCCCGGCAGGCATTGGCCCTTCGGGACCCCGTCAGTTGGTGCTGACATCTCTTTGAGGCGCGCGTGGAACACAACGCGCCGTCGACCGGGCCTGGTCCCTATCGGACGGCGAGCTACCCATTGCTACCCATAGCATGAGGTCCTGGGTTCGAATCCCTTTGCCCAACCTGGGATTCGAACCCAGGACCTCATGCTCAGCAGTAGCGCTTGGGACCACTAGACCGATGAGGCAGGGATCAAGAACCTATTGCAAAGAAAAGTAGGTACCTTTATGCACTCCTGTATGAATAATTAGTCAGCTTTTAGAGTAAAACTTGCGGCCAAATCATTGGTACCTACGCATTGCTATAATTTGCATTGATGTGTGCTGAAACAATCACTGCTAATCAGTACTGCGAAATAATCATTACCTGTATTTACAGGAAATCTATGAGACCCAAAAATGGTACTATTTAATGATTCATTGTTTAGATCTGCTTCCTACATAAAAATAACATTGCAATAAGTAGGTGCCTATTTTGCACTTTAGATAAGTAGGTATGTAATTATTACTCACTCATGCTTCATTATTTATAATGTTTTTTTAATAACACAAGTGGCCTTTATAATACTAATTAGTGAGTAATCTTCTTAATTACTGAAATAAATACAAAAACGATAATTTTCGTCTTCCTGTGAGTTATCTTTAAGTAGGTAGGTACAGAATGCAATTCGAATAATGTACCTACAGTGCAGTTTATTGTTGTTTGTGCTAAAAAAATATGGCAAATAACAGTCATTATGTAATGGAGCTACGTGAATCGCCTTAAACTTGGCAGTTAACCTTCACTTATTTTCATATTATTGCTCCCTTGAGAAATTTGATTGAGCACACACGTAAACAAATATCTACGTTGTGAAGGCGTTTTGGCGAACAGTGAAAAGTTGTTTAACATAAACCTTATTTATTGTCTTCAAAATAAATTTATGGATCACAGCTCATTAACAAATTATTATTTTTATATCCCTAAGAGTGAAGAAAACGATAAAGTCACTTTTATAGCCAAACAAAGACGCATTAAAAAGTTAAATCATCCAAAATAAAGATCGAACATTTTGATGATTCAAAAGAGAATAATGCATGAGTCCTTAAAATAATAATTTGCAACATAAACAGAAGACAAGAAAACTGTTAGCCATAACAATAATATAAAGTAATATTTTTTTTCTAAAATTACAGATATAATATTGCAAAAGTTATATTTCTATAACCTTGCAAATATCAAATGCGTGAGGTTTTTTTTCAATAACACAATTTTGTCCGAACAATAGATTGCTAAACTATTTTATTCAATATCTATGAGAAATGTTATTAGCCCCTGAGCTATTGTCTTGTCCAATCATGTAATGACTTGTAACATTAGGTTACAGTCATTGTGGACCGCCCCATGATTTGTTATCTACTGGTTGGATACAAATCATTTTGTTTTTTTCTTCTATCTGTGTCATTGACACAAGAGGCTCTTGCTATAAGCTGTGGCATCTTGCTCTAGTCTTTTATTTCTTGAAAATATGTACCTATCTAATATTAATAGCACAATGAATTAGCTTTTGATTGAGCTCTTAATTTTTATGTAGGTATTTTCTAAATCTCTTTCTGTTCGTGTGTTTGCGCTTTCATTTATTGAGATGTCGTAGTATTCCAAATTAAAGCTCGTACAGACCACCGCGACTCAACGCCGCGCCGCGACACGAACAATACAATTTCTAAGAAAACTTGACGGTATAACAATAACCGGTGTCGCGTCGCGCTGGTCTGCACGAAGCTTTACCTGCAATATTCCTCCTTCGCACGTTTTCTCCACACATCTGACATTGGCAGAATTATCGACATCGGCACCATTATCTTATAGAAAAATAGAATAGAATAACAACCATAATTCAAATATGCTGCTCATTCTGATTTTTTTTTTCCGTATTCAAAAATAATTTGTCGATTTCTTTGCAGTATGTAGGCAAAGAAATCGACAAATTATTTTTGCCATGGATGTAACTATGTCTTGTTTGCTACCTCTTAGTGTGATCTATAAATAGCTTTTAAACGGTATGACAGACGTGAAATATAGAAGGACACTACCTACACACGACAATCCAATCAGGTCCTAACGCCTGTATTTTTTTTTTTTTTTTTTTTTTTTTTTCATTTGTTTGAATTAGTATAGTCACATAAATATCGTGATGGCCCAGTGGTTAAGGCCTCGCTTCTCATGCACGAGGTTGTGAGTTCATCAAATCCAGGCTAGTACTAATGTGACTTTCTCAATTTATATGTACTTTCTGAGTTTAACTTTACATTACTGACATCGGTGACGGAAAAATTCGTGAGGAAACAAGTACCCTTATTGTGAAATATACAATCAATCCGAATCTGAATCGTTTTGAAACAGATAGCTAATAGGTACATTGCTTCATAAGTTCGAAAAGAAAAACTGCTCAACACCTTAATTAACGCAATGAATGTTGTTGAACTGTCAAAATGAAACAGATTACTCGTAATCGTTTACGAAAATGTGTTATGTAATTGGATAGCTGAACTTAGAGTTAATTATAAAACGCAGGCCACACTGGGAACAAAGATAAATTCGTTTAGCTTATTCGCTCATGTATTAGCAATCGCGTGTCTGCATACTTAACAGTTTAGCGACCACAGAACAGATAAGTCTGTTCTGGGGTAGCTACATAAGCGAATCTAAACGAACTTAGCTTCGTTCCCCGTGTGGCCCACGAACGAAGCTAAGTTCGTCGTTCGTTCGTCAATGCTCGTTCGTGCCTTCTCTGTTTAAGAAGAGGCCTTTGCCCTGACAATAATAGGCTGGTATTATTGTATTATTGTATAGTCACCTAATTTACCTTTTCAACAAGTCCTGCCAAGTACGCGCTCGGTAATCCGGCACCTATATTTTGATTCTGCAAGCGTTCTCCGACAGTCGTTTCGCCTTTGGACTGATCACCGACAGGACGTTTCGGTTTTGAGAGATTCGTCGATAGAACGTTTTACCTATGGATGTTTCGCCGACAGAATGGTTCGCATTTGTTTGTTGAGCGCGCGCATAGTTTGTTGTCATTCTGCAGTCCGGTCCGGTTCTTCGAGTAGGTATTATTACTTGAACTAATACAATAAAAGTAGATTTTTTACTTTGCAAATCTGTGTTAAAATTATTATTTCTTACAAGCTAACTGAGATTTCCTATAGAAATCCAATTGGAGAGCATTTTGTTATAAAACCTGCCGGATTACAGAGCAGGTGACCTAAGGTAGAACACGCCGGACTATCGGACGTGTCGGATTAGTGAGCGCCTACTGTATACCAAGAACATGAATAGCCCAACAAATTGCAAAATCCGTGGTCTGATCAAGATAGACCGGACTCGCAGTAGGAAGTGAACGGAATACCTGATTCGATAGCGATAGAATATAATTGGTATATCTGTCGGTCTGTCCCAGTTTCGCGTGCCCTACGGAAAGGTGAAGGCGACGCAAAGGTTACAAGATTAAATAAATAGGTAACCTTTGTACCTACCGCATTGTTGTATTACAAAAAGGTGTGTCTCTTTAGAGTTCCGAGGCTGAGTAGCGAAATTAATGGAACCCTCAGGGTTTTACCCGACTACGGCGAAGCAAAAAGGAGGGTTATGATTTTGACCGGTATGTATGTATGTTCATCTGTTCGATTAATACCCTAACACGTGTGACACCGGATTTTTAATTTGTCTGTCTGTGATGTCTTGTGTAGACCTTTTGAGTTGACTTTTTTGTTGTAGTTGAGTTTAGTTTTATAACTTTTATTTTTTTATAGAATAACTTAGACCCTTGTACTCGTAATCCGTGGGTTATGAACTATGTACTATCGTTTTGCTCACGGCTTCGCCCGCGTGGAGGTCATAAATTATCCCACGGGAAGGTACTACCGGGAAAAAAAATATCCTATGTCCAATCCAAGCTATAAACTGTCTAAGTAAGTGAGTAAAAAAACTTGCGATAAGAGTCTTCGGTCAGCTGGACCCGCTCGCTACTGGACCCGCGGGTCCACTTGACCACATACTAATTTACTTTATTTTGATCGATAAGTACTAAACTTCAGCACTCAATCTATCATTTATGACTTGTACAAGTAAACAACAGACTTCTGCCTTACGTAAGGTACTTTTCAGCTTTCTCTACATTAGCAATCTGAATCACTTTACAGCAATTTATCGTTCTTTGGTTTACACATTCGCAAGTGAATGAAAGCAATGTAACGTATCCCATTATTAGTCACTTATGCCCATTTTCACTAACACTAAGCGACATATAAATGAATCCCTAAGTAATAGCTGTTGGATTTTTAACGCTCGGCTCAGCGCGCAGCGCCGACAGTTGCGAGCTTTTATTTAGGTATTCATCTAGGTGTCATTTATGGTTAGTGAAACTAGGCATTTCTCGCTATATGGTTGTGGCGGCATCTACATCGCCACATGCGAACTACGCATCAAAGACCTGACGTCATACAAAATCCTGACGTCACACAAAATCCTGCATGGCGCAATTAGAGTTTACCGCGAGATCGGCATTTAAACAAGATCCCGACTTCAACCGTTGGGTAGTTGCCCGCCAGACACGACACCCGTCTGGTCGGAGGATCCTCCCTTTTCTATGGTGGATAAGTGAACTTTACACTCTGTTCCTCATGCCTCTAAATGGTCATTGTCCCATTCCCGATGGTTATTTGCACACTCTAAACTCAAATTCAAAGCATTTATTGCATTAAAACCAATGACAGGCACTTTTAAACTGTCAAGGAGTTGGTCATTGCATTGCAGTCAGAAAGATGAAACTAGTTGCCTCACCTACTATAGATTTCGATTTTATACCGACTTGTGACGTAGTGAGCCCCCACTCCCCAACTTTATTGCGTTTTATCTAAATCATTTTTTATTAATATGATAAAGCAACAAATACGTGTCTATTCTTTTTTTTTTTTATATATATATATTTTTTTTTTTTTGTTATTACCTGCTTACTGTTTGTATTTCCTGTGCGTGTCCCAAATAAAATATATTTCTTTCTTTCTTTCTAATATTTTTTTTTATCTGACTGACGGATTAAATTGTTTTTTTTGCCCCAGTCAATATCCCTATTTATAATCGGTTTTGATAACGTGCAGAGCTGTATTATGTTGCAGTAGAAGATCAACCTGCGTTTGTTGGTTGCAGTTGTTCGGATAATAATGATAAAATTATATGATAAAAACTGATTTCTGTCCCTTCAATAGATCATTATATTATTATTGTTGATCGAAAAGTTAAATATGTCCGTAATTTAAATAAAAGTCTTCGCTCGCAGTCCTCGGTAGTAAATTGGTAAGCGTACCTAAACCCCGCCTGTTACGCGGGAGACCTCTCTTCAATTCACTGAGCGCCGAAGACATCTCGTTGGATCCCATTTACCTACCTAGATATTATAATTTATTTATTCAACATCCTTCAAATTTAAGAAGCATCATTTGAATTGCAATTAATATTAATTCTAATCATAAATCTCAGTTCAACGTCATAATCACATTCCAAGGAACTTGGCAAGTAGGATGTAAAATTCAGGTTTTGGAAGCTTATGCTTATTATACCCAAATGTTTCGTAATTCTTCAACGTCAACGTTTTTTGAGACCAGATTATTCATTAAACCTAGTCACTACAACTCCGCTAAAACAGAATCTACAGACAAAAAAGCTGGCGGGTATTTAGGTAGGTACATACATACAACTGCAGTCTTGGGACCTACTACAAAAGGAACCTATACATTATGTAAAAAAAAACATGTCCGATCCGAAAGGGATACTGCCTACTGCAATAACAATACCAAAAAGTAAAAAAAATCGGTATTATTAAAAATATTAGGTATTATTAAAAATAAAAAAGTTATTGCAATTTAAAATTCTCATTTTTTGCACCACAATTACCCCAAATCCATTACAAACTAAAAAAAAACAATAGGGGTCATAAGTGACTGACATGACTTGTAGACACACCCGCTAAACGACGACGCCCGCCCGCGCCCCATGTGGTAAATATCCCCATAGAAAAAAAAGTGGCGATTTTCTTTTTTCCTGAAAATTACCACTTAAGTGGTATACTCTCAGTACGATACTTAACAACATCGGATCGGACAGGGTTTTTTTACATGTTGATTAAACCATACTTTCCACTTCCGTAGACAGAAAAAAGCCCAGTTTATCTATTTCTATGTCTTTTACCATATCCATAACCACGTTATGATCTGCATAGCTCTTAGCTATTCACAACCGTTCGACACGTCACACTCCACAGACAGCAAAAATCTCCGATTTTGTTGCTTCATGAGGTGTTCTATGTAGTACCTCCATTGATAATACTTGTACAGGCTGTCGTATCGAGAGTTATATGTGTACCGTTCGACACGTCACACTCCACAGACAGCAAACAATCTCCGATTTTGTTGTTTCACGAGGTGTTCTATGAAGTACCTTAATTGATAAATGATAATACTTGTACAGGCTGTCGTATCGAGAGTTATATATTTTTGATTATCTGATTTGCCTTTCTCGCGGTCGTTTATATGGTTTAAAACGGTCAATATTTTCGGGTTTCGGGTTTGTAAACCGCCTTTAGAGTACTTACTTCTTCGATAACATTGATTGATGTTCGATTCGGGACGCAAGCGCATCGAAAGGTTGCGGACAGCTATGCTGTTTTACTTACTTTTAGTGGATGAAAACTGAAAGGCACCTGACCAAGCTAAAGTTAGCATTCTCTTTATTACAAGTTATTATGTCTTTATCATGTCCACTTTAGCCCCGGAGTCGTAGGTCGTGAAATGTCAATGCGGCTTTATTTAAGCCACAACAACTTCTTACGTGTATTTGTCGTGTGGTACCTACTGAGTTGCCCTTTTATTATCATTAGTAGTTTGTAATTATGAGATTGCTTTGTTGCCAAAAGTTATGAAATTGATTTGTGAATTTTGTATTTTAAGTAACTTTGGCGTTTACATTGATAGTTATAGGTACGGTAGTTATACATAAGAGAGATTAACGACGACGAAGTCGTTTATCTTAAAGGACAATAAATTGTTTTGAATATTAATTCAGGGGTAGCATATAATTACCTTTAGTGAGATTTTAATTTTAGAACGACTAGAAATACAATAAATACAACAAAATTGAAACTGAAACTATGTATATTTTTAAATTATTTTATTGTGATTTTTATTAATATTGCTCTTTGCTGTCAGACTAGAGGGTAATTTTGAGTCTTCTCCTTTAAATGTGATGTTATTTATTTTAATTTTATTAGTTTTTTTTTAATGTTAACAATATTTTAATTCTTATTTACATTTTTTTTTTAACCTTAATATTACTTATATTCTATGTAATTGTTGTGCCCGACATGTGAACCTTATCATTATTATTAAGACTTTGTAAATACATGTGCTATGCTTTAAAGATTTCAATTAAATTAAATTGAATTGAATTGATAGAGTAGAATATATTTTTACTCTTTAAAGGACGTTAGGTAATTACCTACCATCACTTGCTTATGCACACGTCTTACTCTTGGAAAAATTGTACCAATAACGAGTTAAAAGGGAAGAATCAAGCCAAAACGTCTCTTGAAATCCCCTGAAAGTTGATTTTACTACAGCGAGCAAAGTTTCATGTGTAGGATACCTCAAGGCACTTTGCGATAGTCAAACATGTTTATTTACACATCTATATTTCAGCATCTTATCGGAATTAGAAATTTCGAAGTCAGGATCACCCGCCTCCGTGGCGCAATTGGCTAGCGCGTTCGGCTGTTAACCGAAAGGTTGGTGGTTCGAGCCCACCCGGGGGCGTTATTTTTTTAACTTTCCGGTATTGTTTGTAACCTCATTGTTAGTTATAATTTTTTATATTTACACAATTATTGTCTCTTTTGTGACCTATTTTTATTGTTCTATTTATCAGATTTCTTGTAATTTATTTGAGTAATATCTGATTATGGTAATTTTCTACTACATCATACTTATTTAATAAAAACATATTTTTTTAAATAATCTAGAAATACTGTATAATAATTTAATTTTTAATAGTGAAATATTTAATAAATGTCGTCAGATTGTTATAAGTAGTTGTAAAAAGAAAATATTAGAATACTTACCTAATAAAACCAATATTTATAATTAAATAACAGTTTGTAACGGTTAGTTTTATCTTACCTTATCGAATTGAACCACGAAATAGCGTTGATAAAAAAGGTTCAATGAATAATAATGTATTTAACAAGACGGGACTGTAAATTTCACCTTTCTCTATAAGCCTTCGATAGCTCAGTTGGTAGAGCGGTGGACTGTAGTTGTAACGAAAAGCTGATATCCATAGGTCGCTGGTTCAAATCCGGCTCGAAGGAATTCTTTTTGTTTATTTAGAAAACATTTTTTTGTTTTTTTTTTTACAGTGTAAATAAAGAAATTCACGTGGATAATTCGTTGAAAATACGATTAATTTACAATGTTTACCAGAAAAAAAAACAACCCATCGTTTTCTTTAAAATACAACGTACCCAAAGCACGCTCGTGTAATAAAATAAAATATAACATAGACAATTAAAACTAAATAAATTTGAATTTGAAACTATTGCGAGAACAATAATTATGTTAATTTAAAACTCTTAAATACATTTTTTTTCTTTTTTATTTGTAAACCTTCCAATCAATGCATGCCATAACTGTAATTAATTATTAAATTTTTTCTATCGCGCTTCTGTACCATATTCCCGGTAAATTGAGAGGCCTGGCTGTTGTGATACAAAAATAGCTAAAAATTTAATAAATAATGTTTGTGACTCTGAAGCTTCGATCAACAATACTCTGAAGTTGATCGAAGCTCTGAAGTGTAAAAAAAGAAAATTTTTATTATTAATAACTTACTTTAAAAATATAATATTATATATGTCATAATCTATAATTTTAATGCATCATGTTTTGCAACAAGGTCAATGCTTTTAAGGCTAGGTTACACAAATAATTTCCTGCAGATATAGATTATATATTTTTGTACTTGTTACCCTCGACACAGACCGATATCCGCTTATATTTTGCGTGATTTGATAATATTGACCTTCATTTGGTGATCGGATCACGTCACTATTGTTTCAGCTGTTTTTTGGACAGATATTCCAGCAGTGTTATGTTTTCGGTTTAATTAAATAACTGTTTTGTTTGTTATTTTTATCCATGCGTATCGTGTTACCCAGTTACTGGGTTGCAGAGTTCATTAGGCAGTCGCTCTGTGTAAAATACTGGTATTACACAGAGTGACTGTACAGAATTTCCTGTGGCTGCCTCAATAAATTAAGGCCTCCAGCCAGGGCATCTTAGAAATTATGCGACTACACGCTAAGAGGTGCGGACCTCGGCTTAGGGGGTTGCTGGGGGAGGATAGCAAGAGGCATGCTGGATTGGATTAAGAAGGTTAAGCTACGCTTGCCGTTGCCGGTATAATTATATCGAGCCATTGGTCCTGGCTGGCATTCGTAGATCTTTGACAGTCGTTACGGGTAATCAGAAGCCCAAAATTATGACAACCAGTCTTACCAAGAGGTATCGTGTTACCCAGTGACTGGGTTGTGGAGGTCAACGATACGTGAAATCTTAACTGTCCGTTGTCCCAGTTGTCCGTATGTACATACGGGGGACGAAGAAGGTAAGGGTTTTTTTAATTTTCGTTCTGTTTTCCCCGTAGCGGGGACACAGATTAGAAAAGGCTAGGTAGATTGACTTTTGTTTGTTAATAAGACAAACAATTATACTTACTCTATTCAGTACTGTTTTTAGTGCTTAATAAGTTACTTCGTTAAACCTCATGGCATAACTTTAATTCAACACTGCTTTAATTAATGATTTTTATTTAAAAAGTTTTGTACTTATTTAATTTTCAAATCTAGGACACACTGCACGAAACTGCATTGTATGAACAAGATATAGAACAAGAAGACAGAACTTTTCTATTAACTTGCACTAGTACCAAACAATTACCTACGTCTAAATGATTAACGACGCAGTGTTAGCTAGGACATTCATATCAAGATTTCGTAACTGCGACTTACAACCTAACACCGGACACTTTCGGTTAACTGGACCACCTTGAAATCAATCCTATTCCTTTCTAAATATACTTTGCATACGTCGCGTGAGAAAAATATGCGGCATAACTTAACTAAAGTGTGTTTTTTTTCTATGTCAGATTAGGTAAACAAATATGGCGGACTGACATTTGGATTTTGGGAAAATTAGAGAACAGTTTAGGCGCCTGTCTCATCGCCCGGCGATTAACGAGAAGCGAGTAGAGGTAGCAACTAAAAACGAGTTGGCGAGCAACGAGCAGCGAGTGAGCGACGGCGACGAGCGATTACTCGCTGACATGCGTATGTCTCTCAGCGAGTGTTGTGCGATTACTCTCTTCGATAGCTATTGTCGCTGCAAAAAACGAGTGCTCGCCGTCGCGGCGGTGTGAAGAGTCGGTGATCAACTATCTTGTGTACGTTTATTGAGCGAGAAAATTCTTGATAGCTTGTCGCTTTCTAGTCGGTGGTGCGACAGTTGCCTAAAATTGGCAAATTGGAAGTACCTACCTTTCACCTACAACCTCTCAAGTGATTTCATTCATAGCGTTTATTTTTTCTTGGATAAATGAGGTTCGTTCAATACATTCGTTCCCACAAGTCAGGGTTAAATGATGAAAAATACGCTGTAAGTACTACGGCATAACGATCTGTTTTTATTGATCTACTCTGACAATCTATGAATGTACGGATGTCCTTTATTGTAGTTTGTATGTGAATTGATATAATTACTATGCTACGTCATACAAAGTGATGGACGAGGTTGTGAGCAAGTGTGAGTCATGAGTCCTAGAAATTAGTAATTAAGTATGAGAAGGGTAATTACTTATTGTTCGACTAGCCGTATGTATATCGGATATTAAGTAAAGTAAAGGTTTTTAATCAAAAGTCACATTAAACTGGCGCGACGCGACAGCGCGACGCGACTCTAACAAATCAATTTCTAAGAAAACTTTACTGTAGAACAAATACCGGTGTCGCGTCACGTCGCGCCGTCTCGTCGCACCAGTATGCACGAGGCTTTACAGTTGTGACTTTATGAATGAACTACAAACTAAACATTTCTTTTATTTTAAGACTTGTATGAGACCACACCTCCGTCCTGGAGTCGAGACCGCGTATCGGTAAGTATTGTGGGGCGCCACTCAGCTAGATGGATCGAAGATCTTAAAAAAAATGGCTGTGACAGACTGAATGAGGTATACGGAGGACTGGGTGTTGTGGTGCACCTTTGTCAAGCATTGGACTGCGATTGGCTGAGTTGATTGATTGATTTTGATTGATAGGACTACACATTATTCAATGGGATCAAGTCAATTACAAACATCACGTTTTTTAATTTATTAATGTATCTCCCATACAATGACTCTGATCCGTTAAATTACACGATAATATCGTTTATATCACAGCATGGCGTTTGCCTGCTAACATTCTAGACATAAGGGCAGTGTGTCCATGATCTCAGAACAGTGGTTTTAGAAAGCATTAGACGTATCTTTAAAGTTTAATGTACGACAACAGCGGGGTAATTATGTACGTATCACACTTACAATAGCAATGGAAATCATCATGGTGGTGGAATGGTGTACATGCGCAAGCGGTGCGCGTCCTTGGTGCGCAGGGTGCGGGCTAGCTCCAACACTGTCCTGGCGATGATTGCTCAGCGACTGGATTGCCCCTACGTTGGGCATTGTTGTAGCAGGCATATTACTGGTGCTTGATTTATAATTATATGTAACTATGTGTGTATTGTTGTCATTGTTGTTTGTATTTAATATGGGTCAAGGACCTGAAATAAATGTTTTTTTTTTTTAAATTGCTTTCATTTTGACAGTTCAACAACATTCATTGCGGTATTTATATAGGTACATACGTTGTTGAGCAGACAAATTTTTCGAACATATTATGAAGCAATGAATATCCATCAAAATCATTCAGATTGTGATTGGTGTATTAAGCCATTATGTTGCTGAACTATGAATAATCGACCTCGTAATTCGTTTACCAACCTGAAGTGGTAGTTTTTTGGTCAAAGAATCAGCATTACGTTGTCAGCGATGTGGACGAATTGATGATGCTCTATGAATCCTTCTCCCCCAAATTTATACATGTACACACGGCTACACATCAAGCTATACATTTCCAGTTTATTGTATAGGATTTTAGTATAATGCGAGGTCAACTTATACTGGAAAAGTAGCCATGTGTACATATTATTATTTTAAGTCTCCACCGACGCCGACTCTAGCCGATGGAGCCGATAGATTCTGGAGTGGCAGCCACGTACTGGAAGACGTAGCTTTGGAAAGCCTCCCACACGGTGGACCGATGACTTTGTGAAGACCACAGGAATCCGCTGGAAGCGGTAAGCACAGAACTGGACGAAGTGGCGGTGCTTGGCGAAGGCCTATATCCAGCAGTGTACGTCGTTCGGCTGAAATTATGATGATTTTATGACTATTACTTTCATAATAATGTATATTTTTATTTCACTGTAGATAAAAATACCTTCTTCGCTCAGGTTAAATGGTACTTTCGTACTTACGTGTCATAAAACGTCAAGTTCTGTTTTTGTTTTGAGACCAAACACACACACACAACACAGTTAGATAGTTTCAACCAAAGACATTCAAATATACTTACGATAGACGGGACAAAACGAACAACATCAAAATCTACTTGGTATTTATTACTTACAGGACCCGTTTACTTCTATGTCTCGTGTCGGGTAATTCCACTTATCCCCATTGACAATCCCCATCAATGGGGATTTATTATCTTTTTTCCATAAATCCCTATTATGAGCTCTATCAGTGTATTGGGGATTTGTGGAAGATAAGTTCACCCCAAGATAAGAATAGCCCCTCGTGTCATACACCCCACATTGCATTTTGTGCAAAAGAAAAATATTTCGAAAATATGCCGAATTGTACCTACATTGTGGTATCTGGTATTGCAAACCTCGTAGTGATAAAATGGCTGGACATAACTACGGTTTATTTTCGTTAGTATTTTATAATTTACCAAGTATTTAGAATCAAATAATTTTCTTAGATATAGAACTATCCGAAGGTTGGTAATCAAAGGTTGGTTTCGGTAAAAATGTATCGTGTCAAACTTGGCTATTATGTAATGTTGCTTTGTTATGCTAGATGGCGTCACTGAGACATCATAGTCCTCACTATAGTATATTGAATCTCTTTGGTTTCAACCTTAGTGAAGTTTCAATTTGTTTGCAGTTTTTGTCAAAAGTGATAAAGCAATTACGAGGTCGACTATACCCAAGTCATTGTAAGGTTTTTTCCACACTAGGGGACACTTTGATCAGAATTCCATGTAATCATAATAGAGATATTTTATAACGATCAAATCTCTCTATTGACCCCCCGTTTATTGTCCATTTATCGATTGGTGGCCACAGAATGTTATTTTCACGCATTTGTGGCAGTTTGTTTTGATTAATTTAGAGTAGATTTCGTTAGGAATTTGGTTTTGTGTATCCTAATGGTCAAGGACAAGCTTTTTAAATGAAGCAGGAATTTTATAGCAAAATATTTTTTTTACATATAAATCTCGACCAAATGTCAAATCTTCAGGCATTTCATAAATATTCAACGTTAACTAACATGTTTGCTAATAATCTTCTATAAAATAATTAGTTTTTTTCTTCGAACAAACAAGTTATGACATGAGATGTTCTTGTTGTTCTTGATTAATTAAAATAAAATTAACTTAATGTTTAAAACCAGATAATTGCCAACCTCTTATTTATATCAGAAATGAATTTGAATAGAAATACAAAAAAAAAAAATCCAAAACCACTTTTAATGTTATCATGTTGTATGCTGGGGTTTTCGTAGGTAACACCTACGAAAAACCCAGTACTGGTAGTATTTATTATAGGTATTCAATTATTTTTTATCAATAATGTTCATATTATTACAACAAACCCAAAGCCCGCCCAGGGTAGTCAGAAGACCAAAAGTCTTACAACCAGTCTTACCCAGTAACTGGGTTGTGGTGTGTTTTAGTTGGCAAAAGGCTAGGCAGGTTGCTTAAGTTCATGTATCAAAAACTTTTTGCCTTTTCCCTTTTCTTAAGTATGTTCGGGTCAGCTTCCAGTCTCACCGGATGCAGCTGAATACCAGTATTTTACATGGAGCGACTGAATACCTGACCTCCACAGACCACAACCCAGTAACTGGGTAATATGATACCCCTTGGTAAGACTGTTTGTCGGACTTTCGGGCTTCTGACGACACGTAACTACTGTCTAAGATCCACGAATGACAGCCGGGACCAACGGCTTAACGTGCTTTCCGAGGCACGGAGGAATCTCGATAAGAATGGTCAGCCATTCACGGACCAACCAATGGATTAACCGTGCGGCTGTGGACTAAGCCACGAGCTCATTATATTAAGATCTAATACAGTTTTTAATGTTGCCGAATTTATTAATTAAACAAGAAATAATTTGAACACTTCTAATGACCTGGGTAATAAATTAACGGGCCATAGTAACATCTTTTTAAATTGGTTGCAGGGAATGATTTAAAAATCAATTAAGCTACTTTAAACTTCAAATAAAAATTTAAATCGTTTAAATTTTTACACGAATACATTAAATGAATAGTATGTTTTGATATATTAGGTGTTAAAATTAAATTTGTAATGAACTGGATTCACTAGTAATATATTTTTGGATCATCTTACAGTTTTGTAATATTTCGAAATTGCTGGGTTGATTTAACGGTGTTTGAAAACATACGCGGAAGAAATTTTACCCTTTTCAACAATAAAAATAGAATAAATACAATTGAAAAAGTTAGTTAGGTAGTTTAGTGTGTAGGTTGGTTGGTGGGCAGGTTGGTGGGTAGCTTAGTGGGTAGGTGGGTAGGTTGGTGGGTAGCTTGGTGGGTAGGTTGGTAGGTTGGTTGGTGGGTAGGTTGATTGGTGGGTAGGTTGGTTGGTGGGTAGGTTGGTTGGTTGGTGGGTAGGTTGGTTGGTGGGTAGGTTGGTTTGTGGGTAGGTTGGTTGGTGGGTAGGTTGATTGGTGGGTAGGTTGGTTGGTGGGTAGGTTGGAATAAAGGCGTTGCTTTGGTACAGGTGAGTGGTCGCAAACTAATGAAAAGAAAAGAACCCTGGAAAAAACAAGAGAAAAAATGGGGTATTTGTGGTTTTTGTAATCCGGCGTATGTATATAGGTTACACACTTACAAATGCAATGCCGTTCATTTTGACAGTTCTTCAACATTCATTGCGTTATTTACGTTGTTGAACAGACGATCAATGTTTCAAAAAGGGATCAATGGGTTAATACCTAATTTCATGCAAAATCTATCGAATTGTGATTGAATGTGTTACGCAATAATAGGGTGATGGTTTTCTGAAAGGCGAAAAATTATATTTTATTCGAGCTGTGCCTTCAAGCTGCACCAGCACCTTCATTGCCTAATACACAATCAATCACAATCTGAATAATTTTGATTCTATTGCTAATCCATTGCTTCATAACCTGGAAAACAAATCTGCTCAGCAACGTAAATAACGCAATTAATGTTGTTGAACTGTCAAAATTAAACAGATTAGTCTTAATCATTTACCGAAAATGTTTACGCAATTAGATAGCTGGTTCAAAACTCCGTCAAATATAGGTGGCAAGGTGGATATATTTATTGGAGCATGTTTGTAACTGCAAAGCGAAAACGTCTGTAATTTATAGCCATATGTTTTTAAATAAAAAGTTAGTTTCACAGAGGTAGATTGAAACGCGGTCGATGAAGCAAATCTAAACAATCTACATAATAATATATCAAGGACAAGTTCGGTAGAATCGCGTCCGGAATCAATGTTATTTATATTTTATTGCCTAAATCCGCCAACAACCGACAACTACAAAAAGCGACAACTACAATAAACTAATGGTATTTTAATTTTGACATTAATTAAAAACCATTTTAAATAACAATGTTGGTAGAGGAGCTCGTGGCTAAAAAATAACTGCCGCACGTTTCAGGTTAAGCTACGCTTGCCGGGGTTGGTCCGTGGATGGGTGACCATTTTTACATACCAAGATTCCTCCGTGCCTCGGAAAGCATGTTAAGCCGTTGGTCCCGGCTTTCAATCGTGAATCTTTGACAGTCGTTACGGGTCGTCAGAAGCCCGAAAGTCTGACAACCAGTCTTATCAAGGGGTATCGTAGTACCCAGTTACTGGGTTGTGGAGGTCAGATAAGCACTCGGTCCATGTAAAATACTGGTATTCTGCTGCATCCGATTAGACTGGAAGCCGACTCCAACATAGTTATGTGAATGTGGTAGGCAGATTGATTGTCACTAGTCGGCAATGCTTAATAGCTCCTGTAAAAGCTCATAAGTTAGGTAGGTGTAGGGGTAGGTGTTTAAAAGACTATTGAACCTTTTATTACTGGTACTTATACCAAAGTTTATGATGCCCATAAATATTAATAGCAGCTCATTGAATGTTTTATTTTATTTTAATTGTTTTAAAGGGGATCTGACGGATTATTCTAAGATTGAAATATTTAAGACTTTTGTAAATGATTATTTATATTTAATAATTATTTGATCATTTTAATCATTATTTTAATAAGCATAAGTGATTGGCATTCCAAATAATAAAGGCTCGTGGAATCCAGCGCGACGCGCTTCGCAGTATAACAATAACCTTGTCGTGTCGCGCTAGTCTGGCTGGACGAAGCTTAATTGAGGACCTACCAGTTATACAAAAATAGACAATGAATTATTAATTTTCGGTAAAATAATACTATTTCGGGTTAGTTTTAATATTTTATTATTACCAATACATAATTATTCTGTGTGATCGCATATATATTCTAAACTATGCAATGGATTTTGATGAGGTTGTCACCATTATTTAAAGCATTTTTTCCGAAGTATATGTATGTATATTATTTACATAAATGTCGATATTATGGCTTATCGCCTTTGCACCTGTGCGAAGCAATGGGCGGATCGCTTAGTCTACACTAATTAATATTACATAGAAAGAGAAAAGATTTGTATTTTTGTTTGTAGTGAATAAACTCAAAAACTGCTGTACCGTTTAAAAAAATCTTTCACCAGTAGTATGCTATAGTATCACTGCGTAATATAGGCTATCATTTTTAAAGAAATCACGTGGGTGAAAGCTAGTTTACAATAAAAGGGTCTCAGGCACACACAGTCAATAAAAATAAAAATAAATATTATAAATAAATAATATCTTAAATATGTAATATCTTTTATATTTTACTTGTATGGAAATCGAAACTTTGAGTTTTCATAGAGAGCTTTAAGTTTGGATTGCTATACAAATATATTGCTAAAAATATATTACATCTTTTTCCTTATAGGCAAACATAGGACGCCAGGCGAAGTTAGGGCAGTTGACCGGTATGTATAATTTTTTTTTTTTTTTATTGATCCGTAGCTCCTCTTATTTGTTAGAAATCACGTCGTCGTTATATTGGAGATTCTTGTTTCTTTGATTGAAATGGCTACCACACAAGTACATGCTGTATAAACATCTGTATAAGTTTGAAAGCTCCATCAATCTATTTCTGTCTGTAGACGTACCGAGTGGGTGTTTTCATTGCATAACATACAAATGTATGGCGAATCTGTAATACATGACCTTGTCCGCCTGTCTGTTTACGTTACACAACGTTGGACGTAAAAGAATCTTGTTATTTCGATATTTTTATATCTTAGACTAGATTTTGCTCCTGCAAGTGCATCATGTAGTCATTGACTAATCAAAATTGCCACATATTACAGAGAAGATACATTTAATTTATTTAAAAGTAAATAAGAAATATATACAGGGTGGCAGGGACATCGACGCGAAAACTGATACCATGGATTCAGTACATGATTCTGAACCCCCGTAGAAAGTGTAGAGAGTTTTAGTCGGCTATTAAAAAAAATCTACTGTTTCATAGAAAACGCGGTCAAAATTGATAAAAAAAAAATAACCGACGAAAAATTTCAACGTAGGGGGTTTCAGTATCATGTACTGAATCCATGGTATCAGTTTTCGTGTCGATGTCCCTGCCACCCTGTATACTTCTTCGTTGTCGTATAAAATAATGTATGAAGTAGCTAGTTACTACGTAAAATAACATAAAGAAGAAAAATAATTTAAGAGTACCGTCGTAGATACTCTTAAATATTTTTTCTTCTATAGGTTCTCTTACGTTCATTTGTTTTCTTTTTGTACCATCAATCTGCCTAGCCTTTTCCCAAATATGTTGGGGTCGGCTTCAGTCTAATCGGATGCAGCTGAATACCTGTATTTTACATGGAGCGACTGCCCATCTGACCTCCACAACCCAGTTACTGGGTACCCCTTGGTAATACTGGTTGTCAGACTTTCGGGCTTCTGACGACCCGTAACGAATGTCAAAGATCCACGAATGACAGCCGGGACCAACGGCTTAACGTGCTTTCCGAGGCACGGAGGAGTCTCGGCATGTAAAGATGGTCACCCATCCAAGGACCAACCCCGGCAAGCGAAGCTTAACCTGATGGATCGACCCGTGCGTCTGGTATTACTTAGCCACGAGCTCCTCCTTAGCCTCGAGCTCCTCCTTAGCCTCAGGCTCCTCCTTAGCCACGAGCTCCTCCTTAGCCACGAGCTCCTTCTTAGCCACGAGCTCCTCCTTAGCCACGAGCTCTTCCTTAGCCACGAGCTCCTCCTTAGCCACGAGCTCCTTGTTTTCTTTTTGTACATATTATTAAAATTCAATTAGAAAGACAGTTGAAAATGCTGTCTCATTTTGTGTTCTATGTTTCAAATAGGTTAGCTATTGTTTGTAGGTTTAGGACCTGCCTTAATGAGAAAATGTTATATTTTCCGAAAACAGTTTCTTTTGGAATCATCTGCGATTTTCCTGAAATAGTCTAAGTCAAAGTATTTTATTTGTTGACATAGGTAATATGGTACATGGTATAAAATTTGCGTTGTATCACTATGTTTTGCCTTGCAAGGCGTACAAATTTGGCGTAAAAACCTACAAACTGAATAAAACTGTTTCAAACAAGTAACGTCGTAAACAAGACAGAATAAGAAGTGGATCGGACACTTATTTTATTTTATGCTTCTATCATCTAGACACTCATTGATAGAGTAGTAAGCCTTTTCAATCAAGAATTCTTTAAGTTGCGATTTAAAATGATTAATGTTGGTCATGCTTTTTAAAGTTTTTGGTAGTTTATTGTAAATCTTTGGACCCATGCCGAGACAACTCTTTGAGAAAAGTGCAGTATTGTGTTTCTTTGATTTTAGTGCTACAGTTGTACAGCGGGCTCCAGAGAAACCTCACCCCCTTGCATTGTTTTTTACATTGCTAGGGGTGAGGTTTCTCTGGAGCTCATTAAACTATGAATTCCATATACCTAAAAATAAATTGCCAACAGAACTCATCTTTATATAGATATAAATAATCTTGATTGGGATCGGATGTATCCCATTAGAGTACCACAAGTTTCATATATTTTGCGTAACTTGTGAAGAAATCTGGCTCAAATTACTTCTCGTCGGCAACTAAGTACTGTCAGCGTATTGGTACAAGAGAATATGCCGTAATCTCTAATTCGTAAATAATTATCTTCGGCAGACATAATTTGTATCATTATTTTAAATTATTATATGGGAAATTAAATAGAAATTATATTGAAATGTACGATATTGGTTTGTATTTTTTTTTTTTGTGATTGTTGCTATTGCAAGTATGTTTTTGTTATATACTGTTCGGTATTTTTATGAGTGTCCGAGTTGATATAATTTCTTGATATTACCAGGGTGCGCACCATTCCGCATTGACGCCGGTAACCATAGCAGCGAAACCGCAGTACCTAGGTCAATTCAAAAGACTCGCGTCATTTTCCGCTACTCGAATCGGATGCGAGTAGCGGAACATGACGCGAGTTAGTTCAATTGAACTACTGCGGTTTCGTTGCTATGGTTACCGGCGTCAATGCAGAATGACGCGCACCCTGGTAATATAGGTTTCGCGGCGGAGATGTGCTACCGGCGTGACAGCCAACTTATTGTAAGCGACATTTTCACGAAAAAACAATATTTGCGAAATTTCGATGTTTTTACCTATGTGTAAAATTTTATCATCGGCGTCTCTTAAATTAGGTAGTAGGTACTGTACCTAACAAAGGTGAAATTATGTGATATCCCTATAATTTTATCGCAATTTGTCAAAATCGGCGAAATATTCGTAATCTCAAAGCTGTCAAGCGCCATCAAAAAGTTGATAATGCGCTGTGACGCAATCATTCACGAGTGGCGCCTGCGCACTACCCACTACAGAATCGTGGGCAAATACTCACGACAATCTATTACATGAGATTACAGAGTATTACAAAGAATTTCGATTTAAGTTAAATTCCTCTCATAATTTCCTCGGTAATGGCTATTATGACCTAAGAGGTTGTAAGTTTTGCTTTGTTTGTTTTAACACAGAAGGCGCACTCCACATTTTAGGTTTGAAGCTAACATAGTCAGAAGATTTACGCGATAGAGAGGCAACTTCTAGGTGAATATAACTGTAGGCAATTAGCGCTGTGTGAGCTGAATTGCACTTTATTATGTTGTAGTAAGAGTCGCTTTTTATTTAAATGATTTTGCGGAGTGAACATCTGTATTCAGCTTTGGTTTTAGTTCGTTTTTTCAAAACCTTAACTGGTAAAGTATGTAGTACTTATGTAAACAAAACGGCCATGCTATGTGTCAAGGAATACTTATCTTCTTCAAACTAAACCCATCCCATCCCACCCATTGGGTTGCTACGTCCGCTCTCCGTTCTGCATGAAAAGGGACCTATGCCAGACAGCTTTGTCAACCTAAACTTATTTGTCAAAATGATGGTCATTCTTAAGCAGTGAAGGTGTTGAAGCTAAATTGACTGAAATTTTGAAGCTGATAATTAAAACATACCGTTTTCATGAAATTTTTACTTGATATAATTTAGTATGGGTAATGTTTCCAATGCTACTTATAGTACAGTCTTCCAACCGCATTGCCAATATTGCCTTAAAGGTATGTTTTACAGTAAGCTGCCAACCTAAAGGTCAACATAATGGATGGGTTTCCAGCAGCTCTCTTCAAATATCAGGATAACACGTTTTCCGCAGTTCACTTGTTTCATCTCGGTAAACTTTCGCGGGATCAAAAGTGGCAGATGGTGGCGACGGGGTTTCTGTACATGAAGCGTTTAATAAATGGGTCTTTTCATTAATATGACATAATAGAACATCTCGCTTGTATTCCCAGAAAGGTTAGGCAGAGGTAGCTCGAAGTCCGATAAGGACCAGGCCCGGGTCGACGGCGCGTTGTGTTCCACGCGCGCTTCAAAGAGATGTCAGCACAACTGAAGGGGTCCTAGGGGGCTAGGACTGATGGCTGCCGGGGTCGCGGGAAAGTCCGAAAGGGATACCGTGGCCCCTGGCAACGTACAGGCAACTGAAGGAACACGGGTGGGTTTTAGTCAGTAAGAGTCTGACACGCCCTCCCGCTTCGCCCATAGCGGGAGCAGTTATTTGATAATATTCTAACAAAAAAAAAAAACAAAAAAATAGGTTTGGCCGAGGTGTACCTAACACACCCTCATTATAGCGCCAATTCAGACTCTAGGCTGCTACCGAGACATTCCTGATGGAAAAACCCAATGCCCCCCTCCTGGAAATAGAACCCAGAACCGTATGCCAGCAGTCACACTTGCGATCATAAGGCCAACGAAAAAGTAACAAAGCTTAGTAATTTAATTGATTATTTCGCCATAGTGGTCGCTAGGACTAATTCTGAAAGATTAATTTATCAGCTATGCCTGTTTTAACAGCCGAATACTGATAATAATGCTAAAATAAATTTAATTAAAATATTAATGATTGCTCATCCCCCATAGTAAATAGCGTGATAGTTTATACCTTACAGTTTGACCAGACTTATAGGGAATATCTATGCAAAATTTTGACAAATCTGCAAATCTGTCCAGTACAATTTGCGTGATGTTGGAACATACATACAGACAAACATTCTAAAAACTATATTTTCGGCATTAGAATCGATCCCAGCCCTCTATTAAGCAATTAAATAGAGCAATAACTTTTTTCAAAAATATTCAATGGACAGTTTTGACTTCGCTACGATTTTATTATATGTATAGATAATAATTCTAAAATAAATGTTTTTTTTTTTTGTAGTATAGTTACCTAATTTATAGAATTAATTTATCATCATTTCCAAGCTATCTTATGCCCACCTAAAAAATGTCTCCTGGGCATTCTATACGAAACTTTCAAAAGTACCAAAAATAAAATTCACAATAAATTATGTATTGTGTGCGCAAAAACCTATACAGTGTACATTAGCAATTTTTACGTCAAGACAATGAAAATATCTCGATCTAATGAATAAACCAATGTATGCAAATTACCGTGTGAATCCATTTCTTCAGTAACAATTAACAATAACTAAAAATTTACATAAAAAAGTGTTCATCTCAACTTGTCAGAAGACATTACAAGGATCGTTGAACACACAAAATGAATGAAATCCACAAATTCTTGTTTCCTCAAAACCGCTTAAATTAATCGTTTATTCACTGTGAACGTATGAATCGGTTACATTCATCTTTTGTTTCACGATTACGCTAAGTTGACTGAAACTGCATCGATTACATTGATTGTTCGTGTTGCAAGATCAGAAAACTTTCTAGTATGTGCAGCAATGTATATTGTATGTAAGTTTCAGTCGCTAGGAGATTGCGATACGATTGTCAACCTGCGTTGACCGATGCGCGGGGGAACGAACGCGCCCGACTCCGTTCGCAGTAGTTCGCAGTCATCGTCTCGGACGGAGCGAAGCTACTCGCCCGTTCCCGCACAGTTTTCAAATTTCGAACTACGATTCGAAAAAGAACGCGTGCGGACTGACTTTTTCTCCGAGAAAGTGGCTCGTGAAATAAATATAAAATAAAACCGGTGTTGTATCAATAAAAATTCGAAAGTTGAAAGGATATTTTTTGGTCAAAGTTTTGTGTTAAGAGTTACGTCGTCTCCCTTACGGTGAGTGTTTAGCTTTTAAATTAAAAAGCTAAGATTTTTAATTTTAATTAAAAAATAATAAGCTGCTAATTTTCACGTGATAGCGTGCGCTTGTGACGATACGTACAAGAAGAGATTCGTTTTCTTTTGCTTGTGAAGTTACAATGACATTTAAAATTACAAATCTTGAGTGAATAACTGCGCTGACGTGATACTTACGTCCACGTATAATTAACCATAATCACGTTAACTACGAAAATTCTCTACATAGTCTTGTATCAGTTACAGCGTAAAAACATTATCGTTGGCAATGTAGAATGAAAAATTGAAATAAGCGCGAAATAATACAGGACGGCGCAAGTTCGCGAAAAGATCGCGCTTCGAAAATGAAAAGCAGTCTTTGCGCTTAAATTTATCACTCGGAAAAAATAATTAATATTTTTCTAAGAAGATCAAATAAGAACTCAGAAATGATTATTTTTTTGGTCAGAAAGGAGCTTTTTGTCGTCACATTAAATTAGATTTATTCTGAGTATTATTTTTAACCTTTTTTGATCAGCTTTTAGACACATAATTCCCATTCTTTACAAAGAAAATTAACAAAGAAAACCGATATAATAATAAAAACTTTTTAACTAGCAGCGACTCTTGCGCATAAACGATCTTAGCAAAAGACATCAACGAACGCCGCACACGCGCTTACATAAGTAGAAGAAAAATTACGTAAAATAGCTAATATATTCGACAGGTGCACTGTCCGCATATTTCAATTATGCAGTAACGCTTATATATTATGTTTTATGTAAAACTGGTCAGTTACTAACTTGATACATATTTTATGTTACGTAAATGTAAATGATTTAGATTGCAAAAGGTAGTTGAACGGTTTCTAACAGCCTTAGAAGTTTGTATTTACTTAATACTAACTTCTAAGAGCTTAACCTGACTACCTACAAACAAAGAGATAAAAATGCCTTTATATTGTTTTAAGTGATTTCGAAGCATCATGCTAAAAACAAACAAAATTCTTTATTTTTATCGTTTTTCTGAAAGAAAATCCCCCAAACTTTTTTTTTGTTTTTTTTGGCCTACTGCTGGGCAAAGGCGTCCCTTTATCCTTTCCACTCCTCTGTCTTGATCTCGTTCCGCCATTTTCTCCTGCACGCTTAGCATGACCACAATATAAACGGGTTTTGTCGACGGATGAATAGACAAAATGACAGATAAACAATCACAATCTGTCATTTTGTCTATTCTTCCGTCGACAAAACCCGTTTCAATGGTTGTCATGCTATGCGTGCTGGAGACTGCCTCGATGTTGCCGGACGTTCTCTGGGACCCACGTGGTGGTAGATTTGGCTAAGGCTATGAAGCATTTAACTTTCAAAAAAATTTCTTGTAAAATTGGCTTTTCCTTCAATGGGAACGCAGTTAACTGCATAGGGAATGTCGAAATGTACAAGATACTAGTTTTGTAACAGCAGGAATCTAATAAATGGCTGGATTATGATAAAAGATCTACGTGATTAACAGCGTCTTAAAGAGTATACTATGATATCATATCATATTAATATTATAAACGCGAAAGTTTGTGTCGATGGATGGATGTTTGTTACTGTTTCACGCAAAAACTACTTCACGGATTTGGATGAAATTTGGCACACAGATAGTTTATAACCTGGATTACCACATCTGATATTTTTATCCCAATATATTTACGGGATCGAGTCTTATGCGTGTGAAACCGCGGGGCGCTGCTAGTAGGTTTAAAATGCGATTCGTTCAGACAGGATTAGCCAATGAGCAAAAACCTATGTAGAATAAAAAAACTCAGGTTATAGTCAGTAAATTACGATGATGTAAAAGATACAATATTTAAAAAAGATACAATATTTAAAAACATACAATATTTAAAAAAGATACAATATTTAAAAAATAAACAATGTTTAAAAAGTATTGACTGCCTCGTTGGTCTAGTGGTCGCAAGCGCTACTGCTGAGCATGAGGTCCTGGGTTCGATTCACGGATCGTGCAAATTGTTATTGGTTTTTTCCATATGGAATTTCTCAGTAGCAGTCCGGAGTCTGGATTTGTGCCCGGTTGATGGCAATATCCTCGCTCCCTATTACATGGGACTTTAACATAACTGGCGAAATATGGGTGTACTACACATACCTCTGCCTAAACCTTCAGAGATTACAGGGGTGAAAATATGTTATTTAAAAAGTATGCGAATATTGCCGGTTTCCATATCTTTATATAGAACTACACCGTTTTAAAATATATCTCCATTTTATACAAATATGCAAAATATTTACGCACGTTTGTAAATTATTCCTTTTACAAGTAAACGAAAATGTTAGGATTAATAATCACATTTATTATATCAAGGAAATGAACTTTAAAAATACATTTATCTGAAATAATTTATATTGATAATTATACAATATTTTGATAAAAATACAATAAGTAAAAAATCTGTAATTATTTTTATATCCGGTTGAAACTCAAATAAAAATTAAAACGCTAAAATGGTCACAAAAAACCTGTAATAACCCGAAAATTCACAACGCCGTAAGTGCATTTTTTTGCTCAACATGCGTAATTTTATTATCAAAATTGCATCATGGTCCCACAGTTAACTAGTTCACAGGAAAAACTACCAGCTTATGAAAAAACTATTGTTACGTACTTGTTGTGATGAATTATCGTTTTCTTTGAACACAATTATTTTTCTATGAGTTGTTAACGGCATCCGTGAATAATAAATGCAAATGTGACATTCTGACAAAATCATTTGCGTCATACAGAGATTAACATTGACGGTTAGAACTATTATTGCTTATAATCAAGACGACAAAAAAGAACGCTAAAATAAATATATGAAATAAATACATACGGATGTTATAAATTATTATTTATATAACCTTGAAATTCATTTCAGTCAGTAGTTTATAGGGAAACGAGCTCAAAGAGTGAGTTTGGAAAAAATGAGTGCGTCTTTGTGCAGTAATAAAAAAATCAGCTTTTTCTTCTTATCCAACGTAGATTGTAATACATTATTCTACAATTTAACTTCGTAATAAAAGATGCGATCTTGTTCCTCTATAAAGAGACTGATGATGCTATAATTACTTTATTACTGCATTGTTAACTTAATAACTTCATTATTTTATTAAATCCATTCCTGGGAAGAACATCATTTGTTATTTTCATATTCGTTTTTTTTTAAAGTAACGGTCTTTTCAGACTCAAAAAATGAATTATGCATAAAATGCAGTAGTACCGTTTCCTAATGAAATAGCAACAGAGTGTGAGGTTCAAAGTTCGTCATAAATTATTGCACGGTTTCGTTTTATTTTGATAGCAGCTATAAATATGATTTTATCTGCTAACAGGTTTTATTTTTAATTAACAGTGTTATTATAGGTGCATATTGACCTTTTATTGTGAAAGGTTTTTTGTTAATGTCCTTAGAGTCATTATCCTCATATTTTACTAATTGATTAACTTATGGTATTTTTAAAATTAATAATTGAATTCATGACGATATGAATTGGCAATATGTCGGTATTATGTATTTTGGATCTTTTAACGTAATAATTTTAAGTTTCGATCCGCATTTAAAACACAGTAGTATTTATACGCGGAAGTATTCTTTTAAAGCAAGTCTCAGCATAACGCAACGCAAATGTAAGAATTTGTAAAGAATTTCGATGAGTTAATAAGTGGGTAAGTCTATCTCAAGTGACACAAATTATGATAAATGCCTAACAAAAAGATCGATACATCACTTTAAATCTAAATAATCTCTTCACCTTCGACGGGTATTAGTGTAACGAAAAAAATATGATTACATTTAAAACTTCGGCCTACGGAATCTTAGCCAAGCGACAACGTATACATGACACATTTTAATTATGTCTATCCGCATAAGGCAATAAATTTTCATAAACAAACCATCGACATTGTTGATTTACTATTTAATAATGGTAAGTAGTCATTGAAGTGCTAATGTGGTCCAAAGAATTCTTCACGCGACCGTACTGTGCAACTTTACTTGCATACACTGACCACGTAAAATCCGTTTTGTTTGTAAACCAACGGTGACTCAGCTCGCGAAGTTTGGAGGGTGGCCCATTATTATGCGTAAATGTACAGCGAACAATATTTTCGAGTGCGGTGGTAAATATTTTATGTGTAAACTTTCTAAAGGAGTTACGGAAGCGGACGCGTGGAATGGACGCGTATCGTAATGTATGAATCGAAGTGTGTATTGAATGTTGATGATAACCGGTATGGGTGTATTTGTATGATGAGAAACAAGTAAAACGTCATTGCAATAAGAATTAGAACTTATTAAGAGCGTTTATTCTGAAAATGGGCAACGTCGCAAATACATGTCAAATATTTACCTGTTTTGATTAATTTGGCAATATTACTGTATGGAAATAAGAAATTTGGCTAACTAGCGAACTAGAATATTGATTATGAAATGCAATAATTAATATCGTAACACCGAATATTTAGTTTTAGATGTAAAAAAAGTATTTAGAAATGTTCAAAATGCCTTTTTTACACCTAAAACGGTTACAACATCAAATTCAATGTTATAATTGCAATTCATTATTAATATACTAGTTCGCTAGTTAGCCACATTTCTTATTTCCATATAGTAATATTGCCAAATTAATCAAAACAGGTAAATTTTTGACAGCGTTTTGCGACGTTGCCAACTTTTAGGATAAACGCTCAAAAAATCAAAGCTTTCAAGAATACACTCATAAAGTGCTACTGAAGTGTAAATGTCATATTTCACACTTTTGACAACAAAAAGAAATCTTTAGTAAATGTCATATTTTAAATAAGAGGTCAATTAATAATATTTATTTGATTAATACAATTATGTCGTTTATAAGCGGATCTTAAATTATGCACATTCATTTTAAGTCAGAGGGAAATGTTCCAATTAATACCGTAACACAATCAGGGTACTGGTTGTGTTACGGTATTCATTGGAACATTTTTATTTGATGTTTATGGAAGTATTCAACTTTATTCACGTGCATTTCGAGACAGTTTGGGCATATCCGAAAATATTCACATAGGGAACATCCATAAACGTGCATGTCATTCACAAAAGGTGTTATATAATATAAAAAAGTGTTTATGGTCATTTACGGTGTAACTCACGTGCAATTTATGCATCAATTCGATATTCGATAGCTCACATTCACCATTGAATGGTTATCGGCTTATAACATTGTGCATGGCAATAGGCTCGCCCCCTATTTCATGGGACTTAAACATGACTGGCGAAATGTAGGTGTACTATAGGTGCACCTCTGCTTAACCCTTCAGGGGTGATGTTATCTTATATGTGTGTGTAACATGACATATTCAAAATGCTTGAGAAGATGGCTACTTCTGAGAATAGAATTAATAAGAGCCCTTTCATGAATTAATGAGATTTCCACGCACAAGGTCGTGAGAACTTGTTACTTATCTCCAAATCGTAGGCTTAGTAGGTTATGGTATTATTTTGTGTTGTAGGTTACCGGGTTCTAAATCTTGGCACACCCAAAATTTTGGTCTATGACCCGACACGTTTGAGATGTAGTTGGTAGAACGTGGTTTATGATATGAGCTATTTGTATGTTCGTTTGTATAATGTTGTAATTCAGTTCAAAGGTGGCCAAGAAACGTGTTATTCAGCAAATCATTTATTGCACACTCATAATGCGAAGCATTAGAGACTGCTTTGCGAACGAAAAATTCGTTGTGCCTATTTCTGCTACTGTTTTTATTGTTACACTCCTGCTAGTATACAGAACATACTTAATTTATATACCATTGTATAGATTATTTAATGAAGATTAACTTATTAAAAAAAAAAAATGCAGTAGAAACAAACAAAACATCAAAAAAAAAAAACGTCAATCAAGTATGAAACCTGAAAACATTGTAGCTTGCGAAAAAATCAATTAATAGAGTAATTTTTTTTTTAAATAGATTTCTTTCGTCCTTAAGAGGAAATGGCTCTTTTATTCAAAGTATTTTAATTATAATTAATAGAAAACGAATTAATTTATTATCCATATCTATTGTATATTATTTCCAACTTTGACCCTCTTCCGTTGCCTAGCAACGAACAAAGTAAAAGTTACATTTTTTAATGAGCGTTATGATGCGTGCACTTTTGGACTTTCCAAGTATGTTTGTATTTGCAGCCTCTTTTCTTAAAAAAAAGAGCAGTGCATAGTAACTAAGTAAGATATATTTAGAAAGGTGTTATCGATTTAAATGCCAATGTATAATTTAGCCAATGTGTTTTTATCATTTCTAACGTGACGATATTATCGTGGACGTCCACGTCCACGTGATGGCATCACGATAAAGGCGCGGGCCCACCGCGGCGCATGCTGTGCACGGGCACGCGGCGCATTTTAGCTGCGTGTATTAATTTGTTTCACAACGTGGGTCTACGTTTCCACTGGAGTACACGAATATGACCCACGACTATGTATAGCGTGGCACGGCGCACGGAGAGGCTACGCACGCATGACTGAAAACTGTGCTGCGAAAAGTGAGCTGTACATAGTCGTGGGTCATATTCGTGTACTCCAGTGGAAACGTAGACCCACGTCGACAGCGTTGAGCTATGTAACCGCCTATTCGAGCAAGCCACGCATGTATCAATGACGTCAAATCATGCGTAGCCTCTCCGTGGGTTGCAGTGGACACAACCACATACATTTTCTTACAAAGCGAAGCTTAATACACGTGCGTAGCCTCTCCGTGCACCGCGGTGGGCCCGCGCCTTAACACAGGGAAGTAATATGTATGGAAATTATGAATTTCCATTCAAGATAACGTTATAACGTGTACGTATTTCCATAAATTTTATGGACGTCCACGATAATTACGTCACGTTAGAAATTATAAAAGCGTACAATACCTCAAAGCAGTTTAATATTAAAGATTATTTCAATCATAATTATTTACAGCAGTTTTCGGGAAATGTTCTCATAGTCGATTTTTTTTTCCCCTCACAACATCAAACGCTTCGTGGTCACTCCATAGGTACTTATCTGTATCACAAAATCTGAAATTTTGGCAATAATTAGAATCGACCACTGAATACAAAATTAGTCAGCATAGCCTTGACTTCTGCTTATAACGTTAAAATATAATAAGGATGTAGATAAAATAAAGCCTTGAATTAACTCAAGATGCAGGATTTTCGTTTATTTTATTGACTAATCATGAACTTTTGAAATCGTGGCTAAATGATAACCGCCACAAGTTAATCATCTACAAATCATCTAAAATCTATTCTTGCCGCGGTCGTCCTGGATGGGTTACCATACATTAAATATCGGGAACCCTCCGTGCCTCGGAGAGCACGTTACGCAGTTGGTCCCGCCTGTCATGCGTAGATCTTTGACAGTCGTTACGGGTAGTCAGAAGCCCAAAAGTCAGACAAGCAGTGTTACCAAGAGATATCGCATTACCCAGTAACTGGGTTGTGGAGTATAGATAGGCAGTCGCTCCATGTAAAATACTGATATTCAGCTGCATCCGGTTAGACTGGAAGCCGACCTGCGTTGGGGTTAAATAAAAGGCTAGGCAGATTGATTGAAAACTCAAAATATTTTTTTTCCTTTATAGGTACAAAAGCGTTTATCAGATGTTGCCTACCCGCATCGAAGAAAGAACAGGATTCAATTATTGTATTTTGTTTTAAACAATGGAATCGTATATTTTTAACGCTGTTTTGTAACGAATGCACTATGAAAAACGTTTCAAGCGTAACGTTATAAAATGTAACATAACAAGTTACAGTTTCTTATTTTACACCTTTACCTTTGGCTATTTCTCACTGTTGACTGCAACTTGCGTTGTGGTTTTCACGAAGTAATGTTTACTATTTTTATATAAACATCGTGTTTCGTTTGATATCCCGTAACTCTAGGATATTAATGAGACCATGTCAAAGAATCAACTGGCATATTATGAATTATGTTTCAATTAATTTCTTTTTTCGTTTTAAATTTTCATACAAAATAATTCGACAGTCATGATTGTTTATGTAAAACACCCTTATGATTGGTTTGAATGATGGTATAGTATATAATTATTAATTTCGGAACTATGTGTTTTTGGAACACTTGGTCTAGGACTTTTTGTATTATTTTGACTTATAGCATATAAGCGTGCCGCATCGCTGCTGCAGAGGGTCCCGGCAGCTCGAACGGTCTCCTGAATGTAGGTAATTACGGGAAAATTTTATTGCCCGCTCGTCGGTTTTTTGGCCAACCTGCATGTTTACTAACAAAGTTATTAAGATCAATGTTTACTAACAAATTATGGAATTTTATTCTGAAATAAAATTATTATTATTATATAACCTTAGAGTTATGGGACATCAAACGGAACACATTGTGTACTAAATAACCTGGCCATGGTTTAAGAAAATAATATGACAGCGGATAATATCCAGTAGGCGTGTGCCCTTGTACCTTTTAAGATAAATCCATTTGTCATAATAATGGATTGTTTGGTTACTTAGTATACATTATAATAGTTTTTTTACGTATTTTTTAATAGGCACCTACGTAGTTTTTATCGAACTTTGGGTTCGTTGCGAGTATTTTTTCTCGTCACGAATGCACCTCGT
The DNA here is from genome assembly GCA_914767755.1 of Agrochola circellaris. NCBI lineage: Eukaryota > Metazoa > Arthropoda > Insecta > Lepidoptera > Noctuidae > Agrochola > Agrochola circellaris. The sequence continues at coordinate 10,107,092 of OU611843.1, forward strand.
AATAAGGAAGTATTTATGACATAATTGAGTAAAGTTATTGTAGTTTTTTGTAAAGTTTAATTTGTTTAGAATAACAATGTCGTATTAAGTCGGCTTTTAAACTAAAATATTCTGAAGGCGTTTCGTATCTCTATAACGATTTTCCAGAATTGACAGTAGGTTTTTGGTAGCATAAAGCTTCGTGCAGATCAGCGCGACGCGACGCCGCGACGCGATTCGAACAATACAATTTCTAAGAAAGCTTGACGGTATAACAATAACCGGTGTCGCGTCGCGCTGGTCTGCACGAAGCTTAAGTCAATCCAATTTTTTTTTCACTTTTCCAATGTCTACATCATCGCTGATAAAATGCCACTTTATCTAAGTAAGTGTAGATTATAAGTTAAAATTATTTTTATAATAAGACAGACTAGTAGGTAAGCTAAACTGCAGTAGGGTGCCTATTTGAGGCTATATGCCATCTTCAAAGCAGGATGCCGTCGTCTATTTGGTTGGTAAATTTGTCACTTGTATAAGGTTATTAGCGTATAACTGCCAGAGTGAACAAAATCAACGATTAGTCACAAGGGAAGTGCATTCTTCATCCATTATTAGTTTTAACACATTGTAAGTGACTGATTAATAGTTTCCTTGTTACATGTAAAAGTAGCGTAAGTAGTGGTTAAGTGAGGGGGACTAGCCCCTAAATTGTAGTCCTAAATGACAAACCAGGGATTATGACGAAAATCTGCTATCAGGCAACATACTACAATTATTTATGTAATTACTAACTTTCGGACTTCTTGTCGGAAATTATCCCACGGGAACCTACTACCGGGATAAAAAGTATCCTATATGTTAATCGAAGTTATAAACCATCTGTGAGCCAAATTTCATCCAAATCAGTTCTTCCGTTTTTGCGTGATTGAGTAACAAACATCCAAACATATAAACTTTCACATTTATAATATTATATATATATCTTATATAATTTATATAGTAGGATTAGTTATCAGAAACACAGAAAATCGACTAGAAGAAAGAATAATATGTGATGATGTGTAAATCCTAAATAAATCTCTTCCACCAAACTTGAGACAGATCGACCTGCAATCACCTAAACGCTTAGGTTCTGGTAAAACTTAAATCAAAGTTTTCTGCAGGTAGGTACTGTTGCACTTTCGAGAAAATGAATAACGCGTTACAATAACGATCTAATTGTATTAATGAAATTCCATTCGATCTCTTTTGAACCTTATTAATTAACTTCAAAGAGTTATCTTGTAATTGCAATCAATGACTATCAGCACTTAGCCGTTATTATATGCTGATTGGGTTATTTTGAAAGGCTCTCACTCAGGCCAGTGATCGCGTCAACCACTCCTCTATAACCGGGTTGATATCAGGGCTCCCACAAACACTCACAAACTCTTTATTTTTCTCTAGCAGTAAAAGATAAGTACGGAATAAGTTTCAGAAAAACACAACATTTGAGAAAAGTGTAAAAATTTTGGCAGAAGCACAGCCGATTTTTACACGTGAACCTTTCAAAAGGCTTATTGGTGATACGCACGAATTTACTTGCCTGAAAAGGGCGAATCGAATAAATTAAATTCGTGCGAATCGCTGCAAAAATAATGTTATTTAAAAGTGTCGATTCGCCCGTTTCGCGCGATTCACCAATAAGCCTTTCAAAATAACGCAAATTCATCCTGTTCATATAGAAAATCATTGATTGTACTTTCGGAATTGGACAAAACCCAACGTAAGCATAGACAACACGGGGTACCTGTCCATTAAAAAAAAAACACAAGTCACTAACATCCGGTTACCATTCACCACATCCAAGTATAAGGCTGCTTGTCAATTGAAGTAGAGAACTGCAGAGCTAGGAAAACATAAACCAAAAGTCTACTAAATTCACGTAACGTCACTGTAGTGCAATTCTATTGCTTAATGTTTGTGCTTCTTCGCTTCTCACCGGTCCAGCCTGTAGCTAAAAGAATTGAACAATCAAAGTATAAATAGATGTACACTGCTAGAAGGATCTTTTGGCGCTCGAATTAAGTTGACAGGGTGCTTTTGGTATATATTTTTTGCAATTGTTTAGTGAAATGTATAGCAAAAAGATGGCTGCGTTAGTTTCCATTTTGACCACGCGCCAAAAGAACCTTTTAGTGCTATATCGTCGATACGAAAATAAGTAGAAGCTCAATCAAAAAAGATCGAAAGAACGACAAGCGATGCGGTAAACTCCCCAGCAACACAAGTTAAGGTTAAAACCAACATTTTAAAATTAACCGCAACATCTTGTATTGTAACCACAATCCTGTGGTTTGCACCTCACTGCTCGGTTTCCGCATTCTTTTTCATAATTGTTTTGCTTTTTGTTACCGAGTGCACAATATTGTTTTCGTGTGGTTAAAGTCGGATTTCGGGTGAATTTGACTGTTAACCAAAAAGCCATAAAATAACGAATCATTCTTTAATGAATATATATCTTACTACAGTATGCCAACAACTTCCTCTTTCGTTCTTTGCCTTCTGATATTACCAAAACCGTAGTAAAGAATGGTTTAAGTAACACTCCAATATTTCCTAGTTTTCACAAGTACGTAATGGCACGATTGTAAGGTTACGCTGGCTAGCTCTTAGTACACTCCATGACCAACGCTTGGCATTCATTGCACTTATCCAGAAGACGACCTTGTCTGTGGTGACGAGTTACGTTCAACAAGTCATCTACACAATGTCTCGGCCGGTAAAGCAGACAATTTACTTCACTTGTTATACATAATTACTGGTGACTGGTAGCCCTGAGTGCAATATTGCCAATGTCCGTCGCACGCATCATTGCAGCGTGTAATGAAAGTCGTCACGCCGGATTCCGAGCTCGATACTCTTTTGGACGCAATAACAACCCGTCGGTGCCTTAAACTCGGTTTATATACCTTTCTTTTTAAATCCCGTAATTTCTTGAAAGCTGTTAGTGTAAGTGGCAACGTTTGGAATGAGGTGTTATAGACAAAAATCTAGCAATAGAGAGGAGGTCGAACATCATTTTTGATCCCACATTTATTCCATCATAGCAATCTTGACAGGAGACTCTGACCAGCCATGCGATTAAATAAATAAATAAATAAACTACCTGTCCTATAATCACGATCAATAACATCAGCAGTATTATATAAACCTTTAACATCAATAAAGGCACATACTATTTCGGCAATTCACGTATAAATTATCCATTTCAAGAGCTCAGAGATCGGGAATTATTAAATAAGTCAAAATCGATTGTAATCATAAGTCCTCAACAACGTAAGGTCCCGACGTCCACACCTTCACCTCACCCTTGGAACTTGAAATCTGCGTTTAGTATTTTTCATGACCACTTTCACGGGCACGGTCAAAGCACCGAATTTCCGGAAATAAGTAAATACCAGCTACTTATTCAAGCCCAGGTTTATTTATTATTTACAATTACTTGTTCAGGTATTATAATAGGGCACATAATTTATGAAACTTAAAATGGCATCGCGAAACGAATAAAGGTATTTAATTCGCAGTTCAACTTCAAATCTTGATTTGTAGCCGTTATTTATTTAAAATTTATAAAAAAATAAAAAATAAATATTGATTACTAGCCTGCGTGACTTCGTCCGTATGTAATTTATGGCAATCGGCAAATGGGAGAATTGTCGGAATCTGATCAGTAGTTCCGAAGGTGCTTTTTTTACCTCTTTATAATATTAACAACTAGCTTTTGCCCGCGGCTTAACCCGCGTTGATGTTGGTAAATATCCCACGGGGACGTAGGTACTACTGGGATCAAAAGTACCCTGTAACACCAGGTAATAAACTATAGAGCGATACATGAAACGAAATGCCTTTAGAAGCCCATGTTCAGCAGTAGGTCCAAGAAGTTTATGGGTTAATAAGGTTGGTCATAGTGTCACATCTTCAAATTACCTAATATCGTCATTCAATCTCAGTTCAGGCCTCTTGTGTAACTCTAGTAGGAACCTATTTATTACATCATTTCTTGAGATACTGCTAGTAAACATATCAACAGCTGTGACTAGATTATAAACAGGGCCGACCTTGGAATTAAAACGGAACGGTAATTTGAGAATGAGCACTGACAGGCTTCTGACAGGTGGGTATCGTTGCAATATCTTGTGTGAGATCGGGTTACACCTCCGTGGTCTTGTAGATTGCAAACGCAACGAAAGAACGTTTAATATTGGGTTTGTTTTGTAGTTTTATTCCGGTCGCCGAGAGAATGCTTTCCTGACACCTGTCAATTGAGTACAAAAGAATACGTGTTTTTCGAATTTATACTTTATTTGTTTATTTCCTAATCGCGTCTAACTGACAGGTGTCAGAAAAGCACTCTTTCGGCGGTCGGAGTTTAGCAGTAGAACTGACAATTTCCCCAAAGAACTAGGGTTAACTTACACATTTTTTTTTGTTATAATTATTATCTAGGTTTACGAACCTACCTTTTTTTTTTTTTTTTTTGAGGGTGGTAAATTATCAAATAACTTCTCCCGCTCTGGGTGGAGCGGGAGGGCGTGTCAGACTTTTACTGACTAAAACCCACCCGTGTTTCTTCCGTTGCCTGTGTGCCGAGGTCGCGATATCCCTTTCAGACAAACCCGCAACCCCGGCAGGCATTGGCCCTTCCGGACCCCGTCAGTTGGTGCTGACATCTCTTGACGAACCTACCTACAGGCATAGCTAGGGTAGTTAAGCTCTGAGAACTTTAAAATGTTTTCAGGTACAATCCCTTCCGTTTTTTTTACACTTAGAACTTGAAGGAATTCAATCAAGAACACATCTTCTACTATAAAGGTATACACTATCTTCGGATGCATAAAAAACACTAGTGTACCGTTAAAAATAGCTAATTACTCCAAAAGAACCTTGCTGTTTGTCAACGCTACATCAGTTACTCGATACACTGCATACAAAACGTTTGCACCTACTTGTAAGATCAGGGATCAGTTCCTGAGCAGGGTCAATTGAAACCGTCAAGAGCAATTAATTGCCTTCTATTGCCCATTATTGTCCAGTGTCCTAGACATTGCGTTAGGTCGAATAAATGATGTGAAGGAAAAACCGTTTGATGAGGACGTAGTTAAGCGGAAAGGATCCAGTTTTGAGATATTCAAGTTTTAAGATCAGATCGTGTTATGTGATCATATGACCATGCCAATCTACTGCTCTAAGTAAAATGTTGTAACCACTTGACAAAATATCGAGAATTCTTTATTATTTTTAAATTTAATATTAATGTGTTATAGGTACATATAAACTTTTCGGAATTAATTCTCTAAAATGATAATTCTCTAATAGTTTAGAAGAACAACGCTGTCACACACGAAAAGTGACTTTATTAATCATTTGTATAGATTATAAATTTGCAACATTAATGCTGCTGTGAAGAATCTATGGCGCCTGATAATTACATAGGTCTGAGATAAATACCACTGATGTTAATGATGCAATTTCATTGTTTTAAGATTATGTGACGTCATATAATATGTCAGTAATATGCACGGGTCGATCGATCAGGTTTAGCTACACTTCACGCGGTCAGTCCGTGGATGGGTTACCATCTAAACATACCGAGACCCCTTCGTACCTCGGAGATCACGTTAGACCGTTGGCTGTTACAATCGTTACTGGGCGTCAGAAGCCCGAAAGTCTGACAACCAGTCTTCACAAGTGTTACTCAGTAACCGGTTTGTGGAGGTCAGATTGGCAGTGGCTCCATATAAAATACTGGTATTCAGCTGCATCCGGTTAGACTGGAAGCCGACCCCAACATAATTGGGAAAAGGGTAGGCAGATTGGTTTGTCAAGAAATGCACTATAACTACTCTTCATAATGCTCTACACTTCTTCTTAGTTACCACCTAAGTGCACATTGTGGAATGAAATAAATAACGGAGTATTGAATATTATTTTCCGGAATGAGTACATAATCAGTTAAAAAAAAAAGTTCATTATAACCTGCAAATGGACCGATGACCTTGTGAAGGCCGCAGGAATCCGCTGGATGAGGGAGGTACAGAATCGGTCGAAGTGGCGGTGCTTGGGGGAGGCCTATGTCCAGCAGTGGACGTCTTTCGGCTGAAATGGTGATGATGATAATAGCCAGCAACTTACCTATACGTATAAAATATGGCCATATATAGGTATAGGTAAACCGCCAACTATTATGAACCTGTTTTTAATATAGGAAAATGGCCATGTTTGATAAGTATAGGTCAGCTACTGGCTATGACCTTTTTTTAAACTGGTATGTAGTCATTCGGAATTTTATATTCAATACTCAATATTCGGACCAAAAAAAAGAAAGAAAAATTGTTTACAAAAGACAAAATACACACGTACAAAATTAGCCAAAGGCCTCGTATTCAAAGAATAGATAAACATAAAAAAACTATGTTGTTCATTGGTTCGAACGTATTTATTCCGTAAAGATAACCTTTAACATATCTACCTAGTCCCTGCCCTGCCTACCGACTGGCGTGCCTAAGTAAGCATGCAAACCAGCACCTTTACAGGTCAAGTAGGAACAGGCGTTGACCTTATGGACACTGTAATGTCGTGGTCTGACCTGACATACAAATGATTGATAGTCGAGAAAATGCAGTGATACTTAATGACGAAATGGCAATTTGGTTGAGTTCCCATTTCAAAAGCAGGTTGTATTGTTACGTAAATAAGGAAACTAGATCATTCCAATAAAATTGGTAATTACACAATAATACTAACTTAAAAACGAAAGGCGAAATGTATATAGGTAAACCTCTGCATAACCCTTAGGGGTAAACAGGCGTGATATTATGTTATAAACATTTTAAATACAATCACGAATCTTCACGACAGGGTCGACCAAAGACTCACGGTCTGAGTCTTAGAGACCCGCTCGCTACTGGACCCGCGGGTCCACTTGACCATATCATTTATTTTCTGTATTTCTATTGGTTAACTGGACCCACATTCGAACTTAAAAAAAACTTCTATTGTTTAAGGTAGTCAAAATATAATATAACGTAAAATAAGTATAAACGTTTAAACCTAATTGAATTGCGTTTTATTACCAGCTGACCGATGACTCCCGTTAGTACCGTTTAACTAATTTGACATTTTTATTACACAATTCCAGTTTTATTGTAGACACTATCTACTTTTTAAGTCATATAATTAGATACGCCTACATACTCGCGCTGAATCTTTTTATTGAAACCCTCGTAATGCTGTGATCTAACCAGCTCGATCACAAGTAGACTGTGACTTTCTTAGTTAGAACACGTGTTTGGAGTAATTAAGACTTAATTACTAAATAATTTAAGTAAAACGTTCACGGTTTTTAAGCTTATCTAAGTTGTTGAGTCAGTTATGGAAGAAAGATGAAATGTTATTATTAAAAGAAAATATGATTTTATTGCACGATTGAATCGTAGTTGAACTTTATTTTTTTTGTAAAGTAATAATATACTGTTGAGCGTGAAGTCCTGGGCTCGTTACTGAGTTTATACATCTGCAATTTCTCAGTCGCTGCCAGGAGTCTGGATTCGTGCCCTGTTGATGGCAATAGGCTCGCCCCTGTTACATGGGCCTTAAACATAACTGGCGTAATGTGGGTGTACTATATACGAGTAGGTACACCTCTGTCTAACCCATCGAGGAACACAGGCGTGGTGTTATGTTATGTAATATACCCAATGGAAGTTTTACCAGAAATTTCCTGTAAAATAACAGGAAACTTCAACACGAAAAGATAACAAATACAATTTCTTTATAGTTTTTTCCTTTGCGCTTAAATTAAACATACTTACGTGTCCGAGCAATAAATAGTCTTACCAAGAAAATCCAAATAAGTCTTATAATAGTCAGCTACACATTCTCTAATCTTTTTTTTCACACTACCTGTTTATTAAGATATTTGTTATGTAAATTATTTTGCATACTATTCTACAGAATCATTTTTTTTCTAACTGAACAGACAGCTGTGCTGCTGGGGAGTTTGTTGCGCCACTTCTTCCCAGTTAACGCACTAGGAAGTGGTGAAGAGTGGGCGTTTTGGGGGACTGTCGTATATAATTTTGATATTCGAAAATTGCTGATTCTCAGCCTACTTTGAATAAATGACTATTGAATTTAGATTTTTTTGTGTAAATGTTGGTCAGCACTTTTCGATCGTCAAAATTTCATAACAATCTCCCATGACAGTCCCCCAAAACGCCCACCCTTCACCACTTCCTAGTGCGTTAGCTGGGAAGAAGAAGTGACGCAACAAACTCCCCAGCAGCACAGCTGTCCGTTCGGTTAGAAAAACTTGATTCTATATAATAGTACTTATGCAAAAATTATTTACATTACCACATATTGATAAAACTCATTAAAAAAAATACATTGTAATGAGTAAATTAAGTCAATAATAAATGAAAATAAAATTTAAATAAATTGACTTATACAATAAACTAAACAATTATATGAACTCATTTAGTGTCATTTAGTGTTGATTCTAAAACCGTTTTCCTGAATTAATAAATAGTCTAATAAGTAGGCATAGTTATAGTTCTAACAAGTTGTGGCGGCATCTACATCGCCACATGCGAACTACGCATCACACTAACCGTCACGCGCGTCACACAAACCCTGCATCGCGCAAGCAGAGTTTACCGCGCGACTAGCATATACAACGTCCCGACATCAATCGCCGGGCAGACACAAAAGCAGTCTTGTCGGAGGATTCTCCCTTTTCTATAGAGGATGAGTGAACTTTACACCCTATTCCTCATACCTATAAAGTAATAATACAGAAGATTATTCTTCAATAAAGCAATTTGTATGGTGTGTTAGCTAGAATAATGTCGTAGACAACCACTCTTATAGAGTACCTAGTACTCTAAAAGAGTTATTGTGTTGCATAGACGAGACGCTATAGTTTCAAGGGACTCACAGTTACACTAATTTTGGTTATAAAACTAAAAGCCTGTCGTATATCTTTGCAACATTTCCTGTATTTTAGTACATAAAGTTGCGTTATATTACGCTGTATAAACGGAGAGGCAAACCTTGAGACGATAAGTCTATAGAGCGCTCGTATTCACGTACAAGTGGCGACATGCATAGATACCAACAGTTAAATTAGTGCACGCAATAATACGCACTAAGACAGGAGCAAAAGGAATGTATTGGCGTGAAATATTGTGGGCGAAGTTCCAGATTTGTTGCGAATTATAGTCCCAAAGTGACCAGTGTTCACGATTGCAATGTAATGAGGCAGTCAAGTACTTTAATTTAAATAATGACTCTTTATTATACTTTAAATGCTTGGCTATTTAACGTTTAAAACTAAATTGAGGATGTAGCGTGTTTTATACGAAATAATAATTGCATTTAATTGTTTTCCAAAAAGACTAGGTACAAAACTATGTTTCTAAAAATGTCTGCAACGAAAAAAGAAACAAAGGAGCATCGTCTCTTGAGTTCTTTTTTTAAATCCTGCCTTGGTCATTGCCAATCATGGCTTGTTTTTCTTGTTGCTATCAAACAAACATACCTCCACAGATGGGTATAAATCTTATCAGCGAAGCATTACGTGGAATGTGATGATAAGAATCTTAAACCTGACTGTTTTACAGACACCGACAGTGTCGTAAATTACAGTGAATGAAGAGCAAATAAAACGTTTATGCATGTTGCAGTTTTTATGGTTTCAATTTGTATTAATTATGAGAATGTTTAAGAAAGTAAAAGTAGTAAAACTACTTATATTGTAAAAAAAACTTGTCTAAAACAGTAACGCCAGTTCTTTCAATGTCAATGTTCTTAATCAGAACTCGCTTGAACCTTTGCTCTTTTGAAACGTTATCGTTGCGGAGATAAGGCTTAGTTTTCCAGGATGATGTAAACTAGATTTCCTAAGTAACTGTTGGGCTTAATTATACACTATAAAGTAAACCCAAGCTTTTGACCTAAATCTTTGAAATATCCACATACTTACAAAGTGGCCTGCATAACCCTGCATTAGTACCAAGGACTTTCCGATTGTCTATATGTATGCTGGTATTATAAAGAGCTAAAATGTCTGTGTTTGTATGTAGGTGGTAATCTTCTGAACTACTGAATACCCATACCGAACATTCTTTTACGTATGGGAAGCTACAGTTCTGCAGAGTATCAAGAATATTCACGCGGACGAATTCGTGGGCAGAAGCTGGTCTTGTAGAAATTCTTACCAAATCTGACATCATTTCTTGTTGTGATTTCTACTTTAGTGTAAATTATGCCTACGTCTGCTTTAACCTGTATTTAGGTAGACAGAAAATGCACTAGGTAAGCTGTCTAGCTGATTTGTGCGTTACTTACCTTGAAAGCGAAGGATATCCTGTTTTAATTAATTTAGTGCTTATTTATTAAATAGGCGCTTTAATTGCATTGTGTTGCACTTGCATGTTCATGTTGTATAGTCGAACTTAATGACCGTCAAAGAAATGCTGAGTGACGTAACATCACGACTAATCCTTGAAGGTTTAGGCAGAGAGAACCTACAGTAAACGCTGGATATCTTTGTAAATTAGTTAATTGTGTAAGTAAATAAATCTGGTTAGTACTTAATGCTCACAGATTTATGGTTTTCAAGTCTGGGAAATTTTTCTTTTTTTTATGAGTCCTCATATCTTCAGAGTTGATTTTGCAACGCATCTCTTCTCATGAACATAATATTTCAGTGTAAGTATTTTCTTAAGTATTTCTGGTTGCTGTTGGGTACACTTTTTATGCAAACCATAGTTTCTACTAAACTTAATATTATTAGGTGCAGGTACTATCTCATTTCCTATATCTACTTGGTCCGAGATCCGTTTTGTATGTTACTAAAACAATGAGCAAGGTCACAGCCAATTATTATAAATGATTAAATTACCTAAGTGCTTATTATTCCACAAAAGTAATGACGCGTAACTTAGCGTAAATTGTTGCGAGATTCACACCCACATTATTATTTAAGGCATCCTAACTGTGACGAAAACGTCAATCGTGCGAAATTTGTCACACGTTGACATAAGACATTATTCGCACATTTCTCACGTTTTGGTTACGTTTGGAGCTTGGACGAGATATTCTTAATACTTTTGTTGGAGAATGTAGTAATGAATATTAAGAAATTTCTTGCGTATTATTTTTTCGCATGGAAGCAATTTATTACCAGTTACTTACAATATGTAATTTAGAGCAAAGCGTTTTGCATCGGGTTTTATTTATTTTTAACTAGCTGACCCGACACACGTCCTGCCCTTTTAAAAATTAATACAAAAATCCCATAGAAAAAATTACGTTATATTTTTCCCAAAATTTTCTTTTCATAAAAATCTAATTCGTACTAACATAAAACATTGCTAAAACGGCCCAGCAGTTCTCAAGAGATGCGCTTATCAACGAATAGCATTACATTTTTTAAATAGATAGGTATTTTTTTTTGGTAAGAAACTTACAGTAATCATTTATAGTTTTATACAGTTGTTGTCGTAGAAATAAAATTAAAATTCAGGTCATTGCGATCAAGGGCTATGCGTGAAATATTTATAATATTTTTATATGTTTACTAGCCTATCATTATTTATAGACTCACAATAACAACTTGAACTGAATGCACCAAATATATAAATCGTTAGATTTGCCAGAAAATTGACCAAGCGATCAATTTTTGACGTGGTTGGGCGAATATAATGATTTAAATCTTTGAATCAATCAATCTGCCTAGCCTTTTCCAAAATATGTTGGGGTCGGCTTCCAGTCTAACCGGATGCAGCTGAGTACCAGTATTTGACATGGAGTGACTGTCTATCTAACCTCCACAAACCAGTTACTGGGTAACACAATACCCCTTGGTAAGACTGTTTGTCTGACTTTTGGGCTTCTGACGACCCGTAACGACTGTCAAAGATCTACGAATGACGGTCGGGACCAACGGCTTAACGTGCTTTCCGAGGTACGGAGGAGTCTCAGTATGTAAAGATGGTCACCCATTCACGGACCAACCCTGGAAAGCGTAGTATAACCTGATGGATCGACCCGTGCGACTGTTATTACTTAGCCACGAGCTCGAGCGCGTGATTTAAATCTTTGAATGTACGAGTAAAAGTTAAGAAACTTTAAGTGGTGCTTTAGACCATCGAACTACGATGGTCTAAAGCACCAATTAAAGTTTCTAAAGTTATTATTTTAATACCTTATATGTATAGATATAGAAGAAGATAGACAACAGCCGATCGTTTCTGTAAAAATATCACCGTGAAACTTAGGTGAAGCGAGCGTGAAGTGAGCTGTCAATAGTGTTAATCCCTAGCATCCTGCCGGTCGATTTGTGACAGTGACAGCTCACTCCACGCTCACTTCACCTAAGTTTCACGTTGATCTTTTTACAGAATCGACCGACTGGTTCAAGGCAAACAATTCAGTAAATTAAACGAAAAGTACGTAACAAAACTGTGATTCATAGTATCAATGAAAGTGTGGTCAAGCAGTGTTATTGAATACATATTGAAAATAATAATAAGCTCTGGTCTGCTGTCAGGAAACAAGTTTTACGGACTATATCAGTTTGTCTAACTTTCACAAGCACATATTACATACTACGGCGTCTTAACTTTTAACTATGGAAAGTAATTATAGGTACAGGTCCCATCAATTAAAAAAAACGCTGGCCGTTTACGTACGCACTGAGCAATTTATCGATTCCAGCCTATTCCATAGTACTAAGTAGCTAATAAAGTACCTATTATGATTCTAAAACAATTACACTTATATTATAAAACCAATAGCCTAGTACTTTAGGATGCGACTGTGCCCGTGCGCAGACACATCCCCTGCACTGCCGCTCAGCCACTGTGGCTCAGCGTTCTTTTTATGTGACGCGCACTGTAGGTAGTTAATTAGTATGGCTAATTGATGATTATGTTTTCTGAAATGTCTAGAGACATTTACAAATAAGCATTACCTTGTCTAAATTATAGATTTTATGCATTTCCCGCTTCTCATGACAGTCAAAACATCTTTCCTATCGTAATGGCAATTGTAATTATTTTGAAATTGTCAGATCAGAAATAATTGATACTTGAACGTACACGTCGCTAGCGATTTCAGATCAAATGTGGATCGTTAAGTTGGTATGGTTCATTTACTTGCGAAGCAGTAATTTTAGTAACTTTTACATGACATTAACTTAGCATATTAATTTGAAGGCACCGTTTGATGCATACTTAAGTTTATATAAATGACTAGCGAATCTGATAGACTTGTGCTACTCGAGCAGCGCCTCCTACCGGTCCTATTGTGAATGAAAAAATTACATCTAAATAGGTCCAGCCGTTTAGGAGGAGTAGTGATATACACACGTAGGTACAGAACAATTGTATAAACTCACTAGCGAACCTGGCGGACGTTGTCCTCCCCGAACAGCGCCATCTACTGGGTCCAATTGTATTTTGAAACCATCCACGGACCCACTCAAATATACACACAAAATTTCATCCAAATCGGTCCAGAATCGGCCCACGTACAGAAGAATTATATATATAAAGAAGATAAAGATTGGGAGAGAAAAGAATTTGATTGTGAAAGGTCCGGTGATGACCGGTTATGTTACCATGGTGTAACACAACCGGTCATCACCTTTTCACAAAAAAATATTTAAATTATACATTTTTATTACGTATAATTTATTAATGTAAAACCGCTAATGTTATCTCATTTGCCCATCTCTAGTCCACATAATTTAAAGTTCCTCGTATTCGGGGGCCATCGCATTGCCACTATCCGGATAAAATACTGCCTCCAGGTTGTGACTCATACCACCGTGCAGCAAATTTTCAATCAACTCACACGCATGCATTACTATCGTGTCGTAGTCTAATATATTTTATCTACAATTCAAACAAGACGGGAATCAAATTAAATATGTGTATCATTGCTAGATTTTCATTTCTAACGATAAATTATGTGGTGTGTCGCTACTTGCATATTTCCCACAGACAGAAACATCTCTTTGTTAGCTCAACGCGTGAAATAGATAATTATGGTAGGGTTATTCTGTTAATTTACAGGGAAATGTGGGATAATTGTTTTGTTAATAATTATGGGAAAATATATTTAACTGATCCTCTGAATACTTATTGACATTCTAATGATGAACGTTTTTTTTTAATTTAATGGACCTCTAAAAACTTTTTGGGCTTCTAATGATGTATACTTTTTATTTTAATGAGCCTCTTTTTAACTTTCTGGCCTTTTCTTACAGTCCATTACAGTAATTAAGCTAGGGCAACACGTCACAATGGGTTAGGTTTGGTTAGAACTGTGACCAACTGCTACAAGTCGGTTACAGTTACTTGACTATAATGTAATTTTGGGGTCCAAAATAGGAATTATTTTAAATTTACAAAAAGAGTTCGAGATTTTAATTATATTGCAGTGTTCAATAATATTTTTAGGAAAGCAAAATGGGAACGATTCGAGGTTCAATTAAAGACATGCCTTTATTTTATGGTAAAATAAATACTTATATTTTATATCAGTATCTACTTTGAATTTCAGATCAGGAAATCAGGCCAGACAGTATAATTTTGCTACAGGGAAATGTAACGTCGCAGCGCGGCGTAGCAAAATGGGTTATTAACCTAGACACTTTAGTACCGGTCTATTGATCTTTGGACTTGTTAACTTTTGTTTCATTCCAGACGGCCGTAATGTAATTCCCGTACTTAAAAAATCTTCGTCAAAAAATTTGGTTAAGTCATCGTATTTTTGAATTGAGAATGAGATAAGAATGCAAACGTTCTTAAAAATTACGGGAATAGCCCCTTAGATTTAACTTTGACATCCAAAATTAACCACTTCCTGTGGTTAATTTTAATAATTAATTTTAAATTGGAAGGTTGTGTAACACCCAACTTATTTTTAAGTAAAGTGTTAAGTAGTATGGCCCGTCGTTGTTCCGTATGAGAAAGTTTTATATATTCTAATTTATTGACTGTCTTCCTATGCTGCCGTACTAAGTCTAAATACCTTACATTATCGAAGACAGTTCCTACTACAACATTACGTAACTCCACCATCGCCACGCCAATTATCGACCTGACAATCTATAATCAACTTTCCTCAACTCACTTATCACTATAACACTGACCTACGACGTACAATTTAGATACACGTTACAGAATAAGCAAGTAGAGTAGAGCGATTACGTCAGTACACTGTGTGAGGTTTTGTTTTCTCCGCACTTTCGATTTTATTCGCGACGCGGGCGCACGGCATCTTGTCACAGAGTAACGAAATGTAGAAGACCCATTGCTATTGCATTGTCAGACTTTCGGGCTTCTGACGACCCGTAATGACTGTCAAATATCCACGACTGACAGCCGGGACCAACGGCATGTAAAGATCACCCAACCACGAACCAACAACGGCAAGCTGATTGATCGACCCGTGCGGCTGTTATTTCTTAGCCACGAGCCCCTAATGTGGTAAAAATATTGCAGTCTTGGTATACTGTAGTAAATGATAGTCTGTGGTTTGTCGTCCGCGCATGCGTGAACTTTTTATCGTATGAAGTAAGCCTTTTGTTAATCTTTTTCGTGACTGGATGGCGTCTGGTGGAAATAAACGCTCTCTTAATACAGATAAGACAGCATTAATCATGCCATTGAACTGATGGTCACAATGCAGTGGAAGGTATTTTAATTAGAAAGTTGTGATTTAGACCGAGACACGGTCCGTTAAAAAAAAAACTGGTTTCGTTTTACTGATGTTTTGCTTTGGAAATTCGAGATTTGTTGCATTGAATTCGCAAAAATAATTAAAGTGATAATACTTTACGTTTTTTTTCCGGACCCTTCAATTGTATTTAAATCCCTTACAGAAGACTAAGAAAAGAAAGAAAATACGTTTATTACAGATTGTAATTTGGTAGCATTTTGGTTCTTATTAAAAACTGGGTGCCTTATGCATGCTACTGTACTTAGACAAATAAATTACTATTATCCTTACAAACGTCCTTCAGATTTCTACCATTTTCTCCAGTTCTACAAAGATTTCGATTACCGCTTATTGCCCTTCAATTATGAACCCAAATGTTAATGCAATAAGATTTCATTTACATATGTACGTTATTATACTTAACCTTAAAGTATAAACAATTGCATTAAGTATAAGTACGACATCGCATTGCGAAAATAAACTGCTTTGAATGTAAATCACCCATTTCTATGTATAAACTGCTATTTACGTAGGCCGTTAGTTTAATATGCATTACACTTAGTATATAAGGCCAATGATTATTGTTTACTATTTACTAAGTTGGTGCAATGTTTGAAAAATATGAATGTAAGTTTTTGTGTCAAGAGCAGAAATTGTATCGTATCGTAATCGTAGCATTTTGATTTAAATCTCCTTTGAATCATTTACAAAGAAAATAATTTTATATTTAACCGAATTCAAAAAGGAGGAGGTTATATGTTCGTCTGTATGTATTACTTCTTTATTTTTTCGTCGATATTTTCGTCAATTGTGGACTGATTTTAAAAATTCTTTTTTTTTTGTATAGGAATTTTTCGCGGTGGTCCCATATCAATTTTATTAACTTTTTTTGGGTAGTTTTTGAGTTAGTTTTGATAATACGTATTGAAAACACTTTGTGTATCTTGATGATATTATAGGTAATACTTCTTTTCACTATTGTTTACATAACAAGTAGTGATATACGAATTGGTTATTGGATTTAAAAAGTTTTTAATTTTAGTTACCATTCCTAAAATAATTATATTATTACAAAACTTTCCAAAAAAAACCAATGAATCCTTACCGCTAATTGCTGTCTTAAAACAACAACCGACTTCCAAAAAACAGTACAAACTGAAAAATTATTTTAATAATTTCAGAAAAAAAAAAAACTAAAAAACATACAATGGGCGGCTTTATCGTTTTCTGCGATCTCTTCCAGGCAACCTTGGAATAAAAAAAAAAAAAAAAAAAAAAAAAAAAAAATCGGGTTGTCATTGGTGCAAAATAAAAGTTGGTGTTTTTGGAACTGTATTAAATTTGTTTGGTACCGACTTCCGAAATTACAGTTATTTTTCCGTTTTTAGTGTTTTTTGGAAGTCGGTGGTGTTTTTAAGACAGCAATTAACAGTAAAAATTATTTTAAGCATCATCATGATCAAGGGCGGCTTTGTTCCACCCACTGCTGAGTACAGGCCTCCTCTTTCAGGGTTCATGTTTCCCTGGTTATATTTGAAATTAAAGGTAACCTTGGTAATATCTCATCGTAAGAACTGGATAATTATTCCTCATGTTTAATTACATGACAATTTCATTCATTACTTCAGAAAAAAAACACGCAATAAAATAATAAGCTCAATCATCAAGATACGATCATACGCCAGTGGGATTGTAATAATAAATCAGCACAAATACTAATCAGCCTTACCCGTCAATAACAATTACTAGATTATTCCTTATCTGCTGCAACTTAATAACTAAGTATGGACTAATATATATCTAATGCCCGGTTGACATGAGACTAGTTTGTTGAGGGAGGATAGTAAGCTAGCAAGCTAGTCATTCTGGCCTTGTGTATACAGAGCTATCCTCATTGTTAGGTTAGTAAGCTAGCTAGAAAACCAGCAAGCTAGAGTCACGTCTCAAGCAAGATACGAAAGGGGTACGAAGGGGTTCTTATTGTTGAGGTATTAGCGACTTCCAACTCGTAGTTTTAACCATTCTGGCTTTTTACCCTACGAATTAATGCCGTAAGCTTGTCACCCTGGCCTTGTATACACAGGACTATCCTCGTTTTTAGTCTAGTAAGCTAGTGAAAAAGATAGTGTGATAGTTTAATAGGATGGGGTTCTAGCCTCGTGTGGCCGGCAAAGCTAGCATCCAACCGGATAATTTTTCTCCACGGATCAAGTCACTGCAACGCTATTGGCTTAAAATTTCCTAGCATCGTGTAAATATAGCTACTATGCTGGTTTGAAAAACTAGCCTCGTGTCACCTAGGCCTTAGTGATTGCGTGTTGACATCTCATAACAATAAAAGATGAGTATCAGATACTTACCTACTACAGTAATCTAAGTTTCATGTTCGCTTCTAGATTTAGGATAATTTACTGATATGTGTTTAATGATTTATCATTCGCATTCCAGTTTCGAAATCATCACTTAATCTTGTTAGGTTGTCAGTATCATAGCCATGGCATTGGTGTAATTTAGTGTTTTAGAAATGTGATGACGGATAATTGGATGGTAACACCTAATAAATTGGTTTATCTAAAGACAGGATGACAATGATGATCTTCTTCTTTTCGTGTGGTTAGTGACTAACCTGGTGAAAGAGTTTTACAGCCGCCCATGGGCCTCTAAGTTGGCTTCACATGCCGTCGAGAAATATCTCTCAGGCATGCCGTTTTCCTCACGATGTTTTCCGTTTTTGAAACAAGTGATAATTATACAATACGCACATGAACCGGGAAAATCAGAGGTTTTCGGATCGAACTCGAGAGCTATGACTTGGCAGTCTGACGGCTACACCACATGGCTATCACTGCTTATGATGATGATGATACTGATAAAAAAATGTGGATAAAATGGTCTTGGTTTTTTTGTGGTATGTCTATACTAAGATTATAAAGAAATACAATTTGTTTGTTTGTAAGTTTGTATGTGGGGGTAATCTCCGAAACTGCCAGTCGGATTTGAAAAATTGTTTGTTCATTGGAGAGCCCAATTCTCGAGGAAGGTTATAGGCTCGCGGACGAAGTCGCGGGCAGAAGCTAGCATTGTATTATTATGTAAATGGTAAGTACACCAGTGACTGACTACCCTGCAGTATTCTCCTTCTTTCTTAATCCATTCAGTCTTTAAAAAACCGCTTTTAACGATAAGACCGCCGATTGTGGTGCAGCTGTGCTGCTGGGGAGTTTGTTGCGCCATTTCTTCTTCCCAGCTAACGCACTAGGAAGTGGTGAAGGGTGGGCGTTTTGGGGAACTGTCTTATGTAATTTTGACGTTCGAAAAGTGCTGATTATCAGCCTAGTTTGAATAAATGACTTTTGAATTGAATTTGAATTTGAATTTGTGGCACCGAACGTAATTTTTTTACATTTATATCTGTAATTTTTGTTGTGTACATAATAAAGAGTATTTATTCTATTCTAACTTCTAACTTATATGAATAGTAAAATTTCAAAATCTAAATAGAGATTCGAGTACGATATGAACATTACGATACAGTGCACAAACCGGTTCACGTTGACCCATTTATAACAATCGAGAAACCAGCTCAAATATACAAGACTTTTATTAGATACCTATAGAACTGTGATATTACTGTACAGTCGGTTAGTCAAATGTCCTACTATCAAAAGTGGAAAAAATGCAATTGTTTGATGAGACATATGTGCTTTTCGCAAAATCATATTAAGAATAATAAGAATCATTTATTTGCAGAAAATACAGGTGTTACCAGTTGTAGTAAGTTGGTAATTTAATGTTCAGTCCATATTTTACCTGTTTAAGGCATACAAATTAATTTTAAATTAATACCTTATAGGTACCTACTTATTGTAATAAGATATAGGTACAGAAAAATATCAACGTTCTAATAGAATTTAATTTTTTTTTTGTCAAATATACGCACATGGATCAAAACCAAAATTGGCATATATTTACAGGCAACAAAATTGGCATATATTTTACATAATTAACAGGGCTATACCTATATCTTTATGCTGTTCATCCAGTGAATGAGCTTGCCCTTTTCTTTGGGTACCCTCTTGTATCACCCTTGGTCTAAAAAACGCAAAGGATTATAGCGTTTATCATAATGTTTTAATCTTGTTCTTTGATACGTCAATGCCCATATTCCAATTTAACAAACTTCAATAAGGCAAGTCAGACCAAGTATAGTGTTGGCAAATAACATGTGATCGGATTTATGAACGTGGCGCGGAAATCAAGATCCGTCTGGTCGCGTCCGCCTCCGCGTTCGAACGACGCATACGCACAGAATGTAATGCATATCAATGCATTGAAAGCTGTCGTACAGGAAATATAAACAATTTTCTAAAGAAAAAATATCTAGGACGTCACAATTTTTTATTCGGATTTGAGGTATTTTGTAGGAAATATACAAATATTAGTTTTTGATTCTGAATAGTGAGTTTGATATTTTTGTGTGTGGCTTTCATAAGAAGTAGAAAATACATCGATGTTTTGACCATAATATATTTGTAGTTATTATTAGGTACTTACATAACACGGATCTCGAGTTCTTGAAATGTAGACCGTATACAACAAATTCATTATAAAGCCATTACTTATATAAAGATTTAAAATCCTGTTTAATCAAATAAGTAAAGTTACATATTTAGGTACATACTTAGTTTATTGATCACTTAGTGGGGTGTGGAGCATGATGGGCCCGTGCGGCAGCCTTCCACATCTGTGTCAGGATATTGCTCAGGTCTTCATGCTTCTTCTTGGCACGGATGCGTGTGCTCAGACGGCGCTTCAAGAACTTTAGGGCGCGCTTGTCCTTTGAGACCTTGAGCAACTCCATAGCTCTCTTCTCATACTGAGCGTGTCCAACAACCTCACGGAGCAGGTCCGGGCCCAGGAGAGGCTCTTACATTCTGTTTCTTTTTGCAAACTTACGTTGAAATGCATTATGTAGTTAGGCAAGTAACTGAGTGCCTAATTCTTCATGTAGTTTGTTCATTGTACTATTTAATTTACGAGTATTACTATAAATATAATACATTTATTAGTGCGAAATAATTCGCTATGAATAGTGTATAAATGTTATATTTAGCACGTTCATTAGGTAAGTATTTATTTTTGTTCGTGTTACTTTCAAGATTACAAAACATAAATAACGTTATTAGCACTAGCCGAATTATTTCAAAATGTATTATTTTTGTTCGTTCAAATAAACACTTCTTTCTGGTATTGGTAAACTTGTAATATATTATGTTGCTTATTAATAACTCATGCTGTAAATTTATGTATGAGTCTCAGTTGTGCACTAACGCATAAAATAAAAGTGTTCGTAAAGGCTTCCGCAGACTGACGGGACACGACAACGCGACTCTAATAGCACAATTTCCATGAAATTTTCAAAGAAATTCTTCTACTAGAGTCGTGTCGCGCTGTCGCGTCACGCTTGTTTACGAGAGCCTTAATACGCAAGTGGTTGAACATTGCCTACTATTCTATAAAAATCTCACCGCGAAAGCTTAGGTGAAGTGACCTGTCAATAGTATCAATTTCTAGCGTTAGGTAGAATGACAGCTCACTTCAAGCTCTGAATAGCCCGGCTGAAGTGATAGTGATAATAGTTTTCTCATCGCCAGTACTTACTAAGTTGCTAATAAGTTACACGTAACAGCCGGCCGTGTTACACTTTGGTCCGGTTTGTTACATAAAAATTACGTAAAGCTTGGACACACGAGCGTGGACGCGTGCGCACGTTTTTCATTCATCTGTAATAACACGTGAAAATGTCTTATGCTATTCGATTAACCGTATTTACCACGGATTGATCGATATCGATATATTTTTGGCAGCTTTTAAAACTACATTTTATTGTTAAAACGTAGTAGGTATACTAAATTATTTTAATAGGTTTTCAAGTTTTTGTTTAATATTCGTAGAGTTCAAATACAAGGTTAGATATCACAGGATATTATTACGAAACTTTCTAAAAAATCTGCATGATTGTTCGTGTCTGTGTGTGAGTTGCAGATATTAATAAATAAATAATTACTTACATATAGGCTAGACATTCGAAAAGTGCTGATTCTCAGCCTAGTTTGAATAAATGACTTTTGAATTTGAATTTTTGAATTTGCTGTAGATTTAGTCACCTGCATCCTGCATCCGATAAAGGAATGACTCTACTTTGAACTGTACATACTTATGTTCGTGGACTGGTTTATTTTTCACGAATTTGTTCATTATTTCGTGTTTTCGACTCCAGGCAAGGCCGGTCGATCATACCTTCTCGTTCTAATTAGGCACGCATAGTAATGTGTTACGAAGCCTATTTACCAGCTGATCTATGATTGCTTTATCACTTCTGCGAAACCACATAATCGTCACGACTACGATCCTTGTACGGTTAGACCGGTAATATTGAGCATAGAGCTTCATTACATTACGCTTATACCATAATCACTTCTTACAACACTAAAGGAAGTTATGGTTTATCAACATTATGAACAAAATATGCGTAGGTAATGACAGCTGCATTAGTTGGTTACCCCCCCTTTTCCTAGGTATTGGTGAGGTGCACCCATAGATATAGGTACCCAATATAACAGAATACAGGCGTCGTACAGACGGATTTATGAATTTCTATTTGATCATTTGCAGAATATTTTCGGGTCGATTTGTCATGCTGGTCAGAAAGTTAGCAGTACTTGAATAAATAATAATGTTTAATATATCAGATCAACGAAGTCGAATATTTGATTAATAAAAAATAGGTGTATGTACCTACATAGCTGCCTTCATACTGATTTCTTTTGTTGCATGTACCTACATGACTCAAAAGTATTCCATAAAATAATGTCTAGCATAATACCGTAGAAGGTTAGCTGAATTGTAATCTAGTGTGACCTAGAATGTCCAGTAATTGTCCGCTATACCAGTGTATCAAAGTCAAATCATTTATTTCAAAGTCAAATCATTTATTTCAAATCGGCCCTTGTAAGGCACTTTTGAACGTCAAAGTTTACAAAAAATTGAATTGATTCTAGTCGCCCCTTCCAAAAGGTAGTTTTCGTATGGAGAAGAATGGGCAAGAAACTCCACCGTTACTCTTTTAAAAATTGTTACAATATTTGTATGTGTTACATTCGTTACATAATTATATGTGAAGACGATGCATCTAAAAAAATAAAATAAAAATAGGTTACCACAATAGGTAAAAAGAAGAATTAATAAAAATGAAGCCACGAAAGATAAATTAATTAATGATGTGATAGATGTACGGTTTTCACATATTTACAAACATTGTAAAAGTAGATGATTTTCTTAAAAAATTTACAATTAATAAGTCAGTGTGTGAGGAAGTAATCACAGAATGCAAAATCAATGTCATGTAATACTCGTAAAAATTATAATTTATACAACTTAAATTAGCAACCAGTTTGATTTTGTCTAGATTCTAGATTGTCCTATGGAGCAGGACCAGCATGTTTCCAAGCATTCTTATCTTGGATATATTCCTCTAATTTGTAATAGGCTTGTTTACAAAGTGTACTTTTAATATGAGTTTTAAATTTTCTTTCATTTAATTGTAATATATCACAAGGTATTTTGTTGTAGCATTTAACACAGTACCCCATAAAAGATGAAGATACTTTAGATAATCTGAAAAATGGTTGATCTATTTTATCTTTATTTCTAGTATTAAAATTATGTCTATCACTTATTTTGTTAAAAATATGTAGATTTTTTCTAACATACATAATATTTTCATAATAGAACATAAATTGCTATTGTGCCCTAATCAACGGTAATACACCAGCTATTAGTAGTTTTCTGTGCATTTCCCATAATGCACGATTGCACGACTATTGTGCATTGTGGCATTTATGGAAATGACCAATTGGTCACATAGTGGTCATTCATAAGATAATTGTTGGCGATTTAAGTTCAATTTTGCGTTCGTGTATTGCGAACGATTGAACTGAATTGTAAATAATTTGTAGGTCTAGGAAATTAAATTATATTTTATCTATGCAATTCTTTATTGCATGACTACTGAGAAGTCTACATTGAAAAACAGACAGACCAGATACGTATATAGAGATGTAAGCGTGGAATGAACAAGGCTAGCCATCTTACCATGAGGTGGACTGTTGGCACGAAGATGCTAGGGTAAGACCTGAAGTGGAACCTAAACGAAAGCATGCAAGTAAGAAATGCCCAAAAGTCCATTCGTTTGAAATAAAAACTTAAAGAAAGTTTATTTCGTCTCCATAACGACATGTGAATAAACTTCTCTTAGACACAGTGATGCGAAATATGCCGTAAGTAATACCTACGTTATTAAACTGGTGATGTTGGTATTACTAAATAAATAAATAAAGAAAGATGTATGTCTGACCTATCACCCTCAGCGGATGTTAAACTCGCTTATTTCAACATACAGCGGAACTGACTATGAATATTACATTAATTAAGTATTAATAAATGTGTGTAATAAAGATTGACGAAGTAAAATTAGAGAAGTAATCAAAGCCAAAAGCCTATCTCTTGTAGAAGCATACCTAATATCCTTGCGAAAGAGAACAGAAAAAGAGGATTTCTTTTCTAGGAAAAATCCAGTGAACATCCTAAATTGTTTTAAAACTGTTAATTAAGCCCTTGTAACCCCAACAGTTGCCTAACATGTCAACAACGAGACGAATTGAATATATAGTCATCATTTGTCAATCGTCAATACCTCTTCAGAACACTGTTAAACTGTGTATTTAATCCATCAATTAGTATGCTAAGCCGTCGGAAGCTTCGTTTGAATGTAAAAACAACTATTAAACGTTTTGCAACGACCCGCCTGCGCCCCCGCAACTGCAATTATTCTGTAACTGTTGCAAGTTCGTTGCACACTGCAAAATAGAGCAATTATCTATCCGATCGATCGTTCTGTTGCGAAATTCATATCAGATTTGCATATTTTTGAATATTTCGTCTAAAGGAATTTGCACTTGTAATTATGGGTGATTCAAGGTGACTGTATTACATCTGCGGACAATGGAACATGGAATGGAATTCCTAATTGCTTTATATTCGCTTCGCTATGAAAGATTATTTTAAATATATACTTGATAAATATGATAAATTTTGAAAATTATTCCTCATTTGCTAAAACAATGGTAGTAGACTGTTTTAAAGGCATATTTTCTTTTCCATTACCGGTGTATTTTCAACGGCTTTTTCCGCTTTCCCGACGCCTCGCCACCTAATATTAGCGAGCTTATATATCTGATAACATGACAATGGTACTATTAAAAGAACTTACCACCATTAACAAAACCAGACAATACCCTTCCTAACGATATAAACAGAAATTACAGGAATCAGCCTTCAATCAGAATAACACAGACCAGAAGTAAAATTACATACAAAATTACTTCTTTCCTTTGCAAACAAAAATACCATACAAAGAATACATTGAAATCAAAAGTAAGTCACCTTTCTAACAAGCCCGTGTCTCGTATAATAGGCGTAATGAGGATAATTGCGCAAGAGTATGATATGAACAGCGTAGTTTGAACAATGGCGCTAGATAAATATATCTAGCGTCGAATACAATGACTTAGTTTGTCACGTGAGTCAGTGAACGAGGCTCACGTTTGAAATTTTATAGAAACTGGATCTGGATTCAATATCAAGTTTTTGTAGTAGGTCTTTCTAAAAGAGATCATATCGGGATGCGAGAGAGAAATCACAATCCAAAGGATTTTGAATGAAATTCAAAATTATCATTATTCACTACTTCCTATGTTTGAAATATTTTGTCTGCTCCACAACGGCATTATTTAATATTGCAATAGGAATGTCGAAATGAAACACAACAGTCAAAATGAAATTAGGCTGCAGGGCTGTAGAAACTCTAACATCTTTACATGTGCAATCCTATGTAGTAAAGTTTTTTTTGTCGCAGTTCCTCACCTAATATTTTATTTGCTAAACAAAAGTAAATTTAATTAAGATACAAAAAGAACAGAAGATAATTCATTAGCAATTTCATGGCGCTAATTTCAGTGTAGCGAATTTGGGAACGAATTTAATTTCAGCACTTGATTGGCTGTACTTAATTAAAATAAGACTAAATAAAAGTGTAAAACCACAGAGATTAAAACGGTACTTCATTGATACAAAAGACGATTTTGCAAATTTTAAAATAAGCAAAACACTAATATTACAGCAGTGCTATTCTGTAACTATCTCACCGTGAAAACTTAGGTGAAGTGAGCGTGGAGTGAGCTGTCATTCCACAGGGATTGACACTATTGACAGCTCACTTCACCCAAGTTTTCACGGTGAGATTTTTACAGAATAGCATGGCTGTTGTAATTAAGTCTGCGGGTTTTTTTTTTGTTATTTATTTTTCTGGTCTACAATAAAGTATATATAAATATAAATAAATAAATCAAAATAATATTATTACTGCGAAACTATGATTGTTTGTTTGTTTATTTCTTTGCTTGTTACGCATTCACGCTAAAACGGCAAAACGCATTTGAATGAAATTTGGCACATGAGTAGACCAAAACCTGGGTTAGGACAAAGGATACTTTTGATCCCGATATTCCCACGGGATCGAGATTTATGCGGGTGCAACCGCGAAGTGCAGCTAGTTCTCTATCAATCACTCTGCCTAGCCTTTTCCAAATTATGTTGGGGTCGGCTTCCAGTCTAACCGGATGCAGCTGAATACCGTATTTTACATGGAGCGACTGCCTATCTGACCTCCACAACCCAGTAATTGGGTACTATGATACCCCTTGGTAAGACTGGTTGTCAGACTTTCGGGCTTCTGACGACCCGTAACGACTGTCAAAGATCCACGAATGACAGCCGGGGCCAATGGCTTAACGTGTTTTCCAAGGCACGGAAGGTCTCGGTATGTTTCCACAGACCAACCCCGGCAAGCGTAGCTTAACCTGATGGATCGAACCGTGCGACTGTTATTACTTAGCCAGGAGCTCCTAGTAGCAGCAGCTAGTTCTCTATATATTATGTATTTTGTTAAACCAAGGCGAAATGCTGTGGGAGCCATACCTACATAATATTCTTGTTGAATCCAGTGCTATAAAATCATTAATCACAAACACATGACAGAAGAATACCTCCCACTATCTTACTTAACTTGGAAGTACAAAACTGCCCACATCTACCTTATTTGCCGAGTGTAGTAGTTGTTTCCTCATTAATATTACATCATAATATTTCAAAACTCACTCTCAACAAAGCTTATGTGTGAATTAAACAATAATTAACAAACTGCCTGTACGTCTAACTCTTCTTTTGTAGGCCTTATTTTTAAAAACCTGACTCAACTGCTGGCTTTTCTATTTAGGTGTTCGTTTCATGCTTCCTTGATCTGTGCGAGTATCATCGAGGTCTTCTCCGCGATCTTCTGTAGGTCGTCTACCCACCTATAGGTCTGCCAACGATCCTTGCACAGTTTCTCGGCAACTATTCTGTTAGGGCTCTGCTTCACCTACTATCATATTACATCTAGTTAAGTCCACCCACCACCACCATTCACCACCACCACCACCACCACCTATTATTTCAGAGCCGCTACCTGTGCTCCTACGTCTATTGAAATATTTTCGTTTATTATGCTCAAATCAATAGGAACTATTCATATGAGAGTAAAGACGGGCCTTTTTTAGGAGTATGAGGAACAGCGTGTAAAGTTCACTCATCCACCATAGAAAAGGGAGGATTCTCCGACCAGATGGGTGTCATGTCTGGCGGGCAATTGCCCACAGGTTGAAGTCGTGAGCTTGTATATATGTCTACCGCGCGGTAAACTCTAATTGCGCGATGCAGGATTTGAGTGACGTCAGGATGTTGTGTGACGTCAGGTCTTTGATGCGTAATTCGCATGTGGCGATGTAGATGCCGCCACACGCTCTACTACAGTTTGTTATTTCATAAACGTCAGTTACACAGGTCCCAAATTAATTTCAGTGCTTTTTGATCGTGATTACCCGGCTAGGTTCGGATTCAACGGGTTTACTTAGGATTATGATCTCGTGCAGAAAAATCGGTTTGACGCTCTTGAAGTAATAAGTTGGTATGTGCGTGCAAGCCGTAAATACAGCAGCCTTTTTCTAACGCATTACAAGACCTACAGTTTTCACATTAGCCACTTAATGTGTTTATAAAGGTTATATTTTAAGTTTATTGCCGCAAAGATCGCGTGTCTCGACGCATAGATAATAATCATCGTTAATTTGTTCTGGTTACTCTTTCAAAGTAATTACACTTTTTACAGCAATTTTCCTCTCTCATATGGTTTTTGTATGTGTTTACAATCCTTGAACTGATGCGTTTTATCTATCTATTTCTAAACAACACGCCGTGTTCGGGTTCGAGACAAGTCAATCGTCATCCTGAGGATGCCTCGTTGAAAGGTGAAACACATGTCGATTTCTTATAGGGTTTTTTATATAACTTTAGGAATA
Organism: Agrochola circellaris; assembly: GCA_914767755.1. NCBI lineage: Eukaryota > Metazoa > Arthropoda > Insecta > Lepidoptera > Noctuidae > Agrochola > Agrochola circellaris. Next base: position 10,135,363 of record OU611843.1, read on the forward strand.
GTTAAACGAAATAGGTTACTAAATATATCTACATCTATTGTATTTGCTAATGGATTTCTGCAAGGTCAGGCCTGAATCAATCAACTATTTTTAATAATTTTAGTATCTAACACCTTTTTTCTGATTCTTCAGATTGCTTAAAAATATATTTTCGCTAGACTGTGACCCTCTAAAAAGATATAGTTTAGTAATATGATGTGAAAATTATGATAAAACTGGTATACCTACTTGAACACTAAATGAATCCTTAACAAGCAATTATTATGCAAACAAAAAAAAAATCAAGAAGTGTCGACCAGTTATCTTATTATTAACATAACCAACATTTTTTAAACTTTATGATTTAGTATTTCGGCTAAAGTCATGGCTAAAATAAAATGCATATCTATTTCATGTTGAATGATTATTTTGAACCCAATCAGGTCATACAGGAAATGGGTATTGGCCAAGAAACTTGATTTAGATCTGAATGTCAAAGAATCCTCTTTAAGTATCAATTAATATTTATTTTTAAATCAAGACATCAGTGGTTTTTAATATTATATTGTGCGCTAAAAGAAACATTTTATCAACTTGATATGGTGGAATAACGGTACGCCATGGTTCAAAAACCTTATGATAATAATTTTCGATGTTTGATAATACATTTTATATTGTAGTTCATAAACGGCGAATAAATTAGATTGATTAAAATATAAACAGGTTTTTAGTTCAGTGACCTAATGATCAGGCAATAATTTTTAAATATTTGGACATCATCTTCTCAGTACTCGTTGTGAATTTGATGTGATAACACCTGTTTTTCTGCAACGGTATGTAGTCTTTAAATGTCTTGTTTCTTTTCTACACTAAGTTATAATTTAAGCACTGTGTTTTTTTTAAATGTCAACATGTAACTTGACAAGAATCGTAGATGTGCAGAATTCGTTTACCTTGTTTTTCTTAACAGACATGTTCAATAATAAATTAAAACAATAATCATAGAATAATGACATGCAATAAAAGTGTCAATTTTTGGTTGCACTAAGTATACATGCTCAAATTTACTCTCACTACGCCAAAACCTTGGCAAGTTACGTGCCGGCGACTGTCCTTACGTTTAAATAGGTTTGGTTTGTTGAGTTTCCCTCTGTTATAGGAAAACGCGGGGGGCGTTTTCCTACAACAGAGGAACCCCTAGCATTAATAGGGCAATGTTAATGTTATTGAACTAAAGATTTCTAAAGTTACGTCAGTTTTTCCTAGACTTATATTTTTTATAGTGCTTTTTAACAAAGATTTCTGGTAGATATTGTGAGTTTTTCTTTTAACTTATTTAACTCAGCTAGAATAGGAATGGACCTTCGTTACAGTATTACTGCGCTCTCGTTGATCGGACGACGATTGACTTTCGAACTCAGGACCTTTCGCTGGCCATTTCGGACGTTAATCACTGAGCAATTGCCTTTACCCCCATTTACACGACACAAGTTTCTTGCCTGTGGCGTACAATAAAATTTAAACAACAAATTACTTGCATCATCTAAACGCTGTTTAAACGGTGCAACTTTTATCGTAGCTTCAACTTATGGTATGCATCAGCCAATTAAATGGCACCGTGTAATTCTGGATTTATTTACATGAATTTCCCTTGACTTGACTGGCATTCATTTTCTATTTTCCATCTCGATATCACTACACATTTTATAATCATCACCTGTAATTCTTTATAATGACGGATCTGTGTCGACCCGTAGATGCTAGATATGACATAATGACACACGTAATGTTACTAAGTACTAGTTGTCTTGCGATGACATGATAAGCATAGGTAGGCCGTTGCACCTGTAATCTTGTGACCTTAATGTGGGAAATGTATGGTATTATAGGTGTCGACTTGTAGTGTATATAATATCTGTAATAAAATATATGTTATGATTATTATTGTCAAGGACCACCTACGCCTATTTCTCCGCAATTTCAGGGACATAAAACATTTCCGCAGTGTCTCGGGAATGATAACGCTTGTTTATACATATAGTTGTACAAGGATCTTTCCGCGCGTGGCTAAAATCGGAACTAACGCCGCCATCTTATTTTGTCAATACATTTAAAAAAATAGTTTCATAAGTGTTTTAAAAAAGCGCCCCGTGTCAACGTCAGTGGAGCGCCAAAAGATCTTTGCAGCCACTGTAGGCGGTGGTGAGCTGCCTTATGATGGGCCTCCGGCTCCTTTGCTGCCACACAATTTCCCAGTGTTTATATTTTATTTTTGCTTTAATGTAAATTGTAAATAGATTCAGAAATTCCTACTTAAGTTCTTAATTTATTATTTTGATTCATAATAACCTGTCGCAAAAGTAGAACAGGTTCGGATGATGCTAATGTCGTGTGATGACCGTTGCTTCTGAATTGTTAAATTATTCAAAGCCGGAAAAAATGCTAACGTTCAAGAGAAAGGTATTTGTAACCATTTTCAAATTAATACCAGTTGAGCAATAATACTAGTAAAATATTTTAAATTATGATATGCAATATATAAAACACGCAATTACTGCACTTCGTTAAATATGTACTAATTAACGCCTAAAACCATAATATAATTGTAGATGATATCATACAGCTCGCATTTATTGCACATAATACAATAAATAAATAAATAAATAAATTTTAGATCAGATGCATATTGTATAACAAGATAAGGTGACTTTCTTGCAGTGTGCATCAGATTAGAACGTAAAGCTGGGTTTCCACTATATTCACGCACTAACTATGGCTCCACGCATTTTCTGTTCTGGGGGCCGTTTTTATGTAAACAAAGAAAGTGCACAGAGCACAGTTAGTGTGCGAAGGTATCCCGTACGTACGAACATATCACGTACCCAGCTTAAAGGCCCACAGCAGCCCACGCCTAAGCTACGTACCTACTTGTTACCTTCGCTTACTATGAAAATGTAGGCCGGATCGTCCACTGCCACCCACGGCCATGCTACGCACGAATGCGTGGCTGCCAAACAAACGAACCGTGCAGATAACGTGGTAAACCTCTCTGTGTTTAACGCGATTTTTATAACTGTGCATCTATCAACTTAAAATTTTACAGTGTATGTGGTTTAAATAGTAACAACTTAACGAATAATATGACAAAGCTCTGGAAACGACAAGAGTTGTATAGACCGTATTAAGAGGCGTCGGGGCACTGAGGAAGTAACCGCACGGGTAAATTCAATACAAACAACCTACGACTTTGACAGCTCCAAGCGCACAGTTATAGAAATCGAGTTATACGAGTACATCCTACGTAGTGTAGTAGTGGACGGTCGACATAAGATATACAAGAGTAAACATAAACATTGTGGTAAATACTTATTTGTTTTGTTGCAGATAACTCACGCTGCAAGGACAGAAGCGGACCTTCATCGCACCGACCTTCTTTCCGTGATAACCTATACGGAAGAAATGTCACTTACCAACTGACATTTAAACGGATCACTCGTTTTAATTATTTGCGGCATTTTTGTTCGTACAAAATCGGACAGTGAAAAACTATGCGGATAAGTTCCGAAAGTAGATAGTACTTGCTTTTAAAGGTTTGTATGGCTGGTGTGATGGCGTCGTGGAAGTCTGTGGGTTTGTGGACAGTGTGTGTGGTGTTATGCCTATTGGGCAAGATCTCGGGACTGGACAATGGGCTCGCGTTGACGCCGCCCATGGGATGGCTCGCGTGGGAGCGGTTTAGATGCAACACCGACTGCAAAAATGATCCGGATAATTGTATTAGGTGAGTGTTTTTATTTTGTAACTCAACAGACAGTTTAACTAATTAGCAACAGTTTATGATCAAATTAAATAAGTTTTACACATTCTATCACAATTTATCTATTATTAAAGTTAATACTCTGAGTCGACCCTACAACAGTCTCGGGTGGCGACCCGCTCATTCAATGTAACGGGATTCACGGGAAAATTTAAAATGGCGCATTTACAGCAGTACACAGTGCTTTTGCCGAGTGGCTCGTGCTACCGACTTTTGGGCTTCCATTTCCTTTGCGATCCTTTGTGCGGCTTTGTGCGGCAGGGCCGGGCCCGCCGCGGCTTACCCAGCGGCAAGGCATTGCCGGCAGCCATGCCGCCGGCATTGTGTGTAGGAGCCATTAGTTTTGAAAATATTTGTGCTGATTTTAAAGAGAAGTTCGAAGCAAAGGCTTAGGTATCAGCGAGCCAAACATTATTATATCTCATTGTATTTTTCTGTACCTTCATTTCCTGTTTGTTACTTCATCTGGTTTTGATGTAGGTGGGTGGGTTTTTGTTTGGGTTGGTTTTTTGTTTGATTGTTTCATTTCTGACTTTATTACCATATTATAATACATTAGCAAAACTTTTTAATTATTATAATAAAATTATTACAAAATAATTATTTCCAGAACGGTTCATGTTTATCAGCTGCAATTAGTTCCTAGTTGCAGCTGATAAACTTGAACCATTCCGGAAATAATTTCCTATTTTACTGACAAATAAACAATAAATAATATTATTGTTTATACATAACATAAAATGTTTATGTAATGAAGTTGTGGGATCTAGCTTATATATAGCTGTTGCATTGCTAGTAAATTCTTAATAGTTTCCTTTAGAAACGGATACAACAATGTATTTGACTAATGTTTTCCTCTAGCGGTTTATTGGTACACTTTCCTATGGTTTAGAGAGTTGAATATTATGATTTTATGCTGCCCATACAATTTTGTATCCAGATGTAAAGGTATGGAGGAATCATCCATGTCCTTGAATCATCTTGACAAAAAATTTCCGTTCACTAATTTTATTAAAGAATGAATTGATTGAACGCACTTAATATCAAGATTTGTCAAATAATCAGTTTTTTTAGCTACAACGTATAAAATTTTTAGGGTTCCGTACCCAAAAGGTGGCATCAGGACCCTATTAATTACTAAGGCTCCGCTGTCCGTCCGTCGTCCGTTTGTCACAGGGTTGTATCTTTTGAACCGTAATAGGTAGACATTTGAAATTGTCACGAAGTATTTTCTACTATGGCCGCTTTAACAACAAATAATAAATACAAAATAAAGTTATAAAAAAACACGTGTATGAAATCGTCGTCGTCGTCGAAATCAGAAACGTGTGTTTTTGTAAAAATATGTAATGTTAAATATTATACGGTGGTACCGGAGGGTTCCGCCCTTCATGTGCGAATACGGCTCGCACTTGGCCGCTTCTTCGTCGTTCAGCAGGTACAGAATAAACATTGATGTTGACATTGGCACCATTTAAAATACGCAAGAACGTGCTTCAAATCTTTGACCGAGATCTTATTGTTTGATATTGTTGATCTACACTACGGATTGACTAAGTACCTATCTTTCTTCCTAGGATGTTTAAATGTTACTCTACAAAAAAAAAAGACGTGAATATCCAATACCGAGATCTATAAACGTTTCTTAACACATACTTTGGCTATAATAAAGTTATTTTATTTTTATTTTATCTCGCACAACTGTCAACTACAAGTACAAGATAGAGTCGGGAATGTTTAAGCTAAAGCACGGGCTAAATGACGTTTATAGATCTTGGTCTAAGTCCTCACCGTCTTAATCCGTTAGTTTCCACTGATGAAAACGTGCCTCGAAATATAAATAGGTTGTAATAGGTTGTCTGTAAAAGATTGCTTTTAGCGATAAGACCGCCCATTGTTCACCCTATGTAAAATTTCTAAATTTATTTCTGTAATTTGTATGGTGTACATAATAAAGAATATTCTATCTATCTATTGCCATAGTCACTGCGCTTGGTATGATCTGCCTGTCTATCCTGTAGAAATCTCACCGTGATAACTTAAGTGAAGTGAGCAGTCATTTCGCCAGGTGCTAGGGATTGACACTGTTGACAGTCAACTTCAAGCTCACTTCACCTAAGTTTTCACGGTGTGATTTCTACAGAATAGATATGTCGATGCTGGGGATTGACACTTTTGACAGTTCACTTAAAGCCCACGCTTATGTTAACTTCAGTTCACTTCACCAAAATTTTCCCGGAGAGATATTTAAAGAATGTATAGGCTGATGCTGGGGATTGACAGTTAACTTCAAGCTCACTTCATCTAAGTTTTCACGGTGAGATTTCTACAGAATAGATAGGCTGATGCTGGGGATTGACACTTTTAACAGTTCACTTCAAGCTCACACGCACGCTCGCTTCAGCCATGCGATTCTGTAAACATCTCACCGTGAAAACTTGGGTGAAGTAAGCTGTCAATAGTGTCAATCCCTGTGGAATGACAGCTCACTTCACCTAAGTTTTCACGGTGAGATGGTTACAGAATAGCACGGCTGTTCACTTCAACTAAGTTTTCACGGTGAAGTGAGCTTGAAGTGAACTGACAAAAGTGTCGGCTGGTAACTGTAGGTATATCGTAGCAAAAAATTAAAGATGAGTTATTATTTCCCTGAAACAACGCAAATAAATCTCATCATAAACTTGTAATTTCTTCTTGTTCTTTATGATAGCCATGATTTATCCGCAGTGACCGTCTGTTCCGGACAATGACGGACATCCTGGTGAACGAAGGATATGCGTCCGTTGGCTATGAGTACATCAACGTCGACGACTGTTGGCCCGAACGGGAACGTGACGCGCGCGGCCGGCTCGTGCCCGACCGGGAACGGTTTCCTTACGGCATGAAGAGTTTAGCTGATTATGTGAGTATTAATATTAATCATTTCTTTATTCGGGCAATCACGAAGCATTTAAAAACTATATTAGGATAAATGAGAAACACAAAAACAAAGAATTGAGGAGTTTTGTCTGGATTCTTTCAACATGCACCGCTGAGCAGCGGTTCATGTAGAAAGAATTCAGCCGGTCCGGTATCATCGACCTGATGCAGTTGGGGCTAGCTTGCACTCTGCAGAGGGTTGCGCTTCGCTTACGAACAACGGTGGAGGAACAGTGTACTCTCCATTCTGCGAACAACCCCGATGTACTGCAGCCCCAACAAAACTCGGAAACTAGTTTTTTTTTCTGAGATTTCACGGAGTTAGGATTTTTTGTGTCGGTACCTAAATGTGCCAAGACGGCCCAAATTGTATGTGCGTAATTTCATCTTGTTTGTCACATGGTTCTAACTCGTCTTTTAACTACACGTTTACAAAATGCGTGGTTTAACGAGTTTACATTATCAGACAGCTCGTGAGACTTGGCTATTAAAGATGATGATGGCTTAGTTTATAGTTGTAGGATAACTTGTCCTATTGTTTAGTTATTTAGAACTTTACGGCTAGGACGAAAAGACCTAAGGTACTAGGCAGCAATCCGTTAGGCAACTTACTTGTTATTGTCTTGAAAGTGGTTTATCAATCTAATATTTAATTTATTTCGTTCTTGTTTCCGACAACTTGGTTTTACCCGAGTGATAACAGTTGAAAGGGAAAGTAGGAAAGATATATGCATTTATAACACCTTTAGCTCAGTGCCAATTACTTTCCATTGCACTTATTTGCCTTTATAATCATTTTGATTGGTTGACTTGACTACTATTTTAATTTAAGGCCATTAAAAAAAAAAGAAGAATTCTGCATGTTTGACGCGTATTAACTGAACGCTTATTATGAGGTTGTGCATGTTCCAAATGACCCTTTAAAATCATTTTGTATAGCTGTGTAGTATCTAAGCTTAGTTTAAGGTTCCACAGGTTATGAATCAGACATTAGGTAACCTGGACTAAATGGTTCGAAATTGTCAACATGTTGTGAGTAATCAATACTTTTTGTTAATATGCGCAGTGATAGCCTAGTCTAGGTTTGGTGTGACCGTCAGACTGCCAAGTTATAAGTCTCGAGTTTGAACCTCTGATATTTTGGATTCATGTACGTATTGTATAATTATCACTTGCTTCAACAACGGTGAAGGAAAACATCGCGAGGAAACCGGCATGCGTGAGAGATATTTCTCGACGGCATTTGAAGCCAAGTCAGAGGCCCATGGGCGGCATTTGAAATGGCATTTAGAAGCATTTTAAGTTTCTTTTAATAACCTGCTTTTGCATGTCTGTGATGATTCAATTTAAATTATTACAGCAATAAGTGCGGAAACTCGCGAATATTTCCATTTTATGTATTAAGGTGTTATTAATTATGTTAATTACTATTGCATGATCTCAGTGGATTTATAACAGATTAATCACCAGCTTTAATAGATTATGACTAAGTGCAATTCGTAATAGGTATCACATGTAGTAGATAAAGGATGTATAATAATACAACCAGCTGTATAATCTGTATCTTGTATATGTCAGAGGTAAAAATATCTGAATGTTCAAGCACTTTTCTATTATTACAAGCCGTGTGCCCAATGGTATTACCCATCGGCAAAAATTAGGAACTTCCATACAAACTTTCTCCCCTGTTCAACCCCTTTAGGGGAAAAACTTTCAAAAGACATTCCATAGTGCTCTTTTTCGTTACATAAGGTGTTAAAAAAAATTAAGGAGTGCTTTAGACCACCGTGCACCGAACAGAATAACTTTTACTACGGGAAAAACTTTGAAATCGCGGAAAAAAAAATCAGTTATTCCATAGTAAAGTTTAATTCCTACTGTTCTAAACTGTATGGGACAGCTGTAATTTTTTTGCGATTTCAATGTTGGTCCCATAGTAAAAGTTATTATTTCGATAGTCTAAAGCACTCCTTAAAAATTTTAAAGTACATTTTTAACACCATATTATGTCACTCTAAGATTGTGAGAACCATTAGTTTATAAAATCTGTCGGTATTATTTGGCCGGCGAGCTATTTAGTATTAGCGCACGGTGCGATACGTCGCAAACAAGTTTGATACCAGCCATGCTATTCTGTAAACATCTCACCGTGAAAACTTGGGTGAAGTGAGCTGTCAGTAGTGTCAATCCTTGTGGAATGACAGCTCACTCCACGCTCACTTCACCTAAAATTCCACGGTGAGATGGTTACAGAATATCACTGCTGTTCACAATTTGTCGGTTTCCCATAGATGGATGGATCTACGGAAATATAATATGTAAGTGGTTTGTGGCAGTTCACAATTTTTTGACAGTTTATAATCTAACGGAAATAATACCGATTGACAATAAACTAACGAAGTTCATAATTATATGGTGACATGTACATAAGTAGCCCTTGTGGAGAATTTTATGTTTCTAGACCCAGTAGTTTAGACGGTGCGTTGTCTGTCAGTGAATGAAATTAAGATTTTTATTAATAAAAGTAGATAAGTATTTGCAAAATGGCTAACCAAGTACATGGAGTGCTGGTTTCAGTTCTTGCCAAACTGTTCTCTATGTGTCTCACGATATTCTGTTCATTTTTAAGAACATAAAACATTATTACCACTGCAATATCTTTACTTATTGGTGTGTGAGGTCTTAAATCACTATCGAATAGATTAATGATATTGATTTCTCAAATTGACAAAAAAAAACACTATTAGGCACGTCCAAATTAAATTATGTTTTAAAACTAGATAAGTTTGCAGATATAAAGAGTAACTCTTATTAAGAAAACTTTAGAAAACGGGCATTAGTGCACAAGACGTACATATATAAGAACTGGACGCCTTTTCCTGACATTTGCATAACATACAGTCTGCTCAGTTTTCGTAACGTGAACGAGATTAGTGTTAGCCAACCAGCAACAGTTGTATACTTGTATAGATGCATAATATCTGGCGATGTAATCAAGGTTTGTAAATCACTATTTACCAATGTTATTCAATATTTGGCGTTTGGGAAAACACTGATGAAACAGTAGGTGTAGTTTTGTAAAGGAAGATGTTTCTGTTTCGTTATGTTATTTTTCTGGGACTTTGTTTATCTGTGTCATCGATGTCCGTTTTGTTTCAAGTATACTCGCGAAATAAAAAAGTTGAACAATTAAGAGCCATTTTCAAATTTATTCCTATCCCGCAAAGCGGACACTTGTTAAGTTTTCGCACTGTTATTTTCAGGGGGGAAATATTGGTGCTTAAAGTATTAATTTCACGACTGTTTATGATGAAAAATGGACAGGCTTGCTAGAGCTTGGATGTTCTATTTTTGAAATTCGAATCGTATTGATTGTTTCTCCTTAAGTGATGCGTAAGAAATCGATTACCTATCACCTTATTATCTTAAATCGCTCACTTAAAGACCAGCGATTATAAATCGATATTTAACCAATAATCGAATCAAATTACATCGAGAATTTAAAGTAGCTATTGAGCCACAATTTTTCTTAGAACGGAGACCGAACAGACTTAACTCAGCTGTGTGTTTTTTGTACATTGACTGCACACGCGCATCGATGCAGTCCGAAGATTCGTTGAACCGTTACGATTACCTAACGTAGTGTTATTATGTTAGAACATGATTTACCGACACGTTCGATACCTATAGACGCAATCACGAATGATGTTAAAAGAATTACATTTTTTGGAAAAAACATGTTCTTAGAGGCAGATTAACGTCAAAATCTCATGCTAGCTCAGGATTGGTAGACTAATATATGAACAACTTATCATTAAGTTGACATGTGAGCCGATAATAGATTTAATTGTAAATGTTTTTCTTATTAGATCCATACGTCTGATTCTCCGCGTGAAAGACAAAGCTTTTTGCATTGCTAAAGAAAATTCTTGCGTCTGCGCATGTTTCGATCGCAGCTTGAGATATGCCTATTATTATCCCACTGCAGGGCAAAGGCCTCTTTTCATACCGAGATGCACGAGCATTGATCACCACGCGTGCTCAAATAGGGGTTGGCGATTTCAGACTTATATTAACTATAAGTCCAGGTTTCCTCACGATGTTTTTCCTTCACCGATGTTAGTAATGTTCAAGATAAACTCAGTAAAGTCACATTGGTGCATGCCCAGATTTGAAACAACCTTGTGCATGAGGGGCAACGCCTTGAACACCAGCTGAGATATACATTAAAAAAATCAGAATAATAAGATGGGTTTATCAGATTTTTGACATATACCTGTTTTTTCAGAGCAGTCTACCTCACGTAAAGATTGGAAAATTAAGTGTTGTTTGAGTACCAACTAACATTGTACGTATTCATATTCAAATCACGAATGTCATATTCTTAAAGTTGTATGAAATTGCACCCTATGACAAATTGCCATAGGGTGTTAATTTTCTTAACAATTCATTTCCCTGGCTGTAGAAAACTATGAGATCATTATAGCTATTACGTGTTTGGGTTCATTGGTCAAATCAAATAGCGTGCGCTTCCCCGGCTTCCTGTTACACACTTCCGTCCCTTTTCACGAAATCACTCACACGGATTGCAGGAAAGGGAAAGGGGTTACACATCAATAATATCCCCTAGTTTTCCAGCTATTCTTGTGTAGTGGACGAAGTTTTATACATACCTACGTAAAGTTGACCAACTATTTAAAGTGATCGTTTAGTGGAATGTTAACGCTACATTAGCAGTCACTCCCTTCATTACTCGTAAAACAAAACACGCGCTCTGAATTTCGTCAGGAACACAAAAGCGTTACTACACGATTACCTAACAACTTCAAATAGTACTAGCTCAGTTTTTATACTGGCTGTATAGACAAGCTACCATTGTGTTGTTAGTTACTCTGTGGCTGCGAAATTTTCAAGTGTTTGTTTATTGTTCAGGCACTCTCACGGCGATCGTAATAGAAACGAAAGATGCACGATTAACAAAGTATAATAACTAATAACTATTTAAAATCAGTCAGATTTTCAGTACTTAATTATTGGAAAAGACATACAAACTTTAAAGTCTTAGGACCGGCGGCGCTCACTGGCGGCACGGCACGGCAAGGGATATTTATGCGACAACTAGAAATATGACTTAATAGTATGACAATAAAATTTAAATCAGCGATGCCGCAGTATCCTTAGGCATGCCGCGACGTCTTTAGGCGTCATCATTGAAATTTGAATTTTATTGTCATACACATAAGTTATATTTCTATTCGTTGCATAAATATCCTTTGCCGTGCCGTGCCGTGCCGCGCCGGCCATAGTAACCCATAATAACGCTAGCTTAGCTCAAACTATGACAGTGAAGCGATGTTATTGGTTAGTTTCAAACACATCCCTCGCTACGCATCCTCGCTCATCTCAGGTGGAATCGCAACATTACCCTGTTTTTTTTATACATAAGTTTTACTTAAAGAATCAACTCAATTTTTCCTTATAAATCTAATCAAGTTCCTACCATGACCTGCATTTGTTACACCAAACCCACTTAATTCCCGTAGGTATTATATACAATAAATAGGTGCCACTTATAACAATAGAACATGCTATTATAAATTCTTCATCTGTTGTCTATAAGTTGTTAAAGCCTCGAGGCAAGGTGTAGTAGGTACTAGATATTACTGATGCGTGCTATTTAAAGAGCCTCAGGGGCTTCTATCAAAGCCACGTGAAACGTTAGAAGAATTTGAATTATAGGTTTGAACATGTCCAAGAATAAATCTAGGATTTAGTAGGCAATCTGCGACATGCTGGGAATTCATTTCGTCGACGTATAATTGTAAGTACAGATAAGTCTTGCAATGTCCATTATGGTCTTAAAATTGTGCAGATGATATTAGCAACATTGGATGGGTGACCATCCTTTTTCACGCCTCCGTGCCGCGGAAAGCACGTTAAGTAGTTGGTCCCGGCTGTCCTTCGTAGACCTTCGACAGTCGTTTCGGGTAGTCAGAATTAGAAGCCCGAATGTCTGACAACCAGTCTTGCTATGAGTGTATCGTGTTGCACAGTGACTGGGTTGTAAATGTCAGATCAGTCAGACAGCCGCTCCATGTAAAATACTGATATTCAGCTGCCGAACGCAACATGATTGGGAAAAGGCTGGGCTGATGATGATTAGTAAGATTGTGTAATTGCGTTCAATAAGTAGTATCATGGCTTTATTTTCTACGTCATAATATGCGCAAAAAAACAGGATAAACCGTAATTTCATTTAAAAAAATACAATTGTTTTAATTTACTTATGGTAGCTATAATAACATTACGCCTACGATTAAGTTTTAATTGGTAGGTTTGTACAAGAAACAATGATCGCTAAAAAGTTCTGCCTACGGCAAAAACATACGCAGTCTATTAATTTTAACCTTCGCAACAACTATTATTGGAAATCATGAAAAATGAAAATGAAATGAAATGAAAATGAAAATGAAAAAAATGAAAATGAAAAATGCTTTATTAATTATACAAGTAAAATTTAACAACTAGTGATTGGAGTCTCCTTTTAAGCAAAAAAGCCTGTGTTAGGAGACTCCGCTCTTCCAAAACTTAAAATATTAACATAAAATTACTTGTCATATCTAATCATACCAAAGTCATTGATTCAACAGTATTATTTCTTCATGTTAATTTTAATTTGACATGCGACAAGTAACATAAAAGTAAGTCATCGCTGTTAAATGAATAAACGGAGCAATATATCCTACACTTAAATGGACATAGCTCTTGTGACTATTGGGTAATTTAAACTTTTGAATGAATGAAACTGACAGCGAGCAGTATGATGCCTTAACAATGAAATTGATTTATTAACATGACATGTGTATCATGGTTTATCCGGTGTTAATCTTCAAAAATGAGTAATGGATGAAAACCATGCACTGATGCCGCCATTACATTCTGTGTCTTAACACAGAAGGTGATGACGGCATGAAATTGACTCCTATAAAAAAGACAAAACACAGATAACTGCAAAAGGAAACAAGGAAGTGGAAAGAGGAAAAAAGGTCTATGTCTTATTATGGGAAGGTATTGATTAGAAGATTAAAGAATTAAACATTCATTAAGTCGTTGTTAGTCAATTTGCAAGCTGAATGTACATGTACAACCATTATAGTAAGATACTGATAATATCTCAGTTTATAAATGATGTGTTCCAGTAGGCGTCGATAGGTTCTCATGGGAACTATAATAATTGTCTAGTCCTTGATCCACGCCCACTTCTTCACATCCTCATTCGTGATTGTACATATTGAAATAGATTAATGTATTGCTATTATTAAATTATGCACGAACGTTCTATTTTGCAATATACGCATAGATATCAATTAGACCTACATTATCATATGTCCTTAAATGTTCTTGTTTTCTAGGCTCAACTACATTCATATTTCATAAGGTAACTTTGATAGACTCAAATAAAAGTAGTTATGTTTGATTTAGTCTTATCATGACCTTCATGCTTTTAATCTAGTCATAGTCACTTTCAGATTTTAACTGATATATAGTTTCCCTTCTCCCTGACTCATGGACTTAACTTTTTTAGTAAGTGTCGTATGTCATGACAAACTTAATATCATACTTACCTACTTAAGATCCATGACAACATATACAACATGATTGTGTAAAAGCGCTACTTGAGAACTTGTTTATTATTTGACAAAGTGGATTTAGAGTTCCTTCTTCAAATGATGTCTTATTTACATTGTGACTAGCGGCTAAATTATATGTTTTTATAACATTACTCGTTAGCAATAATTTCCGTCAAAGCTTTTTATTACTTGTTTCAACGATAATTTTAGTAATGTGCAGAAACTTAATGAATCTTTGGAAACTATACATTTATATGCTATGAGTTACAGCATAACAACGAAACAAACTTTCACATATCATTTTGTAATGTTTTTAAGGATAGTTTTACCCAGCGTTATGATTAGAGCTTAATCATCATTATTAGCAACGTCTTATACCAAACATGGGCATTCTCCCAACTGCTTCATTACGCTGTCGGTGATGAAACATAGTAAATTAGACCTTATGCTCACTAAAATGACCCATAGTCAAGAATTACGCAACACCCTTATTGTCTGACCGTTCACAGCTTTTTACCGGTTGTCGTAAAACACTTAGTTTGCAGACTTTACCGTGTTTCTACGATGAAGACACCTGATCACTTCCCGTGGATGTTGTAAGAGATGACTAAGCGACAATACATCATAAGCAAGCAAAATCTAAGGCATTGTGATAATCAAATCATCTGGATATAATTAAATGGATATTAAATGGGATGATTTGATTCGAAAAGTCTGGTTATATGTGGTCAGGGACTTTTGGCCCCAGGAGCGCCCCTTGTTGCATGCTGCAGACTTTGTGATTAACATCATTTCTTACTTCGAACAGTCCAATTAAGTCGGAGTAACCAAGACTGTTGGTCCTAGTATCGTTCCTTGTCATCCCAGGAAGTAGATGCACCGAAGTGTAGGTTAATTTTGCACGTTCATTACACAATAATTCTTTTCCAATACAACTGTTGACACGTAAAACAGTAATTATGATGAAGTAACAACTATTATTCGTGACAAATCTAATGTCACAATCATCACCTGTCATATCACGCTACCAGGAAATCATGATTCTGAGGGATTAACTCGTCTTCAACCATTGCCGCAGTAAAGTGTTTTGGTAAATTGATTCTTACCGCAGTTTGCCCGCGGTTGGCGCGCGTGCCTAGAAAGTGGTGGCAGATCAATTACATGACATAATAGACATTCGTGAGATTTTATTGTACTTATGTGTATAGACGGTTTTTATGACTGTATTACGTATTGAATACAGATAATAGTTAAGTTGAATTTTCAATGAAAGTGTTATATACAGATATTTTTTGCAGTCTAGTTCAGTCTAGCAAGTAAAGTGTTTGGTAGAGTTTGAAATATGAATAGAAGAAACTTTAATGTAAGACTTGTAAATAAATCTTTTGTATAATTCTCGACGCTTACCTCAAGGATGAATCACAGACTAAGAAAATGCTTTCACAAAAGAACGATATCCTCTCATTCGTTTCCATGTTCGTGTTTATCCTTAATTCTGAACACCTCAATCATTGCACAAATATGTATAACGGGCAACACTCAGACAAGACACTGCCAATTAATAGAATTGATGCTAGAAAGTAGGTATATTTATTTTCATAAAAGCCCATGATGGATTACTAGCAGCATCCACCGTTAATTCAATATAATCATTACTTCGTGCGTCTGTATCCAGTTAATCAAATATATGTCTGTGGATAAGTGCTATTATTAAGACATTTACTTTAGACATTTGCACTTACTACTGCTAATAAGCTAGCACTATGTGACAGACGAGATCTTGTTTGAACTGTAAAATAAAACCGCCTATTAACGGAGTCTGTCATAGTTGTAAATAGTTTACATACTCTGTTATCACACTGTGTGTCGGAATAACTTAATTACTATTCATTTCATAGGACGGTATTTCTAGAAATAGTTAACAGAGTTAACAGACACCTAAATTAGATCAGCTTCTTGAACGTCGAGGACTTCAGTTTCGGTTTTAGTTTTTGAATTTATATTCAGAAGACTGAAAATAAAAATGTGCTTTAACTAAAGTATTGATAGAATCATTATAAAGTAACTACGACTACTGCATCTATAGCTAGCAAAATAACCTCTTCCAACTTGTCCAAAGTAATACTTCCTTCTATAAAACCAGTTAGATTGCCTTCCCTTACTTCATCTACCAAGTCGTCAACAGCCGTGAAAACTACCAAGTCATTGTCCTTTACCTGCTGAATGTTCTGTAAGACCAAATTACCGTGTAATTCAGTAGATGTCGAGACTACATGAAGCTAATTGACGGCACGACTATATAAATCACTCTCATCTAGTATTATGTCTGCTGGGATCACGCGTTAATGAGTTATGAGCCGATTGATTCGTATGTCTTGGAATAAGTAGATGTTTTTTTTGGATTTTGATGTGGAGTTGTATAGTACAGTAAATTCGTCGACGGCATATACACAGATATTTTAATTTTAATATACTTAGTTGAACAATACCCTGGCATTAATATGGCATACTGAGTTTTTAAAACAGACTGCCACCTAGGTATGAGCAGCTCTACAAAGTGTCACCCATTTTTTTTTTTTAAATACCTTCTAACAGTATTCATATCTATGTATGTAAAGTTAGAAGAACTTTACATACATAGATATGAATACTGTTAGTTTATTATAAAAGATTACCGTCAATAACTTGGTCTAATTCATGAACATGTGTTTTTAATTCGACATTTATCGAAACACAACCTATAGTGAAAGTATTAAAGATTATATAAAAAAATATTAAGCTTAGACACAAATGTTTTCAATCACCCGCAATCATTCACTTTATTTAACTCGCAATTACTTCATTCTACTCACATTTACTCTATTTCACTCTCAGAACTTTCGTCAACTCGTCCATTGTAGTTTTAATCGAATCGTAATCCGGTACATTATCGAATTTAGAGAAAGTTACGCAAACTTTGGAAAGAGCACAAAAAGTGTTAACATTCCTAACCTCTTACGGTTGCGTTAGTGTTGCTAAGGTTGGCTTCGCGAAAATTCCTTACATTATTTGCAACTTTTCCCTTGTCTGTGGCGCCTTCACAAAGATGAAAAATTTGGCGTAGACTGACTCCATGCATCATGCTATAGTCATTTCACACCTTTTCAAGATATCTTTGACAGTGCAGATAGTAATAATTTGGGTTCTATCAAAGCATCGCTTGATATATTCCATTTGAGAAATGAAGGAACAAATCACTATCCGAACAGGATAAAATTACTGCGAACTGTACTTAGTAATTTTGATTTTTCTAAGCTCTCCCATGAATATCTAATGCATCTAACGGTCTATTTACGATATCGTATAAAATTAGCATTCCGAATATATTCTCTTCCACATTTGGTATTATTGCATCGACTATTAATAGCTCTCTTAATGTATTTATTGGCTCTAATGTGCAATAAGTAGAGAAGTTATTAGCAATTGTATTAATTTAGATGCGTTTGATAGATGTGTTTAGATTGTAGTTTGCTAATTGCGTTGTGATCTCTCTTAAGTGATGCTTTTCATCTGAAGATGAATGGATATCTTCGTTTGATCCCTAATAGTCATCGTAATAGTATCACCGTGACTTGACTGTTACATAACTAATTAATTTATTGCCACCTGGCTCTAAATGTTGCAATAAAAGCTTGATGTTATTTTGTTACCTTCCTTAACCAACTCTTATTATCTATTGAGATCTTCGCTTTCATCGTTATTGAATGTAATGACCATAGCATTGTCATACGACTTTATTATAGTAATACCCTTACTACCCTTCCTTTTATCATTATTTAGAACATTTAAATCAATTTGATATTTAATTAAAACCACTGTGCCAATTTTCAATTTCTTTCTTATTTAAAAATAAAATTAAATTAAATATCGATGAACCCAAACAAAAATATTGAATATCCAAGTCCTCTTCATTTCTAATGCAAACATCTGTCGCGTTAAACTTCGCATAAAAACAAAGGTGAATAAACTTAGTCTATTTACTTACAACGTTGTATGGTATGATGTTAGCAAATGTTGTTTTATTTTAACAAGCTTTTAGCACTTTTTTACCTACAGTGCATTGACCGAGTAATAAAACACAAAAGAAATGTGAATCAACATGGAATTCAAAGTTTTGCGAGCGTCAAATAACGTTACAAAGTTTTGGAATGTATGTCACCTTTGCAATAATTACAAGAAATAAGTGGTAACAGGGAAAACATCTATAGCCGTTTAAAAGTTATCATCTAATCACATTAACCATCAATTATTAAGTACTAACTGTAACACTCACTCTAATTACTCACATCGTTTTAACGTTAAAAGACGTTAAATTTTTTAAGAGCTCATCGTTTCCCGCGGCTATAAACGGTTTATCGCTTTTAAATAGTTTCCTCGTTTCGGTACATATTCCAAGACTTCCTTGTCACAGGTTGACGTTCGATGCACAATAGCATTTAGCGCTAAAATATGTGCGAAATCATTGGTTTCTGTCTAGTCGGTTCCCATAGTTTGAGCTATACAATTTGGTACCTAGATCTATAGGAAATGTTTAGTGCCTATCTGTGAAAGCGGCTTGTAAAACTAAAAACAATTTTGTACAGGACCGTTTATTAGGTACCAAAAATTGTGGTGCTGCTTGTTGGGAGCTATTTATACTTAATGAGGAATGGTTGGCAAATGAGTAATATAAAAACACGAATCCTTTATACCCAGTTTTATCTACAACAATTTTTTTGCTTCCAGTGATACTCACATGACCAGAGATGACCTTTCCTCAGTAAAACTTATACCCACCTCTAGTAAATACAATCAGTATTTTACATAATACTATCATTTATCAGCATATTTAAGACTTTCGTTGCATAAAATTTAATTATTATTGAACATAACATGCGTAACATTGATGCAACAAAACTGAACTTTCTCTTAGCATTTAACATTTGCTTGCATTTCCCCAGCATCAGTCATCTCTTCCTTGCTAGCTTCCTATCATCCATAATTTTACGCTATTAACCCTCTTATGTGTTGAAAATACAGAATAAAATGCTACGCACTTTTATATTACAATCGTCATATCACGGATTCCGCCAACAAAATGCCTTACAGATTGTATCCAAGAGTAAGATATAGGCCTCTTAACCTGCTTTCCTTTAACCAAATCGTCCGTGATGGCACCGAATCGTTTTCTAGACGAGACTTACAAAGTTACGGATGGGAGGCTGCAAATTGCATTGTGGCTTCAACTTTCTTTGTGATTCTGACAAACTAGGTTAGGTTAGGTCTGGAAATTTAATAAGCTAATTGGGCTGCCAGCTTCCTGAAATTTATGGGAAAATGGACTCTAGTGGCAGCTTCTTCTCGTAGCATTAAACACAAAGTGCTCATTCTCAAATATTACACCTGAACCTAACGCGAATGATGAAAATATAGTTTTCTATGCCAGCACCTTAACTATATATTAAACAAACGCTTTAATAGCATATAATATATTATATAGACGTTTTGCTACGTTAAGTTACGTTTTCTCCGTCTACTTGTCAATCTAACTAATCTAAAATAAACGACGTTAATAAAATTAACAATATTTTCTCTTCAAAATTATTCATTCTATTCACTTCTGGCTTTCTTCTTTATGTTTTTAGTTGATACGATTATGCCAGTTTTTTTTTAAATATTTGCTAGAGATATTTAAATTTTTGAATAGATATCAGATGTTTACACAATCTGGCAGCTTGAACAGCCTTTTGCCAAGACCTGCCTCAACCACGATACTGAGTCTAAATATAGATTGTTCTTCTTTATAAAATTCAATCGATTGCAGTGGGTTGTGTATTTTTTACATATGTAAATATAATATGCACGTCTTCTTCGTGTTTCTGTCCTGTAATGTTTGCTGTATTTATATTATCATTGATCACTGCTTGTCTTCACGCTAACATCTCTTCTGCAATCTATTCTCTGTCTCCAGTTGCAATAATGAAACCAATAACACCCGTAAATGCTACGTCAACATAACAATGTTTATTGGATTCACCCTGACTTTTAACAAAAGTTTACTCCAAAAGTTAAGAACCTGACGCAACATACACAACAATTTACAAAGAACTGATGATCTGTAAAACCACAAGTAATTCTCATAGCCTTGCTCCAGTTCACCCGATTTGAGTGTAGATCTCATTGATCTTGGTCAGTGGGCAAAAATAGCCTGCCTTGAGCTGCCGAAATAGCCTCAGATTGCCCATGAATTGTACAGTATTCGCCGTGTACGGTATAAACAGATTTAATTTTCGACTGTGCGGTGGGTGTAAATATTGAGTGTAATGAGTAGTCTATGCAAATTGTATGTGGTTGTATACGCTACTTACCTATTGACATTGGCCAAAGCAAAAAAAAAGTGGTACCAAGAAAGAACATTTTATTTTGTCCAGCTTATAATGATACTCACCAATAAAAATTCACTTCACGCAAAACTAAAGTTCATATAAATCACATAATTTTGTATGAGAGCGTGATACAGATTCGGTTCAATGTCGTCGCATCGCTCACCGTGAGAAAAACCACCGAACGCCGGCCCTGAAGGTCGCGGTAAAAGTGTAAAAAACAGCCAACGCCCAACTCGCCAATATCTGGGCCAAGTGCACGCCAATTAACAGGCAATTGCACGGTGTGCGTAAACACGGAAACAGATTCGCTTTTCAATAGTTTTTACCATTGCGGAATCTTCACGCTTTCATTGGATAGGAAATTGTTCGATTTGGATGAAAGATCTCTGTGAGATTGAATAAGTTTTTTATTCTTTGGCGGCGTTTCTTGATATCTTTCTTTTAAATAAGAAGAACTGACACCAAAGATTTTTTGCTCTTTATTTAGATGTAATAGCATTTCTCGTTCCTTGTATCCAGGCTCGAAATTCATTCACTACAATAATGTAGTGAATATTGTGCGCGCACGCATCTATAATTTTGTCGTAAATATATCAATTCAACACTTACCACTTCATAATCAATTAATGTCCAAATGAATTATGTTCTACATTGACGAACAAAGCGTCACCTCGTTGAGAACACATTACCCTTTAGCGAAACGGATTCGTTCACCACACTGTCATTTTGTATGAAATCGTGTCATGGATCACTCGTTTGTTTCGGTCATTCGGCGTCATGGAGGTATCATCGCTAGACTCGTCTCTTACCAACTAATACCAATTTGGTTGGGATAAGCTCAGTTAAATTAGAGGCTCTAGAGTTTGGCTTCATCTAACAATCTATTCACTGAAAGTTGATGTCTGAACAGAGGTAATTTACTGAATAAAAATAATGAGGTGATGACAACATGACTTTCTGCCCGGCAATGAGACCTAACAGGCTAAAATAGAAACAATCAGTTTTTTTTTACATTGATTCGGTCTATTATCTTTATGGATATCAAATTAAGAAACGGGTAATAATACTATCAATTTTAGAAACAATTCGCCCCTACATTCCTTTATTCTAGATAATTTGCAAAAAGTCAGTGTCATTTCATACCACAACACATAACATTGTACTGTCGCTCATACGTCAACGTTTCGCGGGTGATGTACTCGTGACCTTGACACTGCGGCAAGCGCAGGCGCATCCGACACGCAGTCTTCACTGACAGCTGTAGTTTTGTATGAGAAATACGTGGCCTCTTTCACATTTCCTTGTTTTATGAACGTTGGTAGTGATATCGATATTGTTTTTGAAAGGTTGTAATATTTTATGCTTTAAAACTACGAATAAATTGTCCAGTTTTCTAGTGGCCACAGCAACCATTCTACTGCTCATTAGTTGTGTTTTATTACTAGCTCTAAAGGAGGGGTGAGGGGGTATGGGAGTTAAGTTTGTCAAGCACATAATTTTTCATTTCTTAAATGTTCTACAATCAACTAAGTCAAAGTCAGTTTGCACACTCGAGTGAGCTTTGAGCAATGGACTCTTTATTAAACCCTTCAACAGCATAATTAATGAATGATCTCATAAAAGCTTATCGAGGTATAAAAGCTTACTCAACAATATTAACTGCCTACCCACACTTTTTGTGGCTAACGAGGTACCAACGTCGTAACAGTCTAACCTTTTCAAACTGAGTCAATTACTTTTTAATTGTATGCATCAAGAGAGGTCACGGTAATTTTCTTGTCAAAACAATTAGACAATACATAACATGCATGTACCTACGCGTATATAACATGCAGTGTCTACCTACATCTTGCTGAATGCCGTAGGTATTGCCGAATACGATTAATTATGATTTTGATCTAAAGTCTGTGATTATTAACAGTTTTCGTAAGCTTCATGTCTTTTTTGCCTCTTTGATGTCCGCAGCCCAAAAAAATAGCAAGATCATGTCTAGTAACACTGCCCGTTTAAGGCTCGGTGCTTGTGGGTATACCTACAAATTAAATTGGCCTTAATTTTGATTTAGGGAAATGTGTACCCAGCTGATGGACCTAATTACTTATTTATGAGCAATTCCTGAAAGCTGAATTTTACGAAAACTAGCAGCATAAAACGGCTTGAGAATTTCCTCATGGTAAAAAAGTAGTTTATGAATAGAACAGCCTGCTTTTGAACGGATGTAATTCTTCAGTGTTCCTACAAAATCTACATGAAGAGATAGAGCGAACATTATCAGTCAGAAATAAACATATTACTGCCCCACATACGTCACACGACTTTATTACCGCACACCAAAAATGGAATCCCTTTTACGGCAACGTATCTTCGTCATTTCGGGTTTCGTCAACGAACAGGTCATACGAATTTGGACAGAAGAAACTGGAGTACCTACAAGCAAGAAATATAAGGTCAATCGTAACAATAAAACTGAGGTATCTTAAACATTTGGCTGCAACTTTTTACTGCATTTGCAATCTCGTTATTACAATAGTGTTGTAAGAAAAGCCCTTACATTTATGTGAACGGGCCAACAATACAGACATACAATAACTGACACGTTAGCTACACATACCTTTATTATCTCGCGACTTATCTTAAGACCTTCGTCGTAGGATCAGATGGTTCCCACGCCTTCGCTGCGTGTCGGATCTGAAACAAAAGAGTTCGCAATAAGACAATGCTGTGACCTTTTTAAATTGGATTAAAAGTTTTCGAGACAGATTCCTTTGGAATGGGAGTACATTAATTTTGTACGTATAATGACCGGATGTTGGGAATGGTCGACAGTAGTCGCCGACAAAGATTTTTAAAATTTAAATCTAATCTGATTAATCATTGTTTATTTTTATATTACAATGTTGATACTGGGGGCGACAAAAAATCTGCAATACCTCCTGACTATACAAGGCAATATTATTTGACTCATTATCTTAGACAAAAATTAGTGCTTACAAAAAGCAATTCGATTTTTTTTACAGAATTTGAATAATTTTGTAGCACACGCTATGCAGTCAATTTTTTGGTCGTTAAAATAATTATTCTGGGTACTGTAGACGATTTTTGTGATTCACCAGACTAGTTCATTTAGAACTACCTATATTAGGTAGATGGATCAGAAAGACACCTTGTATAGTCACTGCTAGATTTGTTACATGCAAATGAGATGGAACTTTGGCTTCCAAGCAGACTCAGATGTGTTGCAAATAAACAGGTTGTTTGCTCAGAGGAAGCAATAAATAATGTTAGCGATTATCGGCCGAGGTCTAACCGCCTAACGAGTGTAGCGGCCTACCGACCTGTCCCAAACCCCCACTCGACTTTATATAGTCACTATGAGAACTCGATTTGACTGTTCAATCGAGTTGCGAGGATCGAGATCTTGACGTTAATTTTCGCCTCTTACTAAATTAAGTAATGGAGTCTATAAAGTTACATCACTCCATCATCATTAGAACGAAAAAGGATCATTAGTATTATCTCATGAAGTGGGTTCACAAAAAAAAAAAAAAAATGTTTTAAGCAGCGTACGACGACGTCATCGATTAAGGGGTTTATTTATAAACGTTGCAAGTTAAATAATACACACTATATATACTGTTTAACCATAAATTGTCAACGTTTGAACATCACTTAACTTTAAGCAACGTTTATAAATAAACCCCATAATGTGTGCTTAACACATCACAAAACTTCGCTTAAATAAAATAAGTTAGGACTTTATCGTGTTTGATATTGATACAAAAAAAATCTATAGCTTCTTCGAATCAATGGTAGTGCTATTCTACAAAATCTAGGCGGGGAAGATAAAGGAAGCTATTATAGGTTCTCTGCAGTGGCACATCGTATGTTTCGAAATCGAGTCACTAGAGGCTTTCCCACGGGTTTGCGCAATAGGCCTGCAAGCACGACATACTCGACTAACTACCTTACATGTCATCTTTGTAACAAATACATGTGAAGCTGCGATGCTATAACAGTTCCTTGTGAAGCATCATCGTTGATAAAAACCTGTGATTTATCATCATAAATCACAGGTTTTTAGGTTAGACTGCAAAAACTCACTACCTCATCAGTTAGAGTGTGTTTTTGCTGTCTGAATTATATTTTAGTAGCGGTTTTACAAACTAGGAAACCATATGTTTTCAAAAGTATTCGCCCTACATTTGTATAGTCTGTAGTTCTAAAAATACTTATCTTATTTACACTAAAGTTTCGTTTAATATAACTAATTTGTAGTAAAAGTAGATATTTTTTAGCTTTTGTAACAACTTGTAAAAGTTTTACAATATTATTCGCCTCTGAAATTTGTTCTAGCCTAAAACTGTGTAAGTACATAGATGATGTAAGTAAATTATAAGAAAGCATTACAAAGCTCTTATTTAGCCTCAACTTTCTGGCTTACTGCCTTTGCCGGCCAGCACTACAAAGCTCTTATATAGCCTGAACTTAATGGCTTAAGCCAGTAGCTTTGCCGACCAGCATTAAAAAGCTCATATATGGTCTGAACTTGCTGGCTTTGTTGGCAAGCTTTACAAATCTCTTATATGGCCTGAACTTGCTGGCTTTGTTGGAAAGCTTTACAAATCTCTTATATGGCCTGAACTTGCTGGCTTGCTGGCTTTGTTGGCAAGCTTTACAAATCTCTTATATGGCCTGAACTTGCTGGCTTTGTTGGAAAGCTTTACAAATCTCTTATATGGCCTGAACTTGCTGGCTTGCTGGCTTTGTTGGCAAGCTTTACAAATCTCTAATATGGCCTGAACTTGCTGGCTTGCGGGCTTTGTTGGCAAGCTTTACAAATCTCTTATATGGCCTGACGTTGCTGGCTTTACTGGCTTTGGAAACGAGAGCATATTTTTAGTATCACGTATCTTTTTAACGACCATTGTAATTGGTAGTTATAATATTTTGTGAGAAGAAACGTAAATCTACAAGGAGTATGTATGGTGCATATAAGGAAAGTGAATATTGTAGTAGAAAGGCAGTTTTGCTAGAAAGCTGTTGTGCGTAGATTTTCTTTATGATAGAGTATTGTAATGTTCATGTTTGTAATTGTACGTTTGTATTGTTTACTTTCTTTTTGCGTACCCTACTTTACTTACATCGAGTTCTTACACTTTTTTCCTTTATCGCAATTAAATTCCTGAAAAACTTTGTTGGGCTTACAACTAAGTGTAACGAAGGGGTTAAAACCCACTCAATTAGTCAAGGTATTTTCTTGCGCTGCATACAGTGCAAAAAAAATACTACTTACTGTACGAAATCATTGTCATAATAGTTTTAAAAGGGATCATGTATTTTGCTAATGATTAGGAAATAATCTTATTTATTACGAGCCACAAGTGAACGTAAATAAATAACCCTTCTTTGCAGACGGGTAAAAATGGCCGTTTGTGTATATTTTGTGTTGTATGTAGGTAACTATGAAACTGGCATGTAGGAAATGTTATAACTATGATGCATTTATCTAATTACTAAAATATTTTAGAGGACAAAACTTAGTAACACTTCCTTTGTAAAAAAGTTCAAGGTGCACCCTCCTTTTGTTTTTGTTATTAGATAAAATTAAACATTTAACTTTGTAAACACATCTACAGTTAAATGGAAACGTTACTGACCCTTGAACTGGCAGTTAACAAACTATAGAAACAAACCGGCTTTGTTTGCAACTGCAATACATTATCTGAGTATATAATTTAGTAGACTTACGATTTTCACAAGTAGCGTGTGTGAGATATGTGAACAATGTTACTATAATTGCTATTTACATTTTACAACACACATAAGACAAACGAACATACCTACATATGAGGTACTTACCCTTAGGTAGGGCACAAAATTTTGTAAAATCCGATGATTCCACACGAATTGATACATCAGAAGTGTCTACCACAGTTCTGATGTACAGTCTTCGTATAGTTTTAAAGTATCAGCCAAGTAATTAAATTAATTTGAATTTTTAAGTGATTACTAGTCCTAGCGCAAGTTAAATTAGCACACAATTGCCAAAAATTTATTAATAAAAATATTCCTCACGATGTTTTCCTTATACATAAAAGAAGAAATTAGAAGTTACTTAAAGTATTTATGAGAATTTCGTAGGTAGAACCATATTCAAAAAAGTGATAGACTTATTTGGCAAAATCTTCAACAAATATGGTAATATTTATTAGTCTTTCTGTAGAGTCACGGTAAATTCGGTTTGATTTTGAATAGCTGTTAACAAAAAAACAGCTTTTCCAAAGCAATCAGAAATTCTGAAAGCTTGCCATATATTTTTATCAAAACACAAGGCTCTGTTACACGATAGATATAATCACCACAAAAGAATGCGCTGAGAATAAAGACTTTACGTTTCATAATATCTTTATATTTTGCCCTTGAACCGCCAAAACGTTCCTAGAATCGATCAATCTCCCACGAAAATAATCGTTAACTATATCGAATAAAATGATATAGTTACTTAGCCTTGTGGTCTAGGAGTGAATGACTCGTTCTCAATAACGACCCGTGATCTCCTACAATCTCCATAATGATTATAGTTTTTGCAAGTGATTTCGTAACAATGAAGCACATTATCTAACAATGTAAGAAGAATTAAGGTCCATGCTCACACTGCTAAAGTTTTTTGCTTCAAGCAAAAAGTTAACATTTTATTGCAAGAATCTTTTTGCAGTCATTTATTTTATAGTTATTTGAGATCAGTGGTGTGAAGAAATAAGAAACAAAATAATCTTGATTTAAGAGGACTTTTAGTAAAAAGTTTTCGTGAAAAAGTTCCGTGCTTTTTTGTGAACAAAAAGATGTGTAGAAGGTCACTGGCTGACCATGGTCAACTTGGTAAAATTGAGCATTCTAACCAACAGTAGGTTTGTTGTGACCTACACTGTGAACTTCTAACCTCATGCATGACTTGTAAATAGTTTGGTATAGTGAGTACTTATAGTATCAGAGATCAAAGTAAAAGGAATATAATATTTGTTCACACGCAAAAACATTGCATTGTAGCAATGACGTACTCGTAGAACCAATCGGATTGCTATCCTATGTTCCATTTCAATCAATGTTTTCCTACTTGATACTAAGGGGGTTGTTACACTATCATATACATAAAGGATCATAGATATTGAGTCATAGATATTGTAATAAAGACTCGTATGTCTTTGGTATAATTTATATTTCTTTTATTTCCTATAGGATAAAACAGGCATCACCAATTAGTTTAATTGGGGTCCTTTTTTTCAAAATAATATGACTGTCGCGGTCTGTTTAATAGACGATTACTAACAAACAAGATTAAAATTTTCATTTTTTATTAGGTGTTAATTGATTTTACTGTTTACGTAAGGTAACAAAATAGGTCGGCTGTCCGGATCCGGACCGGGGTCCGTCATTTGGTGACTCCTGGGATACAAAAAATATTATCCTAGAAGTATGATAGTTCCCCTTTACGACTTTTTGAACTTTGAATGAATTTGATTATTAATTGTTGCCAATGTTTTGTTCCCAGGTACATAGCAAGGGTCTGAAATTCGGCATCTATGAGGACTACGGCAACTTCACATGTGCGGGATACCCTGGAGTCGTCGGCCATCTTGCTGGAGGTAAACATTCCTTTATTTTTTTCTTTTTTTCTTTTCCTCTTTTTCAGCTTCATTAAATGATGAGAACTAAAATAATAAATTATATTTATTTGTTTAAAAAAACACTTTTTCACGTCAATAATAAATTATATTTTACTTAACACTATAACAGGTCGGAGTTTCCTGTCTGCTTAAGCTGCCTTGAATGTTTCTTCCATTGCCCACCTTTCTCAGTCAGTCGATTAAATGGTTTAATGACGCCTGGAAACTGTTATAAATAACGGGATTTAATAGACTAATTTATAATCAGACGAATAGGTTTTATCTAAATAAAGACTAATTACCGAGAATATAATGTTCTTAATGATAATTAAATTAAATTAACCGAAAGTAACTTACTCGCCAAAGCGGTCTTAAATCTAATAAAACCATGATGAACAATTACACAGTACACAGGCCGACTATAATTCCTTCGTAAATGCCAGGTGATTGCTTCGGAGAGACACTCATCAAATATATTGAGAGACAGGTCCATTTACTTAAGCCTATGTCATTCGAACATAGTAAACCTACTAAACTTTTTATGAGTCGAAACTTTCAAGTCAAGAAACATAATATGCACGTGAAACACTGCATTTGTAATCAGACTACTTAAAAATACATATACGATAACTTACAACACAACAATAGACCTATGTCTCAACGTAGCCTACATATCGAAATTAGCTATTCGATGTACCAACGTGAATGACCTAATACAACTTTTAATACCGATATACATTCATAGGATGTTAGGAAAAGTATTTGAACGTCGAATAACATTTGAACGTAGAATCTGTCATAAGGGTTGCGCAAGATCGCGTGTTTTGAAATAGTTCTTGTGACTTCCTGACCGACTGTGTGTTCTAGCTCTTTGTTAGAATTGCTATATGTGCGGGATTGTGTGGAAATGTCCTAATGTGGATATGGTGAAAATGGGTCGTGTCCGCGGGAATACCTATGCAAGAACAGGCGAAACAATGGAAACTACATCGATGGTTATTATTTTATGAACAAGCTTCAAACATGCTTCAACATAATATTATCGATATTTAGTATTTGAATATTGAAGAAAAACGAATTGCAATAAAATGACATAACGTTCAGTAAGAAAAAGAAAGTACAGATGAAGATAATTGTTGTACGCGCAGTGTTTAGTCATCTTTGTGAAATTATGTGAACAATGAAACTGCGGGTAGTGTCTGCTTTTGAGAAAGAGACAAGAAGGTATTTAAATGATGTAACTAATGGTTATGCTAATTCAGTAACACTAAATAAGTATGAAGCAAAATAACGTAAAAATATAAACGGTTCGATATAGTTCCTGCTCTCCTATTCATAAGGATATAATTCACAAGTCTGACAACTAACTCTGAGGTGCAACTGAACAAGGAAACGAATTATTCTTCAGTGACATAATTCAAGAAAATTCATATTCTTAGGCCCGCTTCCACCCTGCCAGGGTTGCGAGTTGGTCCGAAAGGGATATCGTGGCCCCGGCACACAGGCAACTGAAGGAACACGGGTGGGTTTTAGTCAGTTCAAAGTCTGACACGCCCTCCCGCTCCGGCCAGAGCGGGAGGAGTTATTTGATAATTTCCCACCCAAAAAAAAAAGGCCCACTTCCACCAATCAATCTGCCTAGCCTTTTTTCAACTATGTTGAGGTCGGCTTCCAGTCTAGCCGGATATAGCTGAATACCAGTATTTTACAAGGAGCGACTGCCTATCTGACCTCCACAACCCAGTTACTGAGTAACACGATATCCCCTGGTAAGACTGGTTGTCACACTGGCTTCTCACTACCCGTAACGAGTATCAAAAGTCTCCAAATGATAGCCGGGACCAACGGTTTAACGTGCTTTAATTGCTAGTCACCTATCCACGAACCGAACGCGGCAAGCGTGGCTTAAACCTCGATTGACCCATGCGGCTGTTATTATTTGGCCAAGAGCCCTTAGGCCCGCTTGCATTACGAATCAGTAAATACATTTCACTGTAAACGTATTTAAAACAGCATTCTGTCTCTATCATATTCAAAAGATTGACAGAAACAGTACTTACGATGTTTTAAATTTAATGGTATGTGGTGCAAGCGGGCCTTAGACTTTTTCAAATGCCCCAATCATTATTAGATTTTAGTTATTAGGCTCAACACTAACCGACTTTTAATGATTTTATACTGAAGATCACATCTAAACGAGTAGTGTTAATGATTTGGAAACAGTGGAGACATGGTGTATTTAATTTGTAAAGTTATGTCTAACGCGGATAAAAAAACTGAGAATCACGCAAAAACGAGCAAGCGTATGCTTCTAAAACCTTCACCATATTAAAGATAATTTAATTATTTATCTTTCATAAAATAAAACTTTTTTTTTTAAACCTTTTATTGTATGTGTAGTAAACTCATAATGCGTTTAATTTGGGACAGCGCTCCTTGATGGGCGAGTCCATTACTGGCTGGACGTACGACGTGTTGTGTGAGCTCAGCACAAAACACGGAAGGCCACTGGCATATATCTGCGTCTTAGGTTTGGCAGAACCATTCATTTTAACTCCGACTCATCAATTCAAGATTGACAAAGTTTCATCATTTCATTTTTTTTCTTTCTGTCCATAAAATCCTTAGGGTCGATGGTTATATGATTCTCCTTCCTTTGACGTTGCACGTATTTTAAGTGCACTTGAGGTAAGTAATGCGTGCATATTTCACGTGCTAATTGCTTGGAAGTAATTAGGTTAGGAACACTGTTAATAGGAATCATGAATTAATAAATAATTTGAACGGTATATTCACACTGGTGTTCCGACGAATAGGGATATTGTAATCGGATGTGGCTGAAGCAGCAACTATGCTTTTCCGCTATGCTTGTACTCGAGTATGAAACTATTCTGATTAAATTCATTTTACAGGCAAAAAATGAATGAATTAATTAATGCAAGTGGTTGATTTAGTGCAAGATTTATGTTTGTTTTCCATAGTTAGCCAGCATATTTTTCGGCTTGATTTATGCCAGGGGAAAAGCGGGCCATGTCAATAAATCAGGGTCACATCGTACCTACAGAGAGACACTATGGACTGTATATTTTCCAACGCACCTACTCTGCATAACACCATGAAAAAAATGCCAAAATCAGAATAATTTGCACATCAGTTTATCAGTCAGCTTTGAAGCCAAAATACTCAATCAAACTTACATCATGAACAGTTAACCTAACTCTAACCGTCAAACTAAAGAGTTGTATGATTGAAATGCGCACACGCATGCGTAAGACACGCATGAACAAATCCAAAATGACGCGTAAGTTACGTTATTTTGCTGTCAGTTGTGTTTCTAACTTCGTAACTGGCTGTACATATTTGGAATTATAAAGGTATATAACAACCTGCGTGAGAGCATGTTTGTAATATTGTATTGTAGGTAATTTGTAACGCCATCTGTCGGTGAATTTGATAAATGTTCCTGGCATTTTTTCTTAGGATTTTAGCTTCATTGTTAGAACAATGACTCGTATATGATTCATACATCTTTTAAGAAAGAAAAGAATAGGTTACACTGCTTCAGGATTGTTATTTTACGAAAAGTATTACATTCTGTAGCAGGTGTTCAAAATTCAAAAGTCATTTATTCAAACTAGGTTGAGAATCACCACTTTTCGAACGTCAAAATTACATAAGACAGTCCCCCAAAAACGCCCACCCTTCACCACTTCCCAGTACTTAAGCTGGGAAGAAGAAGTGACGCAACAAACGGCGTTAGTTTATGTATGTGTGTAAATCGTTCTGTTACCCACAGGACGATCGGTGATCGAACATCCAAAATCAAAATCCATTCTGTGTTTGCAACAATAATAACAAAGTAGAAGAGGGACTCCCAAATATTACAGGTTTTAGCATATGATTATAAATTAGCTATTTATCCTTGAAACCAAGTGCGAGTTGCGAGTTGCGATACAACAGTTGCTTAAATACTGGCGAATGCAAGTATAAATTCACTTGCAAATTCTGTAGGCAATTGCTAAATGTAGCAAATCCGGTTCTAAATACACATAACAATAATAAAAACAACAATATTGCATAAATTAAGCGAAAGTGCAATAAGGACGTATTTTTTTAATACTAAAAAATTGGTCCTTTGAAAGGGTAATGTTAAGCCTTTCACTGATTTTATTGTTCGACTTATGCATGTTTTTAAAAGCTAAGGGTGCGTTTCCACTGAAGCGGAGACGTACGGAGCTGAGCGCAGACGTGCAGGAATCGTCCAATCACAGACGAGACGAGAGACGCGATGAAGATTTCAACCATTGTGATTGCACGTCTCCGCTCAGCTTCGCTCGTCTCCGCTTCAGTGGAAACGCACCCTTATTGTGGAGTTAAAGAGAAACCGAACTTTATGGGCTCAGAATTCCTTAACAAACACAGTCCCGGATCTAGATTTTTTTTTAAGCGGGGCAAATACACAAATGCGCTAAGGTAGCCCGCGAAATTCAAATTTTGGAAACAACATATTAAACACATTTTATCGATCGATAATGCCCCCATTCCAACAGGGGCGCCAAAACTGCTGTAAAAAAAAATTGTTTAATGTGCTGCGCGTCTCATTAATTGTAATGTTACGGTGTACTGGGTGCTGCACTTGTCTACTACCCTTGAATTTGCCCCCCCCCCCCTGGAAATGGCGCCCGGGGGGGGGGGGGGGGGGGGGCTGAACAATCAACGGAAAGAAACCAGTACGTTATTTTTCTTATAAAATTGTTATGTTCACGAGAACTGGAATGACAGTAAGTGTGGGACAATCAGATTATGAGATTAAAAGAGTTTAAGGAAATGGAATTCCTAAAGCTGCAACGCAGACTAATCTTGCAAATTCTAGCAAGTAAAGGAGTAGGTATATCGAAAGTAGACAATGGGGTCGATAAAGAATTCATCGATGCTATGCAACATTTGGTGAAGATTTTTACCCTTAATAATGTTCTTCGTACCCTAACCCATTTCATCACTAATGTACCAAAATGCTCTACTCCAGATGCGGCAACCTTTTCTGCGTGGGGCGTGGACTACGTGAAACTGGATGGATGCTACGCCCTGCCTGCAGACATGGACTACGGATACCCTGAGTTCGGAAGACAGCTCAACCTCACCGGTAGACAGATGGTCTACTCCTGCAGTTGGCCCGTCTACCAAATATATGCTGGTATCCAGGTGAGACTCTATTATGTTCCTACAATTCTTATAGATTCTTATCTAATCGATTTTAATAAAGTGAAATCTTTCGTGTTTATTATTGAAAGGTTCATAGGAAATTATGCTGTGTCAGTACAATGTCACTATCTAATAATTTTTTTGTGTTTTCGTAGAAAAAACTAAAACTCGAAACTTCACATCTAATCTACGTTCGCAATTCATTTGCCAAACATGTAAGCAAACACGAGTTTTAGGAAAAACAACTGTAATGCCTACATATAAAGTTAAGTTTGCGCTACAACTTCATATTTTTTATGGGTTTTTCAACAGTACTAGTCGGTCTAAAATCAACTTTATTTACACTTCGATAAAGTTGATGTTTGTCTACGTAGAAAATTCGTGTTTGTTTACATGTTTGGCAAATAAATTGCGAACGCAGATTACATCGGTGACTTGCCCCTATACCAATTTATTTGAGGTTAACGCAACATGTCTCCTTCTTCATCAAACTTCAAATACTTTGCATAATTTGGCGACGGCTATGGAAATTATGTCTCAATTTACCATATTGTCAACGTCTCCCAATAAGCAAGGCCATCTTTTGTCTATTCGTTCCGCTTACTATCCACTACAAAGTTAACATGCGCGCCAGTAATGCAAATAGAGAATTGTTTTGTGCGAGCGCAAAATTGCCTCTTTTGAATATGAAGGCGCCTGCTGTGGCAACTGACTCAAGGCGAATAGTTGATACAACGTTAGTAATATGTGTGAAAGATGTAACAATGCGTTCTTTCTTTCTATTCATTCGATTCAGTTAGCAGTAGCGAAACGAAATTATGCAAATGATCTAAACATTCCTCAACCACATAAATTCTTAAAATTTATACAAATTGTATTAAGTAAGCGTTGGATGAAGAATTTACTCTTAACCATTCTTTGAGTTATATTTTGTTTATTAACTTTAACACTTTTTCAGGCGCATTGTGGCGCCCTTTAAATGAAACTCAATCCAGTTGTAATAGACGTGTATTTGAACCACACAGCACAGTATCAAAGCGACAGTGGAAGATTACATGTCTGTATACACGAACACAAGATAATAAACTTGTTAATTACACGTTACAGAGAGTCTCGTAATAATATTGAGCTAATATCTTTCTACATTCACATTCAAAAATCCTCTCCTCTTCCATGAACAATAGACTAACTACTCTAGACCAACTAGTGTTGTCAGGTTATATCTAACAGTGGGAACCATAGATAATTAGTTGATTCGCCACATTCTTTTACACACTTAATTTCATTCTCCTAACGTTCCCCTTTCAAAGCCTGATTACTTTTATCAATTATGACTAAGTAAATCAGGCCTTATGTCCTAGACATTTTATATTTTAGTTTCTTAATCTTTAAACCTAATGTTTCCAGCCGAACTTCTCGTCGATCATCGATCATTGCAACCTGTGGCGTAACTTCGACGACATACAAGACTCGTGGGCGTCCGTCGAGTCTATCATAGACTACTACGGAAACCATCAGGACGTCATCGTACCCAACGCCGGCCCTGGACACTGGAATGACCCTGACATGGTAAAGAATCTTTATCAAATACTATTAATTACTAACATCTTTGCCTTCAAACAATTTGTACTGGGTTAGATGTCATACTATCAAGGGCAAAGGCATCATTCGTCTGTCAACAAATTGCTGTAGATGTTACCATCCCTGCTAATCAGTTTCATATTTTGAATTTACCTTATTTAAAGTTCGAATGCAATGAACTAAAATATGGAGAGATATAGCCCTAGATAGTTTTATCACAACAAAATTTTTAAAAATATACCATGTTGATAGACATCGTCTTCGAACAATTTCACATCTGTCATATCACTTTACTAATGATGCTCAAACACATTTTAAATAAGCCATTATCTAACTTACCGATTTTACTATTTCCAGCTGATTATCGGCAACTTCGGCCTATCATACGAGCAGAGCAAAACGCAGTTCGCGATCTGGGCGATCCTGGCAGCACCACTACTCATGAGCGTAGACCTGAGGACCATTCGGCCAGAGTACAAGGCGATCTTGCAGAACAGGAAGATTATCGATGTCGATCAAGACCCACTGGGAATTCAGGGCAGGAGGATATACAAGGTAAATTAGGGTTATTTGAAATGTGGGTTCTTGAATTTTTATCATTTTTAAGGCCTGGACGCATCAGGATCCTTAACAAACAGGGGTCCTACAAGTGATGCTACTACTGCCTTTATTTTTGTGTAAAACATGCAAACGTTCACTAATTGGTTATCACATTTGCTGTCTACCACCCCTTTTTTATGAAGGCTTTTTCCGTCTATTTAGAGAATTTTGAACATAGTCTGATGATGGACCAGAAATGTGGTTACAGGAACTCGGTTTAACTATATGATGAATGAAGTATGAGCACTAATTATCATCAAAAGTCATAGACTTACCGAGTTTGGACCCGATGTTACTTTACTAACAATGTAGGTTATTCACCACTGGTATCCTTGCTAACCCATCTGTTTGAAAATTCCCGAATAGTGTAACCATCTTTATAACTATATTATGTTCTTCCTCATTCACAGCACCGGGGCATCGAGATCTGGTCACGTCCGATCCTGCCGATCCAGGGCCAGCACTACTCGTACGCGGTGGCGTTCGTCAACCGCCGCACGGACGGCACGCCCTCGGACGTCGCCGTCACATTGAGAGAGCTCGGCCTTAACAACCCTGCTGGATACACGGTTGAG
The DNA here is from genome assembly GCA_914767755.1 of Agrochola circellaris. Classification (NCBI taxonomy): domain Eukaryota; kingdom Metazoa; phylum Arthropoda; class Insecta; order Lepidoptera; family Noctuidae; genus Agrochola; species Agrochola circellaris. The sequence goes on from OU611843.1 coordinate 10,171,735, forward strand.
GTATGTTCTCCTGAAGATTTTAACAGTAGATTTAAAGTTTAACGTACCTTTAAAGTTAGTGGAACTGACCTTACTGAACTGAACAGATTGTTTAGTGTTGGTTAAGGTTAGATTGTGTTGTTGAAACTTGAAGAGTCGATAAAAAAGTTAAAGAAAGATCTTTTGCTTTTGAATAATATATGCAGATAAACTTTAGATCAACAATTTACGAACAACAAATATCCAAATAATCTTGCGACGTTACTTAAAGTTAAATCTTTTGTATATAACACAATTAAAAACGAGACTGAATCAATAAACGTTGAAATAACCACTCTTACTTTATTATACTTTATTAACTCCATAAAATCTCCTCAAACAGGATTTGTACGAAGACGTCGACTATGGTGTGCTATCGCCGCAGACCAAGATCAAAGTGAAAGTGAACCCCTCAGGTAGAAAGTGTCTCACTTGTTAGCTTTGCAAGGGCTCGGGTATCACGCTGTCGCTTCACGCTGCCTTTGGTAAAGTACGCATGAGGTCCGACCGAATCTGATCGACTTATGGTTGAAACGATATTGTTATAGGCTTAACTAAAACCAACGAAGGAATCTATACTCGATGTTAAATATTTGCACACTTTTACAAAATCGATTCAAATGCTTGTAAATTGAGTTAAGCTAAACCAAAGATATACCATTGTTTTTTTAATAGAAAAGACATTTGTAGTCATCATTGATTTAAAATGTTGCCAGATTAAAATAATGTTCACGTGTTATTATTATTATTTTAAGTGTCTGGTTTAATTTCCGATTAAAATAAAGATGTGGACATTTTGGATTCGGTCGGACGATATGAAAAGTAGAATTCATCGAAAACTTGGACAGAAATGTTTAACGTTTTCTGGAACTGTACAACAGTCACAGTCTTAGTTCTTAGCACCATATTAATTATAGTCACACATGGAGAGACGAGCACCATAATGTAAGTATTGCATTGTAAAGTCATTTTGGTAACTGAACTGTAACTGACACTAAACTTTTAGGAAAGTAACATTTAGGCTTCATATACTATCGCACTGGCGCCTGACCACTTTTCGACCTTATTGCTTAAGCAATAAAGTCGAAAAGCGCGCGGTCCGCGATGGTACAAGACGCCGGAGCCGCACCAAAGCCGCAACGACGCCGGACCACAAGATGAAAAAAAAACATATTGTCTCAGAATCTACGCAGCGCCGATGCGGCTCCGGCTTCGTATACAAGCAGCCCTATATATGTGTAGGGCTTCTTTTTAATTAATATTTTCCTGATACCTGAGATTCCTTGCTCAGTCGTTAGTTTAGTAGTAAACCATTGCAAATGATCTTGATTAGTTTAGTTGTAAGTCATTTATAAGTTGTATAAGTGCTTCCACTAATTATCATTTTAGTTCCGCATGTTCATTTAATCTTTCATCATTACTTAATTAGTGATTATTATCATTAGTAGTCACGATTAATTGCTTTCCAAGTGATTCATATCTTTCTTTTGTATAACATATTTTTTTAATGTATTACATCGTCGTATTGTAGTTAAAGATAATTTGTAACAGTTTTAATCTATAACAGTATTATAAATTGTAGTAGTCATTGATTTCGCGCATTTGAATTACCTGACTAACTTTATTTTTAAATTTATTACTTTTCTTTATGAAAGACAGAATCTTCGACAGTATAATTCTTGGAATCAGTTCTATGAAAAAAAGGTAAACTGCCTTATAAAATACAATAGACGACGAATATTTAATAACATAATCCGCTTAACTGTTCTTAGAGAGTCATAAAGAACTCTATAAGAAATCCACGTGTTTCACGTCTCAACGAGGCATCCTCAGGTTGACGATCTCACTGCATTCGGTGCTTGGTGTGGCAACACGTCATGTCCGGGTTCGCAACAAGTCAATCGTCATCCTGAGGATGCCCCGTTGAGAGGTGAAACACGTGTCGAATTCTTATTTGGTTCTTTATGACCCTTTAAGAATAGTTAAGCGGATTAGGTTACTAAATATACGTCGTCTATTGTATTTTATAATGGATTTCCGCAAAGTCACGCCTGAGTCAATTAACTATCGTAAACTTGTTTTTCCACCGTTAAAAATGTAATTCTTGCCTGGTCTTATTACTTCGATATTACTATTTCATTGTGACTTATACGGCACTGTGTAAAATGTGTAAATTCTAAACTGATGCTCCAATTACTAAACTAGTATTTTCTATGCAGGTGTCGTGATCCTCCGCGCAGACGCACAACCCTCATTTGCGTTTAACGCAATCCCGACGCGGACACCGTACACGCCGCTAAATGACGTCTTTAGACTCAGCAAGAAATAGCGCCATCTATTGACAGCGCACCCGAACTAGAAGTCAGCCTCGACATGATCTACAAGTACAATAAATAAATGATTTCGTCTATTCTTTGTAATTCTATGTCGTTTACTCGCTACGGATTTTGGATTTAGTTCCGAATGCTCGCTTGGCTAAAATTAGGTAGCTGTATTATAATAGATTGTTTTCTAACTCTGTTGTGTGGTTGTGTTTGTTCTGATTCTGACTCTGTTTCGTTACATGTATTTGTTAAATATTCAAGTAATTCGTAGGCCTCTTGACTGTTGCGTGTAGTGCCTTAAAAACTGTAAGCTTAAGCGAGTGCAATTAGAATTGTAGCGTGCAAACGATCTGTATCTGTATGTGTACATTAGTGGTGTGAAAGATAGTTACCAGCCGGTATGTCTCTGTCTTGCCCTTAGGTTACATTTTATTTATGTTTCGTTCTCGCTAGTGTGATCATTGAGATGTTATGTGTAACAAAAACACGTGGAGAATTGATTATTTGCCATTATGTTGTACCTAGGATAAGGATGTACATTTTAGGTGCCTATAAATGTAAGTTTTTTCGTAGTGAACGTCAATAAATAATTATACTTTTTAAGTAATCGTTTTATTTTTTTTACAAATATACAGTCATCGTTGACAACAACGAGTGCTCATGGCAGAACAGCAACAAGATAGAACTACTGATGATACAAACAATCATAAAAATGTGATCGGAAATAAGTCGCAAATTCGTTTACCAAGGCTTTTATCTAAAAGCCCTATAAGCATAATTTTAGTGCAAATTCCAACGGATGCCATCGACAACGTGAAATCATAATACAAACCCGGTACGAATAATAATATTTCAATGACCTGAATAATCTAGTTCTTGTTTTATTCACGAATGAATATTTTTAAAAGCCACATCGTTGTTCAGTCTCGTATCTTTCCAGGTGTATTTATAACCTGCTACAGTGGAACCAAGATTTTCCTCTTCAATCACGTTACTACCCCTGAAACCATAATGACAATCCTCTTTATTTAAAAGGTAAGTAAACTAATTTCACAAGTTCAAATTACAGAAAGATAAACTCCATCATCGGTAAATAGAGTGATGAAATAAGAACCTCTGTAGGTGACTTCCTAACAAACAAGTATAAAATATTAAATTAATAAAACAGAACTATTACCTTTTTTGCCGAATGATTTCTGGCTCTTCATAAAATTCTGTGGTAACGTATTCCTCTGGTTCTTCACTGCTAATCTTGTCACTTTCTGTAGATTTATGTGCTGGATGTATGAAGATGAATTCTGTCCTATCTGGCTTTTCAATTTCTTTAGAATTTTTCGTGCTATCTGAAACATCTGAAAATGCTTCTATTTTTTTGTTTTCTGGGCTAACTTCAATAGGCTCTGCTATGGGTGGGTATACAAGATCTTTTAAATTAGGAGATTCCTTATTTTCAGTATCGGCCGTTGCTGTCTTAATTTCATCACTGTCATTTTGTAGTTTATCCTCTTCTTTGCTATTATCATTTTGTTTTTCATTGCTTTCTTCGGATGCCTCGTCGACAACTTCTATACTTGTTTTTTCGCTGACCAGAATAGTGTCCACGTTAGGAGTTACAGCTGTATTTTTTTCATACATTGGTTCTGTACTTATTATTGGCTGTTCAGTTTCATGTTCTACACTATTATTATTTTTATCGTGTATGTTGAGTTTCTTCATCAATGGTGTCTTTGTTCCATGTACCATTGGTTTGTGAGTTGCAATGTTGTAAATCGGTTCTGATGACATCACGTACTTCATGTAACTCTTTGGAAATAAAGACAATTGACGTCTTTCTTCTGGTGTTTTATGTTTTAGTATTTCCGGACTTTGTAAATGCTGTGACTGCACCAAGTTTAGCTTTGGTTTAGGAATTCTTGTCACCAAGGCTGCTTGGACTATTGATATTAGTACCAAACAAATGAGAATCTGAAAAAATTAACGAAGAAATATCAATTATAGAAGCATGAGCTTAGAACTTCGTTTCAAACGAAAACAATATCATTGATAACACAATTGAGAAGTTGATACATTGGTGATAATATGTCCGTACCTTAGCCCACGTGCGCACGGGCGCTTTTTATTTAACATACTCTAGATATCAACGCTCAGCTTATCGTCGAGAGTTGATAATACAACTGTGCGCTGTTGTTACAACGCGCTAGAATGTGCTCTGTTGGATTTACAACACTCGGCTCGAGGTCGAAAGTTGTTAATTCCGAGTAGGTACGGTAAAAAAACGTAGCGTTAAAAATCCGCCCGTACGAACGTGGGCTAATAAGTAAAGTCAGATAGGTAGGTATGCACTAACGGCCGAACCCAATAACATATTTGCAGTAAAAGACAGATCGCTATTGATGGTAGTCAGTATGTCTATCTGTCATTGAATGTCGTCCCACAATTCCATAAGGTCCTTATTCTCTGACAGATTATTGGGCCGTTACACGAATAGATAACCTTGTCACTTCTATGATTTAAAATATTCATCAATTGCTTGGTATTAAATCGAATAATGACCATCATAGACAACTACCAATAGTAAAAAAAACCTTATTACTTATAGTTTTCTAAACATAAAAAATACCTTAAAAATTACTCCTCATTTTGTTAGCAGAACCACTATTTGTTTTAACTTAGCTAAAACTTATTTTTGTCGCTTAATCTAATTGGCATATTACGTTATCTTAGTTTTTAAACATTAGTGCATAAAAGTTTTAAAACATTAGTGTTCATGGTTGTTATATAAATTAAGAAAATGTTAGTATGAAAAATGCAACTTCTTTAAAATTCTCCATACAAAACCCTGATTTCATAGGTGGGGACCTAATAATACTTGCATATACCCCTAGTAATAATATAAAAAATCTAAATACTCGTATAACATTTATAGGTACAGATAAAGATGTTTTAAAAACTTACCGGTGTAACGTTCATTTTGTCCAATGAGGAGTATTCACAATCACAATATCAAACTGGCCCTTCCAAGGGTCTGCAAGGTACTGGTCAAGTGTTACTATAATTAAACTTTAAATACCCAAGGAGAAAGCTACGCATCACATTAGTTCATAATTAGCTACTATTATATCGATCATTATATCTACCTTAATTATGAAATTGAGTAACTTTTGAATCACTTTTACAAGTAAAATGTAATTATGCATAACTTATTAATAAGGTTGAGTAGGTGGAATAGTATCCAGCCATCAAGGCTTATCATCCACCAGGGGCGTATATTGATGTAACAATTTTTTTTTAAATAGGAATCTGTATTTTATTACTAATTAGAAAATTATAATTACTTGATACACGTATTTATATGATTTAAAAGCTAACAGACTTAAAATACTAATATGTAAGAAAGTGGGGAAACTATCATAGGGCATCAAAAAATTCGTCCGCATCGCTGTCAACAGGAAAAGTGCCCAAAAGTCTGGCAGCATTGCCACGTTGTATGGCAATGCTGATTCTTTGGCCGAAGAATAGGCTAGCCCTCTGGTCACGTGAAAAATCGACCAACTATATTATTCTGAACACTTCAGCCGAATTGTGTTTTAAGTAAAACAAAAGCAGACAGACACAAAAATGGACACAAAAAGAGTGAAGAGTGAGCTTTGAAAAGTTCCATCAACTTGAAAATAATATGGAAATACAAAATTATTCAGAAATCACTTTTACTACACACTGCATTGAAAAGTGAAGAGAGCATTGTGAAGATTTACAGAAAGAGTACTTAGTTCCATCAAATAGGCCCCAGGTGCAGGTGAGATTGACGCTATGGAGATGCGGATAATTCATTTCGTTGATATCTTATCGCATTTTACGACACCCCTGAAATTAAATAGGGCTGTCTATTTTTTTCACGAATTTGTGCAGCTTAAAAATATGAATAACCCCCCGAAACAAACTGGTATATTATAATATCCTTTATGCAGTCATATTATGTATGTAAGTGGAAGTGAAACCCTGAGGTCACACTGTCTGTCACTCAATCACACAAGCTGATAACATGTAACCGTATTCTTATATTTATGTCAGGCCAATAACCCCTTACAATGTGTTATTCATATATGACAAATTTATGTTTCTTGAAAAAAAAACTTCCAATAACATGTGTTACTTTCTCCTGTTTAGAAATATTCGAGTTTTAATAGTAGGTTAGCCTTAGAACGAGAAAACATTTCTTTGTTAAAATGATTTGTGACTTAAACATAAATAATAAACTACAAATATTATTTATTCACGTTAAAAGACCATCGACTTGAAACGGTGGTAAATGTGGGACAGTTCTCCTGAAGTCTTCTACGGTGCAACAGAACGTGTAGCCTTCACTAGGATTATCAGGATGCCAAGATAACCACGAGAAATCATGGTTGCCTCTGCACACGTCTTCACAAAAGAACATCTGGCGGGCTTCTTCTGGCGTATAGTATGGATTGTTGATACCAACAAAGGCCACTCCACATTTACCTGAAGGTTCATAAACAACTTTGTAGAAAAACTGAGGGACTGGTATCACCGGGTTATTGTTCTCATCGGTGTATAAATAAATGTCTACTCGACGACCCATTTCATTGTAAAGCTGTGTCAATCCAAGCGTTCCAGTATAAATGATAGTATCGTAGCCAGCAGCGTGAATATGATCCCTCAGGTCAACTTCCAAAGTATTCCAATTTCCGCCATTGAAACCTGTCCACTGTGGAGCGCAGTTCACGTAGTGGAATGTTGCGCGCTCTCCAAATGCGAGAACAAAGTCGGTTTTAGCAGCTAAGTGTCCCCTTGATAGGATCTGTGTCTTTGTAAAATAGTTATTAATAACAGTCCCTACCAGTTGCTCCACTGCCGCTCTTTGACCTCCTGGTGAAAACAAGGAATGAACCGGAATGTACCTATAATTATTTTCCGCTATGAAATAAGGCCGAGTTACTCGAGTTTGGAATAAAGAGTTGTAAGGTTTCTGGGTATATTTTGAGTAGATTGGGGTCAGACTAGCTTCGTTGAAACAAGACTCATAAACAGGATAAAATTGGGTGCCGATGCTGTAGCCAACTTCGATGATGGGGTTTTCATCATAACACGTGCGTTCTGTTCGTTTGCTTTTATATTCTGGGGGATCACCGCTACATTTGAAATTAGCAAATCGACCTGGTTCGTTCAGCCATTCCTCGTTTTTGAACATGTCTCCCCCTTCGCAAAATATTACAGCAACGGATAGTCCACGCTGCGCGTTAGGATGTTGTATACTCCCCGTTCCTTCGCAACTCAAGGTAAGTGTATCGCCGTAATTAATTTCGATGTTACCGAAGTTGTCTGTCGGCTCCAGAAGTCTTCCATCTCTCACGATAACTGGTAAAGGCTCTCCAAAGTGTATCCGAGTATTGAGTCTACATTTCGGACCATATCGTGAGTTCACAGCGCATAGGATTAACAAGAAAGCTTGCTTTAAATGCCTCATTTAAGAACAAGTGGGATCCTGTTCTGTACTGATAATTTTCTGATTCTGTATAATTTTAACAGTTTTAGTGTAAAATAAATAAAAACACCAAATAATTTTGACTTAAAACTGACATAATAGCAACGTCGAATAAATGTCAAAACATTTATAGATTAACAAAATACAGGATAACAATAAAATAATTATAAGGAAGTCATATATGGGAAAACGGAAAACTCAATATTAAATCCTCTCGTTTTTAAAACAGACTTAGGGTGTTCCCGAATAACAAGGAAACGTTGCCTCCTATATCTCTTAGTCACTAGAGAATGCAGTGAAATGATAATCATAGAGCTGTGTCATAGAGTTATTAATATTCTAATGTGTAGGGCAGTCATCCAGGATTGTCGTTTGGGGGAGCTTAACCCCGCTAAGGCTATATAGATTTTAGCTAAGTAAACACAAAAAAAAGCACACAATATTTTAATTTGCTTAACACACACGTAACGGATAACTTTTCGCAAATTGCTAAATGACTTTGTTAGGTTGTAGACTAACAGATATATCTCGTTGAATAAACATGGCGGCCAAACCGGGCATCGTGAGTGGCGCGCGGATTAAAAATTCGTCGCGTAAACAAAACATCATAAAGTTTAAAACTTGTAAACATAATACTTGTAAAGTTATGGACAATTGATGACAATTGTACCTTAGGTAGAGTAACGCTTTCTTAAGAAGTTAAATTACAATAATATCAAGTTTACTTTAAGATTTCTCACGGAAGATCTCAGATGGTTTTGTGGGTGGTGCTTGAGCTCCTTAGCCCCCCCTGGATCCGCCACTGGTGTAGGGTACCCATAAAATAATGAACACCACAAACTACAAATATCTATTCACTTTCACTAGAGATGTAGATTCGCGTGTTTTAGATACCTATATCTATAATATTCATTTTAATTCACAAGAATTTCTGAACTAGAAAAATAAACCAACAAAAGATCCTACGTAAAAATCAGTAATATGCTAATTATTATGACCACATGACCACGTGTTTACTCATGAACTAACACGCGTGATCAATGTTATAACTTAATTTTGACACGTAGTTTAACATAAGTAAGTACACATCTATCAACAATAATGAATTTATTATTACGTGTCAAAAAAACTCCATTTACATAAACAAACCAAACTGTTGGAATAATCGTGATAATAGCTATGTACCATATAATATTCTAGAGTTCGATGCAGAAAAAGACCTATCTAAATTCGGCAAATATACCTCTAGTTCATTGTCCTACTTCATGCAAACTACCTTTATTGACTTCTTTAGGGATTTCATACCTTTTGTCTGCATTACGAATATTATGATAAATTAATAATATATTTTGTTTTCGTAAATATACATACATACTTATACTAACGCCTTCTTTCCATAGGAGTAGACAGAAACTATAGAACCTGCTACAATCTTTACATACTCCTCTTTTGTAAAAATCTATTTAATCTGGCAATTTTTTTTATAAACAGCTTTTAAATGGCTTTAGCTCTCTTAAAACAAACATGGACAAAATATGCATCTACTAACAAAACACTGTAGAAAAGTCAACACCTCTTAGACACTACAAGCACAGTACAAGTGGATAAAAACTATATATATTTAATTCTAATGTACCAACTAGGAGACTTCGCAAAAACCTGTCCAAGGTTGATGACCTGCTCGCCCCGTGATCCGACTACGAAATCATACATCACTAAACATACATTTATCTATGTATTTAAAGCTATGTAAGTATACAAATCATCACACAAATAATATAGTATAAATTCTACGTCATTGAGTCGCTGCCTTTTCTCTTAAACAGATGATTTCATTGATTAACGATTTCCCAGTATGTATTTAAGTCCAGGGCCAATATCATAATCATTTGCAGGGTAGGTAGTTAGAGTGCAGGGCAAGTTAAAGTGACATAGTTACACGGGTCCAGGTTTCCTCATAATATTTGTCCTCGCCGTGCCCTCGCAGAAAATCAAAACATGTGACAAAGATAATAAAGTATAACAATTTTCCTCTTTTCCAAATAGCTATGCAGCTAGTGAACCAAATAAAATTTAAAAAGTCACGTCGGTAGAACATGTAAAGTTTCGAGCAACCATGATCTATGAATAGCAGAGCATACACGACATCATGTTTAATTACATAATACTAGTGTACTAAACGTTTTACATCTATCAATTGACGCATGACGACTTGCGCACACGCATGCTGAACTCTGCACGTAGTTCGCACGTGACATGTTCCGGTATGTACCCAGGAGCTGCCGCCTGCGACTTTGTTCGCATACCAACTTTAATTCCCCGTTAGTTCGGCAAAAAAAAGCCTGAGTTTCGAAGTTCCCTAGCGCACCTCCAGGGTAGATTCTTCACGACCTACTATCACACTTTTAAGAAAATATGGCATTTACTAATATGGGAAAAGCTACCTGTAGTTAGGGACAGAAAACTCTTAAAAATGCGTGTCTTGTTGCGAGGAACTGTCTTGTGTTTCAGACCCTTTATCAAGCCTCCTAAGGAGAGCCTTATGAGAGTTGTTGGTCGAAGTTCTTGGCCATTAGGCCATTGGCCACTACGGCAATCGGCACAATGTTAGCCGAATCAGTCCACATGTCGACAACCTCGTGCCGCGTGCGCAATGTCAAGCTATTTTGCGTTGCCTCTCTTTCACGCGATTCTCATCATGTTGGGTGCTGGGTGGAGCTAGCTTATCGGGTCCTTTCTTTCTTTTGATTAATTTACTGGTTACCGAATTTGGATCAAGCAATTTACTTATCGTTCCTCCTATGACCAAGGAGGTAATGTCTATGAGGCGACAGTAACCACTTTCTATTAAGTGGACCGTCTTGTTTGCCAAACTTTCTTTTTTGTTTTCGGGCGAAAACTTTGGGGATAACACCAGGGAGTGTGGGATTTTACCTCATTAAAACCACCATGGCGGTAACCATCTGCACATGGAAGCGGGCGTTACCTCTCAAAATACCGATGCGAAACCCCCCTCTGCAACGCCTGTTAGGTCATTCCTGAAGAGACTGTAAAGGGGGGGACCTAAAAATAATAATAAAATGTTAAAACCGTCCAATTATTACATCTTTTCACGTCTCGAATCTGTTAATCGTTCTACTTACGTAGGTTTGCATTAATCATCACGTTTGAGTCGTTTAATAAGTTATGCCTATTACTTTCATTAAGAGTGCAGAATTTTCAATCAATCAATTACGAACGAACGAACGAACATCTGAAAAATTGCATATGCAAACGCACATATTGTTGCGTTCCCTTTTATTTTTGCCTAAATTGGCAAAAAAGCGGGTAGGTGCCTATCTAAGGACTGTTAGTCTATTTTCTGGAAAATTATTTCATGAACAGTTAATAAATAAAACTTACTGCTACAACAATATTTTGGCGCTCGGATGACGTAGGTAGGGGGGCGCTGTTGGTAAACATTTTGTGAATTATGTCACATGAACTGTATTCAAAAAACAAGATGACGGAGTTAGTACCGATTACGATACGTCACTATCCAGTTGCCTCTTATTGCAACAAAACACAATTAAGGAAAGCTTTTCAGCCAGCATTCTGTTAAAAAATATGTACAAAGCATTTAAATTGTCGTTTTGTGTATCTAATCAAACAATACAATTCAATTTAAACATAAACCAACGTAATTGTTAATTAAAACCTCATTGTTTTATCGGATTCGCACAGGTAATAAAGATGGTTGGGGAGTTATTATTACAAACTTCTGGTAACACAGATGTGATGACGTAGACTTGTGTTACCCACGTGACCACTGTGTTTCGGAATGCTATACCTGGCGAAGTATATTATTATACCATGTTTAAACATAAACGCACACGCCATAAATAACAATTAGATAGGGAAATCTATCAAACTCCTGTTTATGAGTCAATTACGCAGAAAAAATGCAACAAGAGCAGAAAACATTAATATCCCCAGAAAAGTTGATTAACGAAAGCGTAATCAACTTACTGGAACAAAACGAATAAAGATGAGAAATACAGATGTTATCTATTTACATAAAAATATCGATTTTAATAAAAAATCTATTGCTGTGCGTTAGTCTCGCAAAAACTCGAAAATAACTCGACCGATTGTGATGAAAATTTGGTAAGTTGCAAAACAAGAAAAGAAAAAAAAGACATTGCAACGCATTAGCTAGTTAGTAACAAAAATGAACGCTATGTCTCACCTTCAACAGCGTACAAATATTGAAATTATAATTTCTAATTGCACAAGCAGATTCTGTAAAAATCTCACTGAGGAAACTTAGGTGAAGTCAGCTTGAAGTGAGATGTCAATGGTGTAAATCCCTAGCATCGTGAAATGACAGCTCACTTCATCTAAGTTTTTACGGTGAGATGTTTACAGTATAGTCCGGCTGAATTCAAAACATTTATGTTTCCTTTTAAAATTAAAATACATTATTATGAAACAAAGTCGCTTTTCGTATTTGTCTGTATGTCCACGTTGTTCTTCTAAAATACGCAACAGATTTTGATGAGGTTTTCAACACAATTTAGAGAATGTATTCCGGAAGGTTTATGTGTATAATACATTAATATTAAAATTATAGATAATTAAGAAATCTCGATATTTTGTCAAGTCGTAAAACCCTTGAGAAGCAGGGGCGGGTCGCCAGTTTCAAATAAAATTAAAAAACTAATATGTGGAACGATACCTACTCGATTAAAAATATCAATTGACGGATTTTATTGTTTTTTTAAATTGTCGAGATTGCTTTATCATCATTGTAATTTTATTGTTCTAAAACACTGTTCTAAATCACAATCTCCGTAGCAGTGTTTTGTTGGGTGTACATATAAATAATAATACCAGCCTATTATTGTCTGCAGGGCGAACGTCTCTTCTCATACAGAGAAGGCACGAGCATTGATCACCACGCTTGCTCAAGACGGGTTGACGATTTCAGACTTATTCATTAACTGGCGTATCCAGGAAGTGGGCCTAAGGGGCTCAAGCCCCCCCTAAAAGCATTTGAGTTCTTCCGTGACAAATCTTTTAAAGTAAACTTGATATTATTCTAATCAAACTTTTTAGGAAGCGCTACTTAAGTTACAATATTGTCATCAATTATCCTTAACTTAATAGGTACCTATTATGTTTTCAAGTTTTAAATTTCTTTATGATGTTTTTTTACGTGACGAATTTTGAATCCGCGCGACTCATTCTACCACTCACGTGGCCGCCATGTGGTATATTTACCGAGGTATCTCTGGTAGACTACCTACAACCTAACAAAGTCATTGAGGACTTTGCGAAAAGTAATCCCAGCAGGCTTGTTATGCGTTAAGGAAAATAAAATGTTGTGTGCTTTTTGAGTGTTTACTTTGAAGAGTACCTACCTTCAGCTGGGTTAAGTCGTCCCAAACGACAATCCTGGATCCGCCACTGTATCCATGCATATATTATTAACTATAAGTCCAGGTTTCCTCACGTTTTCCTTCACCGTTGTGTCCTTGTTACATGAATGAACACAAATTCAACAAACTATTTTAAGAATACCATTGAGACTATTGAAAAGGGTTGGAAAGAGAAACAAAGAACATGCGCGGGCGTTTAAAATAAGTAATAATATCCACAAAGATATAACCCGTCCGCGTCCTAAAAATGTTTATGAAAAGTACGATAATGACATCTGTATTTAGGGCAGAGAATCCTCTTTGCTTATGTCATTCCCGTATCAACGAGCATTGGCGACAGACGTGTGTGTACTTAGTGAATAATAACTCGACATATTATTATTGTTGGGACGATTGATAAACAATAATATTTTAATGTGTTCTACTGTGATAGATGATCTGTAATCATTTGGATGATTGGATGCTGCTGCTAAATACAATATGACTCGGGCAACGGTGAGTGTGTTTTGTTTTATTTTAATTTTAAGTAATTGGGCATAGGTATTACAGAGTGCGTTTTATTTAAATTTTAAGTAATTGTGCATAGGTATTACAGAGTGCGTTTAATTTTAATTTTAAGTAATTGGGCATAGGTATTACAGAGTGTTTTTAATTTTAAGTAATTGGGCACAGTTATTACAGTGTTTTTAATTTTAAGAAATTGGGCATAGGTATTACAGTGTTTTAAATTTTAATTTTAAGTAATTGGGCATAGGTATTACAGAGTGCGTTAATGAATAATGGTCTTCGAAAACTGTGTAATTTTGTTTGAATTTCTATTACTTCTATACATATTATAAATTAAAGTCGCGTTTCGTGTCAATCTGTGTGACCGCGTTGTTCTTCTAAACTACGCAAAAGATTTTAATGCGGCTTTCATTATCATTAATAGAATTTATTCCGGAAGGTTTATTTGTATTATACTTACATTAATATTAAACGTACATATTATTATGATAAAGAAATCTCCATGTTTGATTAAGTCGCAAAAATCGTGCGAAACGGGCGGTACGCTAGTTTCAGTTAGTATTATTTTTTCGATTTATATAGGTGCTTAGGTAGGCCTATATATATAATTTAAATAGATTATTATTATATTTGAGGAGACGTCTTGATATATGTGTATTCATAAATAACGTTTTAATCTTCAGATAAGTCAAAGTCAAATCATTTATTTCAAATAGGCCCTTGTAAGGCACTTTCGAACGTCAAAATTTACAAAAAAATTTAATCGACTCTAGTAATTAATTAATTATAAGTTGAATGAAGCGCGAATTTGACAAGTCATTGGTTGTTGATTCATTTGTGTTGTTGTATTTTTTAATGAAATAAAAAATCAGCGTTCCTAATACTACACTAGGTTTATAGATAAATAACAAAGGCGTCCCCCAGTCTGCCCAGTTGATGACAATAGACTCGCCCCCCTATTACATGGGACTTAAACATAACTGGCCAAATGTGGGTGTACCTGTTATAGGTACACCTCTGCCAATCCCTTCGAGGAATATAAGCGTGATGTTATGTTATGTTACTAAAAAAAGATTCACTTAACACGTCTTATCAAGGAATTTTTCATCTCATACTATTTTGTGGAACTTCTTCTTTTCGTGTGGTTAGTGACTAACCTGGTGTCAGAGTTTTAAAGGCGCCCATGGGCCTCTGATTTGGCTTCACATGCCGTCGAGAAATATCTCTCAGGCATACCGGTTTCCTTACGATGATTTCCTTCACCATTTTTGAAGCAAGCGATAATTATACTAGGTATACACATGTATCCGAAAAGTCAGCGATGCGGGCCTCGGGTTAAAAAAAAGTTAGTTAAAGGGATACCGTGGCCCCTGGCAACGTACAGGCAACACTGAAGAAACACGGGTGGGTTTTAGTCAGTAACAGTCTGACATGCCCTCCCTTCCGCTCCGCCCAGAGCGGGTGAAGTTATTTGAAAATATCCAACCCAAAAAAAAGGCATACCGGTTTCCTCACGATGATTACCTTTACCGTTTTTGAAGCAAGTGATAATTATACAATACGCACATGAATCCGAAAATTCAGAGGCTTGGCAGTCCGACAGTCACATCACTAGGCTATCTCTGTTATTATGGGACTAATAAAATTGCATTTTAAAATGACGTATAAGGCTATTAGTACACTAAAGGCCGAACCCAATAACCTATTGTCAGTAAAAGACAGATCGCTATTGATGGTAGACAGTATAATTCGATCTGTCATTGTGTCACATTCCATTATGATTCCTAGTCACTGACAGATTATTGTGACGTTAAAACCATAGAGATAGGTTTTTCTATCTCCATTATGTCAAAACTGGTGATAGGTAGGTTATTGGGTTCGACCGTAAATAACAATAAGCCATAATCCACAAAATGAAACATAGAATGGTGAAAAATATTTGCCCCGGTTGGTCGCCAGCGCTTCTGTTAAGCTCGGTTCCTATAAACAAAAACAAATCGTTTCGCTTACATTTTTATTTCCAAACTGGGCGAATAAATACATTCGTACAGGTGATAGCTACTTCCATATGGGAGGGTCCACTGTGCAAAGCTTTGAGGTCTGCTTCATTATTGGTAAAGATACAAAAGTCTTATTTTTAACCGATAACGGTCCGTAAATTTATACGAATCAGCCATTAGTCGCGGTCGGTCGTCGTCGGTTCGAATCTCGGACCGGGAAAAGTGTTACGGCGTTTTTCATATGCAATCTGCCAATCTGCCTAGCCTTTTCCCAACTATATTGGGGTCGGCTTCCAGTTTAACCGGATGCTGCTCAATACCAGGATTTTATATGGAGCGATTGCCTATCTGACCCAGTTACTGGGTAATACGATACCCCTTGGTAAGACTGGTTGTCAGACTTTCGGGCTTCTGACGACCCGTAAAGACTGTCAAAGATCCACGAATGACAGCCGGGACCAACGGCTTAACGTGCTTTCCGAGGCACGAAGGAGTCTCGCTATGTAAAGATGGTCACCCATCCAACACCAACCCCGGCAAGCGTAGCTAAACCTGGGGGATTAAAACGGTCACTTTAGCTATTCTGCTAAAAGCGATTAATTTCCTCCAATATGGCAATATTTACACCAAATATGATTCAGATATGAATTGAATTGATATATTATTCAGTCACCATTTCACGAAAATTAGAGGAATTGCTAATGAATTGCTGGTAATTCAGGAAATGAATCCCTTTTAGCAGAATTGCTAAAGTGGCCGTTTTAGTCCCCCAGATGGATCGACCCGTGCAGCTGTTAATACTTACCCACGAGTTCCTCTCAATACATCTCGTCATATGACGTTTTCCATAGGACCAGATATATTTAAATATGGCCCATCCTCATCCTCCCAAATTACATAACATACTTGACTTTTACTGACTAAAACCCACCCGCGTTCCTTCCGTTGCCTGTGTGCCGGGGTTGCGATAACACTACGCCTGGATTCCCCAAAGGGTTAGGCAGAGGTACGTATAGTACCCATGATTTAAAAAAAAACCTGCCAAGTGCGTTCCGACACGCACTTGGCCGGTTTTCATGCACAATGAAGGGTTCCGTAGTTGGGATGAGTTTATCCCAAAAACAAACTTAACTTTGTATTTGAAAAACATGTTCTCCCATACATCGATATACGGTCAATACTCCAACTGCAAATGTAAGTTTGTAATCGCATTTTTTTTCATCTGTTTTAAACTTCAAAATAAATTTAGGTCTTTGCCCTTTATTTGTGCTGGCTGTGAGACCTTTCTTCCTGCCAAATTTCATGATTCCAGGACAACGGGAAGTACCCTGTAGGTTTTGATTTATTTGCGAGTATCAAAATTATGTCGCTTAAATGGCCGTATTTTTTTATTGCATTCACTTAGAAGCTTGATTTTTTTTAGAGCTCCAATGGACCACAGTCCAACTTATTTCTTATTAATTTCAACTTGACACCTCTACGCGTTCTTTAGAAAAGGTCTTGTCAAAGTGACGGACGGACATCGAAGTGATCCTATAAGAGATCCGTTTTTTCCTTTTGAGGTACGGAACCCTAAAAAATTTGACAATATAAACACATTCAAGCGCAGATTAAGGCACAAGGTAAATAACATAAAACAGACTATACTAATATAATTTCTCCAACACCCTAGAGGTAACTAAATAATGTTAATAGTAGGTACTAGTTAAAATCAATTACTTAAGTATCTCATTATAAGCGAACTACTAGTTTTACGAGTTCTTCTGAGAAATAAAGTTTATTAAACCCAAAAAGAAACAATAATTAACACATTACCTTATTAATCGGGTCACCAAGTGCGGATTGTCAAACTAATATTTATTATTTATTTAAACTTTCACACTCAAAAAAGTACAAAGGCGGACCTAATGCCTTAGGCATGCTCTACCAGTCAACCAAGGGTGGCAATATGTAGTACCTATGTGCCTAGCTTCTTTGCCGACTTTACGTCTATTCATAGTATGTGGGTGTGTAGTGTGTGTGCGTGTGTGTGTATTTATTTATCGTTCGTTAAGATTTCTGTCACAAAGCTGTCGACTTATTACGAACCAGTTGCTAATACATTTGTCCTTGATAAGGGTTCCTGAAGTCATGGCTATGTATAATTATCGTATCGTCTGTCGTGTTGCGGCCACTTTGAAGTCTTATCACAATAGTGTATAATTATTTTCTATGTATAGAAAATATGAACCTACTTTCGTAAATAACTGACTGATAATTAAGTTATGTACATAGATTTAAATAGTTAGATTCGCCTCTTCAAAAGATAGTCGCGTTTCTGTTTCATTTTGACACCTCTGACACATAATGACGCAGTGGCTTGACTTGATTATCATGGAAACGCTATTGAATAATGTGAGGGCTCACTCTTGTCAGTATGAACACTTTTTCACGTGACTAAGTACGTTGAGGGCAATTTTAGCGATTTTAATCTTTGGTTAGGTATTGAAAAACAACGAACACCCTACATATTCTTATCTAAGCACCCAACGAAGATAGAAACAAGAAATTTTGACGATGATGTAGTCATTAGAAAGGATTAATATGAAATTCCCTCTCTCAGAGAGGAGGCCTGTATCCGAGCAGTGGGAACATTATAGAATGATTATGCTTTTAGGAAATTATTTTGCTAAATTCAACTCGAAGTGTTGGAAAAGAGCTATACTTGGCCAACATTTTCAAAGGATTAGTAGCAGAGCGAGATAGTCGGGATTACAAACCCAGTTCAGCAGTGCTATTCTGTAACCATCTCACCGTGAAAACTTAGGTGAAGTGAGCGTGGAGTGAGCTGTCATTCCACAGGGATTGACACTATTGACAGCTCACTTCACCCAAGTTTTCACGGTGAGATGTTTACAGAATAGCATGGCTGGTCAAGAATCAGGGGCTAAATAATAACAGCCGTGCGGTCGATTGAGGGCTTGCAGCGGTCCGTTCGTGCCCGACCATTCATTTCATTACATATCGAGACCCGTCCGTGCCTTGAAAAGCACGTTAAGCCGTTGGTCCTGACTGTGATGCATAGAACTTTGACCGTCTTACGGGTAGTTAGAAGCCCATAAGTCTGCCAACCAGTCTTACCAAAGGGTATCGTGTTACCCAGTTACTGGGTTGTGGAAGTTAGATAGGCAGTCGCTCCATATAGAATACTCGTATTCAACTGCATCCGGTTAGATTGAAAGCTGATGCCAACATATTTGGGAAAAGGCTAGACAGATTGATAAGAAGAAGAAAAATCAGGAGCGTTAGCATAAATTAATATTGGATGCTTAATATGAGAGGTCAAATAATGTACCTATACTATCGAATGTTAGTCACCCATTAAAATTAATAAACACATTAGTAATTGTTAATACTTTTTCCTCGCTTGTGTATGACGTAGTAGGATATGATGCCAATAATGGGTTTGTTACTGGGATATTTTATTCAATTTTGTATTTTTGGCTCCCCGCCTGGGACAGGTTAGGTTTTCTCTTAACAATCCATAAAGAAATAGGTAGGTATAGTTAAATACTTTGTCGACGTATGCAGAAAAGATTGAAAATTATAAAATGTATTAAAGAGGGAAGCGAGCTCGAAAATTCTAACACCTCGCCTGGTATAAATTAGGACGCTGCCTGGCTGGAACTGGGGGGCCCTATGGGTCGCAGGGCTTTGGACATTTGCCCAGAGGCCATTGGAAGTAGGCCTCGACTGAAAACACTCTCAGTGAATGCTGAAGTGGCGAGAATTCATTCAATTCTATTTAAAGTCAGAGTCAATATAAATAGAGTATTTAGCGTGCTCTATTGCTTTTGTAGATTATAAAGGTCGCCTACGAGAAAAGAATACAATACTCTATATTAGAGTACGGTTGGCAACCTTAACATGCCCAACATTGAGATATTTTTGCCAGTTCTGAACGATCCAAAGTTCAGATACTGAACTTTGGATTGCGGCAACTGACATCCTCCGGGCAATTTACAAGTGTCTGCAATTAATAAGCTAATCAAGCTATAATTGGAATAAATGGGGAGTTACATGTTAAGTCTTTTTAAGAATAATTAATGGTTTCCACTCTGTAGCAATTATTTCTCTCTCAAAGATCTCAAATAACGAGAGATATAGCAATAATAGGTACAGAGCGCTAGGAACCATGACAAAGAAGGTATCCTAACTTAATATCATAAATGCGAAAGTGAATTTGTTTGTTTGATACGCTTTCACGCTAAAACGGCTGAACCCATTTGGATGAAATTTGGCACATGGGTAGAACATGACCTGGAGAAGGACATAGGCTACTTTTTAATCTTGATCGCAGACGAAGTCGCGGGCAATAGCTAGTGAATTATAAATGGACGACACATCATCTGAAATTCATATCATGAGCGTAGCAATTAACAAAATAAAATCTTACTTACTCTGTTAAAATGACACCGTAAACACTTAGGTGAAGTGAGCTGTCAATAGTGTTAATTCCTAGCATAAGCACAGATGGGACACTCCGCAGTTTAGGTATGAAGTACGCGGCGGGCTCGACTTGTTGGGCCAATTCAGTTAGTGTAACGTAGTCAGAAAATCTAAGAGTTACGCGATAGAAAGAGAGGCAACTTCTAGGTATTCACCTAGAAGTTGCCTCTCTTTCTATAACTGGAGGCCTTTAGCGCTGTGCGACCTGAATTGCACTTTATTGTGTCGTAGCAAGAGTCGCTTTTTATTTACCTACATTATGTTGCGGAGTGTCCCATCTGTTTTATTCTGTGGCATAAAGTGTAATGATAGCTCACTTCACATAAGTTTCCACATAATAGATCGGCAGATTTAAGTCAATTGGCTGAGAAATCAATAAGTCATCGTGAATCGTCCACAAACATACCAATTTCATCATCAATGTCAGTCTGTGTACCTTAATACAATACATAGGTACCTATATAGCGTCATGCGCACACACCGACATGACGATTCTCAATTAGTTATAGAGCAAAGAGCCCATTGGGAATTTGGGGCCTACTGGGGATCCAATAAACTCATTGTTATTTAGCTACTTATATTAGCTATAAGTTCTCGAGGGGCATGTGGCTAAATTATAACAGCCGTATGGGTCGATTGAAGGTTAAGCTACGCTTGCTACAATCGGTTCGTGGATGGGTGACCATCAATTACATATCGAGACACGTCGCCGTAGATCCCGGCTGTGATTCAAATCTTCGACCGTCGTCGTTACGGGTAGTTAGAAGCCCAAAAGTTTGACAACCAGTCATACCAAGGGGTATCGTGTTACCCAGTAACCGGGGTGAGATAGGCAGTCGCTCCATGGACAATACTAGGTATCCAGCTGCATCCGGTTAGACCGGTTCACTGTCAACAGAATCTTACAAATACTTACTAATCAAATACCTGCATTACTTTGATAGGTATACTGTGGTTATATGTCGGCAATCCGTTAAGGGGATGCATTTACAACCAAATGACCCCTTTTGACTCCTAAGCAAATGTCAAAAAATTTCGAGTTTCACGAGACATTTTATACTTTTTTTTATTAAACGTATATTATATTATTAAGATTGTAGGTCAATAATATTTGATTTATACATTAACTATGTATTACAAGTAACTATTATAAATATAACCCACGAAACATTGCGTAGATTTTTTTTCCTGTATGGTATTTACACTACATTTTTAAAATCCGTATGAGAAGAGAGTCTTATACCAAAGGGTATCATTTAACCCTGTTACTGGGTTGTAGAGGCTGACCTCTACAACCCAGTAATGATAACCATGAATGATAACCATGCCCATGCCATGGAATGATGCCCATCTGAATGGGCAGTCGCACCATGTAAAATATTGGTATTCAGCTGCATCTGGTTAGACTGGAAGCCGACCCCAGGAAAAAGGCTAGGTAGATTGATGAGAAGAGAGTTCATTTCTTCACCGATACGTCGTTACATTGTTGTATCCAATAAATTAAACTTTTTTTATTTTATTTCAGGTACTTATTCTGGTGCTGTGTGCTACTATCCTAGTAAATGAGGTCGCTAGTTATGTAATACTGCCCTCATTTAGCAAAACTGTCCAAAATGCTCTCGAAGTGGGTGCAGAGAAAAACATCTCACCGAAAAACGGAAAGTCGGAAGATTATAATAAATACAGCTACATCATAACTACCTACTTATAGTATTAACAGAATATTAGTTTTTATAAAAAATATAATTACCTTGTATTTTTTCATCGAAAATCTCAAGTATTTTATAAGAAATTATAAATATCTTCTTTCTTCTCCCTAAAATAAATATAGAATATTATATATTTTTAAAGATTTTATTTTTTTTATTCTGTGTGATGTGATGATAAATTATTTATATGAATTTAGGAATACCTAGTTTTGAGCTATATTTTTGTACCACTAAGATAAATTATGTTTATTAATGAAAATTAAATGGAATCATTTTCTTCGGAAAATGCAATCAATTTTCCTTACTGTTGTGATATTTAGATTCATAGGTTTATGTGTAAAAATCAGTGATAATACCTGTGTAAAATAGAGTTGTCAGCAGTTACTTAGCATTTTTTATTTCGTTCAAAAGTCACCATATCCGAAGAATATAATAACTTAGTAAGATATAAAAATGTCAGCCTCGAGTCTACCTCAGACCATTTTTTAAGGTAAATGTATTAAAAATATAATAATTTTAACTGCATTTACGCTTTTTTACCAAAATAAAGCATTAAAAACTGTATAATTTCCTCATACATATAATATGCCTACTGTCAAGTAGACTCTTCTTTATTTACAGCACTCATAGGTCAGAGACATATTTAAATAATTTACAGGCTTATCTAGCTTCCATTCCGGAAACATGTTCGTCACAGGTTACCGAGTTATTATCAATGTTTGACAAAAAATGCTCACGAACTGTGAATAAAATATGTTCGCCAGGGATAAATAATAATAGGAACAATTCCTTTCAATCTATTATATAAAAATCTCACCCTGAAAAGTAAGTTGAAGTGAGCTATCAATCCATCTGATACTAGGGATTGACACTATTGACAGCTCACTTCAAACTCACTTCAGACCGGCTGTTGAAGTAACATTATTTCTACTTGTCTTGTCTTGGCTAATTTGAGAAATTCCTCTTTTATCGCTTTATTGACTCCCAAGGCACAGATTTATGAAAAAGGAATTAATATTTTTCTGTTGTGGTAATAGGTTCATGACATTACTTAAGACAGCTCCAAGATTAAAAATATGGGTCTTATAGTTGCTGGGAATTTTCCGGTCAAATTAATGTTGAAGCATGCGGAAACAGTGTGTGTTCTTAATGCTGCGAACGCATCTGCGTCTATGGTGACAAAGCAATGCGTACCGAAGCTTCGTATGTTTTGCTAGCTAAAAAGTTATCGCGCTAATGCAGTGGTCGCATTAGCGGCTTCGCCACGTTTATTATGTACCGCCACCCGGGCGATAAGTGTTACGCAGCCCGAACTATCGCGACGATAACCGATAATGGTTGGTCACATCTGCGTGTATCGTGTCACTGTGCGAAGCTTTGTCACGATTACAATGTCGCGCTTAAGTCAAACAGAGATTGCAACTAACTAATAATCTTTATGAGTAACAACTGCCTCGTTGGTCTAGTGGTCGTAAATGCTACTGATGACCCTCATGGTCATGACACTACAATCAAACTACACCACACAAAGTGCACACATGTCTACGAAACCGGCTTCACTTCACTGTTGACAGCGCTCTGTCTTGATTGTCTATTTTAGTCTGAGCTAGAAGCCAGAAGTGGCCGCCACTTAACGGCCGCAGTGACAGCTGTCACGAAAATGATGGCGGCGGTTTGACTTTATGGTGTCAAAAAACGCTCTCTAGGAAAACAGACCAACTTTCTTACTAAATAACGTTTCCATAACGTTATTAGCCGGTAAATTACGGACACTACGTGGCGGTCGCCGCTTTTCTAAGAAACTGTAGCGTTCCCAGCGTGCTTGGTCGACAGAATGATCCCACCATGAAAATTGGTTTAGTACAAAATTTAAAGCCATACAAGGCCATACAATGATAGGTAGGTACCTACAACGAATTCTTCAAAACGCCAAGTGCGATGTTGGTAACAACAAGCCCATTCTCATAGAAACAATAGCCTAAATAGTTACCCACTTTGTGTCGAATGTAAACATAAATATTTGCATAGTCTCCCTTTGTTCATTTCAATTGAAGTTGATATGCTATCAGCCTACTGAGTAGAAAAGGGCCTGACAGAGTAGGTACTAATTATTATTCACCAGTTACATACATTATTATGTGCGTATCAAAACAGGTAGGTTACTAAATATACGTCGTCTATTGTAATTTATAATGGATTTCCGCAAAGTCACGCCTGAGTCAATTTACTATACCTGCCATGCTATTCTGTAAACATCTCACCGTGAAAACTTGGGTGAAGTGAGCTGTCAATAGTGTCAATCCCTGTGGAATGACAGCTCACTCCATGCTCACTTCACCTAAGTTTCACGGTGATATTTTTACAGAATCGACCGGCTGTTATAGTCGCGAATCATATTTTGATCAAGATAACACTGACCAGTAAATTGCAAAAAAACGTAAGAAAAATTGAATTTCAGGGGCTACTCGTACATCTGCGGATTCACCTTAAAACAAGTACATTGCATGGGGATCCCTACTTGATATCGAAAGTTGATGATTCTATTTTTAATATATCGAACACGGTGTGTCGATAATTCAGTGGTACGATGTTTTA
Source organism: Agrochola circellaris (assembly GCA_914767755.1). NCBI lineage: Eukaryota > Metazoa > Arthropoda > Insecta > Lepidoptera > Noctuidae > Agrochola > Agrochola circellaris. The sequence goes on from OU611843.1 coordinate 10,196,302, forward strand.
TTCCATCGATGCTATATGGTGCGATGTAACGTTTGTGCGAAAAATTCTGTTGCGAAAAACCCTACAGCGATTGCTCATTAGTTCGGTAATTTCTTAGTTCGATTATATCGGTTCGAAACGCCTGCTGTTGTCCATTCACATTTAATTGATTGAATCGACGTTAAGGAAATACATTAAATACCATACATATCTTCACGTCCATTTTCCTAAAATGAGGAAGACATGATGGGTAAGTTGGTAGTTCGAAGGGTAAGTTGGTAGGTTGATGGGTAAGTTGGAAGGATGGTGAATACGTTGGTGGGTAAGTTGGTAGGTCGAGAGGTAAGTTGGTGAATAGGTTCGTGGGTAAATTGGTAAGTTGGTTGGTTGGGGGGTAAGTTGGTAGTTCGAAGGGTAAGTTGGTAGGTTGGTGGATAAGTTGGTAGGTTGGTGGGTATGTTGGTAAGCTGGTGAATAGGTTGGTGGGTAAGTTGGTAGTTCGAAGGGTAAGTTGGTAGGTTGAGGGGTAAGTTGGTAGGTTGATGGGTAAATTGGTAGGTTGGTGAATAGGTTGGTGGGTAAGTTGGTAGGTCGAGGGGTAAGTTGGTAGGTTGATGGGTAAGTTGGCCGGTTGGTGGGTAAATTGGTAAGTTGGTTGGTTGGTGGGTAAGTTGGTAAGTCGAGGGGTAAGTTGGTAGGTTGATGGGTAAGTTGGAAGGATGGTGAATAGGTTGGTGGATAAGTTGGTAGGTCGAGAGGTAAGTTGGTGAATAGGTTCGTGGGTAAATTGGTAAGTTGGTCGGTTGATGGGTAAGTTGGTAGTTCGAAGGGTAAGTTGGTAGGTTGAGGGGTAAGGTGGTAGGTTGGTCTGGTCGGAGGATCCTACCTTTTCTATGGTGGATGAGTGAACTTTAGACCCTATTCCTCATACCCCTAAAAGGTAAGTTGGTAGGTTGGTAGGTTGGTGGGTAAGTTGGTAGGTCAAGGGGTAAGTTGGTGAATAGGTTGGTGGGTAAATTGGTAAGTTGGTAGGTTGGTGGGTAACTTGGTAAGTTGGTGAATAGGTTGGTGGGTAAGTTGGTAGGTTGGTGGGTAAGTCGGTAGGTTGTTGGGTAAGTTGGTAGGTTGGTGGGTAAGTTGGTAGGTCGAAGGGTAAGTTGGTACTTACCCTTCGACCTACCAACTTACCCTTCGACCTACCAAGGTCGAAGGGAAAGTTGGTAGGTTGGTGGGTAAATTGGTAGGTTGGTGAATAGGTTGGTGGGTAGGTTGGTAGGTCGAAGGGTAAGTTGGTAAATAGGTTGGTGGGTAAGTTGGTGAATAGGTTGGTGGGTAAGTTGGTAGGTTGGTAGGTCGAAGGGTAAGTTGGTAGGTCAAAGGGTAAGTTGGTAGGTCGAAGGGTAAGTTGGTAGGTCGACGGGTAAGTTGGTAGGTTGGTGGGTAAATTGGTAAGTTGGTAGGTTGGTGGGTAAGTTGGTGAATAGGTTGGTGGGTAAGTTGGTGAATAGGTTGGTGGGTAAGCTGGTAGTTCGAACGGTAAGTTGGTAGGTTGGTGGGTAAGTAGGTAGGTTGATGGGTAAGTTGGCAGGTTGGTGGGTAAGTTGGTAGGTTGGTGGATAAGTTGGTTGGTTAGTCAATAGGTTGGTAGGTAAGTTGGAAGGTTGGTGGGTAAGTCGATAGGTTGTTGGGTAAGTTGGTAGGTTGGTGGTTAAGTTGGTAAGTTGATGAATAGGTTGGTGGGTAAGTTGGTAGGTTGGTAGGTTGGTAAGTTGATGAATAGGTTGGTGGGTAAGTTGGTAGGTTGGTGAAAACGTTGGTGGGTAAGTTATATTGTTATATTGGTGCGATGTAACGTTTGTGCGAAAAATTCTGTTGCGAAAAACCCTACAGAGATTGCTCATTAGTTCGGTAATTTCTTAGTTCGATTATATCGGTTCGAAACGCCTGCTGTTGTCCATTCACATTTAGTTAATAATCTTGATCGATTGAATCGACGTTAAGGAAATACATTAAATACCATACATATCTTCACGTCCATTCCTAAAATGAGGAAGACATGATGGGTAAGTTGGTAGTTCGAACAGTAAGTTGGTAGGTTGAGGGGTAAGTGGGTAGGTTGGTGAATAGGTTGTTTGCACCAGCCGTTTGGTACTTACCCCTCAACCTACCAACTTACCCCTCAACCTACCAACTTACCCCTCAACCTACCAATTTACCCTTCGACCTACCAACCTACCCACCAACCTACCAACTTACCAATTTACCCACCAACCTGCCAACTTACCCATCAACCTATTCACCAACCTGCCAACTTACCCATCAACCTATCTACTTACCCACCAACCTACCAACTTACCCTTCGAACTACCAACTTACCCACCAACCTACCAACTTACCCAACAACCTACCGACTTACCTACCAACTTATCTACCAACTTACCCACCAACCTATTCACCAGCCTACCAACTTACCCACCAACCTATTCACCACCCTACATATTTACCCATCGACGTACTAACTTACCCCTCAACCTACCAACTTATCCACCAACCTACCAAATTACCCTTCGAACTACCAACTTACCCACCAACCTACCAACTTACCCACCAACCTACCAACTTACCCACCAACCTATTCACCAGCATACCAACTTATCCACCAACCTATTTACCAACCTACCAACTTACCCACCAACCTGCCAACTTACCCATCAACCTACCGACTTACCCACCAACCTACCAGCTTACCCACCAACCTATTCACCAACTTACCCACCAACCTACCAACTTACCAATTTACCCACCAACCTACCAACTTACCCCTTGACCTACCAACGTACCCTTCGACCTACCAACTTACCCTTCGACCTACCAACTTACCCTTCGACCTACCAACCTACCCACCAACCTACCAACCTACCCACCAACCTACCAACTTACCCACCAACCTATTCACCAACTTACCAACTTACCCACCAACCTACCAACTTACCAATTTACCCACCAACCTATTCACCAACTTACCCCTCGACCTATCAACTTACCCACCAACCTATTCACCAACCTGCCAACCTACCCATCAACCTACCAACTTACCCCTCGACCTACCAACTTACCCTTCGACCTACCAACTTACCCTTCGTCCTCCGAACTTACCCTTCGACCTACCAACCTATTCACCAACCTACCAATTTACCCACCAACCTATTCACCAACCTGCCAATTTACCCATCAACCTACCAATTTACCCCTTGACCTACCAACTTACCCTTCGACTTACCAACCTACCCACCAACCTACTAACTTACCCAACAACCTACCGACTTACCCACCAACCTACCAACTTACCCACCAACCTATTCACCAACTTACCAAGTTACCCACCAACCTACCAACTTACCAATTTACCCACCAACCTATTCACCAACTTACCCCTTGACCTACCAACTTACCCACCAACTTACCAATTTACCCACCAACCTACCAACTTACCTTTTAGGGGTATGAGGAACAGGGTCTAAAGTTCACTGATCCGCCATAGAAAAGGTAGGATCCTCCGACCAGACCAACCTACCACCTTACCCCTCAACCTACCAACTTACCCTTCGAACTACCAACTTACCCATCAACCGACCAACTTACAAATTTACCCACGATCCTATTCACCAACTTACCTCTCGACCTACCAACTTATCCACCAACCTATTCACCATCCTTCCAACTTTCCCATCAACCTACCAACTTACCCCTCGACCTACCAACTTACCCCCCAACCAACCAACTTACCAATTTACCCACCAACCGGCCAACTTACCCATCAACCTACCAACTTACCCCTCGACCTACCAACTTACCCATCAACCTATTCACCAACCTACCAATTTACCCATCAACCTTCCAACTTACCCCTCAACCTACCAACTTACCCTTCGAACTACCAACTTACCCACCAACCTATTCACCAGCTTACCAACATACCCACCAACCTACCAACTTACCCACCAACCTACCAACTTACCCTTCGACCTACCAACTTACCCTTCGACCTACCAACCTACCCACCAACCTACCAACCTACCCACCAACCTACCAACTTACCCACCAACCTATTCACCAACTTACCCACCAACCTACCAACTTACCAATTTACCCACCAACCTATTCACCAACTTACCCCTCGACCTATCAACTTACCCACCAACCTATTCACCAACCTGCCAACCTACCCATCAACCTACCAACTTACCCCTCGACCTACCAACTTACCCTTCGACCTACCAACTTACCCTTCGTCCTCCGAACTTACCCTTCGACCTACCAACCTATTCACCAACCTACCAATTTACCCACCAACCTATTCACCAACCTGCCAATTTACCCATCAACCTACCAATTTACCCCTCGACCTACCAACTTACCCTTCGACTTACCAACCTACCCACCAACCTACCAACTTACCCAACAACCTACCGACTTACCCACCAACCTACCAACTTACCCACCAACCTATTCACCAACTTACCAAGTTACCCACCAACCTACCAACTTACCAATTTACCCACCAACCTATTCACCAACTTACCCCTTGACCTACCAACTTACCCACCAACTTACCAACTTACCCACCAACCTACCAACTTACCTTTTAGGGGTATGAGGAACAGGGTCTAAAGTTCACTGATCCGCCATAGAAAAGGTAGGATCCTCCGACCAGACCAACCTACCACCTTACCCCTCAACCTACCAACTTACCCTTCGAACTACCAACTTAACCATCAACCGACCAACTTACAAATTTACCCACGATCCTATTCACCAACTTACCTCTCGACCTACCAACTTATCCACCAACCTATTCACCATCCTTCCAACTTTCCCATCAACCTACCAACTTACCCCTCGACCTACCAACTTACCCCCCAACCAACCAACTTACCAATTTACCCACCAACCGGCCAACTTACCCATCAACCTACCAACTTACCCCTCGACCTACCAACTTACCCATCAACCTATTCACCAACCTACCAATTTACCCATCAACCTTCCAACTTACCCCTCAACCTACCAACTTACCCTTCGAACTACCAACTTACCCACCAACCTATTCACCAGCTTACCAACATACCCACCAACCTACCAACTTACCCACCAACCTACCAACTTACCCTTCGAACTACCAACTTACCAATTTACCCACGAACCTATTCACCAACTTACCTCTCGACCTACCAACTTACCCACCAACCTATTCACCATCCTTCCAACTTACCCATCAACCTACCAACTTACCCTTCGAACTACCAACTTACCCATCATGTCTTCCTCATTTTAGGAAAATGGACGTGAAGATATGTATGGTATTTAATGTATTTCCTTAACGTCGATTCAATCGATCAAGATTATTAATTAAATGTGAATGGACAACAGCAGGCGTTTCGAACCGATATAATCGAACTAAGAAATTACCGAACTAATGAGCAATCGCTGTAGGGTTTTTCGCAACAGAATTTTTCGCACAAACGTTACATCGCACCAATATAGCATCGATGGAATAAAACATCGTACCACTGAATAATCGACACACCGTGTTCGATATATTAAAAATAGAATCATCAACTTTCGAAATCAAGTAGGGATCCCCATTGCATGAATGGGCCGAGTACCTACTATTCCTCAGCAAGATAGCGTACTTGGTTCAAGGTCCAAAGGGAGTAACCTCCTCACAACGCGAGCCGAGTCAAGACAACTGCCTCTGTATCAGACTATTCAGCTTTAGTTTCTCAAGATGTTGATTTAAACTGTTCGCTATCGTACCATTTCCTGACACGATTATCGGCATAATAACGGTCAACATTATATTCGACACGCTCGTAACATCATTAAGAATATCGGTAGGTACTAGATTCATACACAACAATACCTACCACACGCTGGTAACTTCATAATTCATACGATATTTTCTGCGAGTTCAAATCATTCATTAATTATTATTAGTTGCTCTGGTTTCGGGCTGTTGAACTCGGTTACTACGGGATATCTAAAAAAAAACGTTGCTAGGCATGTAACGGGTAGGTATGTACCTATGTAGGTACTTGATATAATTTGTATTAGTATTAGGATAATTATCGTTAGGCTATACAGGGCTATGTTGAACTATACAGGGGTGGCAGGGACATCGACGCGAAAACTAATACTATAGATTCGGTATAAGATTCTGAAGAACGCAGGGGGCGTTGAAATTTTTGTCGATTATTTTTTTTAAACATCTGTTATTCCATACATGTTACATGTTACATTTTGACCGCGTATTAAACTTTTCTATGGAATAGCTGTTTTTTTTTAAATAACCGACGTAAAATTTCAACACAGGGGAATCGTGTACTGAATCCACGGTATCAGTTTTCGCCTCGATAAATATTAACATATTATTAAGAGGCTTACAACAGCTAAAGCGCGGTCACTGTCGGACTGCATAGAAATGAAAGAGAAGCGCGATGACACGACGCAGGTAATTTATTGCAAAATATGAAGCAGTTAGTGATTTACAGAAAATCTATTGATTGGACTGGAAAATTAAAACACTATTATGCTAATATGTAGCTTGTAGAATAATCTGACAAAAAATCAGAATGATTGCATGTAAATTAATATGATTTTTAATCGTTAAAAGAAATTTTCAGAGGTATCTTCATGATTTTTTTCTATCGTATCAAATTAGTTGTATTATGTTTTCAACACACTATCATACTAGCATATATCCTGAAGAATATCATATATTTTTCTGATTTTGTTTACTGCAGTGGATCATATTCTTTTAGGCATTATAAAACTTGCGTTTAGGCACGTTTAGGTCCTGTAGTCCCCTTAAGATATTGATGAATTCCTACTTCGATAGCATCTGGTAGGTTTTTGACGGGCTTCTGCTTGCGACTTCGTCCGCGTGAAATTTTTTGTTTTAATATATACGCCTATGACACTCGGCATTACTCGGCAATACCAATACTGCAGCTTTCCATTACTGAAAGAATTTTCGGAATCGAGTCAGCAGTTCCGAAGATTCCCCCGACATACAAACTCACAAATTTTACCTTTTTATACCTACCCAATAAAATGTATATTTTTTTATTATTTTTTTATTTATCATCTGAGTCTGAACTAGATAAAAATATCTGTATCTCAGACATCAGCGCTCTTCCTTATGATGACCATTACAATACTAGCTTAATTAGACATATTGGTATATCTTTACACAGGAAACAAGTTTAAAATAAAATAAAATAACCAAACGGGTACATATGTGGAGTGTTAACCTCTCGGTGAGTAGTATGTGAAAGTGTGTGAAAGAGTGAGAGAGGGTGAGTATAGGAGTTTACTATTTCAATATTTTCAATAAGTTTTCTGTCTCTTCATAAGTGAGTTTACTAATAAATAAAGTATGTATCACTATTGGTGGTTATTATTATTTGAATATGACCAATTATTGAATTATCAGAATATTATTTCAGGTAAAATAGTAATCCTCTCCATAATAACGGAAAGTAGCAAATAATAACTAACTAAATTGACAATAATATGTCAATTCAAATGAAACACCGAAATATCTTCCCTTATTTTATTCTTGGTCTGTACATGAAACGGAAATACATACGAACACCGAACAAATATCCAACATAATGAATATATCTTAGCTGCAAGTATCATCTGCCCTCCTCCTAGTGGATGGCATGGGTTCCTTGTACCGCTGCATAGACCTCCAGCACGACTTGGCAGAAGCACTGTAGGTGTCCATGTACTCTGTTCTTCCAGGGAACTCCGCAAACCAAGTCTGTATCGACTTTGGAGCCAGCCCCGTGTGGATTACACCTGGTAAACGATAGTTAAATTATTTTTCTGACTGTAAAACCATCTAAAAAGACAAAATTATATCTTTTTGACTAGGTGTCGTTGGTGTTTCCTATTTAAAAAAAACCTGGATACCCAGAGAATAACATGTAGAAACAGTCAAGAATGCTTTTTAGGTAAAGAAATTGAGCTTTAAGTTGTCCAGAACCAGAAGTCAGTGTGGAGTTCAAACCTAGCTTAGACAGCTCCACATCTCGACACAGTACTCTACCAACAAGTACCATTTGTGTACCAGTTTTATGGAGCTCAACCAGTCGACAGTCCACACAAAGGACATTATTTTATAGGTGAAATAGTTACTTACGGTTCACTGAAAACCTTAACCATACTTAGAACCTTGTCAAATTATACGATGAAAATGGCGCCGCCAAAAATGTGACGTTGGTTATTAAAAAGTTTAATGTAACTAAGTCCAAAAATTATCAACGTTTTCGTAAGTAAGGTGATGGTACCTGGAGGGTTGATCGTTGGTCTGACAGTGGGGGGTTTGTCGGTGAAGTGGGTCGGATCCTTATAACAACGTAAGATGCCCAGACTATTGGCCTCCATCGGTATTGGAGCATTGGACTGGGATGCTGCTATAATGTTTCTGTAGTCCGAGACTGGGAATGCTGCAAGGAAAGAATTTAGGCTATAGAGTTCAGTAAGTAGGTAAGGTATCAGCGGTACACGGTGGATATCAGCGGGCTAACAAAAAAATTTATCGAGAAAAATAAAAACATCCCTACTTAACCCACGTGTAGGGGAGGTACCCTAAACAAAATTATAAATATATTATACCCATGCCAAATTACAGCTGTCTAATACTAACAGTCTCTGAGCTAAGCCGCGGACAGACAGACAGACAAACGGACATGACGAAACTATTAGGGTTCCTTGTTGACTACGGAACCCAAAAAAGTTTGTAAAAAAAACCCAGCTTCTGTCGTCGAGATTGAACTAAAATAACAGCCACCAACTGCATCAGACTGCTTGAAAAGTGAGCTTAGAACTTTTTAGTTGCAGTCCTCTTTTTTATTAGACTATTTATAACACAATACAAACACCAAGTACCTATATCATGAAACTACTGTATGTAATAAAACGAGTACTACGAGACTACTTAAAATTACATTCTTAGCCTGTGTGAGTAATTTTAATTAGTTGATTTGACCCCGAGCTGACCCGCCATTTATGAGTTAGTCATAATAAGCGCATTGTTCCCGTTGCCGCACAAATGAGATCAACCAAATGAGAACGTATTTCTTATACAAGGGAAAGTTATTGTGATAACATTATCGAATGTATAATGAGCCTCTAATGTTCCCATCGCTGGGACACAGACCTCCTCTCTTAAAGAGGGATTGGGCTGTGTAATCTACCACGTGGAACCACCACGTGGTGAGTGCGTGTTGGTAGATGTCACATGTCTTCGAATTTTTGGTTCTACCTATACCAGTTTCCCCACTATGTTTTCCTTCACCGTTTTGAGAGCAGTGGTGATGAAATTATTTATAGAAAGTACAGAGCATACCTTTTTTTTTTTTTTTTGAGCGTTGGAAATTATCAAATAACTTCTCCCGCTCTGGGCGGAGCGGGAGGGCGTGTCAGACTTTTACTGACTAAAACCCACCCGTGTTCCTTCCGTTGCCTGAGTGCCGGGGTCGCGATATCCCTTTCGGACAAACCCGCAACCCCGGCAGGCATTGGCCCTTCCGGACCCCGTCAGTTGGTGCTGACATCTCTTTGAGGCGCGCGTGGAACGCAACGCGCGCTCTTTGTGCGCAACGCACAAAGAGCATACCTGGGTTCGTATCACGACCTACAACTTTTAGGTAAGTTGGGGGTTTATCACATATATTATCTGTATCATTATGCAAAATAAATTAGAAAGAGTTTAGGTTTAGAAAAAGTGATCAATAAAGATCACTTTCTTAGAAGTTTTTCTAGGTTCACTATGATTAAGTAATTATAATTCCTTTGTTTAAGGACAAAGGCGTTGACGAAACTTTTTTCCTCAAGCCTACTCGTATAACAATACTTCTGCAAAAAACCACAAGCTTATATACCTATACCTACTTACCTACCTTTACTAAAGAATAAAGATACTTTGGATTTTCTTTGAATCCTCAGTAAATCGAAACGCCAACTTCATTACCATTTTTGTGGTAAAAAAAATAATTTATATGCTAGTTGATTCTTTGACATGGTCTCGTTATTACCCTAGAGCTATGGAATATCAAAATGAACACGTTGTATATCTTTGACTAAGCATATAGCGACCAGTGATAGCCTAGTGGTGTGACCGTCGGACTGCCAAGTCATAGGTCTCGAGTTCACCTCTGACTTTCGGATTCATGTGCGTATTGTAACTATCACTTGCTTCAAAAACGGTGAAGGAAAACATCGTGAGGGAAATGCCTGAGAGATATTTCTCGACAACATGTGAAGCCAAGTCAGAGAGCCATGGGCGGCTTTAAAACCCTGACACCAGGTTAGTCACTAACCACACGAAATGAAGAAGACTAGGCATACGGTTGGTTTTTTCGCGAAAATAAACACAAATAAGGGCCTATTATAAATATACGCTTAAGGAAAAGGAGAAGGACCGAGCAGGCTAACAAAAAAACAGTTCATACTCACATCTTTTCTTGAACGTGGCCTGATAAATCGTCATCATTTTCCCGTCGAGGTCATCGCAGGGGTGATCCAGAATATCATTGGTCACATCCACCATCTACAAAGTTATTACAAAATACAATTTCTAATTATTATTTTTTAACAGCTATTCCATACCAAAATGCTACTATTACTATCCGATCGAAAAGTATGATCAAAATGAATAAAGAAAAGTTTCATTTCACACTCAAATATATTTATACTCCATTTGAAATAAGATAAGACATTTAAACAAACCATTTTTACATTCCGTTTACCGATTTTGACTTCTATACCGTAGGCATAAGGATGGCATTAAAAGCAAAAAAGTGGTTACAATACCAACTGTTTACTGTAGCTGCCATTTGTCATGCGATCAACGCAATAGAAGTCGAAATCGGTTGAACGGACTGTAAAATAGTATATTATGCAATTAGTGAATAAAGGACGGATTTAAAGCGAGGGCCATAGATGAATCACGAGCAAGTGAAGGATTCTAACGACTGAATCACGACCGAAGGGAGTGATTCATGATGATTGAATCACGAGCGTAGCGAGTGATTCAAGTGTTAGAATCCTGAACGACGCGAGTGATTCATGGCCCTCGATATAAATCCGTTTTATTCATGAGTTGCATACTATACTTTATACCATGACTACGAGAAAAAGAAAGATTTAAGCGAAGATAGACATTTAATTAAGAAAAAAAACTGGCCAAGTGCATGTCGTACCACGCACATTGAAGGGTTCCGTAGTTGAAATGAATTTATCCCAAGAAAAAACTTAACAATGTAAGTAGTTGAAAAACATTTTCTCCCATACGGAATGTATGGGAAGATCATGTTTACCAAACTGCAAATTGAAGTTGGTCGATTATTACTCGTTAACCTATAAAGCCTAATTAGCAGTGATAGTTTTCCTTTTAATTTCGTTATATATACTACTGCTATGATTTTTTTCACAAATCCAAGTACAACCATTTAGCTGGCAGGGGGGGGACACTTGACTCTAACAAAAAATTTCAGTTAAAACCTTACTATTTCGCAAACGGATCCCTTAATTAAAAAATGATTTTCACAAACTTACAATATTTTTGAACGACCTTTCCAACAATACCCCATACCACGGGGTAAATGAGAAAAAAAAAATATCTCCACTTTACGTGTAGGGGAGGTACCTTAAAAAAATCTTTTTTTTCTTGATTTTATTTCACCACTTTCTTGGCGTGATTAATATGTATACATATGCCAAATTACAGCTTTCTAGTACTAACCGTCTCCGAGCTAAGCCGCAGACAGACAGGCGGACATGGCGAAACTATAAGGGTTCCTTGTTTACTACGGAACCCTAAAAAAAAGGTTAAATTAATTAAAATGTACATTACAATTGAAACAATTACTACAATTAAGAGTAATTTTCTTATTATTGTTATTCGGCTGGTCAACTTGTGAAGCGCTATAAATATATTTCCTGTGTATCGAGTATTTTTTCGCAAGGAGGTTGTATAGCATTTAGATGGAGGTCGAATATATTGGTGTGTTCTAAATTCAAACACCAAAACAGTGATTAAAAGAGCTTTTTATTCACTGTTTTCAGTGAATAAAATAAGCTTTTTAGAGGGGGAATGGTATAATAGTATATTATGCAATTAGTGAATAAAAGACGGATTTAAAGCGAGGGCCATAGATGAATCACGAGCAAGTGAAGGATTCTAACGACTGAATCACGACCGTAGGGAGTGATTCATGACGATTGAATCACGAGCGTAGCGAGTGATTCAAGTGTTAGAATCCTGAGTGACGCGAGTAATTCATGGCCCTCGATATAAATCCGTTTTATTCAAGAGTTGCATACTATACTTTATACCATGACTACGAGAAAAAGAAAGATTTAAGCGGAAATAGACATTTAATGAAGGAAAAAGGAATGTTGAATTAAGCTTCGTGCAGACTGGTGCGACGTGACAGCGCGACGCGATTCTCACAAAACAATTTCAAAGATTTTCACGGTATAACAATGACCGGTGTCGTCGCGCTGTCGCGTCGCGCCAGTCTGCACGGGGCTTTAATTTACTTGCACATTAAAATTGGAACAATTACTAAAAATTAAAAATAATTTTCTTATTATTATTAATAATAATCAACTTGTGAAGCGATATTTATTTCATGTGTAGCGAGTATGTTTTCGCAAGGAGGTTGTATAGCATTGAGATGGAGGTCGCATTATATAGATGTGTTCTAAATTCAAACACCAAAACAGTGATTAAAAGTGCTTTTTATTCACTGAAAACAGTGAATAAAATACGCTTTTTAGAGGGGGAATGGTATAAAAGGTTTTTTTAAATGTCTAATCTTATTTCAAATGGAGTATGGTACTTACTCTATAAATACCTTTTTTTTTTTTTTTTTTTTTTTGTTCCGGGGTGGAAAATCCTCATGGATGTCCTCCGCCCTGGGGCGGGCGGAGGGGTCTGTCAGACTCTTACTGACTAAAAACCACCCCGGTGTTCCGACTCACACCTACGCCGGGGGTCGCGGGAACGAAAGAATCTTCCGCAACCCTCGGCCGGTGCCGGCCCGCCACTGCGGGCCTCCTCTCGGGTCAGGGGGGGGAGTGAGGTGTTTGACTCCCCCCGCGACGTCTCAGAGGGGCGCGCGTGGAACACTACGCGCCGCCACCTCGGGTCCTGATGAGTGGGGGGCGACGGACGTCCCCGAGTCCGTCGCCCCTGGACCCATTTAGGGGGGCCGGAAGAGGGCGTTGTCCGCCCTCCGCCGACGCCCGGTGCGCCTGCTGCGGGCCGGGTGAGTGGACGAGATCTCCCTCTCCCTTTCCGCAGCCTCCTTCTGCGAGACGACTGTCTCGCAGAAGGCGACCACCGCGTCCCAGGACTCGGCGCCACCGACCATAGCGTTCACTACGGCCGGCAGCGACAAGTCACTGCCTACTTCTGAGATGAGGGCACGGCGCGGCTCCTCCCAAGCGGCACACTCTGCCAGCGTGTGCCGCGCCGTGTCCTCCCGGCAGTCGACGCAGTGGTGACACCGGGCGTCCGGCTCCCTGTTTATGCGACACAGGTACTTCCCGAAGCAACCATGCCCCGAGAGCACCTGCGTCACCCGAAACGACAGGGAGCCGTGCCTCCTCCCGAGCCAGCGGTCGAGCACCGGCCGGACCGAGGCCGGCGGTAGGGCGCGAAAGCCTGTCCCGCCATTCCGCCACCAGGACCTCGCGAAGCTGAGACCGATGCAGCTCCACGTGTCGCTGCATCGGTCGCTCGCCTCGCGCCCGCGCTTCCTCGCGCCACCGATACGATGACGCGAGTACTTTCGCCTCCAGGTCCCAGGGCGGGGATCCGGCCAGTGCACAAGCCGCCTCGTAGGAGATCGTGCGATATCCCCGGATGACTCTGACGGCCATCGCCCTCTGCGGTCTCCGCATGACGGCGATGCTCCCGGCCGTCAGGTCAGCCGCCCAGATCGGGGCCCCGTAAAGGGCCATCGATCGCACGATCCCCACGTAGAGCCGCCTACAAGCGGCGCTCGGGCCCCCCAGATTGGGAAGCAGCGTTGAGAGCGCTCCAGCAGCGCCCAGCAACTTGGACTCTATAAATACCTACTCCAACATGTTCAAATTCCTGCTAGCAAAGCCAACTCTCGTAGCAAGTCTCAAACTGTAGCCGGGATAACGCTACGCTGCTACGTTATACTACACCGCTACGTCACACTACGCCCCTTCGTCACACCACAACACTTCTACTGACTACGCTGCTACGTCATACTACGCCGCTACGTCACACCACAACACTTCTACTGACTACGCTGCTACGTTATACTACGCCGCTACGTCACACTACGCCGCTACGTCAAACCATAACACTACCTACTTCTGAGTACGCTGCTTATGCTACATCAGACTACGCCGCTACACCGCTACATGGGAGTATGCTGCTACTATCAGACTACCACGTAGGTATTCCTATAACAATCCAGTTTACCAGTTTTCCACATTACCTGCCTCCGCAGCTGCTCATAATCGTGGCATAGCTTCTGCTCTTTCTCTAACAGCTGCTTGTACTGCTCCACTCTCGGCGAGTAGGAGTGAGCGTCGCAGTGACAGTATGGAGCCACCGGGGCAGGACGCACGACCGGCTTCGCGTCCGGGATGGGTGGCTCGCATGGCCTGGAGACCAAGAGAATTTATGACGACGTCAGCTGCTTTTAGCTGAACTTATTTGTAATAGGCCCCTCAAAAATAATTGATGCCCTCATTTGTAAGAATTGGTCTGGGTGGTAAGACCTGTCAAACCATCCTGAGTAAATGATAATCATGTTTCAATGTATATTTGTTGGTTTGCGTAAAATAAAAGAACAATACAAGCATTCACAAACTCCATGAACACTAAATGAGTACATAAAGTTATATATTTTTTGCATTTTATTGTTATGTCCTTTGTAAGTATTAAATCGTGTATTGTACGTATCTAGTACAAGTCACGATTTCAAAGATAAGTGCACCAATAGATACGCAGTGCGACATGATCATGGTTTGTCCCTTTATCTAATGAGTAGATATGGATTGTGGAAATCCATATATAAGTGTGGGAAATAAACTCTGTTGCTACCTATTTACAACCTTTACTAAGTACGAATGAAACGAATGCATTGGTAGGTACTAAGGGGGCCAAGCGAGTATTGCTACCCCACATAACTTACACCGCAAAGAATGAGTCAACGTACAATTACGTCCAATCAATTTCTAAAGGGTGAGGCTCTCTTTGCGTCCTTGGGGCGCCTTCAATTTTGTATGCATCGTAAATTCAGCGACACATTTGCGCGGCATGATTGAAAGAAATTCTGTCTACCTATTCCTATTATGTGTACATATTCCGTAAATTTTGATACTGCTGATAACTACGGGTCAAGTGACATCTAAAGCGCCCCCGAGACGGTCAAACGGTTTGCTTCAATCACGCAGATTTTGGTTTGACTCAAACCATTTTGATCGTTTATACAGCTAGTTTGAAAGGTTTGTCTACCATTCACGGGTTTGGAGCTTGTTTGATGAAATTTCATATTTTTGATGTGTTTGACGCGTCGTTTGAACGTCTTCCGACGCGTTCGAACAAACACGGCTCAGTTTGCACTGAGTTTTGTAAGAACCTTCATCCATCCTCTTATAATCATCTGGTGCGGTAGTTTCTAGCATTCTCTGTAGATGTTCGTGTGTGAAACGAACCATATCTTAATTTGTACCATTATTCGGACCAATTTTTTTTTCTTTTCTTTTTATATTATATGCAGGAGATTAATGGATTAATGTAATAACCGCAAGGAAATCGAGATCCTTGTTCGAAGGCATTTCACAAGTCTGATTACAGCAGCGTACAGTACTAAACTGCGCAGTGCCGTGATGAACCTTCAAACCGGCATCAAACGGTTTCATCAAACACGTAATGCTTGTATCAAACTGTTTGACCGTCTCGGGGGCCCTTTAGAAGCAACCTTGGCTTCTCTAATTTAATTTCTACCCACAAAACTTGATACTCCAATATTATTTTCCATTCGGTCGCGAACTCAATGTGGTTGAGAATGTATTGAGACACACGGTAGGTAGGTAGGGACAAACGAATAGGGCCACGCCGCGACTACTGGTGGAATAGGTACGACACGAGGTCACATAGGATTATGCAAACATTTCAACCCAAGTGCATTTGATACATACTGTACCTTTCCCTGATCAGCAAAATCAGCCCCGGATCTAGAAACTTTTCGAGGCGGGACAAAACCTGCCGCCTGCCGCGCCCGGCAATCCCTTTTTAAATAAACTAGGACGTATCGGACATAATTAGGCTAGGACAGGATAGGGTTTGAAATAAGTCGTGAGATTATAGCATATCAGAATTAGCTACAATTTTACTCTTCAAGACATATTAACCTGATGTGCGGTCCAATTTTCGATTTGAATGCAAGAGCGAGCGTAGCGAGGGCGATTTTTTAAAATTTAAACTAAAAAAATAGACCACAGAAGCGCTCATCGAGCTCCGGGTAGAATTTAACAGCGCCCGTTCACAATCCGCTCACACCTCACACCGTTTGATGACCTATACCTACGCTAATCAGTGATTTTCTCAGTGCACTACCCGCAGAGAAATATTATAAGTGCTGCGCGTCTCATTTATTGCAAAGTTGCGGTGTGCACTTGTCGGCCACGCTTGAATTTGGCGCCCCCTGTCGTAGGCGCCCGGGGCACGGGCCCCAGTTTGCCCCCCTAGATTCGAGGCTGAGCAAAATATGAGTACTTAGATATAAACCGAATAACTGGCACTAATATAATAGCTCAAAGTGGGATAAAATAGGTTTTTGCCTTAACAATTCTGTCAGGCGCTTAGTAATTTTAAAAAGTTGACATACTTTCCGACGATGGGTTTTGAAAACGGCCACTGGTAATCGGTACTTTGATTTGTGCTGAAATCCATGGTGTTTTTGAGTTTCTGAAAATAATCAGTTTATCTTATTTTCTTTTCTAAACTTTATCCGTCAACAAAGTGTCATTTCTACCAAGCTTACTCACTTTAACTTATTAAATTAATATTTTTAAGATTTATTATTACTACTTTAGCTAATTGACACCCTACATAATTTAGAATTGCTTTTGAAGCCAAAAATTTGAGCTGTAGAAGAATTTCTTCAATGAGGGAAGATAAAAACATTTTTGAAGTTTTGCGTTTTTTTTCTTTTGTTGCCCGGACAGTGTTTACAATTATTGCAGTAGTTTTTCGTTTTCCGAGAACCTCTATGAGTAAAACCAAAAATACATATAAAGCTTTTTTATCAACCAACTAAATTAGATTGTGTATAGTTTTCGTGTTTCTTCTCTGTCACAAGAGTACTTCTTTTAATAGCTGCCTTATAAAATTATTGCCACCTAACAAAAAGTCTTCTTTTGCTGTAAAATATTTCCTTTTGGGAAGAAAACATACACATTTAAAATTTAATATTTTTGGAAAACGCGACATTTATTTAATTAATTATTAGTTTTAAGATTTGCTTTTATATCTTTTGCATCTTTTTTTCTTATGAATCTTTATATTATATCTTTATTGAAGTTGCAGTTTTTTAATGGTTACTTTACTTTTCTACGTATGGCTACATTACAGCAAACTTCAAATATTTCTGCTGTCAACATCGTTGTTTTCCTGTCATCCGTCATCAAATCAGCTGTGTATCACACACAGAGAACATGTAACATAATAAATGTGCGTATTAAAATTATTGGTGTGAAAATGTCCACTGAGACATCTGATAAAAAATCAACTCAATGTTTATGATAAATTCACGGTGGAAGAGACATGGCGCGCCGGAGGAGCAGCGGCATCACGAGCCTGGGGTTTAACCAGGATCAAGGTTTGTGTTACTTCCTAGTTCGTCAACCTGAGTTCTTTGTTCTCAGGTGGTGTTATTATTATTCATGTTTGGGATGAGCTAAGTGTGTTGGGAGGCGAAGTTGGTGTCGGTGGAGTGCGCGTGCTGCGAGGTGCGACGCAGGCAGTGCGCGGAGCTTCCCTCGCCACGATCTCGCGTAGCTGCGCTCTCCACGTGTTGTTTATATTTTTAGTGCGCGCCCACGCGCAATTTCCATTCTTCGCAAGTCCGCTCACTATTGTTTGGGCGTTGGTTTTGTTTGCCCTCATACTGGCGCATGTACTTGTAATTTCAAACGCAATTTTCATCAGTTTTCAAACGCACGTCATAGTGTTATGATCTTCACTTTTCCTATTGTTTTGATAAACAGCTGTTGTTTGTTTAGTATGTTAACTATCTTGATTCTGGTTTGTTTCTAATGGCGTAATTGCTGTCTGGTTTACAGTATACTCATACGGTACAGCAACGGTAATAAAATCACACCACTATGAATAAATTTACATACAAATAATCTGCATAGTGCTAAGTGTTTATTGTTGCAAAAACAAAACTATAATTACTGTATCGTCATAGCACAATAACACACCCATTGTAATAATTAATATTATTCAAAAAGTCTTATTAGATAAAGGAGTTCTTTGTTCTATATATATATTTCCTGGGTTACTCATAGATGTAGTTATTCACTGAATGTAATGATTGCGTTACTTTGTAGGCTGCTTCACGTGCTGCCTTAAAACCGGCTTGCGCGTCTACAATGTGGAGCCACTTGTTGAGAAAGCTCACTACAGTAAGTATTTCTATATATTAAGTTACTATTCTCCCTACTTCCGTTATGATTAGACACAGATGCTCAATGCCCTTAGGTTAACAGAAATACTTCAATGATAATATAATATTTGCAATATACACTCTTGGCAGTCCGGAATGGTTCCTGTGCAGCAAACTTTTCAATGTTGATGTTGGAACCTTATTTGTTACATATACAAGACCGCTCTAGGATTTTTGAAAGTTAATCAATGTTGCCCCACTACTCGCCGGAGAAGGCAGAAAGAGAATAAAATAATGAACGACGGAAATGAGAGGAACTCTCAGGCTCTGAGGGCTCTTTTTCTTTTTTGCCTTGTCCAATCAATCTGTCAAATGAAATGAAATTGTTTATTCTGTAAATAGGATATCGGAATCACTTCTGTATGTCATATCAATCAATCTGCCTAGCCTTTTCCGAACTATGTCGGGGTCGGCTTCCAGATCTTTTACACGTTATATAAATAATAAAAATATAAGCCACATGGACTCGACGTTTCCTACCAGGCTACCCCTGAGAATAAATGGTGAAACAAACTCTGGAGTCCAAGTCTCTTTTAAAGTCCAGACATAATCTTGGTCAGATCATATGAGGACCATGTGGATTAGTGTCTGAGATGGTCTTCTGCAGAAAGAACCACACAGATTTGGAAAAACTGATATTCTACTAAAATCATGAAAAATAAGAAATAGAATACTTAACAGTAAATACAGACTACTTAATTTGAAAATAGCTTTGACCTAGAATGTGTGTGCACATTGTAAACAGAATTTAATTTGTAGCTGTAACTTGAGACATAATCTTGGTCAGATCATATGAGGAACCACGTAGATTAGTGTCTGAGATGGTCTTCTGCAGAAAGAACCACACAGATTTGGAAAAACTGATATTCTACTAAAATCATGAAAAATAAGAAATAGAATACTTAACAGTAAATACAGACTACTTAATTTGAAAATAGCTTTGACCTAGAATGTGTGTGCACATTGTAAACAGAATTTAATTTGTAGCTGTAACTTGAGAGTATATAACTTTATTTTTAGATACTTACAAATTGTGTTTACTTGTTTAATAGAAAGATTGATTGATTGTTTTTTTTTTGTATTTGGTAAACAAATTCAATACATGACGAAAATACATGCTTCAGAAGTCAGATACGTAAAACTAAATAAGTAAAAATCATGTATTTAAATTTATTTTAACTTATCCTACGAATTTGAATGAGAAAGTTTGTATATTTGAATGTTTGTTTCTCTATCACGCAAAAACGGCTGAACGGATTTGGATGTAATTTGGCACACAAATAGTTTAGAACCTAAATGAACACATGATACTTTTAATCCCGGTCGTACGTTCTCGTGGGATAATTTGGGACATGCACGCGGGTGAAGCCACGGGCAAAAATAAGTAAATAAATAAAAGTCATGTGTTTAATATTAATAATTCTGCTAACAAACGATGTACCCAAATTTCGAAATTGAACGGCTATATTATTTATATTATTTCATTAATTAATATTGTTTTTTCTTAATTTACTTAATTGTTTTTATTGCATTAATTTCAAATGAAATCATGCAAATTATATTTGGAATGTTGGATTATATTTTGGCAGATATAAAAATATTTTATGCATTTTTTTTATGGAAGCTTCAATGTGTATCTCATCATCGCAGGTACGCAGAAGTGTACCTACCTACTGTTCAACTATCAAATTTCGCAATATTAGGCCTCAAATCACAAGGGGAGAGTTTATTGTTATTTATTGTAAAATTTCTACCCCTACACGCGTAGCATTTAAACGGGTTTTGTCGATGGAAGAATTATAGATAAAATGACAGATAAACAATCACAATCTGTGATTTTGTCTATTCTTTCGTCGGCAAAATAAAAAAAATATATAATTGACCAATAAGTAATAAATTTCATAGGTATTTGAAAAAGTATTTTTTTAAACTAAATAATCTTCTATTTTATTGATAAAATAGCATAGGTTCAAGGGGTAAACGGTACAAAAATTAAACAGATAGTTTGTACACAATACAAAATTAGCATTTTAAAATCGCACCATCGTACGACGCATAACATTTACATATATTGGCTTTTGTGAACTTTAAAAAGACACATAGGCACCTATGTGATGCTAAAACTTGTAAAAAAACAACTTGATTGAATGTGCGGAAGGCGGAAAACTGGATACGCGTTTAAGAAAAACTTATACCCAAGTGTGGACTGAGATAGTACTTAATTAATGTATTAAATGTCACTGTAGGTTCTTCCATAATGGTTTCTCCCACAGAACAGATAAAAGAGGTCTTCCTCTACAACAACCTCCTTTATCTGCTCTGTAGTTTCTTCGAAAATGTTTTGGGGCAACTTAAACATTGGTATTAAAGGTTCTGCCAAATCGCTGTTGCCCTACCTGTCCTCGGAAGGTCGGATGGCAGTGGCCCTGTGTTATCTTTGGTGAAAGAAGGGCCTTTTAATCAACTGATCCTGTCGTTGATGACACCCATCCTACGGCCAAATCTCGGTTGCCCTGCGACCCTCGAAGGTCAGATAGCAGCAACCTTGTAACCTCTTTGATTAAAAAAAACTGAATTTCAATCAGCTCAGCGCTATCGCAGTCTAATGCTGGACATAAGACCTTCTCTGTGTCTCACAGTGCCACCTCTTTTTCCGTCTTTTGAGCTGCATTGCTGTTAGGAAATTTATTTTATTTTAATGTACATAGGTATATTCTATAAAATTATAGCAATAAATGTAAACGGACCGAAAGTGCCTGGATCTCACGACACAGGGAATCCTAGTGTGAGTTCCAGGAATCAACGCATTCGAATGTAATTTCTTATAAAATAAAATTATTCTTTATTCTTATTCTTTATTTGCAAATATATTGCCTATACAGCATGCGTTTGAAAGGATAGGATGAAGATATAACAAATTAAACAGGCCTTTGTCTATCATTCCAGTAAAGATGACATCATTTCATCAGCCTAGAAATCGTGTACAAAATGACGTGCTAATTCCGACGCATTTAAAACAAAATTACCATACCGTCCGAAAAATAACCAGTGTCAATGATCATGCTAATGATGCGAAAAACACATGCATCATTCATTGATCGTAATTCGGCCTGAATGACTTTCGAACATGTCACGAATTCACAATGTTTGACCATTGGAACTCGATACGTAGTCAGGAGTGAATGAACTCCTATATTTAGATCGTTCTGGCGATCTTTGATTGAAATCTTATCCTAATCTGAACGCAGTCCAAAAGTTTGCGATGATTTATCGTTTTTTAATGACAATGCACTTTACTCTGGGTTTATGAAACTAAATGAAAATGACAGTGAGCACGTCTCAGAAAAATCTGGTAAGTACCTACCTACTTATCTATTTTTTCAGCCAAAGTATTCTGCGAAAATACAATGCATAAATTTCAGTGTAGACATGGGAGTACCCAGCTTTTGGCCCAGGGGGGGCAAAACAGAAATTTCTAAAGCCGCGGCAAATGTTTTACCCCATGTAGGGTGTAGTGGAAACACCTGCAGGAGATCCTAAGCTACAGATAGTTAAATAAATAAACTGTGTGCTTGCTTGCTGCGTTCGCGTATTTTGCATGATACAACCACAAGAAATGTCGCACAACGCGGATTTTTCTAAAATTAATGCATAATATATTGTAATTGTGAAGTAAGTCTCAACGTGAGTCTATATAACTTTTATCGACAAGAATAGGTACGTAGTCATACAAAATCTAGAGGGAGGCAGCTGAGTGTAGATTTTGCTACAAAGATATTTCCATCTTGAAAAACCTTCTTAGATACCGGGTTGGTTTAACCCACTTGCTACAGAATCGACTCCAATCCCAATAAAAATCAACAGAAACATTTCATAAATCTTGAAAATTTCTAGAAAGCGAACACATAGGTACCTACGTACAAGGCGGTAGCTATGTATACCTATAAGCTGAATACATGTAATCAATCTCGGGCAAGACGCGTGAGTCATCTCATCGTCAGCTAAGGAAAACCGGTTGTTTTTGTTACTTGACTTAACTTGAGCAGTTCTTAAAAATACAGTATTTTCAATGAGTCAATGTACGCTTTAAAAGATGCTAATTCACACAATTCCAATCTCGAGACCCTCGAGACTGTCAGGTCATTGGACATTTTCTACTAGACGGGCCGTTCACCACTTTTACAGCCCTGTGGACATTGAACCCAAGTCCTAAAGGTTGCGCTGACACGAAATAAGTGAGCGATGCAAAACAAATAACAATTTGAACACGAAAATGTTTACCAAATTGCAATACTTTAGTCAAAATTTTAGCTGATTGGCAGTAGAATAGATTCAATATTTCTTTGACAAACTGGTAGTCTCGTCATGTGATGCATATAATATTAATGAGACTCTTAATTTATCCAAATCCATGACCAACAACATCCTGACGAATTCATAAATAGGTGGTAAATACCTTCCGTGCTCATTACGTATTCGTCGTTTGCACACCAAATTCTAAGCTAAGGTCATGGGTAAGCGACGTATGATACCGTCGCCTTTGTTGGCATACCGCGAGTATATTGTTCCGTATACATAACTTGGGCAAATAGATCACGAATTACGAGCAGTGCGTAGGCGCAATCGGGCCGTGAGAATTAATTATATTACTTATACCTGATAAATAATTTAGTAACGTAAGCGTAACGCTTGTGACAATAACATTATGAAAATATGATTATTATGTACACAGCTGTGTAGTATGTACCAAAATCAAGTGACGCCAAAAGTTACTTAAAACTACGCACATTTTTTTTTTTTTTTTTTAATTTGTTCCTTAACTTACATTCTGCCTTTTTCAGAATTAAACTTAAAAATAACGCCAGTGATAAAAGAATAGGTAGGCGGATGCGGAGGAATTGCATAACACACATAAAATAACTCGCAATTTCTTTCATTTTGACAGTTCAGACACGTTCATTACGTTATTTACGTTGTTGAGCAGACGAATTTATTAAAAATATCCTTGTAAACTCTCGGATTGTGATTGAAACTGTGTTACGCAATTTTGTTAGAGTGCTGGAAACTGAGAAGAGACAGAGGGAGAGCCTAAACTCCTAAAGATAGCAGAAGTCGAGGCTCATTCGCGCTATCGGGCATTTATTCATCTGGGTTTTTGACAATCTGTCTGTGTCACAAAAGCTGGCTTGTTAACTTAGCCACACTTTAGAAATATATCGAACCATAAACACGATAGAAGAAGAATCTCACCATCTCTCAAACCTCAAATCTCATAGCTAACATTTTCTTCAACTCCAGGCAAGGAGGAGCTCGGCGATGTGTCCCTCTGCGAGATGGTGTTCCGCACCAACTGGCTGCTGGTGGTGAAGGCGCGCCGCCCCTGCAGCCTCATGCTGCTCGACGATCAGCAGCGCGCCTTCAAGGCAGAGGTGCTCTTCAAGTCGCCAATCAGAGCGCTGAGAGCGAGGAAGGACAAGTAAGATACTGTTTTTGGTACCTTAAAAGCTAGGGGAACTCTGGCTGGTGTCATGTTTCGTTGCTTGTAATCATACCCGGATTATTATTTTTTAGAAGCGGGGCAAAAACTGCTTTCTGCCGCTCCCCGTCAATCCATTATGGGAGATGTGCTAACGTAGCCCGCGAAAGTAAAATTTTCTAGAATTGAACATTTTGGCAGCCACATATTAATCACAGCAATCCAACAGGGGCGCCACAGTTTGTTAAAAATAAAGAAATAGAAAGATTATATCTGCTGCGCGTCTTATTTATTGCAAAGTTGCGATGTGCTGGGTGGTGCACTTGTCTGCTACGCTTGAATTTGGCGCCCCCTGATGGTGGCGCCCGGAGCATATGCCCCGCTAGATCCGGGGCTGGTTGCAATGCTTGCAGTTCTGTTATTTTTGTCCTGTGAGTCAGCTGTACTCAGCGGGCACTCAACGCCCTACATGTACAATATAACAACGCTGTTGGGCCTGTAGAGATACTCTAATTCGTCTGGCATGTTTATAGAAGCTCAGATTGATGGCTTTCTAACCATCATGAAAAAAGGGCTGCCTCCTTATTGTACAGAATCTGAACAAGCTCCAAGAACAGCGTTCTGAATTTAATAGTGTCAATTTGATTTCATTTGTTATTTTTTGTGGTTTACAAAATTCTTACATACCTACTTACTTACTGACACAAATCATGTCCGTAATAGATGTATGGTTTGAAATAAAGTAATTACCTATTATGTCTCTTGAAATTTCTCGGGACCTTGGGGTCCCAGACCTTTGGAAGACCTACGAGGGGCCCAACCCATCTCGTAGAGGCCCGTTAGACGTTTTTTATTAAATGACACAAAAACCGACGATTATCTTTGTTCCCACTATGTGCACCCAAGGACAACCCCCGGTTGGTGTAGTGGTGATGTTGGTGGACTATTGCAGTATATAGAAACAAAAATATTGGACTTCGGGGTGGTTAAAGTGAATTGGTTATCTAGTACTATGGAAAGACGATGCCTGCCTGACCAATGTTTTATATTAAAAACACAGACAAAATGGCAGGGGGTGACTTGCACATTCATTTCTAAAGCAGGTTTTTCTGCACAGGTGGACCTCTCCTTAATAGACAGATTCAAAACTTTTTTAAACTTTCATAGTGTTTATATAGTACAGACGCAAATCTCACATGTACAATACCCCAGACAAACTGAAAGGCAAATGTTGTCTCTCGAGGAATAAAAATGATAGCGCTTATCGCAAAACCGCAACATCGCAAATTCGCAACAACGTCAATATTTGCAAAAATCTGATGTCTGATTATATTTAAGCCTTATCTAAGGATATTAGCAGTTAGCAGAACCCTGTTTGATCAGGAATTAGTTCTGAAGAATCTAATCTGGATGCGGGAAATGATTCTGGATCTGCACAATCTGAATGATTTTGAAGGATATTGCTAATTCATTGCTTCAATAGTACATACAATAAAGTCTGCAAACTGTGAAATCAAAAATACTACCTCATTCAGTTGTAAAAAATTAATAAAGGAAATGTTGCAAAACTCTGGTTATGGTGATTCGGAACAATTAATCTAGATGCCCTGACCTGACACTACATCAAACGATATACAATGTGAACAAATACGCACACACTCACACACCACACTCACATCACACGCACACAAACACACCAGCCATGCTATTCTATAAACATCTCACCGTGAAAACTTGGGTGAAGTGAGCTGTCAATAGTGTCAATCCCTGTGGAATGACAGCTCACTCCACGCTCACTTCACCTAAGTTTTCACGGTGAGATGGTTACAGAATAGTACTGCAGATATACCATACAACACCTGAAATCATCTCTCAAGTCTCCACTCTGGAATTCGTACCCCGAGCCCCTAGATACAGACTAACTGTCTAATTTGGGGTTCACTGGCAAATAATATTTTGTAACATAGCTATAGGTAATATTTGAAGCAATTCATGTCGTCTCAACTTGATGTTTACCTGTCAACCTGCTTACTGTATTACCTGGACAATAAACTATTTCTATTATGTTCGAAAAAAAAGTCGGTTCAACAACGTAAATAACGCAATGAATGTTGTTGAACTGTCAAAATGAAAGCCATTAATGTGTTTTGAAATTATTCGCAGGTAGTCACTTAGAAATTTAACAGGAAAAAACAAGTAAAGGCAAGCTCGAAGCTTGAACACTATTTACAAACGATTCAAACGAGCTACGTCGTACAAATTGAGAATATGAAATCAAGAAACGTGACCAACCCAGCTGGGCCAGCCATTAACAAACGCATAGTATATCGCCTTTAGAACGATAAGATAACGCCAACCTTCACCGAATAACCCAATAAATTGTAAAATATTGACACCATTGGTCATTGTTATAAATATAATCATTAACGTGTGTCCGTTCTGATTGATGGATCGGTTTATGAATGTAAATAAAAACATTTTTTTTTGTCCTTGGGACTGAAGTTGCCCTCGACGACGTTGTAAGAATTCATTCACCTCTTCAGAATGGCGTTTTGAAGGATCTCATTAAAGAAGGCTATAAAAAAAATTATAAGTACTTAAGTACCTACTCGTACCTAACATTATTGTGTATATTTTATTTAAAAATCCTCCATCCAAATAATTTCTCAAAATACGTATTAGTAATGAGATTTGAGGCGGGTAATGTAACATTACCCGCCTCAAATCATTTTGAAATATTTCGCAATAGGATTTATAAACGTGCGGTTGGTGGATGCCCCTTTCGCCTGACACAATCATTTATTTACGAAACCAAAATCCATCAGCCGAAAAAATTAAATACTTAATAGCTTCTTATTTTCTTAGCCATAGACAACTTGGAAATAATCTTTCTTTTTTAGAAACATTCAACACTCCGGATGGCCACATTCAATCAAGTTTTAGCAAAACCAATGAAGTGTCGGGGATTCGGTTCGTTAGGAAACATTAATTAGTTTTGATTAATGAATCAGTTTTAATTAACGGGTTCACAACAATCGTGCGTGACTTCTGTCATTTCTGCGCGGGATTTTCATTTGAATGACGCACTTGTTTATCTATTATTAAAACCGATTGTAATAGATTTATTTGAAGACTATTCGGTGATTCATGCTATAATTATTCAGATGTTTCAAGGAATGTTAACTTTTATGCAAAAAGTGACATTGATTTTGCACCAATTGTAAACTGTTGTCACCTCTATTCATAGTCAGGTAGTACCTACTGTTTTGATGCACCTTTGTTTTATTAGTTTTCCATTTCAATCCTAAACAAAGGAATTATAATAATATATACTGGATGTAGACCAAACGAATATAGCCAAGAGCATTCTTTTATCGATTTCCTTGATATTTTAGTATAAATAGAATTACAAAAGAATGCTCTTTACCTGCTTTTAATCAAAGAGAATTCGTCCAGAGTGGGGATACAGTCTACCCCCACTCTGTTAAATGCTCCTTCATTCGCTCGTTAAATTCTCCTTCAGTCGCTCGTTAAATTCTCCTTCATTCGCTCGTTAAATTCTCCTTCGTTTGCTCGTATAGTCTAAATCCACCTTAACTGGAGACCCAAAGTTCCTTCGCAATGTTCTGATATACCAGCCTGCGTCATATATGGAAAAACACAAAGTTTTATTGTCAAAAAAGCTTCTGCCCGCGACTTCGTTCATAAGGAAGTCGTAAGACAACACAATATACTAAAATAACAGTAACATTTTTATAAAACTTCTCTGTATACTATACTACCTAATGGCACAATAACAGTAGATTGTAAACATAGGATTTCTCATAATGCCTCTCCCCCACAGCGGCGGTTTTGCGATATCACGATTATGGGTCCCTTGTTCGATACTTCTAACAATCACCTAACCATAGCTGACAGAAGAGGCCTAAACTTCATGTATTTCTGTGAACGTTCTACGAACTATCATAAATAATAGTAGGTACCTCAAAATGTAAAAAAAGAATCGTAGAAAAAAGAAATATCAATAGTTGGGAATCTAACTTACAACCACAGGTCTGCGAAGCAGTCGTAGAACCGCTAAGCTAATTGCTTTGTTCGAAGTCGACTAAAATAGCAGTTCTTAAATGTTTATGTATGTAGTACTTTTATGGAGCTAAGCTGTCAATATACAATTGACAGCTTAGCTCCATATAAGTATAGCGCTATGATATGATAATCCTTGAAAGGTTAAATCTATAACTTTCTGCAATATTCTAACCTTTTGGCTCGTCTTTTACAAATTGTGGTAAACTGTTAAAGAATACGAACATAATGCAATATTGGTCATTCTTCATAGCAAAAGTTTTTTATTTTTATTGAAGTCGTTTGTTTTTGTTTCCTTTGCCGTTAATTTTGCAATTTGTACGTATAAAGTGCTAATACTCAGCTCATTTAAAATTACATATTAGATTTCATAAAAAAACTCCTGCAAAAACCAATGGACAACAGTTTTCACCCGTCTTGTCTATTGCCCAGAAAACTGCAGCCATTCTTATCATCCAAGTTTCTTCGCTTCTCCAGGGTGGCGGTGGTGCTATCCTCCAGCATCCAGGTGCTATCACTACCGTCCTTATCCCGCGTGGCGCTGGTCCGGACGCGGCTGGGCGCGCGGCCTCTATGCGCGCTGGCTAGCGAGCCTTCCGCGCCGCATCTGTTGGCTGCGCCCGCGCATCGGAAGGGATCGCTGCAGTTGCTTGTAAGTATTATAAATAATAATATACATCTTTATTACAGACCAGATGGCTCAAAACCTTATTTTTATAAATTTATAAATAACTAAATGACCGGGTGAACTTCGTACCACGTGAGACAGCTTTTTTTTTTGTCAGCTGTTGCCTTTGGGTTTTTGCTAATTTTCTTTTTTCCTAAGACAACAACAAAAAAAAAAGTTATTCAAAACGGTCGAGCCATTTTCGAGTTTTTGCGAGACCAAAACGAACGGCAATTGATTTTTATACAGGGTGGCAGGGGCATAGACGCGAAAACTGTTGCCAAGGATTCAGTACGTGTTTCTGAACCCCCTGCGTTGCAATTTTATAATATGAAAAGTATTACAAAAATACTATAAAATGGCACAATACATATACATACACTACACACACACATAAGCTCACGCCTTTTTTCACTAGAAGAACATAATACATTTGCACGGCTATTTCCAACCACCATTTGTAGGTCTTGGTAGCATACATCCTATCAGGAAGATCCTTAACTATACGGTTTCAACACATACCAACCCTGGACATGACATATACAATTCTGCTTCTCTGAATGGCTTTAA
Source organism: Agrochola circellaris (assembly GCA_914767755.1). Lineage (NCBI taxonomy): Eukaryota > Metazoa > Arthropoda > Insecta > Lepidoptera > Noctuidae > Agrochola > Agrochola circellaris. Next base: position 10,225,874 of record OU611843.1, read on the forward strand.
TAGCGCGATCTACAGATGTGTTTTAGAGCATGGAGCCCTCTTCAATTGTCCTGAAGACGACCACCGTGTTTTGGACGCCAGAAGGCCGACATAACTCTCAAGTTTCCCCAAGGCTAACAGGAGAGAAAATTCATGAGTATTTTTTTCCACACGGTAAAACGTTTTCCTGCTAAATTGGTGATGCTAACTGGTTTCGTGGTGAGAGTAATAGCTCACCCCCCTATTAAATGAGACTTACACTTAACTGGCGAAATGTGGGTGTACTGTATGTACACCTCTACTTTACCGTTCGAATGTTATGAGTAATAGCAAATACAGACCAAAAAAGTAATAGCAAATATAGACCAAAAAAGTAATAGCAAATATAGACCAAAAAAGTAATAGCAAATATAGACCAAAAAAGTAATAGCAAATATAGACCAAAAAAGTAATAGCAAATATAGACCAAAAAAGGCCAAAAACACTTATCGTGCTGCCTGCAATATGGTCGCACTGTTTGCGGGATGAGAATATCTCTCTATCTCGAAATCTCTTTATTTCGAGAATGGTCGCGCATTGACGTGGGAGGGACAACCCAAATCAGGCTTGGGCTGCCCCTCCCACATCATTGCCCGGATATAAGTTGCGAAACTAAGGCCAACAAAATAATAACCAATTTTGCTTCCAGGACGTGACGCGTGCAGTAAAAGGCGCCCACTCCTCGTCTCCAGCTGTGATGGGCTGCCACCAAACCGAGCTGGTCTGCCTCAGTCTGTCCGCCAACGGTGCTCGACTAGCCACCGCGTCTGAACGAGGCACCATCATCCGCGTGTGGGACACCGCCACCAAGCACATGCTGCACGAACTGAGGCGCGGCTCTGACTACGCTGATGTCTACTGGTGAGTGTTTCTGAGTGAACAACGGGCCCTAGCCAATACCACGTCTGAACGACGCCCAAAACAAAACAAAAAAACAACATGATGTTTTTTTTTATTTCTTATGTTTTTTTATTTTAAAAACTTTTTGTAGTCTTTAGAGGTCAACCCAAGACGTTTAAAAACATGTTACACATTATGTCTTTTACGACAATTTAACAGTTTTTCCTCAAAAACACGATGTCTGAGCGGTTAGTTTCTTAGCCCATGATGCTCGAAAATCGAAATATCCTTGTGTCGATGTTCTAGATGCATTAGTTAATCAAAGATCAAAAATAAAAATTGGACAAAACAAAGGGTAAAAAATAAAAATGTTAGGATTTTTAGGACCTGTCATTTTTTGTATTATCCATAAACAGTTCTACTCACATTTTCGTTGAATTGTTTCCAGTATAAACTTCAACCAGTCAGGTTCGCTGGTGTGTTGCGTGTCAGACAAAGGCACGCTACACGTGTGGACGGCGCGCGGTGCGTGGACGCACCTCGCCGCCGCACACGCGAACCCCGACGTTAAGGCTCTGTGCGCTTTTACCGATGATAACACCGCTGTCTGTAAGTACTCTCACACACACTTGTTTTTAACTATAACCCGCATTCACACCCTTATGCAGGCCTCTCACTTTAAGAAATACTTGCGAAAAATTAGATTTGCACAAGTATACATTTACGTGTGTTGGTTGAATTAGCACAAGTATCCGAGCCATTTGGTGTCACGCAGACTTATACAAGTCTAAACTTGCGCAAGCATATCGTTACGTGTGTGGCTACCATTATACAAATTGTGATATTTGTTTCCGCAAGTCTTGTAGAAGTTGAAAAACATGTCGTGCATAATACCAGTATCATACATGCACACAAGTAACTTTTGGCGCGTGGCCAAAATCGGAACTAATGCCGTCATCTTGTTTTTTCAATACATTTTACAACAGCGCTCTTTTGATCGATTCCAGCGATCTTTTGGCGCTCGAATGACGTTGACAGGTGGTCAACGTCATTCGAGCGCCAAAAGATCCTTGAATAGTTTAACCGAAAACGCTGCGCCTTAGGCATGCGCGGCGAGGCGGGGGGCGGTACGCCGTGAGTTTTGACGAATGAGCGGCCTGCACTGCCCCTCCGTCTCGCCGCGCACATACTTAAGGCACAGTACAGCGGTGTCGGCCAAACTATAGCAGTATATTGACGTTGTTTCAGACATGTATTGTTCACCTTTTTGCACATTTTTGACAAGTTTCCTTCCAGTTTTGTACACAAATAGTCTAGTTTGATTTATAGTAAACGATAAATCAAACTAGTGACAACATGTTGAAGACTTGTTTTAAGTATATCTAGGTGTCATCGAAAGTTGAGGCAACATCCAATAGTAATCTTGGACATATTAAAACTTCCACCTGTCTACTAGTGATCGGTGATAAGAATAGGGGAAGACCAAAAAGCATATGAATAGATAGTATGAAAGATGATATTAGCCTGTCATCACAGATCACAAATAAATTAGGATAAAGGCACGTGGATGATAAAGACATAAATTCACTACTTAAATTACCAACTCAATTTAGTTTCCTAATATGTAAACAAATACGAGTTTTTGGGAAAATTACTTTAATTCTTACTCATAAAGTTCAGTTTACGCTACAGTTATAACAATTTTTATGACTTTTTCAATAGCGCTATAGTCATTCTAAAATCAACTTAATTTATATTGAGATAAAGTTCATATTTTTTCAAGTGGAAATAACATCAATTGGAAAGAAGGATTTGAATAGACCTTACATCATCACCTGAGTAATGTTGCATTACATGCGCAAAACAATCAATTCTTACTTAACGTTGTCTGTCAAAAAACAAGGCGCCATCTTGCACTCCATCTGGCAACATCGTGCGCATCACGTGTCGCGCGTCAATTGTTTCCAAGTGCATTCAGGAGTTATTCATAACTTCAATAATAATGATCACCTTTTTTTTTTTTTTTTGGATGGGAAATTATCAAATAACTTCTCCCGCTCTGGGTGGAGCGGGAGGGCGTGTCAGACTTTTACTGACTAAAACCCACCCGTGTTCCTTCCGTTGCCTGTGTGCCGAGGTCGCGATATCCCTTTCAGACAAACCCGCAACCCCGGCAGGCATTGGCCCTTCCGGACCCCGTCACTTGGTGCTGACATCTCTTTGAGGCGCGCGTGGAACACAACGCGCCGTCGACCCGGGCCTGGTCCCTATCGGACGGCGAGCTACCCATTGCTCACCGTCCGCAAGCCCGCGCCTACGGTGGCCGGAAGTCGGCTCGCGACTCCCGACGCCCGGGGCGTCTCCTGCGGCGACTAGGGGCGCGAGGGGGCGCATTTTGCCTCTCCCTCGCGCGCTCCGCCTCCTCCTTCGCGAGCATTACTGCTTCGCAGAAGGAGGTGACGGCCTCCCATGCACTCTCGCTCCGGACCATGGCCTGAACCAGGGCCGGACGCGAGAGATCGCCGCCGCCGATCGCCTCCGTGAGGACACGGCGGTGCTCCGCCCAAGCTGGGCAGACCTCCACCGTATGCTCCACCGTGTCCTCCGGGCGATCCACACAGTGGTGACACCGTGCCGGGTACTCCTAATCTTACCAGATTCAATACCAAAATCACATTAGTGCCAACCACAATCACCAATCGGTGATAATGATCACCTGATGTGAGCATTACTACTGAGTACTTACTGATGATCATATAATACCTATGACAAGTAAAAGTGACACAAACGAGTACGTTTATAGATACATAATAGAGTGACGAGCTCTTTTTATAATAATTATCATAATGACACACGTGGTGACACCTAGTTATCTAGTATCTTCTAATAGTTCATGTGTTACTTATTACTTACTAAATCACTAGATCCTACCCGCGACTTTTTTCGCGTTGAAGTCGTAAGATTCACAATATACTAATATAACAACGCTGTGACTTTTTTGCTTTCTGACTTTTTAGAGTTCCGTAGTAAACAAGGAACCCTTATAGTTTCGACATGTCCGTCTGTCTGTCTGTCCTCGGCTTAGCTCAGAGACGGTTAGTACTAGAAAGCTGTAATTTGGCAGGGGTATACATATTAATGTGGTTTTTTTAGGTTACCTCCCCTGCACGTAAAGTGGGCACGTTTTTTTTTTCATCTATCCCATGGTTTGGGTTCGTTTCGTTGGAAAGGTCGTTCAAAAATATTGTGAGTTTGTTCAAACCATTTTTGGATTCAGGGATCCGTTTGTAAAATATTAAGCTTTAAAGGTCAAAGTTTTGTTAGAGTCAATTGTCCCTGCCAGCTAAATGGTTGGTTATGGATATTTGAAAAAATTCACGGCAGTAGTATATATAACGAAATTAAAAGGAAAACTATCACAGTAAGCACGCTTTACAAGTTAACGAATAATAATCGACCAACTTACATTTGCTGTTGCAAAAACATATTCTCACATACATTCCGTATATGGGAGAACATGTTTTTCGACTACAAAGTTAAGTTTGTTCTTGAGATAAATTCATCCCAACTACGGAACGCTTCGTTGGGCGTGGTCCGACACTCATTTGTTTTTTGCTCGTCTTCTAAAGATCGTAACGTGATGTTTAATAGCCTATAACCGTCCTCATGAATCCATCAGATGTAAAACGAATTTTTCAAATACGACTATAGTTCCAGAGATTACCGCGTTCTATAGTTCCAGAGATTACCGCGTTCTATAGTTCCAGAGATTATCGCGTTCTATAGTTCCAGAGATTACCGCGTTCTATAGTTCCAGAGATTACCGCGTTCTATAGTTCCAGAGATTACCGCGTTCTATAGTTCCAGAGATTACCGCGTTCTATAGTTCCAGAGATTACCGCGTTCTATAGTTCCAGAGATTACCGCGTTCTATAGTTCCAGAGATTACCGCGTTCTATAGTTCCAGAGATTACCGCGTTCTATAGTTCCAGAGATTACCGCGTTCAAAAAAACAAAAGTGTTCAGCTTTATGAGATTAGTATAGATACATAAACCTCCTTGTTCATGAAAACTTATTTTTTATTAGCTGCTGCGCGCGGCTTAGCCCACGTGGCTTTTTCTCAAATAAAATAAGTATATAGCCTTAGTTACTCCTTATAACGTCAGCTATCTGCCAGTGAAAGTCCCGTCAAAATAGGTTCTATCGTTTCGGAAATTAGCCCGAACAAACAGACATACAATTTTTCCAGCTGCCCTTCCCTGCCCCCCTCTCCCTGGGTACGCCCATGCCAGGTCGTTATGCTCAGCAGTAGCAACAGATGTTGTATAATTTACGTTTATTCATTTTATTATGATAGTATGTCATAACACTCATAACCCTTTTTGTAATTTCCAGTGATATGTGAGGACGGCACTTTCCACAAGTTCACGTTTGCGGCCGAGGGCAACTGTCATCGCAACGACTTTGAATACTTTCTACAGGTATGTTATATCTGAACTAATATTCGAGAAAAGATTTGATTTTTTGTATCTTTGTTCGTTACGCTTTAACGCTAAAATGGATGAACGGACATTACTTGGGTTAGGACATAGGATAATTTTTATCCCGATAAACCCCCAGAATCGAGACGTACGCGGGTGAAACCGCGGGGCGCAGCTAGTTAAATATACAGGGTGGATTTTTGAGATGAGGCAGTAAGGACACCTTAATCGTTGTCTCTACAGGAAAACGGTCTTAGGAGACTGTCCTTAACATTAAAATTTAGTCATCAAGAAAATGGGCAGTTTTCACAAAAACTTTTGTGATGCCAATTGATCCTGTTTCTTGTAAGGATCAAAAAACTCTATAGGACCAACTAAGGTTTGAGTACCAGAAAAGTCAGAAATCGCAAAAACTTTTCCCGTAAATTTCGTGGGTAACGCCCGCGCCGCACCGTCGCTGCACCTCTTGCACACCTCTCACACAGCCGCCACACTCGCGCCCCTCGCAACTTGTGTATGTCCCGCACCTAAGACCGTTTTCCTGTATCTACAACGGTTTAGATAGCTGTCCTTACTGCCCCATCTTAAAAATCCACCCTGGACAGCATGATTGTATCAGATAGGTGTGGTCATATTATATGGGTGTGGTACAGACCTTCAAACTGAACAACTTTCTCCATGAGACTGTCCCATACAAAACTTCAATACCTACTCGACCCAAATGTATGAGACATCTCAAGATATTATCTGCCGTGCTATTCTGTAAACATCTCACCGTGATAACTTGGGTGAAGTGAGCTGTCCATAGTGTCAATCCCAAGCTTTAGGTGCAATGGACAGCTCACATCAAGCTCACTTCACCCAAGTTATCACGGTGAGATGTTTACAGAATAGCACGGCTGTACTAGTGTTTGTCCAGAGGTCGAAATTCGACCTTATTTAATTTAAATATCATGATTTTAAGGTAGCCATCTTGTGTCAAACGCTGTCAAACGCATGGTAGTGTGTAATTATTATAATTTTTTTTTTTTTTTTTTTCTAATGTATATTGTATAAAAATAATAGCTTTCTGCACTCCTTCTCCATATAAACTTTAACTGTGCCAAATTTCATACTCCTCCATCCGCGTAATTTTCGTAAAAAGGGGTACAAAGTTTTTGCTTCACGTATTAATACTGATTCCAATTTCCTTTTCAGGTGGGCGACGACGACGAATTTCTGCAATGATGTTTTTTTAATAATAAATTGACTATGGAATATATAGTTATGCCTATAATAAGTGATAACACAGTGAAAAGTGATGTTATATATAGTAATATAATTATAAATAACACTCTAATGTTACAACGCTTACTTTGAAATTCGTGATAATTTCAGTAAATAATATATAAAGATTTGAACTGTACGTGTTACATGTACACTTTCGCGGCTTCTTATAGTAGTTCTTATTATAGATATTTTTCCATAAATTTTATGTAAATAAATGCGCCGGTTTCATTACTAAAATTTCTAGTTCATTCATCTATGTTTAATACAAAAAAAATCTCTATTTTGTAATACCTAGTAATATTTCATGATACTGAAATGCAGCGGTTTGTCGAAATTGCAAACTCAATACATATATGGTCTTGAGTTGTTAATTTCGGTTTTCCAGGTATTTCAAGACTTTTTACTATTAGGTATTGAGGAAAAATAAGTTCAAAATTATAAAAAAGACTAATTTATTCAGTCTAAGTGCAATATCCGTTGACTAGATTGTTTAGTAGTGACATCGGCTTAGTTATAGTATATTATAAATTCTCCTGTAATATTTGTTTTACTAAGGGAGCGCCACTTATCTATAACCTGGCACAATATATTTTATTTTGTTATTAGGATAATGTTACAAGGTCAACGAAATATTACATTTCAAGTTCGTGAATTGAATCGCAAGAAACACTAAAATATTTGGTATCTGTATGTATCTCTTGATTTTTTTCTACTATTTTCTACTTAAGATTTTTGATATTGGCAAGAATTACTACTAACAAAGTTGCCATGTTTTATTCATATTAATAAGTATTTTAAGGTTTGAGAGACTTCAAAAGGCGTATTTTATAAAATTACTTCTAGTTTGTTTCTTAAGATACTTACAATTCACGAACTTTAAAATTTAGTTTTTAATAATTATAATAAACTTAGTTTACCAGGGCTTTCATTCGTTAAATTTTAGTTCATTCGAACCACAACGGTAAAAGACAGAGGGCACTAAATTGCATTTTTTATTTTTAGGTTCAAAATGATCGGGTATAAATGATTTTGTTGTACGTATGACAATGTTTAATTGTCTAATCATTTATTTGTTTCCCCACGTTTTGGACACGTACGATACCTATTATGATTATTTATAAAATTGCCTTTAGTTTTTTTAATACCCATTCCTTTATGCATTCACCGAAAATGTCACATTTCCGATGAGTTGACTAGAAAGAAACTGGATAGAATAGATTGCGTAAGATCGATGAAATCGACCGCGCACATCGATCCAGTGTGGTACCTGGCAGCTGGATAACCTTAATCAGTCCGCCATCGATTTGTTTTGCATCGATCGATATGGACTGGTCGATGTCGATTGAACGCATTCTAATTCCACCTTAAGGGACTTGTCACACTGGATGCGTTCTGCGTCCTACGATCCGGTCAAATACATGCATGTTCGAGTTGACCTGACCGTAGGACGCAGAACGCATCCAGTGTGACAAGTTCCTAACAGTTTATAGTCAACGTTCACAATTAAAAAAATATCTCGGCTTATAATTAATTTGAACAGAAATGTAACATAACTTGTATTATGTTTTATTACCCTTCATTATTGAGGTAATATGAAAGAGGCTTGACTAATGATATATATATATATACGTACACTTGTGGTGGATCTGGATAGGGCGAAGACGAACGCGTCTAATAAAATAAAAAATACATATAAATACAAATGCTTCTTGGCAGAAATATTAAGAGACCTTGATTCAGGCTATTAAGCACTGAATGCGGGTGAAAACGGGGGGTGGGGATAAGCCAAGGCCCACATATTTCGCCAAGTTGTAAACGCAAGATTGTCAAATCTCGCGCTAATGAAGTACTTGAATGTTTGTGATGTATTCTTATTATTGTAATGCAATAAAGATGTTGTTGTTCAGCCATAGATATAATAGTTACATGTAAAGCAATAATCAATCATATGTTATCTTAGCTACTTTCTGCAAATTAGTTAATTATATATACAGGGTGTTCCTAACATGGAAATCTGTTTTATTTACTGTGGGATTGAGTTCCACTTTAGCATAAATAATTGTGGTCTGATGTTTTGTGTTCAGTTTTCTAAGACTCTGTTATATTAGCTGAATTTGTAATACATGTTTACTTGCATCCTATTTTATATGCCTATCATTAATCGTTGTTATATAAAATCATTTTATATCATATTTTTATTTACTCAGTTCATCACTGTTCCTTGTGTTTTATTGTTATCGCTCAATTTTAAATTGTACCTTTTGCATTTGCTCATATTATTAGTGGACTGGTCCGAAAAATTTGTTATTTTCTAGATATAATTATCCAATATTCGGTAGCCATTTAAATTTTGCATCGTTATTTTTAATTTTAATTAGTCTTATTTGAACTGAGAGAATATTTGACAGCTTGTATTGAGTACATAATATGCGAGCCCTTGTGTAAAATTATAATGTACCTAAAGATATTTTCTGTATAATTATGTAAATATTTTTAATAGTCACACATTAGTTTTTGTACTTGACATTAGCAACATAATGATGCTTTGTCTCAGCTTAAAACTTATTTAATCACTTTAGTAATAATTATTTAGGGCTACAAAAACGAGCACATTTGGACACTGTAAATACGGAGTTTCGGAATAATGATTTATTTTTTTATGAAATTGTAAAAACGACAGGGACTCCACTGTTTTGTATAAAAGCTTTAGGGTTATAGATTGTACCCGAATAGGGTTATTTGGAATTTTAACATTAAAATTTTCTTTTATAAAACTTGTTTTATTGAATTTATTCCTTGCTGAGAATTGACATAGACCTGACAGATCACAATTTTCTCTCAAATAGGAAAAGAATCGTTGGGTAGCCTTTGTACTCTCAATGCCAGTTTACGCCCTATACACTAGTGGCACAATCACATAAGATCTGGTTCTGCAGTTGTAAACCACAAAATATACACACATTTATAAAAGCCCACCACTTTTTTCTTCAGTCATTGGAAAACACTGATGTTGTCTTTCCTTCACAGTTGGAGATGTGCTTGGCTATAGTACTAGTCATCTTTGTAACTGGATTCTTCTCGGCTTCCCTTCTTAAATATCAAAAACCTTATTAAGTGTTGCAAGCATCTCTGGTGGGAACTTCTACCCTTAACCAATGAGCTATAAAATATAAAATGAAAATAGTCCTGAGATTTGTAATCTATTGTCAAATAAAACTAAATGTAACGATTCATTAGATTAGTTCTATAATTCATAAATTAATGTTTACACTATAAACTAAGTAAGTATGCTTAATCACTTTCTGGTTTCTTTCTTCCAAATGGATCGGTCCATACCTTCATATCTGAAAAATAAAATATTTTATTTATGTTAGGCCTGAATCATAGAAGACTATGTTTTTTCAGAACCTCTTGTCCTTTATCTTTTAAAGTTTACTTTTGTTGAAACAATGCTTATTTTTTTTAGACTGGCGACTGGCAAAGGCTAGTCAATGGTTTTTGGTTACTATTGGGTGATTTAAATTTTCGAGTCTGAAGTAATCCAAACATATACCGCCTCTATACGCTTACGTCACATCCAAAAATTGATTAATAAAGAGGTCTTTACCTATGAAATTGCCGTTTTGTATGAAAAAATTTAAACAATTTTTTTTCATGTATTTTTTATTTGTATTAATCGATGTAATCACCCATGCAATCAATGCATCTTTGCCAACGCAGTGGCAGTTTATTGATGCCCTTCTTAAAGAAATCAGCTGGACGGGAGGCAACAAATTCTTCAAAGGCATTTTGTACTGCCTCTCGGGTATTGAAATTAGAATTCTTAGCCAAACAATAATTATTTTGATTTGAAATGGCCAGTACTGCATAACGGCAATTTCATAGGTAAAGACCTAATATTTCAATGATGTTCTATTATAAATTTATGATAGACGATTTGGTACTTACTCCCAGGTTGAATGTCTTCCTGTTTAATATTTTTCCTTCCTATCTTCTGAATTTCCTCTGAAAGAACAACAAAACAATAATTGTAGGTTAACAGAAGCAAAAAGAATTTGTTTTGATGAAAGATTTATGGTAAACTTACTATATCCCGAAGGGTCTATCATAGGCGCTATGGCAATCGGATATAGTGCGAGACCAATGAAACCTACGATTCCAGAAATGAAGGCGGTATATCGCCAGCCTTTGAAGAAAGCCATGTTTATGTAATTCCAATTTTTGTGAAATCTATTATCAACAATCTGTTCAGCACATTTTTTGACACAACAGTATTTACATGTTTGACACAAATGTCAATGTCAATTTGTCATCTGATTTTCTGACATCTTACTGGTGCCATAATAAAACCTTTCCAAAGATTGAATAAAGGGCTTTTTAGAATAGAATAGAATTAGTAATTTTATCAGTATAAAATATGAGGTATAGCTGTGAGGTACAGATATCAGGGAATTCAACTATTCCAACCCTTGGATTTGTGTGTATGAGTACACTGACACTATCAACCGTAACACTATGCATGTCGGAGAAAGACTGACTGTACTGAGGTACTGATTGATCCGCGACTCAAGAGCCGCCGCAATAAATTGCTCAACCGCTGCACCAAACCACTGAAACTTAGAAACTTTTTTGTAAGTTCCAGATTCGTTCGATGCTTGTAATAAATATTCTGTACATTTGAGAGGGTTTAACTCAGCGTTAATAGTTTCATTGCCTCTACAGCTGAACGCTGTGAAGCCAATTATCGCAGAGTTAGTAATGTCGTTTCGTATTTATCATGAATGACTATTGTATAGAAAAGGACGTAGGTACAAATGAGTAGTTGCGGTGTACATAAGTAGGTACTTAAAGCACTGTTGGCCTTATCCTTGACAAAGCACACTGGCAATTAGCTACGTGTGGTCGGAATCGGAACCACTAAAGATACATTTCGTGCAAGAATGTTAATGCCATTGAAACACATTTAACAAAGATACAATAAAACCATTCAAGTAAAGTACCTAGTAGGCAAGTTATAAGTCACCTTAACTGTAAAGTGTTTTTGAATAGGTACACAAGGAAGGTACTTATTTGTAGAAATCTTTAACAAGATAGGATTAGCAGGTTTTGCCGAGTTGAATTTCCTATCTCGCGATTTGCTTTAAAAAAAGTTAAGTAAACATGAAAAACCGACCAACAGCAACAACTAACACTGTCAGCGACATTATTTGCATAATAGTTTCGTCGGAATTTATCAACCTTTTTTTATGAGATCTGTCATTTTTAAAATCGTTAAAAATTAAATGAATTCTAAAAAAAAAAAATTGCCGAAATACCGGTATCCCGGTTTTGAAATTTTGCGCATAGCCCTGCTTGTCGGGTAATAGATCATAGTATTTTCGATCCTTAATGTGCGTGTATTACATGAAATTATTATGTAAGTAGGTACTATACAGGGTTGCAAGGATATCGACGCGAAAACTGATACTATGGATTCAGTACATGATTCTGAACCCCTGCGTTAAAATTTTTCGTCGGTTATTAAAAAAAGAAACAGCTGTTCCATACATTTTCAACGCAGGGTGTTCAGAATCATGTGCTGAATCCATGGTATCAGTTTTCACGTCGATGTCCCTGCCACCCTGTATAGGGTGGATTTTTGAGATAGGGCACTAAGGGCAGGTACCTTAACCGTAGTAGCTATGGGAAAACGGTCTTCGGAGACTGTCCTTTACTTTTTGAGATATGTTAACGAAAAAAATTAACAGTCAGCAACAATATGCGCAGTTTATACAAAAACTTTTTTTGATGTCAATCGAACCTGTTTCTTATAAAAATCAAAAAACTCTATCGGACCAACTGAGGTTTGAGTACTAGAAAAGTCAGAAATGGCTAAAAACATTTCCATACATTTTGTAGTGAAGAAACTCCTACTTACTTTTTTATGATGGATAAATTAGCCGAAAATAAACAAAAAAAAAAAAGTATAATGAGTAGGTACTTAGTTACGTCAAGTCTAGAACAGTCATGAACAGCTTTTCCGTGTCATAAGTTTAAAAGTTATCAACACAATCAATGACTATTAATATTAAAAGCGTGCTGGATAGATGTTATGTTTTGCCTGTAAGTACGTAGGTGCTTACTTATAGGTACCTAACTCTTTTGTTGAATATAAACACTTGCGTATTAATTTTACTTATTTGACGCATACACACAATGGGTCCATAGGTCCCAAAGGTCAAGTACCTACCTACTAATCAATGAGTCATCCTACGCAGATAGTGGTCCATCACTGAGACCGAGTTTTATCAGTTTGAAAGTAGATACAGTCAGGAGCATAAATACATTTCACTTCAAAAGCGATTTAATCCTAAAGTATTGATGGAATACTCGGTATTTTATGGTATAGTATTACCCATCGAATCAACCCATGCGGCACACTCTGTCAGTGTATGCGTCCTCTACTGGAGTACCCCAAGCGTAGCGTACCACGAACCCTTTATAAAATGTACCTACTCTGTGACCACGACCACACGCTCACCGGGATTAGCGCCTTGCGCCCAGCGCGGCAGCGCAGCGCCCGACTATTACCATTCGACGCTATGTAGGTACCCCGCGCAAATAACAATAGCGGGAAACAATCGGTTGAGTAATAAAAAGTTAATCGCAAACTTACTTTTTTATTCTTGCTAAGTATCCGCGGGTACGGTTCTAGGTTTAAATGGTAAAGTATATTAAAGTATATTATATTACCCTAGACCTACTCTAAAATGTTTTCTGTATGGTATTATGTAATCTTCAGACTTGGTTACGTCCGCTGGTATTTTTTTTTGTTTTTGTCATTATTTATAACTAAAAACTAGCTTCTGCCCGCTATTTCATCCGCGTGAAATCTCGGCCCGCGCTATTACTTCGTTCTCACTTAGCGCTCTTTCGGACATTTTTTCTTTGTTGCTCGGCCCCTAAGAGTCGTAGCGTGATGTTATATTATACCATATAACCTTCCTCAAGAATTGGGCCATCCAATGCAAAAAAAAAAAAACTAATCTGACAGGTTGTTACGGAGAGTCCTAGCCCCCTACATACGAACTTACGAACAAACAATTACCTCTTTATAAATTATTTTATTATCTTAAATTATACCTATGAAATTGGTATTTCTGCAAAGTTGCAATTTTTATTTCACGAGATAAACGTTTTTGAATTTTGTGTAGGTAACTGCGTAAGGTATTTAAATCACGGAATACGTAAGAAACTGAATTTATGCTCGTAACTGTACAGACTTAACAATATTATTGACCGACTGCTTGAGTCATCCAAATTGTCATCTATGTAGGTACGTTTGGGTGCTGTTGACGACTAACTGTTTGTTTGTTTTTGTTTGATAAACAAGCGCAAGTTATATTCTACCGAATAAGAATAGCTAGGTATCTGTGTAAGTACTTAGTAAGTATCATTAATATTAGTAGGGCCGTGTTTACCACAGATCAGACCTCTAAATCAGAAATTTCTTAAGAGGGCGCCTAAAGGTCCACTAGCGCCACTCTTTAAAAAAAATATTATCTCGTGACTGAGAAGGAATTATGAATAACGGCTAGACAGGACCCTCGGTAAGTGTGTCTAGAATTTACTCATACCTTTTATAAAGTTTCATATTGAGACACGGAGCAACAAAATACGATCTAGAGGAATGTGGCCGCTTTTCTTTAGATCGTATTTTGTTGCTTCGTGTCTCAATATGAAACTTTATAAAAGGTATTAGAAAATTCTAGACACATTTACCGAGGGTCCTGTCTAGCCGTTATTCATAATTCCTTCTCAGTCACGAGATAATATTTTTTTTAAAGAGTGGCGCTAGTGGACCTTTAGGCGCCCTCTTAAGGCGAAAGCGTCAAGGGACTGATAATCGGTGCTGCGCTAGGCTAGGGATGCGCGAGATAAGATTAGCGAATATCGAAATTAGACCTGACTAGATTTTGTTTTTGATTCTATAGCTGCTATAGGGTGGTTTTATAAGACTGAATCTTATAATTGGTTTATCCAGATACCAATTGATGCAAAAATAATATAATCACATTATGTAAAGTTAAAGTTTCACATTAATTTTAGTAAGGATTTACGATATTATCAATCATACGTCACGTCACTAGCGGTCACGCATAGAAGACTTTGGCGTGTGAGAACACTCCTTTTTAAACGATTAATTTCTCCTTTTTTGTCATCAAATTTCTCAATAACCATGGTATAATTTAATTCGTTTCCAGCAATTAAATATGGACAAGAGCTTAAATATTTAAGGTGTACAAATAAAATAACGCAAAAGTAATGATTAAATTTTTTATTTGGTGATTAAGTGCACCCTGTGCACCGCATTTTTTGTCACATATTTGTGTCGTTGGCGTACAGGGCACGCGCTTGCTTGTCACGTATATGTGACAATGGCGTTCAAACGGTTAAGATTATACATTGTATTTAGGATTTGTCATGAATAAAATAACTGTTATTTGTTTATGTAAGTAAATAATTCCATTAATTAAATTCAACTGCGTTTCTGTTCACTTATCTAATTCGGTATGTTTTCCTTTAGTACCTCCAAGCTCCAGTACAAAACAAGTAAGTATAAATAATAATACATTATTTTTCTGTGGGTTTAAACAACACGATTGCTTTAAGTAATGATTTATTATTCTTGACTTACTTAATGTGGTAAAGTCCAAAGTCGACTTAGATAGGTAATTCAATACCTACCTACCTTAAGGCTCCTGACGACAGGCGCGACTTGTCGCACGTGTCGCATTGCAACTCAGGTATTGTTCATAAGAAATTGTTTATTAGGGTTCCGTATCCGAAGGATACCAAACGGAACCCTATTACTGAACCTCCTCTGTCCGTTTGCATGTCAGCGGGCTGTATCTCACGAACCGTAATAGGTAGAAAGACACAGACAGAGTTGAAATTTTCACAAAATATGTATTTCTATTGCCGCTATAACAACCAATAATAAAAATTAAATAAAGATAATAGTTTTTTCTTCTATTCTCTCATGGACTGCTATGCGGATTGTTCGGGTGAGTGGTGCGTGCCTGTGTGCAGGAGCCTTTACGTCTCCGTCGTAAGTGAGTCTAGACTGTCTGATGTCAACACCTTGTGAACTTGACACTTGTGTGTTTTAAGTGAGATGTATCGCGTCACACATGAAACGCATTCCTTTCGTTCTGCTAAATAAGTAATATATAAAGCTAAAAAACCCGACTGCAAAAATAGTTTTTCAGTCGGGTTTTTTAATTTTGTTAATAATTACTTTTTTTATTTGCTGCTTTTTAGTTTTCTTTCATTTCTCATTCCAAATTACATTTAAACATATAATTTGTACTTACACATTTTTGTAATCACCTTTCAAAACCCTTCATTTTGATACCTTACTCTATAAGGTAGGGAGTTTTTTTTTAACATACCTTTGGCGCAAAAAATCTGCCATTTTGATTTTATTTATAATTTTAATATAGGTACCGAGTGACACTCGCGCAATAAAGATGAAATCGGTGCAGCCGTTCAGTAGTCACCAGGGAACATACCTACATAAATACATACAGAACACATAGCCCTCCTGTTTTGGCCTGGCCGCAGTGGAGTAAAAAATAAATAATTCTCGTAAATGAGCAAGTCTGATCATTGTTAAGTAGGTAGCCTAGGTAGTTGCTTTGTTACATTGTTTTTGTAACCTACATTTTGCTGCTAACCATAATCAGTTAAAAGATATGTGGAGCGCTCTTAGACTTACTTGATACACCAATCGACCTAGCAGAACAACACCTAAAATAATAAATTAAATAAATAAATAATAAATTTTATTCAAGTAAGTATAAAGTAAAATTATGATTTAGATTAATTACAATCGAGGAAAATTAAATTCTAACTGTAATGTAGACCTGCTTGATCTAGGTTTATGAAAAACCTGTGTTTCAGGCCATCAATTTACATCAAACATTTAAAAAGAAGACAACAATAGGTTTTGCTACATTAAAAAGAAGACATGATATTTTCAATGACTTAAAGAGCCACCATTTCATATTACCCTCTTGTGTATAATGTGTACATCAAATAAAATTACGAATTCCAATAACATCATTTATTTATTTTCTTTGGTCATATAATATCGTCTAACTTAACATCTACGTGATTATTATCTAAAATATCGAAAACGTATGGCTTACTAACACCTTCTTCTAACAAATGTAACAACTTTGCATAAACTAGAGAGGGTGCGTCAACTGCAAATAAAAAGTCCATGTGATTAAATTCCTTCAATGGCACTATGTAGTGTTCTATTGGATTCACTAGTTGTACATACAAGTTCGTAACATCAACGTCACTGGATAACCAATCGTTGTCAGCACTGAATAGAGCGATAGGCAAAGTAATCTTGTGTAATGGGTATTCAGGAGGCGATACATTTCCATAATACTTGATGTTATCCGCAGGTCCGTAGTCAAACATTTGGAACCTGCCACTCTGCTTGATCTCTTGAGCGTAGTGAACTAACGTCTTGGTGGAAGCACCCGCGGGAACATGACCAAGAATTAACGGCAACAATGACCTATTAAATTGCTTCTCATCGTGTCCACGCAAAACAAACATTGAATTCTCGCATATCGCTTTCGCATAATGATTTATCTCACAAGCATGTTTTGTTAACCACCTGAGCACTGCGTTTTGAGGAAGAAACTCATTAGCCCCGAGTAATTTCATGAGATATTCTATGTTATCGCTATACCTAGCGAGCAGTCGTATCGGGTTCTTAATTTCTGCCATATAGGCAACTGGAGCCAAAGCAAATCCAGCTCTCAATACCTTGTTGTATTGAGTTTTCGTGGACAGCAGTGCGAACAGTACTGTGGTTCCCATAGAATGGCCAATGTAATTAATTTTGACATCCCATCCTTTAACCTCCATGATGTAATCTATGACCGCCGGGAGGTCGTGTTGGCTCACTTCGTGAAATGTGAAGTTCCAGAATTCAAACGAATCTACATTTCTTGAAACATGAGCTCGGGAGTATGTATTTCCTCGCACGTTGGCCAACCACACGTCGTAACCGGCATCAGCCAAGATGTAACCCAGGCCCTTCTTAGGTCCCGGTATTATCCAGTCCGCAGAGCTCCCGAGTAGGCCGTGATGCATCAGCACTGTTTTCCTGGGGCTTACTTTATTGTCTAGGGTGTTTTTAGAATATGGTATCCTATGTACTGTCAATATGTAGCCGTCGTCTGTCACAATCGTGTGCGACTCCGCCGGGTAGCCGTGCGTCGCGATCAGCTGTGGCGTGGTCATGTGAACAGCCGGGTCTTCATCCGAACACTTGTACTCATCACTCACTATGATGTAATTGCAATACCATTATGAACGTAAACACAACTAGTAGCGGAAGCTTCATTTTAGTGCGGAGCGACGTCCGCACTTCCAGCGACTGAACTCGATAATGGAGCATTCGGGTAATTTATTCCCGCGCGAGAGGTCAAGGGGAAGTTATGAGTACATATTATATTTACATAACACACTAATGCACATAATAAATGTTGCTGATAAACAAAGTTCATTCTGTGAATCATTAATTAACGATCAGTTTCTAATTACTTAAGCAATAATATATGACAATATTTGTATACAATAGTTTTGTTATACGTATCTGGCAATTACTCATTAAGTATGTTTGTGATTTATTTATATTGGTTATCTATTCTAGAAACGGTCATTTATTTTTACACATTATTATGGACCTTCGTACGAGTATGACCTAGTATTATCTATTTCTTTTATTTGAAACACATTTATTTTTGTAATGAATTAGGTTTATGTTGTTATTTATGTACCTAAAGTTCATTTTAATTCTGAATAAACTTTTGTGAACTTGTAAACAAATTAAGTAAGCGACATTTAAACACCCACCCCCACTACCCCACTGCCTACTTAATTAAGTAGTAAGTATGTGTTTAGCTTGTAAGCTAAGTACCTACCTGAAATGGAAAACACAGCTATGTTGCAAAGGATACCCACAAGATGCAGATAACCAATATAGGTATATATAAAAAAAACTGAAACGAGTGCTACATATTTGACAGATGGATAAATTTTGTATGTATGTAGTTGTAAAACAATAAAAAAATAAAGGCTATTTTTTAGGTAAATAAAAAATAGGGTCATCGCTTTAGATTTTGAAATAATATTTGTTTTGTTTTTTATTTACGTAATGTAAACAAACAAATAAAATAAATAATTATTAAAAAAAATCAGTTATATTAAGTATGGGTACATAGAAATATCACTATTATAATATACTAGGTACTATATAATACTACTATAAAATATCTAATCGACGTCACTAAAATGACCCCCGCGCTTATGACGTCACGATTTTGTCTTCTATTTGTGACCATGTCGTACAAGGGATGATAATCGGTGCTGCGCTTGGGATGCGCGAGATGAGATTAGCGAATATCGAAATTAGACCTGACTAGATTTTGTTTTTGATTCTATAGCTGCTATAGGGTGGTTTTATAAGACTGAATCTTATAATTGGTTTATCCAGATACCAATTGATGCAAAAATAATATAATCACATTATTTAAAGTTAAAGTTTCACATTAATTTTAGTAAGGATTTACGATATTATCAATCATACGTCACGTCACTAGCGGTCACGCATAGAAGACTTTGGCGTGTGAGAACACTCCTTTTTAAACGATTAATTTCTCCTTTTTTGTCATCAAATTTCTCAATAACCATGGTATAATTTAATTCGTTTCCAGCAATTAAATATGGACAAGAGCTTAAATATTTAAGGTGTACAAATAAAAAACATAAAAGTAATGATTCAATTTTTTATTTCGTGATAAAGTGCACCGCATTTTTTGTCACATATTTGTGTCGTTGGCGTACAGGGCACGCGCTTGCTTGTCACGTATATGTGACAATGGCGTTCAAAAGGTTAAGCTTGTACATTATATTTAGGATTTGTCATGAATAAAATAACTGTTATTTGTTTATTTAAGTAAATAATTCCATTAATTATATTCAACTGCGTTTCAGTTCACTTATCTAATTTGGTATGTTTTCCTTTAGTACCTCCAGTACAAAACAAGTAAGTATAATGAATAATATACCTACATTATTTTTCTGTAGGTATAAACAAACGATTGATTTAAATAACTCCGATTCACGATTGCTTTAAGTAATGATTTATTATTCTTGACTTACTACTTAATCTGGTTAAGTCCAAAGTCGACTTAGATAGGTAATTCAATACCTACCTACCTTAAGGCTCCTGACGACAGGCGCGACTTGTCGCACGTGTCGCATTGCGACTCAGGTATTGTTCATACGAAATTGTTTCGAAATCGAATTGTAACCTCCTCTGTCCGTTTGTATGTCAGCGGGCTGTATCTCACGAACCGTAATAGGTAGAAAGACACAGACAGAGTTGAAATATTCACAAAATATGTATTTCTATTGCCGCTATAACAACCAATAATAAAAATTAAATAAAGATAATAATTAATGGGGGTTTCCACCCCATGCAAGAACTCGTTGTTTTCAGCGATTTTTGTTAAATCTAAATACGGTTGAGAGCTCTGCAGGTATTTTATTGATTAATCAAATAGTAGGTTAGGTTTCATCCTAAAAATATCTTGGTAGGTACCTATACAGGGTGGCAAGGACATCGACGCGAAAACGGTTACCATGACTTCAGTGGGTATATGATTCTGAACGCCCTTGCGTTGAAATTTTTGATAGGTTATTTTAAAAAAAATCTGCTTTTTCATAGAAAAGTGCAATACCTACGCGGTCAAAATGTATGGAAAAGCAGATTTAAAAAAAAATAACCGACGAAAAATTTCAACCCAGGGTCACGAACTGAATTCATGGTACTTAACAGTTTTCGCGTCGATGTCCCTGTTTATGTATTTACTTATCATAACTTACAACAGTACCTAATGGACCTTTTGAGAATTCACTTAAATTGCACGAAAATATATTCTATTCTCTCATGGACTTCTATGCGGATTGTTCGGGTGAGTGGTGCGTGCCTGTGTGCAGGAGCCTTTACGCCTCCGTCGTAAGTGAGTCTAGACTGTCTGATGTCAACACCTTGTGAACTTGACACTTGTGTGTTTTAAGTGAGATGTATCGCGTCACACATGAAATCAGTGCATTCCTTTTGTTCTGCTAAAGAAGTAATTTAAAAAACTAAAAACCACAATTTTTGCAGTCGCAAAAATTGTTTTCGGTCGGGTTTTTTAGTTTTATTAATAATTACTTTTTTTATTTACTGCATTTTAGTTTTCTTTCATTTCTCATTCCAAATTACATTTAAACATATAATTTGTACTAACACATTTTTGTAATCACCTTTCAAAACCCTTCATTTTGATACCTCACTCGATAGGTCAGGGAGTTTTTTTTAAACATGCCTTTGGCGCCAAAAATCCACCATTTTGTTTTTTTTATAATTTTAATATAGGTACCGAGTGACACGCGCAATAACGACGAAATCGGTGCAGCCGTTCAGTAGTCACCAGGGAACATATCTACATAAATACATACAGAACACATAGCCCTCCTGTTTTGGCCTGGCCGCAGTGGAGTAAAAAAATAAATAATTCTCGTAAATGAGCAAGTCTGATATTAAAACCAAATCATTGTTAAGTAGGTAGCCTAGGTAGTTGCTTTGTTACATTGTTTTTGTAAACTACATTTTGCTGATAACCATAATCAGTTAAAAGATATTTGGAGCGCTCTTAGACTTACTTGCACGCGTAGCATGAACACCGTTTTGTCGACGGAAGAGAAGACTAAACTGACGTTCCGTGTAGACAGTACGACGTCAGCAAAGTAGAAAGAGTCAACTGCACTTTTTATGAAATTCACTCTTTTACATAATTCGACTCAGGTTTCTTTGTTTTGTCATAGGATTTATTTTTCTGTTTGATTCTCAATTTTTACTGATATTAAGTCACGTATATATAGACAACTACAACAATTTTTCTCAGTGTCGAAGAACCGTATTTTAGAACAAAAAAATATTTTTGTAATATTGGCCTTAACCGTTTCCTTGGTAATATTCCCTATTAACGAAATGATGTAAAATATGAGAAGATAGCTTTGGACTTCTATCAATTATCACAATTTTATGTTTAAATGCTCTCCTGTAAAATCATGATTTGGTAGATAACCGTTTATACTTTGTGGCCGTGGAGACAACTGTCAATTGTCAGTGTGATTTTGACAGTTTGGGATAGAAAACTTTCTTCTGAAATAGTCTACATATAAAAGGACCTAGACAAAGATTGTTAGAAACGAAAGACAAAATGACAGATTGTAGAAGGATTTCTACGGTGCGATGTCAAAAATGGAGAAACAAAATGTCACTTTGTATTGAAAGAGCTGTGTCTATTCTTCGTAGACATAGAAAGCGTCATGCTACGCGTGTTGATACACCAATCGACCTAGCAGAAAAACACCTGTAGGTAGGTAGTCAAAACAGAAACAGCTGAGCAGTAAATTTTAGGTACCTTACCTACGTATATAATTAAGTTAATGAAAGGCATAACTTTACCTAACTTACAATATGATAATTTAAAAATGACTTAATCTGCGTGCGCAATTTATTTGCCAAACATGTAAATAAACACGAGTTTTCCACTTCAACAAACATCAACTTTATGCAAGTGTAAATAAAGTTGATTTTAGACCGACTCGCATTGTTGAAAAAATCATACAAAATATGGAGTTGTAGCGCAAACTGAACCTTATGTGTAGGTATTACAGTTGTTTTTTCTAAAACTCATGTTTGTTTACATGTTTGGCAAATGAATTACGAACGCAGATTAGGTAGTACTTACTACGTATTAGTTTTGATTAAATACGGCCCATCACTCGGCAATTAGAAACATCGAAACACTAAAGGATACCGGCTGCTGTGCCAAATATGTAACCTTCAAAAGTAGCGTAAAGAAATTTAACATAATTTTACTAATCGACTTGATCGTTGCTTGTGTATTAAAAAGAGCCACCATTTCCTATTACCCTCTTGTGTATAATGTGTTAAAACATCAAATAAAATTACGAATTCCAATAACATCATTTATTTATTTTCTTTGGTCATATAATATCGTCTAACTTAACATCTACGTGATTATTATCTAAAATATCGGAAACGTATGGCTTACTAACACCTTCTTCTAACAAATGTAACAACTTTGCATAAACTAGAGAGGGTGCGTCCACTGCCCATAAAAAGTCTATGTGATTAAATTCTTTCAATGGCACTATGTAGTGTTCTATTGGATTCACTAGTTGTACATACAAGTTCGTAACATCAACGTCACTGGATAACCAATCGTTGTCAGCACTGAACAGAGCGATAGGCAAAGTAATCTTGTGTAATGGGTATTCAGGAGGCAATACATTTCCATAATACTTGATATTATCCGCAGGTCCGTAGTCAAACA
This sequence comes from Agrochola circellaris, assembly GCA_914767755.1. NCBI lineage: Eukaryota > Metazoa > Arthropoda > Insecta > Lepidoptera > Noctuidae > Agrochola > Agrochola circellaris. The sequence continues at coordinate 10,248,970 of OU611843.1, forward strand.
TTTGGAACCTGCCACTCTGCTTGATCTCTTGAGCGTAGTGAACTAACGTCTTGGTGGAAGCACCCGCGGGAACATGACCAAGAATTAACGGCAACAATGACCTATTGAATTGCTTCTCATCGTGTCCACACAAAACAAACATTGAGTTCTCGCATATCGCTTCCTCATAATGATTTATCTCACAAGCATGTTTTGATAACCACCTGAGCACTGCGTTTTGAGGAAGAAACTCATTAGCCCCGAGTAATTTCATGAGATATTCTATGTTATCGCTATACCTAGCGAGCAGTCGTATCGGGCTCTTAATTTCTGCCATATAGGCAACTGGAGCCAAAGCAAATCCGGCTCTCAATACCTTGTTGTATTGAGTTTTCGTGGACAGCAGTGCGAACAGTACTGTGGTTCCCATAGAATGGCCAATGTAATTAATTTTGACATCCCATCCTTTAACCTCCATGATGTAATCTATGACCGCCGGGAGGTCGTGTTGGCTCACTTCGTGAAATGTGAAGTTCCAGAATTCAAACGAATCTACATTTCTTGAAACATGAGCTCGGGAGTATGTATTTCCTCGCACGTTCGCCAACCACACGTCGTAACCGACATCAGACAAGATGTAACCCAGGCCCTTCTTAGGTCCCGGTATTATCCAGTCCGCAGAGCTCCCGAGTAGGCCGTGATGCATCAGCACTGTTTTCCTGGGGCTAACTTTATTATCTAAGGTGTTTTTAGAATATGGTATCCTATGTACTGTCAATATGTATCCGTCGTCTGTCACAATTGTGTGCGACTCCGCCGGGTAGCCGTGCATCGCGATCAGCTGTGGCGTGGTCATGTGAACTGCCGGGTCTTCATCCAAACACTTGTACTCCATCTCTTCCTGTGGTGCTATGGTATCAAATATCTTATTTTCAGTTGACTCAGCTACTTCGAGAAAATCTCTGAATTTCCTCTTGATCCTCCATTGTTTTTCTTCTGGTGTCTCCGGAAAGTCTGGGTTGTTGCTGGTGGTGTTTATACCCAAGTAAGAAGTGATCTTCTTTCGTACATTTTCGACGTAATAGTTCTTCAATCTGCGTCCCCTTTCGCGCACATAGTTTGTTATTTGTGAGGTTCGGTTGGTGAGGCTGTCGAATACGTCGGGGAACCACGAGATCTCCCGGCACTCACTATGATGTAATTGCAATACGATTATGAACGTAAACACAACTAGTAGCGGAAGCTTCATTTTAGTGCGGAGCGACGTCCGTACTTCCAGCGACTGAACTCGATAATGGAGCACTCGAGTAATTTATTCCCGCGCGAGAGGTCAAGGGGAAGTTATGAGTAATACATAACACACTAATGCACATAATAAATGTTGCTGATAAACAAAGTTCATTATGTGAATCACTCATTAACGATCAGTTCGTATTCTAATTACTTAAGCAATAATATACGACAATATTTGTATACAATAGTTTTGTTATACGTATCGGGCAATTACTGTATGTATGATTTATATGTTTGTGATTTATTTATATTGGTTATCTATTCTAGAAACGGTTATTTTTACACAATATTATGGACTATTAATTTTATTTGAAACACATTTATTTTAGTAATGATTAGGTTTATGTTGTTATTTATGTACTTACAGTTCATTTTAATTCTGAATAAACTTTTGTGAACGTGTAAACAAATTAAGTAAGTGACATTTAAACACATTTACTTAATTAAGTAGTAAATATGTGTTTAGCTTGTAAGCTAAGTACCTACCTGAAATGGAAAACAGCTATGTTGCAAAGGATATCCACAAGATGCAGATAACGAAAATAGATATATATGTATAAAAAAATATGAAACAAGTGTATTTCGCAGTTTTTCGAGCACCATCTGAGTAGCACAAAGTTTTCAGGGTTGCAAACTTGGGTATAAATTACTCTCAGGGGACTTATCAACATATTAAAAAAAAAAATATGTAAGTATGGGCTGGGGTGTCCCATTTTTCATGTTCGAATTTTTTTTACGCGTACCCTCTATAAACTTTCGTAATAACCCAATATTGTCTAGAAAAAAATATTAGCCCGCTATATGAACCATAACCCGTGCCGACTTGCGATTTCAAGTCGTTCTACAAATTACGCGGGTACTGCACTGCGACCTGTAACTAGGTAGCTAGGTACATGTTTTATTTGTCATTTCTTAAGTGATATTTTAGATTATAATGTACGCTGTTATTTATTGCATAAAGATATCGCTTGAATTACAGAGTGACAAACAAAATATTTCCCTCACCGGACTGCCTAATCATCAAATACATATATGGTGCAAAATTATCATCATATTCGCGAAGTCAAGCTGACTTTCAGTGAAAATACTTATCTTGTGATTAGTGCATTATATTTTGAGAAGAAGCAACAATTCCCACAACGGCAAATCCTAACAAGCGTGTTAATTTATATCATGTTTGGAGAGAACTGCAGAATTAAAATAAAATAAAACTCGGGTCACTTATGAACCGTGAAAATAGTTTTGAAATAGACCTTGGTAAATTATTAATTTAATCTTGCACATGCTAATACCTATGAAAGAATGAAAATAGAGGAATACACAGTATTGAAAAAAACAGAGAGAGCCACGTCGGCGGGGATGGTTAGGTGGTGTAGACAAAAAGTTGGCGGGCAAACAAGAAAGAGGTAGACTAAAACGATTAGACGAAGAGGAACGAAAAGTAGGACAATAAGAGTTATTGGCTGTTGCATCGACTTCTACTACACATAACTTATAACATTCACAAGATTCAGACAAAGAACAGATTCTAAATTCTGAAATCAGTTTGCTAGAGATTTCCTGCCTTGAAACAAGTTCGAAAAAAGGTAGAAATAATCTGATAACACCTAAATTTGTCGCAGCTTTAGATCGATGCGAGCTAAGCATAAGAGACTCCATTTATATTCTTCATGCGGTCGTAGGTACAACCGCTTGGTGTGAGCAGCGAAGATTTCCCCATTAACAAATCCTCAATCCAGCATATTCGTACTCAGACGAGAAAATCCAAGGCAGAAGCAATAAAAACTGACTTTCAGGACAATATACCTGACGTAATCACAGTCTATTGGGATGAAAAATTATAACCAGGCTTCAGACTTGAATAAGTGAAGTTCAAAAGAAGAACGCTTGCCAATTATCACTTAATTTATTGACAGAGAACAGCTTCTTGCAGTACCAAAACTAGAGATTTCTTCTGGTAAATACAAAGCTAAAGCTATCTCAACTGCCCTCTATTACTGGAACCTTAGGCACAAATAATGAGCTGCGACACAACAGCTTCGAATACCTACTGGCCATTTCAATGGAGCTTGTTTTCCTTTGGAGCTGAATTTATATAGAGAATTGTTACCTACTTTGGCTTGTCGTCATCATGTTTTTGTGTTGGTGATTGTTGTTTTTTTATATGTTTAAATAAAGATAAATATTTCTCTTATTTAACTTTGTCTTTTATTCACTTCATTTATTGCATTTTTATTAATGTTGTAGGACTAACCAAATATTAGGACAAAACACGATTTTTGACAAACTTTGTGGCTCGGTCGGCACGGGTTGCAATCATGCTAGAAAGGTAAAATTTCATATTTAAGTATGGTTTTGCATTTATAAAAGATATAGCATGTATGCATTTCAAAATAGGAACAAAAATATTGTTCGTCATATAAGGGACCCCTAGCTATATGTGCGTTTGCGATGTTTGCGTTTTTTTGTGTCGTTAAATTAAAAATGTTAAATTAATGGCTGTTGTTAATTGTTGGCTTAATGTTAAATTTCTTAATAAGCTAGGTTTTGTTTTTATAAAATCAGAATGGCGGATTTAAGAAGTAAAAATGTAATGAAATGAAAAAAAAAAATACCATGACCATGTAAGTAATCAAAATAAAGATCTTGTGGACAAGATTCCAAATTATATACTTAACACACTAAAAGTTTGTACCGCAAATAAAAATATTAAAAAATCCCAAAAGAATTTTCAACTTTTTAATTTCAGTCGGTATTTTTGAGGTTTTCATTTTTTTTTAACATAACGTTTGAGATCGTTTCTTTCATAGCTATCTGAAACAAGTTTGCCTGTTTAAATCTTCTCATTAGGACATAAGTAGACCTCCATCGCAATTGGCATGTATGGGGGTACTCCTCTCCCTAACCCGTAGTTGATTGCCTGAACATTAGAATGACGGCTATCATATCTAAGTATGTCACGTCATGCATACCGATGAATAAAAAACCAAAACAAAACCAGACCAATGGCGGTGCCTCCATGTTCATAAATTAGCTAATTAGAATAATTTGATAGGTGATTGATTTGTTATTTAAAATTACTGCAATTCCATTAATAGAAGCATTATAATTAGGTTCTTACCTACCTAATCTACCTCTCTGATGGTTCGGTGAAGAATCAGGGGGCTTAAGCAGTTCTTGCCAAAGATCACATCTTTCTGTGGAGGGGTTACCATTGGCTGGTCTCACGCACCCAATATTTTTTTTGCTGCCTTTAAGCCTATGTGTAACTGGGTTAAAGTTGTGCATTGGATGGCGTGGTATGAGGCTAAGGACCTGGCCACAGCAAGACTTTGCTTGGTCTGAATCCAGCTTGCTCCGGTATAGGTACCTAAGTTTTGGGTCTACGAGGTTTGTGAGACGAGCTAGCACCAGTCTCTCGAACAGTTTGTAGGTATGGCATAGGAGGGATATAGGGCGGAAGTTTTTAGGGTCGTTATGTAGTTTACCTGGTTTGGGTATAGCGATAACCTTTGATTTCCGCCAATGGCGAGGTATGTTTGCAGTCTCCAAAGAGTGGTTAAAAAGTTGTAGCAACCACGTTACAGATACCGGGCTGAGTTGTTTAATATTTTCCACCAATATATCGTCCACTCCGGAAGCCTTACTACAGCTCTGTCTTTGAATAGCTACATAGTTGGAATGGATCACAAACTGATTCCGAAGCGAGAATATATTAATTTTGTGAGTTTTCGTTTTTTTTAAGACGTTTCGGTTTGCCGTTTCTTACTTTGATGACCTATTTATACAGAATAGTTAGAAAATGTAAGATGCAAGAGCGAGCGAAGTGAACTCCAAAATTTAACACCCCGCCCGAATTCATTCAGCATTCATTGAGTCTCTTTTCGGTTAGAGCCATCTTTTCGTTTGGCCACTCTGGGCAAGTGCCACAGGGCCCCGCGATCCACGGGGCCCCCTAATTCCTGCCAGCGTCGTAGTTGGAGGCTGCAGAAAACCTTACATATTCGAAGCGGGTAGATAGATTTAGAGTTTAAACGGTTAGTTTTCGGTCAAAATTGCAAAGCGGCGAGAAGATAGAAACGGGCTTCGTTGAAATTGATAATAATTGAGTACTTACCTCATTATTTTGAACTCAGAATATTAGTAGTCTTGACTTCTATAAAAAAAAAGTTTTTATTATCCGCAAAAATTATGTTTTAAAACTAACCAAAATTATACTCTTTCTTATAAGTCCGTACTTTATAATGATCCTCTCTGAAATCAGAAATACTTTATTTCTTCTAAATAAAGTTGGGAACCCTAGGCTCAGCACCTGTTACTTGGGACAGCGAAATGTGGGTACCAAGGCAGGCACCCTTGGAGGAATACCGAGACGTTTTTTGCTAACTAAAACCAATGCTTAGGTAAGGTAAACGGTATTAAAATCTGCTAGTATACTAATTGAATTAGAAAATATTCTCATAAATTTTAATAAGCATTTAATTTGATAGGTACTGATCTAATACAAGTAATCAGAATTACTTAGTACCCATAATTTATAATTGCTCAGTGTAAACAGTTGCTATCAAAGTCGAAAGAATTCCTTCCAGTCGCTATCTACTCATTAGAATTATACACAGAGCCAGTCCGAAAATACTAGAACATTCTCCAAAAAAAAGGCCAGGGTTAATCTCCAATTCCCAACATAACCGGGCATAGACCCGGGACGGGAGAGGCCCGAGACCGCTCTGATGCTGATGAATGAGCGGCGGGACGCCGTGAGCGATGACAAATGAGCGGCGGGACGCCGTGAGCGATGACAAATGAGCGGCCTAGACAGCCCCCCACCCCCGTATCGCCGAGCACATACCTAAAGCGCGGTATAGCGGTCTCGGTCAAACTATAGTCTCGAATCTAGACTGAGACTAATCTAAACTCTAGATCAGTGGTTCCCAAAGTTGACAGCGGTTTTTTGTGTTTGAGTTGGATGGTTCAAATTCACAATCGGGCTCGGTAGGTGGTACTGCGATCGAGTTCTAGAATTTTCCTTTGATGAAATCACCCGGGTAATGGCGCCCGGCACGAACAGCTATTTTCATAATAAATATTGTGTTCAATGTCTAACTATTATGATTTTAAAATCTAAAGTGATAATTGAGTTTTATTGCTGACCGTAGCTCAGTTCGGTTGTGGTCATGCTTAACTGTGAGCAATGATAGGTTATCGGATGAAAACCTTTGAACCCGCGACCTTTAGTACAGTAGGCATGTGTCATTGAAGTGGTTATAATTTTATGTAGGTACCTACCTAGCTGTCTAAAGCATCTGTCTAAAGCTAACACTTCGAAAAATACGTTTAATGGTAGACATTAAACGTATTAGTAGACGACACGTGACGTAGTGTTAGCTATTGCATTATTGCCATTTACCTTGAGACACATTTCCTCGGGTGGGTCTTTGCTTCACTGACCTACAATATAGCCACATTTCTCGGCTATTAAACTTAGTTTTGCCGTGCGTAAAGCTTGAAAACGGTGAAGGAAACATCGTGAGAAAACCGACATGTCCTAGAACCAAATATTCGAAGACATGTGACATCTACCAACCCGCACTGGGCCCGCGTGGTGAATTGCGGTCCATTCCCTCTCACCGAGAGGAGGCCTGTGTCGCAGCAGTGGGAATTATTGACTGATAATGCGTATTATGCCAACGCCTGATAGTCTCTTCAAAACCCAGGAGAAAAGAGACTTCATGACCCTTGCATATTAATGGACGAATTGTCGCGATATGTGGCAACTGCCTGTGAGTACCAGTTGGGGTTAGCGAATTGGTGTCGGAGACGAAGGAATTCAAAATTCAAAATTCAAGTCATTTATTCAAACTAGGCTGAGATTCAGCACTTTTCGAACGTTAAAATTACATAAGACAGTCCCCCAAAACGCCCACCCTTCACCACTTCCTAGTGCTTTAGCTGGGAAGAAGAAGTGGCGCAACAAACTCCCCAGCAGCACTGCTCTCTGTTCAGTAAGAAAAAAAATTACACGATTCTATACAATAGTATGCAAAATAATTTACATTACTCAACACAAAAGAGTAAATAAATTTATTTGCCATAATGACAGCTAGCACACTCTAATATATATAATACTCAAACAAAAATAAAAACTCAAAACATAAACAGAACTTAATGCCGGAATAAATACTTCCAGGCATAAAGGGCGTGCCCGCTTACATATAGCTAATAAAACTGTATATGTAGGGAAGGAAGTACCTAATAATCTCGGTTTTCGACTCAGCGAGGGCAACACGCCTTATCGCATGCCCCCACATAGTAGCGGGCCTTCTAGGATACGGGAGAACTCGACTCGTTGCGTCTACGTCTGTCTGATCAAAGACATGGAGGGCAGATCAAAGTGTGACCAAGCTAACTAGTCGGTGGTGTGACCACTGCGAGCACTTACAAACATTGTGTAGGTAATTCACTGATGGAAATAGATTTGTAGGTAAAGGACAAAACAAAATATGTACCTACTCGTAGTTGTTAGCTTTGACTATCGCGAGGTTTGTGTGTAAAGTCAGGGAGATTAGGCAAGCCTGCCTGACCTGGGTTTTGTGCGTCCAGTAAATAGTGTTAACGCCATTAGAGAGACGAGATGCATATTATTTAGAGTTTAATAAGAGCGGGCCCAGTACCGTCTCTCAGTCTCAGTGACGGCCCTAGAATTGTTTTTAGGGGTTTTCACCTAAAAATCCAAACTCAGAATACAAAACCTTAGTGCTCCTATAATACTATGCAGTTAATCAGTGATTATAAATAGTATTAGACCTACCGAATATCTATGGGTGTATCCAAGGGGCAACGGCAGTGGTGTATGTCGCACTTGACAACAATTCTTCTGCTCATTCGCGTCCATCCTGCTCGCACTACTCTGTTGCGTGCGACAACGCCAAGCAGAGGTGGCAAGTTGTACAGATGAGAAATAATACCAGTTCATCATTTTGTTTGAAAACCTATAGGGTGGTTGTTATCTTCGGGTTGTTGTCATAAACGGTAGGAGCAGGTAGCTCCTACCGTTTATGGCACACTTCTTCTACCACAAGCTTGGCAGTAAATTAATAAAGATAATGTTGGACGCTAGAGCGAGCAGAGCGAGCTCGAAAATTTTAGCACCCTCCCAGATTTTTTTTGACCCTTCATAGAGAACTAGCAGCGACTTGGTCGACTTGTGCGGAAAATATTTTTAGTCAGAATATTTACTGTTTATGAACCTAGGCAGCAGGAGCGAGCGTTGCGAGCTCAAAATTTTTGATCTGATCAAAAAAGAAACATTTGATCCAAAGATTTTGCCTTTTAGATTCTGGTGCACATTCTTCTTAAAGTTAACAAGTTTGACAAGACATGGCCCGGACACTGGCCACCAAATAACGTGGTAGTTACACCACCTTCACATATTTACAGATCCTAAAAAGAGTCGAAATATGTATTTTATTTGAGTCACACGCACACCTCGCCCAGCTCAGTTTTTTGTAGAGAAAAAGCATAGCACGAGAAAATTGGCTTAGCTAAGCACAGCACAGCGCAGCATAGCGTCATATTAATTACTCACCCTAATACTTCTTCGAATAACTGATACTGGGAAGGCAATCCTACATGAGCAACACTACAGTAACGATTACTAAGGAATCTGAGCTCTACATGTTTGTATAATTATGATTATTATGATTATAATGTAGCTAGCTATAAATAGTACAATGATAATTATTAACTACACATAATTGAAAAAATAAAAAAAAACTGTGGCCTCGATTTGAGAGTGAACAAATGCTCTAAATTTTTATTGTAAGTAAATCATAAACATTAAATTCAACAAAGGAATAATATGCGCTAGGGCTTACTTAAAATATGTATAATTTATCTACTTAATAATAATATATTGATTCAATGATAATATTACACTAGTTGTACTTTTATTTCATAGACATTTTACTTCGCCACATATATTTATAAAGTCTTCTCTAATCCATTTTAGCAGCTCTGCCTCAAGCTCCTTAGCTTGAAGATTTTTGAATGCCTCTGCATCTAAAACAAACATTAAATCATTACTTATTTTTATTTGTTAACTAGCTGCCCGCCCCGGCTTCGCACGGGTAGCACTAAGTACTTATCTACGGCACACCTACCTACCTACCCTACCTACCTACCCTACCTACCCTACCTACCCTACCTACCCTACCTACCCTACCTACCCTACCTACCCTACCCTTTATACAATAGCAATAGAGCTCAAATTGACTCAACGTTTTAGTGAGAAAACGTTTGTATGAGAAAAAGAAAAGGGCTGTTTTTACGGTTTCCCGGCAATTATTCAAATTTTTAAACCGTAAAAACCATCCTTGAACTTCAACGAACATTTAAAAAAAAGAATTGGCCAAATTGGTCCAGGCATGGTTGAGTTATGCGCTTACCAACACATTTTGCGATTCATTTTTATATTATAGATAAATATTTTTTACTAGCTTCTGCGCGTTCAAACAAACAAACTCTTCAGCTTTTTTTTTTTTTTGAAAAATTATCAAATAACTTCTCCCACTCTGGGCGGAGCGGGAGGGCGTGACAGACTCTTACTGACTAAAACCCACCCGTGTTCCTGTACGTTGCCAGGGGCCATGGTATCCCTTTCGGACATTCCCGCGACCCCGGCAGGCATCGGTCCTAGCGGACCCTGTCAGTTGAGCAGACATCTCTCTCGCCGTCGACCCCGGCCTGGTCCTTATCGGACGGCGAGCTACTCTTTGCTCACCATCCGAAAGCCCGCGCCTACGATCTACGGAATCGCAGGCCGATTCCCGACGCCCAGGGCGTCTCCTGCGGCAACTAGGGGCGTGAGGGCGCGAAATTTGCCTCTCCCTCACGCGTTCTGCCTCCTCTTTTGCGAGCATTACTGCTACGCAGAAGGAGGGAAATCCATACCCTTTTAACATAAGACATGTTTTCGCTTCCCGTTGATATAAACAAAAGTCGCTTGTCGTGTCTATAGGTTTATCAGCTTAGTTTTTCTAAAATTTAATATGGATTTTAATGCGGTTTTCAGTCACCATCATTTAGAAAATGTATCCCGGTAGGTATATATTACGGTAATATTTACGGTTTAAGACATTTATTTCCTCAAAAAGAATACAATTCATTTATCATGAGAAATATAAGTTAATTTTAATACTAAATACACGAACTTGTGAAGAACGGTAGATACTCGTAAATAAACTATTAGTAGTAGATGCACAAAAAGCATTTTTCATGCCAGAATATTCACTGTCAATACAAACATTCCATTTCTTGTTTATACTAATGTACTTGTTATAGTTTGACCGAGACCGCGAGTGTGGCGACGGTGTGGCGCGGACTTTGCGCCATTCATATTTTTCAGGACAAGAAAAGTGAGTGTACTATTACATATCTTTTCTCGATGACAAGTCAATAGCAAGTATACATTGTTAATAGTTAGCAAACTGTTAATATTCTTAATTTGTCAGTGTTTCAAAATGATAAGATAAATTAGTACTTAGATGTATTTTATGCCTTGGAATGTATTTTAAATAAGGTATAATTTAATTTTGTAGGAGAAATAACACTGACTTTATAAATAGGTAATTGATTTAAAATCGAGAGAAAGCTTTCAAGATGTGCTTTAAGGTTTTTTTGTATAAAGGACTGAATCTATTTAATGTCAATGTTAGGCAATTTATTATATCACTCTGTTCCTTCACTTAATATGATTTTAATTTAACTTAGCTATACCTAGCACAGAAATCTCGATGATTCGACATGTCGCCACATAAGTAGATGGCACCCGTGCGAGGCAGGTGCAGATCGATTATAATATTACTAATAAGCACAAAGAACTATTTACCATATATCGGGAACCAGCCACTAAGTTCCAAGACAGCCACATTGAATGCTGCCATCTTTTTAGCACCAGAGGTACTTCTCCTAGGCCAAACTATTACATTCACCACATCCTCCCGACCTCCCAACCTTCTCCTCTTAGTCAGAAGAATGTTATGGGCAATAGATTTCTTCAAGAAGTATTCCAAAACATTCCAAAGTGTTGGGGGAGAAGAATGTCTTTGTATTTCAAAACAGAATGCAGGCACTGGATAGTTTTCATCCAAGCAATAGATGTCTCCTTTTATGTGTTGCCATTTCTGAAAAATAAGAATATTCACTGTCAATAAAAACATTCCATTTCTTGTTTATACTAATGTGGTCTGCTTTTATTGGTATACGAAGATTAACTAATAAGCCAATTATTATCACAAGTGATAAAATGGTAAATTGTTATACGATTAACAGCATGTTGTTGGTATTAGGGATGCTCCTACTTGTTATAGTTTGACCGAGACCGCCGGCGTGGTTTTTTTCATATTTTATATAAAATGTATAGGAGCGATGGGGCGCGGGACATACACAGGCGAAATATAAAGGATGCCGTCGCCACATGTGTATGTCCCGCGCCTTAAGAATGCGTGGCGAGGCGGGGCGCAGCGGTGACGAATGAGCGGCGGGAAACCGTGAGCTTTGACGAATGAGCGGCCTGCACTGCCTCCCCGTCTCGCCGCTCACATACCTAAGGCGCGGTACAGCGGTTTCGGTAAAAGTATAGTTGAGTAAAGTATACTTGCTTTTTAGTGATAGTTCCTATAAGTAATGAATAATATGTATTTTTATTTTTTAGCTTTTCACTTGTTTTTTTTGTGGCTACTGTGTTGTTAAAAGCAGAATCTGCTGCTGCTGTAGCTTTTTATTAGCGACAAGGTTTTGACCGCTGTTTCGCCTGCGTGCTTGTCGGAAAATATACTATGGGAACGTACTACCGGGATTAAAAACCTAAACCTTCCTCATAAATCACTCCGTCCATTGGTGAAAACTATATGAAAATCCGTTCGGCAGTGTTGAGTTCATCGCGTTTAGACAGACAGACGCGGTGGGCCCCGTCTTTGTTTTATAAAATGTAGTCATGATTTGTGGTTGGCTGACAGTCACACTTACTATTATATTTTGTTTAGCTGTGAGTCTTTCAAAGAAAATAAATAAATAATCCGACTTGGCTTTTACCAGGCCTATGATGCCATGATAAGGCAAGCGGTGTTATTTCACAGTTCTATGTTCTCATTACCAAATTACGTAATTAAGTAAGTAGTGATATACTTACCATTTTCTCCACATATAATGTGTTCTTTTCCACAAACAGATGATAGTGTAAATGGTTGACTGAAGCAAACCCACACATGCTGTTGAACCCAATTCTTACATCCCTGAAATACATGAAATTATGTAGTGTTTAATACCTTTTTCTTAAATATGCTTGGAAATTCGAACATTATTTTGACAAACTTCTTCGAGATAAATAGAAATTGTGGTACTGGCCACACATGCGAGCGCCCGGCCGGCAATGTTTGTATAAAAATCCATATCTGTCGCTTTTAGTGCCCGAATAAATTACTATGAAAACTCATCTGTCATGTTATTTAAAAATGGAACAAACATTTTATTTGCAACACATACCTAGCAATCAAGGAAGTAACTTATAGAAGAATTTATTTAAATTTCGATTTGGCTTGCAAATAGAGCAGTTTAAAGTAAAGGATAAACAAATAAACATCGGCGTTTGAAAAATTTAGTTTTTCGTCATTGATTCTGGAATTTTTAATTAATTTACTCAGTTTGAATTTCCTCGCATTATTTGAGCAACGTACTATACAAGCCTTGGCCGTAACCAGGCATTGATGGACTCACGTGTGTGTGCCTCGGCCCACATTTTCACGATAGTCCATCAATGCCCTTCTTGCAGGCCGCGACAGTAATGTACTATAAATTGAATACGTAAGTACATGATACAATCATAATAAGTACTTGTTCTTCGTTTTTATCAGTGATAGATAACATTAGCATCAAAACTTCATACTTCAGTTAATATAAGACTAAAATTATTATTATTATTAGTTTTTAACTATTCTCGGGATCTTGGGGTCCCAGACCTTTGGAAGGCGTACGAAGAGCCGAAGCCAACTTGCAGAGGCCCGTGAGGCGTTTTTAATGAAATGAGGCACCAACCGACGATTATCCCTGTATGTACTATGTAAGTGCACCCAAGGACAACCCCCGGTTGGTGCAGGACTATTGCAGGGAATGGAAACAAAGATATTATATTATTATTATTTAACTTGATAAGCATCTTGTGGATGATCAAAACTAAAAGTTTTTGTGAGACTCGGACACACCAGGGAAGCATGGCACAAAAGGCTTATAATCCGCAGTGGGTGAAATAAGGCTCCCAATGATGATGATGAAAGATTTTGAGAGGAAACTGTTTAATGAATAGAAGATTGTAAACACAGGCACTATTTATATACACCATACAAACAAATCGTTGTGTGTACTTGCCTACACTCACCGGTCCTCATTCAGGAACATAATCTGTACTGCTAGGTCCAAGCTCTGAGGCGTCACCACTTGTGGCAAACATTTGTCCACAGATGGGCACAGCAGTGAATGGTATCTGGTTATGGGACTCACATTCACTAATACTGTGTGTATGTCTGCATCTGTAAATTAGATAAGATTTGAGAAACTAGATTAATCTTTACACAGATATGGACTGAATGTCGAAATGGCGCAGTGGTTAAGGATGTTGTGATGGCCCAGCGACATTACTGATAATGGTGAAGGAAAACATTGTGAGGAAACCTGGACTTATAGTTAATATAAGTCTGAAATCAACAACCCGTTTTGAGCAAGCGTGGTGATCAATGCTCGTGCCTTCTCTGTATGAGAAGAGGCCTTTGCCCTGCAGGGGGACAGTAACAGGCTGGTATTTTTTTTTATAGAAAGGAAAGCTAGATTCAAGTAAATGGGTACTTGTTGAAATTCTGTTTCAGTTTAGCTATTAGAATGTTAGAGTAATGCAGAGGTTGAAATTATTAAGAAAGGATTTTTGTGTAGTGACAAGTGTTGTATAGATAATAAAATATGCATTACGGCAAGTATTTAATTGAAAATACAACTTAACTAAATTCCTCTTTACACTTCATAAGTCTATTCATTAGGCTGACTCCGCTGCTGCCGTCTACTGCTGGACATAGGCCTGTCTAATCCGATACCATTCATCTGACACTTAACTTCCATAATTGTTAAGAATTTAGTCTGTATTTAAGTAAGAAAAAATATTTTGTACACTTTACCTTCACCTTCTATAGAAAATAATATTTCTTTTGGAGAAACTTTATTGAAATTGAACTTTTTTTCGTCAAATGGTTGGCAGATGTTGTTCATCTCTTCCGGAGTTCTTCTTTTAGACTGGCGGTCTGGATTCAGCTATAAAAAATAAAGGACTCAAATGAACCACTACAAAAACGATAACAATTTCTTCTGTGGTAAAATAATAAAGGTACTTACCTGAAGCAAATATTTCCCGTCCACAAGTCTTTCTTCTAATTTATCGATTTTATATCGAAATATGTCCGCATCCTTGTGAATTTCATCCCATTTTGTTGTCAATAAACTCACAAAACTTGTGGGACCATCACCGGTAAAATTTTTCAACTTGTGCATGTTTTCCTACTTGATTTTATGATAATTTTGTGTTAATATTTTTTTTTTAATGAAGTAGCGTCAGTGGGTCGTCATAGGTGCGCGACTTTTATTGATTAAGCAATGCATTTTATGAATGTTCAGAAACTTTGAAAAGAAAATGCTTTGTTTGGATAATTTTCTAACCCTATAGAAGTCAGTCAATGTCAAGAATGTCAACGTCACATTTTATTATCCATCTGAATAAAGTGTTGCCATTCCATAAAAAAATATTCTGGTTGTCCTAGGTACCCTTAGACAATTCTCACGTGTAGATATCACCACAATCATTTTTGTAGAGTAGTACCCTAATTGCGTAATACACGATCAATCAGAATCTAAATCGTTTTGAAACAGATTGCTAATTCATTGCTTCATAAGCTGGAAAAAAAATCTGCTCAACAACGTAAATAAAGCAATGAATGTTCTTGAACTGTCAAAATGAATCAGATTAGTCGTAATCGTTTACGAAAATATGTTACATAATTAGATAGCTGGGTTTTATGTGCTCCCTGTGCAGGATAGTTGAGTTAAAGTTGGTAAGCACTACGCACATGGTACAAATTTGCATGACACTTCACATTTAAACCTTTTTAGGGTTCCGTACCTCAAAACAAAAAAACGGAACCCTTATAGGATCAGTCGTGTGTCTGTCCGTCTGTCACAGCCAATTTGCTCCGAATCTAATGGACAGATCAAGTAGAAATTTGGTACACATATATTCCTGTGACCCAAACACGGACGTGTAACGTAAATAAATGTATTTTGAATATAGCGGTTACTTCAGAAGGCCAACAAGAAAAAAAGAAGTTTTGCACTGTACCGTGTGACATATCAAATGAAAGGGCTTATTGCGAGGATTTATTTTTATTTTTAATAATTACATTTAAAGATATCTAAGAAAATATATGAAAATCAACCATTCCTCCCCATATCTCCGAAACGACTGAGCCTAAAATTTTGATAAAAATACAGAGAATGGTTCTTTGCTCATAGATTGCAGAAAAACCTATAAGAAGTCTATGGTCTTAAAATAACATGGTTAAATCTCTCAATATTGTGCGTACAAAATTATATTTGCAGTTGGAATGTATGGGAGAACATGTTTTTCAACTACAATGTTAAGTTTGTATTTGGGATGAATTGACACGCACTTGACCAGTTTTTTTATAAGTGTCATGCATTTTTGTAAGGGGTGTATGGTAAACCCCTGACCAGACAGTGATAGAACAATAGAAAGGCCAGGCCAGGGCTTCCTGTATATTTAAATACAGTTAAGCGCAACAGTATGTCTTACTCCTAAAAGTTTCAAGTTTCTATGCTTAGAAAGTTTCAGGTCCAAAGTTGGGGTCAGGGTTTCAGGTCCGAAATCATACAATAACTGGGTTCTTAGTATTAAATACATGTTTCTTTTATTCTCTCCGACTTAACATTATTTGGATTTGATGGATTATCTTCATGATATAATAATAATACATCCATTATTTTGCTCGACATTTGTGCTGCATCATATGAACTCATTTGTGACAGTTTACTGGCTACTAGCTGTCCTATTTGTCCATGTTTGTTGTTGTCTATACCAAACACATCATTTTGAACTCCTCGGAATACATTTAGTATTCCATTTGCTATATTTTGGCATGTGGTATCGATTTTGTTTGATGATTTCTCTGAACTTTCATCACTAAATACATTTTCTTCATCTATTATGTCGTCCTGCAAAGATAAAAGTAATTATGGTTTATTTGTATGTAAAAAACTGGGTTTGCGCAGCACTGGTGATCTTATTAACCCCTATAAGCTAAACCTGATTGTGCTAGTTAAGTGTTTATACTAATAGCATTATGAATTGGGGGTGAGAACTCACAAGTTTTCTCACTAGGCAGTACCTTAATGGTTTAATCATGAAGCTATAGTACAGCATCTATCTTATAACTTCTAAGGCTACTCACTTTAAAGTCCTCGTTACCATATTCAGTTATGTCTGCTTGTATATTTTTGTTAACTTTGAGTAAGAATTTGCAGGCATCCCATAAGTGCCATGTTATCTTACATCCCTAGAATGGAAAGAAAATGAGTAAGAATGGTTTTAGAATATGGACAAAGGTTTCAGTCAGTGGTAAGTTTTGCAATAAGTCTTTACTCACTTTACTAGTAATAAATGAAACAGGCATGATAATTGATAAGATATACATGGTTCATAAGATGCCACAATAAGTACCATCGAAGAACTTCATATCTATACACCGTAAGGACTATTCTTGCTTGCAGCGCTCGGTGACTATAGAACCGGGGCGGTAACAAATGTGGTCATCGTGTTCACGGGATTTTGTTTTCAAACTGCTTAGATATGAAGTTCTCCGATAGTACATACCTGAGTAAATGTATTTAATTCTAGAAATAAAAAAAGTACCTCTCCATTGCTGTTAGCTTGACTTGCTTTAAGTTTTCTCAAGTAATTGGCAAAAGTAGATCTAATATTCGTCCAGCGATCTTTAACAGCTTGTCCTGTGAACTCGTTGCCGTATTGTGATGCAAATTCCGCGTAAGTTTTATCTCGGTATTTGACTGAAGTGTATTTTGGATGTTTTGGATTCCAAATATTCGGTCTGCTCTCCATAAATTTCACCAATTTCAGATTCATCTTCCTTGTCCAGAACACTTTTTCCTTTTCGAATTCGGAAATCATTTTTTCACAGTTCTAACACCAACATAAATATTTATTTTCAAGCAGATTTTCTCCAAGCTTGTTTGTTTATTTTTATTTTTTGACAAAAGAATGTTCATGTCAAATTGACATAGACCATAGTTACCTGAGCTAAAAAATTGCTTGCCTACATTGAAAAAAGTTATGTTTTAATTGTTCAACAGATGGCGTGTTTGCAATTAATGAGTATTGAAATATTTTATTGTGTTTTATGAAGGTAGGCATGCAGGCAGAAAGTTGATTTGGTTTATGTAGGTTTTTTTAAACGCACCCACAATCAGTATCTATATTGAGGCTGCTATTAATTTATGTTAATTCAGTGCCGGATTAAGCAAGCGCGGGGCCCGTAGCAAATTATATGGACGGGCCCTTGATCTGCTATGGGTTCTTATGTATAAAGTGGTAAAAACAAACAATACTCAATACGTCTATTTGCAATCAACTTTTAGAAACTGTATTACTTACCTATATTCTGACGTCTTAGTCGGCAAGGTAGTACGTATCACGTTTTTGAGACATCAAGTAAATTCAATATACCACATCTTAATAAGTTTCACTCAAAAAATTACACGGGTTTGAATACGCGGGGCCCCCTTTAGCGCGGGGCCCGTAGCAATTGCTACTCTTGCTATGTGGTTAATCCGGCACTGTGTTAATTGACAACTGACTAATGGAAAAGTGGCTTTTAAACCGCCTAAACTCTGTGGTCTAGTGGTTAGACTACCTGTCTCAGACCCAGAGGTCCCGGATTCGATTACCAGTGGGGGATGGGGAAAAAAATCTTTTCGGTTTGGTTGGTGGTAGGTCCTAAAGTTCACCTTGCTAGCTATCACCATCTATTTTAGTCTGTCGCTATAACAACAATGTTAACAGCATTGTTCTGTTTCGGCAGTTAGAGGTAAGATAGCCAGTTCCTCTGTGGTTGAGGATTCCGTACGAAGCTCGGTTCCACCTTCGGCCTGATCCTCACTTACCATCAGGTGAGATGCAGGCCAAGAAATACCCCGTTGCGGAATTAAAAAAATGATTAAAAAAACGTGGAGATTTCGTTCTAAGAAGATAGTACAGCGTACAGTATGTTAACTGAAGCAGTGGCACTTGACTAACATCGAGGGCAATGAATTTTTTATAGTCAATAAGATAGATTCATTAGTATTCAATATTTAATACTCAATACTCAATACGTTTATTGCATTCCACAATGTGAACTTATGTGGTAGGTATATAAAGACATACATTCGTTTTGGAGCATTGTGGGCCCTGTCGGGCATAACAACATAAAAATTAGGAGGAGGGCTATTTATAGATATTTGTTAACAATTTTAATATTAATCTACTCTTTCGTTTTGTGTAGGTAGGTAGGCTAATAACTAATTGTGTACATATAATTTTTACCACTCATATATTATATTGGATTTAAACATTAATATTTATTTAAATTATACATTAAATTTATATTATTATTATCATTGGTAATTATAAATAAATTATTATTGCGTTTTTTGATATTATTGTTTATTTATTAAATTTATCATTTAAATATTCATGTACATTATAATAACATTTACAGATTAGAAATTGTTTTAATTTATTTATAAAGATATTAAATTTTTGTTCATTTTTAATTTCATCAGGTAGTTTATTATATATTTTAACTGACATTACTAAAGTGCTTGTGGAGTGAATTTTTAGCTTTGAACCTGGTTGGTTTAGTCTGTTTTTGTGTCGTAGTGTGTAGCGAGTCTGTATGTTTTCGCGTGTAGTAAAGAGTTTTTGATTATTTCTAACAAATTTGCACATTTCCAAGATATATATGCAAGGTAGGGTTAGAAGTTTATGTTCTTGGAAATGGGGTTTGCAGCTGTCTGTGTTATCTATGTTAACTAGTATTCTAATCAGTCGTTTTTGTAGTATGAATAGTGTTGATGCGTCTGTACTATTTCCCCATAATATTACGCCGTAGTTTAACCATGCGTATGCATATGCATAATACGTAACCAGAGCAGTGGAGAGATTTGTGGATTTTTTTATTTCACGGAGGGCAAAGGAAAATTTTGATAGCTTTGACCTGATTTTTTTAATATGTGATTTCCAATTTAAATGTGTATCTATGGATAAGCCGAGTAGGTTGAATTCTTTTACTGTTTCAATTTTTGCGTCGTTGTAAATAAATGTTAAGTCTAAAGGGGTTTTCTGACGTGGATGGAAGGACATGATTTTAGTTTTATTGAAGTTTAATTCAAGGTTGTGTTCTGTCATCCAAGTTATTATTTTATTAAGTATGCTTGTAAGTATTTCGGTTAAGTTGGTATTGTCGTGGCAAGAAGTTTATTTATTTTTTCTATTGAGGGTCGTCAGTGAGGATTGGAGCAGTCCGATCCACAGGTATTGGCTCGAAGTCCATCGGAGTGCCAGCCGACGATAAACATTGCGATATTTTTTGTTTTTGTTAGTGTTAATGTAATGTAATTAAATTTAATTTTAAAGACTACTCAGTTTGAATGTAATTTATTTTGTGATTGTATGGAATTTTGAATTTGAATTTTAATGTCATGTAAGTACATATTTATTTTAATTATCTAATGAAATTGTAATGTATTTATTTTATTTTAATGATGTAATGGATTGTATGTATTAGACGGACTTGAGCTTTAGTAAAAAAAAAAAAATATTAGCGACGCCTTAACACTGTTTGGTGTTCCTCGCGTGATAATGAAATTAAAATACAAGCACACAATTCCTTATTCATGAAACACGATGCTATTGTTTTTAGCTTGATATGAATATTTATTGTCTATCACGACATCATTCATTTTCTCTGCTAATAATGAGTTAAAACTATCTTAATCGCGACTATGCCTAATGGCTGATTGTTATGAAAAAAAAAACCAGCCATATGCGTCGGACCACGCACAGTGAAGGTTCCGTAGTTGGGATGAATATTTACGCATGCACAGTTTAGTGTTTATCGACCGATATTATTTTTGGGAAAAACTATGAAAAACTCAGTTATGCTTACAATACAACATACAACTCTAAAAAAGTGACTACTATAAGGCTTATACTCGTATCTCGCAAACATAACACTGAATTGAAAAATGTCCATAACATACACCAATCATTTTTGAAAGACCTATCCAATGATCAATGTAATAGACGAGTAAATAGAATCATCCGTGCTTTACAGGTAAGGAAGGTACCCGAAAAATTTTTTTTTCAAGATTTTATTTACAGTAAAATAGAGAAAACGAATTTTCTCAGATATGAGACCTAGCTAGATCGATTTTCCTTCCCAATATTATTACGGCCCCGATATTGCAACTTTCATCGACATCGTTAGAGCCGTTTTCAAGAACGTGATTACAAATTTAATATACAAATATTGGTCATTTAATAGTATAATACCAAATTACAGTTTTTTTGTACCAACCTCTTAGTTAAACTGCGGACACAGACAGACGGACTTGGCGTAATCCTATGAGTTCCTTGTTTTACTACGGATTCCTTAGTTACAACAACCTTGTGTGATTTTCCGTAGTACGGAACTCTAGAAAATCACATAAGTTAATAATTGCTTGATGAACAGAAGTCCCGGCTAATAATTTTGTCCCTATGATTGTAGTCTTGGACTCACCTATCAAACCCACGAAGTGAAGATAATGTTTGTATGAGAAGTTACATATCATAATGTTCCAGTAAATCGAATATTCATGATGGAGTATAGCAGTGATAGCCTAGGTGTGACTGTCGGACTGCCACGTCATAGGTCTCGAGTTCGAACCCAAGACACGCACTTCTGACTTTTCGGATTTATGTTCGTAGGAAAACATCGTGAGGAAACCGGCATGCCTGAGAGATATTTCTCGATGGCATGTGAAGCCAAGTCAGAGGACCATGGGCGGTTTTAAAAATTTGACACCAAGTAAGTCACTAACCACACGAAAAGAAAAAAAAGAGTAGATGGAATTTGTCGGTCGGAAATTTAGTCGGTGATGCCTACATCGCCGTAATCCATCAACCCGGACTGGTCCCACGTGGTGGATTACGGCCCACTCCCTCTCACAGACAGGAGGCCACACAGGCCTCCTCTCTCCTGTCTCTCCCGCAGTGGAGGAAACATTATAGGCTGATTATGCTTACATAGCTGAGTTGCGGGTTCAATTCTCGCTTGTAAAAAAGCATGTCAAATCATTTCAACTCGCAAAATTGCATTTTCTGCTCTGCGAGTTGAAATGAGAACGCCTGCATTATAAACTCAAATTACCTCCAGGAAAAATAGCGCGATGTTGAAATTAAAGAAACAAATCACTCAGACAGAAAGAGAACGGCCGTTAATTGTCGTATAATGGCTGCAATGTCAGAAACAACGTTGACTCCCGCGCAACGGTACACCCTGGGATCTCGATCGCTGCGCGCGCGCAGTCGTTGTTGCGGCCTTAACCGCCATGGGTCGTTCTCTCCGCACGTTCGCCGTGTACACACAACCGTTCATAGTGAAAAATGCCCGATATGCAACTACGGGGTGCCCGTTCTCAAAACGGGAGCGATCCCAAATTGCCCCGACTGCAGAATTGACCGAGGAAATTTTCTCAAATGCTAAACCCTACTCCGAAGTCCCTGGGCCTAAACCGATTCCGATACTGGGGAATACGTGGCGGATGGTGCCAATTATCGGGCAGTTCGACATTTCTGAATTCGCGAAAGTGACAAAACTGTTTCTGGAGAGGTACGGGAGGATCGTTCGCTTGGGAGGATTGATCGGGAGGCCGGATCTGTTGTTTGTTTACGATGCGGATGAAATAGAGCGAATATACAGACGGGAAGGGCCGACTCCGTTCCGGCCCTCGATGCCCTGCCTCGTCAAGTACAAGTCGGAAGTCAGGAAGGATTTCTTCGGGGAACTGCCTGGAGTAGTTGGAGTGTAAGTGGAGACAATTTATTTACTGTTAAAAGCTAATGCATATTATATTCATTTATTTATTTATTGTTGTCACAGGTAAAAATAGTTCTTAAAATTAGCATTATTGTATCACTGTAACATACCCAAGGGGTGTCCAATATTTCTATGAATGTCAATGTTATTGGCTATGTTAAGGAATAACTAATAATAATACAATTACACTCTAAATTGTTGGTGGTTATTATCCATTGCATTGGTCATTTTACATTCATTAGACATAATTATAAAATTTACATTAAGAGGCTTACAACAGCTAAAGCGCGGTCACTGTCGGACTGCATAGAAATGAAAGAGAAGCGCGATGACACGACGCAGGTAATTTATTGCAAAATATGAAGCAGTTAGCGATTTACAAAAAATCTATTGATTGGACTGGAAAATTAAAACACTATTATGCTAATATGTAGCTTGTAGAATAATCTGACAAAAAATCAGAATGATTGCATGTAAATTAATATGATTTTTAATCGTTAAAAGAAACTTTTAGAGTTATCTTCATCATTTTTTTCTATCGTATCAAATTAGTTGTATTATGTTTTCAACACACTATCATACTAGCATATATCCTGAAGAATATCATATATTTTTCTGATTTTGTTTACTGCAGTGGATCATATTCTTTTACGCATTATAAAACTTGCGTTTAGGCACGTTTAGGTCCTGTAGTCCCCTTAAATGAGTCAAAAAAAAATAAGTTTAACATTGTCAAGTTTTAGTAAACCTCATACTTCATACTTCGTAGTTTAAATTGGTTAGAGGTGCTTTGAGATCTTGACCTCCTTTTTAATTCGGCTAACTTTTATTATCGTTTTCGTTAGAAACCGGTTCGTGCGTGTAGTTTTTGATTTGGGATCATAAACATTTTTGCTAAGTAGGTAATAGAAATAAAATGATGTTGAGTTTAGTCAAAACTTTTAGCACAAACGGAATTTCGCCAAAATCCGGCCGAAGTCAAAAGAATCTTGGATTAACGAAACAAGAGTCGGAGTTCCGTTAACGACCGGAATACCGGAATGTTAGGAACTTTCACTTCGCATAAATGAACCGACATAAAAATAATCATTTAAACGATTTTAAGCATAGCCTCATTACCATCATAACCTGATCATGACATAGACATCATTAAACACTGTATTTTGTTTAATTAATACATCAGATAAACATTAATTTTATATTATGTAGCAATAAATATGTTACGAAAAAAATTCTATGACAAGGTTATCATTTACCCGCCATCTAAAGCCGAGGTATAACATTCGTTTTGCAACTTTATCCTCAGTTGCATCTGTTTCCAGTGTTTTGTAATATTTTATTATTCAAAGATACAGATTATGTGTGTCACAATTTCATGTGTAGGTTAAAAGTTCAAGCCTTTGTGAGTTGAATAACAATGGCGAGAATCTTTGAAATCTCTTGATCTTTAAAATTACCGGCAAAGTAAAGCTCTCAGATATTATTTTCAGATTATTGAGATGAGTACGTAATGACAGCCGAAAGGGTCGATCGATCAGGTTAAGCTACGCTTGGTCTGTGGTTGTGTGACCATCTTAACATACTGAGACTCCTCCGTGCCTCGGAAAGCACGTTAATCCGTTGGTCCCGGCTGTCATTCGTGGATCTTTGAACGTCGGGTCGTCAGAAGCCCAAGTCTCACAACCAGTCTTACTAAATGGTATTGTTAACCAGTAACTGGGTTGTGGAGGCCACATAGGAAGTCGCTCCATGTAAAATACTGGTATTCAGCTGCATCGGGTAAGACTGGAAGCCGACCCCAATATACTTGGATGGGCTAGGCGGATGATGATGACAGTTGAGTACAAAAAACATATTTTACTATAAATACAGACCGAAAATCACATCATCAACATCGTTATTATCACTTCGTAAATCTCAACTGCTTCACAACGGCTTTCAATCAGAGGTTTAACTTGATCACAATATTTTGAAAAAACGGAAGATCACTTAATAGTTGTTGCCAGTGTTATAAGTCTGTCCAGAAAAACGGCCAGCTATCTAATAACGTAACACATTTTCGTAAACGATTACGACTAATCTGTTTCATTTTGACAGTTCAACAACATTGCGTTATTTACGTTGTTGACTAGCTATCTAATTACGCAACACATTTTCATTGACATTTCCGACTAATCTGTTTCAATTTGACAGGTCAACAACATTCATTGTGATAATTACGTTGTTGAGCAGATTTTTTTTTCGAACATCATTTCGAAAATCTGTTTCAAAACGATTCAGATTCTGATTGATCGTGTATTACGTAATTAGGGTACAGTTTTTAACACTCGATCTGAAACTATCCCACAAATGATGGGATCTGGGACTGGGGATCCCTCGGATAAAACAAAAGAAAATTTTAGCTCATAAGTACTTCAATCCTTAAAATTATTTTAAACAATAAGTACCGCGTAAGAATATTCAATGAAAACCTTTGCATATTTGTTTACGTTATTAATACTAAAACCTACTCCATTCATCTTGAATAGTCGTTAGCCCATTGAAATTAAAATAACCAGCATCTGAAGAAGCGATCAGTACTTGAGTATGAACATAAAGTACATACGTTGGTACTGAGGTTCATCTTGCATAACTTAAACGTTTATGATCAGCAATTATCGTGATCCTTGTACTCGATTAGACAAAGATTTAAATGTAAAACTCACGAGAGCACTGGTGAACGGTTATTAAATTTATTGAGTAGGGTATTGGTATCTAACCAATACGGTACACAGAAATGTAATCAGAGGTGAGACTCGCGTGCCCCACCTCTTCCACGTGATTTCATGTAAGACCAACGCCGGGGCTCGAGTACCTCTTCGACGCCATGTGGAAACTTATAACGCACACTTCATCGACATTTTCTTTTTCTCTAATAAAAAATTCAAAACTCTCGCTATAACTTCATTAGCACCAAAACTTTAAATTAGCACTTGATTCAAATAACTTAGAACAATATTCTTAAAATCAGCTTCCGTTTTTCACTTATTTGATTAATCCGTGGACAATAGTGTGGGTTATATGTTTAACTATTTATCTTAAGAATCTTATTGTATCACTTTAACATGTAACTGTTTTTTTGTCCCTAATAAATAAAATAAAATAAAATAAATTTTATTGAGTACGTAGATAAACAAATCTAGAATAAAAAATCATCTATACATAGGTACATACATATATACAAATAAATACAATTGAAGTGTCTGTTTGTAATCTCAAAATAACTGGTTTTTAGGAAATACATAACAAGAAAGTATACTAGTACTTACAAAAAAAATACCTTGTCTGTCTGTTTGTTCCGGCTAATCTCCAAAACGGTTGGACTGATTTACACTGCCACAGATAGCTGATGTTGTAAGGAGTAACTGAGGCTTCTTTTATTTCCATCCAATACATACGTATCGAGACCCCCGTGCCTTGGAAAGCACGTTAAGCCGTCGGTCCCAGCTGTCATTCGTAGATCTTTGACAGTCGTTACGGGTCGTCAGGAGCCCAAAAGTCTGACAACCAGTCTTACCAAGGTGTATCGTGTTACCCAGTAACTGGGTTGTGGAGGTTACATAGGAAGTCGCTTCATATAAAATAGGTACTAGTGTTCAGCTGCATCCAGTTAGATTGGAAGCTGACCCCAGCATAGTTGCTAGCCAGATTGATTTTTTTCGGATACATTCTATCAACTGCACACCCAGATTCAACCCATTTCAAAATTAAATAGTAGGTAGTCGTGACCATCTGTTCTTGCGTATACTCGTACGACCGGTCTTTGTGCCCTAAGGTGCAATTTCTAATGAGCAAATATACTAATTACGTAATCTTGTTATTAACTCGACACACCCGTTCTCGTGATAATTGGTAAACAATGGGATGAAGTCTTGTGATGGAGTCAATATTAAAATCATCTACTACGTAAAAAAAATCCTTAACTCTCTAACAAACAGCGCACAGCCTAAACCGGTAGGTGTAATTTTGCACAAGAGTGCCGATAAAGAAAATGAGAAAACTTTTTTGAAAATGGTTGAATAGGGATTAAAGTTTGTATGGAGGTTTGTCAATTTTCCCGTCGGGCTGACTTCGTCATCGGACTTGTCATAAAAAATTCAAGTTGTCATGCTGTATATGTTGATTTCTCTTTACTCTATGTCTATTCCGATTGGGTATTATGGAAAATACTCGTATCATTGTAGCATCCCTACCTACTCTCTATATGGTTTACCATGGCTTCTGTGGGATAAGAAGGTCTCACATACATTGTGGAACAACATTACAAATTTTAGAAGCATCGAAAGCGAATTGCCTTTCGAAAAAAACAAAATATACTTAATTAGAAGTACGTTTTGATTGCCTCGTTGGTCTAGTGGTTTCAAGCGGTACTGCTGAGCATGAGGTCCCGGGTTTTTCCATTAGGAATTTCTCAGTAGCAGCCCGGAGTCTGGATTTGTGCCCGGTTGATGGCAATAGGCTCGCCCCCTATTACATGGGACTTTAACATAACTGGCGAAATGTGGGTGTGCCTACTATCGGTACACCGCTAACGAACCCTTCGGGAAACACTAGTAACTAGTAAGAATAATACTAGTAAGAATAACCATTAGTTTTATAGAAATGGGAACCTAAATAAATAATAACAATTCTTAGAAAGGTCTGAATAAGATATAAATCATATGTTCTTTGTTCGCCAGCCAAGTATCCTAGACCCACAAAGTATTGCACAAGATCATGAATAGCCCTACGTTCGATTTGTTTAGCATGCGTACGCGCCGAATGCGTGACGCCCTTACCTATGTACGCACTTGCTAAGTGCGAATGTGATTTAGGTTTCATTTAGATGTTAGTAGATATCCTTGGATGGCTATAAATGTAATAAGTTACAGGCAGTGGAAATACCTAAGTAACTAAATATATTTCATTGAACATTCGAATCAATTTTCAAGGTTTACAAACGCGGCTTGAAGCTAAGTAATAATAGCCGCATAGGGTCGATCGATCAGATTAAGCTACGCTTGCCGCGATTGGTTCGTGGATGGGTGACCATCTTTACATACCAAGACGCCTCCGTGCCTCGGAAAGCACGTTAAGCCGTTGGTCCCGTCTGACAGTCGTAGATCTTTTTGACAGTCGTTACGGGTTGTCAGAAGCCCGAAAGTCTGACAACCGCACTTACCAAGGGGTATCGTATTACCCAGTAACTGTGTTGCGGAGGTCAGATAGGCAGTCGCTCCATGTAAAATACTGGTATTCAGCTGCACCCGGTTAGACTGGAATCTGATCCGAATATTATTGGGAAAAGGCTAGGCAGATGATGATAAACGCGGTTTGTTATCAATTTTAATTAAAGACTGATAGTCTTAAGACTGATAGTCTTAAGACTTCTCTAACTTGTGAGGAACGTACTCAAACCTAATTGCTAACCAGATTCGTCATTCATCATCTAGGAATATCTCACCATGTTTGTCGTGTTTACAAAAATAATTATCAGTCATATTACTTATAGTATGGGAATTTCTGAAATTTTGCCCAGTCATTCTTCTTCATTGAAATAATGTTGCCCAGTTGTACAATGATTTTATGAAGGTCAACAGTTTAAAAGTTAAGGCTTGTAATAATTTTGTTTTGTTATCTTGAAGTGGTTTACGAAACCAATATAAAACCACTTACATCGATCACCAACACCGATCCTGCGTAACACAGAAAATGAAGAACAACAAAAGAATTTCACGAGTTTTTAAAGATATTTGAAATCCATTGGTTGATTGGTGACGACTCACGATTTTTTTTTAAATTCGTCTTCTTAACAACGTAGGTACGCACTTGGTTGAACTGTCAAAATGAAAGAAATTGCGATAAATTGTAATTTTATGTGTTATTCAATTACCCCGTGTGCCTATATTTTCACTATTTTGCGTGATTTTACAGTCGTCAATACCTGATTGAATTTGTAAAGTAAATACCTTTTGAATTGACGTCTGTCAAAAGTGACGTGAAGCCGGTTTCGTAAACTGTGTGCACTTAGTGAGGTGTAGTTTGATTGTAGTTTCATTGTAAATGGTGTATTTGTGTGAGCGTGTATGCACAGAACGGAGGTGTAATTTTAATATGGTTCACTGTATTGTTTTTTTATTTGGTCTGAGCCTAAGAACCTATACAAAGCTCTAGTAGATAGGTATAAGTGACAAAGCTACCAATAATTCACTAACTTGAGCAGAAAACGTATTAAAAAACTCCAGCTTCACCTTTATTATTTTTAAAATGATCTAGGCGATATGGAGCATCTCTCCTACCTGGGCCAGTCTTCCCTAGTTTTCCCCTATCTACGTCTCTCGCATGTGATAGTCATAGTTACTTTTTCAACCTGCAGACTGGCAAATCAAACCTACCAACGGCATGGTTGTGTTTTTTCAGTGTCATGACATGTGCAATTGTGCATTCTTGTATACTTAGCTCGTGTCAAAACGAGACACGAAGACTAAAAGCGAATTTTATTCAGCAGTCTTCCTTCCCATTGGGGGAAATACCAACCAATAAGATATTTCTGTGTCTATTATTCTCTTTGGGCTCTATTATTATCATTTACCTGAGGGGCTTGTGGCTAATTAATTACAGTCGTACAGGTGGATCTTCAAGGTTAAGCAAAGCTTGGTCGGGGTTGGACCGAAGATGGGTGACCATTCATAACACAACGGGACTCCTTCGTATCTCGGAAAGCACGTTAAGTCGTTAGTCCATAGATCTTTGTGTGATCCGTAGATCTTTGACAGTCGTTACGGGTAATCAGAAGCCCGAAACTCTAACCACCAGTCTTACCAAGGGGTATCGTGTCACCCAGTAACTGGGTTGTGCAGGTCAGATAGGCAGTCGCTCCATGTAAAATACTGGTATCGAGCTGCATCTGGTTAGACCGGAAGCCAACCTTAGATTTCAGCTACCTTATTAAACCTTTCAATGTCACCTACATTACTATTTCTACAAATAGACAATCTAATTTACAGTTACTTCACACTTAGTTTGATGCTATAACTGTGGACAATGCTAGTTTAGCACAATCATGCGTGTGAGTTCAGATATTAGCACATTCGTCATGAAGGTCAGAGCATGAGATAACAGCTGTCATTGAATATTATGCGTTGTCATTCTGAGATTGAAGATGCCATGCTATTGATGATATTGCAAACGAACCTGAAGCGTCCCTTGAGTTGTGTATTCCCCAATGGGTTAAGTAGAGGTGTTAAGTACGCCAACGTATTTTCGCCAGTTATGTTTAAGTCCCAAGTAAAGGCTCCCCGCAGACAGGTGCGACTGTTTGCAGGAGCCTTAAGAGGGGGCGAGATCATCGACATATGTATGAACCGGACACAAATTCATACCCCGGGCTGCTACTGAGAAATTCCTAAATGCAAAACTACCCCGACCTTGGAATTCAATCAGGAATCGTTCCTTTGCAGGACACACAGGACCCCAACAAGCTGTTTAACTTTAAATTGTATTATAATGTCGAGACGTCAAGTTGCACAAACCGGTTGGGGTTCGAAAGCTGTTCTACTGTAAACCTATAAGCTAGGTTTTTTATAGGAGCTGCTTTACCGGTTCGGTACGGTTCACTCGCATAGTATCCATAGCTTGCATGAAACAGTATACCGTGCAGTTTTTTTTTTATGTGGTCCTGCGTCAGGTGAAAGCTTGAACGTAGATAATAGTCACCTATATCCCGTTATATGATGGATTGTTATTTGAATCTACATCATTACCCACATTAGATGACTAGAGAACATTATTGGCTACAAAAATGATTAACGTTTTTACATTTTCAAAAAATATTAAACCGTTCCTTGCATCGACTAATTGCCATTGTGTGATGATAGACAGTCGCTTTGTGTGCCAGCTGGTATTTGCCATACCATCTACTTGCTAATAAGTGCAAGAGTTAACTAAGTAAAATAGACACGTAATAGGCCCGTAGATGCTAAGTGGAATTACAAATAACACGACGTTTCATTCATTTGAAGGTAGAGCGACGTTACATTTCTGTACACGTTGCCTTTACAATCTATTCATAAGTAGAAGCGTTTCAAATTAAAGCAATTACTTTTGGGCTCACTATTTTTCTGTACAGTCAAAAGCTTTCTTCAATACATCGTATTTAATATTCCAAAAATTTTATGCTGTTTTGAGTTGTGTTGTTTTAGGTATTACTGCGTTGAAATCGTCATAGAGCAATGGTTCCAGTTAAGTGTATTATCTATGGTTCCAGCAAAAGGCATCGAAGATTTACTGACATGGCCCATAGACACTCCAGTGCTCTCTCTCTGTCTATACGTCATACTAGATTTCCATATTCAAACTTTACCAGCGAGCATTCTAACTTGTGTTTCTATTTTTTTTTTCAATTTGGTTTTTTAATTTACCAGCCAGACATACAAGATCATAACACATCATCATGATTGTTGAACTCGCACACAGTGATACTTGGCCCACTTGGGAAGCAGGGCGAGGCGAAAGCCGCGTACGCAGCTTGACGTGACGAGCACCGTAATGACACATGCCCAAAACGGACGGAGAAATTATCTCTGGACATTTGATTGTTGATGTTGAAAGAATTGAATAACCCAATATACATTGAACACAATACTTAACTAGCTGTGAAGGTTGTATAAAAATATGGCTGAGTATAGCGTTGGTTACTGACGTACAATTAAGGGAAGCGTAATATTATTGTTCTGTAATGGGTGTTTATGAGCTATCGTCCTTTATTTCATTTAAAATACTTATAAATTACATTTTTAAATATTTCTTAAAAAAAATATATAAAAAACATTTAAAAATATAAAAAATAGTAGCCCACCGGTATCGGGAACAGGGTCCAAGTTACCGGCGGTCAGGGCTCCAGAGAGAGGAGCCTCTTGACAATGCGAGCCGTGTCTAGGAGTACCGCTTTCTGAATCAAGCCCTTGATCCAGCCGCCAAACGAGAGCCTCCTTAGGTGTTAGTTTATGAGCTATTATTATGACTTAATCATGCGTTAGGTTATAATTATTGTCGTTATAATGGTGTCATAATCTTGAAACAATGTAGTGTAATACATCGATTACCTACTAACCTATCATACACTCACACTCATTCACAACACATGATCACATACTTACATTTACAATCACGTCTTTTTTTAGTTTTACCTCCTATATTTCATTTAAATACTTATAAATTACATTTTTAAATATTAGAACATAAAAAAAATATTAAAACATTTAAAAATATAAAAAACTGCCCACTGGTATGGGGAACAGGGTCCAAGCTCGGTCAGGGCTCCAGAGAGAGGAACCTCCTGACAATGCGAGCCGTGTCCATAAAGCACCGCTTTTTGAATTAAGCCCTTAGTTTTATTATACTTACTTAGATTTGTTTGTTTTGTTTTTTTTTACTTTTAACTTTGATTCTTAGATTTTATTGAGCTGTTTTTTTTTTTGTTAAATGAAGAAAACCGTTTTTACTTTTATTTACCGAACATGTTTTTAAGATAAATTGTTTAAATGGTAAACACTCCATATTGGTGCCAAAGATACAGGTTTGCCTAGTTTGGGGCCAGAGGCCAAAGGGTTTACAACCCTTTGTAATATATTTTTGTAAAATTAATCCTAAAATAAAATAAAACTGAAACATTATTTGAAGACTCAACTACTTAGTGTTAAAATAAATAAGTTTTACGATGCCAGTTGTGGCAGTTTCTTTAAAGTTGCGTGATAAAGCATCAAGAAGACAACATCTTTTTAGTATCGGCCTTGTAAAAAGCATCCTTCCATACAGTTGAGTGAACTTTTAGCATTTCAAAAACCTAAATGCAACAAGGTCAAATTCCTGTCGCAAGAAAGCCGTGTGCTTACTAGTACCTACTCAGACAGACCAGTTATTTTTATTGTAAAACTAGCTACGCCCCGCGTTTTCACCCGCATTAGTCTCGATTCCGTGGGAATATCGGGATGAAAAGTATCCTATGTCTTAACTTAGGTAATGGTCTACCCATGTGCAAAATTTCATCCAAATATGTGCAGTCGTTTTAGCGTGAAAGCGTAACAAACAAACAAACTAAATCACTTTCGAATTTATAATATTAAGTTGGGATACAATATTATCATTATATCATTTTATTTTTGTTGCGTAACACATTTTGCTCATAGAATATAATTTAATACTTTTAAATGGAGGTTAAAAAAAAAAGATAAAAAAAAAAAGTATTATGTAGTGACCCGTTTATTTTAAACCTTTACTTAATGTGTGTTGCGATAGCCAAGAAGATTATTCACCTAACTAAACACGACCGTTAGAAACAGCAGTTTATGTGGTGGTCAATGGGCAGAAGAAATGCTCATACCTAGTCGTTTTCGATTCCGTAGTATTTTTGGAAAAAACGTTCCGTATCGCCCATTATACCTACTCCGCACAACATTTTATGCTGCTATGTAACAAAAGTGTCGTGACGGTCAAAATGTTACACTTCTTTCGGTCTGGTTCTCATTCGTCAAGTGTGCAAAATCGAAAGGGTCTTCCTTCCAACCGGGTGTCTCACTTCTCGTTGTGTTTTAGGGTTATTCGACTAATTCAAAATCGCCATCAACAGGGACATTGACAAAAAAAAAATGAGGCCTGTGTACCAGCAGTTGTTACAACATTAAAGGCTGATTATGTGTATCTATCTGTATAGACAACATTCAAAACATAAAATAATTATATGTCTCGCAAAAGATAATATTTTATCTACACTTATTGCAACGACTGACAAAATAATTACACATGTCGACACAGTACGGCCTTCTATGGTCTGATCGTCATCAAAGATGCGCCTGTTAATTGCAGATCCAAAGCTAATTTCAAATTATTTGCAGATGCACGATCATGCTTGGGTAACTGTAATAATTTTATACAAGATAGCGTATTTCATTGGACATACTTAGTTAATGACCAATTCAATCATAAATTGTTGTCTTAAAACACGTGAACCGGGCGAGTTCGAACTGGGGATGAGTATGGACGAAGCCGATACTTCGACAGTTCTGTGACTGTCAATAAATTTGCCCAGTTTTCTGTTTATTTATGGCAATAATATTGCCTTAACAGAGTTCATGAAATATATAATATATCTCTTAGTAGTTATTGTTTTGACATATCTCGGGACCCTGGGGTCCCGGAGCTTTGGAAGGCGTACAAGAGGCGGAAGCCAACTTGCAAAGGCTCCTAAGAAATTTTTAATTTATGAAGAGGCATCAACCGACCGTTATGCCTTTGCATATGGTTGCAAATGCACCCCTAATGACGACTAATGACGACCCCCGAATGACACCCCTAATGACGACTAATGACGACTATTGTAGAACATAATTTTTCTCATTATTGGAGGGGCTCGTGACTAATAATAACAGTCGCACGGGTCGATCGTAGGTTAAGCTACGCTTGCCGAGGCCGGTCCGTGGATGGGTGACCATCCATTACATATAGAGACCCCTTCGTCCCTCTGAAAGCACGTTAAACCGTTGGTCCCGGCTATCCTTTGTAGATCTTTGACAGTCGTAACGGGTAGTCAGAACCCCGAAAGTCTGACAACCAGTCTTACTAAGGGGTATCGTATTACTCAGTAACTGGGTTGTGGAGGTGAGATAAGCAGTCGCTCCATGTAAAATACTGGCATTCCGCTGCATACGGTTAGACTGGAAGCCGACCCCAACATAGTTGGGAAAAGGCTAGGAAGATGAGTAGTTATTGTTCTGTAATGGACGATTACGAGCTCTTCATATGACTTAATGGTGTCTCATCAAATCATTTTAATAAGTGTCATATTCTTGAATTATTGTTGTAGTGTATCGATTGCCCATTGAATATTAAATTACGGTTTACGATAAGGTGGCTTTTGATTTATTTTCTACTAGCGACCTGTCTACCAATTCTGTAAGAATCTCAGTTGAAGTGAGTTTCTGACTTTGAGCTCATTTCAAAGTTGTCACGGTGAGATTTTTACAGAATAGACCTTTGTTTCGCACGGGTGCAATGACGACTTGGCAGAACATCGAGATGTCAGTGCTATATCTAAGTTAAACATTCATGTACATTATACACATAAACCTTCTGGAATAACCTCAAAATGATGGTGAAAACCGCATCAAAATCGATTGTGTAGTATAGAAGAACAACGCGGACACACACACAAACACGAAAAAGGACTTTGTTTTATAGAAAAGCAAGTTTAACGAATAGATATGAGAAGAAGAAGACAGATGTGAGAGAAAAATGAAACATCATCAACTAGAAAAAAAAGTAAAAACTAAAGTAAAAAAAGCTGAAGTTCCAGCTTGAACCAATGCGTTGTTTGTCACTGTTAGCGCTTTAGTTTGTCGAGCGAAAATTGTGTCGCGCTATCTTTCGTCGATCTAAAGTTTCGTCGTCCCATCGTTTGTCGTAAAAACAATCAGTCGCCCTAACGTTCGTCGAGTTGCACGCTTAGCCGCGGGTTTTGCTGACAAAAGAATAG
Organism: Agrochola circellaris; assembly: GCA_914767755.1. Taxonomy (NCBI): domain Eukaryota; kingdom Metazoa; phylum Arthropoda; class Insecta; order Lepidoptera; family Noctuidae; genus Agrochola; species Agrochola circellaris. Next base: position 10,284,034 of record OU611843.1, read on the forward strand.
ACAAAAAGACAGATAAACAATCACAATCTGTTCTTGTCTATTCTTCCGTCGAGAAAGCCTGGTGAAAACCTGTTCTATGGTTGTCATGCTTCGCGTGCTGATGTGCTGTCGCACCACTGATGGTCGACATATCGTACTGTCGCCCTAGCATTTGTCGCGACTATGATACTGAGTCGTCTCATCGGATTGAAAATAAAATACCGTACACTTTTCGCATTTCAAAAGGGCTGCGAAGGCTAACTGCTTGCTCGCTTAATGTCATCGTTTTCTTAAGACATAACTTACCTGTTTGCGATCAAACTGGTTGTCTCTTAAGTTGAACAAAGAGCAGTAAACAGCCAGGAAATCCCCAAGTTAAAGGACAAGATCAAGTATGCAGTACATACATATAGCTATTAAGAGAACAACGTGTACTAACTGTGGTGGTTACACACCTGGTTATGCATATAGATTGTGCTAACATCATCGTACACTGTAGTCCTTGTGGTCATGACATGGATGCTATATAAAACACCGACACATCGACTGTCGACACAGAGGCTCATCATTTCCTAAGTCATCATTCAAATAAATAAGAATGGAGGAGGATCCTATTTATGAACTCCGGTGTGGATATTTTTAGTAAATGTTTAGAATCTTACTAACCTGATAAAGGTATAACTTTTTGTTGAAAAAAGAGTCTTTGCATAGGATGATAATTTGGAGTAATGTGCACATTCACCTAAGGCACAAGCTGAATGAGCACTGCAGCCTCGTCATTTCAGCCGAAAGACGTCGACTGCTGGACATAGGCCTCCCCCAAGCACCGCCATTGCGACCAGTTCTGTGCTTCCCGCATCTAGCGGATTCTTGCGGCCTTCACCAGGTCATCGGTCCACTTTGTGGGGGGCCTTCCAACGCTACGTCTTCCGGTACTGTAGCCCCTTACTTATATCGAAATCGTATTTAAAGACAAAGTACAGTTAATTCGTATGTTCCATCCCCCAGTCGTGTCGGATTGCCCTCACATCGGAGTAGGACGGAGTGCATTTGTGTTTGCTCACACACTTGTACACTATAATATCTCCTGCGTACTTAGCTAATCTCGATGAGATGACCGCCATAACAGAAATTCAGTCAGGAGTATATAATCACGATCCAATTAAATTTTCATAGATTCTACTCAATGTTCCTAGACCTCATGATACTTATCTCAGATTCAGAGCAGAGCAGAAAAATACACAGACTGCATTGACTTCATATTACCTCATAATTTCCTACGTTCTCGTTAGAAATCCGATGTAATACAATCTACTTTAATGGATCCAATTTTCTCTAGACGTTGTGAAACTGAATATGTCGGTTAGTGCCAGAGAGGTGGACCGGTTGTGAAACAAGAAGGTGTCTAGCTCTAGAACCACTTAGTTTTAGGCTATGAGAGGAGCGAATAGTTTGCGTAAAAGTTGTTGTAGTAGTACTTGCAGATAAAGACCTGCATTACCTAAGCTTTAGACGCCTTATAGTAAAAAAGTTAAAGTTAGAACTCGAGTAGAACAAGAAAATAAAACATAATAGATTAAAATATAATCACGAGCTCAAAACAGAAATAGTCGGTAACTGCTGGCACGTCATGACTGTCACAAGAAGGCTCCTACTCAGCATGATGCTGTGCTATGGGGACCCACAGCACACACAGCTGATTTTCAGTGGTCACCCGAAAAAGACGTACGGAAACCAAGTCAGGTTCAATAAATTACACTTAAATATGTAATAAAATAAAATAAATAGTACTTATAATATAATGCTACTATACAACCAATAATATGAATAAAGTTGGTGTTATATACACTTTTTTGAAGATGTAAGCAACCAGATACTCTTTAATAGCTTTAATGCCGAAAATCCATATGACAAAATCATAACCATCGTAAAATTTTGCCCATAAAATTGAAGCTATTTGATTTTGCCTCCTTCGGTAAAGTCCAAAATACAGTCGAACCTTTGTTTGCTCTCAAAATATTTCACTAATTGGAAATAAGGAATTTGCAAATCGTGGTTTGCGAAGACAGTCGTAAACTCGTAACTCGTAGTTTATCTTAGCGGATCTTAGAACATAAGTGTCAATAGTTATTTGAGTCGATGTGCAAACAGACAAACATCTTTGAATAGTGTTGTGGACACACACCATGTCTCAATAACGTAGTGGTTGTTATACATCACTTACGTTTTATGATTCATTGTAGCGGAGGAAAATGTTGTTTGTTAACTTGGAATTTTGTGAGATTATTCAGATATTATCTAACGAATTACGAAAACAGTAACTGTAGTTAGTATTATTTTGTCGGTTTAGATACTAGGTAGGTATGTCGAAGGAAATCAGGGACCTTTGTTGGCTTTATGGCAAGGTCAAATAGTATGTAGTCCCTTCTCTACACAGATCAATAACCAGTTTGGATTCTGAGTTTGCAAGTACATATGATTTAAAATCTAGAAACACTTATACGGTCGCGGTGGTTCATAATTATATTTTCTCATGTGTCTATTTTCACCGTTCTGTAATACTAGTACAAGCACAGTTAAGCGGGGCAATGTTTTATGGACTTGTGACTTTGCAGATTAAAATGCTCTAGATAATCGTTTTAGTTAGGTAGATTTTATCAAAACTTGGTAGTTAATATACAAAGATACGTAAAGACCATATAATAGAAGCATAAATGCGTAAGTAACTCTGTCCTGGGTTCCCGTGCTTGGGCAAAGTGTTATTGAGATTTTCAATCAGGAATTTCTCAGTAGCTCGGGAGTCTGGATTTCTGCCCGGTGGATGGCAATAGACTAACCTTAGCACGTACACCTTTGCCTAAACCTTTGGGGAATTACAGGCGTGCAGTTATGTGTAATTTGGTCTGTCTGTCTATTAGATTTTCACGCCTTAACGACTGAACAGACTTAGTTTTTTTTTGTGGTATAGGTCATAGAATACTTTTTATCCAGGTAGTATGTACGTTCTTGTGGGATAATTTCCGACCACCACGCGAACGAAGCCGCGGGCGAAAGCAAGTAAGATATATAAATTATTATGTGGTTAGACTCAGATAAACATAAAAATATTACCTACTGATTTCTCTTATACAGCTGCATTGAAGAGGCTCAGTGGGGAGCCATTGCACTCGGAAATATATAATAGCTAAGATGATAGCTGCAATAAAGTATTATATACCACTTCGCGACTTCAAAGAAAACTGCTGGATATTATGGCAGGTGGTCCCCCTAAAGTGTTCCGCGAACAAGAGAAAGTTAAGACTGCTTGGTTTTTCTTTTTTGTAAAGTTCAACGACTTTGTTTTGTGTTGATTCATTTGTATGCACAGCGCACTTCATTAGATTCGCTTTCAAACCGAAGCTCGTGAGATTAAAGATCGCCAAAAGTTTGATTGAAGATAGATCTTTATATTTACCAACAAATAAATGATGGGAACAATACACATGTCATGAAAAATAAAGAGCAAAAATAGGTATTCTGTAGGTGTAGTTTTTCAGTTATCGGAGACTAACCCTAACTAACATTTTACATGAAGATCTGCCAAGCAGGTCAAGTTAACATCTTTCCCCAAAAAGTATCTTTAAGGTTATGGGAATTTAGATATAAGTATACTGTTGAAATACTATTTGAAATCGGGTCACTTCTAAAGTTAATTTTATGAATCTCACTCGAAGATACCGAACAAAGAAATCAAAACTCAGAGTTAAAGTGATAGTGATTCAGAACATAATCAATTAACTGATCACGTACTAGTTTCTTTTTACAATAAGTAGGAAAAAAATAAAGCCTAAACATGTCTATTATCACAGCACACACGCAACGCAAACGCGCTATGCATTGAAATAGAAGCAAAATCTATTGACGAGACACTAAAAACTAAAGCGGGTATTATGCATGCAAATGGAGCGATGGCTATACAGGTGCTGCTCCACGGCAACCCACGGCTACGCTGCGCACGTGAATCTAGCTTCGCTTTGTATGAAAATGTAGGAGTTGACAGCCACTGTGACTGTGACCCACGGCCACGCTACGCATGGATGCGTAGCAAACAAATGAACTCGGCAGCTAACGTGGCAAACCTCTTCGTGCACATCCTACGTAGCAGTGGACGGTCGACTTACTACATGCGTCCACGTTTGCGGTTCTATGAAAGGATGGCGTGCGGTGGTCATTGCGTTTGAGTCGATCACATATTCTCACGCATGCTTCAAACACATTTTTATTCCTAAGACGATTTCTTCGAAGTTATGCTGTCATTTCCTCGTCATCGTTTGCGTATACTTCGCTAAGAATTCCTACATTACTTTTATAGTTTACATTTAAATCTTTACATAGGATGTTTGATTTGTTTTATGACTGGTTTCTTTTATGGATGTGGTTTCATTATCTTTTGTAATTAGCAAAGTAAAGATAACTTAGGCTGCTAATTATTCTGTCTTACTAATGAAGTGTCCTATTCATATATCTTCTTGGTTCCCTGTAATCTCTTGATCTGGTTATAAATCTATTCTTCTCCACTTGTTTTTCTATTGGGTTTTAAAATGTTGAAATAATATTAATAATAATTTCTTTATTTTGCATAGTATATGGTACTATATGAAAGGTCTTTAATATAATTAAAAGAAGTTCTACATATTTTGCTTACTTATTTCAGTATGTTGAATTGAGATCATGAGGAAAAAAATATGGAATTGGTTCCTTCTTCTTCAATGAGACTTAATGGGTGTGTAAATTCCCGATTTTGATGGGAACCTTTGTCAATTCAGAAAGGTTACTGTGGGTGTGCAATACTACGTGACCAGTGCTGGCTCGTCGTGATGGATTTCTAAACTCTTTAGTGCTTCTATAAACAGATGAATTCAGTTTGTAAACGCTGACAAAAGACTTTGGATTTAAAAAATGCAAGTATAAGTTGGTACATCAGCATTAGCATTTACCTTTTACATACTTGCAAGACAGTGGCAACTGTCTTGCGTCACGGAATATCTTTATTAGTTGCCAAGTTAGCGCCACTTGTTTAGCATTAACTTTTAAATCGAAATCACTCGAGTGAAACTTGTCTATGGATAAAGTTATCAACGGTCCTGAAAATACTCCTTTTTTTGGATAAGTACTCGAGATGTTTTCCGGATCTATCAACTTTTCTTAGTACCAAAAATATCTTATAAAAACTGTCTTGGATTCCCATGAATACATAATATAATAAATATCCTGGGTAAAGCCACTGCTTTACCCAGGATATTATACTATATTGCAGTCAAACTATCACATCACTAGGCTAGTGATAGCCTAGTGGTGTGACAGTTTGACTGCAAGTTATAGGTCTCGAATTTAAACCCGAGGCACGCACCTCTGACTCTTCGGATTCATTTGCGTATTGTATAATTCTGACTTGCTTCAAAAACGGTGAAGGAAAACATTGTGAGGAAACCGGCATGCCTGAGAGATATTTCTCGACGGAATGTGAAGCCCATGGGCGGTTTTAAAACTCTGACACCAGGTTAGTCACAAACCACACGAAAAAAAGGAGATATCCTGGGTACTTAAAAGTCAATTGAGAAAGCTATGGACCACCCGGGAAGCTTTCATTTTGCATTTAAATCTGAAGAGATTTAAATAAACGAGGTAGCGAGAGGTTTAATTATCGTATGAAACGTCTTCACGTTTTATGTATATTTTCTATTGTGATACGACTTTACAGCTTTACTTTATAGGCTTTACTGCACTACCTATTGATTGGTTCGGGAATAACTTAAAGAATCGTTTTGTATTGAAATTTCTTGTTTTGTTTTATGATGGTTGTAATGTAGGATAGTTCACTCGTTTCTTACTGTTAGCCTGTGAACATCTAAGGCAGTAGCATACGCGAGTTTGTTGCTTATTCCTGTGCTACTCATTTACTATATTAAATAAAATTCGTTTAATTCAGACTATTTAAATGTTTATATTTTGTTAGTACTTATTACACTATCTTAAAACTATGGTAGTAATGAGGAGGTCAATTTATGTATTTAAGTACTTAACATAATGAATCGAATAAAATTATTGAATATATAAAATAAAATGACTTTGAACTTTATTGCTTATACTCGTAATATTGCTAACATCATTTATGTACACACACGTATTTACATGATTTAAAGAGTAACAGACTTAAAATAATAATAATAATATGTCATAAATAATTAAAAAGAATATATATATATATTATATTATAATTATTTGCTTTATTAGCACTATTAATCAAAAATAAACTAGCAACTTTAGACAGGCAGTCATCGTAACAAGTACTTTTTTTAAACAATTTAAGTACCTTTTCATTTAGACACTTTTAAGACGTAAAGACATTAATGAATAATTCCATAATTTCTCAAACTGTCAACTATTACATATGTTTCCATACATAAATTATGCAAATTACCTAGACATGCAAAATTGGCATCCTTTTATATTCACTTATTTTTGACATTTGAACGAAGATTTTTTTTTTTATGTTACAGTCACGGCGAGCAATGGCGTCGGTTTCGGTCGAAGGTGCAGCGGCCGATCTTGCAGCCGCAGACTGTGAAGAAGTACGTGGGTCCCATAGAGATGGTCACCGAAGACTTTATCAAGTACATGGAGAATGCCACAGATGAGCACGGGGACCTGCCGCATGAGTTCGATAATGATATCCATCGATGGTCGCTTGAGTGTAAGTATTGGAGAAGTTAGCAAATTCTCGCCGGCGAATTGTTTATACAATATGTAATTGTAATAAATGAAAACCTCTTAAAGGGTTATTGTACTAATCATTATGAACAACTTTTACAAAGTGACCATCACTGAAATCGAAATGTATTTAGTTATTTCAATTAACTACATCTTGTAGGTACTTGGCTCTCACTTATACTTGGCGACAAATTCACATTTTTATCGCGAAACAAACTAGCCCATAAATGATTCTGACAGCACAAATGTGGCTTCTGTTTATCTACTTCGTTAGACCTCTAGATAACCGGGATGAATAAAGTATAGAGATAGATAATTTTTCTCGACACCTGACAATTTAACCGGTAAATCTTTATTGTTTACGATAACAGTCTAAACTCCTATGCTCTTTGCTATTTCTGGCCCAACCGACACCCGGTGCTCCTGACCAAGCAATGACCCATATGTTAAAGTGCCCAGTGTTCATGCACCTGTACTTCTGAGGACATATAACACCGGGAGTGGCTGCCTACTGGGCCCAACTCATCTAACAAATATATTCACTTTTCCATCGATTCGAAAACATAAAGAAGAAGAAGGTACCTTAATGAATGAATCAAAGCATCTTAGAGATAATGTACCATCGACGAAGTTCATATCTAACCGCCGTAAGGACTATTCTTACTTGCAGCGCTCGGCGGCTATAGAATCGGGCCGGTAACAGATGTGGTCATCGTGTTCACGGGATTTTTTTTGAAACTGGTTAGATATGAACTTCTTTGATGGTACATTCATCAAAATAATCATACATAGCAGTGTATCTTTGTTTGTGTTTTAGATGCAATTAAATCTTTGCAGCTTTCAATCAATCATGCTCTACTAACAGAATGGCCGTTCGAGCGTAACGTAGCCGCTACTTATGCAGCTTAGCAGTTATTTATGATCTCTTATTAGTTTATTAGATGAAGGCAATGCAGCCTCTTTTTAAGATGGGATAGGCTTTCAATTTAAACTAAGCAATATTAGTATCAGTATTTATACTGACCGACTGTGGTGACTGTCTCTTGAACTTTGTCTTCAGAAAACCCCGAGATTTCGTGTATTGCCCAAAATTAGACCTAACCATTTATCGGTAAGTAATAACAGCCGCATGGGTCGATCCATCAGGTTAAGCTACTCTTGCCAGGTTGGTCCGTGGATGGGTGACCATCTTTACGTACCGAGTCTCCTCCGTGTCTCGGAAATCACGTTAAGCCGTTGGTCCCGGCTGTCATTCGTGGATTTTTGACAGTCGTTAAGAGTCGTCAGAAGCCCGAAAGTCAGACACCAGTCTTACCAAGGGGTATCGTATTACCCAGTTATTGGGTTGTGGAGGTCAGATAGGCAGTCGCTCCATGTAAAATACATGGAGCGACTGGAGCATGTGGTATTCAGCTGCATCCGGTTAAACTGGAAGCCGACCCAAACATAGTTGGGAAAAGGCTAGGCAGGTTGATTGATTTATCGGTGTCTATCCGTCCACTCTCTGCGAGGGCACAACACATGTGAGTGCTGCCATCTATTGCAATCTCCATCAATCTATGCTAAACTAACTGCGCCTGCGAATATGCTGCGAATATCGGGAATAAAAGGTATCCTTTAATTCTCCAGGTCATGGTCTACGTGTGCCAAATTTTAGCGTAAAAGCGTGCATATCAAAGAAAGAAAGAAACAAACAAACTCACTTTCGAATTTATAATAATAATATTTGTACTTATTGATTCAGACTAACAGCGCCATCTATGATCATACCCCAGGTATCGGTCGCGTCGCCCTCGACACGCGGCTAGGTTGTCTCTCGTCGGATCTGACCAGCGACTCGGAACCACAGCGTATAATCGATGCCGCAAAATATGCGCTCAGAAACGTTGCTGTGTTGGAACTCAAGGCGCCTTACTGGAGATATATCCCGACGCCACTGTGGACCAAATACGTTAACAATATGAATTTCTTCGTTGAGTAAGTACATGATATTGTTGGTTTTATGAAAAATATGATGAGACGTGTTTAATTTTTTATTGTTAAGGATTTACCTATATCACAAATTCTCTCAAACTTAATGTGGTAACTTGCCACTTTTCTTGATAACTATCTGTAAGAGCTTAGAGCTCTATCAACAATATTTCATTTTTCGAAAATAACTTGAAAAGACTATAAAAATATATCAACGCGCAAAAACAAAAAGTTGTAGTAGTACCTAATTGTCCCCTTTCCAAACAGCATCACAGAAAGCAATTCAATTAAAAAGACTTCCATTTTCTAATCTTCAATTTATTTATATAGTACACCCACATTTCGCCAGTTGTGTTTTTACTTTTTAAATATTTGCTCGTATATAATTCCAGGCTTTGCAGCAAATACATAAACGAGGCTTTAGAACGGCTAAAGACCAAAAAAGTGACGTCAGAGGATGATCTTTCTTTGCTTGAGCGTGTGCTCAGGAGTGAAGGAGACCCAAAGATCGCCACTATCATGGCGCTGGATCTCATCCTCGTTGGAATTGATACGGTAAGCGAGGACAATACAATTCTAATTTAAATACACTTGTGTCTGGAAATAGCAACGATCAGGATTTTTTTTGAAGGTTTTTTGTAAAATTAAACTAGGTATATTATACCTCTAAACATCGTGAGGAAACCAGCGTGCCTGAGAGATATTCAAATTTCTCGACAGCATGTGAAGCTAAGTCAGAGGCCCATTGGGCGGCATAAATACTCTGACGACAGGTTAGTCAGTAACCTCAGGAAAAAGAATGAAGACCAATTTTTTTTATCTTCTTTGCACTCTTGACAGAGCGGTCGTGGTCTTTATGAAATTTCTTGTCCAGCGGCTGATGTGATTCGCCTCACGATTTCTCGCCATCGGAGTAGATGGCGATTTTTTGTGTTTTTATTGCACTTAGAAGAGTGCAATAAAAACACAAAAAATCGCCATCTCTCTCTAGTCTTCACTTATTTGTTATAGCATTCATAAAAATTATGTTTATGAATGCTGTCATAGTTGCTTTAAATTTGAGTTACGATCAGTATCGCCAATTCTAACAAATTAAATACAAAATTTATTCTAAATAATACAATGATCTTGAAATCAAAGCATGTAACTACTAATAACAATCTCTTTTTCGTTCTAGATATCAATGGCAGTTTGCTCGATCCTGTACCAGGCGGCAACCAGACTGAAACAGCAAGAGAAGATGGCAGAAGAGATCAGAAGAGTATTACCTGATCCCAGCAAACCACTGAGTTACGCTGATTTGGACAAACTGCATTATACCAAGGCCTTTGTTAGAGAAGTTTTTAGGTAAATATTTATTATAATAATCTATAGGTACATATTCTGTCTTGTATCGTGTCTGTCTGTGTGACTGCATTATCCTTCTAAAATACGCAACGGATTTTGATGCGGCTTTCAACTTCATTTACAGAATTTATTCCGAAAGGTGTATGTGTAAACTAATTAATATTAAACTTACATTTAATGAAGAAGTCTCGGTGTTTTGACAAGTTGTTAAAAATTGACATAGTTTTATGTTTTTCTAGATAGATAAAAATCTATCTCTAAACTGAAGTATAGCTCTTCAAATCAGAATAAGAATGTCTTGCTCAATGCATGGGCGTTTTCAGCATTACACACTTGATGAGAACAATGCCATTTTGATAAGAGATGAAATTATACCTTTAATTAATTTTGTTTCAGAATGTATTCTACAGTTATTGGTAACGGTAGAACACTTCAAGAAGATGACGTTATCTGTGGCTATCACATCCCCAAAGGTGTAAGTATTTAAGAACCTGCACCCCAATTGCGTAACACTCTTCTATCACAATCCGAAAGATTTTAAAACAAATTCTCGATCCATTGTTTCATAGTATCGTCGTTTGAAAAATTCGTCTGCTTGATAACGTAAATTAACGCAATGACAATAGTTAAAATGAAAGTCATGGCTAAAATACTGTAACCAGAGGTACAGTATTTTAGCTTGCTCAAAACTTTGTCTTTACTCCTACATTTCTCGGTAGTATTTCCAGTTTGTTTAAAACTCATGTCGTTTGTCTCAATCTAAGAGAACATCATATTTTAATTTAGACAGTTTTGATAACTTTTTGAAACCTTACTTTATTTGCTGAATAGCAACTCTAAAATTTGGATCTGAAAATCTGGATTCTTTCGACTAATGTTGTTTATGTTTCCAGGTTCAAGTGGTATTCCCCACAATCGTGACGGGCAACATGTCACAGTTCGTCTCCGATCCTGAGGAGTTCAAACCAGAACGCTGGCTGGAGAGCGACGGTCGTCTGCATCCCTTCGCCTCCCTGCCTTATGGCTTCGGAGCCAGAATCTGTCTTGGGCGGAGATTCGCTGACTTGGAAATTCAAATTCTTCTAGCGAAGGTAAGAAATCGTATAGAATTAGAATTGGTAATTAACTAAATTCAAGATATCCTTTATAGACCTTCAAGTAGATACTTGAAGATAGTTCGACTAAAGTAGGCACCTACGATAAGAGTCCTTAATGTGCTAACAGCTGCAGCCATATTAATAGTTTGGCCTGATTTTCTTAATTAATTTCCACACAAATCATTAACCCTATTATTCATAAACGTTCATTAAAGTTAAGAGACGTTTAAACGTCAAAAATTTATGGTTGAACAGGCGGTAATCATTACTTAATTTTAAGCAGTGTTTATGAATAAGTGGGTTAGATTTCCGAGTTAGCTAAGATAATGTCTTCTGATAATGTTACGAATAAGAGGCAGATTTGCGTCAGTAAGAAGTCCTCCCACAAGATGGACCGATGACCTTGTAAAGGCCGCAGGAAACCGCTGGATGCGCGAAGCGCAGAATCGGTCGAAAGTGGCAGTGTTTGGGTGAGGCCTATGTACAGCAGTGGACGTCTTTCGGCTGAAATGGTGAAGTGATGCAGCTGCAGCATAGATTCAGTTTACCTTAGTATTAATTATTATCGAAGCAATACTAAGTAACTCTTTTTATTTTCAGTTAATCCGCCGATATCGTCTGGAATACCACCACGAGCCACTTGAATACGCTGTCACCTTCATGTACGCACCAGACGGCCCCCTGCGTCTGCGCATGATTGAGCGGTAGAACTGCACCCGAGCGTTAATATGACACATCGAGATTTAGAAAGAGATTGTCACACTGGCATGAGGGATAGAGACGACGATACAAAGCCGAACTTTTTTTTAAACTCGGTGTGCCACTGTACAATTAATTTTAGAAAATAAATTAGATTTAATTAATAACTAGCTTTTGCTCGCGGCTTCGCCCGCGTGTATGTCGGTATTGCATACGAATGTACTATGGGAATTAAAAGTAAAAGTTAAAAGTACCCTATGTGTTAATCTAGGTAAACAATGTATTAATTCCGTAATACATTGTTTTTATGTAACTCTATTGGTTTACGCGGCACACGCCAGCACGCTTAGCATGAACATAATAGAAGCGGGTTTTGTCGACGGAAGAATAGACAAAATGACAGATGAACAATCACAATCTGTCATTTTGTCTATTCTTCCGTCGACAAAACCCGTAGAAAACCCGTTTCTATGGTTGTCATGCTACGCGTGCAGGAAAGCTCGCAGCCGGCATGATTTTTTCCGACATCTTCAACGATCATCGTCATATTTCAGCCAATTTACACAAAACCTTAATGAATTATCAGAATTGCTAATTCATTCAATTAATAAATTAAAGAATTGAGTTTAATCAGACAGACGCGGGGGACTTTGTTTCATAATATGTACCTAGTGTTATATACATAACTATGAAGCCGTTTAAGAAAAGGTGCGACAGGTTATTAGTTGTACTTACCTAATTTGATTTATGAGGCGTTTTCGTAAATTAGGGGGTTTATTTATAAACGTTGCTTAGTTAAGTACTAAACTCTTTAAAACTCTGACACCAGAGGGGCAATTCCCGTAATTTTTATGAACGTTCCCATTCGCGTCATTCGGAATCTGTCAAAAATACAATCAATTTACCAACATTTTTGACAAGTGTGACAGATTGCGACTAGAATGTGAACGTTTTTTAACTACGAGAATTGGCCTTCAGGTTAATCACTAACCACACGAAAAGAATAAGAAGTTAAGCAATGATTAGCGACTGTTTAACCATAGATTTTTGACGTTTGAACGTCACTCAACTATAAGCAACGTTTATAAATAAACCCCTAGATCCTTAAGTGTCGTATGACATGTTATTTAAGATGTAAATAAATGTTTAATTTTTGTTATTACTTTTTATTTTTAACCCAAGATGAAAAAGATGATATTCACGATGAAAGAATAGCACCTAGACTCTGAGATTATTCCTGTATTAAGGTGCCAACTTAGATTTTTACGATTGACATAGCAAGAGCGATCGTTTCGGTAATCTAGAAAAAAAAAAAAATGAATGAAAGAAAACTGCTTTTGGAAAGCAACTTTATGCCAAATCGGTCTCTCGAAGACAGAGAAGGAGTGAGTGGTCAGGTGGGTTATTGCTATAACCACCATCGTTGTCTACAAGACTTTTGAAAGGCAGTTCAGTGCATTGGGGCATATTTAGGGTTGCCACCTTTTTTTTGGGACGAATAAAGTATTCTTTCATTTTGTTTGAACAAAAATAAAGTACACAGTATAAAAAAAGAGTACTTATTTATTTTTTACTAATTTATCTTATAAAATATTTGTTACTTTTCGCAACAAGCCATGCATCCATCCATCCATATTTATATACCGAGACTCCTCCAGGCCTCGGAAAGCCGCCGGTCCCGGCTGTCATTCGTGGATCTTCGACAGTCGTTACGGGTCGTCAGAAGCTCGAAAGTCTGACAATCAGTCTTACCAATGGGTATCATTACCCAGTTACTGGATTGTGGAGGTCAGATAGGCAGTCGCTCCATGTAAAATACTGGTATTCAGCTGCATCCGGTTAGACTGGAAGCCAACCCCAATTTAGTTGGGAAAAGGCTAGGTAGATTGATTGACTTTTCGTAACATTTAACTAATATATTGTCTTTCTTTAAGATAGTTACAGCCAAATATATGATCAGCACATTTTAAATCAAGTTTAGGGAAGCTTTGTTCCTTTCGTCTCTCTACTTTACTTTTATAACCAGTAACAAGCCAGTCAGAGTCGGAGTAAATAGAGTATTTTTGCGTATTTTATAAGTGGATTTATATATTATTGATAGATTATACTTTATTGACAGATTATGAAGTACACCTACACGTAAAAGAGAACAATACTCTATTTTAGAGTATGGGTGGCAACCCTAGAGCATACTGAATATTCTAAACTTATATGCCTCCATCTTTTTCGTTGTCTGTCCAACGTATCTTAATACCTATGCAAGAAGCCTCGTTTGAACGTAACCGTGCTACACACAAATGTTCAAAATATCAGTTAATTTATTTGTAGGCGGATCGACAACTCCAGTAATCGACCTACATATATTTTTATTTCGTGCGAATCGCGTAAAGAACAAAAAAAAAATAAGTGTCGATTCGCCCGTTTCGGACGAGTAAATTCGTGCGAATCACCAACGAGCTTTCGTTTCTGCATACCCCCTTGGGAAGGTGGCGTGAGGTTGTGTATGTAGTATTTTCTTCATGGTAAAACTTTCCAATAAAACAAAACAATGTTATTATGTAAAGAAAGTTATGCGGTTAACTTACCACACTTTAGGCTCACTGCAGATAAATTATATTTTACGCCTTTTGTTTGCCAATGCCTACTAGTATTTGCTCTTTGCACCCAGCTGGTAAAACAATGAAGTGTCGTATTTTACATAATACTCATTGTAGGCGTTTCTAAGTTTCGTTTCTTTATATGGCTAACAATAATGTATACATTTTGTGGAATAATCCATATTAATTTACGGTCAAACCCAAAGATACAATTTATAAAAAATAAAAAATATTATTGCATAATATAATGCATACATAGTAGGTACACGAAAACTATTTAACGGCTCCACAAACTTTCATAGGTATGCATGACAAAATGATTGTTTTGAAGACCCTACATAATCACACCTACTCTACGTTCTACAGGGTGATTGGTTTTCTAATTTAAGCCTACAATTGAATATCTGCTAAAATTATACCTTTAATGAACAAAGAAATAGAAGGTACATAAGTAACAAATTTATTGTTGGGGCAATGTTTGCGGGTACTTTGTTACATTCAAGCGAAAACTATTGTGTAACAGCTAAATCATAATTTAGGCAATTTGCCGCCACAAAGTTCCACAAATGACACAATATTACCATCACACAATATGCAATTTGGAACATTTTATGGTTATACCTTATTAAACTGAACTACCTCTGTGCCAACTGCAATATATTACTCGTCTCAAATAGGTACTGATGTGCTTATTAAATACGAAATGTAGCCAATCTGACCTAGGAGGACAATGACAAACAGTGACAGAACCACCATTAAGACGCCGATATCGTCAGTGAAGTTCTAACAGTGCGTAAGTCATTTTATGAGTGTTTTACTGGCAACACTGCGAAATTCATCAAATTCCTTCAATGGAATTTTTTTTTGGGATTATCACGGGTTCAAATCATCACAGAGTCCATTTCTATTAATGTTGAACGCAATAAGGCCTTAAGCGTAAGTTACATTCATTACATACAGTGTTTTCACTTTCCCGTAAAGTAGCAATTTTTTACTTACGTACTGTTAGAACTTCACTGACGATATATGCCAGTGGCCTTGAGTAACGCATCGCGTCCTACGTCCAGACAGTAATAGGACTCGCCCATCAAGGAGCGCTGTCTCAAATTAGACGCATTATTAATTTATTATACACAAAACAAAAGGTATTTTAATAAAAAAACGTATACTAAAAGATAAATAATTAAATTATCTTAGGTTTCAGAAAAATACCCTTGATAGTTTTTGCGTGATTCTCAGTTTTTTTATCCGCGTTCGACATAACTTTACGAATTAATTACACTATGTAATATAAATATAATCTAAAATATTCAGAGATTAAGTTATTAAGAAAATGCTGTTATTTAACATATATTTTTTCCAAATCATTAACACTACTCGTTTAGGCGTCATCTTCAGTATAAAATCATTAAAAGTCGGTTAGTGTCGCCTTAAGCTCAGAGGGTGTTCCGAGAGCTTGTGATTGAAAGTTGAACAGAAATTAAGTAAGTATGGGTGATTGGGTATGGTATCCTGGGCATTAATACTAAGAGGGTTGTTCAGGGCTTCAGGCCCTATCCACCTGGATTTGCCTGGTCTTCAATTTGAAAAAGGGTGAGAGCTGCCCTTCAATCTATTATTCACTGTGTTACTTTTAAACGCGAATTTCACCAAATAAACTAAACGTGATCAACACATTTTGTCCAAGCGGTTTAGATGTGCTGATCGTGTTCAGTTTCATCGGTGAAATTCACCCTTAGACTTCTCTCCAATTAACGACAGCAGAATTATGTGTTAGTGTAAGATGACAGGATTCTTAAATATTTATCGGTTGTGTGTAGCCTTCGGCTATACCTATTTTCCGAGGAATTTTCCTCTTCTCCACCCAAAAATACCATCGCTAAAAGACTTGTTAAAAATCTCGAGGTCGTCCTTGCAAGTTATAACGACCTAATCATGCAATAACAGTCACGTTCTGACTGTTTGTCCGTCAATATGTGTCCGGTGCTTGCTTTAGGAACATATCTTTGTTTTACAACCACGCCTAGTGTGTGTAAACGTTTCCTACGCTGTGTTATGTCACCTAAGTACGTTTAATGATGTGTAAATACTCATTATGGGGTAATGTTATGGTATACCTCGTGTTATTTTGGACAGGATGCTCTGTTTGATGGGTTTGATGATAAGGCTCGTGTCGAAGTTGTCCTGTGCAATCGCATGATAAGCAGCATCCAAGAGTATCTATATGATCGATTTCTTAGGGACGTCACACACTTGCTCGAGTCAGCACATTCACTTCGACAGTATTTGTTGAGCAACCCGAGCCGAATTTGCCGAGCAATTACTACACATATGTAATGACTTTCATTCGGCACTTGCCGATCGGCAATCCCCTTTCGTCATCTATACCTTCGCTGAATCATGTTTGGGTCGGCTCGGTACAATTCGAGCTAGCCAAGCGGCTATTTTCCGAACATAGATATATCGACCATAACTTAAACAAATCAGGCACCCACACTCACATACATACCTACACTCATACATATCTACACTCACACATACATATCTACACTCACACAAACAACACACACCCGGCACATAAATAGATACAAACTTTTCCTTGTTATTATTAACGTATCGTTTCTTATCCTCAAAATTAATTGTGTTAGTCTAGTTTATTTGTTTATTTTTTACAAAAGTGCACATTATTAAATTGTAAGTAACTATTATAGCATCCATAATGGACCGATGGATGACCCCTGTAACACAGGTTTTTCCTAACATAAAGGGTCATTGATCAATATTTTGTACCAGGCTATTTCCACGTTTGATTAAGTGTCACCCTGTATGTGTACTTTTTACGTCAAATAAATAATAAAAATATCATATCTACTATCTACATTCTACATTACATTCGATTTTGCTGCCCGGCTTGGCTGAATCAGGCCGATCTAAACAAGGGTCTAGTAAAGTCCCCGTCACGAGACGCTAGAAATTTTGTAAACAGAGAACTTGTCGTGAACTTTAGTTTAATTACTTGAAAAATTGTTTTTTTTTACTTCAAATCCATTTCTAGTTCAACATGCTTCGACAATATAAAGCCAAAATTTACACCAGAAATTGAAAACTTTAAGTCTTATGTGAACATTTTCCCTGGAGCCGTGACCATCAGTATAAGCGAGAATCGTTGAGTAGTTTGCGAGTAATTGCTTGTTGCTTTATGTTTTGTGAACGAGCGTGGAAATTATGGAATTTCGCAAATTACCCGTGTAAAACGCTGTGAAAAGGTCATTTTGTTCGCAAAATTGCTGCATCTAAACTAACAATCAGCTTTCTAGGCGTTTGTATGGGGAATTGTTATTATCTGTGATATCGAGGCGCTGAATATATGTAAATTCGTGCCAAAATCTAAATATCTCCTAAACCACAAAAGCTAGCTACATGAAGTAAAAAAAATCTTGAAAACAGCTTTATAGGTGTTTTTATGCGCTAATAAATACACTTGACTGTTGCTTTTTACTTCGAGAAGCTATTTTGCGTGGTTTTGGAAATATTTCATGATAAGTTAGTGGCTATTTTATATTGCTCGTCAGTGTATTTATTCAATTGATTTTGCATATTTCAAAAGGTTTTAATCTATTCAATTTTATTTCGAGCTGGCTACAGATTTGTGGGTCTCAACTCACTCATATTAGAATATGAGTGAGTTGAGTTCTCATTTATTGCCTCAAGGTTGGTTCTCATTTGTTGAAATGATTGAATCTTCATTAGTTACAGCGAAACCAGTTCCGTCATCAGTGAAATTATAAGTTTCTTGCGCGAAGTTATTTCCTTTTGCCCTCTGGTGAAACCATTTTTATTGCTGGGAATCCGGTGAAAATACCAATATATATTCCGGCGAATCTTCTGGTATTTACTTTTTTATGGTCTTACCTGTGAAGGCCGGCAAGCGGATTCCTGATCAGCTGGTTGCGGGAAACACAGAACCGGTCGAAGTGGCGGTGCTAGGGGGAAGCTTATGTCCAGCATTAGACGTCTTTCGGCTAAAATGATGATGGTCTTGTCTTCAGTCCAAATAGTTCAGTCCAGATAGGTAAAGGGATTGACAAATCTACTATGCAATGCAATGCTGCAATGTAGCAAATTATTTACTTTAATGTTTTTTGTTTCTTTGTTTAGTAATGTTAATTACTTTGCATATAATTGTATAGAATTAAGTTCTTCTAACGTAACAGACAGCTGTGCTGCTGGAGAGTTTGTTACGCTACTTTCTCTTCCCAGGGAAAGCACTAGGAAGTGGTGAAGGGCGGGCGTTTTGGGGGACTGTCTTATGTAATTTTGACGTTCAAAAAGTGTTGATTCTCAGTCTAATTTGAATAAATGACTTTCAAGTTTGACTTTGAGATACTGAGGCCACATATCCCGGATTGGCTAAGTTTGTAAGGAGTGCCAGAAAATTACTATACTATACATACGTATGAAAACAAAGATTTTAAAGATTCTTAGTACATAAACATAGTTTTTTCAGATGGTTAACAATATTGTATGATTAGCTAGCACCTACACGCATATGTGAAGATTTAACTGTTGATTTTATTTAAAAAGGATTGAGGTCAGACATTTATCGACAGGAGGAACGCGTCAGATTTTAATTGGTTATCCTTACAAAACTATAAATTAGAACCTGCTCCAGATTCCTATGAAGTTTCTCTCAACTCACTGGTGGTTAGGTATTTCTAATCAAAACACACACAAACAGAACAAAACATCACGCCTGTATTTCCCGAAGGGCTAGGCAGAGGTATAGCGGTTTTCGATTCAATGAGTTTTCGAACTGGCGTACTACGAGTATTCGCAATTTTTTTCGAAATAGCGTGCGTCGAAACTACGTCATTCAAAGCTTCATATCACTCCCGTAACTACATTATAGTACTTACACCCACATTTCGCAGTTATGTGTAAGTCAAAACACACAACGGTGACGGTCACGGTACGGTGTGTGTTGTGTGTGTGTGTTGTTTGTTTCGTAATAAGGGGCGAGCCTAATCTAAACTATAATACTTATCCTTACCAAAGTATATGATCGTTAACATTTCTATCAAATAATATACAAAATAACGATGTTATTTCAAACTATAGTTTCTTTCAGTAGGTACCTACTTAATTTATTTATTAATAAAAATGCAATTTTCGTAAGGTAAGTTTATTGATCAAAATGTCATAAACTTATTTTATTATTAGAAATCTGTAGGTGTGAGTTAATTATAGGTAGTTAAAAGTAGGCCATGATCGATAGGTTTTTTTTATTATACTTATCTGGCCCTGTCAGATATCTTAAATCTAACGGATCTTAAAACTAACAGTAATACTGGCGAATATTTTAAAATTCCTATATTTGATTTCTGCCTTTGGATAGATTGTAGTTATCATTGACCTCTAAACCTTGCAAAATTTAACCAAATAAAACCTGTTATGTATATGTGTCTAATTTGTAACTGTTTTAGGAAGTAAGTAACGTTATAAATAACTGTTAACCAAAGGTCCTCCTCATAAATATTTAACAAGAATTTGGGATCAACAAAGATGGATTGTGTGCCAAGTGGTCAAATTATTAAATGAATCTCTTTAATACAATATATTTAAAAAAAACTTGTCCGATCTGTGAGGGTGTTCTTAAGTATCGTACTGAGAGTCTTATTTATGTGGTAATTGTAAAGAAAAAAAAAAAACACATTTTTTTTCACTGGGGAATTTTATAGGGTTACATGGGGCGCGGGCGGCCGTCATTTGGCGGTGTTTACAAGTCATAACTAATGACTCCTGTTAAAAAAATATGTGTTTTATGAATTTTAGGTAATTTTGGTATTAAAAATGTGAATTTTAGTAGCATAACTTTTTTTATTTTCAATAAAAATAAGATTTTTTACTACTTTTTGGTACTTAATGTTATTGCAGTACCTATGTGCCGCTCACGGCTCGGACAGGGCTTTTTTTTCAGTGTAAAGTTTATGTTCAAAAATTGACAATTATTTTTCAGGCTGATGGGATGTACAAAATATGTAAGTACCTATAGATATTGTGAAAAGGAACGAGTTTCATCCTGAAACAAATTCTTTGGCTGACGTTTTCCTGCACGCGTAGCATGACCACAAACATGACCGAAACGGGTTTTTTCTACGGAAGAATAGACAAAATGACAGATGCACTGACACAATCTGTCATTTTGTCTATTCTTCCGTCGACAAAACCCGTTTCTATGGTGGTCATGATACGCGTGCTGTAGATACATTTAGTCTCACAAAGATAGAGAAAGATATTTGTTCCGAATATGAAGCGTCTCCCCGCAGACCATGGCCCACCTTTCATCTTGCGCCGCATGCCCTGTCGTGAGGACCTTATGTCTACGTCAGCGAATGGTGTTAGCGTTGCCAAGTTCTGGGCCAAGCAGAAAACTCAAAACTATATTTGCCATCGACACACGCTGAGAAGAATAAGATCAATGTGTAGCCTCAAAACATATTACACAAATCAATCTGCCTAGCCTTTTCCCAACTATGTTGGGTTCGGCTTCCAGTCTAACCTGAATACCATTATTTTACATGGAGCGACTGCCTATCTGACCTCCACAACCCAGTAACTGGGTAATACGATACCCCTTGGTAAGACTGGTTGCCAGGCTTTCGGGCTCCTGACGATGTAATGACTGTATAAGGACCAACGACTTAACATGCTTTCCGAGGCACGGAGGAGTCTCGGTGTGTAAACATGGTCATCCATCCACTTACCAACCCCGGCAAGCGTAGCTTAACCTGATGGATCGACCCGTGCGGCTGTTATAACTTAATTGTAGCTACTAGCTACAAAGTACTTAATATGGAACAATAGTAGTCTTGTCGAAGTATACAATACATTTTTTTGTGCTGACATAAAAATATCATAACAACTTAAACAAACATATTTACTGATAATATTTTTATTCTTTGACATTGGTATTTTTCTGTTTCTTGTACATCTGTGTCAGTAAGTCAACAATTACACATACCTACCTACGCACTACGATACTTCCGAATATAACATTCGCTTGATAATGAAAGGTTCATTCACACGTTTCCATTCAACTGCGCGTACGTTCGCACTTGGCCGTCAAATGAAAGAGAAAGTGTAGTATACTACTACGGAACTGAAGTGTTTGCTCAAATAATACGCGAGACGCTTTCAAGGTGAAATGAGAAACAATGAGGATTTTTTTCTTTTAAGTGACTACCAGTTGGCCAAGACATCATCTGCGTGTATTTTGTATTCCATATTTTTTTTAATTTATACAATTATCTAAGATGAAAAGTAGTCTTTGTTCTTCTCCAGGTCCTATGCTACCTATTTGTCAAATTTCATGATCGGATCAGTGGTTTAGGTGTGAAATGTTAACAGACAGACAAACAGACACAGTTACTTTCGTATTTATAATATATCTATTAAGTATCGATCTGTAAGGGAAACTCTTGTTCGTAATGATACAGGTCTAGCGTTGAAAAATAGAAATTAGATATCAAAATTATCTAGATATCAATTTTCATGAATGTAATTCAATGAACCCGTAATGTGTAGGTACCTATTAGGTTACATTTAAGCCTTGTAACGTTAAACCAATAAAACTCTATTAACATTGAATTACATCCAGCACGCTTAGCATGACCACAATATAAACGGGTTTTGTCGACGGAAGAATAGACAAAATGACAGATAAACAATCACAATCTGCCATTTTGTCTATTCTTCCGTTGACAAAACCCGTAGAAAATCTATTTCTATGGCTGTCATGCTACGAGGTGGGGGAAAATACAATAAAAAAACTGGATTTGTGGTCTAAAATGCAAAATGGAATGCTCGTTCGTGAAGTATGAATAAAAAGAGAATTTCGCGCTGCAATGGAACAGTTACAGATTGGTTTTTCTGTTATTCTTAAAGATTTTTTTCACTACATTTCTGATCCTAGGGCATACATAAGGAAAATACCTTTAAAGCATGTGAATTAAGTAATGATAATCGTTAGGACAGATGCAGGTGTGACTTCCTCGTCGATCTTGTGTTCGGAAGCGCTCGGCTACTGCTGACCATGAGTTCCTGGAATGGAATCCCAGGTCGGGCAAAGTGTTATTGGTAGCAACAGGAATTTCTCAGTAGCAGCCCGGAGTCTGGATCTATGCCCGGTTGATGGCGATAGGCTCGCCCCCTATTACTTGGGGTTTATACATAACTGGCGAAATGTGGTGTACTATAACAGGTACACCTCTGTCTAACTCTTCCCGGATTACAGGTGTGATGTTATGTATATTTATGTAGAAATGCATGTCACGAAATGACATATTTATGCATGCTGTCGGCCAATTGACTGAAATGGCGATAATTTGTGCTACTTACGCCTGAATTATCGGCATAACGTGAACATAACAAATGTCAGAAATATTTTATGATATGTGTCGTTTGTGTCATAATCGTAAATCTCTATACTAAGCGTGAAAATTCATTCATTTCACAGTTTTCAAGTAATTACTGCGTTGCAAATGTTATTCCATGTAATGTAAATTCGCCTTCCTACATTATGTTTGATGCAAATGGCCTGACTGAATGTAAAGTTTCGAAGACAAATTCTGTAGAAGTCCACAAGGTCCCATTAAAATAGATGGACAAATTTTAACACAGCGTTCAGAACGTCTAACCAAAGATATCCAAGCAAAAAAAAACACTGATTAAAGTGATTTTATTTTGACCTAAAATAATAAATAGCAGTAATTTTCAGTGTATTTTCGTTAGCTGATTTATTTTTCATGTAAGTATTTAATGCGTTTTTCTATTATGTTTTTTTACCATTGTCCTTATTTTAGTGGTTTGAGTGATTGCTAAAAGTTTGTCCATCTATTTTAATGGGACCTTATATAGTCCACCATCCGTATTTCGGCCACGGCGGCCAATCTCAACCGAGCCTTCGCGTTCGGCGCGGCAGATACTATAGTGCACAAGACGTGTGTGCGCAGACACAGGTGCACTCTATCTTCCCTCACTCTCATAGTCCGATGGGACAGTAATCCGACACGACCGGAGAGAGATCAGGCGCAGGACCAGCGGCTTAACGTGCTCTCCGAGGCACGGGGGTATCACACCGCCAATTTCCAAACACCGGGCTGTTACTAAGAAAATCCTAATGGAAAAAACCAATAACTCTTTACCCGACACGGTAATCGAACCCAGGACCCCACGAAACCAACGGGGCAGTTGAGTCTGGAGAAGTACAAAGAATATTAAGTACCTAATAATAATAATAACCTGAAAAAGTTACTTTTTTGGCAAACACTCCTGTGGTCTGTTACTGTACAGTCACACAACACAAGTGACATCCTACTTATAAACTAGCTGAGCCGACAGACGTCTTGTCTTGTCCAAATAGTTCATTAAAAAAATCCCATAGAAAATGCACATTCAGTTTTCTTGAATTTTGCAACTTTAAAAAATAATATTTTCGTAAAAACCTGATTCGGACTATTGCGAACATTTTAAAACGTTTTCCAAATTGATCCAGCCGTTCTCAAGTTATGCGCTTACCAACGAATAGCAATTCATTTTTATTACTTATATGGAATAAAGATATATATCCAAACTATATAATATTATAAATGTGAAAGTTTGTATGTTTGGATGTTTGTTACTCAATCACGCAAAAACTGCCGAACGGATTAGGATCAAATTTGGCACACAGATAGTTTATAGCCTGGATTAACATATAGGATACTTTTTATCCCGATAGTACATTCCCGTGGGATAATTTCCGATCTCCACGTGGGCGATGCCGCGGGCAAAAGCAAATTATATATTATATTTCATTATCCTACATTAAACCAGTAGCAGATGGTTATCAACTCACACATGCACTTGTTTCGTGTGACGTAACAGACGGCCCTCTGAATCATCTGCCCGGGTCAACGCAACGTCTTCAGAATTCAGGATGCGATTACGGAACAAAATGGCCGCTCCACAATTTTTTATACGCACGTCTTTGTAATGATTGAGTCATTGCACGCGATACGATGTAAGAGGAGAAATTTTGGGTTACTACGATTACTATTTGTCTCTTGTAAGAGTTACATATGTAAGTGTCTTTATCTTATTCTTGGATGAAAACATAATGGCTTACTAACTTTATATATAATAATAATACCAGCCTGTTACTGTCCCACTGCAGGGCAAAGGCCTCTTCTCATGCAGAGAAGGCACGAGCATTGATCACCACGCTTGCTCAAGACGGGTTGGCGATTTTAGACTTATATTAACAATAAGTTCAGGTTTCCTCACGGTGTTTTCCTTCACCGATGTCAGTAATGTCCAAGATAAACTCAGACAGTACAAAGGAATTGAAAAAGTCACACTGGTACTTGCCCGGATTTGAACCAACAACCTCGTGCATGAGAGTCGAGGCCCTAAATACTGGGCCATCACGACATTGCTTATTTTAATGGCATTATTAACTTTATTCTATTACTATTAGTGGGCTCCAGAAAAACCTCACCCCCTTGCATTGTTTTTTACATTGCTAGTTGGTGAGGTTTCTCTGGAGCCTTGTACTATTCAAACTATAGTAGATACTTATTAGCGCAAGAGAAAATTATGATTACGGAGGTTACAAACCAAAAAGCCGGTTCACCCACTCAAAAATGTCGTTCAAATAAATTGCTTTTGACTGATTTTGGTAAGAAGAAATGCGACCCGAAAGCCTTACCCCGTATCCTAACCAAAAACCATCGTTTGTGTCTATAATGACCTACAAACGCGACTTGATTTATTGCACGAGTATGTCATATTCACAGAAAAGAGCGCGACGGACGACGATCGTATACTCGCGCGTCGATTGCTTTTGGTTAGGACGCGATTAGACCGAAGCGAATCTCTTGCTCGTTTATATGAATATGTCATACTCGCGCGATCATTCACGTCGCATTATGTACGTCATGAGGTAAATGATCGCGTTATCGTGTATTCGTGCGACATTCGCTTTCGGTTAGGACGCAGGGTTAGGCATTGAACAAGAACTGTTTTTCTAGCTCTGAATATTTTTGACGAAAGACTAAAGGCCACTTGCGCGTTCATGGGTTAGCTGAATAACTCGGAGTTAACAAATAACTCAGGGTTAATCCAAAGAGAATTAGGCCTACTTGCGTGTTTATGGGTTAGCTAAATAACTCGGAGTTAACAAATAACTCAGGGTTAATCCAAAGAGAATTATTGGATGAAGCCTGAGTTTGCTGTTAACCCCGAGTTCGCTGTTAACGCGCAAGTGGGCCTTATTGGATTAACCCTGAGTTAGCTGTTAAAGCGCAAGTGGGCCTTATTAAGGAATCATTGTATTGGTTGCCTTTTAAATTTTCTGGTTTATATTTTTTGGGCATAATAAGTAAGTAGGAATTATGTAAATTTCATACTGGTCGTTTATCATCTTAATTAATGTCTAAGTGGATCATTAATGCATCATTACCAACATTATGAACGTGATAATCTGCAAGAACGTGACGAGGTTTTAGAACGTCTGGCTAACATTAAAAATGATGAAATTATCAAGGTTTATTAATTTAAATAGGAATTAAGCTTTGAAGATGTCAATAATTTAGCCTTAAATATTTACTTCAGGAGGCCATTTCATTGACCTGGCCAACAGACGACGATTTACTACTATAGACCGCAAACAAATTCTCAGGTTTATCCCCGAGCTTAGCATAATCAGCCTATAAAGTTTCCACTGCTGGGACACAGGACTCCTCTCTGTGAGAGCGAGTGGGCCGTAATACACAACGCGGGTCGTAATGCACAATGCGGTCCGTAATCCACCACGCGGCCCGTAATCCACCACGCGGCCCGTAATCCACCACGCGGCCCGTAATCCACCACGCGGCCCGTAATCCACCACGCGGCCCGTAATCCACCACGCGGGCCGTAATCCAAAACGCGGGCCGTAATCCACCACGCGGGCCGTAATCCACAACTCGGTTCGTAATCCACAACGCAGGCCGTAATCCACAACGCGGGTCGTAATCCACAACGCGGGCCGTAATCCACCACGCGGGCCCAGTGCATGTTGGAAGAAACCTAAATTCGAATTTTAATTCTTTCTAAACATCCTTCTTACATAGGTTTGTTAGTAAGATTGCGAAAGTCACTGAAAAATGGACTCTTTAACTAGAGACGCAGAGTTGAATTCACCGTAAATAATTGTATTAGTAAAACTAGTAAGTATTGCACTCATTACGCATCATCCATGTATGTAAAATCATCGGAATGATTACGTAAAGTGCAGTCACGCAAATCTTTAGTTCCGTTCACTAATTATTGCAAAAAAATAAACGAGTTAGGAATGCGTGTAACACTTTCGAATCGAAGGTTTATAAAATTCGAATTCTTGTCTCGTCAAACTAGTATCAAGGTATTTATAAAAAAAATAAAAAATGTAGGCTGTAATAGGAACTGCCGGCAGAAGTGAAAACTTAAAACTATTTATTTATTTTATTATTTATGTACACACAGTAAAATACATATAGATACAACATAATTATAATTATGAGTACAAAGGTACTGCTTATTCCTTAATAAATTTCTTCCAGCAGACCTGCGAAAGGAGAAATGAAAAAGAAAGGTAGATATTATAATTAGTGAGTGATAACAAAAAGAGAAAATATGAATAAACAAAGAACTATGAAATAACAGTGTTTTTTTCCTTAAATAACCAATTCTTTTTTTGCTAACCTTTTTTGTCCCACTGCTGGGCAAAGGTCTCCTCCATATTTTTCCAGTCTTCCTTGTGTTGTACCTTCTCCGGCCAATCGGTCAGGAACGAGTCCAAATCGACACGCCAGCGCTTTTAGGCCTGCCCCGGTGACGACGTCCGTCACCAGGCACCCACTGTGTAACGATCATGGCCCATCTGTTTGATGCATTCTATAGGTGTGACCCGCCCAGTCCCATTTCAGCCCCGCAGACTTATAGCCAACGTCGGCGACACCTGTCTTTAACCAAATTAAAAGTAGAATAAAATTTTTAAATATCCTAATTTATAAATTACAATTATTATCATTAGTCTGGTTTTCACATCTATCAGCACTCCGAGCAAAAACAAGCACAACGTCATGCTCATAGCTACAGATATACTGTTAACATTAGCATGTCGGTGACGTGAACCCATAAGATTTTTTCCTACCAAAAATCGCTCAACGCGCTTAAAGAATGTTTTACTTCAAAAATCAGTATGAATGTGTTATTAATATGTTCCTAATCTATGTAAAGATATGCTTCGTTTCAATAGGTAGATATGCCTAAAAATTGCTCTTTAATTTTCGAACAGGTTATGCGCCGGTAACCTCTACAAATTAGTATCTAATCTGCGTTCGTAATTCATTTGCCAAACATGTAAACAAACACGAGTTTTAGAAAAAACAACTATAATTCCTACTCATAAGGTTCAGTTTGCGCTACAACTTCATATTTTTTATGATTTTTTCAACAATACGAGTCGGTCTAAAATCAACTTTATTTACACTTGCATAAAGTTGATGTTTGTTTAAGTGGAAAACTCGTGTTTATTTACATGTTTGGCAAATAAATTGCGCACGCAGATTACCTGAATCGCTTGTTATTTTTGCATGCACGTGGTCTCCTTCGATTTGGCAGCTCATAATGGGATCTTATTCCGATTTTTAGAAGGCCTAGGATATCTAAGCTGTTTCACATCGACAGAACCAGTCAAGACCAAAATCGAATGTAATTTATTCGAACTAGGCTGGGAATCAGCAAAATTATTTATGACAGTTCCCCAAAATCTGACCTTCACCACTTTCTAGTGATTTCGCTGGAAATAAGTGGCGCAACAAACTACCCAGCACGCGTAGCCTGACAACCATAGAAACGGGTTTTCTACGGATTTTGTCGACGGAAGAATAGACAAAATTACAGATTGTGCTCGTTTATCTCATTTTGTCTATTCTTCCGTCGACAAAACCCGTGTCTATTGTGGACTTGCTACGCCTGCCCTTACCCCGCCCCTACCCTTTGGTTAAATCCTTTCTTAGCAGATGTCTACGCTATTAAAGGAACTTACCTGCCAATCAAATCGCTATGCTTTTTAAGTTTCGAATTTGCTTGTAGATACATAAGATTACGACAAATAACAAGCGGTACCAACATTTGTGAGCGCAAAAGGTAGTTAATCCTAGAAAGATACTTTCGATCTCGTTCGGTACATCGCGTACCGTAGTCGCTCAGTCGTGCCTTGTCGCGACGTGCCCGGTGTGTGAGTCCATTGCTACACGACATTTTTGGAGTTGTGGAGAATTGGATATTAATTTCTTATACTTATGCAATTATACATGCTGCACTGACCCTAAATAAATTGGGATAAGAGCAAGATTTGCATTGCATGAAACAATATTTCAGAAATTTATTTAACGGTTACGCAGGCGTCGAAATTCAATTAGTTCATATTGCATTAATTTTGTCGTTTTTTAGCTTTTCAGCTTTATAAATAAGGGGTCTGTCGGACATCTCACATACATACACACACATTTTTATCAATGAAGACGAAAAATTGCAAGAGAAAATAAAATTTGTAAATACCGTCTACTCTATTCTCTTTTTGATTAAGGCGTATGTATATTTACGTGTATTTATGTGGATTTACGATTAAATACGTAGGTATTTTAAGCCGTAGTATAGTAGCCTTAGTCTTTTAGCCTCAAACAGAAAGAAAGCACGTTACATTTACAAAGACCATGTTCTGCCAGACATGCTATCACTATGAAATAATTTACAAGCCACCTAAAATACCAGTTGCTGTTCGCAGTGCAAAAGGTAAGTTACAATGGAAACCCGCGCAGAAAGCAAGCACCTAACCCATGTTCAAGGAAGCTCAGTCGATGTTCGGCTTGCTAGTGGCACACAGGGGGTCGGCAGAGTTCGTTAGTTATAATAGTCGAGTGATACTATACGGTTCATAGTGCTGTGTGATAAGTGTGAAAGTGATAAGGAATACAGGATATTTTTGGAAAGGTTCGTTTATTTTTTTATATTATTCGTATTATATTATTCGCGAAATGTAGGTGTACACTGTTACAAGTACGCCTCTGCCTAATCCCTTGGTGTTTACAGGCGTGATGTTTTAATTTTAAAAGTTTGTAATCTAGGGTGCCTTTGATTTCCAGATTTTTTCCAAAAACTGAGGTTATGGTCCTTTAGATTCTGAGTGTTGTGTAAACAATGAGTGTGGGAATATTTTCAGATAGTGTTGAATGTTTTTTAATTAATAAATACGAAAGATCGACCTTGGAACATCAATTTAGAACAGGGTTTTCATGAATGTTTTACTGTATTATAGATATTTTTTTCATTGATATCTGTTTTTTTATTCCTTTAGAGAATAACGAATTGATACAATAACACCTTTAATTAGTTCAATAACATTATTTACCTACATACAGGGTAGCAGGGATATCGACGCGAAAACTTTTACCATGTATTCAGTAAAAAAAATCTGCTGTTTCATAGAAAAGTGCAATACCTACGCTTTCAAAATGTATGGAACAGCAGATTTCTTTTTAATAACCGGCGAAAAATTTCAAAGTCAAACTCAAACAATTTATTTCAATTAGGCACATAAAAGGCAATATTGAACGTCAAAATTTACAAAAAATAGAATTGATTCTAGTCGCCGCTTCCAAAAGGTAGTTTTCGTATAGAGAAGAATGGACAAGAAACTCCACCGTTACTATTTTAAAATGTTTTCACAATATTTTGTACACATTAATTATATAATAATATGTGAAGACGATGCACCTAGAATAAGATTACCATACCAGGATAGGTCAACGCAGGGGGTTCAGAATCACGTACTGAATCCATGGTAACAAATTTCGCGTCGGTGTCCCCTGCCACCCTGTATAACGTCTATTGTAAAGAGTTTTAAACTTACTAGTGTTAATTCACAATGTGATACAAAACAATGGCTCGAGTTTAGATTGAAATAAGATATGTATGTCTTCATCCTTCATTAATCTACATGGTCCTCATATGGCCTGACCAAGATTATGTCTCGACTTTAAAAGAGACTGCGGCTTCTGAGTTTGTTTCGGCCTTTCTACTCAGAGTAGTCAGATAGGATAGGAAAGACCGAACTTATCAAATTTTAAATCATAAGTTATTTTTGATGTGCTCAAGTGTTTTTTTAAACCAATTTACAGAAATAAATGTCGTTTATCATTTACTAGCTGCGCCCCGCGGTTTCACCCACATAAGTCTCGATCCCGTGGGAATATCGTGATAAAAATGTCTATGTCCTAACTCAGGTTATGGTCTACCCATATGCCAAATTTCACCCGAATCCGTTCTGCCGTTTTAGCGTAAAAGCGTAACAAACAAACCAACAAAAAACTCACATTCGCATTTATAATATTGCATAGGATTATATATTATTAATTTATTATATAGCATATCATTCGTTAATGATTCATTCTTAACGCAAAAACTGAATTCATACATTCAAATCTCTAACTGTCTTATTTTTACGATAGAAAATTATATGTTTCGTATATCTCTGATTTAGATCGGATCTTTAGTGTTTTGAAAGGACTAAAAAATTAATTCAAGTAATTAATGTTCGGTTGCTTGTCAAAAATAAGGCCAAACTAAAAGCTTGGCCTTGCTTACTAAAGGTCAAAATTCACACGTTGTCTAGCTCCTATAAAAGATTTACAATTTGGCTGTAGGTATTTGGTAATCTTAGTAGCAATTAATTTTTAACTGCTTTATTGTACCTACACGATTTTCGTAGTTATTGCATACCCCTGTGTTACGATGTGTAGGTACATTAAAAATGCGAGCGAGCCTTACATTAGTCGTATATGATGTGTTATACCTGACATCTTGGCTGACAGTACCAACCTCTCGGAAAATGGGTTGGTACCATCTGACAGCTAATTCTAGCACCGCGCGCGCTCAATGGTCAAATCAAACAGCGCGCGCTTTCCCTGCTTCCTGTTCCTGTTCCACACTTCCGTCCCTTTTCACGAAACAGATTGTAGGGAAGCGAGAGGAAAGATGTTATACATAAATATTATACATGTACAGATAGTTATGTGTTATAAATTCTGTGCAAGAGTTTTGAGCGTGTAATTCTGTGCCTGCATGTCATACACCGGTTTATTGCTAATGTAAACGTTTGATACACGATTAGCTACTTATTATAGCGTGCTTTTATTCTATATTATGTATATATAGACCCTAATAATATGTACATATCGACCCCTTCGTGCCTCGGAAAGCACGTTACGCAGTTGGTCCCGGCTGTTATTCGTAGATCTTTGACAGTCGTTACAGGTAGTCAGACGCCCGTATGTCTGATAACCAGCCTTGCCAAGGGGTAGGTAACGTGTTACCAGTAACTGGGTTGTGGAGTTCAGATAGGCACCTATCTAAAACAGAAATAGAAAAAGAAAATTTAAAATATTGGTATCCTGCTGCATCCGGTTAGACTGTTAGACCCCAACATAGTTGAGAAAAGGCTTGGCAGATTGTTTTATACCTATACTACCAAATGCGCATAGGTCACGGTTCCATATGTACCTAGGTAATTAAACCAAACATTAAAAAAAAAACTGAATAACCTAGATTTTTGTATATGTTTTACGTTCCTACTACCACAGCGCATTTCACGTCCCTAGATCGCGTAACCTGCAAAAGAAAACTTATACCTACTGACGCCGTTGTCCATCACTTTTCTTGCATTATTGGTCTTAATTATCCGCTTTTGTTACTTTAGACAATAATCTCGACTAACTTTTCCGGATATGAAAGGAGCAGGGGAAATATCATTAAATACAGATTAGGTACATACTGTAACGTAACTACTGCACACTTCTTTTAGAGAACATTACGTGAGTGACGGTAATCATGAAGAATGAAGAAGGTTGTGACTTTTGTGTTTGAAGATATTAATCACCTTTCATATTGTCTGCCGTGTGAAACCTTGAGAATTCGCCTTTTGGAGGAATTTGTTTTCATTGTTTATGAAGAAACATACATACGTAGGGAGTACTTCTTCCGTTATGTTTCCTAGATAACCTGTAAGGTCGGTAACGGGGCTCACTGTGCAGTCAGTCTGTCTTCAATAATAATTCAAATCCCACAGGGTGAGGCCCTTAGAGTGTAGTCGCTTAGTTTATAAGTTTTTTGCTCTGGCAGGCAGCCGACAACCTCTTAGGTAGACCTGCAGAAGCCATACTTAAACAAAAAAAATAACTTGTGCATATTTTCAAAAGCTTTTATTTAACTTCACTTGTATGTATGTCCTGGAATATTGCAGTCAATATTTCACCCACTTCCACTGAAGCTATCGGGCTGAAATTTGGCATACGTGTTTGGTTCTCGGGACAATGCATGAATAAAAGCTTTTCTTTTTTTTTTTAAAGCTATTCCTATTCAATCAACCAAGGTAGCAGGCAGCGTTAGCTTCAAAAAGATATTAAGTATAATCGTTAATCTTCTCTTTTCAGGAAAAAACACCAGCAAAATGCGGAGTCGAGTCAGCGTAGTAAAATGGCCTCTTCGCAACATCTGCGGCCCTGGTCGCCAGTTATCCACCACAGCGCGAGGTAGCCAGGCATCCGACGGTGGATTAGAAATCAGTGCGTAGTGTTTATGATTTCCTTTACTTGTTTAATGCCAATCAGCAGTTTAATCGTGGTTCTGAGGTACACGAGTTCCGTGACCATGTAGTAACGGGACTAATTAAAGTGTCAGGTATTTATTTGTGAGAGATTTCGATTAGAAGCTTCGCAGGAAATCATGCAGAAAGAGAATGATTGCTGGTCTGATCTCAATGGGTAATTTTGACGAGGCGGGTAAATAGGTAAAAGATCACATTTTACTGAACTATGTAGGTACTATGTAACTATAGGTATACCTTTACCTAACACTCCTGGGATTACAAGTATGATGATATGTGGTGGTAGGTATGTACGAGTAGGTATTCATATAACTCTATGGAGATAACACATACCTAGCAGTTTTTTTTTGTTGGACATAAATAATAAAGTGAATCTTAGTGTAGAGACAAATACGTAGTTACAAATATGTAGTTACAAATACGTAGTTACAAATACGTATTTACAAATACGTAGTTACAAATACGTAGTTACAAATACGTGGTTACAAATCCGTAGTTACAAATACGTAGTTACAAATACGTAGTTACAAATATGTAGTTACAAATACGTGGTTATAAATATGTGGTTACAAATACGTAGTTACAAATATGTAGTTACAAATACGTGGTTATAAATATGTGGTTACAAATACGTAGTTAAATAGACAAACATGACTTTCTAAAACTTTTAAGCCTTAAAAAGGCAGTCTAGTTTTTTGCCATTCTTCACATATAGGTACGGTTAGTACATTGCGCAAGAGTTCGCGCTGTCTGAGCATGCAAGTGATAGTATTGCATGCAGTAATTAGATCTAGATCTGGTTAGTTTACGATGCAAACGTAATAAATTTAATTAACAGAAATAATTAATTAAATTATAAATAATTATAGTTAATCTTATTATGTTATTTATGTAATGTAATTTATTATGTTGTTGTTGTGTAATTATAAAATCTATTTGTTCTTACCATATGGGGACGAAGATACGACACTCAAAAAACATTGGCATAGGAATATTTTGAAACCTTTAAATACAATCTGAATAGTAGTGATGGGCCGATTATAAGCTTTACCAATAAACCGACTACTCTGCGTTCGCAATTCATTTGCCAAACATGTAAACAAACACGAGTTTTAGGAAAAACAACTATAATGCCTTCACATAAGGTTCAGTTTGTGCTACAACGTCATATTTTTTATGAATTTTTCAACAGTACTAGTCGGTCTAAAATCAACTATATTAACACTTGCATAAAGTTGATGTTTGTCTAAGTGGAAAATTCGTGTTTGTTTACATATTTGGCAAATAAATTGCGAACTCAGATTAGCTATGGTGACTAAAAAAGGCGACAGGCGCGACGCGACGGTTCCACGCAATTCTGGTGGAAGAATTTTCTAGAAGTTTTCATAGACATTGTTCTTTTAGAGTCGCGTTGTGCTGTCGGTTTGAGCCTTAAAGAAAGGCTACTATACCGTTGAGGAATTGAAAACTGACAAATTGTGAATCTATTGACCTTGTAATGACCTATGCTTGACGCAAATGTGAAATAATAAATGACTATACTATATTATACTTACTTATATGAAAA
Organism: Agrochola circellaris; assembly: GCA_914767755.1. Lineage (NCBI taxonomy): Eukaryota > Metazoa > Arthropoda > Insecta > Lepidoptera > Noctuidae > Agrochola > Agrochola circellaris. The sequence continues at coordinate 10,318,768 of OU611843.1, forward strand.
AGAAATGAATAAAGCTTTGTGCAGACTAGCGCGATGCGACAGCGCGACGCGACACCGGTTATTGTTATACCGTCAAGTTTGCTTAGAAATTGTATTGTTCAAGTCGCGTCGCGCCGTCGCGTCGCGCTGGTGTGTACGAGCCTTAAAAGAAATGATAATAATAATTTATTTTAAATAAAATGTAAAAATTATTGACATGTCGTGATGGCCCAGTGGTTAAGTCCTCGCCTCTCATGCACGAGAAAGTACTGTATATGAATTGAAAAATCAAATTGTTACTTGCCCGGATTTGAACCCACCACGGGTTTAAATCCGGGCAATTACTCCAATGTGACTTTTTCAATTCATATACAGTACTTTCTGAGTTTTTTTTGGACATTGCTGACATCGGTGAAGGAAAAAAATCTCGAGGAAACTTGAAATTTATAGCTACTATAAGTCTGAAATCACCAACCCGTCTTGAGCAAGCGTGGTAATCAATGCTCGTGCCTTCTCTGTATGAGAAGAGGCCTTTGCCCTGCAGTGGGACAATAATAGGCTGGTATTATTATTTATTTGTTTATATTATTAAATTATTTACTCATGTTTAGTATCATGTAATGAATTGTAATAATTAGAATCAATATTATATTATGTAGCGTTGCGCTGTTGTGTGTGTTTGTGTTGTGTGTATGTTGTTCTATTAAGTGCAGTGATAGCCTAGTAGTGTGACCGTCGAACTACCAAGGCATATGTCTCGAGTTCGAACCCAAGGCACGCACCTCTGACTTTTCGGATTTATGTGCGTATTGTATAATTATCACTGTTCACGGTTCAAAAACGATGAAGGAAAACATAGTGAGGAAACCGGTATGCCTGAGAGATATTTCTCGACTGCATACGAAGCCAAGTCAGAGGCCCATGGGCGGCTTTAAAACTCTGACATCAGTCGATCCATTCTGTAAACATCTCACCGTGAAGAGTAAGGTGAAGTGAGCATGAAGTGAGCTGTCCATATGTCAATCCCTAACTTTGGGTGCAATGACAGCTCACATCAAGCTCACTTCACCCAAGTTATCACCGTGAGATGTTTACAGAATAGCACGACAGGTTACAGTTACGGTTCGTGCAGACTAGCGCGACTTGTCGCGCGACGCGACACCGCTAATGGTTCTACCGTAAAGTTTTCTTAGAAATTGTATTGTTCGAGTCGCGTCGCGGCGTCGCGTCGCGCTGGTCTGCCCAAAACTTTACTAACCACACGAAAAGAAGGAGATTATATAATGTAATTGAATAATTTGATATAAAAAAAAAACCAGTGCCACACGGTGCATGTACATATGCAATGAAATTTTAATGCATGCCTACAAACCAGTGTTTTACATGTTAGCAAATAAATACATAATTAATAGGGGGATATTTTTTGAATTATTGTTTGTAGGCTGGAGACACGAAGTTTAATTTTACTGACGTATTGACGAAAGCATTATATGTCCAGCGGCATCATCTTCAAAGACGCTAAGTTCTTACTAGTGCAATTTTGAAGGAACACCATTTGCCTCTCATACACTAATAAAGTATGAACTCCACTTTTACTACGAAAGTGGATCAGCCAATACAATACCTACTTTGATACGACACAATTGATGGGAACTAAATCTTGTCATTGTTTTAATATTATAATCATACCACGCAATCGTTCTCAAGCACAATAGAGAACGTTACCGTACATTGACTAAGTATAACTACTCAATTTATATTGTCCAATCGAAATGTCATACAATTAGCGTACCTAACAGATGTCTACATAGACAAAACCCATGATGGGTCATTGTTAACTAAAGTCCATAAGTACCGTATCGAAACTTTTCATTTCTTCACAATAAGATTTCACGGAGCTTTTTCTCTAAAGAAACAAAGGCATTTGAAACAGTATTATTCCCTTCTTTCATTTCTCAACAACAATGAAAGATACACCATCTATTTTTAACAGGTCCAAAACCAGTACAATCATGTCCGGTACAAGGAATTCGTGCGAGATCGACTCACGCGGCGATTGATACGTCGGTGTTCGACATGGCGCCGTCCGTCAAATCGTGGGATGACGTACCTGGACCCAGGCCTCTGCCGCTGTTGGGAAACACGTGGCGTTTTACTCCATATATCGGTAAGTGCTTCTAAAATAGAAAACGTTTGTTAAAGGTTGATTAGAGGTTAGATCGTTAAAGATTAGGAAAAGTCCTTGCTGTGTACCATTAAAGAAGTTTATATCTAACCAGTTTCAAAACAAAATCCCGTGAACACGATGATCACATCTGTTACCGGCCCGGTTCTATAACCGCCGAGCGCTGGAAGCAAGAATAGTCCTTACGGTGGTGAGATATGAACTTCTTCGATGGTACCTGGGCACCCCATATCTTGCGATTGTATTTTGGTATTGTATCAGATAGAATATAAAGTAACCTCCTACATGTAAACCTCAGTTGTCATGACTAGAAACTGATCACAAACTCTAGACAGGTCTTCGCTGGTTAAGCAGTCTTTGGAAAATTGTCCGCAGTTAATGTCATTTGGTTTGGCTACATTGAATATTTGTAGTCTATGATGTCATGTAGCCAAACCAAATGACATTAACTGCGGACAATTTTCCGAAGACAACTAGTAGAAAATTATCCGCAGTTAATGTCATTTCGATGACATGTAGCCTACAAATATACACTATAAAAAGACATACAAATACATACATACATAGACTACAAATATTCAATGTTGATGATATTAAAAGAGTACTTATTATTGATAGCTCGCTCGTTCCTCGGAAATTTCACTTCCGTAAACTTCAATAAAAAGAGCCATTTGTGAATAGTGAAAAATGGAAGTTCAATATACATTGGTTGCTGGCAACCAGCGAGAACTGACACATTAACGTTAAAACTTTCATGTTTTAGAAAGAATGAAGCTTTTTCTTTATTTCTATTATGAGCGTTTTTTTTATAACTAAGATTATAGTCGCCGTAACTTGGCAAGAGTCGTAGATGCGCAGAATTCGTTTTCACTCGTTTTTCTTATCAGACATGTGCAAAAATAAATTATGGCAATAACCATAGAATAATGAAATGCAATAAAAGTGTTAATTTTTTTTGTTGTTTAAATGTGCAAACTTACTTCCAATACGCCAAAACCTTGCCAAATTACGTGCCCGGCGACTGTACTATGGTTATCTACGTTTTTTCATATACATGGTCAAATTAAATTAGCTAGCGAAACTCCGCAGACGTGATGGGTATCTATCTAAACATGATCAAACAAAAAATAAATTAATTTGATGAGTTGTTTTTGGGGTCATCAACCGCAGGTAGTGCAGTCATTTGATATATCAGTAAAAAAATCTGTTTTAATGTATTGTTCACAGACGTCATGGATATCGACATCTAAACATGATAAAACAAAAGAAAACAGATTTTCTCAACTCATACTTCAAGTAACAAAACTTACAAGTCGTAGATGCCAAAAAAAATCACCAAAGCTTTTTTATTTTATTTTGTGGTGTTAAAGCTGCGGTCTATCTGACCACACGCCGACCGCGACCGACGACGTGTAACAACCGTCCGTCACCGACAGCGGCCGAATTCTATGTTCGTAAAAACACGGGCGCGGTCTCGCTCGCACGCCGCCCGCGACGAACACCTGCGACGGCGGCAACGAACGTTTTGACAACAGTTGTCAAAACGTTCGTTGAATGGCGCGTCGGTCGTTCGTCGTGACGTCACCGCACGCTGGCAGTAGCGTCTAACGTTTTAAAGAGACCGTAGCCGATACCTATCACGTCTGCGGAGTTTTGCTAGGTAATTTTTTTTTGACTCTATATAATATAGCCTATTATTTTCCGAGTGACTAATAACTTAAAAGTCGACTAAATGTTTGCAACAAATAAAATAACTTGCCAGCGATTAAATATTTTCGCGACTATTATAATATGTAAGGTTCAAAATTAAAGGTGTTATAAAAACTAAAAACTAGCAGCTGCGTTTAGGTAGCAAATAAACTATACCAGTCAAATAAAATATTAGGCGAGGAGCTATAAATAATGACTTGGCGACTAATAATGTTAGTAGGGTGGCAAAGATAATATATTACCAGTCTAGTTAGAGTAGGTTATTATTATTTTTTTAATGGTTAGGTTAGGTTAGGTTAAAACTGTGACTTCCTACGCACGCGCCGAGCGAGCGAAGCGAGCGGTGCCGCGGTAGCGGCCGGCGAGTGCCAGAAACGACTAGATTATATAGAAAATCTAAACCTGCCCTAATAATACAATAATAATATATTATTTATGAATGCCCATTTTCTATTTTATTTTCGCCATTAAGTTTCCGCTTAGATATTAATTCTGTTCCCAAAAGAAAAACTTGATGCTAGTTTAAATTAAAACGGAGCTTATTACTGATATATTAATATGCTACCTATTACTTATTACGATACTCCTTATTAGCTGCCAACCCATTATATATGGTACCCACTCTATTTTTTTTTAAACCTATATTCATTTTACTTAGTTGCCGCATTAAATACATGCCATATAATATTATGCATGTATCTGTCATATTTATATCTGACATTTTGCAAGAGGTCAAAGACTCCTAATCAAGGCTCTGCAACTAAATAGCTTTATGTAGACTACAGATATGCGAATATTACGAAATGGCATTGAAATGGTTTATAAAATTATTGATTATATTTCTGAAAATAAAAATATGAAATATAAAAATAATACTAATAAATAATAGGTACTTAAATTCAATTGATAGATGATAATTATATGAATAAATGAATAAAAAATATAATGATGTCTGTACCTAAACTTTCTGAAATTCGTACCTTCCTTTTAATAAAGTGAATATGTATATGTTAATAAACACACAATAATGTGGAAATCAACGATCTCTGAAAAAGAAAGAAATGTTTTAAGTCTCATGCAGACTGGCGCGACGCGATACCGGTAATTGTTCTACTGTGAAGTTTTCTTAGAAATTGTTTTGTTAGAGTCGCGTTGCGCCGTCGCCTCACGCCAGTCTGCACGAGCCTATAAGACTGCAATTGTACACTCCATTTAAAATTCCTTCAATGTACACTAAAATTTATCTCTCGTCGGTACTTGCGTGTTAAATATCACATTTACAACCAGAACACATCAGGAACCGTTCTACGAAATTAATGTGTACCTTCAAAAGTACCGTTTGTTATTAGTATTGCAATAGTTGCACATTCCTAAGAATAGAGAAAAAAAAATAACAGAAGACTCAAGAAAAAAAGTAATACGTCGAACAATAATTATTTAAATTTTTCGGAAGTGGAAAAAAGTGTTGGTGCTTTTTAACTAGGCTAACTTACTAACTTTTTGGCCTTGCTCCCATCCCATCTTCCTAGCACAGTAGGCTGTGCTGGAGCTCTTTGCTCCGAATGCCTTGGTTTTATCACACATCGCCAAGCGGTTGGTCGCATCTTCATGTGACCAGAGCAGCTGGCAAATTTTTGACCAAAGAATCAGCATTGCCACGTTGTAAGGCGATCCATACAACGTGGCAATTTTGATATTTTATTATGCGGATTATTTATTTATATTTATTTTTATTAAGGCTGTTAACTTTTATATTGTGTAAATATTATCTCGTTTAAAAATAAATCGAATTCTACCGAAATTTTTGGAAACCATTAATTTGGTATAAGATGCTCTCAAATTTTAATTCTTTCACTCAGAATATACCTATTATTAAAACAAAGATGAAAGAAACATGACGTACCCTGGACGCGATTATCTACAGCCATAAAATAATGGCAGAGTTACGAAACGTGGTCATTACAAAACAATTAACATATTACGTAGACAAACGTGGCCTAGGTATCGATAACCCACGGGAGACCTTGACTGCAGGTATTTGTGTTAATAGCCTACTGGCCGTGAACTTTTAAACTTGAGGTATGGGTAACTCCGCTTAGCTCATTTCTAGCTTAGCTCTTGTAGGAAACACGGATATGCTTCTAAATAGAGAAGGTGGTCCCAGTCAAGGTAACAAGGAATAGAGTTGCCAGCTTTAGGATTTTAGCATTTAGATTGATTATGGGTTGAAGAAGAGAGCGGGAATGGTGGAGTAGGGGTTTGTGGCTAACTTTACATATCAAGACCCATCCATGCTTCGGAAAGCACGATAAGCCGTTGGTTCCGGCTGTCATTCGTGGATGTTTGACAGTCGTTACGGGATAAGCCCGAAAGTCTGACAACCAGTCTTACCAAGGGGTATCGTATTATCCAGTAACTGGGTTGTGGAGGTCAGGAGCAGCTGCATCTAGTTAGACTGGAAGCCGACCCCATAGTTGAGAAACTCTTAACTCTCATAGTTGAGAAAAGGCAAGGCAGATGAAGAGAGAAAGAATGGTAAAAGTTGCTCCTCGCTTTCGATTAACGAAACCAAATTGTCGATCACTGATTTAACAACGAATATCACGTTCAGATTTTTAACCTCAATCAGCTCAGCCTATCGCAGTCCACGGCTGGACATCGGCCTGTCCCAGGCTGCGCCACAATTCCCTGTCTTCCGCCTTCCGCATTCAGTCTGTCCCCGACACCTTTTTAAGGTCGTCGGTCGACCTCGGTCGGGGGGCGTCCCTCACTACGACCTCAGAGCCATGTTTATAAACTTACATGTTATAGAAAAAACATAAAAATATTTTAAAGACAACTATATGGTATCTATCTACAATTGCGAACGAAGTGTTTGAATAAGTGTGAAACTATTGAAGTCGTAAAACACTCTAGACCAATTCAAATTGTTTGTTGATATTTGCCTTAAAAATACATAATTATCATAATCCCATTACTTGAACATTGAGTATATTTAAATAGCAAACAAGTGGGCGAATTGATGGCTCTCAACAAATTCTGAAGACACCGGTTTTGTTAGGAAATATATTTATAAGCATAACAAAAATTATTTCTCAATCCATTCCTACTCGATACTATGCATTTGTCATATATTATGATTATAAGGTTAAGTTTAGTTGTTAATGATATGTTATCTTCATTATTATAAAATGCTAGTGTTGACTGGTAAAGTATTTTGCAACGGAAGCCCACGGAAACTTGTATACACACCTTGTCCAGTAAGGCAGAAAAAAGCAGTGCCCGTCTAAAGTAGCACGCCAGTTGAATAGATAAAAGTTACATAAGGGCCGGTTTTTGAATCGCCAGTTAACTTTTCTCCAGCGAATAAGTTTGTCATTTTGACAGTTTTTGTGTGGACTACCTGTCAAAGGGCTACATTTATTCTTCAAGTAAAAGTTTTTGTAAATTTTGACGTTCAAAAGTGCCTTTTATGTGCCTAATTGAAATAAATTGTTTGACTTTGACTTATCTAATGCTTGAAAATTCGGCCCTTAATTTATTTTATTTTATCGCTATCCGGTGATTTTAACTAATAAGGTAGTGGGACAGACTGAGCTAGCAAAGAGGGTGTCTGTTTATGATCACATGATAGAAGTAAAAACTTATGACTGAAGCCGAGTATACGCGATTCAGCGTCACCGACCCGAGCGTCAGTTCGGTTCGTTCCCTGTTCAGCACGCGTAGCATGACAACCATAGAAACGGGTTTTGTCGACTGAAGAATAGACAAAATGACAGATTGTGATTGTTTATCTGTCATTTTGTCTATTCTGCCGTCGACAAAACCCATTTCTATTGTGGTCATGCTGAGCGTGCAGAAAGAGTGCTAAGTGAGCCTAAAGAAGTTTTCACTTCAAAAATGTAGTTAATTTCGACCCTAATTAATTCTATGAGTTGTGCTGAATTTAACTACACTCTATACATAAATAGTTGCGGCAAATCTGAACATCTTCACTTAAGTTCTTAGTTAAACATTATTTTATTTATTCAACAACTAAAGAACATAGGTAATAACAGTTTTATTTGTATATTTAAATATTAATGACTCCTCTGTCATTATGAACACCATGTTAAACCATTACGATGCAAGTGATAGCAGGCATGCACGCGGCAATCTTCTATAATTACGTTGTAATAAGCCATCAGACCATTGTTGTTGATTTCATAACTGCCTGTAGGCACAGACAGCATAACAATTTTCTTTAATATCGCCTCCGTTACGAAATTTATCTAGGACAAGGTCGCCATTTTGAATCTTTATGCATGTTAACAATGAATCTCATCTTTATGTTGCCTTGATGACACTTTCGACATCGTGAAGAAATCTTTTATAAAATTATTCTCAATATTTTGACGGATATTTAAATTTAAAATTTATATACACAATCAGTTAAATACATAACACTAGCGACCCATCCTTGCTTCGCACGGTTTTTAGGACTTGAAAAAATCGAGATTTCTTAATTATAATATGTAAGTAGGTAATTTATGAATGTGTTACACACATAAACCTTCTGAAATAAATTCTCAAAAAAATCTCGTTGCGTAGTTTAGAAACGCAGTTACATAGACAGACACGAAAAGCCACTTTATTATTTATGTGTAACATTTTCCTCTCGCCGTCTATGGGAGTGATTTCCTGAAAAGCAACGGAAGTGTGTAACAGGAAGTCGGGGAAGCGCGCGCTATTTGATTTGACCAACGAGAGCGCGCGGTGCTAGAGTTGGCCGTCTAATGCTACCAAATCATTTTCCGAGAATTTGTAAACAGGACGATGAATTTTGTTTATTTCATACGTCCTACGTCAGCCAAGATGTCAGAAGTTACACATTATATGCGACTACTGTAAGGTTCACTCGGTTTTTTATAATAATATGTATACTCATAGATTAACTTACAGCAATTTGCCAGACTTATAAATTTATGCACACGACGGTGACAAATAGCAACAAACTTTCGGCATTTGGTGTAATTTGGCTAATAAAACAGCTGTAAATAAAACATTTGCGATAAGTCCCATCATTTACATTTGGTAAACTGGTTATTTTAATGTACATTTCCCTTTTACCGGACATCAGAACCCTATTAGGTAATACAAGTCCAACTATAGTTACTATTTTTCCTTACAGGTGACTGTAAAAGGTGCTATCAAAAATAATGATGGGTCAATCCAAACAGCTGATAGTATAGAGCAAACAAATAAATTACGCGGTGCTGGTAATAGGGGCAAGTTCCGGAATTACGCGTTTCCCTTTCTTGTGCAACCGTTGCACGGTTGGCGGTGCACGGTGACCATCTGTAAGCCGCCTAAAAGGAGTATCAGGTTTCTTCCATCCTAGATTTTATATTATTCGCAGTTCTTGAATGTTCCTTATAGTTATTTATACATCTGCACCATAATTGCGTAATTCGTCCTATAAGCCGTCTTCAAACTGGTTGCAACGACGACCGTTTTCTGCAACCGTTTCCGTCGTCGGTAAAACGGTAGCGTTTCGTCCGTCAAAAATTCGACAACGGCCCACCACTACTAGCAGCCGTACTTCAATACATACTACGTTTTATTAGGTAGTAAAATAATGTAGTGAAACCGTCTCGAGAGCCAATTAGAGGTGTAAGTGCAAACCTTTAATAAAACTGGTAATGTGGCAGCAGTAATTAGAAAGTAGATCTGGCAACCAGGTGTGAGGGTTAGGTTGTTCTAAGCGTCAGAGTAGAAATGTTGACGGGTATCTATTCGAGATTTCTAAACGGGTCGGGAGTTGTTGTGGTAGACCGCTTACTTAGATTAAAGTTATTGCCACACAAGTGGTAAACCTGGCAACCTTTTGGGCACCTTTGCTATTAACAGCGATGGGGACGAATTTTTTGATAGCCAATGAGCTCTTCCCTTTTATATCTATATATACTTGTACATAATATACAATGCCCCCCATGTGACCGCCCGAATTTTTCTGAATATTCATGAAAAGATATCGAAAATTTACTTTAAAAGGGGAGTCTAAGCTTATGAGTTAAGCTTTTAGAAATAATAAACAGAATCCAAATCGAACCAACAACAAAGGAGATAAATGGCAAAGAAATGCAAAGCAAGATCACAAACTACTCAAAAAATTTAAATTGAATAACATGAAAAATATTAAAGAATGAAGAGTGGTAAGTGAATCAAGTTACACGCCTTAAGACTTAGACCAAATATTTTTTTGATATTCGGATAACTCATGACCTAAAGGTGCCATAAACAATATACGAAAGAAAAAATAATAGTTGAAATTTCGCAGGTATTCTGGTCACACACAAAGGACCAATAAAAATCAAATACACACTACCAATAGCATTTTACTGCGTAGTAAAGTAAAATGCCGATGACGATGATGTAAAGTCTTTTCAGGAATGTCCCTCTGATGTGCGAACAATGGTCACTTTAGTGGTAATCACCAACAAGTATTTGTTAAGGCCTATTTTGACGGATACATGGTGAATTATACTGTTTTCGTAATAATTTATTTCCTTTGAATGATTTGGTAACTAAACGTTATTTAATTTGAACGTACGTTTTTGATTTGATGTTGTATATGTAAAGTATTTAACTACCTATACTACAGTACGACACAATTTAGATGTAGCATTTTGAAAATTTGCGTTCTTTTATTTCCATTTTACTATTGTATTTGGTTATATGAATTTATAAGTTATTGCGTTTGCGTAAAGATCATTTTTATTTTATTGCATTGAAGGTCTTAGAAATAACTTATAAAAAAAATGTATAAGTTATTCTAAGACCTATAATGCAATAAAATAAAAATCGCTAAAATGTAGATCCGACACTGTTAATTGCTACTGTCGATTTTCACATAAAGCATAAAATATAATAAAGATATATACAAAGTAATAAAGATTGGTAATTTTGAAGGCGCACTCATTTCGGATTGTGATCGGACTTACGAATTTTGCCGATGCTACATCTAAGTTGTGTCGTGTCCTAGAGGAAGTAGGTCGGTACTAGCATAGCATAATCAGCCAATAATGTTCCCTACTGGACACCGGCTCCTCTCTATGAGAGGGAGCGGGCCATAATCCACCATGCGAGCCCAGTGCGGATGGCTCTGAGTGTACTTACCTTACGATTTTGTAATGCTAGTATTTGTTCGGGTACCTACCTGAGGAAAGGCGTGAAACTGTATTTGTTTTTCAAACAAAATACAAGCGTATTTATCTTAAATGTAGGTACCGAGTACACTTGCCTGAATAAATATTAAACGTCTAAGTAAACAACCACAATTTAAATTATTCCCCTTACCATGTAGGTTCATTCACTACTACCAATAAATACCAACAAAGACTTGAAGAGCAACAAATAAAATGACGAAAAGTATGGCTGAATCTCCATGAATAACCAAAGATTAGTACAGATGAGATACTCCGCTAAATCATTTATATAAAAAGCGAATTTTGTTACGACACAATAAAGTGCAAATCAGGTCGCACAGAGCTAATTACCTACAGTTATATTCACCTAGAAGTTGATTCTCTTTCTATCGCGTAATTCTTAAATCTTCTATGTTACGTCCACTGAATTCGACAAGTCGAGTCCGCCACGTAACTACTTGTAGCTTCTTACCTAAAATGCGGAGTGTCCCATCACAATACTCGTGCACTATCTACATATATCTTGCACTCATTTTAATGCAGCAATGTATCACAAAAAGCATGAAAACGGGAACCGATTATACTCGATTTAGCGCCAGGTATACGGCATTTAGCGCACGGACCGACTGGAGCCGAGTTTACCCGATTCAACGTCACCGACCCGAGCGTGGAGGTTCAGTTTCATTCACTGTTCAGAATTTAAAGAGCGCAAAGAGCGCGTAAAGAAGTTCTCTCTTCAAAAATAATCTGCAACAAACTTTACAAAGATATCATAATAATTTCACTTTTTAAACATTTTTCCGTTGATGAATGTGAAAGTTAATGTTACAATAAACAATGAAAAAAATCTTAATGTATTTAATGCGCATACAAATGCAATTTTTGTTCTGATAGCTCTATATGAGTGAACGAAAGTGCTAATTAATAATTCTGTGTACATCTTTATGTATGTGATGATTTTAATATTTTTGAAAGTAACACATAGTGTCTCGTAAAAATCGTGCCAAGTGTGAAAAGGTTGATATGCTTGTATTTAAAATAAACTATACTCCATTTGAAATAAGATTAGACGTAACTAAACCTTTGTTACGGTCCGTTCAACCGATTTTGACTTCGTTGGTGGTATGACAAATGGCAGCTGCAGTAAACAGTTGGTATTGTAACCACTTTCTTGCTTTTAATGCCATCCTTATGCCTACGGTATAGAAGTCAGAATCGGTTGAATGAACTGTAAAAACGGTTTGTTTAATGTCTAATCTTATTTCAAATGGAGTATAAGTGCTTAACCTGCGTTCACAATTTCTTTTCCAAAGACAACACAGATGACACTGATTTACTCAGTTATAAACCTTAATTATAGTATACAAACAAACTAACACTAAAATATATACATATAGGTAGTATGTACAAGTATATAATAAAACTTAAAAAACGGGGAAGAGCTCATTTGGCATCAAAAAATTCTTCCACATCGCTGTCAATGGGGAAAGTGCCTAAAAGGCTGGCAGGACATTTGGATGGCAATGCATTAGCATTGCCATCATATACAGAAAAATACATTTGTTTACTCGTTTGGAAAAATCTGCCCAAAGATGATTCTTTGGGCAGATTTTTCCAACCGAGTAAACAAATGTATTTTTTGGAAAAGCAACTTTAATTGCGCTACAACTTCAAACATTTTAATAACGTTTTCAATAGTAAGTAGACATTCAGAAATCCACTTAAATTTCACTATCATAAAGTTGATTTTCGTTTCAGTGGAAATAACATCAATTGGAAACAAGGATTTGAACAAACTTTACTAAGCTCTATCTATGCACTAAATTGTGAAATTCTTGCGTCGTAGTCTAAGCAGTTTAGATAAACCTTACATGGGCAAATTGGTTTGAAATCTAGAACAACTTAATTCAATCTAGTTTTATTACATGTTGTAGAACATTTTATTATCAGGATTTGGTAAATTGGATAATATGTACGAAGATTGCAGATCGATTTCACATTCAATTAACTAGTATTTGATCAACGCAATTTTATTTGTTTTTTTTTTGTTATTCCTATACTCCTTAGTCACAGGAAATTAGTTTAGGAATCAGTGTATTTAAATATTGACCCTTGTATTAAAGCCTTTTTACGTTTTAGTAATAAGGGTATTTTAAAGAGCTTTTGGTGAATTAAAGAATTTATTTATTTATTTATTATTATTAAAACGTTGTGTTGTGCCTTAACTGAACTTAACAAAATCAAATAATGTTCAAAAACAGAATTGAATACTAACCTACTACAATCTTAGGTGCATCCACGATAGAGCTACAGGTCCAGAGAATTCTAACACAGGCACACCGTAATTTCTAAGTAGTAGGTACCTGATCATCCTCTTTTTTGTAGGTAAAGTAGAATATATATAGACTTTACAAGAAATGAGTATTTTTTAGCCTTGACTAGAGAAAGAATAAAATCTACTTTATCTAGAAATTGTTCATTGTTTGTAGCAACTGAACCGAAATTAGTGTAACGATTAGATATATCGATAAACGAGAAACGATGAGTCTAATCAAACTCTCACTTTCTTAGGGAGAGGTGCCTACTGACCGAGTATTTTGAAAGTGAAATGGTAGGAACGGGAATGTACTGCGGTGTAGAGTTTCTTTCTCCTCGGGTCAGATGGCGTTTTATCTCTTGTATGGCTGGTGTTAGGGTTAAGTGCTTAGGTAAAAGTATGGACCTTTCTTTAACCCAAGCTGTTCTAAGGTCAGGTGTATATTTATTAGTCGGTTGTTCCTTTCAAGTTTTAGAACGTATCTATTTAATCTGTTTATCCGTTCATAAGGGAACTAGGTACTCGGTTGAATCTGAAACTAGATAATAATGTTCATAATCAGCCTATAATGTTCCCACTGCTGGGACACAGGGCACCTCTCTGTGAGAGGGAGTGTGCCGTAATCTGGTGGATTACGGCACACCACGCGGGCCCAGTGCGGGTTGGTAGATGTGTCTTCGAATTTTTGGTCCTAGTACATGGTGGTTTTCTCGAGATGTTTTCGTTCACAGCACCCGATGGGCAATCCCAAAACATACAGATGATGATAAAAGATGTTTCACTACCTCAACTCCCCAGCAGGGAATTTTCCAATGGGCATTTCATCATGTTACGGTCCTTTCATTGTTTGCATACGTTAGGAACACCTTTGTTTGACGAACATTAGATGCATCATGTATGTATATGTTACTAATGTGGTTAAAAAAAGTGGCAATAGATAGTAACTCTTGTTGATAAGCGCCATTTTTAATACAAACACACCGTTAGTGGAAGTTTTACGCTGTAATTAATCTTGCGTGAAAGAATGAGCAGTTGGTTTAAATTGGTTTAATGTTATGTTAATTGTTCCTAGTAAGATATGAACGAAGTAATCGGCATCTATTTCCGTTCATAAATTCCTGATTTCATAGCTAAATTGGAGGAAAACTGTCTTCATCACGATCAATGCTGCTAATCGCAGTTTGAAAAATAGCAGGATGTTGTTGGTGCGGTAGGCCCCACGGTAGTGGTAACTAATCAGAGCTGACCTTTGATTGTTGATTTGTTCCATTGAATGACTTTTTCATGAAATTTTAGAGGTATGAGTAACAGGGTGTAATGTTCATTTATCCACCATAGAAAAGGGAGGATCCTCCGACCAGACGGGTGTCGTGTCTGGCGGGCAACTGCCCAGAGGTTGAAATCGGGAGCTTGTATATATGTCCATCGCGCGGTAAACTCTAATTGCGCGATGCAGGATTTGTGTGACGCCACGATGTTGTGTGACGTCAGGTCTTTGATGCGTAGTTCGCATATGGCGATGTAGATGCCGCTACAAAATCATGACATTTGAGAACAAATCTAACTAGACAGATGTAATTGTGACTACTACTTCTTTAGTGATTATAATTCTATACATACATATTTGTTATGGTCGCCAATTATATTTTGATCAAGAAACAACCTGACATTAAATCGTAAAAAATATAAAATTTTGCGTTTTACTTTTGTGGATCCACCTTTAAGCGACCGCCATCTCTTCATTATTTTTCTGATTGGTTTGCAGTGAGAAGTGAACTGTGTCCAAATAAACGTCTTCTTTCTTTCTTTTTTTTCTTTTTAACCATTGTAAATTTTCTGTTTTCAGGCGGCTATTCCGTTGAGCACATCGACAAAGTGTGTCTGTCTCTACGTGCTGAGTTCGGCAACTGTGTGAAGGTGACCGGACTGCTTGGCAGACCTGACATGCTGTTCGTCTTCGATGCCAGCGAGGTGGAACGAGTGTTTAGGGGCGAAGATGCGGCGCCACATAGGTGAGATTTGTTTAGAACAGAGTAAAAGAATCCTATGATTCTAGATAGATAAATTCATTGGTCGGTTCGATCATTGGATCTATCCCTAGACCAAAGAACAAGGTCAATCAAGAACCTCGATTCAAAACTTGACAGATTTCATTTCATGCTCAAGAATCTTTCTGAAATAAGAGTGAAGGGAATTTCTGGACATGTTCCTAGTTCCATCCAGAAATTCTGTACCTACAGATTATTCTGCTGAAATCGTTAAAGTTTATTAATAACATAAAAATGTGATAGCAGAAGTATTTACTGAAGCAGATTCTTCTTATGTAATTGGTAATGTGTAATACAGGACTTTTCTTATTATTTTCAGGCCTTCAATGCCCTCTTTAAACTATTACAAACACACGTTGAGAAAAGACTTCTTCGGTGCCGAGGAAAACTGTGCTGGTGTTATTGCAGTGTAAGTATTACTTATTAATAACTAAATAACTTTTTTTAAATTCCCCTTGTGTTAAGCAATTTTGAAACAAATTCCTTTCCCATATAAGCGGGCGTTTAACACCTTTTCGAACGGTTATTTTTATTAAAAATGTTGGCAATGACGTAGTCGGAAAAATTATAAGGTGTAAGTAAAAATGAACCATAAGTTGCTTAACATATTTATAAGGTGGCTGCACTTATTCGATCTAGGTTACTAATAGAGAATTCTTATTGCAGTCTTTTTATTAAAAATAAATAACCAAGGGTTGAAGCTGTTCTAGTTAGTTTATATTGAATAATTTTATACTTTTTATGTTTCATCGGTTTTGTGTAATGTTGTTAGTTTTTAAATTACCAATGTGTATTATAAGAGTTAAAAAAAAAAAAAAAAACTAATAATGTAAATTGTTTATGAATAAACTGAATTGAATTGACTTGAATTAGTTTTATCTATTGGTTACAATGCCTCAATAAAGGTACCATTCCGTAACCGACCGCACCCCACCGCACGCGGTACACCGCCGCCGCTACAGACACTACACTGCCGCTTACAGTATTGTTGACAACCCTACCTGCAGGCGACGTGTCGTCGCGATCCGATTGGTTTCTATGAAACCGACGTGCTACCTACGGAAGGTTGGCGGAAGGTGCTGCGGTCGGCTACGGAATTGTACCTTTATGCTTCTGTTTCAGTATTTACTAAAGGAAATGCGCCCTAACAGTGTCATGTACTCATAAGTTTTAGCCTAGCCTGTTACTGAGTGGGAATTATGCAATAATAAATAAATAAATGGTCTGTGTTTCAGGCACGGTGAACAATGGTCAGCTTTTCGAACCAAAGTCTCCCGAGTCGCGTTGAGTGCTGGTGCTGCAGCTCAGTACACGGTGCCTGTCGCTGAAGTAGCAGAAGCTTTTATCCAAAGGTAGACAAAAGCTTGAATACCCATTCAAAACAGACCCCTGTTAGACGAAGAATGTTTTTACAAATTCGTTTAATTATTTTTCAGAATACGTAAGATAAGGGATGAAAATTCAGAAACGCCTAGGGACTTCTTGAATGAAGTACACAAATGGTCTTTGGAATGTAAGTACCTGCCTTCTTGTTATTTATCACTCTGAGTAGGTACTGAATACCTTCGCTTGTTATTGACACTCACACACTGACTTATTAATTGTAAAGTTTTAGGAAAATCGTCTACTTTTACAATGTTTGTAAATATGTGAGCACTATGCATCTATCACGTAATTAATTTATGTGTCGTTGCTTCATTTTTAATTATTTTTACCTATTGTGGTATAGTAAAAAAATCAAGTTTTTTTGTCTCACTGAACAGACAGCAGTGCTGCTGGGGTGTTTGTTGCGCCACTTCTTCTTCCCAGCTAAAGCACTAGGAAGTGGTGAAGGGTGGGCGTTTTGGGGGACTGTCTTATGTAATTTTGACGTTCGAAAAGTGCTGATTCTCAGCCTCTCACTCTCTCATCTATACGTACTAAACAACTTGTTCATGACACTATAGGCTCTGCAACAAGGATTATTAGGGCACACTTTTGCGGGATATTATATTCAACAGTATTTGTTGAACAACAAAACCGACCCGAAGTAATTACTACGAATATTCGGCTTTTATGTGGCTAGTGCTGATCGGCAAACTCCGCTCGGCATCTCCCTAGATCATGTTCGGGTCCGCTCGACGCAATTCGAGCTGAGGCGAGCGGCTTTTTCTCGAACATATTTCTCGCCTGTGCCGAATAATGCCGACCGGAACAAGTGTGTAGCTGCTCGTTACTAATTAATTGCTTATCTATGAATGTTTCAGTGCTAGGTAAAATATAACAAATATTTAGTTGTTCTGCCAAAAAGTTCAGCGACTTCTTTAACATTCTATTAAATAACAATCGAACTTCAAAACCTTGATTTAACATTTCAGCCCTCGGCCTAATAGCCCTGGACACCCGTCTCAATTGCTTCGAGGCCCCCGAGGACTCAGAGAGCATGCGCCTGATCCATGCAGTCCAGACCTTCTTCCTGAGTGTGGGAGAACTGGAGCTGCGAGCTCCCTGGTGGAGGCTGTACCCAACTAAAATGTTCAGGCAGTATGTGGCCGCCCTGGATACTATCCTTAGGTGAGGAAACTGGACATGGCCGATGGCCGCCACAATTTTATTTTATTTACAAGACATAGTTAATTGATTCAGGCGTGACTTTGCGTCGAGCGGAGTGTAACACCGCGCTCGACGCTTGACGTGTCCACACATCGGGTCCGAGTTCGCAACAAGTCAATCGCCTTCTTGAGGATGCCTCGTTGAGAGTTGAAACACGTGTCGATTTCTTACAGGGTTCTTTATGACTCTTTAAGAACAGTTACGCGGATTAAGTTACTAAATATACGTCGTCTATTGTATTTTACTAGACATAGGTCACACACGGCTTCATATCCAGATATACATTTCCAGTATAAGCTGAGCTCGCATTGTATAGGATTTCCGAACAATGAGAGGTCAGCTTATACTTGATATATAGCCGTGACTGGTGAAATTTGAGTTAACCCATACACTACTCCCTAAGCTCTCAGGGAATACTTACAGGCGTGATATTACGTTTATGATATGGTAGGTACAAGGATGGTTGGTATCTACCTATTGCGTCCAAAAATCCAGTTATGTAATTAAGCTTATTGTTTTAGTAACTGTAGGTACATCTCTGCCCAACCCTTCGGGGATACAAGGCGTGATGTAATGTTATGTTTGAGTAACATTTAAACCTTAATTTATGGCCGTCTTCCATTGGCTTATTGGTGATGGGCACGAATTTAGTCGCTCGAAGCAGGCGAATCGACACTTTTAAACGACATGTTTTTTTTCTTGAGTTGATTCGTACGAAGTTTATTTATTTGTAGGAGAATCGATCTCTGAAGTTGTCGATTTGCCTATAAATAAATAAACTTCGTTTCCACTAAGTATAGGTATTCTGCGAATTCTACTAATTGTTGTTGACATACCTAACATATATTTTTAGCACTAAGTTAATAATACCATTAGTTAGTCAGCAAAGCTAGTTAGTGCAGTCGACTGTCCAAGTTGGTCCTGATGTCCTCATTCTTGAAAACTCTTTACTGAAAAAAAATAAGTAGTTGTAAATTCCATTACAGCGTAACTCTCAGACATGTGGAGAAGGCGCTAAAGGAATGTGAAGCTAACGGCAGCAGTAAGTCACTGCTGCAAGATCTGGTGGCAGCTGCAGGTCCTAGAGTAGCAGCAGTGGCAGCTTTGGATCTGTTCTTAGTTGGAATAGATACGGTAAGAACTTATCAAGTAAAATAAAAAACGCTACAAAAAAAGTCGCCTGATACAAATCTTATAGCAATCATTTACAAAAGCGACCATTTTGCTATAAGATTTGTAGCATGTTCATATTATCATGTTAAACTAGTAGCAATGTTTTGCAGAACGCCATAAAAACGCTATATACAAGGCGAATTTGACCAATGTTACTGAACACGATCACCACATTAACCACGTTAAAGAGCTGTCAGTGTCTTTATTTCCTGTGGAATATTGACACTGACACTATTGACAGCTCATGAACGCGGTTTAGATGTGCTGATCGTGTTCAGTTTCATTGATGATATTCGCATTTAGTGAATAAGTACCTGGGCGACAAAGCTCTACTCTGGTGAAAATAGAGAATGATCATTTAATAATATAGGAAAGTTCATACTAATTCCATGCTGCCACGATAGTAGGTACTTACTAATTCCAAGCTGCCATGTCATTATTCTAAGGTGTGATTCCGTCGGCGTTTGGGCGACCGAGCTCTGCTCGGGTGAAAATACGGAGAAAACGAAATCATTAGAGCCGTTTTCGAGAACGTGATTACAAATATATATATATATATATATATACAAATATTGCTCTTTTATATAGATAAAAAGAACTGGCTCTTCAAGCATTTTCCGTCGATAGAAATGATAAACCTCTCATCAGACAGAGAGGTTTATCTTTGACGGATAATGCTATGAATGTCGTGCCTACGTTTAGATATATATTTTGGCTAAGGATTATATTAAGTATGTTTATGGGGCAACAGCGTCCTCCTTTCTATTTAGAACTAGCTTTGTCTCGCGACTTACGTCCACGTGGAAGTCATTAAACATATCTTGTGGCATTCGGCTTTCTATGAGTGAAATCTTTTTTTGTGGTTCTGTCAGTGGGTACTTCCAGAGATTCATAAGCTTATGCATAATCAACCTCTTAATGTTTCCATCGCTGGGACACAGGCCTCCTCTCTGTGAGAGGGAGCGGGCCATAATCCACCACGCGGGTGGGTTGGTGGATGTCACATGTCTTCGAAGGTTCGCGGACATGCCGGTTTCTTCACGATGTTTTCCTTCACCATTTTGGGAGCAGTGGTGACGACACCTATTATATAATTTACCCAAAGTAAATTGCCTGGGTTCGAAACTATAACCTACATTTCGTAAGTAGCAGTCGTTTCCACTGGGCGACCACTGTTTAATTGATTTTTAAATCGTATTCATAACATTTAATTTTTGGTGTTAGTGGCGCCTTTTGATTATTATTTTCGTTCAATTTCCAGACATCAAACGCAGTAGCTTCAATTCTATACCAGTTATCATTAAGACCCTCAGTTCAAGAGCGGTTGTACGAAGAAATCCACAAAGTGCTGCAGGACAGACCAATGAAACCTGGGGATGTCAACCAGATGCCGTACCTGAAGGCGTGTGTGAAGGAAGTTATGAGGTTAGTCGTTACTGTTCCTAAAAAACTCAAGATGGAGTTGGTTCAAGTTCATTACACTCATTATCGTTATACTGGGCTCTTTTCTTAAAGATTGGCCACATACAGCAGTAGATAGGGATAAGTATATAACCTCTGTGGTCTAGTGGTAAGACTACCTGTCTCAGACCCAGAAGTCCCGGGTTCGATTCCCAGAGGGGAAAAAAATCTGCTCGGTTTGGTTGGTGGTCTTGTCCTAATTTCGCCTGGCTAGCTACTACAATCTTATTTAAGTCTGTCGCCATAACAATAATGTTAACAGCATTGTTGTGTTTCGGCGGTTAGAGGTAAGATATCCAAAGCCTCTGTGGTTGAGGATTCCGGGTAAAGGTCGCTTCCATCTTTGGCCTGATCATCACTTACCATGGCCAAGAGATTTACTGATGAGACTAAAAAAAAAGGTTGAAGGAGGGAATAGAGGCCTTTACCCTGCGGTGGCCAAACCGCGAATAATAATATATATGTCGGAGGAGGGTATGAGTCTCTCTCGTTATCAGGCATATTTTAACTACTGTGGGCGTACTGATAGTGTGTAGTTATTGCGCAATAGAAAAACCGTTGCAGTTCAGATCAAATTATAATTTACAATAACATTACTCACACTAGCATTTCACACACTGTAGGTCGAGACAACTATTCGAAACTCGGGACAGTTGCTAGACTGAAAGAAAGAAAGAAAGAAAGAAAATACGTTTATTTGCGGTACACATGACGCAAAGAAAGAACAAAACACAAAAATAAATTTGGGGGAAAATATGCGTCACATCCACGCAAAACGGCCATCGCTCAGCATAATGCTGCGACCCTATGCGAGACAGAGCCCCAACGCTGGTTTTCAGCGACAGCCGGCGTTGACGTGATGACGTCAACCGGTGCAGCATATAGTGAAATAACAAAATGAGACAAAAATAAAATTAATAAATACAATACTTAGTCCTAAATGTTTATATAAAATAAAATATTTAAAATGGTAACATTTCATACCGTCGGCGCAGCTGTCATAAAAACTATTTGTTTGACGTTTTGACATATTGGTTATGTAGTGGTTACGTAATAATTATAACATGGCGCATTAAGTAATTAGTGATATGATGCAATGCATAATATGTATGTAAAAACAAAGGATGCATTGGGAGATTGTGTAGCTATGGTTCTTGTAAATAGTGTTTGTGTAAATGTTAGAAGGTGAAAATGGCAAGCTCGGTGACATATGAGATCAATGGTAAGTGCAGACTGGAGGTTCTGTTCTCTAGAACGGTCGGAAGGCAAATGCGCTCGTCCTGGCGTCCCTCCATTAGCTAGGCTCCGTCGTAGCACGAAGTTAGCTGAGTGTTGGTGTTCCACTACTCGGGTCACGTGCAGCGCTTCGTTTAGAGGCCGTACTAATGACCGTCTCCGACATATAGGTACTCCGTTGATGTTGGTGTTAAGTTTAGACCAAAAGGCAACCATGTCTTGCAACTACTTGGCCGTTAGTAAGAGTTTTCTGGAACAAAAGTACTTGATAAAAGTTTCCCTTTCTGACCTTAGAAAAATCCAGAACTGGATGGTATCTGACGTTGAGCTAATAAACGAGAGAGAATTGATGCTTTTGTTTTAAAAGAAAGAATAAAAAAATGCATGTCTAATACATATTGTTTTTTTTCTAGGATGTATCCTGTTGTAATCGGCAATGGGCGACAGTTGTCTAAGGATACAGTCATTTGTGGTTACAACATACCTAAAGGAGTAAGTATTAAACAAAATCAATTTTAAGCACATTAACTTTGCGATAGACCACAGGAGAACAATCGTACGGGATCATAATTACCTACAAACTTTGGTAAATTAATTGATCATACTTAGGTTACCTATACAGGGTGGCAGGGACATCCACGCGAAGCCGGTTACCATGGATTCAGTACATGATTCTGAGCCCCCCGGCATTGAAGTTTTTCGTCGGTTATTTAAAAAAAAAACAGTTGCTCCATACATTTTGACCGCGTAGGTATTGCACTTTTCTATGAAACAGCAGATTTTTTTTAAAATAACCGACGAAACATGTCAGCGCAGGGTGGTTCAGAATCATGTACTGACCCCATGGTAACCGGCTTCGCGTCGATGTCCCTGCCACCCTGTATTTTTTAGACGCGACTCTAGTAGAAAAAAATATATGTAAACTCCATGGAAATTGAACTCTACTAGAGTCGCGTCGCTATGTCGCGTTGCGCATATCAACGTCAAAGTCACTCACACACTGACTTATTTATTAGTACTACTCGTACTTGTAAAAAAATTAGGAATATCGTATACTTCTACAATGTTTGTAAATATGTGAGCACCATGTATCATCTATCATATAATTAATTTATCTGTCGTTGCTTCATTTTTAATTCTTTTTACCTATTGTGGTATAGTAATTTTATTCTAGGTGCATCGTCTTCACATATAATTATATAATAATTAATGTATACAAAATATTGTAAAACATTTTAAAAGAGCACGGGGGACTTTCTTGCCCATTCTTCTCCATACGAAAACTACCTTTCTGAATGGGGGCGACTAGAATCTTTTTTTTTTTTGGTAATTTTGACGTTCATGTGCCTTATTTAAATACATTATTTGACTTTGACTTTGTATCGCTCTGTCGCGTTGCGCCTGCGCCTGCGCTCCGGAGCCCTTATGTTGAATTATGCCTATCCTCTAAAAATCTTTATCTGTCTTTATCGAAACCTCCGATATACTGGAGTTATGGAATATAACAATACCAGCCTATTGTTGTCAATCGTCCCGCTGGTGGGCAAAGGCCGCTTCTCTTATAATATGTAGAGAAGTCACGAGCATTGATCGCCTCGCTTGCTCAAGACGGGTTAGCGATTTCAGACTTACATCCTAACTAATATTTTAAATGCGAAAGTGAGTTTGTTTGTTACGCTATCACACAGAAACGGCTGTACGGATTTGAATAAAATTTGGCACATGATTAGACCATGACCTGCGTTAAGACATATAATACGCTTAAGTTTAACTAGCTTTTGCCCGTGGCTATAGTCCGATGTTTTCCTTCACAAAAATGAAATTCTAACTAAAATGTTTTATTTTTTCAGACCCAAGTAATATTCCAACACTATGTAATGGGCAACTGCGACGATTATTTCACCAACGCATCAGAGTTTCAGCCAGAGAGATGGATGAACAGATCTCCTTCTCAAAAACACCATGCTTTCGCATCTCTGCCGTTTGGCTATGGTAAAAGAATGTGCCTTGGCAGAAGATTTGCTGAACTTGAAATACATACGGTTATTTGCAAGGTATGGAAAGTATTTTTTAGATTATCTATATAACATATTCTTATATATTCTTATAAACAAATACAAAGTTATCTCATACAAAAAGTAAAACAAAAGCATTCAAATACTTCTTGGTTATAAATTCATTAACAAAAGAAAATTTTATCAACATTTTTCTTGCCGCGTAATAATAAAAAAGTGTCCCGATTTCTTTTTGTTATTTATAACTATGATTTGCAAAAAAGTGCATTTAATTGTGTATTGTATGAATCCCCAGACTGAGGTTATATAGGTAATTAATTTATGATTAGGTACTTATCCTACTGTTAAAGTAAAATAATTAGCAGTCATAGGTTTCGAGTTCAAACCCAAGGCACGCACCTCTGACTTTTCGGATTCATGTGCGTATTGTATAATTATCACTTGCTTCAAAAACGGTGAAGGAAAACATCGCGAGGAAACCGGAATGCCTGAGAGATATTTCTCGACGGCATCTGAAGCCAAGTTAGAGGCCCAAGGGCGGCTTTAAAACTCTGACACCGGGTTAGTCACTAACCTTACGAAAAATACGAGAAGAAGTAAAAAAATATGTTAAAGTAAAACAATAATTTTTCAGATGGTGCAAGCTTTCAAAATGGAGTATAATCATGAACCCATGGACTACCACATACATCCTATGTATACGCCTAACGGACCCATTAGATTGAAACTTACTGACCGGTAGATTTTTCTAATTATTGATGTAATTGTACTATTAGGCATTTTTGTGCTCCTAGAAGGAAGCGTAGCCTAGTACTTGTAGATTTGATACTTTTCTTCACAGATTCAGGTTAATATCTCGATAAAGAATTAAGAATGAGATCTATCCCTTTTGTAATAAAGTTTCCTATGTTCACAAAACGCCACCTTGAAATATATTGTAGTTGACATTTGTGTGACTGTGACAGATAATAATATTCTTATGTGGCCTATTTCACGATGTCCGAATAGCCAGTACTTACAGAATAAATTCAAAAATGGAACAGAATTTGTATGAAATTATCTGCCAAGTTAATCGGAACTTAATCGTAGGTGGTGAAACAGGCCCTTAGCCAAAGTACGTGCTAAGTTACGTCTATAGATCTCGGCCTTAAAAGGGATGAGCTTGCAAAAGCTGCTGTTATTAGATTTTTTCTTTATTTTACACTAATAATGTCAAAATTGTAGAACCATTTATTCATTTTTCACCACCCATTTTTTATCAATCGGAAATAAAAGAATATTCTTTTTTTTTGTTACGTTGTTTGTCTGAGTTGTTTTTTCTTTTGTTTGGCTACAACTGCCGGTCAATTCTGTAAAAATATCACCGTGAAACTTAGGCGAAGTGAGCGTAAAGTGAGCTGTCAATAGAGCTAATCCCTAGCATCCTGCCGGTCGATTTGTGACAGTGAAAGCTCGCTACACGCTCACTTCACCTAAGTTTGACGTTGATCTTTTTACAGAATCGATCGACTGAAACCGTATCTATGAAGAGAGATTGAACCTACATAATTATTATTGTGTGTATTATTCTAACGGCCTCGTTGGTCTAGTGATCGCAAGCGACACTGCTGAGCATGAGGTCATGGGTTCGATTCCCAGGTCGACCAAAGGGTTATTGGGTTTTTTAATCTGGAATTTGGTTTGGTTGATGGCATTAGGCTCGCCCCCTATTACATGGGACTTAGCATAACTGTACTATAGGTACACCTCTGCCTATCCCATCAAGGAACACAGGCGTGTTGTTATGTGACATTTTATTAGTTACCATTTATTGATAGGTTCTATCTAGGTTTTGTAGAATTGTAAATATATTACTTTAGTGATTATAATTTGTATAGTGAGTTAATTGTTTTTTTTTTGTAAATTAAATTGCCAGTAATTTTGATGCAGTTTTTTTATTCTAACGCCTATGTATTCCTGTTCTTCTGATCCGACCCCCTTTAGGCAGCTGTCCCACCGCCGACGATGAAGCGACGAACGAACGATTTTCTTGCTCAAGAAACGTACAAAAGATTGTAGGTCCCGTGTAAGTAAAAGAGATACATATACAATGTCGCCCATGGGCATGTGTCCGCCCGTATTTTTCTGAATATTCATGACAAATTATCGAAAATTAACTTTAAAAGGGGGGTCTATCTTATATATATTTTTTTTTTTCATTATCCCGCTATGATTTTATGATGGACATACACTTGTGTTTTTTAAAATAAATAGGTGGTAGTGATTTTTTTTGAAGAAATGTCTTCACCGCCGTTTTTTTTTTCATACTCGACAATTTTTTCTAAAAAATGATAGTTTATCCGATAAAATAACTCATAAGCTTTTAGAAATAATAAACGGCATCCAAATCGAGCCAATAACATAGGAGATATGGCAAGTGCTACTGAAATAAATAAAAATTGTTTAACATGAAAAATATTGAAGATAGATAGACCCTTTTTAAATTAAATTTTCCATAATTTTTCATGATTATCCAGAAAAATACGGGCGGGCACATGCTCATGGGCGACATTGTATAGAAGTATGAGGAAGAGGGTGTAAATTACCCTCATCCCTATACAAAAGGGACGATCTTTTGCGGGTGTTGTGTCTGGTGGGCAACTGCCCGACGTTTGATGTCGGGACATTGTAAATTTACTCGTCGCGCGATAAACCCTGCTTGCGCAATGCAGGATTTTGCGTGACGTCAGTGTGATGCGTAGTTCACATGTGGCGTTGTAGATACCATACATAGGATATTAATAGTTTTTAGGGGTATGAGGAACAGGGTGTAAAGTTCACTCATCCCCCATAGAAAAGGGAGGATCCTCCGACCAGACGGGTGTCATGTCTGGCGGGCAATTGCCCAGAGGTTGAAGTCGTGAGCTTGTATATATGTCCACCGCGCGGTAAACTCTAATTGCGCGATGCAGGATTTGAGTGACGTCAGGATGTTGTGTGACGTCAAGTCTTTGATGCGTAGTTCGCATGTGGCGGTGTAGATGCCGCCACAAGTTAATCGCTGACACCCACGAGTATTCGTTTGTCGCAGCGACAAAAGATATCAAAGAGAGTATCGCTCAGCGACCCTCGCTAGGCGAGCAGAACACTCTCTGAGAGACTCACGCTTGGTACATACGCATACCAGCGAGTAATCGCTTATCGCCGTCGCGAACTCGCTGCTCGTTGCTTACCAACTCGTTATTAGTTGCTAGATCTACTCGCTTCTGTTTTATCGTCGGCGGTGGGACCTGTGCCTCACTTATAGACAATATTTAAAAAAATAACTTAGCCACGCTGGAATAGAGGTAAGGTGAGGCCCGGCATGATCTAATGTTCATATTCGTATATGCGATTGTGGATAATCGTTTCATACAAATATTAACAACTATAAGAATATTGTTCACATTCATATGTGACTTACTTAGCAAAGTACTTGAAAGTCAAAGCGCGCGCGCGCTTCCTATTTTTCCGTCAGCACCACATATAATACGCATAGGAATTATATTGATTCATTAGATATTTGCTGGCCCGACTGATGTCGTCCTGCCTAAATTTCATAAATTCATACAAAATACCCATGTACCCCATTTTACCGAACTTTTCAAAATTTTCTTTCCCTAAGAACCTGATTTGGACTGTAACGAACATTTTAAAACACGCCAAATCGGTCCAGCCGTTCAGCGATGCGTTTACCAATGAACAGTATTCTTTTTTTTTACCGACTTCCAAAAATTAGGATTCTATGTTCGTCTGTATGTATGTTTTTTTTAATGTGTGTTAGTCGATATTTTCGTCAATTGTGGACCGATTTTGAAAATTCCTTGATTTTATAAGGTGGCAGGGAAATCGACGCATAACCTGTTATCATTCAGTACATGATTCTGGACTCCCTGCGTCAGTTATAAAAAAAAAAACTAGTTCCATACATTTTGACCGCGAAGGTAAGCTATATGCACTGTTCTAAGAAACAGAAGATTTTTCGAAAAAATTCTAAGCCTTATCCTAAAGGGGGATCTAGAATCATGTGCTTAATTCATGATTACAGCATGCATGTCGATGTATGACACCCTGTATAGATTACTTTTTCAAGGCCTTTTGATGTAGGTAGGTATTGTTCTGTGGAGGAATTGGGACACACACGTAGTGCATGGTGTCTAGAAATTTCAAAGATTTTTCTTAGACTCGTTTGGATAGGAATGGTTTCTGGATTGAATAAAATTAAACGAGTGTTTTGACATTCATAGAATGTTTTACTTAGATTGATTCGACAAGCAATCTTAGGTACTAACATTACAAAATCATTGAAAATAAGGTTCCATGACAATGGGTACACTCTGCAATAAAAAAAATATACATTTTCAAAACTTTCAATAGAGTAGAACTCGTGTCAAACAGAGTATATCCAAGTCATCTTATATTAACATTATTCGTACACTATTCATTCAATGGCCACATCAGCGTACTGGTAAATATATTATGTATTTACACAAAAATATCACAAATGAGTATATTTTAAACAATGAGTAATTTTGATTTTATACATCATGAATTCAGAACATATTATACATAGGTAGTTAGGTAATACATACAAAATATTGACTAGGGATAAAAATATACATTATAAATTGTGAGGATGCATCAAAGAAGACACGATATAATATTAAATATTATTATGGCACTATTTTATATAGTGATAAAATAGGCATGCGAAAGCGCCCGAAATTATATTAGATAAAGCTTAAAAGGCAGTGAAAGTTACTTTAAAAGTTAATCAATCCATGTAAACGCAGCCATTAATATTTTGTAAAAAATTGCAAATTGTAATGCATCAAGAAGTTACAATAAAAATATCACAATATTTAATTTTAACACATTAATAGTTATTCACTATTTCAACAAGGGTTCTGCGTTTTAACTGTCGCTTCAGCGATAACAGTTCTTAATTTAAGCTTTTTGCTATTTTTGTACAAATAAATGGCAAGGGTAATTGACAAGGTCATTAATATAGCAGAGCCCATGGCAATGTAAATGATGGCAGTTCCGCTAGTAGCGAATGCGGCAGTTTCACTGTTGCCGCTAATATCACGCACTTTCCTCGACCTCGGTAGTGTTCGGGAAAATTCAAAGGAATCTGTAAATAAATAGAAGGTTTAATACGAAGAAAAATAACTGAAGATGAGATTAGAAAAAGCATTTGGAACAGACTTGGGAGCGTGTATCCGTATTCAATAGGGATGATGCCTGGGTAAAAAAAAATATTAGACGCTTATTTTTTGCTATATCATATTAATAAAAAAATACTTAGATAAAACGCATTTTAAGTTGGGTAGCGACCCCCACTCCCCAACTCACTAGTATGTATAAAATCTGCATACTCGTGACGTCATGGCACATTTTACCTCAATGTATCGCTGTAATTATGTATAAAAAACCTATATAAACCAGATACAAGTAATACAAAACAAATTAATTAAAACTCTATACAATTACCACTACCTAACATCAACTAAACAAATATATAACCACACCAAACTATACAACATACAACAACTATATATATACAAAACATGTACTTTAGTTAGGAAAATTAGAACAAAGGAAACCCACTCGCAATTGACTTTCAAAAAAAGAAATCACGGATACTACACTAGAAATCGTAACAAACTCGAACTCAGACCACCCAGAACCAATTACGGGAAGAAAAACATTTTATACGAAGGAGCGGTACTGTACAATAAGTTGCCAGATAATATAGTAAATGCAAAAAATTTAAATATATTTAAAAAATTGTTAAAAGTTTATGTTTTAGAAACAATGTAACACATATTTAGAAAATGCCTGCATGATAAATAACTAAATTAACCTATTGGATGGAATTTTTAGAAGCCTAGTTTTTAAGATATTATTTTTGTTTTCCTCTTATCGACTCACGGAGTCTTTGACACCTCATTCATAACTGCATGATTTATTTGTATATCTCATATATTAAGTGAACTGTCTTGTGTTCTTTATGAGAATAAATTCTTTAAACCGAAACCGAAAAAGAAAAAATACGTGTCCAATATTTTTTTATAATCACAAAGACGGACTAAAAAAATTTTTTTGTCGTCATCCCTATTACTTAATTTAAGTTCGGTACTTAATATACATTAATTTCTACACCATTTTATGCTATGTAGCTAGCTTATCGTCATGTTTATTATAATGGTGCAGTGTCTAAACCGGGAAGATCCTTACCTATTTCTGATTGCGTATCTGCGTAGGACTTCTCATCATCAAAGTCCTTAGGAGCTAATCTGCTGACCCTCGACGATTTGATTTCATTTTCTTCAGGGAATGGCGGCAAATATGTTGAAGGCGGGTTTGTGCTGCTGGGAGCAAACGGTTGTGGGCATTTGGGATCCCTGGAACCTGGATAACATGAGCTTGGAGTTGGGGGTTGAGGCTTGGGACATCTAGGATCGTTTGAACCTGGGTAGCAACGTGGTGCCTCTGGAGTGGTAGGCTTCGGACATCTGGGATCGCTTGAACCTGGGTAGCAACGTGGTGCTTCGGGAGTGGTAGGCTTGGGGCATCTTGGATCGTTTGAACCTGGGTAGCAACGTGGTGCCTCAGGAGTGGTAGGCTTGGGACATCTAGGATCATTGGAACCGGGGTAGCAACGTGGTGCCTCAGGAGTTGTAGGTTTGGGACATCTAGGATCGTTTGAACCTGGATAGCAACGTGGTGCCTCAGGAGTGGTAGGTTTGGGACATCTAGGATCATTTGAACCTGGATAGCAACGTGGTGCCTCAGGCGTGGTAGGCTTGGGACACCTAGGATCGTCTGAACCTGGGTAGCAACGTGGTGCCTCAGGAGTGGTAGGCCTAGGGCATCTAGGATCGTTTGAACCTGGGTAGCAACGTGGTGCCTCAGGAGTGGTAGGCCTAGGGCATCTAGGATCATTGGAACCAGGGTAGCAACGTGGTGCCTCAGGAGTGGTAGGCTTGGGACATCTAGGATCGTTTGAACCTGGGTAGCAACGTGGTGCTTCAGGTGTTTGTGTTGTCGGTGGTAAATATGTTGGAGGATTTAATGTGGTCGGTCGCGGGGGTTGCGGGCATTTCGGATCAGGTGAACCAGGGTAACAAACTGGTTTGGGAGTTGTTGGTTTGGGGCATCTAGGATCAGTGCTGCCTGGATAGCATCGAGGCGGTGCGGGTGTGGTCGGCTTAGGGCAGCGAGGGTCTTGGCTACCGGAGTAGCAGTTGGGAGGAGCAGGTGTTGTGGGTTTCGGGCATCTAGGATCATTTGAACCTGGGTAGCAACGAGGTGCCTCAGGAGTAGTAGGCCTAGGGCATCTAGGATCGTTTGAACCTGGGTAGCAACGTGGTGCCTCAGGAGTGGTAGGCCTAGGGCATCTAGGATCGTTTGAACCTGGGTAGCAACGTGGTGCTTCAGGTGTTTGTGTTGTCGGCGGTAAATATGTTGGAGGATTTAATGTGGTCGGTCGCGGGGGTTGCGGGCATTTCGGATCAGGTGAACCAGGGTAACAAACTGGTTTGGGAGTTGTTGGTTTGGGGCATCTAGGATCAGTGCTTCCTGGAAAGCACCGAGGAGGTGTGGGTGTGGTTGGCTTTGGGCAGCGAAGGTCTTGGCTACCGGGGTAGCAGTTGGGAGGAGCAGGTGTTGTGGGTTTCGGGCATCTAGGATCATTTGAACCTGGGTAGCAACGAGGTGGCTCTGGCGTTGTCGGTTTGGGGCATCTAGGATCATTGGACCCAGGGTAGCATCTTGGTGCCTCAGGAGTCGTAGGCTTGGGACATCTAGGATCGTCTGAACCAGGGTAGCAACGTGGTGCCTCAGGAGTGGTAGGCCTAGGGCATCTAGGATCATTGGAACCAGGGTAGCATCGTGGCGCCGCAGGTGTTTGTGTTGTCGGCGGTAAATATGTTGGAGGATTTAATGTAGTCGGTCGCGGGGGTTGCGGGCATTTTGGATCAGGTGAACCAGGGTAACAAACTGGTTTGGGAGTTGTTGTTTTGGGACACCTTGGATCTGTGCTTCCTGGGAAGCACCGAGGAGGTGTGGGTGTGGTTGGTTTTGGGCAGCGAAGGTCTTGGCTACCGGGGTAGCAGTTGGGAGGAGCAGGTGTTGTGGGTTTCGGGCATCTAGGATCATTTGAACCTGGGTAGCAACGAGGTGCTTCAGGAGTGGTAGGCTTGGGGCATCTAGGATCATTGGAACCAGGGAAGCAACGAGGTGGCTCGGGTGTTGTAGGCTTGGGGCATCTAGGATCATTGGAACCAGGGTAGCAACGTGGTGCCTCGGGTGTTTGTGTCGAAGGTGGTAAGTATGTTGGAGGATTTAATGTCGTAGGTCGTGGGGGTTGTGGACATTTTGGATCAGGGGAACCGGGGTAACAAACTGGCGTAGGAGTGGTTGGTTTGGGGCATCTAGGATCGGTGCTGCCTGGGTAGCATCGAGGTGGTGCGGGCGTTGTCGGCTTGGGACAACGCTGGTCTTGGCTACCGGGGTAGCAATTAGGAGGTGCGGGTGTGGTGGGGTTGGGACAACGACGGTCTTGGCTACCGGGGTAGCAATTAGGAGGAGCAGGCGTTGTCGGCTTGGGACAACGCAGGTCTTGGCTTCCTGGGAAACAATTAGGAGGGGCAGGTGTTGTGGGCCTAGGGCAACGTGGGTCTCGGCTACCAGGGTAACAGTTAGGAGGGGCTGGTGTGGTTGGCTTGGGACAACGAGAGTCTTGGCTACCAGGGTAGCAGTTAGGAGGAGCAGGCGTTGTCGGCTTTGGACAACGCGGGTCTTGGCTTCCTGGGAAACAATTAGGAGGGGCTGGTGTTGTGGGCTTAGGGCAGCGTAGGTCTTGGCTACCGGGGTAGCAGTTTGGTGGAGCGGGCGTCGTTGGTTTCGGACATCTGGAATCAGTTGAACCTGGATAACATTTGGGTCCAGGTGTAACCGGTGGCAAATATGTTGGAGGATTTAATGTCGTAGGTCGTGGAGGTTGCGGGCAGTTTGGATCAGGTGAACCGGGATAGCAAACTGGCTTAGGAGTTGTTGGCCTGGGACACCTAGGGTCGGTGCTACCGGGGAAGCATCTAGGCGGTGCGGGTGTGGTAGGCTTTGGACAACGAGAGTCTGTATTGCCTGGGAAACAGTTAGGAGGGGCAGGTGTGGTCGGCTTTGGACAGCGAGGGTCTTGGTTACCGGGATAGCAGTTAGGTGGAGCAGGTGTTGTGGGCTTAGGACATCTAGGATCTGTGCTTCCTGGGAAGCATCGAGGAGGTGCGGGTGTAGTAGGCTTAGGGCAACGAGAGTCTTGACTGCCCGGGTAGCAGTTTGGAGGGGCAGGCGTCGTCGGCTTTGGACAGCGAAGGTCTTGGCTACCGGGATAACAGTTAGGTGGAGCAGGTGTTGTGGGTTTTGGGCACCTGGAATCAGTAGAGCCAGGATAACAATTGGGTCCGGGTGTAACTGGTGGCAAATACGTTGGGGGATTTAATGTCGTAGGTCGCGGAGGTTGCGGACACTTGGGATCAGGTGAACCGGGATAGCAAACTGGCTTAGGAGTTGTTGGCCTGGGACACCTAGGGTCGGTGCTACCGGGGAAGCATCTAGGCGGTGCGGGTGTAGTAGGCTTTGGACAACGAGAGTCTGTATTGCCTGGGAAACAGTTAGGAGGGGCAGGTGTGGTCGGCTTTGGACAGCGAGGGTCTTGGTTACCGGGATAGCAGTTAGGTGGAGCAGGTGTTGTGGGCTTAGGACATCTAGGATCTGTGCTTCCTGGGAAGCATCGAGGAGGTGCGGGTGTAGTAGGCTTAGGGCAACGAGAGTCTTGACTGCCCGGGTAGCAGTTTGGAGGGGCAGGCGTCGTCGGTTTTGGACAGCGAAGGTCTTGGCTACCGGGATAACAGTTAGGTGGAGCAGGTGTTGTGGGTTTTGGGCACCTGGAATCAGTAGAGCCAGGATAACAATTGGGTCCGGGTGTAACTGGTGGCAAATACGTTGGGGGATTTAATGTCGTAGGTCGCGGAGGTTGCGGACACTTGGGATCAGGTGAACCGGGATAGCAAACTGGCTTAGGAGTTGTTGGCCTGGGACACCTAGGGTCGGTGCTACCGGGGAAGCATCTAGGCGGTGCGGGTGTAGTAGGCTTTGGACAACGAGAGTCTGTATTGCCTGGGAAACAGTTAGGAGGGGCTGGTGTGGTCGGCTTTGGACAGCGTGGGTCTTGGTTACCGGGATAGCAGTTAGGTGGAGCAGGTGTTGTGGGCTTAGGACATCTAGGATCTGTGCTTCCTGGGAAGCATCGAGGAGGTGCGGGTGTAGTAGGCTTAGGGCAGCGAGAGTCTTGGCTGCCGGGATAGCAATTAGGAGGAGCAGGCGTTGTCGGCTTTGGACAACGAGGGTCTTGGCTGCCGGAGAAACAGTTCGGAGGTGTAGGGGACGTCGGTTTTGGACATCTGGAATCTGTGCTACCTGGGAAGCATCGAGGAGGTGCGGGTGTAGTAGGCTTAGGGCAACGAGGGTCTTGACTGCCGGGATAACAGTTTGGTGGAGCGGGGGTTGTGGGCTTAGGGCATCTGGAATCAGTAGAGCCAGGATAACATTTAGGTCCGGGTGTTACTGGTGGCAAATACGTTGGGGGATTTAATGTCGTAGGTCGCGGAGGTTGCGGACACTTGGGATCAGGTGAGCCTGGATAGCAAACTGGCTTAGGAGTTGTTGGTTTAGGGCATCTAGCATCGGTGCTGCCGGGGTAGCATCGAGGTGGTTCTGGTGTGGTAGGCTTAGGGCAGCGAGGGTCTTGGCTGCCGGGGTAGCAGATAGGAGGGGCAGGCGTTGTTGGCTTAGGGCAACGTAGGTCTTGGCTACCGGGGTAGCAATTAGGTGGTGCGGGTGTGGTCGGCTTTGGACATCTGGGATCTGTGCTTCCT
The DNA here is from genome assembly GCA_914767755.1 of Agrochola circellaris. Lineage (NCBI taxonomy): Eukaryota > Metazoa > Arthropoda > Insecta > Lepidoptera > Noctuidae > Agrochola > Agrochola circellaris. Next base: position 10,353,629 of record OU611843.1, read on the forward strand.
GGGAAGCATCTTGGTGGTGCAGGTGTGGTAGGCTTTGGACAACGAGGGTCCTGGCTACCGGGATAACAGTTAGGAGGAGCAGCCGTTGTTGGCTTTGGACAACGAGGGTCTTGGCTGCCTGGGTAACAGTTCGGAGGTGCAGGGGTCGTTGGTTTTGGACATCTGGGATCCGTGCTGCCAGAAAAGCAACGAGGTGGTGCGGGCGTGGTGGGCCGAGGACATCTTGAATCGGTTGAACCAGGATAACACTTGGGTCCGGGTGTTACTGGTGGCAAATATGTAGGAGGATTCAATGTCGTCGGACGTGGAGGTTGGAAACATTTGGGATCGGGAGAACCAGGGTAACAAACTGGCTTAGGAGGTGCTGGCGTCGTAGGTTTTGGGCATCTAGTGTCTGTGCTTCCAGGGAAGCATCTTGGCGGAGCAGGTGTTGTTGGTTTAGGACAGCGTGGGTCTTGGCTGCCGGGATAGCAGTTTGGTGGAGCAGGTGTAGTGGGTTTAGGACAACGTTGGTCAGTGCTACCTGGGAAGCACCTTGGTGGTGCTGGCGTGGTTGGTTTTGGACAGCGAAGATCTTGGCTGCCGGGATAGCAGTTAGGTGGAGAAGGTGTGGTTGGTTTTGGGCATCGTGGGTCCGAGCTGCCTGGGAAGCATCTTGGAGGTGCGGGTGTTGTCGGCTTAGGGCAGCGAGGGTCTTGGCTACCGGGGTAACAGTTTGGAGATGCAGGCGTCGTTGGTTTTGGACATCTTGAGTCCGTACTGCCAGGGAAGCATCGAGGTGGGGCGGGCGTGGTGGGCTGAGGACATCTCGAATCTGTTGAACCAGGATAACACTTGGGTCCGGGTGTTACTGGTGGCAAATATGTGGGAGGATTCAATGTCGTCGGACGCGGAGGTTGGGGACATTTAGGATCAGGAGAACCAGGGTAACAAACTGGCTTAGGTATTGGCGTCGTTGGTTTTGGGCATCTGGAGTCTGTGCTGCCTGGGAAACACCTAGGCGGTGCAGGTGTGGTTGGCTTAGGGCAACGAGGGTCTTGACTACCGGGGTAGCAATTAGGTGGTGCAGGCGTAGTTGGTTTTGGACATCTAGGATCTGTGCTACCTGGGAAGCATCTGGGAGGAGCCGGCGTTGTTGGTTTAGGACAACGTTCATCGGTGCTACCCGGATAACAGTTTGGTGGTGCAGGTGTTGTTGGTTTAGGGCACCTAAGGTCTGTGCTGCCAGGGAAACACCTTGGTGGTGTAGGAGTAGTTGGTTTAGGACAGCGGGGGTCTTGGCTACCAGGGTAGCAATTAGGAGGAGGTGGTGTTGTTGGTTTTGGACAACGCGGGTCTGTGCTGCCAGGGAAACACCTTGGTGGTGCAGGAGTTGTTGGTCTAGGACAACGAGAATCTGTGCTGCCGGGGAAGCACCTTGGGGCTTCAGGAGTGGTGAGTTGTGGGCATCTTGGATCTGTTGATCCTGGATAACACTTAACTGTCGGTGTTGTAGGTGGCAAGTATGTGGGAGGGTTCAAAGTTGTAGGTCTCGGAGGTTGCGGGCAATTGGGATCTGGGGATCCCGGGTAACACACAGGTTTTGGAGGTGTTGGTGTTGTTGGTTTGGGGCATCTAGGGTCTGTACTCCCAGGGAAGCACCTTGGTGGTGCGGGAGTCGTAGGCTTGGGACAGCGAGGGTCTTGGCTGCCAGGGTAGCAGTTAGGAGGGGCAGGCGTTGTTGGTTTTGGACAACGTAGGTCGTTGCTACCGGGATAACAGTTAGGTGGAGCTGGTGTTGTTGGTTTGGGACATCTAGAATCTTGGTTACCAGGGTAGCAGTTAGGTGGAGCAGGCGTGGTTGGTTTGGGACATCTAGGATCTGTGCTACCAGGGAAGCACCTTGGCGGTTCAGGTGTAGTAGGCTTTGGACAACGAGGGTCTTGGCTGCCTGGGAAACAGTTTGGAGGTGCAGGTGTCGTTGGTTTTGGACATCTGGAATCCGTGCTGCCAGGGAAGCAACGAGGTGGTGCGGGCGTGGTGGGCCGAGGACATCTTGAATCGGTTGAACCAGGATAACACTTGGGTCCGGGTGTTACTGGTGGCAAATATGTAGGTGGATTCAATGTCGTCGGACGCGGAGGTTGCGGGCATTGTGGATCCGGAGATCCGGGGTAACAAACTGGCTTTGGAGGGGTCGGGGTTGTCGGTTTCGGACATCTGGGATCTGTGCTGCCGGGGAAGCACCTAGGCGGTGCAGGTGTGGTTGGCTTAGGGCAACGAGGGTCTTGACTACCGGGGTAGCAATTAGGTGGTGCAGGCGTAGTTGGTTTTGGACATCTAGGATCTGTGCTACCTGGGAAGCATCTGGGAGGAGCCGGCGTTGTTGGTTTAGGACAACGTTCATCGGTGCTACCCGGATAACAGTTTGGTGGTGCAGGTGTTGTTGGTTTAGGGCACCTAAGGTCTGTGCTGCCAGGGAAACACCTTGGTGGTGTAGGAGTAGTTGGTTTAGGACAGCGGGGGTCTTGGCTACCAGGGTAGCAATTAGGAGGAGGTGGTGTTGTTGGTTTTGGACAACGCGGGTCTGTGCTGCCAGGGAAACACCTTGGTGGTGCAGGAGTTGTTGGTCTAGGACAACGAGAATCTGTGCTGCCGGGGAAGCACCTTGGGGCTTCAGGAGTGGTGAGTTGTGGGCATCTTGGATCTGTTGATCCTGGATAACACTTAACTGTCGGTGTTGTAGGTGGCAAGTATGTGGGAGGGTTCAAAGTTGTAGGTCTCGGAGGTTGCGGGCAATTGGGATCTGGGGATCCTGGGTAACACACAGGTTTTGGAGGTGTTGGTGTTGTTGGTTTGGGGCATCTAGGGTCTGTACTCCCAGGGAAGCACCTAGGTGGTGCGGGAGTCGTAGGCTTGGGACAGCGAGGGTCTTGGCTGCCAGGGTAGCAGTTAGGAGGGGCAGGCGTTGTTGGTTTAGGACAGCGTAGGTCGTTGCTACCGGGATAACAGTTAGGTGGAGCTGGTGTTGTTGGTTTGGGACATCTAGAATCTTGGTTACCGGGGTAGCAGTTAGGTGGAGCAGGCGTGGTTGGTTTGGGACATCTAGGATCTGTGCTACCAGGGAAGCACCTTGGCGGTTCAGGTGTAGTAGGCTTTGGACAACGAGGGTCTTGGCTGCCTGGGTAGCAATTAGGAGGAGCAGGTGTGGTCGGCTTAGGACAGCGAGGATCCTGGCTGCCTGGGAAACAGTTTGGTGCGGCTGGTGTTGTTGGTTTGGGGCATCTAGCATCTGTGCTGCCCGGGAAGCATCGCGGTGGCTCAGGAGTCGTAGGCTTAGGGCACCTGGGATCACTTGACCCAGGGAAGCATCGCGGTGGCTCAGGTGTTGTCGGCTTGGGGCATCTCGGATCTGAGCTTCCTGGGAAGCATTTTGGAGGCGTGGGAGTAGTTGGCTGTGGCGGCAAATAAGTGGGAGGATTTAATGTTGTTGGTCGCGGAGGTTGAGGACAGTTTGGATCAGGGGAACCAGGGTAACAGACAGGCTTAGGAGGCGTTGGCTTTGGACATCTTAGATCAGTGCTGCCTGGGTAGCATCGCGGTGGCTCGGGTGTTGTGGGCTTGGGGCATCTAGGATCACTTGATCCAGGGTAGCATCGTGGTGGCTCAGGTGTAGTCGGCTTGGGGCATCTAGGATCGCTTGATCCAGGGTAGCATCGCGGTGGCTCAGGAGTCGTAGGTTTAGGGCATCTAGGATCACTTGATCCTGGGAAGCATCGCGGTGGCTCTGGAGTCGTAGGTTTAGGGCATCTAGGATCGCTTGATCCTGGGAAGCATCGCGGTGGCTCAGGAGTCGTAGGTTTAGGGCATCTAGGATCACTTGATCCTGGGAAGCATCGCGGTGGCTCTGGAGTCGTAGGTTTAGGGCATCTAGGATCGCTTGATCCTGGGAAGCATCGCGGTGGCTCAGGAGTCGTAGGTTTAGGACATCTAGGATCACTTGATCCTGGGAAGCATCTAGGTGGCTCCGGTGTCGTAGGTTTAGGGCATCTGGGATCGCTTGATCCAGGGTAGCATCTCGGTGGTTCAGGTCTAGTTGGTTTAGGGCACCTAGGATCGGTTGATCCCGGGTAGCATCGTGGTGGCTCGGGTGTGGTCGGCCTGGGGCATCTAGGATCATTGGAACCAGGATAGCACGTAGGTGCTGGTGATGTTGGAGGTAAGTATGTTGGCGGGTTAAGTGTCGTCGGTTGTGGTGGTTGCGGACATCTTCGGTCGGGTGAGCCTGGGTAGCAGACAGGTTTTACAGTTGTTGGTGACGGGCATCGTGGGTCTGTACTTCCTGGATAGCAGTTAGGTGTACTTGGTGTAGGTTGAGGACACCGGGGATCAGAAGAACCAGGATAACATTTAGTTTGTGGTTCAATAGTTATCCGTTGACATGCAGGATCACGTGAACCTGGGTAGCATTGTGATGGTCTAATTGTGGTGGAAACCTCTTTGATAAATCCATCACAGCTTGCATCACAGTTGTTTGTGCATAGCTGTAATGAAGAATACAAACGAATATAAATAATTAATCACAATAGATGATTAAGTAGAGGAAGATCTAGAATCAATATGTTGTAACTATTTACCTCAACATTACAAGTTAGGTAGACTTGGTCGGTTTCTGGGAAACGGAAAGCGCTCACTTTGCTGTAAGCTATCAAAGTCGCACCGCTTTTGCCCGTGTTTGTTGTTTTCTGCCACAAGTCAATGAGTTTCTTTTTCCTGTTGACAAAATTTTCATTTAAAAAACGTTTACTGGATATTAGAATTCTGTAATGTTTATTCCTAGCACAAAGCTGTCTTTTTGAGTTATTTAGAATATTATTTTATACCCCTGTATAAATTGCTATTCTATTGAATTATAATGAACGCATAGACTTTAATTAAATCGGATTTACGTTGTGAAGTAGTCGTTCCTTGTAAAATTCCGGCATTCTTAGCCCGACCCTAACATAATTAAGAAAAGGGTCGGCAGAAGATGACGGTGAAGTCATATATTTTAAAAATCTGTTTTCTTACTTAGGACAACCCTCCTTGTCGGTAAGTTGAATCTTGCTGGTCCTAGGATTATCGTAACTGTCGCTGTCATAAGCCCAACAATCGTGGATTTTAAGGCTGAACTGGTTTCTGACATCTTTGAGATACACGAGGATGGTTAGATATTCGCCGATTTTGATCGAGTCTTTCAATGGAGTCGTCTGGAAATATTTACAAAGTTAATGAAGCTGCTTTACTATCCATAGAAATTCATTTGGAGTCGTAAACCACATCTACATTGTCGATGTTACTAAGTAACTTTAACTCAGATATTTTCGGTTTTTAGATCAAAAATATCTTTGGTTTAGATACTTACGTTAGGAAAAACTCCCTTTTGTATATCCATCCAGCATTCAACTCCTCCGGCGGGTCCTTCAACAGCAACCACATCGAGCATGTCAACCATGAACGGTTTCAGTTTTAGCGTGTGTTCTTCCCTCGAGGTTACCACTCCAGTCGACACTTCAAAAGAAGTGCGAGCACATGATACCTGGAACGTGATAGTTGAAAAATTTTAGTCCTTGATTTAGTACTTAGTAAGATGTGAGTGCACTGTTTATGTAAGCCAACGAAAGTAACAGTGGCCTTTATGTAATTTAGATTGTTATGGGCGGTTATTAAATTATTCCAAATTAACGTGGGTAGATATCTGATTATGTTGAATGTAATAAACCCGCCAAACATTTACTCGCAACGACAGAAAACGAAAACACTCGGCAAAATACGCATTATGAAAGAAAGCATTTTTTTTATGTCACTTTACCCCTAAACCCTTATAAGACGCGCTACATTAGTAACAAGTTCAAGTTATATTGACACAAGTTCAAAACAGAAACCGTTTCCAGATCCAGGCGTTTCAAAAGGGCCTAGACAAAGTGACATTCTAACAGCGATAACGCTGATGGAAGGGTAAAAAAAATATTGGGTTGACGTAAGCTACCGAAAACCTTATGTCAATCCTGTTGAAAGTCTTTGTAGAAATACGAAACGCTTTGAAAGGGATTACCACTTGTCTAGGCCCCAACATCGGCTTTTATTTCGTACCTTGCGAGCGAAGTCCTGCGGTCCTTGGAGCAAGTCATCAGCTTGAAACACGAGCACATTGTCGATGGTTCCGCACGCGTTACAGAGGGGTCGGGACCCGCAGCCATTCAGGGGCACTCGGAATGAATACCGTGACTGACTGCCGCCCAGTGACACGTATCTGAAAATTTACGAGTTATTGGATTAATGCATGATTTGGTAGATAGATTTTGTTTATCCAGAATGTTCCCAAGACCTTCATTATGAGCTTTACTGCCAATTAGAGAAAAACCGTTATTTTGTCGTTTTACAAACTTACTTTAATGAGTAACGACAAATTAAGATAAATCACGGATCTTTTTATCCACTTATATCGACAGATTAAATGATTTTAATCGATAAAATGTGGATTAAAGAACTGGTCCCAAAGATTTAAATCTTTGAGCGACCCTCGATGATTTTCAATTGTTTTTACCTGTTTTACGACTCGTCAAAGATCCGTGCACCACTGATTAACCATAAGTAGACCGTATAGAGGAAGATTTTTATAATGCCCACCAATTTCACGATTATAGTATAACTCACCAAAAAAGTATTGTACTTACTTGCACTTCGGATCATTTAGAAATCCCTTACTGTAAATGATACCATCGAATATGTCTGCGAACTCGACGCTGACGTCGATAAAGTCGCTGGAGCATTGCACGTCAATGTCGGGAGATAAGGGCGAGTCGGCGGCTCTTGAGCCTCTGAAGAAGACGACCCCAGCATCTTCACTGCTTTCATAGAAAGGTGAGAGTACATTGTCGCCGGACAGCTCGCGGTTTAGCTCAACCGCGGTGAGCGTTTGTGAGTCATCTGAAACAGCTGTAGCGAGCGACAGCTACAGCAACAAATAATTAATTTTTGATGTGGAATATCTCGGCGGATCAAATCGGCTGTTGGCGTGGTGACGCGACCGACAGCCAACAGACAACATCCAAAGGTTATTTTTTTTTCTCGTTTTTATTATGCCATTTTATTTCCTGTAATAAACCATCCTTTCATGCATATATTGTATAAAAATAGTTTCGATGTTTCAAATCTGCCAGGATTCCCGCGACGGCTCAATTATTATTTTCATTTCTTTTTTGTCCCATTGTAGGGCAAGCGCCTACCTTGCCTCTGCTCTCCACTTTGCCCAATCAACTGCGATTATTTTTGCCGTTGATTTTTTTATTTATTATGTTGGAGTGTTTTAGATTGATGGCCAGGGTTCAATTATAAAATATATTTGACAATGCGTCATATTTGTCAAAAAATAACATAATTTACACATTTTCATGACACGTGCTGTTTAATACAGCACTACGACTAAAACCATGAAAAAAACTTAAAAAAATTGTCGGATTGTTGCTTGCCAACTGTCTCTCATTTTTATTAAATAATATCCCTGATGGTAGCTGAAGCATAATTTCAGGTTACTCGCAAAATCCTAACTAATATTATAAAAACGAAAGTGAGTTTGTTTGTTTGTTTGTTACGCTTTCACGCTAAAATGGCTAAACGGATTTGGATGAAATGGCACACGGATAGACCATGACTTGGAATAGGAGATATAATACTTTTAATCCCGGTAGTACTATCCCGTGGGATAATTTCCGACATGCACGCGGTCCAAGCCGCTGGCAAAGGCTAGTAGGTAATTTTATCTCTAAACATTTAAGTAGGTAGGTATCTAAAATCAGTTAGAATAGATTGAATGCTAAAATTGTAAAGTGATGAATAATGCACTATGTAACCCTTCGTCAAACATCCAAGGATCTGTGTGTGAGATAACGACACTTATTATTATTATCCTTAAATCTGTAATTTATTGTTCGCGGCGGCACAATGAACACTGACTCTCACGTACTTAATTTGGTGTCACAAACCGCTGCACAATATGAAAACTAAAACACGCTCCATATTATAAAATATACCTAATTATTGTGGTTTAAAACAATGATATGACTCAGTAATATTCGAGTTCAGTAAAACATTAGTACCTAAAGGTACTTTTGCCCTTTTTGGACGCCATTAATTAAAAGTTCCAAAGAAAACGACCGTTCAGTTCTTTTATTTTCTCAACGAATTCTCAGGAACTTCGAAAATCAGTTATACAACAGTCGATCCATTCTGTAGACATCTCACGGTGAAGAGTGAGGTGAAGTGAGCATGGAGTGAGCTGTCCATAGTGTCGATCCCTAGCTTTAGGTGCAATGACAGCTCACATCAAGCTCACTTCACCTAAGTTGTCACGATGAGATGTTTACAGAATAGCACGACAGCTCCTTGTGGTGCTAATCCTCAATCATGATTATGAGAATTGTCGATTGAGTGAACTAGTAAAATACTGTTTTTATAAATTCATGGCTTCTTAGGTGTATTATTCTCGACACCATTAAGCTTAAAGTTGTCGAAATAATCTTAAGTATGTCAACAAACCATGGTTCTAAATCAAAAGTTAAGTAACAATGCTTACGAACATTGCATACTTAATGTATTGAAAGTTCCGGATTTCTATCAAAACATAATAAATTGTATTTGTGTATTACTTAATGTGACTGTTGCGTTGTTTTGGTAGGTAAAGGGAAATTGTTACGAAATTATTTAGATGAGAGAGTAAATACCATTGACCTTAGGTTGGGTTATTGTTGGGTCAGCGAAGCAATCGGTGTTAATAAACTACTCATTAACCTGGATAATGGATTGCTCTTGTGTTGGGATGGGAAGCCATTATGTACTATCGCGGAAAGCCATAACTATCCACCGTAAGGACTATTCTTGTTTGCAGCGCTCGGCCGCTATAGAACCGGGGCGGTAACAGATGTGGTTATGTTGTACACAGGATTTTGTTATCAAACTGGTTAGATATGAGTTTCTTTGATAGTACCTTTTTTGTTTAGTGGCAGTTTCCAATCTAGCAATTTTTGGTTCTTACAAAAATCTTGATCTTAAATTAAATGAATTAATCAGGACTTGGACATACCTGCACGAGTGCAATCAGTGCCGCTATGCGCATGACAGCCGCTTCATGGGGCCCTGAAATGAATAAAACACAACATTGAACATAAGAAAATATGAGAAAAAACAGTTTATATTTAAAAGTGATTGAGTGAATTTTCTAAGAGAGCAAACCATCCTTATCATTTCGATTTTTAGGACTAATGAACTTATTTTTTATATTTTTTTATATTTGTTGTGAAAAACTAAGTCCAATTTTCTTTGATTAATCACATTATACATTTACCTTTACAGCATGTGAGCCTTTTCGACCAATAAGACAGAATGTGACATTTACAACAACAAAAAAATTAAAACCAATTCCCCACCAAAAACAATGTTTTTTTAATTCCCCGTAACAATTTTCTGCAAAATCTAGCTTATAACGCGAACTTATTTCGAACCGCTCCCGCCACAATCGTGTCGTCCAATAAGGGTGCAGCTTCTAGCTAGAATGTTCTAGAAGTCGGGTGAAAAACAGACGACGCGCACCTTTTTTGACAAGCTTGGTCTGTCATCTGTCAGTTGACCAGCGCACCAAGATATAATTTCTGAAACATTTTCTTCGCCCCGAAACCCTTGTTTCATCTATATTGTGATGTTAAATATATTATATTGTGTGTCTGTTAAAAGCTTCAGTTTTTCCCTTGAACACCTTCTCTAAAATGTATCTTAGACCTTCATAAATTTTACCGTAACATCAAGTTACACACTTTAAAATAAGCTCTTCAAATTATGATATAGATACGAAATAAATATTTCGAAAACTATAATCAATTACAATTTATACTAAATGTGAAGAGTTTCTCAATTAGAGAGCCTCTATCATATAGACAGACTTAATGGGCTTTTGAACAGTTTTGAAAGATGTTTCGTGAAGTAGTCAAATGTTTTGTCCAATCAGCATATATTTTTGCTCAGATATACTAACATTTACGAAATGATAAGCTGGTAAGTAACTGTTTCTTACAAATAACCTTTTAAGACTGATATATTTCAAAACTCTTGGTCTTAAATTGAAACTGACTTCGGAAATGATCATTTCATAAGATTTTTCTTCATAGGTCAATTATTAACAGTAACATCAATTAAACTCTTTCAAGAATACATCCTTACAAGTATCTTCTTATTTTCGTGTGGTTTGCGACTAACTTGGTGTCAGAGTTTTAAAGCCGCCCATGGGCGTCTAACTTGGCTGCACATGCCGTCGAGAAATATCTCTCAGGCATGCCGATTTCCTCACGATGTTTTCCTTCACCGTTTTTGAAGCAAGTGAATTATAGAATACGCAATGGAATCCGAAAAGTCAAAGGTCTCGAGTTCGATCCCAAGGTGCGCCCTTGGGATCGAACTCGAGACCTTTGACTTGGCAGCCTGACGGTCACACCACTAGGCTATCACTAAGTATTAAAAGTCGTAAGACCTACACAAGTAAATACATTCTGTAAAAACTAGTAAATTATGTAAAAAGAATGTACAATAAGTACATCATATTCTTAATTTAAGGATTACATAATAAGTAGACTTTCAGCGGGACTCACAATCATGTAAATTGCCAAGCATATTATTAACAATTACAGTTCAAGAAAGTTAATCAAATTCCATGCCGTGAATGAAACTCCTGCGCTTCTTGCGCGGGAGTTTCATTCACGATTACATAAAGCTACTCATTAAAATATGCATTAATCAAATTAATGTAGCTACTTGGTATTCATAAAATAATAATCTAATTTGTAGAACTTCATAAAAATCATGATAAATAGGTAAAAAATAAAACAGAACTGCCATAACACATTTATAATGAAAACGCAACGCATATTTAAATCGGCATCAAATTATAAATCGATTAATATACACGAGTGACAAATACTTTTAACACCTCAATCGATCAAAGGCTGCCTATTATTAAATCTGAATTCTAAACATGAATAAAGTCTATTATAATAATATTGTTAATGGCTTAAGTGGCAGCTCACGAAGAGAATTTAATTGTAAGGTTGCATCTTGAATTCGTGAGGTCACTCTCGTGAACCGTGGTCTACGCCAGAAGTGTTTCCGCGTGGTATTTCGCCATTGGCTCCTCAATTATACGTTCCTGGACGGTTTTGACACGTCTCTCGTCTAAGTTTCTTTAGGTTACCTAAGAACTATTCATTGATGATATTACCTACTTTGACCATCATTAGATGAAATTACGTTTCAAAATTTTCAACGCCTGTCGTATATATTTTGTTAGGATGGTTTAACACTAACATGAGAATGGAAGAAAATGTCAGAGGACGTATAATATATGTTACAAGCTCGTTAATTTCTTTTCAAGGCATTCAGTGATATTGGACAATATCAACTCGGTATCTATGTGACAGTGATGCAATTCAAAATCCATTGGCACTATGATTTGTCAATGCAGGTGTTGTTTTCTGAATGTTACAACTAATAAGATTCTTCTCATTTTGGTTGCGTACGAAATGCCTATATATAGGTTTTATCTCAGTAATTAATACTAATCTACCGTAACAATAGTGGCTCCTAGTGTTTCCCAAGTTTTTCTGTGTTCGCATTGAAGTAACACTAATTTCTATTGTTCCCCGTACATTGGTGATCGATTACACGACATTCAATTTATTCTTTAGTAACCTATCTTTTGATTTACGATAAATCGTTTGTGGTGTGAATTAATTGCCCGTTTTTATTAACTTATCGTAGTCATCAGTTTCGTATAAAATTTAATGTATGAGAACGTATTAAACTTTATATTTTTTACCATCGCTTTGTGCCTTGTGTCATTAAAATGTGTTCATATAAGATGATGTCAAAACACATTATTAATTCGCCTGTATTAGGCCGTAAAGGTCAAGTAAATGCTTAGTGATAATTTGTTAGAAATGAAATATTTTGAATAAATAATATATTTCATATGGCTGACCTTCGAATTTTATGAGGAAAGCTTTTACGGGAGAAACAAAAAGTTCACTAACTATATATTAAGTCTGTTTAAGGCGTTTAATGAGCTCAAACTATTTGAAGAAGTAATTAGTGGCCAACAGGAGTTTAAACACAGACACTGATTTAATGAAGATAAATTAAGATAACGTAATAACTTTAATGAACCACAAATGTACCAAGGTCAAAGTTCGTTTCACAAGCCTTTACATAAATTAAATCTAATCCACGCATAAATTCGGTAAAGTTCACCAAGTCTACGTATTTAAGTAATTCATGTTTTTGCAGTAATTATTTGAATACTCCTAGTCGCCTAGGCTATTTGTGTTCTTGCTTTTAAACTTTATAGGGCAGCAATTTCTATGATTCAACGTTAGCTAAACGTAAGCACTGTTAGACTGCACTGTGCAGTCCAACAATGTTTACCATATTCGTAGAGTACTTAATAACTTTATTATTTGTACTGTGCTCAAACATACGATATTCTATTGAAGCATGTCGCGAATCAATAAAATTAGATTTTTATTGGTCGCCAGTGTCCGTGTCATCGAATTATTTCAATGTTTAGTGTGTCACGGCCGCTGTGACTTCATCGTATCGTAAACCCTCTGCCCTAGACCGGTTCGACTGGTTAATGTGCATCGCAATATATCGGTGATCCGCCCAGAATCGCGATACAGCATTCGTATATCTGTTAAATAAGGGCCGTTGGCTTGTTTGATTGTTATCGACACATCCCATACAAGTGAAGTTCGAAACGTGCTTTAAAGGTACTGTTACGTGTTGATAATAATATGATTATGTGACATGCAATCCTTACCAGATAGGTACAATTTTTTGATATAAAAGAGTGTCGGTGGAGTTTCTTGCCCGCTCTTCTCCATAGGATCGTACTGCGCTTTGGAATGGGCAACTAACTTTATCATTCTGACTGACCGACTCCTTGACAATTTTAAATTGCTTGTACCTAAATGGTTTAATTTATTGAAATATTCATGCTTGGAGTTTGAGTTTGAGTTTGAAACTGATTATACACAAATAGATAGGAACTAGTCCTGGCATATCAATTTTAAGGGAAGCATTCTTCAAGGTATTTTGTAAAGGATCCAAAGATATTTCATGCAGATGAATATATTCGTATCGTCACGAGGTAGGTAGATACTTGAATGTCAGCTGCTTGTGAAGGGCCTGATATTTGGCATTCCTGTAGGTATCTTATGGTGTCGTTTTATTTCATGCTTATTCAAAATTTAATCTGATAAAGAGGAATCTATTTTGTTGAAATAATTGTAAGGAAAAATAAAAGCGAAAGTGCAGTTGATAGCACGAGATTTAAAATTTATTTTAATAAAAAGTAGCCTACGATTAGAAACAAATTAACAGTAAATTATTTAGGTATAAGTTAAAACTGAAGTATGCATTAGCATAACTATTACTCATTAAAAAGACGGTTCTAAATGACCGAAACTTTGAAATGAATGAATATGAAGCGTACGCGCATAACTCTTTTCAAAGATTTTGAAATTCGTATTCCGAAGAGAAGAATCCGTAACGAATGGTCAGTCGCAATGTTTCCAAGAAATTGTTATTGTTTACGAGTAGCTTTTGTTGCTCAGTCGCACAGTTGCGTAAATTATCATGTTCACGGTTTAACAATTGCATTATTAATTACTGACAAAGTTCTTCAATAGTAATTAAATTTTATTCTAAATTAAACGTGGGAATATTGTGAGTCAGAGTAGGTTTGCGTTCATTATTGTCAATGGGCTGGATAAGACTAGGAAGCGATGCTTTGACCTGACCCCATCGTGGACTAATGGGTTCCTCTTAACTCTTGAAGATGGGAATCTTTGACGTCAGGTAACGTAAATGTCTTTATACAGGATGCGATGATATCAGTTGGGAATAAATACTGCTTGTGTACCTACTTATTTATTTCTAACTACATAGTGTTTGCCTGATTTAGCGATTATGTCTTCTTTTCCTAGTAATTTACTCATTATCTATGTACTAAGATTGGCCAGCCTTTTCTTACTGGTGAGGGAGGTTTCTGATTTAAGAAATTGAGGATGAGAAGTAGTCAAACTCTAATTCAGCATTACTTTAGGTGATACCTATCTTTGATTTAACAGTGTCCGCGGAGTTTCTTGCCCGTTCTTCACCGTAGGAACCTACTACGCTTTGGAATGGGCAACAAGCTTCATCTTTCTGACTGACTGACAATTCAAGTAATTGGTTCATTTGAAATAAACGATCTGAGTTTTTTTTAATTCTCAATTAAATGAATCACCTTATAAAATGTACGTTCACAACTTCTTAGATCAGAAACTAGATGTACATCTCCCATAAGTTGAAATCTCTAATAAATCTTAGTAATGTTACCACCGGCAGTGTGACTTAAAAACCATTTGAAAGAAATGCAAATGCCTGTGGCCTAAGTACGAGAAACGAGTAAAAGTTACATAAGAACATTTGCATAGGTATTGGACGTTACGTAAATGCTTTTATCTTACGTTAGTGGGTAAATGGGTTTCCACTAGAGGAGTTTTCATGTTAAACAGATGCCCAGAATCAATCAATGATCCATACTTTGCCAAAGTGACTTTGTTTGTTTATTTGTTACGCATTCACGCTTAAACGGCTAAACGGATTTGGAGGAAATTTGACACATGGGTAAACCTGGCTTAGGACATAGGATACTTTTTCATCCCGATACTCCCACGGAGCGGGACTTATGGGGTTGAAACCGCGGGGTGCAGCTAGTAATATTGTAAATGACTGACTCAAAAGTACAGTGAAACAGAATCCATTTTAATATAGGTATGTATATGGTTTAAGTTCAACAAGATCACACATCATCCACGTACACACCCTCTCATTAGCCTTCTTCCACACACAGCACATCAACACATTAAACACACACACACACACACACACACTCTTTACATTTCTCACTCACACAATGTAGAACGACAATAAAATTTTATCATAATTTTTACTTCTTTTTTTTATTATCATGTATTTAATAACTATTTTAATAATAAATTTAATAATTACTGTAACTACTATTATAATTTTTTTGTTTGTCTCGTAAATTCAAATAATGTGATTGTATTAAATCCAGAACCTACTGATTGGAAGAAGACACTGGCCCTTGTAACACAGATGTTTTTACCTAGCGCAGGAGTCAGGGCTTCACTTTGTTTGTACACATTTTTTTTTTTTTTTTTTTTTATTGCGAAAGTAACTCTGCCAGTCTGTCTGTCTGTTACCTTTTCACACCTAAAGGCTTGAGCGGATTTCGATTAAATTTGGCACACAGGTAAACCTGGTTATAGGATACTATATGATATATTTATCCCGATATGCGGTAGTATGTTCCCATGGGATAATTTCAGACCTCTACGCGGGCAAAGCCGCAGGCAAAAAAAAGTTGTTATATAATATTTTAACTTAAGCACCTCTTTTCGGTGTAAATAATCACGATTTACGTCATAATATAGTCCTATATCAATCGTTTTCAAGGCAAGCCTCACGAACTTTGACCATTTAAAACATTTATGAGAATCGTGGGACAGTTTTCCTTATTAATATAATTTCATAACGCTGTTATGCAACATTCCAAGGCGGTCAAGCAATGAATCTTCAGTGTACCTACCCCTTAATTACACCTCGTGACTCTGAACCTTAATTCGTGGTCGGCAATTTGTGTAGGTACCAATATTGCAACACTTTGCGGGTCATGATGGAGATTCTTATAATTTTGTGCTTAACAGGGGAAATCACTTAGCTTGTGTGTAATTTATATTGGGAAGCAGTTAACGAGAATTATCAATTATTTCATGATACATGTACATGGTTATTTTGAGCTATATCGCCTTGTTTTTCAAGTTGCGATCCTTATGCTTATAATAGTTCTTCTATGTAATGATCTAGAAATCATAAGCTGGAAAATAATTTATCCAGCATACATACTCCATCATTTAAGTTACATCCATCATCGTGAATCAAAACCATCTTATTTCATTGTTCAAAAATTACACATCTTGGCAATGTAAATTAACACATAGTAAGTTCATGAACTTCTGACCAGTAGTTATAATACGATTTAAGCAATAATATTGCGTGTTCGGAATATTACACAAATTACTTTTAACGTAAAGTTGATGCTTATGTAGTAAACATTTTAAGTGGAATCACTATTTAAACACTCAGAACATAAAACGACTTAATTGTATTCCAATTAAGGTAACACTTTACAACCTCTTACAAAATTGGTGTATTCAGTGACGAAACTGACGAATTACCTGAAACAACAAAACAAATAATTATTAGTAGACATTCACAAGAGTTTTAACCAGAAGAAGAAGAGTTTCGTGCCTCGGAAAACACGTTAAGTCGTTGGTCCCGGCTGTCATTCATAGATTTTTGACAGTCGTTGCGGGTAGTCAGAAGCCCGAAAGTCGGACAACCAGTCTTACCAAGGGGTATCGTGTTACCAAGTAACTGGGTTCTGGAGCTCAGAAGGAAGTCGTTCTATGAAAATACTGGTATTCAGCTGCACCCGGTTATACTGGAAGCCGACCCCAACATCGTTGGAAAAAGGCTAGGCAGATTGAATGACAAGAGTTTTTAACCATCAAAAATATTGTCAGAGGTGCATCATAATATCCATCAAATCAATAGGTATAGTAGTCGAAACATACTCAAAGGTTATAGAAGGGACATCAAAGTCTCGTCGGTAGTTATTGAACATCACGATGTTCGTAATAATATGTCATTGAAAGACAAACTCAATCTTTGCTGCAATGTTTAATGTGGAATATTTTACGACTCTATGAGTAACGGAACGCAAGACCGTGCCTATGCCATCATACCATTACGCCCACTTTAAATTAGCATATTATAATAATGCACTTTATAATTTTTACTATGCAGGAATAATTGGAATCTAAACGCAGCATAAAATTGTTCCAAATCGACGAGAACGCATGAAACTTTGCCCACTTATAGACCCCGGCATTGGGTCAATTGATTAGTTACGGTTTTCTATTTCAATATATAATTTACACACGCCTTTTAAATGTAAATAAACTATATGATTACAATCATGATTTTTAATAAAGCATACATTTAAAGGACGAGCATAATTGGGATCACCACGAAGTCCTTGAACAGAAGGCAAAAGAAGTAACACATGGAACAAATTAGAGTTAAAGTAATGGATAAGCTATCATGAAGTTTTAAATAAGTTACAGCTATGTATCGTCATTGCTTTAGAACGGTCTGTATAACCTTTACAGTCGCGTGTCAGGTCAGACATGACGGCGCGGGCGCAGAACCAAACGGTCGCTGGTAAAGATCATCCAATAAATTCGCGCATCCGTTCACCTGTGTGAATGTTCTCATGTTTTTAATTGAATATTTACATGAAACTTTAGATTACACGCATAATAATGACTCAGTTGGATAGGTATCTAAACCGGCTAGTGAAATGATAATAGAACATCTTTGAATTTGTTTAGAGAGAAGTATATGAAAGAATTTTATTCTATTTTGAATGAATCTACCACTTCTTATCTTTAAGTTGTGACTACTGAGTTTAAAATATCTATAATAATATTATGCTAATGAGCTCATAAAGAACAGGCACTAAAGGATTTCGACGAAGATGGTCTGTTCTAAATTTATCTTTAACGGTTTCCAACTCCATTCTTTGGGGATCGGTACCGCTTGAAAGTATTGAAGACCTTTTGTCGCAACACGTAAGTTTACGTTGATATTCAGTGCGATGCTCACAAACGATGTGGCTTGCTCAAGTAGGGTACCGTTCTCACGATTACGTTCATTAGCTTTATCTTTTGATGTATTTTTAGCTGTCTCATATTGGCTGATATTATTAACGAAATCATGGCCTTTATAGTCAGGTGCTTTAGAATATATTCCACTATTAGTAGTGAGTGGTTCTTTATTAACTTTATTCCCATTCATGCCATCTATAATTGGGTTTCCTAATCCTCCATCTTTGCTTATGTTATTCCTTCTATGATGAAATCTATTTAATATTACAGTTGGATTGGAAACTTAGAGCCATATTTCAAATCTAGCATCAAATTATCATGGGCGTGTAACTTAATGTCCGTACCGTGAAAACATGAAGCAATCTAATTACCTACATCGTTACCCTTTGTAAATAAAGATGATACATCGTAACTCGGCTGAGCAATAAAGCTTTTCGAAGTCGGTCGTCGATCAAGTAAAGGTTAAATTTTGTATATGTATTAAAGTACGTGGATATATGGAAGGTTTGCACCATCCACAGTAGGTTGAAGATAATCGTACAAGGTTCGATATATCAACACGGATAACAAAAATTCCCACAGTATTGATGTTCAAACCAAAATATCGCTCGATTTTAATTACAATGTTTTTAGATATATTCAAGGGTGTGTCTATTTATTGCCGTGTAAAGTTAAAACAATGGCGGAGTTAGTTGGGTAATCTGGTGGGTGTCATTTCATAAAGCCTTGGACAATAGAAGGTGCCACTGGTTTCTCACAGACTCGCTAAAAAGTAAAAACGCAAATCTAAATTACAAAATATGGTCAAACGGATGCGGTTAACATAACGTAGGTAATTATTTGTTTTTACATGGACAGTACAGTTTGCCATGTTTGGGGAGGCTGGTCTCATTGGTGACGAGCGGTTGCATATAAACGTACTCCTCTCCAATTGAAAACCTTTGAAATAGGACTTTATACCAATTAAAGCAGAGTAGGGTAACACACTTATGATGGCAATGCCTTTCATTTAGACAATTCAACAACATTCATTGCGTTATTTTCGTTGTTGAACAGCCCAATTTTTCAAATATATAAAAGAGTGGCTTAGCAATTTCCTTCAAAATCATTCGGATTGTAATTGAAAATGTACACAATTAGAGTGCTGTTTCTCGTTCCGATCAAAAGATATTGGTTAGAATATTGCCTCAGCTAAAAACAGTACGAAATCAAGAAATCTTGATTTATTAATAAAGAACATAAGTATTTTACTGTCATTAGTAAACCGCAATAAAAAGGTCAAAATATTGCCTAATCGTGTCACAAGATGACCATTAAACAATATTTAAGTGCCTAAAATTATCTGCGGTTGGTATTTGGAGGACATTTTCAATCCTATTTGCAGACAAACTTATCTTAATTTAAACGGTTTAAACTGAATTGAATCATTAAAAATAGCAAACCGACTTCGTATTCTATGTTAAGTATTCTATAGTAAAGTGCTCACGTTAATCGGAATCTAATATATTTATTCGATGAATACATTAAAATTTAACACGGTACGGGAGAACTATTTATGTAAAGGTCGTTCCTATATTTAGTCTGTTCTTAACTGATTACTTCTTCCACTTTTTGGGAACCTTATTGGAATCCTTTTGGTGGAAACTCAATGTATGTTTGTCTGTATGTGTGTTATATTTTGTTGTTCTATTTGTGTTCTTACGCCAATAAACGCATTTTATTTTATGTATCATGGCGATATAACCGACTTATTTCTATTTTCGGTACTACTGATATAGATTCATTATCCGTTGAAGCTGAGAATATATTTATAAACATGTAGGTATTATAACTACTGACGAATTAAATTTTATATCCAAATAAGTCGATTTCCTTAATTTAGTATCCGTAATATCTTCCTGTATTGTGCACTTTATCATAGACTAAAGTTCATAGTTCATGCGCTTTATGGATGGATTGAGATAATCTGCTCGGAGCCTCGCTTTGATGTGAAATGTTAGGGGAATGTAGGTAATATTACAGAGGAATTGTCTATTGAAGGCTAATGTGATATAGGTAAATAATATGTCTGGGACTGAAAACTATTCGCTTTTTAGTATTTTATTTGCTTACGGCCGTGGGGCTCGTTTCTAAACTTCGTTAAACTTCGTTTGCCGCGGTTGGTTCATGAATATGTGACCATCCATTACATATCGAGACCCCTCCGTGCCTCGGAAAGAACGATAATCCGTTGGTCCGGGCTGTCATTCGTAGATCTTTGACTGTCATTACGGGTTGTCAGAAGACGAAACAACAACTCTTACCTAGAGGTATCGTGTAACCTAGTAACTGGGTTGTGGAGGTCAGATAAGCAGTTCCTTCATGTAAAATACTGGTGTATCGAGACTAAGGACCAATAGATTTGACGGCGCGTCTAAAGGTTTTACGACGCCAAACTTACGGAGTTGATTTTAGGACGATTATGGCAGCTGTCGACTTGACGTAACCTCGAGTACTGGGAAGGTGGTCCTCGGTCAGAAAGGTAGCAAGATCAAAAATGCTGGGTCGAACACGGCACTGATTAATGGTGACTGAGATATTGGTGATCATTGTAACTACCCTTGCAAGGCAGTGAGTTGATTGATGTGCGCTCGCGCCTCACGTACTCTGGGTAACGTCGTTTACATATGTTTGTTCCCTAATGTGATCAGAGATTTGTGATTATTCAGAATATTTTTGTGCTACATTTAGTTACCGATCTCCTCGCCCGCATTCCCACGCATAAGAGACAATAAGACCTCTTCTGGTAAAGAGGACTTATTGCCTTTAGATTCATTACCTATGTTCAAACAAATAGGTAATAGAGGCTATAATTAAAATGTCCTCGCTATGTTTGATTTTCTTCCTTGAAACGTCAGTGTGCGTTTTGTTCTTCACGTTCTTATAACAATCAATCCTAATGACACTGGATAATGTGAATTACCTTCTTTGTTAATTGAAAAATAATTATGTGAGATATTATTGTTATTGTCGACAGCGGCTTGATTGGCCTTGACATTTCACTAATATATGCTCATTCTAAATTGTTAATTTATTTGAATCCAGATTGTAAAGATGATAAGTCCGGGGCAAATGGCAACAAAAAAATATTTTTTTAGTATAGCTTTTTCGCGATTAAATAAACACGTTTATCCACTTTTTTGGCATACCGGTTTTAGTTTTGACTTTCATCTTTAGTCATGGCTAAAGTTAATGTGACCTTGACACTTATGATGATACATCTAATAAAAGGCATTAAAAAAGGGGAAATTTTCCATATTTGTCAGAGCCTGTTTTTATAGAATCTTGTGTTTTGCATCACACAGATTTCTTGTATCTTTATCATACCTTTCAGAAGACTTCTTTCTATAAAAATGCTTAAAAGTATTATACTTGTTGCTAAGTCAATAATATCACCTGGATTAATTAAATATTCGAACGCGTTTTTGTTCCTTATGTTTTCGAGAAGGTCGTAAAAACCAATCGTAAAGTTCTATTCTTAAAATTAATGGACACATTAATCATTAAGAAAACGAATGACATAGAACATTTTACTTATTTTGAAAAGATTAATATAATCATGACGACTACATTCGTAATCTTTTATAAGATTTGTAAACACAATAAGTAATAGGTACTAATCAAGAAATCTACTAGTTGAAGAAGTTGCATAATATTTTCATTGGTTTCGTTAATCGTGTCATTGCAGTAAGAATCGTCTAAAACGAAATTCCCACACTCATCACTTTAACAGCTACAAATTATTACCTCATAAGGAACATCACCAGTCAAATGTTAGTTTATTCAAGCAGATTGCTTGTTCAGCGATTCGACAATAAAAAATCGTAAATGCCATTTCTGTCCGACCTGAGGTCGAATCTCGACAACTCTAGATGAATCACGATGCAATGCAGATGAGCCACCATTACCGTTATTACAGTTGGTTCACGATTTCATTAACATGGTTTTAAATCGTTGTCGTAATCGCTCGATGTTATTGTTCCGGTGTTATTTTAACATGTATCCGGGCAATAATGCCGATGTTTTAGTGATTGAGGTCGTTGTGTAATGCACGATTAGGCTGCTGGTAAGTATGTATATTATTATTATTGATCAGCAAATTACAATAAATGCAAAGGTTATAACATTCGTTTTTTTATTGTAAAGCTAAATTGATAGCCACTTAATTTTTTACTGCCTTATTAGTCTAGTGGTCAGAAGCGCTCCTGCTGATCATGAGGGTTCGATTCCTTGGGCGGGCAAAGAGTTATTGGGTTTTACTATCTGGATTTTCTCAGTAGCAGCCCGGAGTCTGGATCTGTGCCTGGTTGATGGCAATAGGCTGGCCTCCTATTACATGAGAGTAAACATAACTGGCGAAATGTAGGGGTACTATAAGTATCTCCTGCTAACCCTTTGAGGATTACATACGTGATGTTATGCTACGTTATTTAATGTTAAATTGATAGCCACTTAATTTTTATTCTAAACTAAACTTGTGAAAAAAACACACGCGAAAATTAGCATAAAATATAATTTTACTAAGAAATTAACTCGATTGGTGAAAAATTAATCACCGCCTGTATATTACATATATACAGACGGTTTAAATAATGTGGTAGAACTAATTTATCGCGTCATTATGTTAAATTAATGTAATCAAGAGGTCATTGATATCTAAAAACTTTATATTATTTAACCCCACAGTATTTCACTATTCATCTTACAGCGATACCTACTCATGTCAACTAATAATTTAATTATTACCTACTGACTAATGCTGGGGATTTTATTGTGCCACTGCTTCTTCCCAGCTAAAGCACTAGGAAGTGGTGAAGGGCGGGCGTTTGAGGAGACTGTCTTATGTAATTTTGACGTTCAAAAAGTGCTGATTTTCAGTCTGGCTGGGTTGCCAGTAGGTACCTACACCCATCCCCAGCAGACTAGCTATTTTTTCGATTGCGACGGTATCGATGCATTTAGCTTCTAAAAAGCGGCTAATCGATCGCTGATGCTAAAACTAGCTAGTCTATTGTAGCCCTAAGCTTTTGCAGTTGAAAGTTACGAATGGTCAAACTGAAATGTCAAAAATATTGTAGAAATAATACACGTACTGTGTACTGTAGATCAACCTTTAAATAAATATTTTACTACTAACATCTGTGTTTTTTCAGGTTCAATTTCAACAAAAACATTGTTTGAGCTTAAAAAATACCATAGATGACGTATATTTAGTAACCTAATCCGCTTAACTGTTGCGAATCCGAACACGACGTGTTGCCACGTCAAGCGCCGAACGCAGTGCTTATTTACGTTTCACTTAAATAATAATAATACTACTCTATTATTGTCCCACTGCAGGCGTCTTCTCATATAGAGAAGGCACGAGCACACGACCTCAAGGGTTTGAGATTTTGACTTATATTAACTAAAAAGTTCAGATTTCCTCTCGATATTTTCCTTCACCAATGTCAGTAATATCCAAGACAAACTTAGAAAGTTCGTATGTATTGAAAAAGTCACATTGGTACTTGCCCGGATTTGAACCCACAACCTCGTGCAAGAGAAGCTAGGCCCTAGCCAATGGGACAGCATGGCCATTTGTTTCAATTACTTAACTTTTAATGATGAAAAATGTACCATCCCAGTTACGCGTATGACATATAAAAAACAATGGATGATTGTCACTCCTAACTTTATCATCTATCATTTATCAAGAAGACGATCAGACGTGGGTTTATTGCGTATTAATTTGATCAAAATGTCAGAATGGAAAGCTGCCGTCAAATATGGTAAGATGGTCCTATTGACCCTATGGTAAAAGTACATACATCACTCCCCATTGTCAACTTCAATAATACACCGTTATGTAATAATAAATAATTTGTAGTTGTAATAACTCTGTATGGAGTTTAATTGCAAGTGATTCCGCGCACTATGGGACATCTCTATTTAATTTAAGATAGGGTCGTCGACACTACATTACGTATGTACGGTCGGCAGTAAAATTTACTGAACTATCAAGACATACAAAGTACTGCTGCTGATCTTTAAAGAGTTATTAAAGATTGCTAATTAGTGATTGAATCTGAGCTGTAAAACATGTTTTTTTGCAGTCTCAGTTCGCAATATACGTACCTGCCGACCGTAAAAATGTTGTATTCAACTACTTATGCTACTGACTGTACTTTATCAACAAATATTGATGTGATAGGGTTTGCATAATCAGCCTTTAATGTTCCCACTACTGGGACACAGGCCTTATCGCTTCGAGAGGGAGTGGGCTGTAATCTTCCACGTGGCCCAGTGCGGGTTGGTGGATGTCACATGTCTTCAAATTTTCGGTTCTAGGCCGGTATCCTCATGATGTTTTCCTTTACCGTTTTGAGAGCAATGGTTATGAAAATATTTACACAAAGTAAGGTAAGATTGGCACATACTTAATTATTTTATAGATATGTACAACTTATTTATATTTATTCGGTTGAGACTTAACGGGTTTTTCTTTTACTCGCAAAATTAATTTCAAAGAAATCTTCTGGTTTTGTAATAAAATAAGAGCCTTACTAGAAACTACAAGTAGGCAGAACTTAAATCATAATTATAACATTGTGAGGTATATTATTAAAATGTTGGATATAATAGTATGCCATCCAACGATTATTTGGAAATATCCATTGCGTAATATACAAAAACGATACAGTCTTATTCGTATACATAGTTTATATTTACTTACATAATACACTTGTATAGCCTAAGGCAGTTTTTTTTTTAATTCATTGGAAATAATAATTTGACTGCCTCGTTGGTATAGTAGTTGCAAGCGCTACTGCTGAGCATGAGCTCCTGGGATCGATTCCCGGGTCGGGCAAAGTGTTATTGGGTTTTACCATTTGGAATTTCTCAGTCCGGAGTCTGGATTTGGGTCGGGTTGATGGCAATAGGCTCGCCCCCTAATACATTGGACTTGAACATAACTGGTGAAATGCAAGGGTGTACTTAAGGTAGACCTCTGCGTAACCCTTCGAAGAATACAAGCGAAATGTAATAATTAAACTAGCCTTGTGTAATTTTATACTAACCTTTCTGTTTTATTAAGTCTTGCCTGTTTGAGTAAAAGTTATTATTTGTTAACATTTTCCGATGACTGTAGAACGTAATAAATTAAATGTTAAAGATGAGAACGTGTCGTAAATAAAAGTAATAAGGTATACCTTACTAGGTAATAAATAAATCACAATTAACTTAGACTCATAAATATTTACTGCTGGAGACTGAAAGGGCTGAAATTTAATATAACGTTAGTCATTATGTCACACCTACCTAACCTAAACCAGTCTAGTTTTATTCAACAAAAAAACGGAAATCTATGATATTTTAGTTTCTATCTAATCATGTTCATGTGAAGATTTCTTATGGGTACTGCTTAATTATGATACTGGGTAACGCGATACCCCTTGGTAAGACTGGTTGTCAGACTTTCGGGTTTCTGATGACCCATAACAACTGTCAAAGATCCACGATTGAGAGCCGGGACCAACTGCTTAACGTGCTTTCGAGGGGGTATACATAACATACTTTCCGAGGCACCGAGGGTGTATTTAAATAAAATCTAATTTTCTTTATCACTGTAATCTTAGTGGATATCACGTGAATACCTACTATCGTGTTTTGTTTAAACTATTTCATATTTAAAAATATCAATACTTCAACCGGTTTCTTTTTAAAATATATCTGCAATTATATTAATTATAGAACGAAACATTTATATATGAGAGAAAACATTCCGGTTTTAATTTGATATTCTATACAAGGGGATATTAAATATGCTAATTTACGAATCCTTATTACATAATAATTATGCGTGCGGATAGAAAACCATAAATGATCATCTTCAATTTAGTGTTGCATAAAATAAGGTGTAGCAATACCTACGTGCTTATATCTATATTGAGGCACCTACTTAAGTCATTAATAAATGAAATTGTCATTATACTCGAGTGCTTTATTTTAAGGGCAAGTATTTAATCGAACTTCTATTCATTCCATTTTGTTTTCCTAAAAATAATATTGAACACTCTAATATAATGATTGCGCGTTTTTTTGTGAACCTCTAATAATTCCTATTTTGGGGTCCTAAAAATTCTAAATAGCCAAGTAACTGCGAACAACTTGGGTGTAGCGCTCGCCGCGGTTGGTGACAGTTCTGACCTAACCTAACCCATTTGGTTGGCTCTATCTTAGTTACTGCGACTAATTCGGCTCGCACGTGGTTGGTCTCAGTTCCAGCCCAACCTTAGGTTAGCTTAGTTACAGCGACCAACTGTGAGAAAAGGCCAGAACGTTAAAAAGAGGCTCATTTATAAAAACAAAGTGTGCATTTGCATAATTAAAAGCGCAAAAAGTTTTTTAGGCGGTATTAATTTATAAAAGCGCCCATCATCGAAAGGTCAATAAGTTTTTAGAAAATCAGTTAAATATTTGTCTATTTTATTTAAATCCGTCTTAACACGACTCTATCTTTTGTTTTATGATATATAAATAACCATGATTATCAATCAAAACATATTTCACAAACAATCAATCAATTTCCACACATATTTCTCACAGAAGTAACGCCCCATAAATTTTCTGCATGCAAATGAATATTGCGTTGAAAATGAGCAGACAGCTTGTGAGAATACGCGTAAATTAGACGATGTGTGAACTCGATTATACGAAGTAACTAGTATATGAGTTACATTATTTATGTGTTACTGTGCCTTTGCACCAAAAGAATAACAGATATGTAGTAGGGACATATCTTCACGCTTGTATGCCACGATGAATTAGGCAGAGGTGCACCTACAGTACATCCACTTTTCACCAGTAATGTTTAAGTCTCATGTAATAGGGGGCGAGGCTATTGCCATCAACCGGGCACAAACTCCGGGTTGCTACTGTGAAACTCCAGATGGAAAATCCCCAGAATACTTAGACTAATGAGGCATATTGCCTACAGTAACTGGCTAGGCAGTAGGAGATTTCATTAGGACAACCTGATTCAAAATTGTATTCATGAATATTTTTAGGAAAGTAAATCAAAACGTGGACGTAAGGGTGTCCAGCAGACATTAATTTATATCAAAACAAATAATTGGCAACACGAAATAAAACGTTATACATATCTCCATACTAGCGACACACACCTAAGAAAGAAAGAAAGAAAGAAACACACAACGCACAGGAAATACAAACAGTAAGTAATAATAAAAATTTAATTATAAAATAAAAAACAAAAAAAGGAGAATTTAAAAACAGAATAATAACAACCTGTGCGAGGCCAAAAAGGCTCCTATCTCAACATAATGCGGCGATATTTTAAAAAATAATAAATACCGCAGCGCTGGTATTCTGATAGGGCCCAACCACCTTTACTTCGTACGGCTCTTACGAATTGACAAAACATCGAGATCTCTTTATTTTATGTAAGTTTAATATTAATGTACATATTATACACAAGCCTTCCGTAATATATTATCTAAATGATATTGAAAACTGCATCCAAGTTCGTTGCGTAGTTTAGAAGAGCAACGCGGTGTGTGACCGCGAGACAAACACGAAAAGCCACTTTAATTTATATTAGGTATAGTATTCGAGAAAAACAACCACTACAAAAGAGTTAAACAATACAAAACCAATAAATATTTCGCAATAATATGTAAGCGACAGACAATAGGACATCGTGCCTATTCCCCGGCACACTTTCTCTGTCGTGATCGATCGTTTCAGAGCTGCGCGCGCGCTCATCTCCGGACAGCTTTTACGACGATGCGTCTGATCATTTCGTGTATCATTTCCGTTGTGATTTCACATTTTGCCTTTCATCCCTGGTGCTCGTCGTGCCATCTATTATGAAAAATCCTATATACTATCCTACTTGCCATTCACATTTTAAATTAAAGCCGCTTTTCTTGTCTGTCTGTGTGACCGCGTTGTTCTTTCAATGTACGCTACGGATTTTTATACGGATTTTATCGTCATTTAGAGAATTTATCCCAGAAGTTTTAGGTACATAATGCATGTACCTAAAAACTTCCGGGATAAATTCTCCGGTACATAATGTATAAAATAGGCACAATGGACAGTCTTTTATGCAGAGCATGCATGGAGGCAGAGTAAACCGTCGCGTACGTGCTCTTTGAATGCTCAGGCGTCACACAGATTAGAACAGCCACCTTCGGGTCACCCAGATCTTTCACAGACGTTCTGAACAGACCAGGAGATTTAATTAACTTCTGAGGGGGGTGGGCTGGTTGGAATAACCACCGACGGCCGCCATGGACCACGCACAATAGTCCATCTGAAGGCCTAAATGCGGAAACCAAACCCAATAGCATAGACCATACATAATGCATATTATGTATGACTTTGAGGGACGTTTGTTATTCAGTCACGTGGGTTTAATGGGTGCACGGATTTGGATGCAAGGTACTGGAAAGGGAGATAGGATGATTTTTCCCAGAAGAACGTTTCCGTTGGATAACTTTTTGAAATGATGACGACGGTGATGCCGCGGGCAAAAGCTAGTAAACTATAAACTTAAAGCATTTAGTTAGTCTGCTTATAAGTTAATCATGTTTGGTCATCGTCAATTAAATGTAGTCCGACTTATAAGTCGCACTTCTTTAAATGGAAGTTCAATTTACGGTTGAAACGTACTATGATGAATGAATATTTCTCAATGTAAGTTTTTACGAAAACGTGACAATACAATGTCAGAGGTGTGGCGTAGTAATAAAACACCATTAAAAACACATTTACATAACAATTATGTAAATTCTGTGTTGTCAACTCAAAATATTCCGAGTTATAAGCATTCGATGGACAGTTCGAAGGTAACCCAATAGGTTGAAGTTGAATGAACAAAACTAAAATAGTCGGAAAGTCGTAACCTCGAGTTCTGCGAAAAACCAAATTTCGGAACTCGTCTTCAATAATAACCGTCGCACGATATTTCGCAGATACAATAAATAAATTACGCACAGGTTGATGTTTTTATTACAATCACCTTTAATAAAAATCACATGTCAAGGCTTTTGCTTAACGTGATATATTTTTAGTAATGTTTACCACACGTATTTTAAAATCATATTTAGTTTTGATGATTGTGTTTTCATCAAAATATTATTTATCAATCATCAAAGAGAGTTCATGATTGGACATAATCAACTTGGACGTGCGTTAGCAAACTAATGAGCATTTTATTTAGTGTTCGTGATTGAATTTTAGCTGTCAACATTGAATATAAATTAATTGAATTAACTTTGTGCGTGTGTCAATTCACACAATGCCTTTTTCATTGAAAATGTTGTAATAAGACATCTAAATAATTCATAAAAGATCTATCAATCAGCAGACTTACACGTAGCGAGATCCACGAGTTTTCCTTGGAATTAGGTGTGGAAACAGGTCCAATAATGTAATACAAAAAAAAAAAAACGTGACACGTAAAATATTTTTTACGAATCTACCTGTCTACAGTTGGGAATCACATTAATTTTTAAAACGTGTTTATATTTTATTAAAATGTGAACTGTCACATCAAGTGACCTTGGGTTGCGGAACTTCTCGACCGTGGCCACTTATTATTTTAGTGCGCTTAGCACTAATGTATGTATATATTGAAGACACTGATCGACACATCTCTAAGTCAAGGTTTTCTTTTTTACGATCCAACCGACAAAACTAACGGATGTGGATCTGTTTATGGACCGCTAAAAGGTCAAATAATTAAAGGTTAAGATGACATTTTTAGTAATTATTCATACTTTGACGTGACCCGCCCGTGGTGACGAACATAAATATTCAAATTATTTATGTATCTGTCGTAGATCTAAATGGATATGAATATTCATTAAAACGCTGTCAACTATTCAAACCGTGGAAGATGTTATATGAGTAGGTGCATGTTTGTATAATATCTGCGGACGCGAAATACTAATGTAGTGTTCAAAATACCTAATTTATAAAGTTCACAAAACGACCTTAAGTTTAAAAATAAGTTGAAATACATATATGTATTTGGGCTAGACTGGAGATGTTAATCAAACATCAAGATTTGTTTCCTTTATTGAGTGACCTTTTTAAATTGTAGGTATAGGTTTGTAGGTTGGTATGGACGACAAATTAATAGTGGTGGTCAAGAATAACCTTGAAACGTCGCCTATTTCTCCTAAAAGTTTTGGCAGCTTAGGTAACAGAGAAAGGTTTTTCTGGTAATAAGTTAACTAGTATCGCCTGAGTGTTACTTAAATAGATGAAAAAAACATCCCTACTGATAAAATAAAGCCCAATTGCCAATGATGTGGAAACGCGGATACTTATTGTTAAATAATAGAACGGACAATAGAACTTACGTAAAAAGTTCAATTGAGCACATAAACAAAAGCATATCTATGACATATTCATTAATTTCTTGTGTAAATGTTCTGCGTAATCTTATGACAATCGTCCTCGGCAGCTGATTGCTGTGAACATGAAGTGTTTACTTGTCTTATTTGCTATCGCTCAGTAGCAATACAGATGAATTTTGTAAGAGTGTCTAGTGCGTTCTTGCGAGATGACCCATTGCTGATGCGTTAAACAAATAATTTATGTAAATATTGCGTAAACCGACAAAAGTAGACAGTGATCATTCTACAATCATGATTACTTTTGATATACTTGACAGTTAATGCTGTCATTTTATAATTATGGCATCACAAATAAATATTACAAAAACCGCCAGTAAGGTTCCCAAAAGGTCGTATGTATTTCATAATCAGCCTATAATGTCCCCACTGCTGGGACCCAGGCCTCCCTTTCGGTGAGAAGGAGTGGGTCGTAATCCACCACGCGGGCCCAGTTCTGGTTGGTAGATTTTACATGTCTTTCAATGTTTGGTTATTTTATGCTAGTTTCTTCACGATGTATTTATAATTATAAAATGACAGCATTAACCAAGATTAAATCAACATTAAAGAAGTGACCTAAGTATTATAATTCGAAAAAAAAAAAAAAACTAATAGGACCTACTTAAAAAAAAATAGTAAGATTTATGAGCCGTTATTTGTTTTCTATGTAAATTTAAAATGCTGAGGGCACTCCTTTATTTTTTATGCGAAAAATGTTGAGACTGTTCAAGGATCTATTGGGCCGGACTCTAAAATTTAAGTAAACATGTAATGTAAAAGCTCATGCTATTACAAACAGGCATTGGCACACTTTACTATTGCATTTCTTTAACAAATGTTGACAGAGTAAGATGAGATAGTTATCACTACTTCGACAAATAGTTTAGCATCCATGTCAACATATTGTGTTAAAACTATGCGTGATTTATTCGCCCATACCTTGCGGAACACATAAAGGGGATGCGCTAAGATAGCCCACGAAAGCCAACCGTCACAAATGTGTATTTACTCTTACAATTTTGATCAACATACGACCTGACACTGGCTTGCAAATTCCAAAAAACGTAAAAAAAAACAATTTCGCGGGCTAACCGTATTTGGCTCATCCCCCTTTAGTTCAATAACCGCACTTGGTACCTACTATTGTTCAAAAGGGTCATAGACGATGCGCTGCTGTTATTACTTAAGCAAAACAAAGTTGCACTATTTGCCACCAAGTTGAGTGCTCTTTCACAATGAAGGTATCATTCATAAGTCCATTCAAGTGTTTTATGAGATGCTTCTGAGGTTTCTACTTTGATAATTTAACATCATCTTATTGTATTATTTGCCTGTACCTGGGTGCGCCTTGTGGTTTTAGACCGATCAAAGTTTCAAGGTAGAATACCAATTAAGTAGTATTTTTTATTTTAAATTGTCTACTTAAGCTCTATTATGTTAATAATGGCGTCTGTTTAAGCCATTATTGTTCTTAAAACCAGTTTAATGAGTTGTTTTGCATTATCTTTTGGAGCTTACGATTATTCACGTGCAATAGTGTTCCTTCTACGATTTTTGATGCTTATTATGGTGACTAGAACAATACCTATAAATACTTTTACAAAAAGGTTGTCGCATATTTAATCTGTTTTGCTGTATTCCTAGTGCACCAGTCGCTCACAATCTAGTGACACGTAGTTTTAGGCTTCTCTAAAATAATAAGATGCAATTATTTGTGAAGTGAAAATAAATTATTTGAATTTGAATGAATTCTAGAATTTTGGGATTAATATAACATAACATCACGCATGTAATTCCCGCAGGGTTATGCAGAGGTGTACCTATAGTACACCCACATTTCGCTAGTTACGTTTAACTCCCATGTAATAGGGGGCGAGCCTTTTGCCATCAACCGGGCACAAATCCAGACTCCGGGCCGTCTCCGCTGCTACTGAGAAATTTCTAATGATTTCTAATTTTGGGATTATATTTCAATAAATCATCTTTAGATGAGTTTTACAATGTTAAAACCAAAATAGAAGAACGCAGAATGCAAATATGATTACTGAAATGTGATTTTTTGTAGATTTATGACTACAGCGAGCGAATAACTTAATTTATTGGTTGAAATTTAGTTATTCATTTGTTAATTTTAAAAGCAAATACATAGATATCATCATCTGCCTAGCCTTATTCCAAATATGTTGCAGGGGTCAGCTTGCAGTCTAACCATAAGCAGCTGAATACTAGTATTTTAAATGGAGTGACAGCCTATCTGACCTCCACAACCCAGTTACTGGGTATCTAAGCTTACTGATAGCGTGTTGTAAAACATTTGTTATCCATGATTCTATTATTAGAGGCATGTCAGTCAAATATTTTGGTGAAGGTTTCACAAAAACTTATCGATTAGTTCCGAATAATCTTCTTTCAAAGATTTCGAGTGTCTATGTACTTGGAAATTTTCATTGTACATGGAAAAATAATTAAATATAATTGCGCATGGTTCGTTTAGCTACACACTAAAGTCAATTCATGATCACTTCTTGTCTTTACAATTTATGAATAAACTTTTTATATTTCTGTTTACGCTTGAACACTAGCTAACGTTGACAATAAGTTTATTAACGATGATGTCTTACTTAGCATAACATTGTGTATGCAAATATGAGGATATTGTAATCGATTTAAAATATACAGGAAACTAATGATTACTGGTTATCCTAAAAGTTAGTTTAAAGGTTAATAAGGTGTCGCACCGTGACTTGAGCTAAGTTTTACATACGGTAAGTAATTAATTAGCATTAGGCGGACAGCCTTATGTTTTCGATTTGTTGATACTTAAAGGTACTTGTCAATTTATTTGAGTAGATATTCGTATGCACTAATAGAGTCTGTTCAACATCATCTGGGGGCAAGGCAGTGTCCTTGCCAGGTCTAGCATGAACTTTTATGTTTTATATCCTTATTCTAGCTGCGCCCCGCGATTTCTCCCGTATAACTCTTGATCCCGTGCGAATATCAGGATAAAAAGTATCCTTTGTCCTAATCCAGGTCATGGATTACCCATGTGGCAATGCCATTGCCATGCCATCCAAATCCGATTAGCTGTTTTGGCGTGAAAGCGTAACAAACAAACAAACTCACTTTCGCATTTATAATATTAGTTCGGAAGTTAGGATAGTTAAGATTAGGATTATAGGATTATAAACAGGTAAAATTTGTTTGTAAGTTCGTAAGTATTCTCCGGAACTCCAAGTCGTATTTGAAAAAATATTTTTGCATTGGATAATCCAATTCTTGAGGAAGGTAATAGGCTGCGGACGAAGTCGCGGGCAGAAGCTAGTAGAGTAGGTATATATAGAATTGATAGGTACAGTATGCCCCATGTTAGTGGTAAAACTTTGACCTTACGCTGACCTAGCGCAGTACGGAGTTTCAATAGAATAAGAGGCCAGCTTATACTGGGTTTGTTACCACTGACCTGCGGCCCACCGTGCCTATCAATTCTATGTATATATACTCCATCATGGCTTAACATGTTAGGTACCATATTTTCTTATTCCCTTGCTTCGGGGCATGTCAAGCCGTTGGTCCTGTACCTGATCTCTCTCCGGTCGTGTCGGATTGCCGTCCCATCGGACCATGAGAGTGAGGGAAGAGATAGTGCACCTGTGTCTGCGCACACACTTGTGCACTATATTATCTCACGCGCCGAAGGCTAGTCTCCGTTAAGATTGACCGCCATTGCTGAAATACGGTCTGGAGGACTATGTTTTGACAGGTAATTAAGTTATCTTAAAAGCTGAAGAATCTCTAATTTCCTCCTAAATTTCATAACCAACCAATAAACAAGTAGGTAAGTAAACCGTTGAAAATCAGCTATCAAAACTTGATCCTTATGATCCTGAACTCTAGGCACGTACAGTTGCGTAAATTTCCTATGTTCGTCAAGTTATTGTTAATAACAATGCACATTGTGGCTGCATGCCTCAGCCGCACAGCTATGAAATTTGCAATGCTTGAAATAACTGTTTTTAGTACAAACCACGGTACATTGGCGACCGACAATCCACCTAATAATAGTATTCTACGAACTTTATTGTTTGACGTCGTCAATGAAGTATTGAATGTTGCTTATCAATAATTGTTTTGTCACAACAGTCATTTTGTCGGTTGATAACTTATGTATCTTTGAATCCTTGGCTCTATTCCTTTTAATACCGGCAGGATTTTTAGTGAAATAGAGTTTTTTGTGTTTTTTTTTCTGTCGATCCATTCTGTAAACATCTCACCGTGAAGTAAGGATAAAATGAGCTGTCCATAGTGTCCACCTTTAGGTGCAATGACAGCTCACATCAAGCTCACTTTACCCAAGTTATCACGGTGAGACGTTTGCAGAATAGCACGGCTGCAGTTTGTCAAACACAAGCGATTTTAATTTAATCTGCTTACAAGATTCTCATGTCAGTAACAAAAGCATTATTATATTCGCTTGAGTATCGCAAAACTGTTGTAGCTCGTTACAAAATAATGTGTACCAATCTGATAAAAATGCTTAATAAAGGCTTGATCTTTGTGTGAAAATTTTAGTTTTTTTCACATCGGAATTCATAATAAATAAGGCCAAGTGCAAGTGCTCCACAATAACGGTATTGTGGTTTTTATGTTTGAGATTTAAGAGAATTCCAAATTGAGAAGATTTAGATTGAGGAGATCAGTAGATATGTCAGCGAGTTTAGTAAGTTTTTCCGTTGTCTTTTACGGTCTGTGCTTTTGCCTAAGAAGCTAAAACCTAGGATATTTCATAAATAGGAACTTGACTTTTATACACAGATCTTGATTAAGTAGTGTGAGAGCCACTGTAATTATAATTAAGTGAACACAATTCTTACGTTCATAAATAAATGCCGGTTACATCATAGGTTACACTTCATATTTCATAATTACTCAAAGCTAAAATAGACAACTTTCAAAGTTTACGAAGGAAACGCATTTTTGATAGTTTTAGACATGACACATACATACATATACTTACGCCTTCTTCCTAAGGAGGTAGACAAAAACTACAGAACGCTACCTAATAAGACTCTTCCATTCCTTCCACTTTAAGCTAAATGCTTGTTTGTTTATTTTTACACGATTTAGATATTCCGACAGTTACAATAATAACTATCCATAACTATCATCTATTTATCTATATTCGTCATTTATTTTCGTTGCTTATATAGTTAGTATGTATGTATCTATGTATCTATTATAAAGCATTTATCTGTGTATCTATTATAGTATAATGTACTTATATATCTTTTATTTGCACCGAAGACAACCCCATTTTATGTCCAGAAAATCACTGTCCATTCCAAGGTTGCCTGGAAGAGATCGCAGTAAGCGATAAGGCCGCCCATTGTATATTTTATAGTGTATTACTTTCTCTTTATGTAATGTATAATCTGGTGTACAATAAAGTATATATAAATATATCAGAATATCTAGGCTCTTCGATCTTATAAAACATTTATTTCGACGATTCTTGATCAAAAATTGAGAAGCTTAAAAAAGTCTGTGCCAATTTTTGAACGGAACACTTAAAACAGACTTGTGCTAAATCACGACATCCTAGCACGAGTAAATACCCACTACACATAATATAACACTTTCGCTTTCCAAGTGTGACGAATCCATTGACAGATGGCGTTTGTTTTAGACAGCGCGCGCGCACCGCACGTCGCGTAGTGCAAACTTAATTGCACTTTCGTTGACCCAGACAGGAAAATAATTGATAAGTTGCTATGTATTTTAATGGGTGGAACGATTGAATGTAAATTTTCAAGACCTTGAAACCTTGAAAGTATTTACTGCTTTTAATTACCAAAGCTTTTTGTGTTGTTAATAGGATGTTTTTTTAAATCGTTTATTCAAATACCTTGTACAAAGTAATACACAATTTTTTCGGTAGTACGTATTATAAGTTAAAAGTGAAGAGATCATTAATTAATAATAGGATAGGACATAATTCAGAAGCTAATTCCATAATTTATTAGGTATTATTAAATAATTTTCTCTTCTGCTTAACTAATGAGTAATGATGAACTTTGTATCACAGGTTACCTAACAATTGCGGCCATGTGTGTACGGGTTGGGGTTTACTATGTAAATAAGTAGGTACTGCTGGTCAAACAGGACACATCACACTGTAAGGCTGTCAATATCCTAACCGATAAACCAATTGAACGTTTGTCCCCTTAAAAACTTTTTCAGGAAGCTTTTGTTAAGTTATGATAAAAACCTTAGTTTTCTATAATTGTTTGAGTTCCCTGACTACTCATATACACATACATTACATATATCGGTCTATTCTGTGATAATCTCGCTATGAAAACTAAGTTCTAACTGAACAGACAGCTGTGCTGCTGGGGAGTTTGTTGCGCCACTTCTTCTTCCCAGCTAAAACACTAGGAAATGGTGAAGGGCGAGCGTTGTTGGGGGACTGTCTTATGTAATTTTGTCGTTCGAAAAGTGCTGATTGTCAGCCTAGTTTGAATAAATGACTTTTGAATTTGAATTTAAGTTGGAGTGAGTTTGAAGTAAGCTGTCATCCCACCTGATGCTAGGAATTGACACTGTTGCCAGCTCACTTCACCTGAGTTTTCACCATAGATGTATTATATCTATGGTTTTCACGGTGAGATTTTTACAGAATACATCGGCTGATGTCGATGTTTATATTAAAGTGTTCATCAAGAAATTACTATAATTCGCCTCCTAGTTGTATATTCTAGGTAGAGTGGTCATGGCTATTTTAAGATTTGCTTTTAAAGTTCTTGCAATACATAAATATTTTAATTTGTTTAAGCATGGACAAGTGACGCATTGCCAAATAATTTATAAATATTTAACACTTTTATGATGCATCACAAAACATTTTATGGCAGTTGTTCCTAGGATATTGTGTGCATTAAGTTGAAGCTACGTGTGCGATCAATCGGTGAGGTTTAGAATATAATTAAATATACTCATAGCCTACGGCAATATGGTGAACAAATTGCTTAGCGATAAATACTTGTATATACAGACGTAAATAAATACGAATACAGTGACATTTCACAAACTTATTTGTTACTTTAGACTTAAGATACGCTCAAATATTATTAATCATTACTCGGTGTCATAATTTGTTAGTTAAAATTCTTAGCAGCTTCAACACGGCTTCACTCACATTGAGAAGATAAAGCGGAGCCTCGTGCCAAATAAAACTGCAAGACAATCAGAATCATAGAGCGATCCGTGGCATGCATACGGGACAAATAAACATAATCACCCTTACAATCAAAACACGAAAGGATGTCCTAGACCTAAAAAAAATTATACATGTGTCATCTACCAACCCGCACTGGGCTCGCGTGGTGGATTATGATCCACTTCCTCTCACTGAGAGGAGGCCTGTGTCCCAGCAGTGGGAACATTGTAGGCTAATTATGCTACCCTTATAAAAATACGTACCTACCTTTATTAAATGCGGGGCAGGTTTTTTTCTCACATTGAAATTTAACCATCAGTGGGTCGTCTGAACGTGCAGGGCATCTAACGATAAATGTACTTTTAATATAACAGAAAAAGTATGTGATTATAACTTTAATGATGCATATTATTACCTCGATTCCATGCACTTAAAACACAATCAAACCAATTAACAACGAATTACAAGGCTATTAATCATTGAAATACAGTCAAATAAAGCATCTACTGTTTACTTTTCCGTGACAATAGTATGACTACCGCCAAATGTATTTTGGTTGTATATACTGTGTTTCAAAATTATTCGATATTTTTTTTTTTAACAAATGGATCAGAAAACCACCTGTGTGATTGATTGAGATTAATTTTATAACCTCAATTTTCGTCAAATATGTTTTTATTACAATTTAATCATGTTATTCAAATAATAATTGTTGGGAAAATTGGCGAGATATAAAAAAGAAATACAGATGAATGTGTTACTAATTTCTTTTGTGAGTGATTGCGTAAGAATTTAACCTGAACAGGATTTGTTTACACTTTCATCAGATAGTGTTAGACCAGACCATAGTTTAGCTGTCTTTTTCAATGGATGTCGCAAGACTAATGGCCGATTCCCATAATATACGGACCGTTCTTGGTTAAAATTAAGACTCTTGTATAGTTTCAAAGATTACCTCCTACATCTACATACAATTTAACAAACTTTGCATAAGTTTGCATGTTCCCACTGCTGGGACACACGCCCCTTGCTACTTGCAAATACCTCATAGCTTTGCATAGTAGACATTCCCATATGGAATGATATCACAGGTAAAATTAGCTTACGAATCTATTTATATGCCCAGTTTGGCAATAAAAAATGCAACCAAAATGATTCCTTTTTTTGTTTATAGGAGCCGAGCATAAGAGAATTCGAGGAGATCAACAGCAAAGATCTACGAGTATTTATTGCACAAGTATTTTCCTATTACGAAACGTACGTTTTGAAGAGTACTGTCAAGATAGTGTTATAACATTGGACAAACATTCGCTGAGGTGCCTGCCCGCGTTAACGACCCGTTATGAATGTGTTACTGACTGACGGAAGAAACTTATATTTTTAAATTGTTCACGTTTACACACGTAACTTTATTGTAATTGTGTAAAAAACTAATTGATAATTTGATAATATTTTGTGCTAAAGTAGTTTGGAACAACAAATCTGATACGACGTATGTAGGTACGTCTCTATCAGATTTGGGAGAAGTTGCAAGTTACTAGCTGTAGTAAGTACATTATGGTTGATTAAATTGGTTTTTGTTGGTATTACAACTGGGCTCGGTTGTCTAGTCTAGGATCCGATCCATTTAAGAGGCAAAACACGTACCTATAAAATATCGCATTAATTAGTTTAGTTGCTACAGCATAAATTACTACAGATTTAATAAGTCAAGGTCCAGTGCCTGCGAAATAAATCGAAATCTTTCTCACGGGTCATCTCGGCCCCTACGGATAATTTCACGATTTTGTAACATATTCGAAAACGGACGATTAACAAATTATAGGCTTCAGTTATGTTTTGATAGTTCGTCCAAACTACACTCGAGAGCAATGAATCCGGGTCACTTAAAGAATCCTAAAAATCTCGGAAACTAAAAATGCTAGGTTAATGCAATAAATTGTATTTAATAGACAATGTAATACTCCTTAAATGAAGGTATTAAAACTTCTTAGTTATTGTAAAGTTATATCATAAAAAAATCAAATTTGAAAAAGGGCCACTTTCGAAGATGGAACTACGAAATTACAGCATTTGGTTTTGCTTTTGTTTGTAATCTGTCATTTATGTGGGTACATAAACCATGTTGATAGTGCTCTATATTCATTATTCAAGCTGAAATTATGTCGCTTACGCCTGAAGAATGCACCAGAATACTTACAATGCTGGAAACCGGCCGGAGTCAGCGCGATACAGCCAGGACTGTCGGTGTGTCGCTGTCAACAGTACAAAGAGTTCTCCGACGTTACGAAGAAACTGGTTCTAACCTACGCAGACCAGGAACGGGCAGAACCAGGTGTACCACAGCACGAGAAGACCGATACTTGGTGAACACCATGCTTCGAAATCGCTTTCTCACAGCAACTGAACTCACAAATCAGTTTCGACGCCTCGGAGGAAGTAACCCAAGTGCATGGACAGTAAGACGTCGGCTTGCTGAATCTAACTTAAAACCCCTTAGACCTGCAAACGGCCCTAAACTGGAGCGTGGGCATCGTATTTCAAGACTAAGATATGCCCAGAGCCACGTAAATTGGAGTATTGAAGATTGGTCAAAAGTTATGTTCTCCGACGAATCAAAATTTATGCTCTACAAGCACGATGGAAGACACAGAGTGTATCGAAGACCAGGGGAAAGATTCAAGCAAGCATGCATCGAAGAAAAAGTAGCCTACGGTGGTGGGTCTGTACTTGTGTGGGCCGGAATTTCTTCTGAAAGTCGCACAGAGCTGGTGATCATAGAAAACGGCTCTTTAACTAGCGTAAGATATGTGGAAGAAATCCTCAATGATCACGTTGGTCCTATTATGGTCAATTTAGGTGAGGATGCTATATTTATGCATGACAATGCCCGACCTCATACAGGTAGGATTGTGAATGACTACCTTCAAGAGATGAACATTACTCGTATGGAGTGGCCAGCGCGCAGCCCGGATATCAACCCGATCGAGCATGCTTGGGACGAGCTAGGCAGATGCGTAAAACAACGAAACCCTCCCCCAATCACGCTTCGTGAGCTCAAAATTGCTCTCACAGAGGAATGGGAGAATATTCCCCAAAATCGTATAAGGAACTTGGTGTACAGCATGCCAAACCGCGTAAACGCAGTAATGGAAGCACGAGGAGGCAATACGAAGTATTAAAATTCAAGAAAATCGTAATAAAGTTCAAAAATTTCATGTTTCCTATTTTTGTTTTAAGGAGAGATCAGCAGTTTTTTTCTTTATGTAATTTTGTGTTAATAAAATGTATGGTGACTCATATTTTTTTTACTTTCATTTAAGGAGTATTACATTGTCTATTAAATACAATTTATTGCATTAACCTATCATTTTTAGTTTCCGAGATTTTTAACATTCTTTAAGTGACCCGGATTCATTGCTCTCGAGTGTATGTCATTAATTGTTATCACTTGTTTAATCTCACATCAACAGTTTACCAATGTATTCAGTCAGTTTACCTTCACATTTTGTAATTATGTTTTGTTACCTACATAGATTCAATTTGTGTCTACATACCTCGAAAATCTATCAAATTAATGTTCCTTGTGATGTAATATTTAGTTGGAGATTGTAGTTGAATTTAGTCAAAATATTAACAAGATTTGAGCTGAATAATGCCTAAGGGCAAGCTTCACACAGCTAGCGTTTCATACGAATATGTACCTTATTTATAGATTCATATTCGTTGCTCTATTTCCCTTATTCGATAATAAACATTTTCCTAATTTTCACCAGAACGTTTTCCCTCATTCCCGAAAGACTGATCAAATCTGTCAGTCAGCTGTTTAGCGGTTATAATCTATACTAATACTTAATTTTAAAGAGGTAAGGTTTGTTGGGGAGCAGTGGTGGCCCAGTTGTGGCTTACGAGTTGTAGGTCTTCGGTTTAAACCCAGGCAGGCGCTATACTTTGTCTAAATAATTACTACCACTCCTCTCAAAACGGTGAAGGAAAACATCGTGAGCAAACCGGCATACCTATCCTAAAACCAACAATTGGGAGACATTTGTGACCCGCACTGGGCACGCGTGGTAGATTATAGTGCACTCCCTCTCGAAGAGAGGAGGCCTGTGTCCCAGCAGTGGGAATATTATAGGCTGATTAAGCAAAGTTTGTTAATTTGTATGTAGGCGGTAATCTTCGAAACGAATCATCCGATTTCTAAAACTGTTTCACTGATAGGAAGCTACGCTATCGCCGAGTGCCATAGGATTTTATATAAAAACACGCGGACGAAGTCGCGGGCAGAAACTAGTAAAATAAATATAGGCTATTTAACTTCGTTTCTGTGGAGTAGTAGACTTCAAGCTTTTTACAAATAATTTAGCGTTAATTTAGTTACAGCAATTTCCAAATCTTATACAGAACCTTGTTATTTTCTTTAAAATTACTGTATGCTTTCTAAATCTTTATGGACGGATTATGAGAATAATTTCTTTCTCTTAATTTGAATTTTTCTATTTTAGAAATGGGTAATAGGCAATTAAAAGCGTATTAATATGAATTTAGATTAAGTCTACGGTGTATTACCTACGGACAATTATTGTTCCTCGTGCATATTTTATTAATGAAGTACCTTGCATAATTTAACTGCATTGTAACTAAAGAAACGTGACTTTTATTATTTACTAAGTATTTAACTTATAACACGAGATTTTAAGTATACCTAAATACAATTTTATACTACACTATCGACCCGCCGCCCCCCGCTTCGCAAGGTTTTTACGACAAAACATCGAGATTTCTTAATTATCTATAAGTTTAATATTAATGTATTATACACATATACGTTCCGGAATACATTCTCGAAATTGTGTAGAAAACCTCATCAAAATCCGTTGCGTATTTCAGAAGAACAACGCGGACATACAGACAAAAGCGAAAAGCGACTTTGTTTTATAATAACTATAGATATAAATGTTCATCCCAACTACCATATTTTACCAATTAAATAATTACTTCATTATTTGATTGGAGCTTCCATCCAATCAGTATAAATCACGAGATTGTTTTTTTACTTAATTTTTAAAATTTATTTATTACTAGGTAAATGCCTACAATTAAAAGTCGTTTTAAGCATGTCAATGTTTGTGTCAAGGACGCTGTTGATGATACTGATTTTCATTTAAATTTAAAATATTTATGAATTCCGTGATCTCACGTCAATTTGATTAGATGCCGCAGATTTTATTTAAAGTTTTACAAATTATTGTTAATAAATAACTCTCGGCTGATACAGATTTGAATATTGATGATGATTGTAATAAGATTAATTCAGAATTTTATTAATTTTATTTGCATTTAAGTCCTAAAAATCAAAATGATTTTGTTTTTCATCCGTGACATTGCGGCGAATCCTGATTTTAGGAATTTGTTTTGTTTGTTTATATCGTGTTGGCAACAGAAAACGAAATAAAAGTATTATTTTAGTAAAAATATAAGAATATGCTAATATTTTGAGTTCGTTTATAAATTCATCATAATGTCGGCAAATTAGCTTAAAACACGTTTACATCCGACAAATGTTTCCATAATTCTTTAAAATAGGTTGCAATAGTCTGTTTGTAAGTATTTGTAACGAGTCCAACCAAGGTAATTTAGCCCCAAGCGTGGGAGAACAGTGTTAATTCTTTAATAATAGCCGTTACTACATCCATATTGTTTTTTGAAGCATAAAATAACGTTTTTTAACAGCTGGGGACTATATTTGACGTATAATTAGATAGCTTCAATAGGTGCTTTATGGTTTTAATATTTAGTTTTTTTTTTTTTTGCAAATTTTAGAATGGATGTTGACCTCTAAAAATAATGTTTATTCGCACAGTATAAATGCTACATTATTATTTTATGGCTAAATTGATATTTAATTTTATAGAGCAGGCATTAATGGCATAAATCTAATCATATTTGTGATGGCTTCTGAGTATAAAGGGAACTATTAATGATTAAGTTTATTCAGCTTGGAATTGCCAGTGATCATAAAAGGAAACTGTAAGGCACAAATCTGTTCAATGTTTGTAATAAAAACGTATTATTAGAATTAACATTATTATAAAGCCATCATATTTCAGTTTACTAGTAAAATAATCTTATGCTAGTATTTCATGTTAGATAATTGATTAGGATCCTTAAAGTAATTTTCATGTTTCTTTAATGGTTTTTGATTCGTTTTTGACCTCGAGCATTAAATAAATGCCTGTATCGATCGAGTTTCCGGGTCTACTCTTCAAAAATGTAGTGTTTAGATAAATATTACAAATGAGTATAACCTTGTCTAATTTTATATTGATAGCTTTTTTATTTCACAAAACTACATCTTGTCATTGATTACTTCCTATGATGAAACGATCGAGTGCAAATATTATTCTTGCAGTCAACTCCT
The DNA here is from genome assembly GCA_914767755.1 of Agrochola circellaris. Taxonomy (NCBI): domain Eukaryota; kingdom Metazoa; phylum Arthropoda; class Insecta; order Lepidoptera; family Noctuidae; genus Agrochola; species Agrochola circellaris. The sequence continues at coordinate 10,397,582 of OU611843.1, forward strand.
CGTTTAAAAGAGTACAAGTCTATTGGTATAAAATGCCTAAAATGTATTTGAGTTAAACGATATAGGTTGAATTGTTACCATTAATAATAAGTTGACCAAAAACATCCTCTTATAACAGATATTTTTTTAAGAGTACAGGTCAACGAAGAGTTCTATGAAACGATGAAGTAACGTTACGTATTACTACAGTCAATGACGAGTTTATTGACTGACTGCTTGTGGTCATATTCATTAAAATCTTCCTCATAGACATAAAAGTCTCAATAGCTTTACATTTCTAAGTAATTACTTACTGATCAAGATAATTATCTTTACATTCATCGATGAATATGTATTCTTTATACATGCCAATATGTGATCACACTAATTACGGAAGCGAGCATACAAACGCTGCTCAATCAGCTAAACGAGATAGTCTTAAATGTGCAGGATTTTGAATTAAATGTGCAATATTTTGACTTAAATGTGCAACATATTTTGACTTAAATTTGCAACTAAACACAATTGTGTGTTAAATTAGATTAATTGTGGGTTTTGTATTTAGTAACTTAATAAATAGGTTCACAATCAACTGATTTACTTACAATTGGTCGGGTCGGTCGAATTTTATCTGTCATTGTTGTTCGCGGGCGGTTCTCACGGAAGGTGCGTTCTTCTCCCGTCACACTTACCTACATTGTGTAGTTACGTAGGAAATGTAGTAAAATTTTAGTGTACTTGGATTATGTTATTTGCAGAATTTACAATGGGAGAAGGTGTTTCTTCATACAAACGACGATTGGATTCTGAAACGTTTACTGAGATTATGTGCGTTTCTTAATGTGGTTTTACATATCAATAACCTATAATTCCTTCGGTTTTACATTCAAACCTATACCTAGATGATTTAAAGAATCATAAGCTTAATCGTAGTTTGTCGAATTGCAGAATATTCTTAAGAAGTATGCCACAATTAAACACAAGACATCTTAATACTTAAAACGACGATTAAATCACAAGCATCCGTTTTAGAAACAAATACTCATGACTTATTAGGTAATTAACGCAAATCATGCATTCCATTCACCAAACAAATGCAATTACGATGTCATTGTTTGACTTTGGCATGAGGGGTAAACGTGCATTAGCACGGTGTTAGCACGTTACCCAGTAACCTGCCTATCGCTTTGTAATCAATGTAGCGGCATGTCAGTGTGCGATAACGTTGCATAAGCGACACGTAACATCTTCGCTTTCGCTACGACTCGACCTCTGACATTACCCGATGGCTGGACCGCTTAGAACATTCTTTTTATGTGATTTATGGTGCGATTGACTGAATTGGGTCATTGCAATTTTTACCCGACAGCAAAGAAAGGGTTATGTTTTAATGGATTGATTATTTGCGAATGTGTCCTAGAATGTTGCAAGCAAGCACGATCATTTCTTAACTTAAAATTACCGAGGTTTTATTCATCTCGGCTACATGCTGAGATTCATTTGTCAATTTATTGTAAATAATTTTTGGTAATAGGTTAAAATTAATAAATTCCATAATAAATTGAGACCTTCGTTTAGCCGCGGGTGGCATTGGTTTGGAGGTGCCATTGATTTGGTGGTTTGGAGTTTACAAATAATGTTGTGTAATGAATTAAATAACGTCTATATTTATTTTGTTTCAGTAAATACCTACATAACAACGGTCGCAGAAGAAACAAATACAAAAGATATTCAAAAAAAATGTAACATTAACAATGGTAAATATCACAGAAATTATAAAAATTGCTAGTCTAAATGTCAAACGACTAACCCGTATCACACTACATTTTGACGTCTCGTAAAATAATAATAATGAATATGATACCGAGCTCGTGGTGCTAAAACTGTCCGTTGCAAGACCGCCTTGGGGGTTCTTATCTCATAAGAAACGTTAGGGATCTATGTCCATCAGCGGCAAATAGGAAGTTATAATGAATACGTACAATACAAAAATAACGCGCATAATATTAACATTTAATGAGATGAGGTTTGTATGAATTCAATATCAAAGGAAGTAATTAATTTTAAAGTTATGTCGACAAATCGCGAAGAGAATACGTTTTGTTTGGAACTTTGTAAGTAATATAAATGCATAGCAGACTACTCCTAGCACATAAAATACACTAGCAAAATATAAAGTTATCGTGTTGTCATCGACATCATTATTTGGCATAGGAATTGTCACAGCTCGATGTGAACCTTCTTAGAATTAAACAAGTACTGAAATCAAGGTCAATAAACTTAAAGAATTTGAATTGAAGATCTTGATACTGCACAGAATTTAACCCGAATGAATTAATAAATAAAATGCACCGATCCCAACGTGGTTTAACCAGACTCGATAAATCGAATGAACCCAATATTTGCACTAGCTCCTGAAGCCTCGTGTTGCATGGGGGATCAGAAGCCATTGCATAGTAAGGAGTAGACCAGGTGGCGTGGTAATAGTAAGGAAGACGTTCCCCTTAGGATTTGGAAGAATTTGCAAACCGTACCGGATATGCATCCTAGAGTAAGCAATGGAATAGTGATGAGACGGGTGATATTTATGTATGAATCAAATTTTTTTTTATGATATCGCCGCTATGTTGGTTCAGGTCCAAACCAAACAGAATTTACCCGCGTATAAATGTTCTTCACAAGTGTTTAAAATCCCATTACATTTATAATCAACACCATGTAGAATTAAGTAATAAGAATTAAATGAAAATGTAAGTTGTTTAACGGGTTTCATTCTATAAAACATTGAGAAGTCATAACGATGTTGATACAACAGTTACTTTAATAACTGTAAGCCAAAAAAAAACTTGATTCTGTTTAAATGGCTTTATTTGAACAAAATTAAATGTCAATGAACGTATTTATGACCATTCCTTGAAGGCTAGCAGTGCATCTTAGTTCCACAAACATGAATAAAGTAGGTAGGTATCAACCGCCATTATTTGCACACAGATGACCAATAATTTTGCATCTGCACTTGACCCAAGTGTAAAATATACTATGTACTGACTGAAATATAATTAAGAAACTCGCTGTATAGTATTTTATAATTAATAGATGGTTTGAACATCAACCCACTTAAATACGCCTTAGTGACTAAGAGAAAAACCTTGGTATAGATTTAAATTTTTCAGTCTAGCTTATTATTTGTTTATTTATAGCGTTGCAGGATTTAAAATAACAAAGCTACACATATGTACATCCATAATTCTATAATAATTATTATATATATATAAAATTATTCTATAATATGCGAAAATAAGTCTGTCTGTCTGTCTGTAACCTTTTCACGCCTAAACTAGTGAACTGATCGTTATGAAATTTGAGAGATCGGTAGTCGGAGAAAAACATACGCTAGTTTTCATGCTGGAAAATTATATATTTAAAAAAGTACACTCAGACGAAATTAGGTATAAGTGCCTAAGAAATTTTGTACTTTAAAAATCTAGTTGATAGATTTTAGCCAATATGAAGGTTTACTATTTCAATGCTAACTAAAACTAACATTGCTAAATTTAAATTGTCTTTTATATAACATTAATGAATATTCAATAAGACGTGTGTAATTGAGTTTCACATGACCCAATACACTAGCAAAAAGCAGTTATACCATCCTTCAACCTTATGACTTAGCTCATACAGAAACATTATAAAAATAAAACTGGACATCTTACACTACGATTAATGTTTTAGGTTTTTAAGACATCCTTCGTGTCGATCTAAATCTGAATTTGGAGAGAAGAGATGTCGAATTGACTTGCATGTCACATTTATCACAGTACTGCAGTGCTATTCTGTAACCATCTCACCGTGAAAACTTAAGTGAAGTGAGCGTGGAGTGAGCTGTCATTCCACAGGGATTGACACTATTGACAGCTCACTTCACTCAAGTTTTCACGGTGAGATGTTTACAGAATAGCATGGCTGTTATCCAAATTAGTGCACTGAATAATATCCACAGACTCCTAATGTGTCGTGAGAGTCATCGTGTATTCTGCAGTTTTATTAAGTGTAGGTATTTATAGTCTCTCAGTATTACAGCAAGAACTAAAACATATATTTTGATTCGACTTGAACTCGACTGCAGAATCACGTTCTAGTCGAAGTCGAGTTTATTGAAATGTTTACAATACTCTCAAATGCATCATTTACCTAGCCTCTTCCCAACTATGCTGGGGTCGGCTTCCAGTCGAAATGGATGCAGCTAAATAGGCTAGGATACTGGAAATAAGTACCCAAGTGAAAAAGCCTCCATCCGTTACCTAATTCTTCCATCTTTTCGACAATTAATTTTGATTAATATTAAAACTTATGAAGATGAAATAGATGAATGACTACAAAAAACTATAGTCAAAAACAAAAACTGCGTAGGCGCAGTCCGGGTCGTAAGATCCGCTGAGCCGAGCATAAAGTCACCATCTTTTTGTGTCCGTCCTCTCAAATGATGCAATGGAGTCTAGAGGTCATCTTGGACACTACAAGTTTCAGACAAGTCTGGGCCGTGTGAAAATAAACTTTATGGCTTATTGCGAGTATCTACTGTTTATTTTTATCTCTGAATGAACAAAATTACCCAGTCAAGCAGTACCTATTATAAAATAACAATGAGGTAGTTAATTGATAATTAGGTATGACGTTTAGGATTTTTGAAATTAATTGTGCGCTATTTAAGTAATAGGAATTTAAGTTTCATTCAAACAAAACTTTTGTTTTCATTCAGTGTAAATGGATGTGTATGAGATATACAGGCTGAGGCGTAAATAAAAAAAAATATGGTGATTCGACCCATTAACGTTGAACCATTCAACGTTAATGGGTCGAATCACCATATTTTTAGCTGTCACATACCACAATTTAAACCGTTTTTTACCATAGGTCTCAGAATAATGTATTTTACACTGCCTTTTCGCTGCCTTTCTATGTAAATTATTTGATTAAAAAACTTTACTTCTTGATTGACACACGTCAATATTAAATAACTGTCTAAATATAATTTTACGTGCTTCCGTTGATTGCATTATTCGTAATTTTATTACATAACGAAAAGCTGTGGGAGTCATCTTTAAATATTATACACAAACGGTATTATTTAAGAGTTCCGTACGTCAAGAATTTTACAATGCGTCAATGGATACTGCGAAAAGTGTAAGTGGTTTAAAGAGCGAAAGTATACGGTATAAATAGCTCAATTATACCCACTTTAGTGTTGAATAAAAATTACTGTTTACAATTGCTAATTGTCTAAGTAAATTGCTTTGTTGGTGAGTATCCTATTCGCCGGGTGTATTTATCTTTTCACGCAAACTTAGGCACGTTTCCTGTTCAGATTAAGGTGCAGAGATTGAATGAAGAGCGATGATATTGTCGCACACATCACTTTTTGTATAATATGAGCTTAACGTGTTCGCGGTAAAAAAAACGGAAGTGTTTTTGCTCATCCGATTTTCTTTCAAACGGTTACAAAACACGCAGTAGGTATATTTTTAGATAACAAGGCTACTTTTAACTATTTATTTAGTTTGTATAAAACATTTCTAGAACCAGTTAGGTGAGATGCGGGATTCTGATTAATTGCGAGCTTTTTTCTTTAGATTTAGCGAAAAACTTCGTTCGATACAACGATAAATTTACCGCTAATTTATAAAAGCTACCTGATAATTGGGTAATAAAAAGATAATTCCATTCGGTCACAATATTTGAGAGAGGTAACAAATCACGACTTTGAGTGACAAATAAGCCACTGTAATGTCATCATTATGTTAAACGGCCGCAGGCACTGGGCCGACCACACTTTACCGCATAGATTGTGAGGTACTCGTACAATACGTCGATCTATTGTTATATACGTACACCGGATAAACTACCGACAATATGCATACGTCAATGTTGGATGTAAGAGTAAGCGTCGACAAATTAGAAGTTCAACTTGAAATATTTGCATTTTTGTCTACAGCTCTCATCAAATCGGCACATCCTGTAAATAATACTTGCCGTCCGTTCCCTATAAATCAATATTTTTATATTCTGAGCTTGTGTGTGGAAACCGCGGTGACTTGATAGGTATACAAACAAAATTGTGTTTGTTATTCTAGTTTATTGTCTTATGAAAGTCTAAATTTTTTCAAAAAGCTCTTTAAAATATTACTCATAGCTGTCGATAGAATAATGGTGGTCTAAATAATGAACAAAAACAATTTTGTTATCAACTAAACTAGGTTTTATAAGTCTCCCTAGGAAATTGAGTTAAAGTAAACAACTGACCAGACAGATACAAATAATCTTGTAACCCGTTCACAGGCAAGTAATAACTCTCGTGTAATCAAAACACATGATGGACGGTCACCGCTACCGGACGGCAGTAGGACCGCTGCCCCGACGCAACCCATTGTTGCGTAGCTCCAGGCATATCTCTCATCTCCACTTAATGAACTCCGCCGTACGAATAGTTAACAAGCTAGATTCAGGTCACTAGTGCCATCTCATTTAGATATTCTGGCTGTTTTTAATGCGATCTTGGCCTCTTTGGAGTTATGCCCAAAAAAAGCATTCTGGTTTTTAAACCTAGGTTTTGCAATCAATGTCTTTGGGATTTTTTTACTTAAGCTATGTCCTTGTCTACGTATAGAATTCTAGTTTTTAGGTAGTCTTTATCGATAGACGATCCTACTTAATATTTTCTGTAGAAACTTTTCCTTGTTTTATACATTTAAATCAAGGTAATTTTATGTTAATGATCTTGAGTAACCTCTTTGATTTTATTTAGCGCTTCTGCCCGTGACTTCGTCCGCGTGAAAATTCTTTCATAAAATATATTCTATGACACTCGGCAATACTGTAGCTTCGCAATAATGAAAGTTCTATCGCAATCGCGATTAACGGTATGGCAGCGCAAAAAATACGAACAAACAGACGTTGATTTTTATACTCGTACATTAGAAGATAAATTAACACATCTTTAAAGATTGACCTAATACAATATTATTTTGAATGACACCATCTATTTCATAATTTGAAAGGAAATTGTTTGTGCAATCTTTATACTATGGCGAGATGACCACAAAAGTGACTGGTAAATTACGATAACCAGACAGTATTCTAGTAACTGAAAGTGGAAACTATGCTAGCTCGTGCATCAATAACAGGCTCTTCGCCTTGTCAAAGGTCGAACAAGTGGGTCTAACCTTAGTACTTTCTTTTATTATGGATGAACGCTAAGTATAAACTTACATATTGCTTGGAATGTGTTCTTATGTAAGATAAATGACATACGCATAGTAAAGATGACTTAATAATGTGATAATAATACGCACAATATTTTATACCCATATGTAACTCATTCTACGAACGTTATCCGTTGTACGTGGATAAATATTTTATACAAATCTGAGTATTCTACATATTCTTTACCGGAAAGAGCTAATTATGTGCGTATTATTTAAACTGTTGTTATTATAATTTAAATTAATAATTTGCGTCTTAATTACAACAGTTTTTACAGGAATTAACAGGCAAAGTTAGAGTAAGTATTTACACCGTTAACGAGGCAAGATAAGTAAAGTGTGTCAGTTAGTTAGTTCCCACGAAGAATCTGGATGGCTCAATAGATTTTGATAAACAAGTTATCAAAAGATATGGCTTAATCCCACGTGAAAAACTCTAATTAAAATGTTGTGTTTATAGATACAAATTAACTAAAATGGATGACCCCGAGATTATAGTATTGGCCGGCTTCGAACTTATTTGGGTTTAGAACCTGGCAAGTACCAAAATGTTGTCAATATTTCTTACTTATCTAGGACAACACTGACTTATGATGGAGCAAACCTGAAGTTTCAATTGTTATAATCACCAAAAAGTTGTGAATTAGCGTGGTGATGAATGTTCGCTCCTCCTCTGAAATAGACCTTTGCTCTGAGGTGAAACAAATTACAAACAGATATCATTATCCATTTGGTATCAGGATAGATCATCTCCTCACTCAAATGTTAAACCATTTAGGTCGATTTTTCCACTAAGTACAAACTGTTATATGGGCTTGGCATTTAACATGTAAACTCGGTACACTGTGACCTCCTTCATTTTCCATCGAATTGAAATACTTCGTAGGCGTAGACGCAATGTGTCGTAGTAATAATAAATTGCATAGTAATGACATCCAAAGTACCATATATATATAAAATCAAATAACACTAATGCAATTTTGATGCGTAGACGTTTTACGAGTAAATATTTAATAGTGATTTCGCAATAGTCTCTTTAGACTGTATCCAATTCCTTTTAATATTCATCACGGTACATCTTCGATACGTAACTAAAGGTCGGATGCGCCGGCGCATGAGACAATAGTGGGTGCATATATTCACGTGCACGAGTTAAAAGTCGATAAAGCTCGGCTTTTGATGTTTATTTATAAAGGGTTATATACCGCGGGGTATTTTGGTTAATGGAATATTTTTTAGTTAAACACACAATATAACATCACGCTTGTAATCCCCGGAGGCTAAGGCAGTGGTGTACATATACTAAACCCACATGTCGCTAGTTATGTTTAAGTCACATGTAATAAGCGGTGAGCCTATTACCATCTGTTGGGCACAGATCTAGCCTCCGTGCTGCTACTGATGAATTTAAAGTTATTTGTAGGATAGACTTCGTTATTTACTAGACTGACTATTTAGACTTTTAATTTGTGTCAAGTGTGGATTCGTCTTTTTGCGATTAATTCAAAAATTTACTGACTTAAACTATAGAACTAAGTCAGATAGACCTGTTTCTGGAATATCTCAACCAAGTTATTTCGCTTTCGTTAATTCGTAAATGGGTCATTTTAACATAACATTTCGTAACGACAATTTTATCAAACATTGAGTAATCAAAATGAAAAGTGCGTAATGATTTTTTTCACACAAATATAATAAGTGTGGATTTAACCTAGTTACTCGGGTCACCGGCAATCATGCACGCGATAAAGGGCTCCAAATGTCGAGATACACGCGAATTTAACAAATGCTTCATAAACCGCTAAATAAATAATAAAATTATGTCTTAATACTAGTTCAGTCGCAAATTCTGAAAAAATACTGAACCAATTTTTTTTTCAAACACCATACAATAATATTTCTATGACATGTCTTGTACATTATCTAATAGTATATCTACTGGAGCCACGAAGTAAATATAATACAGAATATAACGTTTAACAAAAGCTTGCAATAATAATTTTAACAATGCAAGCACTATTCTTCCTTCCATAGTTGTTCCGGTTACTATTGCGGACGTTAGTAGGCGGCGCAGGAGTGTTCCATCGTAATCGTATGTCAACGCGCCGATTGCGCGTTGATGTCTTTTTGATGGGCGTACGTACTTCGATCATTTATTTCCGAATTTTGAGGAACTGAGCTGATAATTTTACTTTTTATTGTTATTGTGGGCTTGAAACTTTATTGTTACTAGATTTTTAGGAAATAATGAGATAAAAAATATTTTTAGCAATAGTTTTTTTTTTTTGTGATATGATGTGTAAAAGTGTATTTAATTAACCTGGAGACAATAACCTACATTTTTCATAAATCTGTCGTTGAAATATATCTAAACCTAAAGAAAAAATAATAAAAATCAAATCAAAAGAACTCACCTTGCACACAAGAAAATACACGACACTACGTCACTCACACAAAAATGTATCAAAAATCAAATATGAATTAATGTCCGTTAGGCGCGCTAGCTGGGGTCAGAGTGCGCATGCGTGTATCCGCGGTGTCATCCCGCGACTCACGCGCTCGCACAGTGAAAGTGCTTATATAGCCTTTTAGTTGCAAGCGTGCACGTAGTGACGTCACACATCGCCTGCAATGGATTTATGGGCGGCCGAAACAATGAGATGAACTTTGGGCGAAGCTTCGCTGTTTTTTTTTAATTACTTATAAAAGCTCCAGAACGGCAATGACATAGTTTTAAATGAATGATCTGTTAAATATACTTATTTTGTTCCAAAACATGAATAAGTTGTTAGCTTCAGTACGTGCATATTTTATGGTCTTCACTCTATAAGTAATTTTGTGTTGACTAAGGACTAAGGAGTTACTTTACATAATTTAAAATGTTCCCAACATATTGGCTATACGTATTAGGACTAATTCTTGTTGGTATGTTTTGTTCAATTCATATTATTTATTTAAAATAGGTCTCATACAATTAAAGTCGAGCTATTTGAGTTTGAAGTCCTTCATTCATCCATTCATGTTTTTTTATGTGTTTAAATATTGCTAAGTAACTACAACTACCTTCTTAAATAATAATTGTTTATTATAATGTTATATGATCCTAAAAGGGCAGGGTTTTTAGAAATCCCTGTCGGCTCGGCCAAGAATACACCTAGCCACATAGGTACGTTTTAAAACTAATCACAGTATTCGTTTTCCATTTTATAAAAACCGACTATGATATGGCGGCATATAATAATAATAATAAATTTTATTTGCCACAAAAACAAAAATACAGATGGGAGCCTAGGTGATTCCTTATGAAATAGGTACTACACATTGTATAAATCTAGTTCTATGTTAAATCTAAACTCAAGTATTATAACCCTGCCTCTTAAACTAGGTAACCCTGTATCTTAAGGGGACTACAGGACCTAAAAGTGCCTAAACGCAAGTTTTATAATGCCTAAAAGAATATGATCCACTGCAGTAAACAAAATCAGAAAAATATATGATATTCTTCAGGATATATGCTAGTATGATAGTGTGTTGAAAACATAATACAACTAATTTGATACGATAGAAAAAAATCATGAAGATACCTCTAAAAATTTCTTTTAACGATTAAAAATCATATTAATTTACATGCAATCATTCTGATTTTTTGTCAGATTATTCTACAAGCTACATACGAGTATTAGCATAATAGTGTTTTAATTTTCCAGTCCAATCAATAGATTTTCTGTAAATCGCTAACTGCTTCATATTTTGCAATAAATTACCTGCGTCGTGTCATCGCGCTTCTCTTTCATTTCTATGCAGTCCGACAGTGACCGCACTTTAGCTGTTGTAAGCCTTTTAAGAGACAGTATAACATATGTGACGCCGGTTCGTCTCTAACTCATCCGCCGGGTAAATATTAGATAAAGTCCCACTGCGAGTCAAAAACATCTTCTCATATAATAGACTACCTTCTGCCCGGGACTGCGTCCTTCTTCTTCTGTCTTGAGAATATATCCTATTGATATTCGGCAATACTCGGCTTCCGATTAGTTAAATCATTTTCGGAATCCGGTTAGTAGTTCCAAAGATATCCTCTACATATAAACTCACATAATATTAAATTGTACCTAGAAAAGTCACAAGATCAACATTTCTGCTGGGGAGTTTGTTGCGCCACTTCTTCTTCCCAGCTTAAGCACTAGGAAGTGGTGAAGGGTGGGCGTTTTTGGGGGACTGTCTTATGTTATTTTGATGTTCGAAAAGTGCTGATTCTCAGCCTAGTTTGAATAAATGACTTTTGAATTTATCATTTAAGACCACCAATTCCAGGTTTATTTACCATGTCTGCCTTCACCCCGAGTCAGTAGCACGTATAGTAGGGAATCAGTCAGTTTCAACTCGACTTCGTGCTGGAGAAGCGGGTCCTCACACTGGTAATTGGTTTGTAAGTTGTTTTGTGGTGTGTGTCTTGATCCTCTACTATAATCACGGTGATCACGACCACAGCACGTGTAATCCAAATGCGGAAGGAAAAAGAAACAAATTATAGTTAACTAGTTTCTGCCCGTGACTTCGTCCGCGACCCTATAACCTTTCTCAAGAATTGGGCTATCCAATGCATAAAGATTTTTTGAAATCTGACTGGTCGTTCCGAAGATTAGCAATCTGTCGATCGATTCTGTAAAAATATCACCGTGAAACTTAGGTGAAGTGAGCGTGAGCTGTCAGTAGTGTTAATCCCTAGCATCCTGTCAGCTCACTTCACGCTCACTTCACCTAAGTTTCACGTTGATCTTTTTACAGAATCGACCGACAGATTCAGAAGATTTCATGACCTGGACGACCAGATACAAATCAGCAAATTCTCAAAACTATTTATTTTGAATTTTCTTATTCTTGCACTTGCCCCATGGTACTTGGGGTAGGTGCTAAAGATTTTTTATCTTCCATTCTCCCCTGTCAGCCGACACTAAATAATCATCATCTGCCTAGCCTTTTCCCAACCATGTCAGGGTCGGCTTCCATCGCGCCCCTAGTCGCCGCAGAAGACGCCCCGGGCGTCGGGAGTCGCGAGCCGACTTCCGGCCACCGTAGGCGCGGGCTTGCGGACGGTGAGCAATGGGTAGCTCGCCGTCCGATAGGGACCAGGCCCGGGTCGACGGCGCGTTGTGTTCCACGCGCGCCTCAAAGAGATGTCAGCACCAACTGACGGGGTCCGGAAGGGCCAATGCCTGCCGGGGTTGCGGGTTTTTCCGAAAGGGATATCGCGACCCCGGCACACAGGCAACGGAAGGAACACGGGTGGGTTTTAGTCAGTAAAAGTCTGACACGCCCTCCCGCTCCGCCCAGAGCGGGAGAAGTTATTTGATAATTTCCCACCGTCAAAAAAAAAAAAAAAAGGGTCGGCTTCCAGTCTATCCGGATGCAGCTGAATACCAGTATTTTATATAGAACGACTGCCTACCTGACCTTCACGACCCAGTTACTGGTTAATACGATACCCCTTTGGTAAGACTAGTTGTCAGACTTTCTGGCTTCTGACGACCCGTAACGACTGTCAAAGATCCACGAATGATAGCCGGGACCAACGGCTTAACGTGCTTTCCGAGGCATGGAGGAGTCTTGGTACGTAAAGATGGTAACCCATCTACGGACCAACCCCGGCAAGCGTAGCTTAATCTGACGGATCGACCTGTGCGGCTGTTAGCCACGAGCTCCTCAACCACGTCTCTCCTCATCCGCCGTCACTCAGTCATCACTCCTTCTTTTCATACATATCATCCCTAACCAAATTTATTTTGAATATGGTCCTGTAAATCTGGGTATACTCGTATAACAGCTATGTTGTAATATTGACATTTGGCAAATTCTGCTAAACGGGTCAGGCTACCCTGAATATTTTCTTAAGGAAAATAGGTAATATTATTAATACACTGCGAAAATCGCAAAAAAAATAAGATTTTACGATCAAAGTAATACTTGGATCGACTCTGTGGAATCTTTATTTATTTATTTAGGATGTTCAACAAAATATGTACACAATACATGACACATAATTAAAGGGCAACATCGGATATTAAGTAAGTGTACTCCTTCACTTATAGGACACCACAGCATGCACAATAAAGTTAAAAACTAAGCTAACAAAATTAAAACATGAAAAATGGTAGGAACGTAAAATAAATTTATAAACAACATTTAAAAAATTAAGCAAATATAACATTTAAAGATACTTAAATTAAATTAAATCTAATAAGCATTTATTATATCTGGCTGGACAGAGACTCGCAGATGTCTAAGTTCGTAGTTTTTGCTAACATGTTATATTACCTACAAAGTTTTGGTACAGCGGCGTAATGACCGAGGTTAGTTTTTGAGCCAGGAATGTAAAATAAATTGTAGGTATGTGTTATGCCTGGGAATTGATTGTTGATCTGCTCTGAGAGGATACGTTTTTAAAACTACACATCAGTTTACGTTTAGTGAAAATGGAAATCATTATAGGGAAATTGTACATAGCATAACGCCTGTATTCCCGAAGCGCAGGCAGTCGTGTATACACATTTCGACACTAATGTTTAAGTCTTATGTAATAGGGGTCGAGCCTATTACCATCAACCAGGTATACATCCAGACTCCAGGCTGCTACTGAGAAATTCTGAACCCAGGACCTCATGCTCAGCAGTAGCACTTGCGAGCACTGGTCGAATCATCTTTAGTTGGTCAAATCATCACCTCGAATAGTTGCTCAGACACAGCTCTAATCGAACCAAAATTGCATTACACTGTATGATAAATGATTTTCGTCGTGGTCATTAACCCGGAAAATTGACAGGCAAAACGAGATTAATACATTAAGACAAAGGGTCCTATTGATCCAACCCTACAATGCTCAGATGAAGATGAAGCAGATACCATCTCATATCTTCCGAAGTGCGGGTTTCACAATATCATATTACACATGTAAATGATTAATCGATGTATTGTGCTACCGACTAACATACAAAACAGTTGTATAATAAGTTCGTGGATGTAATAACATAGACAAAGGCTGAAAGTGCGAAGTGCGTTTGGTCATTGGCCATATTAGTTGTCGGGTTGATATTTAAGGTCAAGCTATTAATGATTTGGTCTTATAATAGCAAATGTTACTTAAGGCGAAGTTACCCGTGTTGTAAGTGCATGTTTAAATTTTGCTGTCCCTATTTAATTGAAGTGTAAAGTGATGGCCTGAAACACAGATTTGAATAAACTTAGATCGGGCGGGTCGTTACCTAACATTCTAATTCCGAAACATAATTACCTGCACCTGTAATAAAAATATTTTGGTTTTACATAATTTGTATGGGAAATCTTACTACTATTGGCTAAATGTACCTACCTTTTTTTGTTAACGTTTTCTACACTAATATTATAAGGAGAAAAGATTTGTAACTATTTAAGTTTGTAATGAATAAACTCAAAAACGATTGAACTGATTTAAAATTTTCTTTCACCAGTTGAATGCCATGTTATCACTGAATAACATTAGCATTTTATTTGAAATAAGATTAGACATTTAATTAAACCTTTTTTACAGTCTGTTTATTTTGACTTCAGTTACAGTAAACTAAGGAATAGAGATTTCTATTAAGGCGTAGGGAATAATTTCTTTATAAATAATTTCGAAGATTTTCAAACCTTAATAAAAAAAAGTTCTAAAAATGATTCCTATTAAAGAAATAAAGGAAAAAAAATATTAAGAAAAAACTAATTTTAATATTTTTTTTAAATCATTTTATTTTTATATAATTAAATATAAAAGCAGAATAACTAATACAGTTGGTATTGTAACCACTTTTTTGCTTTTAATGCCATCTTTATGCCTACAGTATAGAAGTCAAAATCGGTTGACTGGACTGTAAACAAGGTTTGTTTAAATGCCTAATCTCATTTCAAACGGAGTATAGCTAGATTCATAAAAATGTCAAAAGCCGCTGGTATAAAAAAAAAACAAGGCTTTTATGTAAAGTTAAGGGCATTTTTTGACTCGCATATAAGTTTAAAAGTGGAACGCGTTATGTGGTTAGTTCATAATTCGTCAGGTCAATCAGAGAGATGATAAAGATGATAGCATCTTTTCATCAAAGCATTTAACTTAAGTTTTGCAATTTATTTCGGCAACCCAGTGTCACGTGGTATCGAAGAACTTCATATCTAAGCAGTTTGAAAACAAAATCCCGTGAACATGATGACCACATCTGTTGCCGGCGCGGTGCTATAGCCGCCGAGCGCTGCAAGCAGAAATAGTCCTTATGGTGTATAGATATGAAATTCTTCGATGATTCTTCTTCATAAGTAAGCAATTAAGCATTATTACATAACCAGCCTATAATGTTCCCATTACTAGAACACAGGCTCCACGCTGTGAGACGGAGTGGGCCGTAATCCACCACGCAGTGCGGGTTGGTAGATGTCACATGTATTTGAATTTTCAGTTCTAGCACATGCCGGTTTCTACACCGTTTTTGAGAGCAGTAGTGATAAAAATAAATTACACAAAGTGAAGCGCCTGCTTGGGTTCTAACCCACGACCGTACTCGTAAGTCGGGGCTGATCATTATTATGATTAAATAGTAGTTTTTCCAATAATAATTGTAATATTCATAAGATGAAGTCTGTCTGTTTCTTCCGGATTCGTTTATTGTTAAACCGGAAAATAATTCAAAATAATAACATTTTTAAACGACTGAAATAATGGTAATAGTTAAATCTAAACGATGTTCTTAATTTTACATGGCGATAACATCTGACCTTCTGCGGTCAAACACAGTTTTAACCAAATGCTCTAAAACCACGACGCTGTGGCCCTGAGAATTCAAGATGTTCATAAAATTTAACTAGAAATATTTGTGCTGTTTTATAGGTACCTAGTACTACAGTTTAAAATTGTAAATAGGAAATTAATTTTGAAGAAGATAGTGTTGACATTTAAAAGAGCAATTAATAATTTAATTAACCTTCAATGTTTCTGCACATTAGATATTGGTAAATTAAAATTAATTACAACAGCTGGGGAAGATGTTGTTTGCATGGAAATATGTAGAGTCACACAGTTTCACTAATAGTTCTATCATTATTTTAATTACCTACTGTGTACAAATTCAAAACGCAATCTTCAATTACTGCTATCAATATATATAGAAGGAGAAACTGACTGTCTGACTGACATATCAACGCAGAGCCGAAACTACTGGGACTAGGATCGTGAAATTTTGCACACAGCTTCCTTTTATAATGTAGGGGAGCATAAGAAGGGTTTTTTTTAAAGGGATTTCTTTTGTATGAAAAATCTTATTCCTCGAGCTAATAAACTTGACACAAAAAGTACTAGGTTTACATGAATTTAAGATAGTGTTCCAATCATTAGCCGTTGTGCACAATTTCTGAGCAGTAACCTCACAAAAAGTACTAGGCTTACATGAATTCACGGCAGTACTCAATCATTATTTTATGCTACTAATAGGATTTGGATGACAGACAGATAATTTATAAACTGGATTAACACATAGGATACTTTTTATCCCAGTAGTACGTTTCCATGGGATTATTTCCGACTTCCACGCGAGTTAAGTCGCGGGAAAAAGCTTGTCTGTGATAAAAATATAGAAATAATGAGACAGAGTTGAAATATTAATGTAATAGGTACACGCAACACCCGTAAAATACTTATCTCACTATTTTGGTAATCTCTCTCTTTACTAAATAATAGTCATGCCATTAGTTACACGACTTTGTTCAATAAACATGAAATGTTAATGTTGAACAAACCGATGTTCGTGTTGATTTAAATCGGCACGAATCAGTTTTATATCTTATCGATATTGAAATTCATCTCGTTCCGTTTAACAATCGAACGAAAAATGTTTTGCCAAATGGAGGCAGACCCGACCTGTTGTGTTGTAAACACTTATAGCGAGTGGGGTCTTTGGTAAAGTTTCCAGGTTATTTTATTTCATAGGACGAATGTAATGAACAAATATCCCTATTTTCCACGACGACGTCGACGGACGAACGCTTATTAGTACCTACGCTTAATGACGGAACACAAAAAAAAAAATTGTTACAAAAAATTCTTTGATTCTCTTTGAAAATGCATCATCGTGTTTAAATTTGATTCAATTAGTAATTAGCATCGACGGGCTGTCTGACCCGTGCTGTCTTTTTTTGTTATTATTAACGATCTATCTCACATGTTTTATAAACTTTAACGTTTAAAAATCATAAATAATGATATTTCTTCATATCATAAAAGTGTTTCAACATCCGGACAAACTTATTGAGGTTATTGTGATATTTCTGTTTCTATTTTGTTTTATTCTTTAATAAATAAATAAATATATCCCTAATTGGGTTTCAGATATAATGTTGGTAGTGACTTTAACGGAAAGTAGATGATGAGCTCCGGGACTCAAGGAGCCAAAGGAAGACACAAGAAAAACCTTTGCCCTACAGCCTGCAGTATAGTTAGAGCATCCCATAGCAATAAATCAACTTAAAATGCTAATGAACATGATGAAAATTAAAATGATGATGATGCTTATAATGCTATTGGGTTAGTAGATAATTTAATAACTGTGATCAAACGATGACTTCTTCATAAATAAATTAACCTGTTCATTAGCCCACGTGTGCACGGACGTAATAAAATCGCAGCGGAATAAAAACGCCTAATGCGATTTTTTCCGGCCTTCGATTTTTCGCGTCTGTGTGAGCACAGAACTTCGTATGTCGTATTCATTCAACACTCAACGCCGAGCGTTGAAAATCGAACACCACGCGATAAAATATCGCGGCGGGTAAAAACCGCAGCCGTGCAAACAGATGTACTGCTTTCTATTTGTTCCATTCCAAGCGCGGCACGCGATTTTATTCCGCGCGATTTTATTACGTCCGTGCGTACGTGGGGTTATGGATGTTGGTTTTAAAAAAGGCTTAGCAATTAGTGGTCGTAGAGTATTTTATGTGCAAGCCTTAAAGTAAAGGACGATCCTTTACATATCAAGACCGTGCCGTGAAAAATCTTAAATTCAGCCTCATCTGATTAGGCTGCGAGCTGACCCCAACACAGTTCGGAAAAGGCTCGGCTTACCTGATTACATAGTAATGAGTAGGCGCTTCAGATTGTGACGATAAAAGCTTGGGTAATACCGAAGATTCGGAAAAAAACAGGCTTATTAACAATACGCTACATTTTTTAAACGATCACCATTATCCATTTAGTCAATTTATTAATGTCTGAGATTTATGAATGACTGTGACATTTAAAACCTACATAATATGGGTGGAGTTTTGTGGTGCGATTTAACACGTTTTACGATCGACGCATCGATGATGAAACAAACTACAATATATCCTCAATACTATTGGCAACATACCTCGCATCAGACACTAAAATTTCAACCATTTATTCAAAACTAACTTTTGCTCTCGGCTTCGCCCGTATGTAGGTTGAATATTATTCCTCGGGATAATAAGTATCATATGTCTAAACCTAGGTCATGGTCTACCTGTGTGAAATCTTTAAGTACTAGCTTCCACCCACGGATTCGCCCGCGTGGTACGTCGATAAAAAGTAGCCTATGTCCTTTCCTAGGGTTCAAAGTATCACTTTAATAAAAAAAATCTTCAATTTTGTCAAAATTGGTTCAGCCGTTTAGCCGTGAAAGCGTAACAAACAAACAAATAAACTTACATTTGCATTTATAATACTAAGTATGGTTATGGATTATTTTGATGCTGTGCTAAAGTTCGGCTCGTATTTCTGGTCAGACCAACTTTATTTAGCTATGTAACAATGAGCTTTAAATCTGAGCAAACTTAATATATTCAGATAGGTATACAAGATATCTAGCACTGTTTGAGTCATAGCAATTTATTCACTCATTCGATACAAGTTTGCTCTGCAGATACAATTATTATAGAACTGGAATTACTCTAGGCTCTAACGTTTATACAAATTTATTAATGTAAGATATTACATAAAGTACTGGGAGTTCATTCAGCTTAGCGGCAGGCTTTGATTTATCTTTAATTGATGGTCTAGTGAGGGAAGATGTATCACGATTCTTGCCTCATTTTAACAATGCAATTATTTGTATTCGAATATAAAAAATAAGTAAACGTTTTAAACTTACGACTAGTGATTCAAATTCGGATTGAGGATATAAAGTACCACATATTATGGTTGAGCTAAATGGTGCTGATCCATACGTCATGTTCGTGAACCATCTATAGGGACTGGTCATCTCTTAGCAGCCATGGCTTATTTTAATATATTTTTGAATTTATACTTTTGACGCTTTTATCGTGCACGTCTTTCTACATCGTTCTCACATGTATAATTTAAACTTGAATGATGTAACCAATATTTTGTAGCAATATTTTGATTTAAAAGAGTGTCCGTGGAGTTTCTTGCTCATCGTTCTTCTCCATAGGTACCTACTACGCTTTGGAATGGGCAACTAGCTTAATGTTTCTGACTGACCGACTCCTTGACAATTCAAAAGTGCCTGTACAGTAGTCCTGTTAATTAGAATAAATGCTTTGAGTTTGAGTTTGAAGAAAATATCCGACAATGGAGCCACGGGCACTGCTAGTATTATCAATTCACCATAAACGTTGAAAGTCCTCGAAAAAATATATAAATTCGATGCACATTTTAATTCTTACAGAGTAGTTCATGTGAGAAACATTGTTGTGAATCTCGTCAGCCTTTATGATGTACTAACACAAAGACCTTGTGTTTTATGAATATAAGAAGACGAAACCAATGAACGCCGGCTATTACGAGAAAAATGTCAGACAATTACTATCTCAACGTTAGCCAATAATAGGTTGAATCGTGTGTTAAATATCGGTGTGTGATGTCCGAATGATATTTCAGTTTGATCAGACACCTCGTTATAGTATTTTGGTTCAATAATAACCGTTATTTCTTCATGTAAGTTACCGTTTTGAGTGGAGCTCAAATTACACATGGATTTTGCAAAACATACAATGATATCTTGTAATTTATCCGTTGCTTTAGCTGGTAATGACTCAATATTATTATTTATATCAACATAGTTGGGTGATTGATCTTCATTTTGCCTTTTACTTTGTTTACAATGTTTCTATGGCTGATGGTCTTTCTTGTACTCGTAATGATTATGATTTTAAAGCTTATAATACTTACGAAATGTAATTTATGTCTTGTGCAAAATTTGTTCTGTAGTGCTAGAGAGCTTTTTATGAAGGAACACTTTGTTTCTAGGCGTTATTACTATTTCTACGAACAAGCAATTGGCAGAATGATACCACCATAATGTACCATATTCTGACAAATATATGATTATGATTATGCAGTTTTGCTGTGCTCCGGTTTGAAGAGCATATAGGGTGTTGATGTAATTAAGAACTACAGAAATGTCAGCTTTGTTTCAGGATGACGTATTGTCATCGTGCGAGGCTTTTGGTATTGCTGATGTCTAAAAGCCGCTGTAATCAAATAGTTACTACAGCCTATTGACCACCTTTAGATGCCAACATAAAACAAATACGATATGTTTAAATAATGTTGTACTCTAAAACTCAGGTTGCACGCAAAGTAATCAATCAAGTCTTGCTTCTTCAACACACGTTCGTTTCCGTTATCAGAAAAGCATCGATCACGCATCAGGATCTAAAACACCCTGATGTGATCGTGCGATGATGTAGTGTGCGTGCGCAGTGTTTGTAAATAAATAAAATAAAACAGTTAATTATTTAGAAGCTTTTACATCATGCTTGTTTTCCCTGAAGGGTTATGCAGTAGGGGTACTACCTATATACCCATTTATTCTTCTTTACCCATTTTTTTCACCAGTTAGTTATGTTAAAGTTTTTCCATGTAGGAGCGAGCCTTTTGCCATCAATCGGGCACAACATCCTCCGGGCTGCTACTGAGAAATTCCTGACGGAAAATCCCAATAACTCATCCCAACATGAACATCGGACCAGGACTCAGCGTCACTCTGTGGTGGCAGAGTGACGCTAAGTCTAAGTGAACGAACGAAGTTGTGACTTCAAAAAATTATAGTCATATTGGCCATTTTCAGCGGATTTTTCTCTTAAAAGTTTATCCGGCCCTCAAATACGTTTATATTAACATTTTCTACCTATGTTGGCCTAGGATTCCAGTTTCACAGAAGGTTGAATATAATTTCCCTTGTGTAAAAAAGTAAGGTGAACCTTTTTTCTACCTAAGCTCTTGACATTTCAAGCTCCTTCACGCGTATTTATATGGAGTACATGTATAATTACTGCCTAAGGCTTATAATGTTTTGTTTTTACGCCACTTATCCGAAGACGCACGCAGATGATGCCATAAAATGAAATAATACTAACAATTATTATTATTTTACATTCGGTTTTATAAGGTATATGATATGTTAATGATATAATGTAGTAATTATTGTCGTATGTGTACATACTTAACATTCTTGTCGCAACATGTTGTTAAGCTTCTAATGACGCTAATATGATAATGGTAATAATTATTTCTAAACAAATATGGACAAGTTAGGTTGTGTTGAAGAGCTACTGGTTATAAATAGTACCTACTGATTATAGTTGGGTACCGTTGCTGTTACTGTTAGCCCGTATCATCCCACTGTTGGGAAAAGGCCTCTCCCCATGACTTCCAGTGCTTGCGATCTTGGGCTAAAGTGGACCACTGGTTGTTTGGTACCTTGACTTTTTCATGGCGTTGTATCTACTACTGTAATTTTAAAATTCAAAAGTCATTTATTCAAACTAGGCTGAGAATCAGCACTTTTCGAACATCAAAATTACATAAGACAGTGCTTAAGCTGGGAAGAAGAAGTGTCGCAACAAACTCCCCAGCAGCACAGCTGCCGGTTCAGTTGGAAAAACTTGATTCTACATAATAAAAACATTGTAATAAGTAGACTATGTCAAAAAAAAAAAAAAATAACATATACAGCCAAATAAAATAAACGAAACAATTATATGAGCTCATAAAGTGTCATATAAATTGTTGATTCTAAGACACTTGTAGCTTAATTAGTCCCAAGCTTTTTTTGTCGTCTAAGTAATCTTTAACTTTATAGAAACCTTTTTGACATAGTTTCTGTTTAATAAAAAAATGATTTAAATTTATTGAGGCACAGTTCTTTAAAATAGTTTGGGAGTTTGTTGTAAAAACGTATACTTTGGCATTTAAATTAATTTACGTAATCATAATCATATATATATTTTTTAAATTAAAAACCCAGTCAGAAGCTAATTTAATTAGGTAACTTGTGCAATAAGTCACACTTCTATTTATATAGGATTATCTTATTATTCTTAAAAATTTGGTTAAATAAAGAAAAAAAAAACTGAAGCCACCAACCCCTCAGCTTGGTGATCAATGTTGTGCCTTCTCTGTCTGATGTTGGGACAATATTATATTAAGCTGGTATTGTATATTATCATTCGTTTTTATATTAATATGAAAAATATGTTGAATTGAGAATATAATGGGCACATTTAATTATGTATACAGGATGTATCTTGAACTTTCGGAAAAATCAAGGAGGTGATCGAGCGAGGATTACTGATGAAACGATAATATTAAAATTAATTACATACCTACTTACTCAAACATCATAAAATTAACGACATCGGAAAAAAATACCAAAGGTTGGGTTACGCATACAAAGTACCGAAGATATTGAAAGCATATTTTTTTATCTACACTAATATTATAAAGAGAAAAGATTTGTATTTTTTTTGTTTTTTTTGTTGTAAATAAACTCGAAAACTACTGGACCGTTTATTTTTATTTTTTCACCTTGCTAGCATGCTATGTTATCACTGAGTAACATAGGCTATAATTTGTAAAGATATTTGGCAGATGAAGTCGCTAGCGGAAGCTAGTTAGATATAAATTTGGACCTTTTTTTTGTGTGGGAAATTATCAAATAACTTCTCCCGCTCTGTGCGGAGCGGGAGGGCGTGTCAGACTCTTACTGACTAAAGCCCACCCGTGTTCCTTCAGTGTTGCCTGTACGTTGCCAGGGGCCACGGTATCCCTTTCGGACTTTCCCGCGACCCCGGCAGGCATCGGTCCTAGCAGACCCCTTCAGTTGTGCTGACATCTCTTTGAGGCGCGCGTGGAACACAACGCGCCGTCGACCCATCGGACGGCGAGCTACATAAATTTGGATCCTGTCAGTCAAAATAGGACACTTTAAATAGGACACTTTAAAAATACTTAATTTTTGTTGGTGGTGGTGTTGAATCGAGAGAGGAAAGGAGTTTTTGGGTGACGTCTCTGAGTGTGCAAATTATTAGGCTCCCATCTGTAAAAACAAGTATAATAGTAAATAAGTAACAAGGTAATAGTAAATAAATAAATAAATATTTAAGCGCCACAATAGGACTAGTCTAGCAGCCATCCATATAGACCATCATATAGCTATTAATACAAGAGTTTTGTAAATATTTTAAAACGTGCGTTTGACGTAATATTTCTTACTCGTACAGTCGAAGACAAATAATCAGTGTTAGTTCATACCTACTGTATCAAAATCAAACATTGTCACCTCTTCAGTACATAGTTCCAGTTAAGTATACCTGTTGTGTGCTTTATTTGTTAAGTCAATAGTTTTTTAGCATTCAAAACTTAGACCAAGACTTTATTTATTAGTCTACTCAGCTAACTGAACTGGCAGCTGTGCTCAACTTTAAATAAAATAACTTCGTGCGAATCGTTTAAAAAAAAAGAACGTGTCTTTTCACCCGTTCAGGGCGAGTAAATTCTGGCGAATCACCAATAAGCCCGTAAATGGATTCGCCTATAAATAAATTAATTTCATGTGAATAACCTCAAGAAAAATTATATTATTTTAAAGTGTCGTTTCGCCCGTTTCGGGCGAGTAAATTCGTCCGAATCACCAATAAGCCAGTTTAAGTGTGTTTTGGGGGACTTTATGTAATTTTGACGTTCAAAAAGTGCTGATTCCCAGCCAAGTTAGAATACACTTTTAATTTTTATTGGTTTGCGTTTAAAAATCAAAACTAGACGTTGTTCATGTGGCCCGATATAGTTTAAATTTTTTCGACTCAGTTCATACATGTAGTTCATCAATGTTACAAACAATAGTTTTATGTAGGTACAGTCAAAAACAAAAACCGCTTAACTCTGTTACTTTTGCATATCGTCTAAATTGCTACACAACGATTGTACGACACATTACTTTTCAGTATTTCATGTAATATAAATTTTCTCAGATTTTTTATTTATTATGCTAAATAATGAAGACTGACCATTATGTTATTGACCATAACTATACATAGAAACATTTCACTGACCAGTAAATACCACACAGGTAACATTATGAAGTCATTCACAGTTCAAAAAGCATGAGTTTTTGACAATAAGATCAGATGAAACAATAAAATTACAGAGAGATAAGGTGGGTACGAGTATTCTAACAATTGGGCAACATTACCCACACTCGATAACATCTGTACAAGTCAATGCGTTTTCAATTATCGTTCTCTCGCTAACATGAATGATTTCTAAACAATATAGCGAACGGACTCGAAGCTTTCGAAATTACTCTCTGTGACAAAAAATGACTTATTTACATTCCTATACTATTTATTAAACGAGCAATATAATGTTTTGTGCTTTTTTTTTGTTTGTTTGTTTTTTGGATATTTCAATCACGAAAACGGCTCTAATGATTTCAATGAAAGTTGCAATATAGGGGATTACGGGGGCGAAAATTCGATCTAGCTAGGTCTCACATAGGGAGATTCGTTTTCTCCGAATTTTCACCTGAGCAGAGCTCGGCCGCCCAAAGTTTAGAACAAGATGGCTACCTTAGACTATTTGACATTTGACATTAATTGACAGACATGGAATGAGTAAGTACCTACTATCATGGCTGCATTGAATTAGTAAATACTTACAATCACGGCAACATGGAATTAGTATGAACTATCCTATACTATTAAATGAGCATTCTCTATTTTCACCCGAGCAGAGCTCGGTCGCCCAGGTACTGAAAATTACATGCCAATATTATCCTATAAAATTACATGCCAATATTATTATTATCGTTGTCGATCCGATGTAATATGCTGGCCCGTAGGTTTGCACGATGTACTAGAGAAGTGAAACTCACTCTTTTCAAGGCGTTTTGCCAGTCGTTTTACACGTGCAGCCTGTGGGTTAGACATACGCAGAGGGCCTACAACGTTCTTCGCGTACAGTATCACAACGCTTTTAGGGTGCTGTTGGGGCTCCCGCGGTTCTGTAGCGCATCGGGCATGTTTGCTGATACAGATAGCTTTCAAGCTATTATGCGAAAAAGAACAGCATCCCTGATGCGAAGGATTCGGGGGAGCACCAACAGCATTCTAAGGGTGATAGTGAATAAGCCTGATTGCCCGTTCCTGGGGCACTGGACCCGTATGCACAGCTGCAGGTCTGGTGCAGCGGGAAGCGGTCATAATTATAGGTTTTTAAACTAGTTGTATTTTTGTTTCTGTTTTGTTTTGTTATATTTATTTTCATTAGAAATGTTACTAACATAGTTTTATAAGGATTACTAACAACAATATGAATCACGTGTGTTCGATTTAAATAAAAAAAAAAAAAAAAAAAAAAAAATATTATTTATAGAAACGTATTTTTACGTTGCAGCGGTGTCAATATTATTTTGGTTGTTTTGTTGCTAGTCAAGTGTAAAAAATTGTTATCTACCTAACATCAAAACAGGCTTTTGGTGCCGAAATCAATTATTTGTTCTTCGACAAACCAGCTTAATTGAATTAGTTTCAACTTTTTTTGGCGAATACCGTACAGATTTCAAATTAACCTTTCGTAACATTAAGCATAATGTCAAGTAAATCTTCCAGTTTTATTTCTCATTTTGTGTATTTGACATTTATTTAAATCGTCTATGCAAAAAGGGTATCTCGGTCACGCTCCGATTCATTTTAAAACCGGTTCGACTTAGAAAAATGGGATTCCTGCTGTCGATACAATCTAATTATGCTTTTGTGAGGAAAACAAAGGTGGATTCCATCACATTCAATGTGGACTGTATGGTGTATTCCAAAAGTATCTGAAAAAAGTGTAAACAAATCATTTAGGTTAAATTTTGACGCAATCACTGACTAAAGGAAATTAGGAACACATTCATTCGTAACATACATTCATTTGTATTTATAAGGTTTCAACTTTATATCTCACATTTTTTCCAACAATTATTGTTTTAATAATTACAAATTGAAAAATCATCGATGAAAATTGAGGTTATAATAATAATAATAAATTTATTTCAGACCATAAGTCCATAAACAACACACATTACAATTTTATACACAAAACATACATACATACATGAAAACACATACCTACACAAAAAATACAATAAAACAACTTATTTTAAATAATGGAATGACGCACGATGAGTGGTCATCCATTGCCACATAATTGGACTGTCCATCCTGTCGGCTACTATAGCTACCAAGTTGTTGGAGCTGTCGCGCACTCGCCGCATCAGGGATGCTATCCGTGTCCGCATCAGTGCGTAAAAATCTGGCACGCCATTCTCCGCGAACATCCCCGATGCACTGCAAAAGCGCGGCAGCCCCAACATAACTCTGAAGGCATTATTGTATTGGACTCGCAGAGCATTGTACGAGCTTTTTGTATAGTTGACCCATAGGGCACACGTGTACATAGATTGGCAATACGCTCTAAAGAGTGTAATTTTCACCTCCCTAGTACAACGTGCAAACCTACGAGCCAGCATGTTACATCGAACTGCCAATGCTCTGCGTTCCCTCTCCACGTCCGCATCGTCGGACAGACTATCGGTGACCCAATGCCCCAGGTACTTGAACTTCGTGACCCTGGAAAGCTGAGCGCCCCCCAAGGTGACTGGTGGGACAGTATTATAACATTTGTTACCCGCTTTGAAAACCAGTAGCTCGCTCTTGGTCGCATTATACCTGAGGCCGTGAGCCACCGCATAGTCCTCACAGATGCGAAGAAGCCTCCTAAGTGCACTGATCGATGGGCTCAGCAATACCATATCATCCGCGTAGCTGATGTTATTGACGCAGTGCCCGTTAATGGAGCACCCGATATTGGTATTGCTGAGCTCACAGATCAGCTCGTTTACATACAGGTTGAATAACTTGGGTGAGCTGATTCCGCCCTGCCTCACACCGCACTCCAACCCGTATGCATCCGACAGGACACCCGCCCACTTAACATAATTGTATTGGTTTTTATACCAATACTTTAGCATCCTAATGATATCGCTTGGGAGGTTCTCAACATTTGACAGTTTCCTCCATAGGCAGTCATAAGATACGAGGTCGAAGGCCTTGGAGAGGTCCAGAAAACATGCATACATACTTGCATAATATTGAACAGTCTGTTTGAGGCATAGTATAGCTGTTTCCGTGGATAAACGTGGCTTAAACCCAAACTGCGCGTCGTTGAGTGTTAAGTGCTTATCCAGCTGCTGATCAATCAGACTGTCCAATACCTTTGCAATGATGGTAGCCAGGGATATAGGCCTGTAGTTGCTCTTGTCACTCGCATCTCCAGTCTTATTTTTAACAATGGGCACAACAATAGTTTTAAGTAAATCAAGTGGAAGATACGAGTGACTCAGGCACAAGCTAAAAAACATTGCTAGCACTCGCGGTAAGTGCTTACCAGCATAAAGTAAATGCTCTATACTTAGGCTGTCGTGACCCGGCGACTTGCCTCTCTTTAAGTTGCGTATGACAGTAGCTACCTCCCTGGCCGCAAACCTAATAGGCATGTCCTTGGACCCCCCCAACACCTCCGGCCCGCCAGACGACGTACCTAGGGGAGACCCAACTTTAAAAGCTCTGCTGAAAAGGTTGGCGATATCATTAGGATCACTAAGGCCCTCAACACTCACAGGCAGACCCGACCTGGGATTCAACCTGTTCGTGGCTTTCCAAAAACTACCAAAATTCTTTGCGTCATGATGACTTGCAATGATGTTCATTTTTATTTGGTCCTTATTATTTTGACACCATTTCAATTTACTTTTAAAAACCCTTCTACTTTCCACCATTTTTTCATACAAATCACCATGTTTCGGCCTACCAAACAACGTCCAGGTTTGAAAATCAAGCCGAGCCTGTCCGTGTGCGTCCTTTACATGTTTATTCCAGCCCGTTATGTAACGCTTTTTGCGCTGTATTCCGTTCTTACAGTTACTGGTGATTGCACCTTCACAGAGAATACGCACAATTTCCGCATACATATTATCTAAAATGGTTTCATGTTCCTTAATTCTACAACTACTTTTACTACATTCAGTAAATTGTAAGGGAAAGTCTAAATTTTTCAAGAGATCATTACAATAATTGCTATATAACTCAGTCTGCTGCAAGTCTCTGTCACCCCATGCTACTTTGTTACATTTAGGTAGTCCAGGTGCAACTTTTGGCCTTAATAAATTAAGATGGCTAGCTTTTGGCCTTAATATAAAATGTACCTCAATTTTCAAATGAAAAACATCTTTAAGGTGATTTAAAAATATTATTTCAAGTTATGTATTCAAATAATCAAATGAAAGCACTCAATTTGTAAGTGGCACTATAAATTGGCATCCACAGGTACATTTTCTGATTCATTTGTTTACATTTTCATCACATACTTTTGTAACAAACTATAGGTTGGTATACACTGCACAAAATACATACGAAATGTATAGACCTCATGTTTCCTTTTCATTTAAATTTTCATCAAAATATATAGGTACATAATCTATAATATACATAATCAAAAATACTAGTTTGGCATCCGTTTGGTGAATTCATTTTATAGTCTTGATTATTTTTATTTTTATTAAGCTATAGATTGTTTAGTATATTATCTAAAGCATAATTTATGATGTATGTTTGCTTAAAATGAAATATTTAAATTTAGACAAAAGCAAGGCTTTGTACTGTTGTTTTGTTCTTATTTTGAAACAAGCTGTGTTTTTGACGACCCTAGTGTTTATTTATTTATTTATTTATTAAGCAAGGCACACCAACGATATATTTACAAGAGTAGTCACAATAGCATCACGAGTCTTCAGTTCTGTGTAAATACATCACTTAAAGGCATGCACAACATTCACAATAAAAGGTTAACAATTCATTACATTATAATAATATTAGAAAACATAAAATATAATTAAACTAGATAATTCAAATGACATTAAATTAAATTAAATTATTATTATAAATTTAAGTATTAAACAATAAAAATAAAAATAAATGTATATATTAAAATTATATTAAAACATACATAAATTCACTGGTTAAGTCGAGGATTATAATAATAGGCAGCTGATTAGAGGACAATTTTGCAGATTTTAGTTTTAAATATTGGCAGACTATCAAAAAAAATGTCGATATTGCTGTCGACCGAACAGGCTCTGTTGTAAGAAGTCAACATTCTGTTTAAGGGAGCATGCTGGCCCAGATTTGTGCGACACGGCTTAGCGGCAAATGTCCTAGAGATACGTTTGGACCGTACATGTGAATGTCGAGGCACGTCTAGATCAATTTTATTAAGGAGATCTGGGGTTGATGTTAGCCCGTTTACAACTTTGTACAACATTGTCAAATCATTTAGAGCTCTGCGTTGTTTTAATGAGTCTAATTTGAAGTAGTTTAGCCGTTCTGGGTAATCCGCTCTAAATGGACATTTGTGGTCTTTAAACCGCAAGCACCTCGTCATTTTTTTTTGAACGCGCTCTATACGGTCTATATAAATATTATAAGTCGGACTCCAGGCGGGAGATGCATATTCTACGAGGCTGCGCACAAAGGTGTTATAGAGCACTTTCAACGCCGAGGTTCCCCTAAACTCTTTGCCAATTCTGTTGATAAACCCAACCATTTTCATTGCTTTTTTAATGATATTATTAATGTGTGTGGCAAATGAGAGATCGCCGCTAAGCACTACACCAAGATCCCGTATGTGTTTGACTTGTTGCAGTGACGTCCCATTGAGGGAGTAAGCTGATGGTATGGGATGTTTTTTTCGCGTAAATGTTATGTGATAACATTTGCTGGCATTCAGAACCATCCCGTTTGCCACACACCAGCTCTGTATTGAGTCCAGATCAGTTTGGAGTAGAGCAATGTCTTCTTGGGCTTTTATTTGACGATATATCTTAAGGTCATCGGCAAACAAAGAACATTGGCTATGTTTGATGCAATTTACTATGTCATTGATGAATACAACAAAGAGAATTGGCCCGGTATGAGAACCTTGGGGCACACCGGAGGTTGCGATATACTCTGGAGACTGATAGCCGTTTACTACCACTCTTTGTATTCGCCCACATAGATACGATCTGAACCACTCCAGCAGTTGTCCGTGTATGCCAAGACTATGCAATTTCAGCAGCAGGATTTCATGGTCGACCTTATCGAAAGCGTTGCTGAAGTCGGTATAGAGAGCGTCGATCTGTTGGCCAGAGTCAAGGCTCATACCGATTTCGTCAAGGTATGATACCAAATTGGTGACGGTGGATTTGTTACTGCAGAAACCATGCTGTTGAGGGAAGAGTTGTGTTTTAACATGGGATGTTAATATGGGGCAAATCATTGATTCGAAAAGTTTCGAGAATATGGACAAGATAGAGATTGGTCGGTAATTTTTAGCATCGGTGAAGTCACCTTTTTTAAATATCGGAACCACGTTAGCTTTTTTCCATTCTGTGGGAAATGTACATGTTTCGAGCGATTTATTAAAAATGAAGGTAAGGGGATATGCCAAATTACGAGCACATTTTTTTATAAAGAGCGGCGGCAACCCGT
The DNA here is from genome assembly GCA_914767755.1 of Agrochola circellaris. Lineage (NCBI taxonomy): Eukaryota > Metazoa > Arthropoda > Insecta > Lepidoptera > Noctuidae > Agrochola > Agrochola circellaris. The sequence continues at coordinate 10,428,700 of OU611843.1, forward strand.
CCGGGCCAGCACCTTTGGTAACATCAACTCGGTTTAGAGCTTTCGAAACTTCCCTTAGAAGTTTAGATGTACATAATTATTATTACTAGTGGTCGCCAAGAGGTCGAAATTCGACCATAATTCATTTAAATGTGTCAAACGCATGGTAGTGTGTATAATGTTTTTTTAAATTAATTTAATTTATTTCTAATGTATATTATATAAAAATATTAGCTTTCTACACTCCTTCTCCATATAAAATTTAACCAAATTTCATACTCCTCCGTCCACGTAATTTTCGTAAAAAGGGGTACAAAGTTTTTGCTTCACGTATTAATATAATATAATAATAATAATATATTTTTTATTTCGAACCACACATACAAGTACACACAATCCAGACACACCTAGTAGGTAATAGTAACAAAGACTTAAAAACTATATTAGTAAACTAATCAAACAATAACGAATAATAACGTGGTGCAACACATGTTGGCACGTGCATCCGTGTGTATCTAATAAAGGGGTTGTCCACTTTGTCAAATAATATTTTAAAGATACTTTTGGAGCTTCCATAATGGCATGAAAATCGTCTACATGGACTTCCGCAAACATCTGCAAAGCGCTGCAGATGTAGTCTTTCGTTTTATTCTAATTAAATAATTAATATATGCATCGTAACGGAAAATAGTCAAGTTGTGAAACAAAGCATCAAATAATCTATTAATATAATTATAAAGTTCAATGATTTAAAACATCCTTCACCTTAATTACGTGTTCCGTCTACTTAATAAGGCAATTGAAGTTAAAGAAAAAAGTATCTTCCTAGCAAATTTTAGTATAGTTAGTTAATTAACAGATTATGGTATATGTATCTGTAAAAAATACTTTTTTTAAGTGATGATCTAAGTAGATTTATAATGTAAATAACAAACTACAAAACATACTGACAGATGCAGCAGTAACATCGAGTAAAAAAGTGTTATTGAATATTGATTGTAAACTTTAGTACACACAAGGCGGTCTAAGTCAATCAATCTGCCTAGCCTTTTCCGTACTATGTTGGAGTCGGCTTCCAGTCTAACCGGATGCAGCTGAATACCAGTATTTTACATGGAGCGATTGATTGAAGGATTCTGTAAAAATCTCTCCGTGAATACTAAAAGAAAAGGGTGAGCAACTGCCCAACGATTGAGGTCGGGGAAGTTATAATATACTGATTGCGCGGTAATCACTGTTTGCGCGATGCACGATTTTGTGTGACGTCAGGTCTTTGATACGTAGTTCGCATGTGGCGATGTAGATGACGCCATAAGCTCACTTCATCTTAGTTTTCATGGTGAGAATTTTACAGAATAGACCAACACGACTTTCCTACCAATAACTAAAAAGATTGAAGATAGTTTTAAAAGATCAATGAGTTAAAAAGAAAAAAGGGAAATTAATGATAACAAATTCGGCAAAGCTGATCTTGTAATTTCAGAAACATTTAGATCGGGGCATAGTCCTTACATATATATATGTAAATGTTTTAGTATTCAGTTATTATTGTTTAAAAATTGTATTCCTTTTTAATATTATATAATAATTTGACTAGCCGAGTTATCAATGCACAACCTATTTACCAATTTCATTCAAAATATGGGATTGGATTGCTATCGTGGTGAAAGGATTAGCTAATCAGCATGGAAAACTCGCTGATTCCTTAGGGTGCGCCGGACGGATGAATAGTGGCGCTCGGGGAAGCTACTTTCATAGCTTGAAAATGAAACATGTGCGCTGTTAAGACAACCGACCCCGTTACAGATGCTGTATCTACTAGCAGGAATAGTGCCACCAGAAGTTCGCAGAGCGGTGGCAAGCGACAACGACGCAGATATATGCCAATGACCTTGAGTGGTTAGCTTGCGTGTTCTGTACTGAGCTCACGCAACGCGTCGTACGTCCAGCCGGAGCGCTGTCTCCAATTTGATGTATTATTAATTTATTATACATAAAACAAAAGGTATTTTAATTAAACAGGTATACTAAAAAATCAATAAAAAAATTATCTTTAAAATGGTGAAATATTCAGAAAAATACGCTAGATAGATTTTGCGTGATTCTCAGTTTTTTATCCGTGTTAGAAATAACTTTACAAATTATTCACTATGTAATATAAACATAATCTAAAATATTCATTTATGAAGTTATTAAGAAAATCCTCTAATTAAACATATACACCCAAACACATATATGCTGCTCCGCTCGGTACAGAACACATAAGCTACTCAAGGTCACTGCCATATATCTGCGTCTTAAAAGTTTTTACTACAAATTCCAGGATCAAACCTACAAAATCGGCTTTACTACTAAATGTTGGTAGTATCCGGGTTTAAATATGAAAAACATGCACATGGCTCCTCAAAAAATTAACTATCTACTTCACTTTTGTTTGTGTCTGTACACATCAATTCTGTCTATTCATGATTGATACTGTACATTTTATAATCGTGATTATTTGTTTTTTATTTAATACTTTTTAGTAAACATATGTTAGTTATTTAGTTAATAGACTGCTTTGTTGTTCTAGTGCTCGCAAGCGCTAAGAGTACTGCTGAGCAGTGGCGAAGGGTGAGTTTATGAGAAAGGTAAGCCGGAGCAAAAACAAAAAAAAAAAAATAAAAAAAAAAAAAAAATCTGCCGCGCCGTCGTAAGACTGACCAACTAACTTATTCCTACAACGATACTGGTCAAGTATTTATAACAACTGTTTGTATTTAAAAACTTCAGCAGTTCGACTTCCGCTAACATCGTAAAAACCTAGGAATCGTTCTTCGATTCCAGTTTCAGATAAATATCGAAAAATTACAGTCAATTGCTCCCTATGACTGACATCGGGAGTTTCGTCAATCATTACAGACAGAAATGGAGCTTTATCTATCTCGATTCTAATGTGGTCTCGTAAAACGGATGCAATACTACCTATGTATTACTTAAATCATTTTGAATATCACTTGAAAGACCAGAAACACGGGGTTCTGAACTGAAGAACATAGTTCCAAATGAGAGTCCAATACGGTGTCATACTTGCTCAGATATAACAAGGTTTCAATATAGTTACCGCGGTTATCAGAATTCGGACGTTCATCGTGGCCGCGAAAAGCTACTTCTTGTTTACCTAACAAAATAACGGTGTCGATAAACCGTTTCATTAAATTATTATTATTTCGAGCTACTTTGCTATTATGAGTTTCAAGCGAATTAGTGAAAAATGGTTCTATCCTACTATTCCCGAAGTCATGTAAATCTAAACAGCTACGAATATGCTTTTCAGTCTGCACATGTTTTTTTGATGAATTCGTCAGATTATTAATATCTGTAAAACCCCCTTTATTCCATAAACTACTAGAATTTGAGAAAAGTAAACATGGAAAACAAAACATCTTATTTAATTTACAACTACCAGTCCAACTACCAGATTGATATTTATCGTAAAGGGAAACATTCCAACCCATCACGTCGTTTGTAGTTTATAGTCATATCTGGTCGAGCACGACCTAGCCTAATTATGTGTTTCTTATTTTCAAAACTTAACCTTGAAAAGCATGTTTCCTCCCGAAGCAAATAATCTGTCGCACAACAATCTAAAACTATTAATGCCGCCACCCTACTAATAACTTTTCAAATCTACTCTAAAAAAGTAATTTCAACTTGCTAATCTATCGACTTACCACAAATTCCTAATTACAACGACGGCGAACGCACAATTTCACAACAAACTCACGATTATCCAATTCTAATTGTTACACTAATACTACACTAATAACTTATATGAATACAACGAACAAAATGCTAATTAACTAAACTACAAGTATCAACAAAATTAAAGGTTATAAATTCTATTAACAATAAAATTTACGTCAATCGATCGTCAACAAACATTTAAAATTATTGCGTGCGTGGAGCGTGGAGCTTGTCCCTCCCCCCGGCCCCGTCCCGAACCAAACCGAACGCTTACGAAATCCAGCGAATGGATTCCTACACTGTACCTATCATAACTCGACTTTTTACGGCTTACTATTGCCTCAAAAAACAGCGTGTCACGTGACCTGAAGTGACGTCATGACGAGACTATTTTGTATAGAAATTTAAGTTTTCATAACCCGGGCGGACAACGAGTTATACTGGAGGCACTAGAGCAAAATTGGTGCGCACTTTAAATGTTTTGTTTTCGTTGGAATATAAAGACAATTTTTTTAATGTAGGTTAGGGTTTTGTAATACTTTAATTTTATGGTGTAAGTATTAAATAATACATTCAGTGTTATTATTAAACACTGCTGAGAACTACTGACTGTCATAATTTCCTAAGGGAAGCCGACAGGAATCGGGTTATTGGTTAGCTGCGCCCCTGCTGCTGAGCATGAGGTCCTGGATTCGATCTCCGGGGAAAGTGTTATTGGGTTTTACCATCTGGAATTTCTTAGTAGCAGCCCGGCGTCTGAATTTGTGCCCGGTTGATGGCAATAGACTCGCTCCCTTGTACATGGGACTTAAACGTAATTGGCGAAATGTAGGTGTATCATAGGTACACCTCTGCTTAACCCTTTGGGAAATACAGACGTGATTTTATGTTATTTAATTAATGGAAACGATTATCTACTTGTTTGTATAGAATTGCACAGTATGTTAATAGGAAGCATAGCACAGCTAAAGATTTAAATTAAAGTTTGTCTCTAGACATTTTGTTCAGATAATACAATGAACAATCTGCCAAAATCCCGCTTGATGACCTACATATGTTATTATCTAGACTTCCTGATCTATAAATTACTTTTATGAGTAGTTTGTTTTAAAATTTAATATATTATAGTATTTTAAAAACCTGCTAGGTAGCCACACCTTCCTTCTGAATCATCTAGAATAGCCCCATTTCCCATTAGGCACTACCTTATCTGTATTAGGTACAAACAGTGACTGGCTTAATTATGAGCTTTATAACAAGAAAGTAAGAATCGAAAATAAAGAAAAAACACAATTTAGTTTACTGTCAATTGGAGCGGTAAATAAAGCATGCCCCAAAACAGGAATAAGGCCAAAGAATTAGCATTGTCATTCAACGTGGCAATGTTGCCAGACTTCTGGACACGTTTCCAAATGACAGCGATACGGACGAATACTTTGACGGCTAAGTGTTCTTTTGTTTTAGTATGTATTTTCATCTATGGTTTATAATAAAAAAATCTGAAATTGGAATAAGTAGATTTACTATTTAATTAAAGACACTCCACTTTTTGTGTCACTGATGCGGACGAATTTTTTGATGCCCATTCCTCCCCTTTTGTATTCATGCACCTACATAATAGCCTACATAGGTATTATTATTTTATGACTAAGCTGACTAAGCTTTTATGTGCTTGTCTTCTAAATTATAAGTAAATAAAAAAAAAATCAAGAGGCTTCTACTCCATAGCGTACGACTAGGTTTCCAATTATTACTGAAAAGTCTGAGGTTCAGGCTATATTTACCCGACTGCTCCAGAAAGAGTGTAACGTTTTTCGAGAATTTGAATGTATATATGTATGTTTATTTCTTTGGCACGTTCTGTAGCCTAAACGGCTTGATGGATTTTAACATATGAGGTGTCGTTATATTTGTCTTGTGGGAGTGACATAGGCTATATAATATTTATATATTGTATCTGAAACTGTGGGGCTTGTGGCTAAGTAATAACAGCCGCATGGGTCGATCGATCAGGTTACGCTATGCTTGCCGCGGTTGGTCCGTGGATGGAAAGCAAGTTAAGCCGTTGGTCCCGGCTGTCATTTGTAGATCTTTGACAGTCGTTACGGGTAGTTAGAAGCTCAAAAGTCTGACAACCAGTCTTACCAAGGGGTATCGTGTTACCTAGTAACTAGGTTGTGGAGGTCAGATAGGCAGTCGCTCCATGTAAAATACTGGTATTCAGCTGCATCCAGTTAAACTGGAAGCCGACTCCAACATGGTTGGGAAAAGGCTGGGCAGATGATGATATTGTATCTGAAAATTCAACGAAGAGCTTGAAATAAAATAAAATTATTAGAAAAAAAAAATACTCACCTGCGCAAAAACACATAACTGAAAACAAGCATTATTATCTATTATACTTTTTGTAAGATATCGCACGCCCCCGGACAAACAAAAGCTACACCATCTTTTAGGTTATCTTGTGAGGTATTCCACTCAGAGGGTTTGTCCCCGCCTAAATAATTATTTGCTTTATTTATTGTGTAATATCTAATGCCATTGCCACGTTCTATCGTGTTTTTAATCTATTTTGAGATCAACAGCTGCCAAATAATAATAACACGTTGAATAGTATTCGCTAATTTATGGATCAATCAAGTCTCATCTATAAATAATTTGATAAACTTTAATTAAACCGTATCGCAGGTTTATTAATATTTAGAATATTAAAAATGCATATAAATTACTTATCAAGTCATCAGTGATGAATGTCGGCGATTTTGTCATTTCGAATGGATATAAAGCAATGCCAACTAGTCTCTCAATTATTAAATAGGCCATAGATCACAGAGTAGTAAAATAGATCATTAAAAAAAACTGAATTATTTAATTTTTGCATTCGCTATTACTAGTGGCTGTACCGTTGCAAGGCTGAAAGGGCGATAATAAATTGTGTTAATTTTACCTACTCGTATTTGTCACAGTTCATCGAACGTTATTAATAACATATTATAACAACTTTACAATTTAACTTGATGATTGTTGAATTCTATGATGTTGACAATTATTTGATACTGCAAATTGACTTGTACGGTCATATTAATAACATATTATAACACTGAGATACCATAGGTATCTCATGTCAACATATTATAACTATTTAATATGTTATTAATATGACCGTACAAGTCTATTTCGCAGTTTCAAATTATTGTCAACATCATAGAATTCGACAATCATCAGTACCTAAAGTTAAATTGTAAAGTAAGAGTCACCGGATCTCGCGCACAAGACGGCCACGACCAGTGAACACAGCGACCAGGTATTAGGTGAACTATAGAAACCGATACGAATCGCACACTTGGCCGGCCATTGCGAGTTGAAAGTAAAGAAAGAAAGAAAAATATTTTATTTGGGACACGCACAGGAAATACAAACAGTAAGTAGGTAATAATAAAAAATAAAATAAATATATATAAAAAAAAAAAAAACAGAATAATAACGACCTGTGCGAGGTCAAAAAGGCTCCTATCTCAGCATAAAGCTTCGTGCAGACCAGCGCGACGCGACTCGAACAATACAATTTCTAAGAAAACTTGACGGTATAACAATAGCCGGTATCGCGTCGCGCTAGTCTGCATAAAGCTTAATGCGGCGATATTTAAAAAATAAATACCGCTGCGCTGGTAGTTGCGACCAAGTGCGCGATTCGTATCGGTTATCGAATAAGTAAAATTAAAGTACTGACCAAATCAAAACAATTTCAACTGAGGGTAGGTGAAAAATCCATCGGATTTTCTTTAGAAGTAGGTACATACGTACCTATAGTGACCTACATAAGGACCTTAGTCTGAAATAAAGTTTTATTTAATTTTAATTAAATTTATGGTACACGGTACATGCTTGCTAAAATGCGGCAGATAATCGAACTTAGTACACACGAGTACATATCAAGCTATACATTTCCAGTATGACTTCTCATCGTTCGGAAATCCTATACAATGCGAGATCAGGTTATACTGGAAATGTATGGCTTCATAATTATGTAGCCGTATAGCGACGGACTAAATTCGTTCGACTTAATAATAACTAGCAGCGCCCCGCGGTTTCACCCGCATAAGTCGCGATCCTGTAAAGTATCTTATGTGTTATTCCATGTTATAAACTATCTGTGTGCCAAATTACATCCAAATCCGTTCAGTAGTTTTTGCGTGAAAGAGTAACAAACATCCATCCATCCATACATCCATCCATCCTCACAAACTTTAGCGTTTATAATATTAGGAGGATTCTCTAGACGAACAGATTTTGTATATCTATGATTATATATTTATGATTTGATATGATCGTCTGTTAATACAAAGTATTAAAAATCTTAAAAGGTTCGCATAGTTTACAAGGAACTGCGCTACAGCAAATAAGTCATTCCGTTTGTGTGGTAGCGCCTTGAATGATCGTGTTGCCCGGCGATCGCGCCCAGCCTCTGACACATCTGCCCGCTCGGTTGAAAGGGCACGCCTGGCGAAGGTCGCGTTCTGACCGCATCCGTTTCGAGCCTAGAGCATGCGCTAATGTTTAAAGTAATTGACGTTTTGTACGTCAAACTATTAAAAAAGTAGTTCTTATAGGTTTATGGTTTAAAATCCGGGCAAGTACCGATGTGACTTTTTCAGGTCATGTTTACTTTTTGAGTTTATCTTGGATGTTAATGACATCCGTGAACGAAAAATATCGTGGGGAAACCTGCATTAATATATAGTTAATATATTTAAGCCTGCAATCGCCAATCCGTTTTGAGCAAGCGTGGTGACCAATGCTCGTGCCTTCTCTGTATGAGAAGAGTCCTTTGCCCAGTGGGGCACTAACAGGCTGGTATTACTATTACTAGTTTTTAGTTTATCTACTTACCTATACTCCATTTGAAATAAGTTTAGACATTTAAACAAACCTTTTTTACAGTCCGTTCAACCGATTCTGATTTCTATACCGTAGGCATAAAGATGGCATCATAAGCAAAAAAGTGGTTACAATACCAACTGTTTACTGCAGCTGCCGTTTGTCATGCCACCAACGCTATAGAAGTCAAAATCGGTTGAACAGACTGTCAAAAAGGTTTAGTTAAATGTCTCATCTTATTTCAAATGGAGTAAAAGCTGTGATTGAAATGTATTTAATCATAATATTGTTACTTTCGTTATGTAGACTTATTAATTTTAATTATTGTCCACAGCTGCTGTAGGTACCTACTTCAGAGAAAGGGTTTTGTTCGAGCCATGTTCGAAACGCAATTAGTTACATAGTCCCATAGACTGTGATGGTTCAGAAGGAGGCTGCCGAGCGGGATCGTGAGAGGGCTGATCCCGCTCGTAGAAGAAGGCGTCGGGGAGGCAACCACCTCGATGCTTGACACGCCGAAACTCCGCCTGCAACTTTGGTAGACGGGAATTAGGGATCACGGGCGCTCAGAGTCGGGCCTCTGTCCGCCCATTGAGTGATCTCAGGGAAGACGGGGTACAGTGGTCACGTGCTGCCTATCACACTTGCATAGTTAGGTTTCGGGGAGACCCCTTTACAGTCTCCCCAGAGATGTGCCCTAACAGGCGTTGCACAGAGGGGGTTTCGGATCGGTCTTTTGAGAGGTAACGGTGACCCTTCCATGTGTAGATGTTGACCACCGGAGTGGTAAAAATCCCACTCTCGTCGGTCTTATCCCCAAAGCCCGCCTTTTGAAGGTTTCACACATACCTAGTAGGTACCCTGAAATAAACACGTGATTAAATAATAAACAGGTAGGTCTGTGATGGTACCTACTTATTTAATTAATTAAAGAAAGTTCTGATAGTTACATTTCCTTGCATCATTCTTTAGTCTTGCTTAAGGATAGATATTTATTATTATCAATCAGGTTATAAATTGTCTTTCTTCTATGTACAGTGCTTAGGTAATAGGTAGCCAATTTAAATAGTAGATATGTACTTAGGTTCAAATAGAAATATACGATACGCCATTCATAACTGACAATATTACATGATTATTAATAAAATTTTGTACCTACCTACGTATCTAAGTGAAAAATATTGCTTTTAATTATTAGGTTTGTTTCCCGAGTATGTTAGGATATCATAATCATACTATTGTATAGAACCAAGTTATTTTTTTACTTTTTTTATAACTGAACAGACAGCAGTGCTGCTGGGGAGTTTGTTGCGCCACTTCTTCTTCCCAGCTAAAGTACTAGGAAGTGGTGAAGGATGGGCGTTTTGGGGGACTGTCTTATGTCATTTTGACGTTCGAAAAGTGCTGATTCTCAGCCTAGTTTGAATAAATGACTTTTGAATTTTGAATTTTTGAATGAAACTATGGTTTCAACTATGGTATGGTCCCAACTGGTGACACAGATACAAGTTACTTTTTTCTCGTACTCTTTTGCCGGCACGAGCTATCAAGACAAGCACAAATTATTCAAACTTTTGTAAAACGAGGTACTTTATTTAATTAGACTTTACGGTATAAATACGGTTTTAGCCAATAGTAAGGCTTTCAATAGTAGGCTTACTACTGCTTACTACTGTCTCGCTGGGCAAGAGCAGTGGTGGATTGGGAACGGCTCCGACTTACAACTTGTAGGTCGCGGATTCGAACCCAGGTAGGCACTTTACTTTATGTACCTAATTTATTTCATCACCACTGCTCTCAAAACGGTGAAGGAAAACGTGAGGAAACCGGCATGTCCTAGAACCAAAAAATTTAAGACATGTGAAATCCACCAACACGTACTGGGCTCGCGCGATGGATTACGGCCCACTACCTCTCACACAGAAAAGGTCTGTGTCCCAGCAGTAGGAACGTTATAGGCTGATAATGCTAAGGTAGCGGGTCCCAGAGTGCAGGGTGCGCCGGCCTCTTTATGGTTACATGGTCTTTCTGTATTTTTCGTGTGGTTACTGACTAACCTGGTGTCAGAGTTTTAAAGCCGCCCATTTTAATTCAGTGTAAGCACCAGGAAAAAAAAAAATGAGTAGCACTGAGTAAATGTAATTCTTCGTTTCCATGGGCCTCTAACTTAGCTTCACATGCCACAGAGAAATATCTCTCAGGCATGCCGGTTTCCTCACGATATTTTCCTTCATCGTTTTTGAAGCAAGTGATAATTATACAATACGCACATGAATCCGAAAAGTCAGAGGTGCGTACACAGGGTTCGAACTCGAGACCTATGACTTGGCAGTCCGACGGTCACACCACTAGGCTATCATTACTTAAGGTAGGTTAACATGGTCATTCCATCATATTTAGAGAACTTACAATTAACTCAATCGTCACTAGTTGTCAATGTTATCAAGATCAAGATGATTAATAAGTTATTAATTTTATAACATGATCTCACAAACTCATCATAATCTTCTCGGCATATTTATACAAGGTCTCATTAAAATAGATGGACAAATTTTAACACAGCGTTCAGTACGTCTAATCAAAGATATCCAAGCAAAAAAAACACCGATTAAAGTGATTTTATTTTGACCTAAAATAATAAATGGCATTGGGTAACCAACATTTTTAGTGTATTTTCGTTAGCTGATTTATTTTTCTTGTAAGTATCTCAGGCGTTCTTCAAATATATTTCTTACCACTGTCCTTATTTTGGTGGTCTGAATGATTTCTAAAAGTTTGTCCATCTATTTTAATGGGACCTTATATATTAGACATAGGTAAGTTGACACATGGAGAATATATCACTGTGTGCGTTACTTGACTATAATAAATTTCAATTAGTTGTTATTTATACGGCAGTGAGAAGAATGTAAGGGTTATGAGTCAAATGGCAAAGTTGAGGGCATTGTCATGTCAAACCGATATATAAAAAATGATCTACGGTGTCGGTGGACCTTTTGCGATGACAAATCAGATGTTGTAGCAATTTAATTTTGATCGATTATTGTAACGTACAATATTACAATGGCATCTACAATGAATTCTAATTGTTACATAATTTAGATATTGTGTTCATGTCGCTGGCATTATTATTCCGAAAATTCACAAAGTTTCCTGCTTATGAACTACGTACAATTCATTGACTGAGCAAAATTAGTCACTGCTTTACAAAGTGCCCAAAATGAAGCCGTCGAACCTATTCGAATTGAAATTCATCCAATTAATCCAAATCCAATCAAAGGTTCAACTACTAAGCGGTAATAATTATGTGATCTTTATCTCATCTTGTTACTTATGAAGTTATTCTGTCGTTATTCTGCAATGCAGCCAATTTTTAACCCCCGACGTAAAAAGAGGGGTGTTTGTTATAAGTTTGCGCGCTATGTGTGTGTCTGTCTGTGACACCGTAGCTCTTAAACGGGTGAACCGATTTGAATGCAATTATTTTTGTTGAAAGTACTTTCAACAAAAATAATTGCATTCAAATCGCTAGAACACCTTCTAGCGATGTTTTATCAAAATCGGTTCAGCCGTTTGAAGATTATCAGCTCTTTTCTATTTGATGAATGGATGTGAGCGTCTTCCACAGGTCTGACTGATTTGAAATTTGGTACTCCAATGATATTAAAAGAACATAGTAACCTTGAACTGATGCGGCAGCATCACCTGGAATTTGCAGGATACCCAACTCCCTTACCAACTTACAGCACAGGTATCATGTTGGGCTCATTGGAATGGTCTCAATGAATAGGTTATATATAGATGATGAACAGGGTCTGGTAATGAAGTAGGAAAGAGAAATGAGGAAATATTTGTGTCGGGGGTTTTTAAAATTTTAATTTAATTTCACTTAAATATAAAATTGGGTGTTCTTTCGTGATAATAAACATTGTAAAGTTTACAATGTTTATCACGAAATAACACCTTATGACCTTAGTTCAAATAAGGAAATCCTACTAATATGGGAGGCCGATCGTATCTCAATCATACAAAGCGGTCAAGTGTATTGTAAGATGTTCATACAGTTCATGATAGCTGTTGTAATGTCTTGGTGATGTAATTGAGAATCTTTAGATTTTGAAATAGTCGGGTATCGTTATTTCCGGAGTAGATAGCCGTCCCCGAACTGTCAAACACTTTCAGTTCTACCGCTCATTAATTGAGTGACTATAAAAATTAATATAGCAGTAAAAATAGTATCATTAATTCAGAATTAAAAAGAAATATACATAAATAAGAATGTGACTTTTTAAATTCATATTTACTTTCTGAGTTTATCTTGGGCATTACTGACATCCGTGAAGGAAAAATACCGTGAGGAAACCTGGACTTATAGTTAATATAAGTCTGAAATCGCCAACCCGTCTTGAGCAAGCATGGTGATCAATGCTCGTTCCTTCTCTTTAAGAGAAGAGGCCTTTGCCCTGCAGTGGGACAGTAACAGGCAGGTATTTTTTTTATTTTATTTATACATAAATAACAACTTATACCTTATAAATTAATATAAATAACAATAATATCCTAGCTTAACTAAAACTGTATTGGTACAAGTCATGTAAAAAGTACACGTTATCCATAACGTGTACTTTTTACATAACTTGTACCAAATAGAGTCAGATAATGTTACACCCATCATTAGAGGTTCCTTACATACCACCTTTTAATCTTAGTTTCCTTTCTAAAGCTCCCTACGAAACCTACCTAAGCAAAATCGCAATGTATAAATAAAACGTTAACATCGAAATAACCACGTACCTACAATTTAGCACCATTTGCAACCTTTCTTTCAGTGCAGCATTACTTACAAATAATAATAGCTTCTCACTTAGGTCACAGAAATAATGATCGAAGAATTAATTCGTTTAGTAATATTTAATTTTGCGTTCCTTTGTCGTCTGAAGATGGCCTATGGTTGCCTCCAATCAACAGTACGTGTTACAGCGGGGGTCAAAAGTTCAGTAATTGACAGTAGGTACCTACAAGGTTCGGCGGCAATGTGTCGTGATTCTTTCATATTGTTCATCACGATCTATTACTGATAGCCTTAGCGGGCGGAGTTTCATAATGGACTAAGTGCAATCCTTGGTAATTTCTTTCGCTGGTCTGGACTAAAAGATCTAGGGTTGCCTTTGTTTCGAATTGCATTTAGCGATTATTAAGCAAAGTATGGAAGAATGTAGGCACACCAACAGTCAGGTGGGGTGGATGACATTCAGAAGATCGAGGGAAACACCTGATTAAGAGAGACTCGCACAGACTAGGGAAGCATGGCACAAATGGGACGAGGCCCATACCTACTCACAGCAGTGGGTAGAACTACGGTGTAGGTCTGCCCGGCTTGGGCGGGGCACCGCCGTGTCCCCACGGAGGCGATTGGCGGCGGCGATCTCTCGCGTCCGGCCCTGGTTCGGAGCGAGAGTGCATGGGAGGCCATCACTTCCTTCTGCGAAGCAGTAATGCTCGCGAAGGAGGCGGCGGAACGCGCGAGGGAGAGGCAAGATTAGCGCCCTCGCGCCCCTAGTCAGGAGACGCCCCGGGCGTCGGGAGTCACAAGCCGATTTCCGGCCACCGTAGGCGCGGGCTTGCGGACCGTGAGCGATGGGTAGCTCGCCGTCTGATAAGGACCAGGCCCGGGTCGACGGCGCGTTGCGTTCCACGCGCGCCTCAAAGCACCAACTGACGGGGTCCGTTAGGGCCAATGCCTGCCAGGGTTGCGAGTTTGTCTGAAAGGGATATCGTGGCCCTGGCACACAGGCAACGGAAGGAACACGCATGCACCCGGCTCCGCCCAAATGTCGTCTCAATTAGAGAAACCGTTAATGAGTTTTCATGTGTGTTTCAATCTTCAAACATCATTAAACAAGATGTAAAATTTTGTCAAATATCAACCTTAAAAGTATGTTGAACAAGAAGACATTGAAGTTTAGTGTTAGACTGTTTCACAAGCACTAACATTCCTACAGCACTCACAGTGAGCAACCTTTGACACAGCAAGCGATACGCCTGCCTTATGACACACGACGATAATCACGCTCGCTAGATAATTATCATTTAATGTCTTCAATAAGGCTTTTATTTATTAATAAATAAATGAAATCTGTGGAAGTGTCTTTCATCAGTTGAATTGATTCGTTTTTGCATGTTCTGCTGGTCACAAATGCTGTTGTTCACCAAGATCTGGGATTTTGTTATTTTCTCCAATGCCTCTTCGTAATGACTTCACAAAGGCCCGTTTTTAGCAGTAGATGTTATCGGGCTACTTAAGACGATGATCCTCCACGAAGCTCCTCGTTTCCTAACTATTTTACGGTTTTAGATGTTTTCATCAGAACAAATGTATTAGAATAGTAATGGAACTCATAAAGTCAGTGTCTTGAAACCACTTGCGCCTGATTACGACAACAATGTTTTTTTACAAATTCCTTTTTCATATCGCTATTCTGAATAAAGCACTGTCCCAAGTTAAGAGCAAGAGATTTTTAAGACAAATTAGAAGAGTCCAGCACAGGGGCGTAGGAAAAGTCTTTGGAAAATTATGTCAGACTCAGAAACAATGCTGGCTGACTAAGCTGTTTCAACATACATATTTTAAAGTGTTGCCCAGTGGCCATAAAAAAACGGATCCAAATTGCAAACGAATAAAATAATAAATTACCATTCAGAATGTTTTAATATTACTTCATCGCGATGAATTTCTATTGTGAAATAAATTAATTCATACGGGACCTTGACCTAAGTAATACGTATATTATTATGAGTTCGAAAATTGTTTATTATTGACGCTGATTACAATTGGCATTTTAAACTAAGTACTTTATTATAACAATGTTTTGAAGAATGTGCGGCCGAACATCAATCAGTAGGTATTAGCTTGAATAGGATTCGGTTTTTATGTTATTTCTTTGTATTTTGACAGCTACAAGTTGTAAAAATTTATTACGTTGTTGGGCTCACCTTTGACATGTGCGTAGGAGTTTATTATCAAATCATAATAAAGATCAATTTGTTTAGGTTTTCAATCGAAATAATACTCTTTCTAGTTTTGACAATGAATCTATGTACCTTTCTTCCATCGTTGTGTTCTCACATATTAAGTGGAGTCTCAGACTATGTTGCTTTGACTGGAATTGGTTCCTATGATGTGTGTAGTATGTGATGCTTCTTGCCCGGGCCTACGCTATATCCTTACACGGATAACTTGTGACCTTTTCTCTAAATCGTTCAATGCAAGAAAGCTCTTCTAGTAGAAGTGGTGGCCCAGTAGTAACTGCCCCGACTTACGAGTTGAAGGTCGAGGTTCGAACCCAGATAGACGCTTTACTTCGTGTAAATAATTTTAACACCAGTGCTCTCAAAGCGGTGAAGGAAAACATCGTGAGGATCCGGCATGTCCTAGAACCAAAATTTCGAAGACATGTGACATCTACCAACCCGCACTGGGCCAGCGTAGTGGTTTACAGCCCACTCCCTCTCGAAGAGAGGAGGCCTGTGTGCCAGCAGTGAAATTATAGGCCAAAATTACCATAAAGTGATCATTTCATTTTTAGATATATCTGAGAATTGAACCTGAAATACCAATTACAATTGACAATTCCATGATCAGAATCAGATCTTGTATCATTTATGGAGAACATAGGTAAATAAATAAAATATATAAATAGGAAAATAAAGGATGTTAAATCCTGCTAAATTCCTTTCTCATGACGTTATGTAAAATATTTATTTTAATAGCAAAATATCATCAAGGTGCGAATAAACTTACCTAAACTTGATTAGTTAACGACATCATTTAGGTAGGTCACACCCACGGGCCGGATTTGATTCATTTCAAATGATGTTGTAACAAATCATTCAAATCAAAATCGGATGCTAAATATTTAGGTACATTAATATCTTATCGATATTATTCTTCGCAAGTCAAACATTCTGCAACAATTTGACGATATTTTTATGAAGCGTTTCGAAATGGGGTCATTGTTATTTGACATTACTTAGTAGGTACATGCATGCATTAGAATGCTTGTCAGCAAGTGTCAAAAGTTTAAATAGTTACCCGCTACTATGTATGAAATGGTATTGGTTTGATAAAACCAAAAGTCATTTAATCAAACTAGGCTGAGAATCAGCACTTTTCGTACGTCAAAGATACATTTGACAGCCCCCTAAAACGCCCACCCTTCACCACTTCCTAGTGAAAGAGAAGTGGCGCAACATATTCCTCAGCAGCACAGTTGTGTGATCTGTTAGAAAAATTTCATTCTATACCATAATATGCAAAATGATTTACATTACGCAACACAAAACATTAAATTATATTTATCTACTCTCATATCGTAATATTCGAATTATAAACTTCAAAATGAGTTTATATTGACATACGTTATAAAAACAATACCGAAATTTAAAAATAGAATCATATTATAACACCTTTTCTCAAAAAAATGCTATAAAACATTTTTTTTTCTATTACGATACAGGGCAAATCCAAGAAGTTAAATATCACCAAGGAATTTCAACTCATGTAATGGAACGTTAGCGACGACAGCAGCACCGCTCTAGCGCATGCGCGGTGATGTGCTGGGTTGCAGGCGCCATTCATACGTTTTATTGTACTGAATTTCGTGGGAATTTTGTATTCTTGATCTTTAACTTTGATCTTTTATTTAGTAGGTTCAATCCCAATGTATGAGAGTAGATAAAGTAGTGTATGAAACTACACATAACTAGGTATTAAAACAATACCCCTCATTATGCAACAGTTTCATAAACTACTATTTTATATCAGCTAGCAAACGCCAATTACCAACAAATAAGATAAAAATTTAAGAGCAATCCTGAAAACATACTTAAGGTGTACTGATTTTATTGAATCCATGATTTAGAGGGAATATTCCGTCTGTCCGCCTGTCACAGACTTTTTTCTCGAAAGCATCGTTATTGCTTTTATCAATTAAAGTAATTCAAATAATTCCAAAGTTCAAGTTATCTCCTCTAAATCTGGCCTTTATGGATTATTCTGCATAAACTGAGTCGTTTTTATATTTACATTGGCAGTACTGCATTGTATCAGATTGTTAGATAATACAATTTTTAAATCGATAACTTAATGGGCCCTCACAAAATAATTGTTCATAGTAATAGTTGTATTAGAACTGAATGCCAGGTCGTCCTGGACCGTAATGTCATTGCCACAGCCTTCACGTGTTGTATTGAAAGTCGATTGTTGAACGCAGCACTAATTCGTGTGATTCGCGATGAGTCTTTCTAAACCATAGGCTTGGTACATCGTAGTCACGTGAATGTACGTGAATTGGTAATCTGTCGATATGAAACGTGTGATTGTCATCATAACATCACGCTAGTAATCCCCGAAGGGGGAGGAGAGAGGTGTAACTAATACTTAATAGTACACCCACATTTTGCCATTTATGTTTAAGTCCCATGTTATAGGGGGCGAGCTATTGCCATCAACCGGGCACAGATCTAAAATCCGGGCTGCTGCTGGGAAATTCCAGATGGAAAAATCCAAAATCACTTTGCCTGATCTGGGAAACGAACCAGGACCTCTTGTTCAGCGGTGCTTGCGGTCTCTAGCTCATCGAGGCTATGAATGTGTTGTAGAAGCCACTTTAACTGCTCGCGAGTTAAATATGATGGATCCCCGTGCGATTTTCGCTCTGAACAAAAATATTTGTTTTTCCATGTTGATCCTGAGTATTTGTGTATAATTTGTATTTGTAAATGCAACCAGGATACAAGAGAAACCCTACAGCTAAATGCGGTTAATGTTTGTATATCGACCTCGTAATTAGGTACCTACATTAGCACTTTTGACAAGAATTCCCGGAAAATTGAAAACTCTTATCTAACTGTCACAAAGATAAAATAGGCCTTATCGTTTTATGACGTGCAAGTGAAATTCAATCTTAGGAATCAGAATCAGAAATCATTTATTTGCAAAGAATGTAGGTAACAAAACATAGATTTGATGGTGTAAAAAAAGAAAGCAACATTAAGCACTATCATAATCATAATTATTGCAAATCTATATTCATCAATAAGTGTCAGGTAATCAATTTTTAATGTCATTTTCTTGAAATTAAAATCCCCGGCGAAACAATAGTCATAGTATATAAAATTATAAACAAACTTAATAAATTTAAATATTATTGAGCAATGTCATAGGTGTTGTCATTTTAAAACTCACTAACAGCGTAATAGCATTTTTCAACTAGTAGTTTCGTTAATTTCTTTTTGAAAGAATGAGATGTATCATTTTTAATGTCATTAGGTATTTTATTGTAAATAACTGGTCCCATATGCATAATATTCTTTCGTAATAATGCTGTTTTGAAACTGCCTGTATGTAATAGACCTTTGTATTGGGATCTCAGTAATCTTATCGATCTCAGTAGTCTTAGACTTCAGTAGATTTCGGTACGTTTTAACAAATAATGCTACCTCCAGAATATAAACCGATGGAAAGGTTAATAATTTAAGGGATTTAAACATAGGAATACAGCTGTCTGTTGAATTAATGCCGGTCATTGATCTAATGCAATATTTTTGGGCTCTGAATACCCTTTCTCGTTCACTGCAGTTCCCCCAAAATATTACTCCGTATGTTAAGATAGAGGCAACCAGACCATGGTAAGCTATAATGATGGTGTCAATATTAACTTTTTTCGCCAAGATGTAGAGAATATAAGCTCCTCGGCTTAATTTTTTGCAGACTTCTTCTGCCTGCTGTTTCCAAGATAATTGGCTGTCAATTACTATCCCTAAAAATTTAGCAACATTCGTTTTGTCAATATTTTGACCATTGTATTCAATTTTTAAAGGATCTGGGTGCAAACGTTGAAAGAAATGCATTATTTTTGTCTTTTGTAAATTAATAATTAGGTTATTAGTGTTTAGCCAATTAATTATTGATTTTAATGTGTCATTAATATCTTTGCCATAATTAGCTTTTTCCACGCATTTTACTATCGCTGTGCTATCATCAGCGAATAACACCATCGGCTGTTGCACTTTTCTCGGAAGATGATTGATATACAAAAGAAATAATGGAGCCGCAATGACACTCCCCTGTAGAACTCCGAATTTGACTTCTTTACTATCAGATAGGTATTTGAATTCCAATTTACGTCTAGAACATACTCTTGAGATTTCTGTATGTTGCTTACGATTACTAAGGTACGATTTTATAAGGCTCAACACATTTCCTCTAATGCCGTAGCTGTCTAGTTTTTGTAGTAGGATATTATGATTAACGTAGTTGAAGGCTTTGGTCATATCAGTAAATATAGCACAAACTGGTGTTTTTTTGTCAACATTCATCATTACATTATGTATTAAGTCATACATCGCCATGTTAATGTTTTTATTCTTTCTGAAACCCTTTTGCTCATCGCTAAGAATGTTATAACTAACTAAAAATGAAAAAAAAAAAAATATATATTAGATATTGTTTCAAAGATCCTGGAGAATACCGAGACAAGGGCAACTAGTCTGTAGTTTGACATGTCTTCTTTACTATCTTTTTTATCTAACGGTTTTATAATTACTGATTTTAAGCTATTTGGAAAAATTCCTGCTTTTATGCAGATATTCATTATATTGTGTCAACAAGGGAACAGCTAATATATTAGAAACAAATTTCACAACTGAAGGGTGGGTGGTAGGGTGATACAGCAATTCTAGGGGGACTATAACCAACAAAACTTACTATCATGAACATGTTTCGCATTCAGTATGAGCAAACTTTGACAAATCTAAATAAAACGAAATAATTTACTTTGTTAATTTATTATTTAAATAATTTATAACAGTGATTATTTTCGTAAAATTAAATACATTTGAATAATAAGGTGAGTAGATTTCAAATGTCTACCAAAAACAAACCTGTAAATCGGATCCGTTTTACAGGTTTGTTGTTAATAATAACAATCATTCTATTAAGAAATACTAACATTATAAATAATAACTATTTCTTAGCATGTCAGGACTGAAGCGTCCATTGTAACCGAATGCTTTCTCAAACTCGGTGATAGCGCAACAATACGTGTATCCGTCCTCCACGTTGTGCCAATTAGAGGGGTTTATCCAGCTGATCCCATTCGCACAGATGTCCGGACACAGAACGTACTTCGAAGCCTCCTCTGGAGACAATTCAGGAATATTGACTTGAATTATCGCGAGAGATGCTGACTGAGCAGGATCTTGAACCACCTGAAAATAAACAAAAATATTATCAGTCAGCAAAGAAAATTGAAAAGAATACAATATTTATTAATTATTATTGCTGTAGGTGCTAAAGTAATAAGGTTGGCAAAAATTAAAAAAAAAATTCTACAACATATAAGAAAACTAAAAAGTAAGGCAAAAGCAAATAGTAATATAACTATTACTACGTAAAATTGAAATGAATGAATGCAAATTTTCAAATTTATGCTACATCTAAGTTGTGTCGTACTGTACAACATTGTCAAAAAAAATTGCTGTCTACCTGACTTATCTCCCGTGTTGTCTACACTAACTATTGTTCTATAAGTTTTCATATGGAGTATACCTACAATGCAAGTTGTCTTTATAAAATAAAAAGTTGTCTTACCTTCCATAAGAATTGTGGTACTGGTTGCTTTCCTCCGCGGCCGTCGTGTAGGGTGATGTCAGTAGATGGGCCGCTGTGATGTGCTGTTCCAGTCGTTATTATCAGATCACGGCCAGCTGACTTCACAAGGTTTCTCACACTTTGCTCCAAATCTTCCCAATTCTGAGGACAAAACAATGTATTTTTAATTTAGCCCATAACTCCTTTTTACTTATGCATGTTCCACACGTAAAGTAACGAGAGAGTTATAAACAAAAAAGACATTTTCAACTCTCTTGTGTACCTATTGATCGAGAGACAACAATGAGAGAATTATAAAGTAAGCGTTTACCTATTTATACCGGCTTAAAATAAAGGTAACTTACCTTTGAGTTACAGGTACTCCAGTGAGGGATGACGTTCAAGTAATCATACGCCGATGACGGAGGTACGCCAGGCAGCAAGTTATAGGAGTTCACTAGCTGTCTCTTGCCGAAACAGCAAGAATCGCGAGTTCGCAACCCTCTTCCCAAAGTCTTACTGATGTCATACATTTGTCTGCTACAATCGTACAACGTATCGAAGTCTTGAGGCAAGAGACTGTTGGACCATTCAGCCTTTGCCGACCTGTCCGTGTGGTCCGGAGACAGTTTGTGCTTCGTGAACAAAGGTACGTTGTTCTTCTTGTCCAGACAAACTTCATAGACTCCAAGGAATTGACTATGCAGTCTGTATCCGATCTTTATAGTCTCTGTATTGCCGGGGAGACACGCAATTCCAGTTTCCGAAACTTGAGGCTTGACTTCTTCATTACATTGTATGTCAGCGAAATTGTATAGGTTTCCATTAATTTTGATTGTGCTGTCTCTTTCACAGAAAGCCATGTGATTGAACTGATGAGAGAGGTTGGGGTTGGAGAATCGTGAAGGGCAGTTGAAGAAGAAGTAACCTGCATGTGGTATGATCATGTACCCATTGTTAACTGGGAATACTGGCCATCCTACCGATTTTGAGTACATTATAGGCTGTTTCTCCGGGAAATCTTTCTGGATGTTCAATATGCAATCTGTAAAACACGCGAAATATTACTGTCTTTAATATTTATATACTTACGAGTATATTCATATATTAAGCTAACTTGAAGATTAAATAAATACATATTTTTTTAACCAATTCATTATTATTTAAAAATTTCAAACTATTTATCTTTATTCAATTTATTTATTTTAATCAAAGGCAATTAAAAGGTAATTTTGTCGGAGAATATTTAGTTGAGTATTATTTAAGGAGCCGTGCACGAAATCGACTGATTTTGATCAATTTTATTGATTCGTTGTGAGAAAGGGAATAAGAATTAAACAAAATTATTTGTGATTTGAAAAGTCGAGTTCTTTATCTTGCATTTTGCTGAAGGGATTTTTCAAATAATTTAACTATTCATGGAAAACTACAAATATTCGCAACAAATTTTCCTAAAAATGACGCGAAACTGATGTTTGTACGTTTGGTTACAAGAAACGACTATTGATTTTGAAAATAAAAAATATCTCATCAACATCACTATATGGTCTACTTGCATGTGGCTGAAGCACTTTTTTCAACTTTCATACAAAATAAAGCAGAAAAAAAATGTTGAAATAACGTAATTATCTAAAAATACGACAAATAAGTATTTTTTTCTAATACTCGGAAACACTTTAACAAAACCCATCCCTTCAGTAGCGACCGGGCCTTCCCATCGTGTCACTTTACGTCGCAGGGGCGCACGTGTTATATGCAAACCTATTCCAGAAATTGTACGCCGACTGCTACATTTTGACCCGCATTTTATTTTAAGTAAGTACTTTGCTTTTTTTGAAGAATATTAAAATTTTGCATGCCTGGCAATAAATAAAATACCGGTGTGCGTGTGTTCGTAATTATTCTTATCCTAAACGGCTTGACTTTGACATCATCTATGTCAGTCAGTACAAAAACTACCTGAAAACAGAAAACACGAAATTCAATGAAAACGTAAATTCACTTCATTAGCAAGCTTTAACCCGAGAAATTTTTTTTTTACTACGTGCAGAGTGTACCTACATTCATAGTGTTAAAAGATCCATCAAATAGCCGTTATCTACGTATGTAATCTGTACATCTAAACATGTAACATTGAGCAAAAATTATTCCTGAAAAACGAATTTATTGAAAAATCACTGTTTACGACAGCGCGCAATGCAACACACGCAATACATTGTGCTTTTGGGTGCATCCAGTTGTACAGGAGTTGTATGTATATTTAAAGTTAAGTTGTAACATTTAAAACATGTTTTCATGAAAAAAAGTAAAAAAATTGTCCTTCGACCTAAAATATCTCCGTAACTAGAAGGTTCCCAAGTATGGTCTAGTACAAAATAATGCTCACAATGACGGGTAGTACAGTGACCCCGGCTTCGTTATGTGACTTTCTACACCTGCAGTGCTAGTCTGTAACCATCTCACCGTGAAAACTTAGGTGAAGTGAGCGTGGAGTGAGCTGTCATTCCACAGGGATTGACACTATTGACAGCTCACTTCACCCAAGTTTTCACGGTGAGATGTTTACAGAATAGCATGGCTGTTATAAATGTTTGCACGTCAGACTCCCGGGAGTGACGTGAAAATAGCCCAGTGGTGTCTTCTTTTTAGTTTAGTATTTTTGTCGCAGAATACCCAGACGGTGTTCGGGACACTACTACTAGATGTGCAAAACCACAACTTGAAATTAAACAGTAGTAGTTAAAGTATTGCAATTTAGGGACACGTAACATTATGTCTATTTTAAACCTACAGCTTGCTCAGGATCCATTTTTAGTTGCATAGGTAAATGTTATGTAAACATGATTTATAGTTACATAATATTTATCAATACATACGAAAAAAGTAAAATAAAAAGAATGACCTGACTCTGTTTCTTCTGCGAAATGCTCTTGATTGCTTCAAAGCTGGTGTAGTCCTTAGCTGAGGCATCAGTGAACACATACAAGTAGGAAAACGGTAAGCTTTCTGTGAGACCCAGCTCGATACCTTTCATGGCATATTCGGGACCATCACCCGGCGCACAGTGGGCTGAAAATCGATCTTCATAGACTTAGGGATCAACATAGTATTTTTTTTATTTTGTCGACAGGAATGGGTTTAGGCATCGTATATTGATCAATTTAATGCTATTTCAGTTTACCAATAAACGTTTTTCTTTACTTTATAGCAATTGGTTGAAAAAAATGTATGGAGAAATATCTAAAAAAGGACATAATTCGACTTTGACACAAGTGCGACTAATTTCCTTTGGCACGATTATACCCCTTATTTTTCTGCATTTTTTGGCATATTGCACAGTGCGCGGACGCGCTAGATTTTGGGAGAAAAAAAATAAAATGTGTTTTTAGAATATAAAAAAAGGTTTTAATCTATTTATAATTGACATTAGGTATTTAAATGGTTATTAATAAATTATAATGAACATAAATTTAGTAGTTACCGGTTAAACATA
This sequence comes from Agrochola circellaris, assembly GCA_914767755.1. Classification (NCBI taxonomy): domain Eukaryota; kingdom Metazoa; phylum Arthropoda; class Insecta; order Lepidoptera; family Noctuidae; genus Agrochola; species Agrochola circellaris. Next base: position 10,453,428 of record OU611843.1, read on the forward strand.
ACAAATTTTATGGAAATTAATTAATATTTTTTGTAATTTAATAACGAGGATGGTTAAATAATGAGATCTTATGATCCATTGGCCATTATCTATTATAATGAAATCTAATATATCCTATTACTGAGATAATTAGATCTCATTAACTAACTACCCCCCTTCCTACATAGTGTTTTCAAACCTTAAGTATAAATCGTGTGCATTTAATTACTATTTTCAATTGACTTTGTTTTTTCAAAGAGTGATAACCTATTTTTCTAAAATGGAACAAGTGAATTTAGTACATAACCTTGACTTGTATGTTGTTTTAAAGCAGTCTGGCAAGCTGGGTAACTACCTTGCATTGCTGCAAACTGTTGTGTCTCAGTTCAATTTAAGTCTTTCGGAAGAAGACAGCGACACTTTAAAGGAATTTTGTCGAAGATTCAGCCAGGCTGTCATAAAAAGATGGAAGACCGCCAAAGGAAACTCTGAAACATTTAAGAAACAATACGGAGACTGGTTGGCGCTTACAGTGGATTGGCCATCTTGTATTGTTCCGCAACAAGCTGCAGAAGATACTATTACAGATTATCAAGCACCTTCAACCAGCCAATCTGTATCTGTTGGAACACTAACTAAGCGTTTAATTCCTCGTAAACCATTCGTAGAATTGTGTACTAAACAGAAAAAACGGAGAATTGAAGAACAGAATCAACAAGACAGTGACGAACTAGCTTATGCTACAGTAAGCAAGTTAAAGAAAGATGGCAAAGAAAATTTGACTGAAGTCATTGATTATTTAATGAAAAATCCTGAAGAGGTAGCAACATTTTCGCAACTAATTAAAACTCAGAAGCACAAGAAATGTACTTTTACTCCGGAGAAAGCGCTTGGAATGCTGCTATCACTTAAACTTTCGAAGTGGCAATATATTACATTGCGAGAATCTACAATCCGCGAAGGTGCATCTGATATTTTTCCATCGTATTATAAAGTGCAGCAGGCTAAATTAGTATGTTACCCTCCAAATGAGGCATTTAGTTTAACAGATACAATGGCCAAAGTATCTTTTCAAGCTCTTCTTGACATAACTGTGCAACGTATACTCAAAAGTCTACCAGATAAGCCGCCTCATCAGTCTTTAAATTTATTGTCAAAATGGGGTTTCGATGGGTCATTAAGCCAAAGTAGATATAAACAAAAAATGGAAGAAGGAAAGACTGATGAAGCCATTTTTATGACGACTTTAGTTTCCTTAAAACTAACTGCTGCAGTTGGAAAGGAAGTAATTATATGGGCAAATCCTAAGCCATGTTCTACACTATACTGTCGACCTGTCCTATTTGTATTCGTCAAAGAAAGTGAGTTGGTAGTGAAAGATGAAATGACTAAAATGGAAGCAGAAATAAAAACTTTAAGCCCATCCAAATGTGTTGATGGCATTGAAGTTGAACACAATCTCGTCCTGACAATGATTGATGGAAAAGTGTGCACGTATCTATCAGAAGCTCGCTCCAGTGCTGTGTGTTACTTGTGTTTGGCGAAACCATCTCAGATGAACGATCTCGATGCAGTATTGCGTAAAGAAGTGTCATCTGATATGATCAGGTTTGGCTTGTCACCTTTGCATGCTCAAATTAATAGCATGGAGTGTCTTTTCCCCATAGCATACAAACAAGATGTTAAAACTTGGTCTGTCAAAGAAGAACACAACAAATCCGTGATGCAGCAGAGGAAGAAACAGATACAAGAGAGATTTCGAAAGGAGTTAGGGCTTTTGATAGATATCGTGAAGCAGGGATCAGGGACAACAAATGACGGAAATACGGCAAGGAAATTCTTCGAATTTCCTGAAAGAACGGCAGCTATTACTGGCTTGGATGAAGAAATAGTGCGCAGATTCGCAGTTATTTTACAAGCAATTACATCAGGTGAAAACATCGATGTTGAAAAATTTCGAGATTATACCCGTACGACCGCAGATAGATACCTACAGTTCTATCATTGGTACTATAATGTCAGCAACAGTACATAAACTGTTGATTCACGGAGCTGGTATCATCAAAAATTCCATTGTACCGATTGGAAATCTGTCTGAAGAAGCATCTGAAGCGCGTAACAAAGACTTTCGCAGATACAGAGAGCACCATTCACGTAAAATAAATAGGACGAGCACGAATGAGGATATAATGAAGATGATGCTTCTGACTTCAGATCCTTATGTTTCTGCAACACGGCCAATAATGCATCGTGCTCAACATAAAACAAAGATGAGGCAAGAAACCTTGGATCTTTTAATTGTTGAGCCGAAGCAACAGGATGATATCGAGTTCTGTGACATAGATGACATTAATTATGACACAGAATCTGATGAATCTGATATAGATGTTTAAGATGCTTGTAGCTTTAATTGTTTTTTTATTTGTTTAATTTTAAGATTTTTTTATTGTTTAAGATTCTTTTTAATTATGAGTCCGCCATCAATATTAATTAATTCTTTTTTTTTTGTATTTTTCTCTATCTTTAGATAATTACCATGTACCTCGAAAGTAGTTGTTATGTTGAATCAATTGCAATTTCATTTATATTCATATATTTTTTATAATCCTTTTATGATCATTTAGTACCTAATGTCAATTATAAACAGACTAAAACTTTTTTTATATTCTAAAAACACATTTTATTTTTTTTCTCCCAAAATCTAGCACGTCCGCGCATTGTGCTATATGTCAAAAAATGCAGAAAAATAAGGGGTATAATCGTGCCAAAGGAAATTAGTCGCACTTGTACCAAAGTCGAAATATATCCTTGATTACATATTTCTCCATACATTTTTTTCAACCAAGTGCTATAAAGTAAAGAAAAACGTTTATTGAAAAACTGAAATAGCATTAAATTCATCAATATACGATACCTAAACCCATTTCCGCAGAAAAAAGAAAAAAATTACTAAGTTGATCCCTAAGTCTATGAAGATCGATTTTCAGCCCACTGTGCGGCGCCCAGACTTGTATGGCTGCCAAAGCTCTTTTAAACTCATTTCGATCTTTAGTGATGGTTCGTACTTGGGCAGCTGAAACAAATACATTCAAATCATGATTATTTATTATTTTGGGTGATGCAGAGACAAACAGTAGTAGGTGCAATAAGGAAAATTGTGGATTAAATATTTATATAAATATAATATATGTACATATACTATTCATATATCTATTAAAAACTATAAATATAATATATGTATAACTGCCCAGTAAGCCATTGGCCCCGGCTGTTATTTGTAGATCTTTGACTGTTGTTACAAGTCGTCAGAAGCTCGAAAGTCCGATAGCCAGTCTAATAAGGGATATCGTGTTACCCAGTAACTGGGTTGTGGAGGTCAGATAGGCAGTCGCTCCATGTAAAATACTGGTATTCAGCTGCATCCGGTTAGACTGGAAGCCGGCTTCAACATAGTTGGGATAAGGCTAAGCAGATGACGATGATAACAAATTAAACGGAAAAAACTAATTGGTTCCTCATGCCAGAATCTTTATTTTTACGCTTATATTATTATCTTATTTTTACACATATATTTTTTTAGTCGTTCCACAAGCACATTGTTATAGACCGTGTGTAACCTTATCTTCGGAAAAAAACATATTAGTAATAAGTGACTAGTTACAAGAAACATAATAAATAACAAATCGTTGGGTAAAACCCAACCCAAAGATAAGAACGCGTAACTATCTCATTCATAATAGTATTGGATGTTTTGTGGGGCACATAAAAAAATAATTATGATAGATAGAATTTTATAGACTTGTTACAACGGTACCTAATCGCTGTAAAAATATGTATCTTAATGTAAATGTTATTAATTATTTTAAATGAGCACATAGTAGTTAATTCAATGATTAGATTTTATTAATTATCTGTTTTTCCGACACCTTCAACAATTATCATCATATTTCAGCCAATTCACACAAAATCTTAATGAATTATACACATAAACCTTTCTTATGAATCACTCCGTTCATTGGTGAAAATCGTTTGAAAATCCGTTCGGTAGTTTTTGAGTTTATCGCGTTCAACCACAGACAGACAGTCCCAGCACTATATCACGGCTTCAACCATCTTACTGCGACATACATATATATATATGTAAGGGTATTAATACATAATAATTATAAGCCTAACTATAAATTATATTAATTATATTATAATAATAATACCAGCCTGTTACTGTCCCACTGCAGGGCAAAGGCCTCTTCTCATACCGAGAAGGCACCAGCATCATTGATCATCACGCTTGCTCAAGACGAGTTGGCGATTCCAGACTTATAGTCCAGGTTTCCTCACGGTGTTTTCCTTCACCGATGTCAGTAATGTCCAAGATAAACTCAGAAAGTACATATGAATTGAAAAAGTCACATTGGTACTTGCCCGGATTTGAACCCATAACCTCGTGCATGGGAGGCGAGGCCTTAACCACTGGGCCATTACGACATTATATTATTATACAATATTATAAATGTGAAAGTGACTTTGTTTGTTTATTTGTTACGCTTTCACACTAAAACAGCTAAACAGATTTGCAATTTTTTTTTTTTTTTTGTACCATGACCATACATTATTAGGATATAGAATATATTTTTTTTAAATTAATCTTCTGAACGGATTTGTATGTTTGGCACACGGATAGTTTACAATCTGGATTAATATATAGGATATTTTTTATTCCGATAGTAAGTTCCCGCGGGATAATAAATTTCCGAACTCCACGCGGACGAAGCCGCGGGCGAAAGCTAGTTATAATATGAATGTGAAAGTTTATATGTTTGGATGTTTGTTACCCAATTACTTAAAAAATGACTGAACCGATTTGGATGAAATTTGGCACACAGATAGTTATAACCTGGATTAATACATAGAATAGGTACTTAATATCCCGATATTCCTACGAGTTGGAGACTTATGCGAATTAAAAATATCAAAACTTAAAAATATTAAAAATATCCAATCCATAAGATAAAAAATATGAAACCGTCAGCTTAATAAACTGGATATGAGGTATCTATTGATAGTAAAGGGCTTGCATCGTCTCACACGCTTCGTTCACATTTTAATGTATATAGTAAATTCTCTCATAAAGAAGTATTACAAAAATATTGCTGCCTTAAATATTAACATCAGCCAAGTGGGTAACGGCGAAATTTGGTAAAAATAAAAACTAAATTGTTTTTATTCGTTGTGCGAAAGCCTAATAATGGATGGAGGTGGCCGGTTGTACTTAATAAACACAGATTATTTCCTTATGTTATTAGCTGGCAATCAAGCAGATAGTAGTAGATTGTGTTCGTATGGATTGAGGAGCCATGTCTCATATTTAAACGTGGGTACTTCCAATATTTAGTAGTAAATTAGCCGTTTTTGTAGGCCCAATCCTGGAATTTGTAGTTAAACCCTTAAAAAGTTACAGGACGTTTAAGGTGGCTCCTCAATTCAGACGTCTGAATTGAGGAGCCACCTTGGAATTCGAAAACAAGCCGACGGATATTTTTGAAAATTTGGTAGGATTTAGTAGTACTTATGCGTAGTCTGTACAAAAATATAAATTTTGTAGGGCTGAATTTGAGATAGCTACAATGCTTTGATATTTCATAAAAAACATAAATTTCACCGCGGTGTTCCTCGGAAAGTAATCAATCAATTACAACCGATTTTTAGTATAATTTAGTAGTAAATGCGTTCTGATTTTTCGTATAAAAATAAAAAGAAAAGCGATATAATTTCGCTAATACAACACATTTTATGTAGCTACACTGTACTAAATATTGGTAGTACCTGCGTTAAATATGATACATGGCTCCTTGATCCATACGGACACTATATGATCAGCCTTCACCCCTCAGAAACGATATCCGGGGGATTGTCTCGTGTTGGCACATACTTCCATACATATGCAAGGGTGATTTTAGAAACTAATAAGCGTACCGTGACTGCATTACAGCTATCAATACTGCTTAGATATTTATCTAAGCAGTATTGCTACAACAAGCACCGTATGCTTCCAATCCATACGGACATAGACGTTTGATTTGGCATAAATCTACATGGGTACCTTTGAAACGTCAGAAGCTAAGTGCACGGTTCCAATTGGTCGTTTCCTATTGAGAAGAGCCGGCAAGAAACTAGGCTACTCTTTTAAAAATTATTGGCTTTTACAATATTTCCAAATTACAGAGTTAATAAGTAGGGAAGACAGTGTAAGCCTGCCAACAAGTACCAGCACGCGTAGCATGACGCTTTCTATGTCTACGAAGAATAGACACAGCTCTTTCTATACAAAGTGACATTTTGTTTCTCTATTTTTGACATCGCACCGTAGAAATCCTTCTACAATCTGTCATTTTGTCTTTCGTTTCTAACAATCTTTGTCTAGGTCCTTTTATATGTAGACTATTTCACAAGAAAGTTTTCTATCCCAAACTGTCAAAATCACACTGACAACTGACAGTTGTCTCCACGGCCACAAAGTATAAACGGTTATCTACAAAGTCATGATTTTACAGGAGAGCATTTAAACACAAAACTGTGATAAGCTATCTTCTCATATTTTACATCATTCCGTTAATAGGAAATATTACCAAGGAAACGGTTAAGGCCAATATTACTGAAATAATTTTTGTTCTAAAATACGGTCCTCGACACTGAGAAAAATTGTTGTAGTTGTCTATAATTATATACGTGACTTAATATCAGTAAAAATTGAGAATCAAACAGAAAAATAAATCTTATGACAAAACAAAGAAACCTGAGTCGAATTATGTAAGAGTGAATTTCGTAAAATGTGCAGTTAACTCTTTCTACTTTGCTACCGTCGTACTGTCTACACGGAACGTCAGTTTTGTCTACTCTTCCGTCGACAAAACGGTGTTCATGCTACGCGTGCAGGTAGGTACTTAAACTAATTGCTAATTTAATTGTATATTTTAATTGTATTTAATTTATTTGTTATTGTTTTATTTATATTTTTTACTAAATAAACGACAATGTTTTTACATTCTGTGATTACTTCCTCACACACTGATTTATTAATTGTAAAATGTTTGGGAAATCGTCTACTTTTACAAGGTTTGTAAATATGTGAGCACCATGTATCTATCACATAATTATTTTATCCGTATCCATTTTTAATTATTTTTACTTATTATGGTACAGTAATTGTATTCTAGGTGCATCGTTTTCACATATAATTTTAAAACTAATGTACCTATACAAAATAACAAAAACACATTTAAAAAGAGTAACGGTGGAGTTTCTTGCCCATTCTTCTCCTTATGAAAACTAACTTTTGGAAGGGACGAGTAGAAACAATTTTTTTTTTTATAAATTTGACGTTCAAAAGTGCCGTTCAAGGGTAGGCCCTTCGCCACAATTGTGGCGATAAGTCCCCTCTTTGAGGAGTGGCTAGAGAGGCGCCACGGCGTCCTCACCTTCCGCCTGACACAGGTCCTCACCGGACATGGTTGTTTCGGGAGGTTCCTGTTCAGGATAAAGCGGGAGGAAACGCCCGGGTGTCACCACTGTGTGGATCGCCCGGAGGACACGGTGGAGCATACGGTGGAGGTCTGCCCAGCTTGGGCGGAGCACCGCCGTGTCCTCACGGAGGCGATCGGCGGCGGCGATCTCTCGCGTCCGGCCCTGGTTCAGGCCATGGTCCGGAGCGAGAGTGCATGGGAGGCCGTCACCTCCTTCTGCGAAGCAGTAATGCTCGCGAAGGAGGAGGCGGAGCGCGCGAGGGAGAGGCAAAATGCGCGCCCTCGCGCCCCTAGTCGCCGCAGGAGACGCCCCGGGCGTCGGGAGTCGAGAGCCGACTTCCGGCCACCGTAGGCGCGGGCTTGCGGACGGTGAGCAATGGGTAGCTCGCCGTCCGATAGGGACCAGGCCCGGGTCGACGGCGCGTTGTGTTCCACGCGCGCCTCAAAGAGATGTCAGCACCAACTGACGGGGTCCGGAAGGGCCAATGCCTGCCGGGGTTGCGGGTTTGTCTGAAAGGGATATCGCGACCTCGGCACACAGGCAACGGAAGGAACACGGGTGGGTTTTAGTCAGTAAAAGTCTGACACGCCCTCCCGCTCCACCCAGAGCGGGAGAAGTTATTTGAAAATTTCCCATCCTCAAAAAAAAAAAAAAGGGTAGGCCCTTGTACGGCACTTTTGAACGTCAAATTTCAAAGACTTATTTCAAGTAGATTATATAGATAGATTTATTTCAAGTAGGCTTGAAATAAATGATTTGTCTTTGAATTTGACTTACTTATAAAAAGAAAAATAGTTAGGCGCAGTTCGAACCCGCGCCGCATTCTTTCGTGAAAACGTGTGTAATTATAACAAATTTGTTTAACGATGTTATTTAATATTATTTACCATGAATTACAAAAATGTATGTTTATTACATTCCTAATGATGCAAGCTTTCATCGATTGTGATAGAATAATAAAAATAAAACCTATTTAAATAACGATGGTAAGTAAGTGGTTACAGAACGCAATTTAGAATTACTTATGAATACTCATGACACTGCCTGTAATGTGAAGTATATTAACACTTTGGTACTCACTCGGATCATTAAATGTGACCAGAATGAAATTTTCTATCTGCGATGTATTCGAACTCAACACTTTCTCAAATATTATATTGACTTCTACTTTTACTTGGTTTATTTCATCGGCCATTGATCCTGTAACGTCGATTACAAATGTTAAACTACTTTTTATAATTTCTTCTTGTCCGTAAACTGTACATGTTTGTACAATTAGAACAACAAGAGCACAATACAATTCGTAAGAATTCATGGTCATCACTGATGCTCCTGCTTCAGTCGACTACTATGTATTTTAAATAGTTATGTACCATTTATACGAGTGACCCGATGATAAAGAGTTTACCAAATTCTTTATGTGCGGGAATTCCCTCAAATAAAATGTGGCGCAACAATTTTAATTAATTTCGTATGTCGGGGTATCCCCTGTCCAGCTAATTAAGCCAGTTGACGACTATTATATTATTATTATCACATATTGTTAAGGCAGTAAACTACGCATTCTCAAACGATGCTGAGGAACATTTGGGGGGTCCCATACTTATAAGCTAACAGAATCTTTGCAGGGTAGGCCCTGCACGTATGTACATCACCTGCATTGCTGCAAACGATAATGGTATGGCCCCCTGTTCATAAGTCACTCAGGTGCTATACAATCACTATCACTTCATCAAATCTGTCTGTCTGAACGCGATTAACTCAAAAACTACCGTACGAACGGATTTTCATAGGGTTTTCACCAATTGGACGGAGTGAGGAAGGTTTAGCTGATTAACATTTTGTGTACGATGTTTTATCAGGCGCTTAAAACTTTGCGAAGCAAGGGCGGGTAGCTAATAGATACATCTTAAAAGTGACAGAGGCTTATGTGAGTTAACGGCAACTTGAAATATATTTAAGTGCGAGGATTCGGCCGTAACTTCACCACTGTAACTCATTATAACTAGGTCTGTAAGTAATAATTATGGTCCAAGATCACAGGAAAAAGAATACCGCGTAGGTCGTAATCCGATTCGTTCAACCAAACTAATAGAGCAACATCTCAGGGCCCCCAGACCTTACTTATTTTCTGAGTAACAAAATGTGTGGGATAGAGTACTGTTGGCATGTACTTTGCACGTACGCATACCTACTAGCTTGGGCCGCGGGCCAATTTAAAGTTACGAAAGATACGTAAAATCACTAGTTACTTACTTTTCTTAAAGTCAAGCAGGTAGGCGAACGTTCAAAGTACGTAAGTAAGTTAAAAAAAAGTTTGTTTCAGAAAACAAGTACCTAAGGTTTGGGGGCCCTAGGATCTTGCTGTATTAGTTTGGTTCTACGAATTGAATTACGACTCAAATAAGAGTGACCCCTCACCTACCTATTTGTAGCCGATTTGTAAGACCCGCAATAAAAAACTTTACTTTAAAGTATGATCCGTTCCCACAGACGAACCGTGAAAAAGGTTTTGTGGGGTACTCTTATGTACAAGACTACTATTAACTCTTTATAAATAAATAAAAAATGTGTACACATAGTAGAAGCGAAACTTCAACGGACAAGTGGAAAAACGAATCGCAACGGACAAGTGGAAAAACGAATGGCAACGGACAAGTGGCAAAACGAATTGAAACGAAACAAAAGGATTATCACCATTCATTTGTATTACCTACCTACTCTAGGTAGGTATTACAAATGAATGGTGATAATAATAGTAAAATAAATAATTCGTATTTTAAGTAAGGCATTTAGAATCATATAAACATGTTAATTTTTTTTTTTAAACCTGACGAATGTGAGTAGGACTAGCGCCCTGATGGTTCCGTCTCAAAGCTGTGCTTGCTCGGCTGCCCGAATGTCCAAATCTGGATTGAAGGACGAACTTAACTTTTCAATTGAAAAAGAACTTATAGAGTTATGAAATACAGATTAAATGTTACTTCAACACACGGCCTATGAATTTTAGGGTCCCGAGCTATGTCTAAGATAAATAAGTAAACATTGTTCCGAGCAGTAATCGAACTCGTAATTCGTAGTGCACCAGTCAATCGCTAGGACTCTGTACTCTGTAGCAATAAACAATCCGTCTATTGTTGTAACTCTCTCTGTTTTGTAGTTATGTTTATCCCCGTTATTAATAATTTGTGGTCTTAATATTTTATTTTTATTGGCATGCTGATAAAACTGTTTGTTTGGTGACGTAGGTATGACCATACAATCTTATACCTATATGTTTCTGCGCATAACATTATACCTGAACCACTAGACTAGTACTGCCATGCTATTCTGTAAACATCTCACCGTGATAACTTGGGTTTAGTGAGCTTGATGTGAGCTGTCATTGCACCTAAAGCTAGGGATTGACACTATGGACAGCTCACTTCATGCTCACTTCACCTCACTCTTCACGGTGAGATGTTTACAGAATCGATAAGCAGATATCAACTTTTAAACGGATCCATACAGAACAATGTTCCAACTGCATTTTCAAGTACCTAGGTACTTGAAATGCATCGTTTACCTACAATTTAATGACAAATGACCTACAATATAAGAATCATGGTACAGTAAATGGACTACTTATTTTTCTTAGCGTGTCGTGTTGATGGCAATCTAAGTATAGTATGGAGTGAGCAATGTTTGGCGTCATCGGTAGCGTGTATCAGTTCCTGTACCGTGCAGACAGGACACAATCTGCCTACCCTTTTCCCAACTAAGTTGGGGGTCGCTTCCAGTCTAACCGGATGCAGTTGAATACCAGTATTTCACTTGGAGCGAATCCCTATCTGACCTCCACAACCCAGTGATCGTTACTATTAGGTTTTATTTTTATTATTCTGTATATGAATGCGAGGACGTTGTAGGCCTTGTAGACTGTAGATTTGTTGACCATTTCCTATTTTGACGTGAAAACGTCGTTTCAACGGCAGTATCAGAAACTTAAGAAATCGTCTCATAACGGCCGTAAATCATATCACAATCGATGAAAGCTTGCATCATTAGGAATGTAATAAACATACATTTTTGTAATTCATGGTAAATAATATTAAGTAACATTGTTGGAGCCTGATCAATATCGCATAGCAGCAATACACCTAATTAGCACATATTACTCGTCATGTGTGCCGGTCTTGATGACACTGGCACTTGTACTTTAGAACCCCTGTTGTTAACACCTAATTAAAAGGATTTATTCCCTTTATGTCGAGTCCCGTTATGTCGAGCCGAAAACCTTGTCTCGCTTCAATTACCCCTATGTCGAGTTTAGTTTTCTGTCCCGTTTCTATTCCCTTTATGTCGAGTTTATTTACCACGCTTTTATTACCTTTATGTCGAGTTTAATAATATGATATTTTAGAAGTACAGTCACGTCCAATGAAATGTATACACGCACATAATTTAGAATCGTTGTTCGTAGAATTCGTAGAATTGTTGTTACAACGAACGCCACAGGACCACAAACCCAGTAGAGGGATGGCATAACAGGCTAAATAAAAAGCTTAGTAAAAGACCTCCGCTATATACTCTCATTAGCACACTTAGAAATGATGCTAAAGAAGCTAGGTTTAAGATAGAGCAGGTAAATGTCTACAACGACGACAATCAGAACCTAAGAAAAAAAAAATGCTTGGCTATTGATATACATACGTATAAATAAAATAGTTGAAGATTTTACAACTAACAAAATTGATTAAATGATTTGTCTTAAACGCCTATCAACTGTAAGATTTGATAAGTGATTATCTTTTAATTATTTAAAATATACATGTTACCTAGGTTGATACAACGATATAACGTAAATCAATAACGCTAATTTAAGAATTATTTACTTATTATAAAGCTATATCTTTTTTTTTAATTTTCACTAATACTGGTGATTATACTGCGATTTATTTAGATTAAGAAAGTTACTTTTATAAGAAGAATAATTTTTTACTGTAAAACTATTCTGTTTAACATTTGCAACAATAGTGATGATTATACTGTGATTTATATGTTTAGATTAAGAAAGATTAGATATATATATGAAAATAAGTAATAGAACAAATAATAAAAAATAAAATAAAAATTACATCCAATGCTTTTAATTTACATCTCTGACTGTATGTACCTGTTCACCAAACTCGACATAAAGGTAATAGAAAGCGTAAAATATCAATACTTTGGAGAACAATAGACTTCCAGGCTCGATATAACGGGACTCGACATAAAGGGAATAAATCATTAAAAGTTATTTTACTTGCATCGAGCATCCTGAGTTTAATCATCCGGCATATCCCTTAAATTCCCGCACATGGTCCGTAACGAGCCGGATAACGTATAATATAAAGGAGATCAGCGGATTTAATCAAGAATTAAGGATTACTATCATCCACGTGCAGTGGCGGTTATTTGCCGGTTAATTGGATGGACTTCAAGCAAGCTAATTAGCGGTGTACATCTATGTAATATCGTCACCCAACACTCAGGTAGTATACATAAATAGTCATATTAAAGGTCAGTATTATTTTATTGTATTACCTATTGTATTGTGTTAGATTAAAATCATTAAGTACTTGTTGCATTGTCATTAGTATTTTATTCAACAGCAAAGTTAAGTTTGACACTGATTACGGTATAGTTAGCTTATTTTGCTACATTAATTAAACTTAAATTATATAAAGCTGTAACTAATTCACTGATCTACTTAATAGTGGTGTTAATTGTTAGCAGGTATATTAACCCTTATTCAAACGCGAGCCTGTGGAGGAGTTAACAAAAAAGTAAGATACGTTCCTGGGTAATTTTGGGTCATAGATTTCAAAAATACACACAAAAGAGGGGTTAGTGGGGGGGAAGTACCCTTTTTTTGGTGGGAAGTATATATCCCGTCGTCTGTTCTCTCTTGTAAAAAAGTTGGAAAGATGGGAACTATAGCTCCCAGTGTCCAGTATGACATCAATATTTTAAAACACTAGCTAGTTGCCCTGGCTCCACTTGTGAATTAAATTTTAGCGTAAAAAATTACATAGATGAAATGAAATGACGAATAATAACTAATAAGTTGCACATACTAAGTTTCTTTTAGACACATGGATTTTATATATAGAATTTCCGAACGTAGTGTGCAGTGACGAACACTGGGATTATATCTTCCCACTTACAGACTCAATTTCAATCGACTCTACCAAGGTATAAACGAAAGATTCTGGGCATATTTTACGTTTCACGCAACCGTAATATAGTCTTGTTTACATAGCTAAAACTAAAAGTGCGCGATGAAGTTTCTACCACGGTGGTAAAATTTGTTTCGGATGTCATAGCTAAACCATTAGCCCACATAATCAATACATGCATAAGCTCAGGTATATTCCCTGATAAATTAAAGACTGTCATAGTAAAACCATTGCATAAAAAAAACGATAAGGGAGACATGTCGAACTATAGACCGGTAGCTTTAATTTCAGTTTTCTCAAAGATATTCGAGAAAATTACTTATGAATCTATTTACACATTTGCAACTAAAAATAATATTCTATGCGAAGAGCAAAAAGGCTTTCGAAAAAACAAAAATATTAATATGGCGATATTTGATCTATTAAAAGTGATAATGAACAATGTGGATAAAAAAAATCCTGTATGTGCAATATTCACAGACATGACGAAAGCATTCGATTATGTAAAACATGACATCCTCTTAAATAAACTTCATCACTATGGGATAAGGGGCAATGTCCTAAATTTAGTAAAGTCCTATCTCACGGATCGAAAACAATTTACAGAAATTTCGAGAATATGTCCCAAAATTAAACGCAAAGTGAAATATCTATCCAATGTTAGAATTACTAAATTCGGAGTCCCGCAGGGCAGTGTACTTGGGCCATTGTTGTTTTTACTTTATATTAACGACCTACCTTGTCAAATACATCATCCTATGACTTTGTTTGCTGACGACAGCACAGCTATAATTGAATGTAAAAATAATACTCAATACGAAAGAGAGATAAATGATACACTTGAAAAAATAATAGATTGGCTTAATAAAAATAATCTTGTGTTAAATCTACAAAAAACCAAAGTAATGCATTTCTTCCAACGACTGAGGCCAAACTATATTGTAACTAAATATAAAGACGAAATAGTAGATACCACTTCAGTTACAAAATTTTTGGGAGTACATATTGATGATAAATTGACCTGGAAAGACCATGCTGAAATTGTGTGCCAAAAATTAAGCAAAACCGCATATATTCTGTACAATCTCTCAAAAAAGTTAAATATGAACACGCTAGTGACAGCATATCATGGTTTGGTTGCTTCATTACTAAGGTTCAGTGTTATATTCTGGGGAAACTGTAGTGAGAGAGATAAAATATTTAGGGCCCAAAAACGTTGTCTTCGATCAATGACAGGGCTTAAACCCATAGAAAGCTGTAAACTAAAAAAAAATTAAATCACTGAAGATTCTAACACTACCTTCTTTGTACATTCTTGAAGTTGCCTTATTTGTTAAGATGAACAGTAATTTGTTTACATCAATGATTGATAAGAGAATACGCAAAGGACCAATGAGGTCTCAATATAAAAGTCAACTTTATACAGGCGGTTACAAAACGTCCTTACTTAAAAAAAATATTTTTTCCATGGGTCCTCTCATATATAATAAATTACCAATAAATCTAAAAGTATTACCCATCTCAGTATTCAAAAAACAGTTAACTAAATTGTTATTAGAAAAATGTTACAATTCAATTAAAGATTTTTTTGATGATAAAAGTTTTTCCTAATGGAAGTTTTGATTGTGGTACTATAATTAATATAAATTTATGTAATTTTTTTTGATTTTTTTTACATTGTGTTATTTGACATTCTAATTTTGGTTCTTGACATTCGAATTGTAATAATAATATTGTTAATTGTAATGACATGTCAAATATTCTAATGATAATAATTTATATATTTTCTTTTGTTACACATATTTTTTTTTTTTTTTTTTTATTAATTTGATGATTTAAATAATAATTCAAAAATTATAAATTGATATACCTAATTGTGATAAGAATGATATAAATAATCTAATCTAATTTTGCATGCCGATTGGTAAAATGTGGCTGAGCTATAATTATGTACTTAATTTTAAGACCTGTCTGTATTACCCATATTTGCGAAATAAAAAATTCTATTCTATTCTATTCTATTCTAAAATCTGCTAACCTAATTTTTTTTCAGCACTACAAAAAAAACTAAAAAATAACGGTCGTTTTCGGCGGCAAAATCACGTCAACTGACTTTGACGTGTGTTTACCATGACATGTTATAATTCTCTGAAAAATGCTGCCATTAAAAAAGGTTCTCTGAAATGTTAAGATTGCGTAGATAAATATTACATTGCATTAGGTTTAAGCATATAAAAATAAAACACGATTTACTTCAATCTGAGATGTGGGAAGTATAGCTCCCAGCGTTTTAATAAGGGTTAACATAATACATATAGTTTGAGAGTGTTAGATATTAGGGCAAGTCATTGTAGCATTTAGAATCATTTATGTAGTCAATATAATTGGTGTTAGTTGAGCCTACTTATAACTTAGTTCATGTAAAAGTTTTGCAATAAAACATAAAGTCTAAAGTGTATCAGAATTGTAAACAGTATTTTAGGTTTATACACTTGGTAGTTAAAAGATAATAAGTTGTTTTGTTTGCTATAGCATTTAGACAGTGTATACAATACAGTTGGGCGTGTATTAAAGTTATATTGTTTGTGTTATAATTGTATTCCTGTATCAATTTCAGGTTGACAACACTCGTCTCCCAATATGTCTGAGGAAAGAGATTTAATTAAAAAGCGAGGCAGCTTCAAAGGCCCTTACAATCATCATGAAGGGGGCAGATGACACTAAAAGTGTCATCTGCCACGGGGTGGTAAACGCCACTACTTAGTGCCAGCCACCACCCCGGTGGCAAGCTCAAAGGGGGCAGATGGGAATAAAGGGGTAATACGATACCCCTTGGTGGGACTGGGTCTCAGACTTTCGGGCTTCTGACGACTCGTAGCGTTTGTCAAAGATCCACGAATGACAGTCGAGACCAATGGCTTAACGTGCTTCCGAGTCTCGGTATGTAAAGATGGTCACTCATCCACAGACTAACCCCGGGAAGCGTAGCTTAACCTGATGGATCGACCAGTGCGGCTGTTATAACTTAGCCACGAGCAACAAACTAACAAACAAACATGAAAACAAACAAATGAAACAAACATGAGTAATTGATAATAATTTTATTAAATTTGTAGGTGTACAAAGTATTACATGATGAAGTTACGAGTACTTCGCTATTTCTAAATATAAGTCAATTTGTAATGTAGGTTACGATGTTTTGTGATATCTTCCTGAATTTATGTGTAATCCTGGTGGGGTGTAAATATATTATACAACTTCTTCTAGATGTATAGAACGGTGACAGCTAAAAACAGTCTAGGTACTTTTTTCTATTTTATCAAGTACCGCGTCCATGGATTCTAAAAAAAGAAATATTATTATTTGTAGCACAAACATTTAAAAACCTTTTTGTCTCTACACGAGATGTCATTTTGTTAAAGTTCTAACATTATGTTTAACTTCAAAATTTTTTTTTTTTAAACCATCTTCATATAATTAAATATACCTATTAAAATTGGAAAACAAAATTCTTTATGTAATTATTCTTTAAAAAAAAAAGTTTTTTTTATTCAAAAAGTCTGTAATTGCCTGTAAATACTATTATCGTCTATTATTATTTACTAACAATAGTTCAATACATGCATTGTTGGTAACACTAAGAATCTGTAACATTGACAGTATTATGATATGAAAAAAAATAAAAAAATTGGTACCTAGGAATTCTATCTTTCATAATATTTTTTTTGGGGTAACATTTTATTGTATCCCTAGAAGACATGTCTCAAATTCGCTGTACAAAGTTGACTAGGCCTGTTTGCAATTTAAGAATCCGATGCGATTCAATTAGTTTCCAAGATATTATGAGAAATGGAGAATTGAAATGAAGACCTGTAGGTACTTAGGTATTTTGTGTGATCCAGCTGAACTTACTTTCTGGCGGAGGTGGCGAGACAGGGATTTTGGCAGTCCTTGTTATAGGATTGTTAGTAGCTTTAACAACTCCTTCTACCTAAAACAATCGAAAATAGAAACTCGTAATGGTGCATTTACACAGGCTCAATTGCGCAATTCTTAGCAACACCGAGCAATTCCAAGATTATCCAGAAATTGCCACCGAAAACCAACCTGCTCTAGGCCCGCGTGATGGATTACTGCTCGTTCCCTCTCACAGAGATATTACAGGCATCTCTCTGTGAGAGGGAGCGGTGCATCCAGCAGTGGACAATGTTATAGGCTGATTATCAAAGATCAAGAGTCGCGAAAGTTAGTTGATCATATATTATATAAGAGCAGCTTTAAATAAGATACGGATAGATATATACTATAATTGTTTTTTCTTTATTAATTGTTAATTACATTACCTGCTCACAATTTTTTGCCAGCCAACCAGCCAGCCAGCCAGACAGCCAGCCAGCTAGACAGCCAGCCAGCCAGACAATCGCGAGATTTATTATAAACTTACGGTGTTTGCCAATATCCGGTAAGTAAATATTAAATTTCACCCTTGTATAGGTAGCTCGGGTATATATTATTGTTTATGTTATGTATTGGTCTAATTTGTTGAAAAATAGCTCGACAAAGGGACACCAAAGATAAACAGGATCGTGAATATAACAGAAATAAAATTAATAGTGTGAAAACTTTTAAATTAATGGCCACTGTTCCATTCATGAAAAAATGCGTTAATTGCAGGTACAGTATGATTTCTTAGAGCTTATGGTCCTATTAAAAAATATAAATTGTTGATACTTACGGCCACTTGGAACCTTTGTGATGGTGCAACAAACGGATCCGTTACGTAAAAATTGTTAGAGATCTCCGTTAGAGGCAGGTATTCTATGACTGGTTTTCCTTCCATGTCTAAAATCTTCGCCGCGTTTATTCTTACTGACTGATTATCATCAGTGACGGATATGGACAGGTAGCCCTTCGCATCTGAAAATATATTTATAGAAATTTTGAGATGTCCGGAGTCCGGACTTAACGGGGTTTTTATTCTCAACAATTTAAATATAAATATTTTGAATGGATAGGTAGGTACATTATTTTATTCATAAACTCACCAGATTTCGGTTGCGGCGATGTATCACTCAGCGACTTGGGTTTTAACTCGGAGAAGCCATGACTGAAGAAGAAATCAGTCCTGCCGGTGATTACGACGGACGTTTTTGTCTTACCCTCCACAGTAGCCACATAATTGCCAGGCTGAGTGTTACTTAATTTTAGTACCTATAATTTTAAAATGTATTTAGTACTTCAATAATCTTAAATCAGCTACACACACACAGTTGAATATCAAAGCCATTCCTTTACAAAGAGCAGTAATTGGCTTATTATGTCACATCAAATCATGCTAGTCCACTGTGTTAATCACACAATCAAATATGGGATTTGACAGAGCAGATTTCAATCTAGAGTGTGTTTCATCAAATAGTTCCTATGCCGTAATGTTGGATCGACTATTGTAGGACCAATACGAATACGCTACGCCACTACGGCGCTACCTAATAGGTCAGTTTTTTTCATTTAACAGTGGAGCCAACATTACGGCAGTGGAACTATTTGTTGAAACGCACTCTACAACGGTTGTACTCATAGATATAATATAACGCTAGATAGTTCTAAATAATACATCTATGCAGGTTGTACTATATAGTGAAAACTTCTTTCTAAACTCCGTGAGTAGATATTTATTCCATGGTACAATGCTACAAGGTTCATTTAGCGCGCGGCCAAAATCGGAACTAACGCTGCCATCGTTTTGTCAATACAATTTCTTTGACAATTTCCCAATTGTTTACCAACAACGCCCCCCTTGTCAATATCTTTCAGATGCTAAAAGATCTAGGACTTTAAATGCTATCGCAATCAAATGCTATCAAACTTCACAGAGTAGGTGTTTTATTTCATCTGTAGTGAGCGTTTCAAAGAGCCCTTATCAGTGTATTCCCGGGTTGTCGCTGCAAAGCGTTGTCCCGGCAACTCGCTGTATGAAACGTTTTAAGATAGGTACTACACCCAAAGGCCTCTTGTTCACAAACGATATTTTCGCAGTAAAAATCTACGGTTTGTGGTTACATGTACGGTTACATGTGTGACACTGTCATCGGTGTTGTGTGAATTTTTATGGATTATAATATTATAACGGCAAAAACGTGTGTGAACATGTCGACCACTTATTGGTAACCCCCTTAGGTAATATTCTGCAGGTGACGGCAGACCGCAGTCGGCAGCTCCCAACCACAACGGCTGACGTATTTCAATGAAAACACTTTCGGTGGCACTGCTGCCATTTACAAAAGAAGATATTTTCATAGAAATTGGTTCATAAAAACCAGGTACTTCCCTGCGGTTAGCAGTCGCGGTTGGGCAGCACTGCTGCTGCTATCTGCCATCGCCTGTGCATTCGTACCCTTATTAGACTTACTATTGCATTATCGGTCGTCATTATTTTTGTTACAGAGACTGCAGGTTCGTCTATTTTCAATGTAACATCTTTACCGGATGCAGAGATGATAACATAATCAGTGTGGTCATCTATTGTGAACTGTAAATAAAATAATAAAAATACTTAAGACACGTCTAAATGCCAATGGCCTTGAGTGGTTAGCTTGCGTGTTCTATGCTGAGCTCACACAACGTGTCGTACGTCCAGCCAATAATAGGACTCGCCCATCAAGGAGCGCTGTCCCAAATTAGACACATTATTAATTTATTATAATATAGTCTCCGCCAGCGCCTTTGCCCGCGTGATATCTTTATAAATAATAGCCTATGTTACTCAGTAATAATATGGTATTCTATGGTGAAATAATTTTTTAAATCGGTCCCCTTGTTTTTGAGTTTATCCATTACAAACAAACATACAAAAAATCAAATAATTTATTTTTATTCATAATATTAGTTTAGATAAACAAAGGTTAATAAAAACACGTATACTAAAAGCTAAACAATTAAACTATCTTTAAAATGGTGCAGGTTTCAGAACAATATGGTTGATTTTACGTGATTCTCAGTTTTTTATCCGCGTTGGACATCATTTTACAAATTAATTACTCACACATATATTTTTTTCCAAATCATTAACACGATAGACGTGATCTTCAGTATAAAGTCATTAAAAGTCAGCTATTGTCGCCGGGGAAGTGCTAATGTAGTCCGCGAAATTCAAATTTTCTTACGTTTTTTGCAATTACCAGTTCAGTGTCATGTTGTATGTTGATTCAAATATGATTCGCTTCCGTAACAAATATGACTTTACGGCATTGTAATCATTAGAATACAACTCTTTATGTTTGAATTAGCCTCAAATGTCATGATTTCATGAAAGAGTCATTCAATAGGGTAGAATGAGAGAATGCATGAGTAATTATGTATATTGTGTTTAATTCATCAATTAACTGACAGACAACCCATTACCTAAACCGCTGGGTTTCTTGTAATATAAAGAAATTTTGCATTTGGGAAGAATCTTTGAATATTCATCCCATAAAGGGTAAATAAGGATCAAATCTTGACGAAGTAAATAGCGCCCTACTATTTAGTACTAAATGGAAAAAAAAAACTAAATGCTTAAGATTTGCTTCACCCAATGTTAAAAGTAGTTATTATGACATAGTATTAAACAAACAGAAACAAAAATTTTGTTTTCAGGTGAATATTCGTCAGTTGATGCGAATAAATCATTTTTCAGAAGAAAGTGTGTGTTTCTTATGTGTTGAACCACTTTGCACGTGTTCAAAAAAAATCGTGTCGTGTCGTGAGGGATAGGAGCGTAACAAACACCGCGCGTTTTGCGGGCGACTTCGAAACGTTCTTTTGGTTTTAGGAATTATAGGTACCATTTAAAATTTAAGAAAACATGTTTTTTGTTACCCCGGTAACTATACAAAAGATATTAAAAAAAATAACCAGGTTGCTATGAGACAGATCGGTATTTTTTTTTGACATTTTTGAAAATGCGCTCATGCCACATTGGACAAGCAAAATATGTAAAACCTAAATTTCGTAATAAAATTGCGAAACCTATATACATTTTTAATAAGTAATGAAACTGTCTGCCTATTTCTTTTGATATAGCAGAAATGAGCTTCCATAAAACTGTGACGTTTCTGACCGGTACTGCCCACCGAGTCGGGTTCAGAATCATCTAAATTAACGATTTTATACGGTTTTGGCTGTAAAACGGTGCGACATGGTTTTGATCATGGGCTCTCGTACTATCGGAGTTCAACTGACAACAAGAATTGACAGCGACAGCGCGGAATATGACGTTTACTCACGAAAGACCAGAGACAAAATGTAATTTTTATCGAACAAACCAATGGATAAGACGATAGCGAAACGAAGTGTACTTTGTCCGCCAATCGAGCTTCGTTATCGTTGAAGCGATAGCGATTGTCGAAATAGAATCGCTCCGAAGCGAATGCCATTTGTCTAGGCCCTCTGGGCTGGTTTTATTTTTTTTGTGAGTATCTACATACTCAACGCATGCCTACGCATGCGTTGAGGATAAATAGTTGGCGGACACGAAGAACTTGAAACTCTTTGTAAAGAGAGTCAGTGGGGTAAAAAAATGGCTTTTTTAAAAGTACTTTTATAACAGCTCTCTGAGCTCTTTCGAGCTCAATCATGGTCGTTAGATCAACATCTAAAAACTCTAGTAATTAAAAAAAAAGATAGGCACTTACCGAAATATTTTTGGATACGCCGGCTGGTACTGACGCCGTGGTAATCACAGTCTTGTTGCCTTTTATTATTTCTTCTATCGGTCCGAAAATCTACAATAAATAATTGTCGAAGATAATAATCGGTTTCGTACATTTTCTTCATAATTTATTTTTAACGCTTTCAAGGACACTGAAGGAGGCACAATATAAGTTTTATTGTTATGAAGTCTATGGGCGTTTAGTATCGTTGAAAGCGTTAAGATACTCAGTAGACGAACTGTTCACCTTGTGTACTTCGTTCTTATCAACGAAGATCGTAAGCCCAGAGCATGCGGCTGCTATGTCGAAGTAAACATCGCGTGCCTCAGGTTTATAAGCATGTCGATTACAAAATTTTCCCGTGAGCACGAACACTATCTGTAAATAAAGAGCGCGTGTTAAGATATCATCCACAACGGGCGGAACTAAAATAATTATCCGATGCACTTTGAGCTGTGGGCAGTCAGCCCAGTTTACCTGAGTCTGTTTCTTTTGGCACATTTCTATCACATATTGGCTGTCGATGTAGTCCTTAGCCGGGGCATCAGTGAATACGAAGATGTAAGAGTCGTTTCTGCTTTTGTTAAGTGCTTGGAGTAATCCTTTCATTGACGGTTCCCAACAATCGAGCTTTAATGGGTTCCCCTCGTTGTGTGGTCTAATGCGGCCCAATGCTTTTTTAAATTCTTCAGGATCTCTAGTCACTACTCTATCATGAACACCTGAAAAAATAAAAGGAATGACTGACCAAGACCAAGTTATAATGACTGAAAAAGCGTTTCATGCTGTAATTAATTTTTGTGTTTGTATTTAATTCGTTTTAATGTTAAGGGTAGATTTTGGTCTCTGGTGTACAGATTTATGTTTACACTTGCGTCCTAGATAACGTTTCGTGTATTGACTTATTGTATGTTGAAACTTTCTGTATTATAATTGTTCTTTTAAATATATTATTTTGTTTAAAACACTTTAAACAACTGCAAGGAGTACCGATAAACTTGACGTTCGTGACGACCCTCGTCAATTTGAAAAGTTGCCAAATTGTATTCAGTATCAAGGAACCTGTGGCAGCATCTTAAATGCCACATACGAACTACGCATCTCACTGACGTCACGTAAAATCCTGCATCGCGCAAGCAGCATTTACCGCACGACCAGCATATATACAAATATATGCTGGTCGTGCGTCATAAATATACGTCCCGATATCAATCGTCGGGCAGTTGCCTACAAGACAAGACACCCGTCTGGTCGGAAGTTCCTCCCTTTTCTATTGAGGATGACTGGGCTTTACACCCTGTTCCTCATACCTCTATAAATGGAATAAACCTCTGAATTCTTGTATGAACTTAGTCCTTTTTTAGGGTTCCGTATCCAAATGGCAAAAACGAAACCCTTATAATTTTGTCATGTTCGTCTGTCCGGTTGACACTCAGCCAGTTTACTTGGAGATTATTGGCACTACATCTATGAAAATTTAAAATGAGGACCCTAAAATGAGGAATTACGAAAAAAAAAATTGGGGTG
This sequence comes from Agrochola circellaris, assembly GCA_914767755.1. Classification (NCBI taxonomy): domain Eukaryota; kingdom Metazoa; phylum Arthropoda; class Insecta; order Lepidoptera; family Noctuidae; genus Agrochola; species Agrochola circellaris. The sequence goes on from OU611843.1 coordinate 10,477,345, forward strand.
GCTCTATGAAAAAAATATATTTCAATCCCATATCTAAAAAGATGACAACGTTTCTAAGTGACTTTTATATTTAAGTCAATAGTTTTTGAGACATGTGATATTTTCGGATACCTACTTTAGTTTTTCATAATTTTTTCGAAAAATACTATGAAAAACAAACTTATTTATCCGGTTGATAAAATCAATGCTGTTTATGCGTAAATATTCATCCTAACTACGGAACCCTTTTTGTGGGAATGCGCTTCTTATTTAAACATGTACCGCCTCAAATAAAAAACGAAAAAACTTTTTACAAAGTCGGTGTCTTTGGTTTTGAGTTTTCGTTTTTTGCCACCGACTTCCGAAATTAAAGTAATTTTTCACTTTGTAGTGTTTTTTTTTTGGAAGTCGGTTGTTTTTTTTTGTAAAAAGTGTTATTCGAAAACCACTACCTGCTATGTAAATAACAGTGACAGGAAGTTATCATCATATCATCGACATAAAATAAGTAGGAAAAATACGTGTTATTGAAGCTTACACAAAAACGATCCAAGAAAAGTTAATACAATTTATATGGGACCATACCCTTTCATACAAACAAAGAATTTTCAAAATCGGCCCACAATTGACGGACAAACAGGGGGACATAAAAAACAAACTCCTTTTTGGAAGTCGGTTAAAAAGGAGCAAACAAATTGTTATTCACAAGAATAACATATATCGTCCTAACGACTGTATCCTCAAAATCTTTTCGCAGTCCAATAAGATACAAAGACTGAAACACATTACCTGGATCGTTAAATGTTACCAGCACCATGTTGTCGATTAGACTGAACTTTTCATGTTTAACAATACGAGTAATTTGGTCCACACTATTTCTAACTTGGTCTATATCGTCACCCATAGAGCCTGTATCATCTATGAGAAAGGTTAAACTGCCATTCCCCTTACATGATACCTTGAATATAGTATTCGCGAGTATTAGCAACACTACGTGCGGATATATCCGCCCCCACATTTTGGATGCTAATAAATATTTTAGTATTCCGAAATAATACTGTACCCTACGAACGCCCAATACACACTGGTAAAATGTAACAATTGTTGGTCATTTTATAATATATCGATTATCACCGTTATCATGCTGGCAAAAAAATAATTGCCTACTTATTTTCGGTACAGGTTTTTCCGTTATTCTTATTTAGTATTATCTCCGATGACCTAATTACTTTTACACAATTGACTGTTTCCTTAAGTCTTCATAACCTACAGACTTTATTATTTAAATAATTTTGATGAAAGTATGCGGGCAGGGTAATTTTTTATGTATTATAACTAGCATTTAGGGGAATTTTCGGCCTTTCCCATACTCATTCCTTATTTACCCACTATGGGGTGGAAGTTTTGAAAATCCTGAAACACTTGCTTCATGTTTAAACCTAACCAAATATTAATTTTACTGGTTTTATTAGGGTTCCGTCCAGAACTACCTTAAATCATTAAGTTCGGCTCCAGACTTTACTTAGCATAATTTTATTGTTTACTAACATTAGTGTAAAATTTTCTCCGGTGTCTGTGGTCTGATAATAAAAGTTTATTATTATTATTACAGTCCTCTTCAATTACAAGTATTTAACGCCTACGGAATTACTTCACAAAAAACAATATTATACTACTTATTTAACCTACAGCAGCTGTATAATTATGTATCACACATGCATGACTATTCGGAAGATTCTAACGTACGACATACCAAACACGAATATCTCATTACAAAACAGAAGAATCATAGATAACATAACACACCTATTTTTTTATTGCGTTGACTTAAAATCTTGACCTCAAGGGAAAAGCAGAACCCATATAGAATCACTCGAGTGTTTGTCTGTCTGTCACAGCCAAATTGTTCCGAATCGTAAATAAATGAATTTTGAATATGAGAGTCACTTTTAGGAGGCATATAAGAAAAAAAAACTGTAGCGTGTTGCATATCAAATGAAATGGCCTGTTGCGAAGATCTAATTTTTTTTTTATAATTTTCAATAAATATATTTAAGAAAATTGATAAAAATTGACCATTCCACTTATCTACTGCTCCGAAACTACAGAACCTAGAATTTTGAAAAAAATACAGATAATGGTTCTTTACTCACAGATTATAGGAAAACCTATAAGAAGTATATGGTCTTAAAATTACATGGTAAATCTCTGAATATTGTGCGTACAAAAATACATTTGCAGTTGATATGTATTGGATTATTTAGGTTAGTTAATTCATTTACAAAATTAGTAAAAAGGGTTGTAATTATGTTAAATTTGTGAAATATAGTCGTACCTATTAGTACATTCAGTGTTTTTTGTCGCGTAAACTTCTCATAAAAAGGATATTAAACTGGCTGTCAACTCAACCAACCCAAGGCTGACATAAAAACTACCTGGCAAATAATAAATAATGAAACAGGTAGGAAAAAACAGCGAAATACTGAATTTAATTTAGAGACTGCTCATGGCCCCCTACTCTGATGTAGAAATAGCTTAGGAATTTGAAAACTTTTTGCTAATATTCTCCTTAAAACAAAACCTCTTAAAAAAAATCACCTATACAAATTACAGTTCAATACTTACATGATCAAAATGTACCTAACTATGGATCAGGAGATTTTAATATAATAAAAATGTTTTTGGATTTTGAAGTTCTTTAACGCGACTTCCGGTATTAATAAACTGGTAGAAATCGTCACGTAACGAAAAAACGTTATGCCAAAAAGTCAGTTTCAAGTGACAATTTTTTTGTATTTTAATGCAAGGTATCTAGTATACGTTTTTAGCAAACGAAAAACTTGAAACCGTATTTGATGGCTAATACTATAATATACAGCGAACGGAACTTCGTTCCAACCGGTGTCCAACGATATGTCCCGACTTTTTTTGACGTGGCGTATACGTCTTTAAATTTGCTTCCATAGTGGGAGGCAATTCAAAAAACTGATGATAACAAAATCGTGGGATACAGTGTGATGCTGCAGCTATATATTATCTTGTGGCGGCATCTACACCGCCACATGCGAACTACGCAACAAAGACTTGACGTCACACAACATCCTGACGTCACTCAAATCCTGCATCGCGCAATTAGAGTTTACCGCGCGGTGGACATATATACAAGCTCACGACTTCAACCTCTGGGCAATTGCCCGCCAGACATGACACCCGTCTGGTTGGAGGATCCTCCCTTTTCTATGGGGGATGAGTGAACTTTACACCCTGTTCCTCATACCCCGATAATGGGCCATTTTCGGGGTATGAGGGTATCATCTAGATTAAACATTTTATTACACCACTTGATAGCTAAAGGATAAAGAAAATATAACTCGTAACATACACGTAAACACACGGCCGCGTCCACGTCACAGCAACACCATTTTTTATCACTGTCTGGTTTTCTCTCTGCTCTAAGTTATTAACATAGTTCCTGTGAAAAACGAAGAATGAGAAATAAAGTACCTACAAAGTTTAATTCTCCAACTCCCCACCCCCATAGTTATTTGAGATCTATTTACAAACCGAGTCCCTACTTACATACATTGCTTAATAATAATAACTATTTCTCACTGCACACTCATAATTACACCCACTCACACTCTCCATATACACGTGGGTGTGCAATCACCTACATTCACACACACTCTCCTAAATTCTTGAGTGCACTCCCTTCTCCTCCTTTTTACCATAAATCTATGTTTACGAAAAATACATAATAATACAAGCAAGATACATATACTTAAGTATGATATTATATAAACACAAACAGAGCCAACTGACACACTTCACAAGTCTTGTTTATTTATTAGATACCTTATTTATTTATTTATTTTTATTTGGGACAAAAAACAGTTATACATTACAGCATTTACAAAAAGTAGTTATATTACAGTCGAAAAAACGTATAACCCACACTATTGTCCACGAAATGATATTGGAGTAAGAAAACGAACGCATGCTAAAGGAAAATAAAAAAAAGAGGTACATATTTAGAGAAATAAAAAAATAAAACTATATACCGACGAATGGATGGAAACGGATGATAAGACCATCCGACTTATAGGCGACTTGTAAGAGATTGAGAAACCAATCTTTTAAATTTAGATTGCTTATAGCTGATCACTGCCTCTTAAGATACAGGTAAACCTAGTTTAAGAGGCAGGGCTCACCCAATTCATGACCAGACCTTGTGGTTACAGCATAATTATATCTTTACTCTTAAGCCAATCAGTTGTAATCCAACTTTTACCTAATTTTAACCTAATTTTAACATTTACATATGTATTTTCTCGTCTGTAACTTAGTTGAAAATAAATTATTATTTTTAGATCATACAAAACGATTATTGCCTAAGTTATACCATATTGTTAATTCACGAACCCTGCTTATTTGGGTACCTACTGGGAACGATGATTTAGCAAGTCCATTTTAACTCAACACTTGTTAAAAAACTAGGTAATAATTCTTATTGTACAATTGGTTGTTTTCCATAACAAAATATTTATTAATATAGGTACTAATAAACTACAAAACAGGATATAAAACATACATAACAGGATATAAAATTAATGAGGTAGTGATATTAGGTTATCATATATAAGGATAGGCTGTATGACTAGTTTATTTTTATTCATTATATTTTTATTTAATTAAATAGGTACATATTGTTTTAGGTGATTGTGGGTTCTTATTAAATTTAAATTAAACTAGTAATCGACGATTTTTTTTGCATTATACCTAAATACAGTCCGTATTTAGGTATAATGCAAAAAAAATCGGGAACAGGGAATAATTACGCCCGCGGCACCGTGTTCGCGCGTGGACATGCTCCCGGTCTAAGCGGAGGCTTCAAAAAAGTGGTAGCTGGCAGATGTTATTTGAAATTTAATAGTAGGTACCCTTTTTTACAAAGTTTGGTTTTAATACAAATTTTAAATCGTTTAATGGGTAACTTTCGAGTTTATCATGTACCGTATACTGTATATAATCAACAAATACTAAAAACGCCCACTGATTAAATAATCACCCATATTCAAATATGGGTGATTTTCTGCAACTGCAAAAATAACTTTGTAATTCATAGTATCATTATGAAATACAAATTTATCTTTGCGATTTTTTATATTACGATGCAAAATAGTCATTGTTTAGTATGTTCATTTATTTGCTAAATATTGTACCGTGTTGCGGAACCCTTCGTGTGCGTGTTCAACTCGAACTTGGCCGGTTTTTTAATCTCATCAAAGAGACTTCATGCCTTTTTATGCCTTTTTTTTTTTTTTAGGGTGGTAAATTATCACATAACTTCTCCCGCTCTGGGTGGAGCGGGAGGGTGTGTCAGACTTTTACTGACTAAAACCCACCCGTGTTCCTTCCGTTGCCTGTGTGCCGAGGTCGCGATATCCCTTTCAGACAAACCCGCAACCCCGGCAGGCATTGGCCCTTCCGGACCCCGTCAGTTGGTGCTGACATCTCTTTGAGGCGCGCGTGGAACACAACGCGCCGTCGACCCGGGCCTGCCATGCGATTCTGTAAACATCTCACCGTGAAAACTTGGGTGAAGTGAACTTGGGTGAAATCGCTTACTGCGATCTCTTCCAGGCAACGTTGGAATGGACAGTGATTTTCTGGAAATAAAATGGGGCTGTCTTTGGTGCAAATAAATGGCGAAATATTTGCGTAAACCGTATATAAACCTTATACAAAAATTATGAAGCAGCTCAAGTATTCAACCATTGGATTCGGCCCTTTAAGGCGTGGATGTACGTGAATTGGGCTTCATTTAGGATACATTAAAACCTTTTTTTTCCGTAACCCTTACAAGATTTTTTTTCAAAATAATATATATTAATCTACACCATATAAAGCATGTCCCCTTGGCTTCAAAAAAAATAAAAATATATTTGAAATATCATAAATAAATACGCAAAGTGGTCTCTGTTTTTGTAACTTACTACCATTTTTCTCCTAAACTATCAATCACAGGATCTTTTAATTGCCACCAATATATTATATTAAGTAATGCAGAGGGGACCTTTGCCTTATTTTTTGCCAATAACTATCTTAATTGTTTATATGGATTTTTTTACGTAATCGCTACTCGCAAATCGTGTAGCCACCCCTCCGGCGCCCAATAAAACAGTGCGGGACGAGACGTTGTGCTGAATGGACCTGTGACACTTTTCTCCGCAAACAAAATTATTGTCGGTAGCCCAAACAATTAGAAATGTTTTTGTTTTATATATTTGTATATCTTATATATATCTTTAGGAAAATGTTTTGAAGGGCACTATTAATTTATAAAACATTTATGGTTGATATTTCGGTATTATGAACGTAAAACTATGTCAACAAAAAGTATGAAAGTAACGAGCAGGGATGTTAAACATTTTGTCAACTTTATTTTTATAAAATTTTTGTAGATTTAGTTTATTATGATTATTTTTAGTATATGCGAAACCTGAATATAGTTTGTTCAGAATCAGTAACTGAATAGATTCCAATAATTTTTACACCATGTTATATTTTGTTCCAAAAATATTTTAAATTAAATTTTATCACCAGTTCATTACAATACAATCACTGTACGGTTAGGTACCTATTGCCAAACTATTATCAATAAGTGAACGACACAGGAGGCACGGGTTGCGCGGGGGTACCGCGAACCGCCGCGAAATGAGTATGTTTTTGAAAAGACAACCAGGTAACATAACAAGCTTATAACTTCGTGATTTTTCATGATACAGTTTTGAAATTTTGTACCTTACACAAAAATACTAGACAGGTGTATCGGGTTTCGCATAATCAAAAAATTATCTTGTATACATATACATATTTGAATCAAATTACAATTTATTCTACAGCAGCATGTTTTTTAAAATGACGGTTATTTCTTTTTTCTCAGTCAAGTCAGACTTATATTGGCCTCAAATTGAATATATTTTGTGCGTGTAAACCGACGCGCCTCCGCCGTCGACCCGGGCATAGTCCATGATCGGACGGCGAGTCACCCATTACTCGCCGTCCGCAAGCCCGCACCTTTTTTGAGGTGGGAAATTATCAAATAACTTCTCCCGCTCTGGGCGAAGCTCGGATGTGTCAGACTTTTACTGACTAAAACCCATCCGTGTTCCTTCCGCTGCCTGTGTCCCGGGGTCGCGATATCCCTTTCGGACAAACTCGCAACCCTGGCAGGCTTTTTAAAGTAGTAAATTTTATCGAGTAAATCAAGATATAAAAACCGGCCAAGTGCGTATCGGACCACGCACAATGGAGGGTTCCGTAGTTGGGATGAATTTATCCCAAGAACAAACTTAACATTGTAATTGAAAAACATGTTCTCCCATACGGAATGTATGAGAAATTATGTTTTTCAAACTGCAAATTTAAGTTGGTTGATTATTGGGCACGCCACAATTGTGGCGATAAGTCCCCTCTTTGAGGAGTGGCTAGAGAGGCGCCACGGCGTCCTCACCTTCCGCCTGACACAGGTCCTCACCGGACATGGTTGTTTCGGGAGGTTCCTGTTCAGGATAAAGCGGGAGGAAACGCCCGGGTGTCACCACTGTGTGGATCGCCCGGAGGACATGGTGGAGCATACGGTGGAGGTCTGCCCAGCTTGGGCGGAGCACCGCCGTGTCCTCACGGAGGCGATCGGCGGCGGCGATCTCTCGCGTCCGGCCCTGGTTCAGGCCATGGTCCGGAGCGAGAGTGCATGGGAGGCCGTCACCTCCTTCTGCGAAGCAGTAATGCTCGCGAAGGAGGAGGCGGAGCGCGCGAGGGAGAGGCAAGATTCGCGCCCTCGCGCCCCTAGTCGCCGCAGGAGACGCCCCGGGCGTCGGGAGTCGCGAGCCGACTTCCGGCCACCGTAGGCGCGGGCTTGCGGACGGTGAGCAATGGGTAGCTCGCCGTCCGATAGGGACCAGGCCCGGGTCGACGGCGCGTTGTGTTCCACGCGCGCCTCAAAGAGATGTCAGCACCAACTGACGGGGTCCGGAAGGGCCAATGCCTGCCGGGGTTGCGGGTTTGTCTGAAAGGGATATCGCGACCTCGGCACACAGGCAACGGAAGGAACACGGTTGGGTTTTAGTCAGTAAAAGTCTGACACGCCCTCCCGCTCCGCCCAGAGCGGGAGAAGTTATTTGATTATTACCCACCCTCAAAAAAAAAAAAATACAAAAAAAGTTGGTTGATTATTACTCGTTAACCTGTACAGCCTACTTAACTTTGATAGTTTTCCTTTTAATTTCGTTATATATACTACTACCGTGACTTTTTTCAGATTTCCAAAACCAACCATTTAGCTGGCAGGGGGGATACTTGACTGTAACAAAATCAGTTAAAAGCTTAATATTTTGCAATCGGATTCCTGAATCCAAAAATGGTTTTCACAAACTCACAATATTTTTGAACGACCTTTCTAACGATACCCCACAACATACAACACAAAGAAAAGCGGCCACATTCCTCTAGATCGTATTTTGTTGCTCCGTGTCTCAATATGAAACTTTCTAAAAGGTATTAGAAAATTCTGGACACACTTACCGAGGGTCCTGTCTAGCCGTTATTCATAATTCCTTCTCAGTCACGAGATAATATTTTTTTAAAAGAGTGGCGCTAGTGGACCTTTAGGCGCCCTCTTAATGACGTCCTCGGGGTCTCTAGTTAAGATGGGCGTGTCTCAATGTTCAATTCCTGGCCTTTTCCTATTTCTAGTTTTCGAAAGTTTAAAACCCACGTCATACATTACAAAATCAAGGACTACGTGTTAAAGACAAGGATTTTTAGCAATAATTCCTTCTGCAGATGTGACTTCCCTGGTATCTCATTAACGACACAATTATTGTGTAGATATCTATTCACTGTTTCCAAATTACTGCTTGCTAGCATGGTCGCTTGCTTGCTTGCATGCATGAATGCGGCGAAGAAGAAGAAACGATAGATGTTTGGTGTTAATTAGTTTTTGAGTTGTTGAGGTGGTCTCATATGCAAAGCACCATCTTTTTTAAGAGATAATTAGGGACCATTCTTTCAAACTCCCGTTGAAATAAAACAAACATGTGTAATTGATAATATTTTATTGAATACTTAAAAATACCATTCATAATATTTGAAGGTGTACAAAGTATTACATGATGAAATTGCTAGGGTATTTGTAAAACTGAGCTTATTTGTAATGTAGGTTAAAATGATTTATGATATCTTCCTGAATTTATGTATAATCTGGTGGGTGTAAATATATATTACTTTTATATGTATAGTACCTGGTTAGCTAAAAACTGTCTAGGTACTTTTTTCTACTTTAGACAGTACAGCGACCATGAATTATAAAAAATAAAAAAATAAAAAATTTTGCAGCACAAACATTAAAAATCCCTTTTTGTCTCTACAAAAGACCAAAGATAAATTAATTTACTGTGTTTATATTAGGTACAAGAGTAACCTAGTACAGAAATAAAAACATTTTCCAGTTCAGCAGCCTAATTACGTAATGCACGATCAATAATAAATTGAAACAGATTTCTAGTCCATTGATTTATAAGTTCGAAAAAAAAATTGAGCAGATTTTGTTTTCGAACTTATGAAGCAATGGACTAGCAATCTGTTTCAATTTATTATTGATCGTGCATTACGTAATTAGGCTGCTGTTCTTAATTGAACATGAACAGACATTTTTATAGGTAATGTCTACACAAGCAAAATGAATAACTTACCTCCAATGTCGGTAGCATGAATATCAAACGATTTAAAGAAGTCTGGCAGTGAGCAGCAGTAAGTACCTATACTTGTCGCTGCTGATAAACCAATATTCATATTGGTCACAAATGGGTTTGCATTTGATGTCCTTTTCTACTGGTTTAGGATCGTTAACATGGACTATAGCCATGGCCATCGAACCTTACCACCTGCAATTAAATTTGTTTGAGCATGAAAGCCGATTTCAACGTGTGAGGAATTTATGGTAGTAACTTAAAATTAAACATCATCATTACACTTGTAATCCTCGAAGGGTTAGGCAGAGATGTACCTATAGTACACCATTTCGCTAAGCAGCAAGATCGAGTTTAATGTCACGAAAAATATGAAACGTGAAACTACATTCATTTTTTAAATGGTACTGGTTGTCTCGAGAGCCACAACAGTGCAAATAAAAAAGAGAAAAGTGAATTTGAAGCTAAGCAACATGAATGATCACTTAGTAGGATTACCTAATATGTACTTACTTTTAAAATGGCTTCATCTACCAAATGACAAAAGAATTTTCAAAATCGGTCCACAATTAACGAAAATTACGATGAAAAATACATAGAATCTCCTCCTTTTTTTAATTCGGTTAAAAAGTAGCTGTAGGGGATGATTCCTGGGGACCTTAGACAGTCGATAGTAATTAATTGTCTCATTAGTCGACGCTCACACTCAATACTCATTAATATAGTATTTATTGCATTTCACAATGTGAACGTAGGTGGTAACTAAAATTATTGCAGCAAGATCCTCCGCTGTGTTGCTGACAGATTGGTAGATGTAAACTAGTGATGAAACTGATTGTGGTTTGGTCGGATACCGAATACTGGATATCCGGCCATCGTATAAGCAAAATAGACGCCCTGACAGCCTGTTTTGAACCCGCGGAGGTGAGGCCCGAACAATCGGTCAGATTCGCATAATTTTGGGCATCGTCAAAAAGCGAGAAAGTGACATGTTGACCGATAAGTGATTGAATATTTGAATTTACTTATATACTTAACATATCATAACATCACGCCTGTAATCCTCGAAGGGTTAGGCAGAGGTGTATCTATAGTACCTACTTCCATATTTTGGCAGTTATTTTTAAGTCCTATGTAATAGGGGGCGAGCCTTCTGCCATCAACCGGGTACACTCCGGGCTGCTACTGAGAAATTCCAGATGGAAAAACCCAATAACACTTTGCTCGACTTTGAAATTTGAAAAAAATAAACCACTAGACTAACGACGAAGCAGTTTATTATACAATGTATTACAAAAACTCTGTCCGATCCGACAAGGACATATAGGTACTGCAATAACATTACCAAAATAAAAACTTATTAATATTGAAAATAAAAAATTTATTGCTTTATAAAATACATGTTTTTAGTACCAAAATTATCCCAATTCCATTAAAAATAGGGGCCATAGGTTATGACTTTTAGACACCCGCTAAATAACGGCCGCCCGCGCACCATGTGGTAAACCGGTAAGATTAAATAAAAAATAGAAACTTACCACATAAATAGACTCTTAGTTACTCTTAGTTAGTTACTCTTATTCTTAACAACTCCCTAACGGATCGGACAGGTTACAGTTACTCGCTGTATACGTTTGTGACTATCTGTAGAAAAGTAGGTAGGAAGGTTTATCTCCTCTCAATCAGAGCACCTGTCATCTTATCTCTTCACCACCCTTGGTTGCCTGGTAGAGAATGCCTAAGGCATTATGTCCACCTTTGTACCTAATTGTGTGCGAGAAGTTTAAATACAAAATAACCGTAGATGTATGCTCTGTTTGTGAGCATACATCTACGGTTATTTTGTATTTAAACTATGAAAAATATGAAACGTGAAACTACATTCATTTTTTAAATGGTACTGGTTGTCTCGAGAGCCACAACAGTGCAAATAAAAAAGAGAAAAGTGAATTTGAAGCTAAGCAACATGAATGATCACTTAGTAGGATTACCTAATATGTACTTACTTTTAAAATGGCTTCATCTACCAAATGACAAAAGAATTTTCAAAATCGGTCCACAATTAACGAAAATTACGATGAAAAATACATAGAATCTCCTCCTTTTTTTAATTCGGTTAAAAAGTAGCTGTAGGGGATGATTCCTGGGGACCTTAGACAGTCGATAGTAATTAATTGTCTCATTAGTCGACGCTCACACTCAATACTCATTAATATAGTATTTATTGCATTTCACAATGTGAACGTAGGTGGTAACTAAAATTATTGCAGCAAGATCCTCCGCTGTGTTGCTGACAGATTGGTAGATGTAAACTAGTGATGAAACTGATTGTGGTTTGGTCGGATACCGAATACTGGATATCCGGCCATCGTATAAGCAAAATAGACGCCCTGACAGCCTGTTTTGAACCCGCGGAGGTGAGGCTCGAACAATCGGTCAGATTCGCATAATTTTGGGCATCGTCAAAAAGCGAGAAAGTGACATGTTGACCGATAAGTGATTGAATATTTGAATTTACTTATATACTTAACATATCATAACATCACGCCTGTAATCCTCGAAGGGTTAGGCAGAGGTGTATCTATAGTACCTACTTCCATATTTTGGCAGTTATTTTTAAGTCCTATGTAATAGGGGGCGAGCCTTCTGCCATCAACCGGGTACACTCCGGGCTGCTACTGAGAAATTCCAGATGGAAAAACCCAATAACACTTTGCTCGACTTTGAAATTTGAAAAAAATAAACCACTAGACTAACGACGAAGCAGTTTATTATACAATGTATTACAAAAACTCTGTCCGATCCGACAAGGACATATAGGTACTGCAATAACATTACCAAAATAAAAACTTATTAATATTGAAAATAAAAAATTTATTGCTTTATAAAATACATGTTTTTAGTACCAAAATTATCCCAATTCCATTAAAAATAGGGGCCATAGGTTATGACTTTTAGACACCCGCTAAATGACGGCCGCCCGCGCACCATGTGGTAAACCGGTAAGATTAAATAAAAAACAGAAACTTACCACATAAATAGACTCTTAGTTACTCTTAGTTAGTTACTCTTATTCTTAACAACTCCCTAACGGATCGGACAGGTTACAGTTACTCGCTGTATACGTTTGTGACTATCTGTAGAAAAGTAGGTAGGAAGGTTTATCTCCTCTCAATCAGAGCACCTGTCATCTTATCTCTTCACCACCCTTGGTTGCCTGGTAGAGAATGCCTAAGGCATTATGTCCACCTTTGTACCTAATTGTGTGCGAGAAGTTTAAATACAAAATAACCGTAGATGTATGCTCACAAACAGGAAAGGTACAAAAAATAACGATCTCAATGCGCAGAGAATTATTTTCATAATAATAAATAATATCTATTGTAATTTAAAATAAATATTCTTGCTCAAATGAGGAAATTAACAGCAATTAGGTACTACCAATACCACGTACCCATTTACTTTACCGATATAAATTCGGATTTATATTTCAGTAGAATACAATACCTAATCTGTATTTACTTCATGGGGTATTATTTTAATTACTGCAAAACTCACTGAAAAAGAAACGGTGATAGAGATAACGGTGCCAAAGGAAGATCCGATATAATTTTTAATTACTTCATTGTTTGTTCTAATAAAAATATAGTATAATAACAGTGTTTATTGATTTAGAAAAATCCCCTATACATGAATCGTAATTATAATTAAAGCCGGATGGCCACATTTGTGCACATAAAGAAAAATAAGCTTTTCTGAAAAACTTGACTTCCAAGATTTTTTTTTTTCCTAGTTCTTAATGCCTATTATAATACTGAAAATTTACTTAAGTCCGTACGAGAAAATCAAAAAATTCAGGTTTGCAAGGGTTAAAATAAAACAATCTTGTCATTGATTTTATTTTTATTGAATACTATTCATAGGATTTGAATGTGTACAAAGTTTCCACGTATTTTAGAATGGTATTTTAAATATGATGTCGATAACTCACTCAGACCAAATAAAAAACCAAGTCATAGCGCTCCGAACGACACAGTGAAGCATGCAAAAACTACACCTCCGCTGGATGCATATACCGCTTCCACGCTTACATTTACAACGAATTTACAACCAAACTACACCTCGCTAAAGTAAGTGCACCTAGATGTTTACGAAATCGGCCTAACGTCACTTTTGACAGCGTTGTGTCTTGGTTCTTTATTTGGTCTGAGGTCGATAAGTGATTAGTGCTCTGAAATTAGGTTCATGTATTTTAGTTAAATACTGCTTGTAGGTGTGTAAATAAATCCTCTTTGAAACTCGGGAAGGAAGTATCCAATAACTAATTTAATCAGACTTGTTTTTCATTTCTTCCAGTGCCGCATCCAATGATTCTAGAAAAGAAATCGGTTATTAATAAAACCATTAAGTACAAATTAAACATTGTGGACTGTTGCAATTTAAACTACTAGAGATTTTCATTTAGGTACTGTGCTTGCTGTTTAGACAACAATGCCTAGGCGAGAACCATTACTACCATAGACGTGAGAACAATCAACATTGTACTGCAACTTCCACTAAGAAATACTACCTGCTAGCTATTTTATTTCTGTTGTTTGGTGTACTTAGATATTTTAGGCCTTCTTCAAAACTTATCAGGATTACAGCCTACTAATCCAAATAAGTTTTATAACTTTTCAACGGATATCCAGTTGTCTGAAATACGTCACTGATTCGACAAATCGGGACGCCACGGCCGCCTAGCGGCATTCGACAGAGTCTACAACGTAACGCTCGGACCGGCCCGAGCCGGAGCTAAGCAGTGAGAACGTTTAGAAACTGTCATGCGTTCCGTATAGTTGTGTTGCGTATCTACAGTGTGTGAATTGCTAGTGTGATTAATTTGATTGTAAATTATTATTCGATCTGAACTGCAAGCGGTTTTTGAATTGCGCATTAGAATTGGGATACGTGTTGGTTCAAGAGCAAAATTAAAATGCTAAAAGTGACCGTTAGCGTGCCGTGTTTGAACAATAAATTACAAACAATATGCAAGCGCTTATGTACCTACGATCGTGATGCGCGAGAGCCAAGCCAAGCCGATTGAAAGCAGAGGAAGATCTACAACGTCTTTAGTATCGAGCCTAGTAGCCCCGCAGCAGTCAGCGAAACCCTTCGTGTGCTTCAAGTGTGAGAAACCAGGACATATCGGAACCCGGTGCACGAATAGTGGCAGCCAATCGGATGGTGGAGCACGTGTTGCAAGCAGTGAACGGCGAAAAACTACCCTCAGGCATGTTAGAACAAAACGTGAACTGTATTGTTTTGTTTACGATTCTAGTCCTGAATGTTCATTAGTAAAGGAGAGTTGTGTAGCCAAATTAAGTTGCAAACGAGTTAATAACGTTGTTGCATTGACTGGTATTGGTCAAACACGTTTATTCAGCAAAGAACAAATTTTTTATAGCGTAACGATTAGCGAACACCAAGTTGAGGTTTTGTGTCTTGTTTGTTTTGATTTTGTGATGTGCTTTGCGACACTTATTTGCAAAGTAACATTATGGTAGGACACCGATGAACACTGAAGTCGACATTGATGAACTTCGCGAGATTGCGTCAGAGAATATTAAACGTAGAGAGGTGAATATGACAATGCTCCTCGATTTGATAGGACAAAGGCAGCTGTACCAAAATTTTCGATATACCTTAAGGTAGCGGAAGTTTTAAATGGCGATCGCTATACGTTAAAAGCTTTAAATCTTAACCGTATTTACAAATACGCTTACGATAGGTTAAGAATGATGCCAGTAAGTCATATACTAGTCGAAGAAGATGGTGATCACAGAGGTGGGGAGCAACCCGCCAGCGAGGACGCAACCAAAATAAAAAACTTGCCTCCAATGTCGATGTTGTGAATATTAAACGCTTCGAAGAATCCCGGCAGCGAGCAGCAGTAAGTATACTCGTCGTTGAATTCAAGCCAATCCTGAAGTTCGGTACAAGGGTCCTGGCATTTGATGTCCTTCTTTGTTGGTGAAGGATCGTTAACGTGGACTATGGCTACTGCATCCTTGCCGTTGTACCACACCACCTGTAATTTAATTTGATTGATAATGATAGCCGACCTCAACATGATGTGAGGAAAATCATCTTGTGCTTAGCATTCTGCCAACTACAACCCGTTCGAATTAACCAGTCACCTCGCTGGAATGTGATTCCACTCCCGCTTCCCCGCAGGCGTTCGCTTTGTGCCTTCAGTAGCGATAGCATATTATGATATGACGTCTCAATGCTAGGTGTCTAGTTAAGTCGCAAGCCTTATGTATTAGGATCGGCTCCCAGTCTAACGGGATGCAGCTGAATACATCGAGTGACTACCTATCTGACCACTACTACCCAGTTACTGAAACTACTACTTTAACACCCCTTGGTACGACTGGTTGTCAGATTTTCGGGCTTCAGACTACCCGTGACGACTGTCACAAGATTTATGAACGATAACTGGGATCGATGGCTTAGTGTGCTTTCCGAGGCACGGAGGGGTCTCGGTATTAAATGGATGGCCACTCATCCATCCATCCATACATCCATTGTCCATTCATCTATAAATCCGACCGTAGCAAGCGTAGCTTATTCTAGATCGATTGAGCCCTACCGTACGGCTGTTAGTGAGCCACTTGAACATCGTGATTTATAGACCTCATCCATCGGTTTCTATCAGGTGAGATCTAGATCAGAGGGGCAGGCTTATTTAGCAATGAAAATTAAAAAGTTTTTTTTTTATTGTAGCCAGTGGGGTTATTGTCTACCAACCATATGGTGATACTAGCAGCGCCCCTCGGTTTCGCCGGCATAAAGCTTCGTGCAGACCAGCGCGACGCGACGCTGCGACGCGACTCGAACAATACAATTTCTAAGAAAACTTGACGGTATAACAATAACCGGTGTCGCGTCGCGCGACACAAAGCACAAAGCTTAATTCCGTCTCGATTCCGTGAGAATATCAGGATAAAAAGTATCCTATGTGTTAATCCAGGTTATAAACTAAATTTCATCCAAGTCCGTTCAGTAGTTTTAACGTGCACGTCTTTCTACATTGTTCTCACATGTATAAGTTCAACATGAATGATGTAACCAATATTTTGTAAGAATATTTTGATTTATGTAAAAGAGTGTCCGTGGAGTTTCCTGCCAGTTCTTCTCCATAGGAACCTACTACGATTTGGAATGGGCAACTAGCTTCATCTTTCTGACTGACCGACCCCTTGACGATTCAAAAGTGCCTGCAATTGGTTTATTTGAAATAAATGCTTTGAGTTTGAGTTTTGCGTCAAAGAATAACAAACATCCATCAATCCATCCATCCTCACAAACTTTCGCGTTTATAATATTAGTAGGATTGGTAAGCAGAATCAGATATATGTACCTTCCATAAATATCGTGGTATAATAGCTCCATTTATCTCTTGAAAAGTGTGGATGCCAGACCAGGTAATGATTTCTTCGTAGTTTGGCAGCATGGATATGACTTTGTTATTAACTGTTTCCCATGTCGGCTGAAAGAATACAAACAAGGGAACTGCTTAAAATTATTTTTTGACTTCAACTAGAAATATTTAAGAAAGTATTTCAGTATTTTTTTTAATTCACTAAAATATTTTTTTATTATTTAATATTATGAAACCGAGTATTCTAATGTCATAAATAGTGCTTACCTTTGAAGTACCAGGGAGCCAGACCGGTACTACATTCAGGGGATCGATGAACGTGCTCCTCTTAGCAGGGCCATCATTAAAGTCTTTTGCATTCACCAGCTGGGATTTACTATAACAACAAGACGATGTTGTGTCGTTACAAGTAAATCCTCTCTCAGTGTTTTTGATGCCTATTCCTGGGTATGTGTACCAGTTGTAGCCGGGGTACAGACCGTTGTTGTTTTTTTCAGTCATTATGATGCGTGTGTATAAGGGCATATTTTTTTCAGTGTCGAAACAGACTTCGTAAGCCTCTAAGAAACCAGAGACGTTGTAGCCCACTCTTATTAATTCGGAGGTTTCCGTTGAGCATTTCACTTTCTTTCTGATAACGGAGGGTTGAATGCTGTTGGTGCACTGTAGTTCTGAAAGCTTATAAGTATTGCCTTCTACTAAGAACGAGTCTTCTTTATAACAAAATGCCTGTAATATGCTCTTGTTAGGGAACTTTTTGAATGTGTTTGACGTCTCTTTTTGGCTAGGGCAAGACAATGTTATTTGTTCTTCTTGTTGCACTATTGTATAATGGTCCGTGGTTTCCAATTTGTGCCAAAATCCTTTGTCATTTAGTATGAGCGGCATATATTGCGCATCTCTCAAGTTCCTAGTTATCAAACATGCTGTAACAAAAGTATGCAATTTTGTAAATATTTTTTGATAATAATGTAGGTAGATATAGTTTTATAGGTACCTATACAAAGATTATTCAGCGTGGAGTCTCAACTGCTAATAAACACAAATATTGAAACTTGCCTGAAGAAGTGACGTCAAATCTCCTCTGTACTGATCCATGTACGTTGCTAACGTTGCAGGTATAGTGACCGAGGCCTGCTGAGTTGAAATCGGTAAACACTTTACCATTAAATGTCCATTCAACCTGAAAGTAACCATTAGTAATAAGTCATGTGCCGTGCAAAAAAATTGTAGCCCCATAGAATGTTCATGTACGGTAAACTTGTAGAGTACTACGTGTTGCAAAGCCCTTCGAGTAAAAAATGAATATTTTACTAGAACAAAATATGCACATTTTTCTCTTTAACCTTTATTTTAAAATGGATAATATTTTGTGGCTACATGCTCTTATCATTTTTAATCCATAGGGTTTTAATAACCATGTGCAATGTAAACTTACGTTTGGCTTCGGTTTCGCGTTCAATTGAAAGTCACAGTTTTGTGTAATATCTGATATAACTCCTCGCCAGTCGTCAAGAGAATTGCCGGGTAAAAACTCCGGCGCAATACCGACGTCCACCACGTACGTGTGTGTATGTGTGTTTCCATGCTTGTCGCTCACACGACACGTATAGCTGCCGTCGTCGAGGTATGAAGCATCTACTATGTGTCTGTATGGTTTTGTGATGTTTTCATTCAGCGTCTGTGTTAGCAGAAACTTATTTTAGTCGAACAAAAACATATACTTATTAAGTAATAATTAGGTAAGGGTTATATTCTTTGTTACTGGATAAATTCTCATTTTCAATTTAAAAGAGTTTTTTTTTTTAATATAAAAAGCCCGACCTAGTGCGTGTCGAACCACGCACAATGACAATTTCCGTAGTCGGGATGAATTTATCCCAAGAACAAACTTATCTTTTTAGTTGAAATGAAAATGTTCTCCCATACATTGATATACGTCACAGTACATTCTCGAACTGCAAATGTAAGTTAATAATCGCAAAAAAAAAATGTGATAAACGAGAACAACCGGGTGGTTTTAGTTCTTGAATTAGAAACAGCATCCTGCCACGATACCCAGTGACGTCTGTAGACTCGTACTTACAATTGTTGGCATCGTCGTCGTCGAGGAATAATAATCGTTGCTCGACGGGGTTGTAGTCTCTGATGATTTGAGTTCCGGCGCCGATGTGGTGGTTCTCAGCAAAGAGTTCGTGGATCGTCGGTTTGGGGTTACCTTTAACATTGATGTGTGTGTTATTAAATAAATACGATTATTTTACTACACATATGAGACATATTTGGTTAGCTGACTCTATAGTCAAAACACACAAACTACAATTTTAAACATTAGATTAAGTACTTACATTAAGCAACGAGAAAAGTAAACTAGTAACGAACAATTTGTCTCCAAATCTACTTTATTAATATTATTTGATGTTGTATAATATTTTATTTTCGATCCTTTTAAAATATGTTTTTAAAATTTTACCAAAATTGTAGTTCTCCTGCACTGTCATACTATAAGTGAAGGAGGACACCTACTTAAGGGGGATGCAGTAAGGTAGCCCGCGAGATTAAAATTTTCTTTAGTTTTTTGCATTTTGCAGGTCAGTGTCAGGTTTTATGTTTATTAACATATGATTCGCGACCGTAAAAAATATGGCTTTACATAATTATAATCATTACAATCAGCAATACAACTCCATAAGTTAGCATAATTGTCAAATGTCATGATTTCATGAAATAGTCATTCATCGGGATTACATGAACTTAGCTCTCTAAGTTCATGTAATCCCGATGAAGCTATCCCGATGATGGTATTGATGATTTTTATGATTATAATTCTATAAATAAATATTTGATACGAACGCGAATTATTTTTAAATCAACATAGAACATGATACTGACCTGCAAATTGCAAAAAATCGTAAGAAAATTTGAATTTCGCGGGCTACCTTGACGCTTTCGCCTTAATATCTGAAGGCAACTATATTCCCGTAACTACAGCTCGATTTTTAATCTATAAATATTTATAATAATAATTTGACATTTCAAATGATTGTTGTTTGTTTTTTCAATTTGGAGTTTGACATTTGCACCTGTCAAATTAGTGTACGGAATTAAAAAAACTAACTTTAATAACGTTCAAATTCAAGTCGCAATACGCTAGTTTTAAATAATACATATTATTATGGTCGCAATCTCATCTCAGGGACCTCCTCTCAATATAAAAAAAAAAAACAATAATATGTGAAAATTAACGGTATTTTTGACAGACTAGAATGCGAACGTTTTTAAAAATACGCCAATTATTTTGGTGTCATGTAGGCACTGTAAGGTTTTATGCGAGCAACCTTATATTGTACAGGCTGCACAGTATGAAAAATGATCTTAAAAGCGGTCATCCTCTTTTTATTTGTTTAATGGACACTAAAAACTATTTCCATTGTCAGAGTAGAACTCTCGAAGTGCAGATGTACTTAGAAACGAAGTTACGGTGATTTTTAGTTTTCCATAGAATTTCGAACAAATCCAAAATTATGTATTTAAATACATATTTTTATTTTTCCACTACTATAGCCACATTGCAATGATTTTTTGGCACATATTAGATATAACAATATAAAAAATGCTTTTAATAGAAGACGTAAATCTATTTTTTTGTATTTTTTCTTATTTATTTTTTATTTACTTAATCTTAGCGAAAATGGATTTTATATTAATACGACATATTCTACAGAACCATATGTATTATTGAAAAAAATCTCGAATCTTTATCTTGCAAGATTTTGTAGTAAAATGCTTCTAAAGTTTCATATTTATTTCTATGGTTTTAGGGTGCTCAACTGCTTTGTGTGCGATAGAGATATCGTTGTGCATATTACATACCTATCATATAATAGTTCAATAATCTAAAACACGTTTATTTAAAAAAATCTGTAGAATTCTTCTTCTGTTAAGAAGTATCGACAGACCAGTTTATTAGCATGTGTGTTATCATAAATTTTATGTAAACTCATACTTTTTCACAAAAAT
Source organism: Agrochola circellaris (assembly GCA_914767755.1). Lineage (NCBI taxonomy): Eukaryota > Metazoa > Arthropoda > Insecta > Lepidoptera > Noctuidae > Agrochola > Agrochola circellaris. Next base: position 10,498,522 of record OU611843.1, read on the forward strand.
TAAACAGAAAAAAATACGATTTGGTGACAGCCCTGAGCCCACAGTTTAAAAAAACTTAAATATCTCTGAAATCTTGCATGATTAAAATTAGATAATTATAAAATTATATTAGAATCTGTTCTTTAAACCATAAGGTTTATAGAACAGATTCTAAGGAACCTCTGGTTAAATAATAAAATCCACATTCGTAAAGAATTAAGATAAAAAAATAAATTAAAGAAATAACACTAAAAACGGCATAGTTTTGTTATTATTAGGAATAAAACTATAGGGATTGGAGGATAATATAGATAATTAATCTTTTCATAATATTACATATAAAACAACTGTATCTACCTCTTACTTTTACATCACTGGCGTTTCTATGTTTTTTTTTTGTTTCCATAGAAAATAATGTAAATGGCCGTAATTCTGGTTCCAAAAACATCTAGACTTCGTGAGTTCTACTCTTACAATTGAAATAGTTTGTAGTGTCCATTAAACAAATAAAAAGAGGATGACCACTTTTAAGGTAATTTTTCATACTGTGGGCTGTTAAGAAAACAGCCATTAATACATTCGTACATTCTAGCAATTAATATTTAAATAAAAAAGGAATGTGATTTTTGTTTGATGACAAAATAGAAGACGACTAGCTACCGAATAGTGCGCGCATGTCTATTAAATATTGTGTTGAACTTAAAATAATTATATATAACACAATTTATAAGCATCGTCTATCATTGTTGTGTTCTTCCCTCCTCCTCCTCACATTCCCACACACACTTGTACATTAAGTGACGTCCCTTCGACGTCACAGTATGGTACAGTGTATATTTTGTCTGTTTTTGGAGATCTTAAATCAATAATATAAATCTTGACTGAAAGAATGAGAACTTAGTTAGGTACTTACGTCAAACCACATAACTGATTGAGATTCAGAACTATACGCTTCACATTTCAGTTCCCTAGTTTCACCCTCTAATAAGTATACGTTATGCTTTGTGCCGAAGGTCTTGAGGTGTTCTGCAGAAAAATAATACATGCGATTTAAAAATATTTAACCTTTACCATTCCACACGAAAACTAGACAAAAATATTTTAATTGCTTAAGGTTTATGTATATTTTTTTATTAACTAGTGATAACCGGAATTCTGAAGATCGTATTTCGAATCCTAACCCTACAAACAGGGTCGTACATCACTGGCTGAACGAGCTGTCAGTTGAAGTTGAAAGGAGCATCACTTCCCGTTCCCGCGCTTAGTTTTGACCGCGGCGATTTGGATATCAATGTTGGAGTGTAATTAGTGAAGATATTAAAGTAATCGGTAAATATTAGTTGTGCAGCCAAATGAAGTGGAAAACGAGTTAATAACGTTGTTGCTTTGACTGGTATCAGTAATTCACGTGTATTCAGTACAGAACAAATCTTATTTAGCTTAACGATTATCGAACACCAACTTGTGTGTTTTGTTTGTTTTGGTTTTATGATGTGCCTCTCGACACTTACTTGCAAAGTAATAATTATGATACACTAATGAAGACCGACGTCGACATTGTAAAATCCGCGAGATTGCGTCAGAGAATATTAAACATCGTGGCACCCGTTTTTATTCGGAAGAAGACATAAAGGATAATTCGCGGCGAGAACTTAACTCAATTCCGTAAAAAGCGTTTAAAAAATGTTTTGATGATTGGATTATTCGTTGGCGTAAGTGTATCGTTTCTGAAGGAGCATACTTTGAAGGCCATAAAATCAATTTGGATGAATAACTAACATTTTGTGTATTATTGATCTTTTCCCGGTACTTTTTTGACAGAGTAGTATATATATTAAGAGATTTAAATATCTTGTATGTAAATAAATGTTTTGCAAAGTAACTTACTTTCAACTGCTACTTGGAACTTAGTGCTGACGGAACCAACATTGTTCTTAGCTTCACATGTGTACAATGAAGAATCATCTTCGTCCGGTTTCACAATAACTAGAGCTCCATCCTCAATGGAATACTTTCCATCTGAAATAAGCGACTTATTTATAAGTAATATGTGGATTATCCAATATTTTTTTAGTAATGTAATCTATAAATAGTTTCTTCTTTACGTGTCGAAAAAAAAATCAACCTGACAAAGTTAAACCAGATGCGGCTGAATACCAGTCTTTAACATGGAGCGACTTCCTTTCTGACCTCCTAGACCCAGTTAATGGGTAATACTATAGTGTTAAAGTCCCTTTATATCCCTCGGTAAGATTACGTTGTCAGAGTTTCGGGCTTTTGACTACCCGTAACGACTGTCAAAGATCAACGAATGATAGCCGGGACCAACGGCTTAATTCCTTAAAGCCTTCGATCCCGTCACTCTTTTTTTCGCGTCGGTTAGACTCAAATGTCTGACTAGAATTAATATAGCTAAGAATAGGATATTAGAGTTATGAGATTTTTACTGGTCGCATGCACGACCACGGTGTTCTGCGTTCGCAGGGGAGTACTATGTCTGCGATTTTCTTAAAAAATAACGAATCAATTTTGTTTATTGTTTACTCACCAGGTGTAATTTTATTGCCATTTATTTTCCAAGTAACTACTGGTTGTGGAATACCGACGACATCACAAGGGATCCTCAAAGCTAGATCTCCTTCAATCCCTTCTACCGTTGTTAATTTTGTAGTGATTCCAGGCAGAGCTAAAGATGACAGATTAAAAATAAAGTAGACGAAGTATTAAATCATACATAACAAGTGGTGATCTGTATTTTTTGCCTCCACCCAGGGACAAAATTGTTAGTTATGTAAGGATAAGTCTATGTAGTGTTACTTACATTCAACAATAAGCGTTGTGACATGTTCGTCGCTACCGACATTGTTCTTTGCTACACACTTGTAGCGCCCCGCGTGTTTGTTCTCCACCCTTGAAATATGCAGCACTTGGTCTGATCCGAGAGTTTGTGAATTGGAGCCGGAGTTGTCCATAAATAGCCATGTTATTGAAGGTTTTGGTTTACCTTTGACGATCCTGAAATATTATGAAATGATTGAAGAATGTCCACTTGGACATTTACAAGTAAACACTTACAAAAAGTCGCATCATATTCATTACCATCATTGCTTAAGCCCGCTTTGCCTGTGAACTTACTGGACAGGTAAGCACGAAATCAAGCCCTCAAGCGCAACCCTAATAAGATGCTTGAGTTATACATTTTATTGGTCATCCATTGGTAGTGAATTGGTGTAGTTCTCAAGACGACATTTTTTATTCAAGTATTAAAATACTTACGTGCACTCGATACTAGCCGGCGTTCCTATTCTCACTTTCTTATTAGTAACTCCTGATACTTGTGGTGCCTCTGTAAACAATTAAGTACACGCCAAATGCCATAAGTTGCAAGTTTGTGATACACCTAGATATCTTTCAGTTTTGTTTGTATTTACCTAAGTAGATGAGAAACGTAAGTACTCACGATTGATGTTCGCTCTGAAAGTCGCAGTGACTGCGCCAACATCGTTCTTCGCCTCGCACGTGTAAGAATTAGTGTCGCTCACCTTCGGATCTCTTATTATGATCATTCCGTTCTCTATTGAGTACCTTGCGCCTGAAACACAAGAGAACTTATGAATTAAAACGTAATTCAGTTATAATCAGATCTTTGTTTTGTTCGCCGCGTTTGGCGAGACATTAGCTGCAGGGCGTATATTAAAGCAGCCTAACACAACTACCACGACTGTTGTGGAAGTTTTTAAGTTCACTCAAAGACGTGTCTGAGTAGGATAAAATATGAGTGTAAGGAACTTACTTGGATGGATGACAAGGCCGTTCAACTTCCAAGTGATGCTCGGCTTGGGCAGACCGGCTGCGACACATGGAATCCTCAGCAAAGCGTCTCCCTCAGTGCTTTCGTAGATGGTAGAAACACTTGAAACTATTTTTGGAAAATCTGTAAAAAGATTGGTAATAATATACTTAATTGTTTACAATACTTTTGTTTCTGTACTAGAAGTGCGATCACGAAGAATTACATTAGTTCGCGACGTCTCCGTACCTTGAACCTCAAGTGTTGTGATGTGTTCATTACTTCCGACTTTGTTCTTTGCAACACATTTGTAGCGCCCCGCGTGTTTGTTCTCCACCCTTGATATATGCAGCACTATGTCTGATCCGAGAATTTGTGAATTGGAGCCGGAGTTGTCCTTAAATAGCCATGTTATTGAAGGTTTTGGTTTACCTCTGACGACCCTGAAATATTATGAAATGATTGAAGAATGGACACTTGGACATTTACAAGTGAACACTTACGAAAAGTCGCATCATATTCATTACCATCATTGCTTAAGCCCGCTTTGCCTGTGAACTTACTGGACAGGTAAGCACGAAATCAAGCCCTCAAGCGCAACCCTAATAAGATTCTTGAGTTATCGATTTTATTGGTCATCCATTGGTAGTGAATTGGTGTAGTTCTCAAGACGACATTTTTTATTCAAGTATTAAAATACTTACGTGCACTCGATACTAGCCGGCGTTCCTATTCTCACTTTCTTATTAGTGACTCCTGATACTTGTGGTGCTTCTGTAAACAATTAAGTAGTACATGCTAAATGCAGTTTTAGTTGTAAGTTTCTGTTTCACCTAGATATCTTTCAGTTTTGTTTGTATTCTTATAAGAAGATGATAACCGTATATGTACTCACGATTGATGTTCGTTATGAACGTCGCACTGACTGTGCCGACCTCGTTCTTCGCCTCGCACGTGTATGAGCTAGTGTCGCTCACCTTTGGATCTCTTATTACGAGAGTACCGTTCTCTATTGCATACCTTGCGCCTGAAACACAAGAGAACTTATCTTTGTTTTGTGCGCTGCGATTGGCGAGACATTAGCTGCAGGGCGTAGATTGAAGCAGTCAGACGCAACTACTGCTACTGTTACTACTACTGTTGTGGAAGTTTTTAAGTTCACTCAAAGACGTTTCTGAATAGGATAAAATGTTACTGTAAATATCTTACCTGGATGGATGACAAGGCCGTTCAACTTCCAAGTGATGCTCGGCTTGGGCAGACCGGCTGCGACACACGGAATCCTCAGCAAAGCGTCTCCCTCAGTGCTTTCGTAGATGGTAGAATAACTTGAAACTATTTTTGGACGATCTGTAAATAGATTGGTTACAATGTTACAATATAGTTAATTGTTTACAATACTTTTGTTTCTGTACTAGATGTGCGATCTCGAAGAATTACATCAGTTTGCGACGTCTCCGTACCTTGAACCTCAAGTGTTGTGATGTGTTCATTTCTTCCGACTTTGTTCTTTGCTACACACTTGTAGCGCCCCGCGTGTTTGTTCTCCACCCTTGAAATGTGCAGCACTTGGTCTGATCCGAGAATTTGTGAATCGGAGCCGGAGTTATTCATAAATCGCCATGTTATTGTTGGTTTTGGCTCACCTTTGACGACCCTGAAAAATTATTAAAACGATTGAAGAAAGTCGACTTGAACATTTACAAGTGAACACTTTTGAAAAGTCGTATCATCTTCTTCACCATTATTGCTCAAGCCTTCAAGCACAACCCTAATAAGATTCTTGAGCTGTCGACTTTATTGGTCATCCACTAGTAGTGAATTGGTGTAGTTGTCAAGACGATATTTTTTTATTCAAGTATTAAAATACTTACGTGCACTCGATACTAGCTGCCGTTCCTATTCTCACTTTCTTATTAGTAACTCCTGATACTTGTGGTGCCTCTGTAAACAATTAAGTACACGCCAAATGACATAAGTTGCAAGTTTGTGATACACCTAGATATCTTTCAGTTTTGTTTGTATTCATCTAAGTAGATGAGAAACGTTAGTACTCACGATTGATGTTCGCTCTGAAAGTCGCAGTAACTGTGCCAACCTCGTTCTTCGCCTCGCACGTGTACGAGTTATGTCGCTCACCTTCGGATCTCTTATTATGAGCATTCCGTTCTCTATTGAATACCTTGCGCCTGAAACACAAGAGAACTTTTGAATGAAAACATAATTCACTTATAATCAGATCTTTAAAAAAAATTACAATAGACAACGTATATATATATAGTAACTTAATCCGCGTAACTGTTCGTAATGAGTCATAAAGAACCCTGTAAGAAATTGACACGTGTTTTACCTCTCAACGAGGCATCCTCAGGAAGGCGATTGACTTGTTGCGAACTCGGACCCGACGTGTGGACACGTCGAGCGTCGAGCGCGGTAAGAGCCACCTCGCCCGCCAATCCCACCTATTCAGGGTTACTGCCCCCCCCACCTCGGCTAAGACCGCTATCAGCGCGATAAGGGGCCGCAAACAAACGCAATATGTTCTTTATATCTTGTTTGAAAATCACCACCAGTTTGAGCTATGTCTATACCATTACAATCATCGCAATGTGACTTGTAAACCCCTGATTTTTTATGGTTTTCTAATCGATCTTTTCCGTTACAAATCTGTGTTCGCAACAAGTCAATCGCCTTCCTGAGGATGCCTCGTTGAGAGGTGAAACACGTGTCGATTTCTTAAAGGGTTCTTTATGACTCATTATGAACAGTTACGCGGGTTAGGTTACTAAATATACGTCGTCTATTGTATTTTATCATGGATTTCCGCAAAGTCACGCCTGAATCAATCAACTAATCAGATCTTTGGTTTGTTAGCCGCGTTTGGCTAGACATTAGCTGCAGGGCGTACATTGAAGCAGCCTGTCACAACTACCACTACTGTTGTGGAAGTTTTTAAGTTCACTCAAAGACGTGTCTGAGTAGGATAAAATATTAGTGTAAGGATCTTACTTGGATGGATGACAAGGCCGTTCAACTTCCAAGTGATGCTCGGCTTGGGCAGACCGGCTGCGACACACGGAATCCTCAGCAAAGCGTCTCCCTCAGTACTTTCGTAGATGGTAGAATCACTTGAAACTATTTTTGGACGATCTGTAAATAGATTGGTTACAATGTTACAATATAGTTAATTGTTTACAATACTTTTGTTTCTGTACTAGAAGTGCGATCTCGAAGAATTACATCAGTTTGCGACGTCTCCGTACCTTGAACCTCAAGTGTTGTGATGTGTTCATTTCTTCCAACTTTGTTCTTTGCTACACACTTGTAGCGCCCCGCGTGTTTGTTCTCCACCCTTGAAATGTGCAGCACTTGGTCTGATCCGAGAATTTGTGAATCGGAGCCAGAGTTGTCCATAAATCGCCATGTGATTGTTGGTTTTGGTTCACCTTTGACGACCCTGAAAGATTATGAAACGATTGAAGAAAGTCGACTTGAACATTTACATGTGAACACTTTCGAAAAGTCGTATCATCTTCTTCACCATTATTGCTCAAGCCTTCAAGCACAACCCTAATAAGATTCTTGAGCTGTCGACTTTATTGGTCATCCACTAGTAGTGAATTGGTGTAGTTGTCAAGACGATATTTTTTTATTCAAGTATTAAAATACTTACGTGCACTCGATACTAGCTGGCGTTCCTATTCTCACTTTCTTATTAGTAACTCCTGATACTTGTGGTGCCTCTGTAAACCATTAAGTACACGCCAAATACCATAAGTTGCAAGTTTGTGATACACCTAGATATCTTTCAGTTTTGTTTGTATTCATTTAAGTAGATGAGAAACGTAAGTACTCACGATTGATGTTCGCTCTGAAAGTCGCAGTGACTGTGCCAACCTCGTTCTTCGCCTCGCACGTGTACGAGTTAGTGTCGCTCACCTTCGGATCTCTTATTATGAGCGTACCGTTCTCTATTGCATACCTTGCGCCTGAAACACAAGAGAACTTACGAATGAATACGCAAATTCTTTTATAATCAGATCTTTGTTTTGTGCGCCGCGTTTGGCGAGACATTAGCTGCAGGGCGTATATTGAAGCAGTCAGACACAACTACCACTACTGTTGTGGAAGTTTTTAATTTCAATCAATGACGTTTCTGAATAGGATAAAATGTTACTGTAAATATCTTACCTGGATGGATGATAAGGCCGTTCAACTTCCAAGTGATGCTCGGCTTGGGCAGACCGGCTGCGACACACGGAATCCTCAGCAAAGCGTCTCCCTCAGTGCTTTCGTAAATGGTAGAAACACTTGAAACTATTTTCGGACGATCTGTAAATAGATTGGTAATAATATACTTAATTATTCACAATACTTTTGTTTTTCTACTAGAAGTGCGATCTCGAAGAATTACATCAGTTTGCGACGTCTCCGTACCTTGAACCTCAAGTGTTGTGATGTGTTCATTACTTCCGACTTTGTTCTTTGCTACACATTTGTAGCGCCCCGCGTGTTTGTTCTCCACCCTTGATATATGCAGCACTTGGTCTGATCCGAGAATTTGTGAATCGGAGCCGGGGTTGTCCATAAATCGCCATGTTATTGAAGGTTTTGGTTTACCTTTGATGACCCTGAAAGATTATGAAATATTTGAAGAATGTCCACTTGGACATTTACAAGTGAACACTTACGAAAAGCCGCATCATCTTCATTACCATAATTGCCGCTTTGCTTGTGAACTTACTGGATAGGTAAGCACGAAATCAAGCCTTCAAGCGCAACCCTAATAAGATCCTTGAGTTATCGATTTTATTGGTCATCCATTGGTAGTGAATTGGTGTAGTTCTCAAGACAAACTTTTTTATTCAAGTTTTAAAATACTTACGTGCACTCGATACTAGCCGGCGTTCCTATTCTCACTTTCTTATTAGTGACTCCTGATACTTGTGGTGCCTCTGTAAATAATTAAGTACACGCCAAATGGCATAAGTTGCAAGTTTGTGATACACCTAGATCTCTTCTCTTCTTATTTTTATTCATTTATGGCGATGATAACCGTTAGTACTCACGATTGATGTTCGTTCTGTACGTCGCACTGTCTGCGCCGACCTCGTTCTTCGCCTCGCACGTGTAAAAGTTAGTGTCGCTCACCTTTGGATGTCTTATTATGAGCATTCCGTTCTCTATTGAATACCTTGCGCCTGAAACACAAGAGAAGTTATGAATTAAAACACAATTCAATTATAATCAGGTCTTTGTTTTGTTCACTGCGTTTGGTGCGGCGTTTATTAAAGCAACTATCACTTGTTGTGGAAGTTTATAAGTTCACTCAAAGACGTGTCTGAGTAAGATAAAATATTAGTGTAAGGATCTTACTTGGATGGATGACATGGCCGTTCAACTTCCAAGTGATGCTTGGCTTGGGCAGACCGTCTGCGACACACGGAATCCTCAGCAAAGTGTCTCCCTCAGTGCTTTCATAAATATTAGAATCACTTGAAACTATTTTTGGACGATCTGTAAATAGATTGGCTACAATGTTACAATATATTTTAATTGTTTACAATACTTTTGTTTGTCTTTGCAAGAAGTGCGATCATGAAGAATCACATTTGTTTGCAACGCCTCCGTACCTTGAACTTCAAGTGTTGTGATGTGTTCATTAATTCCGACTTTGTTCTTTGCTACACACTTGTAGCGCCCCGCGTGTTTCTTTTCCACCCTTGAAATATGCAGCACTTTGTCTGATCCGATAATTTGTGAATCGGAGCCGGGGTTGTCCATAAATCGCCATGTTATTGTAGGTTTTGGTTCACCTTTGATGACCCTGAAAGATTATGAAACGATTGAAAAAAGTCCACTGACAAGTAAACACTTTCGAAAAGTCGTATCATCTTCTTTCAACATCAATGCTTAAGCCTGCTTTGATTGTGAACTTACTGGTCAAGTAAGAAATCAATCCTTTAAGCGCAACCCTGTGCATGTTAGTAACATGTCCTGGAAAAAACATGATTTTTGCAAAAAGATTTTGGAGTTGTCGATTTGGTCATCCGTTCCTAGTATATTTATCTGTTTTCAAAAACGACAATTTTTATTCAATTATTAAAACACTTACGTGCACTCGATACTAGCCGGCGTTCCTATTCTCACTTTCTTATTAGTAACTCCTGATACTTGTGGTGCCTCTGTAAATAATTAAGTACACGCGAAATGGCTTAAATTGCAAGTTTATAATACACCTAGATATCTTTCAGTTTTGTTTGTATTCATATATAAGTAAATGATAACCGTATACATATGTACTCACGATTGATGTTCGTTCGGAACGTCGCACTGACTTTGCCGATCTCGTTCTTCGCCTCGCACGTGTACGAGTTAGTGTCGCTCACCTTCGGATCTCTTATTATGAGCGTTCCGTTTTCTATGGAATACCTCGCGTCTGAAACACAACAGAATTAAAAAAAAAAACAAAATTCAAAATATTTTATTTCACATAAACCTACAAGGGCACTTATGAAACGTCAGAAGCTAGGTGCACGGTTCCAATTGGTCGTTTCCTATGGAGAAGAGCCGGAAAGAAACTCCACGGTTACTCTTTTAAAAGTAAATAGTTTTTACAATGTTTCCAAATTACAGTGTTTAAAGGTATGAGACAGTGTAGGCCCATCAACAAGTGCCAGGTACTTAGCAAAATATTAAATGGTCCACAGATCTACAGTCTGTTATGTCTACAACGTTCTCTCATTCACAAAATTTAAAAGTAAATAATCTATATAAAAGATAAATGAAATAATGAAAATAAAAACCAAATGATAATGGACAGAACTTATGAATGAAAACACAATTCTATTATCATCAGGTAAATGTTTTGATAAAGGCGTTTGGTGGGACATAACCTACAATACGTATAATGAAGTAGCCAGATACAACTACGACTGCTGTTGTGGAAGTTTTTATGTTCTCTCAAAGACGTATCTGATTAGAATAAAATGTTAGTGTAAGGATCTTACTTGGATGGATGACAAGGCGGTTCAACTTCCAAGTGATGCTTGGCTTAGGCAGACCGGCTGCAATACAAGGAATCCTCAAGAAAGCATCTCCCTCAGTGCCTTCATAGATCTTATAAACACTTGAATCTATTTTCGGCAGTCCTGCAAAAAGAAAATACTTAAAAAAGCATTCAAAATATATTTATGTAGCCCAGATAAGTTAAAGTAGGACTTAAAAATAATCCGTATGTATTATTTCAATTGAATTTACCTCTAACAAATAATGTTGTGACGTGTTCATCTTTGCCTGCTCTGTTCTCCGCCACACACTTGTATTTTCCCCCGTGTTTGTCCTTCACGTTCGTTATGCGCAGCACACTTTCAGAACCAGGTATAGTTGTAAAGCTTGAATCTGATTTGCCCCAAAACAGCCATGTAATTTTTGGCACTGGGAATCCACTTAAAACTCTGCAAGAATTTAAGTAGAAACGATTCAAGATGATTGTGATTGAAGAATCCTTTTTTTTTTAAAGTCAATCTATATTCCATGTGTCGTTTTCTTTCTGCCCTTTTACCATGTTCTTTGGGATCGGCGCAACACGTTTTTTCTTCCATTTCCCCCCTGCTAGCCATCAGTCTATAATTTTCTCTTTTTTCTTTCATATCATCTCTCACACAATCCGAATATCTTTCCTTTTGGTTTTCCTATACCTTTGCGTCCATCAAAATGTATATTCATCAATATTTTAGTTCTATGCGTTTCATCCCTCTTCATCACATGCTTATACCCGGACAATCGATTCCCTTTCAACTTTTCTGTTACTGGCGCCACTTTCAAACTTCCTTCATTAAAACAAAACAAAGCTTTTACTTTATCGAGTCTAGTCCACACATGCATCTTAACATTGTCATCTCCACTACATGCAGTCTTTTCTCATCCGTCTTTTTAGGGCTCGCCATTCCAATCCATATAGTAGATAGATAAATAGACAGATAGATATATCTTTTATTTGGTGCATACAAAAGACATAGCACAAAATACAAAAACACTATTAAATAATAACTAAATACATGAATATAACTATATAATTATGGTGCCAATATACAAAAACATTTAGAGAAATGGTATAACTTTTGGAAGAGGCATTTAAAAAAAGTTTTCTGTACATTTTCTAGCATCAGTATTTGGGTCGCGGTAGAGAGTGCCAAATACAGGCACAGGATTCAAGTTTGCTTCGGACCAGAGTGCTGTACAATAGCCTTATAATATTTGGATTGTGAAAGTCACGAGCAAACAAAACAAATCCCAAGCGCCTGAAAGATTCCTCCGCAAGGGTAAAAATGTGATCTCTAAAATTCAGTCAGACTATGAATTTGGCTGGCTATAAGAGTAAGGAGAGACCAAAGAGTCGATGGATGGACTGTGTGAAAGATGATATGGCTAGAAAGGGGGGAGTTCCGAGATGACGGCTAATAGAGAAGTATGGAAGAATAATATTTGTTGCACTGATCTTAAATAAATATGGGCAGGAGAGTAATGTTGCGCTTACACGGGCAACTGAAACAGCGCAGTTCTTGACAGTTTTTACAATGTTGGAGCTACCGTAAATTGCTGTGTTGCCGAGGTCGACGCGTTATAGTGAGCACAATTGCGAAGATTGCTGTATTCATTGCCCGCGTTAGCGAATTTTGAGAAAGTATTTTAATGTAAATAATGAAATAATTCAATACACGTTAACTATGATATGATGCTTGCAACTGTAATCGAAATATTGAATGATTGCTACTTACTTGCATTCAATGAGAGCAGTTTTACCCTTAGTGAATGTTATACTCCTTACTCCAAGTACCTTAGGAGCAACTAAAAGTAAAAAAATCCACAAAGAATTAGGTTTTTGATTCCATTAAATAAAAACTTCAATCGATTGATCTACCAAATGGTAGATCAAGAGGTTGACCAATGTGGAACCACTATCAGTTTCGTAACTCTGGAAGCTTCTTGCAGAGACGTCTTCCAGACGGCATTTTTTGTTTGGTCTGATACTGACAGATAGGAAAAAGTAGTACGAGTAGGTAGGTACTATGCTATTTGCAATGTTAAGTTTATGAATCCGATGCGATTAAATTAGTTTCCATGATATTAAGAGAAATTGAGAATAAGATGATCAAGTTGAACTTACTGTTTGGCGGTGGTGGCGATACAGGGATTTTGGCAGTCCTTTTTATTGGTTTTTTTGTAGCTTTAACGATTCCTTCTACCTAAAACAATTGAAAATAGATCCGCGTAATGGTGCACTTGCACACAGAAATTGCCACCGAAAACCAACCCGCACTGGGCCCGCGTGATGGATTACGCCCCGCTCTCTCTCACAGAGAGATTACAGGCATCTCTCTGTGAGAGGGAGCGGTGCATCCAGCAGTGGACAACGTTATTGGCTGATTATGCTACAGAAATTGCCGAGAATCGTGAATGTTAGTTGCCCACTAAAGCAGCTTTAGACACGATACGGATAGATATAAACTATTGACTACTCAAGATCCTACTACCTCAGACACCTTTCCCTATTTAAGTTTGTGCATCTTATTAAAACCAGTGCCAATAAATGATGTTGAGATAAATAAAGATTTATTTATGATATGGCTTTTTTTTATTAATTGTAAATTACATTACCTGCTCACAATTTTTCGCCAGTTTACAATCGCGAGATTTATTATGAACTTACGGTGTTTGCCAATATGCGGTTAGTAAATATTATATTTTACCGTCAGTTATATAGGTACCTCAGGTGTTTCTTATTGTTTATGTTTTGGTCTAATTTGTTGAAAAATTGCTCGGCAACGGGACACCCAAGACAAACATGGTCGTGAATTTAACAGAAACATAAAAAAAATGTCACTTTGGCTATTAATGAAAACTATTTTATTAGTGGAAACTATTCCATTCATGAAAAAATGCGTTAATAGTGCAGGTACAGTATGATTTCTTAGAGCAAATGACCAATCATCATCAGCCTACAGCAGTCCACTGCTGGACATAGGCCTCTCCAATTGCCCGCCATTCAGCTCGCTTCCCGGCAACTCTCATCCAGCTGCTATCTGCCACCTTGCGAAGATCGCCACTCCACCTAGCCTGAGGGCGTCCACCTTACGTTTGCCGATTCGTGGTCTCCACTCAAGAACACGTCTGACCGTATAACCCTATTACAAAATATATATTGTTGATACTTACGGCCACTTTGAACCTTTGTGATGGTGCAACAAACGGATCCGTTATGTAAAAATTTTTAGAGATCTCCGTTACAGGCAGTTTTTCTATAATTTGTTTTCCATCCATGTCTAAAATCATTGCTACTTCTATTCTCACTGAGTGATTATCATCAGTGACGGATATGGCCAGGTAACCCTTTGCGTCTGTAAGTAAATTTATAGCAATTTTGTGATATTGGATTGGCGTCCAGAGCCCGGATTTAAAACCGGACAAACATGCCGTTCTGAAAATATTTTAAAATTATTCATAAACTTACCAGATTTCGGCTGTGGCGATGTATCGCTTAGCGACTTGGGTTTTAACTCGGAGAAGCCATGACTGAAGAAGAAATCAGTCCTGCCGGTGATTACGACGGACGTTTTTGTCTTACCCTTCACAGTAGCCATATAATTGCCAGGCTGAGTGTTACTTAATTTTAGTACCTATAATTTGAAAATGTATTTAGTACCTAAATAATGTTAAACCAGCTACACAGACACAGTTGAATATCAAAGTCATTCCTTTACAAAGAGGAGTAATTAGTTTATTTTGTCACAAAAGCTGATTCTAATCTGCTGTGCTAATCACACAATCAAATGTGGGATTTGACAGCAGATTTCAATCTAGATCAGGCTATCAGAAACCGGCTGGTATTGAAGATAGAACGGTTTTACTATATAGTGGATACTTCTTTCTAAACTCCGTGAGCGAATACAAATTCCATGGTACAACGCTACAAGGTTCATTTGGCGCGCGGCCAAAATCAGAACTAACGCTGCCATCAAAATTTTCAAAGAAATTATATTGACAAAACAATTGTCAATACAATTTCTTTGAAAAATTCGCAAAAGTTTAACAACAACGCCCCCTTGTCAATATCACTCAGATGCCAGAGATCTAGCACTTTAAATGATATCGCAACGAAATGCTATCAGTGGCTTCTGGCGTCGGTGTAAACTACACAGAGTAGGTTTTTTTTTCAGCTGTAGTGAGCTTTTCCCGGGAGAGTGAGCGCATCTCGCTGAATGAAACGTTTATAAGATAGGTACCTCACCCAAAGACCTCTTGTTCACACACGATTTTTACGCAGTAAAAATCTACGGTTTGTTGGTTACATGTACGGTTACATAATTATGTGACACTGTTATCGGTGTTGTGTGGATTTTTATGGACAAGTATTTTAACGGCAAAAACGTGTGTGAACAAGTCGACCACTTATTGGTAATATTCTGCAGGTGACGGCAGACCGCAGACGGCAGCTCCTAACCACAATGACTAACGTATTTCAATGGAAATACCTTCGGCAGCACTGTTGCCATCTACGAAAGCAGGTATTTTCATATAAATAGGTAGATACATAGAAACCAGGAAGGTCACTGCGGTCAGATATTGCGATTGGGCGGCACTGCTACTGCTGTCTGCCGTCGCCTGTGGAATCGTAACCTTATTAGACTTACTTTTGCATTATCGGTCGACATTATTTCTGTTACAGAAACTGAAGGTTTGTTTATTTTCAATGTAACATTTTTTCCGGATGCAGAGATGAGAACATAATCAGTGTAGTCATCTATTGTGAACTGTAAATAAAAGAATAAAAATACTTTAGGGGGATGCGCTAACTTAGCCCGCGAAATTCATATTTTCTTACGTGATTTTGCAATTTGCAGGTACCTAATACCTCACTATATAGACAACAACATTTTCTGAAATGATTAGTTGCTTAGCCGACTTTATAACCCTCAATATAGGTCAAGGATAGGCATTCACTGGCATCTTCCTGGACGTCGCCAAGGCATTTGATACAATATCTAGGAAAATATTGATTAAAAAAATGTCGCTTCTGGGAGTTCGTGGCACTGCCCTGGACTGGTTTACCTCATATCTCAACGGTAGGACGCAAAAAGTAGTGCTAGGGGAATATTCCAGTGACCCAAACATAGTGCAATTTTGTGTGCCCCAGAGATGCGTGCTGGGACCTACCCTGTTTATCATATATATAAATGGACTATGCGCCATGAAAATCCCTCAAGCAAATTTTTTTACATATGCTGACGACACCGCAATGGTATTTTATGGGCGAACTTGGGATGAACTTAAATTCTCGGTTGAAAGTGGGGTGGGAGCCATATATTATTATGGCCTCCACTACGTGCCCCGAATCTAGGGGCTCTTCGTGCGGGCTGAGGGCAGGACCCCTTACCGAACCTTCATGCTACCTACGCACGCTGCCCAGGTCTTGACCTGATCTAATGCTGACTACCACCGTTCTTATGAACGTCGTCCAGCCTATTACCAAGGCTGTGCTGAGCAGGCCCCCCACTTCTGCCACGTGCTGCCAATGACGGAATCCTTCCTAACTATATGTGCGAGTGCTCAGTAACTCAAGTGTTCAGTGACCTTACTCATGACCTAGCCGAGTGATGCTACCTACCTACCTACCTATCAGTTAACGGCCTGCACAGCCTACCCTGCGTAGCCCTAGCCTTTACAAGTAGACAAATTTTACATGGGGTATTGGTTAAAATGTTATCATAAAATCCTCCTCAAATACTGAAGAAGTATGTGGGGAGGTATTTTATGCACAGAATGAAGCCAAGCGTGTTATGAGTAGGGGGTTTAAATTTCTGATAAAAACGCTTGGTTCAACGGTGGTCCTGTTCAACAAGAGCGCATAAATTAATTGATTAGCATCTGAAAATATTGCTGGAGCTGCTGAAGATTGTAAAAACAATTCAAGTCTATTTTTATTCTGAAGAATAGATACCTAAAAAAAGATAGGAACCTAAAAAGCTTTGGAACGGGCAACTAGCTTCATCTTCATCTTTCTGACTTACCGACCCCTTGACAATTCAAAATTGCCTGTAATGGTTATTTGAAATAAATGCTTTGAGTTTGAGGATGAAAGTTTGTATGGAAGTACATTATTTTTATCGATGGACATTTCCATCGGGCACACAGCTTGTACCTCATAGATTTTATATTGTAGAAGACCGTTCTGTGCTAAAAATGTAAAAAATCTACTTAATTATGTAAAACTAAAAATTGGCCAAGAGGGAGTCGGGTAGAGACATAAAGGTCCGGAATCAAACTGTAACAGAGTGTCGCAAACCGCTATAATTTTCCTCAACTCAAACTCAAACTCAAAGCATTTATTTCAAATAAACCAATTACAGGCACTTTTGAATTGTCAAGGGGGTCGGTCAGTCAGAAAGATGAAGCTAGACGCCCATTCCAAAGCGTAGTAGGTACCTATGGAGAAGAACGGGCAAGAAACTCCACGGACACTCTTTTAAAACATGATATTATGGTTACAAAATATTGGTTACATCATTCATGTTGAAGTTATACATGTGAGAACGATGCAAAACATGAAAACTGTTAAATACAGATCAATATCTAAAAACTCTATTAAAATCAAAAAAGATAGGCACTTACCGGAATATTTTTGGAAACGCCGGCTGGTACTGACGCCGTGGTAATCACAGTCTTGTTGCCTTTTATTATTTCTTCTATCGGTCCGAAAATCTAAAATAAATAATTGTCTACGATAATAATCGATTTCATACATTTTCTTCATAATTTATTTTTAACTCTTTCAAGGACACTGAAGGAGGCACAATATAAGTTTATTGTTATGACGTCTATGGGCGCTTAGTATCCTTGATAGCGTTAAGTAATGTACTCAGTAGACGAACTGTTCACCTTGTGTACTTCGTTCTTATCAACGAAGATCGCAAGCCCAGAGCATGCGACTGCTATGTCGAAGTAAACACCGCGTGCCTCAGGTTTATAATCATGTTGTTTACAAAATTTGCCCGTGAGCACGAACACTATCTGTAAGCAAACAGCGTGTTAAGTTAATCATCCACAAGGGACGGTCTAAAATCTTCGTCCGACGCACTCTCAGCTGTTGGCAGTCAGTCCAGTTTACCTGAGTTTGTTTTTTTTGGCACATCTCTATCACATATTGGCTGTCGATGTAGTCCTTAGCCGGGGCATCAGTGAATACGAAGATGTAAGAGTCGTTTTTACTTTTATTTAGTGCTTGGAGCAATCCTTTCATTGACGGTTCCCAACAATCGAGCTTTAATGGGTTCCCCTCGAAGTGTGGTTTAATGCGGCCCAATGCTTTTTTAAATTCTTCAGGATCTCTAGTCACTACTCTAACATAAACACCTGAAAAAATAAAAGGAATGACTGAACAAGAGCAAGTTATAATTGCTGAAAAAGCGCTTCGTGCTGTAATTAATTTTCATGTTTGTATTTATTTAGTTTTAATGTTAAGGGTAGATTTTGGTCACTGGTGTACAGATTGTGATGTTAATACAATAAATACTAGTAGTGGTCGCCTAGTGGTCGAAATTCGACCATTTTTCTAATGCATTTTTTGTCTTCTAATGCGTATTATATAAAAATATTAGCTTTCTGCACTCCTTCTCCATATAAACTTTAACTGTGGCAAACAAATTTCATACTCCATCCACGTAATTTTCGTAAAAGAGGTACAAAGTTTTTGCTTCACGTATTAATATAATAATTTATACACTGCACTTGCGTACTAGGTAACGTTTCGTCACACACACACTCACACAAATTTAGAACGACAATCAGTTGTTATCACAATTTTTACTATCTATTTAATAATTATTTTAATACTAAATGTAACTACTTTTTTGTTTGTCTCGTAAATTCAAATGATGTGATTGCATTAAATCTAGAACCTACTAATTAGAAGAAGACACTGGCTCCTGTTACACAGGTGTTTTTACCTAGCGCAGGAGTCGGCTTCACTTTGTTTGTACACGTTTTTTATGCCAATATAAAGTTTATTTTTTATTTTTATGGAGTTTTAGTGAACTTTACACCCGGTCCTCATATCTCTATATACGTTATAAACCACTGAATTATTTTATCGACTTGGTCCCTTTTTAGGGTTCCGTATCCAAATGGCAAAACGAAACCTTTATAATTTTGTCATGTCCGTCTGTCCGGTTGCCACTCAGCCATTTTAATTGGAGATTATTGGCACTACATCTACAAAAATTTAAATGAGGACCATCCGTGCTGATTCTGCTAACAATGGTATAGTGAGAATACGAATTTAAAATGGGTTGCACACGCTATACATGTAACCGAGGGATGAATTTTTTTATTTTAATCGCATGTATAAAAAGATGACGATGTTTCAAAGTGACTTTTATATTAAAGTCAATAGTTTTTGAGATATGGGATATTTTCGGATAGTTTAGATTTTCATAGTTTTTTTCGAAAAATACTATGAAAAACAAACAAAATCAATGCTGTTTATGCGTAAATATACATTCTAACTACGGAACCCTTTTTGTGGGGATACGCCTCTTACGTAAACTAGACCGCCTCAAAATAAAAATAAAACATAAAAGAACAAATAAATTTTTGTTAACAACAATAACTTAAATCGTCCTGTAATTTCTACCCTGTAACCCGGTATCCTCAAAATCTTTTCGCAGTTAAATAAGATACAGACACTGAAACACATTACCTGGATCGTTAAATGTTACCAGCACCATGTTGTCGATTAGACTGGACTTTTCATGTTTAATAATACGAGTAATTTGGTCCACACTTTTTCTAACTTGGTCTATATCGTCACCCATAGAGCCTGTATCATCTATGAGAAAGGTTAAACTGCCATTCCCCTTACATGATACCTTGAATTTAGTATTCGCGAGTATTAGCAACACTACGTGCGGATATATCCGCCTCCACATTTTGGATGCTAATAATTAGTTTAGTAGTCCGCAATAATACTGTACTGTTCCCAAATAACGCACAATACACACTGGTAAAATGCAATAATTATTGGTCAATTTATATATAGATTATCACCGTTATCAAGCTGGCAAAAAAAAAAATTGTTCGTGTTTTTCCTCTTATTCTATTAGCTCTGATGACTTAATTATTTTTACACAATTGACTATTTCCTTAAGTCCTCATTAGCTCTGATGACCTAATGATTTTTACACAACTGACTATTTCCTTAAGTCTTCATTACCTACAGACTATCAAAATTATTTATTATTTAACTAATTTTGATGAAGGTATGCGGGCAGGGTAATTTTTTATGTATTAAAACTAGCATTTGGTCAGCGGTCAGTTTTCGGTGTTTCCCATACTCATTCCTTATTGTACCCTCTATGGGGTGGAATTTATGAAAATCCTGTAACACTTGTTTCATGTTTTAAACCGAATCAAATATTAATTTTAATTGTTTTATTAGGGTCCCGTACAGAACTACCCTAAATCATTAAGTTCGGCTCCAGACTTTACTAGTATAATAATAAAAGTTTATTATTATTATTACAGTCCTCTTCAATTACAAGTATTTAACGCCTACGGAATTACTTCACAAAAAACAATATACTTATTTAACCTACAGCAGCTGTATAATTATGTATCACACATGCATGACTATTCGGAAGATTCTAACGTCCAACGTGTTTGGGAAACACCTACCGTGAACACGAATATCTCATTAAATAAAACAAAAGAATCACTTATATAACACACCAATTTTTTTATTGCGCTGACTTAGAAGCTTGATTCGTAGGGTTCCGTACCTCAATAGGAAAAAACGGAACCCTTATAGGATCACTCGTGTGTCTGCCTGTCTGTCTGTCCGTCTGTCACAGCCAGTTTGCTCCGAATCTAATGGACCGATTAAATTTAAATTTGGTACACACATATATTTCTGTAATAAATGAATTTTGAATACTTTTATTGAGTCACTTATAGGGGGCAAATTGCGACGGTAATTTTTTTTCAATAAAAGCTTTTAAAGATATTTAAGAAAAACTTTTTTACAAAAAAAAAATAACTTAAATTTCGGAAGACAAATAACGAAAATACAAAATCCAAGGCACCGACTTCTGAAATTTAAGTTATTTTTCACTTTGTAGTGTTTTTTTGGAAGTTGGTTGTTTCTTTTTGTAAAAACGTTTATATTTCTCGCTTTTTAGTGAGTCAGTTTGTAATCTATCTAAGTTACAATAGCCTAATGTCAACTGCTTATCACCTTTTATAAAATATTGCTTTTCCCGATGCAGGGACGGTAATCGTTGAGGAGTTCTCCTGGTACTTCACCATCAGCTCCACTTCTTCATATGCATTGTGACGAGCATAAATTGCTTGGCAACCATATTAAAGTAATCGAATCGCAACCTGTGAAATACTTATTATTGAGTAGTTCCGGTGGCCATTTGTGGTCTTCATCATCACTTCCACTTCATCTTATCGTGCTTTCCGTGAGCAACTGCACGAGTTACTATAAAAAATACCTAAATCCCTATAAGTGTGCCTATAATATTTGAAGAGTTCCCTCCATTTCTCCAGGATCCCATCATCAGATCCTAACTGGATGACAATGGGACTACCTCGGAAGTATACCTTTTCAAACAAAAAAGAATTTTGCAAATCTGTCTGAGTTATGCCCGAACATACATTTTATTTCTTAACATAAACATTCCAATTGACCTGCCCCTTTTAGAGTCGGTTAAAAATAAATGAAAATTAACCACCCCCCCCCCCCCCCCTTATCCCCGAAACTAGTGAGCCTACATTTTTGAGAAAAGACGCGGAGAGTGATAAACTTAAATTTGCAATTGAAATATAAGTTGTATAACATAAACATTTTTTTTTAACTACAATGTTAAGTTTGTTATTGGAATAAATTCATCCCAACTACGGAACCCTTCATTGTGCGTGGACCGACATCGCTTGTTACCATGGATTCAGAACATAATTCTGAACCATTCTGCGTTGAAATTGTTTTCGTTTTTTTTTTTTTTTAATGTGCTATTTCATAGAAAAGTGCAATATCTACGCGGTGTTTGTAAAATGTATGGAACAGCAATTTATTTTTTAAATAACCAGCGAAAATTTTAAACGCAGGGAATTGTACATTGTACAGGATAATGTACAATTGTTTGTTTTCCTTAACAAAATAATTAAATGAATAAACTATTATTAAAACAAGTAATGACAGGATATAAAAAAGATAAAATTCATTAGGTAGTTGTGTCACATGAATAGTGCTGATGTATATGCTGTGTGACTAGTTACATTTATTTATTATTAGCTGCGCCCCGCGGTTTCACCCGCTTAAGTCACAATTCCGTGGAATATTGTGATAAAAAGTAGCCTATATACTAACTCAGGTAATGGTCTACCCTTGGGCACGCCACAATTGTGGTGATAAGTCCCCTCTTTGAGGAGTGGCTAGAGAGGCGCCACGGCGTCCTCACCTTCCGCCTGACGCAGGTCCTCACCGGACATGGTTGTTTCGGGAGGTTCCTGTTCAGGATAAAGCGGGAGGAAACGCCCGGGTGTCACCACTGTGTGGATCGCCCGGAGGACACGGTGGAGCATACGGTGGAGGTCTGCCCGGCTTGAGCGGGGCACTGCCGTGTCCTCACGGAGGCGATCGGCGGCGGCGATCTCTCGCGTCCGGCCCTGGTTCAGGCCATGGTCTGGAGCGAGAGTGCATGGGAGGCCGTCACTTCCTTCTACGAAGCAGTAATGCTCGCGAAGGAGGAGGCGGAGCGCGCGAGGTAGAGGCAAGAGTTGCGCCCTCGCGCCCCTAGTCACCGCAGGAGACGCCCCGGGCGTCGAGAATCGCGAACCGACTTCCGGCCACCGTAGGCGCGGGCTTGCGGATGGTGAGCAATGGGTAGTTCGCCGTCCGATAGGGACCAGGCCCGGGTCGACGGCGCATTGTGTTCCACGTGCGCCTCAAAGAGATGTCAGCACCGAGTGACGGGGTCCGGAA
Organism: Agrochola circellaris; assembly: GCA_914767755.1. Taxonomy (NCBI): domain Eukaryota; kingdom Metazoa; phylum Arthropoda; class Insecta; order Lepidoptera; family Noctuidae; genus Agrochola; species Agrochola circellaris. Next base: position 10,521,333 of record OU611843.1, read on the forward strand.
GGGCCAATGCCTGCCGGGGTTGGTTGCGAGTTTGTCCGAAAGCGATATCGCGACCCCGGCACACAGGCAACGGAAGGAACACGGGTGGGTTTTAGTTATTAAAAGTCTGACACGCCCTCCCGCCCCGCCCAGAGCGGGAGAAGTTATTACATAATATGTAATATTATGTTGTTGAGATTTGCTAATTTCTAACATATATGTGGAAGCTTGTTATTAGCAATTGTCCTCAAGCATATCATATAATTTAACGTTGATATTAGTCTGTAAGCTTTCTGTAAAATAAAGTAAATAAATAAATAAATAATTTCCCAAACTCAAAAAAAAAAAAAAAGTTCATGGTCTACTACCCATGTGCCCAATTTGATTCAAACCCGTTCAGCCGTTTTAGCGTGAAAGCGTAACAAACAAACAAACCCACTTTCGCATTTATAATATTAGTTAGGATTAAGATAGTAGCCCACTGGAATAGGGAACAGGCTCCAATCTATCAGGCCAGGGGTCAGGGCTCCAGAGAGAGGAACAAATCTTGAGTTTGGACTAGAACTTACGTAAACATAACTGTAATATTTTCTTAAAAGCTTAAGGCTTAAGTGTAAGAAAGATTTACGCCTCAAGATTTTAAGAAAATTAAAGTTATTATGTTTACGTAAATTCTATTTAGTACATTCTGTAAAGGCTAGTTAAAAAAAAAAAAAACATAAATTACATTTATAGATTTGTTTTGTTTGAACTACTATGTCACTCGTCGTGCTTGGTCACGTGCCTGTAACATGCACAAGTTCAGGCTCCTGTATAGTTTAAGTTTGTCGTATGCACCATATTAACCAACTTGTAAAGAAGTGCTTTCCATGTTGGTGAGTTTAATGTGTGACGTATTCGTGTAAAGCTTTGTGCAGACTAGCGCGACGCGACAGCGTGTCGCGACACCGCTTATTGTTATACCGCGAAGTTTTCTTAGAAATTGTATTGTTAGAGTCGCGTCGCGCCGTCGGGTCGCTTTGGTCTGCACGAGCCTTAACACTTGCATGTTGCTCAGAATTTTAATGTTTTAAGGAGTAGGAAAAAGGGGTTACTTTTAAATTAAACACATCGAAAATATAACGCTTATTGCTTTATTGTATCTTCACATAAATATTGACACTGTCGGTGCCAACGTCGTTGTCAGCAATACACAGATACGACCCTTCGTTGGTGTAACTCACATTGTTTAAATGTAGAGCACTCGAAGAATTACTCCTAAGACATAAATGTAAAATATTAGAAACTGTTATTACGATCCTTACAAGCAATGGCAACAGAAATACGGTGTAACGATTACCTTTTTAAAACCTTAGTGGTAGAGTCAGGGGCTATAAATTCCCATTTTGAGGAAGGTACAGGGTTGCCATACAGCACGTTGCAAGACAACACAACATTATCACCAGTCCTCGCAACCACATTCTTAACTTTTGGTGCTTCTATGTAGGGTGCAACTGTAAAAATGATAGCAACTATTGTAAAGACAAAAGACATTTCAGCAGTTCTGTAGCAACTTTAGTATATGTAACAAAAAATTAATCATGTTCAAACTAGAAGTTGGACCAATAGTCATGGTGATTTCCGATGACTACAATTCGATTCCAAATCAAACAAAACTCGTGGAAAAAAGAAGACGTTTGCAGAAAGCAAGGTCTTTGTTAACGGCAGATAATAAGATTAAAGTAGAAATATATGGTGCTAAAGGTAAACTCACCTAGGACATTAACTGAAATGATTTTCTCCGCCGTACCGATATTGTTCTGTGCAATACAGTGGTAGTTGCCAGAGTCTTTCCACAACGCTTTAAATCTGTAGAAAATGATTACTTATTATGATGATTAAAATCTTTATGTTATCAAATACAGGTACCTAATGCTAATATACAACAATAAATTACTATACAACCAACTTTTCACACTGGATACGTTAAATTATGATGACAGAAAAACAAACTTAGAAACTACAGTACGTGTTGTATTGTACAATTCCACGCCCAAGCGTGTATTTTATGTACGGAGGCAACTGACTATTGTATTGGAAATATTGAAGCAGTCGCCGTAACCGACCAATAAAATCCAGTGCTGTTTTATTCTTTTGGTGCGAAGCATTTTTACCTGTGAGTGTGTCGACGATCGGTGCGGTGTCGGTCATCCAAAACCATGATGACGTCATCTTGTGACATTTCCCAACGCACGCTGGCCGCGGGTGACGCGTCCACCTCACACGGTAGCACTACATCATCCTCTTCCTTAACCGTCACGGTACGGGGTTCAGCGTCCTTCGATATTGATGGTGGATCTATCAAATGTAACTTGGATTATTTAGTCAACTGCCTCATTGGTCTAGTAGTCGCAAGCGACGAGTGACCGGCAACAGGGTAGAAGTACTATACTAAAAAGTTCATGGCGATATGGAGTCACTCGAATCCTTTGTTGTCTTGCTAGAATTAACCTGCCCTGCTTAGAAATTAGTTGCAATTCGTGGAAGCCTGTTGGAAATAAAAGTCTCACATTGCAGTTGGACAGTGATATCAGCAGAATGATGTCCTTCTATGTTAGCAGCGTCACATCTGTAGACGCCCTTGTGTTCTGGCTGTGCTGATGCTATCTTAAGTTTCCCGTCGTCTGCCACCACGCCATCCGGCAACGATCGGAACTCGAACCCATTCTCAGATTTAAACGTCCATGTAATGGCTGGTGAAGGTTTTCCTTTAATTATCCTGAAAATAATTCAAACAATTTGCTTCTATGATAAAATGAATCACTGTATAGAAAACAGTTATCGAATTACGTAACATATTATCGTAAACAATTTCGACTAATCTGTTTCATTTTGACAGTTCAACAACATTCATTGCGTTATTTACGTTGTTGTCCAGATTGTTTTTCTACCTTATGAAGCAATGGATTAGCAATCTGTTTCAAAACGATACAGATTCTGATTGAACGTGTATTACGTAATTGGGGTACAGGTTTGATTTAAATTTTAGAACTAAATTCAATTAATCGAACAAAGAGTCACATTCACTCCTTAAGGACCGGTCCTATCCGGGTAAGATCGGAATCTTCAGATAAAGACGCTGAAACAAGGCTATAACTAGTGACATTTCAGTTTCGGTTTCGGCCGAAACTGAGACAGATACCGGACATTCGGTTTCGGCAAAAAGTCCTGTTTCGGTCGGACACGAGTTATAAACATTTACAATTTTTAAATGGACAACATTTAAACTGACATAAAGAGATTGACGGGCAAAATCGACTCCAAATGAAAGATGACATAAGGCCAAAGAGAGAGAGAAATAAAAGCAAAACAGGATATGTAATAGAATCTTGAGTTTTACCTGCATTCAAGGTCACTCCAGTCTCCCAGTTTCAGCGTCATACTTGCTTTTTCTACTTCCACTTGCGGTACCTCTACAAAATAATATATCAATATTAATTTTTAAAACCTGTGTTTCAGTGTTCGGATAGGCACTATCTACCAGATAAATTAAAACTGAAACCTAACGTGTACCTATGAAATTATTTGCTAGATAAGATATCAGGAATTTATGCTGCTGTGGTGAAACAAGCAATATATATGTATATAACCTATTCAATATCTATATTTATAAATATATAATAATACCAGCCTATCACTATCCCACTGCAGGGCCAAAGGCCTTTTCTCATAGAGAGAAGGCACTAGCATTGAACTATATTTATTATACAGTATATTCTCAAGTGTTTTACCTATTCCTGAAATTGTAACAAGAGCGCTATAAGTTTTAATGTTGGCTTCGTTCTTCAATTCGCACTTGTATTCGCCGACGTTACTGACAGTCATGTTTTTGATCCACAAAGCTTTGTTCTCTTGATCTATTTGCAGGTCATCAAAGGGAGTCACTTCAGTGTCGTTGTGGTACCACTTTGCCTCCGCCGCGGGGTATGCTATCACTTCGCAGTATAGCTTACCTTCACTGCCATATTCAATTGTCTGATCTGCAATGAGAAGTACCTGTTAGCCTGGTGTTTTGTGAAAGACTTTGCCTTACGCTAGATGTTTCTCATGTATCGTGGTTTGTAAACACATACACGATATAATTATCATAAAAAAACATTTATCAAGTAGAATCAGCAAAAATCTGAAGCTGCTGCCAACCATATCGGCAATGATATACCTAACGTTACCCTCCCCGCTAACTGTCATAACTAGCAATTGATATTTTCGAGGGCAACAGCTTTTCGCTCGGGCGCTACAATCATGTTACTGTAGTTGTAACTTTTTTACATTGCTCTTGGCTTGGCTAATTAACAGCTTCAAAAAGTAGGCACCCACTATACAAAAGTATTTATAAATTTGGTTGATTTTAGGTATCTATGGAAGCATTCATGACTCCTAAAAACTAATTATGTTCACGACATTCAGTGGATCGGATAACTACATTATGTATAAAACAAAGTTTTTCCTTGAGTTAACAGGAAATATAACCTCTTGTTTATGCTTTTTATGTTTGTCATTCATGATAGTTTATTAATTTTAAGGTTCCAAACTTTAAACAAATGGAACACTTTTCTGATTTCTGATCACTCTCGAGATCTATGCAACGTAGGAATTTAAACGTAGGTAGGGTATAAGGTTTAGGCCTCGGTGAAATGCACACAGATTGGGGTCCGAGGGAGAGAGATTTGAGGGTCAGTTCGATCTAAGTCAATCTCAAAAAAATAAAAAAACAAAAAAAATAAAACTGACTTCCAAAAAAAAAGCTTTTTATAAAACAAAAACAACCGACTTCCAAAAAAAAACACTACAAAGTGAAAAATAACTTTAATTTTGGAAGTCGGTGTATTTGGTTTTGAATTTTCGTTTTTGCCGCCGACTTTTTGGAAGTAGTTTTTTTTTTGCAAAAAGTTTATATTTTTCACTTTTTAGTTGTGGTACACCACACAAATTCGAATACCACTACCTGCTATGTAAATAACAGTTATCATATCATCCACTTATACTAAGTGGGAAAAATACGTATTATTGAAGCTTACTCAAAAACTATCCAAGCAAAGTTAATAAAATTTACATGGGACCAATTTGGGAGCATCATACCCTTTCAATAAAATAAGAATTTTCAAAATTGGTCCACAATTGACGGAGAAATCGGCAGACACACATAAAAAAAAAACATACATACGCGTCGAACATAATAACCTCCTCTTTTTTGGAAGTCGGTTAAAAAGAACTTTCTTTAAGGACTCTAAAAAAAAACGTAATGTTTTGTTGAGTTAGAGACGCCCACGTCCTACAAAACGTAGGTCATTCATACAAAATTGACCGATTGTACTCACCAACCCTATTGGTTAAAGGTGGCCGTTTTTCAGTTTAGTACCCGACAGAAATGTTTTCCCTTATTTATTATCCTACACTGTTTCTTACTCTATATGATTTTTAACTACAAAAGTGAGAATAGTTATAATACCTGCAGGGGTTTGAATGACGTCAAATGTATACGGTCTGTTAACATACAGATTTAAACTATGAGATGCTTCACCTTCAGAGTTTTTAGTTTTGCAGTAGATCGTAGAATTTACTGTAACATTTTCTATACTGACGTAACTTATGTACAGTGCTGGTATTTCGATTAACACACTCTGGAACAAAAAAGAATCGGTAAAGATGAATAAATACTCACCTATATCATAAACTCACCAACAAAGCTGGACATTTTCAGCTTTGAAAAGCCACGACAACACAAACAAGAGGGTTTTTAGAGAAGAAGGTGACAAAAGATTAACCGCAGATGATTTTGATAAAATACTTACCTTCGTGGAAGTCGTGTAGAACAGTGACATTGCGCGAGAAGCCACGAGAGACAGAGATCTTGCATGGTATGATTTTGCCATATTAGAATCAAAATCATCATACTTAACATCTTGGCTCGCAGTAGTAACATGCACAGTATTGATAGCTCTATATTGCTTTGTAAAATCATTCAGATGTACTTCTGAACATTTTTGTAATCTTACCTCTGACGGCAAAGTTACTCCGGCATCATCTTCCCACAATATGGTAGGTTCTGGGTAACCAGTAACTTTACACGCAAATGTTGCGTTTGTGCCATAGTCAACCAGTGGTTCGGCATCTAATATTTCTGATTGCGGTTTTGTCCATCTTGAATCTGTTCCGGGACCTAGGTGCACAAAATCAATCATTTGTATTTACAGGGAACATTTATTGATGATCTTGAGTGAATGGGACAGTCTTTGTAGTAAGAATGATCAAGCAAAATTACAGGCAAATGACAAGCATGTAAGTGGTAGTTGAAAAAAAAAACAAATACCTGATTGAGGGATAAAAAATTCCGATGAACCCTTAATCTCTTGATTTGTGGAGGTATCATAGCCCTTCACCTGAAATAAGGGTTTGCAAAGAAGTAAGTAATTTTTATATTAAGTAGTCACGAGGGGAAGCATTTTAATTGCATTATGAAAGTTAATGAGTTCTGCTATCAAAATTACAAACATTTGCAACGTATCGATGGTATGGCTATGAAGTGGTGAAAATCTGGCTATTAGAGCTAAAGATAATATAATATAAAAGTGTTGAATAAATCATAATCACCCAAATACAAAAAGTCTTGCCAGGATCAATGAAAGTTTCGGTCATGTACATGCCTGTACTAGAGTTTTCTCCGAACACCAATGCTTTTTTCTCTTTCTCGTTAGCTACTTGTATTTCTATTGTTTCCAGTTTTATTTTACTTTGCGTAGCATCTATAAGGATTTTGTTGTTTCTACCTATAAAATAAGTTATTGAAATTTAATACATACTGCAGCGATTGTTAAACTTATTTGGGTTTTGGTCTTGTTCAGTAAAATTTTAAGCCCACAAGTTTTTCTTTCCATTCTATAATTACTACAAATCTTACCATTGTTTTCATTTATAGGTACTTGATTTGGTGTAAAAAAAAGGAAATGAAATTCTTTTACCTGGCATAGGTCTTCTGCTAGTTTCACTCATACTTCTAGGCAACTTAGTGGAGAATCCAAATCGCAACGGCAGCTCATACCTTTTGTATAGTACAATGGACGTTTTGTTTCGACATCTGATTGTGGCCTTGTGGACACCGATTGACGGATTTGTCAAGCGGACAACCTGCCACAAAAAAAAATAAGGCAAGATATTCTTTATAGGTACGTAGGTAGGTATCTGAACATAACGTCTGAAAAAAGTATATTGTTTGATGCGGTATCGCTCCGGTATGCAAAAGTGTGAATAATAATATAATTATTATTAGCCTAACTGCTTTAATTAATAATAACAACGAAATAGTTCACTTTTAATGTATCGACTGTTCGAATGTTCTTCTGCTGTCATAAAAGGCGATTAAGGGCTTTTGTTATGAGAAGGATACCTGTTGTTTGCTCCTCCAAATAACATCACCAACCACACAGTACAGTTAGCTAAATAAATGTACTGATTACTGATGGATGGCTCCGAAGCAGTCAAAAAACAGTAAAGCTAGATGATGACGATGATGATGGTAATGACGGAATTACGGCTGAACTAATAAAAACCGGCGGAAAACCAGTTCTTAAGGCCCTACAGAAGCAGTTTGATTCCGTCAAACTCGAGGGCAAAACGCCACAGGTATGGAACAGAGGTATGGTGATACGTTTCTTAGGAGTAGGTACAAGTTCGAGAAAGAGTTCAATCGTCGAGTCCGACTCGGTTGGGCAGCGTTCGGCTTTCGTTTAAGCTACGCAATATCTTCTCATCCCACATACCGCAGTGTCTCAAGACGAAAGTCGCTCACAATAGGCCCTATTAGAAGGCTCAAAGTCACCCAAAGGGCAATGGAGAGGGCTATGCTTGGAGTTTCCCTTCATGATTGAATCAGAAATTCAATCATGAAGGGAAACTCCGCAGGCGAACCAGTGTAACCGATATAGCCCGAAGAATTGCCAAACTTAAGTGGCAATGGGCAGGGCACATTGCTCGCAGAACAGATGGCCGATGGGGCCGAAAGCATCTGGAGTGGCGACCGCGTACCGGAAGACGTAGCGTTGGAGACTTCCCGCAAGGTGGACCGATGATCGTGTGAAAGCCGCAGGAACACAGGTACAGAACCGGTCGAAGTGGCGGTACTTGGGTGAGGCCTATGTTCAGCAGTAGACGTTTTTCGACTGAAATGATGATGACTGATGGCTGCAACCTTCTCTAATAAGTTATGATCCTTAATGGACAGTATTATTAGGATGGTGAAATACCTGTGAATGTCTGGTGTCCAAAACTTTTTCGACCGTACTCTCTGAGCCATCTGGTGTTGATACTTCCAGTCTAGGATTATCTCCGGAAACTACCAACAAGACAGTCTTGGTGAATGAGTCCACTGTAAACTAATATTTATCAATGTTAATTTATATTTCAGCTATTGAAGTTCTAGTTTTGGTTAATACATAGAAGAAATACATGGAATATTTGTGATTTCTAGAAATTTAATTCACGCCCTCGTTTTGTGAGCAACAGAGCCAGATCTTTAAATCTGTTCCTTTTAGGGTGTTATGGCTTAATAATGACATATTAGTTATTTTCTGTACCAGGTTAATCCAGGTTTGTCAAACTTCGGGTAAGTAACCCAGATGTCGGTACCACCTTATAAAATACTTACAGGCAATTCTTTATATTCTGTAAACGTATCGTAGCTGATAACGTCAGTCCATTCCACGTTCATTACTTCTTTTATGTATTTGAAAGCCTGAAAATTTTTATAGAAGTGTTTCATATATTTCTATTGATCAAAGTTATCCTTATCGTCAACATCATACACAGTCCAAGATACAATTAGGGAATGCAATATCGAGTCGAGATTGGAAACTCGAGATCTCGCATGCTATGTCTGGTGTCGTGATTGGCCGTTCGAGATTTCGCCCAGCAATGAGGCGAGATAAAGTTTTCGAGATTATATAGATCGATATTTTTACTTTTGCATTTTTAAATGAACAATTCTTAAACTTAATCAAACATACATACTTATGGTAATCGTGTTTCATTTGGTAAATATAAACAACATTAATCGACTCTCGAAACAAATAAACCGGACCCAATATAGAGCCTTGTGAAGCCATTTTTTACTTTTAAGACGCATATGACCGATTAATAACCATATATAAGAAATAAAGAAATATGTATAAGTACCTGTCTCAACGTCGCAGGGTCGAAATGGACGACTGCGCCAGAGCAAGCTTTAGCGACATCGTAATAAACTTGCTCATTCACGGTAGCCGATGACTGTGACGAACAGAAGCCACTCAAAAATATGACTACCTGTAAACGAAGTACCAAGTTTATACCTAGAAACACACACACACAAATAAACTCACGAGTTCTTCCCATACGGGTTGGTAGAAACTACAGAACGCCACCTGCTATTTGATCAGTTCATACTCCTTTTGCTTCGGTTTTTGAAAGTTTTTTTGAAAGTTTTTTATTTCTTATTCAACAGGTTAACAAATAAGTTGTAGAGGCCTTCTTTTAAGTATATAGATACCTGTGACAGAAGACCTCCCTCTTCCATAACTATGTGTACACATAAAAAGCCTGTTAATAACAGAATTAAAAAGTAGGTAAAAAATAAAATACAAAACTAAACCTAGAGAATTTAAAAAATAATTACAAATATAATAATTCATTAGGCACTTAAATTCATAATCTCAGATACCCAATTAATTATTGTGTTTGTATGTGTGTATGTGAAGGTGTGTGTATGTGAAGGTGTTTGTGTGTGCGAATGTGTGTGAGTGTGTGTGTGTGTGTGTGAGCGAGTAAGAGAGAAAGGGAAACCAAAAGCATATTACGCATTGTGAAGTAAGTGGTAAACGCTTGTATAGTAAAAAGTCGCATGTTATCATTCATTCGGTTATGTTCATACATCTGCTCATACGCGCACGGTGGTTGCGAGTACTATGCACCTGACCTTTCTGAAGAACATCACCAATAAGGTCACTACTGTCCTTCTAAGTGTACGGCCTGAGTGAAGAAGCGTCTAGCGGAGCGTTCAGCGTTGCGTGCATGCGGCGAAAGAGCGTTCGCCGAATGGCCTTAGTGCACGCTTAGCGTTCGTGTGAGCCGGTCACATTTTTCATCATGGCGTCTGCGTCGTACGATATTATTGATATGTATTTAGAAGAAAATTTGTGGCAAAAATTTAATTATGAGTCAAGACAAGGTCCTAGTAACATTGTGAAGCAAAGAAAACAATTTGGAGAGTTTTCTACGTTATTTGAAACATTAAGGGTGAATGAAGATAAATTTCATGAGTATACAAGGATGACAGTGGCAACTTTTGATTACATATTACAGAGAATTGAATCAAGATTAAAATTGAGTAGTACTAATTTTCACACATCCTTCAAGAACGCCCGTATCACCGCTGCAAAACACAAACTGGTTTGAACTTGCACGCGACGCCCCGCTCGACGCAAACAAGCCCGCTGCTGCCCACGCTCCGCTCGGCCGGCACTCAGGACGGCCACTACGGGTAGCACGTGTTTAACATGAACGCTGCACGCCCCTCCCCGCCCGACGCTCGAATAGAGCGTGCACTCAGGCCGTACACTAAGGCGTCCGATCCCGGCGTTTCCAATCACGTCATCACCTTTTATTAGTCGCCTTTCATTCATCCTCTCAACGTGACCACTAAGCATATTCGTTTCAATCTTTGTCTATACTTTATCATATTTCTTCTCTTTTTTCTTTACCTACCCTCAGACCAAATAAAAACCAAGACATAGCGCTATCAACAGTGACGTGAAGCTGGTTTCGTAAACATGTGTGTACTTAGTGAGGTGTAGTTTGGTTGTAAATAGTTATAAATGTGTGCGTGTTAGCGTGTATGCACAGAGCGGAGGTGCCGTTTTGGCATGCTTCACTGTATTGTTCACAGCGCTATATCTTGGTTTTTTATTTGGTCTGAGCCTACACAACCAATAAATAATCTTTGGTAAACCCATTGACAATAAAAAGTCGCAATTTCCTTGTTCATTCTAAGTATTTTGATTATCTATAATGTTTAACGTGTCAAAGTGCCAAAATGTTGCTGATATCAACATCGGGATTCCCCATATTTATTTCTGTTTTTTTCGGTTAATTAGGTTTCCGAACGTCCGAATGAAAAAACGGAACCCTTAGGATCACTGGTGTGTCTGTCTTTCTGTCCGTCTACTACAGGCAATTTGTGTCGAATCTAATGGACTGATTAAGTTGAAATTCGTATGAAAAAAAATACTGTGAGTGTAAAACCAAACCCAAACATTTTTTATATTTTTATAATAAATACTTTTAAAGTTATTAAAATAGATGAAAAATTACCATTGCCCGTAGGCATTGCCAATATCTCCGAAACTATTGAGGCAAAAATTTTAGATTCGGAATATTTGAAAAAAAATTGTTCTATACTTATAGATTACAAAAAAGCCTACAAGAAATCTATGGTCTTAAATTAATATGGTAAATCTCCCAATATTTTGCGTAAAAACTTACATTTGCAGTTGGAATTTATAGGAGAACATGTTTTTCATCAACAATGTTAAGTTTGTTCTTGGGACAAATTCATCCCCACTACGGAACTTAACGGAAACCTTCATTGTGCGTGGTCCAATAAGCACTTTACCGCTTTTTTATGCAATAAGTAAAAAGATAACAAAGTGCAAAGAGCAAACAAAATGTATTTAAAGTGATAGGTCTATAATATCAGTAACATTTTGCAAGGTTTTCCAAAAAATACAGTTATATTATGCCGCAGCTATCCCGACCTCCTATGTCCGCATGTGTACAGATAAAATTTTAATGTCCTTTCTTTGGTATTGTTCTTTGAATCGTTGAGCTCCTTAAGTTCTGAGTTGAGCTGCACGATTACTGACAAATGCGTGCACTGACTGGACAGGTCCACTCAATCTGTATGGTTTTTTCTTCAAAAGATCATTTGAGACACCAATCTACATACATGGTCTTCATTATGATGACCAAGATTTATGTCTGGAATTTAAAAGATCTGTGACCTCTGAGTTTGTTTCGGCCTTTCTTATCAGTGTTGTCAGATAGGAAACGCCGACTTCATCTAGTTTTTAAAATTTGATTGACGAGTAAAAGTGTTTATACAAACCTACTTACAGAAATAAAATCAATTATAATTTAAAATACGTTGATCAAATAATTACACACAACCAACCGTGCAGATTAGGCTTGTTTTAAACGGAGCAACGTATTTTACGGAACGCATACATCGAGAATATCTTGAATGTTACAGACTCTTTTCAGAGTATGAACAATCAAGTTATAAATCTGTCCTGTATTGCACATGTACGAGTACATGTGCAATACTTAGATCACTGAAGATATCAAAGGTCTAGCCGAAAAAAAGGTTATAACTTTACCTGACTCCGAGTATTTCGGCACAAGTTTTCTATAGAACTAAGTTTGCTAACATCTTTAGCGTAGGCGTCAGTGAACACAAAGATGTTAGATTTGTGTTTGCTTACTTGCAGTGCTTTCTCTATGCCTGCAAGTGAATTTTCAGGACATTTGTGTCCGCCACTGACTGTGATAGCATTTAGTGAAGTTAAGAGTTCTCTTGGTGTGAGAACCACTGTAGGCACTCCTACATCTGTAAGTAACACAACGATGAATTAATGAACAAATTGAGTTAATTATTAGTAAGTAGTTAGTATTCCAGCTTCTGCCCGCGGTTTCGTCCGCGTGAAACTTGTTTTAACACAAAAAACAGGGTCAAATTAAATTAGTTAGCGAAACGCCGCAGACATGATGGCTATCGATATCTACACAAGATAAAAATCAAAATATATTGAGATAGTTTTGTTTGGGGTCATCTAACCTGAGTGTTACTTGAAATATCAGTTTAAGTCTTGTTGGAAATTAAACTAAATACGATAAAATAATAAAAATGTTTTTCTCAACTAATACTTCAAGTACACTACCAGAGGTTATTGATCCGTAGTGAAGTCAAAACGAAAATCCAAGACGGCGGCTGCGAAAATGGTATATTTTTTAAATCATGGGGTCGTTTTTATGGTTTTCGTCGGTGTTCAAGCCGATAGTGAAGTCAAACCGCCTCTGTGGTCTAATGGTAAGACCACATGTCTCAGATCCAGAGGACTCGGGTCCCAGCGAGGGCAACATTTTTACTCGGTATGGTTTGTTCTAAATCCGCCTGGCTAGCAACCACCATCTTATCTAAGTCTGTCGCCATAACAACAATGTTAACAGCATTGTTGTGTTTCGGCAGTTAGAGGTAAGTTAGCCAGTTCCAATGTGGTTGAGGATTCCGGATGATGCTCGCTTCCACCTTCGGCCTGATCATCACTTATCATCAGGTGAGATGAAGGCCAAGATTTTCCCCATTGTAGTTAAAAAAAATGGATGCTAAAGCCGATAGTGAAGTCAAAATGAAAATCCAAGATGCGGCAAATATTTTGCAACTTTGTTTATTTCATGAGCAAGTTCATGCTCGATCAAAACTTCAATTGAAAATAAATACATATTTCTCTATTTTCACACAAAAACGAATAAATGTACCTCTAATGTACGTAGTTCATTTGTTAACGAGTTTCCCTTTTCTGTCCAAACTAAATGATATAATTATTTAGAAAGATTTATTCGCTGCAAGGTAAAACTAACTTATTGGCTAGCCAAATGGAATGCGCAGAATTTTCTGGAGTTGTAAAGTGGTACATTGTATGCGAGATAATATCAAAAGTTATATTATATCAATCTGAATGGAATATGTCTGCTACACGTGTAAAATGCACGCTTACGCACTTTGCGTCTATCTCTACGTCACACGTTGCTGCACTTGGTGTGACTAAGCTGGCCTGACAGTCCCCAATTTCTTCTTTTCGCTTAAAAGGCTTGGACAAAGGTTCAACGAAATAAGCCAGAATAGAGCGTAGCAGTTTTTTGCAAGCAATATGATCGTGAGATGTAGCTCAACTAGAAAAAGAAGAAGGCTCATGACTGTACGATTTGTCGCGGGAAAGCAACGTTCCTAGAACAGCATTTCTTCAATGCCAGGACCAAACCTGGATAACATAGGTCTACCGCTAACCATCCTGCCTTTTAAATAAATAAATAAAATAATTTTAACTCGGACAACTAACGATCCATAAATTATTAGTAACAGTTTTGCACTTAAAAACTATTGTTACTAACTTAAACTAAAGACCAATGAATGAGAAGACCACCCACCACCTAGACAACGACAAATAGAAACTAGTGTATAAGTCTTCTCACAAATTGCCTTATTATGGCCGAGGAAGTATCTGCCGCCACAACTTGCTTGCTTACGATGCTATTGTGGCTTATTCTGCTCAGGAGTGAGGCCGTTTTTTTGCGGATGATGGCATGAAATCCATCGGTATGGTGTGCCGCGAACATTTCTGAGGCACTACAATAACGAGGCAGTCGCAACATTATCCTAAAAACATTGTTATATTGGACGCGTATTCCTGCGAACTTTTCGAGTAGTTTGACCCAAAGATTACCGGTGTAAAAGCTGCGACAATAAGCTTTAAAAAGCGTAATCTTAACTTGATCAGTACACCGAGCAAATATTTGTGCGAACATATTACCCCTTTTACCTTCGATGCCAACCTATCACTTGTTGAAAAATAATTGTATAAAATGAAGAGTAAAATTACAATGGAATGATGCTTACCTGGATCATTAAAGGGAACCAAAATGTAATTGGTAATATCCGTGTTATATGATGCATTTATAGCTGTAGGTAAATTTACTTTTATAATATCCAATTCTTCTCGCATAGATTTAGTAGTGTCCAGCACGATTGTGAAACTTTTGTCACAAGATATGAGTCTGAATAAAAAGAAATAGATTAAAGAACGCTTGAACCACATCATGCAAAGTTGTTGGGACACGATGGACTGATGAATATCACGACAGTGGTGCTCAGTCATAGTTAATTGTTAAGGAGAAGCTTGCAAGATACGTCAAACATTGAACTTACGAGCAATAAACAAGTATTTCGGTAGGTACTAAAATCTTTTTTTCCTCGAAAGGTAATAATTTATTTCAAATAGGCTCATTAAAGGCACTTTTGAACATCATTCGTCACAACGTATTGATGCGACTACTTACTTACACCACAAATTAATCTCAGGTTTTTTAGGTTTAGAATTAAAGAAACTATATTCTCAATAAAGACATATACATATCACTTACTTGAGAACAATAATAAAACATACATAAATTACACAAAGTTTGTCGTCACCAGTTACAAAACTAGATACCCATTCAATGCTTTTATGTCTCCAAAAGCGATCGAGGTATTGATTTCCCTTTTAAGTGAGATTTTGGTTAGTATCGTTTGGGGATCATAGATTAATATAAAGATCGAGCTAATTATAAGGTAATAATAGAAACATTGTATCTACAATAAAAAATATTATTTATTATTATTATAGATAGCCTTCTGCTATTTTCAACATAACAATAATAAAGTTTATAAAACAGTCGCTGCACACGTCGTCTAGACAAACTATGCAGGCAATTATAATACCCAGTGTTAATCAATTTAACCTCGGAAATCCCCACGAAAAATATCCTGTTTACCACTTCAACTAAGCTAGATTAACTGTATTTTAATTGTTTTATGTTCTGCAGCCAGCAGTAAAAACAAAGCTAGTTGTAGAAAAAGTTCGGCTGTGTAGTCTCTTTCCCTAATTAGGGTACTGAATTGCTGGCTTACGGGCCGAAGGTCCCACCAGATGCATATATGGTGGGACTAAAGGGGGATTTTGGGACAAAAGGAAATAATGAGCTGATGCGTTGGCAACCTTTTTTTATGGATGTGAAGTTTAAATGTATTCCAACAGAAAATATAAAGTCCTAGTATATTTTCATAAATAGGTAAATAATATTACACTGCAAACTTCGCCTTAACTATGCAATAAAGTAACTGCAATGTTGCAATTGATAACTTTTGACCTTAGAATATTAGACGGGTACTTGTAGGGCATGCTCCTTAGTGCCTGGCACGTTTATCATCAGTCCCCTTCTGTTTTATCTGCAAATCAGGAGTAGCTACAAACACGATGGTGAGTTTGTCGTAATTAAGTAGATATGGTAAAGGAATAGCTAGTTAATAAATCTTTCAATATTTTATTAAAGTCACGTTTCGTGTCTGTCTGTGTGACCGCATTGTTCTCTTAAACTTCGTGGCACCATTATTTTTGAGAGTTTATTTCGGAAGGCTTAAGTGTTTAAGTATTATAGTAATGTTAAACTTACATAATATGTAAGTTTGGTAGAAACCCAAGCCCTACAATACGTGCGAAGCAGTCCGGGTCGCTAGTATTAAATAAAAATCTTGATAGTTTTTTTTATAACAATAGGTACGTAAGGCTCTGCCTTTTAATTTTTTTTGTTAAACTATTTGTAAATGACTTTTAACGAATTATCTACTCCACTATTACTTCGTTTATTGTTTGCTAAGGCCACCGAAATCAAAAATCCACGCGTCATGTTCGTGAACGGGCGCCGTCAGTTGAGGCATCTCTTATCTGCCAGAGCATATTTTTAATCTTATATTTTGAATTGTATTTTTTTTTACATTGTTCTAACATATAGAAGCAACAAGAATAATATTGCTTTATAAGGCTTTGTTGTTCAACAATTACTTACTGACTGCCGAATCGACGACACCCAAACAAGTGTGTATCGCGCCTTAGGCTACTACTAAACTGATACATTATTATACAATGTGTGAGTAAGGGGTCATTGTACTCATCATTATGAACAACTTTCACTATGGGGCCAACCGAAATCGCGAAAAAAAAAAACAAACATAAATGTATGGAACAGCTGATTTTTCAAAAGCTTTTAGCTTTTTTTTTCTTTATTTCAAATAACACAAAACTTTTTGCCATCATAATCGATTTAGTAAAAAATGTACCTACTCACACAACCTCTCATACAATGTTTTTGTTTTAAAGTAATCAATTGTTCAAACGTTGTAAACATGGTTATTTTCATTTTAATAAACGCATTTTTTTTTTTATAAAATGTCTATTTACTTTAATACTTTTAGTGTTTTATTTAAAAACAGTAGGACGATATTCAAACCAAAAAAAATATGTAATTCACTCTCCTGTAAACTTAGGTACCTACAAAAAAAAGATACAATGTTGTTCTTATTATGGATATTTTGGCTCTGAAATGACATTGACAGCGGCGTCGTTGGTAAATATTTGTGATATTTTTTTACGAAATTGTATTGAAAACACAAAATGGCGGGGTTGGTTCCAATTTTGGTAATACGCCAAAAAATCCGTGTACAATTCTATGTCACTGGGGCCATATTATAAAGTATTAAGGCCAGTTTCCCGGGTATGTAGGCCTTTGAAACGCTACCTCCGCCTCCCGCAAATGCAGAGCAACGTATTTATTTACGATGCGCCGCCGACCATTTCGCGGAATCCATGCCACAGCATAAAATATTTTCAGTTGATCAACTGAACTAGTTTCTTTTAGGTTCGATTTTTTAAGTTAACATTTTATGGGACCTAATGGGCGTTTTCACATTAATAACAGATAACGACACCAACCCGATACTGATAATGACGGTATGGACGTATTTGTTTACGCTTTTGCGGACGTATTTAATTACCTAGCTTACCTACTGACAGGTTATATGAGTTCATAATATAATTATAATAAGTCAATTTATTTAAATTTTTTGACGTCTGACAAATGACGTGTGATGTGTGTCGTGTGTCGTAACGTCTGACAAATGACGTGACGTGTGACATGACGTCTGACAAATGACGTGACGTCTGACAAATGACGTGACGTCTGACAAATGACGTGACGTCTGACAAATGACGTGACGTCTGACAAATGACGTGACATTGACAAATGACGTGTTGTCTGACAAATGACGTGACGTGTGACGTAACGTATGACGTGATGTCTGACAATTGACGTGTTTCGTGTGACGTCTGACAAATGACAATTGACGTATGACGTGGCGTCTGACAAATAACGTGACGTCTGACATGACGTGTGACGTGATGTCTGACGTATGACTTGACGTCTAACAAATAGCGTGTGACGTATGACGTGACGTCTAACAAATGACGTGACGTGGAACGTGACGTCTGACGTATGGCGTTACTTCTGACAAGTGACGTGACGTCTGACAAATGACGTGACGTCTGACGAATGACGTGACGTGTGACGTGAGGTCTGACAAATGACGTGACGTACTGTCCTAAATTCAAGTTTCTACTTTTATTTCTTCGGGATGTGCGAGTCTTACACACATAGGTAATATGCGTAGAAGATAGATATAGATTTATAACTGAAGAGTTGCAATAACATAATAAAACACTTACTTGCACTCGACACTAGCCGGAGTTCCTATTCTCACTTTCTTAGCAGCAACTCCTGATACTTGTGGTGCCTCTGTAAATAGTTACACACAAAATGTCATAAATTGCAAGTTTGTGTTATATTCCGATCAAAAGTAATGACCTGATTTTGCGAAGCAATAATTTTGTTACAGGAAAGCTTGATTCTTTTTTGTGTAGAAAGTTCACATGGACCTATAAATTCTATTTAAGTTTGAAAAGTTTTTGTTGCAAGTAGCCGCCAGAATCAAAACTTTTCTCAATATGTGCTGCTGGTGATGGTGGCTTTAAAGGCCGCCAATGTCTTAGGCTTGCTCACTTTAAATGCGTGTCTTCGGAAAATAACCGTAGTGGAAAAATCTGGCAGGTCATAGCCCAAAGCGTGACATTTAAGCAGCAGATACATATATCATTTTTTCATGAAGCATAGCTACAGTTTTACAATACAAACTGCGGTGTAGCAATCCATAGTTTGCCAGCAAAGCAATGGTTTTTCGAAGTTGCAACTAGATAAAATTCCATTTTCACAATTGCGAGCAAGAGCTTTCTAGGTCATTACTTTTGCATAATCTATATGCACATGAGGGACTTATTAACCTCATAATAATATGCACATGATTAATTAATGAGTGAATGAAATACACCGATCCCAGCGTGGTGTAACCAGACTCGATAAATCGAATGAACCCCAAGATTTGCACTAGCCCATGAAGCTTCATGTTTCATGGGACTACAAAGGCCATTGCATATCGAGGAGTAGACCGGGTGGCGCGGTAATGGTAAGGAAGACGTGCCCTTAGGATATGGAAGGATTTGAGAGCCGTACCGTTTATGCATCCTAATGCATCCTCACATAATAATATGCACATGATAACCAAAAATACTTACGGCGAATGTACGTCTTGAACGTCGCACTGACTGCGCCGGCCTCGTTCTTCGCCTCGCACGTGTACAAGTTAGTGTCGCTCACCTTCGGATTTCGTATTATCAGCGCTCCGTCCTCTGTGGAGTACTTTGCACCTGAAACGTAGAGAACGTTGTGACTGAAATTACCTATATACATATACTAGAACGAAGAGTGTTAAACGGAATGACGAGTTAAAAAAACATCGGCTTTGTAGAGCGTCGTTCCTACATAACATCACGCCTGTATTACTCGCAGGGCTAGGCAGAGGTGTACTGAAAGTATACACTTACATTTCGTCAGTAATGTAAAGTCCCATGTAATAAGGGGCGATTCTATAACCACCCCCTTGGCACTTATCCAGACTCCGGGCTGCTACTGAGAAATGAAATATGGAAAAACCCAATAACACTTTGCCCGATCCGGGAATCAAACCCAGGACATTGCTCAGCAGTAGCGGTTACGAACAGAAGACCATCGAGGTAGTCAAAGCGTCGTTCCTCTCACTCATCTTTGTCCTTTATAAAACCTGCTGTGTCGTAGTAATGCCCGGGTACTGCAGGTGGTTATTTTTATTGAATGAAAATATAATGGGATAGTAACTTAAACACAGCTTCAGCATCTTACTTGGAGTAATGTAATGACCGCTTAGCTTCCAAACGATGACTGGTTTTGGGACACCAGCTGCTACGCAGGGAATCCTCAGAAGGGCGTCGCCCTCAGTAGCTTGGTATACCATAGAGCTTGTTGGAAGAATTTTTGGAATATCTGTAAATATCAAGAAGTTTATAAGATCTATGTAGTCCAGAATAGTAGCCGTAGGTATATCTGGTTCTTATGGAAATACGTCGTTGAATTTACCTTGAACAAATAGTGTCGTGACGTGCTCATCTTTGCCTGCTACGTTCTCCCCTATACACTTATATTTTCCCTCGTGTTTGTCCTCCACGTTCGTAATACGTAGCACAGTTTCAGAACCAGCTAAAGTTGTAAACGTTGAACCTGATTTACCCCCAAATAGCCATGTTATTTTTGGTGCTGGTAGCCCTCTAACAACTCTGCAAGAATTTAATAAAATCTATTATTTGTAGCCATGATCTGTAAGGACACCTAATTCAATCTAAGTATTTCGAGTTTATAATGTTATGTTACTTACTATTCACAAGTACAAGTACGAAATAAACATACACAGTACAACCGATACGAGTTATTGCTACTTACTTGCATTCAATGATAGCAGTTGTCCCCTTGGTGACTTTTATTTCATTTCCTCCCTGTACCTTAGGAGCAACTAAAAGTAAAAAGAAACACACATTATAATTTTTTGTTGGACGATGGAGCTCTAATACAATCTGTAAAAGGAAGCCAGGTCCGATCCGTGAGGGTGTTGTTAAGTATCATACTGAGAGTCTGTTTATGTGGAAATTTTCAGGAGAAAAGAAAATAAAAATTGGTACTAAAAATGTGCATTTTAAATAGAAATACGTTTTTTTAATAATAATAAGATTTTTTATTACTGTTTGGTAATGTTATTGCAGTAGGTACCTGTGGCGGCATCTACATCGCCACATACGAACTACGCATCAAAGACCTGACGTCACACAACATCCTGACGTCACTCAAATCCTGCATCGCGCAATTAGAGTTTACCGCGCGGTGGACATACGAGTATATACAAGCTCCCGACTTCAACCTCTAGGCAATTGCCCGCCAGACACGACACCCGTCTGGTCGGAGGATCCTCCTTTTTCTATGGGGGATGAGTGAACTTTACACCCTGTTCCTCATGCCACTAAAGTACCTATGTGCCCCTTTCGGATCCGACAGGTTTTTTTTTATATCGTATGTTACTGCTGTATCAGAAGTGAGAAGACTGTTGAAGTAGTTTGTTCTTTTTGGATGAAATTTACGAAAACATTAATAGGTACTCACTTAGTCCATCAATTTTAACTCGTGTATTGAAAGATTTGAACACATCCTTCTTGTTTTTCAAGGAAACTTTGCAAGTATATCTGCCAACTAAATCCAAATCCATATTTTTTATCGTTAGTTGAGTGCGACTTGCAGATACCACATATTTGTCAGATTTTTCTATTGCTCTAGTTTGTCCTGTTATCTCGTTGGCGTAGAACCAATGAATATCCATTGGAATTCGTGATGTGACGTCGCAAGTAATGGTACCTTCTGTACCGTAAGTCAATTTTGTTATTCCTATCAACAATAAAGGTAAATATCTGTTTAAAAAAATACTCATAATTTTTTTAGTAAAAAACGCACTTCTATAAAACTCTACAAGATCGTAGCTACTGGAATTTTGTAACTATGTAGAATACGCACAAAAAAACATTCTGATATATATATATCTAGTCGCAACACGGTGACACTGCAATGGATAAAAGGACACAGTGGATCGCTAGGTAACGATGCAGCTGACGAACTTGCTAGAAGAGGATGCAGCACGTCAGTCTGTGGACCCGAGCCTATCGTACCCATTCCCTTCAATAAACTATGCTACAGGAGTTCACCCACACACAAGCGGAGAACTGGTGGACCTCAACACCGGGCTGCAGGCAGTCCAGAGAAGCTATGCCATCCTTGGATAGCATGCTAACCAGGCGTTTATTTCGCCTGGACAGGAACGGTTTGCGCATGATGACAGGGCCCAATACATCGCGCACGTGCTCTTTGAATGCAAAGGCGTCACCCAGATTAGAACAGAAACCCTCGGGTTTCCCAGATCTTTCACAGATGTCCTGAACAGACCAGGAGATTTAATTAACTTCTGGGCTGGTTGGAATAACCACAAACGGCCGCCATGACCCACGCTCAATATAGTCTACCTGAGGGACTAGGTGCGGAAACCAAACCCTATACTATAGAACATAGAAAATTCTGATGATGGAGGGAAGAAATTAAATTAGCTTACCTGAAGGGGTAGATTTAAAAGTGAAAGGATCTTTTACAACAACATTGATAGTTGTGTCATCCCTGCCTACATCGTTCACGGCATAGCACTTGTATCTGTCTCCTTTCGATGCGTATGATATGTCCATATAACTTATGTATTTATATGGATATTCTTGGACAGACATCTGCAAGTTAATGGTATAAGAGTTAAACTGGCAGTCTTAGGTACTAAAGACATCATGAGGGGTTCCACCCTAGTTTTTGGAATCGTGTTAATGTGTTGTGTGGGGCCGACAATAAGTAAAAACACTAGCAATACTGATAAAAAAGAGTATTTTGAAACTATGAGATAAATCTCAACATCGAAAATAAAAAAGTGATTTTTCAAACCATCTACATAGTACGACTGTGATAAATTATTGGATATATTGGGTTGAATTTTTGTATGCAGACTGGGAATGTTTTAGATATACGAAGTTTAAATTATTGTTGTATTGTCGTCATCACGTTGTATTCAATTAATGCATAAAGTGTGTTTCATAATTTTTCATAACCAAACCCAATCTATAAATTTAAAAGAAAGTCGTGTTTGTTACAACACTTATAACTCGAGCTTGACTGAACCAATTTTCATGGGTTTTTGTTTCGTTGGATTTGTCTCCGCCCCGAATAGCAGAATACATCTTATAAACAATGAAAATGTAGGGTAGGTAGGGTAGGTAGGGTAGGTAGGGTAGGTAGGGTAGGCAGGGTAGGTAGGGTAGGCAGGGTAGGTAGGGTAGGCAGGGTAGGTAGGGTAGGCAGGGTAGGTAGGGTAGGCAGGGTAGGTAGGGTAGGCAGGGTAGGTAGGGTAGGCAGGGTAGTTAGGGTAGGCAGGGTAGGTAGGGTAGGCAGGGTAGGTAGGGTAGGTAGGGTAGGTAGGGTAGGTAGGGTAGGTAGGGTAGGTAGGGTAGGTAGGGTAGGTAGGGTAGGTAGGGTAGGTAGGGTAGGTAGGGTAGGTAGGGTAGGTAGGGTAGGTAGGGTAGGTAGGGTAGGTAGGGTAGGTAGGGTAGGTAGGGTAGGTAGGGTAGGTAGGGTAGGTAGGGTAGGTAGGGTAGGTAGGGTAGGTAGGGTAGGTACGGAAGGTACGGTAGGTAGGGTAGGTAGGGTAGGTAGGGTAGGTAGGGTAGGTAGGGTAGGTAGGGTAGGTAGGGTAGGTAGGGTAGGTAGGGTAGGTAGGGTAGGTAGGGTAGGTAGGTATTTAATAAGTATGAAAATAAATAAACGAAATAATAATATTATACAGGGTGATTGGAAGATGGGTGCAAAGCTTTAAGGCGAAGATAGTACAGACAATTTAGAACCATTTAAGCCATGGTTGTCTTAGACGAAGTCTTACCAAATATTTTTAACCAAATTTTTAAGTTTTTTTTCGGAAATTCTCAAAATTTAATGTAAACTGCATAATTATGGCCAAATTGAATGATAAATGAATTCATTTTTTATTTATTTAATTAAAGTAATGTGTAAGCAATCAAGCAAAACATGTTTTAGGCTTCTGTGTCATTAGACATTTTTTTTACAGACATTTAAAGCTCAGATAAAATAAAAAGTAAAAAATTTGTACAATACGTCTTTAAATGTAAGGGAACACCTCAACAATTGCTTTCCTGATAGCTGGATCGGCAGGGATGGACCCATCCCTTGGCCCGCTCGCTCCCCAGATCTGACCCAGTTGGACTTTTTCGTGTGGGGCCGGGCCAAGGAACTGGTGTATAACAACATAGAAATAAACACTAGAGAAGAATTGATACAAAGAATAAATTCAGCGTTTGAGACAATGAAGCAGGTGATGATGTTGAAAATAACGACTACAGAAGTTAGAAGGCGGGGCCGTGCTTGTATTAGGAATCACGGCCGTCATTTTGAACATGAAAAAGAAATAATTTTAATTCAAATGATGTTTTAATTAGTCTGCCTAAAATTTAAAATTTCTCCCTCGAATTGGTTTGTAGGTCCTAATTTCAATAATTTGGAAGAAATCCGCATAAATGATACCTCAAAAGAAAGAACGATTATCAAGCATGTCTTCAAAAAGGTTTGAACGAAAAAAGCACCCTCCGTTTTTTTTAAAAATAAGGTTTAAAAGACGTATTGTACAATTTTTTTATTTTTTCTGAGCTTTAAATATCTGTAAAAAAAATGTCTAATGACACAGAAGCCTAAAACATGTTTTGCTTGGTTGCTTACACATTACTTTAATTAAATAAATAAAAAATTAATTCATTTATCATTCAATTTGGCCATAATTATGCAGTTTACATTAAATTTTGAGAATTTCCGAAAAAAAACTAAAAAATTTGGTTAAAAAAAATTGGTAAGACTTCGTCTAAGACAACCATGGCTTAAATGATTCTAAATTGTCTATACTATCTTCACCTTAAAGTTTTGCACCCATCTTCCAATCACCCTGTATATACGAGTAATTCAAATATTAATATAATTATGTTACCTTAGATGGCATGAGACCTCTATTGTAGTTAATCCACTGGATTTTCGGCTCTGGGAACGCTACCACTTTGCAAGTTAACTTCACCGTGCTATTGTACTCTATTTCTATAGCCTTGCCTTCTGCTATTGCGACGGTCGGCTTTGTATTTGTCGGCAAAACTACAAATAAATAAATAATTTATTGGCATAGATAATAAACAAAGGTTACTGGAAAATTGTGAAACCCAGAGTCCAGAGCTAGGTTACAGATTCACCTGTATTTCAGTGTCAATGTTCAGGTAGATATCTAAACGAGTTCAGTCGGGCATTCATCACTAAAGAAAGCAAAATGTTTGAAGGACTACAAAAACCGAGTCAGGGGCTGATTGTGATGAAAACTAATACGGTAATACCGTATACAACTAATACGGTAATACCGTATAAAACGAATACGGTTATATACGGTTTGGTATTAGTTTACCGAATTAGTCTAAAGATAATATCGTAACGGTATCTTTAGATTTTTGAACAATCTTATTTTTAATGATCTCGAAGTGGGTACCTATGTTATTGTAGTGCTAAGATTAAAACTATGCGGACACAATTTATTGCTATCACTGCTTGCTTTGCGTCGAGTGTAGCAAGGAGTGAATCCTATGTGATTCTCTTCTTTTGTGTTAAACTAATCACAACTGAACTTACTTTTCGGTGGCGCTGCAGGTGTGATGGGGATTTTAACCATCCTTTTTATAGGTTTGCCCGTAGCTTTTACTATCCCGTTCACCTAAAAAAAAAACAAAATAGAATCTTGGTTGTACTGAATGAAAGATTTATTTGGATCGATCGCTTTGTAACTAAATTTTTTACAAAATATAAACTTTGTCTCTTTTTTGCAAAGTGTCAAACAGTCTATATTTTTTTTGTAAAAGTGACTTTTTGTTAATTACAGAGTGTAAAAATACAAAACCATCATAAAGCCGTCATCTACCCATTCTGGCAAAACGGGCTTAAGTAACATTTCACAAAAATAAATTGCTGGGAAGCTACAATTATTTTTGGGTCCGAAAAATTGCTGGTTTCGGTAGCCCCCACGCCCTGGGCGTCGCAGGGTCATGGGGGTATTTAAAGTTATGTTGATTTATTGTCCCATTAAAGGTCCCATCCCGTAGCTGACCGCAGACGGCAACTGCAGGCAACGTTTGGCCGAGACAAAATTAATTTCTATGAAATACCTTCCATAGCTAGCTTCATAGAAATTCATAGAAAACAGTCGTGTCTCGAGAATGCGACTGTTCTCAAAAATATTATAGTTAATTAAATAGTCGCCCCTCGGAAGAAATCCTATAGGTACTTATTGTATCCTAAATGTTAAACTTCCAAATATGTCACAACTAGCTTCCGCCAGCGGCTTCGCCCGCGTGATATCTTTCTAAATTATAGCCTATGTTGTTCAACGATAATATAGCATTCTACAGGTAATGGATTTTTTTTTAAATCGCTCCAGTTGTTTTTGAGTTTATAAATTACAAATAAACAAACAAATAAACATACAAAAAATCAAATATTTTCTCTTTATAATATAAGTTTAGATTAAGTAAGTAAGTGTTTAATTTGTTTCAGGATTTTCCACCTACGGGAGTCCCGAAACAAACTCGTGAGTCAAACTATTTGCAGTATGGTTTTTGCATTACAACACGTTACAATATTAAGAGTGCTGATGCTTTCCATTTATATTAGAGTTAGAAACGTTTCATAGAATAGCAGCGATTTTCCTTCATTTTGATGCCAGTTTAGGTACTATTCTTCACAACGTGAAGACGTCAGACCTGCACCTATAGTGGTTTCTTGTAGCTCACGGTTCCATTGCAAAATAATAAACTGTTGGTACTTACGGCGATTTTAAACCTTTGCGATGGTGCAACAAACGGATCCGTTACGTAAAAATCTTTGGAGATCTCTGTTAGAGGCACCGGGCTTTTCGTTGGGTTTTCATTGATGTCTAAAATCTGCGCCGATGTTATTTTCACTGTGTGATGATCATCAGTGACGGCTATCGAAAGATGGACTTTCGCATCTGAAAAATATATTCATAGAAGTATTGTGATGTTGACATCAGCACCCATAATTAGGTAACACACGATCAATCACACTCTGTTTCATTTTGACAGTTCAACAACGTTCATTGCGTTATTTACGTTGTTGAGTTGACAAATTTTTCGAACATATGGTGCAATGGATTAGCAATATCCTTCAAAATCATTCAGATTATGATTGATTGCGCGATGCGCAATTAGGAAAAATAGGCAGCGTCTTGTAAGACGTTGCGTATTAGGATAAATAAGTGTTTTTTTTAAATTTATTAATTATTAAACAACTAGACTCTTATTTAGTGGGACCAACAGGATTTGAAAATAAAATTACTATATTATTCCCGTTCATCCCAATGATTTTGTTACTGGGACGCACGGGAATAATTTTGTAACTTAATAAATGAATAAATTTTATTAAAAAATAAAAATAAACCCGTTCGCCCCACCAGTTGGACGACACGAGAATACACGAGATGTTTGAATAGTAGAGAGTAGAAGAACTAAGTGATCAAACGGAACGATAAGAAAAATGATATTTTATACTATTTCTCTTCTCTTCTTCGTCGTTCCCTCAATACTGAGGATCGCGACCACATACGACGCGTCTCCAAGCTATGCGTTCTTCTGCAGTGTGGACCACTTGGTAAATGCTACCTCCAACAACCCTCTTGATCGCGTCTGACCCTCTCACCGGTGCTCTGCCTTGAGCGCGTTATCCTTCCACCCGGCCTAGTACCTAACATAAGCCTTTATAGATCATGCTAAGGTGAAACGCATAATATGTCCGAAAAAGCTGAGGGCACACTCCTGGCATATTGTAGATAGCCGCTTGGTGATATTGAGTTCCTCCAGTATGGATTCATTCGTTCTGATGGCGGTCCATGGTATACGAAGGCCTACGCCTACGCCAACACCACATCTTGAATGCTGCTTTCGCGGCTTTTAATGCACTACTTTTAAGCGCCTTATAAAAAGATGGAAAAAAGTAGAGCACGGGTCGTATTTTGGTATTCCGACGAATGCCACGGTTCCTACTGGTCATTGCACTTTGCCCATACCAGTATGACGGCGGATTTCCTCACTCGTGATCGAAGACCCAAGGTACACGAACTCACGGACTTTCCCATAGCCGTCGAGTAGATTTGAGCTTGGAAGAACATGAGCACGGTCTACCACCAGTACTTCCGTCTTGGCATGGTTGATCTTGAGTCCAAGTTTAGCGCTCTCTGCTTCTATACGCTTCAGCAGATCCGCTATCTAACTACAACTATAGTGGTATCTTCCGCATATATCAGATTCATGAGTCTTTCACCGCCAACAACGATTCAGCTCTCTCATGATATGCTCCCCGTAGAGGTTGAATAATTTTGTTGACAGAATACAGCAATATTATTATAAGCAATACTATTTAAAGATATGTTAATGATAACAAATTCAAAAGTCATTTATTGAAACTAGGCTGAGAATCAGCACTTTTCGAACGTCAAAATTACATAAGACAGTCCCCCAAAACGCCCACCCGTCACCACTTCCTAGTGCGTTAGTTGGGAAGAAGAAGTGGCGCAACAAACTCCCCAGCAGCACAGCTGTCTGTTCAGTTAGAAAGAAAAAAAATGATTCTATGTAATGGTATTCAACATAATTAATCTAATTTAAATTATTATCCATATGTTAGCTAGCACACGCCAATATACCAAACAAAATCATCGAGAACTATATTCGGGCAGAAATAAAAACTAAACGTAAACAGAACTTAAGAGGCTTACAACAGCTAAAGCGCGGTCACTGTCGGACTGCATAGAAATGAAAGAGAAGCGCGATGACACGACACAGGTAATTTATTGCAAAATTTGAAGCAGTTAGCGATTTACAAAAAATCTATTGATTGGACTGGAAAATTAAAACACTATTATGCTAATATGTAGCTTGTAGAATAATCTGACAAAAAATCAGAATGATTGCATGTAAATTAATATGATTTTTAATCGGTAAAATAAATTTTTAGAGGTGTCTTCATGATTTATTTCTATCGTATCAAATTAGCTGTTTTATGTTTTCAACACAGTATCTTACTAGCATTATATCCTGAAGAATATCATAAATATTTTTCTGATTTTGTTTACTGCAGTGGATCATATACTTTTACGCATTATAAAACTTGCGTTTAGGCACGTTTAGGTCCTGTGGTCCCCTTAATAAAAGCCTCCAGGCATAAAGGGCGCGCCCGCTTACATAAAGCTGTAACTGGAAGTTATAAATGATAAACTAGGACCATCGAGGTAAAATAAATAAACCGTTAATTACTAATAACAATAAATAATATGATCAATTGTCGAGGTCACTAGTTAACCACATATTGCAATACAACTCATTAAAAAAACATTGTTATGAGTAGATTATGTCAACAATCAATTAAATTAAAATAACTTGACCTAACAAATCAAATAAAATAAACAATTATATAAACTCATATAACCTGTCAGTAGGTAAGCTAATTCTGGAGAAAGAACATAAACATTGTCTTGAGTTAATCACAGCGACCAACTATTCTTATCATTTAAGTAGTCGTTGATATAATAGTATGCCTTTGAACAAAGGTTGGATTTTACTTTCGTTTTAAACGCATTAAAAGGCAAATCTAGCAAAGAAGAAGGTAGCTTGGTATAAGAGGTTATACCAAGCCCAACAAATGAGTTATGAACCTTATGAAGCCGGTGAAAGGGAGCTCGTAGTTTTTCCTTATTTCTAGTGTTAACATTGTGAAAATCTCTGTTTTTAGTGTATAAGTGTATATTTTGCCTTATATATAAGATGTTGTCGAAAATGAATTGTAAGGAACATTATTGAACTCACCAGCTATCGGTTGCAGTGACGTATCGACCAGTGACTTGGGTTTCAGCTCTGAGAAGCCATGAGTGAAGAAGAAATCAGTCCTGCCCACAATTACGACTGACGTTTTCGTCTGGCCCATCACAGTGGCCACGTATGTGCCAGGTTTAGCGTTACTTAATTTTACTACCTATAACAATTTTAACTTTTAATGAGTATATAATAAAATGAGATTAATGAGTTCGTTACAGTATCACTAACCCAAACAGTGGAATTCATAGTTTAATCTAAAGAACAAAAAAAAAGTATGCTATGAGATTTTAACCTGAAAAGATAATAAGGAATGTACATAGAATATATTATGTTGAATGGTGAAAATGGCACGCCACTTTATTGCATTTCAAACAAATCATTACAAATGTTATAGAAATGAGTAAAATTTTCAATAACAGCTGCACTTAAACATACAGAAAAACTAATATGGAAGAGAAACCATTCCGAAATCTCATGCTATCATATGCTATGATTGACTGATGTTGATTCCGCTTTCCAATCTCACCATCGAAAGTGGGATTTTACAGCAAATTAACTTAACAGGCTTTAAGATACCGGCTGGTGTTTTAAACATAAGGGGGTTTATTTATAAACGTTGCTTAAAGTAAAGTGAGGTTCAAACGTCAAAAATGTATGGTTATAATAGTCGCTAATCAGTACTTAACTTTAAGCAACGTGTATAAATAAACCTCTTTAAATCTGAGCAGTAAAAATGAGCTTCAATACGGAAGAAAATCCAAGCATATACATAATCAGCCTTTATTTTTTCCACGGCTGGGACAGAGGCCTCCTCTCGGTGACAGGAAGTGTGCCGTAATCCACCACGCGGGCACAGTGCTGGTTGATAGATGTCACATCGATCTTCGAATTTTTGAATCTAGGACATGCCGTTTTTCTTATAATGTTTTCCTCCACCGTTTTGAGAGCAGTTGTGATGAAACAATTTACACAAAGTGAAGCGCCTGTCTGAGTTCCCACTGATTTATGTCCGAGTCTCACAATCGAAGTGCAGAGGCAAAACTTGCCGTCTTTTAACTCATATCGCACCTTTGGTAGAACAAGGGCATAATTGTCATAAATTACCAAAATGACTTAAATATGCAGAAATGCTTTAAAAAGGCCCTTTGAACTGGAGGGACAAAGACATTCGTTTGGCAATTTATGACAATTATGCCCTTGTTCTACCAAAGGTGCGATATGTAAACTTACTTTTCCATTATTGTTCCACATAATTTTTTCTAAATTAGCCGAAGGTCCTTTAACGTCCAAATAAACATTTCTCCCTGACACGGATACGATGGCATAGTCAGTGTGGTCATCTATTGTGAACTGGAAAATAAAATTATGTCATTTAACATCACGGTGAGGGTTAGGTAGAGGTTTACATAATACCCCCACATTTTGATAGTTTTGTACGAAGGGCAAGCTCATTTTGAAGGGGATTTATGAATCAAAAGCAGACCAATTTATCAAACATATACTGCAAAGAACTATGACCCAAGGCAAACCACAGGTAATATCTTTGAAAAAAATTGTCTGCTCAGCAATGAAAGGGATTGTGATTGAGACTGTGTTACGCAATGATGCTGCGGGTGCTTTGGAAGGTATATTATACACTTACGTGCAAAAAAAACGACCCACCCTGTAAGTTTCGATTCGGAACACAATATATAAAAAATAAGATCAAACAAACAAAAACTAATAATGTAATTTGAAGGTATGTTTCATAAACTTTATTTGTACATACCCTATATTTCAATAAACGGGATGTTGTTGATGATATTGACTCGTTTATTCGGACACCCTCATTTCTCATTTTTAATAACGCAATCTCAGTGACATTGCATTGTGTTAGAAGTTAATCAATTTATTGTTTATTCAATAATTGGTTATTTTACTGATTTAGTGACCATTTACCTTGAGTTTAATTGTTTTTACTCTCTGTGAAAATGGATACTACTCCGTCTGAGTGCGCTCAAGTTGTAGCACTGATCCAGGCTGGATTGAGTCAGCGCGTCGTGGCCAGACGTCTACACCTAAGTCGATCAGCAGTAAGACGAGTGTATCGAAGGTTCTTAGAGACTGGGAGCTTCAATAGACGATCAGGTTCGGGCAGAAATCGGGCTACTTCAGAACGAGATGATCGTAATATGGTGTCTACAAGTTTAAGAAATCGACATTTGACTGGTGTTCAGGTGCAACAGCAACTTCGTAATGTACGCGGTGTAGCTATAAGTGAATGGACTGTACGACGAAGACTTGCAGAAAGCGGATTGCATCCTCACAAACCCGCTAATGGTCCAAAATTAACCCCCGCGCATCGCCAAGCGCGGCTTCGATTTGCTCGTGCTCACGTCGATTGGACACTCGAACAATGGAAGGTCGTGCTGTTCTCGGACGAGTGTAAAATTAGTCTTCATGGAAATGATGGGCGCAGGAAAGTTTACCGAAGAGAGGGAGAACGATTTGCACAGGCATGTATTGAAGAACGAGTGGCTTTTGGAGGAGGTTCGTGGACTGTTTGGGGCGGAATTTCTTTGGAAGGAAAAACGAACCTTCAGTTCGTATCCGGACCTCGTATAGGCAATCTGAATGCACAGCGATACATCCAGGAGGTGCTAGAACAACATGTTATGCCATACGCCGGATTTGTAGGTGAGGGTTTCACGCTAATGCAGGACAACGCCCGACCACATACAGCCACGATAGTATTCCAGTACCTACGTGAGGTGGAAATTCCTGTTATGGAGTGGCCAGCAAGGAGCCCTGACCTTAATCCCATTGAACATCTATGGGATGAGCTGAAGAGAAGGGTCAGGGCCAGAAATCAGTCCCCAGAAACCCTCCAGGAACTAAAGGTGGCTATTCAAGAGGAGTGGGAAGGTATACCCCAAGAGTTCATAAAAACATTAATAAGGTCAATGAAAAACAGGATGGAAGCTGCAATAAGAGTACGTGGGGGGAATACAAGCTACTGAACAAAGTATTCTTTAGAAATTTAATGCTTTTTTTATTTTTACTGTCAAAATTATTCATAAAAAAATTGAGAAATTCTAACCGTCTTTGTTTTTCTGTCTGTAAAATGAATAAATCAAAATCGGTTACACTAAAAACTGGTGTATTGTAATCTTAGACTAACATTTAACAAACAGTGTGAAAAATATTCATTAATTAATTTTAGATTTTTATTTATCGTGTTCTGAACGAAAGCGTATGGGGTGGGTCGATTTTATTGCACGCAAGTGTATAATAGGAATATATTCTAAGATTTTATGAAGCAGTACAACTATTCAGGGTGGATTTTTTTTGGACGTGGCTGTAAGTCCAAGAACTACCAGTATATTACCAATGTACGTAATAGTTTTGGGTGAATAAACATGGATAATTTCACGAATATAACACTTACCGGAATAGCTTTTTTGACACGAGCTGGTACGATCGTCGAAGTAATCACTGTCTTGTTGCCTCTTATCGTTTCTTCAATTGTTCGGAGCACCTAAAATAATTGACAAAGAAGATCGATTCCATATTTTTTTTAAAGTCTATATTAAGATTATTATGTTCAATATATTTTACCTGTTCGACGTCTGACTTGGTCACGTCGAACGCAAGCCCAGAGCATGCGTGTGCTATGTCGAAGTAAACATCGAAGGCTTGAGGGTCATAGTGATCAAAGCAGCGGCCGGTGAGCACAAATACTATCTGTAAGCACAATAATATGTTCATTATAATTTGATAATTATTTCTTTACAAAACACCCTGTGAGTTAACTCTCTCACAACATAAAGCAAAAAATGCAGCCATAGCGATCTCTGCACTGTGACCGACAATGCTGGGGAAGTGGCGAAGTTTTGGGCCAACATTTAATACAATGTCGTGCCATACGATGCATAAGATAACCTAAAGTATCGGCTTGTGTGGCCAGAGCAAATGGTGATCCCCAGGGGGTACGTGGCTGTTACCCCTCTAGGATGAAATGACACAATTTTTTGACCGTCTCAGCAAGTGCTGATTTCACCTAAGTAGGTGAAATCCGACTAATGTGGCTGAGATAGTTAGTTAGGTAATATTCCGAGGTTGTACCAAACCGTATTTTTTTTACTGTGGATATGAAAAATTAAATAAATATTCCTATTCAGACTTTTTACCTGGCTCTGTTTTTTTTGACACAGTTCTTTGACATAACGGCCATCTTGATAGTCTCTAGCCGGAGCATCAGTGAACACGTAAATGTAGGAGTCGCTGTTGCTTTTCTCTAGTGCCAGGAGTAATCCTTTCATTGACGGTTCCCAACAGTCCGGGTTATAAATATTGTGAGCATATACTGCGTCTAATGTTCGTTCAAAGATATTGCGATTATCGGTCACCGCCCTCACTTGAGCATCTGAAATTAAAAGACCTCTTAATTAAGTATTGCTGCATCAGTACAGTACTGTAAAGGGTCATTCACACGAGGACGATACGTGTTTTTTCACGAATCGTCTTTTATCACGATTTCTTTTTTTTTCTGACGGCGGCAATGCTTCTTACAGATTCGCTGAAGCGCTCGTCCAAGACTGAACTCTGAATCACGAATCAAGTGTATCGCGAAAAATCTCGTTTCCGTATGAAATGTGGACGTGCTTCCGTAATGACGTATCGTTTTTTTTGACGAATCGTCAATGAGGGGCCCGTCTGAATGAGCTGAAAGCCGCTAGTTTTTCACGTCATAGTTAATCCGTTATTCACCCTCTAACTATTCTGCTAACCTTATTGTTACGACTGCACATGTAAACCTGTTCATCTATGACGGTATTTAAAACTAACCAGGTACAAACTCAAATCACCAATGAATATCGAGAATGTCACAGCTCAAATATTTGAATGGTTGTTCGTACATGACTCGGCTTCATCACGAGCCTACAGCAGTCGACTGCTGGGCATAGGCCTCTCTAACTGTACGTTTTCAGCTCGATTCTCAGCAACTCTCATCCAGCTGCTACCAGCAACCCTGCGAAGATTTTCGCTCCATCTAGCCTGAGGGCGTCCTACCTTACTTTTGCCGCGTCGAGAACGCAATTCATAAACGAATGGGTCTATTTAATCTAAACTGATATTATAAACAGAAAAGATTTGATTGTTTGTATATTTGTATGTTTATTTGTTTGTAATGGATATACTCGAAAAATAATTAACCGATTTTAAAAATTATTTCACCTATTGAAAGCTACATTATCAGCGAGTAACATAGGCATATTCATTGTTTAAAAAAAAAAGAGGTCCCTGCGATAATTTTCTTGTATGCATAGGTGATTTTCAGAGTAACTATTATTATCAGCATCCCTCCTCATGTTGCGATACATGTTGCCACGGTTTCGAATACACCTAAGGAGCCCAGGTGTGATCCATGGCTTAGTAATGTGTTTTCAGTTTGGGACAACAGAATCACGACTATTTTTATCAACAACTGAGGAAGCAGCAGTTAAATCAACATTCTCAAGAGCCACTACACAAACATTAATGTCTACACGATGCTGACAGGAAGGTCATTTAGGGATATCTAATTTCATATTACAAAGAACAACAACAGGAGCATGGTCATGGTCAGTAATTAGAGAGTAAAGAACTAAGGTGATAGCTGATTTATTTGTTTTTAGCATAACGTGGTCAATGCAACTCTTATTGCGTGTCCGGAAAACATGAGTAGCCAACATGGCATGTGACGCAACAGCATTATGGTACATGTTCAGTTCGAATCAACCCAATTTGGGGCTATGTTTGTATTGATATCTCCAACCAAAATAACTGTTCTGAAAGTATTTAAATTGAGGATTACATCTAGACTGGTAATAAAGTGCTGAATGTTTCTAATTGAAGGTGACCTATATATAGCGATAAGCACCACCTCATTTTTAAATGTGAATACAAGACAATTTGCGTCGGCGAGAATAGGCTTTTCTAAAAGAAACTGCAACTCTAGTATACACCACAACTCCATCATTTTGGTTTGAGTGGTCAGAGTAATTAGATACAAAACCCGGTATGGAGAGAAGATGAGGGCATTTACGTAACCAGCATTCCGATAAGACCACGACGTCAAATTGTGTCTTTATTAGATGCAGCAATATTAGGAGGTTGTTAAAATTTGCAATGCCGCCGATGCTTCTGATGATAACGTAAACAAATTTAAGGAGTGATTAACGTTATACAGGTATAAGCCAACTTGTTTCGGGGAGCATTGATGTGATGCTGAAGCTGAAAGGTGTACTATAACATCTATTATTTTAACATTGTCATTCATAATCAAGACTGAGAACAAACAAGTGGTTTGATTTATTGTACGTCACATAACATAATCCGAAATGAGTGGAGATTGTACAGGAGATAACAAAGTATTTCATTTGTAGCAGAATTTGAACAGAATAAATCTTCCAGTGTGAGTATACCGTATGTAAGTAGTTGTGTGTATAAATTAATATTACAATAATAATATAACATTAATGACGTATTTACTCATTTTAGAGCATGCATATAATAATTAATAGCAGAATTTTTATATGATTAAATCTGCGAAAATTTTATTCTACGTAGTAAATTGCGGCAATAATATATAAGAGTTAAGCAAAACGACCTTACTATGACATACTATAACTAATTGAAAGATACCTAGTCATTTTTTCGGAAGGTCAGGTTCGATGATATTCATTATCATGATATTAATCCTTATTCAACTAAATTGTTTCAAAATCAAGGTTAATCGCTATGACCCTTTGGAGCCGAGCAACAGTAAAAAAAGTTAGAAAGAACGCTAAGCTAAAACTATGTAAGTAACGCAGACGGGCGATGCGAAGGAAATAGAAATTTCACGCGGATGAAGTCGCGGGTAGAAGCTAGTGTAGAATATACTAGCTGACTGGTAGGGAATGAATAGAATTAGAAATGTTAAATAAGAGAATGAGCGAAAGTTGTGCGGGTAAGTAAGAAGTTGTAGGGAAATTGGTTGTCACTGTTCATACCGTTCATTTACTTATCATGTCATGATCATGCATGTCATGTTGAGTAAATGAAGAAGGTGTCACAGGGATAGGTTTCAAGTATGAATGAGGATAGTTCTATTAATAAGAAAACAGCAAAAACAGGATGTATGGAGTTTGTGAACGATGATAAGCAACACACCAGCTATGCTATTCTGTAAACATCTCACCGTGAAATCTTGGGTGAAGTGAGCTGTCAATAGTGTCAATCCCTGTGGAATGACAGCTCACTCCACGTTCACTTCACCTAAGTTTTCACGGTGAGATATGGTTCCAGAATAGCACTGCAAGACTCTGAGATGACGTAAAGTGATGTTAGGAAATATACTTTTTGGCATTTGATAGATTCGTTTTTACAAGCCTGACTAAATATTATATGACTAGTTAATCTGCTGTGTTTAGTCTTATGTTAGCTGTTTAAATAAAAAAAATATATAGTGGCTAATAAAATCACTTGCGGGGTCAAGAGATTTTATTTATAAACGCGGAAAAAGTTATACTACACATCGGATTTAACTGAATTGGGTTTAGGTAAATTAATAAATATCAAGTAGGCACATTACCTGGATCGTTGAACGTTACGAGCACCATGTTGCTGATAAGACTGGACTTTTCATTGAACACAAGTCGGTTCACACTACTTTTTACTTGTGTTATATCGTTGCTCATAGAGCTTGTATCATCTATGAGAAAGGTTAAACTGCCCTTGCATGATGCTCTCAATACAATATTCGCGAGTATTAGAAACACCGCGTGCGGATGTATCCGCCCCCACATTTTGGATGCGATTGTACTAGGAGTCGGAATTAATACTGAACTGATCCATAATAAAGCGAAATCCACACTGTGGCAAAATGTAATAGGGACGATCAATTTATACGCTGTCACGGTACTAAAAATGTATTTTGGTCGCTTTAATAAACAAACACAGTTTTTTCCTCATTATTGTTTAAATCCTAGATTGACGTAATTATTATAGTTGTATAATTGTTATATTTCCATGGGTTTGTTTAATTAGTTACCAAGAGAATTACAAGCTTTCAAACCCGAATTATTTTCAAACACTAATTAATCGACAAAATGATACGAGATGCGGCTGAAAGTTCCAATTCAAGGAACTTGCGAGTCATTATAAATGCATAATTGATGGGTCATCACCTGAGCGTCATCTAGTTAATTTATAAAAAACGTCTGACGTGAAAAGCTTCGTCACTTTCTGAATGCGTGAACTAATGAAATATTGGAATACTACGATTTAAAAAAGGGAAGAAAGGGAAAAGAGAAAATTCTGAATTTTACGAGGAACATGTCAAGCACGTTGCTAAGCAGCAAGATCGAGTTTAATGTCACGAAAAATATGAAACGTGAAACTACATTCATTTTTTAAATGGTACTGGTTGTCTCGAGAGCCACAACAGTGCAAATAAAAAAGAGATCAGTGAATTTGAAGCTAAGCAACATGAATGATCACTTAGTAGGATTACCTAATATGTACTTACTTTTAAAATGGCTTCATATACCAAATGACAAAAGAATTTTCAAAATCGGTCCACAATTAACGAAAATTACGATGAAAAATACATAGAATCTCCTCCTTTTTTTAATTCGGTTAAAAAGTAGCAGTAGGGGATGACTCCTGGGGACCTTAGACAGTCGATAGTAATTAATTGTCTCATTAGTCGACGCTCACACTCAATACTCATTAATATAGTATTTATTGCATTTCACAATGTGAACGTAGGTGGTAACTAAAATTATTGCAGCAAGATCCTCCGCTGTGTTGCTGACAGATTGGTAGATGTTAACTAGTGATGAAACTGATTGTGGTTTGGTCGGATACCGAATACTGGATATCCGGCCATCGTATAAGCCAAATAGCCGCCCTGACAGCCTGTTTTGAACCCGCGGAGGTGAGGCCCGAACAATCGGTCAGATTCGCATAATTTTGGGCATCGTCGAAAAGCGAGAAAGTGTCATGTTTATCGATAAGTGATTGAATATTTGATTTCTAGCGAATTGCAGTAACTTACTACTACTACTTACTTATATACTTAACATGTCATAACATCACGCCTGTAATCCTCAAAGGGTTAGGCAGAGGTGTATCTATAGTACCTACTTCCATATTTTGGCAGTTACTTTTAAGTCCTATGTAATAGGGGGCGAGCCTACTGCCATCAACCGGGTACACTCCGGGCTGCTACTGAGAAATTCCAGATGGAAAAACCCAATAACACTTTGCTCGACTTGGAAATCGAACCCAAGGGCCTCGTGCTCAGCAGTATCACTTTCGACCACTAGACTAACGACGAAGCTGTTTATTGTACAATGTGTTACAAAAACCCTGCCCGATCCGAAAAGGACACATAAGTACTGCAATAACATTACCAAAAAGTAATAAAAACTTATTAATATTGAAAATAAAGAAGTTATTCCTTTTTAAAATTCACGTTTTTAGTACAAAAATTATCCCAATTCCATTAAAAATAGGGGCCATAGGACTTTTAGACACCCGCTAAATGACGGCCGCCCGCGCACCATGTAATAACCCGGTAATATTAAAATAAAAAACAGAAACTTACCACATAAATAGACTCTTAGTATGAATCTTAACAACTCCCTAACGGATCGGACAGGTTACGGTTACTCGCTGTATACGTTTGTGACTATCTGTAGAAAAGTTGGTAGGAAGGTTTATCTCCTCTCAATCATAGCACCTGCCATCTTATCTCTTCACCACCCTTGGTTGCCTGGTAGAGAATGCCTAAGGCATTATGTCCACCTTTGTACCTAATTGTGTGCGAGAAGTTTAAATACAAAATAACCGTAGGTGTATGCTCACAAACAGGAAAGGTACAAAAAATAACGATCTCAATGCGCAGAGAATTATTTTCATAATAATAAATAATATCTATTGTAATTTAAAATAAATATTCTTGCTCAAATGAGGAAATTAACAGCACCACGTACCCATTTACTTTACCGATATAAATTCGGATTTATATTTCAGTAGAATACAATACCTAATCTGTATTTACTTCATGGGGTATTATTTTAATTACTGCAAAACTCACTGAAAAAGAAACGGTGATAGAGATAACGGTGCCAAAGGAAGATCCGATTTAATTTTTAATTACTTCATTGTTTGTTCTAATAAAAATATAGTATAATAACAGTGTTTATTGATTTAGAAAAATCCCCTATACATGAATCGTAATTATAATTAAAGCCGGATGGCCACATTTGTGCACATAAAGAAAAATAAGCTTTTCTGAAAAACTTGACTTCCAAGATTTTTTTTTTTTTCCTAGTTCTTAATGCCTATTATAATACTGAAAATTTACTTAAGTCCGTACGAGAAAATCAAAACATTCAGGTTTGCAAGGGTTAAAATAAAACAATCTTGTCATTGATTTTATTTTTATTGAATACTATTCATAGGATTTGAATGTGTACAAAGTTTCCACGTATTTTAGAATGGTATTTTAAATATGATGTCGATAACTCACTCAGACCAAATAAAAAACCAAGTCATAGCGCTCCGAACGACACAGTGAAGCATGCAAAAACTACACCTCCGCTGGATGCATATACCGCTTCCACGCTTACATTTACAACGAATTTACAACCAAACTACACCTCGCTAAAGTAAGTGCACCTAGATGTTTACGAAATCGGCCTAACGTCACTTTTGACAGCGTTGTGTCTTGGTTCTTTATTTGGTCTGAGGTCGATAAGTGATTAGTGCTCTGAAATTAGGTTCATGTATTTTAGTTAAATACTGCTTGTAGGTGTGTAAATAAATCCTCTTTGAAACTCGGGAAGGAAGTATCCAATAACTAATTTAATCAGACTTGTTTTTCATTTCTTCCAGTGCCGCATCCAATGATTCTAGAAAAGAAATCGGTTATTAATAAAACCATTAAGTACAAATTAAACATTGTGGACTGTTGCAATTTAAACTACTAGAGATTTTCATTTAGGTACTGTGCTTGCTGTTTAGACAACAATGCCTAGGCGAGAACCATTACTACCATAGACGTGAGAACAATCAACATTGTACTGCAACTTCCACTAAGAAATACTACCTGCTAGCTGTTTTATTTCTGTTGTTTGGTGTACTTAGATATTTTAGGCCTTCTTCAAAACTTATCAGGATTACAGCCTACTAATCCAAATAAGTTTTATAACTTTTCAACGGATATCCAGTTGTCTGAAATACGTCACTGATTCGACAAATCGGGACGCCACGGCCGCCTAGCGGCATTCGACAGAGTCTACAACGTAACGCTCGGACCGGCCCGAGCCGGAGCTAAGCAGTGAGAACGTTTAGAAACTGTCATGCGTTCCGTATAGTTGTGTTGCGTATCTACAGTGTGTGAATTGCTAGTGTGATTAATTTGATTGTAAATTATAATTCGATCTGAACTGCAAGCGGTTTTTGAATTGCGCATTAGAATTGGGACACGTGTTGGTTCAAGAGCAAAATTAAAATGCTAAAAGTGACCGTTAGCGTGCCGTGTTTGAACAATAAATTACAAACAATATGCAAGCGCTTATGTACGATCGTGATGCGCGAGAGCCAAGCCAAGCCGATTGAAAGCAGAGGAAGATCTACGACGTCTTTAGTATCGAGCCTAGTAGCCCCGCAGCAGTCAGCGAAACCCTTCGTGTGCTTCAAGTGTGAGAAACCAGGACATATCGGAACCCGGTGCACGAATAGTGGCAGCCAATCGGATGGTGGAGCACGTGTTGCAAGCAGTGAACGGCGAAAAACTACCCTCAGGCATGTTAGAACAAAACGTGAACTGTATTGTTTTCTTTACGATTCTAGTCCTGAATGCTCATTAGTAAAGGAGAGTTGTGCAGCCAAATTAAGTTGCAAACGAGTTAATAACGTTGTTGCATTGACTGGTATTGGTCAAACACGTTTATTCAGCAAAGAACAATTTTTTTATAGCGTAACGATTAGCGAACACCAAGTTGAGGTTTTGTGTCTTGTTTGTTTTGATTTTGTGATGTGCTTTGCGACACTTATTTGCAAAGTAACATTATGGTAGGACACCGATGAACACTGAAGTCGACATTGATGAACTTCGCGAGATTGCGTCCGAGAATATTAAACGTAGAGTGGAATATGACAATGCTCCTCGATTTGATAGGACAAAGGCAGCTGTGCCAAAATTTTCGATCTACCTTAAGGTAGCGGAAGTTTTAAATGGCGATCGCTATACGTTAAAAGCTTTAAATCTTAACCGTATTTACAAATACGCTTACGATAGGTTAAGAATGATGCCAGTAAGTCATATACTAGTCGAAGAAGATGGTGATTACAGTGGTGGGGAGCAACCCGCCAGCGAGGACGCAACCAAAATAAAAAACTTGCCTCCAATGTCGATGTTGTGAATATTAAACGCTTCGAAGAATCCCGGCAGCGAGCAGCAGTAAGTATACTCGTCGTTGAATTCAAGCCAATCCTGAAGTTCGGTACAAGGGTCATGGCATTTGATGTCCTTCTTTGTTGGTGAAGGATCGTTAACGTGGACTATGGCTACTGCATCCTTGCCGTTGTACCACACCACCTGTAATTTAATTTGATTGATAATGATAGCCGACCTCAACATGATGTGAGGAAAATCATCTTGTGCTTAGCATTCTGCCAACTACAACCCGTTCGAATTAACCAGTCATCTCGCTGGAATGTGATTCCACTCCCGCTTCCCCGCAGGCGTTCGCTTTGTGCCTTCAGTAGCGATAGCATATTATGATATGACGTCTCAATGCTAGGTGTCTAGTTAAGTCGCAAGCCTTATGTATTAGGATCGGCTCCCAGTCTAACGGGATGCAGCTGAATACATCGAGTGACTACCTATCTGACCACTACTACCCAGTTACTGAAACTACTACTTTAACACCCCTTGGTACGACTGGTTGTCAGATTTTCGGGCTTCAGACTACCCGTGACGACTGTCACAAGATTTATGAACGATAACTGGGATCGATGGCTTAGTGTGCTTTCCGAGGCACGGAGGGGTCTCGGTATTAAATGGATGGCCACTCATCCATCCATCCATACATCCATTGTCCATTCATCTATAAATCCGACCGTAGCAAGCGTAGCTTATTCTAGATCGATTGACCCCTACCGTACGGCTGTTAGTGAGCCACTTGAACATCGTGATTTATAGACCTCATCCATCGGTTTCTATCAGGTGAGATCTAGATCAGAGGGGCAGGCTTATTTAGCAATGAAAATTAAAAAGTTTTTTTTTTATTGTAGCCAGTGGGGTTATTGTCCACCAACCATATGGTGATACTAGCAGCGCCCCTCGGTTTCACCGGCATAAAGCTTCGTGCAGACCAGCGCGACGCGACGCTGCGACGCGACTCGAACAATACAATTTCTAAGAAAACTTGACGGTATAACAATAACCGGTGTCGCGTCGCGCGACAAGTCGCGCTGGTCTGCACAAAGCTTAAGTCTCGATTCCGTGAGAATATCAGGATAAAAAGTATCCTATGTGTTAATCCAGGTTATAAACTAAATTTCATCCAAGTCCGTTCAGTAGTTTTAACGTGCACGTCTTTCTACATTGTTCTCACATGTATAAGTTCAACATGAATGATGTAACCAATATTTTGTAAGAATATTTTGATTTATGTAAAAGAGTGTCCGTGGAGTTTCC
Organism: Agrochola circellaris; assembly: GCA_914767755.1. Lineage (NCBI taxonomy): Eukaryota > Metazoa > Arthropoda > Insecta > Lepidoptera > Noctuidae > Agrochola > Agrochola circellaris. The sequence continues at coordinate 10,564,716 of OU611843.1, forward strand.
TGCCAGTTCTTCTCCATAGGAACCTACTACGATTTGGAATGGGCAACTAGCTTCATCTTTCTGACTGACCGACCCCTTGACGATTCAAAAGTGCCTGTAATTGGTTTATTTGAAATAAATGCTTTGAGTTTGAGTTTTGCGTCAAAGAATAACAAACATCCATCAATCCATCCATCCTCACAAACTTTCGCGTTTATAATATTAGTAGGATTGGTAAGCAGAATCAGATATATGTACCTTCCATAAATATCGTGGTATAATAGCTCCATTTATCTCTTGAAAAGTGTGGATGCCAGACCAGGTAATGATTTCTTCGTAGTTTGGCAGCATGGATATGACTTTGTTATTAACTGTTTCCCATGTCGGCTGAAAGAATACAAACAAGGGAACTGCTTAAAATTATTTTTTGATTTCAACTAGAAATATTTAAGAAAGTATTTCAGTATTTTTTTTAATTCACTAAAATATTTTTTTATTATTTAATATTATGAAACCGAGTATTCTAATGTCATAAATAGTGCTTACCTTTGAAGTACCAGGGAGCCAGACCGGTACTACATTCAGGGGATCGATGAACGTGCTCCTCTTAGCAGGGCCATCATTAAAGTCTTTTGCATTCACCAGCTGGGATTTACTATAACAACAAGACGATGTTGTGTCGTTACAAGTAAATCCTCTCTCAGTGTTTTTGATGCCTATTCCTGGGTATGTGTACCAGTTGTAGCCGGGGTACAGACCGTTGTTGTTTTTTTCAGTCATTATGATGCGTGTGTATAAGGGCATATTTTTTTCAGTGTCGAAACAGACTTCGTAAGCCTCTAAGAAACCAGAGACGTTGTAGCCCACTCTTATTAATTCGGAGGTTTCCGTTGAGCATTTCACTTTCTTTCTGATAACGGAGGGTTGAATGCTGTTGGTGCACTGTAGTTCTGAAAGCTTATAAGTATTGCCTTCTACTAAGAACGAGTCTTCTTTATAACAAAATGCCTGTAATATGCTCTTGTTAGGGAACTTTTTGAATGTGTTTGACGTCTCTTTTTGGCTAGGGCAAGACAATGTTATTTGTTCTTCTTGTTGCACTATTGTATAATGGTCCGTGGTTTCCAATTTGTGCCAAAATCCTTTGTCATTTAGTATGAGCGGCATATATTGCGCATCTCTCAAGTTCCTAGTTATCAAACATGCTGTAACAAAAGTATGCAATTTTGTAAATATTTTTTGATAATAATGTAGGTAGATATAGTTATTTATACCTATACAAAGATTATTCAGCGTGGAGTCTCAACTGCTAATAAACACAAATATTGAAACTTGCCTGAAGACGTGACGTCAAATCTCCTCTGTACTGATCCATGTACGTTGCTAACGTTGCAGGTATAGTGACCGAGGCCTGCTGAGTTGAAATCCGTAAACACTTTACCATTAAATGTCCATTCAACCTGAAAGTAACCATTAGTAATAAGTGAAGTGCCGTGCAAAAAAATTGTAGCCCCATAGAATGTTCATGTACGGTAAACTTGTAGAGTACCACGTGTTGCAAAGCCCTTCGAGTAAAAAATGAATATTTTACTAGAACAAAATATGCACATTTTTCTCTTTAACCTTTATTTTAAAATGGATAATATTTTGTGGCTACATGCTCTTATCATTTTTAATCCATAGCGTTTTAATAACCATGTGCAATGTAAACTTACGTCTGGCTTCGGTTTCGCGTTCGATTGAAAGTCACAATTTTGTGTAATATCTGATATAACTCCTCGCCAGTCGTCAAGAGAAATGCCGGGTAAAAACTCCGGCGCAATACCGACGTCCACCACGTACGTGTGTGTATGTGTGTTTCCATGCTTGTCGCTCACACGACACGTATAGCTGCCGTCGTCGAGGTATGAAGCATTTACTATTTGTCTGTGTGGTTTTGTGATGTTTTCATTCAGCGTCTGTGTTAGCAGAAACTTATTTTAGTCGAACAAAAACATATACTTATTAAGTAATAATTAGGTAAGGGTATATTTTTTGTTACTGGATAAATTCTCATTTTCAATTTAAGGGGACTACAGGACCTAAACGTGCCTAAACGCAAGTTTTATAATGCCTAAAAGAATATGATCCACTGCAGTAAACAAAATCAGAAAAATATATGATATTCTTCAGGATATATACTAGTATGATAGTGTGTTGAAAACATAATACAATTAATTTGATACGATAGAAAAAAATCATGAAGATACCTCTAAAAAATTCTTTTAACGATTAAAAATCATATTAATTTACATGCAATAATTCTGATTTTTTGTCAGATTATTCTACAAGCTACATATTAGCATAATAGTGTTTTAATTTTCCAGTCCAATCAATAGATTTTTTGTAAATCGCTAACTGCTTCATATTTTGCAATAAATTACCTGCGTCGTGTCATCGCGCTTCTCTTTCATTTCTATGCAGTCCGACAGTGACCGCGCTTTAGCTGTTGTAAGCCTCTTAAAAGAGTTTTTTTTAAATATAAAAAGCCCGACCAAGTGCGTGTCGAACCACGCACAATGACAATTTCCGTAGTCGGGATGAATTAATCCCAAGAACAAACTTATCTTTTTAGTTGAAATGTAAATGTTCTCCCATACATTGATATACGTCACAGTACATTCTCGAACTGCAAATGTAAGTTAATAATCGCAAAATAAAATACGAGAATAACCGGGTGGTTTTAGTTCTTGAATTAGAAACAGCATCCTGCCACGGTACCCAGTGACGTCTGTAGACTTTTAGGGGTATGAGGAACAGGGTGTAAAGTTCACTCATCCCCCATAGAAAAGGGAGGATCCTCCGACCAGACGGGTGTCATGTCTGGCGGGCAATTGCCCAGAGGTTGAAGTCGTGAGCTTGTATATATGTCCACCGCGCGGTAAACTCTAATTGCGCGATGCAGGATTTGAGTGACGTCAGGATGTTGTGTGACGTCAAGTCTTTGATGCGTAGTTCGCATGTGGCGGTGTAGATGCCGCCACAGACTCGTACTTACAATTGTTGGCATCGTCGTCGTCGAGGAATAATAATCGTTGCTCGACGGGGTTGTAGTCTCTGATGATTTGAGTTCCGGCGCCGATGTGGTGGTTCTCAGCAAAGAGTTCGTGGATCGTCGGTTTGGGGTTACCTTTAACATTGATGTGTGTTATTAAATAAATACGATTATTTGACTACACATATGAGACATATTTGTTTAGCTGACTCTATAGTCAAAACACACAAACTACAATTTTAAACATTAGATTAAGTACTTACATTAAGCAACGAGAAAAGTAAACTAGTAACGAACAATTTCTCTCCAAATCTACTTTATTAATATTATTTGATGTTGTATAATATTTTATTTTCGATCCTTTAAAAATATGTTTTTAAAATTTTACCAAAATTGTAGTTCTCCTGCACTGTCATACTATAAGTGAAGGAGGACACCTACTTAAGGGGGATGCACTAAGGTAGCCCGCGAGGTTAAAATTTTCTTTAGTTTTTTGCATTTTGCAGGTCAGTGTCAGGTTTTATGTTTATTAACATATGATTCGCGACCGTAAAAAATATGGCTTTACATAATTATAATCATTACAATCAGCAATACAACTCCATAAGTTAGCATAATTGTCAAATGTCATGATTTCATGAAATAGTCATTCATCGGGATTACATGAACTTAGAGAGTTGTATTGATGATTTTTATGATTATAATTCTATAAATAAATATTTGATACGAACGCGAATTATTTTTAAATCAACATAGAACATGATACTGACCTGCAAATTGCAAAAAATCGTAAGAAAATTTGAATTTCGCGGGCTACCTTGACGCTTTCGCCTTAATATCTGAAGGCAACTATATTCCCGTAACTACAGCTCGATTTTTAATCTATAAATATTTATAATAATAATTTGACATTTCAAATGATTGTTGTTTGTTTTTTCAATTTGGAGTTTGACATTTGCACCTGTCAAATTAGTGTACGGGATTAAAAAACTAACTTTAATAACGTTCAAATTCAAGTCGCAATACGCTAGTTTTAAATAATACATATTATTATGGTCGCAATCTCATCTCAGGGACCGCCTCTCAATATTAAAAAAAAAAACAAAAATATGTGAAAATTAACGGTATTTTTGACAGATTAGAATGCGAAAGTTTTTAAAAATACGGAAATTGCCCCTCAGATGTTGCCAATTATTTTGGTGTCATGTAGGCACTGTAAGGTTTTATGCGAGCAACCTTATATTGTACAGGCTGCACAGTATGAAAAATGATCTTAAAAGTGGTCATCCTCTTTTTATTTGTTTAATGGACACTAAAAACTATTTCCATTGTCAGAGTAGAACTCTCGAAGTGCAGATGTACTTAGAAACGAAGTTACGGCGATTTTTAGTTTTCCATAGAATTTCGAACAAATCCAAAATTATGTATTTAAAAAACATATTTGTATTTTTCCACTACTATAGCCACATTGCAATGATTTTTTGGCACATATTAGACATAACAATATAAAAAATGCTTTTAATAGAAGACGTAAATCTATTTTTTTGTATTTTTTCTTATTTATTTTTTATTTACTTAATCTTAGCGAAAATGGATTTTATATTAATACGACATATTCTACAGAACCATATGTATTATTGGAAAAAATCTCGAATCTTTATCTTACAAGATTTTGTAGTAAAATGGTTCTAAAGTTTCATATTTATTTCTATGGTTTTAGGGTGCTCAACTACTTTGTGTGCGATAGAGATATCGTTGTGCATATTACATACCTATCATATAATAGTTCAATAATCTAAAACACGTTTATTTAAAAAAATCTGTAGAATTCTTCTTCTGTTAAGAAGTATCGACAGACCAGTTTATTAGCATGTGTGTTATGATAAATTTTATGTAAACTCATACTTTTTCACAAAAATTAAACAGAAAAATTATACGATTTGGTGACAGCCTTGAGCCCACAGTTTAAAAAAACTTAAATATCTCTGAAATCTTGCATGATTAAAATTAGATAATTATAAAATTATATTAGAATCTGTTCTTTAAACCATAAGGTTTATAGAACAGATTCTAAGGAACATCTGGTTAAATAATAAAATCCACATTCGTAAAGAATTAAGAGAAAAAAATAAATTAAAGAAATAACACTAAAAACGGCATAGTTTTGTTATTATTAGGAATAAAACTATAGGGATTGGTGGATAATATAGATAATTAATCTTTTCATAATATTAAATATAAAACAACTGTATCTACCTCTTACTTTTACATCACTGGCGTTTCTATGTTTTTTTTTTTGTTTCCATAGAAAATAATGTAAATGGCCGTAATTCTGGTTCCAAAAACATCTAGACTTCGTGAGTTCTACTCTTACAATTGAAATAGTTTGTAGTGTCCATTAAACAAATAAAAAGAGGATGACCGCTTTTAAGGTCATTTTTCATACTGTGGGCTGTTAAGAAAACAGCCATTAGGTAATACATTCGGACATTCTAGCAATTAATATTTAAATAAAAAAGGAATGTGATTTTTGTTTGATGACAAAATAGAAGACGACTAGCTACCGAATAGTGCGCGCATGTCTATTAAATATTGTGTTGAACTTAAAATAATTATATATAACACAATTTATAAGCATCGTCTATCATTTGTGTTCTTCCCTCCTCCTCCTCACATTCCCACACACACTTGTACATTAAGTGACGTCCCTTCGACGTCACAGTACAGTGTATATTTTGTCTGTTTTTGGAGATCTTAAATCAATAATATAAATCTTGACTGAAAGAATGAGAACTTAGTTAGGTACTTACGTCAAACCACATAACTGATTGAGATTCAGAACTATACGCTTCACATTTCAGTTCCCTAGTTTCACCCTCTAATAAGTATACGTTATGCTTTGTGCCGAAGGTCTTGAGGTGCTCTGCAGAAAAATAATACATACGATTTAAAAATATTTAACCTTTTCCATTCCACACGAAAACTAGACAAAAATATTTTAATTGCTTAAGGTTTATGTATATTTTTTTATTAACTAGTGATAACCGGAATTCTGAAGATCGTATTTCGAATCCTAACCCTATAAACAGGGTCGTACATCACTGGCTGAACGAGTCAGTTGAAGTTGAAAGGAGCGTCACTTCCCGTTCCCGCGCTTAGTTTTGACCGCGGCGATTTGGATATCAATGTTGGAGTGTAATTAGTGAAGATATTAAAGTAATCGGTAAATATTAGTTGTGCAGCCAAATTAAGTGGAAAACGAGTTAATAACGTTGTTGCTTTGACTGGTATCGGTCATTCACGTGTAATGAGTACAGAACAAATCTTATGTAGCTTAACGATTATCGAACACCAACTTGTGTGTTTTGTTTGTTTTGGTTTTATGATGTGCCTCTCGACACTTACTTGCAAAGTAATAATTATGATACACTAATGAAGACCGACGTCGACATTGATAAAATCCGCGAGATTGCGTCAGAGAATATTAAACATCGTGGCACCCGTTTTTATTCGGAAGAAGACATAAAGGAGAATTCGCGGCGAGAACTTAACTCAATTCCGTGAAAAGCGTTTAAAAAATGTTTTGATGATTGGATTATTCGTTGGCGTAAGTGTATCGTTTCTGAAGGAGCATACTTTGAAGGCCATAAAATCAATTTGGATGAATAACTAACATTTTGTGTATTATTGATCTTTTCCCGGTACTTTTTTGACAGAGTAGTATATATATTAAGAGATTTAAATATCTTGTATGTAAATTAATGTTTTGCAAAGTAACTTACTTTCAACTGCTACTTGGAACTTAGTGCTGACGGAACCAACATTGTTCTTAGCTTCACATGTGTACAATGAAGAATCATCTTCGTCCGGTTTCACAATAACTAGAGCTCCATCCTCAATGGAATACTTTCCATCTGAAATAAGCGACTTATTTATAAGTAATATGTGGATTATCCAATATTTTTTTAGTAATGTAATCTATAAATAGTTTCTTCTTTACGTGTCGAAAAAAAAATCAACCTGACAAAGTTAAACCAGATGCGGCTGAATACCAGTCTTTAACATGGAGCGACTGCCTTTCTGACCTCCTAGACCCAGTTACTGGGTAATACTATAGTGTTAAAGTCCCTTTATATCCCTCGGTAAGATTACGTTGTCAGAGTTTCGGGCTTTTGACTACCCGTAACGACTGTCAAAGATCTACGAATGATAGCCGGGACCAACGGCTTAATTCCTTAAAGCCTTCGATCCCGTCACTCTTTTTTTCGCGTCGGTTAGACTCAAATGTCCGACTAGAATTAATATAGCTAAGAATAGGATATTAGAGTTATGAGATTTTTACTGGTCGCATGCACGACCACGGTGTTCTGCGTTCGCAGGGGAGTACTATGTCTGCGATTTTCTTAAAAAATAACGAATCAATTCTGTTTATTGTTTACTCACCAGGTGTAATTTTATTGCCATTTATTTTCCAAGTAACTACTGGTTGTGGAATACCGACGACATCACAAGGGATCCTCAAAGCTAGATCTCCTTCAATCCCTTCTACCGTTGTTAATTTTGTAGTGATTCCAGGCAGAGCTAAAGATGAAAGATTAAAAATAAAGTAGACGAAGTATTAAATCATACATAACAAGTGGTGATCTGTATTTTTTGCATCCACCCAGGGACAAAATTGTTGGTTATGTAAGGATAAGTCTATGTAGTGTTACTTACATTCAACAATAAGCGTTGTGACATGTTCATCGCTACCGACGTTGTTCTTTGCAACACACTTGTAGCGCCCCGCGTGTTTGTTCTCCACCCTTAAAATATGCAGCACTTGGTCTGATCCGAGAGTTTGTGAATTGGAGCCGGAGTTGTCCATAAATAGCCATATTATTGAAGGCTTTGGTTTACCTTTGACGATCCTGAAATATTATGAAATGATTGAAGAATGTCCACTTGGACATTTACAAGTGAACACTTACAAAAAGTCGCATCATATTCATTACCATCATTGCTTAAGCCCGCTTTGCCTGTGAACTTACTGGACAGGTAAGCACGAAATCAAGCCCTCAAGCGCAACCCTAATAAGATTCTTGAGTTATAGATTTTATTGGTCATCCATTGGTAGTGAATTGGTGTAGTTCTCAAGACGACATTTTTTATTCAAGTATTAAAATACTTACGTGCACTCGATACTAGCCGGCGTTCCTATTCTCACTTTCTTATTAGTAACTCCTGATACTTGTGGTGCCTCTGTAAACAATTAAGTACACGCCAAATGCCATAAGTTGCAAGTTTGTGATACACCTAGATATCTTTCAGTTTTGTTTGTATTTATCTAAGTAGATGAGAAACGTAAGTACTTACGATTGATGTTCGCTCTGAAAGTCGCAGTGACTGCGCCAACATCGTTCTTCGCCTCGCACGTGTACGAATTAGTGTCGCTCACCTTCGGATCTCTTATTATGAGCATTCCGTTCTCTATTGAATACCTTGCGCCTGAAACACAAGAGAACTTATGAATTAAAACATAATTCAGTTATAATCAGATCTTTGTTTTGTACGCCGCGTTTGGCGAGACATTAGCTGCAGGGCGTATATTAAAGCAGCCTAACACAACTACCACTACTGTTGTGGAAGTTTTTAAGTTCACTCAAAGTCGTGTCTGAGTAGGATAAAATATGAGTGTAAGGAACTTACTTGGATGGATGACAAGGCCGTTCAACTTCCAAGTGATGCTTGGCTTGGGCAGACCGGCTGCGACACATGGAATCCTCAGCAAAGCGTCTCCCTCAGTGCTTTCGTAGATGGTAGAAACACTTGAAACAATTTTTGGAAAATCTGTAAAAAGATTGGTAATAATATACTTAATTGTTTACAATACTTTTGTTTCTGTACTAGAAGTGCGATCACGAAGAATTACATCAGTTCGCGACGTCTCCGTACCTTGAACCTCAAGTGTTGTGATGTGTTCATTACTTCCGACTTTGTTCTTTGCAACACATTTGTAGCGCCCCGCGTGTTTGTTCTCCACCCTTGATATATGCAGCACTATGTCTGATCCGAGAATTTGTGAATTGGAGCCGGAGTTGTCCTTAAATAGCCATGTTATTGAAGGTTTTGGTTTACCTTTGACGACCCTGAAATATTATGAAATGATTGAAGAATGTCCACTTGGACATTTACAAGTGAACACTTACAAAAAGTCGCATCATATTCATTACCATCATTGCTTAAGCCCGCTTTGCCTGTGAACTTACTGGACAGGTAAGCACGAAATCAAGCCCTCAAGCGCAACCCTAATAAGATTCTTGAGTTATCGATTTTATTGGTCATCCATTGGTAGTGAATTGGTGTAGTTCTCAAGACGACATTTTTTATTCAAGTATTAAAATACTTACGTGCACTCGATACTAGCCGGCGTTCCTATTCTCACTTTCTTATTAGTGACTCCTGATACTTGTGGTGCCTCTGTAAACAATTAAGTAGTACATGCTAAATGCAGTTTTAGTTGTAAGTTTCTGTTTCACCTAGATATCTTTCAGTTTTGTTTGTATTCTTATAAGAAGATGATAACCGTATATGTACTCACGATTGATGTTCGTTATGAACGTCGCACTGACTGTGCCGACCTCGTTCTTCGCCTCGCACGTGTACGAGCTAGTGTCGCTCACCTTTGGATCTCTTATTACGAGCGTACCGTTCTCTATTGCATACCTTGCGCCTGAAACACAAGAGAACTTATGAATGAATACGCAAATTCCTTTATAATCAGATCTTTTTTTTGTGCGCCGCGTTTGGCGAGATATTAGCTGCAGGGCGTATATTGAAGCAGTCAGACACAACTACCACTACTGTTGTGGAAGTTTTTAAGTTCACTCAAAGACGTTTCTGAATAGGATAAAATGTTACTGTAAATATCTTACCTGGATGGATGACAAGGCCGTTCAACTTCCAAGTGATGCTCGGCTTGGGCAGACCGGCTGTGACACACGGAATCCTCAGCAAAGCGTCTCCCTCAGTGCTTTCGTAGATGGTAGAATCACTTGAAACTATTTTTGGACGATCTGTAAATAGATTGGTTACAATGTTACAATATAAATAATTGTTTACAATACTTTTGTTTCTGTACTAGAAGTGCGATCTCGAAGAATTACATCAGTTTGCGACGTCTCCGTACCTTGAACCTCAAGTGTTGTGATGTGTTCATTTCTTCCGACTTTGTTCTTTGCTACACACTTGTAGCGCCCCGCGTGTTTGTTCTCCACCCTTGAAATGTGCAGCACTTGGTCTGATCCGAGAATTTGTGAATCGGAGCCAGAGTTGTCCATAAATTGCCATGTGATTGTTGGTTTTGGTTCACCTTTGACGACCCTGAAAGATTATGAAACGATTGAAGAAAGTCGACTTGAATATTTACATGTGAACACTTTCGAAAAGTCGTATCATCTTCTTCACCATTATTGCTCAAGCCTTCAAGCACAACCCTAATAAGATTCTTGAGCTGTCGACTTTATTGGTCATCCACTAGTAGTGAATTGGTGTAGTTGTCAAGACGATATTTTTTTATTCAAGTATTAAAATACTTACGTGCACTCGATACTAGCTGGCGTTCCTATTCTCACTTTCTTATTAGTAACTCCTGATACTTGTGGTGCCTCTGTAAACAATTAAGTACACGCCAAATGACATAAGTTGCAAGTTTGTGATACACCTAGATATCTTTCAGTTTTGTTTGTATTCATCTAAGTAGATGAGAAACGTAAGTACTCACGATTGATGTTCGCTCTGAAAGTCGCAGTGACTGTGCCAACCTCGTTCTTCGCCTCGCACGTGTACGAGTTAGTGTCGCTCACCTTCGGATCTCTTATTATGAGCATTCCGTTCTCTATTGAATACCTTGCGCCTGAAACACAAGAGAACTTTTGAATGAAAACATAATTCACTTATGATTCAGATATTAAAAAAAAAAATACAATAGACAACGTATATATATATAGTCACTTAATCCGCGTAACTGTTCGTAATGAGTCATAAAGAACCCTGTAAGAAATTGACACGTGTTTCACCTCTCAACGAGGCATCCTCAGGAAGGCGATTGACTTGTTGCGAACACGGACCCGACGTGTGGACACGTCGAGCGTCGAGCGCGGTAAGAGCCACCTCGCCCGCCAATCCCACCTATTCAGGGTTACTGCCTCCCCCACCTCGGCAAAGACCGCTATCAGCGCGATAAGGGGCCGCAAACAAACGCAATATGTTCTTTATATCTTGTTTGAAAATCACGACCAGTTTGAGCTATGTCTATACCATTACAATCATCGCAATGTAACTTGTAAACCCCTGATTTTTAATGGTTTTCTAATCGATCTTTTCCGTTACAAATCTGTGTTCGCAACAAGTCAATCGCCTTCCTGAGGATGCCTCGTTGAGAGGTGAAACACGTGTCGATTTCTTAAAGGGTTCTTTATGACTCATTATGAACAGTTACGCGGGTTAGGTTACTAAATATACGTCGTCTATTGTATTTTATCATGGATTTCCGCAAAGTCACGCCTGAATCAATCAACTAATCAGATCTTTGGTTTGTTCGCCGCGTTTGGCTAGACATTAGCTGCAGGGCGTACATTGAAGCAGCCTGACACAACTACCACTACTGTTGTGGAAGTTTTTAAGTTCACTCAAAGACGTGTCTGAGTAGGATAAAATATTAGTGTAAGGATCTTACTTGGATGGATGACAAGGCCGTTCAACTTCCAAGTGATGCTCGGCTTGGGCAGACCGGCTGCGACACACGGAATCCTCAGCAAAGCGTCTCCCTCAGTGCTTTCGTAGATGGTAGAATCACTTGAAACTATTTTTGGACGATCTGTAAATAGATTGGTTACAATGTTACAATATAGTTAATTGTTTACAATACTTTTGTTTCTCTGCTAGAAGTGCGATCACAAAGAGTAACATCAGTTTGCGACGTCTCCGTACCTTGAACCTCAAGTGTTGTGATGTGTTCATTACTTCCGACTTTGTTCTTTGCTACACACTTGTAGCGCCCCGCGTGTTTGTTCTCCACCCTAGAAATGTGCAGCACTTGGTCTGATCCGAGAATTTGTGAATCGGAGCCGGAGTTATCCATAAATCGCCATGTTATTGTTGGTTTTGGGTCACCTTTGACGACCCTGAAAGATTATGAAACGATTGAAGAAAGTCGACTTGAATATTTACATGTGAACACTTTTGAGAATTCCTATCATCTTCTTCACCATTATTGCTTAAGCCTTCAAACGCAACCCTAATAAGATTCTTGAGCTGTCGACTTTATTGGTCATCCACTAGTAGTGAATTGGTGTAGTTGTCAATACGATATTTTTTTATTCAAGTATAAAAATACTTACGTGCACTCGATACTAGCCGGCGTTCCTATTCTCACTTTCTTATTAGTAACTCCTGATACTTGTGGTGCCTCTGTAAACAATTAAGTACACGCCAAATGCCATAAGTTGCAAGTTTGTGATACACCTAGATATCTTTCAGTTGTGTTTGTATTCATCTAAGTAGATGAGAAACGTAAGTACTCACGATTGATGTTCGCTCTGAAAGTCGCAGTGACCGTGTCGACCTCGTTCTTCGCCTCGCACGTGTACGAGTTAGTGTCGCTCACCTTCGGATCTCTTATAATGAGCATTCCGTTCTCTATTGAATACCTTGCGCCTGAAACACAAGATAACTTGTCAATATGTGTATCAAAACGTAAAAGTAGTGACTAGTAACGCCCTCTATACTATGGTATATGTTATTATTTTGAATAAAAGTTTAGTCTGTTGCGAACCAGGTCACGCGTTTTAATAGGTTATGGGCCATTCGCGATTTATCAGTTATTTGATTGTGTAAAATATATAAATTGAGAACGTTGTTTCGCGGAAACATGACTGCGAACTATATTGCTAGTGTGCTGAAGTTAAATGGCAGGGAGAATTACGATGAGTGGTGTTTTGCGGCTGAAAACTTGTTGGTGCTAGAAGGGATGGACAAGTACATCAAACCAACAGAAGATATTGAAATAAAGCCAGTAGACGACTCAAAAACGAAGGCATAGTTAATATTAACGATTGATCCAGCTTCATACGTACACATTAAGAACACCAAGAGCTCGGCGGAATTATGGAATAAGTTAAAGACCATGTTTGATGACTCTGGTTTCTCAAGAAAAATAACGTTGCTTCGACATTTGATATCTATAAGATTTGAAACTTGTGACTCGATGTCTACCTATGTCACATAAATGATCGAAACGGTTCAACGGTTAAATGGCATAGGATTTACAATAACAGATGAATGGGTAGGTTCATTATTGTTAGCAGGTTTGTCCGAAAGTTATTCTCCAATGATAATGGCAATAGAACATTCGGGTATTTCGATAACTGCAGATGTCATAAAGTCAAAATTACTCGACATGGAGGTAACCAGTGATTATGCAGGCGGTAGCGCAGCATTTGCAGCAAAAAATAAATTTAACTCAAGCAACACTAAACCAAAGAAACATGGCGGTCCGTCAACAACAAATAAAAAAAATACGTGTGGCACTCGAGGACTGCCGCGGTAAAGCTATTGCATAGCATATATTCAAAAATAAGAAGATAATATTGTTGATTTAAAATATTTTTTAAAAAAAATACCCCTATACCCCCCCCCCCCTAAATCGCAGAATTTACACAACCGTCAATGACGTCTGCCCTCACGCGTCTGCCCGCGTTCGGGTCGCGCACTCGGCGATCGCGCGTCATTGCCTATCCCGACCCTCCACCCTCGTTCTGCGCGCCCGCCGTCGACTCATCGCAGGTCATTCTTATCGTTCTAACTTTTAAAATATTAGTCCAAATTACTTAGTGTAAAAGACAAATTTTATCTACATTAAATACCGAAAGCGATGAAGGTATTTATTTTGATACGAATTAACTAAATACTCTAAAATATGCAACTTAAAAAAAGTATTCAATTTAAATGTATTTATAGCTCACTATTTTGGCTATAATGGCTTCCACATAAAAGGTAGATATATGCTGTCGCGGACTTTTATTTAGAACTCTTTAAGACAAACAACCCCACAATACATTCTTTTCATGTAACTCCAGCGGTTTAGGCAGCGCACGCAAAGATAGATCTCAGAGGGCAGGATTTTTTCCGACTTACTGGATACTTATCGTTATATTATGGCTAAATCACATAAAATCTTTATAAATTGTAGCCTATGTGTTATTCTGATATATAAGCCACATTACTGTAAAGTTTCATTAAAATCCGTTCGGTAGTTTTTGCGTGAAAGAGTAACAAACATCCATCCATCCATCCTCACAAACTTTCGCGTCAGGTTTTTTTTTCGTTACGGAATTTCTACATTCGGTCGCCGCGCTCAGAGTCTCCGATAAAAGCTATGCAATAGCTTAAAAAAATTGTGACAGAAAATCCAACAAAAACAATCACATGTTATAAGTGCAAAGAGGATGGACATTATCGAACTCAGTACTTATACTTATATTTTCTGAAGCAGAAGAGTGAAGCTTTCAACAGATTTAGAGAATTCAAATCAGTAGTTGAAAATCAACAAAGTAAGAAAATTAAGATATTGAGAACAGACACTGGATTAGAATTTTGCAATAAGGATTTTGATAGTTACCTGAAAAATAATGGTATAATACATCAAAACTCAAATTATTATACCCCAGAACAAAATGGACTTTGTGAAAGGGCTAACAATGACGGTGGTTGAGAAAGCTAAGTGATTATTATATGATACAAAGTTAGACAAGAAATTTTGGACAGAGGCAGCCAATACTGCTGTATATTTGAAAAATAGGTATATTGCATCGGGATTGGATAAAACTCCATATGAATTGTGGTATGGCTCAAAACCCGACTTAAGTCACCTACGTTTGTTTGGAAGCAAAGTCATGGTGCATGTACCTAAACAGAAACGTTTAAAATGGGACAAGAAAGCCACACAACACATTTTAATTGGATATGGTGAGGATGTTAAAAGTTATCGTGTCTATAATCCTACCAAGAACACTGTTATCATCAGCAGAGATGTCATAGTGATGGAGGATAAGACAGAGCTCAAGGAAACCAATGAAGAGTCAGCCATCTGGATTCCTAATGAAGAGACTCCAGCAGACAGCCTGGTGGAAGAGAGTAGTGATTCAGTGGGGGAATTGGCTCAGAATATCCAAGAAACTGAGAACCCCTTTGATTGCTTTTCAGATTCTTCAGAGTATGTTGATGGTAATGAAACATTAACTGAAATCCCAGTACAAGATGTCCCAGTACACACAGTTCAGTCAATATCAACACCCGAGCAAGTGACAGAGGTGTTACATAGCAAGCGTCAGAGAAGGAAACCTGAGAGGTATGGTTTTAGCAACATATGTGTTTCCAGTACTGTTCCAGCATCTGAAGAGGTTGTATTCTCAGAGGCTCTTGAGGGGCCAGAGAGGGAGCAGTGGGAGCATGCAATGACTGAGGAGTTGCAGTCATTTGACGACAAAGAGGCGTGGGAGCTTGTTGATAATCCAGATGATGTGACAATAGTGAAGTGCGAAGTGGTGTGTGCTTAATAAAAAAATAGATGTTGACAATAATGTGCGTTTTCGAGCTCGGCTCGTGGTAAAAGGTTTTTCGCAGAAACCAGGTGTTGACTATACAGACACTTTTTCACCAGTAGTGCGACATTCTACCCTAAGATTATTGTTCGCCCTTAGTGTAAAGATGAGAATGAGTATAGTAATACTCATTCTCAAAAACCATTCAGAAATGCAGTAGTTACATCTAAATGAGACATTTAGATGTAACTACTGCATTTCTGAATGGTTTTTTGAAAGAAAATATATATATGTCTTTACCTGAAGGTTTTGTAAACAAAAGTAGGGGAAAAGTTTTAAAATGAAAAAAAGCCATTTATGGGTTAAAACAGTCTTCCCTAGCATGGTATGAAAGAGTTAAAGAAGTTTTAAGTAAATTAGATTTTAAAACCAGTCAATATGAACCATGTTTGTTTACAAAAATGAATGGTAAAATTAAAATTGTAGTGGCACTGTATGCAGACGATTTTCTATTTTTTTCAAACAGTGTTTATCTAAATTTATTCTCATGCCTAGATATTGTCTTACAGGCCTTAGGTCTTTCAAATTAAATTCTGACCCTTATACATTTTTTAATTTGTTAGTTTATACTGAAACTAATAAATTAAAAAATGTGTTATAAATATATTCCTAGTGAGGAAACGCCTGCTGACATACTGAAAAGGTCTATCTCATTTAAAACATTACAAGTTTTTGAATTGCTTGGCATTTTTTCTTTGTAATAATTTGTGTATTTAGTTTATTTTGATAAGTGGGGTGTCAATATGTGTGTCAAAACGTAAAAGAAGTGACTAATAACGCCCTCTATACTATGGTATATGTAATTCTTTTGAATAAAAGTTTAGTCTGTTGCGAACCAGTTCACGCGTTTTAATAGAACTTATGAATGAAAACATAATTCTTTTATAATTAGATCTTTGTTTTGTGCGCCGCGTTTGGCGAGACATTCGCTGCAGGGCGTATATTGAAGCAGTCAGACGCAACTACCACTACTGTTGTGGAAGTTTTTAATTTCACTCAATGACGTTACTGAGTAGGATAAAACGTTACTGTAAATAGCTTACCTGGATGGATGACAAAGCCGTTCAACTTCCAAGTGATGCTCGGCTTGGGCAGACCGGCTGCGACACACGGAATCCTCAGCAAAGCGTCTCCCTCAGTGCTTTCGTAGATGGTAGAATCACTTGAAACTATTTTTGGACGATCTGTAAATAGATTGGTTACAATGTTACAATATAGTTAATTGTTTACAATACTTTTGTTTCTCTGCTAGAAGTGTGATCACAAAGAGTTACATCAATTTGCGACGTCTCCGTACCTTGAACCTCAAGTGTTGTGATGTGTTCATTACTTCCGACTTTGTTCTTTGCAACACATTTGTAGCGCCCCGCGTGTTTGTTCTCCACCCTTGAAATGTGCAGCACTTGGTCTGATCCGAGAATTTGTGAATCGGAGCCAGAGTGGTTCATAAATCGCCATGTTATTGATGGTTTTGGTTCACCTTTGATGACCCTGAAAGATTATGAAACGATTGAAGAAAGTCGACTTGAACATTTACAAGTGAACACTTTCGAAAAGTCGTATCATCTTCTTCACCATTATTGCTCAAGCCTTCAAGCACAACCCTAATAAGATTCTTGAGCTGCCGACTTTATTGGTCATCCACTAGTAGTGAATTGGTGTAGTTGTCAAGACGATATTTTTTTATTCAAGTATTAAAATACTTACGTGCACTCGATACTAGCCGGCGTTCCTATTCTCACTTTCTTATTAGTAACTCCTGATACTTGTGGTGCCTCTGTAAACAATTAAGTACACGCCAAATGCCATAAGTTGCAAGTTTGTGATACACCTAGATATCTTTCAGTTTTGTTTGTATTCATTTAAGTAGATGAGAAACGTAAGTACACACGATTGATGTTCGCTCTGAAAGTCGCAGTGACTGTGCCAACCTCGTTCTTCGCCTCGCACGTGTACGAGTTAGTGTCGCTCACCTTCGGATCTCTTATTATGAGCATTCCGTTCTCTATTAAATACCGTGCGCCTGAAACACAAGAGAACTTATGAATGAAAACATAATTCAGTTATAATCAGATCTTAGTTTTGTTCGCCGCATTTGGCAAGACATTAGCTGCAGGGCGTACATTGAAGCAGCCTGACACAACTACCCCTACTGTTGTGGAAGTTTTTAAGTTCACTCAAAGACGTGTCTGAGTAGGATAAAATATTAGTGTAAGGATCTTACTCGGATGGATGACAAGGCCGTTCAACTTCCAAGTGATGCTCGGCTTGGGCAGACCGGCTGCGACACACGGAATCCTCAGCAAACCGTCTCCCTCAGTGCTTTCATAGATGTTAGAAACACTTGAAACAATTTTTGGAAAATCTGTAAATAGATTGGTAATAATATACATAATTGTTTACAATACTTTTGTTTTTCTACTAGAAGTGCGATCTCGAAGAATTACATCAGTTTGCGACGTCTCCGTACCTTGAACCTCAAGTGTTGTGATGTGTTCATTACTTCCGACTTTGTTCTTTGCAACACATTTGTAGCGCCCCGCGTGTTTGTTCTCCACCCTTGATATGTGCAGCACTTGGTCTGATCCGAGAAGGAGAATGCCAAAGTTTCCTACAAGACTCGGCCAGAACCGACAGAGATGAACTACATTTCATAAAAAGGGAAAATAATTATAAAATTTGATAATATAATTAGATTTATATTGGAAGTACACCAAAAAAAGTTATAGTGCTTTAAAGTTGACCACTTAATACTTCTGATTTTAACGATAACATGAAATAAACTATTAAGTGATTAATTAAATGAATGGCTTTTAGCAGATTATCGTCGTATATAAATGTTTTTATATTAAAAATTTACATAAAACATACTTAGATTAGAATATATGAAAAAAAAAAAACAACAACACGCCGATGAAGTGAAGTCAAACTTTTTGACAATGACAAGGACCACAGACAAAACACAAGTTGTTTTACATCAAGTGTTGCAACTACTATAATAACATTATAAGGTATTAGGAATAAACTATTCTAAACACTATCGATCATCGGATTATTTTTAATAAAATTATTACATCACTTTATAATATTATTCATAAATATAACTAAACGGTATTTATTATTAAAAGAACACACAGGCTCTTTGTCTCCGAACCGGAGACAGTTTGCCAAAACCGTCAAACCCCACCGAATCGACGACGGTGAGTCGCACGGGTTCGATCTCATACTTATCCACCTTATGTGCGTTTTTTCTTATGCACCTATGGGGTATCATGCGACATTCAAGGATAAATAATAAAAAAAAACTAAAATGATAAATGACGTTTTTTTCATCAAATGACTTCTCCCGCTCTAGGCGGAGCGGAAGGGCGTGTCAGACTCTTACTGACTAAAACCCACCCGTGTTCCTTCACTTGCCTGTACGTTGACGCTAACGCTAACTTGACAGTTAAAACGTCACAAAAGGGGCAGTACTTTATCTTTATTCATATTTGTATTATTGTAATCGATTTGCACATGCAATTTCGTATAGATATTATTTTATTTTGGTATTGGCAACATTTCTTCTTGAAATTGTAGCTATGAAATGTGTTGTTAAATTGACAATTAGTTGAATAACTTTTTAAAATGAGTTTTCAGCGGTGTGCTTCTACAGATTTTATATAAATTGTATAATTGTTACTATTTTCTGTTATGAATTATCATTATTACAGAAAGTCTGTCGGACGCTACATGATTCGAGCCTATTCTTGTCATTGTCCTTTTTTATTCAAGTTTTAAAATACTTACGCGCACTCGATACTAGCCGGCGTTCCTATTCTCACTTTCTTATTAGTGACTCCTGATACTTGTGGAGCCTCTGTAAACAATTAATTACATGCTAAATGCAGTTTTAGTTGTAAGTTTCTGTTTCACCTAGATATCTTTCAGTTTTGTTTGTATTCTTATAAGTAGATGATAACCGTTTAAGTACTCACGATTGATGTTCGTTATGAACGTCGCACTGACTGTATCAACCTCGTTCTTCGCCTCGCACGTGTACGAGTTAGTGTCGCTCACCTTCGGATCTCTTATTATGAGCGTACCGTTCTCTATTGCATACCTTGCGCCTGAAACACAAGAGAACTTACGAATGAATACGCAAATTCTTTTATAATCAGATCTTTATTTTGTGCGCCGCGTTTGGCGAGACATTAGCTGCAGGGCGTATATTGAAGCAGTCAGACACAACTACCACTACTGTTGTGGAAGTTTTTAATTTCACTCAAAGACGTTTCTGAATAGGATAAAATGTTACTGTAAATATCTTACTTGGATGGATGATAAGGCCGTTCAACTTCCAAGTGATGCTCGGCTTGGGCAGACCGGCTGCGACACACGGAATCCTCAGCAAAGCGTCCCCCTCAGTGCTTTCGTAGATGGTAGAATCACTTGAAACTATTTTTGGACGATCTGTAAATAGATTGGTTACAATGTTACAATATAGTTAATTGTTTACAATACTTTTGTTTCTCTGCTAGAAGTGCGATCACAAAGAGTTACATCAGTTTGCGACGTCTCCGTACCTTGAACCTCAAGTGTTGTGATGTGTTCATTACTTCCGACTTTGTTCTTTGCTACACACTTGTAGCGCCCCGCGTGTTTGTTCTCCACCCTTGAAATGTGCAGCACTTGGTCTGATCCGAGAATTTGTGAATCGGAGCCGGAGTTATCCATAAATCGCCATGTTATTGTTGGTTTTGGCTCACCTTTGACGACCCTGAAAGATTATAAAACGACTGAAGAAAGTCGACTTGAACATTTACAAGTGAACACTTTTGAAAAGTCGTATCATCTTCTTCACCATTATTGCTCAAGCCTTCAAGCACAACCCTAATAAGATTCTTGAGCTGTCGACTTTATTGGTCATCCACTAGTAGTGAATTGGTGTAGTTGTCAAGACGATATTTTTTTATTCAAGTATTAAAATACTTACGCGCACTCGATACTAGCCGGCGTTCCTATTCTCACTTTCTTATTAGTAACTCCTGATACTTGTGGTGCCTCTGTAAACAATTAATTACATGCTAAATGCAGTTTTAGTTGTAAGTTTCTGTTTCATCTAGATATCTTTCAGTTTTGTTTGTATTCTTATAAGTAGATGATAACCGTTTACATAAGTACTCACGATTGATGTTCGTTATGAACGTCGCACTGACTGTATCAACCTCGTTCTTCGCCTCGCACGTGTACGAGTTAGTGTCGCTCACCTTCGGATCTCTTATTATGAGCGTACCGTTCTCTATTGCATACCTTGCGCCTGAAACACAAGAGAACTTACGAATGAATACGCAAATTCTTTTATAATCAGATCTTTGTTTTGTGCGCCGCGTTTGGCGAGACATTAGCTGCAGGGCGTATATTGAAGCAGTCAGACACAACTACCACTACTGTTGTGGAAGTTTTTAATTTCAATCAATGACGTTTCTGAGTAGGATAAAATGTTACTGTAAATATCTTACCTGGATGGATGATAAGGCCGTTCAACTTCCAAGTGATGCTCGGCTTGGGCAGACCGGCTGCGACACACGGAATCCTCAGCAAAGCGTCTCCCTCAGTGCTTTCGTAAATGGTAGAAACACTTGAAACTATTTTCGGACGATCTGTAAATAGATTGGTAATAATATACTTAATTATTTACAATACTTTTGTTTTTCTACTAGAAGTGCGATCTCGAAGAATTACATCAGTTTGCGACGTCTCCGTACCTTGAACCTCAAGTGTTGTGATGTGTTCATTACTTCCGACTTTGTTCTTTGCTACACATTTGTAGCGCCCCGCGTGTTTGTTCTCCACCCTTGATATATGCAGCACTTGGTCTGATCCGAGAATTTGTGAATCGGAGCCGGGGTTGTCCATAAATCGCCATGTTATTGAAGGTTTTGGTTTACCTTTGATGACCCTGAAAGATTATGAAATATTTGAAGAATGTCCACTTGGACATTTACAAGTGAACACTTACGAAAAGCCGCATCATCTTCATTACCATAATTGCTTAAGCCCGCTTTGCTTGTGAACTTACTGGATAGGTAAGCACGAAATCAAGCCTTCAAGCGCAACCCTAATAAGATCCTTGAGTTATCGATTTTATTGGTCATCCATTGGTAGTGAATTGGTGTAGTTCTCAAGACAAACTTTTTTATTCAAGTTTTAAAATACTTACGTGCACTCGATACTAGCCGGCGTTCCTATTCTCACTTTCTTATTAGTGACTCCTGATACTTGTGGTGCCTCTGTAAATAATTAAGTACACGCCAAATGGCATAAGTTGCAAGTTTGTGATACACCTAGATCTCTTCTCTTCTTATTTTTATTCATTTATGGCGATGATAACCGTTAGTACTCACGATTGATGTTCGTTCTGTACGTCGCACTGTCTGCGCCGACCTCGTTCTTCGCCTCGCACGTGTAAAAGTTAGTGTCGCTCACCTTTGGATGTCTTATTATGAGCATTCCGTTCTCTATTGAATACCTTGCGCCTGAAACACAAGAGAAGTTATGAATTAAAACACAATTCAATTATAATCAGGTCTTTGTTTTGTTCACTGCGTTTGGTGCGGCGTTTATTAAAGCAACTATCACTACTGTTGTGGAAGTTTATAAGTTCACTCAAAGACGTGTCTGAGTAAGATAAAATATTAGTGTAAGGATCTTACTTGGATGGATGACATGGCCGTTCAACTTCCAAGTGATGCTTGGCTTGGGCAGACCGTCTGCGACACACGGAATCCTCAGCAAAGTGTCTCCCTCAGTGCTTTCATAAATATTAGAATCACTTGAAACTATTTTTGGACGATCTGTAAATAGATTGGCTACAATGTTACAATATATTTTAATTGTTTACAATACTTTTGTTTGTCTTTGCAAGAAGTGCGATCATGAAGAATCACATTTGTTTGCAACGCCTCCGTACCTTGAACTTCAAGTGTTGTGATGTGTTCATTAATTCCGACTTTGTTCTTTGCTACACACTTGTAGCGCCCCGCGTGTTTCTTTTCCACCCTTGAAATATGCAGCACTTTGTCTGATCCGATAATTTGTGAATCGGAGCCGGGGTTGTCCATAAATCGCCATGTTATTGTAGGTTTTGGTTCACCTTTGATGACCCTGAAAGATTATGAAACGATTGAAAAAAGTCCACTGACAAGTGAACACTTTCGAAAAGTCGTATCATCTTCTTTCAACATCAATGCTTAAGCCTGCTTTGATTGTGAACTTACTGGTCAAGTAAGAAATCAATCCTTTAAGCGCAACCCTGTGCATGTTAGTAACATGTCCTGGAAAAAACATGATTTTTGCAAAAAGATTTTGGAGTTGTCGATTTGGTCATCCGTTCCTAGTATATTTATCTGTTTTCAAAAACGACAATTTTTATTCAATTATTAAAACACTTACGTGCACTCGATACTAGCCGGCGTTCCTATTCTCACTTTCTTATTAGTAACTCCTGATACTTGTGGTGCCTCTGTAAATAATTAAGTACACGCGAAATGGCTTAAATTGCAAGTTTATAATACACCTAGATATCTTTCAGTTTTGTTTGTATTCATATATAAGTAAATGATAACCGTATACATATGTACTCACGATTGATGTTCGTTCGGAACGTCGCACTGACTTTGCCGATCTCGTTCTTCGCCTCGCACGTGTACGAGTTAGTGTCGCTCACCTTCGGATCTCTTATTATGAGCGTTCCGTTTTCTATGGAATACCTCGCGTCTGAAACACAACAGAATTAAAAAAAAAAACAAAATTTTAAATATTTTATTTCACATAAACCTACAAGGGCACTTATGAAACGTCAGAAGCTAGGTGCACGGTTCCAATTGGTCGTTTCCTATGGAGAAGAGCCGGAAAGAAACTCCACGGTTACTCTTTTAAAAGTAAATAGTTTTTACAATGTTTCCAAATTACAGTGTTTAAAGGTATGAGAGGACAGTGTAGGCCCATCAACAAGTGCCAGGTACTTAGCAAAATATTAAATGGTCCACAGATCTACAGTCTGTTATGTCTACAACGTTCTCTCATTCACAAAATTTAAAAGTAAATAATCTATATAAAAGATAAATGAAATAATGAAAATAAAAACCAAATGATAATGGACAGAACTTATGAATGAAAACACAATTCTATTATCATCAGGTAAATGTTTTGATAAAGGCGTTTGGTGGGACATAATCTGCAATGCGTATAATGAAGTAGCCAGATACAACTACGACTGCTGTTGTGGAAGTTTTTATGTTCTCTCAAAGACGTGTCTGATTAGAATAAAATATTAGTGTAAGGATCTTACTTGGATGGATGACAAGGCGGTTCAACTTCCAAGTGATGCTTGGCTTAGGCAGACCGGCTGCAATACAAGGAATCCTCAAGAAAGCATCTCCCTCAGTGCCTTCATAGATCTTATAAACACTTGAATCTATTTTCGGCAGTCCTGCAAAAAGAAAATACTTAAAAAAGCATTCAAAATATATTTATGTAGCCCAGATAAGTTAAAGTAGGACTTAAAAATAATCCGTATGTATTATTTCAATTGAATTTACCTCTAACAAATAATGTTGTGACGTGTTCATCTTTGCCTGCTCTGTTCTCCGCCACACACTTGTATTTTCCCCCGTGTTTGTCCTTCACGTTCGTTATACGCAGCACACTTTCAGAACCCGGTATAGTTGTAAAGCTTGAATCTGATTTGCCCCAAAACAGCCATGTAATTTTTGGCATTGGGAATCCACTCACAACTCTGCAAGAATTTTAGTAAAACGATTCATTTAGTAAAACGATGATTGTGATTGAAGAATGCTTTTTTTTTTCAAGTCAATCTATATTCCATGTGTCGTTTTCTTTCTGCCCTTTTACCATGTTCTTTGGGATCGGCGCAACACGTTTTTTTGCGGTAGAGGGTGCCAAATACAGGCACAGGATTCAAGTTTGCTTCGGTTCAGAGTGCTGTACAATAGCCTTATAATATTTGGATTATTTGAGTCACGAGCAAACAAAACAAATCCCAAGCGCCTGAAAGATTCCCCCGCAAGGGTAAAAATGTGATCTCTAAAATTCTGTCAGACTATGAATTTGGCTGGCTATAAGAGTAAGGAGAGACCAAAGAGTCGATGGATGGACTGTGTGAAAGATGATATGGCTAGAAAGGGGTGAGTTCCGAGATGACGGCTAATAGAGAAGTATGGAAGAAAAATATTTGTTGCACTGATCCTAAATAAATATGGGCAGGAGAGTAATGTTGCGCTTACACGGGCAACTGAAACAGCGCAGTTCTTGACAGTTTTTACAATGTTGGAGCTACCGTAAATTGCTGTGTTGCCGAGGTCGACGCGTTATAGTGAGCACAATTGCGAAGATTGCTGTATTCATTGCCCGCGTAAGCGAATTTTGAGAAAGTATTTTAATGTAAATAATGAAATAATTCAATACATGTTAACTATGATATGATGCTTGCAACTGTAATCGAAATATTGAATGATTGCTACTTACTTGCATTCAATGAGAGCAGTTTTACCCTTGGTGAATGTTATACTCCTTACTCCAAGTACCTTAGGAGCAACTAAAAGTAAAAAAATCCACAAAGAATTAGGTTTTTGATCCCATTAAATAAAAACTTCAATTGATTGATCTACCAAATGGTAGATCAAGAGGTTGACCAATGTGGAACCACTATCAGTTTCGTAACTCTGGAAGCTTCTTGCAGAGACGTCTTCCAGACGGCATTTTTTGTTTGGACTGATACTGACAGATAGGAGAAAGTAGTACGAGTAGGTAGGTACTATGCTATTTGCAATGTTAAGTTTAAGAATCCGATGCGATTAAATTAGTTTCCATGATATTAAGAGAAATTGATAATAAGATGATCAAGTTGAACTTACTTTTTGGCGGTGGTGGCGAGACAGGGATTTTGGCAGTTCTTTTTATAGGTTTTTTAGTAGCTTTTACGATTCCTTCTACCTAAAACAATTGAAAATAGTTCCGCGTAATGGTGCACTTGCACAGGCTCAATTGCGCAATTCTTAGCAACACCGAGCAATTCCAAGATAATGCAGAAATTGCAACCGAAAACCAACCCGCACCGGGCCCGCGTGATGGATTACGCCCCGCTCTCTCTCACAGAGAGATTACAGGCATCTCTCTGTGAGAGGGAGCGGTGCATCCAGTAGTGGACAACGTTATTGGCTGATTATGCTACAGAAATTGCCGAGAATCGTGAATGTTAGTTGCCCACTAAAGCAGCTTTAGATACGATACGGATAGATATAAACTATTGACTACTCAAGATCCTACTACCTCAGACACCTTTCCCTATTTAAGTTTGTGCATCTTATTAAAACCAGTGCCAATATGATGTTGAGATAAATAAAGATTTATTTATGATATGGTTTTTCTTTATTTATTGTAAATTACATTACCTGCTCACAATTTTTCGCCAGTTTACAATCGCGAGATTTATTATGAACTTACGGTGTTTGCCAATATGCGGTAAGTAAATATTATATTTTACCGTCAGTTATATAGGTACCTCAGGTGTTTCTTATTGTTTATGTTTTGGTCTAATTTGTTGAAAAATTGCTCGGCAACGGGACACCCAAGACAAACATGGTCGTGAATTTAACAGAAACATAAAAAAAATGTCATTTTGGCTATTAATGAAAACTATTTTATTAGTGGAAACTATTCCATTCATGAAAAAATGCGTTAATAGTGCAGGTACAGTATGATTTCTTAGAGCATATGACCTATCATCATCAGCCTATAGCAGTCCACTGCTGGACATAGGCCTCTCCAATTGCACGCCATTCAGCTCGCTTCCCGGCAACTCTCATCCAGCTGCTATCTGCCACCTTGCGAAGATCGCCACTCCACCTAGCCTGAGGGCGTCCCACCTTACGTTTGCCGATTCGTGGTCTCCACTCAAGAACACGTCTGACCGTATAACCCTATTACAAAATATATATTGTTGATACTTACGGCCACTTTGAACCTTTGTGATGGTGCAACAAACGGATCCGTTATGTAAAAATTTTTAGAGATCTCCGTTACAGGCAGTTTTTCTATAATTTGTTTTCCATCCATGTCTAAAATCATTGCTACTTCTATTCTCACTGAGTGATTATCATCAGTGACGGATATGGCCAGGTAACCCTTTGCGTCTGTAAGTAAATTTATAGCAATTTTGTGATATTGGATTGGCGTCCAGAGCCCGGATTTAAAACCGGACAAACATGCTGTTCTGAAAATATTTTAAAATTATTCATAAACTTACCAGATTTCGGCTGTGGCGATGTATCGCTTAGCGACTTGGGTTTTAACTCGGAGAAGCCATGACTGAAGAAGAAATCAGTCCTGCCGGTGATTACGACGGACGTTTTTGTCTTACCCTTCACAGTAGCCATATAATTGCCAGGCTGAGTGTTACTTAATTTTAGTACCTATAATTTGAAAATGTATTTAGTACCTAAATAATGTTAAACCAGCTACACGGACACAGTTGAACATCAAAGTCATTCCTTTACAAAGAGGAGTAATTAGTTTATTTTGTCACATAAGCTGATTCTAATCTGCTGTGCTAATCACACAATCAAATGTGGGATTTGACAGCAGATTTCAATCTAGATCAGGCTATCAGAAACCGGCTGGTATTGAAGATAGAACGGTTTTACTATATAGTGGATACTCCTTTCTAAACTCCGTGAGCGAATACAAATTCCATGGTACAACGCTACAAGGTTCATTTGGCGCGCGGCCAAAATCAGAACTAACGCTGCCATCAAAATTTTCAAAGAAATTGTATTGACAGTATAATTTCTTTGAAAATTTTGATGGCAGCGTTAGTTCTGATTTTGGCCGCGCGCCAAATGAACCGCGAAAAATTCGCAAAAGTTTAACAACAACGCCCCCTTGTCAATATCACTCAGATGCCAGAGATCTAGCACTTTAAATGATATCGCAACGAAATGCTATCAGTGGCTTCTGGCGTCGGTGTAAACTACACAGAGTAGGTTTTTTTTTTCAGCTGTAGTGAGCGTTTCCCGGGAGCGTGAGCGCATCTCGCTGAATGAAACGTTTATAAGATAGGTACCTCACCCAAAGACCTCTTGTTCACACACGATTTTTACACAGTAAAAATCTACGGTTTGTTGGTTACATGTACGGTTACATAATTATGTGACACTGTCATCGGTGTTGTGTGGATTTTTATGGACAAGTATTTTAACGGCAAAAACGTGTGTGAACAAGTCGACCACTTATTGGTAATATTCTGCAGGTGACGGCAGAACGCAGACGGCAGCTCCCAACCACAATGGCTAACGTATTTCAATGGAAATACCTTCGGCAGCACTGTTGCCATCTACGAAATCAGGTATTTTCATATAAATAGGTAGGTACATAGAAACCAGGAAGGTCACTGCGGTCAGATATTGCGATTGGGCGGCACTGCTACTGCTGTCTGCCGTCGCCTGTGGAATCGTAACCTTATTAGACTTACTTTTGCATTATCGGTCGACATTATTTCTGTTACAGAAACTGAAGGTTTGTTTATTTTCAATGTAACATTTTTTCCGGATGCAGAGATGAGAACATAATCAGTGTAGTCATCTATTGTGAACTGTAAATAAAAGAATAAAAATACTTTAGGGGGATGCGCTAACTTAGCCCGCGAAATTCATATTTTCTTACGTGATTTTGCAATTTGCAGGTACCTAATACCTCACTATATAGACAACAACATTTTCTGAAATGATTAGTTACTTAGCCGACTTTATAACCCTCAATATAGGTCAAGGACAGGCATGCACTGGCATCTTCCTGGACGTCGCCAAGGCATTTGATACAATATCTTGGAAAATATTGATTAAAAAAATGTCGCTTCTGGGAGTTCGTGGCACTGCCCTGGACTGGTTTACCACATATCTCAACGGTAGGACGCAAAAAGTAGTGCTAGGGGAATATTCCAGTGACCCAAACATAGTGCAATTTTGTGTGCCCCAGAGATGCGTGCTGGGACCTACCCTATTTATCATATATATAAATGGACTATGCGCCATGAAAATCCCTCAAGCAATTTTTTTTGCATATGCTGACGACACCGCAATGGTATTTTATGGGCGAACTTGGGATGAACTTAAATTCTCGGTTGAAAGTGGGGTGGGAGCCATATATTATTATGGCCTCCACTACGTGCCCCGAATCTAGGGGCTCTTCTCGCGGGCTGAGAGCAGGACCCCTTACCGAACTTTCATGCTACCTACGCACGCTGCCCAGGTCTTGACCTGATCTAATGCTGACTACCACCGCTCTTATGAACGTCGTCCAGCCTATTACCAAGGCTGTGCTGAGCAGGCCCCCCACTTCTGCCACGTGCTGCCAATGACGGAACCCTTCCTAACTATATGTGCGAGTGCTCAGTAACAAGTGTTCAGTGACCTTACTCATGACCTAGCCGAGCGTTGCTACCTACCTACCTACCTATTAGTTAACGGCCTTTACAAGTAGACAAATTTTACATGGGGTATTGGTTAAAAAATTATCATAAAATACTCCTCAAATACTAAAGAAGTATGTGGGGATGTATTTTATGCACAGAATGAAGCCAAGCGTGTTATGAGTAGGGGGTTTAAATTTCTGATAAAAACGCTTGGTTCAACGGTGGTCCTGTTCAACAAGAGCGCATAAATTAATTGATTAGCATCTGAAAATATTGCTGGAGCTGCTGAAGATTGTAAAAACAATTCAAGTCTATTTTTATTCTGAAGAATAGATACCTAAAAAAAGATAGGAACCTAAAAAGCTTTGGAACGGGCAACTAGCTTCATCTTCATCTTTCTGACTTACCCTTGACAATTCAAAATTTCCTGTAATGGTTATTTGAAATAAATGCTTTGAGTTTGAGGATGAAAGTTTGTATGGAAGTACATTATTTTTATCGATGGACATTTCCATCGGGCACACAGCTTGTACCTCATAGATTTTATATTGTAGAAGACCGTTCTGTGCTAAAAATGTAAAAAATCTACTTAATTATGTAAAACTAAAAATTGGCCAAGAGGGAGTCGGGTAGAGACATAAAGGTCCGGAATCAAACTGTAACAGAGTGTCGCAAACCGCTATAATTTTCCTGTTAAATACAGATCAAAATCTAAAAACTCCATTAAAATCAAAAAAGATAGGTACTTACCGGAATATTTTTGGAAACGCCGGCTGGTACTGACGCCGTGGTAATCACAGTCTTGTTGCCTTTTATTATTTCTTCTATCGGTCCGAAAATCTAAAATAAATAATTGTCTACGATAATAATCGATTTCATACATTTTCTTCATAATTTATTTTTAACGCTTTCAAGGACACTGAAGGAGGCACAATATAAGTTTTATTGTTATGACGTCTATGGGCGCTTAGTATCCTTGATAGCGTTAAGTAATGTACTCAGTAGACGAACTGTTCACCTTGTGTACTTCGTTCTTATCAACGAAGATCGCAAGCCCAGAGCATGCGACTGCTATGTCGAAGTAAACACCGCGTGCCTCAGGTTTATAATCATGTTGTTTACAAAATTTGCCCGTGAGCACGAACACTATCTGTAAGCAAACAGCGTGTTAAGTTAATCATCCACAAGGGACGGTCTAAAATCTTCGTCCGACGCACTCTCAGCTGTTGGCAGTCAGTCCAGTTTACCTGAGTTTGTTTTTTTTGGCACATCTCTATCACATATTGGCTGTCGATGTAGTCCTTAGCCGGGGCATCAGTGAATACGAAGACGTAAGAGTCGTTTCTGCTTTTGTTAAGTGCTTGGAGTAATCCTTTCATTGACGGTTCCCAACAATCGAGCTTTAATGGGTTCCCCTCGTTGTGTGGTCTAATGCGGCCCAATGCTTTTTTAAATTCTTCAGGATCTCTAGTCACTACTCTATCATGAACACCTGAAAAAATAAAAGGAATGACTTTCCAAGACCAAGTTATAATGACTGAAAAAGCGTTTCGTGCTGTAATAAATTTTTGTGTTTGTATTTAATTCGTTTTAATGTTAAGGGTAGATTTTGGTCTCTGGTGTACAGATTTATGTTTACACTTGCGTCCTAGATAACGTTTCGTGTATTGACTTATTGTATGTTGAAACTTTCTGTATTATAATTGTTCTTTTAAATATATTATTTTGTTTAAAACACTTTAAACAACTGCAAGGAGTACCGATCAACTTGACGTTCGTGACGACACTCGTCAATTTGAAAAGTTGCCAAGTTGTATTCAGTATCAAGGAACCTGTGGCAGCATCTTAAACGCCACATACGAACTACGCATCTCACTGACGTCACGTAAAATCCTGCATCGCGCAAGCAGCATTTACCGCACGACCAGCATATATACAACGTCCCGATATCAATCGTCGGGCAGTTGCCTACAAGACAAGACACCCGTCTGGTCGGAAGTTCCTCCCTTTTCTATTGAGGATGACTGGGCTTTACACCCTGTTCCTCATACCTCTATAAATGGAATAAACCTCTGAATTCTTGTATGAACTTAGTCCTTTTTTAGGGTTCCGTATCCAAATGGCAAAAACGAAACCCTTATAATTTTGTCATGTTCGTCTGTCCGGTTGACACTCAGCTAGTTTACTTGGAGATTATTGGCACTACATCTATGAAAATTAAAAATGAGGTGTAATTTGTGCTAATTATCCTAAAAATGGTATAGTAAAATTACGAAAAACAAAAGAATTGGGGTGGCTCTCCGCATACATGTAACCGAGGGATGAAAAAAATATATTTAATTCCCATATCTAAAAAGATGACAACGTTTCTAAGTGACTTTTATATTTAAGTCAATAGTTTTTGAGACATGGGATATTTTCGGATACCTACTTTAGTTTTTCATAATTTTTACGAAAAATACTATGAAAAACAAACTTATTTATCCGGTCGATAAAATCAATGCTGTTTATGCGTAAATATTCATCCTAACTACGGAACCCTTTTTGTGGGAATGCGCTTCTTATTTAAACATGTACCGCCTCAAATAAAAAACGTAAAAACTTTTTACAAAGTCGGTGTTTTTGGTTTTGAGTTTTCGTTTTTTGCCACCGACTTCCGAAATTAAAGTTATTTTTCACTTTGTAGTGTTTTTTTTTGGAAGTCGGTTGTTTTTTTTTGTAAAAAGTTTTTATTTTTCACTTTTTAGTTGTGGTACCTACCTACCCCACACAAATTCGAAAACCACTACCTGCTATGTAAATAACAGTGACAGGAAGTTATCATCACATCATCGACATAAACTAAGTAGGAAAAATACGTATTATTGAAGCTAACTCAAAAACTATCCAAGAAAAGTTAATACAATTTATATGGGACCATACCATTTCATACAAATAAAGAATTTTCAAAATCGGCCCACAATTGACGGAGAAACAGGGGGACATAAAAAAAACCTCCTCATTTTTGGAAGTCGGTTAAAAAGGAGTAAACAAATTATTATTCACAAGAATAACATATATCGTCCTAACGACTGTATCCTCAAAATCTTTTCGCAGTCCAATAAGATACAAAGACCGAAACACATTACCTGGATCGTTAAATGTTACCAGCACCATGTTGTCGATTAGACTGGACTTTTCATGTTTAACAATGCGAGTAATTTGGTCCACACTATTTCTAACTTGATCTATATCGTCACCCATAGAGCCTGTATCATCTATGAGAAAGGTTAAACTGCCATTCCCCTTACATGATACCTTGAATATAGTATTCGCGAGTATTAGCAACACTACTTGCGGATATATCCGCCCCCACATTTTGGATGCTAATAAATATTTTAGTATTCCGAAATAATACTTTACTGTTCCCTACGAACGCACAATAAACACTGTTAAAATTTTATAAATTGTTGGTCAATTTATATTAAATCGATTATCACCGTTATCATGCTGGCAAAAAAATAATTGCCTACTTATTTTCGGTACAGGTTTTTCCGTTATTCTTATTTAGTATTATCTCCGATGACCTAATTATTTTTACACAATTGACTGTTTCCTTAAGTCTTCATAACCTATAGACTTTATTATTTAAATAATTTTGATGAAAGTATGCGGGCAGGGTAATTTTTTATGTATTATAACTATCATTTAGGGGAATTTTCGGCCTTTCCCATACTCATTCCTTATTTACCCTCTATGGGGTGGAAGTTTTGAAAATCCTGAAACGCTTCATGTTTAAACCTAACCAAATATTAATTTTACTGGTTTTATTAGGGTTCCGTCCAGAACTACCTTAAATCATTAAGTTCGGCTCCAGTGTTAAATTTTCTCCGGTGTCTGTGGTCTGATAATAAAAGTTTATTATTATTATAAATGATAAATGATTTTTATTTCTGTAAATAGGTTGTACAAAACACTTTTACAAGTCAAACATATTATTTTTAAACTAGATGAGGTCGGCGTTTCCTATCTGACTACTCCGAGAAGAAAGGCCGAAACAAACTCAGAGGTCACAGTCTCTTTTAAAGTCCAGACATAATCTTGGTCAGATCATGTGAAGATTATGTAGATTGGTGTCTAAAAATGGTCTTTTGAGGAAAGAACCACACAGATTGAGTGGACCTGTCCAGTCAGTGCACGCATTTGTCAGTGACCGTGCTGCTCAACTCAGAATTTAAGGAGCTCAACGATTCGACGAACAATACCAAAGAAAGGACATTTGGGTAGGCCGCATAAATTACTCAAGCTGCCCGACCATGATAAAACTAAATGAGAAAATAAAATAAAAAGGAATGATCCACATAGTCTTCACATAACATTATTACAGTCCTCTTCAATTAGAAGTATTTAACGCCTACGGAATTAATTCACAAAAAACAATATACTTATTTAACCTACAGCAACTGTATAATTATGTATCACACATGCATGACTATTCGGAAGATTCTAACGTACGACATACCAAACACGAATATCTCATTACAAAACAGAACAATCATAGATAACATAACACACCTATTTTTTTATTGCGTTGACTTAAAATCTTGACCTCAAGGGAAAAACAAAACCCATTAGAATCACTCGTGTGTTTGTCTGTCTGTCACAGCCAAATTGTTCCGAATCGTAAATAAATGAATTTTGAATATGAGAGTCACTTTTAGGAGGCATATAAGAAAAAAAACTGTAGCGTGTTGCATATCAAATGAAATGGCCTGTTGCGAGGATCTCATTTTTTTAAATAATTTTCAATAAATATATTTAAGAAAATTGATAATAATTTACCATTCTACTTATCTACTACTCCGAAACTACTGAGCCTAGAATTATGAAAAAAATACAGATAATGGTTCTTTACTCACAGATTACAGGAAAACCTATAAAAAGTATATCATCTTAAAATGACATGGTAAATCTCTGAATATTGTGCATACAAAAATACATTTGCAGTTGACATGTATTGGATTATTTAGGTTAGTTAATTCATTTACAAAATTAGTAAAAAGGGTTGTAATTATGTTAAATTTGTGAAATATAGTCGTACCTATTAGTACATTCAGTGTTTTTTGTCGCGTAAACTTCTCATAAAAAGGATATTAAACTGGCTGTCGTCAACTCAACCAACCCAAGGCTGACATAAAAACTACCTGGCAAATAATAAATAATGAAACAGGTAGGAAAAAACAGCGAAATACTGAATTTAATTTAGAGACTGCTCATGGCCCTACTCTGATCTAGAAATAGCTTAGGAATTTGAAAACTTTTTGCTAATATGCTCCTTAAAACAAAACCTCTTAAAAAAAATCACCTGTTGTACAAATTACAGTTCAATACTTACATGTTCAAAATGTACCTAACTATGGATCAGGAGATTTTAATATAATAAAAATGTTTTTGGATTTTGAAGTTCTTTAACGCGACTTCCGGTAGTAATAAACTGGTAGAAATCGTCACGTAAAAACAAAATGTTATGCCCGAAAAAGTCAGTTTCAAGTGTCAAAATTTTTGTTTTTTAATGCAAGGTATCTAGTATAGGTACGTTTTTAGCAAACGAAAAACTTGAAACCGTATTTGATGGCTAATACTATAATATACAGCGAACGGAACTTCGTTCCAACCGGTGTCCAACGATATGTCCCGACTTTTTTTGACGTGGCGTATACGTCTTTAAATTTGCTTCCATAGTGGGAGGCAATTCAAAAAACTGATGATAACAAAATCGTGGGATACAGTGTGATGCTGCAGCTATATATTATCTTGTGGCGGCATCTACACCGCCACATGCGAACTACGCATCAAAGACTTGACGTCACACAACATCCTGACGTCACTCAAATCCTGCATCGCGCAATTAGAGTTTACCGCGCGGTGGACATATATACAAAAGCTCACGACTTCAACCTCTGGGCAATTGCCCGCCAGACATGACACCCGTCTGGTTGGAGGATCCTCCCTTTTCTATGGGGGATGAGTGAACTTTACACCCTGTTCCTCATACCCCGAAAATGGGCCATTTTCGGGGTATGAGGGTATCATCTAGATTAAACATTTTATTACACCACTTGATAGCTAAAGGATAAAGAAAATATAACTCGTAACATACACGTAAACACACGGCCGTGTCCACGTCACAGCAACACCATTTTTTATCACTGTCTGGTTTTCTCTCTGCTCTAAGTTATTAACATAGTTCCTGTGAAAAACGAAGAATGAGAAATAAAGTACCTACAAAGTTTAATTCTCCAACTCCCCACCCCCATAGTTATTTGAGATCTATTTACAAACCGAGTCCCTACTTACATACATTGCTTAATAATAATAGCTATTTCTCACTGCACACTCATAATTACACCCATTCACACTCTCCATATACACGTGGGTGTGCAATCACATCCAATCACATACATTCACACACACTCTCCTACATTCTTGAGTGCACTCCATTCTCCTCCTTTTTACCATAAATCTATGTTTACGAAAAATACATAATAATACAAGCAAGATACATATACTTAAGTATGATATTATATAAACACAAACAGAGCCAACTGACACACTTCACAAGTCTTGTTTATTTATTAGATACCTTATTTATTTATTTTATTTTATTTGGGACAAAAAACAGTTATACATTACAGCATTTACAAAAAGTAGTTATATTACAGTCGAAAAAACGTATAACCCACACTATTGTCCACGAAATGATATTGGAGTAAGAAAACGAACGCATGCTAAAGGAAAATAAAAAAAGTGGTACATATTTAGAGAAATAAAAAAATAAAAAACTATATACCGACGAATGGATGGAAACGGATAATAAGACCATCCGACTTATAGGCGACTTGTAAGAGATTGAGAAACCAATCTTTTAAATTTAGATTGCTTATAGCTGATCACTGCCTCTTAAGATACAGGTAAACCTAGTTTAAGAGGCAGGGCTCACCCAATTCATGACCAGACCTTGTGGTTACAGCATAATTATATCTTTACTCTTAAGCCAATCAGTTGTAATCCAACTTTTACCTAATTTTAACCTAATTTTAACATTTACATATGTATTTTCTCGTCTGTAACTTAGTTGAAAATAAATTATTATTAAAAATTATTATTTTTAGATCATACAAAACGATTATTGCCTAAGTTATACCATATTGTTTATTTATTTATTTATTTGGATCTCCAACAAAGATTACACCTTACATGCTAAAAATAAAACATAAAAAGATACAAATCCTTGTGCATCTTCAATTATAGGAGACCACAGCTTGCATTAAGATATCAAACAATCAATTATTAATATGGAAATAAAGTATACAATTTAAAGTAAAAATAACAAGAATCAAAATTATAAAAAAAAACTAGGTACTTTATATATTGAGTTGAACAGTAGGGAGTTGAACAGTAGGGAGGAAGGTCAACACTTACTCAATATTAAGTTTTGCGTGTAACAGCAACTTAAATTTACTTAGGCTATTGGAGAAAATGTCTATATCGTCGGAAGAACATGACAGTGAGTTGTATTGATTGGTCATCCTAACAATCGGCGAGTGTTTACCTAGATTTGTTCTGTGTTGAGGGGCTTTCAGTAAAGGGCCGGGATAGCGAGGAATACGGGAAGGGACGTTAATGCGTAATTTGCCAAGAAGATCTGGACAGTCAATGCCATTATTGAATAATTTATACAGGAACAACATGTCGGAGATAGTGCGGCGAGATTTTAAATCTTTGAGTTTGAAGTGATTTAGTCTATGTTCGTAAGATCTACAATTTCTTACTTTAAACCTAAACGCTAGATGACGGACAAGTCTCTTTTGAACCACGAACGTGTTGATTCACGAACCCTGCTTATTTGGGTACCTACCGGGAACGATGATTTAGCAAGTCCATTTTAACTCAACACTTGTTAAAAAACTAGGTAATAATTCTTATTGTACAATTGGTTGTTTTCCATAACAAAATATTTATTAATATAGGTACTAATAAACTACAAAACAGGATATAAAACATACATAACAGGATATAAAATTAATGAGGTACATAGTGATATTAGGTTATCATATATAAGGATAGGCTGTATGACTAGTTACTTTTATATTTTTATTTAATTAAATAGGTACATATTGTTTTAGGTGATTATGGGTTCTTATTAAATTTAAATTAAGCTAGTAATGGACTGTATTTAGGTATAATGCAAAAAAAATCGGGAACAGGGAAAAATTACGCCCGCGGTACCGTGTTCGCGCGTGGACATGCTCCCGGTCTAAGCGGAGGCTTCAAAAAAGTGTTAGCGGGCAGATGTTATTTGAAATTTAATAGTAGGTACCCTTTTTTACAAAGTTTGGTTTTAATACAAATTTTAAATCGTTTAATGGGTAACTTTCGAGTTTATCATGTACCGTATACTGTATATAATCAACAAATACTAAAAACGCCCATTGATTAAATAATCACCCATATTCAAATATGGGTGATTTTCTGCAACTGCAAAAATAACTTTGTAATTCATAGTATCATTATGAAATACAAATTTATCTTTGCGATTTTTTATATTACGATGCAAAATATTCATTGTTTAGTATGTTCATTTATTTGCTAAATATTGTACCGTGTTGCGGAACCCTTCGTGTGCGTGTTCAACTCGAACTTGGCCGGTTTTTTAATCTCATCAAAGAGACTTCATGCCTTTTTTTTTTTTTTCGCCTCCGTGAGGGCACGGCGGTTATCCGCCCAAGCTGGGCAGACGTCCACCGTATGCTCCACCGTGTCCTCCGGGCGATCCACACAGTGGTGACACCCGGGCGTTTCCTCCCGCTTTATCCTGAACAGGAACCTCCCGAAACAACCATGTCCGGTGAGGACCTGTGTCAGGCGGAAGGTGAGGACGCCGTGGCGCCTCTCTAGCCACTCCTCAAAGAGGGGACTTATCGCCACAATTGTGGCGTGCCCAGCCTTTTTATGCCTACTGTGTAAATAAATAAAATATGATTATTATTAATATAATATTTAATCAAATTATATATTTTTCACTACTGATAAATCTTATTTGCGCATTCAAAACATTATATTGTGTTTATAATATTTTTTATATAGGCTGTTTAGCGGTTTTGCCAGTGCCTTTATTAACACCTGCGCGCGCATCGCTAGCGCGGCGCGCGGAAAAATCAAAACCAGCGTGCCATTTTCTATTAGCGAAGCAAAGCGTCTCGGCTTCACGTCTGGCAAAATTTGCTTTCCTCTGTCAGTTTGTTGGTACTCCTCTCCAGGTCGTATTTTATAACCGATCTGGATGAAACTTGGTATACAGGTTCTACGACATTATATTTATTTATTTATATATATGTACTTTATTGTACACCAGATTATACATTACATAAAGAAAAATTAATATACTACAAAATATACAATGGGCGGCCTTATCGCTTACTGCGATCTCTTCCAGGCAACGTTGGAATGGACAGTGATTTTCTGGAAATAAAATGGTGCTGTCTTTGGTGCAAATAAATGGCGAAATATTTGCGTAAACCGTATATAAACCTTATACAAAAATTATGAAGCAGCTCAAGTATTCAACCATTGGATTCGGCCCTTTAACTACTGGGTAGAGATTGATGGAGCACCTGGCACCACCTTTTTATCACAAACTAGAGAAGCTCACTAGATGTCGCTACCATGCACCGCTAGATCGCGCTGTCGTTGTCGCTCGCCAAATGGTTAGGTCCCATCGAACATTTTATGTGACTGAGTTTTGTTAGGTGTAACCGTGTAAGTAGCTTCAAAATAAAGTGTCGTGTTTAACAGATAGTAGTTGGTTAGTTGTGGGTTAGTTTATTTCTGTTTAATTATCGTTTTGCCACTTGCCATGAATAAATTAATTGTTGCAAAAACGTTTGTGCTCGCGAAGTCTAGGTACTGTTCGCAGAACTACTAGTATTATCCATAGACCTCTCAAAAGCGTTTGACTGCGTGAACCAGAATACTTCTGAATTGCACCACTACGGAATTCGCGGACAAGCTGCTGATCTTGTTCTGCCTTATCTATAAAACAGGCAGCAAAAACTAAACGTTAATGACGTCCTCGGGGTCTCTAGTTAAGATGAGCGTGTCTCAATGTTCAATTCCTGGCCTTTTTCTATTTCTAGTTTTCGAAAGTTTAAAACCCACGTCATACATTACAAAATCAAGGACTACGTTAAAGACAAGGATTTTAAGTAATAATTCCTTCTGCAAATGTGACTTCCCTGGTATCTCATTAACGACACAATTATTGTGTAGATATCTTTTCACTGTTTCCAAATTACTGCTTGCTAGCATGGTTGCTTGCTTGCTTGCATGCATGAATGCGGCGGAGAAGAAGAAACGATAGATGTTTGGTGTTAATTAGTTTTTGAGTTGTTGAGGTGGTCTCATATGCAAAGCACCATCTTTTTTAAGAGATAATTAGGGACCATTCTTTCAAACTCCCGTTGAAATAAAACAAACATGTGTAATTGGTAATATTTTATTGAATACTTATACATACCATTCATAATATTTGAAGGTGTACAAAGTATTACATGATGAAATTGCTAGGGTATTTGTAAAACTGAGCTTATTTGTAATGTAGGTTAAAATGATTTATGATATCTTTCTGAATTTGTGTATAATCTGGTGGGGTGTAAATATATATTAATTTTTCTATATGTATAGTACCTGGTTAGCTAAAAACTGTCTAGGTACTTTTTTCTACTTTAGACAGTACAGCGACCAAGGATTCTAAAAAAAAAAAAAAAAAAATTTGCAGCACAAACATTAAAAATCCCTTTTTGTCTCTACAAAAGACCAAAGATAAATTAATTTATTGTGTTTATATTAGGTACAAGAGTAACCTAGTACAGAAATAAAAACATTTTCCAGTTCTGTTCTTAATTGAACATGAACAGACATGGAGAACGGTTTTTTTTATAGGTAATGTCTACACAAGCAAAATGAATAACTTACCTCCAATGTCGGTAGCATGAATATCAAACGATTTAAAGAAGTCTGGCAGTGAGCAGCAGTAAGTATACTTGTCGCTGCTGATAAACCAATATTCATATTGGTCACAAATGGGTTTGCATTTGATGTCCTTTTCTACTGGTTTAGGATCGTTAACATGGACTATAGCCATGGCCTCATCGTCATCGAACCTTACCACCTGCAATTAAATTTGTTTGAGCATGATAGCCGATTTCAACGTGTGAGGAATTTATGGTAGTACTTAACTTAAAATTAAACATCATCATTACACTTGTAATCCTCGAAGGGTTAGGCAGAGATGTACCTATAGTACACCCATTTCGCTAAGCAGCAAGATCGAGTTTAATGTCACGAAAAATATGAAACGTGAAACTACATTCATTTTTTAAATGGTACTGGTTGTCTCGAGAGCCACAACAGTGCAAATAAAAAAGAGATCAGTGAATTTGAAGCTAAGCAACATGAATGATCACTTAGTAGGATTACCTAATATGTACTTACTTTTAAAATGGCTTCATCTACTAAATGACAAAAGAATTTTCAAAATCGGTCCCCAATTAACGAAAATTACGATGAAAAATACATAGAATCTCCTTCTTTTTTGAATTCGGTTAAAAAGTAGCAGTAGGGGATGATTCCTGGGGACCTTAGACAGTCGATAGTAATTAATTGTCTCATTAGTCGACGCTCACACTCAATACTCATTAATATAGTATTTATTGTATTTCACAATGTGAACGTAGGTGGTAACTAAAATTATTGCAGCAAGATCCTCCGCTGTGTTGCTGACAGATTATAGACAGATTGGTAGATGTAAACTAGTGATGAAACTGATTGTGGTTTGGTCAGATACCGGATACTGGATATCCGGCCATCGTATAAGCCAAACAGCCGCCCTTACAGCTTGGTTAGAACCCGCGGAGGTGAGGCCCGAACAATCGGTCAGATTCGCATAATTTTGGTCATCGTCGACAAGCGAGAAAGTGACATGTTGATTGGTAAGTGCTTGAATATTTGATTTCTAGTAAATTGCAGTATAATTTACTACTATTACTTACTTATATACTTAACCTATCATAACATCACGCCTGTAATCCTGGACGGGTTAGGCAGAGGTGTATCTATAGTACCTACTTCCATATTTTGGCAGTTACTTTTAAGTCCTATGTAATAGGGGGCGAGCCTACTGCCATCAACCGGGTACACTCCGGGCTGCTACTGAGAAATTCCAGATGGAAAAACCCAATAACACTTTGCTCGACTTGGAAATCGAACCCAAGGGCCTCGTGCTCAGCATTACTTTCGGCCACTAGACTAACGACGAAGCAGTTTATTATACAATGTGTTACAAAAAACCCGTCCGATCCGCAAAAGACACATAAGTACTGCAATAACATTACTAAAAAGTAATAAAAAAACTTATTAATATTGAAAATAAAAAAGTTATTGCTATTTAAAATTCACGTTTTTAGTATCAAAATTATCCCAATTCCATTAAAAATTCGTAAATTTTCCACAGGGGCCTTAAATTATGACTTTTAGACACCCGCTAAATGACGGCCGCACGCGCACCATGTAGGTAATAACCCGGTAAGATTAAAATAAAAAACAGAAACTTACCACATAAATAGACTCTTAGTATGAATCTTAACAACTCCCTAACGGATCGGACAGGTTACAGTTACTCGCTGTATACGTTTGTGACTATCTGTAGAAAAGTTGGTAGGAAGGTTTATCTCCTCTCAATCAGAGCACCTGCCATCTTATCTCTTCACCATCCTTGGTTGCCTGGTAGAGAATGCCTAAGGCATTATGTCCACCTTTGTAGGTACCTAATTGTGTGCGAGAAGTTTAAATACAAAATAACCGTAGGTGTATGCTCACAAACAGGAAAGGTACAAAAAATAACGATCTTAATGCGCAGAGAATTATTTTCATAATAATAAATAATATCTATTGTAATTTAAAATAAATATTCTTGCTCAAATGAGGAAATTAACAGCAATTAGGTACTACCAATACCACGGACCCATTTACTTTACCGATATAAATTCGGATTTATATTTCAGTAGAATACAATACCTAATCTGTATTTACTTCATGGGGTATTATTTTAATTACTGCAAAACTCACTGAAAAAGAAACGGTGATAGAGATAACGGTGCCAAAGGAAGATCCGATTTAATTTTTAATTACTTCATTCTTTGTTCTAATAAAAATATAGTATAATAACAGTGTTTATTGATTTAGAAAAATCCCCTATACATGAATCGTAATTATAATTAAAGCCGGATGGCCACATTTGTGCACATAAAGAAAAATAAGCTTTTCTGAAAAACTTGACTTCCAAGATTTTTTTTTTTTTTCCTAGTTCTTAATGCCTATTATAATACTGAAAATTTACTTAAGTCCGTACGAGAAAATCAAAAAATTCAGGTCTGCAAGGGTTAAAATAAAACAATCTTGTCATTGATTTTATTTTTATTGAATACTATTCATAGGATTTGAATGTGTACAAAGTTTCCACGTATTTTAGAATGTTATTTTAAATATGATGTCGATAACTCACTCAGACCAAATAAAAAACCAAGTCATAGCGCTCCGAACGACACCGTGAAGCATGCAAAAACTACACCTCCGCTGGATGCATATACCGCTTCCACGCTTACATTTACAACGAATTTACAACCAAACTACACCTCGCTAAAGTAAGTGCACCTAGATGTTTACGAAATCGGCCTAACGTCACTTTTGACAGCGTTGTGTCTTGGTTCTTTATTTAGTCTGAGGTCGATAAGTGATTAGTGCTCTGAAATTAGGTTCATGTATTTTAGTTAAATACTGCTTGTAGGTGTGTAAATAAATCCTCTTTGAAACTCGGGAAGGAAGTATCCAATAACTAATTTAATCAGACTTGTTTTTCATTTCTTCCAGTGCCGCATCCAATGATTCTAGAAAAGAAATCGGTTATTAATAAAACCATTAAGTACAAATTAAACATTGTGGACTGTTGCGATTTAAACTACTAGAGATTTTAATTTAGGTACTGTGCTTGCTGTTTAGACAACAATGCCTAGGCGAGAAC
This sequence comes from Agrochola circellaris, assembly GCA_914767755.1. Lineage (NCBI taxonomy): Eukaryota > Metazoa > Arthropoda > Insecta > Lepidoptera > Noctuidae > Agrochola > Agrochola circellaris. The sequence continues at coordinate 10,607,957 of OU611843.1, forward strand.
CATTACTACCATAGACGTGAGAACAATCAACATTGTACTGCAACTTCCACTAAGAAATACTACCTGCTAGATGTTTTATTTCTGTTGTTTGGTGTACTTAGATATTTTAGGCCTTCTTCAAAACTTATCAGGATTACAGCCTACTAATCCAAATAAGTTGTATAACTTTTCAACGGATTTTCGTGTGCTTCAAGTGTGAGAAACCAGGACATATCGGAACCCGGTGCACGAATAGTGGCAGCCAATCGGATGGTGGAGCACGTGTTGCAAGCAGTGAACGGCGAAAAACTACCCTCAGGCATGTTAGAACAAAACGTGAACTGTATTGTTTTGTTTACGATTCTAGTCCTGAATGTTCATTAGTAAAGGAGAGTTGTGCAGCCAAATTAAGTTGCAAACGAGTTAATAACGTTGTTGCATTGACTGGTATTGGTCAAACACGTTTATTCAGCAAAGAACAAATTTTTTATAGCGTAACGATTAGCGAACACCAAGTTGAGGTTTTGTGTCTTGTTTGTTTTGATTTTGTGATGTGCTTTGCGACACTTATTTGCAAAGTAACATTATGGTAGGACACCGATGAACACTGAAGTCGACATTGATGAACTTCGCGAGATTGCGTCAGAGAATATTAAACGTAGAGAGGTGAATATGACAATGCTCCTCGATTTGATAGGACAAAGGCAGCTGTACCAAAATTTTCGATATACCTTAAGGTAGCGGAAGTTTTAAATGGCGATCGCTATACGTTAAAAGCTTTAAATCTTAACCGTATTTACAAATACGCTTACGATAGGTTAAAAATGATGCCAGTAAGTCATATACTAGTCGAAGAAGATGGTGATCACAGTGGTGGGGAGCAACCCGCCAGCGAGGACGCAACCAAAATAAAAAACTTGCCTCCAATGTCGATGTTGTGAATATTAAACGCTTCGAAGAATCCCGGCAGCGAGCAGCAGTAAGTATACTCGTCGTTGAATTCAAGCCAATCCTGAAGTTCGGTACAAGGGTCCTGGCATTTGATGTCCTTCTTTGTTGGTGAAGGATCGTTAACGTGGACTATGGCTACTGCATCCTTGCCGTTGTACCACACCACCTGTAATTTAATTTGATTGATAATGATAGCCGACCTCAACATGATGTGAGGAAAATCATCTTGTGCTTAGCATTCTCCCAACTATAACCCGTTAGAATTAACCAGTCACCTCGCTGGAATGTGATTCCTCTCCCGCTTCCCCGCAGGCGTTCGCTTTGTGCCTTCAGTAGCGATAGCATAATATGATGTGACGTCTCAACGCTAGGTGCCTAGTTAAGTCGCAAGCCTTATGTCTTAGGATCGGCTCCCAGTCTAACGGGATGCAGCTGAATACATCGAGTGACTACCTATCTGACCACTACTACCCAGTTACTGAAACTACTACTTTAACACCCCTTGGTACGACTGTTTGTCAGATTTTCGGGCTTCAGACTACCCGTGACGACTGTCACAAGATCTATGAACGATAACTGGGATCGATGGCTTAGTGTGCTTTCCGAGGCACGGAGGGGTCTCGGTATTAAATGGATGGCCACTCATCCATCCATCCATACATCCATTGTCCATTCATCTATAAATCCGACCGTAGCAAGCGTAGCTTATTCTAGATCGATTGACCCCTACCGTACGGCTGTTAGTGAGCCACTTGAACATCGTGATTTATAGACCTCATCCATCGGTTTCTATCAGGTGAGATCTAGATCAGAGGGGCAGGCTTATTTAGCAATGAAAATAAAAAAGTTTTTTTTTTATTGTAGCCAGTGGGGTTATTGTCCACCAACCATATGGTGATACTAGCAGCGCCCCTCGGTTTCACCGGCATAAGTCTCGATTCCGTGAGAATATCAGGATAAAAAGTATCCTATGTGTTAATCCAGGTTATCAACTAAATTTCATCCAATCCGTTCAGTAGTGCACGTCTTTCTACATTGTTCTCACATGTCACATGTATAAGTTCAACATGAATGATGTAACCAATATTTTGTAAGAATATTTTGATTTAAAAGAGTGTCCGTGGAGTTTCTTGCCCGTTCTTCTCCATAGGAACTTACTACGCTTTGGAATGGGCAACTAGCTTCATCTTTCTGACTGACCGACCCCTTGACAATTCAAAAGTGCCTGTAATTGGTTTATTTGAAATAAATGCTTTGAGTTTGAGTTTTGCGTCAAAGAATAACAAACATCCATCAATTCATCCATCCTCACAAACTTTCGCGTTTATAATATTAGTAGGATTGGTAAGCAGAATCAGATATATGTACCTTCCATAAATATCGTGGTATAATAGCTCCATTTATCTCTTGAAAAGTGTGGGTGCCAGACCAGGTAATGATTTCTTCGTAGTTTGGCAGCATGGATATGACTTTGTTATTAACTGTTTCCCATGTCGGCTGAAAGAATACAAACAAGGGAACTGCTTAAAATAATTTTTTGACTTCAACTAGAAATATTTAAGAAAGTATTTCAGTATTTTTTTTAATTCACTAAAATATTTTTTTATTATTTAATATTATGAAACCGAGTATTCTAATGTCATAAATAGTGCTTACCTTTGAAGTACCAGGGAGCCAGACCGGTACTACATTCAGGGGATCGATGAACGTGCTCCTCTTAGCAGGGCCATCATTAAAGTCTTTTGCATTCACCAGCTGGGATTTACTATAACAACAAGACGATGTTGTGTCGTTACAAGTAAATCCTCTCTCAGTGTTTTTGATGCCTATTCCTGGGTATGTGTACCAGTTGTAGCCGGGGTACAGACCGTTGTTGTTTTTTTCAGTCATTATGATGCGTGTGTATAAGGGCATATTTTTTTCAGTGTCGAAACAGACTTCGTAAGCCTCTAAGAAACCAGAGACGTTGTAGCCCACTCTTATTAATTCGGAGGTTTCCGTTGAGCATTTCACTTTCTTTCTGATAACGGAGGGTTGAATGCTGTTGGTGCACTGTAGTTCTGAAAGCTTATAAGTATTGCCTTCTACTAAGAACGAGTTTTCTTTATAACAAAATGCCTGTAATATGCTCTTGTTAGGGAACTTTTTGAATGTGTTTGACGTCTCTTTTTGGCTAGGGCAAGACAATGTTATTTGTTCCTTTTGTTGCACTATTGTATAATGGTCCGTGGTTTCCAATTTGTGCCAAAATCCTTTGTCATTTAGTATGAGCGGCATATATTGCGCATCTCTCAAGTTCCTAGTTATCAAACATGCTGTAACAAAAGTATGCAATTTTGTAAATATTTTTTGATAATAATGTAGGTAGATATAGTTATTTATACCTGCAGTGCTATTCTGTAACCATCTCACCTTGAAAACTTAGGTGAAGTGAGCGTGGAGTGAGCTGTCATTCCACAGGGATTGACACTATTGACAGCTCACTTCACCCAAGTTTTCACGGTGAGATGTTTACAGAATTGCATGGCAGTACAAAGAGCAGTATTCAGCGTTGAGTCTCAACCGCTAATAAACACAAATATTGAAACTTGCCTGAAGACGTGACGTCAAATCTCCTCTCTACTGATCCATGTACGTTGCTAACGTTGCAGGTATAGTGACCGAGGCCTGCTGAGTTGAAATCGGTAAACACTTTACCATTAAATGTCCATTCAACCTGAAAGTAACCATTAGTAATAAGTCAAGTGCCGTGCAAAAAAATTGTAGCCCCATAGAATGTTCATGTACGGTAAACTTGTAGAGTACCACGTGTTGCAAAGCCCTTCGAGTAAAAAATGAATATTTTACTAGAACAAAATATGCACATTTTTCTCTTTAACCTTTATTTTAAAATGGATTATATTTTGTGGCTACATGCTCTTATCATTTTTAATCCATAGCGTTTTAATAACCATGTGCAATGTAAACTTACGTCTGGCTTCGGTTTCGCGTTCGATTGAAAGTCACAATTTTGTGTAATATCTGATATAACTCCTCGCCAGTCGTCAAGAGAAATGCCGGGTAAAAACTCCGGCGCAATACCGACGTCCACCACGTACGTGTGTGTATGTGTGTTTCCATGCTTGTCGCTCACACGACACGTATAGCTGCCGTCGTCGAGGTATGAAGCATTTACTATTTGTCTGTATGGTTTTGTGATGTTTTCATTCAGCGTCTGTGTTAGCAGAAACTTATTTTAGTCGAACAAAAACATATACTTATTAAGTAATAATTAGGTAAGGGTTATATTCTTTGTTACTGGATAAATTCTCATTTTCAATTTAAAAGAGTTTTTTTTTTTAATATAAAAAGCCCGACCAAGTGCGTGTCGAACCACGCACAATGACAATTTCCGTAGTCGGGATGAATTTATCCCAAGAACAAACTTATCTTTTTAGTTGAAATGAAAATGTTCTCCCATACATTGATATACGTCACAGTACATTCTCGAACTGCAAATGTAAGTTAATAATCGCAAAAAAAAAATGTGATAAACGAGAACAACCGGGTGGTTTTAGTTCTTGAATTAGAAACAGCATCCTGCCACGATACCCAGTGACGTCTGTAGACTCGTACTTACAATTGTTGGCATCGTCGTCGTCGAGGAATAATAATCGTTGCTCGACGGGGTTGTAGTCTCTGATGATTTGAGTTCCGGCGCCGATGTGGTGGTTCTCAGCAAAGAGTTCGTGGATCGTCGGTTTGGGGTTACCTTTAACATTGATGTGTGTGTTATTAAATAAATACGATTATTTTACTACACATATGAGACATATTTGTTTAGCTGACTCTATAGTCAAAACACACAAACTACAATTTTAAACATTAGCTTAAGTACTTACATTAAGCAACGAGAAAAGTAAACTAGTAACGAACAATTTGTCTTCAAATCTACTTTATTAATATTATTTGATGTTGTATAATATTTTATTTTCGATCCTTTAAAAATATGTTTTTAAAATTTAACCAAAATTGTAGTTCTCCTGCACTGTCATACTATAAGTGAAGGAGGACACCTACTTAAGGGGGATGCGGTAAGGTAGCCCGCGAGATTCATATTTTCTTTAGTTTTTTGCATTTTGCAGGTCAGTGTCAGTGTTTATTAAAATATGATTCGCAACCGTAAAAAATATGGTTTTACATAATTATAATCATTACAATCAGCAATACAACTTCATAAGTTAGCATAATTGTCAAATGTCATGATTTCATGAAATAGTCATTCATCGGGATTACATTAACTTAGAAAGTTGTATTGATGATTTTTATGATTATAATTCTATAAATAAATATTTGATACGAACGCGAATCATATTTAAATCAACATAGAACATGATACAGACCTGCAAATTGCAAAAAATCGTAAGAAAATTTGAATTTCGCGGGCTAACTTGACGCTTTCGCCTTAATATCTGAAGGCAACTATATTCCCGTAACTACAGTTCGATTTTTAATCTATAAATATTTATAATAATAATTTGACATTTCAAATGATTGTTGTTTGTTTTTTCAATTTGGAGGTTGACATTTGGACCTGTCAAATTAGTGTACGGGATTTAAAAACGAACTTTAATAACGTTCAAATTCAAGTCGCAATACGCTAGTTTTAAATAATACATATTATTATGGTCGCAATCTCATCTCAGGGACCTCCTCTCAATATTAAAAAAAAAAAACAAAAATATGTGAAAATTAACGGTATTTTTGACAGATTAGAATGCGAACGTTTTTAAAAATACGGAAATTGCCCCTCAGATATTGCCAATTATTTTGGTGTCATGTAGGCACTGTAAGGTTTTATGCGAGCAACCTTATATTGTATAGGCTGCACAGTATGAAAAATGACCTTAAAAGCGGTCATCCTCTTTTTATTTGTTTAATGGACACTAAAAACTATTTCAATTGTCAGAGTAGAACTCTCGAAGTGCAGATGTACTTAGAAACGAAGTTACGGCGACTTTTAGTTTTCCATAGAATTTCGAACAAATCCAAAATTATGGATTTAAAAAAAAAAAAAAAAAAAAACCACTACTATAGCCACATTGCAATGATTTTTTGGCACATATTAGACATAACAATATAAAAAAATGCTTTTAATAGAAGACGTAAATCTATTTTTTGTATTTTTTCTTATTTATTTTTTATTTACTTAATCTTAGCGAAAATGGATTTTATATTAATACGACATATTCTACAGAACCATATGTATTATTGAAAAAAATCTCGAATCTTTATCTTACAAGATTTTGTAGAAAATGCTTCTAAAGTTTCATATTTATTTCTATGGTTTTAGGGTGCTCAACTGCTTTGTGTGCGATAGAGATATCGTTGTGCATTTTACATACCTATCATATAATAGTTCAATAATCTAAAACACGTTTATTTAAAAAAATCTGTAGAATTCTTCTTCTGTTAAGAATTATCGACAGACCAGTTTATTAGCATGTGTGTTATCATAAATTTTATGTAAACTCATACTTTTTCACAAAAATTAAACAGAAAAAAATACGATTTGGTGACAGCCACAGTCCACAGTTTAAAAAAACTTAAATATCTCTGAAATCTTGCATGATTAAAATTAGATAATTATAAAATTATATTAGAATCTGTTCTTTAAACCATAAGGTTTATAGAACAGATTCTAAGGAACCTCTGGTTAAATAATAAAATCCACATTCGTAAAGAATTAAGAGAAAAAAATAAATTAAGGAAATAACACTAAAAACGGCATAGTTTTGTTATTATTAGGAATAAAACTATAGGGATTGGTGGATAATATAGATAATTAATCTTTTCATAATATTAAATATAAAACAACTGTATCTACCTCTTACTTTTACATCACTGGCGTTTCTATGTTTTTTTTTTTGTTTCCATAGAAAATAATGTAAATGGCCGTAATTCTGGTTCCAAAAACATCTAGACTTCGTGAGTTCTACTCTTACAATTGAAATAGTTTGTAGTGTCCATTAACATATTGGATTGTATGATCTGTAAATAAATAAATTTGATTGATTGATTGATTAAACAAATAAAAAGAGGATGACCGCTTTTAAGGTCATTTTTCATACTGTGGGCTGTTAAGAAAACAGCCATTAAATACATTCGAACATTCTAGCAATTAATATTTAAATAAAAAAGGAATGTGATTTTTGTTTGATGACAAAATAGAAGACGACTAGCTACCGAATAGTGCGCGCATGTCTATTAAATATTGTGTTGAACTTAAAATAATTATATATAACACAATTTATAAGCATCGTCTATCATTGTTGTGTTCTTCCCTCCTCCTCCTCACATTCCCACACACACTTGTACATTAAGTGACGTCCCTTCGACGTCACAGTATGGTACAGTGTATATTTTGTCTGTTTTTGGAGATCCTAAATCAATAATATAAATCTTGACGGAAAGAATGAGAACTTAGTTAGGTACTTACGTCAAACCACATAACTGATTGAGATTCAGAACTATACGCTTCACATTTCAGTTCCCTAGTTTCACCCTCTAATAAGTATACGTTATGCTTCGTGCCGAAGGTCTTCAGGTGCTCTGCAGAAAAATAATACATAGGTACGATTTAAAAATATTTAACCTTTTCCATTCCACACGAAAACTAGACAAAAATATTTTAATTGCTTAAGGTTTATGTATATTTTTTTATTAACTAGTGATAACCGGAATTCTGAAGATCGTATTTCGAATCCTAACACTACAAACAGGGTCGTACATCACTGGCTGAACGAGTCAGTTGAAGTTGAAAGGAGCGTCACTTCCCGTTACCGCGCTTAGTTTTGACCGCGGCGATTTGGATATCAATGTTGGAGTGTAATTAGTGAAGATATTAAAGTAATCGGTAAATATTAGTTGTGCAGCCAAATGAAGTGGAAAACGAGTTAATAACGTTGTTGCTTTGACTGGTATCGGTCATTCACGTGTATTCAGTACAGAACAAATCTTATATGTAGCTTAACGATTATCGAACACCAACTTGTGTGTTTTGTTTGTTTTGGTTTTATGATGTGCCTCTCGACACTTACTTGCAAAGTAATAATTATGATACACTAATGAAGACCGACGTCGACATTGATAAAATCCGTGAGATTGCGTCAGAGAATATTAAACATCGTGGCACCCGTTTTTATTCGGAAGAAGACATAAAGGATAATTCGCGGCGAGAACTTAACTCAATTCCGTAAAAAGCGTTTAAAAAATGTTTTGATGATTGGATTATTCGTTGGCGTAAGTGTATCGTTTCTGAAGGAGCATACTTTGAAGGCCATAAAATCAATTTGGATGAATAACTAACATTTTGTGTATTATTGATCTTTTCCCGGTACTTTTTTGACAGAGTAGTATATATATTAAGAGATTTAAATATCTTGTATGTAAATAAATGTTTTGCAAAGTAACTTACTTTCAACTGCTACTTGGAACTTAGTGCTGACGGAACCAACATTGTTCTTAGCTTCACATGTGTACAATGAAGAATCATCTTCGTCCGGTTTCACAATAACTAGAGCTCCATCCTCAATGGAATACTTTCCATCTGAAATAAGCGACTTATTTATAAGTAATATGTGGATTATCCAATATTTTTTTAGTAATGTAATCTATAAATAGTTTCTTCTTTACGTGTCGAAAAAAAAATCAACCTGACAAAGTTAAACCAGATGCGGCTGAATACCAGTCTTTAACATGGAGCGACTTCCTTTCTGACCTCCTAGACCCAGTTAATGGGTAATACTATAGTGTTAAAGTCCCTTTATATCCCTCGGTAAGATTACGTTGTCAAAGTTTCGGGCTTTTGACTACCCGTAACGACTGTCAAAGATCTACGAATGATAGCCGGGACCAACGGCTTAATTCCTTAAAGCCTTCGATCCCGTCACTCTTTTTTTCGCGTCGGTTAGACTCAAATGTCTGACTAGAATTAATATAGCTAAGAATAGGATATTAGAGTTATGAGATTTTTACTGGTCGCATGCACGACCACGGTGTTCTGCGTTCGCAGGGGAGTACTATGTCTGCGATTTTCTTAAAAAATAACGAATCAATTTTGTTTATTGTTTACTCACCAGGTGTAATTTTATTGCCATTTATTTTCCAAGTAACTACTGGTTGTGGAATACCGACGACATCACAAGGGATCCTCAAAGCTAGATCTCCTTCAATCCCTTCTACCGTTGTTAATTTTGTAGTGATTCCAGGTAGAGCTAAAGATGAAAGGTTAAAAATAAAGTAGACGAAGTATTAAATCATACATAACAAGTGGTGATCTGTATTTTTTGCCTCCACCCAGGGACAAAATTGTTGGTTATGTAAGGATAAGTCTATGTAGTGTTACTTACATTCAACAATAAGCGTTGTGACATGTTCATCGCTACCGACGTTGTTCTTTGCTACACACTTGTAGCGCCCCGCGTGTTTGTTCTCCACCCTTAAAATATGCAGCACTTGGTCTGATCCGAGAGTTTGTGAATTGGAGCCGGAGTTGTCCATAAATAGCCATGTTATTGAAGGCTTTGGTTTACCTTTGACGATCCTGAAATATTATGAAATGATTGAAGAATGTCCACTTGGACATTTACAAGTGAACACTTACAAAAAGTCGCATCATATTCATTACCATCATTGCTTAAGCCCGCTTTGCCAGTGAACTTACTGGACAGGTAAGCACGAAATCAAGCCCTCAAGCGCAACCCTAATAAGATTCTTGAGTTATAGATTTTATTGGTCATCCATTGGTAGTGAATTGGTGTAGTTCTCAAGACGACATTTTTTATTCAAGTATTAAAATACTTACGTGCACTCGATACTAGCCGGCGTTCCTATTCTCACTTTCTTATTAGTAACTCCTGATACTTGTGGTGCCTCTGTAAACAATTAAGTACACGCCAAATGCCATAACTTGCAAGTTTGTGATACACCTAGATATCTTTCAGTTTTATTTGTATTTATCTAAGTAGATGAGAAACGTAAGTACTTACGATTGATGTTCGCTCTGAAAGTCGCAGTGACTGCGCCAACATCGTTCTTCGCCTCGCACGTGTACGAATTAGTGTCGCTCACCTTCGGATCTCTTATTATGAGCATTCCGTTCTCTATTGAATACCTTGCGCCTGAAACACAAGAGAACTTATGAATTAAAACATAATTCAGTTATAATCAGATCTTTGTTTTGTACGCCGCGTTTGGCGAGACATTAGCTGCAGGGCGTATATTAAAGCAGCCTAACACAACTACCACTACTTTTGTGGAAGTTTTTAAGTTCACTCAAAGTCGTGTCTGAGTAGGATAAAATATGAGTGTAAGGAACTTACTTGGATGGATGACAAGGCCGTTCAACTTCCAAGTGATGCTTGGCTTGGGCAGACCGGCTGCGACACATGGAATCCTCAGCAAAGCGTCTCCCTCAGTGCTTTCGTAGATGGTAGAAACACTTGAAACTATTTTTGGAAAATCTGTAAAAAGATTGGTAATAATATACTTAATTGTTTACAATACTTTTGTTTCTGTACTAGAAGTGCGATCACGAAGAATTACATCAGTTCGCGACGTCTCCGTACCTTGAACCTCAAGTGTTGTGATGTGTTCATTACTTCCGACTTTGTTCTTTGCAACACATTTGTAGCGCCCCGCGTGTTTGTTCTCCACCCTTGATATATGCAGCACTATGTCTGATCCGAGAATTTGTGAATTGGAGCCGGAGTTGTCCTTAAATAGCCATGTTATTGAAGGTTTTGGTTTACCTTTGACGACCCTGAAATATTATGAAATGATTGAAGAATGTCCACTTGGACATTTACAAGTGAACACTTACAAAAAGTCGCATCATATTCATTACCATCATTGCTTAAGCCCGCTTTGCCTGTGAACTTACTGGACAGGTAAGCACGAAATCAAGCCCTCAAGCGCAACCCTAATAAGATTCTTGAGTTATCGATTTTATTGGTCATCCATTGGTAGTGAATTGGTGTAGTTCTCAAGACGACATTTTTTATTCAAGTATTAAAATACTTACGTGCACTCGATACTAGCCGGCGTTCCTATTCTCACTTTCTTATTAGTGACTCCTGATACTTGTGGTGCCTCTGTAAACAATTAAGTAGTACATGCTAAATGCAGTTTTAGTTGTAAGTTTCTGTTTCACCTAGATATCTTTCAGTTTTGTTTGTATTCTTATAAGAAGATGATAACCGTATATGTACTCACGATTGATGTTCGTTATGAACGTCGCACTGACTGTGCCGACCTCGTTCTTCGCCTCGCACGTGTACGAGCTAGTGTCGCTCACCTTTGGATCTCTTATTACGAGCGTACCGTTCTCTATTGCATACCTTGCGCCTGAAACACAAGAGAACTTATGAATGAATACGCAAATTCCTTTATAATCAGATCTTTTTTTTGTGCGCCGCGTTTGGCGAGATATTAGCTGCAGGGCGTATATTGAAGCAGTCAGACACAACTACCACTACTGTTGTGGAAGTTTTTAAGTTCACTCAAAGACGTTTCTGAATAGGATAAAATGTTACTGTAAATATCTTACCTGGATGGATGACAAGGCCGTTCAACTTCCAAGTGATGCTCGGCTTGGGCAGACCGGCTGCGACACACGGAATCCTCAGCAAAGCGTCTCCCTCAGTGCTTTCGTAGATGGTAGAATCACTTGAAACTATTTTTGGACGATCTGTAAATAGATTGGTTACAATGTTACAATATAAATAATTGTTTACAATACTTTTGTTTCTGTACTAGAAGTGCGATCTCGAAGAATTACATCAGTTTGCGACGTCTCCGTACCTTGAACCTCAAGTGTTGTGATGTGTTCATTTCTTCCGACTTTGTTCTTTGCTACACACTTGTAGCGCCCCGCGTGTTTGTTCTCCACCCTTGAAATGTGCAGCACTTGGTCTGATCCGAGAATTTGTGAATCGGAGCCAGAGTTGTCCATAAATTGCCATGTGATTGTTGGTTTTGGTTCACCTTTGACGACCCTGAAAGATTATGAAACGATTGAAGAAAGTCGACTTGAATATTTACATGTGAACACTTTCGAAAAGTCGTATCATCTTCTTCACCATTATTGCTCAAGCCTTCAAGCACAACCCTAATAAGATTCTTGAGCTGTCGACTTTATTGGTCATCCACTAGTAGTGAATTGGTGTAGTTGTCAAGACGATATTTTTTTATTCAAGTATTAAAATACTTACGTGCACTCGATACTAGCTGGCGTTCCTATTCTCACTTTCTTATTAGTAACTCCTGATACTTGTGGTGCCTCTGTAAACAATTAAGTACACGCCAAATGACATAAGTTGCAAGTTTGTGATACACCTAGATATCTTTCAGTTTTGTTTGTATTCATCTAAGTAGATGAGAAACGTAAGTACTCACGATTGATGTTCGCTCTGAAAGTCGCAGTGACTGTGCCAACCTCGTTCTTCGCCTCGCACGTGTACGAGTTAGTGTCGCTCACCTTCGGATCTCTTATTATGAGCATTCCGTTCTCTATTGAATACCTTGCGCCTGAAACACAAGAGAACTTTTGAATGAAATCATAATTCACTTATAATCAGATATTTAAAAAAAAAATACAATAGACAACGTATATATATATAGTCACTTAATCCGCGTAACTGTTCGTAATGAGTCATAAAGAACCCTGTAAGAAATTGACACGTGTTTCACCTCTCAACGAGGCATCCTCAGGAAGGCGATTGACTTGTTGCGAACACGGACCCGACGTGTGGACACGTCGAGCGTCGAGCGCGGTAAGAGCCACCTCGCCCGCCAATCCCACCTATTCAGGGTTACTGCCTCCCCCACCTCGGCAAAGACCGCTATCAGCGCGATAAGGGGCCGCAAACAAACGCAATATGTTCTTTATATCTTGTTTGAAAATCACGACCAGTTTGAGCTATGTCTATACCATTACAATCATCGCAATGTAACTTGTAAACCCCTGATTTTTAATGGTTTTCTAATCGATCTTTTCCGTTACAAATCTGTGTTCGCAACAAGTCAATCGCCTTCCTGAGGATGCCTCGTTGAGAGGTGAAACACGTGTCGATTTCTTAAAGGGTTCTTTATGACTCATTATGAACAGTTACGCGGGTTAGGTTACTAAATATACGTCGTCTATTGTATTTTATCATGGATTTCCGCAAAGTCACGCCTGAATCAATCAACTAATCAGATCTTTGGTTTGTTCGCCGCGTTTGGCTAGACATTAGCTGCAGGGCGTACATTGAAGCAGCCTGACACAACTACCACTACTGTTGTGGAAGTTTTTAAGTTCACTCAAAGACGTGTCTGAGTAGGATAAAATATTAGTCTAAGGATCTTACTTGGATGGATGACAAGGCCGTTCAACTTCCAAGTGATGCTCGGCTTGGGCAGACCGGCTGCGACACACGGAATCCTCAGCAAAGCGTCTCCCTCAGTGCTTTCGTAGATGGTAGAATCACTTGAAACTATTTTTGGACGATCTGTAAATAGATTGGTTACAATGTTACAATATAGTTAATTGTTTACAATACTTTTGTTTCTCTGCTAGAAGTGCGATCACAAAGAGTAACATCAGTTTGCGACGTCTCCGTACCTTGAACCTCAAGTGTTGTGATGTGTTCAGTACTTCCGACTTTGTTCTTTGCTAGACACTTGTAGCGCCCCGCGTGTTTGTTCTCCACCCTTGAAATGTGCAGCACTTGGTCTGATCCGAGAATTTGTGAATCGGAGCCGGAGTTATCCATAAATCGCCATGTTATTGTTGGTTTTGGGTCACCTTTGACGACCCTGAAAGATTATGAAACGATTGAAGAAAGTCGACTTGAATATTTACATGTGAACACTTTTGAGAATTCCTATCATCTTCTTCACCATTATTGCTTAAGCCTTCAAACGCAACCCTAATAAGATTCTTGAGCTGTCGACTTTATTGGTCATCCACTAGTAGTGAATTGGTGTAGTTGTCAATACGATATTTTTTTATTCAAGTATAAAAATACTTACGTGCACTCGATACTAGCCGGCGTTCCTATTCTCACTTTCTTATTAGTAACTCCTGATACTTGTGGTGCCTCTGTAAACAATTAAGTACACGCCAAATGCCATAAGTTGCAAGTTTGTGATACACCTAGATATCTTTCAGTTGTGTTTGTATTCATCTAAGTAGATGAGAAACGTAAGTACTCACGATTGATGTTCGCTCTGAAAGTCGCAGTGACCGTGTCGACCTCGTTCTTCGCCTCGCACGTGTACGAGTTAGTGTCGCTCACCTTCGGATCTCTTATAATGAGCATTCCGTTCTCTATTGAATACCTTGCGCCTGAAACACAAGATAACTTGTCAATATGTGTATCAAAACGTAAAAGTAGTGACTAGTAACGCCCTCTATACTATGGTATATGTAATTATTTTGAATAAAAGTTTAGTCTGTTGCGAACCAGTTCACGCGTTTTAATAGGTTATGGGCCATTCGCGATTTATCAGTTATTTGATTGTGTAAAATATATAAATTGAGAACGTTGTTTCGCGGAAACATGACTGCGAACTATATTGCTAGTGTGCTGAAGTTAAAAGGCAGGGAGAATTACGATGAGTGGTATTTTCGGCTGAAAACTTGTTGGTGCTAGAAGGGATGGACAAGTAGGTACATCAAACCAACAGAATATATTGAAATAAAGCCAGTAGACGACTCAAAAACGAAGGCATAGTTAATATTAACGATTGATCCAGCTTCATACGTACACATTAAGAACACCAAGAGCTCGGCGGAATTATGGAATAAGTTAAAGACCATGTTTGAGGACTCTGGTTTCTCAAGAAAAATAACGTTGCTTCGACATTTGATATCTATAAGATTTGAAACTTGTGACTCGATGTCTACTTAAGTCACACAAATGATCGAAACGGCTCAACGGTTAAATGGCACAGGATTTACAATAACAGATGAATGGGTAGGTTCATTATTGTTAGCAGGTGTGTCCGAACGTTATTCTCCAATGATAATGGCAATAGAACATTCGGGTATTTCGATAACTGCAGATGTCATAAAGTCGAAATTACTCGACATGGAGGTACTCGTAACTAGTGATTATGCAGGCGGTAGAAATTTGCAGCAAAAAATAAATTTAACTCAAGCAACACTAAACCAAAGAAACATGGCGGTCCGTCAACAACAAATAAAAAAATTGTGACAGAAAATCCAACAAAAACAATCACATGTGTGCAAAGAGTGCAAAGAGGATGGACATTATCGAACTCAGTGCCCATTATTAAAAAGAAATGGAAGTAAATGCGTATTCAATGTGGTTTTCCTGAACGGAAAGTTTAACAAGAACGAATGGTACATGGACTCCGGTGCAAATGCACACATGACTGCGAATAAACCTTGGGTAAAGAACATGAATATGACGCCGTGTTTATCAGAAATAGTTGTCGCCAATGAATCAAACGTGCCAGTTGTTTGTTCCGGAGACGGTAGACATTGTTTCGGATTTAGAATGTCACATAACAGTTAAAAATGTGCTATGTGTGCCTAGTTTAACAACCAACTTATTATCCGTGAGTGAGCTTACTAAGAATGGAAATAATGTCATATTTAAAGAGAAGTACTGTTATATTCGAAACAATTACAATGTTTTGGTGGCGACTGCAGATTTGTCGGATGGTGTTTATAAGTTGAGGTTACAATCACAAAGTTGTTTGTTGGCTGCTCCAGCAGTCAGTGGAAAGTTATGGCACAGAAGATTAGCACACATTAACAGTCAAGATATGCATAAAATCAGAAACGGGATTGTGGATGGTTTGTCTTATGATAACAATTTTGACATAAACAAGTCTCAATGTATCACTTGCTGTGAGGGCTAACAAAAGAGATTACCCTTTACTCACGTGGGTGAGCGAAGCACAAAAACGCTACACAGAATTAACAGTGATATTTGTGGCCCGATGTTAACAAGAACTTTAAACGGTGCTCGATATTTCCTGTTATTTATTGTTGCAGTTATATTTTCTGAAGCAGAAGAGTGAAGCTTTCAACAGATTTATAGAATTCAAATCAGTAGTTGAAAATCAACAAAGTAAGAAAATTAAGATATTGAGAACAGACACTGGATTAGAATTTTGCAATAAGGATTTTGATAGTTACCTGAAAAATAATGGTATAACACATCAAAACTCAAATTATTATACCCCAGAACAAAATGGACTTTGTGAAAGGGCTAACAGGACGGTGGTTGAGAAAGCTAAGTGTTTATTATATGATAAAAAGTTAGACAAGAAATTTTGGGCAGAGGCAGCCAATACTGCTGTATATTTGAAAAATAGGTATATTGCATCGGGATTGGATAAAACTCCATATGAATTGTGGTATGGCTCAAAACCCGATTTAAGTCACCTACGTTTGTTTGGAAGCAAAGTCATGGTGCATGTACCTAAACAGAAACGTTTAAAATGGGACAAGAAAGCCACACAACACATTTTCATTGGATATGGTGAGGATGTTAAAAGTTATCGTGTCTAGAATCCTACCAAGAACACTGTTATCATCAGCAGAGATGTAATAGTGATGGAGGATGAGACAGAGCTCAAGGAAACCAATGAAGAGTCACCCATCTGGATTCCTAATGAAGAGACTCCAGCAGACAGCCTGGTGGAAGAGAGTAGTGATTCAGTGGGGGAATTGCTCAGAATATCCAAGAAACTGAGAACCCCTTTGATTGCTTTTCAGATTCTTCAGAGTATGTTGATGGTAATGAAACATTAACTGAAATCCCAGTACAAGATGTCACAGAACATACAGTTCAGTCAATATCAACACCCGAGCAAGTGACAGAGGTGTTACATAGCAAGCGTCAGAGAAGGAAACCTGAGAGGTATGGTTTTAGCAACATATGTGTTTCCAGTACTGTTCCAGCATCTGAAGAGGTTGTATTCTCAGAGGCTCTTGAGGGGCCAGAGAGGGAGCAGTGGGAGCATGCAATGACTGAGGAGTTGCAGTCATTTGACGACAAAGAGGCGTGGGAGCTTGTTGATAATCCAGATGATGTGACAATAGTGAAGTGCGAAGTGGTGTGTGCTTAATAAAAAAATAGATGTTTACAATAATGTGCGTTTTCGAGCTCGGCTCGTGGTAAAAGGTTTTTCGCAGAAACCAGGTGTTGACTATACAGACACTTTTTCACCAGTAGTGCGACATTCTACCCTAAGATTATTGTTCACCCTTAGTGTAAAGATGAGAATGAGTATAGTAATACTCATTCTCAAAAACCATTCAGAAATGCAGTAGTTACATCTAAATGAGACATTTAGATGTAACTACTGCATTTCTGAATGGTTTTTTGAAAGAAAATAATTATATATATGTCTTTACCTGAAGGTTTTGTAAACAAAAGTGGGGGAAAAAAATTAAAATTAAAAAATGCAATTTATGGGTGAAAGCAGTCTTCCCTAGCATGGTATGAAAGAGTTAAAGAAGTTTTAAGTAAATTAGATTTTAAAACCAGTCAATATGAACCATGTTTGTTTACAAAAATGAATGGTAAAATTAAAATTGTAGTGGCACCGTATGTGGACGATTTTCTATTTTTTTCAAACAGTTTTTATCTGAATTTATTCTCATGCCTAGATATTGTCTTACAGGCCCTAGGTCTTTCAACTTAAATTCTGAACCTAATACATTTTTTAATTTGTTAGTTTATACTGAAACTAATAAATTAAAAAAATGTGTTATAAATATATTCCTAGTGAGGAAATGCCTGCTGACATACTGACTAAAGGTCTATCCTCATTTAAAACATTACAAGTTTTTGAATTGCTTGGCATTGTTTCTTTGTAATAATTTGTGTATTTAGTTTATTTTGATAAGTGGAGGGGTGTCAATATGTGTATCAAAACGTAAAAGTAGTGACTAGTAACGCCCTCTATACTATGGTATATGTAATTCTTTTGAATAAAAGTTTAGTCTGTTGCGAACCAGTTCACGCGGTTTAATAGAATTTATGAATGAAAACATTATTCTTTTATAATTAGATCTTTGTTTTGTGCGCCGCGTTTGGCGAGACATTCGCTGCAGGGCGTATATTGAAGCAGTCAGACACAACTACCACTACTGTTTTGGAAGTTTTTAATTTCACTCAATGACGTTATTGAGTAGAATAAAACGTTACTGTAAATATACCTGGATGGATGATAAGGCCGTTCAACTTCCAAGTGATGCTCGGCTTGGGCAGACCGGCTGCGACACACGGAATCCTCAGCAAAGCGTCCCCCTCAGTGCTTTCGTAAATGGTAGAATCACTTGAAACTATTTTTGGACGATCTGTAAATAGATTGGTTATGTTACAATATAGTTAATTGTTTACAATACTTTTGTTTCTCTGCTAGAAGTGCGATCACAAAGAATTACATCAGTTTGCGACGTCTCCGTACCTTGAACCTCAAGTGTTGTGATGTGTTCATTACTTCCGACTGTGTTCTTTGCAACACATTTGTAGCGCCCCGCGTGTTTGTTCTCCACCCTTGAAATGTGCAGCACTTGGTCTGATCCGATAATTTGTGAATCGGAGCCAGAGTTGTCCATAAATCGCCATGTTATTGTTGGTTTTGGTTCACCTTTGACGACCCTTAAAGATAATGAAACGATTGAAGAAAGTCGACTTGAACATTTACAAGTGAACACTTTCAAAAAGTCGTATCATCTTCTTCACCATTATTGCTCAAGCCTTCAAGCACAACCCTAATAAGATTCTTGAGCTGACGACTTTATTGGTACTAGTAGTGAATTGGTGTAGTTGTCAAGACGATATTTTTTTATTCAAGTATTAAAATACTTACGTGCACTCGATACTAGCCGGCGTTCCTATTCTCACTTTCTTACTATTAACTCCTGATACTTGTGGTGCCTCTGTAAACAATTAAGTACACGCCAAATGCCATAAGTTGCAAGTTTGTGATACACCTAGATATCTTTCAGTTTTGTTTGTATTCATCTAAGTATATGAGAAACGTAAGTACTCACGATTGATGTTCGCTCTGAAAGTCGCAGTGACTGCGCCAACCTCGTTCTTCGCCTCGCACGTGTACGAGTTAGTGTCGCTCACCTTCGGATCTCTTATTATGAGCATTCCGTTCTCTATTGAATACCTTGCGCCTGAAACACAAGAGAACTTATGAATGAAAACATAATTCAGTTATAATCTGATACAGATCTTTGTTTTGTTTGCCGCGTTTGCCGAGACCTTAGCTGCAGGGCGTACATTGAAGCAGCCTTTTTTTTTTTTTTTTCCGGTGTGGATATTCCTCATGTCTGTCAGACTCTTACTGACTAAGAACCAGCCCGGTGTTCCGACTCACACCTACGCCGGGGGTCGCGGGAACTAAAGAATCTTCCGCAACCCCCGGCCGGTGCCGGCCCGCCATCGCGGGCCTCCTCGGGTCAGGGGGGGGAGGGAGGTATTTGACTCCTCCCGCGACGTCTTAGAGGGGCGCGCGTGGAACACTATGCGCTGCCACCTCGGGTCCTGATGTGGGGGGCGCCGGACGTCCCCGAATCCGTCGCCCCTGTACCCATTTAGCGGGGCCGGAAGAGGGCGTTGTCCACCCTCCGCCCCCGGTGCGCCTGCTGCGGGCCGGGTGAGTTGACGAGATCTCCCTCTCCCTTTCCGCAGCTTCCTTCTGTGAGACGACTGTCTCGCAGTAGGCGACCACCGTGTCTCAGGACTCGTCGCCGTCGACCATAGCATTCACTACGGCCAGCAGCGACAAGTCACTGCCTACTTCTGAGACGAGGGCACGGCGCGGCTCCTCCCTAGCGGCACACTCTGCCAGCGTGTGCCGCGCCGTGTCCTCCCGGAAGTCGACGCAGTGGTGACACCGGGCGTCCGGCTCCCTGTTTATGCGACACAGGTACTTTCCGAAGCAACCATGCCCCGAGGGCACCTGCGTCACCCAAAACGACAGGGAGCCGTGCCTCCTCCCGAGCCAGCGCTCGAGCACCGGCCGGAACGCCTCGACGGCCGGCGGTAGGGCGTGAAAGCCTGTCCCACCATTCCGCCACCAGGACCTCGCGAAGCTGAGACCAATGCAGCTCCATATGTCACTGCATCGGTCGCTCGCCCCGCGCCCGCGCTTCGTCGCGCCACCGATACGATGACGCGAGTACTTTTGCCTCCAGGTCCCAGGGCGGGGATCCGGCCAGTGCACAAGCCGCCTCGTAGGAGATCGTGCGATACCCACGAATGACTCTGACGGCCATCACCCTCTGCGGTTTCCGCATTACGGCGATGCTCCCGGCCGTCAGGTCAGCCGCCCAGATCGGGGCCCCGTAAAGGGCCATCGATCGCACGATCCCCACGTAGAGCCACCTACAAGCGGCGCTCGGGCCCCCCAGATCGGGAAGCAGCATTGAAAGCGCCACTGGCTGTCGAGCACCAATCCCAGGTACTTCATGGTACACTCGATAGCGATCCGAGCCCCCCCGACCACGATGTGTGAGCTGGGTGGCGGCGCCCGCCGGGGGCCATGGAACACCATGGCCTCCGACTTGCTGAGGGCCACCCCCAGGCACACATTGAAGCAGCCTTTTTTTTTTTTTTTTTTTTTTCCCGGGGTGGAAAATCCTCATGGATGTCCTCCGCCCTGGGGCGGGCGGAGGGGTCTGTCAGACTCTTACTGACTAAAAACCACCCCGGTGTTCCGACTCACACCTACGCCGGGGGTCGCGGGAACGAAAGAACACATTGAAGCAGCCTAACTCAACTACCACTACTTTTGTGGAAGTTTTTAAGTTCACTCAAAGACGTTTCTGAGTAGGATAAAATATTAGTGTAAGGATCTAACTTGGATGGATGACAAGGCCGTTCAACTTCCAAGTGATGCTCGGCTTGGGCAGACCGGCTGCGACACACGGAATCCTCAGCAAAGCGTCCCCCTCAGTGCTTTCGTAGATGGTAGAATCACTTGAAACTATTTTTGGACGATCTGTAAATAGATTGGTTACAATGTTACAATATAGTTAATTGTTTACAATACTTCTGTTTCTCTGCTAGAAGTGCGATCACAAAGAGTTATATCAGTTTACGACGTCTCCGTACCTTGAACCTCAAGTGTTGTGATGTGTTCATTACTTCCGACTTTGTTCTTTGCTACACACTTGTAGCGCCCCGCGTGTTTGTTCTCCACCCTTGAAATGTGCAGCACTTGGTCTGATCCGAGAATTTGTGAATTGGAGCCAGAGTTGTCCATAAATCGCCATGTTATTGTTGGTTTTGGTTCACCTTTGACGACCCTGAAAGATAATGAAACGATTGAAGAAAGTCGACTTGAACATTTACAAGTCAACACTTTCGAAAAGTCGTATCATCTTCTTCACCATTATTGCTCAAGCCTTCAAGCACAACCCTAATAAGATTCTTGAGCTGTCGACTTTATTGGTCATCCACTAGTAGTGAATTGGTGTAGTTGTCAAGACGATATTTTTTTATTCAAGTATTAAAATACTTACGTGCATTCGATACTAGCTGGCGTTCCTATTCTCACTTTCTTATTAGTAACTCCTGATACTTGTGGTGCCTCTGTAAACAATTAAGTACACGCCAAATGCCATAAGTTGCAAGTTTGTGATACACCTAGATATCTTACAGTTTTATTTGTATTCATTTAAGTAGATGAGAAACGTAAGTACTCACGATTGATGTTCGCTCTGAAAGTCGCAGTGACTGTGCCAACCTCGTTCTTCGCCTCGCACGTGTACGAGTTAGTGTCGCTCACCTTCGGATCTCTTATTATGAGCATTCCGTTCTCTATTAAATACCGTGCGCCTGAAACACAAGAGAACTTATGAATGAAAACATAATTCAGTAATAATCAGATCTTAGTTTTGTTCGCCGCATTTGGCGAGACATTAGCTGCAGGGCGTACATTGAAGCAGCCTGACACAACTACCCCTACTGTTGTGGAAGTTTTTAAGTTCACTCAAAGACGTGTCTGAGTAGGATAATATATTACTGTAAGGATCTTACTCGGATGGATGACAAGGCCGTTCAACTTCCAAGTGATGCTCGGCTTGGGCAGACCGGCTGCGACACACGGAATCCTCAGCAAACCGTCTCCCTCAGTGCTTTCATAGATGTTAGAAACACTTGAAACAATTTTTGGAAAATCTGTAAATAGATTGGTAATAATATACATAATTGTTTACAATACTTTTGTTTTTCTACTAGAAGTGCGATCTCGAAGAATTACATCAATTTGCGACGTCTCCGTACCTTGAACCTCAAGTGTTGTGATGTGTTCATTACTTCCGACTTTGTTCTTTGCTACACACTTGTAGCGCCCCGCGTGTTTGTTCTCCACCCTTGATATATGCAGCACTTGGTCTGATCCGAGAATTTGTGAATCGGAGCCGGGGTTGTCCATAAATCGCCATATTATTGAAGGTTTAGGTTCACCTTTGATGACCCTGAAAGATTATGAAATATTTGAAGAATGTCCACTTGGACATTTACAAGTGAACACTTACAAAAAGCCGCATCATCTTCATTACCATAATTGCTTAAGCCCGCTTTGCTTGTGAACTTACTGGACAGGTAAGCACGAAATCAAGCCTTCAAGCGCAACCCTAATAAGATCCTTGAGTTATCGATTTTATTGGTCATCCATTGGTAGTGAATTGGCGTAATTCTCAAGACGAAAGGAGAATGCCAATGTTTCCTACAAGACTCGGCCAGAACCGACAGAGATGAACTATGTTTCATAAAAAGGGAAAATAATTATAGAATTTGATAATATAATTAGATTTATATTGGAAGTACACCAAAAAAAGTTATAGTGCTTTAAAGTTGACCACTTAATACTTCTGATTTTAACGATAACATGAAATAAACTATTAAGTGATTAATTAAATGAATGGCTTTTAGCAGATTATCGTCGTATATAAATGTTTTTATATTAAAAATTTACATAAAACATACTTAGATTAGAATATATGAAAAAAAAAAACAACAACACGCCGATGAAGTGAAGTCAAACTTTTTGACAATGACAAGGACCACAGACAAAACACAAGTTGTTTTAAATCAAGTGTTGCAACTACTATAATAACATTATAAGGTATTAGGAATAAACTATTCTAAACATTATCGATCATCGGATTATTTTTAATAAAAATTATTACATCACTTTATAATATTATTCATAAATATAACTAAACGGTATTTATTATTAAAAGAACACACAGGCTCTTTGTCTCCGAACCGGAGACAGTTTGCCAAAACCGTCAAACCCCACCGAATCGACGACGGTGAGTCACGCGGGTTAGATCTCGTACTTATCCACCTTATGTTCGTTTTTTCTTATGCACCTATGGGGTATCATGCGACATTCAAGGATAAATAATAAAAAAAAACTAAAATGATAAATGACGTTTTTTTCATCCCGCTCTAGGCGGAGCGGAAGGGCGTGTCAGACTCTTACTGACTAAAACCCACCCGTGTTCCTTCACTTGCCTGTACGTTGACGCTAACGCTAACTTGACAGTTAAAACGTCACAAAAGGGGCAGGACTTTATGTTTATTCATATTTGTAGGTATTATTGTAATCGATTTGCATATGCAATTTCGTATAGATATTATTTTATTTTGGTATTGGCAACATTTCTTCTTGAAATTGTAGCTATGAAATGTGTTGTTAAATTGACAATTAGTTGAATAACTTTTTAAAATGAGTTTTCAGCGGTGTGCTTCTACAGATTTTATATAAATTGTATAATTGTTACTATTTTCTGTTATGAATTATCATTATTACAGAAAGTCTGTCGGACGCTACATGATTCGAGCCTATTCTTGTCATTGTCCTTTTTTATTCAAGTTTTAAAATACTTACGCGCACTCGATACTAGCCGGCGTTCCTATTCTCACTTTCTTATTAGTGACTCCTGATACTTGTGGTGCCTCTGTAAACAATTAATTACATGCTAAATGCAGTTTTAGTTGAAAGTTTCTGTTTCACCTAGATATCTTTCAGTTTTGTTTGTATTCTTATAAGTAGATGATAACCGTTTAAGTACTCACGATTGATGTTCGTTATGAACGTCGCACTGACTGTATCAACCTCGTTCTTCGCCTCGCACGTGTACGAGTTAGTGTCGCTCACCTTCGGATCTCTTATTATGAGCGTACCGTTCTCTATTGCATACCTTGCGCCTGAAACACAAGAGAACTTACGAATGAATACGCAAATTCTTTTATAATCAGATCTTTATTTTGTGCGCCGCGTTTGGCGAGACATTAGCTGCAGGGCGTATATTGAAGCAGTCAGACACAACTACCACTACTGTTGTGGAAGTTTTTAATTTCACTCAAAGACGTTTCTGAGTAGGATAAAATGTTACTGTAAATATCTTACTTGGATGGATGATAAGGCCGTTCAACTTCCAAGTGATGCTCGGCTTGGGCAGACCGGCTGCGACACACGGAATCCTCAGCAAAGCGTCCCCCTCAGTGCTTTCGTAGATGGTAGAATCACTTGAAACTATTTTTGGACGATCTGTAAATAGATTGGTTACAATGTTACAATATAGTTAATTGTTTACAATACTTTTGTTTCTCTGCTAGAAGTGCGATCACAAAGAGTTACATCAGTTTGCGACGTCTCCGTACCTTGAACCTCAAGTGTTGTGATGTGTTCATTACTTCCGACTTTGTTCTTTGCTACACACTTGTAGCGCCCCGCGTGTTTGTTCTCCACCCTTGAAATGTGCAGCACTTGGTCTGATCCGAGAATTTGTGAATCGGAGCCGGAGTTATCCATAAATCGCCATGTTATTGTTGGTTTTGGCTCACCTTTGACGACCCTGAAAGATTATAAAACGACTGAAGAAAGTCGACTTGAACATTTACAAGTGAACACTTTTGAAAAGTCGTATCATCTTCTTCACCATTATTGCTCAAGCCTTCAAGCACAACCCTAATAAGATTCTTGAGCTGTCGACTTTATTGGTCATCCACTAGTAGTGAATTGGTGTAGTTGTCAAGACGATATTTTTTTATTCAAGTATTTAAAATACTTACGAGCACTCGATACTAGCCGGTGTTCCTATTCTCACTTTCTTATTAGTAACTCCTGATACTTGTGGTGCCTCTGTAAACAATTAAGGTCACGCCAAATGCCATAAGTTGCAAGTTTGTGATACATCTAGATAACTTTCAGTTTAGATTGTATTCATCTAAGCAGATGAGAAACGTAAGTACTCACGATTGATGTTCGCTCTGAAAGTCGCAGTGACTGCGCCAACCTCGTTCTTCGCCTCGCACGTGTACGAGTTAGTGTCGCTCACCTTCGGATCTCTTATTATGAGCATTCCGTTCTCTATTGAATACCTTGCACCTGAAACACAAGAGAACTTATGAATGAAAACCTAATTCAGTTATAATCAGATCTTTGTTTTGTTTGCCGCCTTTGGCGAGACATTTGCTGCAGGGCGTACATTGAAGCAACATTTTTTTTTTTTTTTTTTCCGGTTTGGAAAATCCTCATGGATGTCCTCCGCTCGCCCCAGGGCGGTCTGTTAGAATTTTACTGACTAAAAACCAGCCTGGTGTTCCGACTCACACCTACGCCGGGGGTCGCGGGAACGAAAGAATCTTCCGCAACCCCCGGCCGGTGCCGGCCCGCCACCGCGGGCCTCCTCCCGCGACGTCTTAGAGGGGCGCGCGTGGAACACAACGCGCTGCCACCTCGAGTTCTGATGTGGGGGGCGCCGGACGTCCCCGAGTCCGTCGCCCCTGTACCCATTTAGCGGGGCCGGAAGAGGGCGTTGTCCACCCTCCGCCCCCGGTGCGTCTGCTGCGGGCCGGGTGAGTGGACGAGATCTCCCTCTCCCTTTCCGCAGCTTCCTTCTGTGAGACGACTGTCTTGCAATAGGCGACCACCGCGTCTCAGGACTCGTTGCCGCCGACCATAGCATTCACTATGACCAGCAGCGACGAGTCACTACCTACTTCTGAGATGAGGGCACGGTGCGGCTCCTCCCAAGCGGCACACTCTGCCAGCGTGTGCCGCGCCGTGTCCTCCCGGAAGTCGACGCAGTGGTGACACCGGGCGTCCGGCTCCCTGTTTATGCGACACAGGTACTTCCCGAAGCGCAGGATCCCCACGTAGAGCCGCCTACAAGCGGCGCTCGGGCCCCCCAGATTGGGAAGCAGCATTGAAAGCGCCCCAGCAGCGCCCAGCAACTTGGACCACAGCCGTCGGAAGTGGGGCCAGAAGTCCCACCGGCTGTCGAGCACCAATCCCAGGTACTTCATGGTAGACTCGACAGCGATCCGAGCCCCCCCGACCACGATGTGTGAGCCGGGTGGCGGCGCCCGCAGGGGGCCATGGAACACCATGGCCTCCGACTTGCTGAGGGCCACCTCCAGGCACACATTGAAGCAGCCTTTTTTTTTTTTTTTTGTTCCGGGGTGGAAAATCCTCATGGATGTCCTCCGCCCTGGGGCGGGCGGAGGGGTCTGTCAGACTCTTACTGACTAAAAACCACCCCGGTGTTCCGACTCACACCTACGCCGGGGGTCGCGGGAACGAAAGAATCTTCCGCAACCCCCGGCCGGTGCCGGCCCGCCACCGCGGGCCTCCTCTCGGGTCAGGGGGGGGAGTGAGGTGTTTGACTCCCCCCGCGACGTCTCAGAGGGGCGCGCGTGGAACACTACGCGCCGCCACCTCGGGTCCTGGTGTGTGGGGGGCGACGGACGTCCCCGAGTCCGTCGCCCCTGGACCCATTTAGAGGGGCCGGAAGAGGGCGTTATCCGCCCTCCGCCGACGCCCGGTGCGCCTGCTGCGGGCCGGGTGAGTGGACGAGATCTCCCTCTCCCTTTCCGCAGCCTCCTTCTGCGAGACGACCGTCTCGCAGAAGGCGACCACCGCGTCCCAGGACTCGGCGCCGCTGACCATAGCGTTCACTACGGCCGGCAGCGACAAGTCACTGCCTACTCCTGAGATGAGGGCACGGCGCGGCTCCTCCCAAGCGGCACACTCTGCCAGCGTGTGCCGCGCCGTGTCCTCCCGGCAGTCGACGCAGTGGTGACACCGGGCGTCCGGCTCCCTGTTTATGCGACACAGGTACTTCCCGAAGCAACCATGCCCCGAGAGCACCTGCGTCACCCGAAACGACAGGGAGCCGTGCCTCCTCCCGAGCCAGCGGTCGAGCACCGGCCGGACCGCCTCGACGACGTCGAGGCCGGCGGTAGGGCGCGAAAGCCTGTCCCGCCATTCCGCCACCAGGACCTCGCGAAGCTGAGACCGATGCAGCTCCACGTGTCGCTGCATCGGTCGCTCGCCTCGCGCCCGCGCTTCCTCGCGCCACCGATACGATGACGCGAGTACTTTCGCCTCCAGGTCCCAGGGCGGGGATCCGGCCAGTGCGCAAGCCGCCTCGTAGGAGATCGTGCGATATCCCCGGATGACTCTGACGGCCATCGCCCTCTGCGGTCTTCGCATGACGGCGATGCTCCCGGCCGTCAGGTCAGCCGCCCAGATCGGGGCCCCGTAAAGGGCCATCGATCGCACGATCCCCACGTAGAGCCGCCTACAAGCGGCACATTGAAGCAGCCTAACACAACTACCACTACTGTTGTGGAAGTTTTTAAGTTCACTCAAAGACGTTTCTGAGTAAGATAAAATGTTACTGTAAATATCTTACCTGGATGGATGATAAGGCCGTTCAACTTCCAAGTGATGCTCGGCTTGGGCAGACCGGCTGCGACACACGGAATCCTCAGCAAAGCGTCTCCCTCAGTGCTTTCGTAGATGGTAGAAACACTTGAAACTATTTTTGGACGATCTGTAAATAGATTGGTAATAATATACTTAATTGTTTACAATACTTTTGTTTTTATACTAGAAGTGCGATCTCGAAGAATTACATCAGTTTGCGACGTCTCCGTACCTTGAACCTCAAGTGTTGTGAAGTGTTCATTACTTCCGACTTTGTTCTTTGCTACACACTTGTAGCGCCCCGCGTGTTTGTTCTCCACCCTTGAAATGTGCAGCACTTGGTCTGATCCGAGAATTTGTGAATCGGAGCCGGAGTTGTCCATAAATCGCCATGTTATTGAAGGTTTTGGTTTACCTTTGACGACCCTGAAAGATTATGAAATTATTTAAGAATGTCCGCTTTAACATTTGCAAGTGAACGTTATTTCGAAAAGTTGTTTCATCTTCGCTTTGCTTGATGATTGTCACAAAAAGACTTTTGAGTTGTCAATTGTATTAGTTATCCATTCGTAGTAAATTGGTATTTTTATCAAAAACTACTATTTTTATTCAAGTACTAGCTTCTGCCCACAACTTCGTTCACGTTGAAGTCGTAAGATACTACAATATACTTCAGACTAGTGACTGCCATATTTTTATAAAACTTCCCTGTATACTATTCGTTTGTAGTTTTGTTCTCAGCAGCCAAAATATGTAGAGAGTCAGGACTGCCGACGCGGGAGCAAGCGATGTACAGTTGTTTGCGTGAGAAGCAGCTTGTCCTGAGGTCGACACCCGCAGTCTTGAGTGTCTGCCCCTATGACTTGTTGATAATCATCGCAAAGCATACACTCGCAGGGAAGTGCACGCTAGGTAACCGTGGTTAGTGCTATACGCAGTATAAACACTCTCGCCAACAATGCCATAACCTGATAGAATTTCCGCCTCGATGACGTTGATGACGTCGATGACGTTGATGACGTTTCACTGCAAAGACACGACTTTGAGCCGGGTTCCGTTACAGAGCTTAGGCGGAGTTATCGGGACACCGACCTTCAGCTGGATGATGTGCGCCGGAAATCCACTTGCTGTTAGCGAATTCATAAATTCTACGGGATGATGTGTGGCATCATCTTGCTCCACAACAGTGTTAATCGAGGTGTATATAAACTTTGCTCCTTTCAACTTGCGAGAGAATACTGTGGTTGATCGCTGCAGCTTGATCATTTTTGGACGTTAAAATGGCCCGTTAACACACCCAAGAATTCTCTAGGTACGGTATTCGACTAATGTCCCCGTACAACACAGTAATCAGATCTTCTAAAATGGGAAGTACTCTTCAAAGAGTCTCGAGTAGGGCCACCTAGCTGCTCTCCTCTGGTAGAGTACCTTCACCAACTTTTAGAAAAACATCGGAGAATTCTTGAGCATATCAATTCCCGCCAAGCCGAGCTCGCATCTTGATGATCAAACGCAATACATGAACTCGCGACCATAGAGTCGACCTTTTCAACGAAGTATTCACGTCGTCAGTCCTAGTTCCTCGCGTCCCCACAGGCAGTGTTTGCCGGAAATCGCCACTAAACAGAACTGTGACACCACCATCAGCTTCCACTGCTTTCCTATGGCATTCATCCCACACGATAACAGCGCAATCCCTAAGCACAAGTGGGGCGCCCCTTGTCATTGTTGCGTGACATCACACAAACAGGCGTTTCTTTAAAAGCTACTATTTTTATTTAAGTATTAAAATACTTACGTGCACTCGATACTAGCCGGCGATCCTATTCTCACTTTCTTATTAGTGACTCCTGATACTTGTGGTGCCTCTGTAAATAATTAAGTACACGCCAAATGGCATAAGTTGCAAGTTTGTGATACACCTAGATCTCTTCTCTTCTTATTTTTATTCATTTATGGCGATGATAACCGTTAGTACTCACGATTGATGTTCGTTCTGTACGTCGCACTGTCTGCGCCGACCTCGTTCTTCGCCTCACACGTGTAAAAGTTAGTGTCGCTCACCTTTGGATGTCTTATTATGAGCATTCCGTTCTCTATTGAATACCTTGCGCCTGAAACACAAGAGAAGTTATGAATTAAAACACAATTCTATTATAATCAGGTCTTTGTTTTGTTCACTGCGTTTGGTGCGGCGTTTATTAAAGCAACTATCACTCTGTTGTGGAAGTTTATAAGTTCACTCAAAGACGTGTCTGAGTAAGATAAAATATTAGTGTAAGGATCTTACTTGGATGGATGACATGGCCGTTCAACTTCCAAGTGATGCTTGGCTTGGGCAGACCGTCTGCGACACACGGAATCCTCAGCAAAGTGTCTCCCTCAGTGCTTTCATAGATATTAGAATCACTTGAAACTATTTTTGGACGATCTGTAAATAGATTGGCTACAATGTTACAATATATTTTAATTGTTTACAATACTTTTGTTTGTCTTTGCAAGAAGTGCGATCACGGAGAATCACATTTGTTTGCAACGCCTCCGTACCTTGAACTTCAAGTGTTGTGATGTGTTCATTAATTCCGACTTTGTTCTTTGCTACACACTTGTAGCGCCCCGCGTGTTTCTTTTCCACCCTTGAAATATGCAGCACTTTGTCTGATCCGATAATTTGTGAATCAGAGCCGGGGTTGTCCATAAATCGCCATGTTATTGTAGGTTTTGGTTCACCTTTGATGACCCTGAAAGATTATGAAACGATTGAAAAAAGTCCACTGACAAGTGAACACTTTCGAAAAGTCGTATCATCTTCTTTCAACCTCAATGCTTAAGCCTGCTTTGCTTATGAACTTACTGGTCAAGTAAGAAATCAATCTTTTAAGCGCAACCCTGTGCATGTTAGTAACATGTCCTGGAAAAAACATGATTTTTGCAAAAAGATTTTGGAGTTGTCGATTTGGTCATCCGTTCGTAGTATATATTTACCTATGTTTTCAAAAACGACTATTTTTATTCAATTATTAAAACACTTACGTGCACTCGATACTAGCCGGCGTTCCTATTCTCACTTTCTTATCAGTTACTCCTGATACCTGTGGTGCCTCTGTAAATAATTAAGTACACGCCAAATGGCTTAAATTGCAAGTTTCTGATACACCTAGATATCTTTCAGTTTTGTTTGTATTCATATAAGTAGATGATAACCGTATACATATGTACTCACGATTGATGTTCGTTCTGAACGTCGCACTGACTTTGCCGATCTCGTTCTTCGCCTCGCACGTGTACGAGTTAGTGTCGCTCACCTTCGGATCTCTTATTATGAGCGTTCCGTTCTCTATGGAATACCTCGCGTCTGAAACACAACAGAACTTATGAATGAAATCACAATTCTATTATCATCAGGTAAATGTTTTGATAAAGGCGTTTGGTGGGACATAATCTGCAATGCGTATAATGAAGTAGCCAGATACAACTACGACTGCTGTTGTGGAAGTTTTTATGTTCTCTCAAAGACGTGTCTGATTAGAATAAAATATTAGTGTAAGGATCTTACTTGG
The DNA here is from genome assembly GCA_914767755.1 of Agrochola circellaris. Classification (NCBI taxonomy): domain Eukaryota; kingdom Metazoa; phylum Arthropoda; class Insecta; order Lepidoptera; family Noctuidae; genus Agrochola; species Agrochola circellaris. The sequence goes on from OU611843.1 coordinate 10,639,201, forward strand.
ATGGATGACAAGGCGGTTCAACTTCCAAGTGATGCTTGGCTTAGGCAGACCGGCTGCAATACAAGGAATCCTCAAGAAAGCATCTCCCTCAGTGCCTTCATAGATCTTATAAACACTTGAATCTATTTTCGGCAGTCCTGCAAAAAGAAAATACTTAAAAAAGCATTCAAAATATATTTATGTAGCCCAGATAAGTTAAAGTAGGACTTAAAAATAATCCGTATGTATTATTTCAATTGAATTTACCTCTAACAAATAATGTTGTGACGTGTTCATCTTTGCCTGCTCTGTTCTCCGCCACACACTTGTATTTTCCCCCGTGTTTGTCCTTCACGTTCGTTATACGCAGCACACTTTCAGAACCCGGTATAGTTGTAAAGCTTGAATCTGATTTGCCCCAAAACAGCCATGTAATTTTTGGCATTGGGAATCCACTTACAACTCTGCAAGAATTTTAGTAAAACGATTCAAGATGATTGTGATTGAAGAATGCTTTTTTTTTTCAAGTCAATCTATATTCCATGTGTCGTTTTCTTTCTGCCCTTTTACCATGTTCTTTGGGATCGACGCAACACGTTTTTTTCTTCCATTTCCCCCCTGCTAGCCATCAGTCTATAATTGTCTCTTTTTTCTTTCATATCATTTCTCATACAATCCATTTATCTTTCTTTTGGTTTTCCTATACCTTTGCGTCCATCAAAATTTATATTCATCAATATTTTAGTTATATGCGTTTCATCCCTCATCATCACATGCGTTACTGGCGCCACTTTCAAACTTCCTTCATTAAAACAAAACGAAGTTCTTACTATATCGAGTCTAGTCCACACATGCATCTTAACATTGTCATCTCCACTACATGCAGTCTTTTCTCATCCGTCTTTTTAGGGCTCGCCATTCCAATCCATATAGTGGATAGATAAATAGACAGATAGATATATCTTTTATTTGGTGCACACAAAATACATAGCACAAAATACAAAAACACGATTAAATAATAACTAAATACATGAATATAACTATATGGTGCCAATATACAAAAAAATTTAGAGAAATGGTATAACTTTTGGAAGAGGCATTTTAAGAAGGTTTTCTGTACATTTTCTAGCATCAGTATTTGGGTAGCGGTAGAGAGTGCCAAATACAGGCACAGGATTCAAGTTTGCTTCGGACCAGAGTGCTGTACAATAGCCTTATAATATTTGGATTGTGAAAGTCACGAGCAAACAAAACAAATCCCAAGAGCCTGAAAGATTCCTCCGCAAGGGTAAAAATGTGATCTCTAAAATTCAGTCAGACTATGAATTTGGCTGGCTATAAGAGTAAGGAGAGACCTAAGAGTCGATGGATGGACTGTGTGAAAGATGATATGGCTAGAAAGGGGGGAGTTCCGAGATGATGGCTAATAGAGAAGTATGGAAGAAAAATATTTGTTGCACTGATCCTAAATAATTATGGGCAGGAGAGTAATGTTGCGCTTACACGGGCAACTGAAACAGCGCAGTTCTTGACAGTTTTTACAATGTTGGAGCTACCGTAAATTGCTGTGTTGCAGAGGTCGACGCGTTATAGTGAGCACAATTGCGAAGATTGCTGTATTCATTGCCCGCGTTAGCGAATTTTGAGAAAGTATTTCAATGTGAATAATGAAATAATTCAATACACGTTAACTATGATATGATGCTTGCAACTGTAATCGAAATATTGAATGATTGCTACTTACTTGCATTCAATGAGAGCAGTTTTACCCTTGGTGAATGTTATACTCCTTACTCCAAGTACCTTAGGAGCAACTAAAAGTAAAAAAATCCACAAAGAATTAGGTTTTTGATCCCATTAAATAAAAACTTCAATTGATTGATCTACCAAATGGTAGATCAAGAGGTTGACCAATGTGGAACCACTATCAGTTTCGTAACTCTGGAAGCTTCTTGCAGAGACGTCTTCCAGACGGCATTTTTTGTTTGGACTGATACTGACAGATAGGAGAAAGTAGTACGAGTAGGTAGGTACTATGCTATTTGCAATGTTAAGTTTAAGAATCCGATGCGATTAAATTAGTTTCCATGATATTAAGAGAAATTGATAATAAGATGATCAAGTTGAACTTACTTTTTGGCGGTGGTGGCGAGACAGGGATTTTGGCAGTTCTTTTTATAGGTTTTTTAGTAGCTTTTACGATTCCTTCTACCTAAAACAATTGAAAATAGATCCGCGTAATGGTGCACTTGCACAGGCTCAATTGCGCAATTCTTAGCAACACCGAGCAATTCCAAGATAATGCAGAAATTGCAACCGAAAACCAACCCGCACTGGGCCCGCGTGATGGATTACGCCCCGCTCTCTCTCACAGAGAGATTACAGGCATCTCTCTGTGAGAGAGAGCGGTGCATCCAGTAGTGGACAACGTTATTGGCTGATTATGCTACAGAAATTGCCGAGAATCGTGAATGTTAGTTGCCCACTAAAGCAGCTTTAGACACGATACGGATAGATGTAAACTATTGACTACTCAAGATCCTACTACCTCAGACACCTTTCCCTATTTAAGTTTGTGCATCTTATTAAAACCAGTGCCTGTAATATGATGTTGAGATAAATAAAGATTTATTTATGATATGGTTTTTCTTTATTTATTGTAAATTACATTACCTGCTCACAATTTTTCGCCAGTTTACAATCGCGAGATTTATTATGAACTTATGGTGTTTGCCAATATGCGGTAAGCAAATATTACATTTTACCGTCAGTTATATAGGTACCTCCGGTGTTTCTTATTGTTTATGTTTTGGTCTAATTTGTTGAAAAATTGCTCGACAACGGGACACCCAAGACAAACATGGTCGTGAATTTAACAGAAACATAAAAAAATGTCACTTTGGCTATTAATGAAAACTATTTTATTAGTGGAAACTATTCCATTCATGAAAAAATGCGTTAATAGTGCAGGTACAGTATGATTTCTTAGAGCAAATGACCTATCATCATCAGCCTACAGCAGTCCACTGCTGGACATAGGCCTCTCCAATTGCACGCCATTCAGCTCGCTTCCCGGCAACTCTCATCCACCTGCTATCTGCCACCTTGCGAAGATCGCCACTCCACCTAGCCTGAGGGCGTCCCACCTTACGTTTGCCGATTCGTGGTCTCCACTCAAGAACACGTCTGACCGTATAACCCTATTACAAAATATATATTGTTGATACTTACGGCCACTTTGAACCTTTGTGATGGTGCAACAAACGGATCCGTTATGTAAAAATTTTTAGAGATCTCCGTTACAGGCAGTTTTTCTATAATTTGTTTTCCATCCATGTCTAAAATCATTGCTACTTCTATTCTCACTGAGTGATTATCATCAGTGACGGATATGGCCAGGTAACCCTTTGCGTCTGTAAGTAAATTTATAGCAATTTTGTGATATTGGATTGGCGTCCAGAGCCCGGATTTAAAACCGGACAAACATGCCGTTCTGAAAATATTTTAAAATTATTCATAAACTTACCAGATTTCGGCTGTGGCGATGTATCGCTTAGCGACTTGGGTTTAAACTCGGAGAAGCCATGACTGAAGAAGAAATCAGTCCTGCCGGTGATTACGACGGACGTTTTTGTCTTACCCTTCACAGTAGCCATATAATTGCCAGGCTGAGTGTTACTTAATTTTAGTACCTATAATTTGAAAATGTATTTAGTACCTAAATAATGTTATACCAGCTACACAGACACAGTTGAATATCAAAGTCATTCCTTTACAAAGAGGAGTAATTAGTTTATTTTGTCACAAAAGCTGATTCCAATCTGCTGTGCTAATCACACAATCAAATGTGGGATTTGACAGCAGATTTCAATCTAGATCAGGCTATCAGAAACCGGCTGGTATTGAAGATAGAACTGTTTTACTATATAGTGGATACTTCTTTCTAAACTCCGTGAGCGAATACAAATTCCATGGTACAACGCTACAAGGTTCATTTGGCGCGCGGCCAAAATCAGAACTAACGCTGCCATCAAAATGTTCAAAGAAATTATATTGACAAAACAATTGTCAATACAATTTCTTTGAAAAATTCGCAAAAGTTTAACAACAACGCCCCCTTGTCAATATCACTCAGATGCCAGAGATCTAGCACTTTAAATGATATCGCAACGAAATGCTATCAGTGGCTTCTGGCGTCGGTGTAAACTACACAGAGTAGGTTTTTTTTTTCAGCTGTAGTGAGCGTTTCCCGGGAGCGTGAGCGCATCTCGCTGAATGAAACGTTTATAAGATAGGTACCTCACCCAAAGACCTCTTGTTCACACACGATTTTTACGCAGTAAAAATCTACGGTTTGTTGGTTACATGTACGGTTACATAATTATGTGACACTGTCATCGGTGTTGTGTGGATTTTTATGGACAAGTATTTTAACGGCAAAAACGTGTGTGAACAAGTCGACCACTTATTGGTAATATTCTGCAGGTGACGGCAGAACGCAGACGGCAGCTCCCAACCACAATGGCTAACGTATTTCAATGGAAATACCTTCGGCAGCACTGTTGCCATCTACGAAAGCAGGTATTTTCATATAAATAGGTAGGTACATAGAAACCAGGAAGGTCACTGCGGTCAGATATTGCGATTGGGCGGCACTGCTACTGCTGTCTGCCGTCGCCTGTGGAATCGTAACCTTATTAGACTTACTTTTGCATTATCGGTCGACATTATTTCTGTTACAGAAACTGAAGGTTTGTTTATTTTCAATGTAACATTTTTTCCGGATGCAGAGATGAGAACATAATCAGTGTAGTCATCTATTGTGAACTGTAAATAAAAGAATAAAAATACTTTAGGGGGATGCGCTAACTTAGCCCGCGAAATTCATATTTTCTTCCGTGATTTTGCAATTTGCAGGTACCTAATACCTCACTATATAGACAACAACATTTTCTGAAATGATTAGTTACTTAGCCGACTTTATAACCCTCAATATAGGTCAAGGACAGGCATGCACTGGCATCTTCCTGGACGTCGCCAAGGCATTTGATACAATATCTAGGAAAATATTGATAAAAAAAATGTCGCTTCTGGGAGTTCGTGGCACTGCTCTGGACTGGTTTACCTCATATCTCAACGGTAGGACGCAAAAAGTAGTGCTAGGGGAATATTCCAGTGACCCAAACATAGTGCAATTTTGTGTGCCCCAGAGATGCGTGCTGGGACCTACCCTATTAATCATATAATGCGCCATGAAAATCCCTCAAGCAAATTTTTTTACATATGCTGACGACACCGCAATGGTATTTTATGGGCGAACTTGGGATGAACTTAAATTCTCGGTTGAAGGTGGGGTGGGAGCCATATATTATTATGGCCTCCACTACGTGCCCCGAATCTAGGGGCTCTTCGTGCGGGCTGAGAGCAGGACCCCTTACCGAACCTTCATGCTACCTACGCACGCTGCCCAGGTCTTGACCTGATCTAATGCTGACTACCACCGCTCTTATGAACGCCGTCCAGCCTATTACCAAGCCTGTGCTGAGCAGGCCCCCCACTTCTGCCACGTGCTGCCAATGACGGAACCCTTCCTAACTATATGTGCGAGTGCTCAGTAACTCAAGTGTTCAGTGACCTTACTCATGACCTAGCCGAGCGTTGCTACCTACCTACCTACCTATTAGTAATGGCCTTTACAAGTAGACAAATTTTACATGGGGTATTGGTTAAAAAATTATCATAAAATACTCCTCAAATACTAATGAAGTATGTGGGGAGGTATTTTATGCACAGAATGAAGCCAAGCGTGTTATGAGTAGGGGGTTTAAATTTCTGATAAAAACGCTTGGTTCAACGGTGGTCCTGTTCAACAAGAGCGCATAAATTAATTGATTAGCATCTGCAAATATTGCTGGAGCTGCTGAAGATTGTAAAAACAATTCAAGTCTATTTTTATTCTGAAGAATAGACACCTAAAAAAAGATAGGAACCTAAAAAGCTTTGGAACGGGCAACTAGCTTCATCTTCATCTTTCTGACTTACCAACCCCTTGACAATTCAAAATTGCCTGTAATGGTTATTTGAAATAAATGCTTTGAGTTTGAGGATGAAAGTTTGTATGGAAGTACATTATTTTTATCGATGGAAATTTCCATCGGGCACACAGCTTGTACCTCATAGATTTTATATTGTAGAAGACCGTTCTGTGCTAAAAATGTAAAAAATCTACTTAATTATGTAAAACTAAAAATTGGCCAAGAGGGAGTCGGGTAGAGACATAATGGTCCGGAATCAAACTGTAACAGAGTGTCGCAAACCGCTATAATTTTCCTGTTAAATACAGATCAAAATCTAAAAACTCCATTAAAATCAAAAAAGATAGGTACTTACCGGAATATTTTTGGAAACGCCGGCTGGTACTGACGCCGTGGTAATCACAGTCTTGTTGCCTTTTATTATTTCTTCTATCGGTCCGAAAATCTAAAATAAATAATTGTCTACGATAATAATCGATTTCATACATTTTCTTCATAATTTATTTTTAACGCTTTCAAGGACAATGAAGGAGCCACAATATAAGTTTTATTGTTATGACGTCTATGGGCGCTTAGTATCCTTGATAGCGTTAAGTAATGTACTCAGTAGACGAACTGTTCACCTTGTGTACTTCGTTCTTATCAACGAAGATCGCAAGCCCAGAGCATGCGACTGCTATGTCGAAGTAAACACCGCGTGCCTCAGATTTATAATCATGTTGTTTACAAAATTTGCCCGTGAGCACGAACACTATCTGTAAGCAAACAGCGTTTTAAGTTAATCATCCACAAGGGACGGTCTAAAATCTTCGTCCGACGCACTCTCAGCTGTTGGCAGTCAGTCCAGTTTACCTGAGTTTGTTTTTTTTGGCACATCTCTATCACATATTGGCTGTCGATGTAGTCCTTAGCCGGGGCATCAGTGAATACGAAGATGTAAGAGTCGTTTTTACTTTTATTTAGTGCTTGTAGCAATCCTTTCATTGACGGTTCCCAACAATCGAGCTTTAATGGGTTCCCCTCGAAGTGTGGTTTAATGCGGCCCAATGCTTTTTTAAATTCTTCAGGCTCTCTAGTCACTACTCTAACATAAACACCTGAAAAAATAAAAGGAATGATTGAACAAGAGCAAGTTATAATTGCTGAAAAAGCGCTTCGTGCTGTAATTAATTTTCATGTTTGTATTTAATTAGTTTTAATGTTAAGGGTAGATTATGGTCACTGGTGTACAGATTGTGATGTTTATACAATAAATACTACTAGTGGTCGCCTAGTGGTCGAAATTCGACCATTTTTCTAAGGCGTTTTTTTTTTTCTAATGCGTATTATATAAAAATATTAGCTTTCTGCACTCCTTCTCCATATAAACTTTAACTGTGGCAAACAAATTTCATACTCCATCCACGTAATTTTCGTAAAAGAGGTACAAAGTTTTTGCTTCACGTATTAATAATTTATACACTGCACTTGCGTACTAGGTAACGTTTCGTCACACACACACTCACACAAATTTAGAACGACAATCAGTTGTTATCACAATTTTTACTATCTATTTAATAATTATTTTAATACTGAATGTAACTACTTTTTTGTTTGTCTCGTAAATTCAAATGATGTGATTGCATTAAATCTAGAACCTACTAATTAGAAGAAGACACTGGCTCCTGTTACACAGGTGTTTTTACCTAGCGCAGGAGTCGGCTTCACTTTGTTTGTACACGTTTTTTATGCCAATATAAAGTTTATTTTTTATTTTTATGGAGTTTTAGTGAACTTTACACCCGGTCCTCATATCTCTATAAACGTAATAAACCACTGAATTCTTTTATGAACTTGGTCCCTTTTTATGGTTCCGTATCCAAATGGCAAAACGAAACCTTTATAATTTTGTCATGTCCGTCTGTCCGGTTGCCACTCAGCCATTTTAATTGGAGATTATTGGCACTACATCTACGAAAATTTAAATGAGGACCATCCGTGCTGATTCTGCTAACAATGGTATAGTGAGAATACGAATTTAAAATGGGTTGCACTCGCTATACATGTAACCGAGGGATGATTTATTTTATTTTAATCCCATGTATAAAAAGATGACGATGTTTCAAAGTGACTTTTATATTAAAGTCAATAGTTTTTGAGATATGGGATATTTTCGGATAGTTTAGATTTTCATAGTTTTTTCGATAAATACTATGAAAAACAAACAAAATCAATGCTATTTATGCGTAAATATACATTCTAACTACGTAACCCTTTTTGTGGGGATACGCCTCTTATGAAAACGTGTACCGCCTCAAAATAAAAATAAAACATAAAAGAGCAAATAATTTTTTGTTAACAACAATAACTTAAATCGTCCTGTAATTTCTACCCTGTAACCCGGTATCCTCAAAATCTTTTCGCAGTTAAATAAGATACAGACACTGAAACACATTACCTGGATCGTTAAATGTTACCAGCACCATGTTGTCGATTAGACTGGACTTTTCATGTTTAATAATACGAGTAATTTGATCCACACTTTTTCTAACTTGATCTATATCGTCACCCATGGAGCCTGTATCATCTATGAGAAAGGTTAAACTGCCATTCCCCTTACATGATACCTTGAATATAGTATTCGCGAGTATTAGCAACACTACGTGCGGATATATCCGCCTCCACATTTTGGATGCTAATAATTAGTTTAGTAGTCCGCAATAATACTGTACTGTTCCCAAATAACGCACAATACACACTGGTAAAATGCAATAATTATTGGTCAATTTATATATAGATTATCACCGTTATCATGCTGGCAAAAAAAAAATTGTTCGTGTTTTTCCTCTTATTCTATTAGCTCTGATGACTTAATTATTTTTACACAATTGACTATTTCCTTAAGTCCTCATTAGCTCTGATGACCTAATGATTTTTACACAACTGACTATTTCCTTAAGTCTTCATTACCTACACAGACTATCAAAATTATTTATTATTTAACTAATTTTGATGAAGGTATGCGGGCAGGGTAATTTTTTATGTATTAAAACTAGCATTTGGTCAGCGGTCAGTTTTCGGTGTTTCCCATACTCATTCCTTATTGTACCCTCTATGGGGTGGAATTTTTGAAAATCCTGTAACACTTGTTTCATGTTTTAAACCGAATCAAATATTAATTTTAATTGTTTTATTAGGGTCCCGTACAGAACTACCTTAAATCATTAAGTTCGGCTCCAGACTTTACTAGTATAATAATAAAAGTTTATTATTATTATTACAGTCCTCTTCAATTACAAGTATTTAACGCCTACGGAATTACTTCACAAAAAACAATATACTTATTTAACCTACAGCAGCTGTATAATTATGTATCACACATGCATGACTATTCGGAAGATTCTAACGTCCAACGTGTTTGGGAAACACCTACCGTGAACACTTATATCTCAGTAAATAAAACAAAAGAATCACTTATATAACACACCAATTTTTTTATTGCGCTGACTTAGAAGCTTGATTCGTAGGGTTCCGTACCTCAATAGGAAAAAACGGAACCCTTATAGGATCACTCGTGTGTCTGCCTGTCTGTCCGTCCGTCTGTCACAGCCAGTTTGCTCCGAATCTAATGGACCGATTAAATTTAAATTTGGTACACACATATATTTCTGTAATAAATGAATTTTGAATACTTTTATTGAGTCACTTATAGGGGGCAAATTGCGACGGTAATTTTTTTTCAATAAAAGCTTTTAAAGATATTTAAGAAAAACTTTTTTACAAAAAAAAAATAACTTAAATTTCGGAAGACAAATAACGAAAATACAAAACCCAAGGCACCGACTTCTGAAATTTAAGTTATTTTTCACTTTGTAGTGTTTTTTTGGAAGTTGGTTGTTTCTTTTTGTAAAAACGTTTATATTTCTCGCTTTTTAGTGAGTCAGTTTGTAATCTATCTAAGTTACAATAGCCTAATGTCAACTGCTTATCACCTTTTATAAAATATTGCTTTTCCCGATGCAGGGACGGTAATCGTTGAGGAGTTCTCCTGGTACTTCACCATCAGCTCCACTTCTTCATATGCATTGTGACGAGCATAAATTGCTTGGCAACCATATTAAAGTAATCGAATCGCAACCTGTGAAATACTTATTATTGAGTAGTTCCGGTGGCCATTTGTGGTCTTCATCATCACTTCCACTTCATCTTATCGTGCTTTCCGTGAGCAACTGCACGAGTTACTATAAAAAATACCTAAATCCCTATAAGTGTGCCTATAATATTTGAAGAGTTCCCTCCATTTCTCCAGGATCCCATCATCAGATCCTAACTGGATGACAATGGGACTACCTCGGAAGTATACCTTTTCAAACAAAAAAGAATTTTGCAAATCTGTCTGAGTTATGCCCGAACATACATTTTATTTCTTAACATAAACATTCCAATTGACCTGCCCCTTTTAGAGTCGGTTAAAAATAAATGAAAATTAACCACCCCCCCCCCCTTATCCCCGAAACTAGTGAGCCTAAATTTTTGAGAAAAGACGCGGAGAGTGATAAACTTAAATTTGCAATTGAAATATAAGTTGTATAACATAAACATTTTTTTTTAACTACAATGTTAAGTTTGTTATTGGAATAAATTCATCCCAACTACGGAACCCTTCATTGTGCGTGGACCGACATCGCTTGTTACCATGGATTCAGAACATAATTCTGAACCATTCTGCGTTGAAATTGTTTTCGTTTTTTTTTTTTTAATGTGCTATTTCATAGAAAAGTGCAATATCTACGCGGTGTTTGTAAAATGTATGGAACAGCAATTTATTTTTTAAATAACCAGCGAAAATTTTAAACGCAGGGAATTGTACATTGTACAGGATAATGTACAATTGTTTGTTTTCCTTAACAAAATAATTAAATGAATAAACTATTATTAAAACAAGTAATGACAGGATATAAAAAAGATAAAATTCATTAGGTAGTTGTGTCACATGAATAGTGCTGATGTATATGCTGTGTGACTAGTTACATTTATTTATTATTAGCTGCGCCCCGCGGTTTCACCCGCTTAAGTCACAATTCCGTGGAATATTGTGATAAAAAGTAGCCTATATACTAACTCAGGTAATGGTCTACCCTTGGGCACGCCACAATTGTGGTGATAAGTCCCCTCTTTGAGGAGTGGCTAGAGAGGCGCCACGGCGTCCTCACCTTCCGCCTGACGCAGGTCCTCACCGGACATGGTTGTTTCGGGAGGTTCCTGTTCAGGATAAAGCGGGAGGAAACGCCCGGGTGTCACCACTGTGTGGATCGCCCGGAGGACACGGTGGAGCATACGGTGGAGGTCTGCCCGGCTTGAGCGGGGCACTGCCGTGTCCTCACGGAGGCGATCGGCGGCGGCGATCTCTCGCGTCCGGCCCTGGTTCAGGCCATGGTCTGGAGCGAGAGTGCATGGGAGGCCGTCACTTCCTTCTACGAAGCAGTAATGCTCGCGAAGGAGGAGGCGGAGCGCGCGAGGTAGAGGCAAGAGTTGCGCCCTCGCGCCCCTAGTCACCGCAGGAGACGCCCCGGGCGTCGAGAATCGCGAACCGACTTCCGGCCACCGTAGGCGCGGGCTTGCGGATGGTGAGCAATGGGTAGCTCGCCGTCCGATAGGGACCAGGCCCGGGTCGACGGCGCATTGTGTTCCACGTGCGCCTCAAAGAGATGTCAGCACCGAGTGACGGGGTCCGGAAGGGCCAATGCCTGCCGGGGTTGGTTGCGAGTTTGTCCGAAAGCGATATCGCGACCCCGGCACACAGGCAACGGAAGGAACACGGGTGGGTTTTAGTTATTAAAAGTCTGACACGCCCTCCCGCCCCGCCCAGAGCGGGAGAAGTTATTACATAATATGTAATATGTTGTTGAGATTTGCTAATTTCTAACATATATGTGGAAGCTTGTTATTAGCAATTGTCCTCAAGCATATCATATAATTTAACGTTGATATTAGTCTGTAAGCTTTCTGTAAAATAAAGTAAATAAATAAATAAATAATTTCCCAAACTCAAAAAAAAAAAAAAAGTTCATGGTCTACTACCCATGTGCCCAATTTGATTCAAACCCGTTCAGCCGTTTTAGCGTGAAAGCGTAACAAACAAACAAACCCACTTTCGCATTTATAATATTAGTTAGGATTAAGATAGTAGCCCACTGGAATAGGGAACAGGCTCCAATCTATCAGGCCAGGGGTCAGGGCTCCAGAGAGAGGAACAAATCTTGAGTTTGGACTAGAACTTACGTAAACATAACTGTAATATTTTCTTAAAAGCTTAAGGCTTAAGTGTAAGAAAGATTTACGCCTCAAGATTTTAAGAAAATTAAAGTTATTATGTTTACGTAAATTCTATTTAGTACATTCTGTAAAGGCTAGTTAAAAAAAAAAAAAACATAAATTACATTTATAGATTTGTTTTGTTTGAACTACTATGTCACTCGTCGTGCTTGGTCACGTGCCTGTAACATGCACAAGTTCAGGCTCCTGTATAGTTTAAGTTTGTCGTATGCACCATATTAACCAACTTGTAAAGAAGTGCTTTCCATGTTGGTGAGTTTAATGTGTGACGTATTCGTGTAAAGCTTTGTGCAGACTAGCGCGACGCGACAGCGTGTCGCGACACCGCTTATTGTTATACCGCGAAGTTTTCTTAGAAATTGTATTGTTAGAGTCGCGTCGCGCCGTCGGGTCGCTTTGGTCTGCACGAGCCTTAACACTTGCATGTTGCTCAGAATTTTAATGTTTTAAGGAGTAGGAAAAAGGGGTTACTTTTAAATTAAACACATCGAAAATATAACGCTTATTGCTTTATTGTATCTTCACATAAATATTGACACTGTCGGTGCCAACGTCGTTGTCAGCAATACACAGATACGACCCTTCGTTGGTGTAACTCACATTGTTTAAATGTAGAGCACTCGAAGAATTACTCCTAAGACATAAATGTAAAATATTAGAAACTGTTATTACGATCCTTACAAGCAATGGCAACAGAAATACGGTGTAACGATTACCTTTTTAAAACCTTAGTGGTAGAGTCAGGGGCTATAAATTCCCATTTTGAGGAAGGTACAGGGTTGCCATACAGCACGTTGCAAGACAACACAACATTATCACCAGTCCTCGCAACCACATTCTTAACTTTTGGTGCTTCTATGTAGGGTGCAACTGTAAAAATGATAGCAACTATTGTAAAGACAAAAGACATTTCAGCAGTTCTGTAGCAACTTTAGTATATGTAACAAAAAATTAATCATGTTCAAACTAGAAGTTGGACCAATAGTCATGGTGATTTCCGATGACTACAATTCGATTCCAAATCAAACAAAACTCGTGGAAAAAAGAAGACGTTTGCAGAAAGCAAGGTCTTTGTTAACGGCAGATAATAAGATTAAAGTAGAAATATATGGTGCTAAAGGTAAACTCACCTAGGACATTAACTGAAATGATTTTCTCCGCCGTACCGATATTGTTCTGTGCAATACAGTGGTAGTTGCCAGAGTCTTTCCACAACGCTTTAAATCTGTAGAAAATGATTACTTATTATGATGATTAAAATCTTTATGTTATCAAATACATTAGACTGTTAACAGGTACCTAATGCTAATATACAACAATAAATTACTATACAACCAACTTTTCACACTGGATACGTTAAATTATGATGACAGAAAAACAAACTTAGAAACTACAGTACGTGTTGTATTGTACAATTCCACGCCCAAGCGTGTATTTTATGTACGGAGGCAACTGACTATAGTATTGGAAATATTGAAGCAGTCGCCGTAACCGACCAATAAAATCCAGTGCTGTTTTATTCTTTTGGTGCGAAGCATTTTTACCTGTGAGTGTGTCGACGATCGGTGCGGTGTCGGTCATCCAAAACCATGATGACGTCATCTTGTGACATTTCCCAACGCACGCTGGCCGCGGGTGACGCGTCCACCTCACACGGTAGCACTACATCATCCTCTTCCTTAACCGTCACGGTACGGGGTTCAGCGTCCTTCGATATTGATGGTGGATCTATCAAATGTAACTTGGATTATTTAGTCAACTGCCTCATTGGTCTAGTAGTCGCAAGCGACGAGTGACCGGCAACAGGGTAGAAGTACTATACTAAAAAGTTCATGGCGATATGGAGTCACTCGAATCCTTTGTTGTCTTGCTAGAATTAACCTGCCCTGCTTAGAAATTAGTTGCAATTCGTGGAAGCCTGTTGGAAATAAAAGTCTCACATTGCAGTTGGACAGTGATATCAGCAGAATGATGTCCTTCTATGTTAGCAGCGTCACATCTGTAGACGCCCTTGTGTTCTGGCTGTGCTGATGCTATCTTAAGTTTCCCGTCGTCTGCCACCACGCCATCCGGCAACGATCGGAACTCGAACCCATTCTCAGATTTAAACGTCCATGTAATGGCTGGTGAAGGTTTTCCTTTAATTATCCTGAAAATAATTCAAACAATTTGCTTCTATGATAAAATGAATCACTGTATAGAAAACAGTTATCGAATTACGTAACATATTATCGTAAACAATTTCGACTAATCTGTTTCATTTTGACAGTTCAACAACATTCATTGCGTTATTTACGTTGTTGTCCAGATTGTTTTTCTACCTTATGAAGCAATGGATTAGCAATCTGTTTCAAAACGATTCAGATTCTGATTGAACGTGTATTACGTAATTAGGGTACAGGTTTGATTTAAATTTTAGAACTAAATTCAATTAATCGAACAAAGGGTCACATTCACTCCTTAAGGACCGGTCCTATCCGGGTAAGATCGGAATCTTCAGATAAAGACGCTGAAACAAGGCTATAACTAGTGACATTTCAGTTTCGGTTTCGGCCGAAACTGAGACAGATACCGGACATTCGGTTTCGGCAAAAAGTCCTGTTTCGGTCGGACACGAGTTATAAACATTTACAATTTTTAAATGGACAACATTTAAACTGACATAAAGAGAATGACGGGCAAAATCGACTCCAAATGAAAGATGGCATAAGGCCAAAGAGAGAGAGAAATAAAAGCAAAACAGGATATGTAATAGAATCTTGAGTTTTACCTGCATTCAAGGTCACTCCAGTCTCCCAGTTTCAGCGTCATACTTGCTTTTTCTACTTCCACTTTCGGTGCCTCTACAAAATAATATATCAATATTAATTTTAAAAACCTGTGTTTCAGTGTTCGGATAGGCACTATCTACCAGATAAATTAAAACTGAAACCGAACGTGTATGAAATTATTTGCTAGATAAGATATCAGGAATTTATACTGCTGTGGTGAAACAAGCAATATATATGTATATAACCTATTCAATATCTATATTTATAAATATATAATAATACCAGCCTATCACTGTCCCACTGCAGGGCCAAAGGCCTTTTCTCATAGAGAGAAGGCACTAGCATTGAACTATATTTATTATACAGTATATTCTCAAGTGTTTTACCTATTCCTGAAATTGTAACAAGAGCGCTATAAGTTTTAATGTTGTTTTCGTTCGTCAATTCGCACTTGTATTCGCCGACGTTACTGACAGTCATGTTTTTGATCCACAAAGCTTTGTTCTCTGGATCTATTTGCAGGTCATCAAAGGGAGTCACTTCAGTGTCGTTGTGGTACCACTTTGCCTCCGCCGCGGGGTATGCTATCACTTCGCAGTATAGCTTACCTTCACTGCCATATTCAATTGTCTGGTCTGCAATGAGAAGTACCTGTTAGCCTGGTGTTTTGTGAAAGACTTTGCCTTACGCTAGATGTTTCTCATGTATCGTGGTTTGTAAACACAAACACGATATAATTATCATAAAAAAAACATTTATCAAGTAGAATCAGCAAAAATCTGAAGCTGCTGCCAACCATATCGGCAATGATATAACGTCACCGTCCCCGCTAACTGTCATAACTAGCAATTGATATTTTCGAGGGCAACAGTTTTTCGCTCGGGCGCTACAATCATGTTACTGTAGTTGTAACTTTTTTACATTGCTCTTGGCTTGGCTAATTAACAGCTTCAAAGTAGGCACCCACTATACAAAAGTATTTATAAATTTGGTTGATTTTAGGTACAGTCGAGTTCATTAATATATTGGCACTGTCAAGGATTCAAAATATTGTGAGCGTTGGAAAGCTCAATAAATTCTATAGAACCTATAGATCAAAAATATGTCCTCATGTGAACGGTTCAATAATATATGCTGTGCATTGTGCAATAATATGTGATCATGAACAGTTCAATAATATGTGATCATGTACAGTTCAATAATATGTGATCATGAACAGTTCAATAATATGTGATCATAAACGGTTCAATAATACAATAGCTAAATAATGTTGCAAACTCCTTGACCATGCAATTTTAAGATTGCTATTAAAATCATCTTTATGACGTAAGTAATAAGGTTGAATTTGAATTACATTTACTTGTTTAGATATTATTGTATTCATGTGTGCATACATAATTGTGAATCCTACAATGTTCAGATAATATGATCTTAATGTTGTTCATATAATTATGTGCTTTTGGCTGTATACATGTTACTGAGAAAAACCAGTCACATTAATGAATCTAAATGTTCACCACAATTTAATGATGCTTATAGTTGTCACAATATTATGATTTTTTTTGACGGTCATATATTTTTGAAGCCTGGAAGGGCTAATATATTAATGAACTCGACTGTACCTATGGAAGCATTCATGACTCCTAAAAACTAATTATATTGACGATATTCAGTGGATCGGATAGCTACATTATGTATAAAACAAAGTTTTTCCTTGAGTTAACAGGAAATATAACCTCTTGTATAGCTGTCATTTATGTTTGTCATTCATGATAGTTTATTAATTTTAAGGTTCCAAACTTTGAACAAATGGAACCTTTACTTATAAGATCACTTTTCTGGTTTCTGATCACTCTCGAGATCTACGCAACTTAGGAATTTAAACGTAGGTGGATAAGGTTTAGGTCTCGGTGTCATGCACACAGATTGGTGTCCGAGGGGAGAGAGATTTGACGGTCAGTTCGATCTAAGTCGATCTCAAATAATTAAAAAAGCTTTTTATAAAACAAAAACAACCGACTTCCAAAAAAACACTACAAAGTGAAAAATAACTTTAATTTTGGAAGTCGGTGTATTTGGTTTTGAATTTTCGTTTGTGCCACCGACTTTTTGGAAGTCAGTTGTTTTTTTTTTGTAAAACGTTTTTATTTTTCACTTTTTAGTTGTTGTACCTACCCCACACAAGTTCGAATACCACTACCTGCTATGTAAATAACAGTGACAGGAAGTTATCATCATATCATCCACATATACTAAGTGGGAAAAATACGTATTATTGAAGCTCACTCAAAAACTATCCAAGCAAAGTTAATAAAATTTATATGGGTCCAATTTGGGAGCATACAAAGAAAGAATTTTCAAAATCGGTCCACAATTGACGGGGAAATTGGCGGACATACATAGAAAAAAAAAAACATAAATACGTCGAACATATAACCTCCTCCTTTTTGGAAGTCGGTTAAAAATAACTTTCATTAAGGACTCAAAAAAGAATCGTAATGTATTCTTGAGTTAGAGATCAAATGTATCAACTGTCGCGTCGGCAAAACCAAAACCAGACCTTCAATAAGTGGGTCATACAAAAAAAAATGACTGATAGTACTAACCAACCCATTGGTTAAAGGTTGCCATTTTTCAGTTTAGAACCCGACGGAAAAGTTTTCCCTTATTTATTATCCTACACTGTTTCTTACTCTATATGATTTTTAACTACAAAAGTGAGAATAGTTATAATACCTGCAGGGGTTTGAATGACGTCAAATGTATACGGTCTGTTAACATACAGATTTAAACTATGAGATGCTTCACCTTCAGAGTTTTTAGTTTTGCAGTAGATCGTAGAATTTACTGTAACATTTTCTATACTGACGTAACTTATGTACAGTGCTGGTATTTCGATTAACACACTCTGGAACAAAAAAGAATCGGTAAAGATGAATAAATACTCACCTATATCGTAAACTCACCAACAAAGCTGGACTTTTTCAGCTTTGAAAAGCCACGACAACACAACAAGAGGGTTTTTAGAGAAGAAGGTGACAAAAGATTAACCGCAGATGATTTTGATAAAATACTTACCTTGTGGAAGTCGTGTAGAACAGCGACATTGCGCGAGAAGCCACGAGAGACAGAGATCTTGCATGGTATGATTATGCCATATTAGAATCAAAATCATCATACTTAACGTCTTGGCTCGCAGTAGTAACATGCACAGTATTGATAGCTCTATATTGCTTTGTAAAATCATTCAGATGTACTTCTGAACATTTTTGTAATCTTACCTCTGACGGCAAAGTTACTCCGGCATCATCTTCCCACAATATGGTAGGTTCTGGGTAACCAGTAACTTTACACGCAAATGTTGCGTTTGTGCCATAGTCAACCAGTGGTTCGGCATCTAATATTTCTGATTGCGGTTTTGTCCATCTTGAATCTGTTCCGGGACCTAGGTGCACAAAATCAATAATTTGTATTTACAGGGAACATTTATTGATGATCTTGAGTGAATGGGACAGTCTTTGTAGTAAGAATGATCAAGCAAAATTACAGGCAAATGACAAGCATGTAAGTGGTAGTTGAAAAAAAAAACAAATACCTGATTGAGGGATAAAAAATTCCGATGAACCCTTAATCTCTTGATTTGTGGAGGTATCATAGCCCTTCACCTGAAATAAGGGTTTGCAAAGAAGTAAGTAATTTTTATATTAAGTAGTCACGAGGGGAAGCATTTTAATTGCATTATGAAAGTTAATGAGTTCTGCTATCAAAATTACAAACATTTGCAACGTATCGATGGTATGGCTATGAAGTGGTGAAAATCTGGCTATTAGAGCTAAAGATAATCTATATAATAAAAATGAATTGCTGTTCGTTAGTCTCGCTAAAACTCGAGAACGGCTGGACTGATTTGGCTAATTTTGGTTTTGAAATATTTGTGAATGTCCAGGGTAGGTTTAAATGGTAGGTAGGTAGAAAGGTAGGTAGGTATGTATGTAGGTAGGTAGTTTATGTAGGTAGGTATGTATGTAGGTAGGTAGTGTATGTATGTAGGTAGGGTAGGTAAGTAGGTAGGGTAGGTAGGGTGGTAGGGTAGGTAGGTAGGTGCGCCGTAGATAAGTAGGTACTTAGTGTTAACCGTGCGAAGTCGGGCAGGGTAAAGCTAGTATAATATAAAAGTGTTGAATAAATCATAATCACCCAAATACAAAAAGTCTTGCCAGGATCAATGAAAGTTTCGGTCATGTACATGCCTGTACTAGAGTTTTCTCCGAACACCAATGCTTTTTTCTCTTTCTCGTTAGCTACTTGTATTTCTATTGTTTCCAGTTTTATTTTACTTTGCGTAGCATCTATAAGGATTTTGTTGTTTCTACCTATAACATAAGTTATTGAAATTTTATACATACTGCATAAACTACAGCGATTGTTAAACTTATTTAGGTTTTGGTCTTGTTCAGTAAAATTTTAAGCCCACAAGTTTTTCTTTCCATTTTATAATTACTACAAATCTTACCATTGTTTTCATTTATAGGTACTTGATTTAATGTAAAAAAAAAGGAAATGAAATTCTTTTACCTGGCATAGGTCTTCTGCTAGTTTCACTCATACTTCTAGGCAACTTAGTGGAGAATCCAAATCGCAACGGCAGCTCATACCTTTTGTATAGTACAACGGACGTTTTGTTTCGACATCTGATTGTGGCCTTGTGGACACCGATTGACGGATTTGTCAAGCGGACAACCTGCCACAAAAAAAAATAAGGCAAAATATTCTTTATAGGTACGTAGGGAGGTATCTGAACATAACGTCTGAAAAAAGTATATTGTTTGATGCGGTATCGTTCCGGTATGCAAAAGTGTGAATAATAATATAATTATTATTAACCTAACTGCTTTAATTAATAATAACAACGAAATAGTTCACTTTTAATGTCTCGACTGTTCGAATGTTCTTCTGCTGTCATAAAAGCGATTAAGGGCTTTTGTTATGAGAAGGATACCTGTTGTTTGCTCCTCCAAATAACATCACCAACCACACAGTACAGTTCTAAATAAATGTACTGATTACTGATGGATGGCTCCGAAGCAGTCAAAAAACAGTAAAGCTAGATGATGACGATGATGATGGTAATGACGGAATTACGGCTGAACTAATAAAAACCGGCGGAAAACCAGTTCTTAAGGCCCTACGGAAGCAGTTTGATTCCGTCAAACTCGAGGGCAAAACGCCACAGGTATGGAACAGAGGTATGGTAATACGTTTCTTAGGAGTAGGTACAAGTTCGAGAAAGAGTTCAATCGTCGAGTCCGACTCGGTTGGGCAGCGTTCGGCTTTCGTTTAAGCTACGCAATATCTTCTCATCCCACATACCGCAGTGTCTCAAGACGAAAGTCGCTCACAATAGGCCCTATTAGAAGGCTCAAAGTCACCCAAAGGGCAATGGAGAGGGCTATGCTTGGAGTTTCCCTTCATGATTGAATCAGAAATGAGGGAATCCGCAGGAGAACCAGTGTAACCGATATAGCCCGAAGAATTGCCAAACTTAAGTGGCAATGGGCAGGGCACATTGCTCGCAGAACAGATGGCCGATGGGGCCGAAAGCATCTGGAGTGGCGACCGCGTACCGGAAGACGTAGCGTTGGAGACTTCCCGCAAGGTGGACCGATGATCGTGTGAAAGCCGCAAGAACACAGGTACAGAACCGGTCGAAGTGGCGGTACTTGGGTGAGGCCTATGTCCAGCAGTAGACGTCTTTCGACTGAAATGATGATGACTGATGGCTGCAACCTTCTCTTATAAGTTATGATCCTTAATGGACAGTATTATTAGGATGGTGAAATACCTGTGTATGTCTGGTGTCCAAAACTTTTTCGACCGTACTCTCTGAGCCATCCGGTGTTGATACTTCCAGTCTAGGATTATCTCCGGAAACTACCAACAAGACAGTCTTGGTGAATGAGTCCACTGTAAACTAATATTTATCAATGTTAATTTATATTTCAGCTATTGAAGTTCTAGTTTTGGTTAATACATAGAAGAAATACATGGAATATTTGTGATTTCTAGAAATCCAATTTACGCCCTCGTTTTGTGTGCAACAGAGCCAGATCTTTAAATCTGTTCCTTTTAGGGTGTTATGGCTTAATAATGACATATTAGTTATTTTCTGTACCAGGTTAATCCAGGTTTGTCAAACTTCGGGTAAGAAACCCAGATGTCGGTACCACCTTATAAAATACTTACAGGCAATTCTTTATATTCTGTAAACGTATCGTAGCTGATAACGTCAGTCCATTCCACGTTCATTACTTCTTTTATGTATTTGAAAGCCTGAAAATTTTTATAGAAGTGTTTCATATATTTCTATTGATCAAAGTTATCCTCATCGTCAACATCATACACAGCCCAAGATACAATTAGGGAATGCAATTTCGAGTCGAGATTGGAAACTCGAGATCTCGCATGGTATGTCTGGTGTCGTGAATGGCCGTTTGAGATTTCGCCCAGCAATGAGGCGAGATAAAGTTTTCGAGATTATATAGATCGATATTTCTACTTTTGCATATTTTTAATGAACAATTCTTAAACTTAATAAAACATACATACTTATGGTAATCGTGTTTCATTTGGTAAATATAAACAACATTAATCGACTCTCGAAACAAATAAACCGGACCCAATATAGAGCCTTGTGAAGCCATTTTTTACTTTTAAGACGCATATGACCGATTAATAACCATTTCTTTATTTCTATATAAGAAATAAAGAAATATGTATAAGTACCTGTCTCAACGTCGCAGGGTCGAAATGGACGACTGCGCCAGAGCAAGCTTTAGCGACATCGTAATAAACTTGCTCATTCACGGTAGGCGATGACTGTGACGAACAGAAGCCACTCAAAAATATGACTACCTGTAAACGAAGTACCAAGTTTATACCTAGAAATACACACACAAATAAACTCACGAGTTCTTCCCATACGGGTTGGTAGAAACTACAGAACGCCACCTGCTATTTGATCAGTTCATACTCCTTTTGCTTCGGTTTTTGAAAGTTTTTTTGAAAGTTTTTTATTTCTTATTCAACAGGTTAACAAATAAGTTGTAGAGGCCTTCTTTTAAGTATATAGATACCTGTGACAGAAGACCTCCCTCTTCCATAACTATGTGTACACATAAAAAGCCTGTTAATAACAGAATTAAAAAGTAGGTAAAAAATAAAATACAAAACTAAAACTAGAGAATTTAAAAAATAATTACAATTATAATAATTAATTAGGTACTTAAATTCATAATCTCAGATACCCAATTAATTATTGTGTTTGTATGTGTGTGTGTGAAGGTGTGTTATGTGTGTGTGTGAAGGTGTTTGTGTGTGCGAATGTGTGTGAGTGTGTGTGTGAGCGAGTAAGAGAGAAAGGGAAACCAAAAGCATATTACGCATTGTGAAGTAAGTGGTAAACGCTTGTATAGTAAAAAGTCGCATGTTATCATTCATTCGGTTATGTTCATACATCTGCTCATACGCGCACGCCGGTTGCGAGTACTATGCTCCTGACCTTTCTGAAGAACACCACCAATAAGGTCACTACTGTCCTTCAAAGGCTTCCGATCCCGGCGTTTCCAATCACATCATCACCTTTTGTTAGTCGCCTTTCATTCATCCTCTCAACGTGACCACTAAGCATATTCGTTTCAATCTTTGTCTATACTTTATCATGTTTCTTCTCTTTTTTCTTTACTTACCCTCAGACCAAATAAAAACCAAGACATAGCGCTGTCAGCAGTGACGTGAAGCTGGTTTCGTAAACATGTGTGTACTTAGTTAGGTGTAGTTTGGTTGTAAATAGTTGTAAATGTGTGCGTGTTAGCGTGTATGCACAGAGCGGAGGTGCAGTTTTGGCATGCTTCACTTTATTGTTCACAGCGCTATATCTTGGTTTTTTATTTGGTCTAAGCCTACATAACCAATAAATAATCTTTGGTAAACCCATTGACAATAAAAAGTCGCAATTTCCTTGTTCATTCTAAGTATTTTGATTATCTATAATGTTTAACGTGTCAAAGTGCCAAAATGTTGCTGATAATAACATCGGAATTCCCCGTATTTATTTCTGTTTTTCTCGGAATTTTATTTAATTAGGTTTCCGAACTTCCGAATGAAAAAACGGAACCCTTAGGATCACTGGTGTGTCTGTCTGTCTGTCCGTCTGCTACAGGCAATTTGTTTCGAATCTAATGGACTGATTAAGTTGAAATTCGTAAGAAAAAAAATACTGTGACGGTAAAACCAATCCCAAACATTTTTTATAATTTTATAATAAATACTTTTAAAGTTATTAAAATAGATGAAAAATTACCATTGCCCGTAGGCATTGGCCATATCTCCGAAACTATTGAGGCAAAAATTTTATACTCGGAATATTTGAAAAAAAATTGTTTTATACTTATAGATTACAAAAAAACCTACAAGAAATCTATGGTCTTAGATTAATATGGTAAATCTCCCAATATTTTGCGTAAAAACTTACATTTGCAGTTGGAATTTATAGGAGAACATGTTTTTCAACAACAGTGTTAAGTTTGTTCTTGGGACAAATTCATCCCAACTACGGAACTTAACGGAACCCTTCATTGCACGTGGTCCAATACGCACTTTGCCGCGTTTTTGTGCAATAATTAAAAAGATAACAGAGTGCAAAGACCAAACAAACTGTATTTAAAGTTATAGGTCTATAATATCTGAAGCATTTTGCAAGGTTTTCCAAAAAATACAGTTATTTTATGCCGCAGTTATCCTGACCTCTTATGTCCGTATGTGTATAGATAAAATTTTAATATCCTTTCTTTGGTATTGTTCTTTGAATCGTTGAACTCCTTAAGTTCTGAGTTGAGCTGCACGATTACTCACAAATGCGTGCACTGACTGGACAGGTCCACTCAATCTGTATGGTTTTTTCTTCAAAAGATTATTTGAGACACCAATCTTCGGTTCGGTTTCGGTTTAAAGAATTTTATTCTCATAAAGAACACAAGACAGTTCACTTAATATATGAGATATACAAATAAATCATGCAGTTATATGGTGTCAAAGACTCCGTGAGTCGATAAGAGGAAAACAAAAATAATATCTTAAAAACTAGGCTTCTAAAAATTCCATCCAATAGGTTAATTTAGTTATTTATCATGCAGGCATTTTCTAAATATGTGTTACATTGTTTCTAAAACATAAACTTTTAACAATTTATTAAATATATTTAAATTTTTTGCATTTACTATATTATCTGGCAACTTATTGAACAGTACCGCTCCTTCGTATAAAATGTTTTTCTTCCCGTAATTGGTTCTGGGTGGTCTGAGTTCGAGTTTGTTACGATTTCTAGTGTAGTATCCGTGATTTCTTTTTTTGAAAGTCAATTGCGAGTGGGTTTCCTTTGTTATAATTTTCCTAACTAAAGTACATGTTTTGTATATATATAGTTGTTGTATGTTGTATAGTTTGGTGTGGTTATATATTTGTTTAGTTGATGTTAGGTAGTGGTAATTGTATAGAGTTTTAATTAATTTGTTTTGTATTACTTGTATCTGGTTTATGTAGGTTTTACCGGCACAGCCCCATACTTCAACCAAATATTCAAGGTGTGGTTTCACGAGTGCATTATAAATCATGGTTCTTGTCTTATGTGGAATACAACCAGAGAGTCTACGTAGTGCCCCCGTAAGTGAAGACATTTTTGTTCGAACTTTTTCTATGTGATTGGACCAGCTTAATCTTGGATCCAGGGTTAGGCCTAAATATTTTTCATCCGTTGATTTTTGTAAGGGTTCATTGTCTATTGTTAGTTTGATGTCACTCGGTAGTTTTTTATTTTTAGCTGCAAAGATCATGTATGACGTTTTTTTCGGATTAATGGTTAATAGGTTATACTTGAACCATTCACTAAGCGATGAAAGGTCACTTTGTGCTTCTCTGACAACCTCCTCAACATCACTTCCATAATAAAAGAGACAAGTGTCGTCAGCATAGAGAGTGGTGTCGCCAGTAACTTTGATGTTTTTTATGTTATTTACATATACAAGGAAGAGCAGAGGCCCTAAGATCGATCCCTGGGGTATTCCACAGTTTAATCTAGCTGGTCCACTCTCATAACTGTTTATTTTAACTATTTGAAATCTGTCAGTGAGATATGATTCTAAGACTCTATAAGCAGATCCAGTTATTCCGATGTTACTGAGTTTTTTGAGCAAGAGGGAATGACTAACGGTATCGAACGCCTTCTTCAAATCGATAAAGATACCCAAACCTATAAGTTTCTTGTCGATGGATGTTTTGATTTTAGTGATTAAGTCTATTGTCGCTGATACTGTGTTCGATTTTGGACGGAAACCATATTGTTGAGTATAAAAGAAATCAATACCATTCAAATAATTTATAATACGATTATAAATGATTTTTTCAAAAATTTTAGATAGTACAGGTAAAACGGATATAGGTCGGTAATTGCTGGGGTCAGATTTGGTTCCAGATTTGTAGATTGGCGTTAATTTAGCAACTTTTAAACTATCAGGGAACATTCCCAATTCTAGACATTTATTGATGCAATTAGTTAAGTGGTCAAGGATTAACTTTTTTATACATTTAATGTCTTTTACACTGATCCCGTCAATACCACTACTTGTGTTTATATTTAGTTCATGGATAATTCTGTTTACCTCTTTTGTTGTACAGGGCTCAAACATGTGTAGTTCGTTGGTAGGTGTATTTGTGGTGTAATTGAGAGTATTAGTTAGATTGTTATGGTATTTTTGTGGTATATTACTAGCTAACTCAGAACCAATTGTCGAAAAGAATTCATTAAAACAATGACAAATTTCATTTCCGTTTGTAATTACACATGTATCAACAATAAGTTTGGGAGGGATGGAGTTAGTTTTACTTTTGTTATTAGCTAAGTTATTTATAAGACTCCACATTTTCTTAGGTTTTTTTTCACATTTCTTGAAAGCTTCGTAATAATAATTATTCCTAGTATTTCTAATTCGTTTCATTACAGCGTATCTCTTTGATTTAAGTTGATTTTGCAGTGTAGGGTCATCAGGTTTCATTTTATGTAGCCTCCAGATAATATTCCGCTCGTCGATTTCATCTAATATTTTCTTATTAATCCAGTCGTCTCTTGGTTTATTCATAATTTTAACTTTTGTTATTTTATTTTGTTTAATCTTGTCTTCATTATGATGACCAAGATGTATGTCTGGAATTTAAAAGATCTGTGACCTCTGAGTTTGTTTCGGCTTTTCTTATCAGTGTTGTCAGATAGGAAACGCCGACTTCATCTAGTTTTTAAAATTTGATTGACGTGTAAAAGTGTTTATACAAACCTACTTACAGAAATAAAATCAATTATAGTTAATTTAAAATACGTTGATCAAATAATTACACACAACCAACCGTGCAGATTAGGCTTTAAACGGAGCAACGTGTTTTACGGAACGCATACATCGAGAATATCTTGAATGTTACAGACTCTTTTCAGAGTATGAACAATCAAGTTATAAATCTGTCCTGAATACAGTGGTACGAGTACATGTGCAATACTTAGATCACTGAAGATATCAAAGGTCTAGTCGAAAAAAAGGTTATAACTTTACCTGACTCCGAGTATTTCGGCACAAGTTTTCTATAGAACTAAGTTTGCTAACATCTTTAGCGTAGGCGTCAGTGAACACAAAGATGTTAGATTTGTGTTTGCTTACTTGCAGTGCTTTCTCTATGCCTGCAAGTGAATTTTCAGGACATTTGTGTCCGCCACTGACTGTGATAGCATTTAGTGAAGTTAAGAGTTCTCTTGGTGTGAGAACCACTGTAGGCACTCCTACATCTGTAAGTAACACAACGATGAATTAATGATCAAATTGAGTTAATTATTTGTAAGTAGTTAGTATTCCAGCTTCTGCCCGCGGTTTCGTCCTCGTGAAAGTTGTTTTAACACAAAAAACAGGGTCAAATTAAATTAGTTTGCGAAACTCCGCAGACATGATGGCTATCGATATCTACACAAGATAAAAATCAAAATATATTGAGATAGTTTTGTTTGGGGTCATCTAACCTGAGTGTTACTTGAAATATCAGTTTAAGTCTTGTTGGAAATTAAACTAAATACGATAAAATAATAAAAATGTTTTTCTCAACTAATACTTCAAGTACACTACCAGAGGTTATTGATCCGTAGTGAAGTCAAAACGAAAATCCAAGACGGCGGCTGCGAAAATGGTATATTTTTTAAATCATGGGGTCGTTTGTATGGTTTTCGTCGGTGTTCAAGCCGATAGTGAAGTCAAACCGCCTCTGTGGTCTAATGGTAAGACCACATGTCTCAGATCCAGAGGACTCGGGTCCCAGCGAGGGCAAAATTTTTACTCGGTATGGTTTGTACTAAATCCGCCTGACTAGCAACCACCATCTTATCTAAGTCTGTCGCCATAACAACAATGTTAACAGCATTGTTGTGTTTCGGCAGTTAGAGGTAAGTTAGCCAGTTCCTCTGTGGTTGAGGATTCCGGATGATGCTCGCTTCCACCTTCGGCCTGATCATCACTTATCATCAGGTGAGATGAAGGCCAAGATTTTCCCCATTGTAGTTAAAAAAAATGGATGCTAAAGCCGATAGTGAAGTCAAAATGAAAATCCAAGATGCGGCAAATATTTTGCAACTTTGTTTATTTCATGAGCAAGTTCATGCTCGATCAAAACTTCAATTGAAAATAAATACTTATTTCTCTATTTTCACACAAAAACGAATAAATGTACCTACCTCTAATGTACGTAGTTCATTTGTTAACGAGTTTCCCTTTTCTGTCCAAACTAAATGATATAATTATTTAGAAAGATTTATTCGCTGCAAGGTAAAACTAACTTATTGGCTAGCCAAATGGAATGCGCAGAATTTTCTGGAGTTGTAAAGTGTTACATTGTATGCGAGATAATATCAAAAGTTATATTATATCAATCTGAATGGAATATGTCTGCTACACGTGTAAAATGCACGCTTACGCACTTTGCGTCTATCTCTACGTCACACGTTGCTGCACTTGGTGTGACTGAGCTGGCCTGACAGTCCCCAATTTCTTCTTTTCGCTTAAAAGGCTTGGACAAAGGTTCAACGAAATAAGCCAGAATAGTGCGTAGCAGTTTTTTGCAAGCAATATGATCGTGAGATGTAGCTCAACTAGAAAAAGAAGAAGGCTCATGACTGTACGATTTGTCGCGGGAAAGCAACGTTCCTAGAACAGCATTTCTTCAATGCCAGGACCAAACCTGGATAACATAGGTCTACCGCTAACCATCCTGCCTTTTAAATAAATAAATAAAATAATTTTAACTCGGACAACTAACGATCCATAAATTATTAGTAACAGGTTTGCACTTAAAAACTATTGTTACTAACTTAAACTAAAGACCAATGAATTAGAAGACCACCCACCACCTAGACAACGACAAATAGAAACTAGTGTATAAGTCTTCTCACAAATTGCCTTGCCGAGGAAGTATCTGCCGTCACAACTTGCTTGCTTGCTTGCGATGCTATTGTGGCTTATTCTGCTCAGGAATGAGGCCGTTTTTTTGCGGATGATGGCATGAAATCCATCGGTATGGTGTGCCGCGAACATTTCTGAGGCACTACAATAACGAGGCAGTCGCAACATTATCCTAAAAACAGTGTTATATTGGACGCGTAGAACATCCTGCGAACTTTTCGAGTAGTTTGACCCAAAGATTACCGGTGTAAAAGCTCCGACAATAAGCTTTAAAAAGCGTAATCTTAACTTGATCCGAACCGAGCAAATATTATTACCCTTTTACCTTCGATGCCAACCTATCACTTGTTGAAAAATAATTGTTTAAAATGAAGTTACAATGGAATGATGCTTACCTGGATCATTAAAGGGAACCAAAATGTAATTGGTAATATCCGTGTTATATGATGCATTTATAGCTGTAGGTAAATTTACTTTTATAATATCCAATTCTTCTTGCATAGATTTAGTAGTGTCCAGCACGATTGTGAAACTTTTGTCACAAGATATGAGTCTGAATAAAAAGAAATAGATTAAAGAACGCTTGAACCACATCATGCAAAGTTGTTGGGACACGATGGACTGATGAATATCACGGCAGTGGTGCTCAGTCATAGTTAATTGTTAAGGAGAAGCTTGCAAGATACGTCGAACGTTGAACTAACGAGCAATAAACAAGTATTTCGGTAGGTACTAAAATCTTCCATCACGCCTTTTTTCTCGAAAGGTAATAATTTATTTCAAATAGGCTCATTAAAGGCACTTTTGAACATCATTCGTCACAACGTATTGATGCGACTACTTACTTACACCACAAATTAATCTCAGGTTTTTTAGGTTTAGGTTTAAAGAAACTTTATTCTCAATAAAGAAATATATATATCACTTACTTGAGAACAATAGTAAAACATACATAAATTACACAAAGTTCGTCGTCACCAGTTACAAAACTAGATACCCATCCAATGCTTTTATGTCTCCAAAAGCGATCGAGGTATTGATTTCCCTTTTAAGTGAGATTTTGGTTAGTATCGTTTGGGGATCATAGAATAATATAAAGATCGAGCTAATTATAAGGTAATAATAGAAACATTGTATCTACAATAAAAAATATTATTTATTATTATTATAGATAGCCTTCTGCTACTGATAATTTCAACATAACAATAATAAAGTTTATAAAACAGTCGCTGCACACGTCGTCTAGACAAACTATGCAGGCAATTATAATACCCAGTGTTAATCAATTTAACCTCGGACAGCCCCACGAAAAATATTCTGTGTACCACTTCAACTAAGCTAGATTAATTGTATTTTAATTGTTTTATGTTCTGCAGCCAGCAGTAAAAACAAAGCCAGTTGTAGAAAAAGTTCGGCTGTGTAGTCTCTTTCCCTAATTAGGGTACTGAATTGCTGGCTTACGGGCCGAAGGTCCCACCAGATGCATATATGGTGGGACTAAAGGGGGATTCTGGGACAAAAGGAAATAATGAGCTGATGCGTTGGCAACCTTTTTTATGGATGTGAAGTTTAAATGTATTCCAACAGAAAATATAAAGTCCTAGTATATTTTCATAAATAGGTAAATAATATTACACTGCAAACTTCGCCTTAACTATGCAATAAAGTAACTGCAATGTTGCAATTGATAACTTTTGACCTTAGAATATTAGACGGGTACTTGTAGGGCATGCTCCTTAGTGCCTGGCACGTTTATCATCAGTCCCCTTCTGTTTTATCTGCAAATCAGGAGTAGCTACAAACACGATGGTGAGTTTGTCGTAATTAAGTAGATATGGTAAAGGAATAGCTAGTTAATAAATCTTTCAATATTATATTAAAGTCACGTTTCGTGTCTGTCTGTGTGACCGCATTGTTCTCTTAAACTTCGTGGCACCATTATTTTTGAGAGTTTATTTCGGAAGGCTTAAGTGTTTAAGTATTATAGTAATGTTATACTTACATAATATGTAAGTTTGGTACAAACCCAAGCCCTACAATACGTGCGAAGCAGTCCGGGTCGCTAGTATTGAATAAAAATCTTGATAGTTTTTTTTATAACAATAGGTACGTAAGGGTCTGCCTTTCATTTTTTTTTGTTAAACAATTTGTAAATGACTTTTAAAGAATTATCTACTCCACTATTACTTCGTTTATTGTTTGCTAAGGCCACTGAAATCAAAAATCCACGCGTCATGTTCGTGAACGGGCGCCGTCAGTTGAGGCTGGTCATCTCTTATCTGCCAGAGCATATTTTTAATCTTATTTTTTGAATTGTATTTTTTTTTTACATTGTTCTAACATATAGAAGCAACAAGAATAATTTGCTTTATAAGGCTATGTTGTTCAACAATTACTTACTGACTGCCGAATCGACGACACCCAAACAAGTGTGTATCGCGCCTTGGGCCACTACTAAAGTGATACATTATTATACAATGTGTGAGTAAGTACTCATCATTATGAACAACTTTCACTATGGGGCCAACCGAAATCGCGAAAAAAAAAAACAAACATAGGTAAATGTATGGAACAGCAGATTTTTCAAAAGCTTTTAGCTTTTTTTTTCTTTATTTCAAATAACACAAAACTTTTTACCATCATAATCGATTTAGTAACAATGTAAAAATAAATACCATGTTATTGACTTAAAATTAACTCATAGCGAAAAAAAAAACATGTACTCACACAACCTCTCATACAATGTTTTTGTTTTAAAGTAATCAATTGTTCAAACGTTGTAAACATGGTTATTTTCATTTTAATAAACGCAATTTTTTTTTTATAAAATGTCTACTTACTTTAATACTTTTAGTGTTTTATTTAAAAACAGTAGGACGATATTCAAACCAAAAAAAATATGTAATTCACTCTCCTGTAAACTTAGGTACCTACAAAAAAAAGATACAATGTTGTTCTTATTATGGATATTTTGGCTCTTAAATGACATTGACAGCGGCTTCGTTGGTAAATATTTGTGATATTTTTTTACGAAATTGTATTGAAAACACAAAATGGCGGGGTTGGTTCCGATTTTGGTAATACGCCAAAAGATCTTTGTACAATTCTATGTCACTGGGGCCATATTATAAAGTATTAAGGCCAGTTTCCCGAGCATGTAGGCCTTTGAAACGCTACCTCCGCCTCCCGCAAATGCAGAGCAACGTATTTATTTACGATGCGCCGCCGACCATTTCGCGGAATCCATGCCACAGCATAAAATATTTTTAGTTGATCAACTGAACTAGTTTCTTTTAGGTTCGATTTTTTAAGTTTACATTTTATGAGACCTAATGGGCGTTTTCACATTAATAACAGATAACGACAAACTCAAAACTCAAAGCATTTATTTCAATTAAACCATTTACAGGCACTTTAGAATCGTCAAATAGTCGGTCAGTTAGTCAGAAAGTTGAAGCTAGTTGCCCAGTTCCAAAACGTAGATCTTCACGGAGAAGAACGGGCAAGAAACTACAAGGACACTCTTTTAAATATAGAAAATTACACAATCCTGGGTACATTATTCTTGTTGCTTATATATGTGAGAACAATGTACAATAAAAAAATTAAAACAATTCAAAATATAACATTAAAAATAAGCCCTGGCAGATAAGAGATGACCAGTCACAACTGACGGCGCCCGTTCACGAACATGACGCGTGGATCAGCACCATCCAGCTCAACCATTTTGTAGGGAACCGAACGAATTATAACATTTTACACAGTACCCCATAAAAGAAGTGTGCACTTTAGACAATTTGAAACGTGGTTGATCTAATTTGTTCCTATTTCTAGTGTTAAAATTATGCCTGTCACTTATCTTACTAAAAAGATGTCGATTTTTTCGAACATACATATGTAATGTTTTCATATATATACTGACAAGGTACCGTCATGATGTTAATTTTCTTAAACAGTTCCCTTAGAGATTCGCGTCTGCGGAGGTTATATATGGCTCTGACAGCCCTCTTTTGCAGAATAAAGATAGAATTAATATCTGCAGCCCGTCCCCACAGCAAAATACCGTAAGACATGATGCTATGAAAGTAACTAAAATAGACCAGTCTCGCGGTATCCACGTCTGTTAGTTGGCGGATTTTCCAAACAGCATAAGCGGCTGAACTTCGCCGCCCTGCAAGTGATGTTAAATGAGGACCCCACTGTAGTTTTGAGTCAAGCTTGATCCCCAGGAAAACCGTTTTTCGACGAATTCTAGTGTCTCCCTATTCAGTACAACATGACATTCACTACTTCTAACATTTGGTAACGCGAATCTTATGCATTTAGTTTTCTTCTCATTTAATACCAAATGATTTACAGTAAACCAATTATGGACCTTAAGCATAGCGTTATTTACTTCGTCAAGCTCCTGTGCATGTCTATTTACCTTAAAAATCAGTGATGTGTCATCAACAAATAACACCATTTGTGGTCGGTTTTTCAGTAAATGCAGTAAATCATTTATATATACTAAAAAGAGGAATGGACCCAAAATCGAGCCCTGTGGTACACCCATTTTGACTTTTAAACCCAATTAATTAACTGGATTTATTTGAACTTGCTGCATTCTACTCGTATCATTCAAATAAGATTTTACTAAGCTAAGTGCAAGTTTATCCAGTCCGTAATGCTCAAGTTTCAAGAGCAGTGTTTCGTGATTCACGCAATCAAATGCCTTGGATAGGTCGCAAAAGATGCCTATTGCATCTTGTGCCTCTTCCCATGCGTTAAAGATGTGTTTTAATAAGGTGACACCGGCGTCGGTTGTGCAACGTACTTTGGTGAAACCATACTGTTGATCGTGTAGGATATTATTACGATTAAAATGATGGAGCATTTGATTTAACATTACTTTTTCAAACAACTTGCTGAAAACCGGCAAAACTGATACTGTCCATTTACCGTCCTGCGTGTCCTGTCTGCCCTTTAAGCCATTGGTCCCGGCTGTCATTCGTGGATCTTTGACAGTCGTTACGGGTCGTCAGAAGCCCGAAAGTCTGATAACCAGTCTTATCAAGGGGTATCGTATTACCCAGTTACTTGGTTGTGGAGGTCAGATAGGCAGTCGTTCCATGTAAAATCCTGGTATTCAACTGCATCCGGTTGGATTGGAAGTCGACCCCAAGATAGTTGGGAAAAGGGTAGGCAGATTGTGTCCTGTCTGCACGGTACAGAAACTGATACACGCTACCGATGGCGCCAAACACGTGGCCTAATTCTGGACCGACTCCATACTATACTTAGATTGCCATCGACACGACACTCTAAGAAAAATAAGTAGTCCATTTACTGTACCATGATTCTCATATTGTAGGTCATTTGTCATTAAATTGTAGGTAAACAATGCATTTCAAGTACCTACTTGAAAATGCAGTTGGAACATTATTCTATATGGATCAGTATACAAGTTGATATCTGTACGTACTAGTCTAGTGGTTTAGGTATAATATTGTTTTGCGCAGAAAAATAGCATTGTATGGCATTCATACCTACTTCAGCAAACAAACAGTTTTATCAGCATGCCAATAAAAATAAAGTTGTTTTAATATTAAGACCACAAATTATTACTAACGGGGATAAACTTAACCACAAACCAGAGAGAGTTACAACAATAGACGGATTGATTATTGCTACAGAGTACAGAGTCCTAGCGATTGGCTGATGCACTACGAATCACGGGATCGATTCCTGCTCGGAACAATGTTTACTTATTTATCTTAGACATGGCTCGGGACCCTGGGGTCCCGAAATATGGCGACCTTGGGGTCCTTTGGACGAGAGGCCTCTTAGACTATTTGAAATGGAATGAGATATCAACCAACGATTATCCCGTACTTATTTAGTTTATTATTATTAAAGCTTACAGTAATGTGCTTGACTATACCCCATAAAACCGTTTTCACAGTTTGTCTGTGGGAACGGATCATACTTTAGAGTTTATTATTGCGGCTCTTACAAATAGGTAGGTGAATGATCACTCTTATTTTTGCTTTAATCGTATACTTACTAAGAAAGAATACCAATTGAAACTAAAGGAATACCGCGTGGGTTGTTATCCGATTCGTAGAACCAAACTAATAGAGCACCATTTTGGGGCCCCCAGACATTACTTATTTTCTGAGTAACAAAATGTGTGGGATAGAGTAGTGCTAGTATGTACTTTGAACGTACGCCTACCTGCCTGATTTTAATCAAAGTGCGTAGGTACTTTAAGTAGGTAACTAGTGTTTCTACGTATCTTTTGTACCTGTAAATTGGTCGTCGGCCCAAGCTAGCAGGTACGTGTACGTACAATGTACATACCAACAGTAGGTACTCTATCCCACACATTTTGTTACTTAGAAAATAAGTAAGGTCTGGGGGTCGGATCTTGGAGCATATACATTACTTACATATCTAGTTAGTCACAAGTAGTAGTTTCCTCACAAGTAAATATATTTCAAGTGGCCGTTAACTCACATAAGTCTCTGTCACTTTTAAGATGTATCTACTAGCGACCCGACATTGCTTCGCACGGTTTTTAGCGCCTGATAAAATATCGTACACAAAATGTTAATGAATTATACACCTAAACTTATGGACGAAGTGAGTTTCCTCACTTCGTCCATTGGTGAAAACCGTATGAAAATCCGTTCGTTCGGTAGTTTTTGAGTTTATCGCGTTCAGACAGACGGGGTGAACTTTGTTTTATAATAATGTAGTTATGAAGTGATAGTGTTTGTATAGTACCAGAGCTACTTATGAACAGGGGGCCATACCCTTATCGTTTGTAGCAAGGCAGGTGATTTACGTGCAGGGCCTACCCTGTTCACTACTGTGTGGATCGCTCGGAGGACACGGTGGAGCATACGGTGTAGGTCTGCCCGGCTTGGGCTCGTGGAGGCTATCGGCGGCGGTGACCTCTCGCGTCCGGCCCTGGTCCAGGCCACGGTATGGAGCGAGAGAGCATGGGAGGCCGTCACCTTCTTTTGCGAAGCAGTAATGTTCGCGAAGGGAGAGGCGGAACGCGTGAGGGAGAGGCAAATTTAGCGCCCTCAAACCCCTAGCCGCCGCAGGAGACGCCCTGGACGTCGGGAATCGCAGGCCGATTCCCGGCTACCGTAGGCACGTGCTTGCGGACGGTGAGCAATAGGTAGCTCGCCATCCGATAAGGACCGGGCCGGGACCGGGTCGACAGCGCGTTGTGTTCCACGCGCACTTCAAGGAGATATCAGCACAACTGACGGGGTCCGTTAGGACCGTTGCCTACCGGGGTCGCGGGAAAGTCCGAAAGGGATACCGTGGCCCCTGGCAACGTATAGGCAACTAAAGGAACACGGGTGGGTTTTAGTCAATAAGAGTCTGACACGCCCGTGCCCCAGTTATATGATAATTTTCCACACAATAAAAAGGGCCTGCCCTGCAAAGATTCTGTTAGAACCTAATAGTTGAAAGGCACAGGTACAACCTCAAATCTGCTAGTTTATAAGTATGGGATGCCCCAAAAGTTCCTCAGTATCGTTTGAGAATGCGTAGTTTACTGCCTTAACAATATGTGATAATAATAATGTAATAGTCGTCAACTGGCTTAATTAGCTGGACAGTGGATACCCCGACATATCAAATTAATAAAAAATTGTTGCGCCACATTTTATTTGAGGGATTCCCACACATAAAGCATTTGCTGAACTCTCATATCATCGGGTCACTCGTATCAATGGTACATACCTATTTACTAAAGTTTCATATTACTGTAGAATATAAATAGTAGTCGACTGAAGCAGTAGCATCAGTGATGACCATGACTACTTACGGATTGTGTTGTGCTCTTATTGTTCTAATCGTACAGACATGTACAGTTTACGGACAAGAAGAAATTATAAAAAGCAGTTTAACATTTGTAATCGACGATACAGGATCAATGGCCGATGAAATAAATCAAGTAAAAGAAGAAGTTAATATAATATTTGAGAAAGTGTTGAGTTCGAATACATCGCAGATAGAAAATTTCGTTCTGGTCACATTTAATGATCCGAGTAAGTACTAAAGTGTTTATATACTTCACATTACAGGCAGTGTCATAAGTATTCATGAGCAATTCTAAATTGCGTCCTGTAGCAACTTACCATCGTTTTGGTTGATATATTTTATTTTATTACATTTATCCTTGCATGTATATATATATGTAATTATAAAATAAAGTCCCTCCGCCGCGACTGTATGTCTCTCTGCCTGTCTGAACGCGATTAACTCAAAAACTACCGAACGGATTTTCAAACGATTTTAACCAGTGGACGGAGTGATTCATGTGGATGGTTTAGGTATATAATTCATTAAGGTTTGTGTAAATTGACTGAAATATGATTATAATTGTTCCAGATGTCGGAAAAAAACAATAAATAATTAATACAATCTAATATTTAAATTATGTGCTCTTTTAAAATAAATGAGAACATTTTATATTCAGATAAATATTTTTACAGCGATTACCGTTGTACCTAGTCTATAAAATTGTTTTTATCTTAATTTTTTTAATGTACCCTACAAACATCCAATACTAGATAGTTATGCGTTCTTATCTTTGGGTTTGACCCAAAGTTTTGTTATTTATTATGTTTTTTGTAACTAGTAACTTATCACTAATATGCGTGGTAGGTTAGGTTACACATAAACTATAATACGTAGGTATGTCCTGATGCAAAAATTAAAAAAAAAACTTAGGGTTGGTCCTAATAGCGACGTCACAATAAAAAATTATTCCTTTTAAAGCAATTAAATTCTTTTTAGAAATCAATATTATTTTCCCTATAGTTAGGTATATATATTATATTTATAGTTTTTAATAGGTATATGAATAATATTTATTCCACAGTTTTCGTTATTGCACCTACCACTGTTTGTCTCTGCGTAACCCAAAGGTAGAAAATGCCTATGGCATTAAGTCCGTGTCTGTACAATGTGTTCTTAAAGTATCAAATAAATAATCATGATTTGAATGTCTTTATTTCAGCTGCCCAAGTACGAACCATCACTAAAGATCGAAATGAGTTTAAAAGAGCTTTGGCAGCTATACAAGTTCACGGCGGCGGTGATTGTCCCGAATATGCCATGAAAGGTATCGAGCTGGGTCTCACAGAAAGCTTGCCGCTTTCCTACTTGTATGTGTTCACTGATGCCTCAGCTAAGGACTACACCAGCTTTGAAGCAATCAAAAGCATTTCGCAGAGGAAACAGAGTCAGGTCATTATTCTTTTTATATTACTTTTTTATAAATTATGTTTACATAACATTTACCTAACTAAATATGGATCCTGAGCAAGCTGTAGGTTTAAAATAGACATAATGTTACGTGTCCTTAAATTGCAATACTTTAACTGCTACTGTTTAATTTCAAGTTGTGGTTTTGCACAGCTAGTAGTAGTGTCCCGAACACCGTATAGGTATTCTGCGACAAAAATATTTTAAGCTGCCTAGTCTAAACTAAAAAGAAGACACCATTGGGCTATTTTTACGTCACTCCCGGAAGTCTGACGTGCATACATTTTTAACAGGTGTAGAAAGACACATAACGAAGCCGGGGTCACTTCTACTATCCGTCATTGTGAGTATTATTTTGTCTGTACCATACTTGGGAACCTTCTGGTTACGGATATATGTAGGTCAAAGTTCCATTTTTTTACTTTTTTTCATGAAAACATGTTTTCAATGTTATAACTTAACCATTACGCGCTGCCGTAAACAGGGATTTTTCATACCAAAAATTAAAGTTGTTTCCCAGCAATAACTTTTTCTCCATGTTACTTACTTTGATATACAGAATACATACGTAGATAAGTAGATAACGGCTATTTGATGGATCTTCTTACACTCTGAACGTAAGTACACTATGCACGTAGTAAAATTTAATTTCGCGGGCTACTACTTAAAGCTTTACGTTTTCATTGAATTTCGTGTTTTCTGATTTCAGGTGGTTTTTATACTGACTGGGGAATGTGGTTCGAAGAGCAATGCTGAGTATCAAGTGTATCACAAAGTGGCAGAAGCTACGGGTGGACAAGTTTTCCATATGATGAAAGATGATGTCAAAGACGTAAGATTTCTTATGCTCAAAATAAAGGACCGATTTTAAGTTACCTTACAAGTTACTTCTAAATCTGATATCTTGTGTTTACTTCGTCCACAGATATTAAAGTACATTGAGGAGTCTATTACAGGCAGAGGAGTTACGCTCGTCAACAAAAAACTTCCTCCCGGTTATGGAAAAAAAATTACTGTAAGTATGGCGTTGTTTTCCTAACAGAGCATCTTTCAATAGCTTTGTTAAGGTTTGAGCCTTTTTACAAGCTATAACTACTTTTTATTGGAACAATATAAATAATACAATTAAATTACTTTTTTTTTTTTTCAGTATCCTGTCGATATCCGCACTCGAGAAGTACTGATTTCTGTAACTGGAAAGGAACCCAGGATCGGAGAAGTAACAGGTCCAGATGGAAGCAAGCCAACTACGGAATCTGTTGTCTCGGGTAAAGGTGAAATGGCGGTAAGTACCTACCTAAACCTACCTGCAGTCGGCACTGATATGACCCTACTTTAATGACTGGTTAAACGTTTTTCTCTCCGGTGGTACGTCCGTCGACTTATGTCTTAAGTACCTGGGCGACCGAGCTGTGCTCTGGTGAAAATGAAGAATGATCAATTAATAATATAGGAAAGTTCGTACTAATTCCATGCTGCCATTATAGTACATACTAATTCCATGCTGCCATGATAGTAGGTACTTACTAATTCCATGCTGCCATGATAGTAGATACTTACTAATTCCATGCTGCCATGTCATTATTCTAAGGTAGCCATCTTGTTCTGAACTTTGGGCGACCAAGCTTTGTTCGGGTGAAAATACAGAGAAAATGAATTTTCCCAGATATGAGAACTAGCTAGATCGTTTTTTTGCCCCCGTAAACCATATTGCATCTTTCATCGAAATCGTTAGAGCCGTTTTCGATAACGTGATTATAAATATATATATATATATATATACACAAATATTGCTCGTTTAGTAGTATAGTATGTAAACCTAAATACACGAAAAATACCTTTAGGTTCCAAATAGTAATTTGAATACTACCTATAGGCTAAAGTTAGATAAGTTAAGGTTTGAGTGTTTATAAACGCAACTAAGACACAAATGAGAAATTCCTAGTGTCCCGCGTGTGTAACATACAGTTTTAATTCAAACGAGACTAAGGCTGGGTTTCTGAAAACCGAGCTCAAAAACCAACTTTAACATAATTGAAGACATGAGTGGATGAAGGGGTTATGTAACATTTTTATAAAAAACTATTTTTTACGCTGAATGAAGGTGTTATGTACCTACAAACCATATTCAATTCCGTTATGTTCACATTTACAAATTGTATCATAACCCCTTCATCCACTTATGTCTTCAATTATATGACTGATTGCAAATTGTAAAGTAACTTGCACAGTCATCATCATCATTTCAACCGAAAGCCGTTCCCTGCTGGACATAGCTCCCCCAAGCACCGCCACTTCGACCGGTTCGGTGCTTCTCGTTTCCAGCGTATTCCTGCAGCGTTCACCAGTTCATCGGTCC
The DNA here is from genome assembly GCA_914767755.1 of Agrochola circellaris. Classification (NCBI taxonomy): domain Eukaryota; kingdom Metazoa; phylum Arthropoda; class Insecta; order Lepidoptera; family Noctuidae; genus Agrochola; species Agrochola circellaris. The sequence goes on from OU611843.1 coordinate 10,679,474, forward strand.
ACTTATGGCAGGCCTTCCAACGTTATGTCTTCCGGTATGCGGTCGCCCCTCCAGAACCTTTCGCCCCAAACGGCCATCTATTCTGCGAGCAATATGGCCCTGCTTACTGCCACTTAAGTTTCGCAATTCTTCGGGCTTTGTTGGCTACCTTGGTTCTTCTACGGATCTCGTCATTTCTGATTCGATTCGATTCGATCACGTAGGGAAACTCCATACATAGGCATGGAGTTTACCTACTTGCACAGTAACTTGAACCAATCATACCAGGTTTACACGAGATTAGACAATTATATTTTAGATCTAATTGTAAATCAATATTTGTGTCGACAGGTCGTGAAGGTTATAAACGCAAAACCCGGAGACCATGAGGTTGAGGTTGGAAGCAGTTCTGATACTCACGCAGTTATCACTGCCAAGAGTGACCTTAACTTCCAGCTCGGATTCTCTATTGACAGACCCAATTTTATGACAGACACTGTCACAAGACCTGCACCAGGTACGATTATTATATACAGCGTGCACCAGAAACGCGCGGTCATACTTAAGGGTAACTTTCTCCAGGGAACAACATCATAATCGCAGAAAAATTATCAGCTGTCCCATACATTTGGGTCGAGTAGATATTGAAGTTTTGTAGTGCTGAATGGTGCTAATCCATGCGTCAAGTTTGTAAATGGCGCCGTTAGTAGATTCTGGTGATCTCTTAGCTTCCACGGATTAATTTAATTTAATTAATTTTTTTATTGCTTTTTTATTACGGACGTTTTTAAAAGGTTCTGCATCGTTCTCACGTGTATAACTTCAACATGAATGATATTTTGATTTAAAAGAGTGTCCGTAGAGTTCCGTGCCCGTTCTTCTCCATAGGCACCTACTATGCTTTGGAATGAGCAAGTAGCATAATTTTTATGACCGACGGACCCCTTGACAATTCAAAAGTGCCTGTAATTGGTTTATTTGAAATAAATCCTTTGATTTTGTGTTTTATGGGATAAGCTGAAAAAATATTTCTGATACATTCTGCATTCTGTTTGAATCAGAAAACTGCCTCATTAGTCACAAGCTAGAGTATAGAACATGCGTTATTACAATGTTGTGTATTTAGATAGTACCCTAACAACTCAAGTAAAGCAATCGCAAAATTTTTATACAAAGTGTAATTGAAAAACCTGATAGTCTAAGCTGCGCCATACATTTATGTTCGTGTAACTCGACAAAATGTAGGGAACAGCTGTTTTATTTTGGTGATTTCAGTGTTGGTTCCGTAATAAAAAAATGTTCATAATGATGAGTACAATGACCTCCTAAGACGTTTTCAGTTATTATTTCAACGACACCTTGGAAACACAAAATATGAATAAACGTTTTGTTTAACTTTCTTCAGTTTTGTGTTATCCTCTTTCTTTTAGAAGGAACCGCGTTCTTGGGTATCAGGCTACTTGGGAGCGGAGTCAAACTGACTACAGCGAAGATCCTCGATTTGAGCGACACCGTAGTAACAGAGCTGCCTCTAGAACTAGTAGACGAAAAAAAACAGTTCTACGTTTCGCCATCTTTTAATCCGCCCTTCACAATGTTCCGAGTCTCTGTGAGTAATTTTTTATTTATTTTTTTATTATTTATTTAACCACACATATAAACAGATGATGAAATGAACAGAAAAATACTTTAAAAGGTGCTTATTTCTACAGAAATCTCTTTCACTTCTAATCCTCTCTTCTCTTAAATATTAGGTATCTAATAAGTAATCTAATTAGATTGCCATCGACACGTTAAGAAGTAGTTATAGTTGTTGCGTATTAGCATGGCAAAAACGGTCATTGACCCACCTACATTTTCCAGCATTTTTTTTTTATAAACCTGAAATAAAGTCCGTTAACTTCCTAAATCAATATATATCTAGTGTTCTTTAACATGTTCCAATAACGAAAATCCGTACATAGTTTACTGTTTGGGTTGCTACGGAGAGTTATTAGGGAAAGGGTAATGTCCGCTGTTGCCATCCGAAAATGCGACAAGTACAGTTTCTAGTCTATTAATTTACCTATTATTATTTATTTATATATACTAATAATCATCAATTAAAATACAATCTAATATCTAAAATGAGTTGTTCCTTAGTTACTGCTTTTTATTTATAACACTTGTAGGTTTTTAATTTAAATATTATGTTTAATAGGAAACATTACTAAAGCTAAGAAATTTTCTTCCAGATAATTGGAAAGGATTTGAAAACTGGAACACCAATAGAAAGAACAGGTCCAACACCTATAGCACGACAGGATCCAACAGCAGGTAAGTTCAGACATCAGCTATTTATTTAATTAAAATACTAGCTGTTGCCCGCGACTTCATCTGCGGTCCAGGTTGAAAAGTAGCATATGTCTTCCAGGTCCAAGGCTACCTATCTGTAAAATTTTGGGTTTTTTGGGATTGATTTGGGATTCTTAAAACTTTCCTTCACAACGTGAGACTCTTCAAATACAGAGTATAAATGAGCCTGAATTTTGCCTTTGCCCTAAGAGGGCTAACACACTGGGATCCCATGGCGACATCGCGTCGCTGGCTACGTAGCCATGGCTACCTCTAGCTATCTACCGCAGCCCAATGAGGTTGCCAAATAAGTAGCGAGTAACACGCGGCCGTCCGTCCTGACGATCAGTTGGTCACTGAGTGAGGGAGGCGTAACTTACTTGTATACAAAATACTGGCGACTTGGCTACAGTCGCCAGGTCGGCCAGGCCATAGTATCCAGTCTACACGTAGGAGCCGGTCGGTCTTGGCTACGCTTCCAAATTGGCGACGTCGCCAGACCGTAGCCAAGTGAGTTAGCTGTCATACATTTCGATACGAATTGTTTGGATACGTAGCCGGCGGCGTTACCATGGCGTCCTAGTGTGTTAGCACTCTTAAGCGGAACATACCTATGGTACTAGTTAGGGTTCCGTAAACAAGGAACCCTTATAGTTTCGCCATGACCGTCTGTCTGTCCGCGGCTTAGCTCAGAGACGGTTAGTACTAGAAAGCTGTAATTTGGTATGTGTATACATATTAATCACGCCGACAAAGTGGTAAAATAAAATTAAGTAAAATATTTTTTTTAGGGTACGGAGGCACCCTAAAAAAAAAATATATATAATATATTTTTTTAGGGTACCTCCCCTACACGTAAAGTGGGAATGTTTTTTTTTTCTCATCTACCCCATGTTATGGGATATCGTTAGAAAGGTCGTTCAAAAATATTGTGGGTTTATGAAAACCATTTTTGGATTCAGGGATCCGATTGCAAAATATTAAGCTTTTAACTGAATTTTTTTGCTAGAGTCAAGTGTCCCCCCCCCTGCCAGCTACATGGTTGGTTTTGGAAATCTGAAAAAATTCACGATTGTAGTATATATAACGAAATTAAAAGGAAAACTATCACAGCTAAGTACGCTTTACAAGTTAACGAGTACTAATCGACCAACTTAAATTTGCAGTTTGAAAAACATGATCTCCTATACATTCCGTATGGGAGAACATGTTTTTCAACTACAATGTTAAGTTTGTTCTCGGGATAATTTCATCCCAACTACGGAACTCTTCACTCACAAGTGCGTGGTCCGACACGCACTTGGCCGGTTAATTTTTTTAAATAGGTTACCTAGAAACAATCTCTATTACAATTGCAACAGAGGTAGCTACAAACAATTACAGGACATTCATTGTTACATAATATAAAACATAGGATCACGCCTTGTTTCCCCAAAGGGGTAGGCAGAAGTGTACTTACCTATAGGACACCCACATTTCGCCAGTTATATTTAAGTCCCATATAGGGGAGCGAGCCTATTGCCATCAACCGGGCACACATCCAGACTCCGGGCTGCTGCTGAGAAATCCAGATGGAAAAACCCAATAACACTGCCAAACCTAAGGAATAGAATGCGTTTGCGATCATTGAGGCAGTCAACATTCATCGTTTGATCTTTTTATTACAGAAAAGAAAGAAAATACAGCACCTGTGATAACGATTCAAGGAGCGCCGAAAATTGTCACGGAATACGATGCTCCCTTAAAGCTGAAATGTAATGTGCACGGCTATCCAGAACCTGATATCACTTGGGAGGAAAAAGACACTGGAATCAGGATGCCAGCTAAGGTATAACAAATTTTTAACATATTAGCAAAGAGCCATTCATAGAAATTAAACGTGCCAAATGTATCCTACCATTTCTTAGGGTATCTACAAGTGTGATGTTATACCACTGTGTGGATATTCATTTTTAATATTCTTTGCAGGTCCAATTGGTAGACGTTCCCTACGACTCTGTCGGTATTCTGGATATAGATAAGGCAAACAAAAATGTTACCTACCAATGTAAAGCGAGCAATACTCTTGGTACAACTATCAAATATGTACAAGTTGAAACTGAAAGGAAAATATATTTTGATGTTATCGAGGCTCCGACAGGTAATTTTTTTTCGATATAAATTAATAAGTACCTAACTAAATAACAAAGCAACACTTCAGATACACTATTTAAAAAAAACAGCATTAATAATCACATGAATGGTACAAAAACACAATTATTTATATTATGAATTTAGAATATTTCTTCACACACAGTAAGTAATCAGCCTATAATGTTCCCACTGCTGGGACAAAGGCCTCCTCTTGGTGAGAGAGAGAGGGCGTAATGCACCACGCGGGCCCAGTGCGGCTTGGTAGATGTCACATGCCTTCGAATGCTTGGTTCGAGCTAGGACATGCCGGTTTCATCACGATATTTTCCTTCACCGTTTTGAGTGCTGTGGTGATGAAATAATTTACACAACGTAAAGCGCCTGTCTGGGTTCGAACCTACAACCTACAATTCATAAGCCGCGGCCGTTACCACTTGGCTGCCCCTGCGAATATTTCATTTTAATTCACCTCCTACACTTTGTTTATCACATCATTTGAAGTGTCCTTCTTAACTCCTGTCCTGTCGTGTCTTTCTTCTTCTTAACGAATTTAAGTTTCCTTAGAGCAAGATTCTTCTTTATGCCTAACTTTTATAGGCCATATTATGACGTATACAAAATACTGTACACTTTTCTAACATTCCGAAATAGGTAAACATATAATATTTATCAATCACCAACATCAAAATTAAGGATCCACGCAAAACGAACACAATCGTACAATGTCAAAGATAGCCACTGCAAAAACAACTGAATGAGGTTATTCAAATGTGTTAACTGTGAGGAGGACCAAAAAATCGCTTCAGAATGCCCCAAAAAGACACAAATACACCCGCCAAATTCTCCCTTGCTCCTCTGCAATCGACCTTTCTGCCAATTACAAAGGTTGTCAAGTTTGCAAAGAAATACTCTCAAGGAAAAATTTACCAAGCAACCAAGCAGCCGCCTTCTGAGATAATCCGAACCAATACAATTTCAAAAAGCTCTGCCTACCCTACATCGCAAGTCGGATGAAATTACTCATTACTCGGATATAGCCGCTAGACTGGTTCCACGAGAGAACGTCGTTCCATCTGGTCACATAGAAAACCCTCAACAAAACCTTACAGTTATGGAACAACTCGTAATCAAACAAAATGAAAAACTCGACGAACTCCAGCAACAAATCAGAACCTTAATGGGCTTACTGAATACAGCCATTCCCAAACAAACACCGTATATGAGTCCTCTATGAAACGCAATCTAGAACATCAATGGATTGGCTCCCAATATCCAAGAGTTGAAGACTTTAATGAAAGTCAACAAACTAGACGCAGTACTAATTTACATTTAATTTACAGAGTCGCACCAGACGTCCAGAAGCTCGTTCCGCATTCACGGTTATAACATTTACCACTCCCCCATTCCAATGATAGTACACATACTGGCTCAGCGCTGGCCATTCTAGTCAACGTGAGATATTCACTGATAGAACCATATTCTTCAGTGCATTTATAAGCTACTTCGGTTAGATGGGAGGACTGAGTAGGTCCTATTATACTATCCTTAATTACTGTCAGCCAAGAGACAGAGTAACAGCAGACATGTTCAAAACCTACTTCCATACTCTTGGCCATAGGTTTATTATGAGTGGTGACTGGAATGCCTAACATGTTCCGCCACATTTATTATGTATTAGCTCATGGGAAGAAACTCTGTGCTCTCCGGAGAGAACAAACTCCTCATCTACAACTGCAGGATCCAACTGTGGGCCGTTATCAGCAAAACCAACATAATATACCTGCAAAGAGTTCAAAATGGTATTCTTAAAACAATAGAAAATGCAACTTGGTTTGCTAGGAACGACGACATCCACGACCATCTACAAATGACATTAGTGAACTCTGAAATCGAGGGTAACAACAAACAACACAAGGCACGCCTAACATTGCATGCATAGAAAGTACCTTCTACAAGTGGCTGCTCCAACACAACGCCATTTGACATAGAACGAACATTGCTTATGTCCGACGACCGATTGCGCTTCTGTTTTTATCGATCTTGTAATTGTATTATTTTCGTAAACATGTTGGTTCATTTTATATAAAATAAAATGTACTTCTAACTTTATCTTCTCCTTTTTTAATTTCCTATCTATTTTTCTTACTCTTATTCTCTCCTCAAACTAAGCCTTCTACGGCAAAATATACATAAAGACGGGGGAAACAAAAATCTCCCTTTTGAAGTCAGTTACATACACTAAACCATGATAACCACTAAAAAGATTCACTCAACATACATACCTACTCCAAAGTAACTACTTAAAGTTTTTTTTGTTTGTGCAAATGATAACCTGATGTGACTGATATAACATCGGGTCAGAGCATCATTACACTTGCAAACTATCAGCAACTTTGAATCTGTCTAAAGTCTGTTTGATGTCATAAAACGTGATAGCATGTACAGTGCGTTCATTATAACTTGACCCGCGCTTGGTAGCACTGTTCTGTCAGTCACCATTTTGAACTTCGTATTGAAACTAACAACAAGGCATTTGACAAAATAAGCCACTAAGCCACGAAGCCATATGAGAGAGTTTGTCAACCCAAGGAGTTCCTGGAATTTACATAAATATGATAAAAACTATATATACAAAGAGCAAAGCAAGAATAGAATTAGAAACATTGGGTTCCGATTTCCAGATGAGAAGAGGGGTGAGACAGAAGGATTCAATGTCCCATAACTTATTTTCTGCACTTCTAGAGAATTTTGCAAAAGTTTCATACCTGTATCTTACCGTGTATAACATATGGATGCGAAACATGGGCACTTACAAAACATCACAGAAATAAACTACAATACTGCCAAAGATATATGGAACGTAGTATGACAGGCACAAGTAAAATGGATCGAATAAGAAATTAACACCTTAGAGATAAAACCAAAGTAACAGACATCTTGACCAGAATTGACCAGCAAAAATGGTGGTGCACTGGACACATGATGAGAGCAAACAAGTAAAATGGTGTTAATTAATAACTGATTGCTATCCTAGAAAAGTAAACGGAAAAGAGGAAAACAACAATGGAGATGGGAGGACGAGAAAAAACTTACAGCGGGCCCTAATTGGAGGAGAGTGGCTCGTGATAGAATTCAATGGAAACAGATAGAGGGGGCCTTTGCCAAGAGGCATGCTGAATTGAGAGATATACTTTAAAAACATACAATAGAGTAAAAACAATTCAGAATAAAGAGGCTTATAAATAAATAAAAATTGAAACTAAGCTTGACAAACAATGGTGCCAACATGACGGCATGGGACAAATTATAGTGAGCGGTTAGTAGTATACGCGTCGTTGATATGGTTCATGGAATCTTTGACACAAATAAGTGCCAGGATGACGCTCTACGGAGCCGAACTTTCTGATCTTTTCGCCGTATCAACAGCCCCGGCTATTCCTGTAGTGTACAGAGTGAATAAGTCACAACTGACAGCCGCGACTGATCTGCTGGGGAGTTTGTTTTGCCACTTCTTCTTCCCAGCTGACGCACTAGGAAGTGGTGAAGGGTGGGCGTTTTGGGGGACTGTCTTATGTAATTTTGACGTTCGAAAAGTGCTGATTATCAGCCTAGTTTGAATAAATGACTTTTGAATATGAATTTGATCACGTCTGATTGTTTGCTGCAGGCTAGAAAAAAAAACATATCATAACATCACACCTGTAATCTGCCAAGGGTTAGGCAAAGGATAAAAAAGTGACGTTCATTTTTGTTTCCAGATATTCGTGTGGAATATAACAAAGAAGGCACCCTCGTTTGCAAGGTAGATGCCTACCCACCAGCATCTATAACTTGGTATAAAGATGGAGCGGTGTTCTCCGGTAACACTAACATTGACATCTCCAGTGACAAGTCGGTGCTCACTATAAAACACATGCAACCAGAGTTGCAGGGAAAGTACACGTGTGAAGCAAGAAATGACTTGAATCGTAACGTTTCTATAGCTACAGTTGTCATATTTGGTGTGGGTAAGTAAGCCTTTATAATAACTTTGTTTTTTTTTACTTCTTCTTCGTAACGCTGGTACGAGAGTGTTTCAAATGCATGAAAGAAACCTTCCCGAGCGACGTTAAGAATCGGTACACAAGCTCTCAAACGTCCGACGCATCATGGACACCTAGCACTCGGTAACGCAAAGACTAAGTGACTAATCCTTTCACCCCGATGCATGGGACGTACCGGTCTTTCTTTTACTAATAGGCGCTACCGATAAGATCAGTTGTAAGACTGTCTGGCAACGGTCTATCCAAAATGTCCGTCATATTTATGTTTATACAACATCCGAGACCAACAAATTAACGGGTTTTCGAAAACACGGAGGGATCTCAATTTGTAATTGATGAAAAGCCATCTGTAGACGGACCCCGGTGAACACAGTTTTGCCTCCACGATAGACTGACGAGGCTGTTATTAGCCACAAGTACTTCTGATTCAGGATTTGGTGATAATTATGGATATATCTACCTTATTTCTACTATTTCAAATTACGGCCGCTAGAACATTCATAAGACCAAGATTAATGAATAGAACATTTTAACATAACCCAAAATTTATTTAATATTTCAGAGGCACCTGTCATTGATAAATCATCCAAAATAATACGAGTCACAGAGAAAACAAATGCCATATTGTCTTGTAGGTAAGTCAATAAACTTATGTCCATCGAATAATTCTCTTTTGATTTACCGTGAGTTAGCTGTTAAATCCGAGTAATTTAGCTATCCCATGAACACGCAAGTGGGCCTAAGACTAATAACAATATGATTATAATGTAGTTAGGTAAAATATCCCTAATATCCAATATCAGTGAAAAACAGCAGTTTGAAATATATATAAACCAGAAGAACGAAGACGCTCAAAGTAGTGGTATTCAATACGCCATTAACCCGTAGGGTTAGGCAAACGTATCGCTCATCACATATCACCAACTAACACCGGACGGGCATACAGAACAAATACAAAATTCTTTAAAGGAATAACGTTAACATTATGACTGACTTGGGGACCGAATCCAGGACCCCACGCGGAGTCCTTGGCCACTAGACAAAGAAGGATGTAAATAATAAATAAATCATAAATTTTTCAGAATTCTTAAAGGCATCCCAAAGCCAAACGTAAGTTGGTCATTCCGGCCTGCAGGTGGTGATACGGTCAGACGATTGAAGGAAGCTACAGAGACTGTACACTTGAACAATGTGCGGAAGGACCAAACTGGATCATACAATTGTAACGCGCGAAACATTTTTGGATCAGACGTCTTTGTGATGGATCTGGTCGTAGAATGTAAGTAGTTATTTGCACTTGAAAAATTAACTCATGTATGTAGTAAGCTATTAAGTTGTTTTGGTTTTAAAATGTCCAAAACAAATCACTAACGCGTTTAGCTGAAAAACCCGTTGTTTTGTACATAACTATAGTTATGTAATTCGTGAAAATATTTGGGGAATACTTAGAATCGGTTTTGTTTTTGTGCTTTTTTCTTAGATTCTACAATTTTATATTTTATAAAAAAACATAATACCACCTTGAGTAAGGCATTACTTTGCAAAGCTCAATAATTCCTAATTAATAAATTTTTAGATCCACCGGTAGTTAAAGAAGATCTGAAAATGATACAAATCAAAGACGACGATGAAGTAAGAATATCATGTGACGTCACTGGTGAACCCGCCCCTGATGTGAAATGGTTCTTCAATGAAACCAGACTCGACAGTACTGCAAAGACCCACGTGTCCAGCGACAACAGTCTCAGGTAAAATTAGTCAGTTAGTAGAGCTTAGTAATTCAAATATTCTTAAGTGTTTTGCAATTTTCAGGTAGTATCAGGTTAAGTATGTTGATTATATTAATTTATGGAATTATAATTATAATTACAAAAAAAAACAACCGACTTCCAAAAAACACTACAAAGTGAAAAACAACTTTAATTTCGGAAGTTGGTGTCTTTGGTTTTGAATTTTCGTTTTTTGCCAGCGTCTTCCGGAATTAAAGTAATTTTTCACTTTTTAGTGTATTTTTTTTGTAAAAAGTTTTTATTTTTCACTTTTTAGCTTTGGTACAGCTACCCCACACAAATTCAAATACAACTACCTGCTATGTAAGTAACAGTGACAGGAACTTATCATATCATCCACATAGACTAAGTGGGAAAATACGTATTATTGAAGCTAACTCAAAAAATATCCAAGCAAAATTAATAAAATTTATACCACCTTGAGATCATAACCTTCAAAACAAAAAAAAAATCAAAATCGATCCACATTTGACGGAGAACCCGGTGGACATACATAAAAAAATAAAAACATACATACACTACGAACATATCGCACCTTTAGAATTATAGAGACCTAATTTAAAATTTTAAGATTTCAACTTTGACTCATAAAATTCAAATTAGGGTTTCAACTTTGACTTATAAAATTTTAAATTAGGTCTCTATAATTCTAAAGGTGCGATATAACCTCCTCCTTTTTGGAAGTCGGTTAAAAACGATCAATACAACTCTCTAAGTTCATATTACCCTATTGAATGACTATTTCAAGAAATCTTGACATTTGAGCTAAGCAATTCTAACTGAAGGAGTTATATTGCTGATTCTAATGATTATTGGTAATCTTCTGTTAAGCCATCTTCGTTACGGTCGCGAATCATATTTTAATCAACATAGAACCTAACAATGACCCGCAATTTGCAAAAAACGTAAGAAATATTCAATTTCGCGGGTTTGATTCAGCGCATCCCCCTTAAGAAATTAGGGCCTACTTGCACCACGAGTCACTAAATGCCGAGTTATTTAAAACTTCTGTTTCTGTCAATAGTTTGAAGATGAAGTTATAATGTATTCATTGTTGATAGAGCCTAATAAATAAATGACAGAGACTTAATTATGTTTTAATTACGTTTAGCTATAAACTTATGATAGTATAGTGTTTTTTGATGCAAGCGGGTGCCTATTCTATTTCGCTGACCTTTTTTGTGACGTATTTAAAAAGAGGTGCATAAATAAAGGGAATTCCTATTAATCACAACAAATATTTAATAAAAGTCTCAAATTGCAGATTCAAAGCAAGACTAGCTGACATTGGATCTTACAGGTGTGAAGTAGTAAATAAACTCGGTTCTGCAAACAAAACCACTTTTCTAAATGTATTTGGTAAGTTTGTTGTATATTATTTTATTACTAATATTCGTGTCACTACACTATTCTCCCCTGTTGACCCATATTCGCCCACATACGCACGGACGCATTTTTGAGCGCGCGTTTTTTGTCCGTGTTCTGAATATTCAACTCTCGGCGTGCGAGTGTTAGGAATCCAACAGAGTGCATCCCTTTTATTTTTCTTTTTTTTTAGGGTGGGAAATTATCAAATAACTTCTCCCGCTCTGGGTGGAGCGGGAGGGCTTGTCAGACTTTTACTGACTAAAACCCACCCGTGTTCCTTCCGTTGCCTGTGTGCCGAGGTCGCGATATCCCTTTCAGACAAACCCGCAACCCCGGCAGGCATTGGCCCTTCCGGACCCCGTCAGTTAGTGCTGACATCTCTTTGAGGCGCGCGTGGAACACAACGCGCCGTCGACCCGGGCCTGGTCCCTATCGGACGGCGAGCTACCCATTGCTCACCGTCCGCAAGCCCGCGCCTACGGTGGCCGGAAGTCAACTCGCGACTCCCGACGCCCGGGGCGTCTCCTGCGGCGACTAGGGAACAGAGTGCATCCCTAGCGCGTTGAAAAAATGAACAGTTGGATTTTCAACTGTGCGCAGCAAGAAACATCGCGTTAAAAAGAGCGCCCGTGCGGACGTACGCTTTCATGGGACTTAAACATAACTGGCAAAATGTGGGTGTTCAATAGGTACACACCCAAGACAGGCAGCAGAGCAGGCAGGGGAGACGGGTAGGGTAGGCCCTACCCTTTGGGGATAACACGTTACACCATTTTCAAAGTTGAAAAAAAAGGAGTGGCATATTGCTGCTTTGCCTTAACACAATCTCTTAGGAATTAGTGGTGCATTGCTTCCTTAACAGCTAGAGCAGCATTAATTCACGCATTTTTATTTCTATTTTTCAGTCCCGGTAAAAATTGAAACTCCAAAAAATAGTTCAATAGAAACCATGGTTGGAAAGAGTACGATTTTATATTGCCGAGCTGACGGATACCCTAAACCTAACATTAAATGGACTTTCCAAAGCTCTGATCCAAAGATACCCGTCAAAGACATAACGTAAGTACTTCTATATCATCATCTTTCTGCCCGTATGTCGGTGCAGTACGTTCCTTTCTTCAATACATTTCTAACTTTTTCTTATCCATATCTTAATTATCTATAAATATTTTAAATTAACGTCGCTTTTCGTGTCTGTCTGTTCACCATCATTTAAAAAATTATTGCGGTAGGTTTGTGTGTATAATTAATTAATATTAAAATTACATATCGCACCTTTGGTAGAACAAGGGCATAATTGTCATAAATTGCCAAAATGACTTAAATATGCAGAAATGCTTTAAAAAGGCCCTTTGAACTGGAGGGACAAAGACATTCGTTTGGCAATTTATGACAATTATGCCCTTGTTCTACCAAAGGTGCGATATAATAAAGACAACTCGATGTGTTTTTCAAATCGTTATAAACAACACAGAAAAACACCAGAAACAGATGAAACAGGATGGGAGGATGGGATCTGGGTGGGCAGGATGGTGAAACAAGGGAGGGTCGCTACTCACTAGTAATAAATAATTAATTGTATTGTTTCAGTCCTAGGGGTCGTGTAGCGTCGGTAACCCTTAGGAATATGCAGTTGGACCAGCAAGGGTTGTATACCTGCGAGGCAGAAAACGGCATCGGTGGATCAGCTCACATTACTTACGACGTTAAAGTTTATGGTACCTATGTATTCTATTATTCTTGAGTACCGAAACATAGATAAGTTAGCCTAAGTTGATTTTTAATTGACCATTATCATTTTCTTGCCCGTATCCCAATTTATTTGCGGTCGGCGCAACATGACTTTTTCATACATACTTCTATTAGTCGTTATCTTGGTAGTACTATCTTTCTAGCTATATCATCTTTCACACAGTCCATCCATCGTTTCTTTGTTCTTCCCCTACTCTTATCCATCATTCACCACATTCATCCACATTTTTACTTATAATTTTCCTCACGGAATTTTCCTCATTCCTTCACATCACATGTATGGGCACGTCAACGCCGGCTGTCGCTGAAAACCAGCGTTGGGGCTCTGCCTCGCATAGGGTCGCAGCATTATGCTGAACGATGGCCGTTTTGCGTGGATGTGACGCATATTTCCCCCCAAATTGTTTATTTTCGTGTTTTGTTCTTTCTTTGCATCATATGTACCGCAAATAAACGTATTTTCTTTCTTCTTTTTTCTTTATGATGACCTCGATAACCAAATTCCACACAAGTTTTCAGTCACTGTTGCCACTCTCAGACTTCTTCATTTATGTAGTCATTTCTTATTCTATCCAATCGTGTAACACCACACATCCCTCTTAGCATTCTCATGTCAGCTGCTTGCGATTGCCTTTTATTCATCGTAGTGGAATTTCAACCGTCTGGTTTTGTTGATTGTGTTCCCAAAAGTTGATTATGATTACCTACTATCTGAGATTTTGAATTCAAATATAGCCGTAAATCAATGGGCCGCCTAATGAAAAGTTGTTACTTGTACATCAACAGTCGATTCATTGCTAACATTAATGACAGCGTTGAAAGTTTAATTTTTTTTAAGTGCACAGGCACATGATATTATTAATAGGTATAGTTAGAGTTAAGTATATGGATAATTATTTATCTATATTGTTATACTAAACTCCAACTACATTAAAAGGTATATTGTCTTGTAGGGATATAATATACTAGAAGACCGAGCGACACCTTATTGTACTGTCACAATAAAAAGCCAGAAAAAACCTCTGTCACTTGGGAGACAAGACAGGAAAAATTTATTTTTGTCGATCAAAAATTATAATTCTGTACTAAAATATAATTATACCTTTTTATTTTCAGCTCCACCTGTTATCGAGAACGTGTATCGGACTAAAAGTTTCGAAGCGGTGGAAGGAGACTTGACAGTCCGAATTCAGTGCAAAGCTACGGGCAGTCCAAAACCTACGATAGTCTGGATGAAAAACGGACTCAACTTAGCTATTGGTAACTTTCTCAATTAATATGTCAGTCAGCAAACGGTGAAAGAAAACACCGTGAGGAAACCGGCATGTCCTAGAACCAAAAATTCGAAGACTTGTCTTTGTTAGTTTAGAAAAGTTTTATGTAAGGAGTCTACATAATATCAATGTGGAAAATACTCGACCACAACTGATAATTTAGATTGACATGAGATTTAAGAGGAGTCGATTTTACTCTACGATTTTTTGCAATTGATGCCGTAAATGTAATACATTTCTGAATACAGTAAATATACTATGGTGTTCTTTAAGATTTCCTTAGCCAACTATGAACGTTTGAAGGTTTACCATTTCATAATCAGCAAGCTTAGCTTACCAATATAATAGTCCTCCAGACCGAATTTCGGTCATGGCGACTAATCTTACCGGAGACTCGCCATCGACGCAGAAGATATTATAGTGCATAAGTGTGACACAGGTGCACTATCTCTTCCCTCATAGTCCGATGGGACGGCAATGCGACAAGACCGGAGAGAGATCAGGCGTAGGACCAACGGCTTAACGTGCTCTCCAAGGCACGGGGGTGTCACACCGCCATTTTCCAAACTCCGGGCTGTTACTAAGAAATTCATAATAGAAAAACCCAATAACTATTTGCCTGACCCGGGAATCGAACCCAGGACCCTATGCTCAGCAGTCGCGCTGGCGATAAAGAGACAAACGAGGCAGTTAAAACGGTGTAGTCGCTTGCCAATATAACATTATGGAAACACTTAGATGATTTTCTAGCAAAGTTTTTTATTATTTCTTCAGGATCTGAATGGTACGAAATGGAAGACGACGGGACTTTAATCATCAAGAACGTCGACCGGGAGTCCAAAGGGATGTACGTATGTCGCGCAGAAAACGTTTTGGGGAATGACACCGAAGTATACGAAGTTATAGTCAGAGGTATCCTTATTTTGCATGTATTTTTACGGAGTAATAGAGCTTTTTATGTAGAAGCTCGTCCGGGTAATCTAGGTCTCGTTGGAAGAAACAATTGATAAGAGTTATGCAGCTTGGGAGAAGCCAATGGTAGTAGTTATGCTCCTTGGAAGAAGCAATTGAAATGAGTTATGTAGCTTGGAAGAAGCCATTTTTAGTAGTTATGCTTCTGGAAGAAGGAATTGTTAGTAGTTACGCAGCTTGGAAGAAGCATTTGGTAGTAGTTGTGCACCTTAAAGGAGGTATTGACAATAGTTGTGCACCTTCTATTAGCAACTGATAGTAGTCTGTTGTTCACCTTACATTTAAATGCATCCGAATAGCAGTCATGCGTAGCTTCATTCTAAACAATATTGTTTCAGATAATTTAATACCAGAGACACCTACAAACACGGTATTCGTAGAGGAAGGCAAGACAATTGATATCAAATGTGACATACCACATACGAGCTTGGATCAAATGCGATGGTTTAAGGTAAGCTAATTATCATAATGGTATTCGTTAGACAGTTCAGGTCATATTATCATTTATTTTATTTATTTATTTATTTATAGTTAATTAAAACGGCACAGGTCCAATTACATTAATTAACATAGAATTATAAAAATTAAGATAAAATAAGCATTCAAATAACATACAATACAAAAAATTTAATTCAAAGATATACAATTCGAGGATAAAATTATTAATAATTATTTGAGTAAATGGTTCAATAAATTAGATACATCAATAAACTAACATGCAACAGTGGACACCCTCGCATATTGTCCCTCACAAAACAACAGACAAGCACGCATTATTTTCTTCCATTCATCGGCAAACACATCACATTCAGGGTCGGCAGTCAGGAGGGCGTTTAGCATCCTTAGGGTTCGACAAACTGGGGATTCGGCTCTAGCAACAGATCTAGATAGCGGTAGTGCGAACAGGTTATGACGGCGGCTTTGACGGTGCCCAAGGTATTTGTCGGGCACAAATAGGCGGCAGAAAAGTCCGTGGAGTTCAGGGCAGTCAATACGACCGCTTATGGTTTTACAGGCAATCGTGAGCTGATCAAAGCCCCTTCTTACCTCCAACGAATTTAAACCCAACACCCCTAGAAGATAATTCGTTGGGTACATGAATGGGAAGTAATGGTACAGCCTTTGATACAAAAATCTCAGGAAGGTCGACGTATCGGTCGGGTCAGCAAGTAACAAAATAGCTCAGTTGAAGTGAAGATTTCTTACAATTTTTCTAGGGTGGCGTAGCAATAGCGAGCGAGGAACTAACCTTGTACAGCGTGTCACGAAGTGACGATGGTCTGTACACGTGCCGAGTCAGCAGCCCAACCAAGTCTCGGTCAGTCACCACCAAAGTGGTCGTTGGGTTCAAACCAGAATTCACCACAATGGAAGAAGAAACTGTTGAATTCAACGTTGGAGCAGATTCAGAAATCCTTTCTTGTGAAGCTTATGGGCAACCGATTCCGATGGTAAGGTATCATTAATATATTACTGAGATATGTGGGGAACCAGATGAACAGATGTATGAACGTAAACGAAGCAAAGGGTGTATGTAAGGATCATAGCAGATGGCGTTCTGTAGTTTCTTCTGCCTAGCCCCATGGGAAGGAGTTGAGAGTTCAACACATGATTTCTAGTGTTTTGTCAGTGAGTTCTTCATAAATATTATATATATCGCAGCCATCTGGCTAAATTAGCCAGCTAATTGGACGCCTAGGCCATTCATTAAACGCTAAATCTACGTAAATAGCTGAAGGACAACTAGGCAATTCATTGAGCGCAACGTTTAACCAGATGGCTGAATATCGTGATTTAGTTAAAATGGGGGAAATAGGTTAGGTTAGAACTGTGAAAGCTCGTAGATTTTTTTTCACCATTTGAATCACTTGACTGAGTCTTGGTCAGTTATCTTCAAAGGGCTGACTTTCAATACGCCAAGTTGTTAAGCGTTGAATGATTCTAGTTCAATTAACTATCGGTCTAGGATGCCGACGTTTAATGAACGGCCTAGGCGTCCAATTAGCTAGCTAATTTTACCAGATGGCTGCGACATATATATGCAAAGAATAACATAACATCACGCCTGTAATCCCCGAATGGTTAGGCAGAGGTGAACCTATACTACACCCACATTTCGCCGATATGTTTAAGTTGCATGTAATTGGGGACGAGCATATTGCTATCAACCGCGCACAAATCTAGATTTCGGGCTGCTACTGAGAAATTCCTGAAGGAAAAACCCAATAACACTTAGCCCGACCTCGAAATCAAACCGAGGACCGCATGCTCCGCAGTATCGCTTGCGACCACTACACCAATGAGTCTCACCTGATTTTTAATATTTTCTTTTCCTTTACCAAAAACATGTTCATCGACAGTCCGCAGTTTGGAAACACAACGGCAAAGAACTGAGCACAACTGCCATGTCACATCCATTGGGAATGGTATTAGGTGCAACAGGAACATATGATTGTGAGGTCAGCAATGAGTTCGGCAGCATCCATCGAACGTTCAAAGTTACATCAAGAGGTAAAGAATATTAAAATAAAAAAACTATATCAGCAGCAATAAAATACCAGCCCATTATTGTCCCACTGCAGGGCAAATGCCTCTTCTAGTACAAAGAAGGCACGAGCTTGATCACCACGCTTGCTCAAGACGGGTTGGTGATTTCAGACTAACACTATTTACTATAAATCCAGGTTTCCTCACGATGTTTTCCTTCACCGATATCAGCTATACCTACATCTAGCTTCATCTTTCTAATTGACCGACCCCCTTGACGATTCAAAAGTGCCTGTAATTGGTTTATTTGAAATAAATGCTTTGAGTTTGAGTTTGACATAGTGTAAATCGCGTTTCGTGTCTGTAACTTCTTAATTCTTCTAAACGACACAATGGATTTTAATTCGGTTTTCATTATAAACAAATCTCGTCAAGTCGTAAAAACCGCACGAAGCAGAGGCGTGTCGCTAGTATTCTTTACAGAAAACCATCTACTTCAATCCAGCCATGCTATTCTGTAAACATCTCACCGTGAAAACTTGGGTGAAGTGAGCTGTCAATAGTGTCAATCCCTGTGGAATGACAGCTCACTCCACGCTCACTTCACCTAAGTTTTCACGGTGAGATGGTTACAGAATAGCACTGCAGATCATGATTGTATATCAAGAAGTATTAATTAATACTTAGCTAAATATTCTCCGACAATACCTTTTAATTATAATAAAGAAATTGAATGAACATAAATAGTTTGAAAAAGAGAAATAATAAAGAATTGCTTTAAAAAAAACTCTTTATTTATTTAATCTTGAAGTTTTGAGCAGTGATAGCCATGTGGTGTGACCGTCAGACTGCCAAGTCATAGGTCTCGAGTTCGAACCCAAGGCACACACCGCTGACTTTTCGGATTCATGTGCGTATTGTATCACTTGCTTCAAAAACTGTGAAGGAAAACATCGTGAGGAAATCGGCATGCCTGAGAGATATTTCGACGGTATGTGAAGCCAAGTCAGAGGCCCATGGGCGGCTTTAAAACTCTGACACCAGGTTAGTCACTAACCACACGAAAAGTAGTAATCTTCAAGTTAGGTTAATACATGAATATACTCACATAAAATGTAGGTAGGTATAAATAGTATAGTCAGTAATATGTTGCGTGTATTTTATAGATTGCATATTGGACATTAAGAAAGATTTCCCAGAGAAACAGCCTATAATGTACTCACCGTCGCTAGGATGGCCAGTATTCCCAGTGAACAATGGGTACATGATCATTCCACATGCAGATTACTTCTTCTTCAACTGCCCTTCACGATTCTCCAACCCGGACCTGCCTCCTACGTCTAATCTCATGGCTTTCTGTGAAAGGGACAACACAATAAAAATCTATGGAAAAACATACAATTTCGCTGACATACAATGTAATGAAGAAGTCGAGCTCCAAGTTGCGGAAACTGGAATTCCATGTCTCCCCGGCAATACAGAGACTATAAAGATCGGATACAGACTGCATAATGAATTCCTTGGAGTATACGAAGTTTGTTTGGACAAGAAGAACAACGTGCCTTTGTTCACGAAGCACAAACTGTCTCCGGACCACACGGACAGGTCGGCTGAGGCTGAATGGTCCAACAGTCTCTTGCCTCAAGACTTCGATACGTTGTACGATTGTAGCAGACAAATGTATGACATCAGCAAAACTTTAGGAAGAGGGTTGCGAACTCACGATTCTTGCTGTTTCAGCAAGAGACAGCTAGTGAACTCCCATAACTTGTTGCCTGGCGTACCCCCGTCATCGGCGTATGACTACTTGAACGTCATCCCTCACTGGAGTACTTGTAACTCAAAGGTAAGTTACCGTAATTTTAAGCCGGTATAAATAGGTAAATGCTTACCTCAAAGTTCTCTCATTGTTTTCTCCTGATCAATAGGTATACAAGAGAGTTGAAAATCAATTTTTTTTTTTTTTGTTTATGATCCTGTACTTTTGGAACATGCACAAGTAAAAATCGGCTCAATTAAAATAAGTTTTTGGTTTTATCCTCAGAATTGGGAAGATGTGGAGCAAAGTGTGAGAAACCTTGTGAAGTCAGCTGGCCGTGATCTGATGATAACGACTGGTACAGCACATCCCAGTGGCCCATCTACTGACATCACCCTACACGACGGCCGCGGAGGAAAGCAACCAGTACCACAATTCTTATGGAAGGTAAGACAACTTTTTATTTTATAAAGACAACTTGCATTGTATACTCCATGTGAGAACTTATAGAACAATAATAGTTAGTGTGGACAACACGGGAGATAAGTCAGGCAGACAACTAAGCAGCCGGACGCCCGGTGTCACCACTGCGTCGACTGCCGGGAGGACACGGCGCGGCACACGCTGGCAGAGTGTGCCGCTTGGGAGGAGCCGCGCCGTGCCCTCATCTCAGGAGTAGGCAGTGACTTGTCGCTGCCGCCCGTAGTGAACGCTATGGTCGGCAGCGCCGAGTCCTGGGACGCGGTGGTCGCCTTCTGCGAGACGGTCGTCTCGCAGAAGGAGGCTGCGGAAAGGGAGAGGGAGATCTCGTCCACTCACCCGGCCCGCAGCAGGCGCACCGGGCGTCGGCGGAGGGCGGACAACGCCCTCTTCCGGCCCCCCTAAATGGGTCCAGGGGCGACGGACTCGGGGACGTCCGTCGCCCCCCACTCATCAGGACCCGAGGTGGCGGCGCGTAGTGTTCCACGCGCGCCCCTCTGAGACGTCGCGGGGGGAGTCAAACACCTCACTCCCCCCCCTGACCCGAGAGGAGGCCCGCGGTGGCGGGCCGGCACCGGCCGGGGGTTGCGGAAGATTCTTTCGTTCCCGCGACCCCCGACGTAGGTGTGAGTCGGAACACCGGGGTGGTTTTTAGTCAGTAAGAGTCTGACAGACCCCTCCGTCCGCCCCAGGGCGGAGGAAATCCATGAGGATTTTCACCCCGGAACAATAAAAAAAAAAAAAAAGGCAGAAAACTAAGGTTTTTTGCCAATGTTGTGCGTGTGTTGAGTCTTAGCGTCTTTTGCTCATCAGAACAATTATTTATTGTTTAAAAGAATAATGGTTTGGAGACGTTCGTTTCTAGACCGTATATAACAAATTCTTTTGCTGACAGTTTGAGTGAGTAGTATAAGGCACTCAAGCTTCGATATAACTGACTTTTGCTACACTCCATACAAACGACACTCTATATTTTTACTTGTTCTAGTAGGTACTAATAGGCAACAGGCTAGTTAACAGTTTTGAAATACCAATTGGTAATGTTTTTTGTAGTTTATTTTCCTCAAAATAAGAATATTTCTGCAAAATTATCATTAACAGAACTAATTTTTTAAACGAAATTTAATTTTGGATGTCAAAACGGAGTATACTGTCATGGCGGTTCGAGTGTCGACATACTTTTGTTATAGTTGTGATGTAGATATATATTTTTAATTTTGACCTCCTTTATTACTTTTGCACCTACATCAATATCAATATTGTATTCAATTCTCTTTGCTGACTGGTCATATTTTTGTTTATTTTCAGGTGGTTCAAGATCCTGCACAGTCAGCATCTCTCGCTATAATTCAAGTCAATATTCCTGAATTGTCTCCAGATGAGGCTTCGAAGTACGTTCTGTGTCTGGACATCTGTGCGAATGGGATCAGTTGGATAAACCCCTCTAATTGGCACAACGTGGAGGATGGATACACGTATTGTTGCGCTATCACCGGGTTTGAGAAAGCATTCGGTTACAACGGACGCTTCAGTCCTGACATGGTCTATGTTCTTTTCGACGGAAATTTGGTACCTGAGTTTTCTGCTAAGAAATAGTTATTATTTATGTTGTTAGTATTTTTTTATATAATTATTGTTATTATTTTATCCCTTCCACTGGTATAAGCTGTAGAACGGATCAGATAATGCACATTTGAAATCTATTCACCTAAGTATTCTACTTTATTTAATTTTACGAAAATAATCATTGTTATAAATTGTTTAAATAATAAATTAACAAGGTAAATTATTTGGTTTTATTTAGATTTTTCAAAGTTTGCTCATACTGAATGCGAAACTTGTTCATGATAGTAAGTTTTGTTGGTATAGTCCACCTGGAATTACTGTATCACCCCAAGATTGAATTTCACTTGCACGTCATAAAACGGTATGGTCTATTTGTCTATGTGATAGTTAGATAGTTTCAACCTTAGTGAGTTTTCAATTCTTGTCAAAAGTGGTACCACCTAATTACGAAGTTGGCTTTATATACAAACATTAACGTTTCTCCTGTATCCTGGTTACACACACACAAAATAATATACAAACACAAAAAGTCAGGATCAATTAACAGGTCAAACATCCGTTTTTGTTCTGAGCGAAAATGTTACGGTTGGACCTACTTAGCACCGTCAGCGTCAGTTAAATACAGTCACACGCCTCGATGGTCTCGCAGTCGCTCGTGGTCTAGAAGTCGCAAGCGATACTGCTGAGCACGAGTTCCTGGGTTCGATTCCCAGGTCGGGAAATGTGTTATTGGGTTTTGGCATCAGGAATTTCTCAGTAGCTGCCTGGGTTCTGGATTGCAATGCCCGGTTGATGCCAATGGCTCGCCCTCTATTACATGGGACCAATTAATCTGCCTAGCCTTTTTCTACTATGTTAGGGTCGGTTTTCAGTCTAACCGGATGCAGCCGATTACTTGTATTTATGTACATCTGGACTGAGGGCCCATTTTTTTTTATCTTGCGAAACCAATTAAGATTTATAAGGAAATTAGTTAAAAATAGTAAAAACTTAAAGTAAAAAGTTCATAAATTTCAAACTCAAACTCAAACTCAAATCATTTATTTCAATTAAACCATTACAGGCACTTTTGAATTGTCAAGGAATCGGTCAGTCAAAAATATGAAGCTAGTTGCCCATTCCAAAGCGTAGTAGGTACCTATGGAGAAGAACGGGCAAGAAACTCCACGGACACTCTTTTAAATAAAATAAATTGATACAAAGTATTGGTTACATTGGTTTCTTAACCGGTAAAGCCCTGATAAACAACTAATTAACGTGCTAATTGACGTGCTTGAGGGTCACCCAGGGCTTTACCGGTTAAACGTAAATTCAAACTTTCATGAACAAAAAATAACTTGGGCTCTCAGTCATAAAGTGGCATAGCATAAATCTCATGAAGTACTTATCTCTGGGTCAATAATTTTTATTTTAGAAATTAGTTAACTATTTCTTTCGTTATTCCAACTTGTTAAAATATGATTTAAACGCCTTACTTCAACCGACTGACCTTAAAATTAAAAAGCGATTTAGTTAATTTATTCCGGCGTGACCTTGCGAAAATCCATTATAAAATACAATAGACGTAGATATATTTAGTAACCTATTCCGCTTAAACTAAAAAGCGGTTAGTTAAGCTTCATGCAGACCAGCGCGACGCGACACGCGACGCGACACCTGTTATTGTTATACCGTCAAGTTTTCTTAGAAATTTAATTGTTTGTGTCGCGGCGCGGCGTCGCGTCGCGCTGGTCTGTACGAGCTTTTAAGTGGAATAGGTTACTAAATATATCTACGTCTATTGTATTTTTTTTAAAGCTATCTCTTAATCTATTGGACTTCCAACATTGTAGTCCACCGCGATATGATGAATCTATTTACCTGTTATATAAAAAATACGGTGTTTATTATGCACAAGCATACTTATTTACTTTAATTAATAACGTTCATTAAAAATATTATTATCATGGAAGACTCGCTTGGGTTAATACATGTAGATTACATTATATAGAACACTCTGATCACGTTGGATCAGACTGTTCTATTTATAATTTAATCTCACTAACGTACATAGATTTAAACCAAAGCATAAACAAGAGATTATATGTCCTGTTAACTCAAGGAAAAAAATTATTTATATAATTTATAAGTATCTGAAGTTCACTTGTCAAGAATATAATAAATTTTAGGAGTAAATGCATAAATGCTTCTTAGGTACCTAAAATCAACAAAATTTATAAATAATTTTGGGTGGGTCGGTGCCTACTTTTTGAAGCGAATAATTAGAATCATATTTTATTAGGTATTTATATAAGGTAATCCGGGGCTTACTATAAATAAACTAATATTAAAATCGGTTCAAACTTTATTCTCTTTCAAATATTTGGGCGAATTTCAACAACTATGATTAATTTTACCTAATTTTGGTGGAAAACTTTGTTTCTGAATTTTTTATTAATGTATGATGTAGATATGCAAGAAATACGTATTCAGTTAAATAAAATCTAAGATAAATTTATTTAATACTGAAAGCTTCTAATAAATTGTCGAAACCAGAAATGGTAAGACATCCCAAATTGATATCTGACACCAAAATTGTTTTAATACACAAAATTATAAATAAAATAACAATAAAAACCGTGTTAATCAATAGTGATTGAAAGCATTTTATTATGATGATAAAAAAACATAATGAGATCAATAAAAAAATATTGTCCCTCAGCTTTTTTTATAATATCTTTATCTTTCTGTTCTTTTTAATTCCTCTAGTTTGACGGGATCATTCCGATTTTTTTTCTTTTTTCTCCTTTCTGCCATCTTTTTCCTCTCCAAGCAGTCTCCGTGTGTAAACTTTGAATTTATCTTTGTCATGCTGGAATACAAATAATACATAACATTTTTTTTTTACCGATCGCCACTTAAGTTGTTAAGTACCTGTAATATACTCAACTTCCAGACCGAGTAATCTATTACGGTTATTCTTTCGTTTTTCTTTGAGGTACGCGCTTCTAAAAACTAATTTTGGTATATTGTGATTGGTAAAATGCCATCAAAATTGCTCCACCAAAATTAGAATCTTGTTTAAAATGTTTATTTAAAAAAAACTACTGATTATTTAAGTGTAAGAAGGACATTTACGCCTCAAGCTTTTAAGAAAATATTATAGTTCTATGTTTACGTAAGTTTTATTTTGTACTTTTTAGTTAATTAATAGCTTGTTTCAAAAAAAAAATCGTCCTAACCTATGGTGCACCAAGTTGGTCACTTACTGAACAACAGAAATCCAAAGTCAAGATATGCTAGAATAGAATAGAACAGAATAGAATATATTTATTGTAAAACATGAGTATACATCAAATAATATGTGCGAGGTCTTAAAATAAAAGGTAGATCTGCATGTTTTGCCATAAATGGCGTACTGAACAACATATTTTAGGTTTAGAATAAACCATAAAAATTTAGTCTACACAACAAACTATGAGATTAATAACTTAATCCTAATGCTAATTTAAAAAAAGTTTAGGGTCAAATTGTGAAAACCCATTGCTAGCAGTTAATGGAGTGCAGCATAGTGTCAAGCGAAAAGACCGCGTTTGAAACAGTCCCCTACTCTCTTTAACTCAAGTAGCGGATGTTGTAGATAAAACAGCCATGCTGCAGAGGGAGGGAGTCAGCTACGTCCCACGAATGCACCCGGCGAAGATCGTAATTCACGGGACGCCTAAAGGTATCGGGATAGGGGGGGTAGGGGATATTGCCGTCGAGGTAGACCGCGGTGAAGGTGATGTGAATTATGTTTGCGAGGCCAACATGGCCAGATTTCGCACAAAACAGAAAGATTTGGAAGGAAAAAGTGAAGACCTTTGCTCAGCAGCGGAGCACAATGTACCCTAATAAAATAGATAAATAAGTATAATTTTTTTTTTTGTCCTTTTTAGCATTAGAAGTTATTTAAATATCTGTTCTATCACCTTCACAAATCCAACCAGCCCAACACTACAGGGGTATCTTGTAAGGTCAAGGAGTTCCTGTGGCCACCTTTCACCTCTATAATCAGACCCTGGACTACATCTTAGGCTATAGTTTTTTGTCACGACAAAAATTAATGAGCCCAAACACATCAGGGTTAACTAGTTTAATTGCGGAGTTCCCATAGCTAACTTCCAGCACCATCATCAGGTCCTGGACTCAACCTAGTGGCACTTGTCAATATATAACCAATGAGTCCAAACTCGATTGTGCTATCTTGTGTTAAACCTGACTTGGTCTCCGTACGTCTTTTTCGGGTGACCACTGAAAACCAGCGCTGTGCTGTGGGTCTCCATAGCACAGCATCATGCTGAGTGGAAGCCTTCTTGTCACAGTCATGATGTGCCAGACGTGCCGACTATTTCTGTATCTAAATATATTCGTTATTGTATTTAAATATATTGTGTTTTATTTTCTTATTTTCTACTCGAGTTTATTAACTTTTTTTTTATGGACGTGTTTCTGTGACAAATAAACTAATTTTTCTTTCTTTCTTTCTTTATCTTGTTTGATTGAGGAGTTCCAATGGGCACTTTCCTGCTCCATCATCACACTCTGGACACCATCATGGGCTATATGTTCTTGTTGAAACAAAATTAACGAGTTCCAACGCAATGACGGATAAGGAGTTTCTATCGCCATCTTCGGGCTTCATCATCAGACCAGCTCCATAGTATCATGTTTTAAAAATATCCCCGTAATTATATAGGTATGCCAAGTTTCAGCTCAATCGGATGCCAGGAAGTGCTTGAAAATTGATGACAATTAGAGTAACTGGAAACACATACCTACAAACGAAGCAAGCTAATATAAAGCTTATAAAAACAATACATTACAGTACATTCAACAATACATTCAGGAATACTATTCAAGTCAAGGAAAGAATCCTGTAAAACTTTAAACAGCCATAGGTATCTACGGGTAAAAACCATAGCGTTAATAAGACTAAAATAGATGCTTATCTAAAGGATAATAGGTACATATAAAACGCGAGTAACTTCACAAAACATGGCAGTGTTTATTTTGAACGATATGTGCAATAAAGAGCTTATTAGGGAGACAAAGAAAACGTAGAAGTATTAAAAATGTGGATTCACGTGTTAATATTGATTTTCGCGATTATCTTCAAGGCATCAAGCGAGGGAACAAGCAAGTTATCCATCGCCAAAAATAACACTTTCTCTATGGCCGATCATATACTGCTAGCTACAAATTACGATTCAGGTATATATTTTTTTATATGTTATGTACAATTCAATGTTGTGTGATTTCGACATTTATTTAAAAAGAATAATAAGAGGTCATGTTTAACTTACTAGTAAAATAAGGGGTCATGTTTAACTTACTAAGTAGTCCAGGAAAATAAGGCAAATCTGCGAAATAAAACTTTCGAAATACTGTGTGAAAAGTCCGCCTTTGTACTTTTTTGAGTGTGAAAAGTTTTAATAAATAAATAATAAATAAATAAATAAAAGTTCATTATGATATTTTGTACGAACAAACGACGGTCCTGAAAGTCCGTTTTTTTTTCAAATATTCCGTAAAATATATATTGGCTTTACGTTAATTGACACTCGTTTGTATCGTCGGTTCTTGTAAAGGACTTTTCAATGCAGAATAAAAACATGTCCCCGCAACAAAAATATGAAATAAAAATAATAATAATTTAATTTTAAAGTAACTTATTTTCAATTTCAAAAACTGCAAGAACAATTGCAAAAGCTTACGTAAAACCAATATTTTACAAAACGTTCGCAAAAAAAATGATTTCGGTGACCTTAGACGGCAATTATTTTGAACATCTTGTTTCAATGGACTTTTCACACGGTATTTCTAATGTCTAAATAAAGATAATCCTGGTAAAACTTCTTCACTAGGTTTTTTTTCGCAGAGAATATCTTAAGATATTCTCTTTCCTGGGCTTTATGGTAGATTGATTGGCCCCTGTAATGAAAGCCCAGTAATTTACAAGAGTTAGAGCTGATTTTTCGATCGTCAGATAACTTTTATCTTTTATAAAATTAACAGTTTGACAGCTTTTGTATAGAAAGTTTGTCAAACCGCCATATTTATTCTTTAGATAACTGATGGCTAATTCTCGTACTTTAAGGGACTAGTTATAACAAGCGCCCGAAGCGCGCGCACAGGTCGCTGCGTTAAGACCCGTGCAGACCAGCGCGACGCGACAACGCGACGCGACACTGGTTATTGTTATACCGTGAAGTTTTCTTAGAAATTGTATTGTTCAAGTCGCATCGCGCCGTCGCGTCGCGCTGATCTGCACAAGCCTTTACGGGCGCGCGCCGGGCGGGCGTTGGACGCTCGTCGATCGCAACAAGATTTCCACATTTTGTTGTAACTTTGAAACCTCAATATGCTCAGTATAACTGTGTATATTTTAAGTTTATTACTGATGCAGAGAAAACGACAAGGAAAATAGTAAAAAAGGAACTTGCGTCCACGCGTCGGGGGCGCGCTATGGCGGAAGGGGCGCGAGTCATACGCGCGTCACGCGCGACACGCATATAACGCGCGCCCTTTGACGGCAGCACTTACTATAATTGTTTACATACAAATTCATAAACGCAGCGCACAAGACGCGCGCCTCGGGCGCTTGTTATGACTAGGGCCTAAAAACAAAGTTTGACAGATTGTGAATGAGATTAGAATAGAAAGTTCTACGTTTCTACTAAAAATTTACGGGAATTGTCCCTCAGTTATCTGACGATTGAAAAATTGGTCCTAAAATAAAATAAATAATTCGAGCTATGTACTGAAAATAACTACCAATTGTATTTGACGTCTATAGACATCATAACGTCATAACAATAACATTTCTATTGTGTCTCGTTTGCCGTCCGCGAACCGAGTACAGAGAAAATAACTCATTTATTGCTTATTAAGTTTTCAAAGGAGGGTATTAAATACAGTATAATGTTTGATCTTCGAATATGTTGATATTAAGGAACAACAAATGTGGTGTACGGTTCCGAAGGCATCATAACATGCAACATCAAGTCGTCAGTACCCTTAAATATCCATTGGTACTATTCCGACGAGACTACAGGCAAGATCAGTCAAATAGTACCATCAGATAAGTACTGGATATCTACTAATGGCACAGAACTAAGAATTAAAAATATGGATTTGGATATGGTTGGCAAATACATTTGCACAGCTGCCTACGGTCAAAAAGTTAAGATCCTGCTAAGTAAGTTTGCCTAAACTTCTATTAATCCCTTCGCTGGTCTGTTATCGGCACGTATCTTTTTTTTATTATCAATTAAGTTTCTTATTACCCAATTCTCTTTTATATAATTTATGAAGCAAATTTCACGTGATTTTAAACTGACTGTATTAATTTTAGCGGCTCCTGAGATAACGGGAAAGACTGAAAGACGGGCCATCAGAGGTTCAGTTGTTGTAATAGATTGCAAGTAAGTACTAGGTGTGACATATTATACTGGTGAATCATATTGCTCATTGCCTTCTCTTCTTCATGTCGATGGCACGACAGTGTATTAAATTTTGTTTCTAAAACTTCACCACTTCTACGGCGCCGTCGGCGAGATGGCTCATTAGTTAGGGCCGAGCTTCTAGATCTGATGAACACATCAGGATTGCATTTCCATTTTCAAAAACCTATCAACCTACCTCTTGATGTTGTATTATACAGTACAGACAATTTAGAACCATTTAAGCCATGGTTGTCTTAGACGAAGTCTTACCAAATTTTTTTAACCAAATTTTTAAGTTTTTTTTCTGGAATTCTCAAAATTTAATGTAAACTGCATAATTATGGCCAAATTGAATGATAAATGAATTCATTTTTTATTTATTTAATTAAAGTAATGTGTAAGCAATCAAGCAAAACATGTTTTAGGCTTCTGTGTCATTAGACATTTTTTTTACAGACATTTAAAGCTCAGAAAAAATAAAAAAATTGTACAATACGTCTTTTAAACCTTATTAAAAAAAAAAAAAATGGTAAGACTTCGTCTAAGACAACCATGGCTTAAATGGTTCTAAATTGTCTATACTATCTTCACCTTAAAGCTTTGCACCCATCTTCCAATCACCCTGTATAACTGAAAGCATTTTTTTTTAGTTCCGTAGTTAAATTCGTTATGTAGGGACATGTGGCTAAGTAATAACAGCCGTACGGGTCGATCAGGTTAAGTTACGCTTGCCGCGGTTGGCCGTTTTACTCACAGATAAAAACTTTCACTATATCGATGAAAATTGGACAGAAGCCGAACTCAGTGCACCGCTAAACTATAAATAAAACCGATGGATGAAAAAAAAACAATGCAAGGCGTGTGTGGAATCATCGGGCCCCTTAATTTAAAAAAATATGATTATTCTCAGTGACTTTTTTAAATCAATAGGTTTTGAAATATTTTCGGTTACAACCGCAGAAATATTTTTGTTTATCATAGTTTTTTCGAAAAGTAAGTACTATGAAATACAAACTTATTTTTGGGATCAATAGATAATAATCAATACTGTGCATGCGTTAATTCACTCCAACTACGAAACCCTTCACTATAATGTAGTCTGAAATCCACTTGAACGGATTCTTTTGTGGATTCATGTCCTTAAACTAAAATGTGAAACAGGTTTTTTTTACATTACCTTTTTCAGGATTATCAAAGGCTTACCGAAGCCAAAAATTACTTGGGAATATATGGACCAGACCTTTTCAAAGTTCACACCTATACCCGGTTCTGGAAACGTCCTGCGTCTATCGGGTGTGGCAGACGAAAACGCGGGACGCTATAAGTGTGTGGCAGAGAACATAGCAGGGAGAGATGAGCACGTCACAACACTTGTTATTGAATGTAAGAAAAACTTAACTTGTCTCTCTCAATGATCGCTGTAAAATCTTTTCAGTACGCGGTTTAGTGTTTGTACGCAAAATACGCGCGGACCGCACGGCGGTCTGCAGCCAGTCTTACAATTTTTTTTTTGTTTCCTAATACAATACAAAAAAAAAAAAAGTAATGTGATGATGTGTGTGTGTGTGTGTGTGTGTAATGTAATGTAATGTGTGTGTGTGTTTAAATGTTATATTGCGACAATAAACAGCAATGGTTTCTTCCCGGTTTTCATACGAGTAAATGTAGGTATTTAAGAAAACCGGGAAGAATCCGACATGGAGGTGCGGCGTTGGTAAACGACGGACTGCAGTCTTACTAGTGTTTTTTGTTTTCTAATGTATGTTCCAGTACGACAATAAACAGCAATGGGTCTTCCCGTTTTTTCCAGTCAACAAGAACCAAACCTCAGGCTAACGTCTGAAATTATTCTTCTGAATGAAAGAACAACTTGTCTCTCTCAGTGATCACTCTAAAAACTTTTCCAGCACGCGCAGAAAAATTTATATTTATCTATTTCGAAATCATTACAAATAACAGTGATTGTTTCCTGCTTCTTTTCTATACTAACAATCAACTGTGGCTAAGCCCGAGGCTGCCGTTTAAAATTATCATTTTCCCAACTTTTTATTTTTGGTTATGTTTTAAACTGACTTGAATCATTTCTATTCTGTTATAACATAATATACATATAATTTACTCCCAGATAAGTATGGTCGATACAAATTACAAAATATAATTATTGTTAATTTGTCAACAGCTCCTCCAAGAATCATTACAAACTCTTCTTCAATATTTGAAGGTTTCGAAGGCGACTTAGCTTTAAAGATTTCTTGTGAAGTGGTTGGGTTACCAGAACCATTTAACACTTGGAAAAGAAACGGCAATGCTATAACACCCAGTAAGTAACATTTATTTAGGTAAATAAAGGTACATTATATTATTGCGATGGTCATGTTCTGTTATTGCATGTTTTAGACAAGAAATACTCTATAGAGGATGGAGCTCTGATAATTAGGAACCTAACTGAACAAGACTCTACGTCATATACGTGTGAAGCTACAAACTACATTGGTTCAGTCAACGCGACATTTGAAGCAAGAGTTAATAGTAAGTTATTCAGATTTTATAGAAAATTTCATTATGATTACATTTCAATCCATAAGATGAGTACCTACTGGGCATTCTTGAATTATGTAATAATTATGGGTACCTAGCTCTTGGCCTCCATCTCACCTGACGATCAGGTCGAATGCCGGAGGCTATTTGCCATAAAAGTAAAAAATATTCAAACTGATATTGTTGTTTACTTTTCAGCGGCTCCTAGGATTATGGGAACGACTGAAGAAAGATCCATTAGAGGTTCTGATATTGCAATAGAGTGCAAGTAAGTATTTATTCTACTAACAGTGTCATATTTTCATGGTGGCTCTTATGATCTAAAATAATAATGGTGATAACAGGCAAGGGCTTATTGATCTGATGAACTCTTGTAAATATTTGGGACGTCAAATAACCTACAAATCTCATGTTTTGTGTTTCGCTGTTTTAAATAGAGTTCATAAAAACTGAAAACATGTTTTTCAAAGTCAACATAAAAAAAATCTCATCATGTTTTTTATTTGTCATTTCTTTAAGAATTATCAAAGGCTTACCAAAGCCTAAGGTAACTTGGCAATATATGGACCAGACTGTTTCAAAGTTTACACATATACCCGGCTCTGGACACGTGCTGCATCTATCGGGTGTGGTGGAACAAAACGCGGGACGCTATAAGTGTGTGGCAGAGAACATGGCAGGGAAAGATGAGCACGTCACAACACTTGTTATTGAATGTAAGCAATTTTAATTAATTAAATGTAATGTCCTACCGTAACTATTTGCGCGGTGTTGAAATATTTTAATGCTTACACATAATAATGGTAGAATACGAAAATTTTCGAACAGAAAGCAGTAGTTGCCCTCTTTTATACTTTTCTTTAATAATAGCATGTGCCATAAGCTTTTGGTGTCCTATGAAATATTCCTTGCCCTAAATGAATGATTGCTGCCGGTCGATTCTGTAAAAATCACACCGTGAAAACTTAGGTGAAGTGAGCTTCAAGTGAGCTGTCACTGTCACAAATTGACTGGCAGGATGCATAGGGATTAACACTATTGACAGCTCACTTCACCCAAGTTTCACGGTGATATTTTTACAGAATCGACCGGCAGGTCTTAATTTTAATTTAACTGACTTGATTAAGTACACAGAGGTACCAAATTACTGATTCACATGTGTAAAAATTCACGACGTGAACACTTATTTAGAACTAATCATGTGATAGAATTATCTAAATCCATCTTAGTCCAATTATGACAGTCTAAGTATAACTGTTTTGTTTTTCTGTTTATTATGCGCGTTTTTCAACAGTTCCACCAAGAATGATTTCAAAACCATCTACAGTATATGAAGGACTAGTAGGAGATATGGCTTTGAGGATTCCTTGTGATGTGGTCGGTATACCAAAACCAGTTACCACTTGGAAAAGAAATGGCAATTCTATATCACCCAGTAAGTAATATTATATTTGATAAAAAGGTACGGTCGACCGCAGAACAGTAGTACTTGAATTACAAAACCGCCCTTGCCGGTACGAAATAAAGACGCTTTAAGATCCAACTGCCAACTGCAACTGTTGCAACTGCTGTAAGGTCTTTATACACGTGATCGACTGAATCAGTTGAATGAGTTGAATCGGTTGAAGCAGTTAAATCAGTTGAATCAGTTGAATCACCGGGACGAAAGTTTTTATGGAAATTTGTCATGTTTGCTGATGGAAAATCCCATCGGGCACATGGCCTTGTATAACATAATGTTGAATGTTTCAGACGAGAAGTACTTCATAGAGGATGGTGCTCTGATAATAATGAACCCGGTTCAACATGACTCTACATCATACACGTGTGAAGCTAGCAACTATTTAGGTTTAGTTCACGCGACATTTATAGCTAAAGTTGAAGGTAATACGAACAAGATCTAAAATTTAACACGTCCAGCTTTTGGGTTTTGATTAGAACGATGTTTCTAATGCATTTTTCAACATCACAGTCAGTATCAGCTTGGTTATAGAAGTATCGCTCAACTGTTTAGATAATATTACCAAGTACTACATAAGTTTTTGTTCTATATTTCAGAACTAATTAACAGCTTAAGGATAAAAAGCCGGTACGTGAACATATTGAAGGACGAAACTAGAAAGCTGTGGTGTGAGGGTTATAATTCTACATCTCAATCAGTTAGATGGTTTATTGTAAGTGTGCTCCATTAATATTTTCTACTAAAACAAAACACTATTTGTACCTTATTCCTATTTTATAATGATTTTCCAAATATAAAAACATTGTTCTCGATTTTCTCAATACCTTTTCAGTAAATGATTGTTCTAATAGAGCTCGCTTGTAGATCATCTCTCCGTTAATAATATAATAAATTGACACTTTTGCTCGCTATAGAGAGCTTTTTTGATAATCCTAATAACTCATTTAAACGGGATTCACAGGAAAACTTGGAAGTTCGTTCAGGTAAACCATATTTGGAAATAGTTAATGCCACAGTTAGTTACGACGGCAACTACACGTGTCGCGTGAACGACAAGCATGGAAACACTCACACATATACCTATGTTGTGGACGTCGGCTACCCACCGCAGCTTTATCCAGAAATGTCTCTTAGCGACTGGCGTGGTGATGCAGCAGATATCTTGTCAAACTGCCAAAGTGCCGCGAAACCGCAAGCTGACGTGAGTTTACATTCCACTTATTGTGTAACATTGATAGATACTGCAATAAAAAACATTTTCATACATCTATATTTTATGTCAATTCAAAATCGCCAGTATCTCAGTGCACTAATAAATTACATGATGATACGTCAGAGACTTTCACTTCAACGCCAGCTACTTAGATGCTGAAAATCGTTTTATTTTCAATACATTATATATAAAACTGCAACTTTCAGGTGAAATGGGAATTCAATAGCCAAGTGTTGACATATCAAAACTTAACAGAAGTAGGTGTTAATTTGAAATGGGGAAACTACAAATGTAACGTGTCAAACGTACATGGCTCAGTACAGAGGATCTTCGATGTTCAGTCTTCAGGCAAGTTCTTTTTTCTGTATGTTCATCGATATTTTTCTATATATCATATGTTTACTGCTTTTCAAAATACCTATTTGACAAACCGAGACTGAAATAAAATATTATGTTTTACATTGACTACTAATACCTAATCAAATAAATCATTACCGTTTGTTACAGCATGTTTTGTAAATAGAAAATGTGAATATATCCAAAATATGCCTCTCTTGCTTAGCGATAAACTTACTTATCCTGATTGGGTTACCACGAAACACGATTTAATAGTTGAACAAGGAGATAAGATCACACTATATTGCCCCCACCAAAACAACGAAGCACTGAATACTTTCCAAATATTTTCGAAGCAAAGTGAATTAAAGGCATTCTGTCATAAACAAGACGAGTTCTTAGTGGGCGATAAAAAGTATAAACTTTCAGACCTGCTATGTAGTAATAATATTCGACCCACTGTTGTACGAAAAAAAACCAAATGCTTAACGAAAACCTCTGAACTTCTAAGCGTGGGATACAATGTGGCTGGCTTTTTAGAGAATTACGAAGTCTGTTTCGACCATGCTAAAAATATGCCTCTGTTCACACGCGCGTTATTGACTGAGACAGACGGCATTCAAAGCATTGCCCACGATTGGTATACATACCCAGGAATTGGAAATGGTAAACTGAATAGAGGATTTACATGTAAAAACTCTAATGCAACCTGTTGTTATGAAAAAACTCAGCTGGTAAGTCCCAGAGACTTTAAATACGGATCTGCAAAGAAGAGCACGTTCTTTGAGTTCCTGAACACAGTGCCTTACTGGCGCCCTTGTGCAAATAGCAAAAAGGTAAGGACCTAAATATCTCGTATTTGGTGTACTACACACTTGTTCAGTATTATTCGGAGCTAGCGGCAAAATCGTATATTATGTAGGTAGGGATAAATTACTTCGGATCGGCTTTGTTGTTCAATTCAAACTCAAACTCAAAGCATTTATTTCAAATACACCAATTACAGGCACTTTTAATAATAATAATAATATAATAATAATAATGTACTTATTTATTTCCAAGTATATGGTATTTTGAGATCTTACACTAATAATGTTCCACATATACTACCATTGCTGGCGTAGAAATATAAAAAAAAATATAAAAGTTAAGCACATTCAAATCATCACTAAATTAATTAAAATGTCATAAAGTAAAATAAAAATTAATTTGTTATGTCCAAAATACAAGTTCTAAAGTCAAAGTAATACAGTGATATTAAGATTAATTGTAATGTCAGAAAATATAATTAAAATGTCAAAATAAACAATGTTATGTCCAAAATATAAGCTCTATAGTAAAGTAATAAGTAATTATAGATATTATGCCAAAATACTAATAACATAGAATATTCCTTACAATTTCAAAAATTATGATTTAAAAATTCATTAACTGAATAAAAGCACATCTCTAATAGCCAAACAAACATTTTACATTTAAATTTATCTATTGGTAACATTCTGAACGCAGATGGTAATTTATTATAAATTTTGATCGTCATACAACTTGCATTTCTACTATAGAGATGCAGTCTCTGAGGAGGAACTAACAGTTTGCCAGCATTTTTTTTATTCAATCTTTCCGAGACTTGTTCATTCAATGAAAATAAATGAGGGTATTTTTTAACAAATAAACAAACCTCAAAAATATACAGACACGGGAGTGGGAGAATTTTTAATTCTTTAAATAATGGTCTGCAATGGTCTAAATATTCTGCTCCACTCATGGCTCGGATACACTTTTTTTGTACTTTAAACGCTCTGTCCACGTCCACTGAATTACCCCATATAACTAGACCGTAACGTAATACTGATGAAACATAACCATGATATGCATTTAGGACTGTTCTTTTACTGGACACTAGTCTCAACTTGCGAAGAGCATATACAAACTTATCAAGCTTACTCTTTCTACATGTTCCTTCCAATTCAGTTTGTTGTCAATTATTATACCCAAAAATAAAGCCGATGGTTCTGGTTGTAAAATTGTAGTGTCATGTCGAATTATTGTTGGTGTAGCTGACAAGTTGCTTGTTTGAAATTGTACTACTTTGGTTTTATTAATATTAACATGAAGATTATTGTCCGCTAACCAGTTTATTACATTAATTAATTCAATATTAGTGTCAATTTCAATGTCAGTTTGGTTGGAACATTTTATCGTCAATGTTGTATCGTCAGCAAATTGAATACATTCACATTTTAGGCATTTTATGAGGTCATTTATATATAATAAAAATAGTGGCGGACCTAGTATGCTTCCCTGTGGAACGCCAGAAGGATTAATTTTTAATTCTGAGCAATATGTTTTACTAGTATTTTTTTCTACTCTAGAAATAACAGTTCTCTGTTGGCGATCAGACAAATAGCTTTTAAGCCAATCGTGCGCCTTGCCTCTTATTCCATACTTTTCCAGTTTGTGGAGTAGTCGTTTATGTGAGACAAAATCAAATGCCTTGCTCATGTCTAGGAATACCGACAATGCAGACATTTTTTTATTAAGAGCCTCAGTGATTAATCTCACTAAGGAGAAACAGGCTAGAGTTGTTGAACAGTTTTTTCTAAAGCCAAACTGAGTCTCCACAATCAAGTTATATTTAGTTACAAAGCTATTAATTTTGTCATGCATTGCTTTTTCAAAAATTTTAGCAAAGATTGGAATCAGTGTGATGGGCCTATAATTACTCATATCAGAACAGTTACCCTTTTTGTATAATGGTTTAATTATAGACTCTTTAAGTTTCGTTGGGAAAATACCTTCTTCAAATGAGAGATTTATTAGGTAAGCAAGTGGGGATGCTATAATTTTTGCACTTAATTTAATTATTGTAGTGGTTACTTCGTCATGTCCAGTAGAATTGGTGTTATTTAATGAATTAATTAATTTAATAATGTCAATTTCATTTACAGGAGTCAAAAATAAAGTATTTGGGTTATTGTCACTGTCAATGTTATTTACGTTATAATTATTATTGTTAGATTTTTGTGTCAGTTCGATAAAATAGTCATTAAATTGGTTACATATGGCATAAGGATCAGTAATTTTTTTTTCACTGATTTTTAATTCATGTAAGTAGTTGTTGTTATTTGGTTTGTTTGAGTTATTTTTTATGATTGACCATGCCGCTTTACATTTATTTTTAGCATTATTTAAAAAAATGTTATTGTTTATCTGCTGTGATTTTGATATGCATTTTTTTAAGATCTTAGTGTAATTGCGGTATTTTTTCTTGTGGTAGCCTTTACTTATAGCATCGTGTTGATATGCGTAATATAAAGCTCTCTTCTTTATACATGATATTTTTAAACCTCTACTAAGCCATTTGTTTTTAATAGGCTTATTGGTCTTTTTGATGAGTATTTCAGGAAAACACAATTTATAAAAGAGCGTGAACAAGTCGTGGAATATATTAAATGCTTTATTGCAGTCTGTCTCCTCGTACATTTCACTAAAACTTAAGGCTGCTAAACAATCTAAAAACTTTGTTATGTTGCTCTTGTCGTAATCTCTTTTCGTTTCATACCAGAATTGTATAGTTTTTGATTTATTATTATTATTCATCTCTTGAACGTAAAAAGTTAACGATTGTCCGGTATCGTGATCGGAGAGAGCTAGATTATGTATACTGCATTTCATGCCAAGTGTGGGAACATTACTAGCGATTTGATCTATGCTAGTATTTTTTCTAGTAGGCATCTTAACATGTAGTGATATATTATAATTGTTAAGTATTGATATTAGTTCTTTTGAATATTTGTTATCTTTTAATATATATATATTATTATATTATATATTTTTGAATTGTCAAGGGGCTCCATCTTTCTGACTGACTGATCAGTCAGAAAGATGGAGCTAGTTGCCCTTTCCAAAGCCTAGCAGGTTCCTAAGGCGAAGAACGGACAAGAAACTCCGCGGTCACTCTTTTAAATCGAAATATTGTTACAAAATATTGGTTACATTATTCATGTTGAAATTATACATGTGAGAATAATGTAGAAAGATATGCACGTTGAAAGCGTCGGTAATAAAAATATAAAATCAATTTAAATTTGCCGTGGAAGCTAAGAGATGACCAGCCAACAAATACTGCCATATCGAATAGTCGACCTGAACATGAACAAATGTGTAGCACGCCTTACTTTTCTATTATGAAGAAGTTCTCGCTTACTTTAGCAAATATGAAACTCAACCCACCAAATAATGACATTTGCCAACTGAAGTCAAAGTCAAAGTCAAATCATTTATTTCAAATAGGCCCCTGTAAGGCACTTTTGAACGTCAAAGTTTACAAAAAAATTGAATTGATTCTAGTCGCCCATTCCAAAAGGTAGTTTTCGTATGGAGAAGAATGGGCAAGAAACTCCACCGTTACTCTTTTAAAATGTGTTACAATATTTTGCATATGTACGTACATTAGTTACATAATTATATGTGACGATGCAACTAAAAAAAAAAAAAAAAAAAAATACGTTACCACAATAGGTAAAAAGAAGAATTAATAAAAATGAAGCAATGAAAGATAAATTAATTACTTATGTGATAGATGCATGGTCCTCACATATTTACAAACATTGTAAAAGTAGACGATTTTCTTAAAATTTTACAATTAATAAGTCAGTGTGTGAGGAAGTAATCACAGAATGTAAAATCAATGTCATATAATAAAAATAAACTCTACATTTCTTACACTAACTGACAGCGCCGGCCCTAGGGTAGAGCGAGTGGAATGGTCGCTCTAGGCGCCAGATGGTACGGGGCGCCAAAAGGCCAAATGCGAATAAAGTCATTACCAGCGCAAAATAAAATTTTGATGGCGCCGTTTGAGAGGCGCGGGAGCAGTGTTGCCAGATCGGATTTTAAAATTCCGTAGGGTGAATCCGTAAGCTTTCTTAATATTAAAGAAGCTGGAGTATACTAATTAGAGCTACTTAATTTAATTTAAATACTATAAGTGTTGTATATTTGTAGAAAAAGTTGATTTTTAAAATTTAAAATACATTAATTAACATGAAACCGAAGTTGAATTTACGTGAAGTGAAAGCGTCCATCAAAAGGCGCCGAAAAATAATCTCGCTCTACCCTGATCAAGGGCTAGGGCCGGCGTCGCTTACTGAAGTAGATAATATTAAACACGTGTAATACTTAATAACATGTACATTATTATTGTCCGCAGACCACTTGGGAAGATATCAATGAAATGGTAAGGTCCCGGATACCACTCTTCAATGAAATTGTTGCCTGGTCTGGAACGCACACGTTTCAAAATAAAAATGGAGCTATTGTACCAAGATATTTATGGAAGGTATACTTTTGACTTAAAATATGCCACACTAATTATTTTGCATTCGTACAATACGGTCGATGAATCATGCTGTGCGCAAAAGTCTGCGCAATAACATTTTTTAGGAACCAAATGGTGAAAGTTCGGAGATCATATGTTCAGACAGGTCATGATTCGTCGGTCGTATTGTAAAGGTACTGTTAAGCCTGAGCATTCTTTTGCTCTGCACTCCAGGTGCTGGTGTTCGACGAAAACGAGTCAATTGCTATTATCCACGTGAACGATCCAGCACCAACCGCCGAGGATATTAAATGCGAATACATCAGCTCAACAGACGTCGATGATTGGTTTACATCCAGCGATAGGTTCACTTACTGTTGCACAGTGCCCAGCTTCCTCGAAAAGTTTGAAATTCGTGGAATCGACTTTAGTGGTAAGTTCCAAGAGATTTTTTCTGTCAACCTATCTTCATTTTTCTGACCCGTCTGTGCGGCAAAGACAGGGTTCTGTTTGTTTTATGTTCTTCCGATTTAGTTTACATACGTTTAATAA
Organism: Agrochola circellaris; assembly: GCA_914767755.1. Classification (NCBI taxonomy): domain Eukaryota; kingdom Metazoa; phylum Arthropoda; class Insecta; order Lepidoptera; family Noctuidae; genus Agrochola; species Agrochola circellaris. The sequence goes on from OU611843.1 coordinate 10,720,298, forward strand.
TAACAAAACACCATAACAAAAGTTCATATTCGCGCTAATTGAAGGTTATTCTTTCTAGCTTATTCTGGGGACACACTTGGAAGAAGAAGGTAGTAGGTACGTCAAAATTGCCAAATTGAAGTATTCTATCATTGAAAATGCCAAGAAAAATAGTTATAATTTTCAACATTTTTCATTCCGTCACCTTTATCATAAATAAGTATTTACTTTACTAATTTAACAATGAAACTACAATGCCTATAACTTACCCCAAACTACCTATGTTAATGCCACCAATTTTCAAGAGATAGTTGTTAGGACCGGACTCGTCCAGTCAGTTCCTAACGAAAGTCCGTTAACACTGTTACTGTAACCAAATTATTCGGAACACAGGTTTATAGCCACTATTTCATGTAGTCACCTTACATACTTAACATATTTTCATTTTTATGTTTGACCGAGCGAGCGAAGCGTATCTACGTCAAGTCTGGCAAAATTTGCTTTCGTGTGTCAGTATGTTGGTACTCCTCTACAGGTCGTATTTTACAACCGATCAGGATGAAACTGACTATTGGTTTTGTTTGATTGGAGGGGTACTTCTTCCAAAAAGGGGGTTACTGAATATGAGAGAGCCTAAGCCTTATGAGATCCGATTTCGATGGTTCTTCTTTATTTCAAAGGTAGTAAGTAACTTTAAATTAATCTCATAGAAAATTGGTGATGAGCAGAATTAGCTACTAAAAATATGGTAAATATCCCGTTTTAAATAACTTTAGTGGTATATTAATTGTTACATTAAAGTTTGTGCTCGCGAGGTCTACTGTTCACAGGACTACTAGTTTAATTATGTAATATGATATAAAAAACTAAAGTGTTAAACCGACTTTCATTATCGCCTCTACTCTATCTAAAGCATACACCTAACTGCATACAGTTACGACGTGCAATCGTCACGTGATGGTATCGAAACTACGTTGTTATCGCAGCGTCAGCGTTGCGTTTGAGACACTGCGTAGACTGGGCACCTACCTAATTCAATAATTATTATTATCACTTTAGTGGTTCATACCAAGTGATAATAATAATTATTGAATTGTGTATTGAATGGAATGGTGGATGAGTGAACTTTACACCCTGTTCCTCATGGAACAGGGTGTAAAGTTCACTCATCCACCATAGAAAAGGGAGGATCCTCCGACCAGACGGGTGTCATGTCTGGCGGGCAAGTCGAAGTCGGGAGCTTGTATATATGTCCATCGCGCGGTAAACTCTAATTGCGCGATGCAGGATTCGAGTGACGTCAGGATGTTGTGTGACGTCAGGTCTTTGATGCGTAGTTCACATGTGGCGATGTAGATTACGCCACATCACCAAATAAATGAAACAGTTTTATATCATAAATATTGTTTTATTTTCTTCTTCGGTTCAAGAACCGATGGATGGACTGTGTGAAAGATGATAAATGGAGTGACAACTGAGATGACCACTAATAGAGAAGTATGGAAGAAAATAACATGTTGCGCTGACCCCAAATAAATTGCGATAAGAGATATTCGTGTTTCGTATGTCGTACGTTAGAATCTTCTGAATAGTCATGCATGTGGTATACATAATTATACAGCTGCTGTAGGTTAATTTCGATTGGCCGATTTCGTAAACATGTGTGCACTTACTTTAGCGAGGTGTAGTTTGGTTGTAAATTCGTTGTAAATGTGTGCGATTAAGCGGTATATGCACAGAGCGGAGGTGTAGTTTTTGCATGCTTCACTGTATCGTTCGGAGCGCTATGACTTGGTTTTTATTTGGTCTGACTGAGTTATCGACATCATAATTAAAATAACAACCATTTTTTCAAATAGCCAATTCTAAAAGACGTGGAAACTTTGTACACGTTCAAATCCTATGAATAGTACTTTAATATTCAATAAAAATAAAATCAATGACAAGATTGTTTTATTTTAAAGCCTCGTTAATTAGTTAGTCTACCTCGTTGGTGTAGTGGTCGTAAACGCTATTGTTGAGCATGAGGTCGACTTCCAGGTCGGGAAAAATGTGATTAGATTTTTCTATCAGGAATTGATCAGTAGCAGCCCGAAGTCTGGATCTGTACTCGGTTGATGAAATGAAATGAAATGAAATGAAATTGTTTATTCTGTAAATAGGATATCGGAATCACTTTTACACGTCATATAAAAAAAATTATTAAAAATAAGCTAGATGAGGTCGGTGTTTCCTATGTGACTACTCTGAGAAGAAAGGCCGAAACAAACTCAGAGGTCGTAGTCTCTTTTAAAGTCCAGACATAATCTTGGTCAAGTCATATGAGGACCATGTGGATCAGTGTCTGAAATGGTCTTTTGAGGAAAGAACCACACAGATTTGAGTGGACCTGTCCAGTCAGTGCAAGCATTTGTCAGTAATCGTGGAGCTCAACTCAAAACTGAAGGAGCTCAACTCGACGAACAATACCAAAGAAAGGATATTTGTCTAGGCCGCATCAACTACTCAAACTGCCAGACCATCATTAAAACTAAATGAGAAAGAAAAAATAAATAAAAGAGAAAACATAAAAATAAAATATCCACATAGTCCTCACATTCACAATAATTAAAATAATATGATACTTTACAAAGTAATCGTGTGCAGTTTGAATATAATTTTCAGCAATGTCAATATTTATATAAAACTGGTTTATTGTGATGAATAAGCAAAATGTCAAGTTTTATGGTTTTCACAAGGCTTAGCAGAGCGAGCAGCTCAATCCCAAGCTTTTTTATCTTCTAAATAATCTGAAATTTTATAGTACCCTTTTTTACAAAGTTTGGTTTTAATACAGTTTTTAAATCGTTTAATGGGTAAGTTTCGAATGTCAATGGGAAGTTTGTTGTAAAAGCGTATACATTGACCCATGAACGAGTTGCCTACTCTGTGGAGACGTGTGCGATGTACAGCAAGGTTGTGTTTGTTCCTGGTATTTAAACTATGAATATCGGACATTTTCTTAAAATTTGATATATTTTTGTGTACATACAATAGGTTTTCGAAAATATATTGTGAGGCTACAGTAAGAATATTTATTTCTCTGAATTTCTCCCGAAGGGAATCTCTTGGACCGAGGTTGTAAATGGCTCGAACAGCCCTTTTCTGTAGAACAAAGATTGTATTAATGTCCGCACAGGTTCCCCAGAGAAGAATCCCATAAGACATAAGACTATGAAAATAACTAAAATAAACAATTCTAGCTGTATCTACGTCAGTTATCTGTCTAATTTTTTTAACAGCATAGGCGGCGGAACTGAGCCTACCTGACAATTTTTCTATGTGTGGGCCCCATTGTAATTTACCGTCAATAGTTATTCCAAGAAAAACTGTTGACTCAACAGGGTCCAACTCTATTCCATTAACTTGAACATTGGTAGTTAGCTGCCTGACATTTGGCGTTGAAAATTTGATGAGTTTAGTCTTTTTTTCGTTCAGGAGAAGATTATTTACATTAAACCAATGCACAACTTTAGAGAGTGCATCGTTGACTTGTTCAAAATTGACTAGCTGACGTTTGATTTTAAAAATGAGGGAAGTGTCATCCGCGAATAATACGATCTTGTGATTATCCCTTATGTGGTAAGGTAAGTCATTTATATAAATTAAAAATAAGAAAGGACCTAGAATTGAACCCTGCGGAACGCCCATGGTGACCGCTGATCCTGCAGATCTCTTGCCATTTACATCGACCCTCTGAATTCTATTATTCAGATAAGAAGTCAGAAGGTCAAGAGCCTTGTCCCTCATACCATAGTGGTACAGTTTCCTGATGAGAGTATCATGATGTACGCAATCGAAGGCTTTGGACAAGTCGCAGAAAATGCCAAGAGCATCTTGCGACTCCTCCCAGGCCTCGAATATGCTTTTCAGTAATTCCACGCCCGCGTCTGTAGTTGAACGACCCTTAGTAAAACCAAACTGTTTCAGATGGAGTAAATTATGTACATTGAAATGTCCTAACATTTGTTTTAAAATTAATTTTTCAAAGATTTTGCTCAATGTAGGTAATATCGAAATAGGCCGAAAATTTGTGGGATCAGTTGTGCTGCCAGATTTGAACAGTGGAATCACTTTGCTAAGTTTCATCAAATCAGGAAATACACCAGATGCAATACAAGAGTTAAAAACGATTGCTAAAAAGGGTGAAATTACATCAATTATTGAAGACATGGTATGTACTGATAATCCCCAAAGGTCAGCAGTTTTTTTTTCATCAAGCTTTTTAAAAGATTCTATAATGTCTTTAGCATTAATAATTGTAAATTCAAAAAGTTTGTCACATTCTGGTACACATTCTTTAAGTATTGAGTAAGCAGAAGTGGAGGACGACATTGACAGAGTTTTGGTTGTTAAAATGGGAACATTAGTGAAAAAATTTTCAAACTCAGTTGCCACCTCCATGTCTGCCTTAATATCTACATTATTGATTTTTAGATGGAAGTCACGATTCCGTACTGTCGTTCTTCCCGTTTCTGAATTAATAATATTCCAAGTTGTTTTAATTTTATTTCCAGAAGATTTTATTTTATTTTTAATGTGTATGGCTTTTGCTGAGGAACAGGCTCTTTTAAAAGTTTTAGAATATTTCTTAACAAATTCTTTAAAAGTTTCATCATGGTTATATGTTTTTTCATGATACAACTCAAATAACCTCTGCCTACTTTTGTAAATACCTGGTGTTGCCCAATCACTAAATATAACGCGGTCAGAAACAGGTAATGTTTTTGAGGTAAAAACCTTCCTAAACTCACAATTGATGAGGTTAAATAATAAAGCATATGCTTGATCCGGGTCGTTATGATAAGGCAAACCCGGTAGCTTTTCCATTAAATTATTTTTAAATTGTCCTAAGCGACTTTTATTTACAGGAACAAAAGTCACAAGTTTTCTTTGAGCTCTGACTGTTTTCTGAGGGAAAGTGACTAACTGGCCACAGTGATCAGAGTCCAACTCATTTATAATTAAATGGCTAGAAGGTCTTAAGTTTGTAAAAATATTGTCAATACAGGTAGCACTGGTGGCAGTTATTCTAGTCGGCTCAAAGAATGTATTATACAAATTATATGACTTTAATAAAGTTACAAATTTATTTACTACAGCAGATTTTTCCAGTATGTTAATGTTGAAATCTCCACAGACTACAACCGTTTTATTACTGTTAGAAGTCTTTATTAATACTTCTTCCATATATTTCTCAAATAGATCATATGAAGCACATGGGGGCCTGTATACGCTCATTACAATGAACTGCTCAAGCTCAATGCAAGCTATTTCAATAACTCGCTCAACAGAGAGGCTCACAATATCCTTACGTTCTTTAAATTTCATATTATTACGAACAATTATTAAAGAGCCACCACGTATCATATTAACTCTGCTGAATGAGCTGGCAACCTGATGGTTGTTAAAGCTGAACATGAACTGGTGGACTTTCAACCAATGTTCAGTTACACATAGGATATCAATATAACTACAGTTCATGAACAGCTCCAATTCTAATTCCTTACCTATCACACCCTGTATATTTTGATGAACAATTTTTAGAGAATTATTATTACATTTATTTAGATTACAACAATTTGATGGGTGAGATATCAAAGAAGAACTTTTTGTAACATTTTGATGATTTAAACCAGTATTTAAATTTTCTTCATTGATTAAGCAAGAGGTTTCCTCTATTGTCCTAATTTCTAATTTAAATTATAATTAATGTCAATACTTGTTGCCAAATTATTGGCAGAATTATTTAAAATGTCATTGCATTGCTCAAAAGAAGCAAGTTGTTTAGCCAAATTTTTGGCTGAAATAGAAAAAAAATATGATAGCGACACAGCTATCTGTCTTTTGTAATGGTTAGAAAGATAGTACATAACAACATTATGTCTATCTCTTGTCAAATGCAAATTATTATCAACATAATTGTTAATATCAACTAAATGGAACAGATTATTATTGAATGTCCAATTATGCAATGCCATATTTATTTCAAATCTTAAGTTATTTTCTTCCTGTGGCAAACTGTTACTATATGGGAATGTAAACAACACAATTTTTCTTAAAGTAAGATTACACAAGGTCCTATAATATTGGAGCAATTCTCCTTTGTTCACATTTCCCCTATTACCCATAAAAATTAATACTGTAGTATTGTGGTTAAAATTACATTTAATAATTTCTTTCATAATGTTAAATAAAGTACAACCAGGCATACAGTAATTTATTATGGAATGTCCTGGATATTCATTGGTTAACAAGTGGCCTAAGTCCTTTCCAATCTCATCGCAAAATAATACTACATCATTTTTTACAATTTGATTAAATTTTTTATTTAAATTATTGATAGCAGGAAATATCAAATCAACACATGACTGCGGTAAGGTGGTATTGCATGTTGACAATGAATGGTCTGGTGTAAGTACATTGGATGTTGTTTGACACTGCTCACAGTTGTTTGTTTGAGTGTTTACCAGCTCATTCATTGCCAACACATATTCCCTCATTAGATGTTCAGAGGTATTATATTTGTTAGTCATTGAACTAAGTTTCTCCTGTAAATGGTTAAGTTCTGATTGCAAGTACTCTGTGTCAATGTTGTACTTCCTAGTACTTTGTTCCAAATTAAAAGAATACATATCTAATTGTTTAAGTAAATTTAGCCTTTCTCTATTAAGTTTAACATTTTTAATAAAGAACTTTTGTCTTTTTACCATCTTTTGTGTTTTAACAATGTATTTATTAATTTTAATGTATTTTTTAAGTTTGTTTTTACTGGTGACTACCCTCACTGAATGACATGACTTTGAGTCCTCATCACCTGTTAAATCTATAGTGTAAGAGGGAATTATGGCAGAAACCATTGACGGGGCAATAGGCATCAACTCATTGAACAGACTCTGATTCAGCGAGGTGGTGATGTTATGGTTTGTGGTCTGAAGTTCTGTTATTTGACTTTGAGCCTCAAGTAGCTGTTGTTGTAACTCTGTGCTACACTGGCTGAACCCGTCCACAACAAGTTGAAGTCTGTCCCGTTCTTCTATGGCATCAGTGTATTGAGTATATATCTGAGCCATTTCAATTTTCAACTTCCTATTCTTTTCATGGGCATCAAATAGCACCCTTTCATTGTCATCTATTTCCCTATTCAGTTGGTCACAGGACTCCTTTGAAGCCTTTAATTCGCTCAAAGCCTGATTGAGTTTGGACTCTTCTAGGCGAGCACGGGCGCTGCGAGTCATAATCATGATTATAACTTTAGAAGTATAATAAGGAAGCGACAAGAAATTGAAAGAGAGAATATAGTTGTGGCAGTAGTTTAAGAGATTATTTTATTAGTTTAATAAAAGGGAAAAAATAATTAAAAATGAAACTTAGATGTAAAAAACAAAAAGAAGTTCTGTCACCAAACCAAACTAAGGTTATGTTTACGTTGAAAGGTCATTGGCATTAATAAGTAGCCTTATTAAAAGTAAACTATGTAATTGCTGGTGAAATTAAAGTACGCAAACAAACGAATAGCAAGTAAAATATATAGAATTGTACCTGATATCAAGATGACAATGCAAAATTCACTTGTGCCGGTAACTGTCACCGATTCAATTGAAAAATTTACACTTATTTTGCACTTGGTATGTGAACCTAATATAAAAAACACAGTATTATCCTATTTACTAGATGAGTAATTGGTAATAGGCTTTAAAAACAAAGAAATTTAATATTTAACATTAAAATTACAAGAACAAATTCAAATCAGCTGTTAGCTGTAGTGTTGCCACAGGAAAAAAAAGGTGGCATGGTGGATGGCAATAGGGTCGCCCCCTAATTTATATGGGACCTGGCGAAATGTGGGTGTTATATGGGTACACCTCTGCCTAACTCTCCGGGGATTACAGGCGTGATGTTATTTCCAAGTGACTCAATTCGCCAACTTAGATTTATTCTGCTTCTTGTTTTATTGTAGGTACACAAATTAAGTAGGTAATATTACCAACTAGCTTTCGCCCGCGGCTTCACCCGCATGGAGGTCGGAAATTTATTATCCCACGGGAACGTACTATCGGGATAAAAATTATCCTATATGTTAATCCAGGGTATAAACTATCTGTGTCCCCGTTCGTTACTCAATCACGTATATTTGTTACTCAATCACGCAATAACGGCTTATTGCGTGATTGAGTAACAAATATCCAAACAAATAAACTTTCACATTTATTATATTAGTACGATGTATGGTTAATTAAAATGTTAAGGGTTACGTTATACAATGTGGTAAAACAAACCCTGCCCGATCCGAAAGGGGCACATAGGTACTGCAACGAAATTACCAAAATAATAAAAATATTGCTATTTCTAAATTCACATTTTTAGTACCAAAATTACCCCAATTCCATAAAGTAGACGAGATATAATCCTACCTACTTAATTAGGTACTTAAATAAAAATTCAAGTGCTGTTTTAATGTTTTATTGCCTATCCAATTGTATATTTTTTGCCAAATCGCTATGAGGAATTCATAATATCCAGAAATATCTGTAGTCGACGAGCTCTTTGCTAACGTGGCCTCTATGACGACGATTGAAAGGTCTAGCTATAGACTATTACCAATATATATTCATCAATTATGAAAATATATGGAACACATTGATATCGATGTGAATGAATGTCGTGTCGGCTAGTGAAGAAACACACTTTATATCCATTGATAATATTGTATTTCTCGTATTGTTTCGCCTATAAAACTCGGAATTAACGATCATTGCTATTCAAAATATCTAGGCACTTGAAAAAAAACCTATTTACAGTATCTCTCGCTTCTTCTCTGATCATAAAATTTAAACTATTGTAAAAACATACTTGTAAGATTTAATATGACGTACTGTATGTCAATGTACATGAATATTTTTTGTTAGGGCATAGCTCTCTACAAAATCCGGCCGTGTCCTTTGCTTTTCAACAGGGGTTATAAGTTATATATTATCATCTATCATAAGTTATGACTTCTCGACACCCGCTATTCGTTTTATAGCGAGTTCGCCTGCGCCCCGTGTAAAATTTACCAATGAAAAAATAAGTTTTTTTTTCTTTTTTTCCTGAAAATTACCGCATACATAAATAGTCTCTCAGTACGATACTTAAAAACAGCCTCATGGATCGGACAAGGTTTTTTTACAAGTTGTGTAGTATACAGTAATTGAGAGAGTGGGTCCATTCCTCTGTTTAGTATATATTTATTTATTATTGCCTAATGTACACTCTCATGGTCATGTACTCATAAGTTTTAGCCTAGCCTGTAACTGATTACAGGCTAGGCTAAAACTTATGAGTACATGACCCTGTTAGGGCGCAGCAAGTATTATTACATTTAACTTAAATCTAGATTAAATATTTGGAAGTTAGCGATGGACAGTGATTTGCCTGGACATAAAATGGGGCTGTCGTTGGTGCAAATAATAAGTATACAATATATTAAGTAGAATAGATACACAGATATTTGGAAGTTAACATTAAATTGCATACCTACTAAATATCAATATCACAACATACATTATTATTACGTCTAATGTATAATCTCTTTGTATCATATTTAATTTATACTTAAGACATTTGATATATACATAGTAACATTCATAAAATCATTTTATACGTAGATAAATAACATTTGTGCTTTATTTTAGCTTCATATCTTCCATAAACTAGTTAATACTATAATAACTTTTTCCTAAAAGTAATGACTTAAGTAAAAATTTTAATAAGCAGTGTTTTTCTGGATCTTATACCTATTATTATGTTCCGGTAACTTATTATTATATTTGGATGCCTCTTTATTGTGGGCTATTTTTATACATCTCTAGTCTAGGTGCTGGTAGAATTAATTTAGTTTTGCGGCGCTTGTTCTTATCAAAATTAAAGAGTTGTATATTCTTTTTAACAAATGTGGCTATTTCTAGAACATAAGTTGAGGGTAACGTAAGGATTTTTTCCTTAATGAAGTGGGGTTTGCAGCTATCTCTAGGTGTTATGTGATAAATTATTCGTAGACATTTCTTTTGGGAAATAAATAGGTAGGTATTTAGCATCTATACTGTGCCCCCACAGGATGATTCCGTAACATTTTTGTATTTGATTTGAGCACACTAAGACCATATGAAAATTGTGATAGTTTTGTTTTAATTTTTTCTACTTGTTTTTTCGAATTTAAATGAGTGTCCAGTGTCTAGTGTAATACCTAATAGATTAAATTTACCGACTTCTATAATTTTGATATTATTGGTTATGGTTTTTAAGTTATTTTTTTGCTTTTGGTAGGGTTTGAATTGCATTATTTTGGTTTTCTTATTGTTATTTCGAGATTATGGCTCAGTAACCAGGATTTTATTTTATTAAATATTCTGAGCTGTTTGTAGGGCTTTTAAAGAGTATGGAAATATCATCAGCGAATAACACACAGGTGATCGCATATATTTGGCAGGTCATTGATGATTATAAGGAAAAGTATGCATCCTATCACACTACCTTGAGGGACAGACCAATTAGTGGCTATTATATCCGAGCGTACGTTTTGTAACTCACATCTGTCGCCATCCAGGTGTTCGATCTGTACGTACGTTTTTTAAAGTAAACAGACATGTACAGGAGCTTGGTGACGTAAATAACGCTATGCTTAAGGTCCATAATTGGTGTACTGTAAATTATTTGGTATTAAATGAAAAGAAAACGAAATGCATAAGATTCGCGTTACCGAATCTTAGAAGTATTGAATGTCACGTTGTACTGAATAAATATGCACTAGATTTCGTCGAAAAACGGTTTTCCTGGGGTTCACGCTTGACTCAAAACTACTGTGGGGTCCATTTAATATCACTTACAGGGCGGTTCAGCCGTTTACGCTGTTTGGAAAATCCGCCAACTACCAGACGTGGATACCGCGAGACTGGTCTATTTGAGTTACTTTCATAGCATCATAATGCTGTACTGTAGCCTTGAACGACGCGTCTTGGAGTATTGCACTGTTGTATGGAGACCACACTACGCCACTCATACATAAGTTACTTTTGGAACGAGTTCAAAAACGGTTTCTGTGGCACCTCGCATTTTCTAGAGGAAAAAGTAAACAGCTGCTCTCCTATAATACTCGTCTCAAATATTTCAAAATGCACTCGTGATCAACCCGAAGTGAAGTTATAGATGCCTCGTTTCTCTTCGAAATAAAATTGACTGCCCAAACTTACTGAGTCACCTAAAGTTTCGTGCAACCCAGCCCGATATCCGCGAAATCCTATCACACCACTATAGGTTCTAGGTGCTAACTCATCGATTTCACGCCTATGTAAAAATGTAAACAGTTGCAGTGATCTTATTGACATCAATATCATATCAGCATGGGAAAATTTTATAAAATAATTACACTATTGCACTATTAATAAGTGCACTATTCTCTCAATCAATGATCTCACTACTGAGTGCTAATGTTAATTTTAATTTATAAATTAATTTAAATTAAATTTTAAAATTCTGTATTTAAATTGAACTATGAGATTTTTATAAGTTAATGTTATTGTTATCATCTGTTTTATTATTTTGTTTATATTTAGAATGCAATTTATATATTATTATTATTATTTTTATTGCTATAGGTACATGAATTACCAAAAAATATTGAATAACATGAATTGTAAATTTCCTTTTTGGCTTTGTAAATATTATGTAAAACTACAAATGTAGCATTTGTGTTAGCCTGTTAGTAATTTTTGCACTTATAAACGTACTATTAAGGAATTTATTTTAAATAATATTGTGTAAGCAATTGATGGCTAACCTAAATAAATAAATTAAATAATTTCTTACGGTATTTTGCTGTGGGGACGGGCTGCAGATATTAATTCTATCTTTATTCTGAAAAAGAGGGCAGTCACAGCCATCTTCAACTCTCCGCAAACGCGACCCGCTAAGGGAACTGTTTAAGAAAATTAACATCATAATTGGTACCTTGTCAGTATATGTATGAAAACTTTATGTATGTTCGAAAAAATCTATATCTTTATAGTAAGATAAGTGACAGGCATAATTTTAACACTAGAAGTAGGAACAATTTAGATCAACCACGTTTCAGATGTTATAATAAAATATTATTTTGAATTATTTTGATTATTTTTGTACATTGTTCTCACCTAAAGAAGCAACAAGAATAATGTACCCAGGATTTTGTAATTTAAATTTAAAAGAGTGTCCTTGGAGTTTCATGCCCGTTCTTCTCCATAGAGATCTACGTTTTGGAATGGGCAACTAGCTTCAACTTTTTAAGTAACTGATCGACTATTTAGCTATTCAAGTGCCTGTAAATGGTTTAATTGAAATAAATGCTTTGAGTTTGAGTTTGAGTGCATGCACCTACAAAGGCAAGCTTAATAAAGGTCCGTGCACGAAAAAAACCCATTTTCGTAAATAGCTTATTGTTGAAATAATTGAAACATTAAGTTTGTTACTAAGTATAAAAGAACAGTTTTCGTGGTGCTAAATCATTCGTGTCAGTCACAGCACCTGTTATTAGTGCCATCACTTTTGCGCTCTCAAAAATATAATTTATATCGCCATTGATTTACTTAATGAAGATATTATATATATAAAATTTATTTTTTTAACTCCGCTGCCGCGTGAAATCACGGCACAGCAGACAGAGCTCCGGCGGGATCTCATGGCGTCAAGGAGACGGCGATTGTCGCAACCCAGTGCTGGGCACGCCACAATTATTGCGGCGATAAGTCTCTTTGAGTAGTGGCTAGAAAGGCGCCACGGCATCCTGACCTTCCGCCTGACGCAGGTCCTCACAGGACAAGGTTATTTCGGGAGCTTCCTGTTCCGGATAAGGCGGGACATAAAGCCCGGGTGTCACCACTATGTGGATCGCCCGGAGGACACGGTGGAGCATATGGTGGAGGTCTGCCCGGCTTAGGTGGAGCACCGCCGTGTTCTTGTGGAGGCGATCGGCGGCAGTGGGAAGCCGTCACCTCCTTCTGCGAAGCAGTAATGCTCGCGAAGGAGGAGGCGGAACGCGTGAGGGAGAGGCACATTTCGCACAGGCGTATTTTTGTTCTCCCATACGCAATGTATGGGAGAACATGTTTTACAAAATGAAAATTTAAGTTGGTCGATCATTACTCGTTAACCTGTAAAGCTTACTTAGCTGTGATAGTTTTCCTTTTAACTTCGTTATATATAGGTACTACTATTTTGACCCCTGTAACACAGGTTTTTCCTAGAATATGGGTCATTGATCAATTTTTTGTACCAGGCTATTTCCATGTTTGATTAAGTGTCACTCTGTGTATGTACTTTTTACGTCAAATAAATTAATAATTATTATTAATTATCATTACTACAGCTGTGAATTTTGCTCACCAAGGCCAATCGGAAGCCCATATTGTAATAAATGAAGTTTTATTTTTTACTCATTTGAATATGGAGCCATACTGCCGTACTAAGATTAGCCTATGTGACTCGTGAGGATTCTAACGATACCTCATACATCCAAATCTGTTCAGGCATTTTAAAGTTATGGTGGAACAAGTAACTCACATACATACATAATTGAACTCAAAAAAATATCTTGAACTCAAAAAACATTACTTTTTGGGCAGTCATGGCAGAACAATCATCAATTTTTACTCGACTGCCCAAAAAGTAGTGTAATGTTTAAATAAGTAATTAACATTAACTAAGTACATACCTAAATATAACATTTATTCTATTGAGATCACAGGTTTTAATTATGAGGATGTTTATAAAATAATAATAAATAGGTACGAATCGAGGAAAATAAATTGATTTAATCACAGCTTAATGGTACCTATGTATTAAAGATATAATTATATTCAATCGAACTAAAAATAATTCCCATTTTGCTTTCATAAAAACATGATTAATGTAATGAATTCTCTTTGAAATCTCTTTTAGTGAAGCTCAAAGAATTCGTAATAAAAAGCCAAGTAACCCCGGCCAAGATGCGGGACCGCTTCGCTCGCTCGTCACAGTTCTAATCTAACCCAACTCCTTTGGTCGGGGTGCCCTAGATTAGATACTGCGACCAATTCGGCTCGTACGTGGTTGGTCACAATTCTAACCTAACCGGTTCGTCGCGGTATCCTACCCAACTAGCAAGAACTGGTTTTAAAAAGTCACCAAAACGCTTTTGCTAAGAGTTATTGCATTGGTAAATGAGTCTTGTAATGGTTTTCTAGTATCTAACAAGTCCCGATTTGGGCACAAATTTTAAGACGTCTAGTTCTGCTTTAGTTCTGTAAAAGCATTGTAACGTGCTAAATTAGGCTTGATTTGATCTTGTAAGCGCATTAATGTATGCTTTAAATCACAGAATTTGCCAATATGAGATAAAATTGGAATCAAAAATACATACTTTGTGAATCTGAAGGCGAAGCAATTAGGAATCACTGATACGTACGTTGCATTGTATCTGAAATATAATAGTATTTTAAGTATTTTTGGAATAAATCAAATTTGGACACTGACTTAACTGAGACTGGCAAGAATTAAGTACTATTCGTATGCTTCTACGGGAGCTATTGCATTTAGACTTGTGTGATATGCTTGCCCTACTTGGACGCCATTATATAAATTAGGGTTCTATTGAAAGTACATGTAAACCTGACATTTGTACGGGAAGGCGTTGTAAGACATTGTTACAATATAAGGGGGCGGTTGCTGGGATCGGGTGATGTATTCTACCAGAATAGGTATGTTATATATTTTCAGACCTACATACGTCATTTGAACATGGTGTTGTTGTCGTTTATAGATTTCAATAACTTTTTTCTTCTGAATCAGAATTATTTCCAGAAGAAATCAATAAGTCTACGGAACCACTAGCTTCATCATCGTTGTGTCGACTCGAGACTCGAATATTGCTCTATTGCAAACAATTTCTCCAAATCACGTACATCTTAGTCTTGAAAAGGTACAGAACCATATTGACGACATTAAATTTGTCGTGTTTAGCGAATTTGTCATGTAAAAGCATAAGACAAGATTAATTTAAAGTTTAAGGTCTGACTGAAAAAAACACCTTGCTTGTATGGGCGGACCCCCTTTAATTATTAACGTTATTTTTTAAAGAAATACCTACAAAATCTGTAAAAATTGCAACTATCTACTACTCGTACTTACATAATAGGCAGCAACCTGCTCCTACTTCGCACGATTTTTACGGCTTGACAGAACATCAATATTTCTTTATTATATGTTAGTAGCTATTATAATCGAATATACACGTAAACCTTTCGTAATTAATTTTCTAAATGATTGTGAAAACGGCATCAAAATTTGTTGCGTAGTTTAGAAGAACAACGCGGTCACAGACACAGACGAGAGCACCTTAAATTTATTATATCTATAGATGATATATAAGAATAGATGATAAATATTTCTTCAAAAATTTATAAATATATTGTCACGTTGTAAAAAATTATAATAATAGGTAATGTGAAACAAATAAAATGGGGACCCATTTTATCTAGTTTGCTTTTTTTGCCACTGATTTAAAAAACTTGGCTTGCTCGACTTCATCCGCGACAGCTTCATTGATTTGTCGTTGGCTCCTCTCTCGGTGTCTGTGGGTCGAAACAGGAAATATACAGGAGCATGGTGGGTACTGCAGCTCTACAATCCTGGCTTATAGAAGCGGTATCGCGTTTGTTAGCTATTTCTTATCCCATTACTCTGAGAAGAAAGACCGAAACAGTCCAGTCAATATCTAAGTCCAGACATAATCTTGGTCAGCCCATAAGAGGACCATGCAGATTAATGTCAGACATTAATCTGGATGGTCCTCCTCTTTTGAGGAAAGATCCACACAGATTTCTGTGGACTTCACGTGCGCTGACTGGACAGTTCAGTCAGAGCACGCATTTTGTCAGTAATCGTGTAGCTTAACTCAGAACTTAAGGAGCACGACTCAAAAAATTATAGACACCAATGGTTAAGCCTCATAAAGTACTCGAACTGTCAGACAGTGGTTAAAAACCCACTGAAAAAGAAAAGAATCACATAGTCCCTTCATTTGCAGTAATTAAAATAATACCTCATGAAGTAAATACAGATTAGGTATTGTATTATACTAAAATATAAATCCAAATTTATATCGGTAAAGTAAATGTGTACGTGGTATTGTTAGTACCTAATTGTTGTTAATTTCCTCATTTGAACAGGAATATCTATTTTAAATTACAATAGATATTATTTATTATTATGAAAATAATTCTCTGCGCATTGAGATCGTTATTTTTTGTACCTTTCCTGTTTGTGAGCATACATCTACGGTTATTTTATATTTAAACTTCTCGCACACAATTAGGTACAAAGGTGGACATAATGCCTTAGGCATTCTCTACCAGGCAACCAAGGGTGGTGAAGAGATAAGATGACAGGTGCTCTGATTGAGAGGAGATAAACCTTCCTACCTACTTTTCTACAGATAGTCACAAACGTATACAGCGAGTAACTGTAACCTGTCCGATCCGTTAGGGAGTTGTTAAAGTGGTAATTTTCTGAAATAAAAATTCTTATTGGGTTATTACATGGGGCGCGGGCGGCCGTCATTTAGCTGGTGTCTAAAAGTCATAATTTAAGGCCCCTGTGGAAAAGTTACCCATTTTTAATGGAATTGGGATAGTTTTGGTACTAAAAACGTGAATTTTAAATAGTAATAACTTTTTTATTTTCAATATAAAATAAAACAACTAACACACACTCACACTAACACACTACACAACACACTACATAACACACACACACACACACACTGCAACCCTCCCACCCCCCCCCTCTCTCTCTCTCCCTCTCTCTCTCTCTCTTTCTACTCTCTCACTATATAACTTTTTATTACTTTTTGGTAATGTTATTGCAGTACCTATGTGTCCTTTTCGGATCGGACACAGTTTTTGTAACACATTGTTTAATAAACTGCTTCGTGGTTAGTCTAGTGGTCGAAAGTGATACTGCTGAGCACGAGGCTCTGGGCTCGATTTCCAAGTCGAGCAAAGTGTTATTGGGTTTTTCCATCTCGAATTTCTCAGTAGCAGCCCCGAGTGTACCCGGTTGATGGCAATAGGCTCGCCCCCTATTACATAGGACTTACAAGTAACTGCCAAAATGTGGATGTAGGTACTATAGATACACCTCTGCCTAACCCTTCGAGGATTACAGGCGTGATGTTATGATATGTTAAGCTTTTAAGTAAGTAGCAGTAGTAAATTACTGCAATTTACTAGAAATCAAATATTCAAACATTTACCAATCAACATGACGACACTTTCTCGCTTTTCGACGATGCCCAAAATTATGCGAATCTGACCGATGGTTCGTACCTCACCACCGCGGCTTCAAACCAGGCTTTTTGGCTAATAGGATGGCCGGATATCCAGTATCTGGTATCCGACCGAACCACCACCAGTTTCATCACTAGTTTACATCTACCAATCTGTCAGCAACACAGCGGAGGATCTTGCTGCAATAATTTTAGTTACCACCTAAGTTCACACTGTGAAATGCAATAAAAACTATATTCATGAGTATTGAGTGTTAGCGTCGACTAATGAGTCATTTAATTACCATCGACAGTCTAAGGTTCCCGGGAGTCATCTCATACTACTACTTTTTAACCGACTTCAAAAAAGGAGGAGGTTCTATCTTCATTTGTATGTTTTTTTATCGTAATTTTCGTTAATTGTGGACCGATTTAAAAAAATCTTTTGTCATTTGGTAGATGAAGCCATTTTAAAAGTAAGTACATATTAGGTAATCCTACCAAGTGATAATTCATGTCGCTTAGCTTCAAATTCACTGTTCTCTTTTTTATTTGCACTGTTGTGGCTCTCGAGACAACCAGTACCATTTAAAAAATGAATGTAGTTTCACGTTTCATATTTTTCGTGACATTAAACTCGATCTTGCTGCTTAGCAACGTGCTTGACAGGTTCCTCGTAAACTTCTGAATTTTCTTTGTTCCCTTTCTTCCCTTTTTTTTTCAAGTAAACGTAATCGTAGTATTCCAATATTTCATTAGTTCACCGATGACTCGGTGTCGGTTGCGGCTCAATTATTCAGAAAGTGACGGAACTTTTCACGTCAGACGTTTTTTTATAAATTAACTAGATGACGCTCAAGTGATGACCCATCAATTACGCATTTATAATGACTCCAATTTTCTTGAATTGGAATTTTCAGCCGCTTCTCGTTTCATTTTTTCGATGAATTACTGTTTAGAAATAATTCGGTTTTTAAAGCTTGTAATTCTCTTGGTAACTAATTAAACAAACCCATGGAAATATAAATAAAATTCAATTATAATAATTACGTCAATCTGGAGTTTAAACAATTATGAGGAAAAGTCTGTGTTGATACATTGAAGCGGACCAAACTAAATTTTTAGTACCGTGACAGCGTATAAATTGAACGTCCCTATTACTTTTTGCCACAGTGTGGATTTCGCTTTATTAGGGATCAGTTCAGTATTAATTCCGACTCCTAGTACAATCGCATCCAAAATGTGGGGGCGGATAAAACCGCACGCGGTGTTTCTGATACTCGCGAATATTGTATTGAGAGCATCATGCAAGGGCAGTTTAACCTTTCTCATAGATGATACAAGCTCTATGAGCAACGATATAACACAAGTAAAAAGTAGTGTGAACCGAATCAGTAATGTTGTGTTCAATGAAAAGTCCAGTCTTATCAGCAACATGGTGCTCGTAACGTTCAACGATCCAGGTAATGTGCCTACTTGATATTTATTAATTTACCTAATCCCAATTCAGTTAAATCCGAAATGTAATGTAACTTTTTTCGCGTTTATAAATAATATCTCTAGCCCGCAAGTAATTTGAATAGCCACTATATATTTTTTTATTTACACAGCTAACATAAGATTAAACGTAGCAGATTAACTAGTCAAATAATATTTAGTCAGCCTTGTAGAAACTAATCTATCAAATGCCAAAAGAAATATTTCCTTATATCACTTTAGTCATCTCAGAGTCCAGGTTCCCGGAAATTAGATATCCCTAAATTACCTTGTTGCGTCACATGCCATGTTGGCTGCTCATGTTTTCCGGACACGCAATAAGAGTTGCATTGACCACGTTATGCTAAAAACAAATAAACCTTAGTTCTTGACTCTCTAATTACTGACCATGACCATGCTCCTGTTGTTGTTCTTTGTAATATGAAATTAGATATCCCTAAATCACCTTCCCGTCAGCGTCGTGTAGACATTAACGTTTGCGTAGTGGCTCTTGAGAATGTTGATTTATTTGCTGCTCTGCATGATCAAGCTTGTTCACTCAGTTATTGATAAAAATAGACGTTATTCTGTTATCCGGACCGAAACCGCATTACTAAGCCATGGATCACACCTGGGCTCCTTAGGTGTATTCGAAACTGTGGCAACATGTATCGCAACATGAGGAGGGATGCTGATAATAATACTCTGAAAATCACCTATTTCCCCACAAGATAATTTTCGCAGCCCAGGGATCTCTATTTTCTTTTTGAAAAAATTTATACGCCCATGTTACTCGCTGATAATGTAGCTTTCTACAGGTGTAAGAATTTTTTAAATCGGTTAAGTTTTTTTGAGTATATCCTTTAGCTACAAACAAATAAGAATACAAATATACAAAAAATCAAATCTTTTCTCTTTATGTGCAGTCGTAACAATTAGGTTAGCAGAATAGTTAGAGGGTGAATAACGGATTAACTATGACGTGAAAAACTAGCGGCTTTCAGCTCATTCAGACGGGACCCGTCATTGACGATTCGTCAAAAAAAAACGATACGTCATTACGGAAGCACGTCTACATTGTTTACGGAAACGAGATTTTCCGCGATTCGTCAAAATATCCGAATAGATATTTACACTTGATTCGTGATTCAGAATTCAGTCTTGGACGAGCGCTTCAGCGAATCCGTAAAAAGCATTGCCGCCGTCAGAAAAAAAAGAATCGTGATAAAACACGATTCGTCAAAAAACACGAATCGTCCTCGTGTGTACCTTTAAAGGTACTGTACTGATGCAGCGATACTTACTTAAGAGGTCTTTTAATTTCAGATGCTCAAGTGAGGGCGGTGACCGATAATCGCAACACCTTTAAACGAACATTAGACGCAGTATATGCTCACAACGTTTATAACCCGGACTGTTGGGAACCGTCAATGAAAGGATTACTCCTGGCACTAGAGAAAAGCAACAGCGACTCCTACATTTACGTGTTCACTGATGCTCCGGCTAGAGACTACCAAGATGGCCGTTATGTAAAAGAACTGTGTCAAAAAAAACAGAGCCAGGTAAAGAGTCTGAATAGGAATATTTATTTAATTTTTCATATCCACAGTAAAAAAATACGGTTTGGTTCAACCTCGAAATATTACCTAACTTACTATCTCAGCCACATTAGTCGGATTTCACCTACTTAGGTGAAATCAGCACTTGCTGAGACGGTCAAAAAATTTTATCATTTCATTCTAGAGGGGTAACACCCACGTACCCCCTGAGGGTCACCATTTGCTCTGGCCACACAAGCCGATACTTTAGGTTATCTTATGCATCGTATGGCACGACATTGTATTAAATGTTGGCCCAAAACTTCGCTACTTCACAGTAATAATTATCAAATTATAATGAACATGTTATTGTTCTTACAGATAGTATTTGTGCTCACCGGCCACTGCTATGATTATTATGAACCTCAAGCCTTCGATGTTTACTTCGACATAGCACACGCATGCTCTGGGCTTGCGTTCGACGTGACCAAATCAGACGTCGAGCAGGTAAAATAGTTTATAATCTTAATATTGAACATAATAATCTTAATATTGACTTTAAAAAAAATATGGAAAATTGTTTTTTTTTTTTTTTGTTCACTTTTTTTTATTTTGTATTTTGTGTTTCACGAACTGTGTCCAAATAAACATTATTCTTTCTTTCTTTTTCTTTATGGAATCGATCTTCTTTGTCAATTATTTTAGGTGCTCCGAACAATTGAAGAAACGATAAGAGGCAACAAGACAGTGATTACTTCGACGATAGTACCAGCTCGTGTCAAAAAAGATATTCCGGTAAGTGTTATTTTCATGAAATTATCCATGTTTTTTCACCCAAAACTATTACGTACATTGGTAATATACTGGTAGTTCTTGGACTAACAGCCCCGTCCAAAAAAAAATCCACCCTGAATAGTTGTACTGCTGCATAAAATCTTAGAATATATTCCTATTATATAATATGCATACCTTCCAAAGCACCCGCAGCATCATCGCGTAACACAGTCTCAATCACAATCCCTTTCATTGCTGAGCAGACAATTTTTTTCAAAGATTGGTCTTGGGCCAAGGAATTGGGCCTTGGGTCATAGTTCTTTACTGTATATGTTTGAAAAATTGGTCTGCTGTTGATTCATAAATCCCCTTCAAAATGAGCTTGCCCTTCATACAAAACTATCAAAATGTGGATGTATTATGTAAACCTCTACCTAACCCTCACCGCCGCGCGTCGTGATGTTTAAATAAATAAATAAAATAAATAAAATATCTTTATTTCAGACCTAAGTCCATAAGTAGTTAGTGGTTAGTAACAAACTGTGCTTACATGCTATGTTATTGTTGTTAGTACCTAATAAAAAAAAACAAATGACAAAAATAACATTTTAAAAAAAAATTACATAAAACAATCAAAACAAACAATCAAATGACATTTGATTTTTTTGTTTAAATGACATAATTTTATTTTCCAGTTCACAATAGATGACCACACTGACTATGCCATCGTATCCGTGTCAGGGAGAAATGTTTATTTGGACGTTAAAGGACCTTCGGCTAATTTAGAAAAAATTATGTGGAACAATAATGGAAAAGTAAGTTTACATATGAGTTAAAAGACGGCAAGTTTTGCCTCTGCACTTCGATTGTGAGACTCAGACGGTGAAGGAAAACATCGTAAGGAAACCGGCATGTCCTAGAACCAAAAATTCGAAGACATCTACCAACCCGCAGTGGGCCGGCGTGGTAGATTACGGCCCACTCCCTCTCACAGAGAAGAGGCCTGTGTCCCAGCAGTGGGAACATTATATGCATATGCTTGGATTGTCTTCCGTATTGAAGCTCATTTTTACTGCACAGATAAACACGTTGCTTATTATAACTTTACGTTTTTGACGTTTGAACGTCACTTAACTCTAAGCAACTTTTATAAATAAACCCCCTTATGTTTAAAACACCAGCCGGTATCTCAAAGCCTGTTAAGTGAATTTGCTGTAAAATCCCACTTTCGATGGTGAGATTGGAAAGCGGAATCAACATCAGTCAATCACAGCATGAGATTTCGGAATGGTTTCTCTTCCCTATTAGTTTTTCTTTATGTTTAAGTGCAGCTGTTATTGAAAATTTTACTAATTTCTAGAACATGTAGAACACGTAATGCTTTGTTTGAAATGCAACAAAATGGCGTGTCATTTTCACCATTCTAAATAATATATTATAATGTATATTCCTCATTATCTTTTGAGGTTAAAATCTCATAACATACTATTTTTTGTTCTTTAAATTAAACTGTGAATTCTACTGTTAGGGTTACTGATACTTTAACGAACTCATTAAAAGTTATTTAAAAATTAAAATTGTTATAGGTAGTAAAATTAAGTAACGCTAAACCTGGCACATACGTGGCCACTGTGATGGGCCAGACGAAAACGTCAGTCGTAATTGTGGGCAGGACTGATTTCTTCTTCACTCATGGCTTCTCAGAGCTCAAACCCAAGTCGCTGGGCGATACGTCACTGCAACCGATAGCAGGTGAGTTCAATAATGTTATCATTAACATATCTTTAAATAGTATAGTATTGCTGCCAAAATTATTCAACCTCCACGGGGAGCATATCATGAGGAGAGCGCTGGATGGTCGGCACGGCGGAATCATTGTTGGCGGTGAAAGACTCACGAACCTGATATATGCGGATGATGCCACTATAGTTGCGTCGAAAGAGGAAGAGATGGCGGATCTGCTGAAGCATATAGAAGCAGAGAGCGCTAAACTAGGACTCAAGATCAACCATGCCAAGACCAAAGTAATGGTGGTAGACCGTGCTCATCTTCTTCCAAGCGCAAATCTACTCGACGGCTATGAGAAAGTCCGTGAGTTCGTGTACCTTGGGTCTTTGATCATGAATGAGGGCAGCTGCCTTGAGGAAATCCGCCGTCGTACTGGTTTGGGCAAAAGTGCAATGACCAGTAGGAACCGTGGCATTCATCGGAACACCAAAATACAACCCGTGCTCTAGTTTTTTCCATCTTTTTATAAGACGCTGAAACGTGGTGCATTAAAAGCCGTAAAAGCAGTAAGATCAATGCGTTCAAGATATGGTGTTGGCGTAGGCTACTTCGTATACCATGGACCGCCATGAGAACGAATTAATCCATACTGGAGGAACTCAGTATCACCAAGCGGCTATCTACAATATGCCAGTTGCTATCCATATGAGTGTGCCCTTAGCTTTTTCGGACATATAATGCGTTCACCTTAGCATGATCTATAAAGGCTTATGATAGGTTGAACCGGGTTGAAGGAAAACGCGCTTAAGGCAGTGCACCGGTGAGATGATCAAGAGAGCTGTTGGAGGCAGCATTTACCAAGTGGTCCACATTGCAGAAGAACGCATGGCTTGGAGACGCGTCGTAGGTGGTCGCGATCCTCAGCATTGAGGGAACGACGAAGAAGAGAAGAGAAATTGTATAAAATATCCCTTTCGTGTCGTTCCGTTTGATCGCTTAGTTCTTCTAAACGACTCAAGTATTCCCGTTCGTCCCACTGCCGTCGTCCAACGGTGGGACAAATGGGAATTTAAAAAATTATATTAAATTTATTCATTTATTAAATTATTCCCATTCATCCCACTAACTAAATCATTGGGACGAACGGGAATAATATAGTAATTTTATTTTTAATTCCCGTTGGTCCCACTAAATAATTTGAGTCTAGTTGTTCAATGATAAAAAAAAACATTTATTTATCCTAAAAAGAAGCGTCTTACAAAACCGACAGAGTAGGTCTTGTAAGTCGCTGCCTTTTTTTTCTAATTGCGCAACACATAATCAATCATAATCTGAATGATTTTGAAGAATATTGCTAATCCATTGCATCATATATTCGAAAAACTTGTCTGCTCAGCAACGTAAATAATGCAATGAACGTTGTTGAACTGTCAAAATGAAACAGAGTGTGATTGATCGTGTGTTACCTAATTATGGGTGCTGATGTTAACATCACAATACTTCTATGAATATATTTTTCAGATGCGAAAGTCCATCTGTCGATAGCCGTCACTGATGATCATCACACAGTGAAAATAACTTCGGCGCAGATTTTAGACATCAATGAAAACCCAACGAAAAGCCCGGTGCCTCTAACAGAGATCTCCAAAGATTTTTACGTAACGGATCCGTTTGTTGCACCATCGCAAAGGTTTAAAATCGCCGTAAGTACCAACAGTTTATTATTTTGCAATGGAACCGTGAGCTGCAAGAAACCATTATAGGTGAAGGTCTGACGTCTTCACGGTGTGAAGAATAGTAGATACCTAAACTGGCATCAAAATTAAGGATAATCGCTGCTAATATTCTATGAAACGTTTCTAATTCTAATATAAATGGCACAGCATCAGCATCAGCACTCTTAATATTGTAACGTGTTGTAATGCAAAAACCATACTGCAAATAGTTCGACTCACGAGTTTGTTTCCTAATTCCCGTAGGCGGAAAATCCTGAAACAAATTAAACACTTACTTACTTAATCTAAACTAAAATTATAAAGAGAAAAGATTAGATTTTTTATATGTTTGTATGTTTGTTTGCGATTCTAAAAAATCCTTTGCCAGTATAATGCTTTATTATTGCTGAGTAACGTAGGCTATAATTTATAAAGATATCACGCGGGCTAAGACGCTGGCGGAAGCTAGTTGTGACATATTTGGAAATTTAACATTTAGGATACATATACGCGCCCGGCACTAGGGCGAACAAGGGGAAAGAGAGGAACGTCGACGGGGATGCGCCGACGAACCCGCAGACCGCGTAGAAACGTCTCCTAACAATAAATAATTACGACAGTGCAAACGAATGTACCTAATTTATAGACAATAAACTACAGTTTCAAAAATATAAAATCTAGTTTGTTTAATCCTACACAATACCATAGGTACCTATATGATTTCTTCAGAGGGGCGACTCCGGTATTTTTGAGAACAGTCGCATTCTAATCTCAGTATTAATCTGTTAAAATTGTAGGTATAGAATTTTTGACACTAAAGGTACCATTCCGTAACCGACCGCAGACATGTCACCGAGACACGACCGGTTTCTATGAATTTTTATGAAGGCGACGTGTCGCCTACTAGCTACGGAAGGTATTTCATAGAAATTCATAGAAACCAGTCTTGTCTCGGCCAAACGACGCCTGCAGTTGCCGCCTGTGGGCGGCTACGGGATGGGACAATAAATTTACTTCACTTTAGATACCCCCACGACCCTGCAACGCCCACGCAAAATATTGTGTAACCTTTGCATGCAGCATTTTGCACAATATTTTGCGTGAGCGCTACCGAAACCAGACATTTTTCTTCAAAAATAATAGTACTTTCCGAGCAATTAATTTTCGTAGAATGTTACTTATGCCCGTTTTGCCAGAATGTGTAAATGACGGTTTTGTGATGGTTTTGTATTTTTACACCCTGTATTTAACAAAAATTCACTTTTACAAAAAAAAGTATAACTGTTTGACACTTTGCAAAAAAGAGACAAAGTAAGTTTATATTTTGTAAAAATTTTAGTTACAAAGCGATCGATCCAAATAAATCTTTCATTCAATACAACCAAGATCCTATTTTGTTTTTTTTAGGTGAACGGGATAGTAAAAGCTACGGGCAAACCTATAAAAAGGATTGTTAAAATCCCCATCACACCTGCAGCGCCACCGAAAAGTAAGTTCAGTTATGATTAGTTTAACACAAAATACGAGACCTACAAAAGAAGAGAATCACATCGGATTCACTCCTTGCTACACTCGACGCAAAGCAAGCAGTGATAGCAATAAATTGTATCCGCATAGTGTTAATCTTAGCATTACAATAACATAGGTACCCACTTCGAGATCATAAAAAAAAAGATTGTTCTAAAATCTAAAGATACCGTTACGATATTATCTTTAGATTAACTAATTCGGTAAACTAATACCAAACCGTATTAGTTGTATACGGTATTACCGTATTAGTTTTCATCACAATCAGCCCCTGACTCGGTTTTTGTAGTCCTTCAAATATTTTGCTTTCTTTAGTGATGAATGCCCGACTGAACTCGTTTAGATATCTACCTGAACATTGACACTGAAATACAGGTGAATCTGTAACCTAGCTCTGGACTCTGGGTTTCACAATTTTCCAGTAACCTTTGTTTATTATCTATGCCAATAAATTATTTATTTATTTGTAGTTTTGCCGACAAATACAAAGCCGACCGTCGCAATAGCAGAAGGCAAGGCTATAGAAATAGAGTACAATAGCACGGTGAAGTTAACTTGCAAAGTGGTAGCGTTCCCAGAGCCGAAAATCCAGTGGATTAACTACAATGGAGGTCTCATGCCATCTAAGGTAACATAATTATATTAATATTTGAATTATATTATAATATTATTATTTCGTTTATTTATTTTCATACTTATTAAATACATTTTAAATATTTTTATGAAAATCTTTTTTTTTACTATTTTTATTGGATTTTATTATATATTGGGTTTGGTTATGAAACATTATGTAACGCACTTTATGCATTAATTGAATACAACGTGATGACGACAATACAACAATAATTTAAACTTCGTATATAATCTAAAACATTCTCAGTCTGCATACAAAAATTCAACCCAATATATCCAATAATTTATCACAGTCGTACTATTTAGATGGTTTGAAAAATCTGACAGTTTCAAAATACTCCTTTTTACCAGTATTGCCAGTGTTTTAACTTATTGTCGTCCCCACACAACACATTAACACGATTCCAAAAACTAGGGTGGAACCCCTCATGATGTCTTTAGTACCTAAGACTGCCAGTTTAACTCTTATACCATTAACTTGCAGATGTCTGTCCAAGAATATCCATATAAATACATAAGTTATATGGACATATCATACGCATCGAAAGGAGACAGATACAAGTGCTATGCCGTGAACGATGTAGGCAGGGATGACACAACTATCAATGTTGTTGTAAAAGATCCTTTCACTTTTAAATCTACCCCTTCAGGTAAGCTAATTTAATTTCTTCCATCCATCATCAGAATTTTCTATGTTCTATAATATAGGGTTTGGTTTCCGCACTTAGTCCCTCAGGGGGACCATATTGAGCGTGGGTCATGGCGCGTTGTGTTCCACGCGCGCCTCAAAGAGATGTCAGCACCAACTGACGGGGTCCGGAAGGGCCAATGCCTGCCGGGGTTGCGGGTTTGTCCGAAAGGGATATCGCGACCCCGGCACACAGGCAACGGAAGGAACACGGGTGGGTTTTAGTCAGTAAAAGTCTGACACGCCCTCCCGCTCCGCCCAGAGCGGGAGAAGTTATTTGATAATTTCCCACACTAAAAAAAAAAAAGAAAAGGGGGACCATATTGAGCGCGGGCCATGGCCGTCGGTGGTTATTCCAACCAGCCCAGAAGTTAATTAAATCTCCTGGTCTGTTAAGGACATCTGTGAAAGATCTGGGAAACCCGAGGGCTTCTGTTCTAATCTGGGTGACGCCTTTGCATTCAAAGAGCACGTGCGCGACGTAATGGTCCCTGTCATCAGGCGTAAACCGTTGCTGTCCAGGCGTAATAAACGCCTGGTTAGCATGCTATCCAAGGATGGCATAGCTTCTCTGGACTGCCTGCAGCCCGGTGTTGAGGTCCACCAGTTCCCCGCTTGTGTGTGGGTGAACTCCTGTAGCATAGTTTATTGAAGGGGATGGGTACGATAGGCTCGGGTCCACAGACTGACGTTCTGCATCCTCTTCTAGCAAGTTCGTCAGCTGCGTCGTTACCTAGCGATCCGCTGTGTCCTTTTATCCATTGCAGTGTCACCGTGTTGCGGCTAGATATATATATCAGAATGTTTTTTTGTGCGTATTCTACATAGTTACAAAATTCCAGTAGCTACGATCTTTTAGAGTTTTATAGAAGTGCGTTTTTTACTAAATATTTTATGAGTATTTTTTTAAACAGATTTTTACTTTTATTGTTGATAGGAATAACAAAATTGACCTACGGAAAAGAAGGTACCATTACTTGTGACGTCACATCGCGACTTCCAATGGATATTCATTGGTTGTACGCCAACGAGATAACAGGACAAACTAGAGCAATAGAAACATCTGACAAATATGTGGTATCTGCAAGTCGCACTCAAGTAACGATAAAAAAGATGGATTTGGATTTAGTTGGCAGATATACTTGCAAAGTTTCCTTGAAAAACAAGAAGGATGTGTTCAAATCTTTCAATACACGAGTTAAAATTGATGGACTAAGTGAGTACCTATTAATGTTTTCGTAAATTTCAGCCAACAAGAACAAACTACTTCAACAGTCTTCTCACTTCCGATACAGCAGTAATATACGATATATTAAAAAAAATCCTGTCGGATCCTAAAGGGGCACATAGGTACTTTAGTGGCATGAGGAATAGAGTGTAAAGTTCACTCATCCACCATAGAAAAGGGAGGATCCTCCGACCAGACGGGTGTCGTGTCTGGCGGGCAACTGCCTAGAGGTTGAAGTCGGGAGCTTGTATATATGTCTACCGCGCGGTAAACTCTAATTGCGCGATGCAGGATTTGAGTGACGTCAGGATGTTGTGTGACGTCAGGTCTTTGATGCGTAGTTCGTATTTGGCGATGTAGATGCCGCCACAGGTACTGCAATAACATTACCAAACAGTAATAAAAAATCTTATTATTATTTAAAAAAAGGTATTTCTATTTAAAATGCACATTTTTAGTATCAATTTTTATTTTCTTTTTTCCTGAAAATTTCCACATAAACAGACTCTCAGTATGATACTTAACAACACCCTCACGGATCGGACCTGGTTTTTTTACATATTGTATTATTAGCTCCATCGTCCAACAAAAAATTATAATGTGTGTTTCTTTTTACTTTTAGTT
Organism: Agrochola circellaris; assembly: GCA_914767755.1. Classification (NCBI taxonomy): domain Eukaryota; kingdom Metazoa; phylum Arthropoda; class Insecta; order Lepidoptera; family Noctuidae; genus Agrochola; species Agrochola circellaris. The sequence goes on from OU611843.1 coordinate 10,749,561, forward strand.
GCTCCTAAGGTACAGGGAGGAAATGAAATAAAAGTCACCAAGGGGAAAACTGCTATCATTGAATGCAAGTAAGTAGCAATAACTCGTATCGGTTGTACTGTGTATGTTTATTTCGTAGTTGTACTTGTGAATAGTAAGTAACATAACATTATAAACTTGAAATACTTTGATTGAATTAGGTGTCCAGATCATGGCTACAAATAATAGATTTGATTAAATTCTTGCAGAGTTGTTAGAGGTGTACCAGCACCAAAAATAACATGGCTATTTGGGGGTAAATCAGGTTCAACGTTTACAACTTTAGCTGGTTCTGAAACTGTGCTGCGTATTACGAACGTGGAGGACAAACACGAGGGAAAATATAAGTGTATAGGGGAGAACGCAGCAGGCAAAGATGAGCACGTCACGACACTATTTGTTCAAGGTAAATTCAACGACGTATTTCCATAAGAACAAGATATACCTACGGCTACTATTCTGGACTACATAGATCTTATAAACTTCTTGATATTTACAGATATTCCAAAAATTCTTCCAACAAGCTCTATGGTATACCAAGCTACTGAGGGCGACGCCCTTCTGAGGATTCCCTGCGTAGCAGCTGGTGTCCCAAAACCAGTCATCGTTTGGAAGCTAAGCGGTCATTACATTACTCCAAGTAAGATGCTGAAGCTGTTTTTAAGTTACTATCCCATTATATTTTCATTCAATAACAATAACCACCTGCAGTACCCGGGCATTACTACGACACAGCAGGTTTTATAAAGGACAAAGATGAGTGAGAGGAACGACGCTTTGACTACCTCGATGGTCTTCTGTTCGTAACCGCTACTGCTGAGCAATGTCCTGGGTTTGATTCCCGGATCGGGCAAAGTGTTATTGGGTTTTTCCATATGTCATTTCTCAATAGCAGCCCGGAGTCTGGATAAGTGCCAAGGGGGTGGTTATAGAATCGCTCCTTATTACATTACTGACGAAATGTAAGTGTATACTTTCAGTACACCTCTGCCTAGCCCTGCGAGTAATACAGGCGTGATGTTATGTAGGAACGACGCTCTACAAAGCCGATGTTTTTTTAACTCGACATTCCGTTTAATACTCTTCGTTCTAGTATACGTATATAGGTAATTTCAGTCGCAACGTTCTCTACGTTCCAGGTGCAAAGTACTCCATAGAGGACGGAGCGCTGGTAATACGAAATCCGAAGGTGAGCGACACTAACTCGTACACGTGCGAGGCGAAGAACGAGGCCGGCGCAGTCAGTGCGACGTTCAAAACGTACATTCGCCGTAAGTATTTTTGGTTATCATGTGCATATTATTATGAGAGGATGCATTAGGATGCATATCCGGTACGGCTCTCAAATCCTTCCTTATCCTAAGGGCACGTCTTCCTTACCATTACCGCGCCACCCGGTCTACTCCTCGATATGCAATGACCTTTGTAGTCCCATGAAACATGAGGCTTCATGGGCTAGTGCAAATCTTGGGGTTCATTCGATTTATCGAGTCTGGTTACACCACACTGGGGTCGGTGTATTTCATTCACTCATTAATTAATCATGTGCATATTATTATGAGGTTAATAAGTCCCTCATGTGCATATAGATTATGCAAAAGTAATGACCTAGAAAGAAGTTGCTCGCAATTGTGAAAATTGAATTTTATCTAGTTACAACTTTGAGAAACCATTACTTTGCTGGCAAACTATGGATTGCTACACCGCAGTTTGTATTGTAAAACTGTAGCATGCTGTGTATTGCTTCATGAAAACATGATATATGTATCTGCTGCTTAAATGTCACGCTTTGGGCTATGACCTGCCAGATTTTTCCACTACGGTTATTTTCCGAAGACACGCATTTAAAGTGAGCAAGCCTAAGACATTGGCGGCCTTTAAAACCACCATCAAAGAAGCAGTCCCTTTTGAGAAAAGTTTTGATTCTGGCGGCTACTTATATGATATTACTTTTCAAACTTAAATAGAATTTATAGGCCCAAGTGAACTTTCTACACAAAAAAGAATCAAGTTTTCCTGTGTGCATATAGATTATGCAAAAGTAATGACCTAGAAAGAAGTTGCTCGCAATTGTGAAAATGGAATTTTATCTAGTTACAACTTTGAGAAACCATTACTTTGCTGGCAAACTATGGATTGCTACACCGCAGTTTGTATTGTAAAACTGTAGCATGCTGTGTATTGCTTCATGAAAACATGTTATATGTATCTGCTGCTTAAATGTCACGCTTTGGGCTATGACCTGCCAGATTTTTCCACTACGGTTATTTTCCGAAGACACGCATTTAAAGTGAGCAAGCCTACGACATTGGCGGCCTTTAAAGCCACCATCACCAGCAGCACATATTGAGAAAAGTTTTGATTCTGGCGGCTACTTGCAACAAAAACTTTTCAAACTTAAATAGAATTTATAGGTCCAAGTGAACTTTCTACACAAAAAAGAATCAAGCTTTCCTGTAACAAAATTATTGCTACGGAAAATCAGTTCATTACTTTTGATCGGAATATAACACAAACTTGCAATTTATGACATTTTGTGTGTAACTATTTACAGAGGCACCACAAGTATCAGGAGTTGCTGCTAAGAAAGTGAGAATAGGAACTCAGGCTAGTGTCGAGTGCAAGTAAGTGTTTTATTATGTTATTGCAACTCTTCAGTTATCAATGTATATATATCTTCTACGCATATTACCTATGTGTGTAAGACTCGCACATCCCGAAGAAATAAAGGTAGAAACTTGAATTAAGGACAGTAGTTGTAGTTCAAAAAAAAACTAGGTAGGACTTAAGGATTTTGCGAAAATCGAACCCTTAAGGTCATAAAAGGGGAATTTCGTTTCGGTTAAGAAACTTTAAACTTGGCCCAAATACTAATGGTAATTAATAATAAGGATCGTTACCAGTAATTTTGCAACAATACCCCTAGGGGGGAAGGGGAGTGTTGAAGCTTTCAGGAAAGAATACGAAATCTTATACATTCATCAATCGTTTTAATCTTTCAGGGTCGTAGGTGAACCAAAACCAACAATAACATGGCAATTTATGGATAACTCCAGCTCAAAATTTATACCAGTTCCCGGATCCAACAATGTGCTAAATATTCCAAGGGTGGAGAACAAACACGCGGGGCGCTACAAGTGCGTAGCAAAGAACAACGTCGGAATTAATGAACACATCACAACACTTGAGGTTCAAGGTACGGAGATGTCGCAAACAGATGTGATTCCTCGTGATCGCACTTCTATAAAAGGCAAAAAAAAAAAAAAGGATTCTAAAACAATTAATAGATATTATTTTAACCATTATAATTATTTACAGATATGCCAAAAATATTTTCAAGTGTTTCTACCATTTACCAAAGCACTGAGGGAGACGCTTTGTTGAGGATTCCTTGTGCCGCAGGCGGTCTACCCAAGCCAAGCATCACATGGAAGTTGAACGGCCATGTCATCAATCCAAGTAAGATACTTACAATAATCATCTATCCTACTCAAACGCATTTTTGAGTGAAATAAATAACTTCCACATCAGTGCTACTCGTAGTTGTGTAAAACCCCTTCAAAATACACTCTGCAATTGTTATCTGTTTCATAAAATTCTTAAATTCACTGACAGACAACGCACTGCCTAAACCACTCGGTCTAGAAGTATAAAAGTTCCTTAAAAAACGAAAGTGGGAGGATATTTGAAAATATAACGCATAAAAGGGTTTTTCATCAAAGTTTTTATGGGACATTCGTCATTTTTGCCGATTGAAAAACCCTTTAGGAATACGGCTTGTGTTGGAATAAATACAAATTCAGATGATTAATGCCACCAAACGCGTTTTTGCGTTCCCGTGGGATAATTTCCGACAAATCACGCGAGCGGAGCTGCGGGCAAAAGTTATAATAGAATAAAATTGTTTTCTCATTCAGACGCTCTCTTATGTTTCAGGCGTGAAGTATTCCATTGAGGACGGAACGCTCACAATAAGAAATCCAAAGGTGAGCGACACTAACTCGTACACGTGCGAGGCCAAGAACGAGGTCGGCGCAGTCAGTGCGACTTTCAGAACGTACATCCGACGTAAGTACCTACAATAATATAATAATAATTATGCCAAATGACTGTACCGGTTAACATCATCACTGCTGTCGCTGAAAACCAGCGCTGCGGCTCTGTCTCGCATTGTGTCACAGCATTATGCTGAGCGATGGCCGTTTTGCGTGGCCAACTTGTTCTTTTTTGTGTTCAGGTTATTTCTTTGCATCATGTTTACCGCAAATAAATGTATTATCGTCCCTTCCTTTCTTTTTAATATAAAAAATGGGCCGTTATAGCCTAAGTAGTTCGAAACTCAAAACCTCAGAGCCTTTTTAGCGTACGGTTTACATGAGATGTCTTTAATTTTCAGAGCTACCAAAACTATCTGGAGTTGCTTCTAAAAGCGTAAGACTGGGTACGCCTGCAGGCATAGAGTGCATGTAAGTGTTCTAATAGTTTCATTTCTTAACAATTTATCAAAAGGAAGTGTTAGATAAAGTTAGATTCGGATGACATGAAGATCTAGCTTTCAAAGCGCTTCCTATTTCTACAACGATTTTCAACAGGAGTGACATAAGTTTTTCGGTAGCTTATGTCAATCCAATACAATTTTGACTTTTCCGACATCGTTATCGCTGATAGAATGTCACTTTGTCTAGCTCCTGAAACATCGGCGACCAGAGTGCGTTTCATCAATTAATTCCTATGCCGTAATGTTGGCTCCACTGTTGCAGGACCAATACGAATACGGTACGCCGCTACGGCGCTACCTAATAGGTCCGTTTTTTTAAATTTAACATTAGAGCCAACATTACGGCAAAGGAAATATTTGATGAAAAGCACTCTACACTGTAATCTCTAGGTGCTTAAATGTCGAATTTAGATTTAGAAGCAAAACTGAGTAATACAAACGATTAACTATAATCCGTATTATCGAAAGAAATATATTATAAATGTTTTATGTTAAATTTTTCAATCTTTCAGAATCGTCAAAGGTGAACCAAAACCAAAAATTACCTGGTACTCTATGGATAAATTGACTTCAAAGTATGTACCTATCCCCGGTTCAGAGACTACACTGCACATATCAAGCGCCAAGAAGACACACGCGGGGAACTACAAGTGTGTGGCAAAGAACAACCTCGGAAGCGATGAACACGTCACAAAGCTTATTGTTGAATGTAAGGACCATTAGTATTATTCATACTAAAATCGTCTGCGACTATGTCTGGACCTCTGTATATCAAGATCAGCAGTGCTATTCTGTAACCATCTCACCGTGAAAACTTAGGTGAAGTGAGCGTGGAGTGAGCTGTCATTCCACAGCAGTGCTATTCTGTAACCATCTCACCGTGAAAACTTAGGTGAAGTGAGCGTGGAGTGAGCTGTCATTCCACAGCAGTGCTATTCTGTAACCATCTCACCGTGAAAACTTAGGTGAAGTGAGCGTGGAGTGAGCTGTCATTCCACAGCAGTGCTATTCTGTAACCATCTCACCGTGAAAACTTAGGTGAAGTGAGCGTGGAGTGAGCTGTCATTCCACAACAGTGCTATTCTGTAACCATCTCACCGTGAAAACTTAGGTGAAGTGAGCGTGGAGTGAGCTGTCATTCCACAGGGATTGACACTATTGACAGCTCACTTCACCCAAGTTTTCACGGTGAGATGTTTACAGAATAGCATGGCTGGTCGTTCACACGCGCCGATCATTTCCATCGAAACATCCAAACCAAACATCTTCAACATTTTTGTCACACTTTGGCTTACAAACGATACATTTTTTTCTTCTTGTAGTAAAATACTGAACTAATCTTATTTTTACAGTTGCACCAGAAATCATAAAAAATTCTACAACCGTAGAAGGAATCGAAGGAGATCTAGCTTTAAGGATCCCTTGTGATGTCGTCGGCATTCCAAAACCAGTTATTACTTGGAAATTAAAAGGCGCCACTATTAAATCCGGTACGTAATCTATACATATCTATTTTACAAATAAATAAAATTGTTTGTTTATTGTCAAATTAACAGTTTTTTACTAAATGCTTATGAAAGTATATACATACGGTACCTACTAATAACAACTGAACAATTTTTAATTTTTTTGTCTGCCTGTTTGTTCCGGCTAATCTCCGACACGGTTGGACCGATTTTGACAGGACGTTTACTGGTAGTTAGCTGATGTAATAAGGAATAACTGAAGATTGCGTTTTTTTTTTTTTAAAACAGACTTGTATTAATAAGTAACATGGGACAAGGGCAGAAAGATAGATCATTAATATAATAATCAGAATATTTTACTTACACTATTTATGTTCGACCATTAAAGGTTGATCAGCACCTACCTATAGTGGAAATCTAAAAGTAGATTGATCCCTATCGACCGATAACAAACCCGATTTCGATGGTCCAGCTTTGACAGCTGTCATTATTTCCTTTTATCTTTTGACATCGACTAATTTTTGTTCTCTTTCTTCTTTAATCGGTCCCTCATTACTGAAGATCGTGGTCTCTGGACCCCTTCAAGCGGACAATCTGCCCCCATGGACTCCGGTCTTAAGTTGCCATTACCACCTGATGAAATTTGCTTGAGGACGTAGCTTCTTTTACTTGGTCGGACCATCGTTTTGGACACTAGTTTTTTTTTTGGTCAAAATAACATTATTTTAGAGGTGTGCTTTGGCCTTTCTTTAAACATAAAATAACGTTGTCTATAACTATTATGTCGCTAATTTCAGATTCAAAGCACACAATTGAGGATGGAGCTCTATTCATTATGAAACCAATAGAGAAAGACTCTTCACTGTACACGTGTGAAGCTAAGAACAGCATTAGTACAGTCAGCACCACGTTCAAAGCAACAGTTGAAAGTAAGTTATAAAAGATATATAGGAAGTAACACCATCATTTCACCAGTTATATTTAAATCCCATGTATTGTCACCAACCGCGCTCAAGTCCAGACTCCGCGGTGCTAATGAGAAATTCCTGATGGAAAAACCCAATAACACTTTGCCTGACCTGGGAATCGTAACCAGGAGGCTCAGCAGTAACGTTTGCGACCGCTAGACCAACGCGGCAGTTATATTATCATGTATATAATACAAGTAATTAATTACCTCTGCATGGAAATGGTGTTACCTTGACGAAGTAATCCAATAAATCCTCAGCACAGATATTATCTTGACCTATAATTTATTCTCCGTATTCTCAACTGCAACGTTTAATGAGAACAATGAATCCAAAATTGGCAATTAGGGATACCTACCTAGCGCCTTCAGCGATTTTTTTCTATTACGACTGAAGCTCGTCACATACTTTGAAGATAGTACAAAATATATATTATATATGTATATAGTCCTCTTCACAGTATCTGGCGACAGCGACCCAGACTAATTGTCTTTTCTTTCGTGAGCTCTCTAATGACTACTAAAACCAAATTTGGTGTTGAAAACTCGGTTACACCGTGTACAGAAAATACCTATATATTATCTTCGACTTATGGTTCACCGTACAATTCAACGAACCACCACACACACTGAAGACAATATATATATATATTTTTACCTAAAAGTATGTGGTATATATATTATCTTCGATGTATGTGATGAGTTCGACTGTTTTCTTTGAATATTTTAAAATTGATGTATTATTCTTCTGCAGAGCTCCCCACGAAATTCGGCACAGAACATTTCGTATACTTATTAGAGGATGAAACGAAGAAACTAAAATGTGACGCGTATAGTTCTGCATCCCAATCAGTTAAATGGTTTATCGTAAGTATATTCTCATTCCTACAATATTTTTTACTAGTGAAAGAAGTTTTGGTGTTAATTAAACAATTTAAACAGTACCTACATACTCATTAGTTTACTTTTGCATTTTTCTTGTTTCATCCAGTTATTCTGTTTGAAATTGTAGTTAGTGTGTTTTGTCTAAAAGTCGATTCAATAGAGGATTCAGTGGTAACTATAGTTAGTTAAATAAATGTATTTAATAATAATAACAAGAATGTATTCAAAGTGTCTAACGGGCCACTGGCCCTAATTTGACTTCGGCCCCTCGTACAGGCCTTCCAGGACCCCAGGGTACTGACATTCAATCAATCAATTAAATCATTTTATTTCCAAATCACACAATCCAATTTGTTAGTAATTACATACACATCTTAAACACTATGTAGTGTTAGTACATAATATTATTTGGCAAATTTTATTCATAATACTAGTATTGTCAAAACAATCAATAATAATGTCAAAATCACCATTATCAATGTCAAAATTATAACTATAATGTCAAAATCACCATTAACAATGTCAAAATCACTAATAAGATAATAACCAAATTTCCAATAATTAATTAAATATTATTTCAAGGCATGATTTGAAGGTAATCTAAACCTGTGTCCAGTGCCTGAGTGTTAGACCTTCCACCCTAACGGCCACAGTGACCAAAAGAGGCTATTGGCGCTATCCCGTCGCATAGAGAGGCATTCGCATGATTGCATAAAAGTCAGACATTAAGATGTCAATTTATTTTTTTAACCTAACAATACCTATATATTTTTTTAATATAAGATATTATTAATGTTAAAGACAAAAGTACGCCGACAAACCTCGAACTCGTCGCTGAGCACCACTCCATCGCCGCCGGAACTCGGATCATCAGAGACTACAACCGCGTCGAGCAAGGATTATACCTCGACGCCATCGCCAATAATTGTAAGTCATCTGGGGAGAGGAGGGCTACCGCACGGCAAGTGGTTTGGTGGCAAACTGTCTCCGAGCGGGGCCCTGCTGCCGGTGGTTGAGATCAACATCTACTTACACATGTTATAAATTAACTAGCGTAGCAGGGGGCGCTTCGCACAATTTCTTCGACTTGAAAAACATGAAGATTTCATTACTATTAAAATACACGTAACCAAAAGATTAGAAGAATAACGCGGTCACAAAGACAGATACCTATAATATTATGCATCTATATGTCACAGTAAGATGGTTGAAGCCGTGATATACTTATATCCCTAGGGATATAGATATATACCGTAATATAGTTATATGAATGCGGTTCATAACTGTGGAAGTGCTCTAATTTTGTAACTGCGACCAATTCCGACCGAATTGCGACCTAACCTAACCTATTTGGTCGGAGTGCCCTAATAGTTATGTTACTAGGTCGTGCTTGTATCATAATTATATTCCAAGTAAGCCAGTTATCAACCGCTTTCATATAACTATATTACGGTATATAGCTATATCCCTAGATATCCCTAGGAATATAACTATGTCACGGCTTCAACCATCTTACTGCGACATATAATTAGGTATAGAAGTCCCTTTCCGTATCTGTATGTATGTCCGCATTGTTCTATTAAACTACGCAACAGATTTTGATGCGGCTAACACACATACAAAAAAATTGATGTTCTGAAAAGTCGCAAAAATCTTGCGAGGCAAATAAGGGTCACTACATATAATGCCATTTTTCAACGACTTGATAGTCTGTCTAATATTAACTAAAATAAGGGTTTGCTTCCACAGACAGAGGACGCAGGCATCAAAGAACCATACATACAAATAGCAAATGCTTCATCAGACCACGACGACGGCAACTATACTTGTCGTGTGAGCGACAAGCATGGAAACACACATACACACACGTACGTGGTGGACGTCGGTATTGCGCCGGCGTTTATTTCCGGCGCTAATTCTCTTAGCAACTGGCAAGGAGATATATTAGATATTACACAAAACTGTGACATTGAACCGGACACGAAACCGAAGCCCGCTGTAAGTTTGAATTGCACATATATAATTGAAAAAGTTTCGGCATTGAGTTTTTCATAATGACAGTTATTAGACTTCAAGGTACTCTCAAAATGCTGAGCTATTAAAATAATATTTAGACCACGTGAAAATACTCTGGGTACACTCAATGTATAGCAACACACTCTAAGCTCTGTAACTTTCAGGTTAAATGGACATTTAATGGCAAAGTCTTTACCGATTTCAACTCAGCAGGCCTCGGTCACTATACCTGCAACGTAAGCAACGTCCATGGATCAGTACAGAGGGGATTTGAAGTCGCCACTTCAGGCAAGTATCAATTATTTGTGTTTACTAGCGAATAGAGGTTAAGTCTCCATGCAGAAATTAACATTGAGTTATGCCAACCTTAAGCGTATAACAATGGATCTGTGCGGGGCCGCCTGGAGCGGTATGAAGATAATCTGGTGTTGTATGAAGGTAATCTGTCTAGAACTGATATTGATACACGACCGCGCACCTCCTGCAGGCGGTGGAGACCCGCACCGTGTATCACGACTATCGAACCATGCTGCGGCTTATAAATACATACCTACAGTAATTCATTAAAATCAAGGATATAAAGTATTTATTCTACTACCTACGAAAGCTCTATCCATCTAAAAAAAAGTATTTTGTTACAGCATGTTTGATATCTAGGAACTTGGGGAATGCGCACATGCAATATATGCCGCTCGTGCTAGATGTCGATGGATTTTGGAACAAATTGAAAAAGACAAAACATTATACAGTGGTGGAACATCAAGAAGACAAAATTATTGTGTCTTGTCCAAGCCACAAAGGGACGTCAAATACATTCAAAAACTTCACTAAAAAAAGTACACTAGAAGCATTTTGTTATAAAGAAGAATCTTTCATAATAGAAGGCAATTCTTACAAGCTCTCAGACCTAGAGTGCACCAACAGCATTCAACCCTCCGTTATCAGAAATAAAGTGAAATGCTCAACGGAAACCTCTGAATTAATAAGAGTGGGCTACAACGTTCCAGACTTCTTAGAGGCTTACGAAGTCTGTTTTGATACTGAACAAAATATGCCCTTATACACACGCATCATAATGACTGAAACAAACAACAACGGTCTGAACCCCGGCTACAACTGGTACACATACCCAGGAATAGGCATCAAAAACACTGAGAGAGGATTTACTTGTAAGGACACAATGTCGTCGTGTTGTTATAGTAAGTCCCAGCTGGTGAATGCAATAGACTTTAATGATGGCCCTGCAAAGAAGAGCACGTTCATCGATCCTCTGAATGTAATCCCGGTCTGGCTCCCTTGCGATTCTTCAAAGGTAAGCATTACTTTATGTCTTTGAAATAATTAGTAAAAACCTACATGTTCACGATTTCACTTACGACGATTTTATGGTAGCCACACACGAAACGATTTACTTGCGCAAAATTTAGGCTCGCGCAAGTATGTCTTTATATGTGTGGCTACCATTAGAGTTAAGGATGTTTTTCTATAGAGAAATATAATTTTATGTTCTTGTTCCATAAAATACTTGCAAATATCATGTAGTTAACCCATATTACAAGAACCATAGCTACACAATCACCCAATGCATCCTTTGTTTTTACATAATAATATTATGCATTGCATCATATTCACCTATTACTTAATGCGCCATGTTATAATTATTACGTAACCACTACATAACCAATATGTCAAAACGTCAAGCAAATAGTTTTTATGACAGCTGCGCCGACGGTATGAAATGTTACCATTTTAAATATTTTATTTTATATAAACATTTAGGACTAAGTATTATATTTATTCATTTTATTTTTGTCTCATTTTGTTATTCCACTATAATATGCTGCACCGGTTGACGTCATCACGTCAACGCCGGCTGTCGCTGAAAACCAGCGTTGGGACTCTGTCTCGCATAGGGTCGCAGCATAATGCTGAGCGATGGCCGTTTTGCGTGGATGTGACGCATATTTTCCCCCAAATTGTTTATTTTCGTGTTTTGTTCTTTCTTTGCGTCATGTGTACCGTAAATAAACGTATTTTCTTTCTTTCTTTCATATTATTTTTATTTTATACCTAAGTCTAGCCAATTCCATGAATTTGCGTTTGGCAGTTTTGATTGAGGCCCACTCTTCTGAGCATGTCTCAAATGAATTGTATGATTTCAGATATCATGGGAAAGGATTAATGATATGGTGAGATCCCTGCTACCCCGCTTCACTGACATCGTTACCTGGTCTGGCACGCACACGTTGCAAGCGAAGAATGGAGCTATTATACCACGATATTTGTGGAAGGTATTTTAACATTATTCTTAGTACACAACAACCCTACTGCCTACCATTTTACAAGAATATGCTTTATTGTCTGCTTTGTACATGGCCATATGTCAACCAAGTGTGGTCAAGAGAACCGGAAGAGTGCTTAATAAATAACATTAATTGTATGCCGTCTGCCTCGTTGGCAGGGGCGGATTAGCCTTAAGGTCGCAGGCCTATGGCGGCCAGATTTAGGGCCTATCAAATTGGGATTAGTGGCGGCCAATCAAATCAAATTATTTATTTTTGCAGAAAAAACTGTTACAAAGAACTTGTTTCAAGTGATTCTACCGTAAGGCATGCAAAATTTATATACAATCATGGTCTATCAAAGTCAATATTGACATTGAAACATGTATACTATGAAATTACATAAAATATTTTAATATATTAAAAGAATGGAATGTCTTTCTTTAAGTTATAATAATACAGATTAATTATTTATTTATTAATAACAACATTATTTCAATGTCATTCCTAGAATTATTACAACACATTAACAGATCAATTATAGATACATGCATACTTATGGTTCTATCATTTAATTTAACTGAGGTCTTGAGTTTGGAAAAATTATCTAAGTAGTATTCAAGTTATGGTAACATTTATAAACTAAAAGAGTTTTTAGATTTTTCTTAAATAAGGTAGTATTCATTGCCCTTATTTCTTTAGGTAATTTACTGTAATTTATAGGAGCCATGCGTAACGCAGTTTTGTGCATTAAAGTGGTATAGGTTTGGCGCCCACAGAGGTGAAATGCGTCACGTTGTTGCCTATTATTGACTTCAATCTGCGCGATGTGTGCTCGCCAACAGTGAGAAGTGTGAGAACTGACTACTGAATTACTGAGCGATAAAGCTCGGACGGAGGTGGTGTAGGGCGCGGCGAGCGCAGGTGGCGCGGCGCCGAAATCCGAGATCTCTTGAAAAAGTGTTTTAGTTAAATATCTGTCTGTTGAAACACCAATTTCTGAGCCCTATAATTGGCAGACCAGATCGCCAGTTCTGACAAAGCCAGATAGTCACAAGCGCAGTAGCGCTTGCGACTAGTAAGTATTGGGTTCAATTCCCAGATCAGGCAAAAGTGTTATTGGGTTTTTCTATCAGGAGTTTATCAGTAGCAGCCAGGAGTCTGGATGCGTGCCCGGTGGATGGCAATAGGCTCGTCCCCTATTATATGGGTCTTAATTAAATATAACTGTCGAAATGGGTGTGTATTATAGGTACATCTCTGCCTAACCCTTCGAGGATTACAAGCGTAATGATGATGTTTAATTATATGTTACTACCGTAAATTCCTCACACGTTGAAATCGGCTTTCATGCTCAAACAAATTTAATTGCAGGTGGTAAGGTTCGCCGACGATGAGGCCGTGGCCATAGTCCATGTTAACGATCCTGAACCAGTAGAAAAGGACATCAAATGCAAGACACAACACATTTGTGACAAATATGACGATTGGCCTATCAACAGCGACAAGTATACTTACTGCTGCTCACTGCCAGACTTCTTTAAATCGTTTGATATTCATGCTACCGACATTGGAGGCAAGTTATTCATTCTGCTTGTGTAGACATTACCTATTTAAAAAAACCGTTCTCCATGTCTGTTCATGTTCAATTAAGAACAGAACTGGAAAATGTTTTTTTCTCTGTACTAGGTTACTCTTGTACCTAATATAAATACAGTAAATTAATTTATCTATGATCTTTTGTAGAGACAAAAAGGTTTTTCAAATGTTTGTGTTGCAAATAATAATATATCATTTCTTTTTTAGAATCCATGGACGCGGTACTTGATAAAATAGAAAAAAGTACCTAGACAGTTTTTAGCTGTCCAGGTACTATACATATAGAAGAAGTAATATATATTTACACCCCACCAAGATTATACATACATTCAGGAAGATATCATAAAACCATTTTAACCTACATTACAAATAAGCTCAGCTTTAATAATAGCCAAGTAACTTCATCATGTAATACTTTGTACACCTTCAAATATTATGAATGGTATTTAAGTATTAAATAAAATATTATCAATTACACATGTTTGTTTCATTTCAACAGGAATTTGAAAGAATGGTAGGTTCCCTAATTATCTTTAAAAAGATGATGCTTAGCTTATGAGGCCACTATGCACCTCAATTACTCAAAAACTAATTAATACCAAACATCTATCGTTTCTTCTTCTCCGCCGCATTCATGCATGCAAGCATCTAAGCAACCATGCTAGCAAACAGTAATTTGGAAACAGTTAATAAATATCTACACAATAATTAATGAGATACCAGGGAAAACACATTTGCAGAAGGAATTATTGCCAAACATCCTTATCTTTAACGTAGTCCTTGATTTTGTAATGTATGATGTGGGTTTTGAACTTTCGAAAACTAGAAATAGGAAAGGGCCAAGAATTGAACTTGAGGCACGCCCATCTTAACTAGAGACCCCAAGACGCTGTCCCATTAACGTTTAGTTTTTGCTGCCTGTTTTGTGATAAACAGAGCAAGATCAGCAGCTTGTCCACTAATTCCGTAGTGGTGCAATTTACAGAAATATTGTGGTTCACGCAGTCAAACGCTTTTGAGAGGTCTATGGATAATACTAGTAGTTCTGCGAACAGTACCTAGACTTAGCGAGCACAAACATTTTTGCAACAATTTAATTTATGCATGGCAAGTGGCAAGACGATAATTAAACAGAAATAAACTGACCCACAACTAACCAACTACTATCTGTTAAACACGAGACTTTATTTCGAAGCTACTTACACGGTTACACCTTACAAAACTCAGTCACACAAAAATTTCGACGGGACAAACCATTTGGCGAGCGACAACGACAGCACGATCTAGCGGTGCACAGTAGCGCCATCTAGTGACTTTATTGTAAAACTAACATTAATATTGGTTTACAGCCTCGTTTTAGTCTAATTATTAGGTAATTTTCTAGTTTTGTGTTGAGAAGGTGGTTCCAGGTGCTCCATCAATCTCTACCTAGTAGTTAACTTGTTTATTCCCAGTGTCACATCTACATAGGTGACAGAGCTGTGCGTTTTTTTTTACATGCAATTTAATATATTTAAAAACAAATAAAATATGTATTACTACTAAAATTTCAATACTTATTATTGTTTGTGATTTTAATTTGGCCATGCTTTTTTTTTTTTTTTTTTTGAGGATGGGAAATTATCAAATAACTTCTCCCGCTCTGGGTGGAGCGGGAGGGCGTGTCAGACTTTTACTGACTAAAACCCACCCGTGTTCCTTCCGTTGCCTGTGTGCCGAGGTCGCGATATCCCTTTCAGACAAACCCGCAACCCCGGCAGGCATTGGCCCTTCCGGACCCCGTCACTTGGTGCTGACATCTCTTTGAGGCGCGCGTGGAACACAACGCGCCGTCGACCCGGGCCTGGTCCCTATCGGACGGCGAGCTACCCATTGCTCACCGTCCGCAAGCCCGCGCCTACGGTGGCCGGAAGTCGGCTCGCGACTCCCGACGCCCGGGGCGTCTCCTGCGGCGACTAGGGGCGCGAGGGGGCGCATTTTGCCTCTCCCTCGCGCGCTCCGCCTCCTCCTTCGCGAGCATTACTGCTTCGCAGAAGGAGGTGACGGCCTCCCATGCACTCTCGCTCCGGACCATGGCCTGAACCAGGGCCGGACGCGAGAGATCGCCGCCGCCGATCGCCTCCGTGAGGACACGGCGGTGCCCCGCCCAAGCTGGGCAGACCTCCACCGTATGCTCCACCGTGTCCTCCGGGCGATCCACACAGTGGTGACACCCGGGCGTTTCCTCCCGCTTTATCCTGAACAGGAACCTCCCGAAACAACCATGTCCGGTGAGGACCTGTGTCAGGCGGAAGGTGAGGACGCCGTGGCGCCTCTCTATCCACTCCTCAAAGAGGGGACTTATCGCCACAATTGTGGCGTGCCCAGCGCTGGGTTGCGACAATCGCACTCTCCATGCCGCCATGAGATCCCGCCGGAGCTCTGTCCGCTGTGCCGCGATTTCTCGCGGCAGCGGAGTTACGCCCCGGCGTTTCGCCTCCTCGCGCAACTCCCACATGTGCGCGAGGACTTTTGCCTCCAGATCCCATGGCGGTAGTCCGGCAAGGAGGCTCGCCGCCTCACGGGAGACCGTGCGGTATCCTCGTACCAGCCTGATGGCCATGACCCTTTGGGACGCGTTCAACCGCTGGGCTGGTCGCAGCCTCAATGAACGCGCCCACACCGGTGCCCCGTAAAGGGCCATGGACCGCACGATCCCCGCATAGAGCCTCCGGCAGGAGGCGTTTGGACCCCCTAGATTGGGCAGAAGCCGCTTCAAAGCAGCCCCTGCCCTCTGCAGTTTGGGAGCCAAACGTCGGAAGTGCTCCACGAAGTTCCACCGGCTGTCGAGGACGAGTCCCAGGTACTTCATCGTCGACTCGACACCGATGTGAACCCCTCCTGCCGTTATCCGGGAACCCGACAGTGGCGCGTTCCGAGGACCATAAAAACACATGGCCTCGGACTTGTGCAAGGCCACCTCGAGTCCCAATTGCCGGATCCTATCGACGATTGTCGCAACCCCGCGTATCGCCAGTTCGGCCGCCGCCTCGTGCGACCTCCCCTGCGCCAGGACCAGCGTGTCGTCAGCGTAGCAGACTACACTGACGCCGCTAGGGAGGTCGGCGAATTTGGCCATGCTGGAGTTATGTTATCAATCAAATGAATTCAATTCTTTCAAAAGGTCTTTTGATTTTCACACTCGTATGTGTTTTGTGGAATTTACATTGTTGTAAAAATGTCGAAAGGGTAAGTAGGTACCTACTGTAATATTTTTTATTGTAAATTATTGTTCAATAGTCAAACTAGCAATGGTGTCGATTCTCTTGTCACAAATGCCTCTAAACTAGACTAAAAATCACTAAAATTTAGTTTAATCCTGTCAAACGACGATTTCCCATTCTGAAATAGACTGACTAAAGTGACACAACTTAACTATATTTTAGTTTGACAGCACTAAGATAGTACTGAGTTTTTAATTTAGTGAAAATGGCAATTTTGCTATTCTGAATTTGACGTTTTTCACCTAAAATTTTGATTATAAAAACCAAACCAGACTAAAACTGAAAATTTTTAATCGCGATTAAAAAGGTGTGCGATAAAATAAGTTTTCATGAACACCAACACCTCGACTTCACGTGCAAAAATAGTACTGTATTTTTTTTTTTTTTGGTTATATCTCGGAAATGGTGCGTCCTATCGCAAAAATGTATCGTGAAAATTTCGACCCCCTTTGAGAAATCAACATGTCATGTAGGTAATATTTTTTCTTTTTTTCCGTACAAAAAGTGAAAAATTCCATATAAAACACTTCGAGGTTGCAGCCCCAGCGCGCTTCCGGCTCTAAAAAAAATCACGGGTTAGGGCAAACCACGGGTACCACGTGGATTCGCGATTGTCAAATTCGATTTTAGTTGTGTCAAAATTTTTTTTTAATTTAGAGAATTTTATTTGCAGCTCTAAGATTCTCATAGCCAAAAGTAAGGAATTTTAGTATTAGTTTAGTTAGTTTAGTTGGGTGTACAAGAGAATCGGCACCAATATGAGTTTATTTTGGTAAAAAAAATAGTTTTATACCCAAAACAACAGTCGAGATATCGAGTGTCGATGGTGACACTGGGTAGTATTGTTACTAGATTGCTGTTTGAGGTGGGGCATAATAACCTCTTTATCTTGCTTTAGATTGACGTTGAACGAGTTAGTGGAGATTAGAAGCTGGAGACGACCCTGGTGACATAATATTGATTCCTCCTGAGGATGGTCAGGTTACTGATAAAGATAGTGGAGACGAAAATGAGACCAATTTCATTCATCTTCCTGGTTGAGTGTTACGTTTCGAAGTAGAAGAGCAGGACGATGGAAATACTAAATTTACAATAAAACTAATGGTCGTATACATGTAGTATACGACCATTTGTTTTATTGTAAATCTTCTCTTTTTTATTCTTGTGGAGAAGGTGATTGTGAAGAAGAAATTCTACACCTTTGAAGAGGAAATGAGTGTCACCGGGTGGTTTTAAATTATTAGACAGTGAAAGCATAGTGTCATAGCAGACATGAGCAACTTGTATACCTTACAGAGGAATCATCAACTTCACTTTACATTCAAGGTGAATGTAAAGTGAAGTTGTAGTTGAAGAAATTAGGATGTAGGTATATTGCAATATTGTTATTGACCGGATATATGATATCCAAATTTATGAGAAAGATAGGGGAAAAAGAGGCGGACAATCACAATGAACAATCAAAATCACAATCACAATCTTCCAGCATAATACGAAACAGTTGCTTTGAACAGCAGTATCTACATATATGTGATAGTACTGCATTACCGCAAAACGATAAATGTGCCAACGTTCGCAAGTACTTTGATCTGTACCCTAATTACGTAATACACGATCAATCAGAATCTGAACCGTTTTGAAACAGATTGCTAATCCATTGCTTCGAACATTCGAAAAAAAAATCTGCTCAACAACGTAAATAACACAATGAATGTTATTGACCTGTCAAATTGAAACAGATTAGTCGGAATTGTCAACGAAAATGTGTTGCGTAATTAGCTATCTGCTCATTCTTAATTTATTTTTATTTATAATTATTCAAAAAATATTTTGAATACGCAAACACGATAATTAGCACAAAATAAAAATATTATGTTCATAGATGGTACCTAGCTTAGGAATTAAAGAGAAAGGACCGAATCCGATGGTTGAAAATTAAATCTAAAAGATAAAGATAATCCAACGAAATCGGATCTCTATGGCAGAGATACGCAATAGCTCTTTTTGCCCCATTAGGAGGAACCATTCCAATCGAAACTCCCCAACGACAAAAAAAAACTTTAATGTCGTATAACCTGTATACAAAGTTTAGTCCAGATCGGTTATAAAATACGACATCTAGAGGAGTACCAACAGACAGAAGAAAGCAAATACCAGACTTGAAGCCGAGACTCTTCGCGAAAGCGAAAGGCGAAAGCGTCAAGGCAGACCGCGAAATTCAAATTTTCTTACGATTTTTGCAATTTGCCGGTCGGTATCATGTTCTACGTTGATCTAAATATTATTATGATTCGCGGCCGTATCAAATGTTTATTTATAGAATTATAATCATAAAATTATCAATACAACTCTCTAAGTTCATGTAATCCCATTGAATGACTATTTCATGAAATCATGACATTTGCCGATTATGCTAACTTATGTGTATGTATTGTTACGGTCGCGAATCATATTTTAATAAACATAAAACCTGACACTGACCTGCAAAATACAAAAAACTAAAGAAAGCTTGAATCTCGCGGGCTACCTTAGCGCATCCTCCGGAAAATGGCGCGCCGGTTTAGATTTTTCTAATTTATAATAAACACAATATATTGTTTTGAATACGCAAACAAGGTTTCTCAGTAGTGAAAAATAAATAACTTGATGAAATATTATGTTAATTTATCATATTTTATTTATTTACACAGTAGGCATAAAAAGGCATGAAGTCTCTATAATGAGATTTAAAAACCGGCCAATTGCGAGTCGAACTCGCACACGAAGATTTCCGCACCACCGTACAATATTTAGCAAATGAACATGTTCACATATTTGCGACTTGTTTGTCTAAAATTGCTATAAAGGAGAATGCCAAAGTTTCCTACAAGACTCGGCCAGAACCGACAGAGATGAACTATATTTCATAAAAAGGGAAAATAATTATAGAATTTGATAATATAATTAGATTTATATTGGAAGTACACCAAAAAAAGTTATAGTGCTTTAAAGTTGACCACTTAATACTTCTGATTTTAACGATAACATGAAATAAACTATTAAGTGATTAATTAAATGAATGACTTTTAGCAGATTATCGTCGTATATAAATGTTTTTATATTAAAAATATACATAAAACATACTTAGATTAGAATATATGAAAAAAAAACATAACAACACGCCGATGAAGTGAAGTCAAACTTTTTGACAATGACAAGGACGATAGACAAAACACAAGTTGTTTTACATCAAGTGTTGCCACTACTATAATAACATTATAAGGTATTAGGAATAAACTATTCTAAACAGTATCGATCATCGGATTATTTTTAATAAAATTATTACATCACTTTATAATATTATTCATAAATATAACTAAACGGTATTTATTATTAAAAGAACACACAGGCTCTTTGTCTCCGAACCGGAGACAGTTTGCCAAACCGTCAAACCCCACCGAATCGACGACGGTGAGTCACGCGGGTTAGATCTCATACTTATCCACCTTATGTGCGTTTTTTCTTATGCACCTACGGGGTATCATGCGACATTCAAGGATAAATAATAAAAAAAAAAACTAAAATGATAAATGACGTTTTTTTCATCAAATGACTTCTCCCGCTCTAGGCGGAGCAGAAGGGCGTGTCAGACTCTTACTGACTAAAACCCACCCGTGTTCCTTCACTTGCCTTAGCGTCAACGTACATGACGCTAACGCTAACTTGACAGTTAAAACGTCACAAAAGGGGCAGGACTTTATCTTTATTCATATTTATATTATTGTAATCGATTTGCATATGCAATTTCGTATCGGTATTATTTTATTTTGGTATTGGCAACATTTGTTCTTGAAATTGTAGCTATGAAATGTGTTGTTAAATTGACATTAGTTGAACAACTTTTTAAAATGAGTTTTCAGCGGTGTGCTTCTACAGATTTTATATAAATTGTATAATTGTTAGTGTTTTCTGTTATGAATTATCATTATTACAGAAAGTCTGTCGGACTGTGATAAACCGAATTCATATGAAGCTGATGTTAATAATACGATAATTTCAATAATCTCTTGGCTGGATAGTAATAATCTAAAAATGAACCTTGACAAAACCCAAATAATGCACTTTGCTCATAAAAAACCTAGTTCAAAGATGGAGGTTCAATACCAGAATATCAAAATTCAAGATGTCGATAGTGCAAAATTTCTAGGTCTGGTAATTGACAGGCAGCTCAATTGGAAGGATCATATTGAAGCGCTTTGTAAGAAAATTAGTAGCTCATCCTATGCCTTGTACAAACTTGCCCTCACAGTTAACATTGATACACTACTCACAGCGTACCATGGTATTGTAGCATCTGTGCTAAGATATGGTATAATATTTTGGGGTAACTCCACAAATAGAGAAACCGCTTTTAAAGCGCAAAAGCGATCCATCAGAGCCATGTTCAGACTACAAGTAACGGACAGTTGTGAACCATTTTTTAAAGAATACAAAATTTTAACACTTCCGTCTATGTACATTTATGAAACTGCCTTATTTGTTAAGCTGAATTCACACCTGTTTCCCAACCTATCAGATACAGTAAAACGTAACAGGCGAATGTTGCGTGGACGAAGAGCAAAAACATCTTTAATGTGGAAAAGCATATTTTGTTTAGCCCCGCAAGTTTTTAACAAAATCCCAAAGCAAATTAAACAGTTAAATTTAAATGGGTTTAAAAAGGAGCTTAAAGAGTTACTATGTAAAAAGTGTTAATATAATTTGAACGACTTTTGAATGATACTTTGACATCTTAATCTAATTGTGATCTCTCTTTTATAACAAATAGCCTGACATTACATTTTGAAATTGACATTTATTAATTATTGTACATTTTTTTGACATATCTATTGGCACTGAAATGCCTCTTATAGTATCGATTCTAACCTAATTATTTATATTTTTGCGTTGTAATAATTCATTATGTAGGTATACCTGATATTTGCACGCCCCATGTGGCAGAATGTGATGAGACGTTTGTGTTAATTTGAGACCTTGTATTGTACCATGTTCGGACAAATAAATGAATTTGAATTTGAATTTGAATTTGAATTTGGACGCTACATGATTCGAGCCTATTCTTGTCATTGTCCTTAAATAGTCTATAGAAAGAGTATCAAACGGTTCTGAATATCTATGCTTTGCATGACAAAATTTGTCAAACTTTTCTAAATATTTTGAATATTCAATATGAGGCTTTTGGCTAATTTGTAAAGGAGTATTATGTTTTTTTTTTTTAATGTGCGTTTAGTTTGTGCAGAATGAAAAAAAAATCTTTCATTTATTTTTCATTAGCTAAGAACACATTTTTCAGTTACAACACTAAAAATTTAAAAAATACATTTTGACAACTTGACATTTTTTTTGACATTGACATTTGTTTATATCGCTGTCTGTGTCTGTCTGGCTAGTGTCTTCGTATTTTGCTTCAAACGGAAGAAAGGCGATTAAAACAAAATAAATCTACGAAATTAAAAGATGATCTTATAAACATGTCTCTACCAAATTTGCCACCATACCTACTACAAGAGCTTCCAGATATTACAGCAAGTATAAATTATCCAATACAAAATGTCCAACGCATAAAGGTTAGTCAAAATATTCCCTACATTTATCTTTGGCCTTTGTTCAAACTAATTTGGCTGATTGTTTTAAATGTTATGTAGGATCTTTATTCAATAAACATGCCAGGTTGTAATATATAACTCTTAAAACCTCAATCAAGTGTAAAATGTCTTATCAGATGTTATTTATAAATAGACACCGTTTTTCATTCAGTTATTCTTATGAAATCATTACTTCACTTGGTGAATTATTGTATTTTTAAATTAAATCGATAGGTTGACCATTGAAAACAAATTAATATTATGATGATACAAACATTTGAAAATGGGTCTATATGTACCATTTCCGAGCCACTAGCATGATTGCTAGTGGCTCGAAATGGTCACAGTTTTGAAACCATAATCTACATATTATACGTAGTACATTAGGGACTTACTAAGTATGCAATATTATTATTAAGTACATGGTGTACACACAAATTGTTGGGCGCTACTTTCCTAGCTAGATCACTAAGTAATCTGTATTTTTAAGCTCTTAAACCGGTTGATCTCATCTGCTTATTCTTCTTTTTGAGTCAATGGTAAATAAATGTACCGTACCATGTTAAATGAGTTGGGCCTAGTAAGTTGATCTGTTGAAACTTATTAGAGGTAGAATTGATTGGTATTAGTGTTAAATAACTGCAAGCAAAGGGGTTGTTGAAGTTGGCACAAGAAAATGGTACCTATGTGGAAGGGTCTTTGGCCAGGGGACATTATTAACTAGCTTTATTTAAGTGATTAAGTTTGTTGCTCAGATATGCAGTCACTCCATGTAAAATTCTAGTATTTAGTTGCAACTGGTTAGAATGGAAGTCAACCTCAATGTAATAGATCATCATAATCACACTGACTTCACCCACTGCTGGGCATAGCTCTCTCTTTTCTTGTGCCTGGATGGCACTGGGTCACTGCCTTACCCCACCTGTCAACACTGCATCTTGCCAGGTTTCCTGATCATGTCCATTTGAGTTCCATAATACATTTTCCAATATCTTTATTAATTTACTAAAAATAAGTTATTGATCAATATCTGTTAGTAATTTAACTACACATACAATGATAGCCTAGTGGTGTGACCGTCAGACTGTCAAGTCATAGGTCTCGAGTTCGAACCCAAGGCTAATAATTATCACATGCTTCAAAAACTTCGAAGGAAAACATTGTGAGAAAACCGGCATACCTGAGAGATATTTCTTGACGGCAAGTGCAGCTAAGTCAGAGGTCCATGAGTGGCTTTAAAACTCTGACACCAGGTTAGTCACTAATCCACGAAAAGAAGACATAAAAATAGACAAAATTTGATGAAATTAAACAAAGGAAGGTAAAATTAGACCTTTGTACGTCTTCGAATCTCTATACTTGGAACTATTAGTTTTATGCCAAGCTCTATGGCTCTGTGCAACTCACAGCCTGTACACAGACTCCTAGGTGAGTATCCACGCCTCAGCACTGTATGTCATGGTGGGCAGAACCGAGGTTATATAGGCTGGTCATCAGACATTGTGGAATTTTGGCTGATCTCAGAATGACGTCCAGTTTTCTAAATGCCTCTGTATTCTTCTCGATGTCCCTGTTTGTTGATGCACATTGCCAAAATAAAAAATATGGCTAAGATAAAACATACCGGTTAACCATCTTCAATATTTAATTTCCCACTTTAACAGAAGAATTTAAATTGCTGAAGACGTGTGCCAAAATCTTCGTTTGGCCATATTCAACTTAAGTCCTACCTTTAAAGAGGCATCTTATAGGTTATGAAGCATTTTCTGGGGATCATCAATAGTCCCAAACTAGTGAACTGGCATACCTACTATGGGTACACCTCTGCGTAACCCTTTGGGGAAACAAGACTATGTGGGTTATGTTATGTGTTAGTCCCAAACTAAACTTTTCACCATGTCTTCTAGGACTGCTGTGAAAAGTTTAGGTGAAATGGTGTGGCCCTGTCTCACTCCCCGCTAGATCAGGGAGTGAGATTGGACATAGATAGATAGATGGATAGAATACTCTTCATTATGTACACCATATTAATAATATAAATTAACATATAAATAACAGATATTATATGTATTGGGAAAAGGAAGATAATAATGATAACAAAGGGTTCTTGTATAATTTCAGTACACCTGTTTCGACATATCAAAATCGTTGATAGCATTTGGCGCTACCAGTGGAGGCATTTATGTTTTCAACCGAACACCATGTGAATTTGTACAACTTATACCCAACAAGGTATGTGAACGTCTATTATTTGACTTGTATTTGTTGAGGTTGGCTGGGCTAGCGGTGGCTGTACCTTCTATAGGTACGGTCAAGGAGAAAAAAATCAATTTTCAAACAAATTCCTTTCCCACATAGCGGGAGCATGCCATCTTTTGGAACTTTCATTTTGTATTTAAGAGCGTTTATTCTGAAAGTTGGCAACGTCGTAAATAGCTGTCAAATATTTACCTATTTTGATTAATTTAGAAATAATACTGTATGGAATTAAGAAATGTGGCTAACTAAGTTACTAGAATTTTGATTATGTTATGCAATTGTAACATTGAATTTGATGTTGTACCCGTTTTAGGCGTAAAAAAAGCATTTGGAAAGTTTCCAAATGCTTTTTTTACGCCTAAAACGAATTATTCGGTGTTACAATATTAATTATTGCATATCATAATCAATATTCTAGTAACTTAGTTAGCCACATTTCTTATTTCCATACAGTATTATTTCAGTGTTTTTTATCAAAACAGGTAAATATTTGACAGCTATTTACGACGTTGCCAACTTTCAGAATAAACGCTCTTAAAATCTTGGTAATAAAGTGGGAAAAAAAATTAGTTGCATGTAAAAATCTCGTTGGTGGGCGTGACTAAGTGTACGGCCTGAGTGAAGAAGCGTCTAGCGGAGCGTTCAGCGTTGCGTGCATGCGGCGAAAGAGCGTTCGCCGAATGGCCTTAGTGCACGCTTAGCGTTCGTGTGAGCCGGTCACATTTTTCATCATGGCGTCTGCGTCGTACGATATTATTGATATGTATTTAGAAGAAAATTTGTGGCTAAAATTTAATTATGAGTCAAGACAAGGTCCTAGTAACATTGTGAAGCAAAGAAAACAATTTGGAGAGTTTTCTACGTTATTTGAAACATTAAGGGTGAATGAAGATAAATTTCATGAGTATACAAGGATGACAGTGGCAACTTTTGATTACATATTACAGAGTATTGAATCAAGATTAAAATTGAGTAGTACTAATTTTCACACATCCTTCAAGAACGCACGTATCACCGCTGCAAAACACAAACTGGTTTGAACTTGCACGCGACGCCCCGCTCGACGCAAACAAGCCCGCTGCTGCCCACGCTCCGCTCGGCCGGCACTCAGGACGGCCACTACGGGTAGCACGTGTTTAACATGAACGCTGCACGCCCCTCCCCGCCCGACGCTCGAATAGAGCGTGCACTCAGGCCGTACACTAATATGCATGCTAATTAGTTGAATTATTTATTTATTTAGTATTTATTTATCTAGTTGTTATTTATTTATTTAGTGAAATAGACGATGA
Organism: Agrochola circellaris; assembly: GCA_914767755.1. Classification (NCBI taxonomy): domain Eukaryota; kingdom Metazoa; phylum Arthropoda; class Insecta; order Lepidoptera; family Noctuidae; genus Agrochola; species Agrochola circellaris. The sequence continues at coordinate 10,775,730 of OU611843.1, forward strand.
TTTATAACGAAAACGACCGCGTAAAATTTCATGAACAGAACTTTGGGCGTATAGATATTATGAAAAAACTACTGGAAGTATTTACTGAAAATAAAATTATTTGAACTATTGAATAAATTATATATCCTTGTACGGTTTCTATTTTGCCATTTTCTTACTACATAAGTTATTTATTATTTATATTTATTTACGCCCAAAGATGGGTTAAAATTAGTGTTGAAATACGGAAGTCTAGACGCTTATAACTTCCAAACCAATGTTTTTTTTCCAATTCCGCTTCCATACAGGGCTAGATAATGACAAGACAAATTGATATAAATTTTAATTTTGAACGTACACCGTCAAACAGACGAGTAATCACCATACTACGTTTGTATGGAAGAATGAACGAGTAGCGTACCCTTTAAGGTTCTTAACATCTATTTATTCCTTGCCTATCCCTTAGGAGAAAACAGCCGTGATTTTATCTGTTGTTTTAAGTTATTCCGTCCTGTGTATGAATGTCCTTAATACTCTGCTTAAATTTCCAGGATGGCGCAATCACCCGCCTGGCTATATCCACAGATGAAAAACACATTGGTTTTGCCAATGGTCGAGGTTTGGCCACTATTGCAGGATGTAACCAATCCCTCAGCAGTAGTCACTCTACCGTTATATCTAAAGAACACCAAGGGAACGAGATTACCGCCATGATCTGGAGCACCAATCATATGCTGTTCATGGGAGATGACGTGGGGAAGATATCTGTGTTACAGCCGCAGAACTTTATTGTAAGTAGTTTTTAGTGTTTTGTTTACTTATGTTCATCATCATCTGGCAAGCCTTTTCCTAACTATGTTGGGGTCGGCTTCTTGTCCAACCAGATGCAGCTGAATACCAGTATTTTACATGGAATGACTGCCTATCTGACCTCCACAACCCAGTTACATGGTAACACAATACTCCTTGGCAAGACTGGTTTTCGGACTTACTAAGCCTCTATGATATCTATTATATATACCTACTGCTGGTGTGTGGGGCATAAAGGGGAATACAATTAATAAGTACTAAAGGGTTCCCGGAACGATCATTTGCAATTGTAGTAATATTTTCAATCGCTCCAATTGCATTTGGTAGACGATTAATTTGCGCATCAATGTGTATCAATAACGTAAAATTTTACAATTGCATTTGATTGTTTCGGGGACCCTATAAATGTTTGTTCAAAGCCAAGAACATCATACAATTTTAAATGGTTAGGACACAACAGATTGGGTTTGGGATAAACAGAATGGTTACAATGACATGCAGGATGTCAATTTTATATTAAAACAATAGGTTTGGAGTATAAAGTTAATTAACATAACAATAATGGCCCACTTGTTCAGACATGAAAACAATAAGATAATATTCCGGTTTGACGCGTAGTTAATTTATGTTTGTTTCGACTTTTGTATATTCAAATGTTCCCAAGGACAATTTCACTTTAACACACGGAATTATTGTGGCAAAATAAGTACTTAAGGACTTGACACACTGGGTGCGTACTGCATCCTGCGGTCCGGTCAACTCGAACGCTGCCCGCACCCTATGTGAACTTCCTGGTCAGGGCAACCGGTCAGTGATTCGGGCGGGTCAGAGATCTGGGCCGGTCAACTGGTCAGCGATCCATAAACGGCAATTTTTCATAAAAATGAACTGACTGAAATAGTACTGTGCTATACATAAACACATGAACAAAGTGTTAGTACTACGAAATTGACCTGTTGTGCTATTCTGTAACCATCTCACCGTGAAAACTTAGGTAAAGTGAGCGTGGAGTGAGCTGTCATTCCACAGGGATTGCCACTATTGACAGCTCACTTCACCCAAGTTTTCACGGTGAGATGTTTACAGAATAGCATGGCTGGTGTAAAAGTGCAAATTGACATTATTCTTAGATATAATATAATCTATCTCGTAAAATATTAAGTTAGAATCAAATTACTTATTAGTCTATTTGGCTAGATTGTAATCAATTACTAAGAACCGTCAGTTCTTATTAATGCAGAAAAAAAAAAACATTCAAACATAAATTATGAACAACTAAATAGTGGCACGTAAAATTCGGGGCAACCGGAGTGCGAATGGTAATCAGGGTCTTGAAGTGATACCGAACCCCCCCGTACCGTCATATATTTCTAGAGTCATTATTAGTCTTACACTGCAACTGATGTAGATAGCCTCCTCCTGCCTAATTTTGATAATATAGAAGTTATCCATTTTTTTCAGGCCAAAACAATGTTCCAGAGCTCATCTTTAACAATAATGAGTTTGGATTCTCGAATTTGTCAACTGGATATGAAGTCATGCATGCTCCTTGTGTCCACCCTTACAAGGTGTTATGTCTGTGATACGTCTCGAGAACAGTACCGACAGATAGGCCAGAAACTCCGAGATGGAGAGTATGGCGCCTGCTTCGTCAACAAAGAAACTAACGGCGAACAACATGCAACCAACCCAACACAAGATTTTACAGAAGTCAGGAAATATAACATAGTCAGTGACGAGTCCGGATTCGCTGTAGGCAAAAACCTGGAGAATACATTGATATTCTGTGCACGACCATCTTCTAGAGTGTGGGAAGCCACGATAGATGGAACTGTTATACGGACTCATCAGTTCAAACAAGTACTTGCAAAGAAACCAATGACGCTTGTGTCAAATGAATCTTACCAGAATGAGAAAGTCTCTATAGATGAAGTTGTTACCGACGATGAAGGACAATCGGTGAATTTCCCCAAAATTATTGCAACAAATGGTGCCATATTTTCGTTTAGAAAGAATGCTTTGTATTTCTTAAATATTTATGATGTTGATCATACAATTTGGTTTGACAACTATAAAGATATTGTCGATTGTAAAGTGTATCATGACATGCTGTATGTGTGGCTGTCTAACGGCTCTCTAGTAAACTTGAAATACATGAAAGTAGACAAGTTCTTAGTCAAGTGTTATGTTGAAGAGAAATATGTGCTGTGTGCAGAACTGTGTGCCTTGTTTAGTGATTATTTACTAGCGAACAATTTGTCATCGAAATTGCATATTTTAGTGAGCTTGAAAGATAAATTAGACAATGAAGAGTTACTGAACAGCATTAAAGATGTTCTAGATAAGTTTGAAGGTTTAAAAGCTAATGATGCTACTCAAATGAAATCAGGAATATTCATAGTTGACAACACTTATAACGCGCAGTCATCGTTACTAGAGAGCGACACAAAACTGAACGAAGACTTCAAATTCAGTTCTCTACCACCAGAAGCAATGCAAACGTTAAAAGATCTGAGTGTGAGTGTGTCTGATAAATTAAATAATGGTAAAAAGAAGTTAAAGGAAAAATGGGAGGACTTTGAAGGGAAAATGAAACATCTTAGCGTTGATAAGCACCAGGAAGTAAAAGACACACCAATCATAGAAAGAAAAGAGACACAAGATCTCATAAAACAAATTGCAGCAGATGAAACACTTGAACAAACAATACTTGTATTTGATAACGAAATCATTTACAAAGAATCTAGTCAAAAGGCCATAGAAGTAGACAATAATAGTTTAGAAAGAGATAAAGTGAACAAAAGTTTGTATCAATATTATAAATTAAGCATAGTTGGTAAGGAAACAGATCAATCGAATTTAGTTGCTACTATCGAAAATTATGCCTGTGATATTAGTCAGATCTACTCTCTTATGTTACAATTAGAAAGTTATTGTATTAATATAGGAGCTTTCGATGAATCTAAATTTGTACCTAATAATATTTTTCTCAGTTACCTTAATGAATCACAGAAAAAAGAGGAATTACTCGATTCTATTATCAAAGACGAAACATTGTACAAATACTTTGTACATTCATGTATATCTGTGAATATGAAAAGTCAGAAACTGTCAAACATTGGTTGCGAATGTGGATTCCCTCTTCCGTACTCTAGAACTCATCAAGCACCAATATTTTCTGAGCTTATAGACGAATTTATAGAGAAGCAATGGTCGAGTCAAACAAGGAACCAATGTTACGATATTTGTAAACGAATGCCTTACTTGTGGAGGAAAATTCTATATTTGAGGAGAAACGAAGACTTGTTGAATATATTGAGGATATTACTGCAAATGTTGGATGAAGGTGTACTACATTCTTTTCTGCCCCAGTTTACTTTAGATATTTGGGAGCGCACCGTACAGTTATATGCTACACTACATGCGAATATGTGTTTAAATTGTTCGAAGAAGTTCGATCACATCTCTGTGAGGGATACTTTGAGTTGGGACGATGTCGGGGCACTTATGATCAAGTCTGTCGGTGGCAAAAATGCTATAAAAGTGATGGAGAAATACGCGAGCCTAATAGACGAAGGAGCAATCACTGTGAAGTTCTACCACACGTGTCTGATGGTGACTATGTATGAGAAATATGACGTCATTATTACTGGACAGTTGACGGACACCCTGTATAGTTGTTATAACTTTGAAGACTCCAGGATAGAGGTAAGGACATTATTTTTATGACAAGTTGTTTTGTGTTTAAAGTAATTTTAGACTATTGCATAATTAGTGGCAATTCTTGGCTTCCAGAAATTTTCTCTTAAAATAGCTGCTTCCGATGCTGATAGATTAGAGTCGACCTACCTACCTTTTCATGCTGCCTCCTTACAAAATATGGCTCCTATTTTTGTTTTATGGAATTCCGATTCAATGAATTAAGTCAGTCTATAGTTATGCTACAACACCTGTTTCTCCGCATTCGGTCCGTCCCAACTAGGGTTACCATCTATGTAAGGGAGGATGCCTGTCTAGGATGTACAAAATGCCAGATTTTTCAGAAAAATGCCTGTCTACGTCTATTGTAAAAAAAACTTTACATCTTAAAATACGCACCTGATAGTTTTATAGGCTAACATTTATTCAAAATGAAAAGTATGAAAATTAACGAACACTAATAAACAAATTTAGAAAAAACTAACTTACTACACTGTAGTGATGTGTGATATTTTACCGAAAACTAAATTAAAAAAAAAAAAAAAAAAAGTTCTAAATATCTTCTCACGAATTATTTTTAAAGTTTTCTTGAGTTACTAATAACGCTTTTACCGACTCTACTGTCAGGCGATTCCTTTCGTAAGTAGTAAGAAGATTGAAAAATGCCTGTCTCAGCTTAGCGCCGGCCGCACGCCTGTCTTAACCGTAAAATGCCTGTCAAATGCGGCAAATGCCTGTCAGATGGTAACCCTAGTCCCAACCACATTTACTACATTAGACATATACATTACATTTTTTTTTTTACTTGTCGTACAATATGTTGTGTTGTGTGCCTTTTAGTCTGTGCTTAATAAATGCATTTTATTTTTATTTAAGGCAGTTTTTCCTGGCCCATATACAATTCTATCTTACTGAGAAGATACTGTAAGTTAATGCAATTCTCCTAATTTTCAGATATGCAGACTTCTGCGCAGCACCTTAAATGGTAAACCAAAGAACACCGCGCTACCAATAATTGCAGCAGCGAAGTCCAAACATTGGGGCCTAAGACCACTCACTGCGACTAAATCTACCGGAGACAACGAATCTATTGAAGAGTACATAACAGACGCCTCTATCAGCAATATATTAGACAGTTTATCCTTTATTAATAATAGCGTAACAGATTGTGTGTTATGTGGGTTGCCACTACAAAATACCGTTTTAATCAAAGATGGCGGACTCTGGGTTTTTAAGTGTGGCCATACTTTTCACGGCGCGTGTTTGGATTTGAACAAAGTTAAACTATGTCCATCGTGTTCGCCTGTTAAATGAAGTTTTAATATAGGGACAGGCTTAGCCAATGAGCACAATTAATTTATTTTTTATTTGTTTTAAAGCTTGTTATGATCTTTTTAGTATAACATAAAGCCAGTGTTATTTCTTTTTGCCATTTTTGAAGTGTTTTTTGGAGAATGTTTTGTTTGCAACTTATGATATTATAATCATTTTTATGAAATAATGGAGTCCCGTATTGCGATCTCGAACTACTCTGCTGCCAATTGCTGCTATAAAGGGATGTGGATCATTTAAATTTACACATTACATTTGACAGGGCTATCAAAAAGAGTGCTCGCTCAGCGACTCACGCTTGGTACCATCGAAGAACTTTATATCTAACCACCGTAAGGACTATTCTTGCTTGCAGCGCTCGGTGGCTATAGAACCGGGCCGGTAACAGATGTGGTCATCGTGTTCACGGGATTTTGTTTTGAAACTGGTTAGATATGAACTTCTTTGATGGTACATACGCATACCAGGGAATAATCGTTCGGTGCCGTCGCGCACTCGTTGCTCGCCAACTTATTTTTAGTTACTAGCTCTACTCGCTTCTCGTTAATCGCCGGCGGTGGGACAGGTGCCCAAGTATAGTGGTCGCAAGTGCTACTGCTAAGCATGCTGGGTTCGATTCCCATATCGTTCAATGTGATATTGGATATTTCTTTAAGGAAATTCTTAGTGGCAGCCCGGAGTCTGAATTTGCGGTTGATGGCTAATAGGCCCCTATATATGGAACTTACACATAATTGGCGAAATGTGGGTGTACTGTAGGTACCTCTGCCTATCCCTTTAGGCTAGCAGGCGTGATGTTATTTTATTCCACTTAACAATTTGAAGCCATTTTCTTCGGCCTACCTTGGTGAAGCGACAATATAAGTGTATCTAACTAGCCGGTAGCATTCGCCTGTAATATAACAATCCAAGATTCAGTTTTGAACATTACATTACAATATTGCCTCACTGCCTGACGAGTATTCGTCCCTGCCATCTAGGTCACTAGTGACTCAGAAACATGGTCATTACAAGTGTTACAAATTGTATCACGGGTTGGGACCGCTCACTACTGTAATGTTACAGATGGTATCATTACGGTTGCGCACTGTAATGCTCGGTCCTCCTCACTCACTGATGTTATGCTCGAATCTGAACTGTTACATTACAGGCGAATGCTCCCGACGCGGGAGCACCTCGTTATTAATTTGTTTGTCAACAAAACTATTTAATTTATTATTTAGGTACCTATGTTTTGTTTTAGTACCTAACGATATAATAAACAACATCAAAATATGTATAAAAAATATAATATTTTGGGCTTGTTCTACAGTCTCGACCGCGACCATGTCGAATGTAATAATGCTAAATCACTCGAAATATTGATGATATTTTAATAATCTCACATCTATTAATAAGGTACCCATAAGTTATTGTAATACCAAAAATAACTTGTATCCTGTTTGTAACTATGTACTTAAACAATTTTGTATTAGATCGTCTGACCGGCCTTTACATTGGGCTGAATTCAGTGCTTTGATTTTGAATAGTTAGATAATGAAAAAGATCTTTATTTAATTTCGTTTCTGTTTATGTCTGATTTATACTACGTATTTTAATATTGTTGGACCTAATCAAGTTTTTGTGTTGTTCCAACATAAGCAATCGCCTATTTTTTGGGTGAGTAAAGTTAAAAGTCAAATCTTGCCATAGCTCAGATTAGTACAGATGGTTCGCAAAATCATTTAAATAAAAAGCGACTCTTGCTACGAAACAATAAAGTGCAATTTAGGTCGCACAGCGCTAACCAACAGTTATATTCAACTAAAAGTTGCCTCTCTTTCTATCGCGTAACTCATAACTTCTGACTTTGTTACACCTACGGAATTCGACAAGTCCAGCCCGCCGCGTAAGTACCTACTTGTAGCTTCATTCCTAAAATACGGAGTGAACCATCAGAGCCATGTAGCTTTATTCCTAAAATACGGAGTGAACCATCTATTTATCGGTGGCCATATTAAAAAAATTGCTTACTAGCTTGCTGAGTAGCGTATTTCCCTTTCTTCGTTCATTTTGAGACACCGGTTGCGTGAAATCATCACGCTTTTGTAGCACGGTACATGCCGACCAAAACCTTGTTTACGTCAATAAAACGGTTGTTTTGTTTTTACAAAATAATGTACAGTTTACGGTTTGTCGACAGATTAATGACCAATAAATGGGCCAACTGGCGCTTTAGAGATTCTCATGACTTTGTGCAAAATTCAGTCATATTCATTTCTCAGTCAAATGAACTTACAACTACAACTTACTTAGCACAGGTTCGTAGAATGTCAATCCAACCATAATTAGACAAGGGTCACGATCAAGGTCGAATGAAGCATCCATCAATCTGTAAACAATGGTATGTTTGTTTACAGATTGATGGATGGGGGATGGGGGGTGTTACAAGGGGAGATGAAAATCTCTTTATTTTCAACCCAGCTAGGATGTCTAGTTTTTGAGATATTTGCTAAATACTGAAAAATGTAATTCAGTTAATGAACTTACAACAGTGATCATGTTAACACAACCTCTTCATGCAATATAAATTCAACAGTAATTCGACAAAGGTCACAGTCAAGGTCAATTAAGGTCATCCATCAATCTGTAGCCAAAAACCTGTGTTTATTTTACGCAAACTGCACTGTTTTGGTCGGCCTATACCGTGTTACAAAAGCGTGTTGAATTCACGCAACTGGTGTCTTGAATTGAACACAGAAAGGTAAATACGCTGCTTAGTGCTCCCTTTGAAAATTTCATAGTTCTCTTTGGTGGCGTTCTGTAGTTGCGGCCTACTCTTATTTAACAAAAGCTCGAGTTTATGTGTATGTGTGTGTTCTCTTTGCCTCAACGTAGAGCCTACTATATACACTGCATTTAGCAAATGTAAAGTCCTTTAAATGACGTACCTATGTAGTGAAACATGCTGTACATAATTATAAAGAATATTTTTGTATATGCGGAGAAGTGTATCCATATCATGTAATAATTATTTAATTCGGATACTCGATGTATTTTGAAATCTATGAATGTATGAACTGATATGAATGTAACTATATTCTAAATAAAATTACTTTTTCTGTCAAATTAATTGTTATTACTATAAATTTTAATGTACTCGAATATATGGTATCTATGACAGTCAAGCACTTTATGCCTGGTCTATGGCATGACAGTGACTGGACCCAGTGACTCGGAATTTCGGACCTGAGTCAGTGGGTTCATGTAGACGAGATCGGGCCCAGTAACTACCGCCTGACTTACTGCCGAGTCAGGCGGAAGTTACTAGGCCCGTAAATAGACCTGAAACTTAAAATGCCAATGCATTCCACAATTTTCCGTGACAAATCCTTTACTGTCCAGGCTGCTCGTTTGTGGAACGCATTACCAGTTCCAATAAAGCGCGCGCAATCGTTGCCTGTGTTTAAAAGACTCGTGAAAGAACATTACTTGTCGTTATAATTTTGTTCTTATCGTTAGCTGTAATAATATTCGTCATTTATTTTCGTTGCTTATATAGTTAGTATGTATGTATCTATGTATCTATTATATACCATATATCTGTGTATCTATTATAGTATATTGTACTTGTATACCTTTTATTTGCACCGAAGATAACCCCATTTTATGTCCAGAAAATCACTGTCCATTCCAAGGTTGCCTGGAAGAGATCGCAGTAAGCGATAAGGCCGCCCATTGTATATTTTATAGTGTATTACTTTTTCTTTATGTAATGTATAATCTGGTGTACAATAAAGTATATATAAATATAAATAAATAAATAGACGGGTAGGTAAGTCAACTGACTTGAGGGCGCGAAGTCGGCCCTGGACTGGGTTGAAACTATGTCTACACGAGCCAAGTTGCAAGTCAGCGCTGGACTGACTTACTGTACGGTCAAGTTACCTTTAAGGTTAATTTATACTTGCACCTTAATATTTTTTCGATTATGTATTGTCAACATTTTGAACTATTTTTTTTCAAAAATGTGACATGCGCCGCCTATTTTCAATCCTTGGCCGTACCTACAGCTTGGCAAAAAAGAGTCTGGAAAAGTGAGGGCGCCACTGTCGCTCTTTAGGACTTTGAATGGGAAATGAGTAAAATAATCTCAACAAATTGTTAAAAATGCTGCTTGTGGTTGACTTAAAACCTACTAGCACTTGTCGGCAAAGTAGTGCCATCATCATAGGTTGTATCGTTATAGCAGTGAGCCTAGCAGTGTGACCGTCGGACTGCCAAGTCATAGGTCTCAAGTTCGAACCCAAAGCACGAACCTCTGACTTTTTGGATTCATGTGCGTATTGTATAATTATCACTTGCTTCAAAAACGGTGAAGGTTAACATCGTGAGGAAACCGGCATGCCTGAGAGATATTTCTCGACGGCATGTGAAGCCAAGTTAGAGGCCCATGGGAGGCTTTAAAACTGACACCAAATTAGTCACTAACCACACGAAAAGAAGAAAAGAAGAAGATTATCATAGGTCAGCATTACATAATTATGTAAAATATTTCGTTCCAAATGTCACTACGTCAGACTCTTTTATGTCGACCTCTATCTAACTAATGTTACGTATCTCAATACATTCAAGCTTTTCGGAGTTAGAAATTATCATCTTCTTTCAGATTCATTTCGGGCGTAGAAAATAAAACAAAACAATATTTTTTATCATTTATTTTTTAATATACTTTTGGGTTTTGGCACAATTTTAAACAATGTGTCCTGGTTTACACTAGGTAATAAAACCTAAACTCTATCTACTTACACATTTGAAACATTTTCGAATGCTAAGTAAAACGGCATGCTAAAATGGATATCTCAACAAATCAATGTGAAAATAGTTCAAAAAAACTATTAAAAATAACAACGTTTGTTTTTAAGTACGTAAAATATCAGTTGTGAATCAACATTGTGATGTTTAGAATTAAAGTAGGTAGGTACTCTATATGGCAAGTTGCGTGGATACTACCAAACAAATTGTTTTGTTACATCTGTTTCAATAAATAAAAATAAAACTCGGTCGAGATCCTAACTCATACAATGGAGACACCAAAATTAAGTATCGTTCATTAAATAACCACAATTACTAACGTTTACATCAAAATATACGCGTATTTACATGAGTTCAACATAAAAAATAAATAATTTAACGGCACTGTTCTAAACCCTTACACATTTACTTTGAATACACACTACTTATACACATTAAGTTTCACATACACAGTAAGTTTTATTTACTCATACTATCGCTACTTCACGTCAATTACTGGCATACAGCTTTTATTAAAGAAAAAAGAGGAAAAAAACAAAAACAAGTTCTATATAATTAGAAAAATAAATAACAAAATTCGAAAATGGCAATTAACGTCATTGAACAATTTTTTTAAGTTTTTCTCGAAATAGGTATCTATACAAGTTTGTTTACTAAGAGCTATATAAAAATGTAGATAATATTATGCGTTACTATAGCTTAGGTACTATTATCTACTTATATAAATTGCACGATTCGATAAAGCGAATATTTGTTTATATTATTAATAGTTTATAGGGCGTTACATCACTTGATTTGAGAAAGTACTTATTAACATTTAAGATTTGACTAATAAAATGTCCCATAAGTTCTATACAAAAATATTTTTTTAATAAGGGTGTACAATGATAATTTCTTTAAGAGTACCCTCAATGTTAAAAAATAAATTATATTTTCCGCCAAGAAAAATTCAAAAAGCTGCATATACATTACAATAATCATGTTCGTAAGTAGACCAATTTACTACATTTAATATTATATTATTTCATATCCAATTAAGTACTTGAAAGATTAGTTTAGTAAGGTGATGTAAGCCCTAAATTATCCCACATTATGTCGGTGGGGTTCAACAAATCAATAAAAAGGAAAAGTCTTTATGTATTAACAAATTGACAATTTTACAATTGACCAATTATTTTTATTATAAAAAATACTGTCAGGAACAAAAGATTTGATCTGTATCGGCACCAAAATGTTGACAGTATAAAAACAATATTCCCTTCATAACATTTAAAACTGGTGTATAATTTTCCTTAGTTTCGTTAAGATTTATATAAATACAATTTTTATGTCATTGGCTATGTTGATTATTTTTTTAACATTAGTATGTTCGTGTTAAAATTGCTTATTATAAAAGGGTCTATTACCAATCTCAACTAGTTACGTCTATGAGTATTTAATCATAACCATTATGCATAAAGATCTCACTGAATTTAAATAAAAACAGTTCCCGTGTTCAAAACACTTAAATTTTCAAGCAATCCGCTTCAAATTTTTGGTTTGATACATTTAAATTGCTTAATTGTCTAAAGCAGCTACAATACAAATAGAACCTCGCACTAAGTTTATACATGGCCACGCGATAGTCAAGATTCAAAGTACTCATTACGACTAACACTAAGAACTAAATCTCTGAATCTTATACTTAGACCATTAGCCGAACATTCAAATAAAACTTAATGTAATCTATCTACAAAGGGAATTTTACTTACTTATTTACAAAGAATCCACTTGAACCCGGTTATATCAGGCTAGAATCTACTTTATTATATTGATTCAAAATGATTTACTTATGTACGTAGATACGTAGATATTTACATTTTCTTTTTCTAATTATCTATATTGTGTTGGTTTAATACAACATTTGGCACAATTTCTTTTATAAAAGGGATTATCTATTTGTGCCAAAAATCTACAATTCTAGTCGAAACATTGTTAGAGTATAGGTCGAACCTAAAAAGGGCGCTATTTACATAACAGGAGAACTATACACCCGCATAATACTTATGAATTAAAGAGTAATTTAAGACATTTTTACTAATTATATTTTCGAACTGGTACAGTATAGAAAACGTATGGCTCTTTAAAAAGTCTTACACATTTGAACCGTATAAATAAGGTACTGTATAACTGCACTAAGATTTCTTGAATTAGGGTTTTCATTACCTTTCTCTGACCAAATTTTTCACTGGGAAAATCACTGCGTAAGCACACATCAAATATACGGGCGAAAGTGTCCAAAGTTAGAAGTTTCTTAATTCACTAATGGAATAATCTCATTATTAATAATCAGTATTTTGTAAACGAGAGATCCAATTTGAGACACTGGCAAAAACTCACAAAAGAATATAGCTACCGTCTATACGTGCGCCTTCCTCTTTGTACAGTCAAGACACGAGGGGCGGGGTTGAAGGCAACACTAGAGATTCCTGCTCCAAGTCTTTATGAATGTAATCCAGAGTGTTCTAGTGTTCTAGAACTGTCCGCGTTATTACCAGGGGTGGTGAGAGGGGGGCAAGGAGAGGGGCGCGGCGTGCGGGTAGGGCCAGCCGCGCGCCGTACCTCAATCGTCCTCACGTGGTGACAGCGGCGGGGAGAACCCAGGATTCATGTAGTTGCCTCCGTTGGGGGGCGGCGAGGAGTTGGAAGGTCCGGGGGAGGAGAGCGCGGGCGGTAGGAAGCCCAGCTCGCTGCCGCCGTCGCGACACCACAGCTGCCGCATCTCCTGTCGGCGCGTACGCATCAGGTTTTTGTACTCGGATATCCGCATCTTCTTGCCGTCAACTATGCATGTCCTTTTTGGTCTTGGTCGGTACCTGGAAGTGAAACGGAAAATATGTTGGTTTTATTCTGGATACTTATAAAATAAATAATACTCTCTATTACAGAAATATAAAAGCATAAACCCTAGCTGGAGAAGAGTGTTCTTCCATTTTGGTCTCTAAAAATGTTAGGAGGTAAATTGTTGTAATCGACGCCGATTGCAGCTGCAGTCCAGGCATAGTAGGCTGGTACCTAACGATATTAGTAGATAGGTAGGTGCTGTCAGTAGATGTAGGGAACAATAGAGGCACAGGAATATAATGCAAAAAGTTAAGTAATTCACCTATAATCAGGGTGCTTCTCCATATGCTGTTTGGACAGTCTCGACTGCTCCTCATAGTAGGGTTGCTTCTCAGCATTGGACATCGCCTTCCACCTGGCTCCGAGGATCTTGGATATGTTAGAGTTGTGCATGTCTGGACACGCTTTCAGGATCTTCCTGCGCTCATCCTTGGCCCAAACCATGAAAGCGTTCATTGGTCGTTTGATGTGCGGCTTGCCGGTCTCGTCGCGACGTGGTTGGCGGACCAGCTTCGCTTTCTCTGCATCCTCGGATGGTGATTGGCTCCATGATGATGCTGGAATGTTAAGATTGGTTGTTAGTAGATGCTCTTTACTTTTGCAGAAGTTACAACGAGGGCGAGGGATGGGTGTGATTAAATTTTGATTCAGCATTAACAGTTTATGGGGCAGACTCAACAATTCTAACTGTTTTTCTTGATAATAGTACCTAGGTATAATCTGCAGATTCAAGATCGCAATAGGTGTTTGTTAGTGCCTAAGCCAACAGGACAAAGCTGTTCAGCATTTTCTTAATGTAGATAGGTACCCAATCTATACTTGGTAACCTGAACAGCCGATCGATTCTGTAAAAATATCACCGTGAAACTTAGGTGAAGTGAGCGTGAAGTGAGCTGTCAATAGTGTTAATCCCTAGCATCCTGCCGGTCGATTTGTGACAGTGACAGTTCACTTCACGCTCACTTTACCTAAGTTTCACGTTGATCTTTTAACAGGATCGACCGACTGGTTGTCTATTCTTTGACAGCTCTAAAAACAACTCAATTTACGACCCAAGCGATATCAATGCATCTAATCTGTCACTGAAATATAATCTGCTTGAGTGATACCCTACCCTACATGCTATATAATAGAGTGAGGAAATTCCGACGCCTAATAAAATTATGGAAATATAACAGAAATATAAATAATATATGAAAACGGTCTGTCGCACAGTTGCTGAGAACACAATCGGAAGCCGCGCTTAGCTCAGCTATAAATTATCGCGAGCGATGGATGTCGGCCGTAAAACAATCGTTAAACTGGGATTGTGTGACTATTTCAAACGTTTCCATTTATATCGAGATAGTTAAAATTCTATTTGGCATTTTATTTTTATATTGGTTGTTGTATCTAAAGAATACAATGTTTCATATGGTAGATACTTTTTGTGCAGTAGGTAGGCCCGTACCTATTGTATTATTTAAGTTGTACGCTAAAGCGTAAATCGACGCTTGTGAAATGGTCTACGGTCGTTCAGGTTAGGTTCAAAGCTCCATATTTATATAGTCTATGCTAGTAGCATGGCTTTTACCAGGCTGCGCCACAACACCATGTCCTCCGCCTTCCGCATCCAGTCTGTTCCTGACACCTTTTTAAGGTTGTCGGTCCATCTATCTGGGGGGTGTCCCACACTACGCTTGCCGATACTGGTCTACTTACCTACCTACTAGCTATTGTACTATCGCGGTTGACCCAAAAATATGTCGCTAAGTACATCATCATTATCATAATTTCAGCCGAAAGACGTCCACTGCTGGACATAGGCCTACCCCAAGCATCGCATTTCGACTGGTTCTGTGCTTGCCGCATCCAGCGGATTCCTGCGGCCTTCACAAGGTCATCGAGCCATCTTGTGGGAGGCCTTCGAACGCTACGTCATCTGGTATGCGAACCTTTCCACCCCATAGGTCATCTGCTCGGCGTATAATGTCCCCTGCCCATTGCCACTTAAGTTTGGCAATTCTTCGGGCTATATCGACCTGGGTTCTCCTGCGGATCTCTTCATTTCTGATTCGATCACGTAGGTAAACTCCAAGCATAGCAGCTCCATTGCCCTTTGAGTGACTTTTAGTCTTCTGTTAAGTGAGCGACGGCGCTAAGTACGCTTGTATTAAAATTTTCGTGAAATACTTCGGTATTTCAATTGTTTGGAGTTCCTAACTAAGTCTATTATACTAGGTATATCTTAATAGAATCGGACGCCTACGAACTCGTCGTAAACTAAACTCATGAAGAAGCAGTCTTTAAAATGACGTCCATTGCCTTGTTTGTCATTAACAAGAGACGGGGATTATAATTAATAGGTAGGTAGCCATCTATAGCAGAGTCGTGTGTTTGTATTTCTGATGAATTCATTAGAATAGATTATTGAAGACAAGATATACATAGGTTACGTTAAACCAGTATCCATTTACCCTTAAAGTGACAGCTTTCTAGTTGAATAAATTATAAAATTGATTGGATATTCATGGCTTACAAGTACACGACTGACCTAATTTCTTGTGTAAATTCCTGCTGCTTTCGTGATGATAACTTGTTGTTGACTTCACCACAGACTCTGTAATAGGTCTTAATTGAATTTTCGCTATTCCTATTGCTATCAACAAGTCTGGTAACATAATTAGCGTTAGCAATTGTAGTGTTTTGTTTATTTAAATTAGTAACAGGTAGCTTTCCAGTATTCATTCTGTTGATCGTCTTCCACGACATCCAGGCTTGGTATTTACGAGTAAAAATGACGAGTTGATCAGTGTAGGTAAGTACTTATTGAAAAGTGTTTAGCACGTAGGTAGTTAGTACGTATACTTACCTAGAGAAGATACTTACTTAGAGTGGCTAATGATTGACCAAGCATTCTAGTGTAGCGTAAGCTGAATATGTTAGGATTTTTCTTAAGAATTTTGGAATGTAGATTTAAGAAGTCGTATTTCTTATTTTGTCGTTCGAGTTTTCACGGTTCTTGTGTTAAACGATAATTCATTGGTGTTTAATTTTGTTGATGGAAATGCTTTATTTAGAGATTGGTAGGCCAGTAGGTATAGACTTTAAAGGTAGTGCAGGAGCTCAGATTGTTTGTTAAATAGGTTTTCATATTATTTCAATTGTATTTCCAGCTCGAAAAGGCGAGAAGAATCGATACGTTTATTTACTTAATTGATTGAATTAAGTAGGTACCTACTACCTACAGTGTTTAACTGTCAAAGAAGGTACAGTTACGCACAGTTTTGTTAATGCTAGCAGATGAGTGCACTTCGCTACGATTCTAAAACCATCAGACTTAATCAGACAGCAATATAGAGTGAATTACGTCACGAGTGTCGCGCACATTAAATTTCGCACTAATCAAATACCGAAACGATTATTGCGACCGCATCCCCCCCACCCCCCCACGTCCAGTTATGTGGGTCACACTGGAAAATGTCCGGCTAACATTTGAGCTGACGGATTCGCTACCAAGTGTCCACTCGATTAATAAGCCACCGCGGAAACATGCCGCACTCAAAGCGAGGGACATTCCTCGAATTAATTTGAAGCGCTGTTAGATAATTTATAACATCCTACCGCGCCTGATACGCGCGCGATACACTTCTAATAAGAACGCCGATGAGGACACTCTCGAGCACAAAACTCTTACGCCCATTTTTGTTATGTTTCGATTTGTTGGCCATTTCCTATTCTGTTAAGTACTTGGTACTTGTTGACAGGCCTAGACTGTCCTCTTGTACTTATTAACACCGTAATTTGAAATCATTGTAAAAGCCAATGATTTTTAAAAGAGTACCTAACCGTGGAATTTCTTGCCGGCTTTTCTCCATAGGAAACGACCAATTAGAACCGTGCAACTAGCTACTGACGTTTCATAAGTAATGTAGGTTTATGTGAAATAAAATATTTTGAACTTAGATTTTTTAATTTTTTGGTCATCACAATTTTAAATAGCGTGTCGTCTTATGACGTCAATCCCATTTTATTTTAGTCCCAGTTACGCGGCTGTCACGCTAACAACTAGTATTAATGACGTTCGCCTGGAATGACGGCAATAATTAGCCGTTCGTGACAGGTCAAGTACGGCACAGTCGGTGATTCAGATACAGTTACAGGCCATTTCATTTTATAGTGCAAGTCATTATGTGTTTTATCTAGGAATTTGCGTGACGATAATATGACTTAAAATATAATTTTACAGCTGTCATATTTATTGTAACATGAAAGTTGTGGAAATTATTTATATTCCTGTGTAAACATTAAGAAAAACCGGAAAATTTTAACTGCCCTCCATCAGCTTAGGATTAGCATTATAATGAACTAGGCCTTGGAGATCAAAATCTACAGAGAGCGTGCGTTATAAATTCTTTCATTTTAGCACACTATTAAGATTAATAGATAAACTCCAGCAGGTTGTTATTTGTCGTTGAATCGGCAAGCTTTACAAATTAATAAACGTTCATATTTTTTTTATTAATTTGTACAATGACTTTAGTGTGCGCGAGTGTCCACCGAGCCGGGACGTTGCAGTGAGCGGAAGTTTGTGTCTCCAGCGCCATCTATTTCACGTTTCACGCGATTCTCTTGTTTGAAAGGAAACGAAACGACACTTGCGATTTTGTAACCAATTCGGTTTGGGTTCGCGCCAACTATTTAAAGTAGATATTTGTTTTATTGTACACCATCTTACACAATTATTTATATGTATGAATTATTAAAGTTTATCTAATATTTGTAATTAATGTTCTGCAGTTCCTTGA
Source organism: Agrochola circellaris (assembly GCA_914767755.1). NCBI lineage: Eukaryota > Metazoa > Arthropoda > Insecta > Lepidoptera > Noctuidae > Agrochola > Agrochola circellaris. The sequence goes on from OU611843.1 coordinate 10,794,014, forward strand.
GTACATAGTAAACCAAACATTACCCATGAAATTAAAATCTATGGTTCCTTCTTATGGCAGGCATTCTATTGTTACTCAGTGAACACCTTGAAAAAATGCACTTTAAAAGATTCTCTTAACTCTTAAAATAATTGGAATGCCTTCGACCATTATCCTCGAGGTGGAATGTCATCAAATCGCCGGGGGACGCAATAAAAACGAAACTTTATAAACTTTGTAACATAAAACTTGGGCTCATAAGATTTACAGATGAGTTTCAAGATTACCGGCGATAATTAATATTTCTCAAGTAATTTACGTATCTCTCAATTTTGTCAGACTTGCATCCTACACGAGATATGTCGGATAGTGTCTGTGACGAGCTATATTTTACTTTACAAGTTAATATCATGTTATGCAATCCTATGACTTTCCGGGGTGATACTAATATGTCTAACACTTAGATAATCGATTTATAAATGATAATCATGATATCTTTACCTAATTAGGTCTCTATTTACAGCACTTAGGTACCTACGCAACAGTACTAATTATTAAAAGTTACTGTTTTTTACTATGTACGCTAAAATAACTACATAATGAAAACAATTGACAGAATAGAGGAAGTCTTCGGAGACAGGAAAACTATCCATCTGGCGATTTTAATGTCGTCAATTTAAACTATAAAACCTATATGTTTGCAGGTCGTTTTAGGTAAGCATTATAACAGCTACCATAGACATAAAAGGCCAAAGGCTTCAATAATCACCTAAACAGGTACAAACACACTTAGCAATAAATTCGAGTAGGGAAACGCGATGAATCGCATGGCCTACATTTCAGTCGATATTTACCAAAGTATAACTGTTTTACGGTGTAAGACATATTAATTATATTTAGCAATTAAATACGAAACATCAAAATGTTTGGCGGCGACACGGGACATTTCTTCATTTTAACATTTGCCGACTATTTATCTAAGACTATTCCTTGTTTATTTTGGTTTCTAAGATTTCGTATAAAGTACACGAACATTTTGATATTAAAATTGATTCGGATTTACTTGATATTATCGTGTAGTGTTTGATTGAGGAGCTCGTGGCTAAGTAATAACAGCCGCACGGGTTGATTCAACAGGTTAAGCTTTGCTTGCCGGGGTTGGTCCGTGGATGGGTTACCATCTTTACATACCGAGACTCCTCCGTGCCTCGGAAAGCACGTTAAGCCGTTGCTCCCGGCTGTCATTCGTGGATCTTTGACAGTCGTTAAGGGTCGTCAGAAGCAATATAGTTGGGAAAAGGCTAGGCAGATTGATCGTGTAGTGTTTGATTTGTGTTTAAGTTATTATCAGGTTGTGATTATAAAAAGACTAAATGATAAAAGTCCGCACGGGTCGATGCCGCGGTCGGTTTATCAAAAAATCGACTGAAACAGTCAATCGATCAGCAAACAAGACCTAAAACACCTTTTTTTTGTGTTGAAATTATCAAATAACTTCTCCCGCTCTGTCCGGAGCGGGAGGGCGTGTCAGACTCTTGCTGACTAAAACCCACCCGTGTTCCTTCAGTTGCCTGTACGTTGCCAGGGATTACGGTATCCCTTTCGGACTTTCCCGCGACCCCGGCAGGCATCGGTCCTAGCGGACCCCGTAACTTATGCAGAAATCTCTTTGAGGCGCGCGTGGAACACAACGCGCCGTCGACCCGGGCCTGGTCCTTATCGGACGGTGAGCTACCCCTTGCTCTCCGCCCGCAAGCCCGCGCCTACGGTGGCCGTAAATCGGCTCGGGATTTAACATTTATAACACCTTAGATTGATTGTTATTAAAATGATCCATAAGGTGTAGTTGACGACCAGCATCACACTAGTTGTCTGCAATTTATGCTGAACTGGGCTTATTTAGCGCAGCTGTGAGGCACACAGTACTATTTAAAGAACTTAATTTTTAATTCCGTTTTTTTTTAATGTGTTGTTTTCAATGTGAAATTTAAAGCGTTTGCATTCTCTTAAGGGATCATTGTACTCATCATTACGAACAACTATCACTATGGGGCCAAACCTGAAATCGCGAAAAAAAAATCAGCTGTTCCATACATTTATGTTTGCATAGCTCGTTATAGTGTAGGAACGGCAGTTTTTTTTTTCACATTGTATATTGAGCCTTAACCTGAGTCAAATAAATTTATTTTCATTCTTTCTTTGTCAGAACACACAAGATTTATTGTTATAGTAAATTGTAACGGGAACCACATTGTGATGTATTAATTAATTAATTAATTATTAATTGTTGCAATATTTTAGTTGCTCTCTTCATTTAAATAATTATCCTAATGCCTGGGTCTTTTAGAACTAGATATGTAAATGAAAAGCATATTATCATCTCTATGTTGATGTTTAAGATATTTGGACAGTTTTATTGAATGACTTATGGGGTCAGAGGTACAGAATTTGCGGAATTTATTCCAACTAGATAAAACCAGCTGTGAGTTTTTTAAATCACAGCTGGTTTTGTTCAAAAAGCTGCCATTTTGGCGGCGATCTAAGTTTTGACGGGCCAGTGGCGCTTACACATTTTCGTGTTAGAGAAAGAGTATTGCCAATTTCATGATAGAAACATGAAAATTAGCATAATTATCTATAGGTATATCATTAGAGTCGACCTGGTACGTAATTAATTTATTATCACCCTATGGTTAAATGTCACTTGACCATCACAAAACTAACTCTATTTGTCTATGTGACATTCAGATATTTTCAAGCTTAGTGCCGATTTCACCAATGATACTGAACGCGATCAGCACATCTAAACTGCGTTCAAGAGCTATCAGTGTCAATATTCCACTACAAGGGCGACACTGAAAGCTCCTTAACGCGTTTTAGATGTGCTGATCGCGTAGTGAAGTCTAAATGTTCAGGCAATTGTTGTCAAAAGTGATAGAGCTATTGTGAGATCGACTATACTGACTGACTTTGTTTTTAGCAGTTATTGTTCGGCTTGTATTGATACTTAAGGCACAGAAAAAATCTTTGTGGCAATCTGTCCTCTCTTGAAAGTCGTAACATTTTCTACACGTATCATCTACGCACGAAAGCTATTAGTACTCCAGTGACATAGTTCCACAGTTCACCCAGAATCCGTGTTTAGGTAACAAGTGAATCAGATAATAATGATGACGTCAGCAGCGCGTCATTGCGCACCGGTTCCAAAAATATTAGGACGGCTGTCTAATCTAATCATTTATTAGCCAGACAACGCATTGAGCAGCTTTTAATGGGATCTAAGGGTAATTAGAACCGCTTTCTGGAGACAGAATACCTAAGTATGTAGTCGGTTGAACTTTAAATGTCTGATAGGGCCGAAATGATTTTCAATAAATATCTCAGCAAAAAATGTTCGTGAGCTAAATTTAAGGCTGAGTTTCCACCAGACGTTAGCGATCAAGCGAAGCCTGAGCGATTAAAAATCCAACAATAGAATTGCTTCATATCCAAAATGAAGAAGCACTATTAGTGGACTTTGTCCTCAATCACCACTCCTTCAGTTCTGGTAGAAAACGTGCACACTAAAGACTGACGCACGTTTGAACGGGCCACATCACATCAATTTCATACATTTTGTATTGACTATCGCAACCAATAGGCATGCCGCACCGCACTTTTTGCGGCTGTGATGTATGCTTAGCTTTAATCGCCCATTTTGGGTCCACATAAACCTCAAATATCGCAATAAATAAGGCAATGATACTCACTGTTGCACGGAGCATTATATTCCTCTTCTTTCGGCATATTATACTGGCTCTCTTCCATAGGAGGGTAGGGCACGAAGCGGGGCATCATCATCTGCGGCGCAGGCGAAGGTGAGCGCTGCTTGCTCAGGTTGAGCGGAGTATCCGGGTCCTGGGGGGGCGGCGAGCGAGCGCTAGCAGTGAGCTGAGCGAGCTGAGCCGTCGCTGGCCACTGGTTTGTTTGCATTGCCTAGAAATCAATAATGGAAATATGTGATAAGTTTTAGTTTTAGAGTTAGAACATCTGGGTAAACTATTGGAACTAAATAGGATTACAATAGTGATTTGATAGACTATTTTCACTTTTTAGATTTTAGGTAGAGCTGGATCAAAAATAATATGATTATTTATCCCAAAAATAATTAATACTACGTAAATTACAGTCACACTTCCGATGTAAGTACAGTCAAAACAAACCAATATGGACGAAGTACCTCCTACGCTAGACCCATATATACGTGTACGACTGTGTGACCACAATTTTCTCACATAATCTTTATAACTAATTTAATAAATTAACAATGTTTCATACATAATAGTAAAATTTGTGTGTATGTTTTATGATTATATTATAACATAATATTCGTTGTGCGTTAATTCCTGGACATGTTGTAGATACTCCGTGCGATATATAAATAATTAACATAAATCTTAATAATTCAATAATCGTTATAGAATCATGTATAGCTTGTGACCAAAATAACGTAAGCTGCATTAAGGTTAAAGCGTCATACATATATTCTAAAGAAACAATAACCATCATCAATGATATAACGGTAAAAGCAACTTGCGTCAAACAAGTCGTAAATGACGTTAAAAGTAAAAAACTAGATGTTCTCAGCAACACAGGATTTGACGCATCTAATTATAATTTTACATAACAAACACCGGTTGTTGTAGGTAGGTAATTAGTTTGAGAACAACTTTCGATTTAATATACGTCTTCAGATAATATTTATAGTGGTACCTAATGTTGATTGCACCATTCAGGTCGTTGTTTTGATTGAGGCATCGAAATAAAATCGCTTAGCGAATAAAGACTCTTCAGGCATTTTGTGATGGCATTGGAATGTTAGGATCATGATAGGCTTCAATGCTCTGAAACGGGAGGGGAGTTTAAATATTGGCATTATGAATGTACATATACAATATTATTCTAAGTACTCTTTTTTTTTCTGTTTTTTTTTGTTTTGTATGAATATTGTGTGCCTTAACCTGAGTCAAATAAATTTATTTTCTTTCTTTCTTTCTTTTCTTTGTATATGCCTGAAAATGTTTGTTGAATTCATTTTCATTAGGCTCATGCCCGATTAATGCCGTGATGACCGAATGGTTAAGGCACCCGCCTCTCATGCGCAAGGTTGTGATTTTAAATCCGGCAAGTACCAATTTCACCTTTTCATTTCATATTATGCACTTTCTGAGTTTATCTTGGACATTACTGACATCGGTAAAGGACATTACCGTGAGGAAACCTGGACTCATAGTTAGTCTGAAATCACCTACCCGTCTTTGGCAAGCGTGGTGATCAATGCTCGTGCCGTCTCTGTATGAGAAGTTGCCTTTACCCTGCAGTGGGACAAAATAGGCTGGTATAATACACGCTGACAAAAAAAAATCGAAACATTTTTAAAGAAAACAGAACATCTACGGTCACAAGAGAGTACCTTTGGTAAGGAAGGTCCCGAAGAAAGAGACACAGATATATATACCTACAAGAGAGAACCAAGCTTTGGTAATGTAGCAAGAGCTACTGAAGATACGTACATACATACTTAATCATTGGTAACACTTAATTTTGTCTGCAGTTACATTTACCACATATTCACTCATTCGTCAAGCGATTGGTATGTTAACAAAGATGATCGAAGAATTTTCATTAGACAGCCCTAGCCAAAAGGTAAACACAATGTCAATTATTGCTGTTATTGAACACAGGAAATTAGCCAAAATAGAGCTATACATCGTGGTGGTCGCTTGCCAAATCAATTTGTTCCATACATTTTCATCCTCGTAGTGACTAGGTATTACATTTATAATTTGGTCGCGTTTTAAAAGTTGATGAGTCAGATATTTTGGCGTCTACAGATGCGGTTCTTTGGTGGTCTCGTGTGGCTTAATTGGTCATCTGTATCAAATCTTCCTCTGTTTTCTTTACTTTTAACATCTAGGATTGTAGTGTTGTAGTATCATTATTCTTATATTATTCTCTTAAAATGTCAATGGCACTGTCACATTCATCTCAAGTGTGTGAACAATGACTTTCCTGTTCAGCATCTAGCGTCTGCCATATTATCATTCCGGTTCCGCCGAAAGTTGTCCACTGCTGGGCTTCCTACAATTGCTTGTAGGAAGCCCAGCAGTAGACGACCACGGTCGTGTCTCTTGGAATCCAACGGATTTTCCCAGGCTGTCTGTCCATCGACACACATTCACCTTAGGACACCTAACTATACCTATAATCTGTTATACTTTTTACTAACGTTTTGTTGCTGCTGCGGGGGCCGCATCTGCTCCAACAAGGGCAGCAGTCCCAGCGGTGGGCCAGGGTACATGCCGTGCCCGCGCCGCACCATCTCCTGTCGACGCAGCTGCTCCTGTTGTAACCGCTGCAGTTCCAGCTCAGCTGTCACGTTGCCGATGTTCTATAACAAGAAATGAGATGCTGTTAGTTATGGATCACTTTTAGGTCGGGAACCAACATGGAAGTTTTTATTTCGATTTTTTTTATTTTGGATACTTACTCTTTCAATTTTTCGCACGTCAGCTTATGGTCGTGAAGAACAGCGAATCGTATGTAATAGTTGTTATTGAAACGAGTAAAAAGAACCGCAATTTCATTTGCGTCATGTAAAATTTTGACTGTCGTGTCATTAATAAAATAACTTTATATGCACTAACAAAAGGCACCGCGCGGCGGCGACTCCATACGCGCCACATTTTAAGCTTCGCAACTTTCTGCTATCAGTCTTAACGAGTCTCTCGACGCGATATTTGTTCCACACAATATATTGCACACTTAAGCACTTCCCAACACAAAGAATAAGCTAAAATGTGTGCACAAATCAACCGGCGGGACGGTCACTAAATCACGGCGACCATAAAGCGAATTCCCAAAAAAAAGTACACCAATTAATTGCCTGGGAGTCGTGACGAATAACACAATATACATTTTATCGGCTCTTCATTAAGACAGTATTGAATTGTTAATGGTTGTACAGAGTAAGACGTTATAAGGTGATGAAATCAAAACAACTCGACGATGTAAGTTTCCGGATGAACGACGGCGACGCGAATTATGAAAAGGATTTGCCATTTTAAAAGTTTCCTGCAAACGTAAAAATGCGCTCCTGACAGTAGGAATACATTTAAGTGAATCACTGTCGGCGGAGATAAAAAAGAAAAAGCGCTAATGGAAGACAAAAGCGAATGCATAAATAAACGTGACATAATCGTGTGAATAAAAAGAGCGGCAGAGTGTAATAGGCGTCCCTTCGGCGATACTGCGATACATCGAGCGCCACCGGTAATCGAGCAAGTTTTTCCATCGGCCTGACAAATTGCCGTCATAACCGAACGGATTAAACTTTTTATTAAAAACAACAAACTGAGCATAATGTATGGGCGTAATCGGCAAGGGACAGATGTTCCCGAATAACGTACGCGATTTATCTAATGTAAAAAGACTTTTATTTAATAGCTCTGCGGAGATGTCCTAGCAATTGGCGCTTATATTTTACAGCGAACCGTCGTTTTAGTATTTCGACCGTATTTTGATAGCATTATTAATGTTAGAGATGATATAAAAATGCGATTTTTGATAGAGGTGACCAGCTGTGGCGTCACAATTTATTGTTTCACGACACAGGTGGGTCGCCTCGTCATAAATATGATATGGAAGCAAAACAGCCAAGATGGAGTGGCGTCATTATACTGATTGAAACAATGGAACCGGTGCCAATGGAAATAGGTGGGTGTGATTTGGCGAGGAGCACCGCCCGATGTTCTGTCAATACTGATGACGATGGATATAAATGGAAGCGAAAACATAATTCTGTTATTGTGTCCTTGTCGCATATATGTTAAGAACGATTTCCTTTTCCTATATTTCTTTGCTAAACGAAATGGGGACAGTTAATCATATTAATATTATTTATGATATCTCTTTATTACTCCCCCTTCGAGCAAAGTATACAAGAAACCTTGACATAAAACCAGACAGATCTAAGGAAAAGTATCACTGTTGATGTTCAAATGATGTGTGTTTAATATGATACCAACATATTTGTAATTCATCAAAAAAATAAAGTTCTATCAGATGTCCACACATTTAATAATACACAAACTGCAAGATTTATTGAACACGCGGTTAAAGCTACAAATCCCCATAAAGCTATTGTCAATGAAACATACGCACAAAACCCTAATGATTTATACGAAACCGCGGATTAGCTTGAAAGCGTACATCAAAAACAATATAATTGAAGAATATATAGTGGACAAAGAGATCACAGATGAACACCGGACATACCATGACATAATTTATAATGTGGGCGCCGATATCAAAATAGTAATCCCACTTTTTAAATACGCGACTAACGATATTGACCCTTAGGTGGTTGGATTAAGAGTTGATGATGTTATATGAAAAGATTAGGTGAGCATACACGGAAAGCTGTATAATGAAACAGACGTCACATTGACGTAAGAGATGCAGATCTTTGGGTGAAATCATAATATTTACTGTCACAGGCCGACGTGTTCTCATTTCTAGATAGATTATTCGAGTAATAGATTTAGGTTTTCGGTAGTTTTCCTGGCGACTGAGATTTATCTATTAAAGCTGTTAAAGTAAGATACTATTTTTGTGTAAGCCTTATCAAGGAGGTCGAATCTCATGATTTATGAATGCGAGGCTGACGACATAGGAAGGTATAGGTAAACATAGTTAAAGTGATGTTCAACATTTTATTTGCTTCTAGGTAGGTAGCAAAGTTTTCTCAATTTGGGATGATCGATCACCGTATGAATTTAATCGTCAGCTTTATGTTAATATTTGATGACCTTTTATGGAAACGAGACAAAAATTAACGACCATTTCAATCATTCTTGAAAACACACTATAATAGTCTGTATGGTGACCCATCCTATTAGCAGCCTGTCTATCCACTTACAGAACCACAGCGAACTAATAATTTATTTATGCCGTGACCCTAAAGTGTTGATAATTTGAATAATGCAATATAAAAAGGGCTTGACATGATTTGAAGGGTGCCCGGGAATAAGGGCGTTACAGGCAGTGCAACACAATGACATATCAAAATGAATCGCTAATGCATGTCTAAGAACAAGAAATGTGTAGAGTTGCATCTAACATAATTATATGTTTTTTTGCATTGTCGATGGTAAAAAAATGGGAGAAAGTAATTTTGAAACGTTATTCGTGAGTGTCTCTTTTTTAAGGTACTTAACTGAAAAAAAAAGGAAACTTTTTTTAGTTTAGTCAATGTAAAAAAGCGTGTCTATTAAATTGTGCAATTAGTGCTTTCACTTGTGAAACTTTTTGCTGAACATGATGATAGCTAAAGACTTCTTAAAAAAATCTCGCAAAAAGATGCAACTACATCCAACACAGCTCCACCCATCTTCTGTGTTCTTGCTTAAAATATTTTTTAATATCGAAACAATTTCCCTAATGTGTGATAGTTACAAATTCACTTTCATCTTAAAATGAATATTCCAGTTAACCTTTGAATATTAGATCTGGGCATAAAACTATTTTGCACACTTGTTGCAGCCATATGGACTTCTTCTAATACCGTTGTGATCATTGAATCGACGATTTAGTAACAGACGACGTTAATTCAACACTTGATGACAAAGGTGCGAGAACTGTTTTAACACCTTCAATACAAAAGATAAATCCCGCAAGAAAACAGGCGTGCCCCCACATACTAATTAGCTCAGAGCTAAACCAGGCGCCTCTAATTTTATAGTAGCCATAACTTGGAAAGCACAGGTATCAAACAAAGACACGGCTTAAAAATATGACATTAACGAAGCACAAATAAGTAAAACATTATGACGTCCCCCAATTAAACTGCCAGGGGGCATACACGCAGTACACCCGGCGTTCCCCGCAGGAGTTCGCTTATCGCATGTTTTATCCCCGATGCGCATGAGTCGCAGTTTCGCGAATGCACTGATCTTATCTAATGTCCGCGGTGATTATGCATTTTGCATAATGGAATCGATGCGTGCTTTGTCTTGTTCGGACCCTGTTTTATATTTACAGCGTATAATATTTTATTATGTTTATTGTGATTAGTTTGCAGAACTTCGTTAACGAGAGGTTGTTGCCACTGCGGAAAAGGTTTTACGATAATGGCAGCTTATCATTATTGACATAAAATTAATTTTGTGTAAGATTTTTTTTACAATCGTTTACATTTATATTCTTTTGAAATCCCAACAAAACTACTTATAAAGGAAGTCAGAATCTCCCTAACTTTGATTGCAAAAATCAGAATAACCCTCCACAATAGGTACTCATTCTCAATCAACATGAAAGTCAAAATATGTATTAAGGGTTCGCCCACTTCTGGCGTTGAATTGTTATTAAATCACACAATACTTGACGGTTGTAGGCGCTAATAGAGGCAGCCCTATAGAGTGGTTCCGAAGAGTGGCAGCCCTGCGGTTTCTTCAAATTAGCGCAGTGATTGGTATCGGACGACGGTCGGGCACGTGGCGGCCGGAATTAGGTGCCTACCTATTGCGTTTTCATGTTGCTTTGCTAAAGGAAACTCTGTTAATTCGTTGTCCTGGTATTGTTTGTAGTTTTGATTCGAAGGAAGATGTGAACTATCATTGGGATGCTAACGTGTTTTATATTGGTGATGCTTTACAGTTGATGTTTGCTGACTAGATTGAGTTTAATATCGTTATTCCATAAATGTGTCTATCGCAATGGACAATGGGTAACTCTTGATCCGATCGAGCCTGTCCGTTCCTGCCTTTCTCCCAGCGACGCCCTAAGTCGACGTTCGTACCCCACATGGGGTACCCTTTAGCGTGTAAGTAGTCGCATAGTTTATATGTTTTATGCGTTAGCTGTTTATAATAAACGAACTACTGTCCACGACTTCGTCCACGAGCCTATAACCTCAAGAATTGGGCTATTCATTGCATAAAGAATTTTTCAAATCTGACGGGTAGTTTCTGAGATTATCCCCTACATACCAAATTACAAACAAACAAGTTTTACCTCATTATAATATTAGTATAGATTAAGGAATCGTGAAACGTGATCGAATCGGAAATGAAGAGATCCGTAGGAGAACCAAGGTAACCGAAATAGCCGAACAATTGCCAAACTTAAGTGGCAATGGGCAGATCACATTGCTCGTAGAACAGATGGCCGATTGGGCCGAAAGGTTCTGGAGTGGCGAACGGGTACCGGAAGACGAAGCGTCGGAAAGCCACAAGACCGATGACCTTGTGAAGGCCGCAGGAATCCGCTGGATGCGTGAAGCACAAGACCGGTCGAAGTGGCGGTGCTTGGGGGAGGCCTATGTTCAGCAGTGGACGTCTTTTGGCTGAAATGATGATGAATGATGATAGATTAAGGCATCCACAGAATAGCCTGGTTAAGCAGCCGACAACCTCCTAGCTTGACCTGCGAGATGCCATAAAAAAAAAAGCACAGGGTAACTGATTATCATAATACTAAGCAGATGAGAATTCTACAGCTGCCTGAAATTACCTAGCTTGCTTACTTTCAGCGGTTATAACAAAGAAAGCCATTATAATATCAACATAACAATTTCATTTGAAGTCACCTCTAACTCCCTAGTTTACAACAGCACCTTCCATTATTTAACAGCTTCCCTTCGACACGGGACATATCAAACAAGCATGGGTAGTAAATCAAGAAATTAAGCTATAACGGCCACATCACAAGTCGGCCGGCTCCTTTTGACTTGAACGTTTTTTTAATACAAGAACAATTTTTAGACATCCGGACGACAACGCACGGAAAGTAACGACTTTATAATTTGAAACATGTTTTTGTTATCGATTATGTTTGAGAAAGCGTTTTTGGGAGCTTTTTGTAAACGTACCTTTTATTTGAAAAGAAAAAAGTTGTTGTTCTGAGATGGAGAGAACTAAAGACTGCTATGCTATTTTTGTGATTATTTCTAAAATCTATAGAGAATTTGAAATGATACCTAAGACTTTGGATGTTTTTTGAAACACAATTTGAGAACACAATGTCCTCAAAAGACGTTCTACTTCATGATCATCATCAACTACTCCAGTCAATGCTGGACTCGTCACTTCACGTCTCGGCACGTCATTCAGTTCGATTCTCGATTCGAACGGTGAAGGAAAACATCGTGAGAAGACCGGCCATGTATAGAACCAAAAATTCGAAGACATGTGACATCTACCAACTCGCACTGGGCCACGTGGCGGATTTTATCCACCTGCCCACTCCCTCTCACAGAGAGGCCTGTGTCCCAGCAGTGGGAACATTATAAGCTGATTATACAGCTCGATTCTCGGAAGCACTTCTTCATTCTACTAATGATGTCATAAAAACAATTTAATATTTTCCCCACACAGTTACAACCCAAAAATAACATCAGAAAAAATACCCCCAAACAAACTTAACATACCCAAAAAATTACCACTTCAAGTAACATGATGTAAGTTCAAATACGTATAAACAAAAGCGGGTCGGGCGTCCAGCCAACCGATGACAGTCCCAGGAGACCTTCACAGACAAACATCTATAACACCCCCCTCTTTTACACCCCCTTTTGCCTCTCCCCCCTGTCTTGCCTCATGCCTCTTGCCTCTTGCTAGCCCCGGATGCTCGTCCCACTTGAGCTTTTCTTTTATTCCTTGCCTACTCTTGTGTTTATTTTTGTTTTCCAGTAGCCAGCGGAAATAAAGCCGTTAGGATGTTGTGGATTTGCCTACTTTGGTAGGGTTTTGTTTTATAAATTCTTTGCGTGGGATATAAAACTGACAAAAAACATCAAATTATTTAATTTCCCTCAATACGATACCACTTGATTTGTGAAAACCCGCATGACCTCATGAAAGTTCAGGAACTTAATTCTTATCGAATACTTTGACCTACCTTAACTACAAAATTCATCATCATATGACACTACGATGCAACCCGTGCCAAATTCGCCGTTTCCGGAACTGCAATTATGTGTGACTCTCTCTAAAACGTGGTTTATTAATAAATCAAAACGATTACATAATTTACATTCATTCCCCTTGTTTTCATCTGATTGATAAAGGTAAACGAAGAACTTAAAAGCGCAAAATATACGCGAATTACGCATGAAGCTCCACGTTATTCTTTCGTATTCCCAAGATGACCTTTTGTAGGCGATAGAGTTGTGGAGTGGCGTCATTATTCTGTTCTCATTCAATTCTATATTTTACCACATTTTATATTAAAAAGAAAACAAATGAGCATCGTGCATTGAGAACAAACCAGCCTCGTAGAATGTGCATTAATTAAGAGCTTTACTGTTTTCAATTACGCGTTTTTTGTTTCGACGATTCGTACTTATGTAATTGTATTGAAATATAAAGTATGCCTAGGTAATGGGTGAAGAACACTTAGAACTTTTTATGAAACTGAAGAGACAATTCACGTTATCGTGAAAAAAAGACAAGAAATTCGATTTTCATCCCAAAATTATTCAAGATTTTTGTACAATGATTTCATGTTGCCTATTTGAGTGACCAGAATACTGAAATACATAGAATTAATAGCAGCCAGGCAATTATTCACGATCATTACACCTATTAAAAATAATGTTTACGCCTCATCAAGAAATAAGAAGACGCTCAAACGATCCGACATTACACCACCAAACCACATGATAGTGCGAATTGAAAATCATTGTCTATACAATATTTAACGGCTTAACAACTAAAGCACACTACACCTACTCTAAAGCTTTGTGCCTTCAATGGCTGATGCCACAAAAGTGCGAACCCTTACCGCGGTCGAGAGAAAAGATTAATAAAGCTTAGAACACACTCAACACCTGTCCTTTGTCGCTAATGGACCGCCTCTAATCTCGAGGGAAATAGTGCGGTTCAGAAAAATAAGAAAATATAGTTTCTTTTTATGTTATTATGTGAGTACAATGTGTGGTTATATTGTTCTACAACTTCTGTTTCATTGTTCTTCACTAATTCACTAGGCTGCTCTGCTTCTATATTTTCCATTTCTAAGTGTATATGGATGTTGCAAGTAATCCCTATCTGGGTTTACAAGCTGTCAAAATGACAATTAGAACAGTTCTATGGCTAAACGACAGACGATAAGTTGTTCACTACCTACTTGCTAACCGACTTAGGTACATATTTTTCTAGAGTTCCAATCATATTACATCATGGAAAAATGTTGTTTATGCTACTAAAAGCATCTATCATAAATAAATCTAGTCAAACTTTAGTAGCCACAAACTCAAGGAGCTAACCCTCTCCAGACTTGCCAAACAAGAAGCGTCCAAAAATTAAAAGTTACATTCCGGTTCCAACCGGTTTGAGCTGGAAATAATTGGAGGAGACTCGAGCTAACCATCCGGATGGGGGTAACAAGCGAGTTATCCGGGTAAAAAGGCAAGACCGGGTAACAAGCCGGGCGAAATGCAGTAACGAGGATGCAACCGAGCTTCTCTCAAGAAGTATGGCTTTGTAGCGTCAAATATTGGCGGAGTGTTGGGTCAAATGTTGGTTGGCTTGTTGGCTGAAAGTTTGGGTAACGCTACGTCAGTAAACTTGCTGCGGAAATTCGAAAAATATTTCGAAAAGTGAACCTATTTAGTTTTCACTATGCTGGGCATGCTATAACCTATAATATTCTAAGGAGTGGAGAGGCGTGTCAGGATATAGTCAAGGAGCTTTACTCTTCAGTTGAATAGCATTGCAGTTGGGCACACATTTGGTTACGAAAACTATATTCCTGTCTACTGTGAAGTTTATAGCCGCAACACAGTTGCCAATTATGAACACGTTTATTACTTTATTTGTAAACAAAATCCTCATCAAAGCAGATAATTTGCGAAGCAATAGCAATCTACGTCTAAGGTACGAAAATAAATATAAAGACACATTCAAAGTCAAATAATTTATTTCTCTTAGGCTCTTTTGAACGCCAAAATTTACAAAAAAAATATAGAATTGATTCTAGTCACCCCTTCCAAAAGGTAGGGGTGACTAGAACCACCGTCATTCATTATTCTCGTGATCCCTATTTCTTAAATCAGCATGTTAGATATAGTATTGTAATTATTTATCATCAACTACTTGTAACTACTTCATAAAAATAACATAGTCGTCCGTCCTACATACAAAATTCTAAGAATTTGAGTACGTCAAAAAATACTTCATCTCTGTATACATACAATTAATCATGAACATTTCAGAAAAAAAATATTATTACCAACATAATTATAATACTAAGACTTGTTTGAAAGAACGAGCCGGAACTGTTTCTAAGAATTCATCTTTTTACGAAGTGTACATACGTTTTATGAAATTAAAGTTCCCTGTAATATCAAATACTGAGAGATTCTTCATTGAGGTTAGTCTAGTTTCAAGAAAATGCTGAAATGATTTAGGGTGGTTAGACAACTGAATTTTGGTTACACAATCTAATACTCAATCAATCTACCTAGCCGTTTCCCAACTATGTTGGGGTCGGCCTCCAGTCTAACAGGATGCAGCTGAACACCAGTATTTTACATGAAGCGACTGCCTATCTGACTTCCACAACTCAGTAACTGGGTAATACCCCTTGGTAAGACTGGTTGTCAGACTTTCGGGGTTCTGACGACCCGTAACAACTGCCAAAGATCTACGAATGACAGCTGTGACCAAAGGCTTAACGTGCTATCCGAGGCACGGAGGAATCTCAATATGTAAAGATTGTCACCCATCCACGGACCAACCCCGGCAAGCGTAGCTTAACCTTGGCTTAGTAATAACAGCCGCACGGGTCAATCGATCAAGTTAAGCTACGCTTGGCGCAGTTGGTCCGTGGATGGGTGACCATATTTACATACTGAGACCCCTCTGTGCCTCGGAGACCACGTTAAGCCGTTAATCCCGGCTGTCATTCGTGGATCTTTGACAGTCGTTACGGGTCGTCAGAAACCCGAAAGTCTGACCACCAGTCTTACCAACGGGTATCTTTATTACCCAGCAACTGGGTGGTGGTTCAGATAGGCAGTCGCTCCATGCAAAACTGGTATTCAGCTGCATCCGGTTCAAATTCAAATTTATAAGTCATTTATTCAAACTAGGCAGAGAATCAGCACTTTTCGAACGTCAAAATTACATAAGACAGTCCCCCAAAACGCCCACCCTTCAACACTTCCTAGTGCGTTAGCTGGGAAGAACAAGTGGCGCAACAAACTCCCCAGCAGGAGACTGGATTCCAGGTTAGACTGGAAGCCGACCTCAACATAGTTGTGAAAGGTTAGCCAGATAATGAATGACTTATAATAAGTTTTGTCTCGTATCAAAATGAGTAATGAGAAAACAGCTAATGCTTTGGTGGGTAAACATTGTAGTTAGTCAGCAAGGCTGTATGGTCTGACTGACTACCCAAAATGCGCCTGAAAACCACATCCCCTGACTCAAGTCATTTTCTGCGAGAGGAGATGAAGAGCGGTGGAGAGGTCGTTTTCGGTGTACAAATTAATTAATACTGGGTGACAAACGTCACTTTGCTCTCGAAAATTTGGAAAATTACTTATTTGTATAATGTCACAAAAGCTATGCATAATTTAATTTTAAGAATATTTTGCTGTTTTTATACGGTCTTAAATAAAATATATTATAAATATAAAAATGGTTTTTTGATTTTGCATTGTGGATATTTCGGTGTGAAGAGTTTTAGTGCTTATTTCCGTCTTTTTTGTGCATATTTTGGCATTTTGTTAGAGCATATAATCCGTAGTCTAGCAATAACTCTTGCCTAAGACTGATAGAATGGGCTGAATGTAGGTAGAAACTAAGTAACCAAACCATCTACATTATAAACAAAACAATACAAAAATGTAAATGCGTTTATTAAACGTCGGGCGTTTTATCCGCGCTCCGTTGACTGACATGAACACAATGATTCGTCAAACCCGTCAGTCTGACGGCCGTCATTCGGCGGCTGAGCGTGCGTCAGTCTTTTATTTATTGTTTATTAAAACGATTATAATGGCTTCGATGATTGCCACGCTGGCTCTTAGACTATCAATAGGTTACTTTGTAGTTTAAGATGAGATGAACAGTAGTTGCTAATTTGATGGATAAAAGATGGATAGATGCAAAAAAATCGGATACAATGAAAACTAATTTTGGAAAAATCGTATGGAACCCCATTTTTTTTTGCAAGGTAATAATCACTACATATTATAAAACAAAAACCCCGCGCCGCGTCTGTCTGTCTGATTTTCATACGATTCATGATCATGAGGAAGATTTAGGTGTATAATAAATTTTGTGTTTTGTGTATATTGGCTGGTTATTGAAGTTGCGGAAAAAATCATGCCAACTGGGAGCTTTACTGACGTGGAATTCACGATACCTAGTAGGTATTTCAATCATTAGTATTATGCTAGTATTTAGCTAGTATTATGTTAGGATTTGGATGAAATTTACCTAGTACATATACGTAGTTTATAACCTGGATTAGCACATAGGATACTTTTTATCCCGATACTACGTTTCTGCGGGATAATTTTCGACCTACACGCGGGCGAAGCCGCGGGCAAATAGGTAAGTTATTTTTTGAGAGTACCAAATAAAAAAATCCGTTCTTTCAAAAAATTTACTTTTCTTTAAGGACATCAATCAAGCTTTTCCTCTTGATCAAGAACGGCCTCAGTTCCTGTAAAACAAAAACAGGAAACGTAATGCAGTGCCAGTTCCGAGCCAAAAGTAAAACGCCTAATAATAAAATTATTATAATTCAATCTTCACTATCGATCGACACGTGCCTCTATTTATAAAGATATTAACCTTTTCCCGTCAACAATATGCGGTTAAATGTAAATATTTATTTTTATACAATCCCACCGTTGGTGCTGCGGCCGCGCAACTAAAAGTTTAAGAATAGTTCACGAATAAAATTTGGGAAACGTACACAGTAAGCCGCCACTTGCTTTTAGAATAAACATAGTGGTCTTTGTGATCTACTGACAGCCATTACAATAAATGTACCGAGCAACTAACACTTAATGAAATAACAAACAGCGATCGCTGTTCAGTGTTAACTAGCAGACGGATCTAAATACTTCTTTCTATCTAAACACTGGGCTTTTGTCTATCCAAC
Organism: Agrochola circellaris; assembly: GCA_914767755.1. Classification (NCBI taxonomy): domain Eukaryota; kingdom Metazoa; phylum Arthropoda; class Insecta; order Lepidoptera; family Noctuidae; genus Agrochola; species Agrochola circellaris. The sequence continues at coordinate 10,812,152 of OU611843.1, forward strand.
AGTGCGAGGGGCGATAAAACACAATGATGTATCTGTGGAATGATTTCATACCTGAAAGAGTGCGGAGTTTAATGAAACATTGTTGGAACTGAAGCAGATCGAACGTTTGTCAAAACAAACCGAAAAACACCTGTGTTTCAGCTGAATGAAAGAATAACACAGAATGTATGATCTGCTTATTTTCTCCAACCAGTTGTAAAATTCATTGACGAAAGAAACGGGTTGGAGCCGTATATTATTTTCTAGGCTACGAGAAGGCAGACTACTATTTTGTATAGTACGGTACATAAACTACGCCATGCCATCCATGAACACGATGGTTTTACTGTATAAGCTTTCAAGAGATGCGTTTGAGATCTTAGCGGCATACCATATCGGACAAAACGTGTCATAAAATATTTCATAATGCCATAATTTGTACTTAAGTGGCAAGTCCAATTATGCACAAATTGCTGAAGCCAATTGTAATCAAATAATGTTCAGTTAATAAAGGGATTCTTGTATTCTGAATTTTATTCCCATTACTTTAGTGCGTCAGAAACAATTGCCTTAAAACGTGAAAAAATAATCATTAACTGACCGTACCGATGATTCCGAATTTAAATCTCAATAAAGTTCCAGATTTGACGGCCATCTTAAGAATGCGCGATATCGCACAATATGGCCGGTGTCATTATAAGCCCCCTTTCTTCCGTCCGCAACGATTTTAATAACAACATCTCCGCTTTCTTTATTCGTTCTTTTGAAATCTCTTTTAAGCTGAAGTAAGTTTATTACTAGTCAGATCAGGAATTTCAATCTCACATCCTGAGTGAGACGTCTTTGATGTAACCGGTGTGAATTTATGGGGAGATAACAATCTTAATTGTTAGAGAGATAGGGTTGAGTTTAGTGTGGCTGAGAGATTTCATTGATGGTTCTTCTAAAACAGAATTTGCACTCATTAATACTATGAAACTCATTCATTGTGATAGTGTGTTCGCAGAAGAGGTGTTGACGTCGCTTTATATATTGAGATTACGTACGAACATGAATATTCTATATTAAACTAGTATTTCTTGTCACTTAGATCAAATAACAGTACATAATTTATTACGTGGAGAGTGTTGTGTGCTTTGAATAGATAGTTTAGTCATTGTGAATTGGGGATGTAGGTATCAGATTCACATTGTAAAGGCTCGTCCAACTGTGTTTGGCCATCGAGCCGGCTTTCATTTACGATTTTGGGGACAAATACACAGGTGTACAATCAGCGTAGGAGGCACACTGTTTGATTGATATCAAATCGATGTATAGGAATGGTTGTGTATCATCAAATTCGTTTTCTATACACGGGCTTTTGTCGTTCTTTGATATGTATCCTTCCATTTTTGATTCTCCTAACATTTAAAGCAGAATCTACAGTGTTTTCTAGTGATTTATAGTATCAAAATTCTCATGCAACATTAACAATATCATTCACAATATCCTACCAACCAGCGATGAGCCGATTAATTTGAATACTAACAAAAACCTAATTAAAATAGGAAATAGAATATAAAATATAATATATCATCTCGCTCGTATATAATATCAAAGAAATATAATGTCATTATCTCAAAACTTGGTAGATCAAAGAAAGAACGTCAATACGGAATGAGCGATCTTCATAATAACAGTCATAATGGGGGCTCTTGTAAAAAAGTCTAAATTAATTTCCCCGATCCGTTTCTTGGTACAAAAGGGGCTATCTCTTTGATAGACTTTCATGTACAGTCGCAGTCGTTGGCGGTATGCAAATGACACGGGGTTAGTTTTTTTTTTTCGTGTATTAAGAAGGAAGAATGTTGTTAGCTATGTTTTTGAGATTTCTTTGGGATTCATCATTTTTGTGTGTAGTTTTATTTGGAGGAAAAATAAAGGATGTGATTTTAATTTTTTAGGTTCACTTATCATTCTGAGGCCCCCTTGCACCACAAATCATTAGATGCATTTACTTAACGCTAAATGTATTTAAAATATCGTTCTATTTCTGTCAATCGTTTGAAGATGACAGAGACAGAATGATTTTATAGATACGTTTATCGGACTGTAAATGCATTTACTGTCCGGCCGTTGATAGTAGCGTTCCTGATACCTGTTAGTTCGACAATTTCTAGTAGTAATACAGATCAAATTCGCAAAACACATATTTGTTAATTCTCTCGATGGCCGGACTGTAGTAATTTGTGGGCCTTGCTGTATTACAAAGCTTATGTTATATCCGTTACTAATGTTTTCTCTATAGGCAATAGATATTATAAGTCCTAACGTAATCAAAATTTTCGCTGATTCACACACATAAATTCTTTACAGTATGAAGTAACTTTTGATGGCCCTGATTGTACATAATAATTTATGCAAGTGGTCAGCGATACCTGAATAGGGGTCTTTTAATCATAAAACGATTTTCCCCATACAAATAGATCCTTCATGAATAGCTCGGGGTCTCTTAAGAAAATGTTAAGTGCATTAAATTCTGTTTAGAATAAAAATCAATTATCTTTACGACGGGGTTTTTTCAAGCGGAACTCAAAAGGAATTATGATTGGAATCATTTTCTTTAAGATAATAGACTTAAGAATTTTCGTTTAATGAAAGAAATGGCATGTGTCAGTACTTACCTACTTACGATATTTTTTGCAACTTGCCTGTCTAGTGATTTACTGAATTTTTTCTTTAATGTCGTTAATATGATTATGGTAATAGAATCAGACAACTTGGCGTAGCTTTAAGCTTCGTGCAGACTAGAGCGAAGCGACAGCGCGACGCGACACCGGTTATTGTTATACCGTGAAGTTTTCTTAGAAATTGTATTGTTCGTGTCGCGTCGCGCCGTCGCGTCGCGCTGGTCTGTACAAGCCTTTATTTATAGCTTTACGACTACTTATTTCTTTTTTAGCTATAAGAATATCAGATAGTAAGTTTATTGCCGTTATAAGTAGATCTAAACATAAGTAGGTACCTTAATTTTATGTGCATATCATGGTATCGTGGTATTAAGCTTCGTGCAGACCAGCGCGACGCGACACCGGTTATTGTTATACCGTCTAGTTTTCTTAGAAATTGTATTGTCCGAGTCGCGTCGCGGCGTCGCGTCGCGCTGATCTGCACGAAGCTTTATTTATTGATTTGGTGTAAAAGTTCTGTTTAGCAAAAAAAATTGCTTTTCTGAGATGCAGCACGTCAGAAGTACTTTTCTATTTCAATCCTTACTACTTAATTGTTTGTTTGTTACGCTTTCACGCTAAAATGGCCAAACGGATTTGAATGAAATTGGGCACATGGATAGACCATAACCTGGAATACAACATAGGATACCTTTTATCCCGATATTCCCACAGGATCGACAATTATGTGGGTGAAACCGCAGGGCGCAGCTAGTAATTTATAAAGTAATCAACTTCTTAGGTATTGTATAAGTAAACAATTAATGTACCTACTGAATGGATATCATTAATAACAAAACACAAATATCGCGTAATTTGCTAAAGCTCTTACGAGTACACAATCAACAGAGTTCGAAATTCGAACGCCTTTGATTTCAGAACGATTATGTACCGAGCGCTAATAAAGTCACCATTTTATATTGATCCCTCCCCTCCCCCGTCTGTTTTCATTGCTTGGGCCACAGAGGGGTAAGCAAATGGAAATCCACGGCCTAACTTAAATAAGCATCTTATTCAATACAGAGAAATGTAAACAGACAATCAGTTATTTTAAAGATGGAATTTGAATTCGCGAATAAGGGGTGGGCGGGATGCGGGGGAGGGTGATACGTAATTTGACAAACGCTTTGAAACGACTTCGATAAGTAAGCTAAAGACTTCGTGTTTGAATTTCAAATGTTAATTTTACCTACGGCAAATTGTATGAATGACTTAATTTAGGAGTCTATATTGCAAATACCTGCCTAGATATAGGTATTATTGAGACATTATTGATTAAAGAACATGAAAATTAAGTTTAATTTGCATTAACCGGATGTCTTAATGATTTTCTGAATTTTTGTCAAAAATTGCACGTGAATTATTAAAGATCCACGTAATAAAATTATAACATCTCATCTATTAATGCGGTCTTATTAAAACTTGACCAAGATCTACTAAAAATAGAATGCATGACAGGGTCATTAACATAATACACCTGTGCCGCAAGTAAAAAAAAAAGAGAATCTATGGTTTTTATTTTATCTGTGACATTAATCTTCCCGCCAATTCCGACGAGGTGTTTTATAGGGTACGCTTTCCAGTCCCGCGGTTCTGTAAATGGAAAGAATTGGCAGCAAACAACACTCCCCGGTCTCTTTGAAACTGTCGAATGTAATCTGTTTTGTTAATTTTCAACGTCGTCTGTCGGTGTTTTTCATCTAAGCCCCGGGAAAAGGAAAGGTTAGGTTCTATTTGCTTTACCCCGGGAATGATTATTGAGCGTTTGTCTCAGCGCCAAAAATAAATGGAATACATTTGTATTTTTTTGGTGTAGTGTGTATGTAAAAGAACTTGTTTTGGAACTAATTGGCTTTTATTTTTTTATCGAATAAAATTTTGATTCGTTGTTTTTTATAACGGGTTTATTTTTGTGACTGCTTACGTTTTTACTCACATATAGTGTAGATATGATTTAGAACTTCCCGACTTATGACGGAATCAAACTAGTAAAATCCTGACGTCAGATACCTACCGATGTGTGCTTTTATAATTCCTAACTTGACGATATTATCGTGGACTTCTATAATTTATGGAAATACGTGCACGTTATAACGTTATCGTGGACGGAAAAGCGTCTTCATATATTCCATACTTTTTACTTCCTTGTGTTACGATAATACCTATCGCTACGTTGGAAATTAAGGAGCGCACATTGTAACCATTTTAAGAGCGTTTACTCTGAAAGTGGGAAACGTCGCAAATAGATGTCAAATATTTCGCCGTTTTGATTAATTTGACAATATTACTGTATGGAAATAAGAAATGTGGCTAACTAGCGAACTAGAATATTGATTATGAAATGCAATCATTAATATCGTAACACCGAATATTTAGTTTTAGATGTTAAAAAGTATTTGGAAACTTTCCAAATGCCTTTATTACACCTAAAACGGGTACAACGTCAAATTCAATGTTATGATTGCAATTCATTATTAATAATCTAGTTCGCTAGTTAGCCACATTTCTTATTTCCATACAATAATACTTATTGCCAAATTAATCAAAACAGCTATCTAATTACGCAACACATTTTCGTTGACAATTCCGACTAATCTGTTTCAATTTGACAGGTCAACAACATTCATTGTGTTATTTACTTTGTTGAGCAGATTTTTTTTTCGAACGTACGAAGCAGTGGATTAGCAATCTGTTTCAAAACTATTCAGATTCTGATTGATCGTGTATTACGTAATTAGGGTACAGGTGAACTTTTGACAGCTAGTTGCGACGTTGCAAACTTTTAGGATAAACGCTCTTAACCAAAGAACGAACTCACACATATCCACCTAATTAAAATATCACGACCTATACAAGCGTAAGACGGAATATTAAACCATTATGTATCAGGGGACTCCTTATTTGAATAAGCACAAATTGTCAAAGAGATTTTATCTGCTTAAACAAAGATGCTGCTTCTGTTAGCTTTTGGCTCTGTTTAGGGGTGCCTATTTAATGGGATCGGGTAATACGCTTGATGATGCCTACGATTTCGTTAACCCCCTTGTTAATAGGGGTTGTTTTGTTTCGTCGACCCGTTTCGGAAAGATAAGGACGGAAGATACGATTATGAAAATGCGGTCGTATGATATTGTAAGCAGCTTATTTGTTGTTATTGTTAATAATAGAGATTTAAGTGTTTATTGCGTACGGATTTCTATGGCTGTTGGAATAATATGTGAGTTTTTGTGATTGGTTTTGAGTTTTGGTGTTATTGTATTTTCTTTCAGTTTTTCACCGAAACATCGCTAAGATTTAGGGAGCGCGTAGGTAGGTATAGGTAGAATGGGTGTGGAAAAGTTTCGTTCTACCTTTTGTCTTGCTCCTGGAAATCAATAAGTCGGTAGTTAGGTAAATCTGATATTTAAAGGGTCCAAACCCTTAAGATAAAATAACAACACGAAAAAAAAAAAACAATAAATAAATAAATTATAATTAATAAATAAATTTGTATATAAAACTTAAAGTAGTAGCCACGAACAAAAAGAAAAATTAGCGTTTGGCTAGCTCAAGAGTTTCAACAGTCAGTGAAAAAATCGGATTGAGGATAAACCTTGTAGATGAGTTTTAAAAAGAATTGAAAATCACAAAAAGCACTCCCGTTTACTTCTGTTATGCGTAAAATATTCGGAAAATTTTACGCAAAACAGAAGTAATGTTATGGAAAACAGAAAAAATATGTGGGTGCACTGGTGTCTTTATTTAAGTAGGTATAATATTAATTAGGTGACTTCTTATTTACACCAATGTTATAAAAAAAATAAAAATATGCAATATATGCGGTGCTAAAAATATGCAAACACGTTTTTAGTGATATTCAATTTTTTTTAACAATTTTCTACAATGATTATCCTCAATCCGATTTTTTCCCAGCCAGTAGTTTTTTTTTCGTGGCGACTTTTAGTTTTCTATAAACCCTTTTCCAATACCCATACCACACGATTTCCTGGTTAAGAACTTTAAATCTAAAAATAAATTCCCTGGAAAATACGTATACCCAGACCAATTTTCACGAATAGGTTTTACAGTACAGAAACGACAGAACCGACTTGTTGTTAGCGTACAGTACCTAGAAATGTTTTGATTTCATTTACTTACTCTCACCAAACAGAGCAAATAGAAACAGCTCCTTCGGGAAATTAAAACTAACAAATAACAGCTAGCATTACGAAAAACACTGACAGGTAATTTAAGACTACACGTGTTCAATCTAAAAACGCTTGCATCTAAAAATAAGCGAACTATCAACACTAATCACACTCAAAATACTCCGCGTTTGAACTGCAAACAAAAATAGTTTCCCCCTTAAAAACATCTCGAAATCACGGACAATCATCAATTCCAATTACGAACCTCCCCAACGTGAGAAAAATCCGACAAAACACCCAATCACGTCGACCACAAAGGCCGCTTTACACCCCTCCTTCTTTTTTTAAAATCATTCTGTCCTCACCGTCATCGTGACGAAAGATAGCAGTGACGTCATTAGCGCCTGCCGCGTCATCCCGACACGATTTGTCGGCGTTTATCGCGCGATTTTTTGCCGCGAACGCGTGTTATCGCCACACGCACAATATGCGTAAATTTTTCGCTAGCTAATGTGTTGGAAGTAACTTTTGCGAGATAAGCGATGAAAGCGAACGCTGAACGCGATTTTTTGTTCGGTAATTTTCTGTAGGAAAATGTTTATGATGCGTTAATTTGAAAAGTAAGAAATATGAATCAGGATTAATGAAATATGTAAGCGGAAAATAGCGTTGGCATTTTAATTGGGATTTGCATATTATCTTTAAAAAAAACTATAAAGTAGGTAATACCTATACTTACGTATCTTATTACAGCAGAAGGCTACACACTATAAAGCTCTTCAAAATAATGAATTAGCCATCCAACCAGGTTACATAATTACAACGCAATCCGGCTGAAATCAACAAAATGGTAAACAGCAAAAAAAATTCCTCAGAACCTTTTTTTCTCTCCCAAAATACTAACCCTTGCCAGCATAATGGGGAAATAAAAACATGACTTTAAAAACCATTATTTTCGCGGTACAAAGTTCGTTCGGATACGAGCACGAAGGGTAAACGCGGGCACTAAAAAGCACAAGAGCGCTTCAAATGGCACGCGTCACGGACCACAACAAACGAACGCGGCGGATAGAAACGACAATCGGTATAATTTTAATTAGAGAAAAATTGCCGCGGCGAAATGCGCAAGTACCTACCGTGTGTACAGTCAGATAGTGTAGTCTGTGCCTTATTTCGAGAAAAATAAATATTGACAGATAGATGACAGTCTTGAATAGATTTCGAATTATTGAAACTTTCGGAGCTGGCGTAGTAATAAATGGTTTTTCTTTAAGTGCTTTTTCTTTTATTTTTTCTAAAGTTTAGTGTTTTTCAGTCTGAACGAAACATAGGCTTACTACTGATTGATTGAAATAAGGTTCCCATTAATAAGACATAAGATAATTATTACCTCGGCTTTATAAAGCCTTCTAGACTCGAATGCAGAACGCTTTTGATCAGAAAAAATATATATAATTCACAATTATCATGCTGACGGTAAAAACTCATCGGAACAATACTCGAGGAACCCTTTCTGCAAACAATTAGCGCACAAGTGCACTCGGAACAACGGCAATAGAGCGTCCCTCTAGCGGCTAGAGTGGTGCAAAAGCTTCCGACTGGCTGCAAACCATCCTGCCTTTGCCTTTGCATCCTCGGTCGCCGCCCGTGGCTCAACAGCGCGTGCACATTGCCAGCCGCTTTTGTTTTTAATCTGTGGGAATGCATAGAATTTTTGACGTTTCAGAAAAAAAGTATCTTGTTTTGTTTCATTTATTAGTTGCCAACTTGAAAAAATTATATTTACTTGTTGTAATTATTGCATTACGTACTTAGGGGCCCACATTCTCACTCAAATTTTAAAGAACGGTTTATCGTTTCATTGTTTTTTTTTAAATCAACCTCTTAGGACATCTACCCGTCTCTTTTATCATCATTTCAGTCGAAAGACGTCCACTGCTGGACATAGGCCTCCCCCAATCACCGCCACTTCGACCGGTTCTGTGCTTCTCGCATCCAGCGGATTCCTGCGGCCTTCACCAGGTCATCGCTTCACCTTGTGTGGCCTTCCGACGCTACGTCTTCCGGTACGCGGAAGAAGTAGCGATTGTCATTTTTATGAGGGATCTTAAACGACTCTCTCGTTTAAGATCCCTCATCGTTTAACCATAGATCCAATTACAGGTTCTCACGGGTAAAAACAGAAAAAGTAATTAGTAGAAAAATCTTAGGATAGAAAAACAAAAAAATGGGAAGAACAAAAAAAAATTACTCTACGAGCCTGATGGGCTCCTAGTACCTATATCTGAAATAAAAAAAACATTGCAAGATCGGCATCGATATTAGAAATAGGTTTCAGAAGTGGGCGGCAATTGTAGGTATTGACAGGTCGTTACTTCATTGTCAGCTGCTATCGCCAACTGTTATCGACTCCCTCGCTATTTTCGCGACACGGGAAGATAAGAACCAGGCACTAGATAATACGCCTGCGTACTTTGTTTTTAGATCAATATCATTAACTGAGAAATGGTCTTAGTTATCTATCGATAAATAAGCAAGACTGTATCAGTTACACGAATGACTGATGAGTGAATGACGGAAAACGCAAAGCCCAAACCACGAAAAAAAGAAATTGAAAGGAGAATGCGTAAATCGGAATACTTAGGTGCTGATTCTTTTTTGGGTGATGCGTTCCGTAGGTGGTGTAGAGGGGCAGTGAAAATAATATATAGGAATTTCACCACTAAGCGTGCCAAACGTGGGGTTGATGTGACCAAAATCGCGGGTAACAGCTTATGTTTTTCCCTAATAAATCAAATTACTTGTTGTATAATAAGTACCTAGATAATAAATGGTAAGTACTTAGTTTATGAAACTTGAGAGGAATACTTACTTATACGACTAGAACTGCAGTATCCATTATCCACCATTGTACAAAAGTAATTTATTTGACAGCAATAAAGCATTTACTTAGTTGTGCTTCCGTTATAATGTCTTTCTCTTGATTGTTATCATACCTCCAGTCTAATACTCTATTCCCCATATATTTCCTTTAAGAGGAACAAATAGACATTTTCTCCGAGCAGCAAACACGATGTAAGCTAAGAATAAAGCAATAAAAACAACACAGATCAAATAACTCGACTTATCTAGATAACAAAACGAATCCTTAACTATTACTTGAACCGACTAACATTCCAACATCTCTGATAAGAATATGTTAATAACAAAACGTTTGTAAGTATTTTATGTTAACGACAATGATGTACTCTTAATTAACATCAAGTTTCTTCTGTCCAAAAACAAGTGGCGTGATTCTCAGAATTGTTATCTTACTAATGTTACATTAACTACTAAATGCTAGGTTATAATTCGTTAAATTATGAGAATGAACCACTGCTCAAAGAACCCGAGATTGAAAAATTAAAAAACCAGTTCTGATTGGTCAGTATTGTTCGTTTTTTTAAAGATGTTCTTACTTTGAATTTATAGAATGCGTTGGTCAAGATGGTATCGGGAATTATAATTTTTGGCTTTGTCTAATGAGGTTTTGTATAATTTGATATTCAAAATGTTAATGATTTTTTAACCATTTATATGAGCCTTCGTAACAAAAATACTTTTGAACATTATGAATCATAAATTATAATCCTAATAATTTGGTCATATTAGAACTAATATGGTGAAATTTAATTATCTTTTGACGACATAATTATACCGTCTGCTTTCAGTATTCAGTAGGAGGCCTAAATGGTGTCAATTGTTCCGTAAATCAATGTGTAACAAAACGTAGGCCAACTACAAACAATACTACCAGTCAATTACAAAATAACAATAAAGTGCTTATAGCCTACTTATGTAACAAAGCCATGAAATATACTAAGTAGTTGTGTATAATTAATTCCCACAATGCAAACCTTTAAAGCCTCTCTGAACGTCTGAATCCTCAGTACATTGTAATTATTGGATGAAAGTAACCTGCCTGTATGATAAATGAGGCAAAGACGACCCGTCATTGTTCCACCAATGAAAGAGCTTTTGTCTATGGGCCGAGACAAAACCCTCGCTCGTTGTCTATGCCCCGCTCGGCTCACTCCTTTGTCGACCGTCGCGGTGTATTGTCGTGCGATGCGTCGGCGGAATCATTAAATGTGTTTAAAAGAACAAAGAATAGCTTTGCAAATATTTGCGAAATTCTCACGGCATAAAATACTGTGCTTACATAATTAAAATGAGTCGCGGTATCTCCGTCACATTATTATCATGAGGTTTTACCAACTTTGCATAAACGTGGTTTTTATTGACGGAGAGAACGACGGGAAATACATATTTTACAGCAATTTTATACTAATGCAAAACATAAAATTTGTCCGATCAAGATTAGATGCGGAGTTATATTGGTGTGAATTTATTAAGTAAATGTTTAAAGGTTGCCCTCGATTGTGAAAAATATTTCTAAACTAAGAACGAACCTGTATTTGAAACGCGATTGATTTACTGACGACGTTCGATTACTTAAAAGTTAATAATTAATTCAACAATGCAAGATCAGTAACACACTAGAATACTAAAAAACATGAAAACAATACTTAAGAGCGGCGCTATTGTGTAGAGATGCGCAAGCGCAAGCACAAAACCTCATTGTGCGCCCATATGGGAATATATCGCTTGTTTTGTCATCCTCATTGTTGCTGACAGACAGACGGACAACTGAAAAGACGGCCTTTGAATAGTTATGTAAGCAGGAAGGCACTTTGTGAATACTCTTAGTTACGAGGTTAAATTATTCTATGCGCGTTTGTTTAATGTTTCCGTTGTTTCAGCTCTGGTTTTTACAACAGGATTTATTTCTTAACGAAAACTGATATTTTTTTCGATTATATTTATCAAAATTATTGCTTGGGAAGATTTGTATGAAAATTCGTTTCAGTAGGTAGAATAGCTTACTGTTATGTATAAAGGAGCTTAGCTTGAGCTTTTTGTAAATTATGCCTACGCTGCCCTGCTAAGCTGAAAGGCATTATCTCTGAGATACGGCCTTTCAGTTTTTTTTATATCATTCAATAGCTATATTAATTTCGCATCTAATGGTATAAGCCAAATTGCGCTATCTAACTTAAAACAAAAAAAAACACCTCCTTTTTTCCTTAAATTACAATTTACAAAAAGTCAATTTTCCCAAAACTTACTCCGATTGAGATAGCGCCTTTCGGCTCAGCAGGGCAGTACGGCAAACCGGTGATTAGTAAACTAATAGGCATCATACAATCATTTAAGTACTGAATTCTGTCCTATAACTAGACTGTTTCATAGGAACCAAATGTAGTAAATTGGTCGTAGAAACGATTTTTAGGGATTTTTTACTTTTTTATCTTCAGAAGTCAGTGTAGCCAAGATTTCTGGGAAAAGCAGTTTTTCCTTCATTCTTTCTAAGTACAATTCGAGACCGTGTTTATTCTACTAAAAGCTTTCAGATAAGTACTCGAGAAAACACTACCGTTTCGTCAATAGGTAGATGAATTGACGACGAAATTAATTACACAAACCACAATCTCCAGTTATGGCGTCTACCTTTCTAGTCCCGATCCCATCGTATTCATGCTAATAGTCCAATTTATCACAAAGCCGCTATCCACCGCTACTTTTAACACGGAAATCTTTTCCCTTCGCCTATTAACCGAGTAACAACTACTTAGAGACACCATCCATTTTGTTTTGGAAACAAGTTAGCTGCGATCATTAACGAGGCAAGAATCGTGAATAAATCATATTAATATTATGTTATTTGTGTCACCCCATTACGGATATTCTGAGGTTTTAGTCAGAAATCTGATTAATAGTGTTTTCTCTATGGCTGATGAGGGAGTTGTGACTGGTTATTATTTTTGGTTAAATGATAAAGCAGTGTGGATTGATAAAAGTTGTCATTTCCGTGTTGTTGTAGACGGTGATAACGGTATTATTTCTCAGGTGTAGCACAACAGTAGCAAGAATTCGCTTAGATTTTAGATGCAGCGTGTCGCTGATGAGGAACTACCATGTTCTGAATTTTTGCGTTTTGTCGAAAAAATGTGCTTGCAAATCTACTGATAAAGATACTAAGAGTACCTTAGTTGAAATGGCAGAAAAAAAAGAGCTACTTAGTTTTGACGATACAGATTCAAAATTACAAGACAGAATAAAAATATGAGTGACAATGGTGCTTTCGTGTTTATGGACTGTTTGAGGCGATTGCAGCATTATTTCAGTAGGATCAACTGTAGCAGGAATTCGGGAACTAGTACAGTGGGCTTCAGAGAAACCTCACTCCCTTGGGGGTGAGGTTTCTCTGGAGCCCACCATACAACCTACTATGCTTCGCTTGGATTTTGTTGCAAGACCCAGTCGACAGCGAACAACTTTTCTATTTTATTTAGATTGGTATTTTAAATGCAGTGCTTGCAATGCAAATATATTACAAACGGTACAGTTGAGGTGACATAAACAGGAAAAGCCAATGCACTGAATTTAAATGGGCCTATAGTGGACTCTCAGTGTCAAAAAAGTTTAATATTATACATACAGGTGAAAGTGACAATCAACACCTAAGTAATAAAGAGTTAATTTTGGTTGATGCTTTACCCTGTAGGCGCCACTGACAACATGCACCCAGCCATATCTCGTTACATCGTTTGTCAAGTGGGCTGAGAACACTGATGGTTTTGTCCAATCTGTCGAAGCGTGGGACTGGACATCACCATGGTGTGAACTAGCTATCACCATTATTTATATTTTTATTCGAATTTTTATTGAACACTCCAAACACACGACAAATTAAATCCGACCTTGTGACATCACGGATAAAGTTTAATTTGAAACAGTAATCGCGGGGGAGTATTATCGAAACTAATCTTTTACGACGGCTTTGTCGCACCAGTAGGTCCGGCTTTATTGCAAGATAAATTCCCAAATCTATTTCGGAAGGTACACTTTTGACATATATATGATAATGTGTTTGTTGAAACTGAAGCCGTGAAATTAAAAACCATTGCAATAAGACAATATTGTGTTGTATTAATTCACGATTTTTTTAAATACGTTCCGTTTTGAATATATTGAGAGCCGTTTTATTGCTCACAGTCAAATAAACACGTAGTCAAGTGTGTATTAAGATTCGTATATGTTCCGACTTGCTGGTTATCGGCGTATTATTTAAATAAAAGCTATAAATATTGACAAAAAACTATAAAAAAGAATGTGTTTAATAGTCATATTTATGTATGAGCTAGGTTTAAGTTTAGTTACCAATGGTTTTTACTTGTTCAAGAATATTTTTATACGCCCATAATTTACAGGCAAAAGTGACAATGATCTTCAAATGACCCTTACCGCATATGAAATATAAGATTTATAGACGATTATTTTGTTATCAACTAACTTTCATCAGAGGAATTATGTTGACATACGTCCCTATGGAAGAACTGTCAAGATTAAATGTCAATTTTACGCCCGCATTAAAAGTTTGTGGATGATTAAAAAGTTATACTTTCGTGGAATACGTTACAAAAGGTCAATTGGGCATTGTGGTTAGTTTTACTAATTATCAAATATAACCTTTTACGCAGTAGCAATATAGAGGTCATTACAACTTTAAAAACTTCTTTAACAAATAATACTGCACTTAAAAAAAAAATAACAATGTTGCAACGTCAAGTATCATGTCTTTTTATAATTCATGTTCATTATACATTACAAGATTACTTGGTACCCTTTTTTGTGTGTTACATACAAAAGAAGCAATGTATTCTAAAAGTTAGCTTAGGTCAACCACTACTGTACAAATTAACGTGGTGTTGCCATGCCTAATGGTCGTGAAGGTAATTAAAGGCACAGATTAAAAGTAAAACGTTGTGATCTCGAGTTTCTCGGTACGTTTGTGGGAAACTTTAATAGTTAATTACTTTAGAACAGCGGTGTTATATGACTTTATCAGATCTTAGTTAGTCAGTTGATGAGTTGGATTGTTTAGAAGAATTTTGTATGCTTCCTCTTGTTTGGGAATGTTTAGGGCCAATTTCTTTTTCGATAACGTGGGAAAACTATTCCTGCCGAAATATAAATCTAAGCCGATCTAATCTGTCAAAATATGAGAGCAGTGGTGGCCCAGTGGTATCAGCCGAGACTTACGAGTTGTAAATCATAGGTTGACGGGCGCTATACTTTGTGTAAATTACTTCATCACCACTGCCCTCAAAACGGTGAAGGAAAACATCGTGAGGAAACCGGCATGTCCTAGAACCAAAAATTCGAATACATGTATGATCTACCAACCCGCACTGGGCCCGCGTGGTGGATTACGGCCCACTTCCTCTCACAGAGAGAAGGCCTGTGTCCCAGCAGTGGGAACATTATAGGCTGATTATGCTATAACCATGAAAACTTACGTGAAGCGAGCTGTCAATGTTGTCAATTTAGATTGCCATCGTGGTGAAAGGATTAGCCAATCAGCGTGGAAACTCACTGATTGCCCAGGGCACGTAGGACGTATAGTGGCTCTGTAGATACGCTCGGGAAGGCTCCTTTCATGCACGCTTATTATCACCCATATACCCATGGGACACTTAATATTATGTCCTGCAGCTGCACGTTACAGGAACTAATGGGCGCTAGTGATGGCGCCCAACACGGGGCCGAATTCTGGGCCGAGTGCATTTAGATGCCATCGACACGCTAATAAAAAGAATGGTGTCAATAACATCAGGTGGAATGACAGCTTGACTTCACTTCAAGTTTTGACGGTAAGATTTTTAGATAATAAACCGGATGTTTCCGTATCACGGTGAAGAATAAAGACCCTGATAGTCAATAAAAATGTAGGTAAGGAACCTTGTTTACTGAAAACTTTTCTTACCGATACGCAGTCTGCGAGTTTTTGAACTTACCTGTGAATAAATGAAAACAATGATTAATAACATGAATGAAGATTATGATACTTATAACTAACTGCACCCCGCGGTCTCACCCGCATAAGTAACGATCCGGTGAGAATATCGGAATACCAGGCTTTTCCAGGTTATAGTCTACCCATGTGTCAAATCCGTTCAGCCGTTTTAGCGTGAAAGCGTAACAAACAAACTCACTTTCGCTTCTATGTATATTAATTAGGATTAGGATTAAATAGTGCGACTGTAGGATATATTTTAATCGTCCACCCTGTGGAAAGTGATTGCCCAGAAAGACAAAAGGGAGAAATATAAATTTCCACAACTTACACAAGCCCTTTACCAACTATTCTGCCCTGCTAAGCCGAAAGGCGCTATCTCAAGCGGAGTAAGTTTTGAGAAAATAAAATCTTCTTAGTGGTTTATTTTGAATATTTTAATTTAGATAGCGCTATTTGGCTGATACCATTAGATGCAAAATTGTTATAGCTATTGAATGGTTTAAAAAAATTAAAAGGCCGTATCTCAGAGATAGCGCCTTTCTGCTTAGCAGGGCATTATTGTGGCTTACATAAAGGTGGTGGTCATGTAGGTAGGGAATTGTTATTAAAAAAATATAAAATAAAAAAATCAGTAAAGGTCTGATCTCAAGATCCGACCTGATGAAATAGCGGCCCACTAATGAGCATAATATTCATAATATTGTGCGGCTCAAAAGAGTCTTGTTAGGTCCACACACGGGTGTCGACGACTCGAGACTCTATTAAATTCTAACGCCCTGGTGCACACTATGAGCAGAAGCGTTTAGCGAGGACCGGCCCTTCGCTGGTGAAGACCGGCTAGCCAATCGGAGCGCCAAACGCGGTCGATGCGTAAAGTCGATATGGTTAACTTAAAAAAAACTCAAACTAGGGCCTCTGTTAAACTTATTTTTTATTTGATTATATTGGATAAGGAGTTAGGTGCTTTTGTGCTCTCTGTGATTATTCAATCAGACTAAATATTTGTCTGAGTAGGTAACTACAATAATCTAAATTTAAACTCATAACTAAAGTAAATGAATGCCTAAGCTTCATTTGTTTAAGCTATGATAGAGCATATCTATTTGTCACAAGCTTGCTTAAGAGCACATTCACAGCCTGTTAAATTATGAAACTAAACAGGAAACTAAAATGAAAATCTTTTCAACAACAGTCGCGTGACACTCCCATTATTCCTCAGTTCACTCCGCTCTCCGCTCACACCTCACTCCACTCGTCTCAGTGTTCGCGCATTAACCCGCAAAGCCTCCACACATGCGCCCTGAATGCACAAAGACATAATAACATAAGGCGGCCCGCAATTAAAAAATTTAAGGCACTTTGTCGTTGCCCCAGCCTTTAACTCCCATTTCGCAAAAGGTGGGTAGTTTCATAAAGATTTTGTAGTTAGTGCAGTTACCATTACTTACGTACATTTTGTCTTTAAACATATGAAACGGTTTTAATGATGATGTCATTAATTTAATATTTTTATGAAATGGTTTAAAAGTTTGTTTGAATGTGATGGGTGGGGTTTATGCGTCAGTGATGACTGAAACCGGAAATATGTGGTAGATAGATTTTTACAAAGTGCATAATTCATTTTAATGCACTTTGTAAAAACCTATCTACCACATATTTAGTAGGGACAACCTAATTCATTTTAAGGTTGTTCCTACTTAGTCAATATTGCAAATGTATCATCAGTATTACCTATTGATGATTGATATTCGATTTGTGAGCAACGGAAAATTCGTGACGGGTTTTTCCATCAGGAATTTCTCAGTAGCAGCCCGGAGTCTGGATTTATGCCCGGTTGATGGCAATATGCTCGCCTCCTACTACATGGGACTTAAACATAACTGGCGAAATGTGGGTGTACTTAATAAGGTAAACCTCTGCCTAGCCCTTCAGCACAGGCGTGATGTTAAGTTGTTATTCCGCATTAAACTTTTAAAACTCACTCATTCAAGTATCACAAAGTTATTTTGGTAACAAACATTTCGGACGTCACCTTCAAATTACTAATAAAACGCACCAATTTTACGTGTAAAAACAAAAATAAATAGTATATTATGCAATTAGTGAATAAAAGACGGATTTAAAGCGAGGGCCATAGATGAATCACGAGCAAGTGAAGGATTCTAACGACTGAATCACGACCGTAGGGAGTGATTCATGACGATTGAATCACGAGCGTAGCGAGTGATTCAAGTTTTAGAATCCTGAGCGACGCGAGTAATTCATGGCCCTCGATATAAATCCGTTTTATTCAAGAGTTGCATACTATACTTTATACCATGACTACGAGAAAAAGAAAGATTTAAGCGAAAATAGACATTTATTGAAGAAAAAAGGAAGGTTGAATTAAGCTTCGTGCAGACTGGTGCGACGCGACAGCGCGACGCGATTCTAACAAAACAATTTCAAAGAAAACTTCACGGTATAACAATGACCGGTGTCGTCGCGCTGTCGCGTCGCGCTACTCTGCAAGGGGCTTTAATAAAAATGCACATTAAAATTGGAACAATTACTAAAATCAAAAGTAATTTTCTTATTATTACTAATAACAATCAACTTGTGAAACGATATTTATTTCCTGTGTATAGAGTATGTTTTCGCAAGGAGGTTGTATAGCATTGAGATGGAGGTCGCATATATAGATGTGTTCTAAATTCAAACACCAAAACAGTGATTAAAAGAGCTTTTTATTCACTGTTTTCAGTGAATAAAATAAGCTTTTTAGAGGGGGAATGGTATAAACTTAATTTATCGCCTATTTCCCTTATTAAAATGTGAGAATTTACATTTATTCGTGTGTTTAATTCCGTTACCGATGTTGATTAATGTCAATAATTTACTGGACGTTCGGGACACATTAATGTTGGCCCTTGGTTAATTTCCTTCAGTTTATCGTGGCCCTGCTGACAACTGAAATGGCGATGACAACCCGCTATACGACACGGTGAAGAAAGATTTGTGCGCGAACCTATTTAGGGTGACATCGAAATCTATGTTCACGGATTTCTATTTTTTTTACAACAAAAAGGTGTGACTGTGAATGATTCTGGACTCTGGTATTCGTGGATTTTGTATGACAAGCGTTCATCCGGATATTGTGCTGAATTAGTTTGTTATAATATTTTGAACAAATTTTAATAATAGAGTATTTCAACGCGTCTGTCTAGCTCTGCTCCTGTCACAACTGCTTTCGAACGATGTTTGGGCGTGTCACCAGTCACGATAAAAAATGGGTTAAACTAGAAGCACAATATAATGAGCCATAAAAATATTGTCGCATATTTTCGTCATTTTAAAGGATTTCACGTAGGTAGCTCAGGCATTCTCATAGGTAAATTATGTCTGGCAATAAAAGCCAACAGTAAATGACAGTCCAAACTATCTAGTTAGTAAAACTATCAGTATTGTCACATCATTAAAATCAACGCGATTGCACCTCCGAGCACATCGTAGATAAAATTTCACAGTTCTCCATAAAAGTCGTGTCAATCGAGACACTGCGTCAAATATTTAAATTTAAAAAAATAACACTTCAATTTCAAACATTATATCAAAGAATGAAACTAGCTCAGATAAACACAGATTAATAAACAACAACAGAAGTGTCAGTTCGCGGAATCGTTGATGAGAATAAAGCGATAGAGCATTTCGCAATGGATAGAGCGTTACTCGGAAATACGTTACGATCTCATAGCTACGGATGCGATGCCTCTCTCTTTATTATTCCAATAACAATCCGTAATGAGTGCTCTGGTCAAACGTAAATAGCAACTTCATACATTTGAATGATGCCAATGTAAACTCTGTTCTATGGACTACTCTGTACCGTTTAGGGTTATCGCTCCATTTTATTATTCGTGAAATCGTATCATCTTGAATCGCATGAATCAGAAACCAGACCGATTTAAAAATATTCACGACCATCTTTAAAAATCAGATCATTTTAATATTTGATTGGTATTCAAATGATAGGTTATGAATCTGGTCCGCGTTCATCATGTTCTTGAGATAGTTTCACAGCAGATCTGCTTATCATCAGCATAGTAAGTATTTCTGCTACACATCGACAGTTACCATACAAAGTCTTCCACAAACATTGTTTTGCTACATTAGTCTACAATTCAATTAAAACATCGACAGTCCCTGCTCAATAAATAATTAATTAATCGCATTTTGTAACCCAGAAAATTTGCTCCTTACAACTTAGACCACACAATATTAATTACAAAACGATTAACTTTTTAACATCTTAGAAGATTTTTTTCATCATAAAAACTATAGGCAGCCCTACTACCGCGGCCGGCGCACATCAAAGGCGCACCTCACACTGCCTAGTTTACATTGTAACCTCTGCAGGAATGTTTACACTGACATTAGACTACTGACCTCTTATGACACTCCGAGTGTGTCGAACTGTCGACACCGGAAATCGATTGTGTGACACTGACACTTGACATGCTCGCGTGAAATTACGCGCGTAGGGCGACCATGTGCGAAAAGTAAAGATAGTAAAATTGAGGACTATATTATTTTTTTGTAGGATTTTTTAATGATATTGTCATTCTTTGTTTATTTTGGGTTTAGGTATCTATATTTGTTTCTTATTATATTACTATTAATCAAACTCAAACTCAAAGCATTTATTTCAAATAAACCAATTACAGGCACTTTTGAATTGTCAAGGGGGTCGGTCAGTCAGAAAGATGAAGCTAGATAATTGAATTACTTCCTAAATTCACTCTAATCTCGATTGATTTGTCATAAAAGTTACATAGCTTGATAAGAACGTAAGTGCTTGTATTTCAGTACAGTGTTAATAATATTCTCCATGTTATTAAGCTTCGTGCAGACTAGCGCGACGCGGTAGCGCGACGCGACACCGGTTATTGGTATACCGTGAAGTTTTCTTAGAAATTGTATTGTTCGAGTCGCGTCGCGCTGGTCTGCACGAGCCTTTATTTATATTCTAAAGTACCTACACGACAAAAGAACAAGTACGTAATTCAACTTTCCAAGCATTGCATTAGAAAAATCTATTGTATAAAAACACGATAGTGCTTCGGAATTTTGTAATTAAAGTACACAGCAAACTAGAACAAATCCGAGCAAACAAGCGGATGTATCCCCTAAATACCGCTCTATATTAATGAACCTCCTTGTTTCTAGGTTAGAATGTGGTGGCGTGTGTAGACTAACAATATTCATAATAATAGGATCTCGCCTTTGATCTGTCACGTCGTCAAACGAAACGAAATTATGACACGTTATTTAATTTAGTTCAACCCTGACAATGCTGACGGTTCGATCTGTCACTGATATTCATTAGGAAAAAATGAACGCAGAATTTATGCCAGAGTCCATGATTTATTTGCGATCAATATATTATTTTCAGTGGGTTATATACAAAATTTATTTCGCTACTGTTGTGCCATTTGCGAGCCGAAGAGTGAGCAATTTTAGTTTTTTTCTCCTGTTACTAATTGTAGAACATAACTCTTGTTAAAAGAACGACTTGTCATAATTCAGTCTACGATTTTTTGTTACCATTTTTAATACTTCAAGAGATTTAAGTCCCGTTGATTTGATTCTAATAAAAAAATCTAATATCTCTAACGCTGAACGAAAAATCAGTTCATCACGAAACAAGCAATAAAGTCAAAAGAAACGAAAATTAAGAAATCCTAATGTAAAACCAGATTTCAATCAACATTACCGATGTAATCAAAGTGAAAAAAAAAACATTTAAAGACCAGCCAATAAAAACGTTTGTACAAAATAGTTACCGTACGATGTTAAGATTAAGATAACAGAAATCCAAGTAGGTAACTGAATACATTTCTTTAATGCCCTGTTCTTACTTTACACAAACTAAACGTTTAATGAACTTTGTCTCGCGCCTTGAAAATTTGTGGTTATATCGATGATGAAAAACTTACGTGTTGATTACTGAATGGTAAAAAGTTTTGCTAACCAGTTACACTTTTTTGTTTGGCTACCTGTTTAAGATTAATCAATTCTTTTTTTTTTCAGGTGGCGGCGACTGTTCTCGGAATAAGTGCATATTACACTTTTTTGTGACATAAATCATATATTTTTTAATCCGTCTTACACAACACATAAACAAATTGGTGTATTTTAACACCCTTCAAAATTCAACCGTCCTATTTGCTAACACAGAAATCTATTCCCACAACCTAACAACTTCTTTCTAAAATAAATATAGTTTAAAAAATCATAAATTTATCTTTAATGTCAGATTATTTAACCAGCAAAACTAACCGTAAAAATCACCTAAAAGTCAAAGACTGTCAGTGGAAGAGAAATTTATAAAACATAAAGAAAGGAATGCGCTAATATCAATCTAAGCAATTTACCTCGTGTGTTGACTCACAGGATAAGCCTAAGTATTTTTAAAACGCTATATTTTAAAGAAAAACTAATAGAAAACTGGATAATAATATTATGTTTAGTCACAATAGAGGAGAGAGCTCGTAAATCCGTCTAGCTGGGCTGAATTAAAATCTATTCGAGTGTGGAATGGTGGTGTAAATGACGCGCGGACAGACAAATGTCGTATTATTTTGACGCGAGCTATGACGTTGCATAAAAAAACGTAGGTAATTTGAGGTAAACACTTATTTATATAGGTACTCTGTTTTAATAAACTAGTGGTAAATCCGGTCCAGGAAAGGAACAGGCTGGCCTTTGCCCAGCAGTGGGACACAATATAGGCTAACTAAAAAAAAAAAAACAGTGAACTAGTTTTGAGTCATAATAGGTATTACGTAAATAATTTAATTAAATTTACGAATAAGCATATTTGTCAGGATTTGCCAGATATTTTATTTTGTAACCTATTGTGAACTTGTGAATACTTGTAATTTTTTTTTTATCGGTATATTTATAATACAATTTAATAGAACTGTTAACTTATTTACTATTATTATACCTGCTAATTTATATGTCGAGTTGTTCCAAAATATAGGCCAGGAAATGGTCGAATTTATTTACTTACTACTTTACAACTTTGTGACATATTTAGTGTCATCGTTGTACAAACGATTGAGACATGTATTATAATATACTTATTATTCAAGTATCTTTTCTTTTGCGCTGGCAATCTAAATTTCTTTCACCACTTGGCAATAATGGGTAATATCGCTGTGACCTTTACTTCGTGTCATATAAAAAATATCTTACACGTTTTTGCTTTCTCCAAGATTTTTAATCTTCAAGATTAAGTAACCATCGTTAATATATCCGTTCGGAATCTGAGATGTGCAATAAAAGAGATTTATTAACATTCCTTCAGTAAACAATGCGCGGTAGATTTTGGCCGCATTTTTACTCTCGTAAAAACTGTGAACGACGTCACGTTACTGCAAAATTATAATATTTTGGCCATAATTTTCTAAGCTTTATGTCAACGCATTTAGTGCTGACGATAGGTTTATACGACTTCGCAGGTCGACCACTCCGAAGATTGATACCCTAATTTATAGCACATTAAATTCTTACATTCAACACCACAAGTAAGTATGGGAAATTTATGTTTCCTTATCTTTTCTTCACATTACAAAAAACGCAATTTATTATGTCAGCTCACTGAAACAATAATTATGGTACATTTAAAAGATCTATTTCTGTGAGGATAAAGGATAATCCGAAACACGACGGATCGTTGCGCATTCCCATACGCACACCGACCACCAACAATGGAGGGCAATTAATAAAAACGGCTTTTTAAAAAAGGAACCGAGACGAAACGCGCGACTCCCGCGCACCTTACGTTAGCAGATTAGGGTTGGCAGAATAGACTATTGTTCTTCTCAAGATTTAGAATCTTCCAAAGACAACGTAATCGTCCAAATAAAAAAGAAATAGCGATGTACTATTTCACTATACTTACTTACGGGTACTTATTTCAAAATAGACCAAGATAGTCTACATAACAATAACATTATTTTAAATTATTGGTGATTCCTGTCAAAATACTAGTCAAGTTAAACATTTTTTACTGTGAAACATTGATTTTGTATATTATTTCAGAGTTTAGCAGCCCTATTAGTAACGCATCACGAAATATACGCTCATCCGCGCACTTCGCACGAGATCACGTTCCGCGCATTATTTTGATGAATTCCAATTTCGAACGCACCTACGCCATTTTGTTTTCTTTTCTTTACGGTCTTTTGTTGTAGGGAAATCGTTAAAAGGGCATTTATATTTAGTACAACAGAATGTAGAATTTAGAAAAATATTTTGTTTTATTTTTATAAACAGTTCTCATGTTACTACACATACTTAGGTACCTACTACGTTTACTTCACAATTTCTAAGCAAATTACCTTAAAAGCATTTAAATTCGCATTTGAAGACCATAACAGGCACTAATTCCAGTGTAAAACCATTTTACCACAATTAAAGTAATACCAGGATAAGTGGAAACAATAAAAGTAAAACAAAGCAATTAAAAATTCATCAAGTGTACAATTGAGAGAGATATAAACAACAGTTTATGACTACTATTAATCAAACAGTTAAAATCTGGCGTCACTTTTGTAGGTGGCTATTGTGCGGTGTTCCTTTCATGCACAGTGTGACAACCTGTAATAAATCGCGAGTGTTGCCATCAGTATAAATGTTACAAGAATTACAAGCCGGCCTTTTCAACTTTCAACCAATTATTAACAGCTTACCTGGTTTTTGTTTTTAAGTTTTTGGTCTGGGTGAATGTAACTTGGTGTGATCTTTTGTTTTTTGTTTAAGTACCTACCTTTATTGTGTTCATGTTAAAAGAAAAAAGTAAGATGATTAAGTATGACAGAAAAATACCTAAATCATTTTTTTATTATTACAAATTGAACGTATTCGCAGAATAATGAATGAAAACGGCGGCATTATTACTAATATTCTTTCTTTTGAAACGATTCTGAAAACTTTTTTCATTGTCAATACCTACTTATTTAAGAAAAAGCTTTTTCATAATAAATTTTCATAGAACGTCTACTAATTAGCACGATACAGCCAACTGTCACAAAAGAGAGAAAAAAATAATAAAAATATAAAGCTTCTGTTTCCTTTCAAAAACAAAATAGGTACTGAAGATTTTTTTTGTGTAGAAAGAGAAAAAAAAATAAGAAAGAAAAATGGAAAGTCCGATTCATCCGGGCGCTCGTTGCTCGGTGCTCTATTCAGAAACAACTTATTAAATAAATTAACCGCAAGTTGGTGGAAAAGGAAAACTAAGGCAGTGCACGTAGCCGCGAAGATGGAGCGGCAGCGATTATGTAAATATATCAATAGTACCTACCTATTTCGCTTTTCAGAAAATTTCAAGATAGGTATGGCCATTTTTATACTTAAGCAGTGAAAAGCAACTGGACTTTGTCCGGTTTTAAGTCGTTTGTTTCACAAAATAAAGAAAAAAGAACACAACTGATATCTTAAAATTAAAAGTCTTTGTGAAAAGTGGCGTCTATAATTTCGTCAAAGATACCGTAAATATGGCCCAATTTTCATGTTTTCTGCAATTCTTATTCCTAGTATAATGAATACAGATATTCCTTTTCCTAAACAGCAATGGGTCGCAAAAAGCTGATTGACAATACTCCTGTAAGGCCCGGGTCGATGGCGCGTTGTGTTCCACGCGCGCCTCAAAGAGATGTCAGCACAACTGAAGGGGTCTGCTAGGACTGATGCCTGCCGGGGTCGCGGAAAAGTCCGAAAGGGATACCGTGGCCCCTGGCAACGTACAGGCAACTGAAGGAACACGGGTGGGTTTTAGTCAGTATGAGTCTGACACGCCCTGCCGCTCCGCCCAGAGCGGAAGAAGTTATTTGATAATCTACAATCCAAAAAAAAAAAAAACGCCTTGAATATTTTACCAATATTATCTTCGATTTTCAACATTCGCCTCGCCACCGCTGATCAATGTGGTCACCTAAGCAGCAGCTCCGCTTCGCCGGGACAAAGCAGTTAATTCCTTAAAGCCCGACTCCATTCTGTTCCTATTCAATGCGGACTGTAGTCTGTGGCGAACTAAGACCGCAAAAATAATTGGAAAGTGACGCGAATAACTACGGTTTAGTGATGGAAGAGTAAGTCGATATTGTTAACTAATTATTGGGGTTTAGAAAGGTGACTTTGGAGTAGGGATCGTAATAGTAACAAAAGTTAGAAGATTTTTCTTCAGTTTCACTCTGAATATCTTTATTTATTTATTTATTTAACACTTTAAGCACAGTTTACAGAGGCGGACTTAATGCCATAGGCATTTTCTACCAGTCAACCTTTGGGTGATGCAGAGATAAACAGTGGTAGGTGCCATATCGAAAATTGTGGAATAAATATTTATTTAAACATATACCTATTAACCTATATATATAATACTATATAAATAAATACAAGAACAGATAAATACACATAAATACACGAATATACTAAAACAAATAAGACAAACAATCAAACATCTTTCTCTCTTTCTCCCTTCATTATAATCACAGTGTGACTGTGGAGTTACATCACAGGCGATGCCCCACCTCTTGTCGTGCTCATAATCAGCCAATAATGTTCTCAATGCCACCTCTCTGTGAGAGGGAGTGGGCCATGATCCACTACGTGGGCCCAGTGCGGGTTGGTGGATGGCTCACGTCTTCGAATTTCTTGGTTCATGCTGGTTTCCCCACGCTGTTTTTCTTCACTGTTTTGAGAGCAGTGGTGACGAAATTAAATACACAAATTAAAGTACGTGGCTGGGTTCGAACTCACGACCTACAACTCGTAAGTCGGGGCCGATACCTACCTACCTACCTGCACATGGAAGAGCAGCGAGGCTAAAGCTAACGCTGTCGAAGTGGCCGAATTCTATTCGAAGCTTATTCAAAATATAGGTATAAATGGAATCATCAAAACGACCAAGAAGAAACACTAGGATTTATTAACGAAAGTTCAAAAGCACATAGGCTCTTTGTTTAGTAAAAATGCCTTTACCGATAAGTGCAGATAGAACGAGACAGTCACTGAGCTCAATTCTAAAAACCCACTATAAAACTCCAGCCAGCTTTTCTTCACGTGCACACAATTTTCTTTTCAGTGCATTTATCGATAAAGTACACAAGGATGTTCGCGTCCCTACGTCGCCCCGGGAACGCGGCCCAGATTCCCAACTTTTCATCATTCTCCTTGCCTTCCCGGCTCATTGTGTCCGTGGGAACCTTTATTGCCCCCATAGAAAAGCATGAATGGGGACTAAGAAAAGCATTTGTGTACTGAATACATACAAAGAAGCATGTTTCAGTTGATTCCGTACCTGTTTCAGACGTATTTTCATTTCGGTATTTTCCGATTGGGGCAGCTCTATTAGCTACGGTCTTGTTTTGTATCGGTAAATGAGTTTCGTACTGCAGAAAGGTTAATTTACTTTTCGGTACGGTTTTGTTTGTGAACCGGGAGGAGGTCCTATTTTGGTGGATATTGTATGGGTTTTGATTGTAGTACAAATCTACATTTATTTACGGTTTTTTGTGTTAGGATTCATTTGAAAAGTGTATGCTGTTTTCCTCATATTCGTATCTGTCATTATTTTCGTAGTAATTACTGAAATCCTACGGAATCACCATGTACGAGTAGGTATAGATAGGCCATGTAAATGCGGCATAGGTATCATAAATGGATGGGTGGTGTCAAGCTAGTGCAAAGTAAAGTGCTACGAACATAGTCTAAGCCTTATTTATTAACACATGTTTTTGTTTATATTAAAATATGTATGGTAGGTTAAGGTACCTATTTTTCTATGGGCCTGTATCGCCTGATTTTTTTTTTTTTTATATAAATAATTTCAATATAACCAATGAAACAAGTATATTTAAAAAAGGAATTTTGTTAGATAACCTTCTTCCCTACACCTACTACAGTTTATCTACCCAACTTCAACTTATACAAACCACGAAAATAATACCATTTTAAAATCCTTCCCATAAACAATGGAAAAAAAAAGCAAAAGAATTCTCAATGGCACTTATTTGAAAATGCCATTCAGGGTTTTTCCTCGCGAAACTTTTCCAGCTTCTTCGGGTAACTAAGCGTTCACTACTTAATTACGAAACAAGCCCCTTTTCAACCTCGTGCATTTTCCTACAACTTCGTCAAAAGGGGATAGACAATTTTCCTTTTTCTTTTTTTTTTTTGCACGCCAAGGCTGATTTTCGTAATACCTCTGCTCGATGTCAAGGTTCTGTAGCAGAATGGTTAAAATCAAATTAATAATAAATTTTATATTCAAGTTGCTTACGTTTAAATATGTTTAGATATTATTTTGTAATTAAAACCTGCGACATAAATCTTACTTGTCATTTTGTTTTTTTTAATATGGCACTACACTTTAAAGAGTTTAGATTAAAATCAATCTGTCTAGCCTTTTCCCAAATGTGTTGGGGTCGGCTTCTAGTCTTAACGAATTCAGCTGAATTGTAGTATTTTACATAAATGGAGTGACTGCCTATCTGACCTCCACAAACCAGTTACTGGGTAATACGATACGCCTTGGTAAGACTTGTTGTCAGACTTTTGGGCTAACGAGGTTAGATTACGATTTAAAAGTAGAACGTTCTTATGTAATGCGATGGAGACAAAGTGGCATTTTTCTATAACCTTCAATACTAAGTAAATACGTAATTTCCCCATTTTTTCATAAGCGGAATGGGTTTTGCAAAACGTCCGGCAACAGATAGCAACAAGCACTAAAAATGTACAAAACAGTTTTCTTATCAACAGCAATGAACCTACAAAGTTATTAAAATGTATGTAAAGGAAATGTACAGCATATTTGATGGGAACCGGCAGATTAATACTGCCATTACAGGCCAGCTACCATTTAGCTACAAAGGTGAAATCGTGCTACTGTGAATGTAAGAAGATTATCCTATCTAGCTGTAAATAACATTGTAAAATGTGTTATTGCTTTTAATATGTATGCAAATGTTAAGCGGGAGGTATCTCTGCCTCGAATATTGTCTAGGATAGGAAATGTGTATGATTTAAATGAAGCTACCGATAAAATGTATTCGAGGTATTATGAACAGTTGCTTGCCGATATTCTAATATGCGTTTTCCGTTAGTTTGCGGGTCAGTAAGGTAATTAGTTGTGGAGTTTTGTAATGTATGGGGTAATTTTCACGCCTGTTTTGTCTGTAGTGATGTGCAGCCACGGATAAGTCTGAAGATCGATTCATTGATAGTCGATTGCTTAGAATCGATATTATTCTGATTGTCGTGCGTGTGCTGGATTCAATTTGCATTGAGCCTGTTTATTTAATAAAGTAACATAAAATTACAGATACTTAATGAGAAAAGATACCTAAAGTCTGCGTAGATTTTCCTATTCTTAAAAGCAACGCCCTAAATCTCTAACGAGTTGCTAAATTATAGCTAAACCAACACTATGTACAACAAACAATGTATTAATGGTTTTCCCCAGATTTTTACAACCGCTAACGTGGCTCGGTATAAAACGGCTTATGAAAAACCAAACATCGTAAATGTCTGCGCTGAAACGACGCCAGTAAACGTCTTGTGCAAACCATAAACTTCTATTTATACCTACGTTCACCCATTGTTTTCTCAGTGACGACTAGCGAATCAAATTATTGGCTACATCACACCAAAGGAAAAACGCCCGTATTCTCAAGAGCTATAGGTTATAATCGCGTGAAAAATGTATAGAGCCGCGCAGAAGTGGGGATAACAATTGTCTATTGTGTTGGCTATCTCTTTTGCGCATCGCGGCGGCGACTTTGTGTGAGCAGGACAGGTGTATAGTGCTGTTGCCTTCTCACACAATGCTCGGTGGAAATGGGCACGCCTTTGTGGCGAGGATTTTCTTCTATTCGTCCGTTTACACCGGTTTAGTGATGTGTTATAAAATATTGTGCGCATGTCTATTTGGTTATGATTTCACGGTGTAATGCTGAAGGTTTCCGCTTCGTGATTGTGGGCGGGTAACAATAGATTAATTACGTACATTACTATATAATAGGTGTTAGTACGAAGATCATGAATCCGTAATTTTCAGAATGAATTCAGGTTAACACAGGTTTTTAAAAGCAAATAATTATAAGTAAATTAACCACATCGTGAGGAAACTGGATGCTTGAGAGATATTTCTCTACGGCATGTGAAGCCAACTCAGAGACCCTTGGGCGGCATAAAAACTCTGACACTAGGTTAGTCACTAACCACACGAAAAGAAGAAGATGTAAAATAACCGAATAGATAGTATTAACAGTTCTTTTATAAAGATACAACGCCATAGATTGGTATACACAACACACTTCAATAAAATATAATTATAAAAAATAATAAACACATATTTAAAAGTAAGAATACATACCTATTCCATTGCTAGGCTATTGTATGTAAAACCGTAGGTAATCTTAAAACGTCGCCATTTTCATATTGGTTATTACAATATGTCCCTTGATTTTATAAGTGCACTGTGCCCAGCCATATTGGTAGATATGTGGTTATGCAGGGTGGCACGGACATCGACGCAACAACTGTGTTGTGTTGTGTTTTGTTCTTTCTTTGCGTCATGTGTACCGCAAATAAACGTATTTTCTTTCTTCTTTTTCTTTCTTTCTAACTGATACCATGGATTAAGTACATGATTCTGAACACCCATGCGTCGAAATTTTTCGTCAGTTTTTTTTTTTTTTTATCTGCTTTTCCATACATTTTGACCGCGTAGGTGTTGCAGTTTACTATGAAACAGCAGATTTTTTTAAATAATCGACCAATAATTTCAACGCAGGGGGGTTCAGAAATATGTACCTACTCAATCCATGTTATCAGTTTTCGCGTCGATGTCCCTGCGACCTTGAATAGGGAGACAGATTGGTATAGTAGGTAGGTACCTTATTTTTGTTTGAAGTCGTGCAATGAGTATAAATCTAAGATGCACAATAACGCAGTAGGTATTTTTTATTTTGGTTTCTATGTATATTACATAAGTACTTAAATTCAATTTTTGTTCTAAATACCCATAATTAGCTGATTATTATCAAAGATATGAAAATCGTATGCCCTGATATTTACTAGGTATGTGATTATAACTGTGCCCATGAAGAATTCTAGATAACGACAAAGCAAAAACACTACGAGCAAGATCGTAAAAAATGCACAGGTTTTTATGTTGTTGACAAACTATTAAATGGCTGCAATAAATCGATTAAAACTACAAAGTACATATTTTAGTAATTTTAGTGCCAGCGTTAGGCAACCTCTAAGCTATTAAAATTCTACTTAAGATAACTGAAGTCGTGTTTCTAATTTGTGTGAAACATGTAAGCGCTTAAAATACTTAAATAATGTACTACGTGATGTATGGTGTGGTTCAGAGGAACAAATAGGGGTGATGGCGGACGCCAATCATAAATCGTTTCTCGATGACTAATCGTTCTGTCAGTAAACTAATCGATAAACTGTACATCGAGTGCGTGATGTTCTGTTTCGAAACTTTAAAGCTGGCTGTTGAAGTACGTTCCTAGAGTTCTAAAAAAAAAAAGGAAGTATGACGGATTTTTGAAAATAGAATTCATTTAGTATATGTATCAGTTCGAAAGGATGCGTTATTTTTGGGCACTGTAAAAACTCTTAATACAATACAGACAGAAAAAAGAAGTCGAAATTACTGTTGATACTAAAACCGAGATGAAATAAAACCATTTCGCTTCGGCTGTCGGTTAAAAAGGCACGCCACTAACCACGTTAAAGAGCGAGTTACCACCAACTTTTAATATTATCTTTTTAAAGTTTTTTAATCAAAAACGTTGTCAACACATGTCTGTCCGTCACTCCTGTAGTTTTCTTTCAGAAACTAATTGGTCTGACACGGTTTAACCCCTCGAATGTGGAGGGATATATATATTTTTTAATTTGAAATATTTTTTTAAAAGAGCAACTTGTTGACTCGCTTTACCGGTCGCAGTTGACTGTTAATGGGAAATGACACCTTTTAAAAATGTTCCTGTTTTAGTTTTGATGCGTCAGTTAATTCTTTGAAATTATTTAAAAAATTTAAGCTTTTATATTTTGATTTAGTTTAGTAGTTGTTGTGGTAAATACCTGTATTTTCAGTAATAACTAGCACCGGGTGATGAGATCATCGGCTGACAAGATCCAAGTCTTGTGGTTAGGATACTCAGTGATGTCTATAACGCCTATATTACCCACTTATTATGTACTTGCTTAGTAAAATATAATTTGCATTTTTTTACTTTTATTGCACTCCGCGAAGTTATTAAAACTTGTATTTACCTTCCCACCTACATGCTAAATACAAAATGTGATGATTTATTATTTCCTACATAGTTATGCTTATGTACGCACAGAGTTCTATCATCCCTCATCCCCCCATCACTCGCAACACAAATAACGGACACACAAAGATGGCCACCCTACTAATTTATTTGTTTTTAATTTTTAAAAACAGAACGAGGAAGCGGACCAATGAGACGCGTCCTCCGACTGATTGTCAATTAGCGACATCAAACGGGCTTTTTGCGAATTAAGCGGTCGTTTGTGTTCATTTTTTGTCCGGTAGCCGTCGCGCACTGGCGTTTGATGCGTTTTTCCGTTTATACGTTTCATTTTCATATTTCCGTTTGTCTGGTCCTATGGGGAGGGCACAATATAGGGTGTCTGCGTGCATATGCCGCCGATGCTTTCCATTTATTTCGGTGATATTTTAATTCGAGTGAGTGCCCTCGTAGACAGTTTTTTTTTTATGTTTGTTATTTTTTTACCTGGTCAGTAGAGGGAGGGTTATTAGATAGTGTGTAGATTTGTTTACGGGTTTAAGTCTGGGGAATACGTGATGAAATAATTATGCATGTCAGGCGTTTATTTTTCAAAACAATGTTACACTCACGACTCGCCCATATCAAGGAGGGGCACCTATTGTGGTGAAAATTATGACTTAGTTTTGAATTAATTAAGGAAAAATTTCCTCTGAGTGATACCTACTAATGACTTGCCTACTTACTACCTTATTCAATATTATGCATGATTAAGAATGAGAATTTAATTTGACTTGAAATCGTGCGTAATGGCACGTGATTTATTTTTTCGTCATACTTTTATGACTAGTATTTCCTTATTTTCAGCAAATGATTTGTAATTTCGGCCGAGCCATCAGCCAAAATGAAACACCAACGGACAAAACAAAACAGTCGGGCGTTCTAAAGACAAAACATAAAAAAGACCATGAATCGAACGCGCCGTATCGAACGCTATTCCGAATGCATCCAGCACAGTCAACAAAGGGACGTTCTGAAAAAAACGCGCGAATACGAACGCGGCCCACCATTAGCCGCTCCCATTTGCACCGCTATAGACGGGCCTCTTCAATCTATACCGTCAACAATTGTAGGGCTGCTGCCTGTGTAGTGTTAGGCCCTAAAAAACCAGCGTAATTCGCCTAAATTACGCAGGTTTTTTAGGGCCTAGCACTCCTCGGAAGTTTTCTTTCAGTTGATGTAAAGCCCGTACTTTTAGATTGAAACGAAATAAAAGTCTATTCTTTTACATTAATTACAACAGCGTCTGTTCAATACTACAATGGAGAATCTCATTGATAGATATAGATTAGATATTTCAAATTATTTAGTGAAAAGATAATTGAAATAATTTTGTTGTTGTTTTTCCTAAAACCGCACCTTTCCAATCCTCAAAATTACATGGGTCTCCAATGAACTGACGGAATTTAAATAAAGCTTCAGAAATAAAAATAAGATTATATTTCCTGGCAACCCTACACAGAGGGCATGTGATCGAGTGTTGTTCGAGTTTTTATCGCTGATTCATTAGTATGAGAGTGTCTTTGTTGCCGACTGCACGGGCGCCGGCCCAGCACAATATGCATTCAACATGAAAATTGATTCGAAATGAAAGGATACACGCCATTGTATACATTGCTAATTGAAAATGAATGTAAGCTCAGTAATTAGGGGCTATGTAGCATTCGATGTAATCTATCTATTGTTGTAGTCTTTGTAAAGTTTCGTTTGATAAATACTGAAATTAATATTGAACAAAACGTCTATTTTGAATCGTAAATAGATCGGTTTTACCAATCATAATAATAATTTTGGGCTAAACTTCATTAACATAGGTATTATTGAATTTTATTAGAAAAACATAGATGTGTCTGTATGTACTATCATGTAATGAATACTTTCATACATACATACATTACCACAAAAACAACAAATTTGTTCTTTCAAAGATTGAGCTAAATAAACATAAAAACAAAAAGGACAATGCTACTTGACAGCCTCGTCTAAATAACAAAGTCTTTTAAAAGAACCACGGGCCCGGAACAAACCTAATTTGTAAAAAGGGTAAACAAAAAGTTGGAGTTGAGGGAGGAATTACAATGAAAAAGAAGCCTGTCCCTAACATCGGCCCTTTTAAGATCAAAAACATTTTAATAAAGATTACAATATTGACAGCAATATTGAATTTTTTGATCCATGAAGAGAAGAAGCTAGTAAAATCCGGTATTTTGAGAACATTAATAAATAGAGATTCTGCATTGAAGGCCGCCAAAATTCTTCTCATAATTCAAATTTCACGTCTTTAGGACTGACCGTTGCAGTTAAGCCTAGACACTGTCAGGTCTATAGTTTTACCTTTCATATAATTAAGTACAAAGGACCGTACCTAACGAACCACGATGCATCATCCATACATTAAGTTTAACTACGCTAAAAGACAAAACGCCTTCTTGGGAAAGAAAATCCGCAATATCCCATAACAATTATCAATAGCATTGTAGAAAATTTATGTTATGATGTACAGTTGAACGTTGCAAAACGAGCATTTAAACGACACCGAGGACAGCGGAGCTGTCAACTCCATAAACGTGCATGAAATGGAACAATAACCACGAGTTTACGAACTGAACGTAAAGTTCCAAAACAGGAATAAACCTTCATTCCTTAGCCCTTTTCAATTCGTGACCTAGCATGCAAAACAGATGTCTGGAGCTAGATAAAAGCCTTTGAAAACAAAGTATTACCACTCGTTCCTAAGTGGGGTGGAGAGGTCAAACACAATCGTGGACCTCTATTTTAGTATTCTTGCTATTCTAATTAGTGAATAATGTGATTGGTTTTGCTTTGCGTTTGGTCTTTAGAAAAGTCTGGCACTTAGTTCGGGCGTCAAAAACCAAGAGGTTATTACGTTTTTGTCCCTGTTTAAAATAAAGCGACCATATGATTTATGTACAAGGAAAGATATTCGTAAAAAAATGCCGCTAAATTACTGTAAGGTACTACTTGCAAAAATCGCAATAAATGATTAACTAGATGTAGAGTATTACGTTTAATAGCCGATCAATTATATATTGATTGCATACTTTTCAGACGGTTGATAAATTAGTACTAGTTTAGTGTAAAAAAAGTTTAATTTGAATTGCAAGTACATAACGTATGGACA
Organism: Agrochola circellaris; assembly: GCA_914767755.1. NCBI lineage: Eukaryota > Metazoa > Arthropoda > Insecta > Lepidoptera > Noctuidae > Agrochola > Agrochola circellaris. Next base: position 10,847,404 of record OU611843.1, read on the forward strand.
CTTTGTTGCGTAACAAGTTAGTCGAGCCACTCTAATCATTTTAATCAAATGAACAAAAAATGCATAAACGTAACATCCACAGAATAAAATGTCATGCGGGATCCGTGCGAGTAGCACTGGTCAAGATGTTCGAAATACGAATTAAAAATCCCTTTGCCGCGGCAACAGAAGAAGACGGAATAATCCTGCACCTATTTATCTCGCGCGATGTTAATCCGACAAACTTCATTACAACAAGTTGGCAGCTGCAAACGAGGTCATCTATGTACTTTATTTTTAATACAAAATATGAAATCAGATAGTATTGAAGACGTGACAAAAATTGGTATCAGCCATTTTTCTAGTAGATCAAACGCGTCAACTGTATTCAGATCAATTTTTTATTCGTAAGCTGAAACTGATGTGATATGTCTGATTGTTATTAATATCAGAAATTATTGGGTCACCTAAAATTATGAATATGTTGAAATGTAGCAAATTCTTAGACTGTGTGCTTGTTCATTCTCAATTCGATTTTAAGCTTGATTTTCAATGGCATTGGTAATAGAAAGTCTACCCAACTCTTCACTGTCTTCAAATTCTTAAGTATTTGTTACCATATCTCCTTTTAAATCATCAACGACTAATTCATAATTCACTATCCTTACCTTAGCGTGTTCTTGCTGCGCCAGTAGCTGCTCCCTCACCATCTGCAGTTGCAAGATCATCTCCGACAGCTGCCGTTCCTTCTCCAGCACACTCTCACCAGCCAGTGCTTGCAGGGCTGCTGCGTCTAGTACTGCTCGTCGCTCGCTGTGGACAAAGAGGTAGGCTTGAGTTAGTTTGTATTTCATTTTAATATTAGCTGGAAGAGGCTCAGGTTTTCTAAATCATCTGCTTCATGTGTCAGTTCTAGATCGGTATCTATCTACCAATGACATTGCTATCTCGTCTGGTTCAACTTTTTCTTGCAACTTAAATGTTGTCATGTGATAAGCTTTTAAAAAAACTGAAAATGGTGGATAGCGTTAATTTCTGTTTGCTTAACATAATTGAAAAAGTCAGGAAAGAGTCACTGTGCACAGTCAGTGCTAATTTTCATACATATTCAATAAGCATTTACCTACCATGAAAACAACAGTTCCAAATTACATACAATTCTCAAATTAGAATGGCAAGCAAAAACTCACATATAAACAAACGTTTGATGATCCTTGCACATAAAGTTTAATGCAATTTCGTAAACTAACATTTCGTGTTAATATGACGGTTTGGAATACAAAATGTATAACATTATGTAACTTTGTATCGCAGACGAATTCGCGTGAATAATTCATGGTGGCGTTAGGATGCTAGTGCTGTAAGATATCAACAACAAAGATTGGATGATGGCACGTTTGTGCGCTGCTACTTTTAGAACTCGATAAATGATGAAAACATGTTTTTGATCTTGGAAAATGCTTCCAAGTTTTGAACTGACGGGAATTATTTTACTATATTTCTTGACACTATTGGCATCTTTGATACCGTTGATTATCTTGTGTTTAGTGATCATGTACGTAGGTTATGCTTTTAAATTGTTTCATCACTATTTAGATTCTAATTTAATTGAGTTTAGTCTTAAAATCTTCCAGCTAAGTATTTCCTCTTCAATGCTTTTCTCTCAATACCAATACGTTTTTAAACTTTCAAGTCTTCCTTCCCACTTCAATCTGAGTTCCGTAGTAGAGGCACGTTACTTCGGAATCGCAAACAAATGCACCAGAGGACGTCTCTGAATTATTAATGCTGTGGTCTGAACCAACCTTCTCTCTTTCAAGAGGTTATGATGTAACCTCTTAGTCTTCCGCTATGAATTCTATTGGCTTACATTTTTTAACATTTATTATGGTGTAATGTAGAACTTTGAAGTTTTCTTTAATAGAAGTGGGGTTTGGGTTACGTTTGTGATGATGATTCTTGTTATTGGCTGTGTGATGTGGGTGACAACATTTTTATTTGGTTTAAAAAGTATGATCAAAGAACTTCAAAGTAAAGTTAAGTTACTGTTTACTTATCTTCATAAGGATAATCAATTCAAATTGATTCATGATCATGCAAATATTACAAAGAAGCTTGGTTTTAATATTAACTGAGTCAGCAATTTAAGAGAAATGATCAGTGGGCCTCTTAATTGCAAAAACTTGAAGGCATGCAATTGTTTCTCGCTTGTCAGAATATTTCACAGCCTTTTTATTTTCACGATACAAAAGATTGGACCACTTTCTCAAAGAAAGGGCTCATTGTGAAACCAGTTCGATGGAATAATAAATTAACGGTACCTAATTAAAGATCTCATTTTTTACTATGAACCAATTTATAATTCTTGAGAATTGTGGCGAAATTTTTGAGTACACAGTGAAAATTGTGGAATGAATTTGTGGAATAAATTTATCAGTGTTAAGTTTTTAGATTTATTGGCTTTATAAAGTTATCAATCAATTATAGATTAAATTGCGAAAATATTAATCGAACTTTGCCCTCTGTTGTCTAAATGGACACTGACGAAGAAACTTAATCTTACTAATAAAGATTATTTGATGACGAGCTGCGCCCTGCGGTTTCACCCGCATAAGTCTCGATCCCGTGGGAATATCGGGATAAAAAGTATCCTATGTCTCAATCCAGGTCATGGTCTACCCATGTGCCTAATTTCATTCAAATCCGTTCAGCCGTTCTAGTGTGAAAGCGTAACAAACAAACAAACAAACTTACTTTCGCATTTATAATAATATTAGTTATGATGCCTGCGCGGAACCAAAACTAAAAAAAAATATATGATGGACATCATTTTGGTGTGTGCTAAGTGCTAATGCTGCAATCTTCAATCATTTAGGTATTTATGATGATCCGGTAGTCGTTAAATTATTCTAGGTAACGTAAGATGATCAGAACGTTTGCTTTTTAAAACAGTAGCTACCACATTACCTTTCCTATTTGAAAACTGGAGTATTATGAAAAGCAACAAAAACTCGTATAAAATAAGAACAGTATCGATCACACGATTCAATTCGTGTCAGTCAATTCACAGAAATGCGTTTTATTTTCCTGTTCAGTGGAACGCCACTTATGATTTATTGTATTTGTTTCTCTACTTGTAACCCCATAGGAATAAAACTACGATACGTTTGTGGGAAAAACACCATGTTGGTAAGGGATTGGGTTTTAATTGTTTTAGAAGTGGTTTCGTAATAGATTTGAGCATACATTTTTTGGGAGCTAATTTTATTTAAGGACAGACAATAATCTAAACTACCTAACTTAATGTATATTATTATATAATAATATTTATTTATTTCAGAGAAAAACTCCATAAATGGCAACAAGAACATAAAATCATAATAGTGTATATACTTAACTTGTTAATTTATAATTTTCCTGAATTTAATTTAAATTGTATTATGTCCACGCCTGGCGAAACATAGAGAGTCAACGGAATTGTTACTGAAGACCAAATGTATTTATCTGTGTTTAACGATTATGTTTAAGCTAGGTCTCAAAAATGTTCCATAATATGAGTATCAGCAATATGAAATCGTAGGACGATAATGCTGTAATAGTTACATTTAAATACCTGTAATGGCAAAAAAGTTGACCCCAGGTAAATTACAAAAAAAAAACTAGATCAACGTACACTAAAAGCCAAAAACAATACACTTAGTAGTAACTACATTAGAGGGGACTCGTAACTAAACTAGGGTGACCTAATAGACCAATTCACTACCACTCGATGTTTCGTTTCGATAGAATCGATTCGATTATTCCGATTCGTAGCGCACTGCCTGCGTTAATTTACTGTTTATCGAAGTTTGTTATTGGAAGCTCTATTTTTTTTGCTGTTTTGTGTGACATGATAGTTTCAATTTTTAGATTGATGCCAGTTTTATTTAAAAAAATGAATAAACATTTAATTGACGACAGTCAATTAAGTTGGATTATATTTTTCTGCCTTTGCCCTGATCTATACTTGGAATGACAGCTCACTTCAAGCACACTTCACCTAAGTTTTCACGGAATAATGAGATTTTTTACAGAATAGATCGATTACTACCATCTTTAGGTTAGGTTTGCAAATAACCGCGATTACAGTTGGTAAAAATTATCATTCATTGTTTTGTACAAATACACATTTCTCTCCCATCCTAGGACAAGGTTTTACAGTCAACATCGTGGTCTGCTAATAGCTTTGTTTGTATCAAAACAAAAGGTAAAGAGGTGTCTTGAAAATCTCAAGGGTTGCGCCGGGAACAGGGGTGACGTCATTAAAATGGATGCAAGGGGACGCGATGAATTTTGACATTATACAGTGGGCTCCTTTTATGTTTGCGTGTAACAGAGTATGCAAGAATTCTGTGGTTAGTAATCCTATTGTCATTTGACTATGAGCAGTTATTCAGGAAGAATCCGGAATCCAGGTGTTGGCTGAAATAATTTTAATTAACGAAAGGGTAAACAACGTTTTTAAATTTATTAATTAGAATTAGTTAACCAATTTTTAAACATTGTTTAGCCTTTCCATAATTATAATTCTTGTAAACATTAAGATACCTTTTTATATATTTCCTATTTTCCCTATGAAAATTTCAGAATCTCATTAAAATAGAAGATGACGCGTCGATCACTTTTGACCTTTAAAAAACTTCGCCAATTACAGCCAAAGGAAATCGGAGCACTCTATATAATCGAAGTCGGACTTTTAAAAGAAAGTCGTTAAAAAAGCCGATCCGATATTACGGCTTGTCACTCCCGCCTGTCGATGGCGTGATTGTAAAAATATTTTTCTGTGTACAAGAATAATGTCGTAAGTGGCAGGTTTAATGTCGTATTTAAAGTTGGGGAAAAACAGCTGCAGTTTTGGGTTAAGAAGGCAGCGTTTATCTTTTGTTTTGCTTGGTTTTTTTGGAGAAAAGATGTAAATTATATAAAATTAAGAAGTTAACGAAATCGAATGTTTTGTCATTATCATTTTACTGTCTAATCTCGATTTGAAATGCCCGATTTTGTTTTTGTAAAAAGCTTCCTCTTACGTCATTTTTCTTATAAACACTGATACAATTTTATAAAATCATTCTTTAAAAAAAAAACTTTGATTTCAGCCCTACTTGGATTTCGATCAAAATTCTCAGCATCAAAGCTGCGAGAGAAAAGGAAGCAAATGAGATAATAATTGCTTTCCGTATTATTTGCAGACGTTTCCTTTGAGGGGCATTACCTATGGACTTGAAACCGTATCTGTGCGATAATTGTACATTAATTAGCTATCGATTTGAGGGTATTTAGAAACTTTTTTCCGAGATCTTTTGGGGTTGTTCTAATTAATTTCGGAATCACCCTGTTTTTTATGAAGCGGGTTTGAGTCAGTTTTGAATGCGAATACAAAATGTGGTTTTTATCATTGTTGGATCTTTTGAATTAAATAAATGCGACCAGTAATGATCTGTTTTTGAATACCCAATGAATAGACTCATACATTGTGAAATGAATTGTGAAGTTTTTTGAACTTGTATTCAATCAGGTCACCTAATAGTTTGTATACACAAAAACAAAATAATATTGAATGGGATAGAATTTATTATGTAATATTTTAAATAACACATACGTGACTAAAGTGGTTTGCAATTTACACACTTTTCGAGCATAGTATAAATAAAAATACCCTTGGTAGATTTCATTATTAGTTCAAAATCAATCAATTTGCCTAGCCTTTTCCCAACTATGATGGGGTCGGCTTCCAGTCTAACCGGATGCAGCTGAATACCAGTATTTTACATGGAGCGACTGCATATCTGACCTAATCAACCCAGTTACTGGGTAACACGATACCCCTTGGTAAGACTGATTGTCAGACTTTTTGGGCTTCTGACTACCCGTAACGACTGTCAAAGATCTACGAATGCCAGCCGGGACTAACGGCTTAACGTGCTTTTATTATTAGATACGTTTCGAAAACACACACAATAAATAAAGTAGATAGGCAACTTATTTATTAAACGACAGATTATCACCAATTCCTAGACAAAGCGACCTCGCTCCCAGTCTCATCTCCCACAATAAAGCGCGATTCATTTGTTTTTCACCGTCAGTCAACACGCAGCACATAAAGTATGCAACGCTAGGGTTGACGGCGAACAGTTTGTGGGCAACAATAAAAAATCCCTTAACGCGAGACAACGGTGGTAGGGTTATCCGTCTTGTTTGCCCCTCGCGACAGACATGGCTGAGTAGTATGGATGTGTCTTTTTAGTTAAGTACTAACAGTTTATGGAAAAAAAGCGGTCAATTAATGCAGAGGGCAAGTGTGTTCAATGCTCGGTCCTTCGAAGATACCTATGCGGAACCTTTAGTCTAAGACAGAAATGTATAATGCTAAGGAGTTTGTTCATGCTTTATGTACCATCAAAGAAGTTCATATTAACCAGTTTCAAAACAAAATCCCGTGAACACGATGACCACATCTGTTACCGGCCCGATTCTATAGCCGCAGAGCCCTGCAAGCAAGAATAGCCCTTACGGTGGTTAGATATGAACTTCTTCGATGGTACATTACATGGCCAGCTTACGACTTAAGCTTTTAGCGATTTTGGGGTCCACTATTCAGTTGTTAGTCAAATTAAACGGATATCTATATATCCAACTAGTTTCTTCGCGAAGTTCCTGAAAGTCTACATGGTATCGATGCTATTCCGAACCGTTGCTGATCGCACCTTTCTTCCGCCTAAAACAAACGCATCCATCCTAATCTTTCCCCCAACAATACACTCATTACGAATTTAACAACTTGCTACCGACATACTCAGTCATGTAGCCCGTTTTTATTGAGTTCGTCATTGCTCGGCACCGCTCGGCAATGCTCGGGCCTCCTCGACACGGTACGGTACCGACTAGGGGGACTGATAGCATTTTAAATCAGGTTAAGGTCAACAACAACCGGATTCGAACTCTGCGCAAATTGATTCGTAAAAAACTGGCGAAAACGGATACTTTTAGATTTAGACCTTGTTTAGATGTCAAAGTTAGGCTCAGATATGTATGGAAGTGGATATGCACTGCAGGAAAGTGTTTGGACTCGGAAACTGTTCCATTTCCTGTGAGGATCGTTTTTGTCAAAGCTGACGACGACAACGATCTGCAGAATCGCCAGAAGTATGTATATCTGGCATTATTATTAGTCACAGACAGTCTCTCTGACTAAGGTAAATGAATTGGAAAATATAGTTTTCTGGAGAAATTACAGGCCGAGATCATTGAAAACGAAAAGAATATATTTACATATGAAGAGTCAGGCTACTTTATTTGTAAGAAATCAAAAAATTAAGAGCACCGCCATTTTGTTTCCAGATTTGTCAATCTGTGTCTGAAATCAATTTAATATTACCTACATAGAATCATCAAAATTCCTAATAGAAATCAATAAATTAAGAATTGTTTAACAAATAGAAGACCCAATTAAGGCTCAGTTAGTCAGGCGCGACGCGACGGGGCGGTGTGTCTCAGGTGGAACATTTTCTATGAAAACTTCACGGTAATTGTTTTACTGGTGTCTTTACGTATGAGGACTTACGCAATAGCAATCAAATTACGTCTCGATTGTAAATTAAAATAATGTTGTTCTCCAACAATTTCTATACAACCGGAATGTATACCGTTTAGTTTATTGATCCTGGTACTAATTACGGTAGTTAGATAATTGCAGAGGCTAATATTAAATGATAGAGTTTTTTTATTTATTCTCTTAAGATGTAATGGCGTTTGCGATGTATGCTGTGTTTGCTAATAGTCCTGTTTCATTGACTAAGTGATACTGCTGAGACTGAAGCTACCATTAGAGTTTAATGATAGAAATCAATGTAGTGTCGTCGTATTTCCTTTAAATGTTCATTTTGCTGAAAGTTTATGTCATCATCATCATTTTTTTGGGTTTTAGCTTTAGGTTTTAGTTTGAGCTATCGTTCAGAGCAGTTTTAGAATCCAAACATTTTCGAAATGGTAACTAAAAATGTACCAAAAGTAGCACGGCCTCATTTACGTATTTATTGATTTTAATAAATCTCTTGAAAGGTTTTAAATCTCTTCATGTGATAATATACTGTGTCGTTACATTAATCAGTTGGCACTCTAAAGAAAACAAGATAATTCTAGTATTTATCAACTTTAAGCGTCCGTTTCCCACCACTTATATCTTTTTATAAATTCCTATTTGATTCAGACCTTGCCTGTTTCGATCATTGCTTTCACCAATTTACGATAATACCTCCGTTTCAACAAAAACGGTCGGCTATTTTTCTATCCCCTCACACAAACCAGTTTTATTTATACGAAATAGTTTCGCCAAAATCACTGCATAAACCACCGCTCAATAAATAAAATGGACCAAACCTGTCCGATTCAGCGTCAATAAAAACACATCCCAAATGTAAACGAGAACGATGCATGAATTCTTCATTTCAAATTGTATGGCCATGTTAGGGCATTATCATTTTTAGTGCTTGCCACACTGGTATATTCAGATGGAATTTTTGATGCACTGGCGACACAGCCGCACTGCGATTGGCCGCCCTGAATATTGTATGAACCAATCACCGCGTTGCGCTTAACGTTGCATTCCAATTTGAAATCGTGAAGGCGGGAAACATCGACAAAGTTGTGTGTTTTGCAATGGCGTGCAATAGGCATAATTTGTTGTTACACAATCAAATTGGTTTTCCGAACAGGTATGTGGTGGCATAGCGCTGGACATAATTGGAAGGCCGATTATTGGGCCGCGGTAAGAGAATTTCCTGCGTTTTATTAGTATTGTGAGTACATTAATGTCTTCAAACCAGTCAGCGCCCAGGTTAATAGTAAATTACAGTGTAGGTAGTGGTAATTATTATTTACAAAACTCATGCAATTTCTCTGTCTCGTAAAACCATGTACTTGGAATTAAAGACAACATAGCACTAAAGGATACGTAATTGATGAGTTGCTTGAAATTGTAGTTAAGAACAGTAATATAGTGTGGCATTTAGGACGATAATATTGTCCTTATGCAGAAACGTCGGATTGCGTAGTGAAGCGGTAAAGTCGCGAATCTACCGCAATGTAAAAAATTCAGGCCTCAAGGCTGGAAAAGCTCAAAATAAAAAGGCTGCTTTCTTACAACTCGATGCTGAAGATAACCAAATTCGCGCGTACGAAATCACCATTTTTTTCCAGTAACTATGTTATTGTTATAATTAATAATATCTCTCGAACAGTGCACTAATTGTTGTGTTATTTATTAGCGGGCCAGCCGGAAAGATAACCTCTGCCACAACCGAAATTATTGTTCCTATATTTTGTGAAACGCTATCTGTTATATTGTTATTGTCTCCATTCGTAATTGGGGCGTGTGCCCGGTGGGAAGTTATTAAAAAATTGCAGTCCTTTTTAGCTTGATATTATAGTTCAACGGTCATTAGTTGATAAGCTGATGATGACATGATTGTTAAATGATACAGAGGCGCCACTTCTGACTCGGGATCCTTACGCATCTGTGGAAGCTTTAGTCAGCGCTGCGTTAGAAATATTGTGGCTAAGATTTTGTGTCGCATCTTTGTTTTACCCTGGCGTTAGATTTATTGGAATGACCTTGAAAATGACTGTTCAATAAATGACTTTGAAAATGACTGTTAAGGGTTTTACTCTATTGAGATTTAACAGTGTAAACGTTAGCACAAGAAGCAAACACACAATGATAACAAAAGTATTATGATGTAATCTTTAATTGTAAATATGTTTTTGTCATTTTTGGGACACAAAACACAATCACTTACAAGTGACACAGTGAACTGCCTATCAAGACACATAAAAATTTAGTGGTCTGGTAACATTCCAAGACCAAACTTGGAATAATTATTTTAATTAATTGACAACTGCTCTCTACCGTAGGTTATAAAATGGTCAGGAATTGTAGGTAATAATAGGACAGGACCACATTTAACCGAAGAAGAGGAAAACCTAGTTTCTCTCAAAGTTGATTTAGCAATCACACGCCTTGCGCATGCTATTTCAAAATTAGACATGACATTCCTAACAAATTGTCACAGAAAACATTAAGATTACTAACATTCCAACAATGAAAACAATTTCAATTTGCACAATTGTAGTGTTCATGTAACAAACGAACAATTCAGTGAACAACGTGAGTTCTGTGTTCCTATGTGTGGGGCAAATCTTTGCAAAAGGCGACTTTGTGAATACTATAAAGAGTTATTGTGGTACACAAAGGAGTATTGTGCTAGCCTTGTTGATTGTCTCTGTTCTCGTGACAGAGACATGTTAGGTGTAGTTTACCTTGAAAATCTGTTTTGCTCAAGTATTGATTCATTTGAGTGATGGGATGTCTTGGAAGTATGACGAGTTTAGACCGGGTTCTACTTAATTTCTTACATTTCGATACTTGTAGCTTCTTAAAAGACGAAAATGATCGACTTATCAACTCATTTTCGCCGTACCTAGTTGAATTATTAAGTCATTAAATGAATGATCAGCGTCAACAAGCGTGTGCATCGGTACGTTAATCCTATGCTTTTTGGTTATTAAGGTATCCTAAATTACCTTCAAAACATCAACTTTGAAATAAAATTAAAACACTATAAAACACATAACTTATTTTGTCATTCCCATCATTATCCGTGTGTTAAAACATTTCTCATGGTATAAGAACAAAAACGGTCGGAACGCCCCCAGGCCTCCATCATCGGGTTTATAAATAAGATATTCATATTAACTAATGTTACGTCTTCTGTAATCTGTAACATTATATTGTGCTTTCTGGTTATATATCACTGTACAAATTATGACTTTGTCTATTGTTAACGTTTTGTTGACTGATGTGGCACAAGTTGTGAGCTTTTAGCAGATAAAACTGTATACTGAAACAGCGTAAAAATGATATCATAGCGAGAAACCCTGGGAAATATTGATTATCATGGATAATCTTGTTCAAATGTATCTCAAAGAAATCTCCTAATTTGTAGCTTTGAAGATAATCTCCTTGTTTTGTATATCGTTTACTTTGACGACATTATGGATGTAGGTAAGAGTAATAGGTCTTCCAAATTGTAAGTGCTAGCTAACAGAACGTTGTTAATAACTGTGTTATTAACCTGACCTATTCCTAGGTCTCCCCAATGAGTCACCAGTGTAAAGAATCCTAAGGCTTTTCTCATCCAGCTTCTATCAGACAATTTATGAGTATCTTTCTTATTACATTCATTAACAAACCCGCTGATCTCTCAAACCTTATCCCACAATCCGAACCCAAAGCCAGCATAACGGAGATGGATTGTAGCACATTACGGACTCACGTCTTAATCTCGTCGGCGGCTATTACGGTGCGTTTAATTAGTGCAGACAATAGCCCGCGCCGGCCTTAATAATACGCCAAAAGTGGCCCTTATTGTCTCTGCTATGACTTATTTATGTGCTAGGATTACAATTGTTTAACGTGGTCTATAATTGACGGTGAAATAATAATTATTGTTGTTGGAATGATGTATGGTGATTGATTGATTTCTTGTTTTGTTTTAGTTCTGTTGTTTCTTATTTGAAATTGGCTATCTTAAGCAGACTTGTATCTGATTCACCTTTGCCGATTAGAGAGAGATTATTACATTTCTACCCATTATCTGTATAAGGTCAGTATTATTGAAACTAACCTAGCTTTTATCTGCATTATGAGGATTGTATTCAGTATTAATCGAAGCGAGTATTATCTGTGCTTTTCATCAGCAAAGAAGTACAATTTTGTAGTTTACTTACTTACTCATCTTATCAACTGTCGTATGATGAAAATTAATTAAAGAAATATTTCATTCAGTATTTTCCTTTCCTTTATCACAAATGTTTACATCTTAATTGAAAACACTTACGACAATGTTTCTCCTGGCAACGACCAACAACATATCCGCGACTACAATCATAGTTATCAACAAAAGCTATTAATTACTGATAACGCCACTGATAAGGTTGGCACGTAAATATTGACATAGATCACGCTTGACACCGCCTTAACCTTTGTTATAATTATCTCTATTATTGAACATAATCTATAACTATTTAAATCTGTTAGTAATTTGTGCATCGTTTTATCTATCCATAAACTGGGCCTATTCTTTCCATAACATTGTCCAGTTGTAAGGTGATAATGATCCTTTTAACCATACGTCACCAACGCAGATGACTATGTTGGCCATCCTCATGAGAAATATGGCTACCTACCTAGACTATCCTTATGCAATGTATTGATTCTACTCGCAGCGAGGGCGCGTCGTAAGACACACAGACATCTTATGCTAGAATCTGGCATTTTAGACAGATAGCAATTTTCTTAAAGTTTTCAACATTGATTATGTTCTTGAAAATGTCACAGATTTAGATGAAAATCGTCAAGGATAGTAGGAATCCATCTTGATTTCATTCAGTGAATAGTTTGCATGTCCATTGAACTTTGCTACATCAAGATACACATAGGTACACGATTTACATTTAATTGCCCAACATTGCAAAAAAAGACGCGGGCAAATCTAGTCTGTATCAAATTTCACAGTAGAACCTACCTGGAACCCTGTTAGTTCTGCATTTATCTTCTATAATAGTTCTATTTATATTGGCAGCACTAATGTCTCTGGTTTGTTGATTAATATACGGACTTTGATACCATGCTGAATTCCGGGCTGGTTTATCATATAACTAATTGCACAGAGTAATAATAGCAGATAGAAAGGCCAATAAAAAACTAGTTTCCGATCGTTATCCAGACGTTTTATCTCAATTATACTTCGGTTTATAAAGCTTTGATAATAAAATCATATTTTAGTAAGTCGACGAGACGAGTAGTCTGTCTGTGATAGTCAATAAAATTGGAATACAACATGGCGGATAAAATGGCGCTGTCGCTGTCAATATTGAATTTGATAAAACCATTATTAATGATGATGACTGATACAATAGTAAGGTATTTAATAAAGTTGCTTAAGCCATTCGATTAGGCGAATATGGCTATATAATGGAAAAGTGTGTAGGTATGTCAAGAACTTTTGTAGGAACATTATTTTAATGACTAGAATATTTTAACAATAACCACCTATTCTGTAGAGTCTAAAATAAAAATTGTGTATCGTAATTCTGACCTTATTCAACTTTTACGTAAAATTATAAAGTACGTTAAGCATAAGAATAAGACTTACGTTTAAGAATAAGACGTTAATATAAGACTGGCTGGTTAAAGAAGACATAATCTTTTCTATGCGCTGTTACTCAGCCCATAACGTGACAATACTTACAGTATCTAAGCATTTATGCAGACTGAAAGTCGAGCTTATCATAAAATGCCAAAATAATGATAGTGATGGTTTTGTGTTAAATCACTGTAAACTTAATCTTAATTTCAAAGTTAAATATAAGTCTATGATTAAGAATGATCAGAATAATGCAAAATTTCATGAACTCAACAAAGACACGCAAATTCTCAAAGCGAACAATACCTACTAAAAAGAGACTGAAACAAAACGCTTGACGAGCATTTAACCGCAAACGAGCATAATTAGCCCGGTGATAATCACACGCTTAGCCGTTGTCTTAACGCATTAGCATCTTGCCGACAATAAACGGTGGAATTGTCGCATTACACATTCGTTGCGCACTAAATGACGACTTCTAAGGAAATGTGGCACATATAGCCGCAGGTTCAAATAAATAAATCTTGTAATACATCATTATTATTATCATCTATTGCTAAATCCAACCCTGCTTTCATATTTAGTCAAATTAAGATTAACTTTATAAAAATTTACTCCTATCGTAATGTTTTTCTTGTCAGTAGCCCCGGGCAAGACTTTATTGAAACAAAGTTGTCCTATTTCACTTAATCATGTTCACACTTTATATATTAATGTTAATATATTCAAAAATTACGATAATGATTTTCTTACTTCAATGAAGCTGTAAACCGAATAATTAATATTCATATTTATCGTCGACCGTATCACATTTTTTGAGTCCTTTACCATCTTCGGCCGTACTTTTAACAAGCATATTTAATTTCAAGCATATTGGTTTAATTACTACTTATGCTATTCTCCATTAAAGTTATTGGCTGTAAATAATTCAGCGACCACTTAAACTGGCGTAAAATTATAATAGTATTAGCTATGAAACTGGTAAGCAAACGTGCTGTAGTTTTATAAATAACTTGTTTTAGATGACCTTTTTATGGTGGCTATTGAACTATGTCATGATGGTACTAAAAGGTTAACTGTTGTTTACAAGAATTGTGGTTTTTTTAGCTGTCGATTTTTTACTCAGGTGAATCATTGATTAAGTTGGCTTGAATAGACGTATTGAATTGTATCTGAAAGTAGTGTTTACAATATTTTTTTTCTGATTTGTGACGCAATTAGGAATTAAAATAAAGTATCATTTCCAAAAGTATTCAAAGAAGGTGTGTCCGAGCTAGCTTTGAGCCTAACCAGACTTTGCTCAATTTCAGTTTTTTCTTCAACAATATAACATTTTCATAGCAGGTCATCTCTTAGGTAGAGTAGCTCCTTTAATAATGCCCCACCATATACTAAGTGAAATAAAATCAAAAAACTTCTCAAGCAAACCCGCTGAGCGCAACATACTAACGTCCTTTACGATTTCCGTCACCCGAACTCAGTGGATATACTTTAACGTCGGAATATCTATAAAAGCCTAGTAAAACATGCGTTTAACGCTTTTATAGTAAACTTGCGGTGGTCCTAACATTGTTTTTAATGTGCAGTAATATGGCTAATTAAATTCTGGTAAACGACTAACTTGAAATGGTGTAAGTGTCTCTGTTTTATTTTAGTAGTCGGCGGCAGTGCTTGTTAGAGTAATGAAAACGTGTAGTGTGTTGCGTCACTGTGTTGTGGAGGAAACAAAAGGGATAGAGAAGTAGGCGTAATGTTTATTCGAAATATTGATTAAGTAGGCCAGTCATCTAAGTATTATATATTGTAACAGCCAATCAATTTTCCCCCTTAAGACCTAGGCCAATTTTTTTTTGATATTAGCTCTTGACCTAAAGAGGTGCCGTATAGAATATGAATAAAAAATAAAATATGTAAATCCGCGAAATTTCGCGGGTATTCTGATTTAAAACATCGTAGGTACATAGGGCGTGAAAATAGGACTATACTGATTTATTGGAATGTTGTTAGGAGAGATACCAATAGTGTGAAACCCAAGTTTGCAGCTTTGAAAGACCTATGCTAACTACGTGGTGCTCGAAAAATCTTAACAATTTTTTTTTTTTTGTGAACCCTAAGAAAAAAGTCATCAAAATTTGCTACAATTTGAGCGCTACCGTAGCTCTGTAGGTACAATTGAACCCAGGATACAGCACTTCAAATATTGGTCATACAGGCCATCCCGAAATCAGTACAGTGCAGTTTTTTGCGCGACCTAACGCAATTTAGTGTCTATGATCACTGACCTATAAGGTATTGTTTTCGATGTACAAAGTTTTGCATATGATAAGTAAATACATATTCTACAGACACCAAAGAGTCGGTGCGATATTCCCACGATTTTGATTAGGTACTTTTGTAACTGCGTTTGAAGAGGCTGATTACCACGATCACCACGATGAAAACCCCTTTCAATAATAGAACATAACCTTATGCTTGATATATATGCAATAAACAATAAGTTAATCAAAATTTAACATTAATTTTCATGTACAGACTCGTTAAGTTGTAAAATCTTTTGAGATTGGTTAAAATCATTCAACCATGCGCTTACTAGCAATTTTATGGGATAAATCTATCGACATATGTAATAAGAAAGGTATTAAAAAAAACGAGCGAGCCTTACAGTAGTCGCATATGATACCGAGGTGAGCTGACAGATATTCTAATCTGACAGCTCACCTCGGTAATAAGCAACATTTGCTTTAAAGAAACTTCATTCTCAATAAAGACATAATATACATATCGCTTACTTGAGAACAATACTAAAACATATATAAATTACGCAAAGTTTAAACATTAAGGTAATAGGCAACATTAAAGGGGCGAGGCCTCGTCAAGGTCGTTTCTGTCGGCCAACTCACACACCGCGCGCGCTCATTGGTCAAAGGATATAGCGCTCGCTTTCCCGGCTTTCTGTTACACACTTCCATCCCTTTTCACCAAATCGCTCCCACAGATTAGGGTAGGTATATATGGAGTCGCGAGCCGACTTCCGGCCACCGTAGGCGCGGGCTTGCGGACGGTGAGCAATGGGTAGCTCGCCGTCCGATAGGGACCAGGCCCGGGTCGACGGCGCGTTGTGTTCCACGCGCGCCTCAAAGAGATGTCAGCACCAACTGACGGGGTCCGGAAGGGCCAATGCCTGCCGGGGTTGCGGGTTTGTCTGAAAGGGATATCGCGACCTCGGCACACAGGCAACGGAAGGAACACGGGTGGGTTTTAGTCAGTAAAAGTCTGACACGCCCTCCCGCTCCACCCAGAGCGGGAGAAGTTATTTGATAATTTCCCATCCTCAAAAAAAAAAAAAAAAAAGGGTAGGTATATATTTTGTTCTGTGCACAGATTGCAGGAAAGCGAGAGGAAAGATATCATAAAAAACATAACCCTTCCTTTTGGGTTCGCCGATAGTTGGGCAATAATCAGTTACGCAATGGAAAGCTTACCGGACCTAGGAAACTAACCCTAATTTCACATAAACACATTATCACTAACGAGATGAATAATAAATTATCGTATAATAATGATTTCCGTATCTCTTTGTAAACAGACTGTAACAAAACATTTGATAAATGTATGTAGGAAACTGTGTATATTATTGGCACTAGAGGGAAGGTGACAAGATCAATTAGACGATAGCAATGTATATAATGTCTGTCATGTTAATGAGGTAGTGAACAATGATACACAGAGGACAAGCAATTGTTACGTATGTGTCTATTAATGTAATTGATTGGCAATGATGAGGTTAATTTATTGTTGCCTAATGACATTATATTGAAGCTGGAGAGAAATGTTATCATTTTTGCAAGAACATAATTATATGTTTCTGACGAATGAATGAAATGCACCGACCCCAGCATGGTTTAATCAGACTCGATAAATCGAATGAATCCCAAGATTTGCACTAGCCCCTGGAAGCCTTATATTTCATGGTGTTACAGAGGCCATTGCATGTCAGGGGGACCGGGTGGCGCGGTAATGGTAGGGAAGAAGTGTCCGCAGGATATGGAAGGATTTGCGAGCCGTGCCGGATATGCATCCTTGAGTAGGCAAAGGACTAGTGGAGAGACGGCTGATATTTATCTATGGAAGGGACATCTTTTTACGACGTCGCTGCCAGTTGGCTCAGTCAATCTTCACCTGTGAAACCTTTGCGGGAGTTACGCTGCTTTCTAAGCTCTTTTCTATCTCACTTATTATATGTGCAGTACAATTATATGTGTAGTAATTTATGTTTCTGAGGAAATTATATATTACATTATAACTGTTCCTATAAAAGCTTAAAGAAATCAAGATCATTCTCCACAGAATCGATAAGGTCGATTTATGGAAAATAATCTAATTTGAATAATAATTTCCTCGGTGTGGCGACGCTTGGGGGAGGCTTTATGTCCAGCAATGGACGTCTTTCGGCTATAATTTTAACGATAGTTTTATATATATAATTTGATATAAATCTATGTAGTCTCTTCGAAAATACGGTTACAAGTAATGACCTATTTATGATCTCAAAAATAAATAAAAAATTGACTTACTTGTTCTTATTAACAGGCGTGGTCGACGGGGTTGGCCTCTTCTCTTCCTTAATCGTACTATTGTTCATTTTCGACGTTAACCTCTTCAAGACGTCGTCCATAGAACGCTTATGAGGATTACTCAATGACAGAGCGCTGTTGTGATTCAGCAGTGAATTGTTATTATTACACAGTCCCAAAACCTTCGCCTCAGCCCCAGGACTACTGCATTCTGAGGAACCTCTCCTTCGAGCCTGCAGGTCGTTCACTTGATGAAGACTTAAGAAAGATGATGGGACTAGAAGATTATTTGTCATGTCTAATGTTTGCTCGAATCGTTGCTTCTTTGACGGTCGTTCGTCTTCGTAATTCGTATCCTCTTCGCTTATAGAACTCCTTGTAGAGCAACTGGGTGAGAACTTGTAGTAGCTATGCTGCTCGTTGTCATCTGACTCCTGGTGGTCAGGGAAGTCCAGGTTGGCTGGGCCGGCTTCCTGCTTCTCTGTGTCGGCGGCACCTTCTTGCAATTTCGACGGTGGTGACTTTCGTTTAGATGACATGTTTCTGGAAAAGAAAGCGATGATTAGGAACTGAGTTATGTTGAAGAGCAATCACAGACTAACGAGACACATGAGACATTTATTAAGTCTGCTAGATATACTAAGTGCTGTCGAGACTGAGGACTGGTTAATAGCCAGTCAGTGACGTCAAGTTTAGAGATGTCCTAATTATTCGTTAGCATGACTGTGCTCGTACAAATACTTGTTAAATGTAAAATACAAACACGGTTTACAAACAGTATCACTGTTTGATCGAGATCTCGGGTCAGACGTCAAACGTAGTATTTGTCACCCAAACTCCCCCGACTAGTTACGAAACTCGCTTCGTTAAAGCACCTAATTGGGCTCTACTAATTGTACTAATTGCAGTTACTGCCTCCTTTGGACTTAAGGTGTCCGTCGGATCATGTAATACCAACCACTCGAGATAGAGCCGTAAATACGACTTCAATTTCGTTGATAACACCTATTTTGTTAAGGAATTAGAAGGGCGGGGAGGGTCTTGTTATATTCGTTGATTTTGTATGTGTGGGTGTTAGGTTATACCGGATTGGCCGATATCGTGTGTAGTACTCTAAATATTGCGTGTGTGTGTACGATTATAGACTAACATGTGTACTTTGATGCTGATTTGAGTTGGAAACGTCTTCATTGATTGTGTTAACAAACAGTTCCTTTGCGCATAGTGTCTGGCGGCTCTGCTTTGATGTTCGTCTACGTATCTGCTGTAAGTATTGATGTGATTATTTTGAAACGTTTACGTGGTGTCATCCTTTTGCCGGAATGTTTCATCCTTTGAACTTCAGTGACAAATGAGGTAAACAGATTTAGAGGATATCCATCGTTAAGCATAGAGCTGTTTAGACTATTTTGGCATGGTCGCAATCTCTTTGTTAATGCAGGCACATTTGTAGGATGATATTAATTCATTAATATTTTCTTATAATTGGGAATACCTAATTAAGAAGTTTTGTACTAGGTAATAAGCTACTACAAAATTTCTGCCATTCTATATAACAATCGCAAAAATTTGAGCACTTTCTCGAAACCATAAAATGAACTTTAAAATACCTAATAGAAATTATTATTTCAGTAGTAACAGTTACAGTCGCTATGACCTAACGTCCTTTAACACTAAATACTAAGAAACTAGACTAAATCCATTTACAATTATTTACACACAGAACATTGCCTATGTTCACAAGTTTACGCAAAGTCTGCGAAGTTGGGACAGATCTGAAAGTAAATGAAGAATCAACATTAAAATTATAAGGTCTGTGTATACGAAGCGTTTATTTTAGTCAAAGTATATTATAATTAAAATAGTTTTGATTGACGTAATTTTGTTATTGAAATATTATAACAAGTTTTAATAGACTTGGTGTTAGCTTTAAGATTTTATTAGTGACACTGAAATTATGAGGTTATTTAAAAAAAAAACGAATAATTGAAATTGCTTTTAAATATTTCTAAACAAAAGTAGGTAATGTTATTCTATAACAGACGATATAAAGAAAGAGAAAAAATATAATTTTCTAAAAGAGAAAATTACACATCCAAACCAACCAACCTACGCTGCCGACAATATCGATTTATTACCAAAAAGGTGTCAAATCGATATTCACGTTAAAAAGCCTGTTAGCACACTGGCACAACAAATTGTGTTAGTGCCCTTGAGACAAAAGGGGGTGATGCTACAAAACGTGAAGTTAGGAAACAAATGGAACAAGCCATTGAACAATTTATAAAAACTAAGCCATAGAGAAATTAATACTATCAAAAATAATTATTGAAACAGACTTTTTAGGAATCAACTCTCATCTCATACGGTGGACTATAGTTTGACCGAGACCACTGTACCTCGCCTCGGGGTAGCGTTGACGAATGATTGGCCGAGAGCGTTGACGATTGAGTGGCCTGCACTGCCCCCCCGGCGTCTGTCTCGCCGCGCATTTACTTAAGGTGCGGTACAGCGGTCTCGGTCAAACTTTCAATATTATTATGATAGTCACTTACTGCAGTCATCATAGGAAAACTTTCAAGCCAATTTTCCACTGCTGTCTAATTTATTGGTGAAAAATTGTTCCAACAACTTAACGCCACATTGCTTATGACTTGACTAATGATACAGAATTAATTATCTATGGTTGCGCGACCATATGTAAATAATATTATCTAAAGAATTGAATTTCAAAACATGCTGTTCTTTTTTAACTTTAGAACCAAATTTTTCCTTTTTAATTAAATGAACCATTGTATTTTGTCATCAGCTTGTTCTTAGCTCGGTGGCTATAATTCAATTTGATACGGCAGCGCTTCGGCACGGCTGTTGTGATAAAATGCAATAATCAATTGGTGTAGGTACTGTAAACGTTGTCTGCAAAAGGGAACCTTACATTATGCAGGCTGGTAGAAAACCTTAGTTTTCTACAATAAACTCTGTTTCCTTTAGCCATTTTAAATGTATGGGGAAGAAAACTTGATTCATCTGGATTATTTTTAGGTTTGATGCAACAAACAATAACATTTTTTTTTTTTTTTCTTTATTGCGTCGAAGAAAATAAGAATTAACCATCACAATTTATCAACAGTACAGGCAGCAATATCAATCAAGACTTGACAATTGATCATTACAATCTAATTTCCGACTATAGGCACGTCACTATTATTGAATAGTTCCACTCCTTGCAAAGTTATGTTTCCCTAAGATAATGGAATACCACTCTTATTTACATAACTACAAGATTCATGACAAAAGAATTGAATAAATATGTCAATTGTAACTACTAATTTCCTTTTCATTACTGTCACAATGACGTCATGCGGTGGCGCGAACAATATGGCGAATTGGTGGGAAATTTGACAGGTCAATATTACGTTCGGAAATGTTTATTTCTCCTCATTTCTTATTCGCGTTTATGATAATGTTAGTCATAATTTCTGATGATTGACATTTACAAATATCTGTGTTATATATAGCAGGAAATTCACGTCAAATTAAATGCACATTATTTTTTAAATAATGTCAATGCTCATAGCATAGATCATGCCTTAATGTAATGTTGACTGAAATATATTTTTGGATGAATTTACAATTTAATTTTTGAATTCATTTTGTTTTGAGCCCGTAAGAACTTTATTAATATTCCTCAATTGAAATGTTTCTGTTATATTTATTAACTACGAGCAATCTTATCAGAAGTTGCAACAGTTATTGATAAAATGAAGTACAATCAGAAACAATAACTCGAAGCTTCAATGGTGCAACTCATTCAATTTGCAGTAGGGTGACGTCACAATGACGTCAGAGAATTGCTAGCAAATTGTTTCTGTAAACGCCTCCCCTTGTTAAATGGTTTGCTGGCGTTGATAAAAGGGTTGTCTTTTGGTGAAAGTTTTTTGTTACATTTTTTTTATCCAAACGTGAACGTAATTGATTATTAGGTACCTTATTAAAAAGTAACTAGGCCTACCTAAAATACTAATTCAGTTGATCATAGAAGGTTAGAATTAATATAAAATGAACAGATTCCTAGATCTACTCTTGAATTTTCTTAACAACCCTGAGAAATGAAAATACTCCACTATAGAATCGTGGTGGTCCTATCATATCGCATGCTGAAATGGAAATGGTCGTACCTAAGTTGACACCAGCAGGGCACAGCAAGTAATGGAAGCCCTTCCGTTCAGAACTCATGATACGGATTCCATTGCCATACATACCTTCACCATTTCCTCAATTACATCATATCATCATCCACCAAAATTATCCTTCCACCATTCTACAACATTCCTCTACCAGCAACATCCATATCAACCTGAGCTAAACAAGTCGCACCAACATATCACACTTGGAACCGACTTCTAATTTATACGAGATATTAACATGTGCATCCGTTTAGAAATTAATCAGCGAACGACGGACGAACGGACGGGCCCTTTAAGTAAAGGTAACGAGTGCCTAGCCCCCAATCTATCTGACGTAGGAAATTGCCGACTCCCGTCTTAGATAATCGGCTAGGCTAAGGTTTCCTACCCACTCTATGTATGTAGGTAGCTATTAGAGTGTCATCTGGCTTAACTAAGTTGTTGGAACTCGCTCTTAAATCTTGTAGATTTGTTGATTGATTGAATGATTGATTGGATTGCTTTAGCTTGTGTGGAAAGGTTAAATGTGACTTGGAAAGTGGAGACGTTTTTGAATGTGTGCATGGCTCATTGTTAGTCTTCAGTAGATCTTCAAAAGATTCTACAAGTTTTTGATAAAGGAATATCGGTGATGAATTTGCAATTTTGTCTTTTCTTACTAGGCTATATTGTGTCCCACTGCTGGGCAAAGACCTCTCCTTTTTCCTTCCTTACACCTCTACTTTGTGCGATCTCTGGCCATGTTGGCCCCGCCGGCATGATTAGATCATCACACCAGATTTGCCGCGTCACTTTTACACGTCAATAATATTTTAAAAACTAGTTGAGGTCGGCGTTTCCTATTTGACTACTCTGAGACTGAGAACAAAGGCCGAAACAAACGCAGAGCTAACACTCTATTTTAAAGTCCAGACATAATCTTTGTCAGATCATGTGAAGACTGTAGATTGGTGTCTGAAATAGTATTTTGAGGAAAGAACCACACAGATTGAGTGGACCTGTCCAGTCAGTGCACACATTTGTCAGCAATCGTGCAGCTCAACTCAGAACTTAAGGAGCTCAACGATTCGACGAACAATACCAAAGAAAGGCTTTTTGGTTAGGCCGCATAAATTACTCAAACTGCCAGATGATTCAAAGAAGAAAAAAAACAATGGCTCATATAGTCCTCGACGGCGATGTTCTCCCTCAGCACGCTAAGCATGACCACATAGAAACGGGTTTTGTCGACGGAAGAATAGACAAAATTACAGATAAACAATCACAATCTGTCATTTTGTCTATTCTTCCGTCGACAAAACCCGTAGAAAACCCTTTTCTATGGTTGTCATACTACGCGTGCAGGAGAGCAGTAAGTGATGATCTTTGTCCATCCCGAATTCTAAGCTGTAAAAAGTTCCATTAAACTTTCCACCGTTTACGAGAAAAAATGACATCAACGTAAAATAGCCAATGAAAACACTTCGAAAAGAAAAATCATAATAATAAAAAAAAACAGCTCAAATCAAATAAGCGAATAAAAGTCCCGGAGAGTCGGCTGAGTACAATGAAAATAAAAATTAAATAGAAAAATATTGTGAAGCGTCAGTAATTGAATGAGGAACGAGAAACATTTTCTTTCCTTTTGGCGAGAAAAGAAGAAAAATCTTCGGAAGAAATCTTCCCGTAACAGAATTATTCCTATTCTATAATAAGTTTATTCACAATAAGGTGGAATAAAATGTTCGTAGCGTTCCTTCAAATTAGGTTTTCATGTGCCTATTTTCTTGTTTGTTCTTTAGCATTTCAATTTGCTTCGAGAATTTGTTTATTTTTATTGGTTTCCTTCTAGTGTAGGTACATTTGTAGTGTAGGTACATTTGTAGTGTAGTATATTATTTCAGAGTTCTAACAGTAATAAACAATATATGGAATTCTGAAATAATGTACAGTTGATTTTTCTACGAAAATACTTTATTAAATGCAGTATAGGTACGTAGGTTTTATAGAGGTACCAGTCGCATAACAACATTTTGCATCCACGTGTATCCCAAATAAACATTTTCCTAATGACACATTTATTTCTTAGAAAAATCAAACATTACTTCATGTTTTCTCAATAGCAGCCCCGATGAATACCAATAATTTGCCCGTAAAAGTTATTTCAAAGAAAAACACAAAATGACATGTCAAAACAAGCGCTGCATCGCACGATTGGCTTCTATTGAGTGAAGCGAAGGGAGGTGAAATTATCGACGGAAAATTACAAGAAACCTCGCTCCCTCGCACAGAAACCCGAAAGTAGTTACAAGTGTAACAGCCGACAAATGTTAGCGCGACTAGATGTGGCTTCACAATTCGAAGAAATTAGAAAACTTACTAAATGTTTTTCCTAATGAAACGGTGAATATTGTTTTGGTTTGTGTGTCACGTTTTAAAATAGGAAACCGTTTCTTTTATCCCATTCTAAAATAATCATGACCTAAACTGCCAACTGGAAAGCAATAAATTCACTAAAACTTTTTATTTATATAGTTTTTCCGGACAATCAATAACAATTGAATATTGTTTAGTTTTTCTAACCGCAGATAAAGCAGACCATCAGCTAAGCCAAAAGTCGTTAAATCTTAGTTTATAACGTGTTTGAAAAGGTTCCAGAAAGCACGCATTAATAATATAATTAAAAAAATATAAGTGTAAATAGTGGATAAACATGTGGACGAAGTCAAAACATCCATTCCATTCTGAAATGCTTATATAATTTGTCATGTGTAATATCCAGAAACCAAAACTATGTCTATATTTTGTACCACACCACTTACTGAACCTTTTGATCTCCAATAAACTAAATTTATTTTCGAAATCGAAATATTACTTTGTACTAAATTGTTTCTATAAAACGATTACTGTGAGGAGAATTGAAATAATATACCTACGTAGCTAATTTACTTTCCCTTGCTAATAGAATATTATATTTTTGTTAAGAAAAATGCAACATTTCAGTTTTATTGGTACTTTTCTTCACACCTACATACCTACTTCTATTATTTAATACTTTCTTTGTTGCCAATGTGAACAGGTGTATTGTATGAAATATAATGTACTGAAATTCTTTGGAATTTTTGTGGGTTTTGCAAAAAATATCTTATTGTACTTTGTTTTTTTTTTTATTACGGTTTTAATTTATCCGATATATTTTTGGGTCAGTAGGTGATGTCGGTTCTAGTGAAATACATATTGTCGTGAACATTTTCTTGTGCTTGACAATGGGGGAAATTACCCATTGGCTGCGCGACAACGCGAGTCGAGTGGGCGAACCGGCTCGCTAGTATGGAGTCCACTCATTTATATTTAAATATGATCGTTTATGTGTTTTGTGTTAATGGCTATTTAGTCGTTAATATGCATACTTAATTATGATGTTGTAACACAATCTCCGTGAAAAATGAGGAACTTCTGTCTTTCTGGTATTTAAGTAGGTAGTGGTTTGTCAAAACCTTTTTTTTCCGATGTAGTTAATATGTCGGATGAATTTTCACTGTTTTTGGTTAGCGATTTAACCATATAAAAGACAGACCAGCAGTGCTATTCTGTAACCATCTCACCGTGAAAACTTAGGTGAAGTGAGCGTGGAGTGAGCTGTCATTCCACAGGGATTGACACTATTGACAGCACACTTCACCTACGTTTCACGGTGATATTTTTACTGAATCGACTGGCAGGTACCTATTTGTTTTTAATAATAATCTGCTATAGCGGTAGATAAAACTCATGTTAAGCAGGATAACTATTAAGTACTCGTTTGCTTGAAAATGTTTGATGAGTTATGTCTTTTCGTCATAAAATAAACAGTTTTGCAAGCACAGGCCGTCTCCACACTAACTCCCGACCCTCGGAGGGCACTGAGACGCTTTATGATTACTCGGTGACAAACAATGCAGTTAATACGACACAATGCCCAATCACCGGGCGCCATTGTTCAGCACAGGTTGTTACTTTGTGCCTTTTAATCACGGCTTAGGCATTTTTCATGGCAATTGATTTTGGGTAAGAAGAAAAGCCTCTGTTGGGACTTGGGAGGTATTGAAATATTTTTCTTCAGTTCACAAATTATTGCTCTATTTTATTTGTCATACATACAATTTAGCAAATTTTACAGAAAAGAGTAACCACTGTACTTTGCAAGACCAAGCTAGTTTGCTATCTTGAGTCCTAATTTTTCATCGACAATTTTTATGTAATACTAACTGTTGCCCGCGACTTCGTCTGCGATCCAGGATAAAAAGTAGTCTTTGGCCTTCTCTAGGTCATGATCTAACCGTGTGCCAAATTCATGCAAATCCGATCTGCCGTTTTAAGTGAAAGCGTAACAAACAAACGAACAAATTCACTTTCGGATTTAATTAGGATGCATGATTTCCTGGACAGTCAGCCCTACTTCCTTGCTAACTGGCTAATATTGTTACGACCACGTGACCGACGATCACATACCTGCCAAATACCGACAAGAGAAGATATACTTATCTCCTGAACGGCACTTTACCACAGATTAATACAGACGGGACACTCCGCAAAATCATTTAAATAAAAAGCGAGTCTTGCAGCCACACAATAAAGTGCAATTCAGGTCACACAGCGCTTATCACCTACAGTTATATTCACCTAGTAGTTGCCTCTCTTTCTATTGCGTGACTCTTAGATCTTATGATTACGTTACACTCACTGAATTGGGCCCGCCGCGTACTTGTAGCTTCATACCTAAACTGCGGAGTGCCTCATCTGTTTTCATCTGTGACTATACCACAAAATATCGACCTCCATCTCACTACTCCAGTCCTCGCAGAGCATCAATATAAGATATAATATCAACAATTAAGGCGTATACAGACGGCACGACACGGCCCGGCGATTTTCCCTAAACAAGCCCGTCTGATGAGTGTCATTGTGTTTCTTAGGTCACTGCGAAATGAATTGCTAGCGAAACGAACGAAATGAGAATGTAGTGCAGCTAAACGCCATTCAACTCGCTTGCTTGTTTCTTTTTGCATTTTTTCATAATGTTGGTTGTGTTTTCATGATGTTACGTCATTTTTAGAGCATAGTTTTAGGAGTAAGTATGTACTGTCATTCGGTTGTTACAAGATAGTTGTGTGTGTATTATGATTAAAGGATTTAGGCATGATCTTTGGTGGAGGTGCCGGAGTAATACTTAGTAGTACAAGAATATTTCTAAGATGCTGTGAAAACCATAGTTTTGATATATGAATGGAATACACAAATAAATACTCAGTTAATTTAATACATAATAGTTCTTAAGATTACATTTAGCTCAGCCACATTTTACCAATCGGCATGCAAACATTTGAAATTATTTATAACAATAATATATTTTTATTCTTAAGTGTTTAATAGGCATAAAATTAATTGTTAATTTAATTGGATTACTTCTAAATACAACGCGACAATTAATAAGTAATCATCAATTGATTTTATGGAACTGTGGTAAATAAGCCAGCTGAAATTCCACACTTTTTCGTTCTTAGTTTAAAAAACAGTCTTGACTTGATTTAGAGGTAGGTTTTTTTTTTGCATGTTAAAAGCCAAAAAGAAACTTACCTCCAAATCGATCGAAAATAAAACCGTTTTCCAACAACTTGAACACAAAACCCACAGTAAAAGGGAACAGTGGATACAAAATGGCGAAGTAGAAAAATAGTTCAACATAAATGAGTGGTGCTTTCGAGTCAAGATGTGCTCCAGAGTTTCGCAAAGGAACGCTCAGTACTGAGGAATTTGGTTCCCGAGAACTACTTCAGGTTCCCCGATCCTTTGTACAGATGAATAAGTTTGATTGTTCGGCGATGTGGCTGAAGTTGGGGAAATAAGAGGCTTGGTGGAGGCGTATACTTTGCATATAAAGGATAAATGGAAATGTCATAAGTTGCGTGGTTATGATGCACGGCTTTACGTCTATAAAGTCTAAACGAGGCAGCTCAGATGAGACTTATTCAAGTAGCTAAACAAATGTGTGGTAACTTTTGATTTACGGCGAAGTAAAATATCTTGAAGAAATCTGGACGAAATTGAACACTGGTACCTACGCAGTGTACAGGCAACAATACCCCTCCAGCAGTGCTGACATTACAGCCGAGTGTTATAAGATATCGATGGCTTTTTTAACCTATTCAAAGGTCGTTTTAATTAAAAAAATAGTACATTACTGCCGCGGCCTGCAACAGTGGCATTGATGGACGTTCGTGAAAATGTGACCCAAGGCAAAGCTGAGCACACACGTGAGTCCATCAATACCTGGTTGCGGTCAAGGCTTGTATAGCACTTTTCTCAAATAATGCGTGGAAATTCAAACTTAGTAGCTACTTTTAAAAAGTCATTGCCCGACCAAAAAAGTAATGACATGTAAGTCACCGATTGTCATTCAGCTACTATAAACATCAGTTTGTTTATACTACTCGTCTCATCTCCCTCTCCTTTGGATAAAATAAACAAGTGCACATCCTTTGACAGTGCAACACAAACAATTGTCCAAATCATAAACAATGGTTCACATCGCAAATATAACCCGAGTCCCGCACAAAGTATCCCTATGTATAATGAACCATTCATTCTGCCAAACAAACTCCAACCAACCATATGCAATAATTCCATACAGGACCAGCCAATACGATAAAGCTGTAACCCCCTATCATGTTACAAAGGATTCTAAATCGAAAATAGATGGCAGTAAAACCGAGAATTAAATGACTAACGTAATAGATGTAAATCCTTGGTTCGCTGACAAAGAACAGAAGCGATTTCACGACATCAAAGTGGAACACGACATATTACGCTACAAAATAAACACCAGAATAAATACATCGAAATGTTTGTTCGGAAATATTCGGCAATGGGGTGATCATATTCTAAATTATCTGTTAACCGAGGGTAGTTTTACAACCCTTTTGACGGCAGGATTAATTTGCTGTTTGTGTACGTACGGTTGTCTCTGTGAACGGATTTGCAATTAATAAGACTATCTATGTATATTAACCTGCATCTGTTTGTTCATTTGTATCTACATACCTTCCTACATATTGTAGATCAGTCATCTCTTTCCACAAACATGAGCATACAATAATAGCAGTATTAAAACTTTTCTAACGAACCCAGATTGTTCGCGGGGCGTCTGCGTTGAAATCCGAGCAAGCTCAAAAATGGTAGGCTATAATTTGCACATAAAACGTATCCTAATGGCAACGTACGTGATCACTTATTCGGTGGACTCACAAAGCGGGACATCTTCATCTGAAAGCAGACTCTGATTTAAATACATTATTCTTGTAATAACAGCCGCGCACCGGACGGAGGGAGTCCTATTGAAGTCGTAGAATACATTATTTTAATTCGTACCACCTCTTTGTGACCCCATCAGGGAATTAATGGATTCAAAGCCTTCTCTTCCGTTCGACAAAGAATAATTTACTAAGTAAATGAACGGACAGACAATCGCATTAGAACCCGAGTTTTGTTTCGATTGTAGATTAAAGAGTGGCGAATCTGTGAAAGGGGCACCTTTCAATCTGAACCTTTGTGCGCGTTATCTCTGTTAATTTTGGAAGGTCAATGAGCAAAATACACAGTAGGATTTCATTATTCATCTCCAAGCTTTGATTACGTTTAACATTCAGTAAATAAAGATTTTTTTTTGTGTGTGAGCGTTTCAATAAATGCTGATTGAAGTTTGTGTGGGGTTCTATTAAGATATTGCATCGTGAACAGCGAAGCAATAATCTAAATTGAAATAGGTTGTGTCTAAGATGTACGGAGTTGGTCTCAATTCAGTATTCATTGGGAGCGGTAGAATAGAGGAGCTATCGAGAATTATTGTCGAATCTCAGGGGCAATGAGACCCGGTCGGAGAGACTCGACTAGGAAGGGGCACTATTGATGTTTCAGAATAGTGGTATTTGCTTAAGTGCAATAGTTTTACCCATCTCAAAGGAATTTGATCCGACGGCTTTTAAGATATTATGACACTAATAATTACATTGACATTAATGCAAAAAAATACATATAATTGCGGGAAAATTTGATTGCCCGCTCGTCGATTTTTTGTCCAACCTGCATGTTTACTAACATAGTTATTAAGATCAATATTTACGAACAAATTATGGAATTTCATTCTGAAATAAAATTATTATTATTTTATTATTTTTATGAATACCTGATAGTGATTATTTCACATGGATTTTCCACAATTATATTTTGTGTGTAAAAAAAAAGAAATTCCAGTGTTTTACAGATATAACGAAAAAAAAAAACGATTACCAACTGTGAATAAGATAATTTACACACCTACTTTAACAATAATTTACATTTAAAAGCTTACCAGTTAATATTAAACTACTAGATCATGATTAATAAAATATTTAACCCTTAAGGCCACTCCGCCCCTTCTCTTCAAACCGCGAGACGTCGGCTAAGGGGTAGCGCAGACGATCGAGTTAACCCCTGGGGTCAGTTATTGTGTCATCAC
Source organism: Agrochola circellaris (assembly GCA_914767755.1). Taxonomy (NCBI): domain Eukaryota; kingdom Metazoa; phylum Arthropoda; class Insecta; order Lepidoptera; family Noctuidae; genus Agrochola; species Agrochola circellaris. The sequence continues at coordinate 10,877,897 of OU611843.1, forward strand.
AGACTGACATCTCGCCTTAGTGGTACTTAAACTGAATGATATATATAATTTAAGTGATGCGTACACTAGAAAGAAAAAAGAAATTTTATTTTGGAATACATGGTAACAAAATCTATTGAGGATTCACTTGCAAACCATGACTATTAATAGGAAAAACAGTAAAATACTATGCGAAGCTATATTGCAATAATATCTCTAAGCACAGTTATTGTTTTATTACCTATTACGTTCTGCCCGCAACTTTGTCCGCGGAAAATGAAGCTTTCCATTAGTGAAACAATTTTCGGAATCGAATCATTAGTGCCGAAGCCGATCCTCTACATACAAACTTACAAATTTTAACTCTTTTAATATGTTGCTGCGCCTCGTGGTTTCACCCGCGTAAGTCTCGATCCCGTGGGAATATCGGGATAAAAAGTATTCTCTGTCCTAATCCAGGTTATGGCGCCCAGCCATGTGTATTCATCCAAATCAGTTTAGCCAAAGTCAGTTTATAAAAAAAATCTAATCTTTTCTCTTTATTATATTTGTTTAGATTATAGAATACCTACTAGGTTTACATCAGTAAATATTTTCATAAGTACTTTGTAAAGATTTAGGGAAACATAGGTTTGAAATTAGTCACGAAACATTATGTGGTACCTAATGTGTTTCAGCTGAGGTAAAAGGTAAATAAATTATATTGTCATGAATCATTTAAATACCTTCTCATTAATTATCGATGCATTATAAGCACATTCATTAAATAATTAATGTTCACCTCATCAGTCCGAAAAACTGACGTCAGTATATATTTTAAGCTTTTTCCTAAACCATTTAACACTCATTCATATACTACGGTTAAGACCCGGTTTCTGAATTGACACATTTAAAGTTGACTTGTCAAAATCTACTTTAGCATTACGTAAGGTTGAATCACCTTAAGTCATTCTCAATTCGAATACCGGATAATAGTTTTAGTTTTTAGTTTTTTTTTCTTGTCATAATTGATAAACAAAGAATGGCGTTGATACCTACTGGGAATTTGAGAAAAAAAATGTGTTTACGATTAATTAAATTCCAGGCAGTTTTTCATTACATTTATACCGTAGGTAAATTGTTCCCGCAAAGATCAGGAATTATGATCCTGATAAGCTCCTGAATAGATAAGACATCTAAGGAAACATAGGTATACTGTAAGTAAAATTTGTAAATACATAATTTGATATCGCGACGAAGTATGAAAAAAAAATGCTCCTACCAAAAACCACAAAATTCTATTTATCACGAAAACACATAGGGAAACGTGGAAAGTTTGCATCAAATAATATCGAATGATTTATATATTATTCATCCGGTTGGTTCGGGGAAGCCACTACACCTTTGTGAATAATTTAGGCCGCAGACACATATTATTTTTGCAGGGGCCGGTCGCTGGGCGTTTGTCCTATAAAATATTATCATTTGAGGACAACCGGGGGGTTGAAAACCTTGAGGTTAATCTATGAAGGACAAGATCGGGGTGGATGTGTGGCTCTTGACAAAATATGAATATCTAAATGTTTATTTTTTTTATTTAACGTTTGTGGGATGGAAAAAGGAGTTTCTGCTTTTTATTTGAATACGGAATATTTTTATTTTTAGAGTTTTATAAAAACTGATCTCACCGAGGCGAAATCATCTTTCAATTCCATGCATCTTATTTATTATTATTTCGTTTATTAATTTTCAAATATTTTTATAAAAATAATTTTAAAAATATAAAAATTGTGATCCGCCAGTATCGTGAGCAGGATCCAAGCTACCGGTGGTTAGGGCTGCAGAGACAGGAATCTCCTCACAATGCGAACTGTATCGAAGAGTACTGCCTTCTGAATCACGCCCTTTATCCAACCGCCAATTATTATTATTATTCTAAGATTGTAATGTCCCACTGCCGGGCAAATGCCTACCTACTCTCCTTCCACCTCATTCTATCTAACGCTAATAAATAATGACCAGTCCAAGGCCACTAAGCATCTTATTTTTCGTCTTCGTAGCAGTCTTGACAGAGCGGTCGTGGTCTTCATGTAGTTTCTTGTCCAGTGGGTGATGTGATTCGCTGCACGATTTCTCGCCCTCTATATACTCCGATTTTTTATGTTTTTGTGCACTCACACACGGGTTCGCCCACTGCGGATTTAATTTGGTCAGTCCATCTCATGGGTGAGCGTCCGTGTGTTCTAGTGCCCTTTACTCTACCCTGAACGACAAGGTGCTCTGTAGTCACCCTCACGCCTCGAGACGTGTCCGAAGTATTTGAGGATGCCCATTTGGACCAGAACAGAAAGCATCTTATATCGTTTTAAAATGTGGTTTTCAGAAAGACAATATTAATTCCCTAACCCAATTGTAGTTTCCATTCAATACCAGTGCACTCAACAAGTAATTAATAACAAAACAATAGACCAAACTAACTACTTGTTTGGCACAGACGCAAACTACACCGTACGCGTCCAAATGACATGGAATCAATCTGCCGACACAATGGCTCAATCTGCAGACGCTTCTAACCGAATTACTTCAGAAACCTACGAGTTACGACTTACGACTAAAACCATTATTAACCCCTTTCAAGTCACAATCGCAATTTGCGGTTATTTGTCAATCCGTTAATGCAAAGTAAACGAATTTGTTTAATATTTCGGCCTTATTTTGTAATGTTAACGTTAAATGTTGCGTTTGGTTGCGGTTAGTGATTACTTGAAAAATGCTTGTTTGCGGTTAACGCATATTGTGATGGGGTTTTTATGTTTTTGTAATGTTGGTAAGTGTAAGCGGCCGTTTTGAAGAGCTTGTGTGTAAATGTTTTGTAATGGAACGTCTGAATGCACTTTAATTTGATGTCGAATGTTTAGACGAGATGGGAATGAAATGCCATTAATCTTTTTTCGTATAGGTATGTACGCAGTATACCTATGAGAATAGGTTAAGCCGTGGGGGAAATATTGGGACAGTAAGCAAAGTGGCAAGCCCCGCGCTTACTCCCCAGGATGCAGGACGTAACATTTTAGTATCGCCATGATGCTATATTAGCCTCAGACCAAATAAAAAACCAAGACGGAGCGCTGTCAACAGTGAAGTGAAGCCGGTTTCGTAAACATGTGTGCACTTTGTGTGGTGTAGTTTGATTGTAGTGTCATTGTCAAAGGTTGTAAATGTGTGCGTCTGAGCGTGTATGCACAGAGCGCCGGTGTAGTTTTGGCATGCTTCACTGTACTGTTCGCAGCGATCTGTCTTGGTTTTTATTTGGTCTCAGATATTAGTATACAAAGTATTGATAGAGGTACGAGCATGAAAATATCATGGAACATGTATTTCAGGAATTCTACGTCAAATTAGAAATATCAAAACAATAAAATTAATATACCAGGACTATTTCCCCACAATGCTTTGAGCAGCTTGCCGTAATGAACGTCGCATACAAATGAATTAGTCCCTGAACACGTCAGCGGCAAACTGTCTCCAACATTAACGATTGTATGGAACAATACGCTTTCGCTGAACTTCAGAACAATAACAATACATTATTGAAATGAATAGAGCCACACAATATGTTGAAACGAAGCGAAACTACACGAACTCAGGAATTTCCAGAGAAGTCAGGCTAGAAATTGTAAGGTTATATTATATTCAATAGTTAGGGCAGTATATGGAGACTTAGCGCCTGCTTCTGAAGAATAGTAATGAACGATGTTAACTAATAATGCTATAGTATGTCAGCTGTATTGCAATCTTCAAGAAATAATGAGTGATGAAAGATATATAATCTAAGCAACTGTTTCATAATACCAAATTTCAAAAAGAGATAAACATAAATGCGATTTCAATTAAAATACAGACAATAATCCTTCTAATGATGGTTATAAAAAATCTCAAAGCATGTATTTCAATTAAACTATTTACAGACACTTTTGAATTATCAAGGAGTCAGTCAGTCAGAAAGATGAAGCTATTTGCTAAAGATTCTGTTACTGAATTACATAATTAGAAGAAACTTTATCAATTATTGAAGTACCTACAACAGGATAGAAAGCACCCAACTATAGTCAAATAGAATAATTACATAATTATCTTGATAATCGTGTGACCAATGCCTTCGCAATAGACTTGTTTGAACCCAATAAGAGTGAGATGAAGTGGAATAATCGATCCGACAAACAAGAGGGCTCCGCGGTGCGTCGATACATTGGTATACGATTCGATACAGACGTTCGAATTAGAATCGATTTCCGTGATGTGTTCACTTTGGCTTGTTATGTTGTTAGGAAGAAAGGCTGTCGGTGTTGTTGTTTGTTTTTTTAAGAGATTGGAATGTGATAAAGCTTGCCTAGTTGAGTTTACGTCAATAACTTACTTTTTTGCTTTAATTCAAATCGTCATGTGAGATGGATGATTCATGCTATTCAGCATGAAAGTGGAGATGTCTTAAATGGAATTACTTTCCTAAAAATTTTACTAAACAACAATAATAATTTCATGTCCCACCCATCAAACAAATCATGAAATGACATATTTTTTCAGTAAACCTGTTTTTTTTTTTGCTATAGAACGTATCGTGTAAGAACGACTGTTACAGTCGCCTGAAAGATAAATAACCATACAAATTCCTGAAATCAGTCCTATGTGTTAAAGTGCACATTACAGAAAGAACAGTCATTATGCTTTTCCTATATGTCCGCAATAAAATACAGCATTGATTGTTGCCATTTACAATCTTGACACAAACATTTTGTTTCCCGCGCGGAACGACATTAGATACATTTTTTTATATTATCTTCCTTTAGATTTTAATGAAAATATCGGACATTATCAACATTCAATGTCTGGGAAACATTACGACTGCCATCGGCTTTTAGACATCAAAAATAATGTTTCTATCGATAACCATTGATTAGACCCTATTGTCACATCAAAGACGAGAGGGTCTATTGTGTGACCTCCAATAATATTTCCAACAATTTTTCTCAAAGAATTTCTATAGCACGTTTCTTATACAATAATAGGATCAAACACGAAACCTCTCTGATTGTAATTGAATGGACAACTCGTAATGATATTGACGTGTAGAGTGATAACATGTTTAATGATGACTTTGACGATCTGGTGATAAATGATGTGAATTAGTTGGACACATACCAAGTGTTACAGCCTCTTAAAATTATATATGATAAACAAAGTAACTTTTGTAATAACACCGGACACATAAGTAATGCTGATGAATTTTAAAAAAGGTCAAGATTGGCATAATAAACATTAAATCTTTGCTAATGGCACATTAACGTATTATGTATTGTCATTTATATTCTTTGCGAAGTGAATAACACTCCTGAAAATTGTTTGAGTTCGTTTGAAGTCGTGCAGCATGATGCTGAACAGATTGTAAGTTTATTGCTCAAGACAACGTTTTATGCACCTTGAATCTTCGCGTTGACTTCTGAACCATTAATTATTCTTTGGAAACTAATAGTCTTGTCAGTAGCAACAAAAATGCGTGACTGTTTCACAAAAGTATCGTTCGATATGTTATTATAACATTATTGTTTTTGGCACTGCCGCCATGTCATCGCTGGTCACTTGTCACGTTGTTCCACACTAATAAATATCCTTCACTCCTAAATGGATTCGAAGAAAATAATAAATAATTATCATTGACTCTTGCAGTTTTTTACAAATTTAATGTTTTAGACATCAAAGAGGCCTGAGTGGTGTGTGCAATAATTGGTCAATGTTAGGAGGCAACGACGCATGGCCTGCGCACACGCAGTGCCAAATTGAAAATGGCGACAAAAAGAACATTGTTTATGTGACGCCTTATTAACGAGAGATTTATCGTTGACGTTCCTCTTAAAAGTTTTCTGTTGTTATTTTTTTGACGTTTTAATTATGAACCAGATGACGTTATCTTTGAGCTTTAGGTTAGTTCAGAAAAAAATAAGAATAATATTTTTACAAAGAATAAATTCTGCCACAAAATACATTAAAATGCGTCTAATAAAATAATGAGCTCAGCAGACTGTCGCGAACACAATCGGTCAATGTTTTAAATACAATTTTTTACTTTGACAAATTAAAATTACCCAAACAACGTCCCATGCGACTTTTACAATGACACATGAGCCATGCAACCGACTAGCTGTCACCTCCACCACTATTAAGAGCCCCCTAAAATACAGGATGTGTCTATATTAACTAGAGAATTTGACAGCATTAGAATTACGAGCAAAACAGCAATTTTTATTTCATTAAGTCGATATATCACGGAAGATATTCACGAACAAATAGAATGTGATGTTGGCACAAACCTCACACAACAAAGAGAGAGATAAATAAAATTATAGTACGGTGAGGGATGCCAGTAACAGGAAAGAATTCGACGCAATCTTCATTATTATTGTTGTACCTTGACGGATTAATTTTCCTGCAGTTGGAACAATGCATTAAATCCTAAATAAGCAACAATGCAATTATAATGATAACAGTAGCTCCTTATTCGGATTTAGTGGTATTTAATGAATAATTTCATATGAGGTGTCCTGCAGATAAGCAGCTTTATTAATAGACAATTACCTAATTAAATTGATTTTGGGTAAAACCGATCAGAATGAGGATACAGGACTACATAATACACATTTCTACTATGATGGTAGGTAACTTACTAATAACACCAGCCTGTTACTGTCCCACTGAAGGGAAAAGCCTCTTCTCATACAGAGAAGGCACGAGCATTGATCACCACGCTTGCTCACGACGGATTGGTGATTTCAGACTTATAATAACTATGAGTCCAGTTTTCCTCACGGTTTTTTCCTTTACCGATGTCAGTAATGTCCAAGATAAACTCAGAAAGTACATATGAATTGAAAAAGTCACATTAGTACTTGCCTCATTAGAACCAACAACCGTGTGAGTACTGATGATGAGATAACGTGAGGCGAAGCCTTAACACCTGGGATGGCCATCCCAGGTGTTAAGGCTTCGCCTCACGTTACTTACTAATAATACTAATATAAAAACTGTCATGGTTTGACATAATAATAAAGATTATTTGATGTGTAACATCTTTTCTCTCGCTTTCCTGCAATCTGTGGGAGTGATTTCATGAAAAGGGATGGAAGTGTGTAACAGGAAGCCGAGGAAGCGTGCGCTATTTGATTTGACCAATGAGCGCGCGCACTGCTAGAGTTGGCCATCAGATGTTACCATCCCATTTTGCGAGAATTTGGTACTGTCAGCCTTGGCTTGGCCTTACAGTAGCCGCGTATGATGTGTACATCTAACATCTTGATGTCAGATGTACACATCATACGCGACTACTGTAAGGCACGCTTGTTTTTTTTTAAAGGGACAGTGTTGTAATTACGGCCCGTGCCAACCCTAACGAAAACAACTGACATTTTCTCAAACATTGTATGAATATCGGTGCCATATGCACTGGCCTAATATCACGACCGGCCATTGATATAGTTAGTCCTTTTAGTATGGCGATAATTAACATATTACCCGCTTCTGAGATATAACATGACTTGCTCAGTAATAATACTGCCAGTGTGCATGATTTCATAGTAAAATTGCAATAAAGAGATCATTGTGTGTGTGTATGTAGATCAATTATTGTAATTGATTATTATTTCTTGGAGAACATTGGTAGTCTTCGCATACCGATTCAGTTTATCGTTTATATATAATATACAGTTACTGTTAAATATTGAAAATGTTAACAACTTTATTTTTTTCCTGTCTTTTATACATTGTGTAACTATCCTCTTCTTGATCGCGTACTTCTTTACTGATGGTCTTGTCCCTGAAACGCCTCCGTGGCTTCATGTATGATGTTCATCGACTTCGTTAGGTTCTCGGCTTCTTTCAGGGAAGTTGTAACAGAGAGTCCAGTGAGGGCGGTGACTTGGCCTGACCAGTGGTTAGGTGTTGTTATTAGTAAAAAGTTATTTCTTATTAAATAGAGACAAGAAAAACCTATGTTCTTTGTATCCACCTGTCTAGCTAGAGACAATGATTGTGGTGTCAATAATGTAAAGATAACAAAAGCAAAAATATTTGATAAAATCTGAAGATCGATATAACGTTACCTACCCATGGCTTATATTGAAACAATTTGTTCAATTAAAAATAAATCTTGTTAGTCATCCACTGGTAAAAAATATTGCTGACAAGATTCTGTTATTGAGAATAACAAAAAAAGCATATAGGAAACGGATGTTGTTATATTTGACTTTGTGTCTGAATATCTGTTTAGTTTTCAATAAAAAAATCACCAGACGTACATTAGTTTTCAAAAATAATATTCCTCTGTTCGAATAAATATAATCGTAAAACTGTTAGTTCAAGGATTTTATTAAATATCTGTTGATTTTAAAATTAGATGTACGTATGTATCATTGGTTGCCTGAATCAACTTCTGTTATAAGTTTAATTGCTGTTTTAAACATACATAATGAAAAGTATTACAGTACGCAGTATTCCTATAACAGACTTATAAACAACTGATAGTATCTACAAATTCTGTAGCATCATCTTTATATGCTAAATAGTAGGACGACCTAAGAAACGATGGATGGACCCTGTGAAAGAAGATATGGCTAGAAAGGGGGTGACTACCTAGATGACTACTAATAGATAAATTGGGATGAAAGAGAATGATGATGAGTCTTTATTGTCTACAAATATTTACGATATAAATTCACAGGAATAAAAATTTATCATTGCACCTACGTTAAATATTTTCACATCGTCTTTCTTAACATTTACTGTGAATTTGGCAGAATAAATTTTCCTTTCTGTTACGTAATTATCTCTCATTATTTCTGGAACTGTTTTCAGTTACTACGAACAGTGAAAATTTAATGCCAAACAATTACAGTTTTCAAGGAATTTCATGAATAATTTCTAGTAGGAGATGAAGTTTGGCTTCACCTCATACTAGAAAAGTATTCATGCTTACGAGTTGATCAATAAAGTAAAAAAATATAAAAACAGAATGATGATGCAGAACTACTGAACCACTGACACTTGAACTTACGAGTACTTACTTCTGCCTCCTGCTTCTTGACTTTACTTCTACTACTGATACTTGAAATTAAAAACCTGATAATAACGATCGCAATAATATCGACAAACCAGGAACAAAAAAACAACATTAAATGCAAATTCATTACCTAACAATAAGATAATAACGAACAATAAGCTAACATACAAAAAAGAAAAATATTTGATAAAAATGTGCCTACCGATAACCTTACTTATAGCTGTTGTTTTATGGTAAATAGGAAAATACCGCGCTTTTAGATAACCTAGAAAGGTAACACTAGGTTATTGTTACGTTTAAATTTACGTTTTTGAACTAAATTTGGTACTGGCTTTGAAAAACAGGATAATTCAATTGTTATTGCAATTTTAATATTGTTACAGTTACAACTTACAAATAATGAATCATCACAAAAATATTTGTAAACAACCTTAATGGATATATGCCGCCACCATATGCAAACGAAAAGTATAAAAGTAAATATGTATCTATCCATGATCTTCATGCTCCAGATAACCCAAAAGTTTGAGATCAGTTCCATTTAAGAGGTGACAAAGTATATAGATTTCCTTAACAACCAAATAATAATTATTATAATAGCTACCACTGATATCTACTAACCTAAATTGACAAACACAATTAAATTGATAAACCAGACGAAATGGAAAACAATAAAACATATAAACTATAAAAAATATAATCATCTTTGGGTCACCGGTCGGCTGACCCATATTTTGGACATTCTGTAGACATCTAAAGTTCATATTATATTATGAATTCTTTCATAATAATTTACTATTGCAACTGATTAGTCTCGCTCGACTTGCGGCAAATGATAATAAAACACTTGAATACTGCAGGTTTCTTTGAATTTAATATTTTAATTAATACAAGGTCAACATTTTATCTAAAATAACAAAACAAATAATAAGATTGATTGCGGTTGGTAAGACCCGCGAATTCAGAGATAAACTAACCTTGAACCTAACAAAGACAGGCTTAGTTTATATATAAACCAATGTTGCTGGACCAGATTTTACCTTAGGAAATACCCGCCAAACTACCTAGGTACATAAAGGAACATCTACTGAGATTAATCATTCAATTGAATCAGACAAGCAACAACACAACGGAACGGAATGTTCCAAGAAGACAGCTCACGTAGAAGAATTAAAGAAAACCAAATCGGTCACTTGAACTTGCCCAGCAGTGGACCTACAAAAGCATTGTGAGGAAGATGTAGCATTAGCTTTTGTTCACACCCCAGCACGTGTGATCCGACTACCGTCCCTCAAAACGTCATTATTTGCATACCAACTGGTTCCGTCTATACGATATTAATCAAAGGTTTTATTAGTGAACATCAAAGAATAAGCACAATGCTAAGATCTCTTATATGGTACCCTCAATACTATTGTTACTTTTGTCTGAAGTTGATTTATGAGCGGCCACTGTTGTTGGCCCAATGTATTGTGATGTCAGTTTTTGTTCGCCCGCCGACATTGTACTACCCCTTCGACGGTCCAGCGCGGATGCCTTTATTCAGGTTGATCTCACTTTGATGCTTCTAACTCGGTACAATGCCCTGTGTGAGTCACAACAGATTTTACATGTATGGAATTTGCATAATTCAAGATGTCCATGCTCGCGTCCATAGTAACCGTTCTAATGGACTGTATTTTTGCTTTTGACGAGAGATTTTATAGGATTCGATGTATTTCTGACAACACTGGTTATTTATTCCAAGAGTCTCTTGTTATTTGCTTCAGAATATAAAATAATTCAGTATTTTGGAAAATACTAAAATCTCTATCTGCGCCCTAAGCCTTGATAGCTTTCAATATCATACGTAATCACACCATCAAAAATTCACAAGTAACACCGATTTCAATTTTACCTTCCCATCTTATAACCCTTTGTCCTTCATCAGTCCTTGACCGTCCATTGTGAGCATTGTGCAACACAAAAGAGCGGCTGCGATTGAGCCCCGCATGTAATTTTCATGGTTCGCTCCTCACATTCACGCTTCTACATCCACTCGCTTCCAAATCATTACGTTCCTTACCTTTGTGTCTGCCTTCCCCGTCTTTATTACGCGGTAATACTTCATTGTACACATCTTATTCTTTATTAGACATAGCATTGTGAGCACTCTCTTGATTGGCTCTCAGTTTTTTTTCAACACTGTTTTGAGTAACGTTTGCGTCATCAATACTAATGATTGCAACCGGTAGCACAATACTTATTGTTGTGCCGGTTTTTATTTTGTCTGTACAACTTTTTTCTTCATCTTCAGAATTTACATCGTCATTACATTTAGTTGGATTTTTATTACTATAGTTTAGTAACAATAAAATATTGTTGGGATCAAACAAGAGTCGGTGAGTTGCGGTGCGGGCCTTACCGACTGATCAATAAATATGTCAAACTGATAAACAGTTTGCATAGATTATGATATCCCAATTATACGACGTGATTTATTCGTGAGTATTGACTTCATTATATAATCTAATTCTAATTTTGGTGATAGCTTGTGAATACGCGAATACGTATTAATACATTAATGTAATTGTTTTTGGTTAGGGAAATACTGGCATACAAGTTGCGACTATAGCAACCTTCAATTTAATTCTATAACTTGCAGCTGTAATAAAACAAGAAGGCGTGCTAACATACATTTATAAGAAATAAACCATCAATACAATAGATAAAATTTTATAGCTCAAACTATATAAAACACATATAAACAAACGTGTAAGAGATCTTTGTCCGGGCAAAGTTTTGTTCATAACGAAAATTGAAGTCATAAAAGTTTCATTATAATCTCAAAGATAGTAGAGCAGTCGTATGATTGAACACCGAGCAAGAAGTGCGCACGACCATCTCCGGACGTAAGGGGGACTATACACGCGCGACCCAACAGCTGTTTGAGACTGGACAAATATAAATGTCCTTGGTACATGAAATTTTGTAGACCAGATGTTTGTCATTTCATTTGATTATTAATAGAAAGAAGATTTTAAATTTAGGATTTGATTAAATTAGTTTTATTAGCGACAATTTTGATTTACACATTTAAAACCTTATTCACTCACATGCATTTCATCGTTAATAAATTCAACAAATAATTTCGAAAGCAATGAAACAGAAGTTTTATGTAATCCTTTATAATAACTGAAATTATTATCTAACTGCGATTTCCATTTACAAATTTACAGTAAATAAGGCTTTAAGTTAAATTGACTAGTCGTTTTAATTCTCTATCCTCGTGTTAGATTCTATAATGATCGTCATTCATAAAATGTGTAAGTTTAAGCTAAGCTTATTGAAAGATTGAAGACCGTTGAATTAAAATTGTGGGTGAGATTATAGTTATATCTTATTTTCTGTTCTTTATTTGCTTTACAAAAATGTATAATTAGTGTGAGTCTTGACGTTGTCGATTCTATTATTTTATTTTACTATCCTCCTATCTTTATCCCAATTTGGGATTGGCGGAGGACTTCTTTTTTTTTTCCTACGTCTCCATCTGTCGTCAGCTCAATGATCACTTCCATTCTAGTCATATCATCATTCGATTGGATTTTTCTATCAGATTTTGTTTTACAGGTTCAGTTTTCACCAGAAACGCAGCGACGTAACCAGTCGCCGTGTGTAGAGTTCTTAACAATCTAAATCTGTACACAATCCAGTCATAAAATATTGGCTCCAACAATAAAACAGAAGTGGTCCGTACTACTTCAACACTGGCAAAAGTGCTCTATATTCTTAGAAGGATGAACTTTTTATTACCATGCACTGTTTAATTTCTTCTAATCCAACAGATTATGGTATATTTTTGTTCGGAGTTTATATCTAAAATGTTTTTGTTTTACATTTTATTCGTGCCATAGTTTATATTGTTATCTTTCTGATCATTAATATGCATAGTAATAACTTTGACTATTTTTGGTGATTTTGTATTTATATTTTTTATTCTTAGATTACGCGGTAGATTTTTTTGCAACTTGGTAGTTTGGTTTTGATGAAAAATTATAAGACTTCGGAACAAGAGTACCTAGGTGTCAGATGTTATCGATAATCAAAGTTTCATAAAAAAGTGCATATAACTTGAATTTTCTATTCAAATAATCTAGAATTAGAGCCATTAAGTCGCTCAATATTTTTAACTGTAAATATATTTCCTCTGCACGTGTCTACAAAAACTGCCAGTGTACCTAAAGCTAAATCTGAACAACAAAGCACCTACATAAATACCTAAACATTTATATAAGCTCCCATTTAACTAAGAACAAAGTGCTACGTCACTGCAGCCAGCCACTAAATAAATCAGACGAGAACAATATTACCCCTTTATTATTATTTTTTATGAATTATCGCCTACATCTGATCTCTTTTTATTTTCTTTTGTGTAGCTACCGGTAGCATTCATCATGTTAGCATGTTATTGTTACACTCTTTGTAGTGACGCCCCTAGATGTGACTTGAATTATTTTTGGGTTTCAGTTTTATCGATACTTTCAGTTGTTTCAGTATTATAGTATTTTTTTTATTTTTCAGCTGGATATGTTCTTCTATAGGATTTAAGTATTTTTAAATTATTATTTTCTATAAACGTAATTATCCAGTCCAGCCAAGTGTATAAGATTTAGAAACTGCGATGTTTGATGCACTGTATTTCTAGTGTTGAGAGTCTGTTTTTGTGATTCTAGTTACACTTGAGATCGCACTAATTCAAATTGACTTAACTCGTCCAAATATCGAATGCTCCCATCCCTATACAACATTAGTCATAAGAATTCGTTTTGTTCAACCGGCACGGCTCGTTTGTGCGGATTAAGACGCCCTTGATAATATCCAAGATGGATTCTGGATTCCAACACATTCTTTCTATATCCCAGAGATTTGTTGGATCTTAGAGTATTAGGATGCAAATGTGTCTTGTTATGTGTAGCAATGCATATTAATGTCAACAATTATTATTGTAAATGTGTGTAATTTGTTTCTTGTTATTTTTGTAAGTGTTGTGGCTGTTCGTCGTTCTGCAGTTGAGGATGAAATGATTATTATTTTGTTTTTTTTTTTACTTCTTATGTGGAAAACTACGTGTAAAAAGTTTTTCATTAGCTATCAATTTCAGCAAAACAATCTAACATTAAGATACCTTCATCTCAAATTCTCACCGTTTCGTGAACTTCGACCCCAACATCCAACAATTATAATCACAATAATTAACAACCATAAAGATGACGAAATGAATTTCTCCGACATAAAAAATAATAATTTTACACGTCTCTGAGCAAAGCTATGAAACAACCAGTTTGTTTATTACGAAACAGTTTCATAAAGTGTTAATAACAACAAACTAGTAGTTAGAGTTAAAGTAATTAACGCTAACCTTACATTATCTGCTATTAACAATAAACGTGGACATGCTGTTAACACACATATCGAGAACGCCAGCGTTATGGATTTTCTAATAGCGGCCGTGAACGTATGAATCCAATTATATTCTGTAGTTGAATTTCCTTTATGAACTAAATCAAAGAAAAAGAAAGTAGTTCACAAAGATGATCAAGATAATATAATTGATATGAAATTTCCATTAGTGGAATCTATTAAACATATAGTTACTGTATCATTTGCTAAAAAATTCCGAAGGTAAGACAGGTATTTTGCCCTCCGAACGATCGTATAACCGTTGGCAGTACAGAAATCGTCCACACAGTCATGAATGAACGTTTATAATATGTTATATTCGCGTTCACAAACTGAAATAAACGAGCGAACGGAAACGGCCGTAATATTATTAGATACGACAATTCTATTATTTTTATTCGTAACATATCTTGGTAGATTTATACGTGAATCTGGCTCGGCTCGGTATGGTAATGATTCCTAGAAGCTATGGCGTTTTACACCTAATTGAAATTCTTTATTAAGATCATTCATGAAATACGTTTTGTTTGTTTTGTGGGATATGATTATGAGCTGCATTTGGGAACGTTGAATGTGTTGGTTCAGTTTCAGTTATAAGAATTTTAGGTGGGCTATTTTTGCTTTAGGTGCATAATTTCATTATTAATCAAAAGTTCATATACCAATTTGTACCCGTGTAAATCTCTAAATCTTTAAGTATTGATCATATATCGCTAAATCATCGCCGTCAATTAGGCATGCACATTACGAAGTGCTAATCCGCATAGTTTTTTTGTCATTTCCCTGCTCGCAAGCAAACTTTTTATAAATAGCACGCGAAAATAAAAACTCTTGCAATTATAGGTGCCATTAACTTTAAATATAAATACCGCGCTCCAAGGTCTTCCAGTTTCAAATATTTTGGCGCCGAAAAAACTGACATGGCGCATACCGGTAGAATTTATTGAAAAGAAGTCTTGTATCGCTTTGAACTATATGTAAATCATAATAAAAACCTATGGATCCCTGAATATCATCAAACATGTAGAAGAAAATAATTTATAGGTGATGGGAACATTTGTGTTCTTATTTTTGGTCGGCAAATGTCATATGTATGACTGGGAGCATCTTTCATGTGGATCGCCGCGCATTATTTATAAGAAACACTGTTCTGTTCATTGTTTCATAATAAAACATTAATTCTGTCAACGGCCACGGCTGAACTCACCGCGACAATATTAGAACTTCCGTTCGAGAAAAAAATGTTCGAGATTCGATAAAATGTAAGCGAATGTGACCGCTGAAGTATTTTATTATCATACTGAATTGTTCTATTATACTGAATAATGTGATTATGTCTGTATGGTTAAATTATGTTTATTTTCCAAGCTCACATTGAGGAACATAAACTTACGAATAATCCTGACAGAAAAGAAAGACATTTCCGTCTAGATTTGGCATACCTCATTTTTTTTTCACACTTTTATAATGAAATGCTGTGAAGGTAGATAATGTTTTGAAATAAAAAATGTTTTTAACAATAAAAAAAGACAGAAAAGATACTTAAAAACTCCCAAGCTTGCGGTCTCACTTGAAACCTCGATGGGAACCGACGCAAATGTCGTGTTCGATTCAAAAAGTCACCCGAACGGTTTCGCACACATGCAAATCTTGTACAACTCCCAACAAAAACAAAAAGCTCTTCAGAGGGACTCCGACAAAAACAAAACTACACGTGCAACTAAAATGGAAGCAAAAAAGGTCAACAATATGCCTAATCTACAATCCATGTCACAGGCTAAAGGTTACGGAAGGTTGTACAAAAAACCACCACAAAACGAACCATGTTCAGACGAAATAGACTGTAAGACACTCATCAGAGATTCGATTTTATATTCTATTTCATTTGTTTTAGGGTTTAAATTAATTATGATTTCAGGGCCAGGATCTGAGTGGCATTGTTCGTACCTTAGGGAGTAGTGACAACAGATTTTTGTCTTTTTTTCACTCATTTCACATGTGGCATCGCAATCCTGGACGATATGTGACACATGTGGCGGTTTTAAGTTACTTCACAATAATGACTGGCTCTTCAGTTTCTCATGCTTTGGATCTTGGAGCGTCCATTACGAGATTTCGGTTGAGTCTAATTCCAACTGGTGTCAATGTACCTTTCTTTTTGATGTTCACCTTTTACAGTTTTTAGTGGAATATGATAGCTCTGGCCATCATTCAACAGGTGATGTTTATTTTGCTATTCGTGACAATTCGTATTCTTTCTTAATACGTAGGTCTACCAATAAGTGTTTTTGTTTCTTATTCTGCTATATTCATATCAAGCATTTCTAGCTCTTTAATAATGTCTTCTTCAACGTCATCAGAGACTTTTTAATTCGGTAAATTCCAAAGAATTAATATCTTAAAGTTTAAAATGACAGCCAAAATAGCCCGAGCGCTCCCTACGCTACAGCATCCAATACTTTAACGACACAAAACATAACATATAAATAACCATTGCACAGTAGTAACAACTACCGTAACGTATCTGGACAATAAATTCAGATGCAGCCATAAATAGACCAATAAAAATTATTTTACGATACACGAGTGAGTTACATTAAGACAATGTTGAGGGTACATTACACAATGAAAACATTATGGTTTAATTGATTTGGCCACAATGCTCTTTATGTGAACACTGTGCGTAACAAAGATGTTATTGTCTATCAAGCAGACGTCTGGAAATACTTGACCGAAGACAAAATGGCTTTGTACCGATGGCAGGCGCCAACGGTAATTTAATATGGATTCTAATTAATCAGGTTTGATTTTGGTGTTGTGTTTGGGCAGCGTGGGATACGTTGAGGGGTTTAATTTTTTGATTGGTTGTTAGATTAAAATATTGCTTGGTTTAAAGTAGAAGAAACATCATCTTTAAACAGAAGTTACATGCACAATATATTATTCATTGCATTACTCAATATGAAATAAGTTGGAAGGTTTATAAAGACAATCATGATCATTGTGGAGGCCCTGTCGGGCACAGTAGGAGAGAGGAAAAAGGATGTAATTTGACAAGTTTATCGAAATTAGAAGCGTCTCAGCCTCAAACCAAATAAAGAACCAAGACGTAGCGCTGTCAACAGTGACGTGAGGCCGGTTTCGTAAACATGTGTGTACTTAGTGAGGTGTAGTTTGATAGTAAATGTGTGCATTTGAGTGTGATGCATAGAGCGGACGAGTAGTTTTGGCATGCTTCACTGTATTGTTCGCAACGCCATGTCATGGTTTTTTATTTGGCCTGAGCTACTCGCATATCGTTTAAAAACCGTCGTTTTTTAGAGCTAGCAGGCCAGAACGGCTAGACTAAAGGCGCTAGCTCCTGTTTCCGTCATCAACTGTAACTAAGAATCCATCTTTTATTGTTTTCATGAATTAGGGAAATCTGGTATTTTGCTATACAAACCACATCTTTAAGTCTATTTATGTGGTATTGTACTATAAAAACCACACCATTTAGCTTGTTTACCTATTAAAATCTTATGTCACACTTTTAAATAAATATTTTTGGACACTTACATCTGAAAATAATACTTTTAATTCTTTTTTTACTTACCTTTTATCTTTGACTGTTTTGGCACTAAAACAATAGAAGATAGATTTTTAGTTACTATTGGTTGGTAGTTACCAATAGCTCATTCGCTGAGATACTGACGTTTGTTAAAAACCTACCTGACATTGAAAAACTGATTAGACCGCAGGCAAAACCTACACTATATTGTGTTAGGTTACCATCGAAGAAGTTCATATCTAACCAGTTTCAAAACAAAATCCCGTGAACAAGATGACCACATTTGTTACCGGCCCGGTGCTACTGCCGCCGAGCGCTGCAAGCAAGAATAGTCCTTACGGTGGTTAGATATGAACTTCTTCCATGGTACCTATTGTATTGTAGGAAATAAACACTTACCCACACATTAGTACCAGGTTATTCTAGTAAAGATAACTATGAGGATGTTATTTACCTGAAACAAAAATTAACATTTATTACTGATCAGTTAATTAATAACTTATTTCATCATAATAGTAACGTTATAGGTACGATTATTTTCGGGTATCATGGGTTTTCCTTTTCCACATTTTATATCAGTGAAAGACGACTGAGGAACATCTATAAGGAAACTGGCCACTTTCAGTAACCCTATAGGGTTTTAGGGTTGTCCCAAGTATGTTCCTAGTGGAACCCTATGTGCAAGTTGTTAGAAGTAAAACAATTTTTGTATAAAAGATCTCATTTAATAAATCCTTGTGCCACGGAAACACTTAACAATAAAACCAATACATTAACTCAATAAATCTTAAATAAATTAACAAAGCACCCACATGGGTCTCATAAAAAATGGCAAGCGCAGGATTCGAATAGAAATTCGATATTATTTTTTCCCAATACGCGATGCGTCCAGATGTGTTAATGCACTACATGTGTTCGGTTTATCTCCAGTACAATACGGTTGGATGCCTGCTCATGCCTTGTCTTGCTCGAATTATTTATAGATACCATTCCATCTTTTGTTTAATTATAATATGAATCAATTTTTTCCATTGGGATCGTAGACTGGTACGCTTATGTAGCTGTGCCTGATCGGTGATTCACAGTTTTTGTCATGGACTTTTGTAGGTTTATGCTTTGCACTATACACACCTGCCTACTGATATATTATTTTGGGATTTTCCCTGATCTTCTGCTAATATAGTAGGGTAAATCTCTAAATAACATCAGAATAATGAAGAAATGCTTACCTAAATATAATATACAAATATGTAGATAAATAGGTACAGGTGTCCGTGTATATACCAATTTTTTGCCGTCACCGATAAAAAAAATGAAATAGGAGTAAATGGAACTCAATATCCAAGACTTGAACTTGCAACAAATAATGATGATACGGCGTACTACATAACCTAACACTGACAATATTAATACTAAATCTTTCGCTCCCGTAACAGTTCCCCTTAATGGACTTAATACAAACATCATTACTCAGCCCTTATTTCATCCCCATCTTAAATCAGCACATGTCAATGATCAGCATCGTTAAGTACGCACGACGAAGGATGAAGCTACGCCATTCCAGTATAACCTGACTTCTCCTTATACGAAAAGCCTTTATCAATGCGAGGTCAGGTTATACTGGAATAGTATAGCTTGATATGTCGGCCAAGAGACATTCTAAACAATAGTTTTAGTGAGTGTAAAATGAACCGATACTTGATAGTTTCTGTAGAGCCCATAAAATCTGTCATTAGTTCCGTAAAAGGGAAGAACCGTGTGGAGGGAGTTATGTTCAGGAAATGAAGGAAAAGGGCTCTTTATGAACAGTTTGTTAGGTAATGTCAAAATAGGAGTGTTCCTTAGGCCTGTAAGTAGGAGTCGATAACGGTTTGGAAGGAAAATGTGAGGAACGTGCAAGAAAATTAATTGCAGCATTTTCACTCACTGGTGGCAGCTTATAATGTACCTATAAGTTAAAAAATTAACGTGTCTTACTTTTTTAAGAGAATTTGAAAATAATCAGCAAAGAGGTAAGTAGACTGGGTCGTTTGCTCTTCAGCGATAAATCTTTTACCATACATAGTGATGGAATTGCCATTTCTTGTCCATTTGGAGTTTAATTAAATAGGAGTATAAAAATATATAATAATAGAGTATAAAAACTCAATTTGGTTAGTGGTCGTTAGAATTAAGCTACGATGTCGAAAATTAGGTTTTGTTGCATACCTATATACATCTTTTTTTCCCACTTGCTTATACTTCTATATATGCCAAATGTCATGCAAAAGCTTTTTGAAGTTTTTTTTTTAAGAATAAATCTGGAAGTAGTTTCCAGACAAAGATAATAATTATATAATATGAAGGAATACGGTATAACAAATACTGGAACAGAATTTGCAGCACCTATTTCAAGAGTATGCTACAGAAAAAAAAACCCCGACAGACGCAAGTCTGTGAACGGAAGTCCTATAACAAACGCCTTGGATTATTATGATAACATTTTTGACCATAAAATTGAAACTATTACGTACATAGACTCATAATAAAGAGTTTTACGAGCTAACATCGAACGCAAACTAAATATCTACAGGATGCAGGATTATCAAACAATGTATGGCTTTAATCTAAGAAGCAGTTAAAATATTATAGCGTTTTTATTATGATAGATTTAGTAGAGAATTGATATCAAGGTTCTTTAAAGCATATATCGAGGTTTTCCGACGATGACATAAATATGAAACACTATTTTCTAGCCAACTTCTTCGGTTTACAAGTATTTAGGAGAATGGCTAAAGCCTTTGGCATTAGAATAAAAGAAATATAGGTAGGTACCAGTCGTACGTTTCCAGGAGTCAAAGATAATAAAGTACCAATTTTAGCGGAAGAAAACAGTGTCAAAAGCAGAGATGATATCCATCATAGATTGCTAATGATAAGTTTGGATATAGATCCTACTATTATTAATTGAACATGAAAGAATTCACTAATAATCTAGGTACTTAAGTATAGTTTTATACCAATTGCGATTTGATACACGGCGATAATTTTTCATTTAATACTCATAAAATTATAGTAATTTATGTCACATAATTGGCTCTTAAACACTATTCTTAAGTGCATATCAGTATGCAAATTAAATTATAGGGTCATAAATTACTACCCCTAGTTCATGAAAACATAACTTCGTTAAACGTTTAATAAATCTTTGCTGTTAATGTCGTTTTCGTATAAACAAAGGGACATTGCAATCGTTTCTAAGGTAGAATCACGTAAAAGTTTCTTTATTATCATTTGATTCTTAATCAACCACTCCTAAATACATTATATCTGTGAATGTTTTCTTTTGTGTTACTCTTAAACAATCATGTTCAACATAACGTACTTTTCCAATCATTCTGCTTTCTACAATGTTGGCTGCTTGTTTATGTTGCCTTAACTATGAAAACCATGATTCCTATTTCCTTGCCAGGCACTCTGCCCACCAACAAAATTCTTACATACGTCTTCGAGAAATGCTATTAATAGAACTTACCTACATTGAAGTCTATACCTAATAATAAAGTCATAATTTCCCATCTGTCCAATAATATTTTCATAATAAGCAAAACTGAATTAACCTTTCTACTAAACAAACACGTGCAGCCAGATTTTCCTCCTGCTTTTTCCAGAGGCAACGATATAATTATTCGATTCTAAATCAATCTCTATACAATACATGAGCAATATGTCAATCGATTTTGTTCCGACAGGCATTTTTCTCTCGTTCAAACAAACAGATGTCGGTTCGATAGTAACATGTTTACTTTCAAACGTCACTTTAGCTATAAATTATAGGGAAATCACATTAATCTTTGTTTGACTCAATTTTGGAGCGGTTCGGACTATCTTGCGTTTTACTGAGAAGTTTGAGAATGACAATACTAAAATATTGTGAGGATTTTCTTGGAACGCGTTGGGATGAAAATATATTCATCGGGTTGTATGTAGGTACCTCTTTAATAATACAAGATTATAATTAATCTATTGATACTCTTTTAGTCCTGTCAATTTCCATGTAAGTTCTGCACATGTTCTTTGTTTTAGTTTACAAGTTTTAGCAGGTGTGTGATATATTCACAAAAATAGAAATGTTTAATCGCATCTGTCACTCCAATCGTTTTATAATTCCCGGATATCGATCCCACAAATATTAGGACAATCATTAATAATAAGATCAAACTTGACTCGAAACTCGAACAAGACCCTGTTTCACACGTGTCCCATAAAGGTATTTCTTTAGAACAGGGTCGAATGTCCCTCGACAATTGTACAGGAAACTCTTTATTTTCTATATCCACGCAGGAGAAGAGACGGCACGTAGAAGACTTGCATTGTGAGCTCAATGTGGGGATAATTATATGGTTCGTATAGATAACACTGCCAAGTTATATTGGTAAAATGAACAGAATATTAAGCCCTACGTATTGTTGTACCTACTACTTTGGAAAGTCCATGTCGAAGCTCACTCACCTGACTACGATCCTCAATTGTTTAAAAATAAAACGTCGCGGATTCACATTGTTCGAATTTCGAATTTATGTTTGTAGATAAATGACACTGATTAGTATGACAGAATCATTGTGACCTTACTTATCACTCTGCTATCTCTCTATTTGAGAGTACTATCAAATCTTACATGTTTTGTATTGAAACTTTTACTCATTTGGCAGTCACCCCATTCTTGATATTTGAACAGTCTTCGGGTATTATTTCTACGCGTGCGAAACGCTGACAAGCAGATGCGATGGATGGATAGACACGGAAATCGTAATTAGTTGTAGGTTTATTGAACCTTCCAAAATATTACCGTCTATCTACAAGAGAATATATAACTTTTCACGAATTAATACCTGGGTTTCGATTTTGTCACTTGTATTCTTTAACAATAATGAAGTTAAGATCCCATACCTACTTACCTAGAAAATCCTATGTAGTCTAAAAAGCACAGGTACGGGTAGACCAATTTGGCAATAACAATAATAATGCTAACAATTATAAACAAAACGATTTTTAAAGGACATAGCAACAAGCCATCCGTCCAGACAAACACATTGAAATTAAAACCAAGATTACCGATTTGCCTGCCACAAAAAGCATGTTCCACTGGGCACCGTCAATTCTTTCCCCACCAACAATAGCACTTCCTTAGCATTCTGTAGTCGCCCTTCAATAATTGCGCAATAACTACACAATAAAACACGTGCTAGCAAACAGAAGGGTTCCGTACTACAAATAATAGGGACACCTAAAATGCACACCTACTGGGGATTCTTTCGTTTGGCTGGGAACAGTACAAGTGGTAAACGGAAGCGGAATTTTACGAGCATGTGGAACTTACGGCATCGGTATCTATATGAACAATACTACTGGCCTTTGTAAGAATTTGAATAAAGAGGTTTACCAGTTTAATAGAATAGTCCCCGAGACCATATTTCGGCTATGGCGGCCTATCTCAACGAAGACTAGCCTTCGGCGCGGGAGATATTATAGAGAACAAGCGCGTGCGCAGATACAGGTGCACTCTCTCTTCCCTCACTCTCATAGTCCGATGGGAAAGAGATCAGGCGCACGACCAACGGCTTATCGTGCTTTCCTAGGCCCGGGCTTTCAAACGCCGGGCTGTTACTAAGGAATTCTTAATGGATAAATCCAATACTTAACACTTTGCCCGACCAGGTAGTCGAACCCCACGCTCAGCAGTTGCGCTTGCGACCACGAGACCAATGGGGCAGTTAAGACTGCACGGTTACCGGTTGGAAGAACCGCGACGTAACGCAGGTATTTTTGTTTGAGATTTCCCAGTCCGCTGCGCAATTCAACTGATTCAGCTTCGTCGTGATTTGGGACCACTACTAATCGTAACGTCCGTAGTATCAATGTGCCGTTTTCATTCGAAAAAACACTTTTCTACTTATAAAGCAAGCTGATAATTTGACTATTTATCTTCGAAGCAAGGTTAATATTTTTATAGTAATGGATCCACTCTACTCTTATAGAACGAATATTCACGGTTCAGGACTATACCCTACATGTACGATATCCGTAGTTTCGGATGAAGTTACGGGCGTACTGCGTATCACTATTGTCGCGGCCGTATCTGCGTCTATCGTGACAAAGCAATGCGTGCGGAATCTTCTTATGTTTTGCTCGCTAATTAGTTATCGCGCTAATGCGGTGGTCACATTAGCGGCTTCGCCATGTTTATTATGTACCGCCACCCGGGCGATAAGTGCTACGCAGCCCGAACTATCGCGACGATAACCGATAATGGTTGGTCACATCGACACACAGATGCATCTGTGTGTCGCTCACTGTGCGAAGCTTCGTCACGATAGACGCAGCTGCGGCCGCAACATTACGGACATAAGGTTAGTTCGGGGCAAGAACTAAGAGTGAATGACAACACGATTTGACAGCTGTGCTATTTACTCGATGTGTTCTTGCGCGCCCGAAAAATTGGATTTGTCACTTGCTTAGACGGATACGGAACTAACTCTCGGACAGGCTCGTATTTTCGTTGCCGGACTTAGACTGTCGATCCCCAGGGCAATTTTGCTATTGGGGTCTAAACCTGCGACTAAACTCTTCAGTCTGACATTAGGCTGCTGAGAACTGTTTTAAAAACTCGCGCATCGCTTGTAACTTAAAAACCAATTCCTCTTTGTCCTTTTCTTAGACCCAATGAAAGAAACGGAAGGCGTTGTCTACGGGAATTGTGGAATTATTTGGGGGTTAAGTCGAGGGCGCTATCCATTGTGGGGCCGTCAATGAAATTTATTTAGCATAAACTTCTGTTCAAATAAATTTTAAAGAGGTGTTAATGCGTTTGGTGAAGTATGCTTGTAATGTTTGTTGTTGGAGTAAGTAAGTTGGGTTTTAAGAAAATAATGTATTGCAATTATTCTGAAGTTGGGAAAGGGATTGATTTCTTAAGTAAAGTTTGGGTCGATAACAAAATAGTAACGTTTATTGTAACAATAATCTACGATTTTTGCAACTAAGAGGTTTATTTATAAACGTTGCTTAAAGTTAAGTAATGATTAGCGACTATTTAACCATACATTTTTGACGTTTGAACGTCACTTAACTTTAACACGTTCAGTGCCGGGAGCCCTCCTGGAGGGTTCACTCAAGTCGCATATGGGATGCCGGGAGCCCTCGCGGCGGGGGACTCATTTTAAATTGAGGTTTTTTTTTAGCGAATTCAGCATTATAAACACTGAAAATGATATCAGTTGTATATTTTAACAAGATTTCAAACGTAATGCCGGTGACCCTCTTGGAGTCAACTTGCAATATGTATGGCGGCATGGCGTATGAGCACTATAAAAAATGGGTGGAGTCGAAAGTGCTAAGCGACATTTGTAAATAAACCCCTAGATGAATGGTTATATGGTCCATCCACCTAGCATACAGGCTGTATCAGAAAGGTATGGTCATATTTAAGGGTGTGGTAAAGAGTTACAGACGATCAAACTGAACAACTTTCTCGATGGGACTATAGCGTCTTAATCGAGAAAAAATTATCAATTGTCCCATGCAAAGCTTCATACCTACTCGACCCATACGTATGAGACGGCTGATAATTTTTTCTCGATGTTTACATACCGAGACTCCTCCGTGCCTCAGAAAGCACGTTAAGTCGTCGGTACCGGCTGTCATTCGTGGATCTTTGACAGACGTTACGGGTCATCAGAAGCCGGAAAGTCTAACAACCAGTCAACCAGTTACTGGGATGTGTAAGTCAGATAGGCAGTCGCTTCATGTACAATATTGGTATTCAGCTGCATCCGGTTAGACTGGAAGCCGACCCCAATATAGTTGGGAAAAGGCTAGGCATAAGTATTGATTTTACGATTTTGGTCCCATGGAAAAATTTGTTTCTTATACACCAAATAGGACCAATCACCAATCTGATAATAGGTACTCGTTGCAGACCGGAAAAGTACCGTTCTCGAAACTTGACGCTACGCTATCCTCAACACTGTGATGAATAACTGTTCTTGGTCTTTTGTTTCATCATGAGTCAGTAAGATGACTGTTTCAGTCAACTGGTATACCTATAACAAATCTCAAGAAACATCCTTATTCTTCAGCTTTTCATCAGGTAAGTACCTAAAAGGTACCTCAAAAAAGACGTAATAGGTACCTAAATGTATTATTCACACCGCACAGTGATCCAAATCGACAAAGCTGAGGACAAAATACGAAAATTCCATTCAATAAGCATACTACGTATTTCTATTACACATGGTATTCACAATGGGACGAACAAAGCGAAGACGTGGAGGGAATTAATAAAAAAAAAATCGAGGGCAAAGGTAGGGTGGCGGTAATGCTGCCGGTTTGAGTCAACCGAATGTCACAATGGTGACGTGAGACGTGACCTACCTATGTGATTTGGCCGGGTAGTCCCAAGTATTTGTCTTGTAAATCGGATGGGTGTGGCGGATAAGAATCCTAATAATAGGGTTATGGTGTCTTTTTTTTTTACGGATTTTTCAGCTGAGAAAGGTTTTTGGAAGAGTGTACTGTGTCTTGGGATTTGAATTTAGATTCTTTCAGCAGTTTCAACCAAACTGCGCTGCGCCCGCGTGGTAGATTACAGCTCACTCCCTCGAAGAGAGGAGGCTTGTGTCTCAGCAGTGGGAACATTATACGCTGATTCATTATGCTATGCTATGATAAGCAACAATTTGAACTGCCTGGTTTATACAATGGCAGTAATTAGGCCCGGACTCGGAATTTTGGACCCAGTAAGTCAGGCGGGGGATGCTACTGCCCGAAAACAGACGAGTAGGTTAGTCAACTGGACTTACTTGAGGGCGCGAGTCGGCACTGTACTGGTTTGAAACTAGTGTCTACATGCACAAGCCAAATTGCAAGTCAGCACTGGGCTGACTTACTGTACTGTCACAGTACTGGGCTCGTCTACTTTAACCTGCTTTAAGGATTTTGTTCCTTACCACACCTTTACCTGTACCTTTTGTTACTATCAGAATACCAACGCTGCGACATTTATTTTTTAAATGTCGCAGCATTATGCTGAGATAGGAGCCTTTAGGCCTCGTATAGGATTGCTTTAAATTTAAATTTTACTTTGTTTTTTCTTTTTTATTTATGTTTAGTGTGTTTTAAGTTTATTTGTGAATTCCTGTGCGAGTCTCAATAAATACTTTTTCTTTCTTACGAATTTGAAAATGATAACAATTTTTTTTTTTTTAATAAAAAAGACAAATCTCCGAATTCAATAAAACTGCATGATTTCTATCTCAGAAATGATTGATTACCAAAATTTTTTTCACTGTCATTAATATGTAGCTAATTACCGGTTGTATAATCACGTACATAATCAACACGAGAAGGACCTCATAATATGGTCATTAGCGAATATTAGCCAATTTGTTGCAATGTAACAAATGTACTCAAATTAAACACGATTGCCCAAGATTACGACATTGCTGCTTAGAAATTATAAACCTAGTAACCCATTGAAAAGATTTATCACACATAGCAATAAATATATAGTAACATAACATAACATCACGCCTGTAATACCGATAGGTAGGCAGAGTTGTACTTATACTAGGTACCATCGAAGAAGTTCATATTTAACCACCGTAAGGAGTATTCCTGCTTGCAGCACTTGGCAGTTATAGAACCGGGCCGGTAACAGATGTGGTCATCGTGTTCACGGGATTTTGTTTTAGATAATACTTTATTTGCCAAAATGTAGGTGTACAAAGTCGTATGATGTTATTATATATGTGGCCCATTTACATTCTACCATTACATGTGGTGTGCAAATATTTAATTTAAATTAAAAATACATTAAATTATTAAAAATGTCACAATATTCCTTCACTAAAAACGTTACAAAATGTCTGATTAAATAAATTAATTGCAAATATTCAATTTCACAATACATTACCCAATTTAAAAAAAATGTCACATTACATCATTCACCAATGTGATTGTCCATGATTGTTATAATGTCAAAATAAAAGTAATAATAGTAAGCAAATGTCAAATTAAAAAATAAATAAATCTTTTTATACCAAAATTGACATTACTTTCTTTCTTCGACATGTGACACAAATTCATTAAATTAACCGTGTAAAAACATTTTTCTTTAAGCCACTGAATCAGCTTTTTTTTAAACATAAGCAAAGGTAGTTCTTTAAACGCGTTTGGTAATTTATATATTTATATTTTGAAACTGGTTAGATATGAACTTCTTTGAAGGTACACTCGCCAGTTATGTTAAGTCCCATGTAATAGGGGGCGATAATATTGCCATCAACCGGGCACAAATCCAGGCTCCAGGTTGAAATTCATGATGAAACAGCCCTACAACACTTTGTACCTATAATAAGTAAATAAGTAACTTAATAAGTACATAGTGCCTAATGTAACATGTATCTATCTTAGTGTTGTTGTTTTTTTAAGTAAATTTAATTAATTTTAAACATTTTTAAACTGCTTTGTTGAGACTTGTAATTTTTGTAAGTACACGCGTACCTACCTACTTTCCAAAATTATAAGCCTCAAGAAAGCAGTAGGTATTATTGAACACGAATAAGGAAAATGAATTATTAGTTATAGGTACCCGAAAATCAGACACAAACATTATGTGAGAACTATACAAACAAATTCATTAATAATAAATGTAGGTACTGGCACATCAAACAAAAATAATTAGGTTTGAAGAACGTGCAACGAAGTCAAAATAATTTCAGAAAGCATTTTGGTCAAATCCAAAGGTTGTTTATTAAAATTTAAATGAAAAACCCACTCAAAAACACATTACAGGCAGTACCCGTTAACTTTGAAAAGTCATAAACATTAAAAGTCGCACCGTGACCACAGTGTTTGATTTAAAACATCTGAGGACAAAAACCACATCCTATAGATTTTATTAAAAATATTAAAAACTAATAAATCGATAATTAAAATCAACCGCAACTTCGATTTTATGAACTTTTCGACGTAGCCCATTTAGTGTCTATGGTTAAATAGATCTATGGTTACTTTTTTTTAATATTCCTCGCATCCGGTGCATGCAAAGGTTTATATTCGATTGGATTTACGACTGTTTTCATTGCGTGGTGTTTTAATATAAATACGTTGCCCGTTTCCTGTTGGTTAATAACAAAAATAATATTTATTAAAAACAATTGGTGTAGTTATCCTAGTTGCTGGAACTGGTACGCGTTTATTATTGTAATGTTTTAGGTTTGATACGTACGCTTCCTGATGTGCTTTGACGGTTGAAAAGTTTCTAATAACTGCTGAGTGTCTAAATGAAAATGGAAGGAAAATAATGAAAGTTCAGAAGTGCCGTGTCCGTATTGTACTTATTTAGGCATGTCCCTAGTAATTTCTTAAATAAGACCCATTAAAAAACTAAATTAAATAATATTACATTTTTCCTTAATAAAAAATTAAGGTAAAATGTAATGTTATTTCGTAATTGCCAAAGAGGATAACTATTTGTAATCCGTTGGCAATTAAAAAAAAAACACTGTGGTTAACATAGTTACAAAAATTTGCAAAATTAATATCCGCAGTGGTTAACATAGTTACTAAATTAACATCCTAAATAATTTTCCGCGAAATTTTCAATATTAAAAGCGGAAACTTAGAAGATAACACGGTTTCCTCGAATTCTCATCTTTTATCTACTTACTTTCATATTATTTATTAAGTGTTGATAGTAGCCATCATATTTTAATGTTTTACCTACGTCCACTGAACTGTAACACTACCATTAAATTATTCTGCTCATTTCCGAAACAGAAAAATTTCAATAAAAAAAGAGCTGGTACAAGATCTGTCATTAACACTGTATTTTGTCTAAAGTGTAAAAATTACGGATCAACAAAAAATATTTTTGAGTAAAATGTAGTACATAATATATCGAAGAGTATGTTATGTATGTTTGTCTGTGTGTATGTGACTCGTAAA
Source organism: Agrochola circellaris (assembly GCA_914767755.1). Taxonomy (NCBI): domain Eukaryota; kingdom Metazoa; phylum Arthropoda; class Insecta; order Lepidoptera; family Noctuidae; genus Agrochola; species Agrochola circellaris. The sequence goes on from OU611843.1 coordinate 10,907,938, forward strand.
ACGGAGGCGCTAATTGATGAGTGTCGTGGCGAGCGGTGATACGCCCTGCGTTTGACAGCCCGACAACTGAACGAATTTCCTATACTAATGCTGGACACAGAAATAGCTTAGAACATTCCTAGCACTCATTACCATCAAAAATACACGATACGAATTTGTATGGAATATTTTGCCGTTTTTCCAAGCACTGTGGTCTTTTTTCGGGTAAGTTTTTGAACAAAACCTATGGATATTTTTAATAATGTTTTTTTTAATAACTAATTTCCTTGTTAGTTTAATTGCCCTGTGAGTTAATCGCCTGTATCTATCATTGTTCTGTGATAAATAAATCTATCCAAGAGGAAATTATCTCAAAGAATTGTGGCTATGATGACGGAGGTCAAAAATTACCGTATCTAGTTTAAACTGCAATAAGTCAAATCAAAACAGGATAATTAGTAACTAACAAGAGAATATATTTTTAAATGGTTATTGTCTTATGTACCTTATTCTTATTTATTTTTAGAATTTGGTTTCCGTATCCCCCACACTGTTAGACAAGATTCTATATAAATAAAAATGCCATTCTGTTCGTTGGTAAGCGCATCACTTGAGAACAGCTTGACCGATTTGGCAATTTTTTATGCTAAGATGTTCATAGAAGTCTGAATTAGATTTTTATTGAAAGAAATTTGGAAAACTTGCTCGAAAAATTGGATTACTCGGGAAAAACTGAAAGTGCTTCAGATAGTAAAATATAGCCGACTTATGGCGTAACAACATGCACAGTGAATATAGGTACCTACAGTTCATTAAATAATTTCCTGCAATTGATTAATTAAGCCTGCATACAAAGTTCAATAAATTAATTTCTCAAACATTCCCTCATTAAGAAGACAAAACTCCCAATTAAATAGTATCGAATGCGTGCATACTTTATTTCAAGCGACCAATCGTATTTCTCGAAACCTCACTGTCGTTAACAAATTGACACGTTTTTATTACTAAAAACTGGGGATCATTAAATGAAATTTAAGAACGGAATAAACAGTGTTCCGAACGCCGAACGATTTCGACAAACAACAGATCAATTCCCGTTAATTTACCGCCTACTTAATTTTTAAATTTAATTGCGGTAATTTCGAAGTCAATTTACCTCGACAACAATGCTGTCGCAGTAAAATTTTACCATTGTGGCGGTCATTGTAAAAGTTTTACCGTTTGTTACCGCTTGTTACGTAAAGAGCTATACTAACAATTAAGGAGTGTCACTTGAATGTTTAAATTAGTCGCAGGTAAATGAGACTGAGTGAATAATCAGTGTCGAGTACAACCTACTTGAACTTAATATAATAAACTATTTGAATCTTGCAAGCCACTTTGTTTGTCTGTGGTCACAACAATTTTTTTTTCTTGTTGTTTTTTTCCCTTTTGAATGAGTAAGTACCTACGGATTGTGCTCCAGTTACTAATTAAATAAATAAATTATTTCAAAACATTTTCAACAACATTTTTATTTCCAACAATCAACCTTTGACTGTCAAGTCATTAGAAATAGTTTAGTAGGTAACAACAGGTGTTGTTGAATTACACAATTAATGAATAATAAGTTTTATTAAAATGCTCGTAATAAAATAGACATGTACTTAAGAGATAATGAAGCGCAATTGAATATTTTATTGAAATAAGTTAGGTATTCTAAGTGATAATCTTTTTAAAGTAGGTACTATTATTTAGTTTACTTGTTTAGTTTACGCATGGTAAAAACACACCGTACCATAATGTAAGTAGGTACCTAAAATACAGTTACACGGTAAGTAGGTACGTCATAATTTCGAAGTAAATTGGGTAGGTAAGTGAAGTTTGTAATAGGTATGGAAGTTAGTAAATATTCGCGAGTTTCGGTTTATGTTTAACAAGTAAAATAATTATGTAAATTACGAAGGAACTATCTGTGAGAAGACGAGACCTCATTAATTGAAAATGTTCATACTCTGCAAATAGGTAATTGCGAAAAAAAAATTACATTAAAATTATATTTCTAAAAAAATTATGTAGTAAAGATTTACCTATTGCCTCATAAGTCCAAAAAAAACCTAGGTACAAATAAGTTTTGTAATAATTCAGGCCAGCGAAGAATCTATTGTATCATCTAAAAACACATTCGAACATGTCAAATGTCAAATGACATGTCCAGTAATGCAAACAGGTTTCTATACAAATGTACACAATAGTATTGCACAGTAAGTATTTCATTTATAAAACATGTCGCCACACGAAGATTTCTTATAACGAATTAATAAGATAAAAGAAAATGCTAACGTTTTTTTTGTCCACAATTTTTTACCGTTGGCCCACTGTGCAAGTTGTAACTTGTGAAGGAAATTGTAAAATGTTATGTAACTTTTATTTTTGATCAATTGTGAGTTTAAAATAAATTACTTTATCAAGTCTTATTAGATCAATAGTTTATTCAAATCGTACTTATCAAATTGTATTTTTACAGGTGTAGATAGGTAACGTAGTAAATCTACACATGAATGTTATTGCCTTCCACAAAATAATAACCCTATGTATTTATAGCAGCACAGAAAATAACTAAGAAACAAAATTTATGCTCCTTAAACTTTACATTAAAAAAAATTAAGCAAGTAATTTACCAACCTTCAGGTGCAATACCATCGTTCCTCTTGCTTTCCCAGACATCAGAAAAAATAAAAGTGCGACGAAAACTTATAAAATAGAAATAAAAAATGTAACAAAACTAATACAACACGTTAAATTGTCCGATCACACCGTTTCTTTGGCATTATTTTCACAATCATAATTATCTAGTTCTAACTGTTAAAGTCACAAACTAAAAAATAACACACAAGCAAAAAAATAACACAAATAAAAACAATAGTCCAACACAAAATATTCGCAGTAACGTTCGAATAAAGAGTTCGTGCGACCGCTCCGCGATCGAACGCGTTCGAATATTTGAAATAGGAACGTGATACACGTCTTGTGAACGCGCGGCGCCGATACACAATGCTGGCAGATCGAAGCGGGTCGACAATACGCGCGCGCTACAATACCGCCCCCCGCCCCCCGCCCCGCTCCCACGTGCGACAAGGACGCACCGACCTAATGTCACTGCCCTATGAACAATGCCGTCCTTCGGAGCCCTGTTCTCACTGAAAATGAATCAAACCTCAAATTTTGACCACAAAATCTCAATAAGCATACTAGGAACTTTCAGCCTGGAAGAAAATTCGGTGCAGTTCTATTCATGACAACGCTTACAATCAATTGTCTATGCGGAATAACAGCTTTCATCCCGCGGAATCTATACAAAGCCGTTCAGCCCATCCTTTTCTAGCGGCCAATGTGTGCGTGTCGGACGGTCGCGCTCTCTCCCGCTCGAGCGCGCGCGGCCGGCTAGGCGAGGTTTCATCTCGCTCTAAGCTCCGCCCTGCGAACGTCTTTGAGTGTGGCGATCCCGCACAGTGTGCGTACCGCGGTGAATAGCCGGGCATTGTGAAACCATTTTCGCACACCACAATGAAACTCAGGTGGGTGTGCGCTCTATGAGGGCGTTTAAAAAGTCAATACAATCTCCGTTACGTTTGTATTTGTGGAGAAAATTTTCTTTATTCACGAATGTTGGAGGATCTAACTGGGCGTGTTATTGTGCCATTGTGTCGTGAGGCGTGGCCACAGGAAAACGTTCTATTGTGTGCTGCTCCGATTGTGCTATTGGCGAGCTCTATTGTTGTGCGACACAAGGATTTCCCACCAAACCTGTAATGTGACGCCGAAATGAACCGAATATTTTGATGTCACCGACTCTTTTTATATTTGCATACACAGCTATTAATCAACAACGATTTCATTCAGGAAAGAGAAGAAGGATTCGGTATTGAATTACAATGAGATAAAGATACGCGCAAAATGAAAAAAAAGGAAAAATTTAAATTTATTTTGAATGTCAATGTCGAGTTCTATTTATAAACGGGCCACGATTTTAGAGTAACTGTAACTGGGACGTAGTACGACGTAATCCATGAAGATTTCGCCCAATTTACTGTTTCTAAACAATTTGAAACCAGCATTTAATTACTTACTCTGCTGATTTGGCTTATTTTATGAGTAAAATCGAATGAAAATCAAGAGATTTTGATACTGCCTACTGTGTCAGAATCGTGCTCACAGTGACTTTACTACGATATAACAATATAAAATATCATAAGCGATACCTACCTAGTAATTTCATGGAAACGTTTGCCAACTATGAATCTTGTACCATTACCTACATACATATCGATAAGACAGTTACTCATAGTACCTTAAATTCATGAATATTCAGTAATAAACTTGATAGCATAATTTCTCTCGACTGCGGCATTTCCACGTGTAACTTTTGAAACGTTATCTCTTTAATTACCACTTTTTATAGTTGTTTGGCTCTTATTTTATATTCAAACTAGGTCATGCCCGCGGCTTCGCCCTCGTGGATGTCGCAAATGATCCCACGGGAACGTTCTACCAAGATAAAAAGTATCTTATGTCCTAAACGAGGTCATGGTTTACCTGTGTGCCAAATTTCATCCAAATCCGTTCAGCCATCTTTACGTGATTGAGTAACAAACATCCAAACGCAGAAACTTTCATATTATTAACATTATAGTTAGAAGATTAACTCCTTATTTTAGTTCAAAGACAGTAGCGGCTCACTTTACGACACATAGATTTTTTATTATACGATTTAAATGTAATAAAATAAAGTTTAGGACGATAAAATGTAAGCAAGTCTTCAAAAAGCGAGTTATTTTCGTAAATAATGATAATATCTTAGAAATTAATGAATCAGTGTGTATGTATAGCTAATTAGTGTATTAATTGACATATTCCCATGATTATTTAAAATGAAAATTCAAATATTTATTGGAGTAATTAAATTCTTTAGTAATTTGTTTTTTTTTTGACGACGGGCATACCGTATTCGAACCACTGTGCATGTTTTTATTTGCCTTTTGCACTTAAAATTAACGGAATATTTATATTAACTTGATTTATAGTAAACTATTAAATTAATCGGATAAAACCTACCTACTTGTAGGTAAAAATATTTGTTTTACTACGTTTATTTCCCACGTTAAAATAAATATCGATGCAAAATTTATCTCATTCGTTTAGTGGTTACATTACAAGTGCAACTGTCTTGTTAAGGTCATGGCTTCAATCTCTAAGTGAGACTCTTTTATAGATTTTCTGTTTGTCTTCAGATTTTAGTCAGATAATAATAGGTTTGGGTGGGTTTTGTTTCGAGATAAGAATCTATACATCTATACATACACACATACAAATAAATTACATTGAAGTGTTGTAATGACAAAATAACAGCTTTTTACTAAATGCATGATTCATTACTTAAAGTAGTTACTTAATAAACGGACTCATAATTTTTTTTTTTGTCTGGCTGTCTGTTCTAATCTCCGAAACGGCTGGACCGTTTTATTTTAGAAAAAATATTAGGGACTTCGCGGGCGAAGCCGCGGACTACTATAACTAACTAATAATAATAATGAAAGGATACACCAATTTAAATAAACAAACACAGTACCTATGTATGTAAATATCTACTCCAAAGCTAAATACAAATCGAATTAAGGGGACTACAGGACCTAAACGTGCCTAAACGCAAGTTTTATAATGCCTAAAAGAATATGATCCACTGCAGTAAACAAAATCAGAAAAATATATGATATTCTTCAGGATATATGCTAGTATGATAGTGTGTTGAAAACATAATACAATGATTTGATACGATAGAAAAAAATCATGAAGACACCTCTAAAAATTTCTTTTAACGATTAAAAATCATATTAATTTACATGCAATCATTCTGATTTTTTGTAAGATTATTCTACAAGCTACATATTAGCATAATAGTGTTTTAATTTTCCAGTCCAATCAATAGATTTTTTGTAAATCGCTAACTGCTTCATATTTTGCAATAAATTACCTGCGTCGTGTCATCGCGCTTCTCTTTCATTTCTATGCAGTCCGACAGTGACCGCGCTTTAGCTGTTGTAAGCCTCTTAAATCATCACTTTTACTTTCCGTGTGGTTATTGACTAACCCGAAGTCAAAGTTTTAAAGCCGCCCATGGGCCCCTGTACCCTAATTACGTAATACACGATCAATCAGAATCTGAATCGTTTTCAAACATATTGCTGATACATTGCTTCATAATTTCGAAAAAATAATCTGCTCAACAACGTAAATAACGCAATGAATGTTGTTCGAAATGAAATGCGTTGATTTTCAAGATAAAATCTTTTTAATTTCTTATTTTAACAGGGCACAACGTGCGCCATGACCCAGACAAATTTTCTCAGTACCAAAGATACAGGAAGTCTCAAATAAAGTTGCCAGCTTATGAAACTAGAAATGTAACATAAAAACCAATATTGGCTATGGTTACTTAATTGAAACGAAGTATAAAACTATAAAGTAACTATATGTTCTTATGGAATTGAACAAATGGTGTTGAGCTGTCAAAATGAAACAGATTAGTCGTAATCGTTTACGAAAATGTGTTGCGTAATTAGATAGCTGACTTGGCTTCACATGCCGTCGAGGTATATCTCTCAGGCATGCCGGTTTCCTCACGATTTTTTCCTTCACCGTTTTAGAATCAAGTGATAATCATACAATACGCACATGAATCCGAAAAGTCAGGGGTTCGAACTCGAGAGCTATGACTTGGCAGTCCGACGGTCACACCACTAGGCTATCACTGCTATTTTATATATTAATAAATCATTTATTCCTTTGAAAACATACATAGTACTACCTCGTACCTACCTCGTAAAACATGCCTGAAACCTTTTCTACCCAAAGACATACATAACATCCATTCTTTGTACTGAAAGGACAAGAAATCTTCCTTTGTGGACAATGTGACCCACATAGACGCGCACGCGTGTAAGAATGTGTGTCTCGGGGGTGTCCCCCTGTCCCCCATCCCCCATGTGTGGGGTATTATCTGCCGGGGTTGGGGGGGAACTGTATTCCAAGCTTTTATTAGCCTCCGTACAGGAGTAAATTACTTTTTGTTTGATGGTCTGTAATGAGTATTTGTGTGTTGTGTTGTGTGGATGGAAGTTTTAATTTTTTTCTTATAACTTATGTAGTTATGAAGCTGAAGGATTTGTTTGTTTGAACGCGCTAATCTCTATTTTTTTCTAATCTGAACTCCCAGTCAGATTTGAAAAAATATTTCTGATAGCCCATTTTTTGAGGAAGGTTGTATGCTATTTAACATCACGCTAATACTCTTAAGAGCCGAGCGAAGCAGTTGAAACCGAGGGGCACAGCTTTTGGTAAGATTTTTTTTTTTAATAAAAAATATATTTGCTTATCAAGGATGGTAGTGGATGTAATATTTAATTTTGTTGTATTATTAGAATATTGCCATTATATTTACATTTATTATATTAATATAAGCCAATTTTTTTAAAATTTTTTCCTTGTTGAAAAGAGCAAAAAAAAAAGGAAATGTGTTTTTCCTCATTACATGTTTTGTTAATAAATTAACACAATGTCCCCCATTAGTCACACGGTTCCCCTTAGTCATACTTACCGTATTGTAAGCCGTCCCTACTTTGGGTTTGACAAATTCTCACGCCAAGCCACATACAATCATAACTAAACCACAAAACCACAAACTTAACAACTTACAATTACTACCTAAGTTATTTTAAACAAAAGTCTCAATTAATAAATAAACAAATCAAAATTAAAGAAAATACCCAAGTTCCAGGTAAAATTCCCCCTTTGTCCCCCTTTTGTCCCCCCTTTGTCCCCCGTTTGTCCCACTAATGAAGATTATCGACTAAGGAAGCAACCGAAACCGGGGCCAAGGCAATTACTTGATTGGCTTCTGGTGTTTTGTTTATTCCCCCTTCTCCCCCAGAGAGTGGGTCTGTTTGAACCGACCCTACTCCTTTATAAGTTCGTCAGTTTCAAAGATTATTTGCCCGTAAAGAGATTTCTGAATTTTGATAATGTTTTCTTTACCTAAGTCTCTGTTTGGATTCGTCGTTCTTACTATTTTGTTTTCTGATAAATATTGGGATTATTTTGTGGTTTTAAATTATGGACCTGTTTTTAAGACTTATTTAATACTCTATAATTATTTTATTAGGTAGTGAGAGTCAAATTATCGAGTTAATATTTGTAATAAAAAAATAGGTAGGTTTGCAGAAATGCAGACTCCATTAAATATTTAAGATCAAGTATAATAATCATAAAATCAGAGCATTTATGTGACAATTAAAATAAAGATCAAACAATCTGTCTTATAAACTAAATGAATTAAAAAATAAGGCAATTTAATTTATTAATTATTTAAATTTCGCAAATTGGGGAATGCAATCTTCTTTAAAATCAAGCTGTTATTTATTTTTATAGGTTTAATTTAAATATTTATTAAAGGACGAATTTAATTTTCAATAAAAATACTGCCACAAAACAGAACACGGTACGCACCATTCTTTACAAACTTTTATACGCACGGAAGAAGTACTATAGGTATAGTACTTCTTCCGTGCAAATACCGAAGTAACCCGAACACCGAAAATTTAAAACTGGAAGCCGCTTCACCTTAACCGATGTCAAGAGAGGGCGCGCTGGCTAATTGGCGTCACTTAGCGCGTCCGCGGCCTATCTATTTAAAGATCTTTGCCTCGCTTTGAATCTAATCCGCGCGAGTCCATGTCTCATTGTGGCATTTCCGCCTCTGTTGCGCTCAATGGTGGCTGTTTTTTTGTTTAATTAGGACTTGAGACTGGTAGCTGATTTAAAGGTATTGTCCGTTATTTTGTCCGGTAATTCTGTTGGGAATTCACTTGGATGGTTAGGTTTAGAACTGGTATTGTCTGTACTTTAGTGGGAGAATTTGTTTTCTTGGATTTAGGGTTGACCGTGGAAAAAACTAAAGTTTCTGAAGGCACGTTATAGAGTACGTAAGTATAAAGACAGTTTTGTACTGTCTAAAAAGAAAGAAGGTAAATACGTTTATTTGCGGTAAGCACGACGCAAAGAAAGAACAAAACACGAAATAAAACAATTTGGGGGGAAATATGCGTCAAATCCATGCAAAATGGCCATCGCTCAGCATAATGCTGCGACCCTATGCGAGACAGAGCCCCAGCGCTGGTTGACGTTGACGTGATAACGTCAACTGGTGCAGCACACCAGTTCTTTGTAGGTATGTAGGTGTATAGATTTGCTTACTGTTGACTTACTTTATAATGTGCGATAGCCTAAAGAAACTGTAGGTTTTGTATAGTAAACCTTACAACACATAATAACAGGTCTACACAATTTAGTACTCATATACGAGTATAACATGTAATATAATTACGTTGTACGGTAGTATCTAATCTTAGAAAGTTAAGTCATGCCGGTAATTTACCTAGTCGTGCTTAGTTAAGTATAAACAGGTACCAAGTTAAGTATTTGCCATATCTATAATTAGCAGACTTATGTGTTAAGTGTCTTAAAGATAAGTTAATTTTATTAATTAAAACGGTAACTTATTTATAAATGAGAATGAATTATCATGAGACAGCAGAATACTTTTCACCGGTGACTTTATCTGGGAATAATATTTCTTGTTCTGTCTCTCTAGGTTCCTTGGGTATATCTCGTCTGTCTATATTAAACTTTAATTCACCCCTTCAAATTATACACAACACATCAGTTGATATCAACCCCTCCTTATTTTCCACATAACGGGTTCATTTTCACCCTTCCGTTTTCGTCCCCATAACACAAAGTTAGTTAGACGGGAAACTTACTTCTCTCTGAAGGGTTTTCCATGCGGTTTACTTTTATGATGGTATTAGGTAAGGAATTAGATGAATTGTGCCAGTGTATATTAGCACCCTTTTGATCTAGGGGTGAAATACAAGATGTGTCAAGATTTAGTTTTGGAGTCATTAGAAGCTCGTTCTGAAACGATTAGATCATCAATATAATAGTAACAGGAAAGTCTGTTCTAAAAGTCAGGTCAATACTCAACAGAGTATTGACTTGAATTTTATTACTGGCTTTGTAACAGAAACAGCACCCTAATTGCGTGACACACTTTCATAATCCGAAAGTTTTGAAGGATATTGCTAATCCATTGCTTCATATGTTTGAAAAATTCGTCTGCTCATCATCTTTAATAACGCAATGAACGTGGTTGTAATGTCAAAATGAAACCCATTGCGATCAATTGTCATTTTATCTATGTTATACAACCAACCCGCAGATAAGATGTTAAAATAATTCAGTTTTAAAGAAAGTATCTTCAGTAACTAAATCTGTAATTAACTTGGATAAAGAAAAGGATTTCTGACAAAATCCCTCAATGTTCTTATAGGTGATGAGAAACATATAAATAGGTAAGTTTGTATAGCTACTGAGGTAGGTACTGATACACACACTGATGAACAAGTAGCTATGCCTACATGAAAACATATATGAAGAACCTTTTATGAAACATAAGGCTTTGATGTTTCACTGCCGCCTTTATAATTAGCTCGTTATTAAATTCCTTGAAAGATTGTTTATCTATACATTTGATACTTAGATAGTACGTGATGTTGCTATATATTCTAGTAGTTAGATGACTAGTCGTGGGTTGGTAAGACACATGACATGTGACATTAAGATTTATGATGAAAAAAAGAACACTAGTGATTAATTTGTATTGGAGACGCCACCTGGCTTGTTAAGCATGAGTTAAACAGTGTCATTGTTTAATGGAACTCTGAGGGTTTCTTGAAATTGCAAGAGACCAGATGGGGCAAACTTTTTCTTGTCCTAAATATCTCTAGATCTTACATTCATCATCATCATCATTTCAGGTGAAAGACGTAGGTACTACACTGGTGGATATAGGCCTCCCCAGCTGCATATACTGATCCTACGTTATCTGTTGCAAATTCTCATAACTTCCATTGATATCCAAATAGAATAGAAGTCTGAATCATTTATTCAGACTTCTATATTTTCACTTGTTTCAGTAAAATCTTGATTATGATTCCACGCGTCAAAAACCAAGTCTACAGTAACATTTGAGCCAACATCACAAACCAATATTGGCCCAATATCTGCATCTGTTTAACCGCAAGCAACTGGTTAATTAGGTACCGCGTGTCCACTTTATTAATTATCTTATCTGTCATCAACAGCCAACCAGGTATCGTTGACCTCTGCTGTCCATTCATTACTTTGGCTAGAGAGACCAACACCACTGGTTCCCATGACCCTGTATTGACCTTACAAAACGGTTAGTTAATTTATTGAAAAATTAACTCTGTTTGTAGTAAACTGAAAGTGGATGTTTATTTTATTGTTTCCAGCAGTGAAAGTTGCTGTAGGCATTAAGTGGTGTACTTAATGGAAAATGTATGCTGTGTTGAACCCTTTGCCAGGGACTTATGAACCTATTAGTGGTATCTGACTAACGTCCTTCTGACTTCATCTGCCTAGTCTTTTCTCAACTATGTTGAGGTCGGTTTCCAGTCTAACCAGATGCAGCAAAATACCAATAATTTACATGGAGCGACTGCCTATCTGACCTGAAGTTCCGAACAAAAATCACCTATCTAGTAGGTACCTACCTACTTAAGAAAAAATATGTAAGAATTAAATCACTTAAGTAAACTTAAAAGCCTAAAAATAAAACAACACACATTACCTTAAAACTTTCTCGATCATGTCATGAGTGACAATAATAGATTATCACATAAACTTCAAAGCAAAACAATATCAACAGAATAAATCTATTGAAAGCTTACATCAATCCCCAAACGTTTTACGTACATTTGACGTAAAAAGTAGGTACTAACACGTCGAAATGGCACCATTAGCCGTACTAATCTCTATTTGTGGACCCTCTGCAACATTACCGCTGTTTCGGTCAACGTTTTGCCTAAATCCGGGGTACCGTAGGGGATGTTTCTTGTTTCTTCAAGGCTGGTTAGGAGAAGTCAGTTTTAAGATTTGGACTGGAGATGATAAAAAGTAAATAGTTTGTCATCATCATCATTTCAGCCGAAACACGTCCACTGCTGGACATAGGCCTCCCCCAAGCATCGCCTCTTCGATCGGTTCTGTGCTTGCCGAAGTCGTGGCCGTCTAGGGGTATAGCATGGTGTACGACTACTTAGTTGGCTGTTGCGACTAAGTGCGCAACGGCCACGTAGGCCGTGGCTGTCTAGTGCGCGAGATCCCAATTTGTGTTATGCCGGAAATACTTACTTAACTAAAATTTCTCCCACCTAAGTTTAATGGGAGATAGTATGTGGATAATATATTTTTAAATATTAGTAGATCTCTAAGATCCAAGATTGATTGCTTGCACTGGACAGGATCCGGTGTAACAAAAGACGATATCAAAAGACTTTGTTATATTCCTGAATAATAAACCGGTTTCAGCTACGGAACCGTACGCCCTTATTGACCGACACCCAGCTGACCAAGTTTTAAACGATGCTTTTACGGAAAAAATAAGTAGCTGCCATTTCCATTTGGGGCGCTTAAGTGGGCGCGATCTTTTTTTTAATTTATTACCAGTTTACTTTCTGTTTTAATGTGTTTTTGGCTTTTAAAAATCGTCTCTTTCCCGATTTGATTTTGTTATATGTTTACTATTAAAATTGTATTTTCCGACGCTCATATCTCTCTTTGAGTTTTAATGCTTACGTTTTTTGTAGATTAACTACAAAAAATTGGATGAGTTCATCGAAAAGCTTCCAAATATTTAATCTTAAACGACTAGCATAATTTGTTTAATCAAGCGTTTTAACAAACTGACATAATTTATTGACTATCTAAATAGGAATATAGACTAAACTGAAATTTCCTTAGCAGTAATATAACACCCAAAACTCCAAATAAAATCTAATATTCTATAAAAAAATATAAGAACTGTTGGGCGGTGCGTCCCGCCACGACAATAGGGCATTGTGTGGTGGGCGTGGCCCATTGTGCCAGCCAGCCAATCAGGGCGTCGCATTCAACAATAGCGCACCGAATTGGAATGCCGCGTCACTTCTATTGTCGGATTGGCGATGTGCGAGTATTGTTCCGCGTTTAAATTTTTTGATTTGGCATTTACCGTGTTCTATTTCTGTGTAGGTACATGTTACGTATGTAATTGAGAATCGTTTTGTTTAATTATAGATAATATATATTTATAGGAAATTAACAGAAAATTGGTTACCTATGCCATTTTTGTCTGTGATTTTTTTAATTAATTAGATTTGACGAACTTTCAAAATCCTCATTTTACATCTTCATAGGAACGTAGGTAAGTACTTACCTAGATACGTCTGCATATTTCTAATATTGTATAAAAAAACATTAAGTTTAGTGTTGGTGCTAAATTAATGAATCATCTACCTACCTACCTATATAAGGGCATCTATACCACATTACAATTATGTATAGATAAGAGAATATAAGACTACTTAGTAGAAAAGTATGGAAGAAAAGGACAATATTTTGCGCCGACGAAATTGGGATACCTAAGAGCTGGAGAATGATCATTAGGTACCTACAAATAACTAATGGTACTATTTTAGCAGGACCTAGGTAGGTAATCTGCGTTCACAATTCATTTGCCAAACATGTAAACAAACACGAGTTTTAGAAAAAACAACTGTAAAGCTTCGTGCAGACCAGCGCGACGCGACTCGAACAATACAATTTCTAAGAAAACTTGACGGTATAACAATAACCGGTGTCGCGTCGCGCTGGTCTGCACTAAGCTTAATGCCTACACATAAGGTTCAGTTTGCGCTACAACTTCAATTTTTTTATGACTTTTTCAACAATACTACTCGGTCTAAAATCAACTTTATTAACACTATCATAAAGTTGATGTTTGTCTAAGTGGAAAAGTCGTGTTTGTTTACACGTTTGGCGAATAAATTGCGCACGCAGATTAAGTAGGTACTTAATAGGAAATCTTCTCAACTAGCTTACTTGACAGGTGACTACATGACACCACGACTCAACAGTCTACTGACTACATACACCTGCATAGAACCCACTTTATACAAACACAATCTAGAACTCCACTAAAAAAAAGAAAAGAAAATGACAATCGCTTCCACGCCATTCAAGTCGAACAAGACAGAAATTCCTCGCAGATACAGAAGCAAACTAGAAACACTTATTGATAACATCAACACAGTATAAAAAGCCTAATAATAGTAGGTACATCACAATTCACAGCACTTAACGCCGACCTGTCCTTTAACTAGTTTTAAATAGAACCTCTATTTATAGAACCGACATAGAAACACGCCTAATATGTTCACAGCTTTACAAGACAATAACCCGGAGTTAACTTAACGCGTTTAAGTTACGTCATCTTATTTTTTTTTGTGCGATGTTAACTTAAACGTGAGTATTGTGCTAAATTAAATAAAGACTCATAGCTACACACGCGTTAAGTCGTGGTAGATTCTTTATGTAAATTTACACAAAACGATAATACGCATCTGAGTTGCAAACTACGTTAAAGTTACGCAGCAGAACAATTTTTATCCCAAAACTAACCGAAACGCAAACGGTTAAAAGCGATCCGCAAAACGGACTTCAACATCGAACACGGTTGACTGCGTTAACGTTACGTGATCCAACGATTTTCCTCACAGGCCGAACTTAAACGCGTCAGTCGGAGCATATTGCCGTCTGTAGTAACGAGAGCACTCATTAAGAAGTGCAATAGGCATAGTATCTGTGACCGGATGTTCGGAACAGGTGTCGCTGACTGCCCCACCCTGTACCACGAGAGAGAACGATAGGCGATCGATGGAATCTTTCCTTGAAATACTTTTTTTGATGTCGTGGTACGGGGTCAGTATTATTTTTCTTGCTGTTTGTGTAGTTTTTATAAACCGTAGTTACAGTTACATTATAAGTTGAGTTTGGTTTAGGATTCAGGACTATTATCTGCTTAGGTCAACTCAAAACAGATGAAAGATAACCTACATTATTTTGATGGGACAAAAAGCCAATGGTTTGCCATCAAGGGTGACAAAAGGATGCAACTGTCAATCCTCATAAGTATACCTTCTTAATTGACTTTCACGACGCCACTTAAAATATGACTTCATTGATATTTCCATGTCTTTCCTTCGCAAACAATTACTTATACCTATATCTATATTGCCCTTTTGTCTAAAATGATTGGTAGTTAATCGTTTTTGGTTTCATGCAGAGTGTCTGCGATAAATTTATTTGAAACTCCTTTTCCATCTGATATTATCTCCTAGTCACGTTCTACATTGGCTACAGGAAATGCAGGGATGGTCAGATCTTTGCTGGAGACCACAAAGACGGAAAAACTTTTACTTACTTTACCAATCTTTCTTTTATCCACAAAAGATACAAGTTATCTTTCCTACAATAGTCATGTAAACCGACTTTACAATTCGCTCTACTAAGTAAAACGTTAAGACACATTACGTGAATATTTCAAACGGAACTTCAACAGAATTCCCCAGTTTCTAGAACAGCTAGAATACCGCATACAAAGAAGAATACATTCCTCCTGTATTCTGCAGCTTTGCTTCATTTCAAATAAACGACTCCACACACACAGGCAGCGGTTAAAAACCTTATTAACCAGTTACATTCGACCTCCTTTTGCCCCTGATACCGCACAGAAAATGGAGGACAGCGGGGAAAAGTAATGCATTTTCATGGCTCTTCCTTAAATGGACATTGTGTTGGGAAACACCAACTTTACACTGCCGTTCTATTCAACCTTATTCCATTATCCTAAGGTTGATTGTCTTCTATTTTGTTGTCGAGATAACTTTGCCTGTTTCGTGGTACATGTGCCTCCTCCTCACACTCCTGGGCAGGGTGCCCACCCCCCAAGCAACGTCTTGGAAATGTTTAGTCTTGCCTCCATACATGTTTTGTTTGCCTTTTATTCTCCGTCTCTTTTATGTAGGAACAGATAGATAGCTACGTTTTGTGTGGTTGTGTCAACGTTCTGAAGGTTTTGTTCAAGAAATGTTCGGGGAACCTTTTCAGAGGTTTCTGTTTGATGGGAAGGTTGGGAGAATTATTACTGAGATTGGGTGGTAAAGAAAGTAACACGAGTATTGGGTCTTAGAAAAAAATATACAGCGTTTTTTGAAGCCACACCTTTGTCTTACAGTGTAGTGAAAAGTACAGAAAGTGCCCAGTACCTACTAACTGAAGAAAATATGTAAGGATAAGCTTTCTTCCTTAGATATTTACACTAAATAGGACGAAATAGAAACCCATATATTACTTACTCTATTATAATCCAAACGGAATTGGTTTATTCGGGGGAAAAAATGTCACGTCATTAACCATTTCAAAATAGTTTTGTATTTACAAATTAAATTAACACTTCAGAACTCCTAGCGCCACCTGTCATCGTATGCATGAACTACAAATGTAGACCAAACACGTTACACATCAATGTTTGTAATGTCAGTGATTTTACCATTCATAATGATTAGTAGGTAGCTATACCTACGTACCAATTTCTTTTTTAGCGAATTCATTCAACTGAAAAAGCTTTCTAACGAAGTACCTATTCGTGATTGTCGATGCCTTCATCATAAAGTAAGAAAATCCCTCGAAAATATTTTAAGTAAGTATTTCTTAAATTTTGTCGAAAACAGATCCTTTAAAGTACTAAAAAGCGCAGGCCTTACTCTGGAAAATTGCTGCTAACATAACACAAAAATAGAAACAAGAGTTAGTAAATAAGGGCAAAAAGAGGACAAAAATTCCATCGCATGGTTGGACAGAGGACAGAGGACATGGGGGAGGCAAGAGGGACCAAAAAGTAAAACGTGGAAGGAAGAAGTGAAAAAGAGCAGCCGCGCCTTTGTGTGGCACCCTCCCAGGGTAGGGTCAGCAAAAGAAATGGACAGAAATGTTTTATTAATGCATGGTTTGACGTTGGGTATCTAAACCCACTCGCATTACAAATCACTAAAAACGTTTACTGCTAGGAACGTATTTAAAAATATCGCTCTGTTTCTGTCAATCGTATGAAGATGACAAAGACAGAATGATGTTTTAAATAATGTTTCGTGTTAAACGCATTTACCCATTGCTCACCCCGTCCGCAAGCCCGCGCCTACGGTGGCCGGGAATTTGCCTGCGATTCCCGACGCCCAGGGCGTCTCCTGCGGCATGAATGGTAACTGGCCTAATATTATTCCACTGTAAAGTTGGCCGTTTTCATACAGAGAAGAAATTCTAAGAATACTTTGAAACCTTTGATATTGGAAGGTAATATCTACAGTTACGCAATATGCGTAGATTATGATGTACGTGGTACGGTAGGATGCCCTCAGGACCGCTAGGAGCGACGATCTTCGCAGGGTGGCTGGTAGTAGCTGGATGAGAGATGCCTAGAATTGAGTAGAATGGCGTACAATTGGAGAGGCCTGTCCAGCAGCGACCTGGTGTAAGCTGATGATGATGATGAATATGCGTATTCGGACGTATTCATTTCCTGAGATGAGGTGCGTTTTAAATAAAATAGATCTTGAATCTTGACATAAGTAAAAATATGACCCATCTGGTCTCAACAAAAGTTGAAGATCGAACAAGAAATGACGGTCTTCCATTTCAATTTTACAATTCCAATTAAATTAACAAGATTTTATTATCATTTCGATTAGCAATTAAGTAAAATGTTTCACCGTTATTCCAATTTTCCCGTTGTAAAATAAGGAAAACAAAGTCTCAACAAAAATAAATTGAATAACCTATGTATGTTTATTAAATTGAACACGTCGAAACGTGTTTTTTTTCCCACTTATGTCAATATTACAACTATTTGGAAATTATGTAAAATAAATTGATTTAATTGAGAAAAGTGATTAATAATTGTGCTAAATGCCTCAATCGTATGGGGCGTTAATTATTTTATGGTAAAACAAAATTGCTTAATGCAAGAAATGGCCGGTTTTTATTGAATATAAAGAGTTATTTACATTCGTTTTCACGCTGGGGAGGTGGTGATAATTTGCAGCGAATGTTTTATTTATGTGCACTTTTTATTTATAGTAGTTACGTACCATGTTTACTTATTACAGTGTAAGTGAGAAGGCTTCTTAATAAAATTGTAGGCTAAAGTAATACGGAAGCTGCGAGAAAAGTTACGCCCATTTGACCTCTTGATAAACTTAATCTACAAAGGTAATTTTATATTTTATTTTATTACTGGAGATCTTTAACAAAAATAGATCTACAAATTCTTAAGAAAAATTCAACAAAAAATAACCTACATTTTTTCTACTGTCGCTACTTCACAGATACTTTGTAAAGCCAGACTGTGGGGGAGGCGAAATTAAGAGACACTTTGTGTCAATTCATAAAGGAATGTTTACATGCAAACCTACATAGCGACATAATTAACTTTCTAATTATACTTATGTATATCTAGCTCAGTTTTAAGTAGCTTGCTTTCTTCGAAACTTTGATGAGATTTTAAGAACTTCAGTTCCTACGAAACTAGTAACGCAGGAAAACTGGAAAAGTATATGTTGATCAATTGTTTTTTAAATGAAACTAAGAAAATATATTACGTACCTACCTTTTATTTATTATTTAGGTACGTTCGTATTTTAAGTATGTAATTACAATAAATGATAGATACATAGCTACCTATTCGTATTCATTTTTATTTCATTGTTAGGTATTTAAAGCAAGTTATAAAAATCGTCAACTGAGCATAGGCTTTCTTAAGAGCGTTTATTCTGAAAGTGGTCAACGTCGCAAATAGATGTCAAATATTTCGCTGTTTTGATTAATTTGGAAATATTACTGTACGGAAATAACAAATGTGGCTAACTAGCGAACTAGAATATTGATTATGAACTGCAATGATTAACATCGTAACATCTTATATTTAGTTTTAGATGTAAAAAAAGTATTTGGAAACTTTCCAAATACCTTTTTTACACCTATGACGGGTACAACATCAAATTCAATTATATATTTGCAATTTATTATAAATATTCTGGTTCGCAAGTTAGCCAAATTTCTTATTTCCATTCAGTAATATTTTGACAACTATTTGCGACGTTGCCAACTCTTAACATTAACGCTCTTAAAGACTAAAAAGGTTGTGAATTGGTGAGCGATGATCATTAAAAGAATGTTACTGCCCATAAACTAGGATCTATCTTCAATATCTATAAATTCTCACAACGTTATTTTCAGATTTCACTAAGAACTCTACGACTGAATGGAAAAAAACATCAACTGCATGTCATCAAAAACAATGGCCGACTTTTCACCACAACGAAGCTCATTACACCTGGAAATCTGCCCCGCAAATTACCACCTTCAAGCCGTTCGTCAGCGCCAAGAGAAATCAAAGAGGTCGCCAAAGCAAATAAAGGAGCCATGATAAATGGGAAGGCGGCCGAAGTGCCGCGATTCGACTGTATACATCATAATATCATTGGCAGCCGCGTTTAATGTGCGCCTAATCTATTGTTATTTATAGGAAGATGGGGTAGTATATGGAGAATTTGGAGAAGCGATAAGAAAGAAAGAAGGAAAAAAGAAAAAATCGCTGATGTTTTTCTGCTGCCAATTTTACTTAATAAGTGTTTGGTATTTGTATGTTCCACATTGTTATATTTATACTGTTATTTCGTCTTACTAAGTCACATAAAAGTTCAAAATGAATTTAATTTAATGAATCTTATCGTTTTATGGAACTAGGCTAAATGCTTATGTCACCTTTACTCACTCCTCATGAAAATGCTGTGTTCCTGTAACACAATTTCATTCTTTTCCGTGTTGATGATTACTTACAAACCAAACACCGGCTCTGATCAGAACCTTATAATGACTTCAACATTAACAATGGCTTTGTCCAGTTCTAATGAAGCTGAATTTCAGTTTCAATTTCATATTATAATGACAACGGACCTGGGCAAGCTTTACCTTTTACTTTTCACATAATTTTAATTCATTCATCCGAAAACCTTCCATATACTACACACTGCATTTGAAGACAAAACGTAGTCACTTATGAATGAAACAAAAGTGTTCCGGTCCATCGCAAATGTCACGCGCAGCTTCAGGAATATATTATTAAGAACAATAATAACGGGAGCGCTAATGTTTATTGTTATTTTCGTCATTATTTGTTTCTATTATATAATAAACACTGGCTGGCATTATAATTGGCTTGCAAATAGGTTGTATAATTTAATTATTTAAATTGGGACTGGAATTTTCTACTCTAGTCTGGTATATGCAGTACGGTGTAGTTTAAAATTGTTCAGACTAATCCATTTTTTTTGTAATAAATATTTTAACGAGTATCAAGGTAGTTTTTGACAGCCACCGCTGTCTGTTCTTATGACGCTGTCTGATAATATGACAGGACTTTATAAGGTATTATTTCTTTCTTTTTCGTGTGTTTAGTGACCAACCTGGTATAAGGTGTTAAAAAATTAACTTTACAGACTTTAAGAGGTGCTTTAGACCATCGAACTAACTTTTACTATGGGAAAAATTCGGAATTCGCGAAAAAAATATCTGCTATTTCATACTAAAGTTTTAATACCTGTTCTAAACTGTGTGGGACAGCTGTTTTTTTCGCGATTTTAAAGTTGGTCATATAGTAAAAGTTATTCAGTTCGATGGTTTAAAGCACCTCTTAAAATTTATAAAGTAAATTTTGATCACCTTATTTATATCATTTTAATAGGATATGGGGGTAGTGCATTGCATACACATAGAACTTTTTGCCTTCATTTTGGAGACTACAGTAGCTGTCTAAGCTGTAGATGCATTTATGTAGTTTTCAGTTCCTAAAATTGAAATCCCTGAGCAAATAGTTACATGAAATGTAATCACTTGGTCAATGCTGTAAACAAGAGATATTATAGACCATAATGTAAAGTAACCGAAACACAAGAATAACTAGTTTTACGATTCCAGTTTAACGACACAAAATAAGACAAGACAAGACTCATAATTTTATTATAATAATAGTCACAGCAGATCGCATTGTTTATTACAAAAACAATAATTGTTAAATTAATAATGGCGTTTAAAATAAAATTCGAAGTTTACGATTAAACATAAATATGTAATTATGGAAAAAATATGTTGCTTTAATAAATCTTGAGTACAATAATAATAATAAATAAACGGTGGCCAAAATACATGTGACATTTACATTTGACACCGGGGTTTAAGTGCGTCTTCGGCGCCTAATTGGTCATAAATTATTATAATTTGCTGTGCTGCCCACCCCTGGGAGTTTTGAGCGCCGTGGATGTGATTATTAGATGGGCTAGCGAAAAAAATATGTGTATGATTTATAGCCCGAATGAATCTGTCTGTTTTATTTAGAATTTTGACATTTCCTGGTTGTGTTTTTTTTTAGGTTAACCTACACTGTCCCACTGCTGAGCAAAGGTCTCCCGAAATCCTTCCAAGCATCCTTTTCTAGAGCCACCTCGATCCAACCCTTGTGGTACACGTCTAGGTCATCCCGCCACATCGGTTGTGGGTTATGCCGACAAAATAAGCTCACGAAGAACAGACTTACTCCTAGACTAATTTGAACTATGAAACCTTTGTTTATCGTTTTTCTTCTATGGTAAGAATCAGCTGAATATTCAGAACACCCAGATTCAGGTTAAGACTAATTATAAACGGACGATGTACGAGTATACTCTATTCAGCCGGCATCATATCACACATTGCTTTGTAATGCATTCGCGAGCTCTCCCAATAAATAGAAACTCCATTACGCCCAAGAGAGACAATACAAATACCAACCACGTGAATGCAATAATTAATACCTGCCCTAGAATTCTGAAGCACTCCAATAATAACCTCGATGTTATTTCAATAAACACAAGTGATGCCAACAATGAGAGGTGCTTTGACAGCGGCATCCGTTTCATGTGTGACTTCGGTCGTCGAGTCAATTGTCTGTGCTAAATCTGTGTTCAAATAAAACCACGGTTTGGTCTTACATTGTAGGGTAAGCGAGGCGAGTAATATTGGTATGGTGGATGAGTGAGTCACAACTGTCAGATGTGTATTGTGTGGGATTTTTAGGGTTTGGTGCACTGGAAGACATTCTCCTTCACGACTACTGCGATGACTGTGCGTCATGTCCAAATACTGCCCTTCTCAGCGTGCCAATGTTGTTATATCGACATGCGAGAAAACTCAGCTGCCCATATTGCCAAATAAGATTAGCTTATTATCAAGCCATATACCCGAAAGTAACGCGTGCTATCATTTGATCACGAGAGTTTTCCATTTTCAGAGACTGATTTGGGTATCTAACTAAAAAACACTGCTGAAGTAATTCATAGGTCGCATTGTAGGGTTGGTCCATTTTATCTGTCTTTCAGGACCCCTAAATGATCAGAAGAAGACCCAATTCCAGTTATAGGTAGCTCCAATCCCATTTTCATATTATAATTATTTCCATAGTATAGCCATCGCGCATCTCCAATTGCTTCCCCAATCTAAGTTAGCCGAAGACTGAAGAGAGCTTAGTTCAAGGTACGAGACTTGTTTTATTCATTAACTCTTGCATTATCGTTTTTGGTTGACACCAGATGACAGACCAGTAGGGGGTTTATATGCTTCGGTGAAATGGTTGGGGTAAACATTTAGTTGAGTAAGTTATAAGTGAAGACTTTTTTTTTTGGTTGTGGTAGAACGAGCTGAAGAGAAAAATGACATTGTGTCTGTTAGGGGTATTGATGATGGTGGTTACTATGTTTCTCATAATAATGATGACGATGAAGAATCTAATAAGTATAAGGTTCCTTATGTAATGATCTAAGTAGAATTTATATTAGTATATTTTTAATAGAAAACTAGTTAGAACTGTGAATGTTTACGTGTGTAATCTAATATTAACTTAACAGATGAGATAGTTAATTGACTCAGGCGTGATTTTGCGGAAATCCATTATAAAATACAATAACAAGAACAGTTAAGCGGATTAGGTTACTAAATATACGTCGTCTATTGTATTATTTAACAGATGAGAAGAAGATTCGGATAACTAAAATTACCAACACTCAAAAGATTTCAATGATTCTAGTGGATACAGGAGTTTTCAGAAGAACATAATATATTCGTTTGTGTAGGTAAGGTTGTCTTAAATAGTATTTTGCTTTGATCCTCTGCACAAATCCTACAAGAATTGACACTCCCGTACAGATCAAGTACCAAAAAAAAAAAAGGCGCGTCCACCTAAAATAGTCATAACAAGTATTGTAAGGCGTACGACACAGCATCGACATCCGCGTTTATTACTGACCATCATTCTCAGAACCAGACGAGCGACAACAATGCTAGCCTGTTTGACGACTTGTCGCAGCGCTTTTATTGGACTCTCCACTGTTTGAACTCTCCTCCTGTTACTGTCTTACTACCATGTCTTATGTCTCACTGATGTCTTCATTTGCAGTCTTTTTAGATTTCTTGGTATGACTATAAACTTGCTTTAGTCTTATATGACAACAATGAGGTATTGTGTGTTTTTGTACATGGTCGCTTGGAGAGGCAATAAAATTCATCTGGACAATTATTTTCATAAAAGATTGTGTGGTGGGTGCTACAATGAAAATAATTATGTTCCCATGAAATATGCTAGCGTGTTTCCTACGGTAGGTGATAGCGTCATTTTCTCTGCTGTACTGCCATTACTTATCAACCTATCTCACGTGGTCAATGATCTTTCTTCATCATTTAAATTCTAGCGGTTTATTGTAAAGCCTACGCCTAGTTGAAGACGATTAAAATACTATTATAATGATGATGTACGAAAATTATTGTTTTCCAAGAACTGTTTTACTCCAGGAACGTTGCCATGATTCTGGCTCAATAGCAAATTTTACCACTCTTTTTTTCTATAGGCACTTTTCTCGTGTGGTGTCTATGTTATTTGGAAAGGAACTGGATTCTGAGATTCAGGTCGACAGCCAATATCCCAAAGAATTTCTCTTATATCATAATTATCGTCAGATTATTATATTTCTATGAGCAGACCACCAACACTTTATCAGCTGTTAAGGATTAGTATAAATATTTCACTTACAATACATTCATCGTTGTCACAGTCCATATATAGTTTAGTTAGTGGAGCGTGCGCCCGCGACTCCTGCGCATCGTTTCCGCTTATTATTGCAGCACGCATCGCCGTGCACTGCTTTGTTTGAATAGCATACTCATGCTGCTGTGGATTGGCTAGTTTACTATTTAAAATTGCGTTAGCTCAGTTTTCCTATTATTAGGGGTGTGCTCTTGGGGTTTACTGTATTATACTCGTATAAGTCGCAGAACAATTTTAAATTAAAAAATATTAACTTCATAAGGTAGTCGAGTAAAAAGTAAAGTGTCATGTTATATTGAATCATGTGCAAGGCCTGTTTGTAACCTTAGCTTGTACTGCTCATTAAGTTCTCTGCAAAAGATAAGTTTGGGCTCCAGAGCGTTTCATATTTCAAATGATGAAATTTTGATTTAAGAGGATTCCATTCGCTGATGCGATAAAATCAGACTTGATAGCCGTTTCTTTGAAATCGATAATGTAGACGTATTTATACCAAGCACTCAATCTGTTGTGAAGTCAGTACTTAATAAAACAATACTATGCAAAACATAAAATAAGATTCACCAACTGAACATTACTGTCAATACCGACCATTTTCCTGTGCGCTCAAAATTCACCAACCCTACACATCCAATAAGATTCTCATACGTTGTCATACCAATATGACCGATCAATGCTACAGTATTATCGCCGCTTGCGCATAACATTTATGAATTATTGTGCTCTATTTCTGTGCCGGTGCGCGCTTAAGAATGGTCGGTGCGTTCGTTCAGATCGTCTCTTGTTTTGTGTTGCCCAAGTGTATTGACACTGCAGTTTCTGTTGTGATTTGATTTGTTTCTTTTACTATTTCAGGGTTATTGATTTTGATTGCTTTATGAAATCTGTGGTAGTTTCTAAATTTAATTTTATTATTATTAGGGTACTTATTCTGTTTTAGCCAACTGGCCACGTTGATTAATTATTATGTTTCAAATGACTAATATAATTAATTATGTAATTTAATTATCTGTTGAAAAAAGAAAAGTTACCTATTCTCTTTTTAGTGAGTAGGTAAGTCAGCAAATATGATACCAAGTATACAGACGAACTTACGAGCCAAGGTAATAAAAAATACAAAAATACAGTTCCCATAAAATAACGATAAAACAATACAAACAAACTGGTCGGTACTTATTCAAACTGGCTGAATGGACATTTCATTTTAATATCAATCAGCGGGCAGTCCCAGCGCCATATTTCATGCGCCGCATGCAATATTTTTTCAGCACTAATGGCGGATGTTTTGGCGCGAACCGTCCGCGCTTCCGCTGCGTCGCAACTCGCGCGCACAATCACCGCATCCTGCGTACGCGCAGGTTACGTCGCTTCTTTTAACAGCTCGTTTAATCTTCATTTGTTTTTGTGGTGCAGTGAAATTCGTCATTTTGTTTGCGTGGAGTTTTGGAAGGGTTAAATATCGTGTATGGTTTGTGAGTGGAAGTTGCTTGATTTCCGAGTGTGTAATGTTATTTTATGTAAACAGTAAATTAATTAAACTGATTTTCCTTTTTTATTCCATGTTTAGTCTTGTGTAAAATGTTGATACTTGCAATGATTGGGAAATTAATAACACGAAAATATCCGATTTTTGTGACCGTTTTTTAAGGGCTGTATTATACTTATACATATTTTTTTTAAAGATGACATTTGTTTTTCTTATTTTTCTCAATAAATTGAATATAATATATAATAATAATAGTTGTATCAGCGACTTAGGTCAGCAAAATATACAGTTCACTACATTTTCCACTACACCGATGCATATAAAAGCAACATTAATTTCTTGTTTTTGTTTTGTTTCTTATCTGTAAAGTGATTCAGTTTTTTCTTTCAGAAGATTTCGAGTGCAGAAACAATAAATCGATGTAAAATGGAAACAGTATTGTAATACCCATAATCCCCTCGGCTAACCTGTTGAACGCGATGTATCCACCGCCGATCAACAAGACAAATGTTTGCGAGTTCCAACCCCTATTATTTAGGGGTGCATTGTTTATAGGGTTGACAGTTTTTAAGGGGAATTGATATATTTTAAATCGTGGTATAAAAGTGACCTTTTCAGATAATATCGTATTTTCCGTTCTGACCTGTGGTTGTAAAATTATGAGACTGTACTACGAGCAGTCTGGCTTAGATCTTAATCAAGGTCGATAGTGGTACTACTGCAATTCGCTAAGTAGATTCTATACTAGTTTTTCTATTTCGCTATGTTCAAATTCAAAATATTTTATTTCACATAAACCTACAAGGGCACTTATGAAACATCAGAAGCTAGGTGCACGGTTCCAATTGGTCGTTTCCTATGAAGAAGAGCCGGCAAGAAACTCCACGGTTACTCTTTTAAAAGTAAATGGTTTTTACAATGTTTCCAAATTACAGTGTTAATTCGTGTTCATTTAGATACATCTAAGTATGTAGCAATAATGTAAACATACATCACGCCTAATTTCCTCGAAGGGTTGGGCAGAGGTGCACCTATATTTCGCCAGTTATGTTTAAGGACTGCTGGGACTTAAACATATTTGTCGAATTGTGGGTGTACTATAGGTCCACCTCTGCAACTATGTATGTTTTAACTATCTTCTTGGGTAAAAATGTAGGTATAAGGCAGCAGCATCGATTAATACTGTGATGGAATTTACTGCAAGGCTTATTTTTATTGCTTTAATTTATCGTTCTGCTTTGCATTTTTCCAACCTGCCTGATTATATGTTCTGCAAAAAATAAAAGAACAAACACAACATGTCATGCAATACTTTACCGTGCCAAACAGTGGCAGCCCTAGCAACAAGCGATGACTTCCACTTGTTGCTCCCCCAACAATAAGTTAGGTCAGTTTAATGGCACTCAGGGCTGCCACACGTAACGTGTAGTTGTCACGCGATGCTCTTACCTGCAACAAAGCAATTGTTTGATTAGATGGTGTTTAGTGCTACTGTGAGCTTGGGAGTTAGTTTAGTGATGTAGTTTGATGTAACTGCAGCTATAAAATGGGTTGGATATTTATTGTAAGTAAGATCCAATTATTGACAAATTTCACAGGCTGGTAATGCAGCATTAGGAAAACTTGGAAATTAAGGTTTTAAGGTATAGTTAAAGAAAGTCTCTAAGGGCTGCTTTCGAACGCGATCAGCATTTCTAAAACGCGTTCAAGAGCTGTCAGTGTCAAAATTATTATGGAATATTGTACACTGACAGCTCTTGAACGCGTTTAGATGTGCTGAATGCGTTCAATTTCATTGGTGAAATCCGCACTAGGTGCAATTAAAATTATTTAATCCTACTTCATTGGATCACGCAAACAAATCTATGTTTGTCCGGCATAAAAAGAAGTTCTTTTGTTGTAAACCACAAAGCCCTCAAAGTTAATTTTCATGAACATTAGTTAACGAAGTGCCGTAGAAAGCTTCGTACAGACTAGCGCGACGCGACGGCACGACGCGACTCGAACAATACAATTTCTAAGAAAACTTCTCGGTATAACAATAAGCGGTGAAGCGTCGCGCAGTCGCGTCGCGCTAGTCTGCACAAAGCTTAACTTAGTCAAGCACACAGAACTCAAGTCATGGCAAAATGGTAAATCGCTATATGTGTCACACAGATTCGCCTAAATATTCCCTAAGTTAAAGCAACGAAAGTACTAACAACACTTGTCTATTTAAACAATTTCTCACGCGAATATTTTAACTTTAGTCGCATTAACTTTATCGCCGTGTTCAATAGGTATAATGCTGTGAACATATTTGGGAATACAATCTAGTTTACGATAACACGGCACACAACAAGGTTCGACAAGCGATTGAGTTGTCCCGCCCACGCTTCGCATTGTATGCTAGTGCAAACATGCTTCGAATAATGTTTTGCTTGCATGCGAAAAATTATTCGAAGCGTATTTTATGTGCGAGTTTTAGGATGTTTAGAGTATTATACGATGTGTTTGTTGGGATGTGTGTGAGTGTTTGTGAGATGCTTGAGAAAATAGCATTCGTATTGGAGACAATCCCATTTTTTTATTATAAATGTGAAAGTTTGTATGTTTGTGTTTGTTACTCAATCACGCAAAAACGGCTGAACGGATTTGGTTGAAATTTGGCACACAGATAGTTTATAATTTGAATTAACATATAGGATACTTTTTATCTAGATAGTGGGTACGTTCCCATGGGATAATTTCCGACATCCATGCGGGCGAAGCCGCGGGCGAAAGGTAGTAACTTTCATATAAGTTACTAAAGTTAGGTTTTACTTTCTGATTGAAACATGTCTACTTAAAGATTTTGTTAATATTTTTTTTTGGGATGGGACAACATGTGTCTTAAACAATACTACACCAATATTCATTTAGCTATTTTTACCGAAAATCTGCAACATCTATCGAGCCTTAAAACCAAAGACCTAAACCTCTCCATGAGGCGGTCTGCTAAGATTTAATAGTTGTAACACTCGGCAATTGTCGTGTCAACTTCGGTCGAGATCGGCTTTACTAGGTTTTATGGTTGTCGTGCGCACACGCCGCTGTTCGCGTTTACTTGGGGATAATATAATTGTCTCTGTCCATAAATATTTATTAGATTGGCGTGCCGTGAATGGGCTGTTTATGTGTCGATTAGTGAAAACGATGTAATTAGACAAGACTTTATTTATTTGTTTTATTGGGTGTGAAGTTTGTTGAATGTAGGTGTTACAGCGAAATTATGGAGAAAAGTATCTCGATAAGGTAGGTTTTGCTTTAGAAACTGTGCAGAAGTTCCTATGTGTGCGCATTGATATATACCCACCGATTATTCGATTACTATGATTCGTTTTTTTGTTTGACAAAACAAACATGACAACAATCAGTAGCAACTAGCAACAGTGATGGAAAACAAACATTTTAATACCCTAACTTTTTATTACAATGAGCAAATTTTGTGATATTTACACCACAGTAGATAATCATGGAGATATGATGCTATAACTAGGCTCTCCACAGCAACATCTACCGTGCACTCACAATATCTCTTCCACCAACAATCTCAGCAAAACCCAACACTAATTTCAAGCACTCAAGTACTTAAAACACAGCAATAACACCATAACAGGCCCTAACATTACATGCAACATGTTACTACAATAGTTCCCTCCACCATATGACAGTTAATGGATTCATAAAGTAAAACAAACGTAAAACCTTGTATGGAGAATCCCTTTGCTAATCGGGATTGTTTATCGTTCGTCTGTTTGCATACAGGCCGACATAACAATAAAAGTATCTAAGTTACCTACATACGATAACTTGTTCACTTCTATAACTTGGTGGAGAAAAAATTGCTTAATATGGTGGAGGAGTATATGAATCATTTTTAATGTTACATTTTGAAGTTCCGAAGGTTTTTTGAGGTAAAGTTTAAACAATAGTGGTTGTTAAAATACATTTTTGCTGTCTTGGAAATGAAGTTATTGATGGACTAGGGTTATTGCCTCTGTTGATTTCATTGTTGTGGTCTTAACAATGCCGGTCTGTTGTTATCCTGCTGTGGAGCAGAGGTCATAGTATACAGAGAACGGATGAGCATTACCTACCTCACCACGAAAGGACCATCACATTTACCTTTACAAGTCCTTGTTCAGTAACGTGTATATATACACTGATGATACGCCTTGCTCTAATAATTTCATCATTAAAATTTAGTAGGTCATCATCTCATAAATTCAATCTTGAGCGTCCCATGGTCTAAGATCGGACCTCCACAACCCAGTTACTAGGTAACACGATACCCTTTAGTAAGACTGGTTGTCAGACTTTCGGGCTTCTGACTACTCGTAGTGACTGTCAAAGATGTACAAATAACGTGCTTTCCGAAGCACGGAGGGGTCTCAGTATGTAATGGATGGTCACCCATCCACGGACCAACCTCGGCAAGCGTTGCTTAACCTTGAAGATCGGCCCGTGCGGCTTGTAATATTTAACCAAGATGGACATTATCATCAATTGTAAATGTTCCAAGTGCATTACATTAGTCACACCGTATTTCTGGATTCCTATAGTCAATCTTAACAAGACTCAAGTATTTTTTAATGATTTTTAAAACCTTTTAACAATAAAGTGAAGTACTTGTAAACACGTTTATTATCACGGCGGTGAGGGAGATGAGAGCGGCAGGATGACTGGACCAAAGTAACGTGGATATCTGAATGAATCGCACTTTCATTGATGGAGATCCAGAAATATACTGCGCGTGAGTCGGTGCCCGCTACTGACTGTAGATTTATGAATGCGATAGAGGGTCCCGAAACATCAATTATGTATATCTTAATAATGTAATCTTATTTTTTTCTGACCATACACACATATGACGAACGTACCGAATAAATTCTTACGATTTACAAAGTCAACCAGTTCAATGTCATAATTTGGTAGTCTTTCTTTGAGAAAGCTACATTCACAAAATGTGACTGTACCTATGTCACAGAGGTAGGTACCATCGAAGAAGTTCATATCTAACCACCGTAAGGACTATCCTTGCTTGCAGCGCTCGGCGGTTATAGAACCGGGCCGGTAACAGATGTGGTCATCGTGTTCACGGGATTTTGTTTTGAAACTGGTTAGATATGAACTTCTTTGATGGTAAGTTCATAGACCAAAGAGCATAGACCATACCATACCATAGTGCATTTCCCATATGCTGCCCGCCTTTCGTTTTCACCCGTATTGGTATCACTACTGATTACAGCCATAATACTTTTTGATCTATGCTACTTTCAGCATTGATGCAAATAGTACAATGCATACTTGTCAGAGCACAATTTTTTATAACTTCAACAGATGTTTCGATTGAAGAAGCTACTTTAGACGCCCATATAAATCCTAACTTATATGCGAAAGTGAGTTTGTTTTTTTGTTACGCTTTCATGCTAAAACGGCTGAACAGATTTCGATGAAATTTGGCACATGGTTAAACCATGACCTGGATTAGGACATAGGCTACTTTTTATCCCCATATTCTCGTGGAATCGAGACTTATGCAGGTGAAAACTCGGGGCGCAGCTAGTCAATTAATAAATTGTAGTAGACTTTTCTAACCCTTCTTCAGCCTACTCTGTTGGAAGATGAAGTGCGATGATTATCTGAGGGCATTTCCTACCGATGTCTTATTGTTTGTGTTTCAACAATGCGCCGAACAGACAATGAACATTGTCTTTTACTTTAGGATTGATTTAAATGTTCTGTAGAACAAATCTTGTGTGATTTGTAATTACAACATAGTACACTTAGTAAGTATTGTTTGTTATACTAATTTAGAATTAAAAAATCCCTTTAGCAGACTGTGCAGACTTCATAGTTCTGAAGCATCAAGCATTTTAACATTTTATCCTGTTTTTTTTAATTTCACTCACACTAACAAACACACGTTATTTTTTATTTTTTTAACATTACTGGCTAAATTTTGGTCTTTATCTGCCTTACTTCCTTCGGGGAATGCAGGCATTATGACTGTGTGTGTGTGTGTGTTTAAAAAATTACATAACTTCCATAACCATATCCTTTAGATACTGCAAAGTTTTACTTATCCAATAACACTTAGGTAAGTACACTTACTTAGATCCATTTCTTGTACAATCCATTCCATTTTAACATAACAAATATCAGTTAGTTAATATCCGCACTTGAGAATAGAAATGCAAATGGAAACTCTTAACTGAGAAGTGACAATAACAGATATTGTTCTATCAGATCTTCCGGGTAGCTAACCATCGGCCATTGGAAGTGATAGCACATAAAATCTTCAGTTTACTACTAGAGAAATTGTTTATTAAAATAACAGTTCTTAATGCTATGTTCGAAGACGAGGAAGACATCTTTCGTTAGTCAAATGACACGCAAGAAATACATGATGCTAATTTTCAGAGACCTATTTTCGCAATGAACATTAAAGTTGATGAAAGTGCTGAAGAAAATATATCACGTAATAGAAGAAAACATAGTGTAAATGACACAAAAAGATCATGAAGAATGATTGCAGCAGCTGTACTGTCACACCTGGCTCTCAGATATTTATGTAAATAGTTCATCCCTGATTAATAGCAAAGAAAATGGGCCAAATGTTGACTGGCCTCTACTAAGTAACTTCCTCTGAAATTAAGAGCCCTCATTACCACATACTTGAGGACTGACGAAATTATATTCACTCACTAGTTGGCCGAAGATACAACGGTATTGCAAAACGATGAAAAGGACCTTTCATTCAGGGAATTCTGTTCGAAAGACAGAGATGCAGATATAGGCGATTCGAAAGAGAAAAGGGGATGGTAGATGTCCTTAACTCGATTCTTGGCAATTGTCCACCGGAAGGCGGCTTTTAGCAATAAGACAGCTTTGAATATGAAACTGAAATACAAAGCCGGTCCATTCAGTTGGTTGACGAGCACTGTATGTAATTGGCTCGGAAAGGTCAATTCATTGCGTTCAATACAAGGGTTGATCGTTATTTTTGTGAATGTCCTATAAGATTACAGCACGTAATATCTATTAAGACTGTTTGTAGTTTCTATTCTTGACTGTGAAGTGTGAATGAGAATTTTTCAAAGATTTAGTAGGTATACGAATAAGGTTGGAACTGTCCACGTTCCTCTCCTCACTGTACTCAAATATATGTGGGATGTCAAAACTTGTGTGGCAAACAGATTTAATTTTATCAAATCTCGTCGTTTCTGTTTACGTTTTAGGAATAAAAACGTTGCAATATCGTTTTATTGTGAACTTGATTTATAACGAGCCAAAGTCACAGCTAAAGTGCTACTACAAATATGTTTTCACATCAAACGCTTATAAAGTTGTTTTTATAACATTGCGTGCTTCTACCAAATACATTTTACGTCGCAATCAATCAGGCTTTGTCTGACTCCTCTATGGAATTTTAAATTGGATTCCTGTTAACAATACAAGGATTAGTGAGTCCGTACTTTTGTCCGCCATTGTACATCTAAAACTGATGTTACCCATGCGTGTTACAACGGCATCGATTAGTTTCACAACCAACGCTGGTTTTATTCAAGCGGTTATTTGACAATGTCAAACAGAATAAGTAATGTAAGTTGTGTTTATGGGGCTCATCGTTTTATATAGGATGTTATTATACCCGAAACAGTATTTTACAGTGCCGATCGCTAGCATCAATGGTGTTTAGGATTATATGTTATTTATGGGGATTTTGTAGATGAGTCGGTAACGTTTTGTAGTTCAAAACATGTTCCTATGGGGAACAGATAAAGTTGGAACCATTTCGTTGACAGATTGATAATATAAATTGAATTTTGAAAGATACGTAAGTGTCGTCACTATAATAGATGTGATGCATCTAATTTGGGATTTATGAAGGAATTAATGGAAGTAGTCAGATTTTTGTGAGTCAAAATAATTGAAAACAGCTACAGAAGCTTACTGGAGAACTAGGTGTCATTACGCCAGTTTTCTACATAAGTATTATGATAAATCTTGGATATTATATTGCTAGATTATTATGTTGAGTTAATTAACTGCATTATGAATATCAAAGCATTAAAAGCTAGCCTTGATACTTGAGGGATAGAAAGCGTCGTGCAGACCGGCGCCACGCGACACCGGTTATTGATATTAGAAATTGTATTGTTCGAGTCGCGTCGCGCTAGTCTGCTACTGTTCTTTATTTGACTTCAGTTCAAAGTAGGCACAGTGAAAAGTATTTTTATTTATGATAACATCGTCATACTATAGCTATTTATTGCTAAGCGTAGGATTTTTTGCCCTTCCTTAAACTCGACCAGCACTCAGCAACTACTTTCATACATTTACGACGAGCCACCATGCAAATATCATTGCTCAACCTAGCCTGCTACTCCAACTACCAGCTCAAGATAAAATGTCTAATCCCATCAAAAGCCAATACCTAGTAGGCCTCGAATTCAGTTTCCTGCTCATTGACATATCTATATAAACCAACCGATACGAAAAGTGAGTAATAACTAAAAAAGTAGCAGCAACACCAAGGTTTTCCTGCAAAAGCTTTTACCGAAGAAGTCGTAGTAAAATATTATGATGCACATAAAGAGTGTACAATAAGTTACAGCACTCGCTCGATTATCTCTTATTTGTTTGTGTTTTATAGCGGTACTGCTCTCCGTTTTATAGCTTTTCGATATTATTTCGCGTATTTTTTCCAATGGGCTACTGCGACGGTGTTACTCTATATGGACAGACTAACGGGGATAAGACGCCGAACGATGACTCGGGCTCGTGGCTAAATAATAGCCACATGGGTCGATCGTAGGCTAAGCTACGATTACAGCCATGCTATTCTGTAAATATCTCACCGTGAAAACTTGGGTGAAGTGAGCTGTCAATAGTGTCAATCCCTGTGGAATGACAGCTCACTCCACGCTCACTTCACCTAAGTTTTCACGGTGAGATGGTTACAGAATAGCACTGCAGAGGTCGGTTCGTGGATGGGTGATCATCCACATTTTTTTTTCTTTCTAACAGTACAGACAGCTGTGCTGCTGGGGAGTTTGTTGCGCCTCTTTTCCTTCTCAGCTAACGCACTAGGAAGTGGTGAAGGGTGGTCTCATGTAATTTTCACGTTCGAAAAGTGCTGATTATCAGCCTAGTTTGAATAAATGACTTTTGAATTTTGAATCCATTACATATCGAGATCCCTCCGTGCCTTAGAAAGCACGTTAAACCGATGGGTTCCGGCTGTCTTTTATAGATCTTTGACAGTCGTTACGGGTAGTCAGAAGCTCGAAACTCTGACAATCAGTCTACCTACCAAGGGGTATGGTATTACCCAGTAACTGGACTGGGTTGTTGAGGTCAGAAAGGCAGTCGCTTCATGTAAAATACTGGTATTTAGCTGCATCCGGTTAGACTGGAAGCCGACCCCAACATAGTTGGGAAAAGGCTGGGCAGATGATGATCACAAAATCGGCAAACTAACCAATAAAATGGAGAATTGAACGTCGTCTTTAAGTACTTTATGACCGTTATGGAAAAAGTTACTAGGTTATACCTAAAATGGCGGTGTTTATAGGTGTAAATGGTGGTGTAATATTGACTTTATCGCAAGCGAATAATTGTTTATTGTCTCAGTTTTATAGTGTTATATTATTGTACTGTTTATAGGGCGATATGCATCGTTAACTGCATAGTTTCAAGATGACGTACAATATAAAACTTAAAAAATACCATTCTTCTCTTTTGTTAAAACGAACGGCGAAAATATTTGTTAGTCAGCAAAGTTCTAGTTAAGTTAACAGGGATGTGTGCAATACGCAAACAAAATGGCGACTTATCCCTCCAAAACACATTTTCAGCCGAAATAAAACCATAAAAAAGTCGTATCTTCAAATTTCGAACGTCACAACGCACTGTCCTCTCCACAATACCACTTGGGCCTATCGGGCATTTGAAAAAAAAAATGTAAAATCACCCCTCGGCTATAGAGTGCCATAAACTAGTCGGGCTCGCGCGCCAATTAAATATGAATGTGCTGGCCCACTCTCATTACCACGTAAAATTTTTAGTTGAATCTACCCTCTTTTTTGATATTGTGTTATACGATATTGGATAGGTCAGTTGTGTAAATTATTGAGTTGAGATATTGGTGGAGTAACGATGTAATTTGAGGAGAATGGGATTGAAGGAAAGAATGCTTCTTTTATGTCGTCTTTTGAGCGAGGGTAGTTTGTTGTTTTGTTAAACTTCCAAGGATTTGTCTTTTGCTCAAAAATAATTAAGCTGCAATTTGTTTTTTTTTTATTATACTTGAATAGGTTTACTTTTTTAAAGGCACAGGCTGCAAGAGCAACTAAAAAAATAATTACAATGTGGTATAATATTAAATAATGAGTACTTTTTGCAAAACATAACAGGTAAATACGAATTCTTTTAATTATCTTTATGGAGACAGTAGACACCTCTATAATAGATTTTTACTCGAAAACACCACCTCTACATAGCAAGTGTTCTTAATACCTATAACCTACAAAACTACATTTACATTCACTTCAACAAAAAATCGACCTTATTACATCAAAGAAAGTCCTTCTACAATTTCAAGAACCGCACAAGTAAAGTATGTCGAGATATACAGGGGGTGTGATAATTACGAAGTGAGACAAAGTCGCTTCAAAGGCATTGTGGAGGTTGTATAGACTTTACAGGCCCTTAAACATTTGAGTTGATGTCACCCACACTTTGTCGTGCCGTAATTATGATGCGCCTCTCAATGGGACACCCTGTATACGTACAATGCGTCTTACAAAACGACAAATTAATGAGGACTTTTTTTGCGACAG
This sequence comes from Agrochola circellaris, assembly GCA_914767755.1. NCBI lineage: Eukaryota > Metazoa > Arthropoda > Insecta > Lepidoptera > Noctuidae > Agrochola > Agrochola circellaris. The sequence continues at coordinate 10,944,452 of OU611843.1, forward strand.
TTGTTTTAATTTTAAAGAGTATCGGTAGTACAATACTTGGGTTTTAAATAATGTATGTATTTAGTACCTCATTACACTTCTTTTAACTTTCCTGGTTTTCTTAATGAGTGATTGTTCTTGCGTTAATTACGTGTTTTTTGACCTTCGTCTTCATGGTAATGCTTTGAAGGGGTATTCTTAATAGGACTGTGGGTTTCATAAATTTTCTGCGATAAAGAATTTTTTTATTTTTGTAACTTATTTACAAGGTATAAAATGGGTCTTTTATGGTTGATAAAGAACCATTATTGATACATAATAAGTAAATGGTACCTAATTATAACGTCGTACAGAACGTCAATTGTTTCAGGAAACACTAGGTCATTGCATTAGTAATGTAAAAACATTAAAAACTCAAGCCATTTTAAAACTGTATTTATATTATGGTTATTCCTTCTCTTATAAATTAAAGTCGCTTTTCATGTCTGTCTCTGTTCTTCTAAACTCCGCAACGGATTTTGATACTGTTTTCACCATTATTTAGAGAATTTATTCCGGAAGGTATAATGTGTATAATACATTAAAATCACACTGACATAATTATAATAAAGAAACTTCAATGTTTTGGCAAGTCATAAAAACCTTTCGGTCGGCCTAAGTCGAATAACGGTTATCACCCTTTCGTTATTTCGATAAACGTATTAAAAACTCCGTTATTTCATGATAAGTACAAAGCAATGTAATCTATTTACCATTTATATTAAAAATATAATTTTAAAGAAAGAAGAAATATAAGAAATATATTTTATTTGGGACACGCAAAGGAAATACAAACAGTAAGTAACAAAAAAAGAAAAAATATATTTATGGCATTCGTGATACAGGGTAAGCGCCAAAACACTCCTTTGACACCTAAGTGCACATTGTATAAGACCAAATTTGTTTTAAGGAGATTTATTGTGACTGTAATAAACACTTTTTTTTTAAAGGAACATTTAAAAACTAACAGAATAATAACAACCTGTGCTACTATCTCAGCATAAAGGCTCGTACAGACCAGCGCGACGCGACGACGCGACGCGACTCGAACAATACAATTTCTAAGAAAACTTGACGGTATAACAATAACCGGTGTCGCGTCGCGCTGTGGCGTCGCGCTAGTCTGCACAAAGCTTAATGCGGCGATATTAAAATAAAAATACCGCAGCGCTGTTATTCTGATAGGACCCAAAGTGTAGTCATTTCAATAATATTACAAAATGACTGTTGTTATTTAGCAGTTATTTGTCTAAAACCTAATGATACCTCCAATAGTTACTAGCCACATGCAAACTGTCATGTCGCAACAACACTTACCTACCCATTGAAATAAAGGCGTAAACACACCCAACTAATTACAAATCAATACAAAGTGACGCTAGATTGTATCGTTATAATCTGGCGAAGCTCGGCAACTGTCAAGTTCTCAACAAAACCGAAGTCAGTGGTATAAAAGTGAATGATTAATGGCCTCTCACATTAGGTTGCGGATACTCCCTCGTGCGGGTGTGGGGATATGGAGGTACGAGTGGAGGCTTTGAATCAGCGGAAAGTCAAAAGCAAGATATTTAAGCGTCGTGCACACCGGCGCGACCCGACACCGGTTATTGTTATACCGTGAAGTTTTCTTAGAAATTGTATTGTCCGAGTCGCGTCATGCCGTCCCGTCGCGGTGGTCTGCACGAGCCTTTATGCGAAATGTAACATGTTACACAGTGATAGGATAACACCTACAAAATATAATAACACAATCTACTTATAGCGTTTATCCAACTAAGTATCTATGTTGGGGTCGGTTTCCAGTCTAACCGGATGCAGCTGCCTTTCTGACCACCATAAGCCAGTTACTGGGTAACACGATACCCCTACATATATAACAACTATTACATAGATATAATAATTATATACAACTATATAGGTAGGTACTGATTTCTGCAAGTTCTTTAGGGACATTCGAAACTTTAAGCACGACGCGCGTTTTACTTGTGGTAACCAAGTGTACAAATATACTGTACTAAGGCCCGTATTAATAAACGTTACTCAAAACTCAAGTTACTTAAAACTAGTTTCAAGCAATCAAATGGCTTGAATCTAGTTTTAAGTAATGCTTGAGTAACGTTTATTAATACGGGCCTTAATGTGGCAATTCAAGAGTCGATCAGAAGCGGGAAATGGGTAGATAGCTGCAGGGCAATGCTTAAAACAATTTCTTCTCTTTATTTTAATGAAAGTTATTCCAAAAAAAAAGAAAGAATACACGTTTATTTGCGGTAAACATGACGCAAAGAAAGAACACAAAAGAAAAAAGAACAAGTTCAGGGAAATACTTATCATCGTTCGTACTTTTCAGTCTAAGAAGGAAAAGTAGATTTTCTTATGAGAGATAAAAGTTAATCATATTCTTCAGATCGCTAGTTTAGCGACCCACTTTCTTTAACACGTCAATCGATTTGAGAGTGTAAATAGCAGTCGCCCTTTGTGCCTACCTCCATCTCTCTACAGCTTGAAACAAGCTGTATATGAGCTGTATCAATGGCAGCCTGCTGTTTATTGCTAAGCTGTGTGTTTGTTCATGCTTGCATCGGTGTCTTAGATTGGGGCAAGATTCACAGGGCAAGTACTATGGAAGAAAATAATAAATATAGAATAATAATAATCAATAATTTGCGTTTTTTTAAGCTCATACTCAAACATACCTAAATACTTTTTTCATCCAGAATTTTATATTATTATACTTAATGTTATGCGCTAAGATAAAAACAAGAGATCAAAAATACATTATACAGCAGCTATTTAAGAAACAATAAATATTAAAAATTAAATATTATGAATATAGATATTGTAATAGGTTCAGAAATACATATTGCACGGGGATACTTTGTCAAACTAGTGTCATAATGGATTTAAACATAATCGGTTTGTTTAAATTATTTGTTTTCTACGTGACTTTTTGTTAATGTCTGTTCTTGCTTATATGATATATTCAATATTGTATTGATATATATTTTTCGTCCTCGAGGTCATTTTAACTTTATATAAATCAAGAAATTTATTATTCCTGTTGTAGGTTTGTAGTTTATTACTGTAAAAAATGAATTATGTATGCTACTTTTAATTCTTTGGTGATTAATAGAAACTAATAAAGTGTAGTTTATTTGTGGTATTCGAAATATTTTCGTAAAACTGTGCCGTTAATAATGCTGAAATTAATAGTGTGGAATCGACATCGGTATGCGAGTATTTTGAGACTTGGAGTCATCGTATTATTACACGCATTGAGTATTTAAATAATGTGATCAAGCTTTCTTTTAAATAAAAAAGATTGAGTTAAAAAGATACAAGCTAACTCATAATTAGTATGATAATTATCATATTTCCTGATATGGAGTGAGTTCCCCACTCCATGAAAAAGTAGTTGTAAGTAATTGGAGAATAAATAGCCCGAGTTCGCTAGTTTATGTTTGATATAAATATCAAATAATTAAAAAAAGTATACGCCCTGTATTACATTTTTTTAATTGTGTGTCAGTATGAATTCTAACAAAGAATCTCTTGCTCGTAGTATATGTACCTAATTCTATATAACAGCGTCATTTACGACGTCTTTGAACAATTTAACAATACAAATCTTTTTCCTTACGGGAAGCTCATCTCGTGAAAGTCACCATGCAAGCCAGGTGACCGCTAGGTCAGGAGCTAGGCAGTAAATCCGAGAACTTAATCATTGACAGCAGATAATTTATTATCATAGGTCATAAATAGGTATACGCGTTAATCGAGTGTCAAGGCGAATAAATATGGCGATAAAATTTATATGCAATTGTGTTAACGTTATTGTGAATTTCAGAAGTGTACTCACCTACCTATTTAAACATGTTCAAAATCTAATATTTTCTTAAGTAGCACATTCAAGATCAAATTAGAATGACGTAAAACCATTAGTAAGTCATTGCAATGTAACTCTTATCTCATCGTAATAAAGTATAAGTTAGAATGATTGGAGTGAGTTTGATAAAACTCTCAGCTATAATTCAGGTTTTTACCCTACCTCACCGAGATAATAGTTGTATTCTTTTATTGCAATGACTTACTAATGTTCTTAAATGTCCTAGCTTAACCGTCTTCGAAAAGGAGGATCTCAAATCGTCTGTACCTATATTTTTATGTAGTTATTATAATGTTCCCACTGCTGGGACACAGGCCTCCTCTCTGTGAGAAGAAGTGGGCCGTAATCCACCACGCGGGCCCAGTGCGGATTGGTCGACGTCACATGTCTTCGAATTTTTGGTTCTAGGACATGCCGGTTTCCTCAAGATGTTTATTCCTTCACCGTTTTGAGAGCAGTGGTGATGAAATAATTTACACAAAGTAAAGCGCCTGCCAGAGTTCGTACCTACGACCTACAACTCGTAATTCCACTGCGCCACTCTTTTTTGTGTAATTTAAAAGGTTTTTTATGTGGGGGGTGAACTATAACACCTGTGCCTAAACTTTTGGAGATTACAAGCGTGATGTTATGTGTTGATGTTTAGGTATTTTTTTATTTCCTAGATCGAAAATACACGATGAGCATTTATTGCAACATTGGCCATCTGGTGTCATATTTTTTTATAGATTTGCTGACTAGCTTTTCACTGGGCTTGCATGTGCGTTAAGTGGTGCTTGAGAGTGTAATAAAAATACGCTTCGCATTTTCCAAAAATATGAATGAGCACACAGGGATGGATAGTCATGATCGAGGACGGCATTTTTTTGACGTGTACAAAAAAAAAGATAGAACCGTATTATCAGCTAGCTCTGTGCCTATAATTAACGACAAAAATCAAATTTTGAATACTATTTAAACCTTTTCAGTATTCTTTGCAAATAATTAATATATAATACCGATCAAAAGCACAGATTCTGTATCAAATTGTAACTCGATAGTCGATACTTATAACTAGTTCTACAATAACGTACAGCATAATAATTATTATTAGCATATATTATACAAAATGTAGCCTCTGTCCGCGACTTCTTCCGCGGGAGATTTCTTGTTTTAACACAAAATAATAATAACCAATAATAAATAATAATATAATTATATCCAATAACTGCGCCCTATTACTTCGTTTTCGGTTGGCGTTCTTTCTGACTTCTTTTCCCTCTGCTTGGCTCCTAAGGGTTATAGCGGGATGTTAAATAGCCAAAATCTTTCTCAAGAATTGGGCTAACAAATGCAAAAATAATTTTTCAAATCGGACTACTAGTAGTTTCAGAGAATAGCGCGTTCAAACAAACAAACTCTTCAGCTTTATTATATTATTATATGTAGATATTGTTATAAGCTTTGATTGTTAACCCGTCCCGTGGTCACGACGGTCGTTGCGACCCGGTGTTACAATTACAATAAATTAATGCGGGACGTTTTGTTAACAGCCGTTTTAGTGCCGGTTTTAGGATCATTCTAGTACCTGTGACAAGAAGACCGCACATATAACCCAGGATTTATACTCGCTTTTGTAGAAATACGGATGTTTTGTTTTTATGAATGGGATTGGGAAGGGATCCTCTTTATGAATGTAGAAAATAATTTTCCATCTGAATTTGACTTAGGTACTTAAAAACACATCTTAAACATAGTCCCGAAAATTCCGAAAAATTTGGTATCTAATAATATTTTTAATAATGATATACTAAATAATTAATGCATTCATTATTCCAGTTTAACATAGTATATCATAGGTATCCAATCATTTAAGATTTTATGTGACGGTTCCCAAAGCTTTAAAGTAAAAATAAACTTTATTTTTACCCCATCTCATTATCCTCCACAACTATTTTAATTCCCACGCGGAACCACAAAGTTTCACAAATATTTGGCCTCACAACGTCACAGTCGCAATCAATTGTCCTTGCGACGACTGCATAAATTTCGCGGTACTAAGCGCGCCTCTAATTAACCCTAAACAGACGCTTTGCCTCGACCGAGGACGTAAATCACGCGGCAACACAGAATACCTCGTTGTCTTTAATTGAGCACTGAACTTTATTTACGCACTTTTGTTTGTTAGCGCGGCTTTCTCAAGTTTATTGACATTATAGAAAAAGTATGCTCTGAGAAAATTTCATGTATGAATTGACATGCGATATTAATATAGAAATTGTAAATTCAGTATGCTATGACTAATTATTACATGGCAGCGCATAAATTATTTATAAGCTGTTATTAATTTACATGACTGCATATCAAATATTAATTTATTGAAATGTATTAATTTCTTATTTATCGTTTTGTGTGTTTTGTCTGCTGACAAATCTTGTAAAGATCATAGAGCAATAAATACTCAGTCGTTGTAACAAATACTTATAGGCAGCGATTTTTTTTGTTAAAATCTAAATGGAATGTCTCACGATTTAAATAATTTAGCGATTTATAAAGAAAAACACAACAATTGATCCAATAAACCACTCGATTTAAAATAACCCACTAACAAGGAGCGACGTAATGAAACGCGAACGCTAGTAAATTTCCTTATTTCACTGGGAAAAAATTCAAACTCAAAAGTTCACAAGGATTTGTTTTGAGCGGGCAAATTTGTGGCTTAAAAACGTCCGCAGTACTTTATTGTTATAATAAAATTTCGCGAAATTATTTGGCACTTGTTCCGGACCTGATTTACGCGTGCCTCGCCGCGGCGCCTCATTATACGCCGCATTTTAAGGGTTATTTAGTTGCAGCAACATAATGCAAACAGGTGCTATTGTTTTTATTTTGTAATTGTAGTTCCTTACATGTGTTTGTGGTAATTCGACATAGTAATTACAGTATTTTCATTTTATAGGGTGTTTTCGAGTAGTCATTAAGTTTTTGATACTTGTATCGACATAGTTTTGTACTCTATCGCGTCGTGAAAGGTTACACTCTTCAACAAAAGGTTACACCTTTCATTATTAAGTACTTGTTGCATTGTTTTATCTATTTTATCACTCATTATTTCTAAGTTCTTTGTGACGGGTGATATTTCTGGTAACATTTGACGCGAAATACGTAAACATTGCTCGGCTTATGTCACTTTTTGATTAGGTCATCCTTGCTAAACAACGTGTTCCATTTGACAGATCTTAAGTGCACGAAACATTTTTTTTACCGTACAGACGAGACAAAAAAGGAAAAAAAATACAAGAAACAGTTTTGTCAAAGTCATGGTTTGTTTGCGTCGGAACGGAAAGGGTTAAGTGTCGAAAGTAACCTTAAAACTAATTCTGTTTAAGTTTTTGGCAAGTCACTCATTCGGCACAATTGCTTTTGAGATATATTTCTTTACTATTTACTGTTTTAACGTGGAACTACGAGCTTCGAAACTTCGGAGCTGACAAGTTTGTCTCAAAGTTTGTTTTCGTAAATCACTTCAATGGTTAAAATTATTTGACATAAAAATATATACAGTAGGTAACTTTAATTCGCTAAAAACAGCGTTCTTCCAGAAACTGGACAAAAGGTAGGTGACGGCAAGTAATGTCCGAGACTCAGACCAAATAAAAAACCAAGACAGAGCGCTGTCAACAGTGAAGTGAAGCCAGTTTCGTAAACATGTGTGCACTTTGTGTGGTGTAGTTTGATTGTAGTGTCATTGTAAAATGTTGTAAATGTGTGCGTGTGAGCGTTTACGCACAGAGCGGCGGTGTAGTTTTGGCATGCTTCACTGTATTGTTCGCAGCGATCTTGGACCTCAAACCAAATAAATAACCATATTTATTTGGTTTGAGGTCTAAGATCACCAGTTTTATTTCTTGAAAACTTCTCTAAATGTATTTTCAAGTTTATCTCATTCACATTGTAAATAGATAGCTAAAACACTTGTTTTTTTAATGAAGGCTACACCTTCATTTAATTAAAAAAACAGCTGTTTTAGCTTCATCAGCACGTTACACAATTGCATTTTCAATTTCCACTTTACTCAATAACCCTTAATATTCTACACGCATAAAATTTTTAACAAAAAAAAAACAAATAATACGGACTTAGCTCGTTTTTACACCTCCAAGCAACGTATTATCTAAGTAACTTTCAAACTTAACCTATTAACTATGTTTTTAGAAGGTCTTCGCGTCTGACTATGATTTTGCAAATCATTGAGCCTAATTAAACGGCTTATTGCATTCTGTTAACCGACTGTGAATAGTTAAGTAATGGTTTAGAATAGCTTTGAAGTAACAAAGCTAATGGTAATTAGGATTTGTATAGAGTTGCAGTTTTTTGTTTAGGATTTTCATGTTTTTTTTTGCTATTTTTTGTAGTTAAATGTTTATTCTGTAAAACGTGTCATATTTTTTTGTTAAAATCAACAAATACCTAGGTAACTTATAGACTAAAAAAAAACGTTCTGGGCCATCGAGTAGCTGGGTCCGGTGCAGGCGCACCCGACTCATGGTAACAGAAAGAAAACCATGGGGTTTTGTTAATAGAACTTCGGCGCAGCCCTCCGTTTCTCTGACGGAGCCCAACAATGAGAATTTCCCCACGATAAATTTAATGAAATTTAAAGCTTATGCTTTTACTATACGTAATACTTTTGTCAATCCTTATCTCTATAGCCACAAATTACAAGCCAAAAACAATTTAATCTGCGTGCGCAATTTATTTCCTAAACATGTAAACAAACACGAGTTTTCCACTTAGACAAACATCAACTTTATACGAGTATAAATAAAATTGATTTTAGACCGACTAGTATTGTTGAAAAAGTCATACAAAATATTAAATGAAAGCGCAAACTGAACCTTATGTGTAGACATTACAGTTGTTTTTTCTAAATCCCGTGTTTGTTTACATGTTTGGCAAATGAATTGCGAACACAGATTAGATAATAATTTAAGTACTACTTCACTCTGTACTAAAACAGTTAATATAACCAATATCGTAAACGTTAAAACCTTTTATCTCCTTTTAACATTACGAGTTATAGTTAACAATTTCCATCAATTAATCGTAACTATGTTACCTACTGGAAATAAACACGATAGCTTACTATTAATAACGCGTGGGAAAATCGTAATACGTGGATAAGAAAAACGGAACAATATTTTACGATTACCATTAAGAAAATCGAGAGCTATAATCGGTAAAATTGTTTCAGTACTGGTTATAGTCGTTGTGAGTGACGAACGCGCGGAATGTCAGTTCTATCTCATTGACATAACGTTTATATTATAATGACAGAAAGCGCGCCCGTGTAATACCACAACTAGTGATGGGTCGAGAGAATGTTTTCTCACTGAGAATATTCTCCGATCGAGAATATTCTTTATGACGGAGAATATTCTTGGAATATAGAGAATTTATATTAATCTCATCTAACGAAATTTAAGAGAACATAAAAGGATTTATGACAATTTTCTTTGAAATATTTTCGTGTTTCTCTCTCTCTTCTTCTCATTCTGCAGAATTTACGGACAAATTAAGTTGTGGATTAGATTATTTTGACGTCAACTTCGTAAAACGTTAAAATACACTAAAAACTATTACTATAACAATAGATCGATACAACAGCGACATTTTTTTTAAATTCACGTACATTCTTTTCCAAATAATATTCTCGAGAACTTAACAGCAAAGTCCTCACTTGGAGAATATTCTCGGGAATTTATCATCACTTTAAAGCCACATCGTAGGAGTACATTTTTATCTAATAGATGTAAGTCATTTCATAATCTTTATTCACGTTAATGTTTTCTCGTAATAATTAAATAAATTGAAGAGTACCAATAAACGTAGATATCAGGTAGCTATAGCAATAAAAATACTAAAGAAACCACTTTAATTTTACAACTGTGACAATGTACGGCAGTATGGGTGGGCCGATTGTCTATTTTAAGAGAGAAGATACACGAAACCAAGATGGTAACATAAATAACAAGTTTTTGGACAATTAATATCGGATGTTCCCTTGATCTATCGTTAGATTGCTTTTTATATTTAGATTTAGTGCAGTCAGAGATTGTTTTAGATTGCGTAACACTTTCTTTACCAGCTGTTTTCCTGGTACTTTTTCTGACGTAAAAGAAAACCGGGCTCCTTTTACAAGCCTTAAATTAAGTCTTAATTACATAAAATCACGCCTGTTATACTCAAAGGGTTATGCAGAGGTGTACCTATAAGTAACACCCACATTGTGCATGTTTAAGTCCCATGTGTAGGAGGCAAGCCTATTGCCATCAACCGGACACAAATCTAGACTCCGGGCTGCTGAGAAATTTCTGATGGAAAAACCTAGCCTAGAAATCACCTTAAAAACAAAGCTGAAAAGTCTTATTTGCCTGTAGTTACATAAACCTAGATTCCATAGAAATGGAAACTTTCAGAAAATAAGAAATTAATTTCAGTGACACTTAAATAACAGATCAAATTAAAATAATTATGTAAACGCATTAAAGAGTAAAAGCAGACGTAAAATTAATATTTTCACATAGATATTCTGATGCAATTAATTTTCTTCATAAATAATAAAAACTCCAAAACGAATGCGTCTAAATCAGTCATTTGGTGATCTCTTTTCCATTAGAATAAGGTTGATTTTCGTGTGTCATAAATCGTAAGCCGCCCAAGAAGAAAAGTTTGACGTTTTCCGTGACAAAATAAGGCAAATTGTTATTATATTATTGATAGGCTTCCGTCCACTAGCGTCAACGAGAAATTTATTATAACACAGGAAATGCTTATAATCTGACGTCGTGTGCATGAAAAATTATATATTTTGTCACATAACAAATACGTTGTGTTAATGATTTGAAAAATTTGTGTCTAAACAAATTTTTAATTTTGATCCATATTTTTAGGTGTTAGGGACGACTCTAGTTTGATGTTACACGGTAGTCAAAATGCTGTAACTATGATGAGGAATTATACAGTATGATTTCATAAAAACTGCTAAGAATGCATTTTATTTATTGGAAAGATTTAGAGAAACTTAAAAAAAATAAGAAATGCAAACATTGCGCCTCGCAGAAACAAGGTAAGATTATTTTTTTGTTTCCCATTACTGGGGAAAGGCCTACCCTTTTTCGTTCCAATTCGCTTTATTTAGTGCAATCTCTGACCATGGTAAGATGAAACATAAAAATGCATTGGCAGTTCTGATGAGATTTTATTTTTATTTTCTTTATTTAGGCAACCAACAGCGATACCTACATGTAGTATGTTGATTATGTATACTACAGTATTGTATGAATTATGATGAATGGATGAGATTCTGCGATGGTTCTAAATAGTACTTGCATTCTCCTTAAAATAACTGGTGAAGTGAATTTCTTGATGATAAACTTGATGATAATCAGTTATTCCGATGAAGACACGCTTTCCGAACAAACGGTAGTTATGAAAACTTTAAAATTTAATACATAAACATTACGAAACATTTTATCATTTGTCATAAGAACACAGATGAAAATACGTATACATAATGTCATTCACACTACGTTATTGGTATGTGAAGAGATAAATCCAATAAATACAAGTTATTTCCGTTTAAACTGTTATTGCTTGCAATATTAGATTTTAAATATATGGGTTTATTCATGTGATATTTATAATAGCTTCATAACGACTAATGCAAACGATAATTTTGTCGAAACTTGGGACATTTACCCAGTTTCTGCTTGATATATCGGTGAAGTAGTATCAAAATTATATCTCGCGTTCTGCTTCATTCATTAATGTTTCGTGAATAAATTTTGATTGTCATTTATATATGAAATATATTGTAATCATTTTTTACATACAAATGAAACTATGATGGTGTCAGTAAAGTAAAACTTTTTTGATATTCTAATTCTGCCTCTTATCAAGTACTCACAAAATTTTACCTTAAAAAAAGAATTAGATCAAGTAACTTGATTGCAGTTTATTTACAGAACAGTTCAGCTGTATATAAAAAATAATATTTTGATTCACTTATAATCCAGCTGTGTGATCCATACTAACCGCAAGAGTTACTCAAACACAGTATGAAACACAAAACTTGGAAATAAATGAAAAAATACTTAAATATTATTTTAGCATTAGCAAAGCAACTTCTGACAACCGAGAAACTGACAGTTCCAAGGTAACAAAACAACACATTACAACAGTTGAAGTATTGTGTGTCCAATTAGTAAGAGAACGGACCAAAAGCGGGCGTTGTCTAAAAATATATAAAAACACTCTGTTACCATTTGTCACGGAACGCCTTATATTTATCAAGATACCGTTCCGCATCCGACCTACAGGGTGATCAGTACTGGTGATCGTGAATTTGATACAGAAATACCAGCTGATAGTCGTGTTTCACCCATTAATGATATGAAAGACAAGAGAGTGAATTATACCGTGACGGTTGATAGGGGGAGAATGGAAGAATAAAACTCGTTGCACCGACCCCAAGTAATATGAAACAAGGGCAGGCATATTATGATGAGTAGTGTTTGTTTTAAAGGTGATGTAGGAGCTACAAGACAGATTATAGAAGATGCTTAAGAATTCATAAATAGAAGCAATGCAACTGCAATAGCAGACATGATCAGACTACAAGTTGTAAATATGGTATACCAGTAAATCGTACCTCATGTTTGTGATGTAAAAGCGAATGCGGAAATATTTGAAGGAGAATATGAAAAGGAGATAGGGGGTGATTTCATGATCTGTATTGGATAAGTCGTAGAACGCGTAGATAAAATAATGTGGTAGAGAAATACCAGCCAAAATAAAATGCAGTTTGTAGCAAAGCTGATGTAAACGTTGATGGAAAGGCAAAGGCTAACGTGATAAAGATGGAAAAAGCGGAAATATAGAAGTCGTTTTGGTGATCAGTATTGTAAATCGTAAATAAGACACAGAAATACCAGCTGACATTACATGTTAGCTGTTTCGATAAAATTGATGTGCTACTAGAGAGATTAAAGAAAATGCTGAAGAATTAATAAAAAGAGACAGTAAATATGATCTGTACTACAACTTGTTTTGGATCAGAAATTCCAATACATAGTAATTAATGTAAGGGCTGATACGAAGGTGATAAAGATAAGAATAGCTGAGATGTAAGGCTGCTTTTGGTGATCAGTGATCAGCATTGTAAATCTATATGGCACCAAATTACCAGCTGAGTTTAATGTAAGAGGTAATAATGGAAAGGTTTTGGAAGACGGTAATAAAGAAACTAGAGGATGTCTTTGTAAACAGTACGTACACGTATGGTGAAAAAATAAATAACAAAAATACCAGACAACAACCTTAATGAAATTCAGGAGCTCGTTTTATCATCATCGTTAATATACCCAGTTTCCAAATCATCACAAAAGTTAAGAAGAATGTTTCTCCATAAAAAACCCATGTCTCCGTCCCTGTATCAACCAGAGCAACCACAGGAATAAACACGGTTAACATTCCTATAAACAAGATTGTTGCAGCTCTGCGCTGATTGATGGATGCGCCCGCGCAGTCGCTATTAGTGACGGTTTATGGGAAAAATAGTTTGAAAAAAGAATATAAAAAAGTAAATTCCGTTTTAGGAACATTGTGTTTTTAATTAGGTGACGTCGTTGAGTTGTATTGATTGACAGTTTTCCATTTTTGAATTTTTATGAATGACAAATTTGTTTTGAATTTAGAGTAGTAAAGTTACGATGATGGCCAAAATTGTAGGAATGGTGAATTGATAACTGAATAAAAAAGAGAAATGATGATAACTGTACTAACGTGAAACTAAAATATTCTAAAAGGACAAAACTGAACTGACAGCCATCAAAAACTAACCCAAACAAAAAACATAATTTTTATCAAGAAAACAGCGGAACTATTTAAAACGACATTATCTAATATCTTTATTTCAATGGCGCGCATCGTGCATCCAATATATCAACGTGTGAATCCCACAAATGTACCGCGGAAGCGACTCACGCGCGGCTTATGATAATTTGTATTTTGGGAGCTCGTAATGTTGGGAATAACGTGCTTTTTTCTTTTTTTTTGTGTTAGTGCATCTCTCGGAGCATGTTTCTGGTTGAAAACATCTACTACAAGTTTTTTCAAATAGTAAGGAGCCATATAATTTATTATTATGTTTGTTAGAAAATTAAAATAGTGTTAAAAAGTTTCCATCATCCATAGCCTACTATGGAAATTTTGTTTGTACGGTTTGTGTCTAATATTACGGTAATTACACTATGCAGTGTAGGTTAACTTATTTTCAAGTAAAAGTACCTGAAAAATAAAATAGAAGGAATTATGCTCATAGCCAGTTAACAGCAGGTCCCTACATACATCTATATCATTATATATATTTCTTAGACCGAAAGTCTGACAACCAGTCTTACCAAGGGGTATCATTTACCCAGTTACTGGGTTGTGCAAGTCAGATAGGCAGTCGCTCCATGTAAAATACTGGTATTCAACTGCATCCGGTTAGACTGGAAGCCGACCTCAACGTATGGGAAAGGCTAGGCAGATTAATTGAATATTTATATTCTTCTTTACAGCCACTTAGATATCAATGCGAAACAGCACGCTTTGTATGACGACAATAGAAACGGGTTTTGTCGACGGAAGAATAGACAAAATGACAGATAAACAATCACAATCTGTGATTTTGTCTATTCTTCCGTCGACAAAACCCGTAGAAAACGCGTTTCTATGGTTGTCATGCTACGCGTGCAGTTCGTGAATTCTACCACCAAGTAATCTGCTATAATCATATAAGCCCCGTATTCTGAAACTTGAATATCAATTCAAATCTAACAGACTCCACATTGATCATAACTCAAATCTAATTTCAAATTGAACTTCATACTGATCCATCATTCTAGAATAAGACCCCTACAGTTCAATTGCACTTCTCATTAGTTCTCATAACCAAACACAATAAACTATCAAAGTCTATATTGCAATTAGCAGTTGCAGTGTTGCGTCAGAGACAATCGTAGAGCAACAGTCGGGCCACAAATAGTTGCGAGTGGGCGACGAACGTGCCACGCTCGACCGGGAGTGGTGACACGGTAAATATTAATATGTTATAATTGTGCATTAATTATAACAGCATATGAGCTGTGAAATGTTAGTTTTTGAAGCGGGAAACTGGTGACCGCGACATTGGGTTACGTTAATAAGTAGTCATCTATAGGCGCCTAGTACAATTTTCATGGTTCAGTGAGAAAACTTTATTTTTATTGCAATATGACCAAGTTAGGTGTTGTCTGACAGTGCACACGTTATTTCAGTATAAGTTTTCAGTGTAGAGATAAGAAGATAGTAGTCAATTTATTCACAAGCTTGGTATGAAAATGTGATTTTCGCACGGGGGAAATTAAATTGTTTGTTACCAGCTATTTTGACGTAAATGCTAGAAAAAATGCACTCGACGAGGCAAATGAATTAGTTCTAGTGTCTAAAATGACGCAGTGACGGCTATCCATCTTAAACGCACGTTAATTTGTGAATTCTTCATGAACATTTCGCGTAGTTTCAAGACACGCGGAAGACTTGCACTGTTTCATTTTGCTTAGTTTTTTTTAACTAGTCTTATCTCAAATTATAACCCCCACACTACACTTTGTTAGTTATGCGGCCGTGCATTAAAATTTCAAAGAAACTTTCGAACTAATAACTCGTTGTAACAACCACGCAGTGCCAACAATACTAGTGGCATACACCTCGATTTATGCGACGTCGCCTGCATTCACAAAATACTAGAATCATAAGAAATGAAGCAACAAATTGGACGGTAGCATACTGGCCTACATATCGAGTGTTTGTCGACGCGTCTTATTCTCTCATACAATGTTTGACGTGTATTTTTCAACGCTCTTCAATATTTTTGAACGGCTATTTTTGTTCCAAGACCGCCTCCTTCGTTTGTGCAAAGATTAGAATAGTGTTTTGCACAGAATCGACATTGTTGTTTTTATCGGTTTTCTTTCTTTTTGTTAAACCATGAGAAATCAAATAGTAAGTAGAATTTTTTAAACAGTAGGTACAGACCTAATTTAATAAATACATTAAAAAAAAGAAATATACTTAACAATATTTTCACTTTCAACTTACCTACTAATATGAAGTAGGTAAGCTTTGCAGTATGATATTGTAAGAAAAACATATAGAAAGTGTCAAAGTCTGAAAGATAGCCAGAGATAGTCATAGCCAGTTCATTTGTGGTTGAGGATTCCGGGTAAAGCTTGCTTCCACCTTCGGCCTGATCATCACATTATCATCAGGTGAGATGCAGGCCAGCTTTAATGGGGATAGAAAAACATTGTGTTGCGTTTTTGCATAATTAAGTGCACTTCCTAACCATACACCAACACAACACAGCGTTGGATGCCAAAGAAAAGAAATGGGTGAGTGGGTGGCAACAATCACAGAAAATTGTATTAGGTACTCAATTTTATTTGGTAAGTCAAAACCCTGTTGACGACGCAAAGTAAAGCAGGCTGTGACAATAAACAAAAGACACAATCGTTAACTAATTTTAGTTATGTATTTTTAGGAGATTTTCCAGTAATTTTCCTAAACGGTCATTTTTCTACCGGTCGATACCAATCTGTTCAAATCAATCATTATTGAATCTATACTTCATTTAAAATAAGATTAGACATTTAAATAAAACTTTTTTACAGTCCGTTCAACCGATTTTGTCTTCTATTGCGATGGTGGCATGACAAATGGCAGCTGCAGGAATCAGTTGGTTTTGGAACCATTTTTTTGCTTTTAATGCCATCCTTTTATGCCTACAGAATAGAACTCAAAATCGGTTGAACGGACTGTAAAAAAGGTTTATTTAAATGTTTAATCTTATTTCAAATAGAGTAGGTATGTTTAATAAACACCACACGTTTTCTGCCTACGCGACCATCTACACCTAATATCACTATCTACATTTTCACACGTCAGTCAGTGTCGTTCTGTGGGCTATTCTACAGCTCTTTATTGTCGCTAGCCCATTGTTTATTTAAACAATAACTGGACACTTTATGGCGCCGACGGTTTTTACGATTATAAACTATGCCTACATGTCATCTAGTTTTTTTCTTCCTAAATATTTTATTTTTATTGTCCCAAAAGCAAGTGAAACGTGACCACATGATATAATAAATTCACTTTTTAGTGATGTAAATCGTAAATAACGCTGAAATTATGGCTGTGTTTAGTAATAATAAAGAAAAAGTTTTCGTCCGAGAATGCGGTATTTGATTTAGTGTTGAGTTCCCCCTCGTATTTTTGTTAATGTGTAGTTTATTATTAGTACAATGTTAATGGCAATTAATGGTGCATCGCAAGGCGATAAAAATATCGTATTTAAAAAAGTAGGTTTAGGATCTTCCTAGAGTGAAAATATTGACGGGACATTCGATAAAGCTTTCTATTTTTAAAAGAAAAACCATAATTAATAACAAAAGTTTTGCTTTATCCTACTTACAACATTTTTGTCGCGTAAATTAATAGAAGGAATTCACATAACAGACATGCAACTATTTGTAAGATTATTAGCGACTAGCAAAAGAGAATAACAAAAGCCATTTCTTCTATTTAACCCCGTTGTTTTGACGTGCCGCTCTATTCTGGTATTTGAAGAATCACTAACAAATCAGCACCTGTCACTTTTGTTAACGTATCCACGAATATCCAAGCCATTGTTTTAAAAGTAGAAAACAATTCAATCTTCACTTTAAAAAATCTTGTGTTATTTTTGTTAGTCTTTTTAATGGCTTCGCGTATTTTGTTTTAGAATAACTCACATGGTCTGGACATAGATTATGAACTTTAAGAAGAGTCACATAAGATTCAAATTGGATGTTTTTCTTGTAGGGATGTCAGATTTTATGTTTTTAAAATTGAGTTGGAAACATTGTTGTCGCCTCTACAATAGGCCTGCATGCGTTGACAGTTGATAATCGAAGACAGACTTAACGAAGACAATGGAATTTTCAGTATTGTTTCAACTGAGTGACAAATTGCCGTAACGTGAATTTTTTCTTCATTTTTCTTGGCACATTGTTCCTTTTCCTTATGAATAATAAAAATAAACACACCTTTCTTTTTATTTTCTTTTATTCGTTATTTACGGCCGGTGTTAATTTTAATATGATATATGGGATTATTACTTTAGAATAATTTGTACGCCTCCCTGGACTAAAATGACTTTTAATTTTATTATTTACTGCTTTTGTCTTGTGTGCGAGCTTAACCGTTGTTTTAAGTTGAAAGTTTTACTTGCAGTAATATTTTATCTTGTAATCACAATATTTTTGGCAGATCATTTTTGGGAAATATTTTACAAAGACGAAAAGTCTCGTTTTGTAAAAAGAGTGATGTTCATGAACTTCTTGACTCATTTCGTCTCGCGGTAAGCTTAATCCCAAATATAAATAATATACATTTATATGAGCTGGTTCTTTTTTATTTTGGTCCATTATTTTTCTAAACACAGTTAGGTACTGTATTATCATATCTACTTCACGATTGCCGTCGTATCGTGTTACCTTCATTTCTTTACAGAACGTGAGTGAAATAAGAACTAACATTTAGTAAATATGCGGACAATAAAAAAATACAGCAGACGTGCAGATTTGCGAGTTGAGCATACACAGATCTTTCAACATCCACGAAATTCCGCTATATCGAGACAAAAACGTGAAATATCTATCCACTTTGTCATTCCATGAAATATCTGATGCTGAGCACATTGTTTTCCTATTCGGACAATGACTTATTCGCCGCTTACGAGAACCGTCTATCGTTTAGTACGTTAATCTCGGAGATTACTGCGTCAAGGCGGATGTCACATAAAGTACACTTTGACACATCTCGAAATACGTGCCGCGAGTGTTTACACTAGGACATCACTAGTCGAGAAAAAATACTACTCATTTTTAAACGATATTGAACTTTATTCCCCGAAGTTACGGTTGGAATTCAGTTGTGTGATGTTTTATTTATCTTTGCATCAACTGATTGGATTGTCATAATGTTCGAATTTTAAATAATGAGTAATAGTTTTTTGTTTTTTTTTAACAAAAATAAAGTTTTTCTGTAGTTACTGAAATAGAAATTGATGATGCAATTGGTTACTAATACTAAACATTTTTTTTGGTACATTATCCGATTCATTTAACATTTTGTTGATTTTTACTTATTTTGTAATACTAGTTGGAAAAATAAAAAACATAACTAAACCTGAATTATATTTAATCATAACCGTAATGCCATGACATGTATAATAAATTATTGAAGTGCAATTTTATATTGCTTGACTTTAAATATTATTTGTTACTTTAACAAGCCAGCTTCACCTTAACAAAATTTTTCTAACGACACTTTGCTGGTAAAGTGTGAAGTGCCAACATAAAATATTGATCATACGGTTATTATAATAATTCCTTGTCTCGTATAAAATAAATGACTTATATTTAATAAAACCCCTTGAACTCTTAAATTAAGGTCAGAAAAATGGCTTATTGGTAATTCGCCCAAATATACTCGCCCGAAATGGGCGAATCGACTTTTAAATAATATTATTTTTTCTTTAGCCGATTCGCCCGGAGTTAATTTATTTGTAGGTGAATCGACAACCCCAGAAATTAATTCGCCTGAAAAAATTTCTTAGTGCGAATGGGCTCAAGAAAAAATTATATTATTTAAAAGTGTCGATTCACCCATTTCAGGCCAGTAAATTCGTTTCAGGCGAGAAAGTTCGGGCGAATCACCAATAAGCCAGTAAAAGGCTTGTATACTTCAATAGTTCTATAATTCCATGTCAATCGTTAACCGTTACAAAAAAATATTATATTACATAGCATCACGCTTGTTTTACCCGAAGGATTAGGCAGAGATGCTATCGATCACACACATTTCGCCAGTTATGTTTAAGTCCCATGTGATATGGGGCGAGTCTATTGCTATCAAATATTATATTTACGTACTTAACTACCTAATTTAGAATATACTTTAAGTATAAAAATAAATAATAAAAATAAAAAAAATCTAAAAATAGTTATCTACCTACCTACAAACCGGAAAAAATACAAAACATTTTAAAATTAGAATATAGGGCAGGCGCACACAGGAAAATTTGACGTCATAGAGAAATAAAATGTAATAGAGAAGTGAAACGGGCAATCAATCGTTGTGTAGGAGCAATTAATAAATGGCTCACAGCCATACATTTTAGCGGTCCGTTGACGTCAAACAAATGTTCTAGGATTTTTTTGTAACAAGTCTTTAGCTTCATAATTCTTGTCTAATGTGACACACTGATTTGTGTTAAGGCGAAGTTGTAGCTGCCTTTATAATTATACTAGTGACCCGCCCCTGCTTCGCACGGATTTTACGACTCGACAAAACATCGAGTTTTTTTTAAAATGTTTATTTAATTTTTATTATTATTATTATAAGTTTTACTCCGGAAGGTTTACAGTTTACGGAAACCGTGTCAAAATCTGTTGTGTAGTTCAGAAGAACAACACGGTCACTCAGACAGACACGAAAAGCGACTTTAATTTATATAATAATGTATAAATGTATAGAAGTTGGATTAATGAATAGGGGCAATAGATTGTATTTGTGGAGTTATTAAATTTGAGTAGGTAGTTAGGTACGCTTGGAAAAAAAAAAAAAAAACAAGATACCTACCTCTTTAAAAATATGAAAAAAAAAATACTCATTAGAAAAATTACTGAACTATAAGTAAGTTTTTGTATTAAAAAATTAACCACTTTGTTTTTTAAAACAAAAGTTTAAGTTTCATTCTGAATGTTAAAAACTGTTTAGCATATTTTTCGAATAAAATCTTTGAATCTTTTATTTTTCGATTCCGGAAC
Source organism: Agrochola circellaris (assembly GCA_914767755.1). Classification (NCBI taxonomy): domain Eukaryota; kingdom Metazoa; phylum Arthropoda; class Insecta; order Lepidoptera; family Noctuidae; genus Agrochola; species Agrochola circellaris. Next base: position 10,965,293 of record OU611843.1, read on the forward strand.
GGATTCGAAAAATACAAGAATAACATACATCTTAACAACAAAGTTTTGAATATTGTCACATTTATTACTGTAATTTATTTTTAAACAGTTTCTATTATAGTTTTACAATAACAACAGTATATTATTAAACTATTTAAATATTTGTTTAGAACACTAAATAGTATTTAATTGTTAATTTGTCTGCAAACTATAAACTTTAACACTAATAAAATCGTTTTAAATGATTCACGAGAACAATGTTCTATTAAATGTAAGTAAGTTACTTAGAAATAGTTGTGTGCCTATTAAATCGTAAAAAAACCCCATTTATTTTTCACAAAAAAATCTTAATCCTTAATGTTTTTCCACCCAGCTGGTGCCAACTGGACCCTATTACTAAGGCTCCGCTGTCTCTTCGTCCATTCGTCCGTCCAGCACAGGGCTGTATCTTTTGAACCGTATCTAATAGGTAGACACTTGAAATTTTCACTGAGTTTCTACAAGTATGGCTGTTATAACAACAAATAATAAAAATAAAATAAGTAAAACACTGAACATTTCTATACAAGTCATGTGTTTTTTTTAAACTAAAGTATAAAAAATGTTGTGCTTTAAATATAATTTTTTTTGTTTTTTTTTTTTATATAAAATAACTTTTTTAATACTTTATAAAAAAAAAACACATGAATTGTATGGGAATGTTCAATGTTTTACTTTATTTAATTTATGTTTATATTTTTATTAGTACGGTAAACAATAAACAATAGTACGGTGGTACGGAACCCTTCGTATGCAAGTCTAACTCGCACTTGGCCGCTTTTTTCTTTTATTGTAATCTCAAACTAAACGAAATCCCTTGAGGTACAGTCAGCAAAAAATTACATGCAGATTAATGAAACTAAAAACGTTGAATTTATTAAATATACGGTTTGTGACGCATCATAATAACCGAGTGCTAATTTTACTCCCACAAATTGGATATTCAGTTACGATATACGGCCAATTTTATGTTACGCGCGCAAATTTCGATTAAGACGCGTCGCCTTTATGTTTTATTAAATGTAGTTTATGGAGCTGACTGTACCGTCAGTGCAAAAATTCGCCTTTGATTTGGAATTTCTCTGTATTTTTTATGACGTGTTGTATTTTATTACAATTAGATTACCTTTGTACTGCATTGGATTTTTTTTTTGTTTTTTTTCTTTTTTCTATGGTTTTGGTGTATTTTTTTGGACGGTGAGCAATGGGTAGCTCGCCGTCCGATAGGGGCCAGGCCCGGGTCGACGGCGCGGTGTATTCCACGCGCACCTCAAAGAGATGTCAGCACCAACTGACGGGGTCCGGAAGGGCCAGTGCCTGCCGGGGTTGCGAGTTTGTCCGAAAGGGATATCGCGACCCCGGCACACAGGCAACGGAAGGAACACGGGTGGGTTTTAGCCAGTAAAAGTCTGACACGCCCTCCCGCTCCGCCCAGAGCGGGAGAAGTTATTTGATAATTTACTACACTGAAAAAAAAATAAAAATAAAAATAATTTATATAATTTCTGTAATCGGTAGTCTCGGCATATGTATGTACTGGCACTCATAGTCACAAAACAGTAAAGTGCTTGATACTCTTTTCTTTTGCTAAATAGGCTTAGAAACATAACATCACGCTTGGTATCCTCGAGGGGTTAGGCACAAGCATAGATATCCGTGGGCACAGGTGTATCCGATTTGTACATCTAAATTTCGCCAGTTATGTTTAAATCCCATGTAATAGGGGACCAGCCTATTGTCATCTTCCGAGCACAAATCCAAACTCCAAGCTGGTACTGAGAAATTTCTGGTGGAAAAAACCGACAACACTTTACCCGACCCGGGAATCGAACCTAGGACCTCATGCTCAGCAGTAGCACTTGCGACCACGAGGCCAACAAGGCCCTTAGAAACATTCCTATTGAATCCAAAGTATCATCAAAAACAGAAACCAGAACCAAATAGATCTGAATCCAAGAAAGTATTTATTTATAACCACCCAAAAATTCAATAAGAAAACGACAAATTCGCATCAAAACAAAACAACAATACCCACGTAACCCGCTATTTAAAGATCCCATCAATAACGGGTCCTCGCTTTGCGCCCCTCCCCCCACTTCCGACAAATTACACCCCCTTTCACCCCCAAACGCGTCAAGTATGACGCAATTATTGGCGCGATCCATCATCGGAGACGTGTAACACAACTAAATAATTTTCGGGTTAAATATTTAATTCTGTGGGGTAAAACAACGTCGCATTCATAGGGTTGATGAATGAGTGTATTAGCGGCTTTATATTATGTTAAAGTTGTGTTTACACTCACTTTATAGTGATATCGAGTTTGGAGCACTGAAATTGCCAAATTAGGCATATTATACATGAGTGTCGGTTGCTAACGGGCGTCAAATAAGAGTTGAAATGAAGTAAAGGCTAAAATAACTGTGTTTGAAAAGATTTATTCCAATCTTTTAGTTTTTATTCACGCAAAAAAAGGCCGCGTGCTAATCGAAACTGAAATATGTAGTACCTAGGTACCTAATGAAGTTTTGTTGCATACGTACACGTCCCATTTTCACCAGAAAAATGTGATTGGCTGATTTGATTGTCGGTAATTAAAGTCATAGGTACCTACTTTATTATTTTCTTGTCGCGGTCTTGTGCTAAGCGTATTTCCTACATTCTACATCCATGCCATGACATGACCACTTTCTATTTTTACCGGGATCTTCTGACCCACGTAACCCTTACCGACGGAAATCTGACTTTATTACGTATATCATTTCCTGTGTCAACACGTTAAGAAATTTTAATGGACACTCGTTATGACAAGTACCTAAGGCATTTGTCTTAATAAAGAAAAAAAATAAAGAAAAGAAAGAAAATACGTTTACTGAAAAAAAATCTGTTTCTCTTTAATGAATGTTCCTTTTTTGTAATTTTTATAAATTATTTGTAAAACAAAAAGTACAAGCCAAAACAAAACGTTTATCCAACTTTATTACGAAACGAAAACCTTTCGAAAAACAAATTATCCCAGCAACACAATAGGCTTTTCTAATATCGGGGCGAACAAAGCGCCCTTTGGGTTCGCCCCATTCAGTTGGCGGCAATCCGTCAAGAGATGGCGCCACAATAGAGGATTAGCTGCCGTTATTACATCACCTTTGTGGCTGAAGTCCGTGTTATGATCGAGAGCTCAATATTAGGGATTATCACGGCTTCCCCATTTTCTTTGGGGGTGGGTTTAAAGTACGTGTTTGGGGTTTTTTGATTATGGTGGTATGGTATTCGCGAAATAATACCAAAAGAGCTTTGAGCCTTTGCCTACCTTTTTTTAATGAAAACGAAACAGAAACATCACAAAAACCTCAGTAGGGTTGTCCGGATGTTGAGACACTTTTGAGCAATCTAAGTACTAACAAATAATTCAAATAACGATGGTCGTTAGACCGTTTAAATTCGTAGAGTAACCAGGGAAAATGCTGGGTAACATTAAAAAGATCAAGATCAAGGTAATAATGACATGTAATGTTGTTGTGTGTGTGGATTAGCTTGTGAATAATTTAGCTAACCGAACTATTCAGCAAATTGGTAGATCAGAAGAAAGCTTTACACACACTTCAAATCATAAGAAGAAAAGCTCACAAAAGTTATGCAACAAAAATATTCATTCGATAATACGACACAAGTACAAGTACCTACTTATAAAATGAGGGTAGTTGCAGGGGGTGTAATAATGCCCGGCTTATAACGGTATTACCATTGCGGAAGACGACTAATATTTGTATCGCTTGGGATCAGTGCACAATGGACAAAGATGTTGCCGATTTTAGTAACATTGGCAAAATGTGTTGAATATTGGTGGAGATAGTGGTAGAAAGAATCATGTGCCACCTAGGTAATAGGTAATACGGGCTGGTATCTGCAACTCCACGTCAAAGCGCGTATTTTGCGTACCTACGGCATGTGATACCTGTTAAGGTATTGATATTATGCGAATTTAAAATCCAGTCCCTCTTTATATCTTAAGCATGGGGTTAGTAATTCTAAAGCCAATATTCTAGAATTAAAAGTGTAGCCTCAGTTTCAGAGATTTTTTTTGTCAAAGAATTTATTAAAAATACTCAATGTAAAATTAACTTAAGTGAATATTAACAAAACAACTTTACGTAGGTATTTTTTTTTGTATTATGGGGTTATTTGGCAAAGTATAGGTTACGTTACTTTGCCAAATTACCCCATAATATCTGCTCCCAGTGTAACCTCACCTCTATAGCAATCACTCTTAACGACACAATACGCACGACGTTCACCCCGCGTTTGATTAACACACGGCCATGTTAAGGCTTCTGTCTCATCGTGGGTACCATGCCTTATACCCTGCTGTGTTCGCAGCCATCTTGTCTCATGTGAGAAATGGAGAAAAGACAAACTGGAATACGTAATGAGGATACATTATTATAATAATAATAATAATAATATTTATTTGCTTAAAACACGGTATAAAAAGTTGTTACAATACAAAATGAGCTCATACATGTTTTGCTTATAATTGAAGCATGCAAAATTGTTATGTCAACGTTAGTGCTCTAAAAACTCCTTAATACTATAGAAATTATTTTCATTCAACCAGTTATACAATTTAATTTTAAATAGTCTACAATTCAATAATTTTAATGTCTTTGGTAAATTATTAAATATACGTACACACATAGCTACACAATTTTTATTATATTTAGCATACCTAGGCAGCTCGTCTAGTACTAGTGTGTATTGGTCACGCCGACTTCGTGAACATACCTCTGCTGCTGTTTTAAACAATTCTTTGTGTTTCTTTACAAACATACACACCTCATATATATATAATGACGGAAACGGTAGCAAACCAAGCTTTTTGAATATCGGTTTACAAGATTCATCGGATGGAATCCCGTATAAGGCCCGTATACCCCACAGAGCTACGAATCTTCACCGATGGATCCAAAACAGGTAGTGGCACAGGTGCTGGAATCTTCTCGGAGGACTTCAACATACAGATAGCCACACCATTGGGGGTCCATAACACAGTGTTCCAGGCCGAATGTATGGGTATATCTCTTGCCGCTTTAGCCATCATGGCCAGGGAAGTTAAGGACCACTCGATACGTATACTCTCAGACAGCATGGCTGTTCTGCTAGCGCTAAACAGCCACACTGTTGACTCTGGGCTGATATACGAGTGCCACCAGCGCCTTAACCAGGTGGGTAGCCTCAATAATATTACCATTCAATGGATCAAAGGACACAGCGGTTCGCGGGGCAACGACGCAGCCGACGAACTTGCCAGAAGGGGGTCGAGCATGGCACCAGTGGGGCCAGAACCCATTGCGCCACTCCCCTTCGGGTACCTACGCACTCTGGTAAGGAAACGAACCAGGGACCAACATCACAAACTTTGGTTGGACCACGGTGAGTGCAGGCAGGCCAAGGAGGCACTCCCTACAATTGATGGCCGCTTCACGAAACAGGTTCTCCGACTAACTAAACAACAGCTGCGTACAGTCACTGCAGCTGTAACTGGCCATGGGTCATTTAATAAACACCTCTTTGTCATAGGAGTCACAAACAGTCCGCTTTGCAGAGCCTGCATGGAGGACGACGAGACAGCAGCTCATGTGCTGTTATACTGCCCGGTGGTCGCCACATACAGGGCAAAGTACTTCGGTAACCCAGGTACCCTACGTGAGATTGTCAGTGACACCAAGGCGCTGCTGGCCTTCTTTGAGGAGCTGGGGTGGATCGAATAACCGATTTTCCCACCCGTACGCAAAATACGCGCTTAGTCGTGGAGTTGCGGATATCAGCCCGTATTACCTATTACCTATTACCTATAAGGCCCGTATACATTTTTTCTGGGCGATAAATGCTCTGTTGTGGTCGGTACTATTTCCCCATTTTATTAGTCCGTACCTCAACGAGGACTCAACGTATGCTCGATATGACATTACGGCTGTTTTTATATTTGTTACCTTTTTTATTTGCCTAAGGGCATATACAAATTTATTTATTTTATTGCAGACATTCTCAACCTGCGCCTTCCAGTCTAAGTGTTCGTCTATTACTACACCTAAAAACTTAGTTTGCGTCACATGCGTAATTTTTGCTATGTCCATTTTTAAATTAAATTTATTATTATAATATTTGTTAAATTGTAAGTATACAGATTTATCAAGATTAATAGATAGATTATTATTATTTAGCCAATTAATTAGAATGTCAATTGTATTATTTATGTCAGTTTCATGGTCGGTAATTGAATTACATTTTTTGTCAGCAGTTACAATTATAGAAATATCATCCGCAAAAAGAAAGCATTTGTGATTAGTCATCAACTATATCATTAATGTAAAGGAGAAATAAGATGGGGCCCAATATACTACCCTGTGGCACACCGCGTTTTACATATTGATATTCAGACGTATGCAGTATCATATCCCCATTTTCGTCCAATTTGGTAACAGCGACACACTGTTGTCTGTCAGTTAGGTACGACGATATCCATTGGTGTGGCTGTCCTCTGATTCCGAGAGCTTCTAATTTTTTTAATAAGTTTGCGTGTGTAACTAGATCGAACGCCTTCGATAAATCAAAAAATAGTCCCGTTACGAACCGGTTGTTGTTTAAATTGTTCAGTATCGTTTTTAATAGTGAGAATATGGCTAACGTTGTGGATTTACCTTTTTGAAATCCAAATTGATGTTTTCTTATAATGTTAAATTTCTCGCAGTAATTTATTAATTTTTGATGCATACATTTCTCGTATATTTTTGAGATTATGGGTATTAATGTTATAGGGCGATAATTGTTCATATCATGTTTATCACCCTTTTTGAGCAATGGTTTAATAATGGATAATTTTAACGCTTTTGGGAATACTCCTTGTGAAAAAGACAAGTTGATCAAATATGTCAACACCTGACTTATTTCATTGGTACATGTCTTAATAATTTTGGTGTTTAGTTCATCGTAACCTTCAGAGTTTGTATTGTTCAATGATAATATCTGTTGCCTTACCCCAGTTTCAGACATCGGAGTGAGGAACATCGAGTTAGCAATTACGTTTTCATTGAGACCGCTATTTATTTGATATTGTGTAGTGATACCGTTTATGAAATGATTATTGAGTGCAGAGGCTATTTCCGCTGGTTTTGTGAGTACAGTGTTATCAACCTGTAAATATTCAATATTGTCTTTACGGTCCATATTGTGTATTTCATTTTTTATAACTGACCAAGTGGCTTTACATTTGTTTTTGTTGTTGTTAATAAACTTGATGTTAGAATTCCGCTTAGCATTATAGATGCATTTTTGCAATAGTTTAGAATACGTGATGTATTTGGTCTTGTTGGTACTATTTTTGTTTTTGTAGTATTGATATCGTAAGGAGCGTTTAGTTTTAGAACATAGTTTAAGACCTTTAGTTATCCACGTTTGTTTAATTTTATTGTTTTCATGTACTTTAACTCTTTCTTTTGGAAAACAGAGATTGTAAAACAGACATATTAATTCATGGAAACTATTGAATGCCACATTTGCATCGTTTTCCATGTATATATCTGTCCAAAGTAGGTTTTGCAAACATTCTCTAAATTTAAGCGTATTATTTAAACTGTAATCTCTTTTGTAGATCTGATATATTGCGGTTCTTGATTGAATTCGAAAAGGAAAGCTTAGCATTTGCGCCGTGTCGTGATCAGAGAGATGAAGTGGTAGGACGTTTGCAATTGCGTCAGGTACATTACTTAATATATGATCTATACAAGAAGATTTGCGAGTGGCTACGCTAATATGAATCTTCAAATTGTGTGTGTGTGCTAGGTCTTGAAATTCTTGGGTGATTTTGCTTCTTTTTAAGGTATTAATATTAAAGTCACCGGTTAAAACTATGCGCGTTCTAGATTTATATTTCTTGTATATATCATGTAAGATACTATCTAACTTATTTAAAAATACGATAGGATCGGATTGAGGTGTTCGGTACAAGCAAATAATGACTAATTTCTTATTATCTAATTCTATGCCACATGCTTCGAACGTATTTACCGAGGCATATGTCTTTATGAACTGTAATTCTTTGTACTGTAGACCCTTTTTGACTAAAATGCAAGTACCACCTCTGTGTTTTTCTCTGCAAAAATTAGTAGCCATTTCAAAATCCGATAATTTGAGATAGTTCTCCTGACCTTTTTTAATAAATGTTTCGGAGAGGCAAATCACATGGGGTTCATTATGTAAGTCACGCATTTCTTGTAACGTTAACTCCAATAGTTCCTGTTTAGATAAAACACTTGCAATGTTTTGGTGGAGTATCCTAAAGTTGTGTGATGTAGGTGTTGTGTTCTTAGGAACGAAAAAATGTATCGTTCTTTTTAAGTGTGGAAAAATAATATGGGATAGTACCTTTTTTGTGCTCTTCAGAAGGAAGATGGGGGTTTACGTTTTGTTCAGTTCCGGTACTATTGCTCTTTCTAAAATAAAAGGGAATAGTTCCTTTTTTGGGTAAAATTGTCTCCCTTTTTTGCAAAGAACTTGATTTGCTACTCGCGAGGTGTTTCCTGAGCTCGGCTGGATTTAAATATTTTTGGGCGTAATATTCACAATCTATTATGTAATTTATTGATTTGCAAATGTCAGATACGTTCTGGTGGACGGAATTCACGAAATGACAATTTTTGTAATGTTAACAAATATTTTTGATGCGATAATTCAATTTGTCGACGTCCAAATGGCTACTTTTTAAAACGTTTAATATTATTATACTATTCTTAGAAAATGTCTGTAATATAGTTTTTAACTGATATAATACATTTTCCATGTTATAGTCATTTTCACCTAAAGATATTACAATTTTGTCACCTGGTTGAAAGTTTATGTTGGTACAGCTTTTTGTTATTGTGTCGCTCTGTGCATTTGGCATCGTATGGGCGAGGACTCCATACTTTTCATACTGTGTAGTCTTTCTTGAACTTATAAGAGCAGCTGCCAGACCGACGCATTGTTGCGCACCAAAAATCCGTATTGCTTTTCCGAATATGTGGTTTTTTATATCTGAGGCAATTTGGTTTGTTCTACTGGTATTGGCTGCAAAAATCTGTTCTGATTTTGGTGTAGTCCTAAGAGATTGCTTCAAATCCTGTATTTGTATATTTAGAGATTTTATCTCATTTCCTGCGATTTTTAGTTCCTTTTGTAGGGCTGATATATTTTGTTGCAGATGTAAATATATAAAGTGATTATTGTTATGTTCAGCATTTGCAGTAAGTCTAGGCGAGGAGGGAGTGGAAGACACGATTTGACTTAGACGAGAGTGTCTTTTCTTTTTGTCATTGTTTAGAGGGCTGCTTTCCTTGCTTGTCGAGGAATGACATAACGACTTTAAGACATTAATTTCTTGAGTCAGCTTGTTCACTTGTCTTTTAAAATCATTGTTTTCTAATATCGTATTTTCTAACTCATACTCCGTGCTTTCTAGTTTTATAGTCAACTGGGTTATCATATCTTGCATCTCAGAGATTGAAGATATATTAGTTGTAGTACCGTCTACACTTTTTGAGAGTTTGTTCGGTGTGGTGTCAGTTTCGTAAGATGTATCATAATCGGTCAGTACATGAGAATCCTGGTCAGGGCTCGACTGCTTCTTCTTTGTGCCAGTTTCTAGAGGCGTTTTTGTAATAGGATACGTCGGTGTTTTTCTCATTGTTATGTTGGATGGCTCTGTAGAACTGGTAGTCTTTTTCTTAATACACATCTTGCAGCGCCATTTGTTTTTAGATTCTTGATTCATTAATCGGTACACGTGTTCCGGATAACCATCGCAGTCGGGTTCAAATCTGTTGTTACAAACTGAGCACAACGCAGTTTTTTTTATGTCAACAGTTTTCTTACATTTATAACATACTACTAGTGCTGCCATCTTCTGGCCTTTATTTGAAGTATTTGAGGAAGTAGATTGGGATGACATGTTATCTCTCGGTGCGTAATGTGTGTATATATGACGTCTAACTAGAATTGTTGAACTAGTTTCTTTATAAATTCCAAATGTGAATTTTGGAACTTACGAAAAGTGATGCAGTCACTGAGGTTTGAACCCGCGGCCACTCATCTGAGGCTAGTTAAACTGCAAAAGTTGAGGTGTTAGCTAATACGCCAACTACACATTACATGGGCAAATCAAATTTGTCGAGCTATTGCAGCAGCTGTTTTTTCTTTAAATAGGCAGGTCAGCGTGACAGTTTAAATTCAAATCACTATGTGAGTCACTTTTTCACTTTGTCTTTGTTGTTATTTTTTTACACACTTTTTCCGTTGAATTATGTCACAGAATATTATACATTTTGCAATCATTAATTTATTTCCATTGTTATTGTTGATTTTATGGTCGTGTTTGTTATTTTAAAGCACAGTTTATTGTTCACAGTATATTATGTATTAACTTCACAGTTTATGTATGAAATACGTGGATAACACTCTCACTTAAGTATTAGGTGATGTTTTATTAGTTCACTTATTTTTATTCACTTAAAAGCGCAAATAAGTATTTTTAACTGATATTTATTAACAGAGCGATATTGAAGACACAGTTTAATAAAATTGCATACTTTTGAATGCTATGCAAGTGTTTGGACAACATAACATAACATCACGCCTGTTTTCCCCGATGGGGGGGGGGGGGGGGGGGGGGGGCAGAGGTGCATTTATTACACCTACCTACATTTCGCCAGCTATGTTTAAGACGCACATATATGCCAGTGACCTTGCGTAGTAATAGGACTCGACCATCCAGGAGCGCTGTCCCAAATAAGACGCATTATTAATTTATTATACATAAAACAAAAGGTAGGTATTTTAATAAAACACGTATATTCAAAGATCATTAATTAAATTATCTTTAAAATGGTGAAGGTTTCGGAAAAATACGCTTGATTGATTTTGCGTGATTCTCAATTTTTTGTCCGCGTTAGCATAACTTTACAAATTAATTTCACTATGTAGGTAATATAAACATAATCTAGAATATTAATATAATAAGTTATAAAAAAAATGCTCCTATTTAACATATATTTTTTCCAAATCATTAACACTACTCGTATAGACGTGATCTTCAGTATAAAATCATTAAAAATCGGTTATCATCGCCTTAAGTCCCATGTGACAGGGGGCCATCAACCGGGTACAATTCCAGACTAAAGAAAAACCCAATAACACTTTGCAAGACCCGGGAATCGAACCCAGGACCTCATGTTCAGCAGTAGCACTTGCGACCTCTTGACCAAAGCGGCGGACAGATTTTATTGATAAAATCCATAATAACAAAGTGCCTTATAATTATTTTGATGAGATTAGGGAAAATCATACCTATCATTTGACTCAGCATTATAAAATTATGATTAAGTAGGTATCTTGTGAGAGATATTTGTATTATGCAGATGAACCATTCTATACACTATTTTTTCCATCTACTCACATCGAAAACATAAAGTGCGCATTAAAATACCCCAGAAGTCGTAATTTCTCTTGTACGCACAACTTGGATTAAGATGCACCGAAAAATATCATAACTGATCCGAAGTTATAAGACAAAAACGTCAAAAAAATCATTAAATCATAACGAAAAACTGATTCAGCTGTCATGTTATGTAAACACTCGTGTTTCTGTCTTTTACGTATGACAAAATTATATAATTTACGACATATCATAAACAAAAAATTTTGTTTATAATATTGTCACGTAGAAAAAATTATAAAAGTATTATTTATTGTCGGGGTAAACATAACAATCGTATATAAACTAATAAAACGTGTCAGCGGCGAAATAATTGGACCAGAAAATTATTATAATATTATAAATAGTTTAGTCTGGGTGTAATTTTGTACACTGTCGTACGGGAACAGACCGCGGTCGTAATTCATAATTCTGTTTATAGTGTCGGAGCATCCTTGATACTTGCATGCGTTGTATTGTTGTGAGTTTTAGGATGGAAACGCAAATAACCGTGAACAAAATGTCCAAAGAGCCTGATTATTTATTCATTTCATTGCTCTCACAGTTGTGTGCAAAGGAGGAAGAAATAATTATAAAATAAGGGAATACACAGGAGATTAAATAAAGACCTACATAATAACAATCAAAAAAATGTGATGTGTGTGTGTGTGATACACCATTGTAACTTTTATATAGCTGTAATAATAATGAGACTTGTAAAAAAGTCACTACACCACATAAGTTTTGTTCTTCAAACTTTTTTGATTAATTAACAGATAGATTTTTTAAATTTTGAGATCTTATCTCCGTCTGGCTTCAAAATAAGACACAAAAGACTTTACAATTGATTGTACTCTTAGCGCGCCAGTTATTGTGGGAACATACATTACATATGTATTTAATAACAAAAAAATAGACAGTTATCTCCCAGATAAGTGCTACTAATGAACATTTGTCGATGCTCACTGTGGCTACGCTAAAGATGTTATCGTACCTGTCAATTTTTGAGATGCATATCGCATTCTTGATTGCCACTGAAAGGCTTATTAAGTGAAAATGTTTAAATTCATAGCGAGATAACAAGAAATATTATAACATAGATGTTGACTATAATGAAATGTCAATCTAAAATATTTTGGTGCAATTAGTAAGGGCATTGGCGTTGTCACCTTAATAATAATGATTGTTGACTGCTACCGATGCAAAGGGATGATAAAAACATCTAATAGAATCTAATACAAAAATGTTGACTTAGGTTTCGTCTATTCTATGTCAATGTTGAATTCAATAGACGAAAACTACCTATACGATGACCTGACAAATGGGATATTTTTTTGCTAAAGTTATTTTTATCTGTTTTACACCTCTCTTCTTATTTGTGATTTTTTTATTATTCCTAATAATTTTGATAAAAACGAGCAACTTTCGTTTTTATCATAATTATGAGTAAAAATAAAATTAAAAAACAGAGTTAGGACAGATAATTAAAATATCAAAATCTCTCGATCCAAGCACAAATGGACAAAGATTTTATTGTACTTGATAATAAAATAATTCATATAAATAAAAAGTTCTTGTTTATTTCCACAGAACCAAAACTTGATGACGTGACGTGCAATAATTTTATAGTTTTATTGGTTATTGCCGAGAAAATATCATGAAAACGCGGTCTGTTTTACGATTTATTGTTTATTTTATATTTTGTTTCCGTCTTTAATAAATTACGATTCTTTTTTCTTGTCATTAGCAACAGATTCTTTCGTATTCTTTTGATCTCTCCAGTTAAATTGGTCCGTTAATTTCTAGTTAGATTTTTATTAAAATGTTTTTAGTGTTAATATTAAATAATGCCCAATTACTGTCGACACTAAAGAGTTGGAGGTCGCAAGTGTTACACACAGTTTAAGCAGGAAACATAGATAATAATGTAAAAGAAAATTATGAACAGTTACTGCTAAGGAAATACGCCTGAGTTACAGAGATGAAAAAACATGGTCTAGTAATAATATTTGTAGTAATGTTTGTTTTTTATGAATACTAACAATGATGTAGATTGATTAATAAAAAATACTTCACTGGTTGGGTCGAGTCGATTATAAAAACTCAAGTGTCACATAATTCCTTGCGAAAACATGCATATACGTTTTTTGGCTCACATTAACAGTTATGCTTATTAAATATGCTTTACTTTGACTTTTTGTAGTGTTACGATTTTTTATTGTCTATTTCGAATTACACTTTTTTGTTCTCTTAACTTTTTTCCTATCTCATTACGATAAAGACCAGATAAGATAATTTTACGGATTATTTTTAGTTGTGTAGGTAAGTACCGTTACTATTCATTTCCCGTTATAAAATGACGGGAAGTGAGCTGTTTATACTATTTTATTATTAAATATAAAATAAATATAAGACAATAGAATACCTTCCTAATTGCAAAAGATTATATTTATATTCTATTTATATTATATTAAATATAAAAAACAACATGGCACAAAATAAAATTGCCTTTTAGAGGTCACAGATTAAACTAGCAACTCCTACTTCGCACGACTGTTATGACTTGAAAATACATTGAGATTTATTTATTTTATGTAAGTTTAATATTAACGTATTTTAGAGAGAAACCTTCCGGAATAAAGTCTCTAAATGACGGTGAAAACCTCATCAAAATCCGTTCAGTCGTTTAGAAGAAAATCGCAGTCTCACAAACAGACACCAAACGCGACTTTACTTTATAACATGTTTAGATAAAAATATAAAAACCCGTCACAAAACTTACACGAAACCGATCACCATTAACAACAAAACCCTCCACCGCTCGACCGGTTAATAACAAATTAACAAAATATAGCTATCCAATCAGCAAGTTCAATTCAAGTTAATAAGTTTTGTCTGTGAGTTAATCTTCCGGTCAGTAGCAGTGTGTCCTACGGATTATATTGGCAATCTAATCAAACTTGCTAGACTGTCAGGGTTTATGAGCCACTGGATTAGGGGTGTTATTATTGTGTTGTAGTTATAGTTGTTACGGGATATACGGAAGAGGGAGTTGTTATTATTTCGCAGTTTGTGGAAAAATACTGGTACAAATTGATGTTGCAATTTTTTACGAGTGAACGTGCAAAACATGCGTAGTAGGAATTTGGCGATTTTTTTAATATAATTTGTAATGATTTTAGGAAGGTACGCGTATTGAAAAAAAAAATGATATGCCATATGTACCTATTATGATTTCATTTCAAAAATCATCGTAAGATTTTGTAAAAATCAAAACACAAAATTAGAAAAATAAGCAGAAACTATAATATCAATCAGGTAAATCTTCAATGTTTGCCACATGTTTGTATACAAGAAGTACGAAACTGTTTTTAAACAATCTATAATTACACTCAAAAAAACATCTTGCACTTTGATGACGTCTCGCGGGATTTTACCCCTTCAATCGTAAAAATAAAGTTCATAAAATACGAATTACCGTCAACCCTTAGTCTTCAGAGGCCATTAGAATTCATAAATAAGTCCAACAAAAATAAATGGGATAAAAAACACCCCAACAATTAACAAATTGCTGGCAGTTTAGGGTTAATTTTAACCGCTTCCTACTGTTGTAACTTGAGTGGACGTTCTTTTTTTAAATTTACTGCGGTAATTCGAATCTTGAAACAATAAATAGTGACAATTATATTCAAAATATAGGTGGGTTATATTTAGAGCCCCTTTGATGCAGCAGAATTTTAAAATAAATAATATATTTTGGACAAAATGTCACCTGCTGCATTTATTTCTGACACAGAATGTCAATAGTTTATTTTTTAAACAAAGCTGATAATTTTTTATAATTACTTCGCTATTTTTTAAACTACTGGATATAATTTGTAAACACGTCGCCATAAATCTATTAAAGATTAAATAAAAACAAATAAACTTGACATTTAAAAAATAAATAGTAGAACATTTGAATTGAGCAATGTACTAGAAATGTTATTAAAAATATTGACATGAATATTGAAACACAAAATGACAAGACCTCTGTCATATCCTGTGTTGAGTAATTCTAGTTTTTGTCGTTGAGAAATAATCACCTATTTTGCAAACAGTTGATACTTCATTTATTAATAACCAATCTGCTTAGCATTTTCTCAACTACGTTGGGGTGGGCTACCAGGCTAACGGGATGCAGCTGAAGACCAGTGTTTTACGACGGAGCGACTGCCTATCTGACCTCCACAGCCCTGGGTAACACGATACCCCTTGGTAAGACTGGTCGTCAGACTATTTAGGTTTGTGACTACCCGTAACGAATGACAGCCAGTACCAACAGCTTAACGTGTATGTAATGGATGGTCACCCATCCACGATCCGACCGCGACAAGCGTAGCATAACCTTCGATTTCAATTCGAGCCATAAATACCTTAAGTAGTTTAGTAACCATGACTGCCACGACCAAGATTCTGGGTTCATTTCAAAGTTCTAACAAATTTGTTACCTAGCTAGTTTTTTTTACTAAGAAAAGCTATATTCAGCATTTGCAAACTATACTTTGGGTTTCTGTCCAGTAAACTGTTATGACCAGGTTATTATTGACTCTTTGGAGGCATGAGGAACAGGGTGTAAAGTTCACTCATCCTCTATTGAAAAGGGAGGATCCTCCGACCACACGGGTGTCTTGTCTGGCGGGCAACTGACCGTGACATTTTAGTCGGCTTACAAAAGCAGCCCAGTTCATGTATCCAATGACTACTAAACATTCATTAAAAAAAATGATATAATGTAACAATTTTTTCTTTCCTCTCAGAGGTATTCTATGTGCCCAACATTGAGTGGCCCTTTGTAAGACGTCTAAAATGATGACCCTGAAATTGCGAAAAAAAAATCAGCTGTTCCATACATTTAGGTAGGGAACAGCAGATTTTTTTTTCGCGATTTCTGGGTTGGCCCCATAGTGAAAGTTGTTCATAATGATGAGTAAAATGACCCCTTAAGAGGATGTAAACGAATTAAATTTCACATTGTATATGCAATACAATAGCTACATACCCGTCTATTCTGTATAAAATACAGGCGTCACCTTATTTCCTGTACGATTAACACTTCCACCTACCTCGCACTACAAACCCTTCCTCGCAACTTATTTTTTACAAAGCAAACATCTGTTTGTTCTTCCATCTATTTTGGGCCATCTCCTGTTATTGTCCCTCAATTGAGGCGCATACATACATTTTAACTGCTGGTCATATATCTATCTATGTACCAATCATTTTTATATGATGTTTTTTGCCGTAATTAGGCGTTTAATTGAGTAATTTATTGGTGTGTAGTAAGCTTTATAGCTTGTTATGGGCCGCACGCACAGCTAAGATTTTTATTTAGAAATTCTTGGTTGTTAATGCGAAATTTTGTATGTGTGTTTGTATGTTTGTTAACGTTTTTAAGTTTTTAGGTCTCGAGTTCGTACCCAAGGCACGAACCTCTGGCTTTTCGGATTCATGTGCGTAATGTATAATTATCACTTGCTTCAAAAACGGTGAAGGAAAACATCGTGAGGAAACCGGCATGCCTGAGAGATATTTCTTGACGGCATGTGACGCCATGTCAGAAGCCCAAGGGCGGCTCTGACACCAGGTTAGTCACTAACCACACGAAAAAAAGAAGACGGCTAAACTACTAAACCAATTTCGATGAGTTTTTGTAGATTTGTAACTTGCTGCATGAAGGGTTTTGGACAAAAAATCCCGGAAGATTATTTAAATAAGAAACCTACTTTATTTGTGGACAGAATAGAGACGGAACCAGTATTTTATAAAAGTTATTTGAGATTGTGATTTTATATATTGCTTTACCTAATGTGGAAAATTAAGTCAATCAATAAGCTAACTTTAATCTATTGCATCGCCTGAATAGTCTACTATATTGCATTAGGAGAGAGATTAATTGTGAATTTATAGTTAGTCTTGTTTGAGTAAGATTTTCTGTTTAAAAACCTGGCCTGATTACCGTTGTTGATATCTACAGAAATACCTATAAATAATTATTTATTTTATTCTGTAGGTATGGTAACCCTTTTTTCAGCAAACACCTAGACATTTGTTGACATAATCTACTCATTAAAATGTTTTTATTTTATGAGTTGATTGCAATTTGTGGTAATGTAAATTATTTTTGCATTTAAAGTACTATTATATAGAATCAAGTTTTTCCAACTGAACACAGACAGCTGTGCTGCTGGGGAGTTTGTTGCGCCACTTCTTCTTCCCAGCTTAAGCACTAGGAAGTGGTGAAGGGTGGGCTTTTTTGGGGGACTGTCTTATGTAATTTTGACATTCGAAATATGCTGATTCTCAGCCT
The DNA here is from genome assembly GCA_914767755.1 of Agrochola circellaris. NCBI lineage: Eukaryota > Metazoa > Arthropoda > Insecta > Lepidoptera > Noctuidae > Agrochola > Agrochola circellaris. The sequence continues at coordinate 10,983,163 of OU611843.1, forward strand.
AGTTTGAATAAATGACTTTAATTATTTATTTTATTCTGTAGGTATAGTAACCCTTTTTCAGCAAAAACCTAGACATTTGTTGACATAATCTACTTATTAAAATGTTTTTATTTTATGAGTTGATTGCAATTTGTGGTAATGTAAATTATTTTTGCATTTAAAGCACTATTATATAGAATCAAGTTTTTCCAACTTAACAGACAGCTGTGCTGCTGGGGAGTTTGTTGCGCCACTTCTTCTTCCCAAGTAAAGCATTAGAAAGTGGTGAAGGGTGGGCGTTTTTGGGGGACTGTCTTATGTAATTTTGACGTTCGAAATATACTGATTCTCAGCCTAGTTTGAATAAATGACTTTTGAATTTGAATTACCCATATTGATACACCTCGATTTTTTAAAACTTATTCTGTCTCGTTGGGCTAGTTGTCGCAAGCGCTAATGCTAAGCATGAGGTCCAGCCGCTCGATTCTGTAAAAATCTCACCGTGAAAACTTAGGTGAAGTGAGCTTAAAGTGAGCTGTCATTTCTAGGGATTGACACTATTGACAGCTCACTTCACAAGTTTTCACGGTGAGATTTATACAGAATAGCACGGCTGGATTCGACCCCCGAGTCGAGCAAAGTATTATTGCCTTTTTCCTTCTGGAATTTATTAGTAGCAGCCTTTTTTTTTTTTAGGGTGGGAAATTATCAAATAACTTCTACCGCTCTGGGCGGAGCGGGAGGGCGTGTCAGACTTTTACTGACTAAAACCCACCCGTGTTCCTTCCGTTGCCTGTGGGGTCACGATATCCCTTTCGAAAAAACTCGCAGCCCCGGCAGATCAGTAGCAGCCTGGGGGCTGGATTAGTACCCGGTTGATGGCAATAGGCTGGCCCCTATTATATGGGACTTAAACATAACTGGCGAAATGTGGGTGTACTTCAGGTACACCTCTGCCTAAACCTTCGGGATATACAGGCGTGATGTTATGATATTCCACCAAAATTAAGCTAGAAAATGAAGAAAGAAAATGCCACCATGTTAGCCATCTCCTTCTAGCTCAAAGTAAAGGTAAGTACTTCAGCAATTTTCTCAATATTCCTCCCAAACTTTTAATACTCATACAGCGTAAGAGCTTCCAATACTTTAATATCTGCAGACTGACCTACATCGCAGATAAGCGCCGGTCGTGTGCACCGGGGTTTAAGACGGCCGACATTGCATCTCAAGTGTTATTTCCCTTAGAATTTACGTTAGTGTATGTAAGGCTTTATGTTCATATTTGCTGTGGTTTATTATTTTATGCTTTATTTTTGTTTGAAGATGGTCGTATGGAACAAAGTTATGGTGGATCTCGTAAAACGATGCTTAACTTTTACCCCCATATTTATAAACGTTGTTTAAAGTTAAGTAATGATTAGCGTCTACTTAAACATAATTTTTTTAACGTTTGAACGTCTCTTAAAAAGCAACGTTTATAAATAAGGAGTTAATCAATTGTCTGGAAACGTATCCTGCTAACTGTTAATTCTCTGTTTATTGTTTTATGTTCTCTTGTGGAATTTTCTGATTCTGAATGTTTCGATATAAAGCGTTACGATGTTTTCACACAAATATCTACAGCCCAGAATGAAAGTCGAGGTATTTAGTATGAGTCTATACAAGGGTCGAATCAGAAAGGAAGAGATTCGCAGGAGAACCAAGGTAACCGAGGTAGCCCGAAGAATTGGCAAACTTAAGTGGTAGTAGGCAAGGGCACATTTTTCACCGAACAGATGGGCGATGGGGCCAAAAAGTAGCAACCGCGTACCAGAAGATGTAGCGTGGGAAGACCTCCTGTGAAGACTATAGGAATCTTCTGGATGCGAGAAGAACAGAACCGGTCGAAGTGGCGATGCTTGGGGTAGGTCTATGTCCAGCAGTGGACATCTTTCGGCTGAACCGATGATGATGAAAAAAGGGGTACCTATACACCTATACTGCTTACATACACTAATAGATACCTGACGAAAATTTCATAAACTCTTGACATCTTGAATTAAAAAAGTCATCGATGAAACATAATAAAATGTCTCCACACTTTTGTGTGCTACTCTCACCTCTCATTAAAACCCTTTCCCAAAACAAAAACAAAAAAAAAACATAACCCGTTGACTAAAACGTCGCCCCAAAAATAGTTAAACCAATAAATATATTTCACGTCACTCATGTCTCAAAGACCAGACAAGACAAAATGAAGCGAAATATGGTTATTGTCATATTATGTCGTATGACAGACGAAAATCATTTTAATACGGTCCTGAAATAACCCTGAAAGCTTCAGACAGCTGAATTGGATACGTTAGGTGTCAAGTTGCTTTAGCAAATAAATTTTAGTTACATTATTATGATTTTAAACAAAGGGAGAGTGTTTCTTTATGATGTCGTGTTTTAAGATGATCCATTTGACAGGTTAAGATGACTAAGTATAAATGGAAATGGTCATTTTGAAATGAGCGAAAGTTGCAAGTTAAAGAACCTTTATATCAATAGAGATAGGAGTAAAAATCGCTTCTTTTCCAAATCAATCTGCCTAGCCTTTTCCCAACTATGTTGGGGTCGGCTTCCAGTCTAACCCAATGCAGCTGAATACCAGTATTTTACATGCAGCGACTGCCTATCTGCCCTCCACAACCCAGTAGCTGGGTAATACGATACCCCTTGGTAAGACTGGTTGTCAGACTTTCAGAATTCTGACGACCCGTAACCACTGTCAAAGATCTACGAATGACAGCCGGGATCAACGATTTATCGTGACGGAGGAGTCTCGGTACCATAATAAAATTTCTTACAGGTTAGCACCGCATGCCCCGTAAACATAATAGGTATGCCACAAGCACTAAACTATAAAATTAATATATAATAACCAAACTTAACAAGTTTGAATTAACATTATGTACGTGATGGAATATAAAACTAACTTATACAACAAAAGTAAAATTCAAACAAAGACACAACGAAATTGTATTATTGTAAAGGTGTGTCCCAACATTGAGCGGCAAGAGCGCGGCAGCAACACGCGAGGTTTGCAGGACACATTTCTGCCGCGCTCTAGTTAGGACTAAACCGACGAATGTTTGCGTTTAACAGAAGCGTTCGCGCGCAACAGTCATCCAATTGCAGCGCGGCAGGCCACGCGCGGCATCCGCGCACGATTGCCGCTTTATGTTTGGACACTAATACCGAACAAAAAGAATTACAGCAAAATCCTCACTTTCATTTAACTTTGAATCATCTCTATATACTTTTCATCCCAAAACATATTAACCGACATTGTAAACCAAGCTTTAAGAACTTAATTGGTGTGTACAAATGCAAATGTCAGCTTAATGAAGCTCGTTGACAAATCAATGTCTTTTTCTGCTAAACTTAAAGCTTCATCTCGTGGATTTAGATATCCTTAGACGCTAAGGGCCCTTGCATAAAGATTCCCAGGTTCCCGGTAAGGCCAAGTCAGTACGAATCGGTAGCGATCGGTACAGGTAAAATAGTCCCGGGTCGCACAAAAAGGTTGAAACTTGTCGGTACCGACTACCTACTCTTCTTTATACTCGTGGTTCCTATGGGATCTGTACCTATCACTACATTGTAACGACAAATCGGTACCGGGAAACCTGCATCTTTATGCAAGCACCCTAATACTAGAGGCAGTATTCAGTAGAACATATAGGGTAGCTATAGATGCGCGCGCGCAGGCTAGACCCCCGTGGCGCGGCGCATCTTGATGCGGCTAACGAGCGCCCGAACAATGTCTCTATTAGCTTATTCTGGAGTTTTAGATCAGGACTGCAGAAACTGTGGAGCAGGTTGTCGTGTTATTTTTTTGCAGAGATTTATTGAATTATTTTTAAAGTGGGTATTGCAAATGCGGGAATGAGGACAGCTACTGAAAAAAACGAAGGCTTCGTTTTAAGAAATTGTGATAATTAAAAGTTTGACAAATTTGAGGCTGTATTTCTACAGCTCAGTTCTTATTTATTAATAAATTTTAATTTAAGCTATTCATTTTTATCTCGCTGGGATTATTCGTTCTCATAAATAAATATGAACCTTTTTTCTATAATAAACTTATAAATAGTAAAGAATAGGAATAACCATATATGGAAAACAATACTAATTGTGAATATAACAAGTCATAAAATAGCTAGAAGCATAGATTTATGAGTCACTGTATATTTTATCATACATTTAAACTTATTATTATGAAATCATTAACATTGTTTATGATACACAATAATAGTTAATGAGAAACAGGTGATTTCGCGTCTTGCATCACGCATTATTCTCAATAGGAATTTTAATAGGATTTTCCTTTTCCATAAGGTTGTAACGTATTTAATATGCAGTATTTTTAATTACTAGTAGACTGTTGTGTAATAAAATAGTAAAATTTGTAGTGTAATAAAACATCTTACTACGTAGAGTAGGTACTTGTTAATTCTAATTAGCCAACTGATTGAATAGTGAGTTATGTATTACACTTTACTTTTATTTTTATTTTGCAAATTCCTGCTTATAATTTTTTTTCGTGCGTTAATTTAGTCATTCGGTTTCATCTGCCGTTAGTTAAAAAAATTACTGAATTGTAGAATTCAGTATTTTTTTTAACTTTTTTTCTTTATTGATTGCGAATTTGCGACTCTGTATTAGAACTAAAGAGAATTGAAATTTATGTCACGAAGAATAAAAAAATCGACTCCACATATTTCCCTGTCCAATGAAACAAGACCCGATTCCCTTACTCCACTATGCAAATAAAGTTAGTAGCAAAAACAAAGCGAAACACGGTAATTACACTTGGTGGAAAATTAACTGACATCGATACGGCGTACATGCTCTGGCCTGCACGGTACGGACGTAATGAGTCGAGATATCGAGCCTTAGTGCACGCCAGTGTATTTAAAGAAACATTTTTTTGCACTGAAGTACATTTTAATGAGAACAATTAAATGATTTTAGTTGGAATGAGTGTTAGGTGGTTTTTTGCACGACAGTAGTTGTGGAGCCATTTTGTATGACTACAGTGTATGGAAAATTATTGCAACATTGCGGTTTACTGAAAATACATAGTACAACCAATCCAATATTTCTTTTGGTCTTCACCCTGCACCCAAAAAAACACGTCTCTCAAATAAAATTGACGTACCAAAGGGCACAAAAAACGCAGTCTATTTTCGTCTGCCATTTATAAAATAAAGAAACGCGATCTTTTCTGCATTTGAGGGTTAAGTTAACCCTGCGATCGCCACATAAATCTGCAGCAAAAGGGTTGTAAATCCAGCCAACCCCCTCCAAGAGTAGTGATGGACGACCACCAGTTTATTTCGACCCCTCTCCCCTTTCTTCCACTTAATAATGTGGGATGAAAAAGTGGTATTGCATGGAGGGCCAGGGGTCGAACATAACTGGTCGATATGTATAAATACGAATAAAAATTTCAAGGAGAACCGAAGATATGTTTCGTTTCACCCTTTCTAGTCTATTTTGTAAATTGATATTGGTTTTTGGTACCGTTTATCTTTCGGGGTGTAAAATTTTAATTTGGTTTAATATAATTGCCTTTCGAGAACGTTTTAAAAATATCAATAGGTATGGTAGAACTCAATCCGGCAGATATATATAGTTATTGTTAAGGATAGGTAAATAATAACAGCCACATGGGTCGAACGAAAGTTACACTTAAAAGAAAAAAGAAAGAAAAGAAATAAGTTTATTTGTGGTACACATGACACAAGGAAAGAACTGAACACGAAAATAACAATTTGGGGAAAAATATGTGTTACTTCGACGCAAAACGGCCGTCGCTCAGCATAATGCTGCGACCTTATGCGAGACAGAGCCCCAGCGCTTTTCAGCGACAGCCGGCGTTGACGAGATGACTTCAACCGGTGCAGCATAATATAGTGAAATACCAAAATAAGGCAAAATAAAATAAATACAATACTTAGTACTAAATGTTTATACAAAATATAATATTTAAAATGGTAACATTTCGTACCGTCGGCGACTCACGCGCCGCAGACTTAATGCAATCTGTGCGCGCAGCTGTCATAAAAACTATTTGTTGCTTGCCGCGTTCGGTTCGTGGATGGGTCACCATCTATTAGGTACACAACGAGACCTCTCCGTGCCTCAGATAGCATGTTAAGACGTTGTTCCCTGCTATCATTCGTAGATCTTTGACAGTCGTTACGCGTAATCAGAAGTCCAAAAAGTCTGACAACCAGTCTTACCAAGGGGTATCGTGCTACCCAGTAGAGGGCTTGTGGAGGTCAGATAGGCAGTTGCTCCATGTAAAATACTGGTCCACCTGCATCCGGTTAGGCTTGAAGCCGATTCCAACGTTCCGTGTATGTTTGCATCTTAGCTGTGTTAAATTATTAGCTATTACCCTACACTTTTGGAATATTTTTGTATTGTAATTTTTTTGCCAAAACTGTACGTTAATAAACTATGTTTTTAAATTTGTTAAATATTTCTCATGTAAGTGAAATTTCTTATGGGAAATAAAGATATCTCAAACCTGAACGTAGTGGGAAAGGGCAGATTGATTGGTAAACCTGGTAGAGATCGTTTACTTTATAATTACACGCTCCTCTGGTTGTTGCATACACATTTCAAAATGTTTGTATGGAAATGTTAGTAGAGTTAAGTAGTAGATATTTTAGTAGTAGTAGTAGTTAGTAGATATTTTAGTAGTAGTAGTAGTTAGTCGATATTTTAATTTAAAACTGCACGCCCTCCGCGTGCAGTTTTATATTAAAATATCTCTACGGACATGTTTATTGACGCTAGGACACCATTGACTAAAGTTAGTCTAACGAATCGCAATTTAGCATTTAGATATTATCATTATATGACTAAGCAAACCACATCAATTTGTTTACAATAGAACTGTCAGTAAAGCTACGTGACATAACCAAAATCCAAAAATTCATGTAGGTTCGACATATTTTTACTCATACTGAAATTGCAAAAAAAAAAAAAAACAAACGAAAAATAACTATTTTAATCTCAGCAACACAAACACAAAATTCACAACTAAAAACAAAAAAAAACAAGCGAATATTTCAATCCAATCGGTTTCTATTCCCTTGCCCGTAGGCTATTTTTTACTATTTTTTAGAGTTCCGCAGGTGGAAACACGGCTCACCATTAAGGTATTGACGCGGGTAGTCCGCTCCTTTACGGAACCCGCAATAATTCACAAAGAAAGCCTACCGACTGTATGGGAGCCGTGTTTGGGCACAGAGTAGCTAAAGGACACAGAGAAGACGCTTTATATGGACTTTAATAGTGTATCTAGTGTTAAAATAAAAAAGACTACGTATTCTTGTACAGATTAGGTGGATTCGGTGTGGCATTGTTAAGTCATACAAGGGATGAAATTCATGATTGAAAAATCTACGCGATTATTTTCAATGAAAGAATACTCGGTAATAAAACTCCGTATTGCAAAGACAAAATGACGTAGATGATGTTGAAATATAAAATATTTAAAAGCTAGTTAAAACTCCTATTGAAAATATTGGCCCGACGACATTCGGAGAACAAAACACCCAACCAGCACCATCACTGAATAAGTAAATTATGATCACTAAAAGTATATAATTATGCCTATTTAAATAAAAACAGTTTATTTATTGTGTTTCAATCATTTCTACCAAATAATTTTGAATATAATTTCAATAAATTTGAATAAATTACACGTCTTAACGCATTTATTGTTCCCTACAATAAATCCTACTTGATTGTAACTTGTCTATCAAAGTTTTTATGTTTTTTTTTTCACATAGAGTTGCTCAAATTTTCATACCAACGAACGGTATGTAGTTGGTACTGATATGTACAAAAAATAAAAGTAATGAAACAATTTTCTTCTTTTTTTGTTGTCACATGGATTTTTTACAATAATATCATGGTTCAAGAGCCAGCTGTCATATAATAATATAAAATTATAAAGAGGTAAAATTTGTTTCTTTGGTTGTTTGTAGGTATGTAGGGGGTAATCTTTGGAACTAAAAGGCGGATTTAAAAAATGCATTAGATAGCCCAATTCTTGAGGAAGGTTATGGGCTTGGTAACATCACGCTACCACATTTAGGAGCCGAGCAAAAGGGAAAATGGTCAGAAATTTCACGCGGACGAAATCGCGGGCAGAAGCTAGTCATCATTAAAAAGTGTTTAAAATACTTTCTATTACATTTTAACACTTCTCTCCTTCGTCGTATCATTGTGGTTTTTATGTATGGCATTTCGCTGGTCAACCTAGAAACTTTTAGACTGCTTAACCGGGATATCCGATATGTGGATGCCTTATAAATAAGGTCTCCAGCCAGAACAGGCCACTAGCTAGGGAAGTCGTATCGATGATGCCATTTCCATGTTTAAGAATTTTAACGCAGATAATATTCTGTTTCAGTTTGTCTCTGTCGCAACCTACTCTGTGGACATCAAAGACGCCGGCAGTTGGCATAATTCAGCGCATACAGTATGCACTGATCGGCATTTTATCGGCGACGTCGGGGGTGCCCGCTGGTTTATGTAACCGATATTCTCTATTGAGACGTTTCTGCAATATGTTGCGTTGTTAGTACAATTGAAAACTTGCTGTTTTATTTTGTAATTATTTGAGAATTTTGAGATTGTGTTTTGTTTTGAAAGGAAGAGACATTTTCTTCTTTTTTACTCATTGAAGTCAAAAGGAAGAATCTAACGTAATCTGACGTTTTATGCCTTAATTATATGACAGTAATGATGTGTCCTCTGGTTATACGAAAAATGAAAATAATCGATATCGATGTCTTGTTTATACCTTTTTAGTCGGCATTTTTGTCGTAGTTGGGTGTCTTTAACTTTTTTTTTATAGTTGCTATTGTGTTTACAGAAGAAAATAATCAGTGTGTGTTTTCCACGGATGCAGGCAAAAACTATAGATACTTAACCGAATTGTATCATCATTCTTCCAAAATCTACTTTTTCATTCGTTGTGAAGGGTGATAAACAGTAAACTATTAAGATTAAAATATTTACTGAAAAAATAATACATAGTGTTTTTTTATTATTTTATTTCTATTTTCTCGCGTTTGACGTCAAAGTTATAATAATAGTTTAATTTACAACATTATAGAGCAGTAAAATATGTCACATACACAAATATAAAAACGTAGGCAGGTGTCATAAAAACATGTTTAGTATTGTAATGTAATACTTTTTGAAATGGGACTATTATATTTGCTAATTATTATTATTTATGATAGTTGTAAATTATGTTCTATGTAGACAAGATTTTTATGAAGCATTTACTCTTCTTCTAATAATAAATTACATTCTTGTAAAATAGCGGAAAATAAGCATTATTTGTTTCAAACATGTTGGTTTTGCATTTATTTTTGTATAAAATAGTTGTATTTTCGATATTTTTGTAGAGTTGGCCCGTTATTAAAAGTTATTCATGAATACATTCACCCCTGAAATATTTCGTATGAATTTAAATTTAGCCTGTATAATAAATACCAAAACGAAACTATTTAAGTTTATTATAAACATTTAGAATTAGAATTGGGTACTTATTTATTTTATTTTTTATTTTGCTTTTTGTATCTCATTTTAGTCACTAACCACACGAAAAACTAAGAAGAATATCTCATTTTATGCTGCACCGGTAGACGTCATCACGTCAACCGGTGCTATCAACAGGCTGTCGCAGAAATCCAGCGTTCTGTCTCTGTTTCGCTTAGGGTCACAGCATTATAAAACACTATTTATTTTTATTTTTTTATTTTATTATGCTGGATGATTGTCTTTTTGCGTGGATGTGACGCATATTTCCCCCAATTTGTTATTTATTGTGTTCGTGTTTTTTCTTTGCGTCATGTTTTACCGCAAATAAACGTATATTTTCTTTCTTCTTTTTTTTTTACAGCATATTCTCGTATCTAGCAAATATTTCACAATAATATTATGTAAATAAGGATTTCATTCACAATAATTTTCATTCAAATACGAAACTCGTCTAAAACAGACAATATGACGCATGAATATTATACCGTATCATCCAAACGCCAATTAGGTCTTTATATACAATTTAGTATAAAGAAAATAAATTAGATCGCCATTGTGATGAATGCTATCTTAAATATTTCTAAACAATTCTCCGTTAGAATTATCTATTTACATACGTATAGGTTAATTATAATAATATTGTACCAGAAACGTGGTATTTTGATGTTGTCAAAGATTGTGTCAACACTTCTCTTTATTTTTTAATTTGTAGTTATGGTAAGGACAATTTTATTTCCATAATTGTTGTAAAGATATGAATATGAAAAAAAAAATATAAATAAAAAATTAAATAATTTTTTCTTTAAAAAAATAAAAAATAATAAACTTATGAAAAATCTACTTGTAAATTGGACTTAATTACAGGAATATGTAAGTCAAGAAAGAAAAAAAATGTTTTTGTCCTAACACTTTATAAATCATAATATTTTTTTATTAGCTGGTCGATGAATAAATAAATAGCGGATATTGTGATGAAGGTATAAATAATATTATAACCTACTTAACTTAATCTTCTGTGGGAAAAACTGAAACTAAATAAAAACACATTAACTAAGAGTGTGTTGTCCGGAAATTTTTGAATATTAAAAGCGTTAAAACCTGTCATTGTATATCATTAAGGCCTACAATCATTTATTAAGCGAATCGTAATAATATATTAACACTACGCTTTCCAGCTTTCTTTTGATTAAAGTTAATTGAATCAAAGTTTGTTCAAATATTGGGGCCCATCTTTGATGCAGTAAAATCGATACCGATACCGATAGTATTATTGTTATTAAAAGACCCCAGATTGAAGTACCAGATTAATTGTAAAACACAAAAAACAGTTATCATAGGTATTATTTTACTGCATACCTAATTAATTTAAGCAACTGGAAGCAAGAGAATAATTAACATAAAAATAACTTAAAAGCTTTTAAAAACATTACGTAACAGATCACGCAAATCACATCCACCAATTTTACCTCAAAAACAAAAACGTGCCTATAAATTAAAAAAAAAACAACAAACAGCTACTTAACCCTACGATTCAGAAAGCCGATGTAAAAGGCCGTTTGGACACTACTCGTAAATTTATGAAGGTGAAACACGATTATGTTAATACAACTTGTATGTTCGACATATTTGTGATTTTCTCACGAATACGGCGACATTTGGTCTGCCTATAATGTCATTGAACTCGGTGAAATTCGTCGTTGGATGCGTATTCTAGAAATAATAATAAATATAGGTACATTTTTGTAAATGAAACAAAGAAAAAAACAGCCGTTTGTTTTTCGTTATTTCTGCAGTTCTATTTTCTGGATCGGATTGTTTTTATTTGCTTTTTAACTGAGTCGGAGTTAGTGAATAAACCTTAAACTTGTCTGATTTTCCTCTTGAAAGCTATAGTATATGTCATCATTATATGATGACATCTACTATACATTATAATATTATACATTTCATTATAATGGCTCAACTATTTCCTCATTGATATTATATTGTTAAGGCGACGATAACCGACTTTTAATGACTTTATATTGAAAAGATCACGTCTTAACTAGTAGTGTTAATGATTTGGAAAAGATATGTAAAATAAAGCATTTTTCTAATAACTTTATATAACAATACTTTAAATTATGTTTATATTACATAGTGAAATTAATTTGTAAAGTCATGTCTAACGCGGATAGAAAACTGAAAATCATGCAAAATCTGTCCAGTGTTTTTTGTGAAACCATCACCGTTTTAAAGATAATATAATTATTGATCTTTTAGTATACGTGTTTTATTAAAATACCTTTTGTTTTATGTATAATAAATGAATAATGCGTCTAATTTGGGACAGCGCTCCTTGATGGGCGAGTTCTATTACTGGCTGGACGTTCGACGCGTTGCGTGAGCTAACTACCCAAGGTCACTGGCGTATATCAGCGTCTTAATCTAATCTAGACCGGTTTAAAAAAAACGCTGTATTCATAATTTTGGTACCATTATTATTTTTTCAATATTTAAAACCTGAAAGCTCTATAATAGTACCTACCTACGTTTTTCCCCACAACTTTTTCTAGAAACTTCGGTTTTTTCTCATTGGACGAAACCGACACTTTTTTGTAAGTCTGCCATTAGATAGGAAACCCACAAAGGCGCGTGCGGTATAGTAATTAGCAAATGGCCAAAGATCGGGTACCGATATCGATACCCTTTTTTATTTCTCTTTTCCCCTCACTATTCGGTTAGATCCTTTGGTTTTGGGAAAAATGTAAAAGTGAACGGCGTGTGTATACGGTTAGGTACAGATCAGGAATTTACTAGATATTGAATGGACTAGATGAATTAGTTATTTGACTTTGTATTTGTTTTTCATGATGTTGTTCCCGAATTACAACAGTTTTTTTTCAACTTACGCTGGTTGGTAAAAATATATAAATTATTATTTTAATGCAAAATGATGTGATGTAAGTACATACAAGTAAATTTATCATAACACATGAACAAAGTATTTTTATCAATAATCAGACCCTAAGAAAGTGCTTGCGTAAATGGACAATATTCTTAGGTAAAAAATAAGTGTGTTAAAACTAAGAAAACAATATTCAACATGGTAATAACAATATTCTTAGATAAAACATAGGAAATAAGTTGTAACTAAGAATATTGTTACTTATTATTTTGTTTTGTTCACTTATTATTTTACGTGATAGAGTAGTAAAAGTACTTTATCACGTAAATTAATAAGTAAGAGTTTAATTGCTTATTTAGTCTTTTGGGCTCGATTGTAATTAACAATTTAGAACTTTTGTTCTTACAAATGCCTAAATATATAACGAGTTTATAATAATTGTCTTTGTTTATAACTTTTAAAGCATCAATCCGTTACGATCATTATGTAAATAAGTGCTTTTCGTTAGTAACTTAGCATAATTCTAAGCAGTTTGAACACTAAGTGCACAGGCCCGGTAGAGGTACGTAAAGTGAGCATATGCGGTCAAAGGCCATAGTTATGCATATGTAGTGATAGGTATTGGCCTATGAACCCTTTAGGAAGCTACTTTCTTTACAGGTACGAGAACAGTTTAACATAGTTTGACAAATTATTAAAAATATGCAGGGTGATCTAAAGGCATCTTGCATAAAATATTAAATAGCCGTGATTTGATGGTACGTTAAACGTTATCATTTTAATGACTAACTTAAATCCTTAGTTTTTACCACCACAAGTTTTCTAAGTTATTTAAGAAAAAGTGATTAACTAAAATAAGCTTACCAACTATTAATAAAAAATAAAAATAAAATCTTCTTTGCAGCAGATCACGATAAAAATAATTGTTGAAAGTTCGATTGTAGATTTATTGATTGCCCGATATAACAATGAACTAAAAAAAATACTTTTATGGTTTTTAAATTACTTCTTTGCCTTCCAATCTAGCTCTATTTTCACTATGAATTTAACGACCAATCAAAAAAATAATTATAAAAATAGAAACATAGGTTTTAGTACATTCTAAGTAAGGCAGTCGTGCAAAACTAACCGTGTATTGAACTATAAAACATTACTTGGTACTTCATGAATTTAAATGTTTTACCCACATTTAACAACGGTTTAATCGACGGCTTAATTCTAGCTTCCATGGTAAGTAAACTCAGGTACACGATTGACCTTACTAATTGCTCGATTTGCTTACAAATTAAAATCGTGTCTTAGATAATGAAAGCTTATTCGAAATTGTAGATTTTCTTATTGTGAATAATTTGCGATTTACAACTAAAATAAAACCACAAAAGTCTTTCCGATTTTGATTTTTATTATACGATAAAAGTGTTTTTTTGTAACACACTTTATATGTTATTTAGGATTGATAGATAATTTATCTGGCATAGATAACCTCTATTGTGATGCGTTAACCAAACGAATATTACACAAAAATATTTATTTTAGATTTAAATATGTATAGCAAACACATCAAATAATATTCTATTTTATGCCGAACTATCAAAATAACATAGCTACATAACAGTACTTTTATTTTACGATACACCTATTTAAAATCAATTATTATCGAAGTCTGAGATCGCATCACTATCGTAAATATCTTATTAAGACATAAACTCCACTAAGTTATTGATCCCATAAGGTCCAAACTAGTATAACTTGAACTTATGAATCTTATTGTTAGTTGTCACGCGAGAATTTTTGTATCCTATTTTAGAAGAAAAATTAAATATGAAGGACTATAAAGAAATAAGCAATCTGATGGATGGCAATCAACTTTGTTGTGCAAGCGCAATTTTTGGTGTAGGTATTCAAATATTTTGTAAAAGAAAATAAGGCATCAGTCCCACCGACACAAGAAGCGAGTAGAGCTGCAAATAAAAACGAATGCGCGACGGTGATGAGCGATTACACGCTGGTACAGTACGACACAACTTAGATGTAGCATAAAGAAAAAATAAAAAACTTGGCAGTCTGACGGTTAGGTAAGCTATTCTGAAATTCACTTGGTATAGGTAAGATGCTCGATGCAGTAAGTAGACCTGAAAAGCTCTTGCCTTCTTTGTTTGAGAATAGATTTTTCCCTGGAGTGAGATAATTAGGTAAGTAATTACAGGCAAATTGTTATAATATAATAGCTGCACCCCGCGGTTTCACCCGCATAAGTCTCGATGCCGTGGAAATATCGGGATAAAAAATATCCGATATATTAATACAGGTTATAAACTATCTGTGTGCCAAATTTTATCCAAAACCGTTCAGTAGTTTTTGCGTGAAAGAGTAACAAACATCCATCCGGACAGGTATAATTTCCTAGAGATAAGAAATAATTTCTTCATCACTTTCAAGTGGACTAAAGTGATGACCGAAAGGACTGGCCAACACCACAGATGAATACAGACGGTTCACTCAGCAAAATCATTGAAATAAAAAGCAACTCCTTGCTACGACACAATAAAGTGCAATTCAGGTCGCACAAGCGCTACATACCTTTTTTTTTAACTGTGGGTAATCAAATGACTTCTCACGTTCTGGGCGGAGCGGGAGGAGTTATTTGATACGGGAGAGTTATGTCTCAGACTTTTACTGACTAAAACCCACCCGTGTTCCTTCCGTTGCCTGTGTGCCGGGGTCGCGATATCCCTTTCGGACAAACTCGCAACCCTGGCAGGCATTGGTCCTTACGGACCCCGTCAGTTGGTGCTGACATCTCTTTGAGGCGCGCGTGGAACACAACGCGCCGTCGACCCGGGCCTGGTCCCTATCGGTCGGCGAGCTGCCCATTGCTCACCATCCGAAGCACTACATACCTACAGTTATATTCATCTAGGAGTTGCCTCTCTATCGCGTAACTCTTATATCTTCTGATTCCGTTACGCTCACTGAATTAGCCCGCCGCGTACTTGTAGCTTCATACCTAAAATGTGGAGTGAAAGTTTCTGTATTCATCTGTGCCATTGCCAACACTAGATAAAGACAGAATTGTGTGGAAACTGGAGAGGGGGGAGGCCTTTGCTCTGCCCTGCTGGAATATTCCAGGCTAGTTGGATTACATAGAAAGAAAGAAAGAAAGAAGAAAGAAAATACGTTTATTTGCGGTACACATGACGCAAGGAAAGAACAAAACTCGAAAATAAACAATTTGGGGGAAAATATGCGTCAAATCCACGCAAAACGGCCATCGCTCAGCATAATGCTGCGACCCTATGCGAGGCAGAGCCCCAGCGCTGGTTTTCAGCGACAGCCGGCGTTGACGTGATGACGTCAACCGGTGCAGCATATAGTGAAATAACAAAATAAAATAAATAAATACAACATAGATAACATAACATATATATACTTTATGTACTTTTAGCCTAAGATTCCATTCATCACCTGCGGATTTCCAAATCTAACGGTTAGGCTTTTACATAGAGAACTATTTATTAAATTTATTCAACTGGTTTTATGTTTTTATAGTCAATTAACGAAGTAATTGTTAGAGTTATATTTAGTTGGCGTGTTTTATTCGTCTCGAACAACAATTCATTAATTTATTGGAGGCAATCAAAGTAATTATGAACCTACCACCTACAATGGGAATGGATTCGAATAAAATTCTTGATTTCATCTAAGTTTTTGTCTAAATTGGCAGGCGCCGTTCATTGAGATAGGTGAATTAGCCTAAACGCATGTTAGACGGAATGCATGGTTTTATGATTTCTAAATTGCTTTGACTAACAGAATGTTTATTAAGTTACCAAATATTTCATACTGATCACCACACCATTCCATATTAACAGTCTTTAGCACAAGCGTGGTGATCAAGCTCGTACTGAAAACTACCTTTTGGAAGGAGTGACTAGAATCAATTCTATTTTTTTGTAAATTTTGACGTTCAAAAGTGCCTTTGGGCCTATTTAAAATAAACTTTGATTTTGACTTTGACTTACCTTCTCTATACGAGCAGAGGCCTTTGCCCTGCAATAGGACAATTATAGGCTGGTATTATGTCAAAAACCTTACCTTTTTCTAACTCATCCCGAAGATCTTGAAATGAATTTCACTTCGCGATTGTATCTGAAATTGAAAACATAATTATTAGTTAAGAAATACGCACTAATGACATTATCATCTGGTCCACCCTTGATGCAGGTCAATGGTGACAGAAACTGGCCAATTAAGACTCTTAAAACCTCGCTGAATGGATCTAGAAGGGTCACATCACACAGTGATAGCCTAGTGATGTGACCGTCAGACTGCCAAGTCATAGGAACCCAAGGCATCTCTGACTTTTCGGATTCATGTGCGTATTGTATAATTATCACTCGCTTCAAAAACGGTGAAGGAAAACATCGTGAGGAAACCGGCATGCCTGAGAGATATTTCTCGACGGCATTTGAAGCCAAGTCAGAGGCCCATGGACTGCTTTAAAACTCTGACACCAGGTTAGTCACTAATCACACGAAAAGAAGAAGAAGGTCGCACATAGTCTTAAAAAAATATCAACTACTAATGATAAACTCAAACTCAAAGTAT
This sequence comes from Agrochola circellaris, assembly GCA_914767755.1. Classification (NCBI taxonomy): domain Eukaryota; kingdom Metazoa; phylum Arthropoda; class Insecta; order Lepidoptera; family Noctuidae; genus Agrochola; species Agrochola circellaris. The sequence goes on from OU611843.1 coordinate 11,000,240, forward strand.
TAATTTCAATTAAAACAAAAGACACTTTTGAATGGTCAAGGGGTCGGTCAGTCAGAAAGATGAAGCTAGTTGCCCATTTTAAACCGTAGTTGGTACCCGTTGTTATAAGAGCGGGCTAGAAACTCCATGGACTCAATAACCAATAAAAAATTATATTTCTTTATACATAGTGTCAATTATCGTCAGTAGGTACCTACCTACATCCACCGCATCTAAGTATAAAAATACACACCCGTGAAATACATTAGCTACGCAAGTTTTCAATGAAATCATTCTTTCTAAGACAATCAAAACAAATATAATTGGTAGAGCCAATATTTAAACTGACCAATCACTGAAGTTTGCTGATGATACCGTGAAAATTGTGATCACGCGCATGCCGTCATACATTCCTTCGGAATGGAATACTAAAGATGTTTCACAATTTTAGTTAGGTATTCTATCATCTTTCTTTTATGACAAATTTACAATGCAATTTAAAAAAATTAAGTGAAAATTGTGATAATTCTTCGACATTTTGATGTATTGGGAGGTGTAAAAGAAAAACTTCAAATATAAATCCTTCCGTATTGCCATCAACATAATATTAGGTATCATTCCAGAGCATCTACTGATTTGCAAGTATGAAATCAATTGCCAGGCATTACAGTATATTTCAATTTTTAAGCTTCACATACTTAGTTCTTGAGCTCCCACATTTGTAGCATCCCTAAACGGATTTCTACCCTAATAATGTGCGCTTTTATCATTTTTATCGTGACGGTATCATTGTGGACGTCCACGGCATCACGATAACACAGGGAAGTAATTTGTATGGAAATATATGAAGACGCTTTTACAACAACTTTCTAACGTGCACGTATTTCCATACATTTTATGAACGCGGCAATTAACGATGATATCGTCACGTTAGAAATTATAAAACGCACAATAACCACACTGCTTAGACTAAGGAAGAACGTTCTTCCCTTTAGTCATATAAACAACAAAACAAACACACTTACAGGTAATATCTATCAACAAATCAACAAAAAGCTACATTTAAATCGCGCAGCAATCACTCTCCTTTGAGAAGTACCGTGTGAATTCTGTTCGAGCCGCGGTTGCCGCAATCGATTCTTAAGACGATAATTTTAAAAAGTGATTTTGAAAAAATGCAAGAACAAAAGTGCCGCCTGTCTTTCTAAATTCGCAGATTACAGCGGCATCTGATAAACCAATAGTCGTGTAGTCATGCAGGTGTAGATTGGCCAGTGATTAGGTATTTTTTTTTATTCATAATTGGTTGGAAGATACTGGTTTTGTTTCTGAAATGCTGTGGTCTAGATATTGGTAGGTGGTGGAAAATTTAGGGTATTCGTTATTCATCTATTTATTGAGGTTCGCAGGAATTATATTTGACTTAGGTAGGATGTATTTTTTTATTAGAAAGGTTATTGGGAAACAGCTGATGTTGTTTTAATTTCTTTTGGCTGCACATTACAACGGTTTTTAGTTTAAAAAATTACATAAATACATTGAAAAAATACTCATAATATAACGTCACGTCTGTAATCCCCGGAAGGTTAGGAAAGGTGTACCTATAGTACACCCACATTTCGCCAGTTATGTTTAGGTAATATTCCAATTGTAACCAATAAAAAACACTGGAGCATGCTAATCCTCTCCCTAATATCACGAAGTAACACAAATGACCATTTATTTTTTGCAGAATTAATCACTGACCATGTTTACAAATTCCGTCATTCACTCAAACGTTATCAGGCCCAAAAAAGGCCCTCCAGCAACACAACGAAAACATTTAAATAATTACGAATATCTCGGGGCCAATTATCGGCGTCCCGCGCCAATGCTCTGCGGGCGGACTACAGGAGACAAAGTGTCGAGATGAAAGGCACCGCCGCCGATTGTCGCGGCATTGTATCCTCACTCGTTAGTCCGGCATTATCGTATCAAGATTTATTTTAACGATTAAGTTTGTGGCGCAAGGGAGGAGCCGAGGGCGATTCATTTCTTCGATTCGTTCTATATTCAAAACACAAATGGTATTCAAGTAAGGCTATCTTCTAAGTTTTATCGCAGAGTGACTTTTGTTATAATAAATTGTCTATTGTCGTTAGCTAGAGCCTATTATTATTAAAAAGCTTAAAATAAAACCTCAATTACTTAAGAACCATCCAGAAAATTATCCTGTCATCAATCTACCCGCACTGGGCCCGCGTGGTGGATTATGGTCCTCTACCTTTCACAGAGAGGGGTCCTGTGTCCCAGCAGTGGGAAAGTTTTAGGCTGATTATGCAGAAAATCAGGTATTTGCTGTGAAAATGTCTAATTCATTCATTGTCCATGTAAGAATATGTGCTATAATGCCAAAGTCTAACATATATACATTTATTTATTTATTGAGATATTCCTCCCCTCCTTTCCTCTTCTTTTTTTTTACTTGTCCTCCTAAACCTATGAGGCATTACACTTTCTCTCACACACATGAAAGTGACAGCAACTCCCTCTAAAATCGCTACCGCTGCCGCCTCTAGCATGGAACCGCCTTAAATTCAACGATTAACGCTTATAGCTTCAGTCATTAAGCCACAATTGGGCTGTGTGCACCTTCACAATTATAGAACGACGGCCATTGTAATACATGAAACAATATGCCTGTTTTGTAGACTATTGGCCATTTGAATGGAATTAATGCCGATTGAAATCAAGGATTGCGGATTTGTACAGAAATGAAATTATAATAGTTTGAGGATTAATCGTGGTCGTTAATTGAAAGGCTTTGTTGTAGTTACCGACACTGACACATTACTACTGTTCTTGTATTTATTTAATTTTAAATGATCGATTGAATTGTAATGTACTTATTTTATTTTAATGATGTAATGAATTGTATGTATTTGTGATTAGTATATTGGGAATTAGTGCCCAAGTAAAAAAAAAAAAAAAACCTACTTATGTATAGTTGTCGCGTTTTAGCACGGCAATAGCGGTCATTGACCCACCTACATTTTCTAACATCTTTATTTAAAAAAACTGAAATAAAGTTCGTTAACGTCGTGAATCTATCGTGATCTTCAACATTTTCCAATAACGAAAAACCATGTTAATAGTTTATTGTTTATGTTCCTAGGGAGATATTAGCGAAAGGACAATGACCGGTGTTGCCATGCTAAAACGCAACAACTATAGTGATTATTGTATTAGCCCGGTTTCACAGCTGTCCGAGAGACCTGTACGGGCTCCCGAAGAGTAGACACACGTGAGGCGCCAGGACATTGTTTCACAGCGACGCGGATTGGTCCGTTCGCGACCCGCTCCGGGTAGAGTCCGTACAAAGTATCGTACTACTCCTCGTTTCAGAGCACTGCGGGTGCTACCCGTACGGGTCTCACGTGTACGGACGACCCGTACAGGTCTCCCGGACAGCTGTGAAACCAGTCATTGGTACCTGCCTACATGTAGCAGATATCGTATACCTACATGTACTTTGATATAATTTTTGCCAGTGCTACATGGCTCCTGACATTTCAAGAGCTATGTAGATGAACTGTCTAAACATGTAGCCATTGTTAGGTATGTGTGGAAGCTTGTACAATGCGATGATAAGATTCTAATGTTAATGTAGAATGAATACTTTTCTTCCTCTTGCAACCTACACGAACCTTTAAAACCGAACCGAACCGAACCCAAACCCGAACCCCGAAATCCCGAACCCCCGAACCCCCGAACCTTTTAAAGTAAATATCCATTATTTTCAAAAGGACTACATTCAACTGTTTTTTCAAAGTCAAATAATTTATTTCAATTAGATACATTAAAGGCACTTTTGAAAGTCAACATTTACAAAAAATAGAATTGATTCTAGTCGCCCCTTTCAAACGGTAGTTTTTGTATGGAGAAGAATGGGCAAGAAACCGCCGTTAATCTTTTAAATTGTAGTTTTTTCACAATATTTTGCATACATTAATTATATAATTATATGTGAAGACGATGCAACTGGAATAAGATTACTATACCACGACAGGTAAAAAGAATGAAAAACGACAGATAAATTAATTATGTGATAGATACATGGTGCAGACAAATTTACAAACATTGTAAAATTATACGATATTCCTAACATTTTAATAAGTAATATTGACTACTTAACTTACTTTTGCTTGTAATAACCGAAGCATCTGAAATCATCACGATAATATTCATTCGGAATTCAATAAACAAGCAACATTGTACCAAAATGCGGACTCCCCAGTAACATCCTATCAAAAACCGATACAGTACATTTTATTACCCCCGACTTTCTTTAAAATTGAACCATTAATTCGTCATCCATTCTGTCACTGACTTATACCGCCATTGTCTCATATAAGGAACGATATTTCACGATACAACATAGCAAATTGCTTCATTTATAACGGAAAGGTACCAAAAAAGTGCTCACGGTACTTTTTGACGGTACACCAAGTATTTAGGTTAAAAGGTATTGTAAAATTTTATATGTGTAATGATTTTTAATGAACATTTTCAAGGTCTTCATTTTGTCAAGAAAATGTACTGTTAACATTGTTTGGATGAGAATCAGAAATATGTCTTCTTCAATATTTTTATTTTTTTCTGGAACAAAAAAATTATACGATCGATGGAATCATAATTTGGCTGGGTATGATGCTAACTTCAACTTTGAGATCTAAATATGCAAGTCATATTTAGGTTTACTATATGTACTCCATTTCAAATAAGATAAGACATTTAAATAAACCTTTTTTGCAGTCCGTTCAACCGATTTTGACTTCTAGTGCATTGGTGCATGACAAATGGTAGCTGCAGTAAACAGTTGGTATTGTAATTTATATTTATATACATTTTTTTGCTTTTAATGCCATCCTTATGCCAACGGTATAGAAGTCAATATCGGTTGAACGGATTGTAAAAAAGGTTTATTTAAATGTCTAATCTTATTTCAAATGGAGTATAGTAAATTGTGATTTTTATAACCAGCCTTTGTATTTTGATCTATGGTTATATAATAACAGCTGCACGGGTCGATCGTTGGTTAAGCTATGCTTGCTGCGGTCGGTTGATGGATGGCTGACCATTGATTACATATCGACACCCATCCGTGCCTCGGAAAGCACGTTAAGCTGTTGGTCCCAGCTGTCATTCGTGGATCTTTAACAGTCGTTACGGGTCGTCAGAAGCCCGAAAGTCTGACAACCAGTCTTATCCAAGGGGTATTGTGTTACCTAGTGTGGTTGTGGAGGACAGATAGGCAGTCACTCCATGTAAATTACTGGTATCCAGGTGCATCCGGTTAGACTGGAAGCCGACCTCTACATAGTTGGGAAAAGGCTACACAGATACATTTATACTAATGATCCTTAACATGAATAAGTAAAAAAACTGACATCAAAAAGAGTCTAAATTAAACCCCACTTGTAATTAACATAACAGTTTCATTAAGTATCCCATTCAAAATTCAATTTATAACCTAAAAATATTTAAAACTCGTTTATTCTATCTAATTTCATATTACCAGGGCCACCATACCTCAACTCTATAAACATTAGTTAGAACAATTTGTATGGTAAACCACACATCTGATTGCTTATGTAAAGTAAAGAAATTATTTAATTAAAGGCCATATAGACTGTGTTTATTATTCATTTGTCTGTTTCAACATTTTGACCAATATTAAGTGGCCTTTAGAACAAAATACCTGTGGGTATTTTTGGGTAGTAATGGAATTATTGAAGGTAGATTTACATTGGGCGTTAAAACCGTTCGTCATAGGACATAATGTGGTATAATTTGTTGCCTTTCTCACATACGCTGTCGTATCAACGGGTGGCTTCTCTAGCGGGTGTGCGGCGCAGCGCTTCGAATCCAATAATTGGTTATTGCTCAAATATTTAAAAGTACAAAATAGTTTTGGTTAGATTACTTAACATTTATTTTTGTTTTAACGATGTTATTAAGTCTGTTTGAATGTGGATCGGGAAATTTTGGGTACCTACATGTTACTTCGCGGGGTGTCGGGTTTGAAATAAGGTTGCTTAAGCTTTTATTAGGATATTAAAGTCTTTTAATGATACCTTGTTCGCTTAATGAGTCTTATTACCTGTTTTGTATTGAATTTTCGTTTTGTTGGTTTGGTATACGGGATGGCTGGGACATCGACGCAAAACTGCTACTATGGTTTCAGTACAAGCTTCTGATCACACCTGCGTTGAAATTTTACGTCGGTTATTTTAAAATATTGCTGTTCCATACATTTTAAATGCGTACCTATTGCACTTTTCTATGAAACAGCTGTTTATTTTTAATAACCGACCAAAAATTTCAACGCACGGGGGTACTGAATCCATGGTATCAGTTTTCGCGTCGATGACCCTGCCACCCTGTATTCTAATAATGGCATTTGTGTAATTAAAATTATTTTATTTTATTGAAAAAGTTTATTTTTCATAATTATTCTAAAATGTTTACTTAACAATAGTTTTGATAACACCTTCCCGCAAGCAAATAAAAAATAAACTAGGTCCCAAAACAAAACAACCCTATCCCAATCTCGAGGAAAATTCGTCAAAAACAATTCCGTTTTCGACCCTTTCATTTAGCAACATAATAGCTTGAGGATAATAACAGGGAGCGCCCACCGGAACTATGTCCAGACGGGAAATAGATTTTTGAAAGCTCCCATTAATGGAAAAATTTGTTTTTACTTGCATATTGCAGGGGTACCTTAAAATGCGTAGGTACTGTCCTGGATAGTTGTTCTCGTATATTGAGTTCTATACCTAGATTGCATGCTTTTTTTCCTTGCAGGTCAAGTTACTTATAACCAAGCAAAAAGATGTAAATGTAAAATTTAAGGTGGAACCAATTTTAAAAGCTTAATATATATAATATATTTATAAAATATATTTTTTATTAAGATAAAAACCTTTTTGTCTTCCTAGGTTAACATACCTAACCCACTTATTATGAAAAGTCATATAGGTATCTGAATTAAAAACATTACAATTAAAAGTAATCATGAATTAAATTAACTTATCCATGGTGTGAAAGCAATTTTCATGGCTATACCTATTATCTATTCAGTAATATTTTTGGTATTTTCAAAATCATTTAAATTCGTCTATCTATTGGTATTTGTGAGTCACGCGATTAGTGAGTCAAAACATCGACAAAGTTTGCACAAAACCGTTAATTCCACAAAGTGACAGCGACATATTATTAAAAATCAACATTGATTGGTAATTAACCAACCGAAATAGGAATTTTATATATAAATAAAATATATTCCAACATCACCACTTACTTAAAATTTCCCATTCATCTTCGAATTCAGAATGCAGTCACATTCCTTTGGCCTTGTCAATATAAAATTACCGTTACGAAAATCTAGATCTTAGAAAACAAAAATGCTGTCTAAAAACAAGTTCAAACAGCATTTTTATATTATAAACATTAAAATATTTCCAAAGTCCCGTATTCATTGGTTAATAAAGTTGCGCAATATTTATTATTTATTAGCTGACCCTACAGATGTCGTCCTGTCAAAAATTTAATCTATTGAAAAAATAACTTTGTTTTTCCCGAATTCGAAAATTTTCTGAGATTTTTTTCCGATTTTTCTTTCCGTAAGAACCTGATACGGACAATTAAAAAATAATTGCCGAATCGGTCCAACCGTTCTCAAGTTATGCACTTCTAACGAAAATCATTGCAGTTTTATTATAAAGATAGACTTATTTATTTCTATAACCTAGCCACATTAGAAAATTGGGAAAACCTCTCAGGGTTTATCAGTCTGATGGCGAGCTATTCATTCTAATCTTAAAAAAACCGTGATGATTACTACAATGATACTTATTGTAAAAATTATATGCAGGTAAGGAAACGTTTGATTTGTACTTATAACTTTCCGAACTCGTTTTTTTTTACTTATAACTTTCCGAACTCGTTTTTTGAAAGTCTTAAAGAGGTACTAAAGTTTCAGCAACATGTTTTCTGTTGCAGGAACATGTTTGCTGGGAACATAGAATGTTTAAGTGTTGCTGGTAACATGCAAAAGTTCCGGATACACGGTAAACATGTCTTTCTTTTGGTATTGTAAACTATGTGTTGTCCTTCATTGTTGCCAGCAATATTTGAGGTAAAATTTGTGAATTTGTATGTAGTCCAAATCTAATTTGTATTCACAAATTTTACCTCACACATTCTACGGAACCGATTCCGAAAATTCTTTCACTAATGGGAAGCTACAATATTGCCAAAAATCATAGGATATATATTATATGTTAAAACAAGAAACTTCACACCGACGAAGTCGTCGGCAGAAGCTTCCAGTTTCCAATAAATACGCGTCTTTGAACGACAAAAGTTTGTCCATTCTTTACACAATTCAATGAACTTTAAATCCCATTTTGATCTTTAACCCCACCGAGAAAGATTATTATTTTCTCCGTATTCTTTTCTAGTTACAATAAATTTAAGAATAAGTTTCATTCCTACTGATTAAACTAACACTCTATCACTGGCATTTAATCCTATGTAAATTGGGTGTAAAGAAGAATATTGTCAATGATTAAATTTATGGTCTTAAGTTTTTTTTATTGTTCAAATTATGTTTCCAAAAAGTTTTGTTAGACTTATTTATTTTGGGAGTAAGTGGTTCGAAAAATCTAGTGATTTTTTATCTTGCATAGGAGTTAGGAAGCTGTCAGCTAGCGGTCCATAATTTAACTGCGCAATTAATACGCTCAGAAAACAAGTGAAATTTTTATTAAAATTTAAAAAAACCCCGACACAAACATTTGCTCATTTCGCTTTCCTACTCCATCACCAAACCTTGTTCTCTATAATCTATTCATTGAGACCATTCCAATGAGCCCAAACACGATACCTGTGCTGTAAGTTGGTAAGGGAGTTGGGTATCCTGCAAATTCTAGGTGATGCTGCAACATCAGGTCAAGGTTACTATGTTCTTTTAATATAATTGAAGTAACAGAATACCAAATTTTAAATCGATCAGACCTGTGGAAGACGCTCACATTCTTTCATCAAATTGAAAAGAGCTGATTATCTTCAAACAGCTGAACAGATTTTTATAAAACATGTCTCAGAACCATCGCTACAAAACCTGCTTTTTAATTTAAAACAACCGCATTCAAGTGCTACGGTGCCACAGACAGACACACACACATAGCGGTCAGACTTATAACTCTTTTTGCGTCGGGAGTTAAAAATGCTTATTAATAATGGACTACTAACAGAGAGTTACAGTTTGTCACTGATACCCCGCGTTCTTACCAAAAGGACGTTCTTATGTCACTTTTGTTCACGGAATAAAAAGTGATATAATTGAAATTAAAATTAACTGATGGTATCATACTGCAAGATCTGCATTCTTTCTGAAATTTGGAACTACGGTGTTTTATTTATAGCAAATTTATTCAGCATAGCAGTTGCTGAACATTTCTTGAAGAAAAGTAAAGAATTTTGATTTAACTGCGAGTTGGTAGTAACAATTATTAGGCTGTCGCAATGATAGTAACATACTTATACCAAAGCACACGTGACATATATGTAAATATAAATAAATAAAAATTAACACACGAACGTCACTTATTAAATTATATTATAATAATTATCATAAAACTTAAAGTTACAACATAAACCAGATAACAAGCGTCGCTCCCAACACTGTTATAAATTACCCACAACTTTATCAAGCGGTTAAAATTAACCTCTCCACCACTTAAAGAACCATACTTTCTTTAATATTACCATTATTAATTTAAATTAATTTATTGATATCATAAACGCATGGAATAATTAGATGCTTATAATTTTGTCATAAAATTATGAGTGGCTACTAAAATGTCAGAAGGAGAGTGGCTAATATATTGCTAAATGATGGCCATATTAAAGTCTGTGGTGATGCTGTTAGGCACCCACTGTTTTATGACGACAAACGGCATTTTGACCGTCTTCTGGAATAAGCTAGGGTCATTAGTGGGTAATTTTGTTAACACTATAGTTTATTACATGCTAATAAACTGCCCTTTGTATTTCATGAGTCTATTTAGGGATAGTAAGGCCTACCATAGACGAAGCCTCACCTCCTGGCCTGCTTGCAGAGCTTACTGAACTTTTAAAGAGCCGTGATAGTAAGTACAATCCAACTGACAATGTGCGCTTTTATAATTTCAAACGTTTCGATATTATGGTGGACGTCCACGACCACGGCATCACGATAACACTGGTAAGTAAAATGTAGTTTTATGCACGCACGGTGATGCCTGCGGATAATTATTTATATGTTATTTAAGAGGCTTACAACAGCTAAAGCGCGGTCACTGTCGGACTGCATAGAAATGAAAGAGAAGCGCGATGACGCGACGCAGGTAATTTATTGCAAAATATGAAGCAGTTAGCGATTTACAAAAAATCTATTGATTGGACTGGAAAATTAAAACACTATTATGCTAATATGTAGCTTGTAGAATAATCTGACAAAAAATCAGAATTATTGCATGTAAATTAACCGGTAAAGCCCTGGGTGACCCTCAAGCACGTCAATTAGCACGTTAATTAGTTGTTTATCAGGGCTTTACCGGTTAATATGATTTTTATTCGTTAAAAGAAATTTTTAGAGGTATCTTCGTGATTTTTTTCTATCGTATCAAATTAGTTGTATTATGTTTTCAACACACTTTCATACTAGCATATATCCTGAAGAATATCATATATTTTTCTGATTTTGTTTACTGCAGTGGATCATATTCTTTTATGCATTATAAAACTTGCGTTTAGGCACGTTTAGGTCCTGTAGTCCCCTTAATCATTTTATTCATATTTTTGGTTGTATATGTAGTAGCAGTATATTTTATGTACTATTTATTTTATATTTATGTTAAATTCATTAAACCTGACTTGGTCTCCGTACGTCTTTTTCGGGTGACCACTGAAAATCAGCGCTGTGCTGTGGGTCTCCATAGCACAGCATCATGCTGAGTGGAAGCCTTCTTGTCACAGTCATGACGTGCCAGCAGCTGCCGACTATTTCTGTTTTGTGCTCGTTATTGTATTTAAATCTATTGTGTTTCATTTTCTTATTTTCTACTCGAGTTTATTATCTTTTTTTTTTATGCACGTGTTTCTGTGACAAATAAACTTATTTTTCTTTCTTTCTTTCTTATGGAAATATATGGAGACGCTTTTAAATTTCCGTCCACGATAACTTTATGACGTGCACGTAATCTATACATTTTATGGACGTGATTTTTGGTTAAACTTTATCACTAAAGAGCCGATATTTAAACCATCGCACTATATATATAATATAATATAATATAAACGCGAAGGTTTGTGAGGATGGATGGATGGATGTTTGTTATTATTTCACGCAAAAACTACTAAACGGATTTGGATGAAATTTGGCACACAGGTAGTTTATAACCTGGATTAACATATAGGATACTTTTTATCCCGTTATTTCCACGGAATCGAGACTTATGCGGGTGAAACTGCGGGGCGTTGCTAGTCTCTCATAAAAATCTAAGCTCCTATTGTGTTTCTCTTGCATAACATTTACTTCTTTAATATGGTGAATATTAATAAGGTATAATGTCTTTTTTAGTTTTGCTTTTTGCTTTAATTTGGCAAATCTATTAAATAGATACCTACAACCGAATTTAGTGATGACTAACACCTTTCTCATCACAGTCATCACCCAAAAAAGTGCAACAAAAAAAATGCCATAAACTTAAAACCATCCAGAATATTAATAGCTCTACACAAACTTTTTAAATGTATGACAAATTAATACTTATCTATACCGAAACGGCCCAAAATCAATTTCTCAAGGGTCACTGCTCCATGCTATCTGAGGTCACGTGAGCTATGCATAAATACATTTTAAAGTAGCAAACATTTGAAAACTTTTCTCGGCTCAAACAACTTTAATTTTACATTCTTTTGAGACCTTATTTTTATGTTCATAGGGGTTATTTTCCAGTGTGCTGTGGTGTTGATAGTGTGGTGGTAACACGGTTATAGGTAGACAGACGGGCGCGGAATGAGTTTGTGAATATTTCAAATCCAATCTTAAGTCGTTGCCCACTATAGTTTCTATTGTTCTCGCAGGTGGTTACGTGCGAAAGTTGCTCTACTATGAGTGCCAGAATTCTTTTTTTTTATTGATTATTTTTATGGCCACATTTGCCTTATAGTTTTAATATTGATGGTCAAACTAGGTGTCAAAATCTTGTACTAAAGTAGGTACTACTAAAAATAAATCATATGTCATAATAGGTTTGTGCTGTCTAAACCTTTGGCACTTGCTTGGGCCGTGACATAGCATGCTAGCACTTATTCATATTTTTCGACTAGAATATTATATCTACGATTTATTACTAGACCATGTTTCTCTGTTTTTTTCTATACGTTGTCTATGTATAATTATGAGTTTTTATTAAGTTTCTATCAACACATTTTTTTTTATAGTTACAAGACGATTATGAAATAGGATCGTGCATGCAAAAACCTAAGTGGATATTACTTAACGTGAAAGTAATAAATAATTAATCTTTAACATTGCATTTTTTCTACAAACAAAAAGTTACTCAAACTACTTTCATTAATCATGGATCATAAGATCATGACAATCCAAAATTGTTTAAACTAATCTAAAAAACCTTGAAACATAGCTAGCATAATTTATTAAATTTATTAAACTCTATTACAGAATAATACGCGAAAACGTCAGTTTATACAGCGTGTATCAGAAAGGTGTGGTCAAATTTAAGGGCGTGGTACAGACCATCGAACTAAACTCCATGGTCCATGAATCCAGAATAATAATCAGCCGTCCCATACATATGGGTCGAGTAGGTATTGACGTTTTGTATGCAGCAGTTGATATTTTTTTCACGATAACGATGTTGGTAGCATGGAGAATGTGAAAATGAAGTTCAGTTTGATGGTATTAGAAATGTGTGGTCAAATTTAAGGGTGTGGTAGAGAACACACCCTTAAATTTGACCACATATTTCTAATACATGCTGTATAAACGGAGGTAATTTTACCTACCCACTTTAATCTGTGTTTTTCTTTAAGAAGACGGTAAACATGTAGAAGTTGTATGCAAACGTCAAGATTTATGTCTCGCTGTTATGCGAACATTGATTAACATTAAAATATTTAAAACGACGTAATCATTCAAGACGATAAGCTTTCTACTGGAACAGTGGATTTAGTAGCTGGCCTGACAGCTCAGGGTGTGCCACTTAACGATTGTCATTTGATGTTGATTGATTGCAATTTTAGACGAACCATTATTTTATTTGTTATTTTTTATTATCTTACCAAGAGGTATCGTGTTACCCAGTAACTAGGTTGTGGAGGTCAGATAGGTAGTCGTGAGTCGTTCCATGTAAAATACTGGTATTTAGCTGTATCTAGTAAGACTGGAAGCCGACCCCAACATAGTTGGGAAAAGGCTAGGCAGATGTTGATTTTCTATTAGGCTTACTTCCAAATGTGCATGGTTTTAAAAATAATTGAAAGATACTATAGTGCAACTAAATAGACTAAACGCATTTAATCAAATAACTAAACCATGATTTATTAATCTTAAAAATATATTTTTCGGTAAAACTTTACAACGGCTATAAGCCGCCATGTTGGATATTATGTGACATTATACAGTCTTAAACCCAAGGAACTACATGACGCTTCTAACAATATCTCGTTTGTCAAATAAAGACCAGTAGTTTAGGAGTTATGCGAGAGAACAGATGAACATACATACATAGCTTGTTAAAATCATAAATAACCCTCCTTTAGCTTTGCCGTAGGTGAGTAAAAACGGGTACAACTCCAACTACGAAAATTCTCATTTCAACAGACAGAACTAGTCCAATACTTCCTACAACTACAAATAAATCTCTCACTACAATACCAACGGAAATAAAACAGATCAACAGTACAAAGCAATGAGTTATAAGTCAATGTGGAACCTGCAACGCAATCAACAACCAGTTGCTGGCACAATGCTGTGCCGAAGGGCCATACATTAGCCTGTCGAACCCTATCCATGTTTATTCTAACATGATTTGCTTGATCTGGAAGTCGATCTGCATCTAATCAGCCGTTTAACTTGCATTTAATTCAGTTTATACTTTAATCGTTGGTTAAATAAACGATAGATCTTATTCACTTAAAATCAAAGTTGTAAATAGCTTGGCACATTCCAGCTTGAGCGTTAAATTAGCAACAGCGATGGTGTTAATTTTGTATTGATAAAACCTACAGGTGTAAGTTATGAAGTCGGTTTAGTAATTCTGTTTATTTTGAGACGAATCGTTCGGTTACAGGTACAGTTAAGATTATGAAATTGAAAATTATTGTTAGGTATGGTATTTAAATGGGTTCGTTAATGTTAAGAGACTCATAAGGAATCGTATGTATTATTATGTTTCTATTCAATTAATAAGCATGTACAGAGTAATTATTACAAAACAAACTATTTACACTATGTACTAAATTAAATGACTAACTATACAAATAAAAATAAATACAAAAACAAAAGGACACAGGCGTCGAAGTAATTATTCAAATTATTAACCTTTGAGAAAAAAGTACCTTCTAAATGTAAAACCTTAATAATACCAAAATATTGCTGTAAATTGTAAAACTATGTGACACTTTTTTCTAATATTTTTAATGAAAATAAAGTAGAGCAAGTTTCATACCGTCACAGCCTCCCAAGTCAACAACTTGTCACCGCATTGCGTTGTGGTTTGCTAAAAACAAACAACAATAGAGAGGCTCTCTCCATACAATATCCTTTGTCAACCTTTTTATCAGGCCGACGGAAGAGCGACAACCGTGGAGACGTTATTAATACGTTTTTATTTTTTATAATGACAGTTGTGTTTTTTTGTAGAGGAATTAATTATGGTTTGTAATGAAGAGTCTGTATTCTAATACTGACGACAGACACCACCATTACAAACCATAATAAATTACAATTAAACTTTTGTGAGCATGAGGTTGTGGGTTCAAATCCGGGCAAGTACCAATGTGACTTTTTCAATTCATATGTAATTTCTGAGTTTATCTTGAACATTACTGATATCGGTAAAGGAAAACATCGTAAGGAAACCTGGACTTTATAGTTAATATAAGTTTGAAATCGCCAACCCGTCTTGAGCAAGCGTGGTGATCAATGCTCGTGCCTTCTCTGTATGAGAAGAGGCCTTTGCCCTGTATTGGGACAGTAACAGGCTGTTTTTTTTTTTTTGAGTTACACAGTTTGTCAAAATTGGCACATAACTATTAAGTATTCTTGTAATAATTTTAGCTCTCAATAACCTATCGTATCATCTGGTTACCAGTGAACAAAAAACTGTCCTCACCTTATAGGCAAACAATTTTCATCTACAACGATGTCTAAATAAATAAAGTATCTAAACACAGGCAAAAAATAAAAGAGTGTTTCTTCATAATGATTATCACATTTTGCAGACAAAGACGTTAGCTGATACATATATCTGTTTTGTCTGCCCGTCGCGTCAAATCAGTGCTATAACATAGGTACAAAAGACTTCTAAAAGCAGGCTTGTATCGATCCATCAATCAAATAAACAAATGAAGGCTACATTAACTTATTTTCCTTGTTGAAACAAAGGCAAGTGAAGGCACGATAGGTACCTACATATATACATATAAAACAGTTTTATGACTGACTGACTGACAGAAAGGACAACTTTCAAACAAACTTACAAATTATGTTATTTACAGGTTACAAAAAGTAGGAAAGGAATTTTGAAACATAACCTTTTTATTACGCGTCAAAATCCTCATGGATGCCCTGGGGTCTGTCAGACTACCACACAAACCAGTGGTGTTCCTTCTATCTTTGGGCGGAATAGCAAAAATTGCTAGTGCAGTCACATAAAAAACCCTGGGTCTCCGGAACGGACGAAAAATTACGCGGGGTATTCGCTGCGGTACTCGTAGCATCGCGTGGAATTTATTGATTGTACTAAAACATTCACGCAGCGTTATCGTCGAGTAACCGCAGCGTAAACGTTTGAAAAACGCCTACAAAAGATACGAAGGGTGCATTAGCGGGTCAAACGAGGTTTCCAGGTACGTAATGCTAAAGCTTAATAAAATTTATGCCTGAGCAAATCCGAGGAGATATCGAAGTTTGTAAGTATGCAAACAAAGTCGCGGGGAGACAGCTAGTTACTTCACGAGTACAAAACAAAACGAACAAATTACATAATACATTTAATATCATGTCAAGGTCTCATAGGTGTTCAACCTATACGTGATACACTGTCTGCGATGATTTGCATAATCTTTATTTAATTGTTTTATTCTGTACATATATGAGTACGGTATCAATTGAGGTTGATTTCTTAAGTGATAGGCAAGCATTTATGTTTGTCTATGTGTGAATTAACTGGTCTATTTGTTATCTGATCTGTTTAAGTATTGGTTGGTGTATTAAGTAGTGCTATGTGTTGTACTATAGTTTGACCGGGACCGCTGTACCGCGCCTTAGGAATGCGCGGCGAAACGGGGAGCAGCTTTGACGTATGAGCGGCGAGCCGTCGTGAGCGCTGATGAATGAGCGGCCTGCACTGCCCCCCCCGTCTCGCCGCGCACATACCTAAGGCGCGGTACAGCGGTGCCGGTCAAACTATAAGTAACTAGCGACCGGCCCCCGCTTCGCACGGTTTTTACGACTTGACAAAACATCAAGATTTCTTTACTATATGTGTCAGTTTAATGTTTATATTTTATACCCATATACCATCCGGAATAAATTCTCTACATGATGGTGAAAACCGGATCAAAATCCGTTGCGTAGTTTAGAAGAACAAGGCGGTCACACAGACAGACATGAAAAGCGACTTTAATTTATAATAATATATATGTATATTATGTGTAAATTAACTGCTCTACTTGTTATCTGATCTGTGTTTAAGTATTGGTCGGGTATTAAATAGTGTTATGTGTCGTATTCAGTAATAACCGTTATTAGTATAGCTTTATTATTGATCTTGTAATTGTTTTAATATTCGCATGTTCTGTGTTCTATATTATTGTTTTCTTGGTTCGCCCCCATGGGTGTACCATCAAAGAAGTTTATATTTAACCAGTTTCAAAACAAAATCCCGTGAACACGATGACCATATCTATTACCGGCCCGGTTCTATAGCCGATGAGCGCTGCAAGCAAGAGTAGGCCTTACGGTGGTTAGATATGAACTTCTTTGATGGTAGCTCAGCCTAACCCCTTTAGGGAATATAGGTGGGATATTATATTATGTTATGATTGAATCCTTTGATTTGCAAGAAAAGCATACTTAGCTGATGTGTGATTTAATTTTTATTCGATAATGTACAGATTTTGGCAAGCGTAGGACAGCGGAAAGCGAAGGACAGGGTATTGTAGCGCAGCCTGGGAGAGGCCCAGGTCCAGCAGTGGACTGCGACAGCCTGAGTTCATTGTAAAGATTCGAGAAATAGCCATGTAATGTAACTGCACTATTTAGAAAAAGTTTCGTTGATAGCTACGTAAAGGCATGAGGAACACGGTGAAAAGCTTACTCATCCTTCTAGAAAAGGAAGCATCCTCCGACCAAACGGATGTCGTGTCTGGTGGGCAACTGCCCAATGATCGATGTCGGGAAGTTATATATATGCTGATTGCGCTGTAAATGCTGCTTGCGCCATGCAGGATTTTGCGAGATTCGTAGTTCGTATGTGGCGATGTATGTAAATACCGCCACAGCAATTTTAGAAAACACTTTTCTATTTTGTATTTTTTTAAATAATTTGAACATATAAAATAAATCATCACACAATAGCACGTCATTGGTTTTAGTCCAGCACTTCGCTTCAAATCTGGCGCAAGCATTCAAGCTTCGCGAGTGGACGCAAGTGCACATTGTTACCTTCCACACCAAGAATAACGTCCTATCTGCACTCTGTATAACATTAGAGTTAGACTTTATGTGATCAGGAATAGGGTTGAGTTTTAAATGGTGGGTGGATGGTAGTTACGATACATTGTATAAATCAATAAAATTCTATCTGCTAATCTTACAGCAATCGATTTGATGTCTTATGTTGTAACTTTTAAGATCACTATTAGGTTGTTTCCTGGTATGTAGTTAAGGCTTTTCGTAGAAAATCGTAGGCTATTGTTGCGAAAAATTGATTTACGTACAACATCTGTTAAAAGCGTAGCTGTAACGTTATTTTATATTGTTGTTTTAACTTATGTTAGTATGTAGGTCGTGTGCAGGTGCTTAGCCAAAAGTTTTGTAAGTACGGTAATGTTTGCTGTTGTTTATTACTTAGATAACTCACTGAGAAACACAGCGAATGGTACAACAGTGCTGTTTTGAAACTAGATGCAAATCTTTAAGCTCATTTAATGGGAACTTAATTTTAAGTGCCTGATAACTTTGACATGGCGACAATAATAGAAATGAGCTGTTTAAATAATGATGTTGTAATCATTTCGTTTGCCGATTATGTTAATGTCTTGATAAAATATTTGAACTGGGCTAAGCATTGGGAGGAAATAGTTAGTACTTATTCTATTGCGTTTTCATAATTGACCTAAAGATGGCAGTAACGGCGGATTGGATACTGAAGACTGAAAACTGTGTGCTGTAGTCTTCTTTTTATTTTCGTGTGGTTGTGGCGGCATCTACATCGCCACAGGTGAACTATGCATCAAAGACCTGACGTCACACAAAGCCTGCATCGCGCAATTAGAGTTTACCGCGCTATGGACATATATACTAGCTCCCGACATCAATCTCTAGGCAGTTGCCCGCCAGACATGACACCCGTTTGATCGGAGGATCTTCCCTTTTCTATGGTGGATGAGTGAACTTTACACCCTGTTCCTCATACCCCTAAATGGTTAGTGACTAACCTGTTGTCAGAGTTTTATCGCCGCCCATGGACCTCTGGCTTGGCTTCACATGCTATCGAGAAATATATCTCAGGCATGCCGGTTTTGACGGGGTCCGGAAGGGCCAATGCCTGCCGGGGTCGCGGGTTTGTCTGAAAGGGATATCGCGACCTCGGCACACAGGCAACGGAAGGAACACGGGTGGGTTTTAGTCAGTAAAAGTCTGACACGCCCTCCCGCTCCACCCAGAGCGGGAGAAGTTATTTGATAATTTCCCATCCTCAAAAAAAAAAAAAAAAAAAAAAAAGGCATGCCGGTTTCCTCACGATGTTTTCCTTCACCGCTTTGAATAAAAAAAATCAGAGGTGCGTGCCTTGGATTCGAACTCGAGACCTATGACTTGGCAGTCTCACGGTCACATTACTATGCTATCACTGCTGTAGTGCAACGTAGGGATGGAAACTAATCATAAAGGATAACTTGTTATAGGCAGAATGTATTTTTTATCAGTCTTTGGGCAAGGATCTAATTTGCCGTCATTGAATTTTAGGGGGTAACTTTAGATACCATGTGAGGATACATGTCACCAACTACAGAAGCATAAACACATCGTCTCATTTAGACATAAAGAAACAGTTTCAAGAACGCTAAGCCTAAGGCCCTTTTTCACACACGTTTTTCTTGGCGTAATAAACTATACGCCGTGTGTAGGCACAGTCGTCAGTGTTGTATAGATCACTATAGAAGTTTGTTGACAGACACATTTTTTTTTTCTACGGTGCCGTTTATTTGCCGTACCGTGATGAAACGCCTCACGAAACAGGTTCTCCGACTAACGAAACAACAGCTGCGTACAGTTACAGCAGCTGTAACTGGCCATGGGCCATTTAATAAACTGTTCTTTGGCATAGGAGTCACAGACAGTCCGCTGTGCAGAGGCTGCATGGAGTACGACGAGACAGCAGCTCAAGTGCTGTTAAACTGCCCGGTGGTCGCCACGTACAGGACAAAGTACTTCGGTAAACCATGTACCCTACGTGAGATTGTCAGTAACACCAAGGCGCTGCTGGCCTTCTTTGAGGAGCTGGGGTGGATCGAATAACCGATATTCCCACCCGTACGCAAAATACGCGCTTTGACGTGGATTTGCGGATACCAGCCCGTATTACCCTATTACCATAAAGAACCCGTGCCGTGTACAAAGAGCCTAAGTCAATGATGATGAAATAATGTAAATTTCCAGTAAGTATGTTAGTCGATAAGTTTTCCATAACAATCAAGAATAACCTTTACAAAACAAAATTAATCAAAAGATTTTATTACAAACCGTTACAAAATGCACGTTGACTACGCCTCGAAAGTCTAGTGGTCGCAAGCGCCACTGCTAACCACGAGGTCCTGGGTTCGATTCCCAGGTCGGACAAAGTGTTATTAGATGTTTCTATCTGGAATTTCTCCATAGCATCCCGGAGTCTGGAATTGTGCCCGGTTGATGACAATAGGCCCCCTATTACAATCAATCTGCCTAGCCTTTTCCCAACTATGTTAGGGTCGGTTTCCAGTCTAACCGAATGCAGCTGAATACCAGTATTTTACATGGAGCGACTGCCTATCTGACCTCCACAATCCAGTAACAGGGTAATACGATACCCCTTGGTAACACTGGTTGTCAGACTTTCGGGCTTCTGACGACAAGTAACGACTGTCAAAGCCGCCCCCTATTACATGGGACTTAAAACATAATAGGTGAAATGTGGTTGTACTTATAGGTACACCTCTCTGCTCAACTCTTTGGGAAAACTAGGCGTGATGTTATGTGTTGTATTACAAAAGCAGTAACAAACCAGTCTTAAAGAAATCAACGTCCGCTCCACTAACACAACCAAGCCTCCTTTGCATAATTACATTTTCTTAAGCTCTTAAATATGTCACGCTTATAACCGTTAGAGATACGGAAAATAACATAAGATTACTTGGATCTAGTCTAGTTTGTTATCGAGTTTGACTTCAGGTTAAGTTATGCAGTTCAAATCTCTATGCTATTGTTTTAAACGAGCGAAATAGAGGAGTTGATTCGGAGCTTAAGTTTTATTTAACACTAAAATGTATGTGTGTTATGTTATGTACAAGTAAATAAAGAAGTCGGTTAATAAGGAAAGAGCTCATTGGGCATCAAAAAATTCATCCGTATTGCTGTCAGTGGGAAAAGTGCCCAAAAGTCTGACAACGTTGCCACGTTGGATGGCAATGCCGAATCTTTGACCTAAAAGTTTGCCAGCCTGCCATCGGGTCACGTGCAGAGCCAATCAACCGCTTAGCGATGTCCCGAAATACTCGATGAGCAGTCGGACCCCACAGCCCTAGTGTTTCAAACTCAAGCAGCTCAAACATATGTAGCTACCAATAAGGTTTGCGCCGTTTGAGGTTTTCTACAACTGCAGCAGCCCGCTGTTCTAGGAAGATGGGATGGCTCTAGGGTCGACACAGGTTGCATCCCACACCGAAGGCCTACCCCGTTTTGTTTGCTATAGATATTCATGCGGAAAAAGATGACATAATAGGTATATCAGCCATCATCTCATTTTACGATAAGATAAGATCATTTATTTGTCTAAAACTTGAATAAACACCAATGGATACATACACATGCAAGAAAATAAATTATACCACAGTCATATTTTGCCATAACGGAGTACAAATATAAATACACTACCTGGACGACCGAGCTCTGCTCGGCTGAAAATAGATAAAACGAATTTTCCTAGATATTAAACCTAGTTAGATCGATTTCGCCCCCGTAAAACCCTACATTGCAACTTTCCTCAAAATCGTTAGAGCCGGTTTCGAGAACGTGATTACAAATTTAAATACAAATATTGCTCATTTGATAGTAGGTAAGTAGGATAGGTAGGATATCTATCTTTCTTTTTCTTTTCTTGATCGACTAGTTGATGAAGGAGACAACACATTGACCTGAACCATGCCTCAACATCAACACAGGTTTATGGAGAGCTTCGTGGAAAGTTACCCTTGCTTACTTACCTTGTTGTTACTCAAACATCAATGTAGACAATATTGAACAATTATTTTTATTTTGTTTATTCAAAATCTGTATTAACAATAATATACATAGAGTGTGTCAAACTGCATAACAGTTTGTCGGCAGTTGTTCTCGTCTGGCAATGGATTACAAATTTTGAAAATTAATGTGCTAAAACTTATGCTAAGTAAACTCTATAATAATATAACTACATCGAAATAAAAGCCAGTTTCCTCACTGGGGAAAAACTGAGATAAAGAAAAGATATTATCTGTAGACATAACGTTCACTTCATAATTTATAATACAATACTCACTTTTACAGTCATTCGTAACATTATGTCAGTTAACAATACAGTCACTTTTCCTCTCAAATGTCAAAGCTATTGACTAACATGATGAATTCATCGAAAAATCGTCGAGACAAATGAACAAACAACAATTACAACACAACGAGCGATTGTACTCTGTTCGTACCGAATACCGATTAATTTATCGATTCCCCGCCGTATCGGAGAGGCGACAAGTAATCGATCATGATCGAGAAAGGCGGCAAACTGATCGATTGTTTTATAAGCTGTGAATAAATTAAAAATCGGATTGTTATCGTGGATAATGATGTATAAGCTTGTTTGATGGGAATTCTTGAACAAACGGAGTTCATGGGGTGATGGCGCCATCGCTATGATCATTTGTATGTTACAGTTTCGTTTTGTTTATAGAGCACCCTTTAATCATCGATTGGACGGGTTGAACTGTTTTTTTTACCACCTGTTGACTGCATTTCTTCATTATTGTTTTCTCCAAGAAGATATGCTTGCTTATGTTTGTGTTAAGAGTGGGTCGAAAGTAAGTACGTAGAGTTCATTGTTCATTCACGTTCTGTCGCTTGAAGGTCCACACTTTAAAGCTAGCAGTATAGTAGCTAGTGTAGCAATGATAGCCTACTTGTGTAACCGTCGGACCTATGACTTTTCTGATTTTTGTGTCTATTGTAATATCACCTGCTTCAAAAACGGTGAAGGAAAATTTCGTGAGCTTGAGATACATTTCTCGACGGCATGTTACGTCAAGGCCCATGAGCGGCATAAAAACTCTGACACCAGGTTAGTCACTAACCACACGAAAATGAAGAAGAAGAAGCTACTGTTGCGGAAAGCTAAAAGAGCGGTGGCCGCCACGTCATAGCGTCTGTAATTTACCGGCGAATGACGTCACTGAGATTTATGAAATTAAGTGGGTGTTTCCTTGAGAGCGTTTTGCGACACAGTTCAAAATTCAAATTCAAAATATTTTTATTTCACATAAACCTACAAGGGCACTTATGAAAGTCAGAAGCTAGGTGCACGGTTCCAATTGGTCGTTTCCTATGGAGAAGAGCCGGCAAGAAACTCCACGCTTACTCTTTTAAAATTAAATGGTTTTTACAATGTTAAAGTAAAGTCTAACCCCGCTGCCATCATTTTCATGATGGCCGTCACTGCGGCTGGCTGTTATTTGGTGGCTGTTATTTAGCGGCCGTTATGTGGCGGCCGTTATTTGGCGGCCGTTATTTAGCGGCCGTTATGTGGCGGCCGTTATTTAGCGGCCGTTATGTGGCGGCCGTTATTTAGCGGCCGTTATGTGACGGCCGTTATTTAGCGGCCGGTATATAGCGGCCGTTATGTGGCGGCCGCCACTCTTCTATTAACCGTTGAAAGGTTCAATAGTTTTTCTTATCTTAAGAAATATAACAGCTGCTTTGCAGATACCATAGCCTGCGGCTGAGTAAATAGTCACAGGTTAATATAATACAAACCTAATCTAAAGCCTAGTCTATTAAAGTCAAAGTTGAAATTCTACCCGGGCTTTATTTAGTGTACTGAATTTCATTATAACCCACTGGTCAATAATGTTATTTGAATTTGTAACGTCAACTTAAAAGTACGTATGAAAATTTTACCAAAAAAAATAACTTATTAGTCTGTCACTGTGTAAATCAATCTACACACATGAATTACATCATCCCTAAATTTACAACAGAGCTTAATCCTCTCTTTATTTCGTAACTAAATTCGTTCTCACAAAGTTTCATAAGATTCAATATTAACTTTTAATGAGACTACTACCGTACTCAGTAAATCAAATGTGATCATAAAATATTTTGTCTATTAAAAAACTACCTATATTACAGCCTGTTTGAATGTTTTATTACCTATGTATTAACTAATTATTGCTCAATGTAAATAAAGTTTAAGAGTTCAAAAGTGCTCGTCATTATTTTGTTGAACGGTTGATTAGTAACATTTTGACGGACAATTTAGACTTACAGTCTAAATTGTCCGTTTCACACGAGTCCGGCTTTTCACACGAGCTCTTACAGACGAACCGCATTTTGTCGACAACAGAAGTAACTGCAGGCGTTGTTACTTGTCAGCGGCTGCAGTACACGCGCCAGCGATTGCCGTTGATGCGTCGGCCGGCTGTCTTAGTCACATAGGCAACTGCAGCTCAGTTAGCTTCAAGCGACGCTATTGGTCAGCGGCAACTGCAGCTCAGTTAGCTTCAAGCGACGCTATTGGTCAGCGGCAACTGCAGCTCAGTTAGCTTCAAGCGACGCTATTGGTCAGCGGCAACTGCCGATGCACCGACGGCAGCCACTGTCGCATCGACGGAAGCCGCCGACAGATGGCGATGGCTGCAGTTATCTAAGTTGCCAGCAAGATACTGTAAGAAGCCGGTAAACAGGTTCGCTTTTGAGAGTAAAGAGACTTCATCCAAACATCAGTTGTTGTTGATGTTGATGTTGTTGTTGTTTGCCAAGCAAAAGTTACTAAAACTGAAAATGACTGGAACTAGTACTAACATTCCGTATTTAATTAGAACCTGTGTTATAGCAGTAGGTATCTAAAGGCCGACTTTTTCGTTGCACAGATCATTTTGTACAGATTCCAATTTTGAAAGGCTAATAAAATGCTCAAGTGTTTACTCACCTTTATGCCTAAAATTTCGTTCAGCAGAACTACATCACGAAATATTTCAGAGAGAAATCTGCAGACTGATCTTTGGCAACGCAATACCTTGTGTGGTTAGGTGCGCGTCATTTGTTTTTATCCGCGTCCCCCCCCCCCTTGACCATGAGACTGTCACCAACGAAATTGTCGTAATAGGTTACTATAGAATAGCTCTATTAAAATGTCATAAAAACACGTTTGAACTAATGTACTCTTATTCCAAAATAATCAAATGTAATTAAAACGGAATTTATTTATTTATTGATACAAAAAATGTACGTCCAACCAAGGCCGTTACCTCCATAGGTTCCGTTACACTTTAGTTTATATAACACAAAATAAATATTTATTTACACAATTAATAACCAGATTATAAAGGAAATAATTATCGTGAGAAAATCCAAAAGCTAATAATAAATTTTAAAGCATTTGTAATAGTGATAGGTCACGCCACCTGTCGCAGATACGAGAACTACCGTTTTGAGGTTAATAGACTTAAAACCTTATGATAATGATGAATGGGTCTTAATTGGCGTGTGATCATAGTTTAGAATAGCTTTGAATTTTCCTGTGAGTTTAGATAAAGAGGCAAATATTGGAACAAATACCAATTTCTTTGATTGCAGAGTTTGATCTTCGTCAGCATATAAGAAATCAGCAGATGTTTTTTATTCAAAGGTTTATAAAAGATCCTGTATTGACCAAATCGAGCTAACTTATTATCCCTTGCATTTTCTGCACTATATTTCTTGACGTTTTAGTTTTGACATTGCAGTCCCATCACAAGAATTCACCCTGTATATAAAAGTCGGTCTACTTTTTAGGTGACAATACGATTGCACAATCCGACACCCTTTCGAGGATTAATGTCACAACCGCTATCCGATGATATGTTATTAAAATAACAAGTAATACTACGAGCAGTAAAAAAAACTAGTTTCATACTATTGACTAATTTATTACCTAACCACGCAAGGTTTATTTTTATTAGAATAGCTTTAGCTTAGTAAGCACCTGTTAAGTGAAGTTATAGCGATGAAATCCGGCCAAAGCCTGGGGGCACGGCTAATATTTATATTATAATTGTGTTACCCAATGATCGGTTTTACGGTTCTACGGGCTACTACTATTGATTTCTCACAATAAATTATACTAAGCGCAAAGTAGAGCAGCTTGTCTTGCGTACTAGCACTAGGTCTCGTATCTACAGTGTGTTTCAATTATAACCAGGAGACAATATAATTATCTTGTTCCAAAAATTAATTGGTGAGATAAAGATCTATTATTGGGTAGATTGTTGGTGAGGAAATTAGGTGTCAAATAGGTGACAAACAATTTCAACATTAATAATTGCTAATCATTGGCCTGATTTTGGTTAACGCTTGCTGAAGTGATTAAGAATAAATGTTGCTCTAAGTTTTTGCAATATTATTATTTTAATAGGTGTACCTAGTAAGACAATTCAAATGTAAAAAAATGTGAATAAATCTTACCTTTCACTCTGTTATTTAATTTAATATTAAAGAATTCTGAGTTTTTTCTTTATTTTATTTCTTTCTAATAAATTGTAACGATATTCATGCTTATGTCTGGGTTTTTAATGTTTTTGGTAGGTACTGGCCTCTTACAGGAAAAATCTGAATGGTCGTTTAGATTTCAACGATTCACTTTCTATTTTAATTTATTGCCTTGTTTTTGTCACATTATGTAGTACGCCAATATGCAATTAAATTATCTAATACACGCTACAATTTTTTTTGAACTCGTCTTTTTTGCTTGTGTAAGTAAAATAATATTTAAAAAAAAACAGAATATAGTCAAAACCGGTACGTTATAGCGTTAGTCCAACAGTTACTCGTAGGTCAACATTTTACCACCCGACTATCTGCATTCAGAACCCAACTGACTCAGATTTTAATCCTCAGTTAATCCAGACTCATCATCATCAGGAGACATCTTTTCTGATGATGATGAGTCTGGATTAACACATACCAGGGCCAACATATGGACATCATGGGTCCACTAAAGTCTCTCCTAAATACAGATTACTCAGTGATCTAGCTAGGAGAGCAGCAATTCACCCAACAATACATTGTACCATGTTATTAATAATGCATACTTTGTAAGTCCCTCATGTACTACAAAACCTTTATGTTCCTAAATAAAATTATATCACACTAATAGGTCAAATAAATTTTCGTTTCATCGTATTCCGTAAAAAGGCTACAGTAATGTTTAAAGGTCTCACATACCGAATGTACATTTTCACACACTCTATATATACACACATGCGCGCCCACATCCCGCGTCAGAAAGTGGACGCTCCTCGTTGCGCAAACGCAAAACAATCGAGAGTTGCGAACATATTAGATAACTGGTTTTTTGTTTGATGCACAGAGCTAGTAATGTATAGAGGAGGATAGATATTGAAACAAATAGTTTGTAAGATTCTTCTTCTTTTGTCAGGCAGTCGTCAAGTCAGGCAGTCAGCAATGGGCAGTAGAGCTGACTACCAAAAAACAGGTGACGAAGACAATCATGATTTAAGGTCTAAAAAGGTAATTGTAGAAGCCAACAAATGCATTGCTCGTACAATTTGTGCAAAATAACATTATTAATTAACATTACATATTCAGTTAAATAAGACAAGACGTATTGACGTTATGTTTTACGTTTATGTTCTGTGTAAGAGTAAAAGTTAAGACTATTAGCAAGCTTCTCATTTACCGCCACCGTATTTACTCTCAAAGCTTAAATAGCTTTCATGTTCCTGGAATAGCATAAGTTTACTTGGCACATGAGACATTTTGATTTTGTGTAACCTCAACTTATAACAAGTAGCTTTAGGTAATACTGCGAAAAATTTCCACAGATATGTCGAAAATGAAGTCATCGAAGTTATTCCTCATAATGAGATCATCATTTTGAATGCCTCATCTAGCTCATTCCTAGCTCTACATTCCCAAACAGAAAGTGTACCACTCCAATCTATCGCAATCTACCTAATTGATTGTTATGATTACTTATATTTATTGGCCTAGCATTATATGAAGTTATATTATACGTGTCGATGGTTATAGCAACATTACTAACACCACTTTGTACGTACCCATAAATTATAGTATGAACTTAATAAGATTGATATTTTTAAAAGTCATTTGATATCGAAATGTTGAAGAATCAATCTAATGATATTTATGACTTCATTTTTAAATGGTTTTGAAGTGAAAATGTTTTTCGAAATCTTCACATTATTCGATTATTTGTTGGACCTAAAAATAAATGAAGAGTTCATTTAAAGTTGTGGATTACTTTTGTTTTTTCTTGTAACACTGTCTTAATAACAAGAAAAAGCATATAAGTTTAAAAAAATGGGTGGGAATAGAATTCAAATTCTCATGAGTCCATTTTAACTAACACTAAGCAACACCTAAATGATTGATTAAATATATGCGCGCTGCTAGATTTTTAACGCTAGGTTCAGCGCCGAAAGTTGAGAATCCAACGTCTCGCCTCTTTTTTGTCAAAAAGGGCATTAGTTCATTCTTTTCAGGTCGCGCCTTGAATGTTAGGTTCCAATAGTCACTTCAATTTTGCATCTTATTCAAACAAAATCGTGATTCTACAATTGTTCGCTGTCTAGAATCTTTTAGTACGTGCAAAGTATCAATATGATTAGTCATAAAAGATAAGTGCAAGCAATCCTAATTAAACCCAGCTCACAATGCATGCACCAACACTTCATTATCCACTCGTGACCACTCGTCATGACTATTAAAAATCTTCGACAATAATGGGTACCTAATATTTACCTGTTTACAGTACTTATACTTATAATAAGTAATACGTGAGGCCAATGTCAAATAATAATGATCAACCTCTGATCCAGGATGCTCTAAGGTTTTACATCAAATCTTAGTTTGATAATACAAAAAGTTTTATAGGGTATTTGGGTACGTAAAATGCTGCAAACACGCTTTTGAAAAAAAAAATGGTCTCATGGTGCGTATGTTAGTGACTAATCCTCGGTTCCTTTATACAAAAGCAATCGTTTTGCTTACCAATGGTAGCATTTTTTATTGCCAAAACGACGACAGTCTCGACATAGATAACGATCGCTATACGACCGAATTCGGTCCCAAAGTCTTAATGGCGTCTCTCAACAGTCTAATAATATCTATGTCGAGACTGCAGGGCCTGGGCAAAGAAATACATTCGTAAGCAAATTTTACCTGTCATAGCTACTTCCATATGGGAGAGTCTATAATTATGCAAAGCTATGAGGTATTTGCTTCATTATTGGTAAAGATACAAGAGCCTTAGTTTTAACCAATAACGATCCGTAAATTATAGGAATCGGCCACAAGGCTGATATCCATAAGCGTTACTAAAGTTACCAATTCACGATCCAATTTGAATGACGTAAAACCATTAGTAAGTAATTGCAATGTAACTTTTATCTCGGTAAGCTAAGGCATAAATTAGAATGATTGCCGAGAGTTTTATCAAAGACACGGCATTAATTATAATCTAAATTTTATTACAATGAGATAAGAGTTACATTGCAATGGCCTACTACCTATATGGTTTTACGTCGATCGTGAATGTTCAACCTTAGCACGTGCTTTGAATTTTCCCGTGTCAGTTTTGCTTTGACAATGATGCGACAGTGTCAGGAATATACGAGTAGCCGAAGTACGAGTTAACGTTTGAAGATCTCAGCCTTAGACTTACTGCAGAGGACCAAAAGTGAATCTATCATTCAACTTAGCCTATTCATTACAACAGTGGTTAGATTAACAATTTATTACTTTCCAAACCTGAAAGTTGTGGTTTCAAAATGAAGAAAAATCTCGCAGATTAGTTTTATAACCAAATTAGAGAAGGATGAGTGTTACTTTTTTATATTTTTATCAGTTGTATTTAATATTTAATTAAAATAATTAATATTTACAACTATCTCAGTCCTTTAAAGTTCCGCTTACATTAATGTTTACGGCTTGTAAAGTTTTAAATGTGCTAAGCAGCATCTTAAGTACCCGATAAAGTAACAATAAGTTTCAAATGTTATTATGATTAGCTGTTAATTAATTATAATTTAACGCATCAGCTAATTTAACAATACTTGTCAAAACTTTTAATGTAAAGTAACTAACGTGAATTAATGAACAAATAAAAAGCATCCGGTATTATTCTTTTTGTTTACGAAAAAATTAAAATAATTGTTAACACCTTTTTTTAACTGAGTAGTTATGAATTGCATTAAAATAAGTGTATTTTCAAGGTCTCCCTCTTGGCTTTTTGGCGGTTTAGATGTATGTACCTAGCAGTTCATGGCGCAACAAGTAGATCATAATTCTATTACCTACCTACCATGTTTTCATAAAAATATTCTTATTCTTATAGAAATAATCAAGGCTTAGAAGTTCTACGGTACAGTCGCACAATCGAGTTTATAGGCTTGTCTAGAATCAGACTTGTTCGATATTACACCTCATTGGCTCTAGACCGCAAAAATAAAAATAAATATTATGTCAGACAGTTGTGGCGTTGTGTGACAGTTGTGTGTGTGCGAGGTTCAAATCCGGGCAAGTACCAATGTAACTTTTTCAATTCATATGTACTTTCTGAGTTTATCTTGGACATTACTGACATCGGTGAAGGAAAACATCGTGACAAAATAAAAGTCTGAAATCACCAACCAACCCGTCTTGAGCAACCGTGGTGATCAATGCTCGTGCCTTCTCTGTATGAGCAGAGGCCTTTGCCCTGCAGTGGGACAGTAACAGGCTGGTATTATTATTATTTATGTCAGACAGTCTGACCCAAGTTTTATTTTTTTGGCGGCAGTCTGTCTGTACTGTCTACCGCAAGTAACAGTTTCTTTGAAGCTTTTACAATAACGGTTTTAGCTAAATTTTTAGCTTAATGTATTTATTGTGAATTATTTTCGACTATGTATTTGATTAGATGACCTCTTAAAATCGGAGACTGATAAATGACTTCATTTTAAGAAATAAAAGCTTTTAAGAAAATATATGATCCAGATACTCAATGAGCAAAAATGTATGAAGATATATTTTTAGAAAAACTCAACCAGAGAATATACCAATAAAGTGAAATTTTTGTACTACAAATTGATTCAATATTAAATCGTGAAAATCCAAGAGAAAGTCTATAGTTTATGGCATTTTAGATTATTTTCAAGGTACCATGTTCGTTTTTGCTCACGATGTGAGTAACCCTGCAAATAGCGCCAATCAAACCTGCATGTAGCAATATGTGGAGGGTTAAAGGTCAGGACAGCGAATAGGTGATGGGGTTTAACGGGCTATCGAATACAATATCTGATGGACAATAAAATAAAAGTCTCATTTCCTTTGCAAGACAGTTACAAGCAGTCTTTGAAGATATTAATAGGCACCTCAAAAGTAATAATCAGGCACATATTGAAGGTAATTTAGCGTGTAAGATATGATTCGATGCTTTTAAAAAGGACGATGCGATAATTTGCTTACCTACAGTTCCAAGACTAACTTAGAGCCTTGACAAAAAAACTTGAGCGATTAAAGGCATGTTAAGATTGTTACAACTTTTTCTAAAATCTGGTTGATTTCAAAGTAGCCAGAGCCACCAAGCGCTTTTTCCCAAAGCCAAATAGAGACGTTCAGAAAAACGTGGGAAAAATACTACAGGAATCTTACTCATAGCTATTTTATATTTTCCCAGACAGGTGCAAAACAAGGATATTACAATGTAAAATTAAAGTCAAAACACTGTACAAACTCATCACACAAGCAATCGAGCGCACATTAATTCTTCATTTATGATTGACAGCTGATGTTTCTATACTCTCCTATGTCAGCGCATAAATATTAATCGTTCATCGATATTGTACAAACCATGAATATTATTTCCATCTACAACTAATAAATTAGCCTTACCGCCTGTTTTTTAGTTCAAATTGAGATGTTACTTAGTAATAAATCGTCTTTTTCGTGCAGAAAAAAATTTGCTTCCATCATATTTGTTGTTTAAAAACATAGCTTTAATGTCAGTAATTATGTTTAGTGTTTTAAACTTATTTACGACTAGTTTTACCCGCGGCTGCACCAGGCGTGGATGTCGGAAGTATCCTAAGTGTTAATCCAGGTTAAAAACTGTCTGTGTGCCAAATTTCATCCAAATCCGTTAAGCCGTTTTTGCACCAATCCGGAACATACAAACGGACAAACATTCTAAAAAACTGTATTTTCGGTTAAAGAGTCATTCCCACACCTGGCAGAAATTAGTTTTTTTAATTAAAAGATATTCAATGTACTTACAGTTTTGACTTCATTACTACATATTTAAATATATGTATTTAGATATGATGGACTGGGTACTTAGTCGATCCATAAGCAACTATCTTTAAATCTATTATCATCAAATTAGAAGGGAAATTTAACGTAACTGTAACTAAAAACGTCGATGCTTATTTAAAACTTCACGCTCTTATAACACAAAGACTTGAAAAAACAGTAAAGCAAACATTTGAAGCGCTTCGGAATATTAACAAGAGTTGTCGAGCTCTTGACCTCTGCGAAATATTTCATATTGTAATCATTGTGCACCTGATTGAAGAGATACTTGTAATAAATTAGAGACTTGTTGATGTCAACGACAATTTTGAAGTAGCGCTCATTAGAATGGTATAACCTGAAATTAGTGAGTAGTTCAGTGAGCCATATTTGAGAAAGAAAGTAGGTAATAGTATAGACTAACTGACCAAGAGCCGTTGAGCTTAGTGCAATCAAAATCATAAGAAAATCTTAGATTCCAAAGTCAACAACGGCACAGATTAATATAGATGGTTCACTCGCATTTTAGGTATGACGCTACAATTACGCAGCGGGCTCGGCTTGTTGGGCCAATTCAGTGAGTGTAACGTAGTCAGAAGATCTAAGACTTACGCGATAGTAAAAGAGGCAATTTCTAGGTGAATATAACTGTAGGTAATTAGTGTGTGCGACCTGAATCGCGCTTTATTGTGTCGTAGCAACAGTCGCTTTTTATTTAAATGATTTTGCGGAGTGAACCATCTGTATTAATCTATGACAATGGATGAAATGTAGAAAAAATATTATTGACTGTAAATAACAGTGATATTGAAGAGCAGAATATCGTTTTGTCAATTTTAGCAATTATGCTGTTTAACAATATTGGCCCTACATTTCCTGCCAAAGAAACAACAAAACTATCATTGCAAACACAAATCACATCATAAAGATTGTTCACACCATCACACATCCCACAAACTAATCACATATACATATTTGGTGGTATGTAGGAGGCATTAGAAATAGTGTACATTCTGTACATGTTAAGTAAAGTTCGTACTTGACAATGCGCCTGAGTGCTCTTGACAATCGGTCCGAATTACGACACGAATGAGCTTCGGACAAACAAAATTTTAGGACCGTTTGGAAGTAAAAAGTACAGTTGAATAAATATTGGCTTGGAACATCTGTCGTTTGAATGAAATTAGAAATTGGCTAAGAACAATAGTTCTGTTTACTGATTACCATTCGAGGTAAGCTAATAAGTTGGTTTGAAGATGCAAATTAATGTTAAGTGGTTGGTGAGATAACAATAGAAAAGGGTTTTTAGTTTTTTGGTTTTTGTTGTTTTACGCAAATTCTTATTGTATTTAAAGAAGGAACATGGTCAGCAGGCTCTAGACGTAAGAAAGTTGAATGACTGTGGGTTTGACGGAAGAAAAGAGTTTTGTTTAAAAAGCGAGACCATTATTTCGTCGAGTATGTCATTTCCTCTTGGTCTGTCACAACAAACGTTAAAAATGCACAAGTAGCCAAATACACTATCCATGACACTCAACATTGAAATACGAAATGAATATTCGTCGTAGGGTAAACACACCAACTACGGACGCTAATCAAACAAGAAATCTTGGTGTGTGTCCGAACTATCGTTACGGTGGTCCAACAATTGTGTGGACCACCTCAGTTGTCGCGTATTGTACGCAAGAGTTTGTTTTCTTTTGTTTAAGCAACTTTCACAATTAACCTGTACATGCGAAAGGTATGTCACAAAAGGCCTACTTGGACATAGACAAAGCTGTTGACTATACTCTTCGTTTGTCAAACCCTTGTATGGTAGCTATTTCAACTCCATGAGCTCGATTAATTTTAAATGAAATCGTGAAAGTGGATAAGGGATCGCGCATTATTGTTGTTGCAACAAGAAGTAAAGGAAAACCTGTTGAAATGATTCATTCAAATGAAAACTGTCTAAGTAACTTGAGACTCGCGACAACTCCTTTATTAAGTGGCAATAATATGTGAGAACACGAAAGTGTTGTTTGTGAGAGAATCAAGTAAAGATGCAGTAGCAATCTGAAACCTGTATTGTAATAAAATGATGAATAATTTTAATTGTGTTAGCGGAGACTTGAAGGGTTGTATTTAAAACGTCTATACAATTACCTACTTACTTAGCTAAATCTATGTAGCCTTGAACAAAACCATCACATTTCCCGTCAGTTACTAGTAAATTCTGAAATCTAAGAAATGTGTCGTCATTGCAACGGTCTCTTGTAAGAGATTGTTTTGTTTGATCGGATTCATAGGATTCAATTCGTGGTTCGATTAATCTATAAACACTTCGGCCATTACACAGACACCTCATGCTTCTAGCCTTATCCTAGTTTATTTGGGATCGACGCAGCATGTCTTCTTAAATCATTGGATTCGTCATCAACATCATCTATCTTTCCTTTAATTATTGCTTTGAAAGTATTAGCTTCTATCATTAATTTTATATCATACAAATATTTATCCGTAACCTTTTCGTCATCGATAGTACGCACCTAACAACTAACATGTCGAATCTTCTCTCGCGTTAGACAATGACGGAAACCATCTATAAACTCAACTGGAATTTGAACCTCGACCTTTGACTGAGAAAGCAAAACTACTGATGGGGCCAAAGAGTCATATTACTTAACAATAGAATTAAGTGTGGGGAATATATCTTATTGGAGACGTCTTATATTGTTACATTACGTCATTAGGTTAAGCAACATGGATTGCGGTTTGGAAAATGATTGGGGGTATGTGGTTTATCAAGGACATTACTGATTTGGTATTGATTGTATCGTAATAAATGAAGAGTGAAAGATTTGTCATATTAGATTATAGTAGTTGCGACTATTCCTAGAAATAATTCATTTATATGACCGTAACGTATAGAATTCAGAATTGCGAATGTTCGTGCTCATTTATGTAGAAACGCATGTGACTAAAAGAGATAAAAGATTATAAATGTTGATGGATGGAGAGGGAGAGGGGGGTCGAAGAAAAGATGGATGGATTGTGTGAGGGTGAAAGAGAAGGGAGTGGATGATATCGTGACGGTTGACAGGGGAGAATGGAAGAAGAAAATGTGTTGCGCTGACCTCACGCAACATGGAACAAGCGCAGAAAGATGGTGCTGATGCTGATGTAGGTATCCGATGTAAAGTTTCCCGTATATTTAGACTCAAGTTAATATTCGTTTTTTTACTATTTCTAATACTACCAAATCTGTATATATGATTAGTTTATGGTATGTGTTGACAGGGGAGAATAGAAGAAGAAACCGTGTTGCGCTGACCCCACGTAACATGGAACAAGGGCAGGAAGATGGTGCTGATGATGATGTAGGTATCCGATGTAAAGTTTCCCGTATATATTTACTGAGGGAAATATTCGTTTTTTTACTATTTCTAATACTACCAAATCTGTATATATGATTAGTTTATGGTATGTGTTGGCAGGGGAGAATAGAAGAAGAAACCGTGTTGCGCTGACCCCACGTAACATGGAACAAGGGCAGAAAGATGGTGCTGATGATGATGTAGGTATCCGATGTAAAGTTTCCCGTATATATTTACTGAGAGAAATATTCGTTTTTTTACTATTTCTAATTCTACCAAATATGTATATGTGATTAGTTTATGGTATGTGTGACGGTGTGAAAGATCTTTATGATGTGATTTGTGTTTGCAATTATCGTTTTGTTGTTTCTCTGGCAAGAAACGTACGGAAACCAATATAGTTAAACAGCATAATTGCTAAAATTGTCAAAACTAAATTCTTTTCTTCAATGTTACTGTTATTTACAGTCAATAATATTTTTTCTACATTTCATCCATAGGGAGAAAACAATTGTTTTAAAGGCGAGAGTGTTTCTTTTACCTACGTCACTCGAGCTTATAGTGTTGCTCCCGAGGTGGAAACTATACTTTTTATCACGCTCTATGAGAAAATAAGTAAATACAACTTATGAATAATAGTATTAATCTTATAATTTTAATGTTAAGCTGGATTACCTACTAGCAGTTGCAATAAGTAACATTAATCTTTTTGCGAGCGATTTGAAATTAAAGTTTATTTGGGATTAAAATCAAGTTTTGGATGTCCAAAATCTTCTGTCATTAATTTAATTTGTTTGTTTTTTTATTTAGCCAAGAGCATAAACGTTTTATTTCTTTATGCCAAACATTATTGCTTTAAGTTAGAAATATCTTTTATCACATCTGTCTCGCTTTCTCATCCTTTTTATTACAATAAGATTTGTTGAAAAAAAATAGTGATTAATTGCAATTCTATGATTGCATTTTACTGTTGTCTACAGTCTAAGCAAATCTATAAAAAAATATGAGATCATCCATCCCAAAGCCATATGAATAGTGAAGCTCGTAAAAAGAATTAATCGATTCATATTATTCAACATCGATACTATCTTTAGGTATCGATAACTGTGTTAGCGTAAAGATTAAAATCGATATAAGATGTTCGATGATGGTAAATTGATAGTAAAAGAGATTATTGATATTATCTATAAATTATGCCTACTTTACGTCTTGAATTTAAAATGAAGATGAATCGTTACACGTTTTACATTATTTATCAAACGCGAGGAAAAACAATATAGAAACCTCACCAAAGACAGAACCTACAACCTCTAAAATAAATATGTAGTTGTAAATCTAAGTCGATATTTTATCGAGCACCACTGATTTATTACATATGCAGGTAAAAAAACGTCATTAGGTACGTACCTGTAAAGGAACTCAGCATAAGGTCATGATCTTATGATTATCTATTGAGTAAAAACCTATGATAACTGACCACTCCAACACTCTAGTTGAAATACTTTACTCGTTAAGGAGTGGAGTAGAAACATGAAATCGAATGTCATCAGGGTGATTTATCAAACTTTAGTTTAGGAATAAGTAACAAGAATCGATTACTAAACGATGGCAAAAATATCGATTCTTCTGCGTCACCATAATACCTATTACTGTCCCATTGCAGAGCAAAGGCCCCTTCTCATACAGAGAAGGTACGAGCATTGATCACCACGCTTAGCATTTGAAAAAAAACGCTCTAAAAATACCGATAACCATGAATTAATCGATACAAAATGAAATAGATAAATCAAAACCGATTCTCCTCAACGCTAGTGATGTACATAGACATACAAAAATAAACAACAATAATTCAAAGGCACTCAGCTAGTTGAGGTCATGCGCTATTGTCTGATAGGTAAAAAAGTTCAAGTGACGACCAGACCGGCGTAATTAGACACGTAGTTATGACGTGAGTCTTTCAAACACTTCTAATGCGGATTTAAACCTTTTTTGTTAGAGAAATTCTAGTGCTATTATTCGGGTTTTTGTCTATAATTGTGTGGCAGAAAAAGTGAAGAAGATACCTGCTGTCATCTCGTACAAACATTTTAAAACAAAAAAAAATAAGGCACTTTTAATCAGACACCGATGTTAACTGATATACCTACAAGCAGTTTTACTAATGTGGCATGGAAAACGACTTTTTTAGTTATAATTCGACTGGTGATAAACAAAT
Source organism: Agrochola circellaris (assembly GCA_914767755.1). NCBI lineage: Eukaryota > Metazoa > Arthropoda > Insecta > Lepidoptera > Noctuidae > Agrochola > Agrochola circellaris. Next base: position 11,038,143 of record OU611843.1, read on the forward strand.
GAATGTGGTAAAGTAAAAAATAGACCGTCTCCATTCGTTACTTCGGATTTAAACAATTTTAATTTGTGATAAGGTGAATAAATTCACTGTCCAAAGTAGAGGTCAATCATTCCAGCCTGCAGTAAAATATTACTGACTGCAATGATGTGACAGATGCTCCTGAAAGACGGGCGGGCGTCTATGGGTACTATCTCATGTAATTTAGACGTTCAAAAAGTTCTGTTTCTCACCCTAGTTTGAATAAATGACATTTGATTCAATTTGATTTCCTAACGAAACTAGATCGCCAGATAACATTATCAAACTAACTTATTACACTGATCTTAAATAGAATACAAAATAAAGGCGCCTGTTATAATAGGTGTAGAAACTTTAAAACGCATGGCAGAGGGCGTTTAGGTGGACTATCTCATGTAATTTGGACGTTCAAAAAGTTATGTTTCTTACCCTAGTTTGAATAAATGACATTTGATTTGATTTGATTTCCTAACGAAACTAGATCGCCAGATAACATTATCAAACTAACTTAATACACTCATTTTAAATAGAATACAAAACAAAGGCGCCGGTTATAATAGGTGTAGAAACTTTAAAACGCAAGTCAGAGGTCAAGCATTATTTTATGTTAATGCATAGTCCGCCTCGGCGTAAATCAATTATACTGCGTGACCCGTAGAGGTCGCCGGTTCGATTCCCGAGCAAGTTGCGCTTTTACACCTATTAGTGTTGTGTAAGATTAGAATGCGAAATTATTTTCGCTGTGAACGGGTAATGACCGTAATGAGCGTCTGTGCTTTCATTATCGGGTTTTAGAAAGGTCATTTTATGGGCTAGTTTATGGGGTCTGGTTGCGCGGGTCTGCCGTTTTATTAGTGTAAGGATCTAATGTACCTAACTATACTCTATAGGTTTAGGTACTTAAATAAAGGTAAACAAATCGTAAAAAGGGTTTTATAGATGACACTTTCTTGTTTAAAAATACGATAAAACGAAATTAAATTTATTTTAGATTTTTACAATAGTTTCCTCTTTTAGTAATGTATGTTAAACTTTATCATTTATTCTTCAACTACTCTTCGTACTGCTTGAGCACAATTTTTTTGTAAGATTTATAAAAATAATATATCTATTGTAAAGAGCCCAAACTCTAAACGTCAATGAATTATAACGTTGCTAAATTAAAGAGTACAACCTTGACGTAGCGTGACAACTGAAGTGACGGGCGTTACGTTTAGTCGGTTACTTGACAGCTGTATCGGCACGTAGTTTTTTTTGTTTACCTTTACTTATCTACCTAAACCTATGTAATCACCAATACAACTCTCTTCATTCAAATTACCGTATTGAATGACTAATTCATGAAATCATGACATTTGAGGTCAGTTCTAACTGAGAGAGTTGTGTTAATGATTCTTATGATTATAATTATGTAAATACCCCGTTGTTGTTGTCGCGAATCATATTATTTTTAATCAAAATACAACATGACACTGACTTGTAAATTGCAAAAAAAACGTATTAATAATAATACCAGACTGTTATTGTCCCACTGCAGGGCAAAGGCCTCTTCACATATAGAGAAGGCACGAGCATTTATCACCACCCTTGCTCAAGACGGGTTGGTGATTTCAGACTTATATTAACTATAAGTCCAGGTTTCCTCACAGTGTTTTTCCTTCACCGATGCCAAGATAAATTAGATTAGACAAAAAATAAAACGGAAGAAAATTAATTTCGCGGTGTACCTAATCGCATTCCCCTTAAACAATATTGTGAAAGGACCTTTGTTCTACAGTAGATTAATTAACAGGTTGATATTATGGGTCAAGTACTGATAGGAGTTACAAAACTGTAAAAAAAAATAGTTTTTCTTATAAGAAAGAGGCATACCTCAGACCAAATAAAAAACCAAGACAGAGCGCTGCGAACAATACAGTGAAGCATACCTAAACTATACCGCCGCTCTGTGCATACACGCTCACACGCACACATTTACAACCTTCTACAATGACACTACAATCAAACTACACCACACAAAGTGACACAAATGTTTACGAAACCGGCTTCACTTCGCTGTTGACAGCGCTCTGTCTTGGTTTTTTATTTGGTCTGAGTAACGTACTTACTATTTTTCACAGTAAAAGACAATATGACAGCAAATGATTGCAGCTTTGCAGCAGACAGAACGTAGAAAGAATGAAAAATTGGTTTATTGCCACAGAAACACGCGCACATTTATAAGATAAATTTGCTAGAATAAATTATACTTAGTACCGAAAACATTAAAAGTCTATAGTTTTATAGGCAAGCCTATGTACAGGACAGGACAGAAATAGTCGGCAGCTGCACGTCGTGACTGTGACAAGACTTCCACTCAGCATGATGCTGTGCTATGGGACCGACAGTACAGCGCTGATTTTCAGTGGTCACCCGAAAACGACGTACGGAAACCAAGTCAGATTTATATACCTACTTACACAACAAAATAATAATTAATTAAAGTAATAAACTAGGGCTAGTAGATATAATTGGCAAAGATAATTATAAAGGCTCCCGCGGACGGCGCGACGCGACGGTGTGACGTGACACCAGTAGATCAATTTCTATTGTGTAGAAAAATTAGTTTTTCTGCACGATTGGGATCAAGTCGATAGCGCTTTTTTTCATAAATCAAATCTGACTCTTTTGACTACTTTTATTTTTTATGTCGAGTAGTAATGGCGAGTATTCGACTATTCGCCATAGGGAATGGCGATTAATCGGTATTCGACTATTCGCGGCATCTCTAGTAATAACCATTTCCTATCGTCCATAAATTATCCGCATCCAATCAAAAGTAGCACATACATAAGTTTCTATTCTAACCTCATAATTTAATTAACTCCAGGCTGTAGTTACAGGTTACTAACAAATAGTAATCATGGTAACACGTTTGTTGCTTGACCATCTTGGGCCCTATCAGAATATACCAGCGCTGCGACATTTATTTTTAAAGGTCGCAGCATCATGCTGAGATAGGAGCCTTTAGGCCTCATACTGTACTTTCTGCTTTTAAAATTTTACTTTGTTTTTTATTGTTTTTTTAAAATTTAAATTTATGTTTTTTAATTTGTGATTTCCTATGCGATTCTCAATAAATTTCTTTCTTTCTTCTTAAAGCTGGCTTGGGAAATTGAACTAAGACATTAACTTGTTTTCAGATATAGATATTGAGCTCGTTATGGCTCACGGTTTTTTTTTTTATTAGGTCATCATTATTAGCTTAGCCTATGTTGGGGTCGGCTTCCAGATGCAGCTGATAACCTGTATTTACATACTACTGCCTATCTGACCCCACAACGCAGTTACTGGGTAATACGATTCCCCTTGGTAAGACTGTTTGTCAGCCTTTCGGGCTTCTGACGACCTGCAAATGACAGCCGGGACCACCAACTTATCATGATTTCCGAGACACGGTGGAGTCTTGGTATGTAAATTTGGTCACCTATCCACGGAGCAACCGCGGCAATCGTAGCTTAACCTGATAGATTGACCTGTGCGGCTGTTATTATTTAACCACAAGCCCTTTAGTTAGTTTGTTTTTTTAGTAGGTACAACTCTTTATTTCAATCCTAAGAATGTCCATTACTGACTATCTATACTTTATGCAGTAATATGGACACCGACAAACTGAGGAAGACGGAGAACCAGGTACGATGGCATAACTTACAAAAGGTGGTGTATGCTGTAGATAGAACTCAACTAAACAATGCAGAAGTGCAGTGAGTTAAACACATATTAAAAACTGCGCAGACAGTAAAAAAAACCTCGAGCAAATATTTACAAAAAATCGCAAGAATAATGCTTGCCAAATGAATAGAGATGATCACAGTATGTTGTTAGTATTTCATTGTTAGTGTTAAAAAGCCAATAAATGCAAGGTCATCTTGTTATTACATACCTATAAACATTTTTAATAAGACATTTCAAAACAGTACAGAATATGTTCAAAAGGAAAATTCTTGTAATTGCATATAACCTACAATATTAATACACGAACTACAAAGGAGGCACGCTTTATTCCAATGACTATGGTATTTTGAATGCCTACTGTATGGTCAACAAAACAGTCAGGCTACCGATTCACAAAAGGAATTTTTATTGCTGTACCGTGCGCAACAACAATGGACTCGTGATGACTGAGCAGTTTTTGGTTGATAATCTAATTGTCAGATTGTATTCTGATTTGTTGATTGTATCGACGTTAGTTTTTATTGTAGCGTCATCAGAAAAAGTTTTGGAAATGTTTTGAGACTAGGTACCTATAAAATAAAAGTGAAAATCATAAACTGATTGTTGTGTTTTATGGTTTGTGAATTATATTTTTATTTAAAAACAAACCGAGCGACCGCCCAAAAAGCTTTCCCATCGGCAAAAATGTCAAAATTCCATACAATCTTTTAAATAATTTTTAACCCCTTTAGGGAATAAATTTTCTGAAATGCTTTTTTTTAGTGCTCACTTTCGTTACAAAATGAACTTAATGCTTCTAAATGTGTCTTCTGAATGTGCTAAACTTTATGCTTCTAGACCCAGCTGCTTAGGCTGTGTGTTATCTGCCAGTAAATATAGAAATTTAATTCAGTAGATAAATCGAAACAATTGTATTTTTTTTAAAGGCATCGTTATAAAAACCGCCTCTGGTTATTTAAAACAAAAACGGAATCTACCTAATTAAATCCAGTTTTAACGCAATATTATACGAAAATTTCAATATCTTAACTCTTAATGATTCAATTAAAGCCTTTGTAGGTGTTACTAATGAAGAATAATAACATACTCAAGTTTTCTGAGCATTTTTGTAGCACTACAATGATTGTGTGGGCAGATAAGTATAGTTTAACATACCGATTACTGGACGCTAGAACCTTTTATGGATAACGAAAACAATTTCTTTTGCAATGTGAGAGTGGTTTTTTGTAAGGCCGGATCTTACATTGTTGTTTAAGTCAATAGAGCTTTCATTTTGATTCCATGTTGAATGTATTTAAATACTAAAGATGCGATGGAAGAATGTAAAGTATTTTTTTAGATATACAGTTTTTTGAAAAACATTGTGTAGCTATATTTTATGGATATTTAAAAAAAAAATGTGATACTGATTTAGACAATGTGACCTTTTTCAAGTTTTTTTTTTCTTGTAATCGTTTTGTGTTTTTGTTTGCGAACGCTACACCATCTATGAATGATTACTTAGTTCTAAGACATCATCGCATCAAATGTTTAACAAAACAAGAATAAGTTATCGGTAATAACGTATTATTTGCTAGCAAACACGTCGACCTTATAATAATATTGTCATTAGCACACTAACAAAGTGGAATCCCAAGTTTTTTACCACTAATCCTTTGTACAATACGTTGTAACCTTTTTTTCAGAATCATTAATGTTCATTTAATATTGAAAGGTCGATGAACTTTTTACAATGTCGACTTTTGTTGTATAGTAACGATATTTTGATGGTTATTGTGTTAATGCGAAGTCTGTGTGTATTGAGGTATTATTATGGAAGCAGAGAGAATCTTGAATTTTTTGTATGACTATATTATAATATTGGGTTCCCTATTCACCTGCATGTGTTGTATGCAAAAAAGTTCTGGGAGCAAATACTTATTATCACTGTTTTCGCACCTATATTAAATTAAAAACCAGAATGTTGACATCAATCCCTAGAAATCAAGCCTATTCGGCTTTCTGAATTTTGCCACGAATAATTTTAAAGAGGTCCATAGTAGCCTTAAAAAATCTTACAATCAACCAAGAGGGTACTCCATAACAAGATTCATTAAATATTTTCGTACTAAACTTCAAGCAACTCTTTAAAAATCCTCTATGACACTTACCTCTCTCTACGCGCAAAAAACGCATCTTCAAAAAATATTTCAAATAATCATTCTCTTTACATTCTCATACATGATATCATGTATGAGAACAATGATTATAAACCTACTAAATTAAATACTGCTTTATTTAAAGATCACACTTTATTTCGTGAAGGATTTTCAAATTACCAGCATTTTGCAACAGTTTTATGTTACCCGACAAGATACGGTATGTGCTTTAGTTGAATATTAAAGTTTATACGCGTATGATTTTCAATTTGTTAGCTCAGCTATGTTTGATTTCACACTGTTGCCCCGCTGGTAACGTTTGTGGTGCATGTTATGAGAAAAGGCGATTTAAAAAAAACTGTTACGAGAGAAGCCTAAGTTATATATCGAAAAATAACATTTTAATGTTGCATTAAATTAATGAAGGGTTGTTAAAAGAATTACTACTCACTTTATTTGCTACTGCCTAGCTTTTGCTTCTTGAAGTTAATGATTGTTGTCGTTTCGGGTCAGAATATTCCGGTATCTAAGTATTCTTGTTTTTTATCGAAAAACTGCGTTGTATGACGAAAGAGTTCACTCTCTAGCTCCATTTTTTACCCGTCATCAACCAAAACTCAACATAATTTATAGAGCTTTCCGCTTCTAACTTGCACGCACATCACACTGACAGGTGCTCAGTGGGTCCGTACATCAATCACGGATGAAACAATCGTGCGGGGTCAGCAGTTATATCGATGACAGATTGTCAGTAACCGCGGCATCCGATGTAATGCTTGGTAATTCCACATGTCATGCTCACTCGTTTTAGTTCCGCCACAAAAAAGGCATGTTACCGTGTTTTAACATTTGTTACTATGACCTCTGTTTATTGTCGGTGCAAAGGAAAGCTGGATTTTGTGTGTGAGAACCGTGTCTGGGTTTTACTAGGTTTCTTTATTCTAGGATCTTAAAACTATTACCTGTCTATTAAATGTCCGATGTCCGTGGAGTTTCTTGGCCGTTCTTCTCAGAGGAACTTGCAACGCTTTGGAATGGGCAACTAGCTTCATCTTTCTGACTGACCGACCCCTTGACGATTCAAAAGTGCTCGTACCGAATCGATTTAGGTACTTGAAATAAATGCTTTGAGTTTGAGTTTGAAAAAAACACTTTGGGACTGATTTTTTCAACTTTTTTCCGTGAAATAAAATTGACGTCTGACTGTTTTTGATGGGAAAACTGACAAAAATCAAAATTAGTCCTTGGTTTCCTCGGAGATATCTGTCGTTGGAAAATTCAGCCCTTGGTATACTTATTAATGTGACATTGATAGTTTAAGCGTAAGTACCTAGGTATTTAGGGATCTCGTACACTAGACGGCCACGACCACGACCAGTGGTGGCAGCGACCAGATAAACTATAGAAACCGATAAGATTCGCGCACTTGGTCGGCTTGTTGGCTGTTGCGACCAAGTGCACGATTCTGGTCGTAGTATTGGCCTTCTAGTGCGCGAGATTCTTTACCAGTTAGTGTGTCGTTGGGATAATCGTCGGAAGTGCTACTGCTGAGCATGAGGTTCAATTCCCGCGTCAAGCAAGTGCTAATGGGTTTTTCCGTCTGGAATTTTTCAGTAGCAGCCCGGAGTCTGGATTTGTGCCCGGTTGATGGCAATAGGCTCGCCCCCTGTTACATGGGTGGAACTTAAAGGTAACTGGTGAAATATGGTTGTACGATAGTGTATCTAGGCCTTAACCTTTGGGGAATACATGCGTTGTGCCATTGTGTGTATGTATTATGTATTGTATTGTTTCAAATACCAATTTTATTACACTCGTTAAAATAATCTGACCTTAGCTAGGCTACAGCTATGATTATCCAAAGTTTTTGCAACCACATCGATAATAAAAGATCTTTGATTACGCTAGCTCCGTGTTATAATTGTATGTCGAACGTGATTAATAGTTATAACCAACAAACAATGGATTGCTGACCAGGGCACCTTGAAATGCATACAATATTGAACGTAGGTATTTTGCATATAAAAGGTTATAGAGTAGGTAACAATAATAAATTGGATATGTACCTAATACGCGTTTATGTTTATTTGTTATAAGTGTTTTCAAAGAGCAAAAGGATGTACCTACGGGTTTGAAACTACGCAGTCATGTTTGTTGTGAGTGTAATAGATTTTTTTCAATTAAAAAAATGTGTAAATACTGTGTTATTGGTTATATGTCGGCAATCCATTAAGGGGATGTAGGAGAGGTCATTTACAACCAAATGACCCCTTAAGACTTCTATGCAAATGTCAACAATTGTCGAGTCATTTGACATTTTCAAAAATTGTTGACATTTGCATAGAAGTCTTTAGAGGTAATTTATGGGGAGACTTATCAACTAACTGTGGTGGCCCAGCGGTAACGTGACTTAGGAGTTGAAAATCGTAGGTTCGAAACCTGAAGTTTGAACCTACGACCTACAACTCGTAAGGCGCTTTACTAAGTGTAGGTACATTATTTCATCACCAATGCTCTCAAAACGGTAAAGGAAAACATCGTGAGGAAACTGGCATGTCCTAGAACCAAAAATTCGAAAACATGTGATATATACCTGGACTGGGCCCAAGTTGTCAATTACGGCCCACACCCTGTCACAGAGAGGAGGCCTGAGTCCCAGCAGAGGGAACATTATAGTCTGATTATGCTACTTATCAGCACATGTTGCTTTTTATGTTTATAGTGCTGTCAGATTACAGTAGGTACATATCCCTTTCTCGAAAATGTCATGAACTAATGACATTTGCAAGAAAACTAAAATTATAAATTGTGATGAGAAATGTAACCATAACGTGACGCTTCTATATGTACACATCGTGTCGGTCTGTGTGACCGCATTAGTCTAATATATGCACCAGATTTTAATGCGGTTTTCACCATCATTTAGAGAATTTATTCCGGAAGGTTTATGTGTATAATAAATTGATATTAAACTTACATTATAATAAAGAAATCTCGATGTTTTGTTAAGTCGTAAAAACCGTGCGAACCAAGGCCCGGTCGCTAGTAATATATAACTTTACACCCTATCATTCGTCAATCAATAGACAAGAGACCGAAATGAAAAAAAAAAACGAAATTTAATTAATTGGTTAGATAATATTATTACATTTCAGACATGTAAGTTAAATCAAGTCTGCAGCATCGATTAACTGAATTAGATTTTATGATAGATGACCTTTCACGTTTCGGCTGGTCATCATCATGTGATACCTAGGAGAGAGTGATAGGTGATTGAAATAATCAATCACTTCTAACCTATACGTATCAACATGTCTTAATAAAATCGTTACCAAACTTTGTGTTCACGTCAGGTTTTTTTGACGTTGCCCCACACTATTATATACTAGACTAGTTCCCATGTCTGTGGTTATGGTTATAAATGTATAACTAACTTAACAAAGATTTGTCTGCTGCTGGGGAGTTTGTTGCGCCACTTCTGCTTCTATGCTAAAGCACTAGGATGTGGTGATTGATGGGCGGACGTTTTGGGGACTGTCTTGTACGTAACTTTGACGTTCAATTTGTTTTTTCTAATTTCGAGTAAACGACTCTTGTTTTTTTATTTTTTTATTTATGGTTTCTTGAAAAAAAAAAAACAATAAATTATTTTTTACTACCGACTGTATATTAATTTCTTATTTTCAATGTAATGAAATCTGTTTTATAATTTTATTCTGTTTTAGAAGCTTTTATTTAAGCAATTAAATAAGCGTTAGAGCACTAAAACTTATCAAAACATGTCTTTAAATTGTCAAATTGATCCCCGATTCGCACCTACCGTTTCACAATATTCAGATCAGAAAAACTTTAACATAAATAATTTAGATAACAAATTTTATTTTGCATACATAGGAATCTAGAAACCATAAAACGAACTTAATAGGTATATAAAATATCGATGACAATTTACAACTTTCTCGATATTCGAAATATATTCTGAAGGTGAGGTCAAGGCCGAAAAGAGGTTTTAAATAGTTTTAAATAATTTAAAATTCTTTAAATGGCGACCTACCGTCTAACGGTTTCTTTGAGTTATTTATATGAGAAGGTGAATCGTTTATGTTTTTTAAGATCATGGAACATTGTACAGGTGTTGGTGAGAAATATATGGCTAATTTTTTTTTTTTTTATTATGTTTTTTTATTGAGTGGTGTATGGTAAATAGTTTTGTGATAGCTTTCCCTTCTGTATCTATACCTACACATACATATTATAAAACAAAGTCGCTTTTCGCGTTTGTCTGTATGTTCGCGTTGTTCATCTATACGCAATGGATTTTGATGAGGTTTTCAACAAAATTTATAAAATGTATTCCTGAAGGTACATGTGTGTAATACATTAATATTAAACTTATAGATAATTAAGAAATCTAGTATGCTATAGGGCGGTCCCTAGTGTGTTATATGAAGATGCTAATAATGCTAACTGCTAAGAAAGTGATTATTATTACCGTCTATGGGGGCTTTTAACTTCAAAAAGACCAAATTATGAACAAAGACTAAAAAAAAATCTCGTGCCCTCAATTTTATTAGCACACACTTCTGTAACTAAGTAGGTAGGTACAGCATTTCACTGGTGCAAGCAGTAGGTAGGTATCTATTATCATAATTTATTTATTCAAAAGTCATTTATTCAAACTAGGCTGAGAATCAGCACTTTCCGAACGTCAAAATTACATGAGACAGTCCCCCAAAAACGCCCACCCTTCACCACTTCCTAGTGCTTAAGCTGGAAAGAAGAAGTGGCGAAGTGGTGCTGGTGATGGTGGTGGTATTTATTATTATTTTAAACGCAGCCATTAAAAGGTGCGACTTGTAAAAAAACAAATAATTCCCACACATTATTTTGTATAAACATACAATTTAAATTAATAAATAATCAATTTAATAATGTTATGTGGCTTCGTCATTTTAACGTTTTTTGCTACTAACGACCGACTCAAAGGGCGAACGGTTTAACCTCTGACCAATTGATGTCATAAGCGTGTGCCACCTATAAATTTAATATTAAATATGACACTTTATTTTATTATAAACAGCTTTGAAGTTAGAAAGCATGACCCCTAACAATTTATAGGAATGCCTCTTGAAATACGCTTAAAAATAAAGTTTACCCAACGAAACGTAGGTACTCATTGTAATTTATTCATTATACGAAGTGTAAAGTCAATGGTAATTAATTATCTTTTAACAACTTTCAAGAGCTTGTACAAAAAAAAGAGGTGGTCAAAAGGGTACTTATAGTGTAAAAGTAGAGAAGTGATTCTCAAATAAAATGTACTACTTATCATTGTAAAAGTTCAGCTAATTACTCGATCATAATGTGTGTACAAGCTAAAAAGAGGATGTGGCGGCATCTACATCGCCACATGCGGACTACGCATCAAAGACCTGACGTCACACAAATCCTGCTTCACGCAATTGCAATTTACCGCTCGAACGACATATAGGTATAAGACTATCCGACATCAATCGTTGGGCAGTTGTCCGCCAGACACGATACCCGTCTTGTCGGAGGATCCTCCCTTTTCTAAGAGGATGAGTGAACTTTACACCTGTTCCTCCTTCCTCGTTCTAGTTCTTCGTTTCTTATCCTCACCTTCGACCATCGAGATGAAGAATAGTGAAGTATGGAAGAAAAACACATGTGGCGCCAGCGCCGACCATAAATAAATGGGATAAGGACAAGAGAATAATGACGATGATGAGTGTCTTGTGTGTAGAAGCATGGTATGGCATGGGCTAGTTTGCATACGCAGGTATGTACTAAGGAATAAAGTAAATTAGTACAAAGTCATTGGATCACAAAGGACAGAAAAGAAACAAATCCAATTCCAAACTAGACAAACTGATTCACGAATTAATAAAACCCCTTTTCCAGCAACAAATCGCTAAACAGTTCAATAATATCTCCTCGTTTAAATCTCAAATATATAGTTATATTCACAGCTCATGACAAAATGACCATTAATTTTCCACCAACATGACTCACACAACATTTTGCTTACATAATAAAAGGTAAAAGATACAACGACCCAATCTCAGGCATGTTATTTAAAGCTGTTCTTAGTTGGCAATCTCCTGCATGCCATAATAACGACAATATACTCCAAGATACAATGTTAACTACGGCTAAACAGTTACATCTCGAATGAATCGTATGACATCTATCAGCTTATCATTCTTAAACTTAATAATTAGTTACCTATTCCTTCCTACTCAGAATGCTTTGTGCTCAGAACGTTCGTATGTGGCTTTAGTTTGCATAAATACCTAGAAGTAATTTGAATCGGAATCCTCAGCTCTCAAAGGACAGAATAGGAACAGATCCAAATCCAAACTAGACAAACTGATCCACGAATTAATAAAACTTTTTTCCAGCAAGGAATCGCTAAACAGTTCATTAACGTCGTTTAAATCTCAAATATACAATCAGATTCACAGCTCCTATCATGACAAAATGACCACCAATTTTCCACCAACATGACTCACACAACATTTTGCTTACCTAATAAAAGGTAAAAGATACAACGACCCAATCTCAGGAGTATTATTTAAAGCTGTTCTCAGTTGGCAATCTCCTGCGTGCCATAATAACGACAATATACTCCAAGATACAATGTTAACTACGGCTAAACAGTTACATCCTTAATCTTAGGTATATCTGTTTACAGGTAACTGTAAAAAGAGGTAACTACATGTGTGCAACTTATTAACGTGGAACTGGATGTGGTTAGTGAGGTTATAGTTGGATATGAATTATTAATTGTAAAATTTTAGGAAAATCGTCTACTTTTACAATATTTGTGAGAACCATGTATCTATCACATAAGTAATTAATTTATTTTTATTAATTCTTCTTTTTACCTATTGTGGTAACGTATTTTTTTTTTTTAGGTGCCTCGTCTTCACATATAGGTAATTATGTAACTAATGTACCTACATATACAAAATATTGTAACACTTTTTAAAAGAGTAACGGTGGAGTTTCTTGCCCATTCTTCTCCATACGAAAACTACCTTTTGGAAGGGGTGACTAGAATCAATTCAATTTTTTGTAAACTTTGACGTTCAAAAGTGCCTTACAAGGGCCTATTTGAAATAAATGATTTGACTTTGATAGAAGTCTTCTTGAGCGTGGTTTAGAAGTTGTAGATGGGTAAACTAAATCTTGTAAAGTTCCAGTTTGTCATAGCATGTGCTTTTCGCGCAAGAAAGGGAAAATAAATAAAATTATAGTTAAACTACTTTCCAACAGCGGCTTCGCCGTGCTTAGGTTACTCAATGATAAATTGATAGTAAATACCATTCTACTAGTGAAAGATTTTTTTTAAATCGGCCCAGTAGTTTTTGAGTTTATTCTTTACAAACAAAAATACAAATAATTTCTCTTTATAATATTTGTATAGATTATACTAATTCATGACGATTCGGCTAGGAAATAAAAAGCAGATTACTTTTAATTTACGATTTTTTTTCAAAAAAAAACAACTAAGTAGAATAATAATGATGTTGAAGATTATTAAAGTTTATTTTAGAGAATTTTAAGACCATTTCAATAGTCCATGATTAGAAGTAGTTTTTCTTTAAAAAAACACACTCTACCTGAACTGTACAGGGCATAACCCACGCGATAAATTCGCAGTCCACAACAAATAAACATCAACCACTTTCTTCCTCAAACCGCGCTCAACTCAAGTAAAACTGCAAGTCTCATCTAGCTACCTCTTTACCAGTGCCTCGTTCACACAGCAACCTAATCAACGAACCGAGTACACTTGTGTGCGTTGTCATTCTACTTTCTACATAATTTTTTACACTGCCAAGTCTATAGTGCAGCTTCTATTATTAATTTATTGTTTAAACATTGTTTTCTCTATGCTGAGAAGGGATACGTTTTTGGCCACGTAAAGTTGTTGGTGTGTTGTGCTTTGCAAATTGTTGCTCTGGTTTTTTTCATGTATTAATTTTCTATGTGCGAGTCCTGTATAAATACTTTTTCTATTCTTTCTTACGTTCTTTTCGCAGGCGATGGTTTGTTTTTTTGTTTAGATTCGATCGTAAAAATATTTCTGTTTGTGAATATAAATTGATGATTAATTTTGCTAGTAGCGGTTGTAGTTTGATTAATGGAATAATTATATGTTTTGTGAATTTAAATTTTCTATAGTAGGAGATAGTTTCTAATAAAAACTACTATTAACGATTTTTATGATAAACTATTATATGAAGTAAATAATTGTCTTACGGTGTACGTATTTATCTATGCGTATTAAGTATAATCGGTTCATTGGTATACAATAAAAAAAAATAGTAGCTTAGTTTATTTGCCTTAATGATTCTTTTTCATTAACATTCCAATTCTCCATAATATTTATAGATTTTTTTGCACAAGAAAAATGGACACCTAATTTTTTTAATATTATAATTCATAGTCAGGGCTATGAATAAATGTCACATATACAGGTCTGGTCATCCGCACCATGTTTGCTTTGTAGTTCTACTGTGATAGCATCTCGAGATACGTCTCAAGATAAATCGACTATTGTAATCGCTTATTAACCTGTAACTTTGAGTATGGTAACATAATTAGTTTTAAGTAGCGCTGCCGGTATTTTGATAAAATGATAAGCATGTCTTGGTAGAGACGAGATCAATACAATATTGATGGCTAGTGATTCAACTGGTGTTTTAAATACTTTTATAATTAATAGGTATGAAGCTGGTGTCTCATTATTTTTCTAGATATAGGCAATCGGGTTTTAAAATGAATGAATTAGAGAGGGCTAGAATACTATGCAGAAATTGCTATTAATTATAGAAAAAAACGTCATCAAATTCAATCCAGTCATTTTTGGGATTATCCTGCACAAGCAAACCGACACAGACAAAATTATGAATAAACTTAATTATGATGATGTGATGAAGCCATTATATTTTACTACTCCCAAATAGGCCATAGAGTCGTGAGAAAACTTATTTAATTCCATTTTTATAATCCAAAAATGCCATTCTCAGATCAATGTTAGATTAAAGATTACTGATTAGTGAAATATTTATATTCAATATAAAATCTTCCATAAATCGGAGCTTAACCGGTAAAGCCCTGGGTGACCCTCAAGCACGTCAATTAGCACGTTAATTAGTTGTTTATCAGGCCTTTAACGGTTAATTATATAAAAAGCAATAACAAAACTCTTTTATTACGAGAAAAACCAAACGGAAGTTGATGATGACATAAAGATTATAATCACCGCTCTCACTTGACACTTTGACTTAACATACCCAAATTATATTTGCCGTATTCACAAAGCTTTTCCAACCACCTACATATTTTAATAGCCACACTAAAACCGCTCAAAGGGCCCGCAACACAGATGCATATGACAATTAATTAGTTCGTAAATTAATATGCAAATAAAAACATTGAAAAAAATATCGACGTCGCGATAGGGAAGGGAAAGACATCGTAACTAATTCCACTAGTTACGTACCTACTTTGAGCAAGTAGTACGATAAATATCGATGGTCAATAACTCATTTTAATTGAATCATTCCGGCTAATAGTGCTTTCTAGACGTTTGACAGCACCGTCATTAGAGACATGATAGAGACAGAAGACTGAATCTCGATTAATAAGTACGTCGTTTAAGTTTTAAATTCGATATACGTTTTATTGAAATGTTTATCTTTTTAATGATACAAAGATTTTTATTGTCGAGATAGACGATTCTTAATGAAGTTGTAATGTCAAAGATTTTATTCGAGTAAAAGTTGTTAATCCATCGTATATTAGAAACTTTCTATCTTATCTTCTCATAAGCCAGACATGTTAAATTACTCCAAACGTTTTTGCATTTCTAATCCTGATTTCGATAAAACAAAAAATTACAACAAAAACTGTGCACCTCTCTTTTAATTTACTTTCAAAAACAAAAAAATGGGCAACACGTTTTCGCTTCGCCATAGTTTAAAAAAATAAAACGTAGAATTGAAATACGGCCTCGTTTTAATTTCTGGTCAGTTCGCGGCGAGCGACAAATAAAGTGGCGATCCCGAGATGGTTATCTGCGGACAAATCGTCGTGTGTGTTGCGTACGCGCAGCGGTGAGAACCTAACGCACCTGTACCGGTCGGCGAGCCGCTAGGGATTGTCGAGTGTCGATAGATTTTATGTTGTTTATTTAATTATATATTTTTTGTGTTAAAATTAAGAATGTGGATATAATTTGTATCATATTTGAAAAAGAGTTATGGGTTTTCGAAAATGAAAAAGCAATTAAATCATAGAGCATCCTAAACAACAAGTTGCAAATTAAAATAAAACAAATGCTGTTTTGGAATAGGAAACATTGTTTTGTAAATGCTATGACCTAATAATATCTTGTAGGTCCCGTTATAAATAATAAAATACTAAAACCTGTCTCACCTTTATAAAATAACAACAAATAAAACCAGAAACGACACAATCACAAACCTATCAAAATCTAATCTCCCATTTATCGACATCCAATCCGCTACCGCGTTATCGATAACTGATCAACTATCGATATCTATCGGCATTACCCCTAGATCTCACGCAGCGCCGTCCCGGTCCATCGGGCCCGTTCGTTGCGAGTCACATCATAAATCACGCACTAATAGCCGGTAAACTCATTCGCTAATCCGAATCGAACAACTGCGGGACGACCCGAGCATTGCGCGAACGCAACTCGATGTTTTTTCCATTGGAAACTTCGATATAATTATTTCAACGGAATAATTAGTTTGTATTAAGGAAATTTGGCTTTGTTTGATTGAAATAATTAAACTTACATTCACAGGAAAAAAGTTTTATTTACTTATTAAACTTTTTTCGCAATAATGTTTTCCTTGTATGTTATAACACCGGTATGTCTAGTTGCAGGGGTCAAACAACAGTCGTTTCGTGTAAAATACTGTATGACAAGCTGTACGGATGCTGGGTTACTTGCAGTGTAACCGGATGGTTAGACTGGAAGTAACCCAGCTTACTTGAGAAAAGACTAAGAAGGTGATGGTGTGTAAGTTTTATATGAGGTGGGAAAACTTTCAATAGTGATGGGACTATCCGTACTTGATCATATAAAACCGGTAAAGATTGCAGGGTTATATAGAAAGTAACAGTATTCGGCGCGTATTCTCTTTAATGAATAGCATAAGTTGCTCAAGCGCCTAAGATATTTCATTCAGATCTTTGTTTATGTCAAATTATGGTAATTGGTTTAATAAATTGGAAGCTGTACTTTAGTCGCACACGTAATTTTGTAATCTGTTTTAATAGTGGAATTGTATAAATGAGACTAATTTCCTTAATGGAAGTTTTTTGCTAAAGGGCATTCATGTAAGCATGTTTTTCGGAGATTGTATATTCATTAGTTTAACTGCCTTATTGGTCTTGTGGTCGCAAGCGCTACTGCTTAGCATGCGGTCCCGGGTTCGATTCCCAGGACGGCCAAAGTCGCGCGAGGGAGAGGCAAGAGTCACGCCCTTGCGCCCCTAGTCGCCGCAGGAGACGCCCCGGGCGTCGGGAGTCGAGAGCCGACTTCCGGCCACCGTAGGCGCGGGCTTGCGGACGGTGAGCAATGGGTAGCTCGCCGTCCGATAGGGACCAGGCCCGGGTTGACGGCGCGTTGTGTTCCACGCGCGCCTCAAAGAGATGTCAGCACCAACTGACGGGGTCCGGAAGGGCCAATGCCTGCCGGGGTTGCGAGTATGTCCGAAAGGGATATCGCGAACCCGGCACACAGGCAACGGAAGGAACACGGGTGGGTTTTAGTTATTTGATAATTTCCCACACACAAAAAAAAAAAAAAAGGTCGAGCAAAGTGTAATTGAGTTTTTCCATCAGGAATTTCTCAGTAGCAGCCCGGAGTGGCAATAGGTCCGACTCGACTTATACATAACTAGCGATTTGGATTTCCTAGTCATCAGAGCGCTGACGAAAGGAAGGAATTAGTCTGGTTTGCTGTCACCATTTTATATTGTGCAGAATAAACTATTTTTCTTTCTTAATTTAAAAAAAACATAACATCACGCTTGCATTTCCCGAAGGGTTAGGCAGAGGTCCACCTATAGTTCATTTGGCCGTGTAATAGGGGCGAGCCTATCGCCATCAAGCGGGAACACATAGAGACTCTGGACTGCTACTGAGAAATTCCAAGACTATCGTCAGGATCATCATTTCTTTATTTTCTTACGTATTCGTTCTTTTAATTATTATTTGTTTAACACTCAATAAAGCAAGAATGAAGCTCAACTTTATTGTTACCTACTTTCGATTACCTAGTGTTGTGTAAAGTTATATTACACAACAATATCTAAACCGAATTCAAGAACTGTCAGTGTCAATATTCCCAAGAAAATAATGACACTGACAGCTCTTAAACGTGGTTTATGTGTTGATCGCGTTCAGTTTTATTGTGTGTCAAAGCTCTACTTACTTGAAGAAACCATGTTGAACACCAATGTGTGTGGGTGTTAGGTTGATAAACTGCTTCGTGTAATGGCAGGTTATTATCGCCTATCTCTTGGTACCTAGCCGTCCTACCAACGCGTTGGAATCCCTAGCAAATCTACACGACCAATTTATATAATGAGAATAGAATAGGAAGTCCTATTCTCATTATCACCAACCCGCACTGGGTCCGCGTGGTGGATTACGGCCGTCTCCCTCTCACAGGGAGGAAGCCTGTGTCCCAGCAGTGGGAACATTATAGGCTGATTATGTTTCTTATTATAAAACATGGTGAAATTTTCAATGAAATACATCGACGGATCATCAACAACATCAGTGTATTTCTGAATGTTTTTTTGAGAAATTGGTTTGCTGGTTGTTTGATAAGTCTTATTCAGTGGTCTATCGTAATTTGTCTTAGATAGTTTTATATCAACATCTTCTGTTTACTTACCTTTTTTACCATTTTGGGTGTTTCATCTTGCATTGTTGCAAATAATTATACCTAGTAGACTTAAACATTCATATTCATTCAAAGCTTGTTTCCTTCCTCTACGGCAGTTTCAATTAATATTAAAACAACTCCAACTAGTTAACTCTTGATGCGATATAAACCACGTACCTGAAACAATTAAGTATGGACGTTAGAAAACGGACGATCACTTTAGAAACCTGATTTCTTCAACTGACTTAGGACAAGCCTTCGATTGAGTAAAGCTCGGTTGCGTCAATGGCGCAACGGTTATTAAAGGCAGAATTACCTACAGATTTGAGCCTATGTAGGTACTACGTACTGTCAAAGTCTGAAGGTACGATTTTAACTGGATTCCTTGGATGTATTTCATGAAATTGGTCTAAATAGTACGAGTAGCTACTCTTGAGATTAGTAAAGATTGATTTATGTCATAGATAATTACATGACGTTGTAGGAGAATACTTTCAGAAAAACAAATATCTTTATGATGAATGGATTGTAATATTTTAAAGTCAATCGCTTTATAGTGAATTAATTCGCTGTAATTAACAAAAGACTACCTTTAATGCAAGACCACACAGGCCCACATCTAGCATAAAATAAATTCCCATTAATTACTCTACGCAATAAAAGCAGTGACAAATTGCAAACGTAACGCCTTTGAAGAAAGACAGCCATCCGTTTTTCCCGACTTTTACGACTCAAAAGGCTTATTTCCCTTCGCCACAGAAATAAATTTAAAAGCACGACCTTTAAATTATCGTATTGCCAGTCTCTTTTTGAAATCTAAATATACTTTGCGCAACAACAATTTATTCTAGTTTTCAAATCGGTGTAGAGATAAGGGGACGTCCTACACTGTGAGATGGACAGTAACCGGTCGAGTCTGATTGTGGAGTATAATGAAAAATACCGCTTGATGTGCGGCTTCGCTTAGACATCGGTAACGGGTATGTTTCTCGTTTTGAGAGAGGAATTATAAGTAATTAGTGAGGGGATTTGTAACTTTATTGATTTTGTTTTTAGTAGCTGGTTGTTAAATAGAGCTTCCACTAGTGACGATATTATCTGAATATCTGGTGCTAACGACATTCGACTTGTTAATTTATTCACAATGGTATAGCTAGAGAAGAATTAGTAGTAGAGAACGATCCAATCCATGATCATCAGGACACTACTAGGTTTATGCTTCGAAAATAAAGTTAATAATGAACCACATAACATAATGACATAAATAAAATCATCCTTAAATCGCTAATTACCACTTTCATTTTCAACACCAACCATGGCAATCCATTTCGCATTCCCAAACCCGCATGATCTTCAATCAAACCCCTCTTTTGCCGCGTCGTTTAAAATCCGGTTTTTTTCCACCAAAAAGTTAAAAACCAACCCAAAAAATCCCATCACAATCGTGACGTATTAAAACGGACACGTTCAAATCGGGCATGAAAATAATAACCCACGAATCGCTCCTGATTATAATTGGTGGGTGCTCTTGCGCCGGTCCGCACGCGTACAGTTACGCTATAAACTATCATTAGGGCGATGCGCACTTTGTGAGGAAATTACCGCGGTTTTATTTGTTAAGTTTGTGAAATTGAGCATTGCAGGGTTGGCTGTATTTTATATTCATGTTTTTTAATGTCCTTTTTGAGAGATTTATAGTTGTGAGACAGCTTGTCTTTTTTGAATAAGAACTGAGAGACTTCTTTGAATGTTTACCTTTAAGAGCTTTAAGCCAACTTATAGTAAATTCATAGAATTGAGCCATGTCAGTGTAAGTTTTATCTTTGTTGTTGTTTATTTGTTGTTGTCTTGTTTCCTCCGATTCCATGAATTCAGCATAATCGGAAATATGAGTGAAAATCCATTTCTACATTGAATTTAATTACTGTCCAAAAAGTTACCTCAGTTTTTAGGTGCTCTAAATGTTTGTCTTTTTGTGCATTAAAAGCATAGAAAAGGCTGTCGGTTATATTTATAGCACTTACCTCAGTTTTTCCTTGAAAAATAAAACTATTATTTGAATAATAATTATAATAAATATAAATACTATAGTAAAATAATAAATCACAAAAAAAAACAACCAAACCAACCAACCAATCATCCTGATTGGTTGATTTTTTTTTTTGTGATTTATTATTATATTATAGTATCTACGAGTATATATATTTTATAATTATTATTCAAATAATAAATCTAATTACATCAATTTTAAAACGATTAATTTGATAAATATTAAAAAATATTGAATATTTCTTTAAAAATGTTACTATGTCAAATCCTCTATATAACTCTCTTCATTAGAGCTACTGCTACTGTTACTCAATTATTACTGTTACTCAATTATCAATTATTATTGTTATTATTATTATTTAAATTATTGTTTTGATTTTGCCAGCGGTTCCTTCAGAGGTATATTCTTTCCTTATAGCCCATCAATCAACAGCATCCTTCAAAACAATACTGGCAACCCTGTCACACAAGACCATACATTTTTATGAAGGTAGTTTGCGATTTTCCATAGTCAATAAACAGATTAGATTGATTGTTTGATTTCGACCGATCGATCAAGTTGAATATCTAATTGTTGTTGATTGAACCTCTATTGTGATTCGAAGCAGGCTACGGGATTGAAAAGATTGTAATTGGTATTATTGGAATATTGGCTAACGTTAAAATTGCCAGCCTTTAGGAGAACTTGATTAAGCGGTTGAGTTTTGTAATGCTTAATTTGGGCGTTTTGATTTTAAGGATTCTTTCTAAGGAGGTGAGTTTCACCGGTTTATTGTCATTCATCTTTTCCTTTTTTTTATATGAATGGTTTGAAAATACTATGCATTCATATTCTTGCATGGTTGGGACATAATATGTTTTATTTTTCAAAATCACTTGAGCCAGCTTTGCCTCTTCCATAGTTTTTTTATACAATAGCTATTTTTCTGAATAAGCCTTTTTGTTTGTATTTTTTCTGGGTTATAAGTTCCTCCTTAATGAGAATCTTTAAAAGATTATGAAAGTTACAGAGATTCCTACAGCGTTTCATATTTTTCTCAACTGCTTAGAATGTTTTACGTATTGGGGCTTCCTAATAAATATTAGCCCAAAAAAAAATCCACTTTTTTTTTTTTTTTTTTCCTAATTTTTTTTTTCAGCTAAAATTTATACAACAAAGATACATACTGTCTCTTTGTTGTTGATTGGGCCTCTACCTATTGTTATTCGAAGCAGGCTACGGGATGGAAAAGTATAATTGGAATAATAAAGTATAATTGGTATTATTTTAATATTGCGTTAAAATTGCCAGCCTTTAGGTGAAGTTGATTGAGCGTTTGAGTTTTGAAATGTTTAATTTGGGCGTTTTGATTTTAAGGATTGTTTTGAGGGGTCGGCTGTGGCTGTTGAAGTAGTGTCAATTGCGATATCTAGGTACTTCTGGTAATGGTGAAGATGAGTAATTCATTTGTTTTTTGGTTGCGTGTGTTTGGTATTTTTATCCCCCGACGCAAAAAGAGGGGTGTTTTAAGTTTAACCGCTATTTTTGTGTGTCTCATCGTAGCTCATAAACGGGTGAACCGATTTGAATGCGGTTTTTAAAATTTAAAAGCAGGTTTTCTAGCGATGGTTCATAAACATATTTTTATTAAAATCGGTTCAGCCGTTTGAAGATTATCAGGATTATCTCTAGTTGATGAATGGATGTGAGCGTCTTCCACAGGTCTGATCGATGTGAAATTTGGTATTCTGTTACTTCAGTTAAATTAGAAGAACATAGTAGAACCTTGAACAGCTGCAACATCATCTGGAAATTGCAGGATACCCAACTCGCTTACCAACTTACAGCAGAGGTATCTTGTTTGAGCTCATTGGAATGGTCTCAATGAATAGGTTATAGATAGATGATGAACAGGTTCTGGTGATGGAGTAGGAAAGAGTAATGAGGAAATGATCGTGGTTTAAAAAAAAATGGCGTAATTGCGTTGGAAACTCAATCTACACAGATAATATGCGCATATAAGATATATAGAAGGTACAGGTATTTGTCTTTATTTAAATATTCTGTTGGATTAAAAGAGTCACTCACACTGGCACTCTGGATAGTCACTCCTCTTGATGACTGATGTTTATCACGGCATGGGTAAAGAAGAGAGGTTGTCTGATCGGGTTTAACTGAAAGTATTCCAGAACTTTATGTAAAAACATTATCCAAACCTACTATACTACCCACCTCTATCACAACATTGTTAAAACAATTTTCCTCTCAAGTGCCGTCAAGATAATTTGTATAACATTCAATTTTCTACATAGTAACAAAATGTACTACTGTAACACAATTGGTCATTCGTCTGTCTGGTCTCTTTGGGTATATTTAGACTGATGTTCATATTTCCTGGTCTGATAATCGGTATAATAGTATCATAAGATAGTTTTGGATGATCTGATGTTTTAACTTCAGAGTTTTATGTTCAACTGTGGACTGCGATGGCTCAGATATTGATTGGTCCAAACAGGTCACTTTGAGCGAGCTAAGCTTTAAAATTTAATTATATTTATGAATCCATCTTTTTTGAATTATTTGTTACTCTTTTTGGCACACTCCCTGTGTGCTAAGGCGGTTTATTGGAAATACTTTAATAATTTATCACGAAACTTGTTTTGTTTGAATTAATCATATAATTCATTTCTGTAATCAAAACAAAACAAGCATAATAGGACATTTAAATGGCCATTATTTTATCAGAACCATAAATCAATTAAGGAAATATAAAGCTGCGAGTACCAGGCTCACATAAATCCACTGGGCTACACAACGAGCAGGCGTCCACATTGTGAGGTGACGGAATGGCTTGCACGCTAACATTGGTTTTACGACACGTGTGCACTTGAAACTTGTGTGGCATTGCTGAACTAAAGATTTTAGAAGTGACTTGACATTTGGAATTGCCACAAAGGCTGAAAAGCCGCAACAGCTTCTTGAAGTTTGTCCTCCCACTCACTGGTGAACGGTCTAAGGAAAGGCTAAAGCTTTGACGAGCACAGTGCTTCCCTTCCCAAACCATTGGTTCCACCTCCTGAAAATCTCCCACCTGGACATGAGTTGCCATGAAACTACCTCTAGGAAGGGGCGACAAAAATCAATTATATGTTTTTTTGTAAATGTTGACGTTCATAAGTGCCTTTTGTATGTCTATTTAAAATACATGATTTGACTTTGGACCCAGTTAGATCGAAGCAAGGAAAACATACTCAGGTGGAGATTTTTAGATGACTCCGCCCTGGAGTGTAAATGTGGTGCTGTCCCATAAACTGGGACACTTATATCGTGACCAGAGTGTCCTGTTGCCTGCACGATGCAGGAGCTGATGATGCTACTGAAGCTGTAAAACTCGTAGCCAAATTCTGACTATATAAATTGCCACCGACACGCTAAAGAGAAGATTTGGAATTGAATATACAGGCTGTTTAGGTGATAAATAGTGGTACCTACTGAATGAGAAGTAACCAAAATCGACTAATTCGGGAATATAATTGAATTTAAACCCATACCCACCTACCCATACCTATGGCGACCACAATATATGTAGATGTCTCACAGTAGCACATTGGCTACAGAAGCCAAACAAATCATAGCGACTCATTACTTAGGATAGCAACATATTATAATAGAATAGACGAATGAGTTAACCGACGTAAACGTTTAGAGACGAAAAATGCTCATTTTGATAACAAAAATGATGTTAGGACTTATTGAACACCTACAAGCACAGTTACAAAAGTAGTTACTAATTTATTTACAAGTCTCTTCCATAATATCTATATTTCTGCGCAAATCCTTGTACTCGTACGCGGCCCTTCTATGACATCACGCTATTGTCCAGCGGTAGTGGGCAGACAAAAGCTTGCAAGTGTGCGTACGACCTGCGCGTGAGTGCGTCGAGAAAGACGGGCGTTCAGATGTGGCAAATAGCATTGTTGTTATTGTACGGAAAGCTGTTTGAGTATTATTGTTAGATATTATTGAATTTTGAGTACTTTGTTGATTGGTATTTCCTTTAGCTGTTGTTCACCGGTGGTACCTGAGTACCTTTTCAAAAGTAGGTAACGTTAATCTCTGAGAATTTATTTGTAGAGTTACGTAACAGAAACCTAAATGCTTCACATTTGTTTTTGTAAATGATTTCCTTTATATTGGTATAATGACATATGGCAGGAAAAAACAAATTCGATAAAATCTAAGACTTCTAATATTACGGGTTTTCCTTTGTCGTTGCCTTGATTTCGTGGTTAGATCCAGGCAAATCTCTGGTTCAGTACATGACCAAAGATTTATGCTCCTCAATAAACCCATCTTTTCTTCAAAGCTACAGTTCGAAGGCTGGTCGAGTATTTGCATAACCACTGAACCAGATGTCTGGTACGTTTTTTGGTCAATGAAAACCACTTCCAATTCTACGTGGAATCTTTTTCTTATAAGCTGCCAAAATGTTAGCGATATGAGAGTGCGTTGATCCTCCTCTCTTTGCAGTTTGTCGTGTTAAAGATATTTTATAAGTTTACAAATCAATTGTTTTGTAGATTAGATACAGCCTTAGAAAATCAACTTTTCAACCATCAACGCCTTTAAAATCAGCTTCAAACTTCAATGCAGAGCTTCGTAAGCTGCCGTCCATCATAGCCATCCCACGTTGTTTGTCTACACACAAACAATGGGAGCTGACAGACTTTAGTGTTTGTTGAGCTCTGTTTGTTGAGACTAAACGTTGCGACAGGTAGACGGTTACGCAAGTATTGTGGGTTAGCGACGATATTGGTGTGGGGGTGGGCTGATTGAGGAGAAAGATTTAGTGTTAAGACGATTGTTTTTGGAAAATGTCATTAGCGTTATCAGTTTTTTCTATGTTTGAGAGACTCGCTAGATGTCATGGTGCACACTTGCCAATTCTATCAAGACTTATAGATTTCAAAGTTACCAACAATGGCAATTTATCGGGGACTGTTAATAAAAAATCCACATTATCTGTATATAGTATACAGGGTAGCAGGGATATCGACGCGAAAACTGATACCATGGATTCAGCACATGATACTGAATCCCCTGCGTGGAAATTTTCCGTCGGTTATTTTAATTTTAAATCAGCTGTTCCGTTCATTGTGACCGCGTAGGTATGCACTTTTCTATGGAACAGCAGATTTTTTTTTAATAACCGACGAAATATTTCGACGTTCGGGCGTACATAATCATGTAGGTACTCAATCCATGGTAACAGATTTCGCGTCGATGGGGATGCCACCCTGTATATCTACATTATAAGCAAATAAATGATTTCTATTTCTGTTATTGTTTACAGTTTTCGGTAAAAACGGATTCTAGCAAGGAGTTCCAATTTTCTACATTTACATGTTTTTCATTATTGCTGTTACCTGGACACTGTAGAAGGTATTCTAGGAAACCATAGGAAACCAATAGCGACAGTACAAACTTTTTTTTTCTGCTTCAATGTACATATGTGAGAAAAGCTCACCATATTTTAGCCAGTGTTTCGGCCTTTTAGCTAATTTGGCTGTCTAAAGTGCTTCTAACCTACAAGGTTTTTTATGGAATTCGGAGTCAATACTCAATCGCTCATGCATAGATGACTGAATTCTCATATTTATTTCTCACTAAAACCTAAGTCACCGTACCTTAAACAAACATCGAACAATAAACAAAACTAATTGAAGGTCAAGTTTTAACACTCGACATTCAACTTTACATACACATCACATACAACTCATACATTCATACACCTATAGGTAACATATCTCACACCATACATTTTATTACATACATTGTTGTAAGTGTAATTTCCGCTTATCTAACACGTAATTACTATATTTATTTAAACGAATAAGTACATATAACACTTATTTGGTTTATTAGTCACAAATTTTTAAATGCATTTCATGTGAGGATTTTTTTAGGCTGGCAACAGCTGCCGTCACCTTATTTTTTCGCTCAATTCAAGTCGATTGTTTTAAAACTAAGAATCACACTGGGAATGAAGCTTTTGATACTTCGGTTTATAGTTCGCGGTGTGAACCGAAGTATGCAAATACGCGGTAGCTACATGAGAGAATGCCTGTTTGGTGAACTGTAAAAGTGTTGCTATTGCAAACCTTTACGTTTGGACGCCTCTTTCAAAATAAGAAGTACTTTGAAATACCTATATGATATGTTGGCTTCACACACCGACTTAAAGTACCTATATATTTTGTGGAAGTTTTTTTTGTTGCCAAATGAGCTTTTGCCCTTTTTTATATCTTTGTACATAATTTTATATTTTTTTAATAGTGTGCAGTAGAAGTAGTGTGGCAGCATCTACATCGCCACATGCGAACTACGCATCAAAGACCTGATGTCACACAACATCCTGACGTCACTCAAATCCTGCATCGCGCAATTAGAGTTTACCGCGCGGTGGACATATAAACAAGCTCCCGACTTCAACCTCTGGGCAGTTGCCCGCCAGACATGACACCCGTCTGGTTGGAGGATCCTCCCTTTGCTATGGTGGATGAGTAAACTTTACACCCTGTTCCTCATACCCCTAAAGTAGTATAGTTAAATATAATATAAAAGCTTTTGTCTATTGTATTTAATTAGGTATATAAAAAAAAGTATAATTATATCTATCTACTCATTCAAGAAATGTTTCTAGTCTGATAATGTGCAATATCTACCAATACATACCACAAACGCATAAGGGCTCCCGCCTGCAGACAGGCGCGACGCGACGTGATAGTGCGACGCGACTCTGGTAAAACAATTTCCATTAAGTATTCATAGAGTCGCGTCTTTCTATAGTCGTTGGCTTGTAACTTGGCAAGAATAGTAGATGAACAAAATAAAAAATATGCCAATAACCATACAATAATGACATGCAATAAAAGTGAAAAATGTTTTGTACATGCGCAAACTTACTCCCTATTCGCCAAAACCTTGCCAAGTACGTGGCAGCGACTGTACTAGAGTCGTGTCGGTCGCCCTGTCGCGTCGCGCCTGTCTGCTAGCATTTAATGTTCATAATAATTTGTGTTAAACCCATCATCAATATCTCTGATTATCGCAATCCAATCTCGACATAGGCTGCTCCCAAAGCATATTTACGTCAAGCGACGAAAACATAACAGCTACTTACTACCTACCATCCGTAGGCGTTCCAAACGACCGTCAGTACTGTTTTACTAATTTATCACTAAATACCACCATTACCGACCAAAACATCATAAACAAAAAATTTCATAAAATACATGAATACAAACAATTAATAGTAACCCGATCTCCGAGATTTCATTTGGTAATAACTATCAAAGAATCGAGATAACAATGGAACGCTTGAACACAGAGTAGATAGACCAGAGAAGGTCGGTTTCATAAAACGAGTGGAAACGCATGCACACATAGACGCGTACGTGCGGAGATCTCAACTGTCTCAAAATCGATTTAAGCCCACCAATCAATCTGCCTAGCCTTTTCCAACTATATTGGGGTCGGCTTCCAGTCTAACCGGATGCAGCTGAATACCCAGTAATTTACATGGAGCAATTGCCTATCTGACCTCCACAACCCAGTAAATGGGTAATACGATACCCCTTGGTAAGACTGGTTGTCAGACTTTCGGGCCTCTGACGACCCGTAACGATTGTCAAAGATCCACGAATGACAGCCGGCCAACGGATTAATGTACTTTCCGAGGCACGGAGCAGTCTCGGTATGTAAAGATGGTCACCTATCCACAGACCAACCCCGCGTAGCTTAACCTGATGGATCGACCTGTGCGGCAGTCATTACTTAGCCACGAGCTCCATTTATGCCCAAAGATAAACTAAATTCAGAAGAGTATCAAGCATTATTTCCTCTTATTTCTTAATATTTTAGTATGGAACTACGAATGAATGTTCTTTCCCTGTTTACACAAAGAGAATTGGACAGAGTGGGGATAGAATGTGCATTTGATCCAAAACCCACTTTGAAACGAATACCAGTCACGAGTTCGTTGCACCCGCCATTCGTGCATGTGTGCGTGCGTATTCGAGGGTTGTATAGAGCCGATCTTCTGTACCTATCTATTCTGTGGACTGGACCAGCGGTCGTCAACATTCCTCGAATGAATGGAGCATTAATAAATCGAGAGGTCCCATTAACATCTAAGCGTAGATGTTGATCAAGATTTATGATAATGCTCGCGACAAGATTGAGACACACTTGCTTGTGTGGTTATGTAAGGTTTAGATATTGTTTTCTAATCTACGTAAGTGTGTGTCCTGTGTTACGCAGTTTTGTAGGGGACCGGATTTTAAGACATAGGCCTATGAGTCTAATTTAATGTCCTGTCTACGGTTGATCTGGTTATTGCATTATTTATAGCAAACTAGCAGCGCCCCGCGGTTTCTCCCACATAAGTCTCGATCCCCAAGGAATATCGGGATAAAAAGTATTCTATGTACGAGTATTAATCCAGGTTATAAAATATCTGTGTGCTAAATTTCATCCAAATCGGTTCTGTAGTTTTTGCGTGAAAGAGTATCAAACATCCATCCATCCATCTATGCTCAGAAACTTAGTAGGATGCCTTTTCATTGATAGAATTCCATAGTATTCAGATGATGTAGATGCCAGACCTGACCGCTGCGAAGGCCCTTTGGCCTTAAAAACACTACCCTTCTTTGTGGGCAACGTTGATTTCTTATACTTATCCTATACTATTAAACGAGCAATATTTGTTTTTATATTTGAAATCAAGTTCTCGAAAACGGCCCTAACGATTTTGATGAAAGTTGCATTAAAGGGGTCTACGGGAGCAAAAAATCGATCTGGCTATAATAATATCTCATCTAGGAAAATTCGTTTTGTGCGTATTTTCACCCGAGCAGAGCTCGGTCGGCCAAAGTTTAGAACAAGATGGCTACCTTAGAATAATGACATGGCAGCATGGAATTAGTATGTACTATCATAGCAGCGTGGAATTAGTATGTATTATACATGGAATTAGTATGAACTATCCTATGCTATTAAATAAGCATTCTCTATTTTCACCCGAGCAGAGCTCGGTCGACCAGGTACTTTAGGTGATAAGAGCACCCAGAGAGGTCACAAGAAAATTTTCTGACTAAAGGCTCCAGCAACCAGGTGCGACTCGACGGCGTGATGCGACTCTAGTGGAACAATTTCTATGAAAACTTCACGGAAATTATTCTACAGGAGTCGCGTTGCGCCTGTCTACGGGAGCCTAAGCCATCCATTATTTTTGACAGCACCAAATTTCTTATAGTTCTTGTCCAAACCAGAAAATAAAGTAGCTATAGGTATTTACTCACTGTAGGTAATTCCAAATCAGATAGCACAGACAAGATTATAAAACCTCCTTCATAAAAGATTAGTTTTTAATTTCACAGGCATTAATAAAGCTTAGAAGGCTATAAACATTGAATATGTTTTAATTGTCCGTAATACCACATCCGGCGGTGAACTGTAAATCAAAAGTGATGGTGTATTAACACCGGCCACCTGTACTAGTTTAATTAAAAGGAATTGTTGTAATTACAGTAGTAATCTTGTTGTTCTATTCAGACGGTCTTTTGTTTTAATTTAAACTACGCAGAGTTTTAAGCGGTGTCGCAAAACTTCTTTGGCATAACTTAGAGTTAAACCAAAAACGGTATGTGCTTTGGTATTCTTCTTGTTGTAAGGTAACATGTATCGGTACTATTATCATAAAAAAATCCGTGTTATATGTATACATACATTATAAAATGATTTCTAGTTCTCTATTTTCAAATTTTCACGAACCAATATTTCCAAAGAAAGCCGATGATTACCGAAGCGCATTTTTTTTAGGATATCTAGGCTGTTCATTGGTTCATGCATAATCAACCTGTAATGTTCCCACTGGTGGGACACAGTGCTTCTCATTTTGAGAAGGTACATAACATAGCATTACGCTTGTATTCTCCAAGGAGTAGACAGAGTTGTACCTTTAGACAGTTATCTTTAATAACAAATGACATGTAATAACTAATAGGGGCTCCCGAGGTCAAATAGCTGAGCACGAAACAGGCACCTGTAGCTACTAAGAAATTCCTAACAAATACCATTAAATCATCAAATCTTAAAGCAATTGCTCAATTCTTGTTCAATTAAATCAGATCGGATCTAATTTCATCATTCTATGATTTATGGGACAAACAAAGTGACTTTAATTGACTGTCACCCATAAACCAGTTGTGTAGCCTACACTTACCTTTCAAATAAAATCTATTGTATGTAGCCTTGGAGATGTAATAGCTAAGAGCGCTAGATTAACATTGCGCTCCTTACCTTTTTAGGGTGGTCAGAATTGATACAAACAAGATTTAAATTCGTGGGAACTGGACTTCTTATGCACGACCTCGATGACCAGAAATTAATGGTTTTATTTAACAATATAGGTAATGAAATCTTTTATTGATACTCCAATGCAATACGAGCAAATTGCAGAGGAAATATAGACAGATAATAAAATAAAAGGGTCTTTTTCTTCAATGTATTGAGGCTCTTGCTAACAGGCGCGACGCGACACCGGTAATTGTTCTACCGTGAGTCGTGTCGCACTTGTTTCCAGGAGCTTTAATACATTGAGGTAAGAGACAGCTATTTTGGGCGTAAGAAAAGATTCAGACCAAAGAAAAACTGGTTGGATTGTGATAAAGATATGATAATTCGAAAAACTACTTAACAGGGATATACGGCAGAAAAAATATGTCGCGCCACCCCTATATAAAATGGAAAATTGACATGAGAATGATGGGTTATATCCAGTAGATGTAACTTAATCATAACGCTGTACCACCATAGTAGAAACAAGAACCAAATCTCGAATCAGAAATACACAAATATACAACAAAATGCAATCTAGATGTACCTACGACGACCGGCGACATCATAATCCTACATCTAAACTATACTATCAAACCTATCAATACGGGTACATCTCCTGCGCTTGAATTAATGTGCGTCAAACTGACTACTGATATAGAAACAGGTGCGCTCATTGTTAATGATCTGATGCTTAGATCCGATCTGATTTGGATGACATTTTGTTCGGAATAGAGTCGCCAGGTACGTTGTTTTTGTTAGGATTTTCGTGACGTTTAGCTGAAGTAGCAAGCTGTGTTTACTGTTAATACAGGTTGGTGTTTTGAAGTAAAAAAATGTATGCGTAAAAAGAAGCGTTAATAGGAACAGCAGATGATTTTTTTTTTTTTTTGTCAGGTTTTTGTTACTTTTAACAGTACTTAGACTACGTTGCCCAACTTTAATGTATTTACTAAACGATAGTTTTTTTCCGTTGTTTCAAAAATAAACAAAACTGCAAATTACACACATATATAATATCACGCCTTGTTTCCCCAAAGGGCTGGGCAGAGGTGTATAATAGTGCACCCACTTTTCGCCGGTTGTAACTACAAATTTCGAGGTACTAATAAATTGTAATTCGATGATCGTTTTCGGCAATTTCACTGAGTTGTAATTGTTAAAATAAACCACGAATCCAATCGAATTCATAAATCAACCGCTTCTGTGGTCTAGTGTTTAGACCACCTGTCTCAGACCCAGAGGTCTGCTCGGTTTAGTTGGTGATGGGGCATGTTCTAAGGCCACTTGGCTAGCTACCACCGTCTTATCTAAGTTTGTAGCCGTAACAACAATGTTAACAGCATTGTTGTGTTTCGGCAGTTAGAGGTAAGATAGCCAGTTTCTCTGTGGTTGAGGCTTCCGGGTAAAGCTCGGTTCTACCTTCGGCCTGATCATCACTTACCATCAGGTGAGATGCAGGCCAAGACATACCGGGATGAGGAAAGAAAAAAAACGTCAGGAAATCAAAGATATTTCATCCTATCCAATCATTTTCTTTAATTCGTTATAGTGTTTTTGCTACCTTTCAAAATTAAAATTATACAACGTTTATATGCAATCAAAACATACGAGTACCATTACAAATTCGCCAATAATTGTCTTACTTCCTACCTAAATCCTGGTCACACTACACCGACCTCCTTATAGTAAGATTTATCTCTTGTCCTAGAACAATGCAATAGTACATAACTTAGTATATATCGTCGCATTGTCTGAATTATGTTTTAATAAGCTACGTGCTCGGATTAAACCGTACGGATGTAAATTGCCGTTAATATACTGCTTTTAAATGGCAGTTGGTCTTTGTAAATGTTGCAGTGTAATGCAGTAGCGGTTTAGGGCAATAGTTTATTAGCGTGTGTTAAGGTGACAATATTAATTATTGATTTTGTCATAATGTTTTATTACCTTACTAGCCGCCCCGGTTTCACACGGGTAGCCCTATGTACTTATCTACGGCGCACCCACCTACCTACCTATCTACCCTACCTACCTACCCTACTCTGCTAAATTCAGATTTATCCAACGCGCGAAGTTACACTCGTCCTTAAACACCATACTAAGTATGTAATCTAATAAGATTTGTTGTATAAACACATTCAATTCTGTGATTAAATAATTTAAAATTTAATTGTATGTGGTAGGTACAGGTAATTTTTTAACGATAACGTTGTCTTTGAAAAGGCCTTACGTAAAAATACTGTTATCTGGATTCAATTGAACAATTAAAAACAAACTCACGTTAGCAATTAAATCAACGAACACTTCTAAACAATAAAACGTTATTCTTAATCCAAATTCGGAATACCACTACCGAATTTAAAATTTCATGACTACTGTTAACTAAATCGATTTGAACGCACTAAATACGAATCGAATCGTAAACGTAAATCGAATGAGAGTAGCTACCAAAGTGTAATGTCTATTAATCGAGGTACTCGTACAATGCTGCTTTCTAGTGATGTGGACAAAAGTAATTTCACTTGGATTGGGTTATTTATACGTACAGGCCGGTCGAACAGGTGTTCTTGTCAGTATACAAGGTGTTGACTTTGTGTCATTATTTTTTATGCATATAAAAAAGTTAGTTTTTTTAAGTTACTGTCAATTTTATATGTTTTGTGCAGGACAGGGTGAGCCTAGAGCAGAAAGTCTGGAACTTACGCATGTCTTAATTTCTATGAAAAGCTAAATGTTTTAGCTGTAATAAATAATCTGTAACCGTCATATTTCTTTCAAAAAAAACTTCTCTGTTTTTAATTTATTCTAGTGCCATAAACAAAATATATTGAAATGGCTGATATTCTATAATTTTAATTAAAAACGATATTTTCTTTTACGTTTGACTAAATAAGTAGGAACCTTTAAGAGTTATGAATGAAGCCAACGCTTATCTTATTTTAACGAAAACAACTGTTTAAAAAAAGCTGATAAATTATTCATATAATGCTTTCATTCATTTAACCTATTTTTTAAAATAAATCTAAGCAGGCTGAGCAATAATAGCAGTTTCAGAGTGCTGCATTCTTCACGAAACCGTAATTTTTATTAAACCGCATTTTTTGTGAAATACTTTCTTAACAAATATAAGCAATTTTAATGTTTTATCAGTGGAATTTTTTCAACATTCCGATACCAAAAGCACGAGCAGCCTAATAACATACATAGATACGTGTTTCCTTCATAGAGTGTAATTATGTAAAATATTTCAAATGGATCTGTTTAGTACTATATTTTAATTGGGTAGGCAGGTAGTGCATTTTTGCACTAGTTTCATCTTTCTGGCTGACCGACCCCTTGACAATTCCATAGTGCCTGTAATTGGTTTATTTGAAACAAATGCTTAGAGTATGAGTTTTGCATGGAATATTTTTTATTTTGATAATTCAAATTGACCCTAAGCTAAATTTATTAAATTGACGAGTTCTTTATCCCCTTAAAAATTGTACACTGAATTATTATTTATTAAAAGTTATAATAACAATGGAAAAAGAACTTAATAAAACATCAACCTGTATTTTGAACTTAGAAGACGCTCTCCGAAGCCCAGGGAATAGTTATTAATTTGGAATTTGTTACAGCCTATACTTAAGCCACTAGATACCGCAGTTAAGGCTCTTGCGCATAAATATGAATACATCACACAATCGCCGAACGCTTTATGTAGGGATAGGTACTTACTAAACTATACAGAGGCATTATGTAGGGAGTTTGGTAAAGATTACATTAAGTAGGTGTAAATCTGTGAACTTCGAGTAAATGTAGTAGTTTAATTTTTTGGAGGTTTTTCCTTTTTTATTGTAATCTATAGGTACATTTATACAATACCTATACGTTTCCAGGTGACAGCGATGCGGACGAATACTTCGACGCCTAAGTGTACTTTTGTTTTTGTATTTATTTGTATAGTTAGTCAGTAGTAGAGCATTAGTAGTGCTGTGATAGCCTAGTGGTGTGACCGTCAGACTACCAAGTCATAGGTCTCGAGTTTCAACCCAAGCCACGCATCTCTGACTTTTCGGATTCATGCGCGTGTTGTATGAATATCACTTGCTTCAAAAACGGTGAAGGTAAACGTCGCGAGGAAACCGGCATACCTGAGAGATATTTCTCGACGGCATGTGAAGCCAAGTCAGAGGCCCATGGGTGTTTTTAAAACTCTGACACGAGGTTAGTCACTAGCCACACGAAAAGAAGAAGGAGTTAGTTAGTCTTTTAATTTAGTATCTATTGTAAATAGTTAGTTATGTAAAAAAATGTAAAGTTATATTACGTGCAATAAACATACATACATACATACAAATAAATAAAATTGAATTGTATTTTACAAATCATATGAAAGTATATACGATACTTATAATTTTTCTACTGTCCGTCTGTCTGTCTATCTGTTTGTGCCGGCTAATCTCCGAAACGGCTGAACTGATCTTGGATTTCACTGAGCTGATGTTATAAGTAGTAACTTAGGTTACTTTTAATTTAGAAAAAGTAATAGGGGGTGAGCTTATTGCCACAAATCCAGACTCCGGGCTGGTACGAATTTGAATTTTATTTATTGTAAAATTTGTTGTTCTAATCAGTATGACATATTCTACCAAAAAATACCTAATTAATTAAAAAGTTGTGTATTCGAGTCTCTCTCGATTCTGAACAAACTAGTTTCAGGCTTTGAGTTATTTCAATTACGCCTTGTAGAATGTAAAATGTATGAAAAATAAGTAAGCTAATAAATATTATTGATTGGCAAAGTTTGTTTGTTTTTATACCTATATGAATAATTCGAACATGAATTTTTCTTATCATATCTTTAGGACGTTATCTAAATATTACTAATATAAATCTATTCTTAGCAGTTTAAGTTTTAGGCAAAAATATTCACAAGACAGAAGAATGAAATTAAAAGAATTTTAATTAAACCACATAAACGATTAGGAATCTAATATATTACCTTGATAATAGTTACCACTTAATCCTTTATAGTTTTCAAGAATCACCACCCAGTAAACAATGACCCCTGACCGTGAGTAACGTCTTCGTCAGCTCAGCTATACTAAAAATGGTCAAGGTATAAAATTCCGGTTCACACTGGGCGAGTTTTTTTTTTATCTTAGACAATAGGTTTTTGTTTTACGAGGTCGATGGGCAGCTGTATCTCTAGAAGGAAAACGATAGTAAAATATTATAGCGGTTACTGAGAAACATGTGTGACTAACGAGATCCAGTCATTGTTGGGGTCTCCATAATGGACGAAATTCTTGAGAAATTTTTCTTCCTCGTTCTAAAAATTGCTCGGAATTTTTGGTGATTGAGCTGAAGATCATAATGACACGCTTGAAATTCCCAAGTGGGTTGACAGAGGTGTACCGATACGTATAGGTACCATCAAAGTAGTTCATAATTAACCACCGTAAGGACTATTCTTGCTTGCGCTCGGCGGTTATAGAACCGGGCCGGTAACAGATGTGGTCATCGTGTTCACGGGATTTTGTTTTCAAACTGGTTAGATATGAACTTCTTCGATGGTGCATATGCAACATCATGCCTTGCTTCCCCGAAGGGTTGGGCAGAGCTGTACCTACCTTAGTAAACCCACATCTCGCCAGTTATGTTTAAGGCAAGTCGGGCGAGCCTATTGCCATCAACAGCCGGGCACAAATCCAAACCCGGGCTTCTACTGAGAAATTCCAGATAAAAAACCCAATAACACTTTGCTCGACCTCGGAATCGGACCCAAGACCTCAGGCTCAGCAGTACTTAAACCAACGAGGCAGTCCTATAGGTATAGTGTTCCAAAATTCTGCCAGTTATTTTAAAATTCTTCCTAATTCCAGGCTTTACCACCAATTAATACAGATGGTTCACTCAGCAAAATCATTCAAATAAAAAGCGACTCTTGGTACGACCTAAGAAAGTGCAATTCATGTTGCTCAGTGCTAATTACCTACAGTTATATGAATCTAGAAGTTGCCTCTCTTTCTATTTCGTAATTCTTATATCTTCTGACTACTTTACGCTCAAAAGACTGAGGGTCTAGTGTGAGTTTCGTTTAACCATCTCGATTTTACGCATCGACCGCGTTCGGCGCTCTGATTGGCCCATCACCAGTGAAGGCCAGTGAAGGGCCAATCAGAGCGCCGAACGCGGTCGATGCGTAAAATCGAGATGGTTAAACAAAACTCACACTACCCCCTCTGTACTATTCTGTAGCTTTACTGAGGATTTAGTAACGGGAAAACCCAAGAATAACTTTTCATCTTTCTAATCATCTTTGAATATTGTTTTCAAAAGTACCAATATATCCGTAAAAGATACTGCTATAAATGAAACGTCAGTTATCTTGTACACTTCTCACATATCCGGCACTACGCTGTGCATACCTACTAATTACCGAGGTGTTCGCGCGATGGGATAACAGCCTGTCTTCTCAGACACTTTAACCATGTTTGCACTTTTAAACTTGTCTTGTTAACGCTGTAGTAGCGAGCTTCGAATGCTACAAGAAAATTTTCTATCAAGCCGTAAAAGTTTAAGTAATCAAAATGATCCATTCAATTATGTTGTCAATACCATCATTTTAAATGCGAAAACCCTGTTTATTTTAATTATTGATTACTATTTTCCGATTGCTTAAACTAATTGCCCTATTTATAGAAAAAAACACACAGGATACGTCACATATTCAGCAATTACAATCATTACAAAACGAACAAAAAGCTAAATAATTTTCCTTTTACCCAACACTTTCCCCAGGACGTAATTCTCCATGAATCATAACGATAATTAACTGACTACCTGCGTTAGAAAATCCACAAAGATTCCAGTTGCGTACCTACTGGTTTGGTTGAGAAAAATCTTGCTCGACGCAGTGTCGTAATCACAAAGGAAATGGTCTAAGCCTGACTTGCGCAAGCGCGTAACTCGGATGTTGACGATTACTGCACTGCCGCGGGTGTTTGCAAGTCTAGTTACTGGAGCGTTTGAACGGGGCATTGTTGGGCTGATTTACGAGGTTGTTGCGAAATTGTTTTGTTAAAAAATTAAAATATACTGTCAAGTTATTTAGTTATTCTATTAAAATTTAACTTTGCAAATTTTTTTTTAACAACGATTTAGTGTTTTTTTTTTTTAGAAGAATTAAACATTAATATTCGACATCATCACTTTATTTTTCTACATTTTACCATTATTATCTAAGCGATAAAATAAATACCTTTCAGATCGTCACATTACGTTGCCGTCCAAGAAATAAGGGTAAACAAGACCTAATATGTCGCAATCTAACAACCTAACACAACTTTGTATAATTGCAAGAGGCATTTTGAGCTCTACATATCATTGGAGTTGCAAATATTCCTAGCTTGTAAAGGTAAACGAGCTTGAAGTTAAGCTCTATAAGTCGCAATTACGAAAATCGACAGAGCCCGGTTTTAAAACTCAATCCGAGCGAAACACGCCGTTAAATTTAGATTAAACCATTAACTTCGTCATGGTGATATGCGAGAGAACTAGACACGCCTTATGTCACAAACAGGGGACATTCACAAACGAACTAACTCTAATAAAATTCTAATTAATTCATTATACCGTCTTTAAATACGAGTCACAGATAATGACGTGTTTCAATCGTGATCCACTACAATGTAAGTGCCGTTGAGGCGAGTGGTCAAGCGAGTTAACTGGAACGGTGTGAACGAGGCTCTGTGAAAGTGGACAGGGGAGTAGCTCGGATAATTTCTATGAAAATGTGTTCTTAGGTCGGACAATTGATAGAAAATTGCTGGTAAGAGTTGCCTGCACGCGGCAGTTGCTCGTAGGTGACAGTTACCGTTTTTTACCTGAAACAGAGGAGGAAAATGGGAATTAGTGTTGTCATTATGCTTAGCAATTAGGATATTTTACCGATATTGTTGGACACAAAAGGAAAATAAGTACTGTGGTTGGAAATATGTATTTTCCTTCTCGTTCTGAATATTGCAGTAGCGATGTCGAGTCAGAAAAGATTTGCATCGTAATCCCAGTTTAATCATGTGTCATTTCTATTTAGACAAGCTTTTTATACAGATTAATTTTGTACCAGTCTAAAAGATATTCAAACTAAAGCTAACCACAGAATAGTACAGATGGTTCACTCCGTAAAATCCTTTAAATAAAAAGCGACTCTTGCTACGACACAATAAAGAGCAATTCAGGTCGCACAGCGCTAATTACCTACAGTTATATTCACCTAGAAGTTGCCTCTCTTTCTATCCCGGAACTTTTATTCTGACTGCGTTAGCCCAGGTTCGCCCGGGTTTTTATCGTGCACTGGATTTTCAACGTTCTGCTTAGCATCGAGAGTTGAAAATCCAACAGTGTGTTTTTTCAACATGCTGGGACGAGAGTGCGTCCCAGCACATTGGATTCTCAACGCTCGGTTCAACACTGAGAATTGAAAATCCCGCCGCGATATGTTTACGTCCGTGCGAACGTGGACGTACGCTCACTGAATTAGCCCGATAAGACGCACCGCGTACTTGTAGCTTCATTCCTTCACGCGGAGTGCGTCTTCTGTACTATTCTGTGCGCTAACTAACTTCCTAATGTC
Organism: Agrochola circellaris; assembly: GCA_914767755.1. Taxonomy (NCBI): domain Eukaryota; kingdom Metazoa; phylum Arthropoda; class Insecta; order Lepidoptera; family Noctuidae; genus Agrochola; species Agrochola circellaris. Next base: position 11,078,027 of record OU611843.1, read on the forward strand.
GTCTTATGTGACTAAAGTATTACAATAAAAGAGTCCAAACGATTTCACATGCCGATATAATTTCTTGTCTATAGTTAATTCATTACATATGACAATAAAAAGACAAAAAGCGGGCCAAGTCCCGGCCATTCAAGTGTCGTAAAAAAAACATTATAAAGTATTATCTATATAAAAAAGTTAGCGGTAGATTGACATCTGTCCGTCCGAGCTGCCTCATACGCTCGGTTGGGCAAAATCGAGTATTACAATTAAATTAAAAATCACTCACGTGTACCACTGATAAGTTTTGTAGCGACAGCAAAAAAAATGTCAACCAGCCAGTTTTTTTGATCTTTGTTTTTCGAAGCTCGTTTGCAGGGACTTGACAAAAGAATTTGGTACCTATGTTATTTTTGCAGTGCTAATTACCATTTATTTGTAATTTATAAATTAAACAAGTTGGTAGGTTATATTGTAAAGGTGACTTAATAAAGATTATCAGCTTCTAAAGATTGTACCTACGAGGTTTAAATGTTATAAAATTATACAAAATCTGTAATCCGACTCCCACTTGCCACGTTCCACTTATTACAATGTTTGCACGACAATTTTACGCATTCCGTCATCGAGCTGTCAAATTGTTTGCCGCCATTTTTATTTTAAGTTTTATGGCCTTTTGCTACTTAAATGTAGTCATAAATCAAATGTGATTTTTATGGTGATTAATGTTGTTCTAAAGCTTTCTGGCCTATTTTCGTTTAACAGCTGTGTTTAGTATCTTAGGGGGACATCTTTATAAATAATAGGATTAAATACCGTTTCAATTAGGGTTTTAGGCATAGGATTTTCCGCTTTAGATCATCTTTTAATGTGTTTATTGTGACGAATAAGGGGTGTAACGTATAATCCTTATGTTTGTATTATTTAAGGCTGGCTTATTTAAATGAGAGACTTTGAAAATTAATATTTTGGACAAAAGCTGCTCATAAATTTGTTTTTTAACGCGTTTAACCATGTGAATATCACTTACACAATAAATTGTCATTCATTCGTTTTTTTATATTATCCAATTTGCTCATAACATATTTTTTTCTGACCATGGAAGAACCCTATAAGAAAAATAAAGGTCAATAAATGATAAATGATATTTATTTCTGTAAATTGGTTCAAAGAAACAGTTTTACACGTCAACAGTAACTTTTATTTTAAAACTAGATGTGTGTGAAGAATATTTATTTTTATTTTACCCGCCTAGTAATTTATTCATTAATTTTGTTTTATTTACTTCCTCTGCTAACCTTACATAAAGCAACATAATTAATGGTAGAATGATTCAATTGAATCCGCGGTATGCGTGAGTATCCACTCATTGTGGCTTTGCTTTCTACACACCTCTGCGACTATAGCAAGGTGTCACATTGCCCACCATTGCCCAACTATGTCCAACGCTGGTATTGATAGATAGTGACAGACGAACTGAAATGCCGAAGGCTATATTGTTTTAATTTATATTGTTAATTAGATTTTTGAAGATAGATGGGATTTTTTGATTAGTTAAAATTTTGTTGATAGTTTTTTGATCAGTCGGTAGTCAATATGACTGTGTGTGTTAGTTCACAAAACTGTTTAGGTATAGCCGGGGCACCTACATGACATTTTGGCTGACGAAAACCTTTCCTGGTGGCCGTCTTCGGGGAATGTGGAATAGCTCAGGGATCTCCATTGGAAAGCTTTGCCAACGAAGGCCAATGCTTACCTACATAGTAGATTAGGCCTTACCTTGCTGGCCGATGTTCTTTTCAGGACCTCTAGGATAGTGAATTGTCAGAGAATGGCTGTAGATTAAGAAGTATATTGGTATTATCGCGGACTCTGCCGCCTGACCACTATTCGACCTTATTGGCTTAGCAATAAGGTTGAAAAGTGCTCAGGCGCCAGTGTCCGCGATGGTACCTAGCACTAGTAGTTTATACTAAACGAGCTTGTTTCGCGGAGTCGAGATTTTTAATTCATATTCTTTATTGCACCTCTTTCGTTCATGAGATGCCCAATAATATAAAAAAATATTTTATTCAAACTGGGCTGAAAATCTCTACTTTTCGAACGTCAAATTTACCAAAGACAGTTCCCTAAAACCGCCAGCCTTTCAGTATTGGCCTTGGTCTTAAGGGGGAGGCGTGCAAATTGATTCACTGTTACAATGATAGTAACTAACTCAAGTAGTTTATACTAAATCTATGATACCTAATGTAAGTTCCATTCTATTTTGTGACCATACATTTGTCACATCTATTGCCGGAAGATTTGAAACCACTATTACTTTGCCAGAAACTTCAAAGTAACCTGCACTTAATAAGAAACTTATAGACAGAGGAACTTGCCTCAACTTATAAGCAATATACGAGCAACAGACTACATAGTAATTATCCATCATTATACTTTTACTAGTGGCTATACTCTGAATACAGCTTGTACTATAAAACGGTAAGGAAAAGCAGTTGATACTTTATAGTAGGTTCCACTTTTTCTTGAGTAAATTGGAAAAGCTTGACTAGCCAGCCAACGCCTTTAAGCAAATACAGGGGTGGATAATATTTTCCTTTATTATTAACTAGCTGCGGCCCGCGGTTTCACCCACATAAATCTCAATCCCGTGGAAATAGCGAGATAAAAAGTATCATATAACCTAACCCAGTTCATGGTCTTCCTATGTGCCAAATTTCATTCAAATCCGTTCAGCCGTTTTAGCGTGAAAGGGTAAAAAACAAACATCACTATTGCATGTATAAAATTACGTTTAGTTTCGGATTCTCCGAGCTATTTCTTGGCAGAGGGGCGAACGGAATCATTTTTACCTAAAACCTAGCCGTAGTCAGGCGACGACAGAAAGTTCAACATCTGCCTAGCCTTTTCCCAATTGTGCTGTGGTCTTGCTTCCAATCTAACTAGATGTAGCTGAATACTAGAATTTTAATATAGAGCGACTGCCTCTTTGAGCTCTACAACCCAGTTACTGGATAACACGATACGCCTACGAGCTGTGGTGGCCCAGTGGTAACAGCCCCGACTTTCGAGTTGTAGCTCGTGGGTCCGAACCCAGGCAGGCGCTTTACTTTATGTAAATAATTTCATCACCAATGCTCTCAAAACGGTGAAGGAAAACAAAGAGAGGAAACCGGCATGTCCTAGAACCAAAAATTCGAAGACATGTGACATCTACCAACCCGCACTGGGCTCGCGTGGTGGATTACAGCCCACTCCTCGAAAAGAGGAGGCCTGTGTCTCAGCGGTGGGAACTTGATAGGCTGATTATGCATGATACGCCTTGGCAAGACTGGTTGTCAGACTTTCGGGCTTCCGAAATATATTTTTCAAAAGTGATAATTTACTATTCAGTCAAATAATAGAGGTAAAACAAATGCAGAAGTGTGCAACCCTACCTACTGTTTTAATCACAATTTCGTGAAAGTTAGATTCTCAAATCTATCTATTTTTAGGAAGATCAAATGCTCATCAAGATCTATCTGAATATTTTTAGCCAACCAGTTTTAAATCTTCGTCTAGATGCAACCTTAAAGGTGTGTCCAAACACAGCGCGGCAACCGCGCACGATTCGATCCAAACCGCGACAACGCGCGATCGGTTCTGTCCATCTGCCCCGCACAATCATTTTTAGGAAACATTCGTCACTAATTGTGTCTGGACGTATTTCTGTAGACGTATTAAAGGCTAGGGAGATTTAAATTGCCAACCGAAGTGCGCGGCGAATCTCGGATGTGCCGCGCTGTACTGCCCCGCAAACATTCGTCGGTTTGGTCCTACCTAGAGCGTGGCACAAATGAGTCCTGCAAACGCCGCGTGTTGCTGCCGCGCTCTTGCCGCTCAATGTTTGGACACACCTTAACAAAATAGCCAAATTTTTCTTTTCCCAATATTTACGACTTAACAGTAACCGGTAGCAGAGATTCTTTCTCACGCAAATTATGTAAAATAAATTCAATAAATGTTTCGTAACATCAACTTAATTAACGTAGATGAAGTTCCAATCAACAACGTTTTTTTTATGGGTACGAGAAAAATTTGTTACACCATAAACATTGTTCACTTTTTAATTTTATTACTTTGTGCTCTGTCAATCATGTGGAGCCATTAACCCGATATACTATGTAATCTTAGTTATTTAAATACTTTCGACAAAATCATTCCCAAAGGCGAAACAGAAATGTAGTGTAATAGTGATGGCCGATGTTAGTTGAATGTGCGCTTTCTTGGGTCGTTGATTTGTTTTAGTTATAAGACGAGACAATTTGGACGTTTAAGAATAAAGAATAATTTATTGTATAAGAAATTACAGTCGAATACGTTGATTCCTGGAACTCACACTAGGATTCCCTGTGTCGTGAGATCCAGGCTCCTTCGTTCAGTTTACATTTATTGCTCAATACTCAATACTCAATACGTTTATTGCATTCCACAATGTGAACTTAGGTGGTGGTGGTGCTATAATGTAATAGAATATATTTACATTAAAATAAATTTCCTAACGTGAACGTTTAAGGCGCCTATTTTTGAGATCACTGAATTATTTTTTACTACCTTCGCCCCTCGATTTCACCCGCATAAGTCTCGATCCTGTGGGAATATCGGAATAAAAAGTATTATATGTCCTAACCCAATTCATGGTCTACTCATGTGTCAAATTTCATCTAAATCCGTTCAGCCGTTTTAGCGTGAAAGCGTAACAAATAAATAGACAAACTCACTTTCGCATTTTTAATACCAGTTTGGATTCAGAATGACTACTGATCTTTCTCTTTAACTTTCAATCAACTCGCCCTATTGCAGTCCACTGCTGGGTATAGGCCTCTCCCAGGCTGCGCCACAACACCCTGACCTCCACCTTCCACATCCAGTCTGTCCCAACCACCTTTTTAAGGTCGTCGGCCCATTTAGCTGGGGGTCGTCCCATACTATGCTACGCTACTTCAATTTTAAATCTAAAGAATCTTAAAACTATAAACACATATCTATTATATAATTATAGACACAATAATGATTCTTTCAATCACAAAAGACTTCTTTCAACCCATAAAAACTGCAATCAACAGAACCGTCGATAAAATCGATCCTTTGTCGATAGTATCAAACAAAAGCCGACTATCGACCAGTAGGCGGCACAACACTAATGAAAGCCGCTATACTACCTAATCACTAACGCTGTAAAAGCTATAATTTTGCAAATTGCCGCCACACATTGACGAAATAACTTTATAGGTAGCGAACATTATGAAAGTAATTACACTTATATACTACATACGGGTTGCTGTATATGTAGATAGTAAACTACAACACATAGTTATTACCTTTGCAATTATAAATCTGAAGAGATAGTGTTTGTATTTTTGAGTGTCGTGTTTGAAAGAGCTCAAAATAATTATTTTGTAAACTGAAGGCGCCGAGTGATAACTTTTGAATCCTTCTTTTCTAAACTATACAAGGTATAAGGGACAGATTTATTTCTAGACCCTACAGCGTAAAGATTTTCCGTCGGTAATAAAAAATAACAATTTCATACAAAAGTGGAATTCCTACGCGGTCAAAAAGTATGGAACAGCAGATTTTTTTGTAATAACCGATGAATATTTTATACGATAGGGTTATAGAATCATATTGTGCTGAATTCATAGTAACAGTATGTGCGTCAATGTCCATTAGACAGTGTATACGCTGGTAAAATCTAAGAATAATTATAGTCTTAAATGGTTTCGATCTCACACTTAATATTAGAGATATTTTTGACGCGAAATTCTTGATCTGGAGTTCTGTCTTACCAATTAAATGATATCTACTGTAAACGTCAACTGTTTGGAGGCTGTTGCGACCTCAGCACATGCTGTGAAGTTTCGAGATCTCTAGTGGAAAGCACGGTCAGTAAATTTACCTACTGTTCATATTACTTGATCTGTACTGTGGCACATTACCTACCAATTTCCAGCCCTTACGGGTTAGGTAGGTACTTACATTTGAATGAGCTAGCAAAGCGCATCTAGCAAAGAGACGTAGTAGTTTCTTTTTATCTTCAAGACACATCAAACAAAACGGTTCGTTGGTATTGATTACGTATGGTGACCATTTTGGTGAATGCTCACCACAGTATTGATTTCGCGACAGTAGTTCGAATCAGACTGTGTTACACACTATCAAGTTTCTCTATTCACACATAATCGAAGAATCGAGATGCTGCTTACATAAAAAGTTTTATATCTTTGCTAATTTATAATTACAGTAACAGAGGTCAACGAAAGTACCGTAGAGTTATCAACACAACTAAAATTCAAATCGAAAACTAAAATAATGGTTCACGCTACACCGTATAGGCGGGACGAGGAGCCAAGCAACGATGCTTCGGGGGCCACGCTTATTGATATTTTGATATAAATTACCTATACAATAGAAAGTTATCTTAAATCATAACTGCGATATAGTAATTTGGGCGTCCCAAGAATACATTTAATTCTCCATTTCTAATTGAAACAATACGAATGGTGTTCATAAATTGTAAAAACTGTCTGATAGTATAATTGACCTGCCTAGGCCCGCGTTGGTGGTCAAAATGATAGATGATAATGTTGTGATACGATTATACTAAACAGTTTTAATTTCTATTACATATGTATCAGTTTGTATGATCTGATGATGAAATGATAAGTAGTACATCTGATGATGGTAACTTTCACTTCGCCTGTTGATTAGGTAATATTTGAATATTCGATCATTAAAGTTTTCTTCCCCAATCTTGTTGGTATTCTCAGCACAGTATCATAAAAAGCTTCAGTGAAACAACAGGCTCGTATTATGGAACAGCTGAGGCATTACCTGCACAAACATGACTCATACAGAATTTTTATTGACACAAAGTTCGAAAAGCCAATCGTATTATGACACAGTATAGGATTTTTCTAGTAGATGCAGCACCTTTTTTCCATCAAAAAGAACTAAGTACAGAAACAATCTAAGTAGGTAGAGTCTGCTTAAACTTGAGATATCTAGAACAAACCGTCTGATAAACTTCCGTCCAACCTTTTGTCTCCCACACTTTCATAAAACCTCATCAATCAACCTAAATACACACACACATTCTCACAGACACACACCCACCATCACAAACACACTACACAATTAACTTTTTCGAAATGTCAATAACTGTTACTGTATACAATGGTAAGCCGTCAAAGACCATCGAATTAATCCCTGACTACCTGCAGAACTACCAATTTGTAACCATGATTGATAGTAATCCCTTAATCCGAGTGTCTGTCTGTCCTAAAAACTTACTGTTCTGGCTTGTGACGGTGATTTGACGCCTTGATTGGCTGCAAGTCGTTAATTGAAGATATGTTTGAATAAGTACTAGGGAGAAATGTATGTCTTTATTGTATTTGACTTCTGAAGTGCTGGGGAGATTATGCAGTGTGCTTTGGACGACAAAAAATGAGGCTGTTTTTTATTCATAGCTTCTTGAATTCCAACTTGCACAATGGTACGTAAAAAAGTTGAATCGTCAATTACTAAACCGTAGATTGAATCGTAGTAATAGGTAGTCTCAAAACAGCTGCCAATCTTGCAGAAGTTTTGCCTCTTAGTTGCACTAGTAATTATGGTACTCTCCTAAAGGAGTTCACTCTTTATAAGGGATCCCCGAATCGTTCAATTGCAATTGCAATCAATTGGCATTGTAGTGATACATATTGTCAATCACTTCAATTGCATTTGATAGACGATCAATTTTTGCATCAATATGTATCAACTACGTAAAAAATGTCGGTTACAATTGATCGTTTCGGAGACCCTTAACAGGTGGGACTTTTTTATTTAAATCATTCTTTTGTAACTTTCTTTTGTCTCAATCCCTTTTAGGTATTCTTTTAAGATTTTAGAACAAAATCTCTAAGAATTTTTATAATAAAAAACATTTCAAACATTTCTACGGAATCTCTTTTCATCTAAACGTTTTCGAACCTCCACGCTCATCCGAAATCATTTACCCATCGGAATACTAATTAATAACTCGTAAGACAGGTGTATCTTAAATTCAAATAAACTTCTCCAATAACAAAAAATATAATTTGCGATTATGTTACAGCGCTTACTGCTTTTATTTATTAACATTTTTTATTATTATAATTTTAATACTCAACAGTTGGCGTAAAAAACGATTTTTAGACCGTCTAGACAAAAATGACAGGTTATTACATGAATTACAACTATGATCATGTGCATATGCGGTCATAAATAATTATTAACGGTAATATTAAGTGTGGTTGAACTAAATTTTATTACTTTAAGTAATTGCTGCGAATAAAACCACGGTTAGTAGCGAACCAGCAATACTTTTTGTACGTTTTTAATGTTTAAAAATAATTATTATAATCACCTTTATCTTCGACTTACAATAAATGGAGCTCCGATGACAGATACTTAAGTGATAAATGCTAATTGCTGATCCAGTCAGAAACTTATATTTTTTAACGTTTATTGGTTCTGATAATTACTGAAATGATCAAGGATGTCGTAGTTTTCTCTGGTGATTGTTCGACTGAAGTGCAGGCGCATTTTGTTGATCCAGGCTGAGTTAGGAAGTGTCTAAGAAGGTATAAATTAAACAGTTTTTGGTATCTGGAGAGGGAAGTATATAATATTAGGTCCCCACCTATGAAATCAGCGTTTTGTATGGAGAATTTTAAAGAAGTTGCTTTTTTCATACTAACATTTTCTTAATTTATAGAACAACCATGAACACTGATGTTTTAAAACTTTTATGCGCTAATGTTTAAAAACTAAGATAACGTAATATGCCACTAGATTAAGCGACAAAAATAAGTTTTGGCTAAATTAAAACAAATAGTGGTAATTTCTGCTAACAAAACGAGGAGTCATTTTTAAGGTATTTTTTATGTTTATAAACTATAAGTAATAAGGTTTTTTTTACTATTGGTAGTTGTGTATGATGGTCATTATTCGATATAATACCAAGCAATTGATGAATATTTTTATTCATAGAAGTGACAAGGTTCTCTATTTGTGAGAAAAAAACGCCAATTTCATAGGCTAGTAAAGGCTGGTAACTTAGATGTAGCATAAATTTGAAAATTTTCATTCATTTCATTTCAATTTTACGAATGTATTTGGTTATATGACTTTACAATTATTGCGTTTTCGTAAAGATAATTTTCACCCAAAGCAGTAATAAAGATTGTCGATTTTTAAGGCGCACTCAGTTCGGATGGTGATCGGTTTTACGAATTTTGCCGATGTTACATCTAAGTTGTGTCGTACTGTACCTAAATGAAAAGCTTGCAGAGACCAAAGATTCCGAAAGTGTATTTGGAAAAGACACAAAAGTATCTGTTCCTTTTTTTAGTTATCTTTGAGTCATTCATACCCTGAACAACAGGCTAATCAAATAATAACGGTTACCTTCTTGTTACTCATTAGATCCCAGCTACGGAAGCATACAATAAATGATTAATATTCTTTCGATTGTTTTTGATACAAACTACGTTAAAGTAAAACGTATGTAGTTTTAAAATTAAAACAGTTCAAAGTCCCATGGTAATTATCTTAATTTTAAAACACTTTCACGTCTGCCGTTAAAACCTTATTGGCGCGATGATCAACAACGCAGCGACCATCGCACTCAATACAATATTTACTCGTGTAAACTTACACCGTAATGTAAACAAAACCTCGACATCATACTTTAAAATACTCGAATAATTTAATCGTTCGCTTGTCAATTAAAAAGCCTTAAGCATCGATCTTTAAATCGATACACGTAGGAATCGATGTATCGAGTCGAAGGCCCCATGCATCTTTCTAAAGTGTCATTTGATTTTTATCGGCAGAGATAAGGTTGATGACATTATTTTTTTAACGTTAACAGTGACATTTGACCTGAGATGCGTGTGAGTCTTTGTTTGAGGGACTATAACTGTTTTTGTTTTGTTTATTTTTTAAGAATATCTTTTGTTGAACGTCATTTTGGAAAGATGAGGCTTATTACACGTCTTGTCCTTTAATTTTTAAAGAAGAATTGAAAGTTATTATTTTATGTAAGTAGGTATCATACTCGTGTTTTAGACGGGCTTAACCGCTGCACGAGTCGATCTTCTTAATATGCAACGTTTGCCAAGGTGGTCTGTGGATGGGTGAGCTTTCGTCTTCGTTTTCGTTTCTGGAGCGCTCAGCTGCTTTTGGTTAGACTGGAAGCCGACCCCAACATACTTGGGACAATGTTATTATATTTTACATTCATCACTTATGATTAAAAAAAAAAAAAACATTAGCCTACGAGGGCACTTATAAAACGTCAGAAGCTAGGTGCACGGTTCCAATTGGTAGTTTCCTATGGAGAAGAGCCGGCAAGAAACTCCACGGTTACTCTTTTAAAAATAATTGGCTTTTGTAATATTTTCAAATAACAGTATTAATAGGTATGGGAGGACAGTGTAGGTCTTTCAACAACTACCAAGTAAAACTAATGAAATTCTGACCGTCGGGGTTTAAAATACACTATTTCGACTAACAATAAAACAATATAATAAAACTTAGCCTATTATTTTTTATAACAAAACCCACCGCGAAAAACAATTTCATTTCACAAAACATTTTCATTCCATTATTTTAAATCATATTAACAGGATGTTACACATATAAATTGTTACATGTTTTTAATAAAATTAATCGAGTTTGTCTTTGTGTGACGTTGATATTTCCCGGATGCGAGACTTGCGTAATTGTTACAATCTGTGTCTAATAAAGTGATGAAAAATAGTGAGCTAAACGGTTATAAATATGACATTATTTTCGAAAGAATTATAAATTGTGTGACAGTTTCATATACAGGGGGTAATATTGTAATTTGTAATACAATTTTGGAACGAAGTTTCTTATCTCACATTATACTCTGCACACCTGGCGAATGAGAGCTAGACCGAACCGAAAAAGTGTAACTTACTTGTAACTTTAACTTAGTTGTAACTTTTGTTACGTAACAAAAGTGTCGTGACGGTCAAAATGTTACACACTGTGCAAATGCGTAAGGAAGTTCCTCCCAACCCACGACACCTTTCGACTGTTTTGTATTCAACTTTATCAAAAGAATAATCTTCATGAGGAAAGATAAGAGCCCGTGAAATTGAGCTGGCGCTGTCTTTTAAACTGGTATGAAATTAAAGTAGTAATAAAAGCTTGCTCCGTTGAAAAAAAACAACCTGTATCACGTATATCTAAAAAAATCACTCTAAGAAAACATAATAATAACGAAGCAAATCAACAGTCAAGATTATTCCAATAATCTTGTTAAATCGTTCACAACGTATAAAAAAATCTAACATTTATACAAAATTTTATATTTATTTCAATTTCCCGAAAACTTGGCTACAAATGGTTATAAATATCTAAAATATGGGCGATTATGTAGAGAATGTGCTTTTCAACAATGTAGCGAGCGAATAGAGTCATCTCTACATTTATTTCGGTTACGGTTTTGAATAAATTAAAGTGTTTTTTTTTTAATAAATATTTTCCCACAAAGTGTCGTGGAATGTGTATAAGTAATGCGTATTGTTCTGAATCTAGAGTTACGTTTGGTAGAGTCTGGTAGAGACTGTTAGTCAAGATGACTTGTGTGAGTAAATTGTAGAGAAAGTTCAGTATCCGGGATATTAAATGTTAAAATATCTGTATTTATTATAAAGAGTAAGCTTTGTAGAGACATTCAAAGTTGACTTTAAATTGTGATTTCACAAGCTTATTTTACATTTTTGCCTAGTACCTTTTACATTGTTGGTTCCATGTAGCTCTTGACTACAGTATTCTATTGGCTTTCCTATAAAGCTTTATATCTATGACTAAGATTATACCATTAATTCCCTACCCGTATTTCATCCGTTTCTTTACGAGATACTACGAATGTGTTGACACTGGCATTGTATTCAAAAGATCTATCGTTGCTTAGATAGCCAATGCTCTGATTGTAAGATCCATCGATGTATAAACCCAGTAATTTTGATGTTATTGCACAGAAGAAATTTCTCGCTACAACATTGATAGAAAAGCAAGAATGAACAATAACAGTCATTAAAGTTACCTAGGCCTTGAAAGACGCGATATTAAAACAAAAGTCGATCGAGGCCAAAATCTAATGGGAGGTTGTTCATTGTCAACCAGTCCAAATAATAAGCAGGTGATGAAACCCTTACACTCTTAAATTTAATTACTAAAATCAACGCCGCCTTGATTTACGGTCGATTTTAGAGAGGCACTTCTAACTCTGTTATTAAAAGTTAACAAGAGAAACTAGAATCCCATACAGTTACAATACAAGCTAAGACCAAACCAGTGTAAGATGAGCGGCATTATAAAGAATATGAAAGGACTTTGTAGGTCAAAAGTGCGTGGTCATAATTCTTTAGCCACCGGTATAAATTGATCTCTAGCATAGATATCATTGTATGTTAAGAAGAGGTCTCAGTTAAATTGTAGGGGTACCGCAAGGAGTAATGTTATGCGGTAATGTTAAATCTAAGTTTATAACTGAATCTTCATTTACAGTGAGCTCCGGATGGCATAAAAGTACTTCACTCTATGGAGATGGCATTATTTTATGATCCTTAATTAATATCATTATGGCCAATTATCGTTTTTTAGTTAATGAAATAATTTTATTGAGGCTTTTTAATTAGTGCACAATTCTGTACATTTTATGGTATTCCTTGTCGCTTTCATTGATTAAAAATAAATAAATGATCATTTGTGAAAATTACTTGATTACCAACTTATGTAGCCTAGTTGATAAAAATGTAAATTATCCTAATTCTGATGCAGCAGATGATCACATTGGCATATTAAATTAGGAAGAAGCAAATTTATTTGACAGTATAGAAATCTATGATGATATCATTGTCGAAGTCCGCCATCAATAGAAATACTCATAGGAAAATGTATAACAATAACAGTACCACAAAACATCTGTCATACCTTCATGACAATTTCAGAATTGAAGTTCATCCTAATGAAGCCCACACGCCACATCCATCATAATCAAATCAAGTTATCAACCACCAACTAGAGAAACAATTTGTGCACAGCAAATGTTCCAAATTGGCTTGTTGGCTAGTTGAGAAACAGGTGGCTGCCGTGGTCCATTACCATTGTAAATGTTACTGCAATTTTCTTGCTTCCTTGTCCATCAGAAAACTTATTACGTCTGTGATTCTGTGCTTTGAGTATGTTAGAAAACTTACTGTAGTTTCTTGCGTTGGAATTCTGTGCTTTCTTGGAAAGTAGGATTGCATTAATTTTGATGGTAGTTTCATATGGGTCATTATTGTTAGGAGATTGTTCATTGTTGATAACATTACGATGATCTAATTCGGCTATTATAACTTTCATATATTTTGCATTAACAGACAATGCCAGACGATATCAACAATTTCTTTTTCACTTGTTTTCCCCCACAGATTCCCTTCCTTGCATTCTTTAATGATTTTTATGATTAACATGTGTTTTCCCGGATCCTTCACTTACAATCTATTCTTTCTGAGTCGATACAAAGCTTCAAGTATTGCTGTGTTATTTGAAGCTGTTTTTATATCTGGTTCTATTGCAAAGTCGCACTGCGCTTCCAGTCTAACCCCTGCCTTATAGTCAACTTGGTTTGGATCGTAATCAATATTTCTATTACCTGTATCCGCTTGTTAGGATCCTCTTCATTTAGTTCACATCCGCCGCGAACTTTATACTTCTACTATTGTATCTCATAACATTTGTTTGTAATGAGCGCTAATATAAGTTTTTGTTAGGGGAAGATATTTTAGAATTTTTATGTTATTGCTGTACAGGTAGATACGCCATTAAGGTTTTAGAAATGTAGACGGTATGAACATAAAAAAACCCCGTTTAAAAACTTATTTAGTATGCCTTGACGAACTATATTGCCGTCAAGTTACCTTAGACCATTGTCCATTGTTAGGAGAGGTCTGATCAGCATTTGACGATTAAGGCAGTTTTGAGATGATCACTATTGACGAATGCCTGTCTGTTATTATCATTCACTTTGCTATACCTAGTACTAAGTAGAGCATGTGGAGAAGTATCTAAAGCTATAGCTAGATGTTTAAAGTCGCCTACTCTCTTGACTTCAGAAATATTGTTATCAAGAACAGGATCTCAAGTAATGAGACACACGTGGGCGAACCTACATTTAACTTTTCTTATTTAAGCTATTCTCATTACTTTTTATTCATCATTATTCTCATCAGCAGCTGTTTAACTACTACTGGATTTAAACCTTCATACTAACAGTTACTGTCCAGTTACATTTCATTCAAAAAGAGAACAAACAAATCATAAAAAAGAGAAAATCGAACCCCACAAATTGACATGTCACACTATGACGTCACAAACCCGAACGAAATATCAAAAAGTATTATTACACTGTCACTTGCTAAGTGGCGTAAAAAAACGAATGAAATCTTTAACAAACGACTGTCAAACTAGCTGCGTAGGAGTTTAAGAGACACCGCGCGGGGCTTTTTAACTTATTTGTCAATGTTGTCGATCCGATAGATGCGGTGTTGTGAAAGGGCCCTAGGTTACTTTTATTTGGTGGGAATGTGAGACTGTTATTAGCTGTTTGTCCTTGTTTGTCAGTAATGCTGTAAGTATGTATAGTAAAAGTTGATCAAGCACGTAAGTTAGAAATTGCACCTTGTTGAAGTCAAGAGATTTGACAAAGAGCAAAGATAGCCTGACATGTGAATATACCAACCCGCACTGGGCCGGCATGGTAGTTAACAGCGCACTCCCTCCTGGAGGAGGCCTGTGCCCAGCAGTGGGAACATTACAGGCTGATTATGCTATACATATGCTAACCTGAACTGTTGAGGAAACAAGAAGAAGCAATTTATAAAGGTGATATTTTATTTTATATCTTTCGTTAATTTGCTGATTGTACTTAGATTTTGTGGGTTGACATCAAATAATTATTAAGTGTTCCCAAATTGGTACAGTGGTCAAGATTGGGTTAAAGTATCTAAGCGTTTTGCCCTTCTCAGTAAAGGCAGAAACTACAAAATGCTAGGTGCTACGATCCGGGCATAGTATTTTCGCTTCGTACTCATAACAGGTACCAATGTACAGCTAGAACTTGATGTCACAATAGAGAAAGATTCAGTAGGGCAGGCAAATATATACGGGGCCATATATGCAAATGATGGCCCCGACTCCTTTCCTATAAGGAAAATATTTTCCATTCAACATGTTTGAATAGAGAAAATTCGCTTGTAACAAAACCCCACTTAGGTGGCTCCGTTGGCTCTCAAAAACAGTCAATTCTATTATTCCATCATGGTTGATATATTTAATTTCGATTATTTCTGACTGCTGATTGGTTAAAACTGTGTTAAGAATTTAAATGTTAATTTAATGACTAACTGACAGCGACCACTTTGTTTTTATAATGTGGTATTAGTTTCGAGAAATGAGTATTGTGGAAAATGTTTTAAGTTTATAATTATGATCGTGGGAAATAACTTTAAGATGACGCTACTTGGTAGTACATAGCTGATAGATATGATGACTTTTTATGTACTTTTGGTATACAATATTTTAGTGTTAGGTACGGCCTGTTTCTCGAACGGATATGATCGTAAAATTAATATGAAAAATTGTTAAGTGCAATTAACAAACCGAGTGCGAGTGTAAATTGGTTCAATTGGCTATTGATTTATTCAACCAAATGGCCCTATAATTAAGTTTCCCTGGATTGGGAAATAATTTTGTTGTACAATAGAAGTTTGAACCTTTACCTTTACACCAAAAAATATTTAAATTTTGATGTCCATCTTAAAGAGATTTTGCCAGTCATTTTATTATATACATTTGTCATTCGCAGACAAAATATTAATTTACTCATTTACATTTTTAACGACCAACCGCTGTTCAACAAAAATATTGTTGGTGTATCTTCCCATGCACAAGAAGACAAACTGCCGACTTTTGACATGATTATTTTATACCCAAAATCAACATGGATATTAACAAAATATTTATTTACTGCGGGAGTTCAAGAGAGGCTAAATCTATTACAGTACCATACATTTTTGTCATTTATAAGCCACATATCATTTAAAATAAACTGTAATACCCAATAAAATGTAGATTTATATTTTCTAACTAATTCAATGGTGCTATATTAAACAATTTATGAACAATTTATGCACATATATAATAGGAGGCACCTTACGCAATGCCAGAAAAGGGCTTCTTAGGAACATTTCTTGATTCTCTAAACATGTCCAGTGATTGAATTGTTGGTTTTTATCGAGCAAGTTATCTATACAGGCTGTACAAAAACGGGAAATATTAAACTGATCCCCTAAAAACGTATTGCCCTTCTAATGATGGTCCCCTTTTAAAATCAATGAACCCCTTAAAACTTTCTGCACCTCTAATGATGCACACTTTTGAGCCTTTTTTTCAATTTTCTGGCCATTTCTCAAATTTCGTCGCAGTAACTAAGCTAGGGTTACCCGACCAATCGGGTTAGGTTAGGTTAGAATTGTGACTGACCACGCACGAGTCGAATTTGTCTAGCAGTAACTAAGCTAGGGCACCCCGAGCATATGGGTTAGTTGACTGTTTGGTATTTTTAGGGACTTAATTGGGATGTTGACAAAAAAAGTTATATGTCCGTCAGCTTGGTTATTAAAAAATATTGGAACGTTTTTTTATTTTTTTACCTTATCAAAAGATTACAGCAATACATTGAGTTAAAATTTAGCATGACGTCACTCCCCGGTAGATTTTATACTGACTTGTGACGTAGGGAACCCTCAGTCCCCAACTTTAATGCGTTTTATCTAAACCATTTTTAATTAATATACTAATAGACTAAATAGTTTTTTTTGTTTTTTTCGTCAGCCAACATCCCATTTATTTGACGTTCACAAAAAGAGGTGCAATCATTATATTAGAATGTTCAATAATGTTTAGGCGCAATCATTATAATAGTGTTTAGTAATATTTAGGAGCATATATAGGGTTGGCTTGCTCGATGCTTCAAAACGGAGTTATTACACGAGCTTAAGTAGTATTATTGTTTAAAATCATCTTAAGAAATCCCAATTTCTTTCTCAGCCAGATCAAAAAATCTGATCGAAAAACCCATTGATACAATATTTATTGCTATATCAATGTCTACTGTTTTAGTAACACAGCTAAAGTTTTAACTGTTTTAAGTATCAGAGTACTACTTCCCGACTTTTACGACTCGCCAGTAGATAAACAACTAATAATTTTAACTTTTATTCCCAATTCGGTATGTAAATTTTGAAATTTTATAGCCGTTAAGAGCATAAAAGTAAATATCTGATGGATTTTTAATGAGCAAATATCAACAGTTCGCGATTTTAAAGTTAGTAGTTTAGTAAACTCATGAACCTTAAAACTCTGAATCGTAGGTTTATACGATGGGAGTGACTGGACCCGCACTGGGTCCAGTCACTCACATCGTACAAGCCTCGGAATTTCGAACCCAATCAGTGGATTCATGTAGCCTAGAAAGTCAGTAAGTCAGGCGGGGGAAGGTACTGGGCCCGAAAATAGACGGGTAGTTTAGTCAACTGGCCTAACTTGAGGGCGCGAAGTCAGCACTGGTGAAACTAGTGTTTACACGAGTCTAGTTGCAAGTCTACTCGGCTCGTATAAACCTGCCATTAAGGATGAAAAATCAAATTAAAAAAAAATCCGTTTGGAAAGGGGTGTTTAAGTTTATATCGGAAAACCCAAAACCTAGTGGAAAAAGTCACGGGTAAAGGCTTGTAATTGAATAAATAAGTAGATGGACACTTGACTTAAATTAGTTGACTTATAAAATTGAGGCACAGATTTCACCCACGCTGTATATAATCTGATTTGTTTCCGAGAACAATAGTTTTAAGTGCAGTTACGACACCTGACATTTGTGTCCCAAGTAAGACATTCGGCCTACACAGTATTTTTGTGTTTGTATACAAGTTTGTTACGACGTGATTGTCCGGTTATTTGCATGTTTACTGTATCGGTAACGAGGATGGAAATGAGTATGCTGTATGCGTTGGGTGAATATAAGAGGTTCGTGGTAGAGAAAAGCTGGTCAGTATAATAGAAGTATGACGAACAGGGTATAATAATAAATAAATAAAATAAGTTTATTTCAAGTAACTAAACTAATATACAGAAATTCTTAATATTATATAGACAGGATAACAAGCACAGACAAAAACGAACACTCACAATGTAACAATATGTCTGCTGCAGCATTGCCGGATATAAGGGCAATCCAGTCTATTGACGATCATCGTCAGGACGGTGTTGACGGTATAAAGTTCACTCATCCTCCATAGAAAAGAGAGGATCCTCCGACTAGACGGATATTGTGTCTGACGAGATGTCAGTACGTTAGATATGCCAGTCGCGCGGTAAACCCTGCTTGCGCGACGCAGGATTTTGCGTGACGTCAGTGTGATGCGTAATTCGCATGTGGTGATGTAGATGCCAACACAGTATGGTATAAACAGCAACTCAACTTACAAAATTATTATTATTCATGGACACCACAGCTAAAAAAATGTTGTTGAAATAAAATGCAAGCTAATGAGGAAGAATTTGTTATTCAACTTCAACTATGCTCTTTCTACATTTTGTAGAATTCAACTTCCATCGAGACTAGATGTTGCAGGAAAACAAATTAAAAGTTAATCTTTCAGTTTTCTTCGCATATGTAGAATTATGAAAATTATTCACTGAAAAAAAAAATTGATTTAGATAGTATAAACGGCAGTAGGTAAATCATACTTGACGTGTATATAATTTCTAGGTATAAAAATTTAAATAGTTTAATGTAGGTAATATAAATCATTTTTACGCTTGTACGCGCTACGTATGTGTAGGTACATAAAAGTAGATAGGTATGTTAGATTACCTACAAAAAAAAACGTTGTAATTGTAAATTAGTGATGAACATAAACTCGTTCAAGAAATGTAAGTTTTCTTCAACATAGGTTTTAACGAGATGTTAAAGTACATTTTTTGTTAATCATTATTTTAATGACCATATGTTTCAGGTTTTTGTTATCCCTAGATATAAAAAATATGGTAAAAAATTGGCTTAACAGTAGGTACTTTTATGTATAAAGAGAAATACCAGTTAAAATAAAGCTATTATTTAAAATATGTAGTTTTTATTACTATTCAATTATTTTAACAGGTCTTTGTAATGACCGTCACCTTTTAAATTAACACTGTCATAAAAAGTACCTTTAATGAAAGGTCAAATTGATATTTTAATAATATACATACTTTCATTACTTATCCTTTGGTTAATTGGGAAAACATTGTGTTAGTTGAAAAATAAGTTGCAGGAAAAACAGTGAAAATTCAAAGATATATTTTCAGTAAAAAAATAAAACGATGTGTAACATCTGTCATCTGACCTTGGTAATAAGGAACATTAAAGAGGCCGTCAAAGTCGTTTCTGACGGTCAACTCTAGCACCGCGCGCGCTTCTTGGTCAAATCAAATAGTGCGCGCTCCACGAAACCACTCCCACAGATTTGATTATTTCGATTTTGATTTTGATAGCAGGAAAGCGAGGGAAAAGATGTTAGATTTCAATAATATCAATAAATAACTAAATCAGAGTACATAAGCAGTCAACTGCTAGAAATAGGCATTTTAACGCAACCCGCTTAGTTTTATCACACAGCCTTTCGCATTCAGCTGATGTAAGACACTGCGAAATTCATCAATCCAATATCTTGAAAGCGTCACTACATTCCCTGTATACATAGACATCACGCCAGAATGCTGATCGTAGATTTGACAGGAACCGAGCGTTTAAAAGACCGTCTAAGATGGAGGTAACTCTAGGCAAAGGATTTGACAAGTATATACCGCACATAGGACATGCGATGCTGAAGTTGCATCAAGGCTGGGGGCTCTTGTTTCTGTTAAAGTTAATTGGAGGATATAGAAAAACAGTTAATAAAAGAAACGATAAAACTATATTGATGTATGAAAAACAGAATAACACAACGTCCACAAAACAATTAGAAACAGCACCTAAAACCGACACTTTAAATAACTATTCAAAATCAAATTCAATAGTAATTTACTCAAACTAGGCTGAGAATCAGCACTTTTCGAACGTCAAAATTACATAAGACAGTCCCCCAAAAACGCCCGCCCTCCACCACTTCCTAGTACTTTAGCTGGGAAGAAGAAGTGGCGCAACAAACTCCCCAGGAGTCTCAGAACAGTATTCACGGTCAAATTAAAATAACCCATCACCCCATCAAATCTGTTAAGTTTTCAACTATTCATTTAATTTGATCGGAGTTATTATGTCAATGCTATATGAATAATAACGAACGACGAAATCAGACCAATACAAGTCTCTATTTTATTACAAACTCCAATATTTGTTCCACAATATTCCGTTTATTGCTTATTGTTGCTCCACCATTTAAGTATCGTCGAAGTAATAAGTACTTGAGAGCAGTATTGTTATCTTCCCACGCATTGCCCTATACTGGTAAATGGTCAACACTAATTTTATCTGAATCTTAAGTAAGTATCTATACTTTTTTTCCGTATTCAATTCAAAGTCAAATTAACGTTGGCACTTTTGAAAGTTACCATTTACAAAAAAAGAAATTGATTTTTAGTATTGCCAAAATCTGCAAAGCAGTAAAAATTTAAGAAATATTCTGATTATGACGCATTCTGATAATGGAATTACTCAAATAATTAGAAGAAAAAAACTTCAAAATGTTTAAACTGTAGAATTTCAAGGAGGTAGAAAAAATGGCATACTGTCACACACCTTCAATGGTACACATAGGTTCCAACAAAATCACACACATGCACATCTCGTTAAGATAATTGTTGACCCACAATCACCCAAGTCCAATCCTCCTGTCAAGTCTTCACTTTCAGACTAATTGATCATAAAGTAATTAATTCAAAAAACTCTAAAACTTTGTTTAAATCGAACCGTATGTCATGTATCATAATGTTGATTTTTAAATAACATATTTACAACCCAATTAATCATACAATTAAAATGATTTGACATGTAATTCGTCACTCGTAGGCGCGTACCGAAATTTCTCTAATAATAAAAAGCTATAAAGCTTTTGTAAAGAACAGATGGGCAACAGTTTGACCACTAATAATTAACTTTTTAGCAGGCAGGATAGCATTTAGTTTTAAATAAGATACATAAGTATTGTATTTTTATTAGATAAAGGTTCAATAATAAATGTAATAATTTGAGCGATTTATAATGCTAATTTTACAGAACTCCATAACTTAACAATTTACTATATCTTACAACACCACTTACATTTATGAAATCAGTAGATTTAGCATAGAAATCGCATAGATTATGTAAATAATTTATCAAAACATGTTTCTAAGCATCTAAAGACAGCAAAATTGTAACAACATGAATGCAACCTGATCGTAAGTCTGGATGTCTGCTCAGTCGTTTAAGGCTTGTTTTACAAAATATAGGCAACTGTTTAGTAGCCACACTGTTGCCATAAAGTAGCCCGTCTGCTTCCCCACTAAACTTGATTATGCAGTACGACAATAAAATAAGTCGGTTATTTCCACCCACGGTTTCTCTTATTGGCTAAGACATTGTATCGATGTTCCTGCTTAAAATGCGTAAATAATGTTATAAAATATAGAAATTAATGTGTTTCTTATGTATCACAATGTGGATCTCACGCTTTTGTGAATAGGCATAGTTTTAGTGACAATAAGTGTGTGACATTTTAAGTTTATGCGTTGCTTCGATTAAGCATTTTAGATTAGGTTCCTAAGTAAATTATGTTGATGATTTTTGAGTTTAATCTTAGCTTTATAGTGTAGAATTATAGCTGTACTAGCTTATGCCCGCGGCTTTGCCCGCGTGGAGGTCGGAAATTATCCCGCGGAACCCTACCTCCTACTACTAGTTCTACTTGTAATGCTGTGGCCGCATCTGCGTCTATCGTGGCAAAGCAATGCGTGCCGAAGCTTCGTATGTTTAGCTCGCTAAAAAGTTATCGCGCTAATGCGGTGGTCCCATTAGCGGCTTCGCCACGATTATTATGTACAGTCACCCGGGCGATAAGTGCTACGCAGCCCGAACTATCGCAACGGTCACCGATAATGGTTGGTAACTGCGTGTATCGTATCACTGTGCGAAGCTTCGTCACGATAGACGCAAATGCGGCCGCAGCATAACACGCATGCCAGTAAGGCCCCTCCCAGTCGGCGTCATTTTTTCCGACATCTTCAACAATCGTCATAATATTTCAGCCAATTTACACAAAACTATAATGAATTATACACTTAAACCTTTTTCATGAATCACTCCGTCTATAGGTGTAAACCGTATGGAAATCCGTGCGGTAGTTTTTGAGTTTATTGCGTTCAAACAGCCAGACGGGGGGCGGGGGACTTTGTTTTAGCGATGTAGTGATAATGTAATTCTGTTCGGCCAAGGCATGTTTTGTAGACAATACCTGCCACAAACGCCTGTCATATTTCTATGAAAATGTGATACCTATAAATTCAATTTCCAGTGTCAATTAATATTTTAATCAAGAATCAAGCCTGACGTTGTAAATAAACTTATTAGTTTACGTGTTGTAATTGAGGTTATGATATCAATATGGATTATCCGTTTCTGACCATAAGTTGCGTCTCCCACGATATCGTTAGTCATTATTGTCACAACCACCACGGTAGGTGCCCATTGGCTATTATGATAGCCAGTGCAGTGAACGGCAAATGTTTTGACGGTCTAGAATATTGTTTGAAAATGGAACAGCTTTTCTGAACCAAAACGGATTCATTTGTTTCTCAGGTCATCTGATACCTGAGGAATATGCTTGTACGGGTCGGCACAGTCTATTCGGCAGAATTGGTTACACAATAAAGCCGACCCGAAGCAATTACTACACATATTCGGCTTTCATGTGACTCGTCCCGACCGGCAAACTCCGTTCGGCATCTATCATCGCTGAATCATGTTCGGGTCGACTCGGCACACTCCGAGCTGATTTTTCCCGAACATAATATATAATCTACATAAATAAATTATATTATGTGTGTTCGATTTTGCCGCCCGGCTGTGCCGAATCATCCCGACCCGACCAAACGTGTAGCACGTCTCATATTTTTGGTCGAAAAGTGGTCAGGCCACAGGCGCCTGACCACTTTCCTCGATAGTACCTATTACCTTATCTTAGAAAAGTTTTATATTGATTAATTCATTAATTTACATATCTAAATATTGTGTATTGTTTCTTTAAGTGGTGCAATACTTCTATAACCATAGTATTATGTCATCACAGAACAGGTGGACTTCTAAAACTATAACCTGTTATGGAAAGTTTGCTTTGATTTATATTTGTTTATCTGAAGTGCAAAGATTTTAGATACTATCTTTATTACGTAATAATTTGACTTCTTGTTTTCTTTCTAACGTAACATAACATCACGCCTGTGATCCGCAAAGGGTTAGGCAGAGGTATACCTATAGGTACCATCGAAGAAGTTCATATCTAACCAGTTTGAAAACAAAATCCTGTGAACACGATGAGTATATCTGTTACCGGTCCGGTTCTATAGCCGCCGAGCGTTGCAAGCAAGAATAGTCCTTACAGTGGTTAGTTATGAACTTCTTTGGTGGTATGCCTCTGCTTAGGCCGTGGATGGGTGACCATCTTTACATACCGGGAGTCCTCCGTGCCTCGGAAAGCACGTTAAGCCGTTGGTCCCGGCTGTCATTCGTGGATCTTTGACAGTCGTTACGGGTGGTCAGAAGCCCGAAAAAAAAAATCTGCTGTTCTATACATTTTGACCGCGTAGGCGGTTTTCTATGAAACAGCTGATTTTTTTTTAATAACCGACGAAAAAGTTCTATGCAAGGGGGTTCAGAATCATGTACTGAATCCATGGTATCAGTTTTCGCGTCAATGTCCCTGCCACCCTGTAATAAGGTGTTAAAAAAATACTTTAGAACCTTTAAGAGGTGCTTGACCATCGAGCTGAATAACTTTTACAATGGGACCAACTTGGAAATAGCGGAAAAAATATCAGCTGTTCCATGGTAAAGTTTAATACCTACTGTTTTAAACTGAATGGGACAGCAGTTTTTGTTTTGGTGATTTCAAAGCGCCCATAGTAAAAGTTATTCAGTTCGATGATCAACCTCTTAAAGTTTCTAAAGTAGATTTTTTAACGTCTTATTTTTTTTTATCAATCGCTTTACGCAATTTTTTATTTTTTTTAACCACTATTTACAAAAGTAGTTAGGTAAATCGGTCATCATCATTGAACAAAGCTAAACAAAATAATAAAACCACTTTATTTTGACTTGGCTCGCGAGGTTGTCGACATGTGGGATGTGGACTCAGCGATCATTGTTCCGATAGTCCTATCAGCCAATGGCTTAATTGCCAAGAGCCTCGATCAACACCTAAGAAGGCTCTCGTTGGGCAGCTGGGCCAAGGGCTTGATTCAGAAAGCGGTACTCCTGGACACGGCTCGAATTGTCAGGAGGTTCCTCTCTCTGGAGCCCTGACCACCAGTAGCTTGGACGCTGTTCCCGATACCGGTGGGCAACAATTTTTTTTATTTTTAAATGTTTTTTTGTTTTAATAAAAATATTTTAAAATGTAAATTATATGTATAAAGATAAAATAAAGGACCTCAAACCACTTTTAATCTATCACGTCTAATAACGTGATGAGCTTTGTCTCAACGTGCCTCAGATGATAGTAAGTGTTGAGACGCCGTAACCACCGACATTATGACGGACAGATGGCGTGAGGGCACTACTATGGATACTCGATTGCTATTCCCTTATTAATAGTCTTGAAAAAGTCAATTTACGAAGCTTAATAAAGTAATTTAAAAAAAAATGGTATTATAGTCATGTAAAAACCAGGAAGGGTAAAGGCATGTTTCAAAGTGTAGTATCTACGTGTAGGTAGGTACGTTCAAGAATAAAGAATGAATTTTTATAAAGTTATCTGCCAGATATCGAAGTAAACTGGAACTTATCTAAAGATAGTGAAAGACACCGCAGAAAGTCGTTAATTTTGATTATGTTTTGACTTATTGTTTATGTTAATATTCTGATTTCCGATCCGACGTTAATCAATTAATTTATGTTGAACCGCGCGGATTGTTTCCTAATCTAACAATCAATGAGAACTAAATAGCAACATTAATAAACATAAAAAGTGTTTATCTAAAACACTTTCACATTTTGAATTTAATCCCCGATTCGAAAGTAACTATTTTAATTTCGCCGAACACTCTTATTAATTTAAACTGTATAATTTATTTCGTTTATTATACAAATGATTTAGTTAAAATTACTTTTACTGACATATTTTTGGGTAATAACTACCGGGTGTAACCATTATTTAGTTATTGATTTTCAAAATGGCATACTTTTGTCTATTTTTAGCATAAATATACCCAATGGCCGAGATTATGATGATATTTCAAATTATTTTTCGAAATCAGATTTTATTGTTAGACTCCCTTTATAATTCAATTGGAATTATTCTTGAGGCTATTTATACTAAAAAAAAATATTTTTTAGACCATGAAAATTATATTAGCTTCCATAAAAAAATTATTAGTATCTACGATTGGTTTTGTAATTTTTTTTCAGACCTTGTATGAAAAACGGAGAGCATTGGTATTTGAAAAAGCTTAGTTTTGCTTTAGATTTTAGAAAGGGTCGTGTCAATAAAAACATTTTATTTTAGTCATAATCACATGTACGAATTTTATAGAGAGCATAAAAAAGATAATATATTATTATCAATCATTCCAAAATCATCTTTTAAAATTCACTCCCAAACCTGTTACCTTTGCACCACAACACTTAGTAGCCCCCATTATCACGACAAGCTCAACTTAGACCGACAGGTGCACGCATATAACTATGATTGAGCTATTGTTTCCCACGACTATGATTACTGCCCGAATGCCCGGGCAACGCGGGGCAGTGGGGGGTAACGCGGGGCAGTGAGGGGCAATGCGGGGCAAAGAATGCTCGTGGCAGTTATTTTGAATTAAATTTAGATGAAGTGAGCTTTTTAGTAATGATAGTTTGTTTGTTCTGTGGTTGATGAGTTATGGGTAATTGTTTTGTTAATAATTAGGGTAAGAGGTAATTGTTTTGTTTTCATTCATTAAGAAGAAATCGCTCTTTTTAACCTTTAAGTTTTGTGAAATGCATTTTAGATACAGTACGTTTGTCCAATTACTACAGTGGCGTCTTATAGTGCACTATTTAATAAAATTCACATAACATCACGCCTGTAATCCCAAAGGCCTAGGCAGAGGTGTACCTATAGTACACCCACATTTCGTCAGTTATGTTTAAGTCCCATGTAATGGGAGCTAGCCTATTGCCGTCAACCGGGCTCAAATCCAGACTTCGGGCTGCTACTGAGAAATTCCTAATGGAAAAACCCAATAACACTTTACCCGACACGGAAATCGAACCCAGGTCCTCATGCTCAGCAGTAGTCCTTGCGACCACTAGACCAACAAGCCGTCATAAGGACATCGCTCACTATAACAGCACCGCTCCGACACGGCAAATAAGTTGTTATTCAAGTTAGGATTTTAAATATATTTTTTTGTTTTTTTTTTTCAGTTTCTTTCATTCTTTCTTTTTCTTACACCTGGCTAGCCATCACCATCTTATTTAAGTCTGTCGCCGTAACAACAATGTTAACAGCATTGTTGTGTTTTGGTAGTTGGGGTAAGATAGCCAGTTCCTCTCTGGTTGAGGATTCCGGGTGAAGCTCGCTTCTACCTTCGGCCTGATCACCAAGCCATCTGATGAGACCGAAGTGGTAAAAAAAAAGGAAGTCGATTTACCATTATTCAGTGGGACCAACGGGAACTATATGTAAAATTACAAAATTATTCCCGTCCGTCCCACTAACAAAATCAGTGGGACGAACGGGAACACGAATTTACCCTGTAATTATAAAAATAATTAAGATTTTATTAATTTTAACGCATAAAAATACCTACGTTACAACAAGAACCGTTAAAATAAAAGCTAGATAAAAAATAACCTCGTCTGGAGTGCAAAGTTCGTCCATCACTGACAAACTGTCCGACATTGTATTTACACGCAGTAGGGCGCCCGCGCAACAATTAACGTTACACCGTGTAATGATCCACTGTCTGTAACGTACAATCATTCCAAATGATGAGAAGTTAGTAGACAGAAGTCTTCTGTACCTACCTTCTTTTAAAATGATCATAATACTTCTAAACGTGAGTATTGTTGACCAATAAAACAAGTAAGTATTAGTATGTTGTAGTGGGTTCGATTCCAGGGTCGGGCAGTGTTATTGGGTTTTTCCATCTGGAATTTCTTAGTAGCAGCCTTTTTGTTTTTTTTCACCCTCTGGTCGGAGCGGGAGGGCTTGTCAGACTTTTACTGACTAAAACCCACCCGTGTTCCTTCCGTTGCCTGTGTGCCGGGGTCGCGATATCCCTTTCGGACAAACTTGCAACCCCTGCAGGCATTGGCCCTTCCGGACCCCGTCATTTGGTGCTGACATCTCTTTGAGGCGCGCGTGGAACACAACGCGCCGTCGACCCGGGCCTGGTCCCTATCGGACGGCGAGCTACCCATTGCTCACCGTCCGTCTTAGTAGCAGCCTGGAGTGTGGATTTGGGCCCGGTTGATGGCAAATGGATCGCCCCTATTACATGAGACTTAAACACTTAACTCACCAAATGTGGGTGTACTAAAAGTGCATCTCTGCCTAACTCTTCGAGGAATACTGGCGTGGCGTAATGTTGTAATACAAGCAAGGATTCGACACAGTCTTCATGACTGATCTTCATTTGTTCTCCCAATTTAGCTACTTGGATAAAAGTTTATTGCGGTCAGTACCTATCTATGGCAGGTTGAAATAATGGAAACTTGCTCTCAAATCACGGACTCTCAAGCTGAACACTTTCGCTTGTTTCATAACCTATATGAGTGAAACCTCATTAGTGCGCTGCGTTGCGTTGCGTTGTCGCAGTGTCAACGCTGCGTCGTTTTGTATATTTTTAGTGACATGCCACATTATGTGTTGAATGCGTTGATCCGCTGCCGATGACGCAACGTAACGCACTAATGAGGCCTCACTCTAATTTGAGTTTTGCAGTGTTGTTTCTTGCACTAAATACTAAATTCATTTGCGACAGAACACTATTATTTTATGGAAGCTAATTACATAATTGAAGAACAATAATACAACATTTTCTAATAATAAAATAACACAAACAATAGTGAAACTGCGCAGCACAAACAGATCACTCACAGACACTACCACATTGCAAATTCACACAAGTAACCTTTTACGTAACATATAAATAATATAAATACAAAGATTGTTGATATGGCGTAGATAATCACAATGTTTCCTCAGTCGTACACAATGGCCCATTATGAACGATTACAAACGTAATCCTTATACCAATAGGTATGCGATGAATATTTACAATAGATTTAGTCACGAGTTCGAGTAAGTTATTCAATAATAACGTAAATAAATTTTACTCCGGTAAGGATATTCTTGAAGAAAATTGTTTGCCTCGTAGTGAGTAATAATTATAATGAAACAACGAATAGTACTAAGTAATTCATTTACTCTTATACTCAAGAATCAATGCAGCTGGGCATCGGCAAAAAACGCAATCGAAATACTATCAATACAACGGTTATCATCATCTCATTGATTTCATATCGACACAGCATCTTTTCCTTTCACACGGTCCTATTAGTTATCATTCCAGTTGTTACTCTATTATCTACCATTATCATTCACACAATTCATCCATCTTAAGTTTACGTCATCAACATTAACATTTACAAAATCTATTATTAAATTACTATCACCATTTCTATCTTCACTGCATGTCGATAAAAAGTACAAATAAATGCTCTTACTTATAAGGCACTACGCGTAACTGCCTCGTTTTAAGCAATAACATTGCCTCGAAAGTAGTAGAAAATGTTTATGTCTGCCTCTGACCTGACCTCGGCCTTGTAATAAGTAACTTTTGTCGTACCTTTATCGTAGTACTTTATGATTTTTCTATGCTAATCGTAAAGGGTATTGTTAAATGCTACTTGGGGAATGCTGACATTGGAGCTTGTTGAACCATTCAAATTGTAGGCAGGTGCAATGTGTTTTCTTAAACTTGAATGCCTGTTGAAGCGAAGATCTGGGAAAAGTCTATTGGATACCAGCGGCATAGAACAGACTTATGAATTTCTATTGGCATTTGCACTGAATTGGACGACCAGCAGCTGATACCGTCTTTATGACAAGAAACTTTTAACTTTATTTACTTATTTATGCAAAGCTGTGAGCGATTTTGCAAGACTGCTGCAGTCATCAGTCAGGCAGCAGGATCAGGCAAATGTTCAAAGGAAAGCCGAGACTGATGGTTTGATCTTATTACGTAATTGTTGTCGACTCCGTTTAGGCTTTAATAATGGCGTTGGAAACCCAGTCGCCATCTTAGCGTGTCGGTTGCAATCTACTTATTATTAGGTTATTAGTCATATGTCAATAATTTTCGAGTAATTAGACATTTTATATTTTTAAATGAATGAAATAAAAATGTCAAATCGCTCCATAATTATTGACATTTGCATATGGGTCATATGTAGTCATTTGGTTGTAAATAATCTCTCCTATTTCCTCTTAATGGATTACCGACATATTTAGCCAAATTCTGGGCTGACTTTATACAGGGTTGTATAGTCAGCCCAGAATTTGGCTATGAGCTTGGCACCTTCAGTAGCGCCCATCAGACCACCCATAAAGCCGACTTTGTTCGTAGTCTCGATTAATATCGAAGGGTTCTCACAAGAAAAACCAGTGACTACTGAAAATCAGCACTGTGCTGCGGGTCCCCATAGCACAGCATCATGCTGCATGGAAGCCTTCTTGTCACAGTCATGACGTGCCAGCAGCTACCGTCTATTTCTGTTATGTGCTCGTTATTGTATTTAAATCTATTGTGTTTTATTTTCTTGTTCTAATCGAGTTTATTATCTTTTATTTATGCACGTGTTTTTGTGACAAATAAACTTATTTTTGTTTCTTTTTCTTTTGTTCTAAATATCTGAAATTATTTCCAATGTCTATCGCGAAACTCACTGCGATATTCTTTGCGTCCAAGAGATCCATTGAGATGAAACTCACAGTAATATTAAGCGATAAGGTCGCCCATTGTATATTTTGTAGTGCTTAATTATTATTTCTTGTTATGTATTTTTGTGGTGTACAATAAAGTATATATAAATAAATAAATAAATAATATTAATTTACTAATATGGTAATTTTAAAACGAGCTTTTAATTCCACTATTACTTACTGTAACATCATTATACACAGTAGTCGGAAAACCTCCCACTACTGGGCTGTATATAGACAATATACAGTACATACAATATATAATACACACATACACATACAAATGAATAAAATTGAAGTGAACAAAAAAAAAACATTTTTAAAAGATTTGTCTGTCTGTCTGTTTGTTCCGGTTAAAAACCGATTTTGACGGGACTTTGACTGGCAGATATCTGATGCTATACGGAGTAACTTAGGCTTTTATTTTAGAAAAAGAATTAGGATCAAAACGAGGAAACCCGCAGGCAGCAGCTAGTCTTACCTAAATCCAAGTAACAAAACTCAATTACTTTACACAAACTCATAAAGTTACTTTTTCTACACCTATCGTAATTCCAATACTACCATTATCAAGTCTTGTACCAAATAAACGTAAAAAGACGCTTCTAATACTTTCAAGTGAAATAATGACCGCGTTTTAACTTTGTAGTTAAGATTCCGGATACAGAGGTCGCGGGTTCAATTCACGGTTGAATCAAAATGTTGGTGTTAACAGGTCAATAGGTAGGTTTGGAACGTATTTTAGTAGACTAGATAAAAATCGTGTTAGAAAGAGAGTAAATTTAATTATTAAATGCCTGCGGATAATTATTTATATGTTCTTTAATCATTTTAAGTATTTATACTATTGGTTGTATATTGACTATTTTATGTACTATTTGTTTTATTGTATATTTATGTAAAATTCATTAAACCTGACTTGGTCTCCGTACGTCTCTTTCGGGTGACCACTGAAAATCAGCGCTGTGCTGTGGGTCTCCATAGCACAGCATCATGCTGAGTGGAAGCCTTCTTGTCACAGTCATGACGTGCCAGCAGCTGCCGACTATTTCTGTTTTGTGCTCGTTATTGTATTTAAATCGTTTCATTTTCTTATTTCTTACTCGAGTTTATCATCTTTTTTTTATGCACGTGTTTCTGTGACAAATAAACTTATTTTTCTTTCTTTCTTTTCTTTCAAATATATATTTTTTTTGTTTTTGTTTAAAAATAATGTATGTTTGTCTTTTCGTTTAAGAATTTTCTTTAGATTTTACCCTTTAAGGTTCACTCGTGGGCAAATAATTTCATATCAATTATGTAGTATTTAAGATGTGGATAACATCGTGAGCTACACACGTCATAATTATATGTAATTTCTTTTGTTCTTAGTACCTGTTTATTAAGATATTTGTGTAACTGTTTATTTTACTGTTTGTTTAATAAATAAAGTGATTATTGTTTTATTTTGTTCAAGAAACAATTGAAATGTTTATAGACAAAGACTTTTATTGTGTAACAAGTCGTGTTCCCGTAGGAATTTCCCAACGTCCATATAAACTTTTATCCCCTATTCCTTTAGGGGAGGAATTTCCTTGCCGCGGTCAGGCCGTGGATGGGTGACCTCTTTACATACCGAGACTCCTCCGTACCTCGGAAAGTACGTCAATCCGTTGGTCCCAGCTGTCATTCTTGGATATTTGACAGTCGTTATTGGTCATCAGAAGCCTGAAAGTTACCAAGGGGTAACTTCTTACCCAGTAAGAGGCATTCGCTCCATGTAAAATACTGGTATTCACCTACATCCGGTTAGACTGGAAGCCGACCCTAACATAGTTGGGAAAAGGCTAAGCAGATTGATTTAGAGGGGAGGAATTTTCAATCATTCTTCCCTAGAGCTCT
The DNA here is from genome assembly GCA_914767755.1 of Agrochola circellaris. Classification (NCBI taxonomy): domain Eukaryota; kingdom Metazoa; phylum Arthropoda; class Insecta; order Lepidoptera; family Noctuidae; genus Agrochola; species Agrochola circellaris. The sequence continues at coordinate 11,110,240 of OU611843.1, forward strand.
TCGTTATATAAGGAGCTTCCTGCAGGAAGACCCAGGCAGTTTAATCTATGCGTTATCTGTTAGTGAATTTTAGATGTTTATTGAGAGTAGTCAGAGAGTAGGTAGAGATTGTAATTACCTAGAGTAGATTGTCGTTTGAGAAAAACTTGTGATAGCTATTTAGCGATCATAAGTTTGTATACGAAGGCATTTTATTGTTTGATTCGGACTCGTTTCATCCCAAAATAATCATTCTAAATCTTGATGTGTTATTCTTATTTATTACAGTCGTTTGACTTAAATAATGCTTTATTCGATTTTATCGATTTAATAATAAAACCTTAGAAATCAGATGAGGAAAATCGATTATCTATACTAAACTATATAAAATAAATTATCTACTTGATAATTTATTTTATATTTCAATACAAAAATCTACGGCATACTGTGGTCCTGACTCATTAAAATATCAAGTTACATACAGTCTTGTTGTTGTTATTATTCTGTAAGCAAAAATAATCGAGTGTTCACTAAAATTACAATATAATGAAAATCTAACAATACTAGAATATAATAAGGATTTTAAATCGTTTGGTATACGTTTCTATATTTTATTTCTAAGTGTTGAGTTCGACGAGTTAGTCAAGCCCGAATAAAAATTTGAAAGGTAAATGAGAAAAATATTTATTTTTATTTATTATTTAAAATATTAAGAAAAATGGGAAAAATTATAACATCAGCCTGTATCTGTTGTTATCCAAAGCAAAAACCTATTTTTGAATAGCAGCAATTTAATAAAGAATAATATTTTAGTGAATTATTTAGAACTTAGGTACTAAAGTATATTTTTAACCTGTTAGTTGGCTTAAATATAGAGACAAATTAACATTTCTAGATTTCGTATCAAGTTACGCCATGTTTTTATAATTCAAAGATAAGCCTACAAAGAGAAAAAAAACTATCTATGTAAGTTTTATTACAAAATGATGGATCATAAAAATCATAAAGTAGGCACCTTTAAAAAATCTAGATTAATTAATATTTTATTTCTACTGCTGCCACTTCAAACACGTTATAATTTAAAAAGCTCGTAACTCATATTAATCATAGCTATTAAAATTATATTTTCCACATAAACGACAGGACTTTGACCCCTATCACACTACCTAAACTGTATCCTACGTTACCACCAACTTTTTTCTATGCTATATTTATCCCAGACATAATTAAAAAACGGATAAATTGATTATATATTATGTTTTTACTGCTTATTAGGTGGACGTACCTACATAACTAATTATAAGTAACAAAACGGCACGCGACGCATAACACCAGCAATTTAGTAGCGTTGATCGATTTAAGAAAAAAACCCTTAGCTAGTTTTTTTCTCAAAACTCTCTCAAGTTATGTTTTACACAATTTATCCAGCAAAAAAATATCTAAACATTAAAAAAAACCGTTTCACAAAAGAAGTCATACAAATTTAGTCCGTATTGGTTCCTACCCCGCACTAAGCCATCCGACTCGTAAGTGACAGTCGACACCGCGTCACTCGACGATCAAGGTAAGTTTTGCAAACTACTCATAAAAACAGATGAAGCACTTACTTATTATTATTTTTACGTTAAACAATGTTGACTTAAATAGGTGACACGAACGACGCCGCACTCCATCGCTTTCAATAGTGTTTTAAAGCGATTAAAGAAAAAAAGTTACTTAGCTACTGACCATGCCATGCTTAGCCATGTTTTACACAATTAAATCAGCAAAAAAAAACATCAAACACCAACTAAAAAAACCGTACCACAAAATAAGTCATACAAATTCAGTCCGCACTCGCCTACCCCGCACTAAGCCAACCGACTCGTAAGTTACAGTCGACACCGCGTCACTCGACGATCAAGGTAGGTTTTGCAAGAAATCCGAAGTGGACGCACTGCCTTATACGGCTAGGTAGACGATCTAAAAAGTGGAACGCAGCCTGTCTAAGAGCGTACTATTGTGAGAATATTTATTGTCTTGATGATAATTGTTTTTAGCTTCGAAAGTTGCGGTAACTGGATAAATGTTGGAGCTGGAAGCTTCTTGCTACAAGTGCGTGCGGTTTTCTTGGAGAGAGTTTTTAGAATTAATAAATCATAAGTACCTTTTTGATTAAGTATCTGCAATTAATAAACCATCAGGTATATATATATATTAGGGATTATAAAAAATACGAGAACATATACATTGTAGCGGAATTTATAAAAGAACTTTAAAATAACTTGACATATGTGTTAAGGATATGAAAATTAAGTTACCTACTAAGTATCTGTTTGTTTTCCGCTACACCACTACTCGCTTCCATATTTAATTAAAGGCAAAAGGTTCCTGAAGAAGACTAAAGTTAGTTTTATAGTAAAAAGTAATCTTGAAAAAACTATAAACTTGTAAGTAGGGCAGAGCGTTGAAGCAAGTATCCCATCTATTCCCAGCTAACTTGTATGCACTTCACCTGACAATGCAGAACCTCTCACTTAAAAGCTAATAACAATAAATAATACAACAAAAACTCTAAGAAATGACAGTAACAATAATAGATTGGAAATACCTCCATTAAAAGCAACTATAAACCTACAAATGACTGCACACATTTTGAAATTCACATCTCGTCTGTTATTCACAATAATACAATTGCGGTAGTTAAAAAACGTCATTATGAACCATCAATGAGCGGGTAAAACAGGAGAATAGGCTTATACTGCAATGCAATAATAACTGACACAGAGTAATCCAGGACAAAAAGTTAATGAGTTGAGGTGATCCATCATACAAGGCGGGGCGATGGAGAGGCGAGGAGAGGCCCTATCTTTGAAGCTATCAAATGTCAGATTTGAAAACGGAATGGAGACGTATTCGTTTGTTTGTATGTATTTATCTGCATTGCTAAGTAAGGTATGTTATTGTTGGTAGGTCATTGAATATAATATGCATTTCTTAAAACCTTAATCTGTTCTCAACGGTCTACCTAAATATTGACTGAAGACTTCACTTCACTATATCTTAGTACCTGGGCGACCGAGCTCTGCTCAGGTGAATATAGAGAATGTTCATTTAATACTATAGAAAAGTTGAAATTAATTCCATGTTTAGTACATACTAATTCCATGCTGCCATGAGAGTAGGTACTTACTAATTCCATGCTGCCATGTCATTATTCTAAGGTAGCCATCTTGTTCTAAACTTTGGGCGACCGAGCTTTGCTCGGTCGAAAATATGGAGGAAACGAATTTTCTCAGATATGAGCCCTAGCTAGAGCGATTTTTCGCCCCCGTAAACCCCTATATTGCAACTTTCATCGAAATCATTTGACCCGTTTTCGAGAACGTGATTACAAATATATACATATCTACAAATATTGCTCGTTTAATAGTATAGGATATTGTAAGGATCATCATTTTCATCATAAAAATAACATTTCATAAGTTTAAAAATGGGCCTAGTAATGAAAAATTAATATCAAAGACGCTTCAATAATAATAATAAACAATCAAACCAATTCGGTTCGTATTGGAAGAAACTCAGTTAACACTAACTTACATAAGACAAGCATTGCGTCTTATCTAAATGAATAGTTAAGTACCTACTTACAAACATATAATTTACAAAGATAAAATAGTTACGAGCTATAAATTACAGCTCCTTCAGTAGTGGACGGTCAGCATTAGGTCGCAGATGACACACACACATTAAAGTCTTGATAGAGGGAAATGAGAAACAACGCGTCAGGTGAAAGGTTTGCTAGGAAACAATATTGCAAATACAATTTATTATAATAGGATTTATACAGCGATTTATGTACTGTAAACTAGATTTTAGTGAGCTTTGTCTATGGGAACTTTCTTTGCTGTGATGTAACGTAGTTAAATGGAGATACGCAATTTGAATGGTCGTCTGCGTAATCAATTTATAGTCCTCCTTTTGTTACATGTTACATTCTTTACTATCCATTAACATATTTCGTTTTTAGGGTTTCGTATGTCCGAATGACAAAACGGAACCCTTATAGGAACAGTCGTGTCTGTCTGTCCGTCTGCCAAAGCCAATTTTTTTAAATCGATTTCCGTAAGTTAGCCAGCAGACGTAGTATAACCACGGAAAATATAAAAATGGAAGCAACGAAAGACACAATGATATATTGCAGAAAGATTTCTACGGTGCGCTGTCAAAATGAATGAAATAAATGTCACTTTGAATAGAAAGAGATAATATATATATATATATATCATTACTTTATATATATCACTACTTTATGATGAATCTAGACATATTATGTCTAGATTCATCATAAAGTAGTGATAGAAATCCTTCGCATGGTGATCATGTTTGGAAATGATATTGATATAAAAATCTTTAATATCAATATCGATGATCTTAGTTACAAATAATAATTACTTTTTCATTAACAAAATAACAGAAAATCATAAACACAAAATTATTACACTCGAAACAAAAGCACACCACTACAAAACAACTAAAATAACAACTAAAAACAGCAGAAAATAAACACAAATAAACTAAAAAACATTGGAACAGGAGCGGTGTTGCGTGCGCGCCGCGTTCCGTTTCGCACGAGAGGGGCCTCAACTTTTTGTAGCATCCCATAATCGAAGCAGTAAATTGAAACCTCCGTTCGATAATACACAGATTACAGTGTATTATTTGTAATCTATATTTATATAACGTGTAATTTCTCAATTTTATTCGTTTAGTTGGGATTTATTTGCCTTTTGGGTGGTGAAAGATTTGGCCGGAAAATAAACACAGGTGTTGTGGTACATTAAAATTAAATATCTTTCTAAGTAACACGAAATTGTTGGAAAGTTATCATTTAAAAGATTCGGAAATATAAACTTAATGACAATTTTATTAAAAACCAGTACTACCTTCTCAACAGAGGGACATCTAAGTAGCTAAATAAGATAGGTAATTATGTATTATTATTATTTGCCGTTTGTGTGCCACGGCAGGGCAAAGGCTTCCCTTTCTTCCTTATTACTTATCCCAATCATTGCTTTTTGTGTCTAATCCTTATGAAAAAAGTCGAATTCGGCCCGCCATCTCCTCCTGGGTCTGATGGCCAACTATAAATTGCTTAGATAGTTTTCATAATACGATACTAAAGTTACAAAAGCATTTAACTAAACACAGACAACACAAGCCTACCTATCTCCGTGCTAAATATAAATTATCCACCTGGCAACCTAGCTATGGAGTAAGTGAGTTTTCCCCCAGGCTGCTAGGATATTTTGATAAAGCAATCTTAAAGGGGTCAGTTAATACCTAAGTAAATACAAACATGATTTGTGCGTCTGTAATAATTGAATATTACGCTCATAGATCATTTTAACGAAACAGATTGAAATTAACGACTATCTTTGACTAAAGTACTTAAAATATATATTCTGAATTAAATCTAGATAATTATTTAGTAATATTGTCGTGTGTAGCATTGTAAAAAGGAAAGGAAAGCATTAAACTAGTTGGTTGCTTAACGTCCTGCGCATTCATGTCAGATTGTCGGCCAATCGAAGATATACTACGCATAACTGAGCTGTCCTGCCAAGTGAAATGGCGTAACTCCGTTTTTGTAGTTACTTAGAGATTTAATTTGTGTTCTAATCTTACGTGGCTCAGGCTAATAATAGCCGCAGAAGCTTTCCTGCTCTTTCTTAAAGCCTTTTTTTTGTTTTGTGGCTCCATTCTGAGCTTGGCGACTTTATGGCGATGATAATTTTTCGCAGTGAGATGAAGGATTTTTCATTTAGGAAATTAGTAAATTTTGACATTTGTTTGAATATTTTTATTTGTTTGTTCTCGAGTATTTTCGGTATTATTGGTCATGAGTGTGGCTTTTAAGATATCGTTATATCTACAAGGTATAAGTATATTCTTATGAAACCAGAATGGTTAGCGACGGATCACAAATTATACACTAAGCTTCAAAAAGAACCACAAAATCTTATCGGAATCAATTATTCTGACGGTATCCAAATGGTGTGGAATGTAGAACATCGCGCAGTCCAAAGTGACAAAATTTTATTTGTTAAAGTAATGTGATCGAATTCTAGTAGGTAATCCATATCAGATCATTTACATAATTAATTGAAATCAGTTCATAAATTTTGCATTAAATTGATATTAAAGTGAAGAAACACACATAAATTTTCAAATAATCGCCAAAGAATACTTAAAAAAAAACTGTCAGGCCTATAAAGATTGCCATTAAATTAAGCAATATCAGTTACTGAGCTAAAAGGCTTAAAAATTTAGATTTAGGTACACAATACCTTCCGTATTGTGTAAATCTAAATTTTTTAAGTTTCTTGTTGGCCCCACTTAATCGTAAGGTAAGGCTTACTACAGTTAATACATATTAATCATGTTACAAATTTAATTTCCGGAATCTTTGGAAATACAAATCATTGTGTAGGTATAGTTGTTTTTGTATTTATTTGCAGTTACTTAGTCAGTCATTTAATTTAGTACCTAGTGTAAATAGTTAGTTGTTGTTATTATTGTTAAAAAAAAAGTTTATGAAATGACATAATAAATGTGTTGTGTAATAAGGAATCGCCTAAAAAGCCTTATTCATAACTAATTATGTTTCTTTATGTTTAACTACGTATTGACATGAAAATATATTACCTTTTCCCTCACATCATGTCAATCCTATACACATAACACCTTACCTTTATATTATTTTATATATTAATTTATCATGATGCTTGAAATAAACATAACAATTATTGCCAATAATTGAAAATACATTGCAAAGTGTGAAATAGGCATGCGGTGTCCATTATGCTTAAGTTTAAAATAAAGAAACTTAAACGTAGAGCTACACCTGTTGGTTGCGTTCCATTCTGGAATACTTAGAGAGAATTAATACTGCCTCACACGGTACTTACGGTACTTGCGTAGTAGGCGTTGATACAATTTTATTTTTTTGGTAAAACAAAAAATTCTTGCTGACGGTAGTGATAATACAGGGTGTAAAAAGACACATCACAAAGCCGTAAACTACGCATACTGTACGTATAGCTAAGTAGCTTTGCGCAAAAATTATTGCTGGGAACCGTATTTTTTTTTTTTTAATAAAAAAAAACAAGTTTTTATTGCGCGCAATGTAACGCGAACCCACGCTTGAATGAACGGATTCAGTGTTAGTTAAGCTCCGCCCCTACGCTACGTAGGTAGGTACTTGTTGTTCATTGCGTTTTTGTAACTTCAAATGCGTAATCTGTTAAGATAAATCTAAAATTCAGGTAATGTTTGTTTGGAAAAAAGTTTCGTATTATCGCATAGAATTCATTTTCATGAAAAAGTAAAAAAAAAAAATGCGACTTTGACCTTCAATATCTCCAGAACCAGTGGATTCCCAGGTATGGTCTAGTGGAAAAAAATGATGCAAATAATGGGTAGAATATGTGGCTTTCGGCTTCGGAAAGTGTCTTTTTACACCCGATATTTTTCGTTATAAAAGTATGGTACGGGCTGTTGTTTTTCATGTTAATTGTTACTATAATGCTGTTGGTAATGTGGACATGGACAAATCTCAATTATTGAGTTAATGCTTTATGCACAAGTAAAAACTGCGCAAAAGCGAGCTTAATGCCATAAATAAAGGGTGATGCACAGACAAAAATACTAACATTTATCGTAGTGGTGAAAAGATTAGTAGATACCAAATTGACATCCATTGGATTGACATTAGTAAAAAATGGTGATCCATTTGTTATTGCCAAGAATTAAGTGGCATGTGTGATACGTACAATTTTCTTACAACATTGAATTCCAGTAAGCACAGGTACCTAGCATAGGAATAAGTATTATGTGTGCAGGGTTTTATTTTCAAGTTATCAGAAGTATGTGAATCAATACAGGTTGCCGCACACACCTACCAGCAACGCTACGAGCTAAAATTACTTAGTTCTCCCGCTACTGTAGTAAATGTTCATAAATTAATAGATATTTTGATGATTGATTTATTACATTTAAAAAGATCGCCAATTTTTTACCCTTTATTTTGGTACTTTTTTCAAAGAATCTTAAATTTCTCAAAAACGAAAAGAGACATCGAAAAAAATAAAAAAACATATCCTGGAGAATTTAAAGGGCTTCGAAATATACCATTCTGGTTTCGATAGGATTATAATTAAGGATGGATATTTACCCCTTTAACTCCTCTCTATTCTATTTTTGAGTGTCTTAATGAAATAAAGTCGTTTTCAATGCGCCGGAAGGTCAAGGCACCATGAGTTCTATGGTTATTTTTTTCTGTATGTTAGCTTCGTCAGACTTATCTTATGTGTCAAATGTTATTTTATTGGTGTACGTGTACTGTCAATTTTATTAATTTATTTTGTAAAGGTAACAGTTACCTGATGATTAAAGATAAAATTTCTTCATATCAATCTAGCTCGAAAGGTGCTAAAACAATCCAGGTTTCATAGCACTCGGTTCTCACGTTTTTCCACCAGCGAAAAAAAATATTAAATCATAAATATTTCAAACACTGATAAGAAATAACACTATGAAACCGTTTACTTACATTTAAAACAAAATAAATGACCCAATAAAAAATAACATCGAAAACTTTTCATCGATAATCGAACTCGTTACTCGAACAAATCATTCGATTTGCATTATTTACAGAAAGTAATAGCGTTATCAATATTTACTCCTTATGTTTTATGTATAGAACGGATAAATGGTCTTGTTGTATATAAAATGGAGTAAAAAAAAACCTTGTAAGCTGTAGCTTGTTGGTAGCGAGTTTAGCTGCGCATGCGACGACGGACGCGGACGGCTTAATCAACGTTCTTAGGAAAGACTTCAACGAGATGCAAAGGTGCAGGATTCTATTTACGAATTTCTTTTGTAAGAAACGGTTTTTTGAATAATATTGAGTAATAAGGTTTTGTGATTGGAATTATAGGTATAACATAGCAAAAGTGGCAAAATAAATTGTCTGCCAAAAAACATTTTGGCTTCCGTTTATTTATTTTTGTAATATTATTAAAAACGGTTCGCTTTTTGAACAAATCAATTATCTAATAAGTAGGTATATTTTATTACCCAGCATGGGTACAGTCGTGAGAAGTAATTTACATTAAACGTAAAATCCGATGACTGTTCAGGACAACGGAAAAACCTAAAGTTTATTGTAGTTTTGATAATAATCAATGAGAAATATTAATACCGAAGTAAAACGTTCAATTATTTTGCTAAAAACGTTAACATACAGCATGTTTCCGAATGATACATCGAAAAGTTTTACTTTAGTTTTTATTAATTATATTGAATTGAAATAGATTCTATCGTTTCTTATGCAAATAAAATTAATTAAGTATAAACCTGCGATATCGATATTTTATTCTAAATTGGTATTTTATTTAACAGTTATTTGTCTGAGTTAGTTGAATTGCAACTTGCATTTTTCGTATTTTTGTGCAAATTTCTTTTGCGGTATCTTTTTTGAATGTGTTAAGCAGAAGAAGATAAGGTCTACGATTTAGGCAGGTCTATAAATTTCAACATGAAGTGTTGTCAATGTATCTTAAACTTAGTGGTTTTAATTTTGAATACCTAGCGACAATTTAATTAAATTCTTTAGTTAATTCAAGTTTTAGCTTTAAAATCTAAAATAAAGAGAAAAGTTAACAGCAGATAAATAATTAATGACTTATCTAATTATTTAAGGTTTCATATTTCAAGAATAAAGAATAATTAAATAATAAAGCAGGTACGTAATCTACAAGTAAAAAATTGAACTAAAATAATTAAAACCCTCTTTCTGCAAGATCGACCGCAAGAACAGAAACACTATTTACCTAAATTAAACAAATTCAATCAAAAATCACTCTCTCTCTCCTCTAATTGCAAGTACACACATTTCAACAACAAAATCCTATGTCAGAAAATTATCCGCGCTACTTGACGTTAGCTTTCATCTGACACCTTTGTATCGGTTGCCATGGTTACCAAGCAGTCTCGGTCCAGTGCCAGCCAACAGGTTGTAACAAAAGATCACTTTATATCTATTTGTTTGTGCATGTGTGAAGGAAAAGTGATACTTGTTCCTAGTTGATTATATGGATGTAGTGAGAATGTTGAATTTCACAGATCAGCCTGTACGCTTAGAATAACTAGCAGCAAAAACCAAGTCATCTGTTAATCTCTTCTGTCAATAATGACATTAGAATTCACATTCAAAATATTTTAAAGTCACATCAGAAGCTAAGTCCACGGTTCCAATTAGTCGTTTACTATAGAGAAGATCTGGCAAGAAACTCCACGGATACTCTTTTAATGTTGTAATTTTGAGGTTAGAGGTTTATTTATAACCTAACCATTAAATTCTAACGTTATAACCAATGTAACTAATGCGGCGGCTCTTGAGATCTTTCTGTTAACCTAGTGACATTTGCGGAGACGATTCTTAATCTAAAAACGATGCTACTGAAAAATTAATTAAGTATTCTCACTAACGGTAACCTACGGAGCAATCAAACAATTCATTATACGTTATAGCAGTAATAATTTCTCTTATTGATTAACAGTTCAACGACACCGAAGTGAGTAGCTTATTGAAACTTTGAGTAATACCGGCAATACTCCGTATCATAGAAATCCCCCAAGATTTAAAATGGAATTCACCACAAAATCGATTTGCTTAAATTCATAATTTATTGTCTTGATGTAGCGGTATAAGTGTTTATGAAGAGTTGTTCTAAGTTACCTGTGGCAGTGGCGGAAAACATGACTGAGGATGTTAAACTTTCGCCGGTAAGATCTCGTTAATTGACATCTCACCTTTTTTATAGCATCTTAAAGAAAAAGAAAGAAAAAGTGTTTATTCTGCACAAACCAAACGCACATTACACAAAAAAAACAAAACAATACCACTTTACAGGTGAGCCAAAAGCCTCGTATCCATTATTGACACAGAAAAGTTTGACAAATCAGTTCAGTTTCAGTTAGAGTTTGTTTTTGGTTTGTTTGTTTGGTTTGCATCTTGCAGGTAAACCTAGGAAGTTGTTGGTTGCTTAACCGGAATTTCCTATGGCTGCCTCAATAAATAAAGGCCTCCAGTCAGGGCATAAAACTAAGCGTCTAAACGCTAAGGGCACCCCCTGTGGGGTACGGACCTTGTCTTAGGGCATCGCTGGGGGAGGACAGCAAGGGAGAGGCTGGATCGGATTTGCGTGCTGATCAATACTCGTGCCTTCTTTATATAAGAAGAGGCCCTTGCCCTGCAGTGGGACAATAATAGGCTGATTTATTAGAACATTTACTTATCATTCAAACTTGTCTTTTTAGAAGTAGAGTAGTATTCCTAGCCTAGGACACGGAATCAAAATCAACCACCGACTTTCCTCAAGAAAGCGGATACTTAACAGAACTCAAACTTGATGTAAGCTTGATAAGTAGTAGTGATAAACATTAACGGCTTCTTCTTTTAACTTGGCATATTATTGTAATTAATACTTAGGCATAGTTATTAGCAACCTGTCAAAATTGGCATGCCATTCCTGCCAAAGTTTGTTGGTAGCTTCGATATACCGCGTCAGTAAATAATCAGCCTAGAATTTTTACTGCTGGAACCCAGGCCTCGTCTCTGTGAGAGGGAGTGGGTCGTATTCCACCACGCAGGCCCAGTGCGGGTTGGTAGATGTCACATGTCTTCGAGTTTTTGGTTCTAGGACATGCCGGTTTCCTCACGATGTTTTCCTTCACCATTTTGAGAGTAGGGGTGTTGAAATTATTTCCACAAAGTAAGGCGTCTGTCAGGGTTCGTGTCATCGCGTCAGCAAAGGGTCATAATCTTTCTTCTGATTATTATCTTACAAGCGATGTTGTTTATAATGTGTTTTCTATTTAATTATTAACTTTAATGAGGTACTTTTTAATTAAGTTTAGTATCACTTAACTTTGAATACAAGTTATAACTTGTAATGTAGGTAACTTAATGATATAATGAGTGACGGTTTTATAATGAATAACTTATTGAAATATGTAGGTATAGGGTACGTAGGTTCCGATCAATAAGTTTGATAATTTTATAAAATTATTTAATTCCGCAATGAATTGAAAATAACGGACTCGATTATTAAAAGTTATTAAAAAGCTTTTTCGCTTCCTGTTTTTCAAATCTTACGGTACTTATAAAAAGTTCTCATTAAGATTTCGATTGAATACACCTGTCGCTGTATAAAAGAAACATTGCAGATTTATCCTCAAATATTTCTACTATTTTAAATCTTTCAATAAATAAAGGCTCATAGCAGTTACAAATGCAACATAAACTAGTGTTTACGTTACCGACAAAAGGTGCACATACCTTATAGTCCTCAGATATTAAAAGGCTAATTACACTTCACTAGAAGTTATTTCACAAGTCACATCAGGTTGCATACACTCGGACACTCTCACAGATCTAGGTTTTACAATATGTCAACATAGTCCACTTTACCTAAACAATACAAAACAATGTTACATTATGTTTATAATCATTTTTTTTTACACCAAGTCTATAAGCAAGTTACAGGTGTAACGTAAGCGCACGAGTTACAGCCATACATTACCTAAACATCCGAAAAAAATGTTTTTCGAAACGTAACATTCCGCGTTTCATTTTCCGATCGCGTCGCCGTATAAGGGCGCGTCAAAAACGCGGCTGTGTGCGTAACAACCTGACCATAAGCTTGCGTAGTCGCAACTGAAATCACCTTGCAAGGCCCACTATACCTCTCTCGCTCTAAACATGTTTCTGTTTCTTTCTAGCGGGCATTGTGCTCGGTCCAGCGAGTGGTACGCAACTTGACAATAAATTACGTATAGGAATCTAATCAGTTTAATAGATGTGTGTTTTTTTTTTTTATAAATTCTGACCGTTCGTGGTTGGACGATGGTCATTTAAGAACAAGGATTACGGTGAAAACGTAGTGTTTGCTTGGATAGTGCGGTTAGGAAACAATGCTCTTTAAAAGTGCGGTGACTGACTGAGGCCGGTTCATATTTTTTTGCCAGTTCATCTTACAGTGTATGTAGATTGAATTTTTCTTGTTGACCAAGTCATTAGGTCTGGGTTTTATCGCTATAACAGTTATTCATTTAACCAAACAGAACACGATTTCAATTCAAAATCGACCACAATAATGAAAATCCCCTTTAATTAAAAATCCCCCATATAATTCTTAAAACAGAATCCAATCCAAGTTACCTATTTCTGTTTCTCACAATGCAAACGCTTAAGATTCGCCATTAAGTTGCAAAATAGAAAGGATTACGACTCTGCATTCTTATATTACATTTAGTTCTAATGGAAGGAATCCTAGCTAGACGATAATTATCTGTTGTTTGAACAGATCAGCTTACATTCAACTAGCAGGATTACTTTTATTTTCTTACAAGCTGTTGCTCGTGAGAAAATAAAAGTAAAAGTGTTACTCAAACTCAAACTCAAAGAATTGATTTCAAATAAACCAATTACAGGTAATTTTGAATTGTCAAGGGGTCGGTCAGTCAGAGAGATAAAGCTAGATGCCGATTCCAAAGCGTAGTAGGTACCTATGGAGAAGAACGGGCAAGAAACTCCACGGACACTCTTTTAAATCAAGATATGGTTACAAAATATTGGTTACATCATTCATGTTGATAAATGTGAGAACGATGCAAAACGTTAAAAGCGTCCGTAATAGAAAAAAATAAAAAAACAATTGAAAAATTAAATTACTCACATGCTTGAGGAGCTTTTTCATTCATCGAAATTAAAAGTAGGTACCAATTCTACCTCGTAATCCAGGACATAATAGACCATGAGAGATAAATCCAAGTCCATTAAAACGTTCGTAAATGCTTGATAGAACCAGAGTTACCGACATAGCTTGCAGAGTAAGCGAGCTAAATTATCAATGGGCTGGCCATGGTTGTCGAAGGACCGATGGCCAGTGGAGCAGACAAGTCCTGGAGTGAAGACTGCGTATCGGCAGGGATAGTGTGGGACGCTAGATGGACCTCAAAAGATAGGTGGGACAGACTGGATGAAGCTGAGAACAGGGTGTTGTGACGCAGCCTAGGAGAGGCTAGGTCCAGCAGTGGACTGCGATAGGATGAGTTGAATGAAATACGTAATCAATAATATCAACAACATCTAAACATCAGAAACTTAAAAGGTTATAAGTTCAAGCTCGGAAAGATCGTTTTGAATTTTATTAAACTTTCTAACCCTTAAATTATATAAATCCTAATTATAATCCTAACTAATATTATAAACACGAAAGTGACTTTGTTTGTTTATTTATTTGTTACGATTTCACGCCAAAACGCCTGAACGAATTTGCATCAAATCTGGCACATGGGTAGACCATGACCTGGAGAAGGATATAGGATACTTTTTATCCTGACATTCCCTCGGGATCGAGACTTATGCTGGTGAAACCGCGGGGCGCAGCTAGTTATTATATAAAGATAGCATCGTCATCTTTTTCACTAATTCATAACAATGGATTCCTTAGTACAAAAACACTTCGCTCTGAAACCCTTCCTTTTTCATTTACAAGGGATTTGATAAGCCAAAATCTGCCTAGTCTGTTCCCAACTATGTTGGGGTCGGCTTCCAGTCTTACTGGATGTTGCTGAATTCCAGTATTTTACATGGAGCGACTGGCCTATCTGACCTCCACAACAGTTACTGGGTAACACGATACCCCTTGGTAAGACTGCTTTGTTAGACTTTTGGCTTCTGACTACTCCCAACGACTATCAAAGCTCTACGTGCGTGCTTTCCAAAGCACGGAGAGGTCCATTTTCATTTATAGGAGATTTAATTGAAGATTTCCAATTACCATCGATTTCACAATGACTATAAACATAATGGATTGGTACTAAAACTTCTACTATCTGTTAGTTTAAATAATTATAAAGTAACATTTCAGCAGTCACATTATTCGTTAACAATAAACCATATATCTAATCAAGTAATGCTTACATAAAGTTACAAAGCTAGTAATTGGCGTTAAGCAACAAATCGCAAGGGTTCACGTTCGATCCCCGGGTCAAACAGCCGGTGATTTTACGATATACCTACTCATTAAGTATTCAAATGCGATTTTCTTGTTAGAATAGAAACTTAATGTAAGATTAGAAGAATAATTATAAGAAAAGGTAGCTCATTATGTTGTTATTAATTATAATTATGTAATTTATTAAAATGTCAATGAAATGCCATGTTGGTCTAGTGGTCGAAAGCGCTACTGGTTAGCATGAGGACCTGACTTCGATTCCCAGAGTGGGCAAAGTTTTATTGGGTTTTTCCATAACGAAATTCTCAGTAGCAGCCCGGAGTCAGAATTTGAGCCCGGTTGATGGCAAACGCTCGCCCCCTATTACATAGGACTTAAACATAACTGGCGAAATGTGAGTGTACTATAGGTACAACTCTGCATAACCCTTTGGGATTACAGGCGTGATGTTATGTTATGTAAATTAAATTATTATACTAATATTTAATACTGTAGTTGTTATGAGCTATTTGACTTTATGGACAACATTTTAAGTAATAATCAAATGTCTATGTTTACAAAATCAAGAGAGACTATTACGTGAACATTTTTTTTTTAATTTGGCTTATAGACTCATCTTCAATTTTAAAATAAGTCAATCTAATGGAAAATTTGAGGAAATAACCTGTATTTTACAACTTTGCAAATAAATGATTTGCCTTGGACAAATCACCTCCAACTACTAAGTTATACCTACGTAACAAATTTTAAGATGTTTTTTTCCCATACAATGTTAAACGCTCAACGAAAAACTAAGGCATAGAGCTCTGCTTATACCTACTAATACTAGCGACCCGCTCCTACTTCACACGGGAGCAATGATCTGATGTGGCGACATATCAAAACATCGAGATTTTTGTGTTTTATGTAACATAAATAAATATGTAAAAACTTCCGGAATAAATTCTATAAATGACGGCGAAAACCACATAAAAATCCATTGTGTAGTTCTGAAGAACTAAGCGGTCACACAGACAGACATGCGACATTGTATAGATTGTGCGCGATAAATACGGAAAAACAAAGAAGCGATCATCGCTGTGGTTTGAGGACACCACACACTGTGGTGAACGTTAGGAAAATTACAATAATAAGCTCCACAATGCAATATCTTTGTGGAAATGTTTGAAGCGGTTTCTTGCTGCTTTGTGTAACTAGAATAAAGATGGAGAATTCGTTTTAGTAAATAGAGGATCTGCTAAAACAGCAGGATCAAAATTTGATGATATCAAAAATCAGGGTGGAGGTGAGGTCGAACAAGTTTAGTGTCGCCCTCTGGTGGTGGCTATGGAACTATTCCAGGCTATGATAACGGTATGATAACGGAGTCACTTAGGCCAAGTATAACAAACAGGTCGTCAGAGAGGAGTTGGAAGTTCTTCGAAGCGTGTTAGGGGGGAGGTAGACCGATACTGGTCATCGGTTGCTGGCCTGACATGCCTAAGCGGCAGATTGAAACTTCTAATCGTGAGAGAGGGTGGAAATGCTTGATGCGGTTTCTTGTTAAAGATAGACAACTCATTTTAGTAAATAGAGGATCTGTTAAGGCAGCAGGATCGAAATTTTAGGCCACAAAAGGGATGAATGAAAGCTGAGATGAGAATGATAAGAGGGACGTGTGGTGTTACGCGAAAGGATGACTATAAAAGAGGAAGTTTGAAAGCGGCACCGATGACTGAAAAGTTGTGTCGAAATCGGTTGTCATAGGCACGACATGCGGAGAAATGACGATAATATTGTGAGAAAAGTTTTGAGTATGGAGTATATGTATGGCTATAAGCGTAGTAGCGTTGTATGGCTATAAAGATTAGAATTTTAATATAAATATAATGTAAATAATGGTAACTAAAAATGAATGTACTTCAATGATTGTATATAATAATAATTGCAACTTGATTTGCATACCGTGAGACATGTAGCACTATGCAATAATACGAACACCTTTTGTAAACATACCATGTTTCTGGCAAATAAATATTCTATTCTATTCTATTCTATTCTGTAGTGGAAGACCAACGAAATGATGAATGGACTGTGTGAAAGATGATACAATCTACTGCGATGTTAACTAACAGAGAAGTATGAAAGATGACATGCTGCGCCGACCCCAAATTAATTAGGATATGGGAAAGAGAATGATGAAAGATAGAGAAATAGTTGTTAGAAGTATAGAGATAGAGTAGAGAGAGAGAGGTGGAGATAGTTGCTAAACAGTCTCAGTCTAAGGAAAACATAGGACCAGTCGTTTGGACATTCATAGGGACAGTCTAAGTCATGCAGTGGCCGTCTTACGTCTGAGAGGAATCTCTATGACTGACGTTATTGTACAGGATCTTCAAACACACCTTAGGCAGTCGGTCTCGCTATGAACCTGGCTGGCTATTCAATTTACCACGACTTGAACTATCATTGATAGTCATACCAACATGAAGATATAAAGAAGACGATTAGCTGTAGGTAATGCATACGTTGGTCTTATTCTTCTCCCCTCTCTGTCTTTTGATGAAAACTTTCTTGACTGCTTCACACTTCCTTATGTAAAATTACCATTTTTAAAACGGTATCCTTAATACGATACTGTAAATTCAGCACATTTCCATACATCCCCTGACATAAATTCCAGAGTTAAAAAAGAAACTTCGACCAACGCATACATTATACAAAGTACGTATAATATCATTAGTGACAGTAAATACCTAATTACCTCACCTTTAAACAAACAAGCTCCATACAGGGGGAATATTACAATTTGTAATACAATGCGCCCGCGCACCGTCCTGGAACAAAAAGTGGACGCTCCCCAAACAGACGGTAGTCAGTCGAGTGCTCGCCTTACACGTCGCCGATGTCGTTACTAGTGTTTTGTTGCAAAGAATAAGGAGGTATAGAAGGTCCTTATGTCTGCTGGACTACTATGTTCTCTGTAGAAAATTCATGAGGTTGGTATCGAAGCTCTTTTAATGAAAAGAGGATCAGCTGGAGCCTGCACCTCCAATGCTTGATATAGATCACTTATCTACATTTTAATTTTTCCAGGGTTCCTTTCATGAACATTAATTAGAGCGTTCCAAGAAAAGGCCCTGATTAGATTAGCAAATTGCCTTGGCAGAGATTGAGACACACTTTTCCACCTGATGGTAACCGACTATGGCCCTTGCCAAAAGTTATTATTCAAGGGTTTGTAGGCTGCAGAATTCATGGGTATAACAAAATATTCAAAACCCCGAAACTTTACCTTTAGCTTTCCTTGTTTCAGTAGTTGCGGCGTTGTGTGTTGGCGGACTAGAGATCGCGGTAGCGAGCGCCTGCACAACTCGGAAGCTAGAATATTTGACAGCGAAATGCTGCCAAATATTCTTGCTTCCGAGTTCTGAGTTATTCCTACAGGGACTGCGGCTTACAGCATGGAATTACCACTTCTATCCTAAATATTCACAAAGAATATTATATTGATGCGTAAAACAAACAGCCTGTACATGCGCACTTGTCCTTCCACGTTGAAAGACAAGTGCGCACGTACAGACTGTTAAAATTTTATGATACAAAAACAATACGAACGAGCCTTATAGTAGTCGTATGAGATGTCTAACATCTGACATCTTGGAAATGATGAAAATGGGTTGGAACCATCTGACTGCCAACTCTAGCACCGCGCGCGGCCATTGGTCAAATCAGATAGCGCGCGCTTCCCTAGCTTCTTGTTACACATTTCCGTCCCTTTTCACGAAATCACTCCCACATATTGCTAGAGGAAAGATGTTAAATAAATATTAAAAAAGATTGGTTATATTTTTTTTGCATTTATGGACGCTATTCTATTGCAGGTTAACGGGAACGCCTTTCGTTAATTAAAATACTGTTTTATCTGCATCGGCTGGATCTTTTTACAAGGAGTGACACTTCTGCAATCTTTCTTCGATCTTTGTCGACTTAGTATAACAGGAGATTTTTTGTTTAACACTTATGGCAAATACGGAACATTTGCAGGGGAGGCGCGGCAGTATTCTACATGAGTACAGTGGTAAATGGTAATGGTTGTCATTTGTGCCCATGCTGATTTTAGAGTGAAAAGAGAAAAAAAAGAGTGTCGGGAACAGGACGTAAAGAGTGTACTAGAACCTTTTGTAATGCGGTGTTGTTTTATTTATCGTGTATCGTTTATAAAATACTAGCTGCTGCCCGGGGCTTCGCCCACCTGGGGTCCACGTTAATTCCTTTTGTAAAATAAAAGTAGCCTAACCTACTCCTACCCTCAGCTATCTGTTAGTGAATCGGTCCAGCCGTTTCGGAGATAAGCCGGAACAGACAGACATACAGACGATTTTTTTGATTTGTTTTATGTACCGTATTATAATTTCATATGCATCTAGTAATAACCTGTTATTTTGACATTACAAACAGACATTTCAATTTTATTTATTTGTATAGATAGACGAGTAGGAATCGCTTACTTTCTATGTTGATGAAAAGCATTATTGACTAACGGTAATATTCTGATACGGAACCTGTTCACGTGCAGTGCAGAACAAGCATGGTCAACGATGTTTTTCTTCTTTTCTGGAGAACACTTTATTTATTTATTTATTTATTTTACTTTAACATAAAACGGCCAAAGGCCAATTACATTAGTTAAAGACACAACACACTATATTAGTACTTTGTCCTGGTCTTGGCCTGGCGTTGACTGCCTTGTTGGTGAGCTGAGCTAGCTTAGCATGAGTTCCTGGGTTGGACAAAGTGTTATTGGGCTTTTCAATCTGGAATTTCTTAGTAGCAGCCCTGAGGCTGGATTTGTGCCCGGTTGATGACAATTGGCTCGCCCCTATTACATGGAACTTCAACGTAACTGGAGAAATTTGGGTGTGTAGGTAGGTACACCTCTGTCTAACCCTTTAGGAATACTGGCATGGTGTTATGATATGTTATACTTTGTCCTTTTCGCGTAGCATGACAACCATTGAGGCGAGATTTTTACGGGTTTTGTCGACGAAAGAATAGACAAAATGACAGATTGTGATTGTTTATCTGTCATTTTGTCTATTCTTTCAATGTAAATCCGTTTCTAATGTGGCCATGCTAAGCGTGCTGGAGAGAGACAGCTTCAGAATAAAGCGGTTTATATTGATAATGCCGTATCCCGTATGTAGTAACTTCACCTTATTAATATATTTGTAAGCATGAAGTTATAATTTCACCTTAAAATTAAGTTGACATAATCATAATATTATTTTCCAACTTAATTTACAATAAAATCCCTAACTTAGTATTACAGTTAGTAATAACTAACGCTTAATGTTATAATATTTTGTGATTACTAACTAAATTATTCGCCTATTAGCTTAAATTAAATTTTATTTCTTTACTAACGACTCGACCGAACATGTCACACACATTTGTATATAGATTAAGAGAAAATGATGTCATGGATATAAATTAAGTGATAGGTTCGAATAATTGGACGTTTTTGTAAATAATTGTGGATAAAAAAATCTTAGTTTCCCTTAGAATATTATACGTACATCATCGATGTCCACTGGTATATATGACGAGTGAACAATCCATTGTTATTATAATATATTATTTTGGATTATGGCATCTCGACGGTCAACCTTAATAAATAAAATAGAGGTACTAGTTAATTTATTAAGGTTGACCGCCTAGGTAATAATCATAATCATAATATTTTTTTTATTTGTGTACTAATACGGATATTTGTAGGTACCTATAACTTAATTACCTTTTGGTGATTTTGGAAAGTTTCAAGGAGTAAAAGTGGGTAATATGCGCTGTTATAATTCAGTTTACTGGATGTTGCTAATTTTGGCAGAAATTGCTAAGGATAAAAACAAGGATACAACACAAAAACTTTTTCGGCACTGTTTCGCCGGAAATCTATCTATTTAAATAAAAATCATTTGCCGTGCGTTAGTCAAGTAGCTCGACCGATTTGAATTATATTTTTTTATTTGTTTACCCGAATAGTGGGGTGGCTTAGGAAAAAAGAAAATTAAGTAAAACCCAAAGGAAAAGCCTAAAGGCCGAAAAAATCTTAATTTTATCACACGCCGTTTGAAGTTCACAGCATCATCTAGTTAGTATTAAAGTTCAGAGCTTGGAAGCTGCGCTGGCGATTACTAAATCAATGGGGAGATACATTTATCTTGTCTCAATATTTTGTGCAATCCACTTTTAATATGACAACCAATATTTTCCCGATAAAATAATTACAAAAAGTCACCCACGATGACCAAAGTTAACAGCACCGGGATACCGTTAACTGTTACCGAAACAATAAAATTGCCACGCCCCGCCCAACGGCGCACGCGCATAAATCAATACAAAACACAATTATAAGAAATTACACCAGCTGTTATAATTAAAAATGGTTGTATTTCATTAATGTGTCAATTATTATCAAATATAGGGGACCACCGAGATGGAGCGTGGGTGTAAAAAATATAGGAATGGAAATGAGAGGACAATGGCGGACTTTTTCTTTTTCAGTTTTTTGTAAATAGTGGTTTTCCAAGACATTTCCCAAGAACGTAACGTCTCTTTTTTTTTTTTACTGTCTGATTGATTAATGGAAAATATAAAATTATTGCTGACATTTTTCTTTTACATCTCCCTCCGCGGCCTGTTTCGATCGTGATCGTCGAGCGAATACACGATCGTTCGTACTTTTTGTTCGGAACACATGGACGCGTGGTCGCGCCGACAGAGGGCGCTTTCCGATTTTCCGACATAAGCATGTGACCGATCGCGTATTCCTGACTCCTGACATACAGGTACACCTACTTCAGGAGTCACGAGGTTTCAAATAAGGTTGTGTAACCTATTATGTCAATAAAGAATATTTGATTTGATTCACGCGACGATTGCTTTTATATAAGACGCGGCCTTACAGCATCTACTGACTTCTTGCAGCCGATGTGGAGAAGTCATAACCTTATCAGTTGACTTCGAGAACTTTCTAGTTTCAACTGCTGAAGCTGATCTTTTTTGAAACAAGAAATAGCATTTGAGAGTCCTGAGGTGGAGTTTCCCTACGTGATTGAATCAGAAATGAAGAGATCGCAGGAGAACCAAGGTAACGAACATAGCCCGAAGAATTGCCAAATTTAAGTGGCAACGGGCAGGGCACATTGCCCGCAGAACAGATGGCCGACGGGGTCGAAAGGTTCTGGAGTGGCGACCGCGCACTGGAAGACGTAGCGTTGGAAGGCCTCCCACAAGGTGGAGTGATGGCCTTGTGAAGGCCGCAGGAATCCGCTGGATGCGAGAAGCACAGAAGCGGCCAAAGTGGCGGTGCTTGGGGGAGGCCTATGTCCAGCAGTGGACGTATTTCGGCTGAAATGATGATGATGACTCCTGACGTCGATGAAGGCAAGAAGGCAATATAAGATGGTAATTATTTAGATACCTAAATATTAATATTCGACATTGTTTTACACGTGACTTTCAACAACTTATACCGAAGAAAAGTCATAAATACATGAATATCATCTCTGCCCCCGATAGAAAAAAAGACGCATCTAACATTTTTTCCAGATTTGATTTATATATATTGCCGGAATCAGAAAAAAAGGCGCATCTGCCTGTATTTTTACATCAATCTGGAAAAAATGTTAGATGCGTCTTTTTTTCTATCGGGGGCAGATCTGTAACTTTAGTTTTTTTTATCATAACATAATATCACGCTTAATTTCCCAGAGAGTAAAGCAGAGGTGTACCTATAGTACACCCATATTTCGGTAGTTATGTTTAAGTCCCATGTAATAGGGGGCGAATCTATTATCCCATACTCCGGACTTCTACTGAGAAATTCCAGATAGAAAAACCCGATAACACTTTGTCCGACCTTGGAATCGAACCAAAGACCTCATGCTCAGCAGTAGCGCTTACGACCACTAAACCAACGAGTTAGTTAAGTTTATATTGAGTAGATTTTTTTACTCATCATGTAAAACATACTTTACCTATCACCTCCACATAATTGATTTCTACATTATTGTATATGTAAATATAAATAATGATATCAAATACGAAATGATCAATGATAAAGTTATGATGATTAATTAATAATCAGAAGCGTTTTTAACCAAAAATATAATTACTGGCCATCAAAATGAAAAGTTTAAATCGTTAATAATTATTTCTCTATGTAAGTAGGTATCAATATAGGTTTCCGTTACAAAAACTCTTTGGGATTCTGCCGATAATTATTTTATTTGACCTCTGTTGTATTGACAAGTGATTAAATGTATCTATTTATTTTATTTAACTTGTTTGTAGACCGATGAAGAAGTTAAAATGATAATAATTTGACTGTTTTTTTCCAGTAGATTTAACCGTTAGTTTTAACGGCTATTTGGAACTAAGTTTGGAAAAAAACCCTATATCAGTTTCGATGTTTTTTGTTATTGATAGGTACAACGTCCTACATATTTCTCCACAATCAACTCAGCCTAACGCAGTCCCCTGCGGGATATCTCCTCTCACCCGGACAGGCCTCTCCCAGGCGACCCACAACACCCTCTCCTCCGCGTTTCACATCCAGTCTGTCCCAGCCACCTTTTTAAGACGCAGATATATGCCAGTGACCTTGAATGTGTTTTATACTGAGCTCACGCAACGCGTCGTACGTCTAGCCAGTAATAGGACTCACCCACCAAGGAGCACTGTCCCCAATTTGACGCATTATTAATTTATTATACATAAAACAAAACGTATTTTAATAAAACACGTGTGCAAAAAGATCAATAATTAAATTCGTTTTAAAATGGTGAACATTTCAGAAAAATACGCTTCATAAATTTTGCTTCTCCGTTTTTTATCTGCGTTAGACATAACTTAAGAAATTAATTTATCTATGTAATATAAACATAGTTTAAAATATTAATATATTAAGTTATTTAAATAATGCTCTAATTTAACATATATTTTTTTCAAATCATTAACACCACTCGTTTAGACGTGATCTTCAGTATAAAATCATTAGAACTTGGTTATCGGCGCATTAAGGTCGTTGGTCCATCTAGCTGGGGGGCGTCCCACACTACGCTTACCGATTCGCGGTCTCCACTCCAGGACTCATCTGCTCCACCGGCCCTCGGTCCTTCGACAAACATGGCCAGCCCCTGCCACTTCAGCTTTCTTACTATGTCGGTAACTCCGGTTCTTTTACGGAAATTTCTGATTTTATCCTTCAAAGATACTCCAAACATAGCCTGCTCCATAGCGCTCCAGAGCGACCTTGAATTTATGGACCAACCCAACTATTAGGGTCCACGTTTCGGCACCGTATGCCATAACGGGCAGGGCGTACTGGTTGAAGACCTTAGTCTTCAAACACTGCAGGATAGACGACGCGAAGACTTTCGAAGTCTTCTCCTATTTCTCTTAGTATTCAACAAAATAAGATACTTTTTAAAATTATAGTATCTATTCCTTTCGAAACGGCAGGTTTAAAAGAAGAAATATTTTGTGTATGAGGAAAAGTAAAATTGGTTTTCCCACATCTTCTTACAAAACTGTCAACAAACTCAAAATTCTCATTTTAGATCAGCTGTTTATTATTAAATCGTAAATAAAGTTGTATCCCATTATCGGGGAGCAATATCAAAGTTTTATGGTATTTTTATTGGTAATTTTTACAGTACCGATAAAAGAAATCTGCCGGCCGCTTTGACAACAAGTAAAACACAGCTTTTTACTGAACAACTTACATTTATATACGTTTACAACTTAAGAAGTAAATACAGGTCCACTTATTAATCTAAATTAGAAGTTTCTAGTCGCTAGCAGCCGGTAGATTGTACCAAAGTGGCTTAACAGTAAACATAGAGATTTAAAAAGCCGCGGCGTCCGAAACTCAATTATCTATACGACCAATTGTCCGATGCCCGGACCAATAAAATTAATCTGAACACAACCAACGCCATTACATACGGGACCGTATTAATCTCAAAGCGTTGATTAGTAAAACTATAAAAGCGGAAGTATCACAAGAATGCGGTTAATGAGAGACTGAAACCCGATTTTATGGTTGATCGTTAAAATGGCCGACAATTGTCTAATTGTTGCCTACTAAACAACTAACATCGTGGGAAGACGATGCCTCACTGACGGTGAAAGTCAAAAACTTGACGGTTTTATAGCGTCACCCGAATTCGAAATTCGAATTGTAATCGAAACAACGAATCGCTTTTAGGTTCTTATTTTAAAAAATCAATTTGTTTTTTATTTTATTAAAAAGGTTTTATTGGCTTCTTAGTTAGATTAGAAACTTTAACGTTCAAAACAGTGGCTTTTAAGTATAGAAGCTTGTGTCGGGGTTCATTTATTATTTTTATGTGATGAGATCACGACCTTGTGTAAATCCGTCATTAGGTCATTGTGATTATCAAAGCAGGCAGTTGCTGTTAATAACTAAAAGGGCAGTCGTACAATTGATTAATCATGCCTGTAATTTATGGAATAATAAATCACTCGCACATTATCTTCTTGTGTTGTAGAAAAATACAAGTTATATTGATGTTATTTTAAAACCTTCGAAACATTGTTATCGTAAGAAATATGTTGTAACAGATACACCAATTTTTATATTTACGTTCACATAACAAAATTCTTTTCTTATTGTATCCATTACAATTTTAATTTATTTACAACTACATATAGCTCTTGCCCGCGACACTGTCCACGTGGAAGCCAACTACGTATTACCATAAAATACATCCTATGGCACATCCAATAGTTTCGCTTTCAACCAGTGAAAGATTCTCTTCCATATAGTGTGCAAAAAAGAGCAGTGATGGCCCAGTGAGAGCAGTGGTGGCCCAGTGAGAGTAATGATGGCCCAGTGACAGCAATGGTGGCCCAGTGGTATCGGCCCTGACTTACGAGCTGTAGATCGTGGGTTCGAACCAAGGCAGGCTTTACTTTGTGTAAATAATTTTATCACCACTTCTACTTCTCTCAAAACGGTGAAGGAAAACATCGTGAGGAAACCGGCATGTCCTAGAACCAAAAATTTGAAAATATGTGACATCTACCAACCCGCACTGGCACTGAGCCCGCGTGGTAAATTTCAGCCCACTCCCTCTCAAAAAGAGGAGGCCTGTGTCCCAGCAGTGGGAACATTACTGGCTGATTATGCTAGAAAAAACAAAACACTAACAGTCCCTCATTAGCTGCAACAACTATCAAATGGAACCTATTGAATAACCATTCAATTTTGAAAATCGAATCTCAATCTAACCACACAAGTACACAAATTATACACATAACTACACAAAGTACACACAACTTTGCATTAAAAACACCAACTAAAGACAGGCTCTATTCAAACGCGCCGACATTTTTCCGTCGCGTTTTTCCTCGACAAGTCGCAAGCGCAACATTGAATGCGACGCGACAATACGTCGGCGACACGTTGTTGACAAGTCGCGTTGTCGGATGCCACTTTAACGTTAATTGGATGTGTTTCGATCATTGATTTGTTGGTAGTTAGTTGCTTCTACTATCTACTAAGTACATGGTTTGGTCATGAGAACTATGAGTTGAAAAGAATATCCAGTGGAAATTAATACGTTTCTGTTAATCAGAGACGAATAACAAGTTAATTTACATACATAATATCACGCCTGTTCGCCCGAAAGAGGTGTGTCTATAGTACACCTGCTTTTAGCCAGTTATGTTTAAGTCCCATGTAACAGGGGGCGAGCCTATTGCCATCAACCGGGCACAAATCCAGACTCCGGGCTGCTACTGAGAAATTACTGATGGCAAAAACCCAATAACACTTTGACCGACCTGGAAATCAGACCTCACGTTCAGTAGTAGCGCTACACCAATGAGGCAGTCAGTTAAGTCAATTAATTAATCATGATGAAATGACACCAATTTAGCTCTGATATTGTTACCTCAAATTGGCTCTAGAGTTGTGGTGGCCCAATGATAACATCCTCGAGTTGTAGGTCGTAGGCTCGAACCCTGACAGACGCTTTACTTTGTGTTAATTATTTCATCATCACTGCTCTTAAAACGGTGAAAGGAAAACATTGTGGGGGTAGAGGAGGAAAAGGCATGTCCTAGAATAAAAAATTCGAAGACATTACCATTGACCAACCCGCACTGGGCCCGCGTGGTGGATTACGGCCCACTCCCTATCCCAGCAGTGGGGACATTATAGGCTGATTATGCTAAGTTGGTTTTATAAGAGCTTTAGCAAAGAGTAGGTTGGTTAGGTAGGCAGGTACGGAAAATTGGAAAACCAGATTTTAATTGGAGCAGGCTGTTTTTTCATATTTTATATCTCTTTTCGATTTCACAGCTACTGCTTTTTTATAAAAAAAAAACAAGTTTTAACCCTTCACTACCAAACATTGCAATTATAAAAAAAAATAGGTAATGGCTTCGGTAAATCCACAATAATGAAGCATGACGAAGTGGCACAGATTCGAATAATGATAACTCGTCATTCATCACACATAACCGCAATTTAATGCACATAACTAACTTCAACAAAATCAACACAATAAATAATCCCAACTAATTATATTTACACGTCATGCTCACTAACCTTAACACACATAAAAACTTCATACTATACTAATTACATTACAAACGTTTATCAACAAAACGTGTCCCCGATTAAACGAACCACTTAGATAAAATCAGTCATATATTAAAAAATGTAAAAACCATCAGACTGTGACAACACAATGGTTATATTGGTATAAACACGCGAAGAAACACACCCAGTTTTTGTTTGACCAATCAACAATAATCATCACGCGATTACATGCCCTGTTAACCCTGTAATTGTTGTAATAAAAAATACTTACCGCGTGCATTACGTGCAATCTCGCACTATACTCTTACCAACTTACAACTACCGCTACAAGACTAACACCCACACAATTTTACACCTTACCTTTCTTTAAATAAGGGTGGTGTGTGGTTTTCAGACCGGTAAAATTGCATGTGCATCGAAGCGTTAAGCCTCTGATTTTGGTATGGAATGTCTAAGGGCGTCGCTCTAATTGAACTGATTTTTGTTTTATACAATTTACACCTAATTTTCTTTTGTTTTATCACTTTGTTCTGAATGTGTATTCTTTAGTTTGAGGTATGATTTAGTTGATGTTGTTATTATAGCGATGTGCACAAATATTTGTAGGTAATTGTGTCAAGTTTTTAAATTGAAATGGTTTTAAAGGTTATTTATAATTAGGTTTAAAATAATTGATTTATACTTGTTAGACTTGTTACATGTCTAGAGGTTAGTTTTTACCTACATACGTTTTAGTAACCTATAATTATGAATATTAAATTTTAATGGCGTTTTTGTATTTTTACTGTTTTTACAATTACAAATAAGGAAACATGCAGACCACCAAGCAACATCACAACAATATTTCGAACAATTCAATAAAAATTCCGAACAGCCAAACCAATATCGTAAAAAATATTGTAAATCTTAATGTTTCCCATTAACTTACGTCTATTGTGCCGAATGTACATTACAATTATAAATAATTGATAAGTGCCATGTTATTACTAGCTGTAAAAGTAATGGCGGGCACGCGTTTGAGGGTTATACTGTGTAATTACGAATGATAGTAGAGTATCATGTATGGCAAAGATAGGTGTTTGATTTCATATTACATTGGGGCCTCAGGCTTTGGCGAGATATTTTAGGGTTCAATTGAGAAAAAGTTGAACTTAGCTTGAAGTAGTGTGAAAATTCACCATAAAGTGATTGTCGTCAAGCTCAAAAGGAAAATTCATCTGTTTCCATTGATCTATAATTCTGTAGTTCTGTCCTATGTACAGAACTACAATCAATCTGCCTAGCCTTTTCCCAACTACGTTGGAGTCGGATCCAGTCTAACCGTGTGCAGCTAAATACCAGTATTTTACATGAAGAGACTGCCTATCTCCACAACTGAGAAATACGATATCCCTTGTTAAGACTGGTTGTCAGACGTTCGGACTTCTGACGACCCGTAACGACTGTCAAAGATTCACGAATGACAGCTGGGACCAACGGCTTAACGTGCTTTCCGAGGCACGGAGGAGTCTCGGTATGTAAAGATGGTCACCCATCCACGGACCCACCCCGGCAAGCGTAGCTTAACCTGGTGGGTCGACCCGTGCGGCTGTTATTACTTAGCCACGAATTCCTTTTCCTTTTCCTTCCACAACTTTTGTACATAGGTACTTTATCTAAATACTATTTGTAAATCTGTGTTACGTAAGATCCAATAATAGGTCAACTTTCGGTAACTATTAAATTTATCGAAAGTTTTACTTAATGGTTACCAGGAAATGTTTTTGCGATGCTCAAAAAATCCGAATTATTAGCAGCGAAGAAAATCCCCGTAGGTACATATTTCTCCAATATTCTTATATTTTTTCACAGTTTATTTATCTTAGGATTTAATACGTCCGTACCGTACGGTAGGAACGGAACCTGTAGTCCTTAAAAACTGTTCTAGCTTGACCATACCCATTGCTCAACTATCACAGTGTGCAACCATTTAAATGATATTATTTCAGATTTTATGGTCCATTTTATTTATTGCTTTTTTTCAGATTGTGTATTGAGAAGAACGTTATTGTTCGATATTTGAAACAGTTTTTGCTATACCCGTGTTTTTGTCTGACAATTTAAATCATGACTTTGGTGCGTGCTGCCCACAAAATAAAAAGTTATTAAGACTAGTTTTTGCCCCCAAAAATCATTTGATTCATTAATTTGATTTAATAGGTGGAATAATTAAATTATGTTTGTGAAATCTATTGTAAGAAACATTTAATTGCTGGTAATGTCGTTTTTATTTTGCCTACTTTTTGTGTAATTATCCACTCATGATTTAATCAATTGGTTTAATAGGCAGCAGAAACTGTACAAACTGTTAACTTCAATTACATATAGAAAAAGTTTAATTCAGAATAGGACGTAGAAAGAAGAAAAACAATGAAAATCGCAAACGGAAACAAATTAATACTTAAAAAAATAGTGTTGGAAATGACCAAAAATAAATAAGCCCAAGTGCCAAAACCGAAAGTTTTACAGCCGCTATATTTGCTGGATGAGGAACACTCACTGCTGAATCAAGTTACCGAGGTAACCAACTATTTTTGCCGAAGAATTCTAAAGAAAAATGGATTCGAACACCAATTAGTAAGTGACCATCGTATACATGACAGGACAACTAACCTTAGAATTGAATTCCGATGTCCGGCGGCCATTTGTACGTTTTCACGGCTCAGCTAGTTAGGGGCAGCCATTGATCCGTCCGTCTGTACACGTACAATGGCGCGGTTGGCGCCTAAGACCATTTAGCAGTCGTGTTTCAAGAGTTGGGTGATAGATGATTTTTGTAATGGTATTTACACTATTATTTCGTTTTGCAAACACTTGTTATTCAGGTTGTTTTGTTGCGGCTGTATTTGCATCGGGTATTAGAATTGTTGGATCTGGTATTGCGTTAAATTGAGCAATTTCATGTAAACCTTAAGTTGGGAAGCAAATTCCTTAGGCTCTTTGTACACACACGTGTTTCTTGACGTGAAAAACTACGGTTTATACGCCGTGTGTAGGCACGGTCGACAGTGTTGTATGGACCAGTATGGAAGTTTGTTGACAGACACGTTTTTTCTACAGCGCGGTTTATACGCCGTGTGTAGGCACGGTCGTCGGTGTTGTATGGATCACTATGGAAATTTGTAGACAGACACGTTTTTTCTACGGCGTGGTTTATACGCCGTGTGTAGGCATGGTTGAGAGTGTTGTATGGACCAGTATGGAAGTTTGTTGACAGAGACGTTTATTCTACAGCGCGGTTTATACGCCGTATGTAGGCACGGTCGGCAGTGTTGTATGGATCAGTATGGATGCTTGTTGACAGACACGTTTATTCTACAGCGCGGTTAATACGCCGTATGTAGGCACGGTCGTCAGTGTTGTATGGACCAGTATAGAAGTTTGTTGACAGACACGTTTTTTCTACAGCGCGGTTTATACGCCGTATGTAGGCACGGTCGTCAGTGTTGCATGGACCAGTATGGAAGTTAGTTGACAGACACGTTGTTTCTACAGCGTGGTTTATACGCCGTGTGTAGGCACGGTCGTCAGTGTTGTATGGACCAGTATGGAAGTTTGTAGACAGACACGTTTTTTCTACAGCGCGGTTTATACGCCGTATGTAGGCACGGTCGGCAGTGTTGTATGGATCAGTATGGATGCTTGTTGACAGACACGTTTATTCTCCAGCGCGGTTTATACACCGTGTGTAGGCACGGTCGTCAGTGTTGTATGGACCAGTATGGAAGTTTGTAGACAGACACGTTTTTTCTACAGCGCGGTTTATACGCCGTATGTAGGCACGGTCGGCAGTGTTGTATGGATCAGTATGGATGCTTGTTGACAGACACGTTTGTTCTCCAGCGCGGTTTATACACCGTGTGTAGGCACGGTCGACAGTGTTGTATGGACCAGTATGGATGCTTGTTGACAGACACGTTTATTCTCCAGCGCGGTTTATACACCGTGTGTAGGCACGGTCGACAGTGTTGTATGGACCAGTATGGATGCTTGTTGACAGACACGTTTATTCTCCAGCGCGGTTTATACACCGTGTGTAGGCACGGTCGACAGTGTTGTATGGACCAGTATGGATGCTTGTTGACAGACACGTTTTTTCTACAGCGCGGTTTATACGCCGTATGTAGGCACGGTCGGCAGTGTTGTATGGATCAGCATGGATGCTTGTTGATAGACACGTTTATTCTACGGCGCGGTATATACGCCGTACCGTAAAAAAACCGTACCGTGTATAAAGGGCCTTAAGGTGTCATGTTTTAAAATTTTGTTAAGGCTCTGTTGTAACCTATTACCATAAAATATAGCCGGCAATCGATAACTTGATTGCTACTGAGAATTCCCCAGCAGAAAAACCGAGTAACTGCGGGCTCTCAGGACCGGGCTTGCCACATTATTTTGAACAATAAGTAAAACTTCTCAGCTCTACGAGATGTACAACGAGTCTAATGTAATTAAAACCATCAAAGTATGACGTCTTCGATGGGCAGGATGTCGCAAGAATGAATGGACGAGACGTAACTATATTTACGAAATATGTGTGTTTGTGACTAAGAATAAACAATTTTTCAAGTCAGCAAGCGATGTATGTCCTCGGAGCAGACGTGATCCCAAAGGACTGCTGTTAAATGATTTACCAAAGATAACCAAATATAATAAAAGCTGTCTAGCAATGTGTGTACGTACTTATAATTTATTTTATTTATTAATCACCAACTTGCACTAACAGTAGTAAGACACCAAACATACAAGTTAAAGGCTAATAAGAGACAGTCATGAAATTAAATTAAAACAAAACAAAACTAGATTTACCCGTAATTATACCGAATTATATAAAATTATACAAAATTTAATAGGATTAAACAAATAAAATAGAACTATACAAAATTAAATAAAATAGAATTAGGATGGAATTATTAAAATACCAAATAATTTAAAACTATTAATTGTAAGATTATTAAACAAAAATATATACAAATGGCTAAATGAATGTAGTTTTTATAGTTTGAAAGAATTTACGGACAAAACACATTGACATTATATTCTAACATTAATGTACTTAATTATAATTACCCTGTGACATAAAATTTTTGCATGCTATGTTTTATCATCGCTAAACATGTGTATACCATATTTTACGCAAATAAATTATTTTATTATTAATATTTTTTTATTACCCAAACGTTTACTGCATAGTAAACCGGATGGCTGGAGAAGTCTAGAGTGGCCCAAACTCAGAAGGTTGGATGGCGTAGACCAAGATTTAAGAACTGTTGGAGTAAGAAATTGAGGAGAAAAAGCCGGAAATAGGACGCGTTGGAGAAATATACTTGACCAGGCTAAGGCCCACCCGTAGCTGTAAGGCCTTAGATAATGATGATGATGTAAAACTTCAAATTAACGCAATTCCAGCTTCTGTTGCGACATTGCAGGATAATACTTGGATGACTAGTTCTTCTACTCCCCTTTCAAAAAGACATGATCATTGAACATCCACAACAGATGCTAGGATCCGCAATTTGGTGACAAGGCGGTGACCGTAGGAAATTCTGACGATCGCGCGTTCGTCGCGATATAAAGTGGTCAATAAAAAGTCTCCATGACCAGCAGTGAAAATTTAGATGTTATAATACTTATTAATCTCAGATAAGAAGACCAGTAAAGTGCATTAAAAATGTTTAATGGAAAATTCTTAAAGAAGTATTGCATAAAAATCGTATAAAAGCTGTAAATGTTGGTCCATCCATTAAATATATATTTAGTCCGAGCGTCTATCCGAGCTACATATTATAATATATGCGTGTACGCACGTTAATGTGTTTCTTTTTATTTATCAATTTGTATTTGTCCCCATATTATCGGCAACACGCCGGTCGGCTTACTTCACAAGGTTTAAGGTATATATAGAGCCGATGAAACTCAGGTGTGACAAGTTGATTTGGTGTGTTTTATCTGAGTAAGGGCTAAACGAAGCTTGTACTTTAGATTTGTTCAAATCGACTGTTTTCAGAAGAAAAACTTGCTTTGTATTTTACCAAATATATGCTAAACACCGTCATTGCAATTATTATACAGTTTCAGATGCTACTATTCTTTTAAACATTTTGGTTAGAAATTTAATGAGCACATTTTTGTTTCAGCTATATTATCCGCACAGTGCACGATAACAATGTATTTGTGCAAGTGGGTTTGGTAACCAGTCCGGCCGTCGAGAGAATACGTTCTTGACACCTGTCAGTTTCGTACTAACAAATATGTGTTTTGCTAATTTGATCCTTATAGTTACTACAAGCAAACTGTATGGCGGTTCTAAAGTGCGCTACTCTCTGCGCAGTACCCATCCGTCACCCCCGCTGTCACGTGAATTTTTTACTGCGCAGCGACTCGCCTCATGTTCCGAGCCGCCATAAAGTTTGGATCGGGCTGTACCTACATATAGAAGCCACAGGGCACTCAATGGCTAAAAAGTTAAGGCCAGTATCATCTGCAACACCATTCTTACCCTTATTTGGTATTTTTTGATTGACTAGCTTGCGCCCGCGACTTCGATATGTCGATAAAAAGCCTATGTCCTTTTTCAGGGTTCAAAGTATCCCCATACCAAATTTCATCAAAATTGGTTCAGCCGTTAAGCCGTGAAAACGTAACAAACAAACAAACAACCAAACTCACATTCGCATTTGTAATATTAGTTAGGATTTTATGTTTATTCTACTAGCCGTAATATCAACATTCACGTCTTTCTAAGTCATCTTCTCTATGGTCAGTATGGTCCTTTTTAGAAATATCCTCCGTATGGTATCATCCTCTCCATAACCTCCCTTGAACGCGTCGACATTTCTCATATACGTTACTACCGACTCGGTTCATCGCTCGGTTTATTGGTCAACGTTTGTTACCGAGATAAACCTTTGTATTAGCTTTTATAATACTATCTTTGGACTATATATTGTGGCCGGTAACCACTTTAATGATTAAAACACGAATGTATTTATGATGCCGTAAAATTGTTCTTGATTTTTTATTGGTACAATTATTAATATTGAAATGAATTTATGAGAAAGTAATTGCAGTTTAGTTGGACTCCTGTAGTATTTTCATGTCCTTTGCTTATTACTTGGCGGCAATGTGTAAAAGACAATTACTTATTGAGTATGCTTCTATTTAATGAGTCATAGTTGTTTTTTTTTTAATTTTAAACTTGTATTCGGGCTTTCAGTCATGATTTCTTGTGGCCACGATTGGGATTTGAAATGACATTTTTGACTCCACCCCATTAATGAATGCAGTCTCGAACTCTCGATGCTAGAGAGTTTTTAGAAGAGTATCTTGTTTGCCTAAATATGCACCGCGTTCAGGATTATCGGTTTCTGCTTTCTGCTTCAAGCTGCGAACGCAGAGAAAGGGTGGTGCTCAAATTACCGCATCAATTCTACTTATCAACTCAATCACACCTTATTACATATATCTTCCAGCCACACTCACAAAATAAGTAGAATAACGCTATCTCCAGCTGTTGCTGGAGATAGCGTTATTCTAGCCTTTTGTTAAAAGATAACGCCAGCATAAACGGGCCACGATAAGATATTATTAGTACTGCCAGTATACGTTTTTCAATTGTATTAAGTTACATACAAAGATAGAATGCAATCAGGGACGTGGTATATGTTATTACTAAAGATATTTGCATACAAGCAATAACATTGTTTTGGTCTTATGTGGATCTCAAGGGTTTAATAGTTAATGTGGATTGAAATAAGGCGCAGTACACAAAGAGCGGACGGGTGAAATAAGGTGTGGTCCGCACAGGGCGGATGGGACAAGATGTGTTGCGGATATGAAAGATAAGCTTTTCTATCCCTTTGTAGATTGCGGATAAATGTGATGGTGCTGTATAGGAGGTCCTATTTCAAATCCAAGGCAATCTTACTATAATATTATCAACGCGAAAGTTTGTGGGGATGGATGGATGGATGGACGTTTGTTACTCTTTCACGCAAAAACTTCTGAACGGATTTGAATGAAATTTGGAACACATATAGTTTATAACCTGGATTAATACATAGGATACTTTTTATCCCGATATTTCTACGGGATCAAGACTTATGCGGCTGAAACCGCGGGGCACTTATAGTTTACTTATAATAATAAAAAATACAAAATGGTTGCCTTTTAGTGGAAATCACATTTGGAACACTGTATGCGTTATTTAAAAGTCATGATTAACATCCCTGCTACTTATTTGCGTTTTTGTCTACTGTCCAATGTCCAAGATATGTGAATTGTGCATAGTATACAACAGTTATGGTGAAGTTATCTATTTTACTATTTCAACTTTAAAATTAACTCATACCGCAAGGATTTGATGCCAATGCAATATATTATATATATTTCTTTAAGTAATTCTGTTATTAAGTGAGGAGCTTGTGGCTAAGTAATAACAGCCGCATGGGTCCACCCATTAGGTTAAGCTACGCCAGCCGGGGTTGGTCCGTGGAAAGGTGACCATCTTTACATACCGAGACTCCTCCGGCCTCGGAAAGCACGTTAAGTAATTCGTGGATCTTTGACAGTCGTTAAGAGTCTTCAGAAGCCCGAAAGTGACACTAGTCTTACCAAGGGGTATCGTATTACCCAGTTACTGGGTTGTGGAAGTCAGATAGGCAGTCGCTCCATGTAAAATACTGGTATTCAGCTGCATCCGGTTAGACTGGAAGCTGACTCCAACATAGTTGGAAATAGGCTAGGCAGATTGATTGTTGTTAAGTGAGGGTATAATTTATTGTATATTCATCAAAATCGCTTAACGAGATTGAGTTTAAATTCTTAAGTTAGATCAGTTACTCCTGCCGTTGTAGTTCCACTGTATCAGCCTAGATGTTTGTCCAATGTCTAGTAATGGAAAATATTATATTTTGCAATACGAGATTGAGATCGAGATTGATACGAGTTTTTAAAGGTTTTAGTTGTCATGTTGTTTCTCAAAATTGAATAAAGGCAGACAGTTTTTTTTAGAAAGATCCCTGTAAATTAATTATAATTTGAATTCTTAAAATAGACTCCTTTGAAAAACTTCGATTCCCGCCATCTTAATTCCCCATCCGCCATTTTGCCACAGGTTCACA
This sequence comes from Agrochola circellaris, assembly GCA_914767755.1. Classification (NCBI taxonomy): domain Eukaryota; kingdom Metazoa; phylum Arthropoda; class Insecta; order Lepidoptera; family Noctuidae; genus Agrochola; species Agrochola circellaris. The sequence continues at coordinate 11,147,064 of OU611843.1, forward strand.
TTATCATGGTCCACAGATAATCAACTATGAATGAATGGAATATCCATCTAAGTCGACACAATAAAAATACTCAATGAGCATTGACATACAAAAACGTCTCCAGTCTTAATGAGTTGCCAGAGATAAAAAACGCCGCGGCGGCACCACAAAGGATGGCAGAGCAAATAAAAGATCACAGTCAATGTAAAAGGTTTGCGTATTGTTTTATATTAAAGTGAAATAACAATAGGTAGCCCTTTCAATGGATAATGCCGCCACAATGAGAGGGGCTAAGCTTGGTTTGTATGGTGGTGAGAATGTGACCATTTGTTGCTGGTTCGTTGGTCAGATTTAGTTGATACAGTGCTTCATGGTTGCCTCAGATTTCCATGGTCTACAGGTAAGTATCTACAATCTACAGTGGAAATACTTCGTCTCCCACTGTGTAATTTTCAGAATTTCGAAAATGTCTTATCGTCAGAACTTGTTAGGACTCGCGTTGTCAACAGGCTGATTGGGGAAACAGACCACAAGGTTCATGATGCTCATAATAGCAAACGATCCAGAAACAAAACCTTTTACACAATAGTAGAATACCTATAGGGGATCTTCTTTTATGACATCAATAGTAGGAACAAGAAGAGTTATACGATAAAAGACACTTGAAATAGGATCTCACATCACACAACTCTGATCGAGAGATCATCTGCCTATATAGCCGTTTCCCAACTATTTTGGGGTCGTCTTTCAGTCGAACCGGATGCATCTGAATAACAGTATTTTACACGGAGCGACTACCTATCTGACCTCCACAAGATAGTTACTGGGTAACACGATACCCCTTGGGCAGACTGGTTGTTAGACTTTCGTTTGACTGTCATAGCTCATTTACACTCCTCGCACCTCGCGGCTCGTCTCGCGGCTCGTCTAGTGACTCGGCCACAGCTCGTTCGCTCGTCAAGTTAATCAATTTATGTTCATACTCTCGCGGCGCGTTCAGTTGTTTTCGATCTATCAACTATGGAGGACGTCGAAGAATCAGACCCTTTGACTCGTGCCTAAAAAGCCGCTTCCAACGCGAGGGCTGCGAATGGCGAGGTCGATCGTCTCGTGGTTCGCCTCGCGGCTCGTCTCGTCGCTCGTGCGAGAGTGTAAATCAGGCATCAAACATCTACATATGACAGACCGCTCTGACCAAGTACCCAACGAATTAATTGCACAATTTTTTAGCCCACCAACTAAAATATGTACCCCATAGAAACCAACCCTAGCCCGATGCGAACATAAGTGGACACCGTAGAGCCTTGTGAACATAATGTAGTAGTGAAATACAACATCACATTGTTCCGTCACCTGCACACGTCACCGCGCATGCGCTTACACTTCTTATTATCTGAACACTCATCACGCTTTTGTTTCTGTGAGGGTCAGTACACTAAGTAGTGTTGAAGAAATTTTTCCGCAGATTTTTATCACATTGTAGTTTGGGATTAAACGAAAAACATAATATTATGCCTCACAGATTGATGTGCGATATATTGTCGATTATTAGCCGAACAGTATTTAATAAAATATTTTTTCTGTAAGGGTCATTACACCAAGTAATGTGGTTTTCTAGTTTTTAAAAATATTTTTCATTTCGCCAAAAATAAGGCCAGAAAACAAAAGCAAATCTTTTATGTTCGTACAAAAATTGATAATTAAGTTGCTTATTGGAAAGTAGGTATTTACTGACACCATGGAAAATCTCAGCCTGATAAGTTTATTATTCGATTTACAGACCAAATTGACATCCATCTGTCGATGACTGTTAACTTGTATCAGGGGGCCTACCACCACCTCTAAAGCAGTATTATTTTAATATTACTTTAGTGTGGGAAAGAGATACAGCTCTACAGGACGTATAACTACATCTCTTTCCCCCACTGAAGTAAGATTAAAATAATACTGCTTTAGAGGTGGTGGTAGACTCCCAGGTATGAGGGTGCCCCGTGAAATCCTCAAACTGAAGCATGGTAAGTGTAGTAATTCTGTCCAAAATTACAAATTCAATGATCTCTTCTAGGCGCTTGAGTTAGAATTCTTATTCACTGTTTTCTGCGCGTTTCTTAATGTGCTGATTATTTCAGTAATTATACAGATAATTATATCATTATCCATACATACTATTTGTTTCAGTGTGACTTCTGCAATTGCAATCAACTAATTTGATGTATTTATTAGTCTTTCAAAAATCTAATTCGGTTTACCATTGCTTAAATTTACAATATTTTAATACTGAATATATTCATAAAAATAATGTCATTACACCTGCTCCGATGTTCGTGGTCGATGCACTCTTGCGCATTGTCTTTATTATTGAATGATTTAATACATTTGTATGACAGAGGCCCATGTTCAGCACTGAATGTATGATGTATGTTCGGAATATGACATCCTTTTAACGTCTTTGTCAATGTCATGGTAGGTACTTAGTTTGTTTTTATTGCATACATTTGCTTTTTTGTAAGCATTGTTACAAACTGTGTATGAGTAAATAATACACTGTTAAGTGTGTATTGAAATAACCTCATTGAGTACAGGCGACACTTGAACATACGGCTGCTACCTTGCCGCAGCAAGATGGTATCTGGTTTGTGACTGACCAATATCTTTACCACGGTATGCATAATCTAATCAGCCTATAACGTTCCCACTGCTGGGACACTGGCCTCGTCTCTGTGAGAGGGACTGGGCTGTAACCTACCACGCGGGCCCAGTTGTTAGATGTCACATGTCTTCGATTTTGTGGTTCCAGGACATGTCGGTTTTCTTTCACCGTTTTGAGAGCAGTGGTGATGAAATAAATTACACAAAGTAAAGCGCCTCTCTGGGTTCGCACTTACGACCACCACTGTTTCCACCACTGCTGCATCGTCTTCACATATAATTATATAATTAATGTATATTGTAAAAACATTTTAAAAGAGTAACGGTGGAGTTTCTTGCCCATTCTTCTCCATACGAGAACTACCTTTTGGAAGAGGCGACTAGAATCAATTCTATTTTGTGTAAAATTCATGTTCAAAAGTGCCTCTTATGAGCTTAATTGAAATAAATAGTTTGACTTTGACTTTGACACCACGGTATGAGAAAAATCAAAATATTGGTCTGTGATATAACTTTACATGGGACTTAAACACAACTGGTGATATGTGGGTGTAAGTATAATAAGTAGGTATACCTCTGCTTATCCCTTTGGGGATTACAAGCGTGATATTATGTCATGTGTAATGACGTAACAGTGTTGACTTAACAAAAATAGAATACGGATATAATTGAACGTCAGTTGTTTTGTAAATTCCATTACCATAAATATGGTTAACCCATCTATTATAGGCTCTCCGTTAGTTATTTCTTATTCAATGTTGTTTGTAACATCATGCTTTGTTGAAACGAGTAGACATTAACCTACTATTTCGTTATCAAGCACCTGAACCTATTTACACTTCGACATCATCATTCGTAACTTTTGTCAACCCGCTGTAAGGCATAATAAACTTAATATCATAATTTTTCTTTCACTTATTTGACTCACCACTCACTTATTTTTAGTCACCAGCAAAAGACGATAAACATTTCGGTATATTTATGTAAACTATAATCACTGCTTATCTATTCTAAATTCTTAATAGTATTATCTTTTTAATTCATATTTTTGTTACTTATATTATCCTAACTAATATTACAAATGCGAAAGTGAGTTTGTTTATTTGTTTGTTACGCTTTTACGCTAAAACGGCTGAACAGATTTGGATTAAATTTTCCATCCAGTAGATAGGCTACTTTCAAACTGTAGTACGTATCTGACGAATAATTTCCAACCTCCGCGCGCAGAAAAAAGCTAGTAATAAAGTATTTCTTCCCACAAATTTTACTTAAAATTTCATTAGTCAGGCTCGTCTGGATTTGTGCCCGGTTGATGGCAATAGGCTCGCCCCCTATTACATGGGACTTAAACATATTTGGCGAAATGTGGGTGTATTATAGGTACACCTGTGCCTATCCCTTCTGGGACAACAGGCGTGATGTTATGTTATGTTTATGTTAGCAGTAGCACCAAAATAAGCTTTATATCTTCTTTTAGATTATATTATAGAAATACCTCTCTTTATAATAGATATCCCTAAACCTGCAATTTCCCACAGCTGGGCAAAGGCCTCTCTCTCCCGTTTCCACACACGTTTGTCCTCTGCTCGTGTAAAATATTATTAACTAGCGACCCGTCCATTGTTCGTCAATCTTCATACTATCTAAATAATTATGATGAAAATCGCATCAAAATCAATTGGCTTGTTTAGTAAAACAAAAGCGGTCAAATTGACAGCGACTTTTATACTATTTAGTATAGATATAATATTATATAAGTGCTGTTAAAGTCGGAAATGAAATATTGGAGATGGTTGACCAATATGTCTATCGTGGACACATTCTTTCATTTGGCAAAGTGCATCAACTAACATAGGTATCGAGAAGAATACAGTTTGGGAGTAATACAAATTGGACGACATTCTGAATGCAGCCAAAATTCCACAACAGTCCTGCCTCTATAACCAGGGCGTTCTGCCCATCATTGCTTGCGGTGCTGAGACGTGGACGCTCACACAGCAGGCTGTGTACATTGTGAGAGTTGCACAGAGAGCCATGGAGAACGCCATGCTTGGCATAAAGCTCATAATACCGAGTCTCAAACGTCGAGATCCGCAGACATACGAAGGTTGTCGCTATCGGAAAACGAGCTATGGAACTCAAATGGATTTGGGCAGGATACCTAGCAAGGCGTCGTGATGGCAGGTGGAGTAAGGCAGTGACCGAGTGGCGTACAAGGACTGGAAGACAAAGTGTCGATCGTCCGGTGAGATGGGTGGTCGACATTGTTACCATCGCGGGTAGAACCTGGATGAAGCCGGCACAGGAAAAGAGAGGCCTAATGCTCAACAGTGGTAAAGTCGGGCTGAGAATGATGATGATGGATCGTATGAAGGATTCATGAGGTTGAGTTCTCAGACCAAATAAAACACTAAGACATAGCGCTGTCAACAGTGACATGAGGCCGGTTTCGTAAACATATGTGCACTTATTGGGGTGTAGTTTGATTGTAAATGTGTGCGTGTGAGCGTGTTTGCACAGAGCGGAGGCGTAGTTTTAGCATGCTTCACTGTCTTGTTCGCAGTGCTATGTCTTGGTTTTTTATTTGGTCTGAGGTTGAGTCTTGATTTTATCCATATTCACGATGAAGGCCTAAATTTATTCAAAATAAGTTATAACAGCATGGGTTACCATGCAAACCCGCGTCATCGCATGCCTTCCACCACGCTAGCCGTTCATTTTATTGCGTCGATAAGTGAGCAAGGGCAGTAATTACCGCTAATGGTTTCGATTGCTTGTGACAAATGAACAAACAGATTCGCCCGCGAATCTCATGTAACGCATAAATTACAGTCATGTTTGGAAGATGGTTTTTTACTAGTAAAGCTTCGTCTTGATTGATTGGTTCATTGAAGAAACATGGATAACTTGATAAACCGACTTAATAACTTAAGTATGAGATTTTTAGGAGGGGCTCGTGGTTAAATAATCGTGGCACGTGTCAATCGAAGGTTAAGCTACGCTTGCCGCGGTCGGTTCGTAGATGGGTGACCTTACATCAATTACATATCGACACCACTAAGTGCCTCGGAAAGCACACGCTAAGCCATTGGTGCCTGCTGTCATTTGAAGATCTTTGACAGTCTTTACAGGTAGTCAGAAGCCGAAACATCTGACAACCAGTCTTACCAAGGGGTATTGTGATACCCAGTTATTGGGTTTTGAAGGTCAGATAGGCGCTCCATGTAAAATACTGGTTAGACTGGAAGCCGACCTCAGCATAGTTGCGAAAAGGTTAACAGATTGAGGTAATATGTGATTTTTGATAGTTCTACGTTCAGTACGTGTTCAGGGAATGTTTTTTTGTTAATGAGAGCATAGGGGAGGCCTATGTTCAACAGTAGACGTCTTTTGGCTGAAATGATGATGATGATGAAAGCATTAAATTATTAGGTAAGATGACTTTTGCAGTCATTATTTTTTTATTGACCGGCCGTTTCGAAGCTCTTTGTTCATGGCACACAACTCAGTAGCTATGTTACATTTCAGTGAAAAACTTAACTTACAGATATCCCAACAAAAGTATGTGCTTTGGGAATCATCGTGTATCTTCGAAAATAAAAACGCACGGTGATGAGATTTAATATAGAGCTGTTACAATCATGAAAGTACAGCCCTTTGTATTACCACGAAAACAAAATAAATAGATTAATACCTACATTATACACAATTCTAAAAAAAAGGACACAATTTACAATCTGCGACCGTAGCAGATAATTTGACGCAGAGAAAACTTCATACGAACGCGCAATGATAGCCGCGTTACTACAAAGTGCGGTAGTACCTCATATCATTCTCCTGCCCATAACCTTATTTCTTTGTGGTCGGCGCAACATGTCCCTTTCTTCCATACTTCTCTGTTAGTCGTCATCTCGGTAGTCACACCCTTTCTAGCCATATCATCTTTTACACAGTCCATCCATCGTTTCTTTGGTTTTCCTCTTCGCTTATACATGGACATTCTCAAAACTTTGCTCACGATATTTTCCTCATTCCTCCGCATCACACGCCCATACTATAACAATCAATTTAAGCATATCTTTTCGGCAAAGCGCGGCAGTATCTATAAAACTAAAAAGCTTTGCCTCTGCAGAGGTTACTCTGTGGCGTGACGTTCGTGCTAATTCTGAAACATGAAGATTACCGAAGCGCATACTTTTTCTGGTTTAACTGTACTTACGTAACTATGTAAGATTTCATTAAAAAATACCTAATATTGGTTATTTTGTTTTCTATTGGAGACTTGTGGTGCATTAGAAGTCCATCACTATAAGCAATAATCAACAAATAAACCTAACCGGATAATCTTTTAACGGCATTTCTTACTAATCTCGTGTCACCACGAAAGAAAAAATAATACCAACCTAACGGACACCGTCGCTACGTTAGGTATGACACGTCTTTACTTATTTGCTAAAATACCAAACAAGAAAGTTACTAAAACTATTAAGTTGACAATATTAGTCTAGACTTAAGATTTAAATAATGTTATAACATTCAATACATTCATTAGTCGAATTTACATAGAAATTATGATAGAGAAATTAATTGTTTAAGCTTCTGAATTTATTAGAATATTCTTTTTTAATATTATCACAAGAACTTATGTTTAGATTTTATGAGTAATATTAATAATATTTGTATTATTTAAAATATAGGTTTTATAATATTATAATTGTATGCCATGTCTATACTTAAATTATCTATGGCAGTTTAAAGAATTTTCCCAAAATTGCAGTCCGGAAAAAGTAGAAAGTGGGAACTGAGGCCTTTGCCCCGCAGTGGGGCAGTACAGGCTCATAATAATAATGGCTTCAATAGTTGCTATAAATCAATTAGGTATAACTAGCAGCGTCCCGTGGTTTTACCCGCATAAGTCTCGATCCCGTTGGAATATCGGGATAAAATGTTTTATATGTGTTAATTCAGGTTATAAACTATGTGTGTGCCAAATTTCATCCAAATCCGTTGAGTAGTTTTTGCGTGAAAGAGTAACAAACATCCATCCTCATAACCTTTCGCGTTTATAATAAGTATTTATATTATATTATAAGTAGGATTGGAAAAAAATAAATTATTGGCTTGACAGTAAAGTGCTTTGAGCACCACTATTTCCACGTCCTAAAACAATGCTTACTCGATTCAACACTCTTAAAACTTTTCCCGCACCTTTAATTCCCCATGCAAAGAGTACCGACACACAAAGTCCCATAAACGCACACACCACCTTGCACTCTGGTATTTTAACAACAAAACCACAACACAAGCTAAAGAATAAAAATTAAATATAAAATGTCTCAAATCGCCGCGGCTTCGAATCCCGGAATCCGGGATTATTAAGTGTTGTTCTTGTTGTTCTTTTTGTACTCCGATGTGGCTGTTTGAACTCAATATGTGGTTGCTCATTTAGAGGCCGGGATTAACAATAAAAACGAAATTTGATCATTGCGGCCGACGCTACGGTGATCCGTTAAGGGGAGGATAGTGTTGATATTATTTTCATGGGTTTTGTCTGGATTTTGATGGGAATTGGGAAACTTATATCACAAGTCTGAACTTAATTTTAATAAATAATGAAAAAGATTTTTTTTTTAAATTAATTTAGTGTTATATTATTATTACATATTTTTATTTAAACTTTTTTTATTAAAAGCATTTTATCACATTAACTTAGCTTAGCTAATCCTATTGTACTGGAACATTTGTTATGTAAGGAATAAATTATGTCCTCACCCAGGAAGCCAGGTTCTGTCTGTCAATTCTGTAAAAATATCAACGTGAAACTTAGGTGAAGTGAGCTGTCACTGTCACAAATCGACTGGCAGGATGCTAGGGATTAACACTATTGACAGCTCACTTCACGCTCATTTCACCTAAGTTTCACGTTGATATTTTTACAGAATCGACCGGCTGGTCAGATTCTCTTTTTCACTCAAATATTTACAGCCTCAAGAATCTGATTATGGATTTCACATTGAGATACATAATAGCCAACTATAACTTCAGCGGACAGTCGTCCTGATATGAAATAGGTAAGTGTTTTTACGAAGAACTACGGTGAGGCTTGGTTAGAAGTATTAAAAGTGGGAAGAAAAGTACTTTATAAACGAGAGACAAGATATTACAAAGAAAACCAAAGTAAGGAAAATAGTCATATTTATTTATTTATTTTTATAGCTCGGTACACCAAAACCCTTTACCACAGACAACAAACTTAATTGTTTTTCAGTGTTAAAACTACAATCCTAACTTCGTAACTAATATTATAAATGCGCAAGTGAGTTTGTTTGTTTGTTTGTTACGCTTTCACGCTTAAACGGCTAAAATTTGGCAGATAGGTAGACCATGACCTGGAGAAGGACATAGGATACCTTTTATCCAGATATTCCTACAGGATCGAGACTAATGCGAGAGAAACCGCGGGACGCAAATAGTTTGCAATAATTATGTAAAACATAAAAACTGTGAAATACAGCAGCATCTTCACCTTAACTGAGCCTTTGCCGCGTTATCAGATCATCGTCCAGGCTGTCCAGTGTAAATAAATCCAATAGTTTACTGCCCAGCCATTGTTATTCTCATTAACCCTTTGTCTCATTAGACCTCAGCTTCATATTCAACCTTATTTTTGTTACTGATGACAGCTCAGATTAGATCCTTTTTTATTTTGTTCTTTTTTCGAAAACTTTTGTCCACCATCTTGGTTTTTTCTTTTTTTTCGTCATATAAAATTTCAACCAGTCTTATAATGTTATAGTGTTTATTGCGTTGTCTTTTTTGTTCTTTATTTATAATTTTTTGGAATACATTGTTGTTGCTGTAAAGCCTAAACTTTATTTTGAATTGTCGCGTGTTTTAAGACGTTTCTTTCGTAATTATTTTTTAATGAAATGCAAACAAGTGAATGATATGAATTGCTTCATTTACAGTTGTATTTCATTTCTTTGTTTGAAAATTAAAGTTAATTGATACAAATGATGTGAACTTTTAAAATCAATTAGGACGCAATTAAGAGTGAACAAAAAATCCTTCCTGATATGGGTTATTTTAAATTAAACTGAAAAATGTTGTGTGTTCGGTTGGTCACATACCTTTATGCGAACCTTTTTATGGGGTTGTCAAATGCAACCGCTATTTTGCTTTCTTACAAATTGTTTGCATTCAAACTGATTTTGGAATTTTAAATACGGGTACAAATATTTCAATACAACGTGGTAAAAATGTTGTTAAGCACTAATAATTTTAAACTTTAGGTAGGTAGGTTTAGGTAATAGGTAGATAGGTATTAGATTAGGTACCTATGAATTGTGTTTTTTATGTCCATTCTTAACATGAAATTGGATTAAGACTTATGCTTTTCCAAAAACCCACAAATGACAGAGACTTGTCAACCGCACATCATTGTCAACACTTATACTACGGAAATCACCCTTACAGCTTCGACATAAAGGTGCTGTCAATGTCAAATTGTTATCACAGTTGTCCGTACACAGAGAATTACCATTAAGATATTAGACCTTCAAAACGCAACCTTCATAAAGTTTCGTGCAGACTAGCACGACGCAACACCGGTTATTGTTATACCGTGAAGTTTTCTTGTAAATTGTATTGTTAAAGTCTCGTCGCGCCGTCGCTTCGCGCTGGTCTGCACGAGCCTTAAAGGCAAACATCTTTAACCTACCAAGCAACAACGATACAGTAGCTAATTCCCGGTATCGAGTCTACTTGCAAACCATTTCAAATTGCTCTAAAGCCAGGTTGCAACCAGCGAATTAGTTAACACGTTTGTCTAGCAGTTTTGCTGGCTATAGTGTATTATCTGCCTTACTTTTATCTTCACATGGTGGTAAGCTGATATGGTAAGCGAAGTTACTCTTGATTTTTTATGCACTTTGATAATACGTTTTTTGGGTTTTGTCAACCCATCTTATATACCTTACTTACTTAACTTAATTGTGGCCTGGTGGCGTCTTTTTCGCATAGAAATAAAGAAAGAAAGAAAAATAAGTTTATTGGCATTACAGCAGAAAAAATACACCTTATAACTATAAAAACAGAAAACAATGATTATGATGCCAAAACGGCCTCAGCTCAGCATTATGTCAGATGACAACACACAGAATCACATACTGAATCCATGGTAGCAGTTTTCGCGTCGATGTCCCTGCCACCCGTATACTATACTAGCTGCGCCCCGCGGTTTCACCCGCAGAAGTCTCGATTCCGTGGGAATATCGGGATAAAAAAAATACAACCGAATTGAGAACCTCCTCCTTTTTGGGAAGTCGGTTAAAAATGCTATATCCTAATCCAGGTCATGGTCTTCCCATGTGCCAAATTTCACCCAAATCCATTCAGCCGGTTTAGCGTGAAAGCGTCACAAACAAACCAAAAAACTCACTTTCGCATTTATAATATTAGAACTATGAAATCAGCATTTTGTATGGAGAATTTTAAAGAAGTTGCATTTTTCATACTAACATTTTCTTAATTTATATAACAACCATGAACACTAATGTTTTAAAACTTTTATACACTAATGTTTAAAAACTAAGATAACGTAATATGCCACTTAGATTAAGCGACAAAAATAAGTTTTGGCTAAGTTAAAACAAATAGTGGTCATTCCTGCTAACAAAATGAGGAGTCATTTTTAAGGTATTTTTTAAGTTTAGAAAACTATAAGTAATAAGTTTTTTTTACTATTGGTAGTTGTCTATGATGGTCAGTATTCGATATAAAACCAAGCAATTGATGAATATTTTAAATCAGAGAAGTGACGAGGTTCTCTATTTATGAGAAAAAAAACGCCATTTTCATAGGAGGGAACCCAATATTAGTGGAGGCACGAATCAATCTAGACTCTAGAGCCTTACTAAGTAGAGGTACTGTACAAAGTATATACAACTGCACCGATCAAACCATCATTCAATTAAACCAGAAGTCGACATAATCCCTACCAATCTAAATATTAATTAAAAAGGATAACAATACCAAAAACCTGTACCTAAACATGGGAAACTTTATTAAAACGTAACAAAAGATTAGATAGGGCTCACTTAAAGGTCGTTCACACTTATCCTTTGTCGCTGCGTCCGGCGATCCGTCAGCGTACAGATATGGATGTCATACATATACAGGGTTGCCGCTACGCTTTAATTGATTGAAGCTCGTTGGGAAAACTGTGGAGCTGCCTGTAACACAATTTAAACAAAATTACAATTACTCACATTTTTCGTGACTAGATGGTTTATAATCACTAGACACTAGATGATCAGTCGGTCGATTCTGAAGTGAGCTGTCACTGTCACAAATCGACCGGCAGGAATCCCTAGCGGGATTAACACTATTGACAGATCACTCCACGCTCACTTCACCTAAGTTTCACGGTGATATTTTTACAGAATCGATTGGCTGTAATTCATAATGATGTTCATAATAAGGAGTATTCTATTCTATAATATCAATATTATTAACATACGCAGACAACAGTGTCAAAATTAGCTAAGTATGAAGTAGCAAAAAGAACAGCAAATTATATAACTTTTTCATCTAAGTTTGTATTATTTTATTGTTCTTTTCTTATTATTTTGTCATGATATACACACCGTTTTTTAGTATAATTATTAATATTCAAAAAAAACCCAAACCTATTTTATAACGATATAATAGCAAGTTAACTAATAACCCCCGCTTTCTAATGACAGACTTAAAATATTAAAATCTTGAAATTAAAAACCACTTTCAACAAAATTTCAAGTCATCTCCACAGCACCACTATTCAACGACAAAGTTTGACAATGCTCGCGGCAAGCTAAAAGGCCTGACGAACAGGTGTAGCCGACCGGAGCTTTCTTGCATCGTCCACCGTCCGCCATGCAAGAGATAAGAGGATGCTGATTACTGCCCACTAAGTTATTTTTACACTTATCCTAGGTTTACCCTAGATAGGGAATTGGATTAGAACTTTAGAAGACAAGAGATCTATGTAGAAATGGAGATAGTGTTGTGTTTTTAGATTGTAATTAAATTATTGTGTGTAAATGTGGATGGATTTTTGTATCACGATAATATAATTATATAAGTATTTATTTTTTATTATAGAAAATGATTTAACGACATAACAAGGTAATTAGTGAACCTATTTTGTTCGCTAAACATAGCCCATTTGTATTATCACTGCCTTTAATTTAATGATTGATTTTTGTTTTTTTTCTACTGATAATAAAAATAAAATACTTCTTCTCCAGTTTTTCCATAATTATGAATGAATGTTAATAATGCTTTGTAAGTAACTTGGTCAGGACTGATTGTCTAGGATTCACTCACTGAAGACAAAAATGGCAGGTTAATAGTTTTCGAAAATATACTTAGTTGACTTCAAGCAGGCCAAACGATAATCTCAGTTTTCCATGCATTAAGTTGTAAAGTGTAACTTAACAGTTTTTTTTTTTCAGAAGTCCTTGCAGTAGTTGCAGCAGTAATCGGATGCTTTTAGTGTTTTACCGAACAATTGAGAGCTAAGATAAGCTAAGTGAGAGCAGCCAGGGCACTCCTTAATGGGACTGGCTGGACGTTGTGGGAGATACTAGTCGAAATAGAGCCTCTATGAGGCATGACTGAAGTGGGTTGATAGCCTCGTCAGAATATTAAGAACTGGTTTCATAAAAGTTTTGGAATTCCTTTTGGGCATGAAAAATCTTTATTTGTGTGTCCTACAAAAAAAGCTGTAAATGGATAACAAAAACAATTTCCTATATTTTCGGTTAGCTTATGTTGCCATTTGAACCCGGTTCACAAACTTGACTTGACTTTTAAACAGTTGCACTGCGAACACAGACACCGCACCGTCAACGTATACTCAAAACTATTATTTCTTCTTGATTACAAGTTATATTTCTAGATCGCATTTTTTATGTGCATTCCACATTCTGCACAAAATTTGATAGTGGTGATTCGTGATGTCTAGCGGTATATAGATCACAAATTACTAGCCATAGTGACAATGGAAGTATACCTTCCTTAAAAACCACAGTATGAGTACAATTTAGAACAAAATTCTTTCTTATTTAAGGAGATTATTTTTGAGCATTTCATAGTTTGAATTCGCTGCCCCTTATGCCTCGAACCAAGCCCTTATCGATGCGGCTTTTCAGTTAAATGCTTACACGGGGCAATAGTGCCAATTTGTTGCATATTATCTACTACGAGGGGACAGATAACCTGACAGATTGGCATGTACTTAGTACGATGTGGGCGGCTGGGAAAAATGCTCCTTACTCGCAAAATGAACATAATTGCTCACTATTCATGATGCATCAGTCGCCTCAGTCCGTTTGTTCACTCAAAACTGATGGACATTAGCCAATTATGTGGATTTAACTATTGTATAGGGTCTGGGTTAAAAAGGAGACGCAAATCTGTTTGATTTTCGTCTTGGTTTACGCTACGGTGAAGCAAAAAGGAGGGTTATGATTTTGACCGATATGTATGTATGTCCATCTGTTCCCTCATAATTACCAAACTGCGCATCATAATTTCAGAAATGAGGTATCGTTGGAAGCGTCTTGATTGTCCGCTGGTTATAGGTTATGTGACGTCAGATTAAATTTAAAATGGCACGCTCTAGAGGGCATAAAGTCTTAAACTAGATTTCATTTTTTTAATAATGCGTGTTGGGTATCAAATTAAAGGGCCTAATTAGCACATTACAATAATATATACATATATATTATAACGCAGAAAAAATTTAAGTTAAAAAAAAGTTATAAAACTTTGATTTTTTTGTTTATTCTACAAAGCATAAAGAAATACCGACTGTTAGGTCTGAACATGATTATTTCGGTATTTCATGTAACATGTTCTCCGTCAAATCTTCAACTGCAAGTATAAGTTGTAATCGCAAAAAAATTGTGATAAATCTAAAAATTTACAATTTCAGAACTTTTTCCAAGTGCTGTGAGACCTTGCTTCCTGCCAAATTTCATGATTCTAGGTCAATGGGAAGTACCGTATAGGTTTTGATTTATTTGCGAATATCAAAATATGTCGCATAAATGGCCGTATTTTTTTATTGCGTTGACTTAGAAACTTGTATTTTTTTAGAGCTTCTAGGATCGACAGATCTACGTATTTATATTATTAATTTCAACTTGATACCTCCACGCGTTCCTGAGAAAAAGCGCTCTTGACAGACTGACGGATGGATAACGAACTGATCCTATATGGGTTCTGTTTTTTCCTTTAAAGGTACGGAATACTAAAAATAAAAAATAATATTGCCAATTCGCCAATGGTGCCGATTCTCTTGTCATAAATGCCTCTAAACTATATAAAAAATAACCAAAATTTTGTTTATTCCTGTCAAACGATGATTTCCCATTCTGAGATAGACTAAAGTGACACAACTTAACTATATTTTAGTTTGACAGCACTAAGATCACTCTGAATAATTATTAATTTAGTGAAAATGGCAATTTTGCTATTCTGAATTTGACGTTTTTGACCTAAAATTTTGATTGTAAAAAACCAAACCTGACTATTTTTAAACGCGATTAAAAAGTGCAAAATCAGTACTGTATCTTATTTTTCTTTTCTTTTGCTTGTATCTCGAAAATGGTGTGTCCTATCGCAAAAATAATGAACATTATGAACCTCTAAAACCCCTAAAACTCAACATGTAGGTAATAATTTTTCATATTTTCCATACAAAAAGTGAAAATTTCCATATAAAACACGTCGAGGCTGCTCCTCATGCGCGCCTCCGGCTCTAAAAAAAATCCACGGGGTTAGAGCAAACAAGTACCACATGGAGTGGCGATTGTCAAATTCGATTTTAGTTGTGTCAAAATTATTTTTAAATTTAGAGTTTTTTTTTTGCAGAATAACTTTAAGATTTTCATAGACAAAAAATAGTAAGGAATTTTCGTGATAGTTTAGTTTGTTGTACAAGAGAATCGGCACCATTATCATTTCGTTTCGTAGATAGGTGTATAAATTCTATGTAATAAGACATTCTTTTTTACTAACCGCCAGTATCGATTTTAAAGACATTTATCATAATTGCACATGGAAGACTCGGGATCTCAGGTGCAGCGCTATTACCATAAATATTATAAAATTCATTACTTTATTACTTGACAAGGCTGTAAACTACAATTATGTATAAATTATATTATTTTCGATTTTATCTTTGAATAATGCGTTCCATGAAGGTCATGAAGAAGTGTCTCGGTTTACATACATTATAGCTCCGCTTAGCATAAAAGAGATCGTTCTCATCACATGAATCAATTCTCTGTTAAAATGTGCTTCAACTTAACATCCTAACGAATAATTTGTTTGTTACGCTTTCACGCTAAAACAGCTGCACGGATTTGGATGAAATTTGGCACGTGGGTAGACCATGATATGGATTAGGACATAGGATACTTTTTATCCCGATATTCTTACGGGATCGAGACTTACGTGGGTAAAACCGCGGAGTGCAACTAGTTTTAAATACAGGGTGGCAGGGATATCGACGCGAAGCCGGCTACCATGGATTCAGTACATGATTCTGAGGCCCCGTTTGAAATTTTTAGTCAGTTATTAAAAAAAATATGCTGTTTAATAGAAAAGTGCAATACCTACGCAGTCAAAATGTATGGAGCAGCTGTTTTTTTTAAATTAACCGACGAAAAATTTCAACGCAGGAGCGCTCAGAATCATGTACTGAATCCATGGTAACCGGCTTCGCGTCGATGTCCCTGACACCCTGTATAGGTAGTTATCTACCAGCAGCTTCGTTTTTATTGCTTTTGTACGGTTTTACCTCTTCTTGCCACACTTAATTGCTGCGTGTCAGTGAAGCTATCCACCGCTAAATTCAACTAGGCTGTATACAGGGTCAAATAAAATTATCTAGCGAAACTCCGGAGACGTGATTGGTATCGATATTATTATCTAAACATGATAAAACAAAAGAAAACAGATTTACGCAACTCATATTTCACGTAACTCAAAATTGATCATAAAACAAAAAAACAATTAATCTCTTTTTAGGGTCAACAAGGAATTATAGTTTTGTCGTGTCCATCCGTCTGCTTGTATGTCTGTCTGTCCGCGGCTTAACTCAGAGACTCTTAGCACTAGAAAGCTGTAATTTGGCATGGGTATTCATATTAATCACGCCGACAAAGAGGTAAAATAAAATAAAATAAAATATTTTTAGGTTTCCTCACGAAATTAAAAAGATAACTATTTCAGCTAAGTAGGCTCTACAAGTTAACGAGTAATAATCGACCAACTTACATTTGCAGTTGCAAAAAGATGTTCTCCCATACATTCCGTATGAGAGAACGAATTTTTCAACTACAATGTAAGGTTCTTGGGATAAATTCATCCCAACTACGAAACCCTTCTTTAAGCGTGATCTGACACACACTTGGCTGGTTTTTGTTTTATTTTATCGTGTTAAGATATCGATACCTATCACCTCTGTAGAGTTTCGCTAGCTAATTTAATTTGACTATGTATAATCTACTTGGTGTACCGTGATGTGAGAAAGATTGTCAGCAAAGCAAGCCTTTAATTTTTTAAATGAAATTGTTTATTCTGTAAATAGGGTATCGGAATTACTTTTACACGTCATATTAAAAAAAAAAAGCTAGATGAGGTCGACGTTTCCTATCTGACTACTCTAAAATGAAAGGGCGAAACAAACTCAGAGGTCGCAGTCTCTTAAACTCCAGACATAATCTTGGTCATATGAGAACCAAGTAGATAAGTGCCAGAAATTGTTTTTTGAGGAAAGAACCAAACAGATTTGGGTGGACCTATCCAGTCAGTGCAAGCATTTATCAGTAATCGTGGAGCTCAACTCAGAACTTAGCAGCTCAACGAATCGACGAACATTACCAAATGACATTACATTGACAATACATTTGGGTAGGTCGCATAAAGTACTCAAACTGCCAGACCATCATTAAAACGGAAAAGAAAAAAAAATGGTTCCACACATTCACAATAGGTAATTAAAATAATAAAATATTTTACAAAGTTGGTAATACCTTCCCCTTGTTACAGACAAATTCGTATTTGAAGAAGCTTTTCCTTCCAGCAAAAAACTGCAAACGCCTGTAGATAGAAAAAAAAAGAATTAATCTTCACACATGTAACAATAAACAACATTATACATAAAAACTTACATGCGAAAGTAAAAATAATTATTTATTGCAGTAAATTCCTGGTATTAGGTCATTTTAAATAACACAAACATTAATAAAGTTCGTTTTTATTTACGGCAGCAAACAGTAAAGTAAAGTAATTTTTAAAATCGATAATAAAACGTTAAGAGATGAAGATTTGAGATTCGTAAGTTACGATTTAACAACGTTGTAAAATGCTTTGTAGTTGGTACTGGATAATTGTATTGTTACTGCGTTTCCTCAGCCAAATTAGCAAAATAATAGGGTCGATGACAAAAAAAAAAATTGTCCGTCAGCTAGATTATAAAAAAATATGTGGACACGTATTTTTTTCATGTAATAAAAAGACGTCACGCCAATGTAGATCACTTAGTTGTGACGTAGCGAGCCCCCACTCCCCAACTTTAATGCGTTTTATCTAAGTATTTTTTTTATAATATGATAAAGCAATAAATACGACTCTAATATTTTTTATTATCTGACTGACGGACTAAATAGTTTTATTGTTAACCCTTGTCATCATCCCTATTAGCACTGTGCGACCTGAATTGCACTTTATTGAGTCGTCGCAAGAGTCGCTTTTTATTTAAATGATTTGTGGAGTGAACCTTCAGTACTAATCTGTGCTCAAAGGAAATTGAAGCAGCAGTGGTATGTAATCACTCTTCCTTAGTTTTAATTAATTCGTCGATGCTGTTATCCGTTCTCTTAATAGAATCTGTAAAACAAACAAAAAAAAATACGTAATAGAAGATTTAATAAATGCTAACCTAATCTGAAACAGAGACCGAGTCAGAATAATCAAAAATATTCAGACCGAATAAGTCAAAATACTCCATTTTTATTTTACGTACACGAAAATCGTTACAAAAACGCAGCATCCAAAACATAGGCAGGCACTCTACATCACCTCAAAAGCCCCAATCGATACTGTCTAGTTCAGGAGGTCGTAATTGTGATATGGGCCGTGAGAATATTCAATTAAGCGGGCGAACTTAATTGCAACTTGATAAAGTTAAGTTGGCTCTAAGTGAACTATCTTCCGAACTAAGTTAACTGACCATTATCTTTGCCTTTGTGCTTGGTAGCCCCGTCCTCACCTAATTGGGGGTAGTTGGATGTTGGGAACTTGTGGATGTGGCTGGTCTATGATTTTCTGTTCAAGATTGGTTGCTTTGACAGATACTTGGAA
The DNA here is from genome assembly GCA_914767755.1 of Agrochola circellaris. NCBI lineage: Eukaryota > Metazoa > Arthropoda > Insecta > Lepidoptera > Noctuidae > Agrochola > Agrochola circellaris. Next base: position 11,166,111 of record OU611843.1, read on the forward strand.
TGTTAGACGCATAGCCGATGAGCAGAAACCTTAGTTCTTCTGTAAATCTGTACTGTAAGATATCGGATACTACAGCAGTATGTATTTTTTTAAGGAAAACGATTTAATTTGTGCTTAGAGATCTTTAGTCACCGCTGCATGTTAAAGATTTATTGTGACTCGTCAACTGTTTTAGTCAAATTAGACTCAGCAACTTCCTGCCGGGGTTGCGAGTTTGTCTGAAAGGGATATCGCGACCCCGGCACACAGGCAACGGAAGGAACACGGGTGGTTTTTAGTCAGTAAAAGTCTGACATGCCCTCCCGCTCCGCCCAGAGCGGGAGAAGTTATTTGATAATTTCCCACACTCAAAAAAAAAAAAGGCATGCCGGTTTCCTCACGATGTTTTCCTTCACCGTTTTTGAAGCAAGCAGTAATTATACATGAATCCGAAAAGTCAGAGGTGCGTGTCTTCAAACTCGAGACCTATGACTTGGCAGTTCGACGGCCACAACACTAGGCTGTCACTGCTACTAAGTACTACATTGAAAGCATAATGCAATGCAGTGTACTTATTGACTGAACACCGATGACTGAAAAGTTGTGTGAAAATACGTTTATTAATACATAAAACAAAAGGTATTTTAATAAAACACATATACTAAAAGATTAATAATTAAATTATGTTTAAAATGGTGAAGGTTTTAGAAAAATATGCTCGATAGATTTTGCGTGATTCTCAGTTTTTTATCCGCGTTAGACATAACTTTACAAATTAATTTCAATATGTAATATAATTATAATCTAAAATATTCTTATATTATGTTATTAAGAAAACGCTCTAATTTAACATATATTTTTTCCAAATCGTTGACATTACTCCTTGAGGCGTGATCTTCAGTATGAAATCATTAAAAGTCGGTTATCATCGCCTTAAAAGGCACGTGTAATAACATGTTAAATGCTCTACAAATTTCATGATTAAATACGAAGGTTAGAACATAGAACGCAAGATATTAGTCCTAAGAATATCCACGTTATCATAGCCAGGACCACGTCCGGTGCCCGCCCGGGTCTAATCGAGTTATTGTGAGCAGCACAATGCCGCAATCAGGCGCAGCCGCAGCGGCAACTGCAGGTGCTGTATTGTCGTGTGTATGTGCGAGGTAAAGAGTAAAGCACTTACTTACTTAGTAACTTTAGATATTTTTTGGTCTCTCGAAGATTCCAGAAGTTCTGAGAATGATCTAAGGTCAACTTAAACTGGTGAAATTGGGGAGTTTATGTGAGCACAGAATAACTAGTTATACGCGAATTGAAAGCCATGGATAATCCTTCGCATTGAAATAAAATAGCATAGAATGGAATGTAAACTGTTCTATACAAAAAAAGGTTATGTGTGTGGGTAACACGACTGACATTTTATTATTTTCTGCTTACACACATTAAGTACTAACTACCAAGATTTAAATTATATTGTGGAGTTTAATTTACGGTATCGTAAAAAACGTCATTGTCTAAATAAACACCAAACATTTCCACGATTTGAACAATAAAAGTATTTCCAATCTAAAAAACCCGCCAGGTGCGTGTCGGGTCACGCACAATGAAAGGTTCCGTAGTTGGGATGAATTTATCCCAAGAACAAACTTAACATTGTAGTTGAAAAACAAGTTATCCCATACGGAATGTATGGGAGAACATGCCCCCACCACGCCATTTGGTAGACGAGAAAAAAAAAACATCCCCACTTTATGTGTAGGGGAGGTACCCAAAAATAAATTATAATTGCCCTTTTGGGTACTACACCCACTTATTTTAGTAATTACACAAAGTGACGGAATCTTTAATTTAAAAAAATCTGCCTTCACACTCTGGCTTTGCTTATTGCGCAATACATTTTGTTTAAATGTTCATCTAAAAAGTATACATACACAGTCATGAATGTGAACAAAAATACCAAAAACATTTTCGTGCAAATATTTTACCACTTTGTCGGTGTGATTAATATGTATACCCATGCCAAATTACAGCTTTCTAGTACTAAGAGTCTCTGAGGTAAGCCGCGGAGAGATAGACAGACAGACAGACGGACATAAGGGTCCCTTGTTGACTACGGAACCTTAAAAACTGAAACCTTTCATTCCACGACAAAATTAATACGGTAACAAACCTTCCTTTATTTTATTACGCACATTAAATTTCAAATTGATTCATGAGCTCTCGGCAATAAGAAAGAAATAACGACTTCATATTATTGCCAGCGCAAAAAAATCAATTTGAGGCAAAATTCATAACCTGCAACATTGTTTTAATTGCAAAAAAGATTTTCTTATAATATTTTATAAGATGGCTGGTGGCCACCGCACGCTGCAATAAAGAAAACTACAAACCGGTTGGAAGACAATGCTGGCGCGCGGCGTTGCTTGACGTTTTTATCATTTCGTGCGGAGAACAAAAGCTTGAAGGCTTCCTGTTGAAGCTGCATCACCATTCTTGTGAGGCGACTTGCGGTGGACACACGGGTGTAGATATTGGACAACTTCGTTGTTGTGGTCAAGTATTGATTAAACGTAAATAAGATGATGGGGTCTATGCTTTGTGATTGGACAAAAATACATGATGTAGGTAGATGATGGGTTTTCTAAACAGCAGTGAGTTTTTTTAAGACGATCTACCAAGAAGAGCGAAACAGTCAAATTCTATGATATTCATCACTGATGAATAAAAGGCAATTGGTTAAAAAGAAGATCACAAAAATGTCTGATTTCTGAATGTTCTTGAAATAAGTCATTAGTAACAAAGCAAAGGTGGAAGACGACTTATTAGCAAAATTAATTGAGATGATTCCTCCAAAGTAGCCCACAAAATAAAATAAAACATTTTTTTTCGTTGTATTTTGAAAAAAAATCATTAAGCGGCAATTATAATAAAATAACTACTCTTGAAATAATATTTGTACTTAAATAATAATATTAAAATCTCAATCTCTTCTCTTGAAATTATATTTGCTGCAAACAAGACTATTTTGCGAAAATAATGACGATTTAATTTGACGTATTTTGAATTTCACAGGCCTAATTCCGTTAGTGATTTAATTATTCCCCTTTATTTTATTTTTTAATAATTGATCTTTAATATTTATTTAACTAAAATATACAATCTAACACTATATTAATAAAATTATTAATATTAATATTATGTACTACTACACGAAGGAAAAAACAAAGCTCATACGGCATCAAAAAAATCATCCGCGTCGCTGTCAATGGGAAAAGTGCCCAAAAGGCTAGCAGCGTATTTACTTAATAAGTCGTCTTATTAGGGCGGAGTTCACCAACTTTTAACATGGCTGTTTAGATATTTAATCAGTTCTTTCCTTAGGAAGCTTGATATAAACCAACTGTTTAAATACCTAACCGGCGGTTTGAATGTTGGTTAACACATCACTTAAACGCGATCAAGACAACAGACGAACACATTCCGCAAATCGTTTCTCCATAACTATTGAAAACATAACAGTTGAAAACAGTTTACTCTCAAAACTTACCAGCCGTGTGTCTCCAAACTCTTGTCCCGATACATTAACGTACAATAGAGGTGGACGATCTATTCATTGGCGCCACAATGCGATCGGATCGGACGATCGCGGCCGATCGCACGTGATCGCACTTGCAACGCACTGATAATAACATCACTGTTCCATGTAATTTGAATCCAATGCTGATCGGACGAATCCAGCCGAAGTCGGAAGATTTCGAGCGAATAGTTTATTAGGTGTGTAGGCTATAAGTTATGTGTGTAAGGTAATATTATGAGGAAGGCTTTGTTTCTTAGAGATTATTGCTAAAACAAGCTTTTATATCAGATTTATCTGATACGAATACAACGACTAAAGACTGGGTAGTGCTTGCGGATAAAGATGCAAACGATTTGTTTGTAGATAAACCAAATCCTAACTAATATTATAAATTTGAAAGTGAGTATGTTTGTTTGTGTTACGCTTTCACGCTAAAACGGCTGAATAGATTTGGATGAAATTTAGCACATGGATAGACCATGATCTGGATTAGGACATAGGATACATCTGGTTATAGGTACACGGAGACCTACTTTTCTGAAGAACATCACAAATAAAGTCGCTATAATGTCCTCCTAGGGCGTCCCTTTCTGGAGTTGATTCCTCACAACCGTTAACGGATCGTTAACTGTACAAAAAATCAAATTCAATCCGCAAAACACAGCATTTTACAAAACGCCAACAATGCTGGCACAAAACAATGAGTTAAAAGACAAATAATCGTCAGGTATCGGGTCTCGTATTAACGAGGAGTGTTCGGAACATTTGTCAAAAGAATAACACAATAACTGTAATGGATAACCGATAGTTTGTTGCCTAGTTAACTCTAACGAGACCGTGGTGCAACCTGCCCATCGGATGAGGGCACATCGAGCGTAAATGTATGCGAATTTGTTTTTTTCGACTTCGTATTTTATGATGCAGTCATTTGTCTTGGTATTAAATTGTACGATGTTTAATGGCTGCTTATTTTGTTCCTCTTTATTAATAAGGTAATATTGAATGGTTTCTTCATCAGAAGCTATAAATCTCAGAAAATTCCGAAAGAGGCGCTGAGGGTATGACAGATGTTTTCATTCATTCATGAAATCTTTGGTTTGTGATGTTTACTATTTCTTAATTAACATAGTCAATTATTATGAGATAATAATTACCACTAAGACACAGAAGGCCCCAGGCGGCATTCTCAAAAAATCTTTAACTGAGATCTTTCAGTTCGCGATTACTTACTGCATTTTATTTATAAGTCAACTTAAGCTACAAAACCACTCAATCACATTCACACAAAAACAAAAACTCCTCCATATTTTAATAACAACATTTACAAACAAACCTATCCCAGTATGCCACAAGAATATTTCGATACAAATGCGAGGCGACGGGGGGCCGCGACCGAAACGCGCGTATTGTTGCTCGTTACCTGCGACAAATCGCAGTCGCGACCCCGGTGTGTCCCGGCCACTAGTCAGCTAATTGTGTGGCTATGAGAAACAATGCAATTATTTAAAGTGTAAGGGGACGATTATTTGCACGTCGAGTGGAATAATAATTCTGAGTTGCACTTTTTTTTTGGTTTACACTTTTTCGAGGAAGTCTGTGTGAATAAAAATGATTGTAGAGAACGTACACTTTAAAGACCCTTTAAAAGTTAAGAGAATTCAGTGAGATTTTTTATGCTATTTAATGCTTTATCTTAATTAAGTAAATGATAGGTAACGGTAGAATAATATTGGTCCTCATATTTAACTGTTTATTAATCTTATCAGTAAAAACCAAAAACCAACAGTCAACAGTCAACAAAAACCACAACACTGAATATTCATACAACTGCAAAAATTTAAATTTTATCCGCTAATAAAACTCTAATTATGTCATTTGAATTCAACCCGAAAATATCTCGAGCGAATTCGGCGAAATAAAAAAAAAGTTTGAAAAAAGAACGATAACTTTTTAAAATCGCATTCCAGAAAACAATGTTCAGTGGACTGACGGGCCTCAAGGCGAATGCATTAACGAAGTACACCTTCTTTGATATTAAGTGTATTATTTTTTTACTTGGTTTTTATAGGGTTCCTTTGGATGAGAGAAAAAGCTAATTTTGAATCAGATTTTCTTTACTTTTCGTAAACTTTCAACATATTTTTGTTTTTTTATAAATCTTAAAGTTATATATAGTTATTGATACAAAATAAATCATTTATATCAGTATTTTTTTTCTCTTTTGCTGAATAAATATCAAAACTCTGAAGGTTTATACTTTGCCTTTTTTATATAAGAAAAATACATGTTGGATACAATTGGAATAAGGGCAGGGCAGGAAAAATATGATAATAATGATAATGTTGAATTTAATGGACGTAACCTGGAAAGGAGGTTAATCTGACGGCCATGTTGTTTATAAAAAAAAACAATTTACCAGCTTATGTAATTGCCAAAAAGCTATAACAATTAATTCATATTTGAATCATGACGCATTCTTAAGAACAACATCGTGAGGATATGCTTGAGAGATATTTCTCGACGACATGTGAAGCCAAGTCAAAGGCCCATGGGCGGCATAAAAATTCTGACACCAGTACCCTAATTGTGTAACACACGATCAATCAGAATCAGAATCGTTTTGAAACAGATTGCTAATACATTTATTCTAAGTCCGAAAAAAAATCTGCTCAACAACGTAAATAACGCAATGAATGTTGTTGAACTGTCAAACTGAAATAGATTAGTCGTAATCGTTTACGAAAATGAGTTGCGTAATTAGATTAGCAGGTTAGTCACTAACCACACGAAAAAGAAAGAAAGAAGAAGGAACAAGCTACAATCTCATAAACGGAACCCACCACTCACCTCGCCTCACAACTTAACCCAGCTTTTTTGTTCCTACCTGTTTGTAACACACTGGTAGCTCCCTCAGTCGCCCGAAGCAAATCGCTGTTTATACCACACCGCCCGGTAATTTATTATTGCATTTTTTGCATTATCAATAGCCCATACTCTTCGACTTTTTTGCTATATTAAAAAGGCTATTGTTTATGAAAAATCGTTCGCGATTCTTATCGCTGTACCTCGATGTTGTTTGAGCAAGTTGTGAAATTAGCTCCCGTTGTAATGTTGTGGTCGTGATTTTGTGGTTTGTTTGTAAACGCTTTGTTTTTGTGTGGGGTTTGGTGAGGAAACTAGGGGTTTAATGTGTGGTCCTTGGGTTTATGATGATGGCTACTGGGTTATTACCCAGTAGGTACTTACCTAGAACCCTTATAATCAGACAGTTTATCTTTATTTTTTATCCTCAACGAGGATTGTCTTGGCCTGCATCTCACCTGATGGTAAGTGATGATCATGCCGAAGATGAAAGTGAGCTTCACCCGCAATTCTCAACCACAGAGGAACTGGTCTTACCTATCTGCCGAAACACAACAATGCTGTTAGCATGGCGTTGTTATGGCGACAGACTTACATAAGATGGTGGTAATTAGCCAGGCGGACTTAGAACAAGCCCTACCACCAACCAAACTGAACAGAAAATTTTTACGCCACTGGGAACCGGTCTGAGCCAGGTGGTCTAACTACTTAACCACAGAGGCGGTTAAAAATCCCTTTGGATTCAAATTATTTCTCTTTATATTTCTTTGATGATATAATTCAAGGGATCTGTGTAAATCTGAAAGTTTGGCCGAACCTAAAGAAAACCTTGAGCTTTGATCAAAATCTTATCTTTCTTCCCATATCCCGACTTATCCATTTGGGGTACATAACACGTCTTCTTCCATACTATCAGCAGCATCAGCAATTGTCTCAGTATTACAATCCAGTCATCGTTTCTTTGGTTATTCCCTACTCTTGAATCCATCCCGTTTTAAGTAACGTCAAAAACGTCGTAAAGTTTATAGTAACCGTCAGAATTTTTTCAAGTAAGTACCTTACTAATTTGCAACTAAATGAGCTACCTACTTACGGAAGCATTCATCCGAACAAAGCGAACTTAAAAAATTGCCATCTTTCAGTCGCCGCAATTTTCCCAATTTGCCAAAGATGTAAATAAGAAAAAAAACAAATAAATTGGAAGGGAACCACGACGAATTGTTTCCATGCACCTTATTTGGAAACCGCAAAGAGTTCGACAAAAGAGGTTTGTTCGGACTACTGGTCTTCACATAAGTGACTTTTTTGTAAGGCTTTGTAGTGAGTCCTTAGGCCATCACAAGGATTTCGGAGTTGCCAGATGTTAATTTTATGAATATTGTCAAAAACTTGCGGACATATTGTCACACCGACTTCTGATTAATATTTTTTCCCTGAAAATCTAGTTTTTTTTATTTTTATTTTAGAGGACAAGTACTCTCTACATTATTTACTTTAAGTATCAACCAAGCTGTAATGAAAAATAAAAATGATATATTATGCTTAGGTGCGATTTTATAAAACTGAGCTTCTTGGTTATCACTTTCGCAAAGATTTTTTAAGCTCTTGCAAAAGCCACTTGAGAATTTTTCTTCTAAACTAGCAACACCTTGCATGACTACGGGACAGTCATTTATTCACCTCCATAAAAAAGAAGAAAAAAAATTACCCGCGAAAAACCGTGCATTGTCCGTTCCAAATTCAAAACGAGGAAGGAACGGGAATAATGGCGCTGGTTCTTGAAACAGGAACGTCGAGTTTTTAAAAAGGGAATCGTTTAAACGGAGGCCGTTCGCAGGTAATCACAGGCGACGTGCACCGAGCACAAGGATGCGTTCATAATGAGAGAAAATTTGATTTTACACAGTATCGACCTGGTCGGCCGTTCAAAGAGTTTCTACAACAGACGATAGGTACTTAAATGAGACCGGGGCATTCTGGGTAGTCATTTACACTAACATTCTCGCTGAATAACGGACGACACCGAGACCTTTCGTGATCACTAAATGTAAGTTGAGAGTCACAAGGAAGAGAAGGTTCAGCTCATTGCAGAACAAGTCACTGAAGAAAGAAAAACCGGTCAAGAGCGAGTCGGAATCGCGCACCGAGGGTTCCGTACCATCATATAAAAATATCACTGCGGTGTAGAATATTGCAGGTTTAGGTGAGAGTCTCTTGACCGATAGTGGAACTAATGTAAGTTTTTTAGATGATTTCTGAAAAAGTGTGCTATTTAGAGACATCGTTTTATTTTTCCTGTAATCTTTCCATAAACTTCTATCACATATAATAATTTCAGATTTTTCTCTATGCAAACTTCGGAGATAAGGGGGGGCAGATTTTTTTAAAATTTTTCGTCAAAAGTTGAAAATTATGGGCCAAAAAAAAAAAAATGTTTGAGAATGTGCAAATAGCGTGCTTTCATATGATACCCCACATACCCTAGTAGCCCCACTTCGAATTTTTAAGAAACCCGTTCAGTACCTGATGCAAAAAAAATAAAAAAAAACTTATTTGTAAAATAGTTGGGCAAACGTCATCTAAAACTATTCTAAATTTCAAGTTGATAGCATTAGTAGTTCTTGAGATATCCAGCTGTGACAGACAGACGGAGAGATAGACTAAGTCGCACCGTAAGGCTTCGTTTTTACCATTTTCGTACGGAACCTTAAAAACAAACTAAATTCAAAAGAAATCCTCAACATTCTTCCTATTGTTAATATTTAATCGTCATCCTACAACCAGCGCGAATTTCAGATTAACGAACAATAAATAAATTCTGCTACAAATCACCGCAGCCACACCGTGCACTCGACCCGAGATCGCGTGCACTCTGATACAGGTGCGCGCGTTGCCCGGAGCGACGCCCGCGCAAACTTCATTCATTGTTACTTACGTACTGCCGATTATGTTGGTTACAATACAATTTCAGGTTCAACATCGTATGTAACGGTAGGTGACAGCCAATAATAGGCATGGGAGGGTCTTTAGGTAAGTGTTTTTTTGTATTATTTTATTGAGAATCATTCTTGAATTTTTAGAATAGTTGGGCTGATAAGGTGATACAGATTTGTGTGAAGTTTTCGCCTTACATATCAGCTGACCCAGTTGGTAACAGAAAATGTTTAGAAGATGACATTTACGTGTTTAGAATAGAATAGAATATTTATATTTTGCATTAAAACATGGTACAATAATGGTCTTCATAATAGGATTATGATCTAACAGTATGGTCAAACAGTCGTTAAACAATTACAACACAAAAAAAACGGAATTTTTTTTACTCAAACATTTTTCCTAAATATTATGACAAATTTTCGGGTATTCGAGTTTTGAAACATTCTAATAAAGTGTTTGCCCATTTCGCACACAGAACACAAACTGCGAAAAGGGCAGCCATATTCACAGCCTCCGAAGCATCACAAAGTACACGAACTTCCTTAACAGCCGCTATTAGACCATTAACTAAGTGTGCCTACACCGTAATAACGTCCAATAAATACACCAGCCCAATGTCACGCTCATAAAGGAAACTATTTGTAACATAAATAAAATAATTACACCGTCTAGACGACTGTCGGATGCGATCTCACGTCGGTGATCAGTCACTGCGCCGGTGATTAGCTCGCGAGAACACGGCGCTGCTCCCGAGTGGTGATAAATGTGCTTATCACCATTATCGGCGTTTAGCGGGTTTTGTTGGGAGTTACGTCTTTATGAGTTTCTGGGTTATAAATGTATTAAAATATGGATGAATTGGATGGTGATTAATCTTGGCAATTTGATAGGCTGGATAGCCACAGTATTTTATTAACAATTTCGTTTTTTTTTAATGAAAGTTATGCTTTTTATAGTTTTATATGGCTAAAAACGTAACAATTTAGCGGAAGACACAAAAGTCTCTATCCTATTTCCATTTTGTAAGTACCTATTTACATGTCGATTAAAAAAATCCCGTCATCTTTTTAGGGCTTCCATTTCATGCCTGTTTTGTTTGTGTCAATTTTCTTAACTCCAAAATCAGTCCTTCTACAGGCTTTGCTGACATCTTGTTAGCTCTTTCAAATAGGTGATACTTTAGAAGGCATGTTAGTATTCAAGATGGGCCTATGATGTTAGTTAGAGTGGCAAGCTGCGTACGGTACATACTGCACCTTTCCCTCACGTACGCACTGCTAATCGACGCGGCTGAGTCTAGACACTTGATGGATTCGCTCCTCGGTAAGATAGGTATTGTTGTTTTCTTTGTGAGAGGTGGATTAACGGCATATATTTCTGTAGTAAGAATTGCACTTAAATTGTTCCTCCTTGTATTTCATTTAACTAAACTAATATTTCCCTCTGGTCCATTTATGTTTTGCTAAGGCTCTAGTATTCGACATACGTTTGTATCTACTTAAAAAGTAAGAGTGTAAAACTATACAACATAACTTATGTATGCTTCAACCATTAAGTTTCGACTAAGAAACTGTTTGATTTTATGCCAATCATTTCAACAATGTCTTAAAAAACCTGCCACATTAAAAAAAATCGTTTGTGTCCTCTGTTAGTAGACCAACAGACAGTGGACATTGTAACAGAGGACACAAAGACACCAACGTATTTCGCTCTATTTTTTCTTTATTGCTGCTAGCTAGTTATTCTCAGAAGGCTTCACGTTTATTACATCTTAGTCTGCTACTAATCTGCCACACAGATCCGAAACTTTTAATCGAAACTAATAAATAACGGGGGCTGGTTTTTACCTTGGGCAGAGGCTAAGCATTGCCATAAAACGTGGCAATGCGGCCAGTCTCTTCGATACATTACCAGGCGACAGCGATGCGGATGAATTTTTCGATGCTTTATTTTAGTTTGTAAATACTATCCTTTTTATTTCACTTGCAAATTACAATATATATATATCCTGATAAATAACTTAATTTAAAATCTTGCACCTTGTGAAACAACAGTTCAAAATCAACAAAATTACTAAACACAATAATTACTTTTGCACCAAACAAAACAGTGCCTGCAAATTAATTTCAACATTATCAACACAGCACACAATTTGTCCATTCTATTAATTACTGTGCGAAATTAAACCCCGAGCGAATGGATCAGATAATGTGCGAAATTGAATTGTCAATAATTACAAGATAGTGTAAGGTCAGGTATTCGAGCCTGGCCTTTGAGCACTCCTAGAATAGATGTAAGATTGGGCCTAACATGCTAATTAATAGTTGGAAATATATTACGTGAGGCTCACTTTCTTCCGTATACACTTGAACAGAAATCAATTATAGAGGTACTGTTAATTCCGTAATGTATGGTCGTGGCGTGAAGTTTCTGCAAGGAAGGTACATACCTACTTGAAAATTTTGCGTCCATTAACTCTGTTCGACTTACCAAGGGGTATCGTGTTACCCCGTTACTGGGTTGTGGAGGTCAGATATGCAGTCGCTCCACGTAAAATACTGTTATTCATTCAAAATAGTTGGGAAAAAGCTGGGCAGGTTGATTGAAGCTCTGTTCGACTTTGAGTAGGACTAGATTGTATTTAGAATTTTCAAAATTTAATAAAGCATAGTTCAATAACATATGTAGTTTATTAAGCGCTTTTGAATGTTAACTTCTCCTGCCAAGGAAACATTCGCAATTACTAATAATAAGACGCAGAGGAACATATCCATAGAAAAGCTTTGAGTGTGAATGTGGATGGTTTTATGAGTAGATACCGAAAAAACGATGGATGGATCGTGTGTAAGACGATATGGCTGGAAAGGGAGTGAATTCTCAGATGACGGCTAATATAGATGATGAAGAAATAAAAACATTACGTGGTGTTCGCACACAAGGCTAACATGATGAAGCGAAGCGAGATGCATGCTAAAGAATTTGTGTTAATATTGCAACGCTCGGAAAAGGCAGCTTAGTCATAAGTATCAACGTAATATAATACCAATATTAGTACACTTATTTGCAATTTTTTTTAAAACTTTGACGTCTCAGGGTGAGCTTGTACCTATAATGCAAATATCTCCTTCACCGCTACTGCCACCAACATCCTGAACAGTTCCTATTGAGCCCACCTATCCCAGCGCCGTTCAATCACAATCACGCGCATCATACGCGTATAATTTCTCACGCGTGTTCCCACGTGCGCCGGCGCATGGATATTAAATAAAAGATGGCCGATGCGCGTCCGCGCGGTTCTTCGTAGGGCTGCCTGTGTTTACAGTAATATTTTAATTTAAAAATGTTGCTGTGAATTATGATACTAGAGCTTTATGTATTGTATGAAACCTTTGATACAGGAACTGATCAGCTGTGTGCATCTGCGTTTAGGCAAATTACTCTTATAAATCTCTTAATAAAAATTTCATCCATATTCTATTATCATTATAGATGAAATTTTAATTCTTCTTTCCTAAAAACAGATGACTATTTGTCCAAGATAAGACAACTAAAATACCTATAATAATATATTTATGGTAAAGACGTCTGGTCCCGTGATCCGGGTTCTGATTATTCCTATGTCTTTAATATCATAGGCTCATTAGTATGGCACCAGAGTTGATAACCCTCAAATTAAGCCCACTAGCTACCACACTCAACAACAAATAGGGATGCGCCTCACCACCATAACTTATTCCATTCATCGAGGAAGGTCACCTGACAACCCTACCCAATGCTAATGTCTAGGCCTCATATGATATATTGACAGCAACGGACGGACAGATACTATGCGTACACGGACTTGTGTGTGTCTGTCTGTGAGTTACTACTTAACAGCCGTGTTATTATTTTGTAGTTTGATACGGTACGCGTTTCAGCGGCAGTAGCATGATGTATTGCAGGTTTTTAAGGATTGGCTAAGCTTAATGGAAGAGAAACGTGGTCTTTAGACTGTTGGTTAAAGTCAACTACTGATGTATACCTACATATGGTAAGAAAACTTGCTAGGTTTACTACATATAGGGGTGATTTTTTTCTCATATCGTTGGATTCATTAGTAGATACAGTACGACACAACTTCGATGTAGCATCGGCAAAATTCGTAAAACCAATCTCCATCCGAACTGAGTGCGTCTTCAAAATCACCAATATATATTACTGCTTTAGGTGAAAACGATTTTTACGTAAACGCAATAACTTGTGAAGTCGTAAATTTGAAATTAATTAATGCAAATTTTCAAATCTATGCTACATCTAAGTTGTGTCGTACGGTCTATTTAACTCCTTGTTTCCAATTGATGTCCCACTTAAACAATCATCAATTTTATGTAAGTGTAAATAAAATTGATTTTAGACTGACTACAATCGAAAGAGTTATAAAAAATATGAAGTTGTAGCGCAAACTGAACCTTATATGTAGGCGTTACAGTTGTTTTTCCTAAATATCGTTACATGTCTGGCAAATAAATTGCGAACGCACATTAGGTACGTATGGTGGCTGAAAAAGTGACCGCGAATGATGAAGTACGTATCTACTGAATTTAATCCCAAGGTAGGAAGAATCTCAAAGACAAGTTTGGTGGAAAGAATCCTAGTTCTTTCCGTTTCTGTTAATATATTTTACTTCTTAGTGTCTGTGTGTCTGGTTGTGAGTTAAGTATTAATAGAAGAGAAACGTGGTGGTTAGACTGTTGCAACTTACAATGTATACCGTTTGGCAGGGACATCGACGCCAAAACTTTCACCATGGTTTCAAAACATGATTTTGAACCCCCTGCGTAGAAATTTGTCGTCTAAATCTGCTGTTTCATTGATAAGTGTGTGGCGGCATCTACACCGCCACATGCGAACTACGCATCAAAGACTTGACGTCACACAACATCCTGACGTCACTCAAATCCTGCATCGCGCAATTAGAGTTTACCGCGTGGTGGACATATATACAAGCTCACGACTTCAACCTCTGGGCAATTGCCCGCCAGACATGACACCCGCCTGGTCGGAGGATCCTCCCTTATCTATGGGGGATGAGTGAACTTTACACCCTGTTCCTTATACCCCTAAAAGTGCAATACCTACGCTGTCAAAATGTATGGAATAGCAGATTCAACGCCGGGGCTTCAGAATGACGTACTGAACCTATGATAACAGTTTTCGCGTCGATGTCCCTGCCACCCTATATTATGTATTAGCAACTCGCTACAATATATATCTACAATGTGTTTTCTTTTCTTAATGAATGGATATAGTAAAGCAACCATATAATGATTTAAAAGAGTGTCCGTGGAGTTTCTTGCCCGTTCTTCTCCATAGGTACCTACTACGCTTTGGAATGGGCATCTAGATTAATCTTTCTGACTGAACGACACCCTTGACAATTCAAAAGTGCTTGTAATTGGTTTATTTGAAATAAATGCTTTGAGTTTGAGTTTGAGCAGATGAAAAATAGAGTTTGTATTCTGAGGCTCTGAATCTAAAGTGGATCCCCATAGGGGGGATCGGGGGGGGGTGGGTCCCCAAAGAAAAGTTTTGTAAAAAGAAAACTTAGTTCTTTCAGTTTTGGTTACATTATTTCTTATTATTCTGTAAGTTACTACCTACCAGCCGTATTAGCAATAGTCAAAACCGTTTATAACGACTTGAAATGAAATGAAATACTTTATTGCACAAAAGGTTTTGCAGTGAATACAGTAAAAAAAAAAAAAAGTTACACTTTACAAATGAACACTTGTATGCTACAAAAATGGTGGGGGTACTGTCCTCTTAGATAGGCTATACAATAGCCTGTAGTAAAGAGAATCAGTGCCGTATCCCTCTAAAAGTGGAAAATCAGTTGCTTAGTGTTTTTGTACAATTCAATATTTTAATTAAGTATAGTAACGCAAAACAAAAGAAAATAAAAAGATAACAATTAACGAAAATGCTTGAGAGTATAAGTATAAGTATATATTTTATATGTGTGGTATGTGAG
Source organism: Agrochola circellaris (assembly GCA_914767755.1). Taxonomy (NCBI): domain Eukaryota; kingdom Metazoa; phylum Arthropoda; class Insecta; order Lepidoptera; family Noctuidae; genus Agrochola; species Agrochola circellaris. The sequence goes on from OU611843.1 coordinate 11,181,479, forward strand.
TGGGGGTGTGGTGGGGAATGTGTGTTTGCGAGTGTCTGTATGTGTCTGAGACGTAAGTGTGTGTGTGTGCATGTTTTGAGAATATATGTGTTGCTAGTAGACGTACTTATGATAGTGTAGTAAACAAGGATTCGGTTTCCTCATACGTTTTGTCTAGTAGGTAGGAGCGGACTGCTGATTTACATTCTTGAACAGATAAACTATAAATTGAGATATTTGCATTAATTTTGTTATACAAGAAAGGGCCAAGATAGAATAAAAATTTTTTCGTAAAAGAGTAGCGGGTCTGTGGAAGGGAACATATTAAATCTTTACGACGTTTTGTAAGTTTAACAAAGGGAGTAGAGTGATGTTGTAACAAAATTGCATGATAAATAAACAACTGTCGTACGTTAAGAACGTTGCAACTTTTATATAACTGAGTGGTGGAAAATAAAATTGGCCGAAATGTTGCAATCTTTAATATTGCCCTGTGTGCAATCTCCAAAGGAAGTAGCGTGGTTTTTGAAGTACCACCCCAGCAGGAAATGCAGTAAGATAATATTGACTGACAAAGTGCGTAGTAAACATTGCGGATAATAAATTGGTTAGCTACAAGTCTAAGAGTTTTAAAGATAAATATCAATTTTCGCACCCTGCTCGTCAGTGCCTCCACGTGGGCTTTAAAGTTTAAGGTATTATCTAAAATTACACCCAAGTATTTAATTTTGTTAACAGACTCTATTTGACTGCAGTTACAATTCTGTGTAATATGTGTGATACATGTGTGAGCAGTGAGGGATAAGTGATTTTTTGGCTGGGATGTTGCGCTAATAGAAAATGTGATGAATTTGGTTTTGCTTGTGTTGAGTGTGAGGGTGTGAGCCAAAAGCCAGTGAAGGGTGGAGTCAAGACCCGATTGAGCTTGAACTTGAAGTTCTGACCAAGAGTCTGCGAAAAAAGTTATTGCGGTATCATCAGCGTAGGTTACAATCTTAGAATTTGGAATGGAGAGATTGCAGAGGTCATTAACAAAGACAAGAAACAATGTAGGCCCAAGAATACTCCCCTGTGGGACACCATATTTAATAGGCAGCTCGTCACTTACGTGGTTTCCTATTTTAACGACTTGCGTTCGACCTGTGAGGTAACTATGGAAAAACTGGAGTTGTGGTCCTCTGACACCTATATTTTCTAGTTTTTGTAAAAGGGTTTTAATGGGAACGGTATCAAACGCTTTCGCGAGGTCTAGAAACACTGTAAGTACTTTTTTATTGTTATTAAGGTTTGAAACAATAAAAGTCGTTAAGTCATGTACTGCGTCAGAGGTGGACTTCTTTACGCGAAACCCAAACTGTTGTGATGAAATAAGATTAAAGTGCTCTAAGTAATCTCTCAGCCTTTTATTAATGAGGCGTTCCATTACTTTGGACAGAGCACTTAATACTGCAATTGGTCGATAGTTATTGGCTAAGTTCCCATTGCCACCCTTGAAGATGGGGTGAATAAGTGCCCTTTTAAACGAAGTGGGAAAAACAGAGGTTTGAAAACAGAGATTAAAAATGTGGCTAACGATAGGTGCCAGAGTAGCGGAGTACCTTTTCAGAATGGTGGCTGAGATCCCGTCCCAGCCAGTTGCTGCACTAGATTTCAGAGAATGTATAGTTTTCAGAACTTCCGCATCGTCAGTTTCTTCGAGGACAAACGAAGACATGCTGATAGGAGACTGTGATGGGGTCGTTTGGAATGGTTGCACAGTACTGCCGATAATTTTATCAGCGAGCTCTTTGCCGATGCTTACGAAAAAATTGTTTACTTTATTACAGGAATCACTTGGCGAATGTGAATTAAGTAATAGTTGAGTTGATGTGTGCTTTGTTTTGGAAGAGTAAGTTATGTTTTTTATAACTGTCCAGAGAGCCTTTGTATTTTGTCCTGCATTCTTTAGTTGTTCGCTGTCGTATTGCCTTTTGACTTTTTTGAGGAGTTTTGTACAGAAGTTTCTGTAGCGTTTATACGTCATAAGGAGGATTTCGTTGTCCGGTGATAATTTAAGTTTTTTGTGAAGTGAATCTCTGTTGCGGATACATCTCAACAAACCGGGAGTTATCCAAGGTTTGAGTATCCTTTTTCTCGCTGACTGTATCGATGTGGTTGAGTTCTCCATTATAGCTTTTGACAGGAGGTTAACCAGGCTATCCGTGGCAGCATTTGCGTCCTTTGTAAGAAGAATAGGGTTGAAATCTAGCTGCTCGTAAGTTTTGTCTAGGCCTTCAAAATTGATTTTAGTTATAGTGTAGTTATTTTTTGTACGCGTTTTTTTAGTTTTGATGCATGCTAAGGTAGCGTAGTGGTCAGTTATGGTAGATTCAAAAATTAAAGTGATTGCTGGACGGTTTGTACGTATAAAAGTGTGGTCGAGGCAGTTGTTGCCTCTTGTCGGTAGGTTGTGAGCAGGAAGAAAACCATGAAATGCGAGACAATTTAAATAGTTTTGGGAGCGAGTATTTAGGGGTGACCCAATGTCGATATTAATGTCACCGGTGAAAATAACAGATTTAAAGTCGTGTAGTGTTGGAAGTATATCATTTAGCGCACGTAAAAAGCTGTCTATATTATCAGTAGACGGTGAGCGGTAGACGCATAGAACTGCTGTTTCCAATTTGGTCTTGATTATTAACCCAGATGCCGAGTTATAAAAGTCTGGTTCTTCTACCGTGGGATTAAGGAATGATTTTGTATAAACTACCACACCGTCACTCTGGTTAATATGTTTCGTGGTTTTATAACTGGTATAACTGTCTATTTCAGGGATTTGCTGATTTCTCAAGCAAGGTAACCAGCATTCTGTTAATGCTAAAACTTCACTGTCAAAAGGAAGGAGATTTAGAAATGCTTGCAAGCTTAAAAAGTTACAGTTAATAGACCTAATGTTTTGACAAAATGTTTTTAGGTAGTTGTTTGAGTTGCCCAATAGTTGGTTTGCTTGTTCTGGTGTGCACGTATGAGCTTCAGAAACTGAAGTTTCATCGACATTGTTCAGTAATGTTAAAACGCTATCGGTCATTGTATTAGTTTTGGAGTAAGGGTCAATTGGTTGACTAAGGTAATGTCCGAGTTTTGTATGTAAGGCCTGGAAAGCAAGTCTGAAAGTACGTATGAGATATGTTGGATGGAATGTGATCGTGTTGTGTGTGTTATGGTTTCATATGTGTAGAAGGTGATGTATATGAGTGTTTGAATATGATAGTGTGAGTGTGAGTTTGTAATATTTAACATTAAAAACGTATACAAGCGAGCATAAGTAACAATATGATATTCTAAGAAAATTATATAAAATGAGAAAAATAATAAGTTAAATTTAAAATATTTCAGATTGATTGTTATCAGTCATGCATCATTAGGCTGAGACGTTTGAAGTGGTTGTTGTTCCTTACTCGGCTGAGACATTTGCAGCAGTTGTTGTTCATTTTTTACCAGAATGTATTGACTATCCGCGTTTTTTTTCAACATTACACGTCCATTTGACGTCCAGCAATAAGCATACCCATTCTGCTTTGCAAAGTTTCTAGCTGCGTAGAAAAGCTTTTTGCCTAGAGTTGTAAGCTGTTCAGCAATATAGATAGGGCCACTAGGTCCTTCAATGCCTAAGTGAGTAGAATTAATTTTATTAGTGTAGTTTTTGATGTTAAACTGCTTGGCGGCCAATAAAAAATTACATTTATGTAAGGTGTTTGTAAACTCGATGCTGATGTTGGAGGTTTTGTTTTCCTTTTTGGAAGGCAACCTTGAAACGTCACGAATATCCGAGAGTTGAGTGTTAGTATCCAGTGCCTTGGACAGATGTTGAACCAAAGTGAACAAGGAGTTCTTTGTTTCTTTCGGACGCTTGGGTACGTTACGTATCTCAATGCATGTTTGAATACAACTGCGATCAATATTATCTAGTTTTTCTTCAATGTAAATTAGCCTCTTCGCCATGTTGTTACGGTCTAATTCAATGTTAGCAATTTTACGCTCCAAAAAAGTTAATTCGGATGATATAGCTGTCATAGATTTTTCAATTTGCTTGTTTGTTTCTTCTATTGTTGTACAGTGGGATTTCATTTCCAATATATGCTTTTCAAAATTGTCCATACGAGAATTCTGAGAGCGCATCAAATCATTTATTAATTCCTTGAGGTCGGATTTAAGTTCGTTCTTTAGATCCAAGAATTGATCGGCAAAGCTGCCCAGGTGGCTACCATCATTAGTTTGCCGGCGACGCTTAGCTCTCTGGGTGATATTTATTGGGCTAATATCCAGCAATGGGCCCTCTTCGACACAGAGTTTTGGTAAATCAGACTCGGAGCGTGATGGAGTCTCCATAGAAGATTTCGGCGGCGTTTTATACATATTACAAGCTCTCTCTTTTTAAAAAAAAGCTTTTTAAATTTATTAAAGTGTCAATAAGTTTCGTTGACACTACTATTTCTTAAAATAAAAGTGATTTTCAATTACAAAAAGAATCACCAGTGACTGGATTTGAACTCACGACTTCTTAGCTCCGTTGAATAACGATGCCAATGCGCACGCCTCCACGCCAACTGGACTGTTACCGCAGTATCGCAAATTGTTGATCAATATCATACAAGTAGTAGAATTGAACGTGATCTATGACCTTATCCTTTGTTTATAGAGGTCTTCGAAGGGACCGTCGGATTACGATTGTTTAAGCCGATAGTCGTTCTAACCAAACACATATGTTAGTAAACAGAAATGCGAGGATCTCAAAATTTCGTCGTCATAACCGGCACGTCGTTTTAAGCGAAGTCGTTATAAACGGTTTTCACTGTATAATTATGGAAGTTTTTCACGGATTGGCTAAGCTTAATGGAAGAGAAACTTGATGGTTAATGGTTAGAGTAAAATTGTGGTGTACGAAACTTTTGTGGGGTTATGTACAGGTTGGTTAGTATTCCATATGGTTTGATTTAATAGAGTAGTGGTAGAAAGCCTGCTTACAGATCTTGAGTTATCTACCTACTGAATTCGATACCGAAGTAAAAAGTATGGTGAAAGCTCAGACCAAATAAAAAACCAAGACAGAGCGCTGTCAACAGTGAAGTGAAGCCGGTTTCGTAAACATGTGAGCATTTTGTGTGGTGTACTTAATTGTAGTGTCATTGTAAAAGGTTGTAAATGTGTGCTTGTGAGCGTGTATGCACAGAGCGGCGGTGTAGTTTCGGCATGCTTCACTGTATTGTTCGCAGCGCTCTTAGTTTTCGGGCAACCATAATTATGTAGGTATTTGGGGGGGAGACCTGGTGGCCTGAAATATAGGCTTCGGCTTAGCTTAGGCACTAGTCTCCCACAATATTTTTCTTTAAGGCCATAGCTGGACAATATTGTTTTTTTGTTATTATTTTGTAAGAATATTGTGGTGAGAAAATAAATAAATAATTATTATATTACTTATCTACAGGTAATAAAAAAGTAGAAGAACTGACCACTACAACCTAACAGGAAAAGTAATCAGGCCGACAAATAAAGACGAGCAAGTTATTAAACGGAATATCATAACAAATTCACACATTAATCACTCACTTTTTACATATAAACGCGATGACTAACTGTAAACTGAACCAAACTATTAATCTAACTGGAACGCAACAATTAAAAGAACAGGTTCTGATAAAACTATTACTATTGCTAACATTAATTTATTCAACAATACGTCTTGTCACCAATCGGGCAGCCATCATTATTTTGCATTCATTTCGTCTCAGCCAATCAGGTGTCAGAACGCGCCTCCCATACTTCTCTCAACCAATCAGCGAACGCCATTTGAAAAACAATAGAACATAAAAAAATCCGTCACGCTCTTCTGCGCTCGAGTCGACGTTCTAATTCGTGGTAATTCAACTCATAGCTGTTCGGCATTCGTCGGTTTTTATCGGTGAAATCATTTTTCTAGCTGGCAATTACCTCCTCTTTTATAATTAGTAAATATTAATACATACTTAAATAATTTAAATGGTGTTTATACTTTATGCTAATGAGTCTGACGTAACACCATATATAACTTCACTGTGAATAATCATTTAGTAGCAACTAGTAAAGTACCTAAGTATATTAGTCATAAGATTTTGTTTAAACTGTATGCATCTCAAACGTGTTAAAAAAACATTAAGGCTACGAACTCACGGAGCGGTTTTCAGCCGCGCCCACGGTGGTGGCGGGTGCAGCGGGATCCACAAACAATCGCGCAAGCCGCGGGCATAAACCGCGTCGTGAAATTTACTATCTACATTTCCAGGTACTACGTGTTCGCACGTGTGTTTGCGGTCCTGCCACCGCGGCGGGCGCGGGTGAAAATTGCTCCGTGAGTTCTTAGCTTATGTCAGTCGTTTAAGCTAAGCGTATGCTAGCGGCCTATGTCAGCCTCGGCTGTCCTACCCTGCAAATTTGTATTGCTTTACTTATTTTGGTCTATCCCATAATGGGATTTATCTAAGTCCGTAGGTGTGTCCGTGACATCACAGTGGGCCCTATCAAAATACCAGCGCTGCTTTTTTTTTTTTTAATATCGCTGCAATATGCTGAGATATATGCCTTTTTGGCCTCGCACAGGTCGTTATTATTCTGTTAGTTTTTAAATGCTCCTTTTTTATTTTATAATTTTTTATTATTACTTACTGTTTGTATTTCCTGAGCGTGTCCCAAATAAAATATTTTTCTTTCTTTCTTTTCTTTCTTAAATATAATAAACAAAATCAGGTGTTTCTGTCAAGCAGTAAAAATTGTGCGAAACAGGGGCGGGTCACTAGTTACATAATAAGTTTGGCTACTAAGTGCAACAACTTGAATCATCCTCAAGTTTTACCAGATCTAGCAACTAAACATGTTTACAACCCGCTCCCATGCTAGCTTCTCCTAATATGTAAAACTGTTGATAATAAGTTAAAGATCATTTACATAGGGCACGAACTCGTATTAACATGAACATCTTATCTGCGAAAAGGTTGATTGTTTACAACCTTTTATGTTTTGGTATATTCATAGATATGATAAATATTAGTAAAGAAAGGTTACTAGTCTCTTAATGTGGCTGTCTGCAAGAGAATATGGCAGTAGCATCTTCCTGAGTGACAATAACAACATAGGTACTGCAGTGCTATTCTGTAACCATCTCACCGTGAAAACTTAGGTGAAGTGAGCGTGGAGTGAGCTGTCATTCCACCTAATGCTAGAGATTGACACTATTGACAGCTCACTTCACCTAAGTCTTCACGGTGAGTTTTTTATTTACATAATACGTCGACTGTTATTTCAAATCCTATTGGAATGGTGGTAGCCATGGTGATTTTAACATTAAGAACCATCTATCTAATCTGCGTTCGCAATTTAGTTGCCAAACATGTAAACAAACACAATTTTTGGGAAAAACAACTGTAATGCGTGCACTTATGGTTCAGTTTGCACAACAATTTCATATTTTTTATGACTTTTTCATCAGTACTAGTCAGTCTAAAATCAATTTATGTACACTTGTTTAAAGTTGATGTTTGTTTAAGTGGAAATGACATCAATTGGAAAAAAATATTTGAATATACCTTAGTTTATTGTATATTTATTATTTGTACAAAAGACAGCTCCATTTTATGTCCAGGCAAATCACTGGCCATTCCAAGGTTACCTGGAAGAGATCGCAGAAAACGATAAGGCTGCCCACTGTATATTTTGTAGTTTTTTTTTGTAATCTGTGTATATATATTTAAATAAAGTATACCTATATATGTATGTATGTGTCGTGATGGCTTAGTGGTTAAAGCCTCGCCTGTCATGCACGAGGTTGTGGGTTCAAATCCGGGTAAGTATCAATATGACTTTTTCAATTCGTATGTATTTTCTGAATTTATCTTGGACATTATTGACATCAGTGAAGTTTTCCTCACTGTGTTTTACCGTAAGGAAACCTTATTATAGTTTATATAAGTCTGAAATCACCAACCCGTCTTGAGCAAGCTTGGTGATCAATACTCTTGCCTTCTCTGTATGAGAAGAGACCTTTGCCCTACAGTGGGACAGTAACAGACTGTTTAAAAAAAAAAAATATATATTTAAATAATAATCTTTTTGGGAGAGAATTAAATGACGCGCGGCGGACGGATACCTAATACCTACTTATTATCAAAATATGAAACACCAGGATGTATCGACACCACTAGAGCTTGCCGATAATAATTCAGTCAAGATAAAAATGGTAGGGCAAGTAAGATATTTTCAGACTTTATAAATCTTCGTCTCATGAGACAAGAAGATTTATAAAGTACCTATAAAACGTATCGTAAATTCCCATGCAGAAGTGCAAGAATAACATATACACAAACGCCACATTACAATCGCAATGCGTGCAAACCTGACCATTCCCACCAGTTCCCTAATTGCCTACAAGCTTACGAATTGACCCGGCTATGCGGATACAGCTGACCCTGGACCAACAAATGGCACCACCAGCTTTTAATTCAACAAAAGCATCTGCAACTCGTTCCAGAATAGAATGAGAACACGGATTCCAACACCTAAGTACTCCTAATTAGGAGGACAACACCTACGGGACTCAACTTCTAACGCCTAGGCGTTAAAGCTTTAGGGTTGCTGCTTGGGATAATCGGAATTTAAAATCGATGGTATGCTTCGTAAAATTGGCGAAAATGGCCATTGATGCTACAGTTTTAAATTCCTGTCCCTTAATTAAGTCCTCTTAAATTGGAAATTAATACTGTTATTTTTTTTATAACAATTTGAGAGCAGTGGTTGCTCAGTGGTAACGGCCGCGGCTTACAAGTTGCAGGTCGTAGTTATGAACCCAGACAGGCACTTTGTGTAAATTATTTCATCACCTCTGCTCTCAAAACGGTGAAGGAAAACATCGTGAGGAAACTGGCATGTCCTAGAACCAAAAAATCGGAGACATGTGACATCTACCAACCTGCACTGGGCCCGCGTGGTAGATTAGGCCCACACCCTCTCATTAAGAGAAGGCCTGAGACCCAGCAGTGGAAATATTATAGGCTGATTATACTGCTATAAAAATTTGTAGTAGGTTTGTTCAGAAAAATACTCCTATAATTTTTACCTATTTATGCCACTTTGCAGCACTTTTGTGATTGATTTTAAAGAGTATGGGATTTCCTTTTGACCATATGTATGCTCATCTGGCTGTTGGCTTTCTCTCTAAACCCACTTGTAAAAGCTTATGTAGCATAGTCAGCCTATAATGTGGGGCCACTGCTGGGACATAGTAAGTCCTCTCTGTGTGAGAAGTGGGCCGGAATCCAGCACGCGGGGTTGGTAGATGTCACATGTCTTCGAATTTTTGGTTCTAGGACATGCCGGTTTCCTCACGATGTTTTCCCTCACCGTTTTGAAAAGAGTGATGATGAAATTATTTACACAAACTCTTTAGTCGGGGTCGCCACCACTGCTCTTCGTTACCACCGGGCCTCCACTGCTCAAAGCTCATTTGAAAAACAATAAACTTCGCCGTAAACCGTACCAAAGGACCTTTAGGCCCTTTAGGACCTTTAACCAAGTACCAATAAACAACAGATCCATTAGATTCACACACACCTTGACAAACCACAGTCATTAGGTAGCATTATCTGCATCGTCTCAATTTATTGACCTAACCTATGTCCTACTTATCGCTCTGTAGAGTGTAGCAGCTAATTTGCATATAACATTTATGAGGCCCAAGTTATCAATAGAACGCAGTGTGGGAAAACGAGAAAATTAACACTTTCGAGATTTATTAGATTGGTTTCATTTAGAACCGTTATCGGGAAATGTTCTTGTTATTCCCTTCTTCAATCATGGGATATCGGAGCTGTTTGATAGTATACGCTTTACGCAAGAGGTCTTCAACCCGCGACCCGTGTCTTCCTTAGCGGCCCGGCAAGCTTGGCTAAATGAAATTAATTTATTACTATGCGTAATCGAAAAAAAAATTGACAAGTAAAAATCCATTAAAAACATCTCCATTTCAGATATTTTTCCTAAAACAGAAATTATGCACTGAAAATGTCATCACTTTTTGACCTTTTCACCACATTGTCTATGCGAGCAGTTATTTTCTCGAATGAAAAACGTAAAGTCCAGGGCAAGGAACAGAATCACCGATACCTTGAAAATATTGAGAATTGCAACAACCACTATTTGGGCAGATATTGATAAATTAGTTAAGAGTAAACAATGTCAAACATTTATTGAATTTTATTAGTATCAATTTTTATTTTTAGCCTTTTTATAATAAATAACTGCAAGGTACCTACTTACCTATAAGTTTACGAGTATAATGGAATATAATCAATTTCCCTTGTGTTGCGGCCCGCTGAACCAAAATCAAAGTGTTCTCGGCCCTTGACTTCAAAAAGATTGAAGACACCTGCTTTAAGCGGTTAAAAGTAAGAAAATGGTGGCCGAGCATTTTTTTAACATAATATACAGTTTAAGGCTATTTTTTGCCACTAGATCCAGGCCAATGACATTTTGTAAAAGTTCCAGGTTACCTACATTCCCGGCAAAAGAACACTAAGGACTGAGGCTGATGAAGCGCCGAAACCAAAAACCTATCTATTTACTGCACTCTCACGAAAACGGCCATAATGACTGAAGTCACCACGCTGGTATCTTGGTAACATCACAGCCTGCTTCCTGTTCAAATGTATTTGCTACCTGTCATTGGCGAGTAAAGGCTTTCTCGCAGTCCCGTCTGACCGCGGGAGCCTTAAGGCGACTATAACCGACTCTTAATGCATTTGTACTGAAGATGACGTCTAAACGAGTAGTGTTAATGATTTGGAAACAATAAATGTTTAATTAGAGCATATTCTTAATAAAGGATTATTGAAGATTATGTTTATATTACATGGTGAAACTATTGTTTATTTATTATTATTATTGTTTTACCATTTTAAATTTTAACTTTATCTTTTTATTTACTTTTATTTTTAGTTAATTTAAATCTCATAATATTATTATCTACACTAATATTAACACTATCTCAATAACTTTATCTATTATTACGTAATTAATAAGTTCACATGAATTTATAAGAATTGTTATCTTTGAATTTTAATTTTAATTGTATGTTAATAGTTATGTTGCTGTGCCCTAACAGGGTCCATAACTGTACTTTAGCTTTAAGCTGCATGTAACATCTTTTATACCGATTATGGTATGCGAATAAATGAAATGAAATTAATTTGTAAAGTTATGTCTAACGCAGATAAAATACTGAGCTCGCTTTTTATTTTAATGATTTTGCAGAGTGAACCATCTGTTTTAATCTGTGCAGTTACCTAGGTATACTTGTAGACCTACGTAGCTGTGTCTCATAGATCGTTTTCTAACTTTACTAAATTCCCCTTTAGAATATAATACACCTCTAAAAGTAAATAATTTGTTGTAAATTATAGGAATTACGAAACACGTATCCCGCTACTAACACTACGCTATTTAACGACTGAACTCTTACTTAGTTTGTTCTAATGCCAAGCAATAAACCTTAGGATCAAAGATCGCAATGCTAAATCTAAATCTAACACAATCTGGCAGCCCTAAACGGTGGAAGGCGTTGCGTGTAATTAGAGATTGTATACATTACGCGGATACAAATAAAGCACAATGCGACGAGCGGAGCCCGGCGCAAACATTAGTCTTGCTAGAGGTCGACGAAGATTTAGCCCCGGTGTTCACTGACCGATTTCACTGCTACACCTTGCTTAATTAATGGTTAAAGTTACCGTGGATTTATTGTTGACTTAAATTTTTGGCATTTGGCATACTTTTTCCAAGATATTTCTAGTTCAAATCATATCAACAGTCGAAGCAGCACACCCAAGTATTATGCAGAGTACCTATTATGTAAATTTTTTACAAAGGATTTTTATGTACTTTGTTGTTTTGCACCTTTTGCAGCCTTAATAAGTTTGAAAATAAACTACTTTAAAGCTTGTTTTTTTAATGTAGGTATTGAGATATAAAATGTTAAATTCATTTCTTTTTGTGTTGTTAACTTCGATAAGGTCGAATTCCTAATGAATTTAAATTTAAAATAGATATTTACGGCCGTGTGAATTCTCAATTTTCTTCGTCCAAACATTTATTTAGACACTATCATAAAAACTATCTCCAAATTTAATTACCATCCGACATTGGCTTTTTCGTCATTAATATGTAAATCAGACTAATTAATGTGTTAAAACCTAGTATTAATATGCAAGGCAAAAATATGCCTCGATTTATAACATCTAAACATGAATATAAAACGCTTAGTTTCAGCGTCGTAAATCAGCATCGAAACCAGATTTAAAAGTAAATGGCTGTATTTGTATATTTTTGCATCGCTTTATAGTCTAAAATATTCTATGAAATAAACAATACATGGATGAATGAAAGCAGAAAACATTAACTTTAACTGCTAGGCTATAGGATTCCTTGTTTTCCCACATCGACATTTTTAGATTTAACGACTCATTAATGAGAAAAGATACAATCGTTATCTTCAAAATTAGTCGCGTTCTAATTAATTTAAACTATAGTTAAAACACTTACAATTAGTGGATCAATTAGTAAAACGTTTTCTCGATTAGATTTCGTCTCAACTGCCGTTTTGTCAGTACAGTTTAACAATTAATTAAAGTGCGTTAATCGCACGGTATCACCGGTCTCTCCTCGTTGCAGTGGCATCGACTACTCTAATTAACATAAACACCACGACCATAGTTATTTATAACCATTGCCAATATATTTATATAACTAGCTGTAGCATGTGGATCCACTTGCATGAAATACGGGACTTGATATTATAGATTTTATTGGATTTATAAACTCCCATGGCACCAAGGTAAAAGAAAAATCCAAGCAAAATACTTTTGATTCACCTGGAGGAGTAACATGTGATAAGTAGGTACTGTAAAGGTTGTCTGCAAATGGGAAGCTCACAAGGCTGGTAGAAAAATAACTCTGGTTGCATTTGATCACTCAAGCGAATTTCTGAATTTATTAAGGTAATTAAAAATTACATTTATAAAATAAATTAACAGGACCAGTATATAAGAAGGGGGTGGGGGGGGGACAATCATAGGGCATCAAAAAATTCGTCCGCAAATATCCAATTCATTTTAGAATTGGATATTCGGCGATTGTTTTCAAGAAACAAACGGTTATGTGACAGGAGCGTGAATATGAGCGCATCTTCTTGAAATAAATAGCGAAATGTCAATATTACTTCTTATTTTCGTATGGAACGCCTGCCTCACGCAGGTTCCGGTACAGCTAACGCGCACTACGATAACAAATGCTAACAATATAATACAATATAATAATAATAAAATAATAAAAAGTATTTATTTCACAAAAACATAGCACTTTGCACTGTATACATTGTTTTAAATAATATTTACAATATGATGCAATAGTAGACTCTATCTTTTAAACTAGGACTAGCCTGTATCTTAAAAGATACAGATAATAATTATGATTATGTAGCTAGAAAGTTTGTGAGAGTCAAAATGGCAACTAATCAACTGGTCAAGTGTGGGTGTTTTATTATTTAGAGTATTTTTTTTCGATATCATTATATTAAATGGTTAAATATTGATATATTAACAAACACCCGTTATCCTGATGTCAATATGGCGGATGTACCTAAATTTTGATACAACTTCGTTTAGAAGAAGATACATTTTAAAACCTAGGTACTTAATAGTACATTTTAGGTAAGTACATATTTTTGGTAAATGGGATTATTCGATTAGTTAAGAGCGTTTATTCTGAAAGTGGGCAACGTCGCAAATAGTTGTCAAACATTTCCCTGTTTTGATTAATTTGATAATATTACTGTATAGAAATAAGAAATGTGGCTAACTAGCGAACTAGAATATTGGTTATGGAATGCAATAATTAATATCGTAACATCAAATATTTAGTTTTAGATGTAAAAAAAGTATTTGGAAACTTTCCAAATGCCTTTTTTACACCTAAAACGGTTACAACGTTAAATTCAGTGTTATGATTGCAATTCATTATTAATATTCTATTTCGCTAGTTAGCCACATTTCTTATTTCCATACAGTAATAATGCCAAATGAATCAAAACAGGTAAATATTTGACAGCTGTTTGCGACGTTGCCAACTTTTTGGATAAACGCTCTTAACAGTTACAGCTGACTACTCGTATAGAAAAAGAAAAATTGCTGCCGACCCCAACTGAATTGTGATAAGAGCAGGAAGAACCCTGTGACATTGATTGATACCTCACAACCAACAATATGCAATACTAACAATCTATAGACACGAACCACCAACCCGCACTGGGCCCGCGTGGTGGATTACGGCACAGTCCCTCTCACAGAAAGAGGAGGCTTGTGTCCCAGCAGTACGAACATTATAGGCTGATTATAGACACAGCTAGGAAAGCCTGAAATACTCTGCAATCTATAGATTGCAGAGTATTTCAGGCTTTCCAGAGTATTTCCGATTATATTTTTACTAAGGGTATACCCTTAGTAAAAATATAATCTAGTCAGCAAGGTGTTAGCGGAGCTAACTGTCGAGGGTGCTAAATCTTACCTGTCGTAATGAAGTATTTACGTATTTTGATAATAATCTAAACACAATTTGCGACACATTCACACTACACCAGTTTCGATACATACATTATATTTAGACAAAAACAGCAACGTATAAAGAACAACAGACGTCGCGAAGTAATTATTCACCAGGAGAAATTGTAAGTGAATTGATCTAGATTTTATCAAGACATCGACACAGTGTTAGTAAGTGCTTTTCAAGTTTACGTTGTATCTAACTTACAGATAACTGACTTGTATTCTATTTCGGGTATTTTCGATGGAAGATTATCATGAGACCTATTTTTAATTAGCCGAAGTTTTTCAATCGAACATGGCAGTTGTACTGATCATCGGTGACAAGAATTTGAAAAGAATTAATTCCTAACAAATACATACAAAATTATTCATTTTATTCCACAAATTTTTAACTACATCTAGTCTGCCTTTTTTAATACCTAGAAATAAAGATTTTTTGGGGAAGCAAGTATATTCATGTTTGTTGTTTTTATTTTATTGGATACTGGCATTCTGTGCTACGTAGTAAGGTAACAAAGGAATTACCAAATGACATTTTGTCGATGTAAGAGTCAGACAATAGACTTACAAACAATAACCGTACAGTCAACCAACATATAAGTGGTAGGTAACACTAGCACTAAGAAAATCAGCTTTACTGCTACGAAATAAAGTTGCTGGCAACGTCAAATAGTAACCACTGATGTGCGATTAACTGTATTATCAAGTTATCAACTAGTTAACTAATAGCCATCTCATCTTACTCACAGAAAACAAAACCAAAAAATTACACAAGACATGTAGTCCGCACGAGCGTTTTTTTACGCGACGTTTGTTTTTCGCGCACTGGATTTTGAACTCTCGGCACTTAGCCGAGCATTGATAATCTAACAGAGCGCATCTCAACGCGTCAAGAAAACACACTTGGATTTTCTACTCTCGGCACTAAGCAGAGCATTAAAAATCCAGTGCGCGAAAAAAAATCGTCCGAGCGGACCTGGGCAAGACGTATTAACTCTGGCGGCCATTTTACGGTAGCTGCTTGAAATCACGCGACGATAAGATGGCGGGACAAGAACACCATACCTTACATGTATGCAAATATACCATTAGAATGAAATATACTTGTACTTTTGACTTGTCCTGTTGCGGATACAATTAATGTTTTCATGAATGTTTATAAATAGTTCCATGATGTAGATTAGGTGACAATATTTTATAGTAGAAGATTGAGGAATGCAAGAATTGAATATTTTATGAACATAACTGTGGGGGATGTAAATGGTGATGAAATGTGTGTCGTTTTATTTAAAGCCTTAAGCAAACAGTCGGCTGTAATGAATGATTTATCGATTTAAGAACCGTACTTGGATGTACCTAGTTATATCTAGGAGGGTGCTATTTTTCTTGTGTAGGTTGAAATGAAATTAGCTGGAATAGAACCGGAGTTACCGACATAGCTTCCAGAGTAAGCAAACTGAAGTGGCTGTGGGCTGGTCATGTTTGTGTCGAAGGACCGATGGCCGATGGAGCAGACGGCATTATCCGGAATAGAACCGAAGTTACCGACAGAGCTTGCAGAGTAAGCAAACTGAAGTGGCAGTGGGCTGGCCATGTTTGTCAAAGGACCGATGACTAGTGGAGCAGACGAGTCCTGCGTTTCAGCAAGCGTTGTGTGGGACGCCCCTCAGCTAGATGGACCGACGACCTTAAGAAGGTGGCTGGGACAAACTGGGCGCGGAAGGCGCAGGACAGGGTGTTGTGACGCAACCTGGGAGAGGCCTATATCCAGCAGTGGACTGCGATAGGATGAGTTGATTGAGGGTGCTATTCCGAACCCGTATATTGTGTAAAATCGTTTTGGGAAAAAATAAGGCATAATATTTCATTACGTAGTAATAAAGAAACAGGTACACCATAATTGACTTCGTTAAATCCAAAAGGCGATAAAGTATAAAAGTATCAAGGGAATAAATGGATTTGTTAAAGGCTTTTGTAAAACTGATGACCTTATTCCATAACAATAATCTATAGACTATCAAACCAAGAAAGCAAACCAACCTTTAACAACACAAAGAATCAAATATTCCCAATAAAATAAACAAACAGAACCAAAGAGGAACGTGCGACTGTTTATGAAAACAAAACAAGTGTACACGCAAACGCATCTACAATATAAATGGACACATTTTTCATAAATAAATTTAAATATCCGTTGGTATGGGTGTAAATCTCAGCGGGCGTACACTGGCGTACAGTAGCGAAGGGAACACGCGAACTAATTAATATGGAGTAACTGTCGATTTATAGGTGTTTGGTCTGAAGTTACGCGTTGTTCTAGCTAATGGTCCACGGGGGATGAATTTGAAGAACTTGCTGGTGAGACGTGTGAAGAGAGGAGTGTGAGAGAGATAAGAAGGAATTTTGTTGTATCAAAGGACCAGTGTTTTTGCAAGCGAAAGTGATTAAGCCAACGTTATAATGATGGGAGAACCAATTCGAATAACTATAGGCAATTTATGTATCATAGGTGGTTAGAATACAGAATTATTTTGACAGAGTTTTTTAACAGCTGAAAAATATCATGAAAAATTATTTTTTTGATGTCACCTACTTTTCGTAATTGACACAATTTGGAGACCGTGTAGTCGGCTGCTGAATGAAACTATTACATATTAGCAATCTTTATACCCTAGTTAACCATAACAATCCACGGGTTTTGTAGGAAAATGTTAATCCTTTGCTTCATAGGTTTGAAAAATTTGTCTATTCAACAACGTAAATAACGCAATGAACGTCGCTGAAATGTCCAAATGAAAGGAATAGCGATCGATTGCCATTATAAATATGTGTTACGCAATTACCCCGCAAATTCTTGAGATAACAAACGTTCCCAACAACAAAGTCAGATAACACGCTCGTCAGAAAACCCACTCGTATATTTCAATAATAAAGTACGAAGGATCTCACATTACAGTGTTGTCCACACAAAACCATACACTAAGGGCTGTATACACATAGATTTCGTAGATTACCATCGCGCGGTAGTTCTTGTAAGTAACCAAATACTTTTTGACGATGCCACTATGTAGATAGTTACCATATTTAGTGGTACTTCAATGACAGCCCTTCAAATGGTTGGAAGTTATGTGAAGAGGTTGGTGGTGGAGAGACATTCTGTTTTTTTTCTCTAGGGTTGATCGTTAATGTCAGTTATGCCCATACCTAAACTGACATTAACGATCAACCATGATAGCTAAGATGAAAGTAATGGGAAGGAATCATGATTACAGTCGGAAGTTTTCATCTCGGAGGAATACCAGTGTATTTGAGTATTGTTTAATGGATTTGTTTTTGTTAATTATCAATGAACCTAGAACGAAATATTAATCGATTTAGAGCTTAATGTACACAGCTTTAATTTGATAACATATCAATCGATTCAAAGATTCATGAAGCTACAATAATATTCTTGTATGGAAAGTTCTGAGCTAGTAATGGACTTGTTTAAAAATGTCACAGTTACACATCAATAGATATCCATAAAATAGTAATATTAATTGCATTATCATCTCCTACAAAAACACCCAAACTTATCTAAGCCCTACATTAAAGTATCTACATTCATTAAATTATCTTCTTCCTAATGACATTCTAGAAGGAAAAAAAAATATATTCGCTATGAGGGTATCATGTTAAATTGGACGACCCATGTTTCGGTGTACGTTTCTCAATTTATTGGTCTCCAGGCACTAAATGTGATCTCTACTCGCCTCGTTAGATTTTTATTTAGATATCACTTTGAGGAAAATGCTGTGATATCTTTTAGAAATACTTCTCAATCAATTAAGCTTTGGTATCATCGTTCATTTTTAAGCACTTATGCGGAAAGCTTTAGGGTGTCCGTAAGAATGTTAATCCATTCTGTTCCTATAGTTTGACCGAGACGGCTGGTCCACGCCTTGGTATGTGCGCGTCGAAACGAGTGGTCAGTGCAGGCCGCTAATTCGTCAATGATCACGCTGCCGTCCCGCCGCTTATTCGGCAACGCTGCCCCCCACATCGTCGTGCATTCCAAAGGCGCGGAACAGAGGTCTCGGTCAAACTATAGTTGTAACATTGTTTTATGTGGCACTACGTTCTTTCACTTTTTAACCCTATCAGCTTATAATTCTCCGATACATTGTTCTCTAGTCTCAAGTCACTAAATATGATCTCTACTCCCCTCGTAATTTTTTTATTTAGATATAACTTTGAGGAAAATGCTGTGACATTTTGTAAAAGTGCGTAACTATACTTCTCAAGCAGTTAAGGTTTGATATCATCGTTTAATTTTTGTTAGCACTTGCCCTGCAGTGGAACGATAGCAAGCCAGTATTATTATTCTTTTATTTATTGATAACGCATACACAATATATTTTATTTTTAAATATGAGAATATAAAAATATGTAAATATTCAAAAACATAAAAAATAGTAGCCCACCGGTATCGGGAATTTATTATTAATATATATATATAAGAATATAAGTTTTGCTGATAAACTATCAGCAAAACCTAATGAAGGTTTCCGTAAGAATGTTCATACATTTGGTCCGTATATTAGTTGTAACATTTTTTTATACGACGCTTTGATCTTTCACTTTTTTAAGCATATCAGCTTGTAAGTCTCCAAAGACACCATTAACAGCAATATTACCAGAAGCATCTATAATGGAGAAAACACCTTAAGACGAAACATATCCCCAGTGACAAAAATGGTCCTTCAATCTTTCTTTCGTCCTTATCCCACAAGCAAATTCTTCGAACCTATCTAATCACTTCGTCTTACTAAAAATCAATAACTAATACACCATAAAGTCATCCTCGTGATTGGCTCAAAGGCCCAAGCTGGCTTGCTATCAAAGAGCCAAAATAGGGTACCTGCTTCGGATATTAATAAAAATAAGAGTATACTAATAGATGAAGTTATACAGAGACTTCTAGTCAGCTGCATTTTCTTAAAGGAACCAAGAAAATGATGTCCGATCACATGACAGACTAGGGAGGATACGCTACAGAAACGTGCTCTTATTTGTTGTAGGACATGATTAACGTATTCTAAATTGTAAGTGACTAATGCCTCTCCGGGAAATTTTATTTCAACATTGCCGAAATATCATTATAATTAGATATCTTGTAATGAGGTTGCTCTTTTAAATTATCAGTACCTGGTCGACCAAGCTCTGCTCGGGGGAAAATAGATGAAATGAAATGAAATGAAAAATGTTTTATTAATTATACAAGTAAAATTTAACAACTAGTGATTGGAGTCTCCTTTTAAGCAAAAAGCCTGTGTTAGGAGACTCCGCTCTTCCAAAACTTAAAATATTAACATAAAATTACTTGTTTTAAGTGTTATAAAAACAGGCGATTTAAAATAAAAAGAGAAAATTAAAACTAGACAAGAAGTATGCAAATGTGTGAGTGAGAGTAAGGGTGTGTGAATGTGAGTATGAGGGTGTATGAATGTGACTATGACTATGAAGGTGTGTCAATGTGAAAATGGGGGTGTGTGAGTGTGAATACTAAGGAGTGTTACTGTGAGTATAAAGGTGTGTAAATGTGAATTTGAATGTTGAATGTGAGCATCGGTGTGTATGAAAGTTAAGTGATAGTGTGAGGGTTTGTTAAATTTAATGTAAAATACAGAGTGAGTGTAAGTGGCAATAAATGAATCAGACTGTATACGACAAGTACGAAAGATGAGAGCATTAAGTGTAAGGTTTTATTTTATTCCAGTAGCTTCTCCGTGTCATCATAAGTAAGTGGTTTTATCCAGTTAGTTACTATTTTTTTACTGTCAGTTAATTGTTTATTGTATATGTAGATCTCTTTGTTAACTCGATTGTAAAGCTGAGCTGAGCGTTTGTCGTATTGAATACGGGCGAGCTAGATAAACATATAGTCCAGGTATACCAACATGTATCACATCTCCGAGACTGAAAATAGAGAAAACGATATTACCAGATATGAGACTTAGCTAGATCGATTTTTCACCCCCGTAAACTGCTTTATTGCAACTTTCATCGAAATCGTTAGAGCCGTTTTCGAGAACGTGATTACAAATATATGTTATACAAATATTGCTCATTTAATAGTATAGGATATTAATACCTCTATTTTTGGACAAGGTAACACAGGGCGAGCTAAGTTGGCTTCGGGAACTTGAATCATGTACTTAAGTAATTGTAATAAATGATATAACTGAGACGTTGCGTCGGTTATAGCTAGACATGTTTTTGACTGACCCCTAGCAGATAAACTTTCATTGACATAGTATAATAGGACCAATTTATATCTGCAATAAACTGCCATTTTCATGATTCATTTTCAAAAAATAAATTCAGGGTAGGCTTATTTACACTAAAGTTATTTCAAACATTTAACACTAAAAGCTTGAAATCCACTCAAACGTAAAAATACACCGTCTCATCCACGTTAGCACTCACCTGGCAAGTTCATAACGGCACCGCCGGATAAAATTGCACGTAGTATAAAGGAAAGCCAGCGGATATAGAAAATCTCTCAATACCACCCGGTGGATTCAGCTCAAAGCTGCCGTGTCCACGTTGTAATAACTACGGACACTAGAACTTTTTGCTGCTCCCAGGACCTTTCAGATTGATCAGTTTTGATAATGATTTTTGTTGATAAGTTTAGGTAAGTTGAAGAGGTTTTAATAAGGAGGTTAGCTTTAATTAACAAGTGACACGTCGGCGTCAGCTGGGTGCAATTAAGTATTAAAAAAAAAAGTTTCTAGCCTCTCGAATAAAAAAATATTGAGTAAATAAAACAGTTTGACTTGATAATCAGGAAAAAATGAGAACAACTTAATCATGTATCCCGCGTAAAATCCACAACAATAAAATAAACCTTTCATAAAGAAACAAGCACAAATAAAACACGAAATTATACCAAACAATCAATTACAAAGGAAAACTGTCAAAGCGAAATTCCCGGGAAAGCAGGTAAAACACAAAATATAAAACTTTCCGCGAAACTCCCGCCAAACGGGAACAAAACATTGATTAATGACGAAATGCACTCGAAAACAAACTGTCGAACTTCTTCAAATTCGCAATACAAATGCCTTCGGTATAACCCCTCGAAAATAATGGTTTCCTTTATGGGGGCACTTAGCCTAACCACCAGAAATTCCTTACACAAACTTCAACCTTATTTTACAGAAATGGGATTCAAATTACTTTGTCAGAAAAATGTAGGGTAAATGTGCTAAAAGTCTCCCAGATTTTCTTTTCGTACTCAGTTTTGTTACTTTTTTTGTTGTCGCAGGCAAACGGAAGTGGCGTATAGGGACGTGTATTTCCTCCTTTTTTGTTGAGAAATTGTTTCGGTGCCATTAAGCCGTTGACAGATCGCCTGCAGTGAATAATGCCGTGAATTGTTTGAGGTTATGGGGGGGCGGCCGCATTTGTGTGACAATGGGATGTTTGGATGTGCATTTAGCGTGTTTAAGGCGGGATTGATGGGTACCGGCGTTTTGGTATGTTTTAGTTTATTTAGGAGGGTAACTGACATGTTTTGTAGTAGCACTTGATAGGAAAAGTATCTAGGATATCAAGGTATTGGTTACGTGTTTTCATGTGGATGTAACTGTCCCGTTGCAGGACTTCTTCTAATATATTTATTCTTCTTCCTCACACACTGACTATTAATTGTAAAATGTATGGAAAATCGTCTACTTTTACAATGTTTGTAAATATGTGAGAACCATGTATCTATCACTTATGTCATAAATTTATCTGTCATTGCTTCATTTTTAATTATTTTTACCTGTTGTGGTTTATTAATTTTTTTAGGTGCATCGGCTTCACATATAACAGCTATATAAGTAACTAATGTACCTACATATACAAAATATTGTAAAACATTTTAAATGTGAAGTTTCTTGCCCATTCTTCTCCATACGAAAACTACCTTTTGGAAGGGGCGACTAGAATATTTTTTTTGTAAATCTTGACGTTCAAAAGTGCCTTACAAAGGCCTATTTGAAATAACTGATTTGACACAAGTTCTGGACCACCACGCTAGCTGACCGTGTGTGTGATTTTAGATCAAAGACAGTTTGACAATTTTCAAACTAAATTATCGACGAGTTTCCTCGCGTTTTCCTTTACTGTAAGTAACTTATTGCATGTTGTAGATATTATCTAAGATACTAAAAAGTTGTAACAGTAAATTATAGTTTTAATCCTAGGACGAGGTGAGTTTTTGGAAAGCAAAAAGTATACTGTGTACTTTGTAACTTCTTCATTTTGATTTTCGTAGAAACGAGCCAGGCCATATTATAATTAAATCTTCGGCGAATCAAGCCTCGTATGAATACACAGAATAGTCTCCTCGTGTTTTTAATAAACGGTCTGCGCCACAGATTTCCCCGAATATATAGCCCATGGAATTTACGCTAGTACAATATGTTTAATTTTTTTGTATAGCTTATTAAAATATTTAATTTATTTATTTATTTCAAAAAACCGCTGATAACATTTTTGCTTGAAGTACCAAAACAAACCAAAAAAAAACGTTTTTTATTTTATTTTAATTTCCGTGTTCGTTTAATTCTGAAATAATATATTAGTTTTAATTTTTTTTTTCTACCATTTTGCCTCAACTTTTATTCACAAAATCGCGTCTTTGTTTTTTTTTTACTTTGATGCGGTCCTGGAAAATGCATTTTTTTAAATATTATTTGAAGAGCTAAGTTCAAAATGACGTTTCAAGACAAAAATCGCTGTTAGGATTTAGTGCAGTGTTCAAAGGTGATTTCCCTGGGCTAATAGTAACTATATCACAGTACACCAGAATTCATGCAAGAGATTGCGACGTAACAAAACTCCCACATAAACATGAAATCAAATCTAATTTATATTAGCAAGTATAATTTCACTTTATTCAATAAATACTTATATAGTTAAAGCGCAAAATTAACTAGATCCTGTTTGAAACAGATACCTTCCAGGGCTGCCAATAATTACCAACTGTTTCTTCACGTCAACAAAGTTAGCTTTTCACCTCACAACTCGTTTATTAGTCTTTATTTCTTAAGCTTAGAGTTAAAAGATGATTTGCTGGAGTGTACGTTTAAGTTTGTTTTGCTGTAATGAGGAGCGGTTGTCTCATCCATCAGTCAGGCCAATTACAAGTGATCACGCGTGGTACCGTTCCTTGGCAACCCTATTTCTCGTCAACATTTTTTGTGACCACCGTAGCGACCGAGTTATTATCTAGACGAATTCGTGAGTGGAAATATAAGTTAATGAGGTGTTGAGCACGACATTTGAAAGGTTGTTGATTCCTCTCTCTGTTTATTTCGTAAGGTGTGATCTGAGATGCTATCATAATTTGCGAAGTGAAAGTTTTAATTATTATATTATGATAGACGTGCAAACAAAATGGTAGGTAATTTGTATCAGGGCAATATTATTATGGTGATGCTACACATTAGAATATATCGTTCACACGATCATCTTCATATCTAAGTTAATCGATAACCTACTTCCATAACCTACTCTCCTTTTTTTCCAAGTACAAAAGATGAACTGCCTGGTTTATCTAATGCTGCTGAGCATGAGGTGCTGGGTTCGTTTCCCGGGTCGGACAAAGTGTTATTGGGTTTTTCCATCTGGAATTTCTCGGTAGCAACCCGGAGTCTGGATTTGTCCCCGGTTGATAGCAATAAGCTCGCCCTCAATGACATGGGACTTAAATATAACTGACGAAATGTGGGTGTGCTATAGGTACACCTCTGCCTAACCCATGGGGAAACATAGGCGTGATATTTTGTTATGTTAATAAAAGATGAAGTTTCTTGACATTTTTCTCCATAGGAAACAGCATTTTAAACGGGAAATTTCCTTAGTAATTCTTAAAATGCTTTAATTGAAATATGATTAAATATTCAGTCTGTATTAAGTCAGTATTTCAGTAATAAAATGTACCTCTACTCCATTTGAAATAAGATTAGACATTTAAATAAACCTTTTTTACAGTCCGTTCAACCGATTTTGACTTCTATACCGTAGGCATTAGGATGGCATTAACAACAAAAAGTAGTTACAATACCAACTGTTTACTGCTGGCCATTTGTCATGCCACCAACGCAATAGAAGTCAAAATCGGTTGAACGGACTGTAAAAAAGGTTCCGTACCCCAAGGTAGCATTTTGGGGCCCACACTCTTTCTTGTGTTCATAAACGACCTCTGCAATCTCCAAATACCAAGTGCCACAAAAGTTTCTTTTGCAGACGATACTGCCATCACAATCACCGCAAACTCATGGTCGGAACTCCAAGCTACTGCACAAGACGGTTTTAATTCTGCCTTGAAGTGGCTTTCCTCTCATACTCTTACTCTCAATGCTAACAAAACTAACTTCATCACGTTTTCAATGACCAATACTTCCCAGCCAAAAACCCTAATCTCTCTAAAAGCTCATTCTTGTCCCAACCAAACCCAGTCTAATTGTCTATGTCCCACCTTATCTTCAGTAGAGCAGGTTAAATATCTTGGCATAGTCCTGGACAAAAACCTTAATTTCAAATCGCATATTAACACTCTTTCTGGTCGTGTACGAAAATTAATTTACGTTTTCAAAACCCTGCGACACGTAGCCAACTCGGTAATCATCCGTAACATGTACTTTGCTCTTTGTCAGTCCATCCTAATATACTGTATCTCATGCTGGGGTGGTGCTGCAAAGACCATACTTAAGCCTCTGGAAGTCGCACACAGAGCTATTCTAAAAGTAGCTACGTTCAGACCAATACTCTTTCCAACTATCGAACTCTACAAATCCTGTAGCGTACTCAATGTAAGGCAACAATATTTTTTACATATAGTCCTTCTGCAACACCGACGAACTCCTTTCAAAACAATCTCTAAACGCCGCAAAGACCTTATCTGCACAGTACCACCTACACGCACAGCTTTTATAAAAAAGTTTGCCCTCTATCTTGGCCCATCACTCTACAATAAAATTAACGCAAAAATTTCGATTTACGCCTTAACAAACTTTGAATGCAAAAAGACTGTTCGCTCCTTCTTTCTAAACCTAAACTACGACGAAACCGAAGAATTCCTAAAGAGGTGATCACTAAAACACATACATGCACCACACACTACATAAACTAACAAAAAACTATCACCACACTAACAAAATACTCACCACACTATCTGAACATTTATTATTTTATATATATTTATATATCTTTTTCTTTTTTATTTTTACAAATTGCCCATTTCCTGAATTTATATTTTTAGATTTAAGGATTTTTCTTAGTTTTTAGTTTTTTTTTTTTGTTGTTGTTGAAAACCTTATTTTTTCAGAACTTGTAGCTGTACAGACAATAATATGTAACACGTACTATTTTAAGACAACCACTTATGACGGGGATCGGAACTGTTTCTGCTAAACACAGGTTATTTTATAACCTATCTAGGAGAACAGTACGACACCCACTAACTAGATTAAGTCCTTTTGCTTGTGCTTTATTTATTACCTTGCTATGTAATCTAGTCCTGGTTGAACAATAAAATTTATTATTTATTTATTATTTCAAATGGAGTATAAATACCGCTATTTTTATCCGGAAAATTAACAACTATTGCTTTCTAAGTATAGTTTTTCTCACATAAATCTTAATTTAAAAGTGGTGTCGTGAGTAAACTTACACCTTCAAGCTATTGATTTAAATTATGGGAATAGTACAGACGTAGATTACAAGCTTACCGTGCAGCGACACAGTGACCAATTCACACCATAAATTAATAAAATGAGCAAGTTCATCTATCACTAAATTATCTATTTGGTTATCGATGTTGAGTGCATGCAGTGATAGCCTAGTGGTGTGACCGTCAGACTGCCTAGTTATAAAGAACCCAAGGCACGCACCTCTGAGTTTTCGGATTCATGTGCGTATTGTATAATTATTCACTTGCCTTAAAAACGGTGAAGGAAAACATCGTGAGGAAACCGGCATGCCTGCGAGATATTTCTCGACGGCATGTGGAGCCAAGTTAGAGGCCCTTTAAAACTCTGACACCAGGTTAGTCACTAACCACACGGAAAAAAGAAGATCCATGTTGAGATCCAACCAGAAGATTAAGAAGATGATTTGAATCATGATTTACACCGAGTTTATACATGACTGCTATTATTGCAGTCTGGTTTACGACTTGTAAGGCGAAAAGCAGCCATTTTAGCGGTGATAGGTTGAGCGCGAAGCCGTGAGTTCGAATACCATCAGTTGCACTATTGCAGTTTTCTTACTCCTGAAGTAACCATGCTGATCATCATCAGCATAATTTTTCTGCCCATGTCCCAATTTATTTAAGGTCGGCGCAATTCAGTCGTCATCTCGGTAGTCACCCTTTCTAACCACAAAAAAATATAATTTAATAATAATAATAATATATCCCCACCGCCGTATCTCTACGTTGACGTCGTGGTGGGGCTTGCGCGCTCCAAACTCTGGGTCTGTGCCGGTAGAGTTAACTTTGCCGGAACAGGTCTAGGATGAGGAGCCAGACCAAGAGAGATACAGAAACCCGCAGGGCAGCATGTGGCGAGCTGTTGGGCAGTAGCGACCCCACGGACCCTATCTCCCGGGAGAAATCTTGTTCCTCATCTCTGGCTTGCCTTTATTGGCCGACTGGAGTGAACACTGACGAGGAACAGAGCTCCCACCTCATTCTTGCCTTAATTGGCCGGCTTGAGTGGAGATTCGCAAGAGCAAACGTGCTCGGAGGAAGGAAGTATTCCAGTAAGTGCTCGTAGGGATCTTGACCATCTTCCGGGCTCTGGGATTGTTCTGAAAGCCGTGGAATACCTCTCCACTCCTCAAGCACCTCAGGACATGTTGCCCCCTTGTCACTACGTCACTATGTGCTAGCGACAGTTTTTGGGGGCCTATTATTGAGCGTGCAAGTCACCCCCTGCCATTTTTTCCGTGTACATATAAACATTGATCAGGCAGGGGCCATAGTCCTTCCATAGTTCCAGGTCACCAGTCAACTTAAGCCACCCAAACCCATAGTCCAATATCTTTGTTTCCATATCCTGCAATAGTCCTACACCAACCGGGGGTTGTCCTTGGGTGCACTTACATAGTGCATACAGGGATAATCGTCGGTTGGTGCCTCATTTCATTAAAATTCCTAACGGGCCTCTGCGAGTTGGCTTCGGCCCCTCGTACGCCTTCTAAATGTCCGGGACCCCAAGTTCCCGAGAATAGTTAAATCTAAAAATAATAATAATAATATAATTAATTCATATAATTTTTCACTCAGTCCATCCATCGTTTCTCATGTAGGTAATCTAGATATACATAAAAAACGTAATAGATAGTGCACAGTAAAATATTAACCCTTTTATTTAAATACGTTGCTTAAATTTAAGTAAAGCTTCGTGCAGACCGGCGCGACGCGACAGCGCGACGCGACACCGGTTATTGTTATACCGTCAAGTTTTCTTAGAAATTGTATTGTTCGTGTCGCGGCGCGGCGTCGCGTCGCGCTGGTCTGTACGAGCTTTAATGATTACTTAGCAGCTATCGTTTTAAGGCCTCATAACTTTAAGCAACGATCAAAAATAAACCGTGTATTGTAAATTCCCAAGTTGAAAAAATCCCTTCAAGTATTAAGTAGTTTAAGAATATTTTCCCAGTAAACAGGTAAGTATACATATCGAACAACTTAATTCACATAATTAATTAAGCTCTCTTAAAACTAATAATTGAGGAAGTTCAACATTAATAGAAAGAACTTCCCAGTAACTTGAACATAGATGTTCAAAAATACTTGTTTATACTAGTAGATAAAGGTAGGCGAAATTACTGAGAAAACTGTTTTCATAATCTTCCCATCTCATCATTGAACTCTTTGGTGCTATTAACGTTTCAATATAATCGTTTTTATTTAATTGAAAGTTTATTTAACTGTGCATAAGGTCGACACTTGGTCGACAACCACTTTATCTAGGTAAATGGGGTAGGTATGCTGTAAATTTTGGAATAATAACAAATACAGGATACTTTTATCAGAGTAAAATTTTCCTGTTTACGCGGAAGAGGTTTCGTTAGTACCAGTTTATAGGTAGACCTAGGCGTTTATAAACACAGTAACAGAATACGAATCTGTAGCATAAGAATATGCTGATAATGTTCGTACTTGTGGGATGCAGGTCTTAATCTACCACGCAGGCCTAGTGCGGGTTGGTAGATGTCAGCTAGGTCATGCTGATTTCCTCACGATGTTTTCCTTCACCGTTTTGAGAGAGTGCTGATAAAATTACATAGTAAAGCGGTCGAACCCACGACCTACAACTCGCGGCCGTTACCACTGGCAGTTGTTGTTGTTCACAATTATTCGACAGTTTACAATCTAACGGAAATAATACCGATACATTAGTATATAACTAATGGTTCTCACAATCTTACGGTGGCATTTAAATATTATAATAAAATAGTAACGAAGATTTTTTGTCCGTTTGTCTGTTTGTCGGGATGTATGTTCCGGAATGGTGCAAAAACGGCTGAACGGATTTGGTACATAGATAGTTTATAACCTGGATTAACACCTAGGGTACTTTTAATACCAGTAGCACGTTCCCGTGGCATATGTTCCGACATCCATGCGGGCGAAGCCGCGGGCAAAAACCTATATAATAAGTCTATTTAATAAAAATTAAATTATGTTTGTTGGTAAGCGCATCACTTGAGAACGGCTGGGCCGATTTGGGTATTTTTTATTTTAAAAAGCTCGTAATAGTCTGATTCAGGTTTTTACCGAAAAAAATTGATACATTTTCAGATTCGGGAAACACCGAAAAAGCTTTTTTCTATGGGATTTTTGTATTTATTATTATTGGACAGCACTGCGTATGCCGCATGCCGCCGGATCAGTATGATTACAAAATAGTAATTCGTTTCATGTAAGAATCTAAATTCGTTGTCGAGGTATACAAATCAAAGTCCTACTTTAAAACTGATAACTTACTCGTTTCAATACAGCAAATGTAAAATATAAATTTAATGAAGTAATAAATCGACTTCATAATGTTTATTTACTTATCGCAGGCACTAATCAAAATGTAAACAAGATGTCAGAATACCTTACTGAGGCATCATTCAAATGATCAAAGATCAAGGATCTCATCTTCACAGGAACGCCCCGCCTGTTGACGGTGACCATCACGGAAAACTGCTTGCTTTACAAACACTCAATAGGCATAACGGACAGTCCTCTGTGCAGGGCGTGCATGGAGGCTGAGGAAACTGTCACGCACGTGCTCTTTGAATGCCCAGATTAGAACAAAAACCCTCGGGTCACCCAGATCTTTCACAGATGTTCTGTACAGACCAGGAGATTTAATCAACTTCTGGAGGGAGGTGGGCTGGTTAGAATAACCACCGACGGCCGCCATGTCCCACGCACAATGGTCCACCTGAAGGACTAAGTGCGTAAATCCAAACCTCTACCATGGAACATAGAACATCTTGAGGAAACCGGCATGTTCTAGACCCAAGAATTCACTTGTGCCATCCTCCAAACCGCACTGGGCCCGCGTGGTGGATTATGAATACTATTATATAGAATCATTTTTTTTTCTTTCTAACTGAACAGCTGTGCTGCTGGGGAGTTTGTTGCGCCACTTCTTCTAACGCACTAGGAAGTGGTGAAGGGTGGGCGTTTTGGGGGACTGTCTTATGTAATTTTGACGTTCGAAAAGTGCTGATTATCAGCCTAGTTTGAATAAATGACTTTTGAATTTTGAATTTCATGGCCCACTCCCTCTCGAAGAGTGGGGGCCTAGTTTAAGGAGGAATTAATAATTATATTATGAATAATGTATCCCTGAATAATTTTATTATTATAGTGGCGTAGGTGTGAATAAAATAAACGAATTGACTAGATTAAAAAAGGGTTTAGATTATATTAAGATACGTAAATAAATATGTTTATCCTATTATTATATTATCATTTATTCTCTCTTCACAAAGCTGACTTAAAATTAATGGTACAAGAAAACTCTCAGCTGTACCACCTTTTTGAGAGACTGGTGCCTGATATAGGTTTTTGGAAAAAACCTGTCACAGGTCACCAGGCCCCTTCACGGCTAGAATAAGCTTTAATAGAGATACCGTGCAAGAAGAGTTGAAGTTAAACAATATGCATAACAAGAATAAAAACTAAGTAAGAGTTGAAAAATAAAAGATTCTGCAGAAGTTATTGAGTCATGTTGTGAGACAATGTGTGAATGAATCTTGTGTGAAGTGTGTCCTATAAACCTATATACTATTAAATGAGCAATGTTTATATACATATATATATACAATATTTGTAATCACGTTCTCGAAAACGGCTCTAACGATTTCGATGAAACATGCAATATAGGGGTTTAGGGGGGTGAAAAATCGGTCTCAAATCTGGAAAAATTCATTTTCTCCGATCGTACGGGACCGTACTACCGGGATAAAAAATAACAGACAAACATACAGTTAATATCGCATTTATTATATTAGTCATCCGTACTAATTACTCCATCCCGTTTCCGCATAATTTTATGGGTTGCTTATTAATTATATATAGCCCTATTTTAAACTACACACAATATGAAATTATGCGAATAAGTTTCAATATAAACCCACTATAATTATTGCCTACCAGTACGTTCGTAAATTCGAATCAATATTAATTAATTATTACAGCTTTATTGAATGAAATCAATTAATTATCTACAATATTGCGTGGCATGGGCGCACTAAATCATAGGTAATGCATTAAAATTGTTACGAATAGCGCAATATATTCTGTTAGGCATTCAAACAGGCATTAAATGTGATAACAATTGTGATAAAATTCGAGTTGTGATGTATATCTGATGACTTTTGACATAAAGGTGCGGCTATGGATGGGCGGAGCGGGCAGCGATGATGGGAGTAAAGCTGCGGTTTCTTAATAGGCCGACACATAAAGGGCGCAGTGACGAGTGTCATGAAAATAATGGCAGGGTTTGACTTTATCAGAAAACGCTCTCTAGGAAAACACACCTACGTTCATAAGTAACATTTCAGTGACGTCATTCGCCGATAAATTGCGGACACCGTTCTTCTAAGTTCTTTTCCCTGTTTTTTTAATTTACTTTTATAATGCGTTGTCATATGTGCTTTGTTAATATTATGGATGTTCTTTTATACTTTTAATTACGATTTTAGAGGACTTTCTCAGAAACGATCCGAATCTGAAAAAGAAAGAAAGAAAAGAAAGACAATACGTTTATTTGCGGTACACATGACGCAAAGAAAGAACAAAACACAAAAATAAACAATTTGGGGGAAAATATGCGTCACATCCACGCAAAACGGCCATCACTCAGCTTAATGCTGCGACCCTATGCGAGACAGAGCCCCAACGCTGGTTTTCAGCGACAGCCGGCGTCAGCACCAGCAGCATCTGCAGTTTATACTAACAGCTTTTCTTTTTCTTTCCACAAAAAAGGTATTCCATAGTATTGAACTGTTTTCCTTCAAAAGCTGGAGAAGCCCAGACGTTTTAAAAGCCGTATTAACCCATGTCCCTAAAGATTTCCCAAAAGCAAAAAAAAAATCATCAGTGATAATAAAAAGACAATTTGGTATCTACTGGATTATAACTTTGAGCGTAAAATTAAATCGCTCCGCTATCGCTTATCAATGTAACCAATACCCGCCGTCTAAAATTAAAACACAACCAAACTTATGGGGAACGGGTCGATGCGTGCACCACAGCTGATAAATGTGGTCTCTGATTCCATTATCACTCTATAGGAATTGATTCCACTCGAAATTTATTATAATACCATCTTACAGTTCAAAGATGTATGTTAAATTGTGGATGCAAACGTGAGAATACAACGTGTTGCTCGATCGGATTTGTAATTCGTGTTTTATGTGTGAAAATCTCTTGAATTATGTCTTTCTCGTTCGGTGACATTAAGTTAGTTATTGGTAGGTACGTACCTTAAACTAATACTGGAGTTTAAAGATATAGCGAAGAACTTGGGTGATAAGTAACCGCGCCATGTTAGACTAAAGTGTTAACACCACTATTAAGAATAATTTACTTACTTATAAATTGATTCGCCTATAATATTAACTTCGTTCGAATCGCCTCTAGCAAAAATTGTATTACTTAATAGTGTCGATTCGCCCGTTTTGGGCGAGTAAATTCGTAATAATCAATAAGCTTTATTTCTTTCGTGCCTCGGCAAGCACGTTAAACGGTTGATCCCAGCTGTCATTCATA
The DNA here is from genome assembly GCA_914767755.1 of Agrochola circellaris. NCBI lineage: Eukaryota > Metazoa > Arthropoda > Insecta > Lepidoptera > Noctuidae > Agrochola > Agrochola circellaris. The sequence goes on from OU611843.1 coordinate 11,214,437, forward strand.
GATCTTTGACAGTCGTAACCTGTAGCAGAAGCCTGAAAGTCTGACAACCAGTCTTACTAAGGGGTATCGTATTACCCAGTTACTGGGTTGTGGAGGTCAGATAGGCAGTCGCTCCATGTAAAACATTGGTATTCAGACCGGCTAGACTGGAAGCCGATCCTAACATAGTCGGGAAAAGGCTAGGCAGGTGATACTGACTTATTTCTTTCCCGAAATCATAGCATATGTAGGTACTTATTTGAGACTCCCGAGAGATCTATTTTATCAGCCTCATTGAAAATTATTACAATCGGATCTTCTCAATTTTATCCACTAATAGACAAACCTAGTTCTGTATCTAACCTAAATGTGGAACCGATTTCTTTTGGGGATCAGACTGCTATAACTCCTCATTGATACGGAGAATCTTCTCCTTCGTAAATGTACGTGATTATGATTCTCTTTACCGATGGTTCTAGCCTTAGATTAAGTTCTCTGGGGGCACGGCAGTGCCCTGCTAAGTCAAGCAATTCTATATGCTTTGGCTGCCAAAGAATATCAACTATAATATAGTGAAATAAAGTGGCAAAATAAATCATCCAATTTCGGAATAAACAAGGCAAATTGAAACAAAATGGCTACACTTCTGAATCTAATGATTATTGATAACTTCTGTTCTGGAAACACGACTACCAAAAAGGTACGTACGTAATTGAATTACACAAATATCCGTTGTTAATATTTATATTGTCACCTACATACTGACTTCAAATGAGAGGTATTTAATATTAAAAACTTTGCCAACCAGCTATGGATTGGAACAGTTACCAAATTGATCGCCATTTACACATTGTTATAGGCAATTTCATTCAAAAAACTTACCAGTAGTGGCTTATACAGCTTGTGTGAAGGAAGCTTAGCCTAGATATATATATAATTAACATTTGAATTAGGCAATGTAGTTCCTATTAAGAGTATTACGTACGGGTGTGGCGGATAAAGCATGGTTCAGATGAGAGGTGTTAGTTGTTTTTACTGGAGAGAAGCTTGTGCATAATATGATGTTTTTTAAACTTCATTGTGTATTTTTGATGTGGAGTTTTCTGTATTTGTTTTGATATGAAGTGATGTGTTCTCAACTACGAACTCTGTGTCTTACATCGCCACATACGAACTACGCATCAAACAATCCTGCATCGCGCAATTAGAGTTTACCGCGCGATGGACATATACCTATACAAGTTCCCGACTTCAACCTCCGGGCAGTTGCCCGCCAGACACGACACCCGTCTGATCGGAGGATCCTCCCTTTTCTATGGTGGATGAGTGAACTTTACACCCTGTTGCTCATGCCACTAATACTCCAGGATTATCAAATGTTTTGTAATAAAATGTTTTCAGTGTACCTATAAGTATACATATTATTGTTCTTTTAGATTTGACCTATTTTTCCTCCAAACTTCATACATAAGTTTAGTATGAAGACAGTCATAATAACCACAAATGTTTGTTCTTTCTTTCAAATCATGTCAAAACAAAATGCTGCCAAAACACATTAAACATCATTCTTGCGTTGCTGACACAACTTTGCTGTTACTGCCGCCCATTTAATTAATTCTATTACCACCCAGAATACTTTACCACAGAACTTAACGTGTTGTTTATTACTATGTTGCTACGCCAATAAAGAAATGTTCCCACACATATCTGCACAAACCTGTGCTTGTGCGCATTCTCAACGTTCTGCACTAAGCTTTAAAGAATTCACTTTCTTACCTAGGGAAATAATTAGTCACCCGTCTATGTTCAGTTCGTAAGCGTATGTTTGCGTAAATAGAATTAATAGGTACTGATCATGTAGTGTAAAATATTTAAGTAATGAATATGTCTAGTGATGTGAAAATCATATAATTATTAGTTTGAAATATAGTGTAATTATCGTGATAGATATGTGTTCCCGTTTTTGGTGTAAATTTTTGGAGTTCTGTGTGGTAGGGGTCTTTTTGAATGACGTAGTTTTCTTGAAAGTAAGTAGGCCCTGTCTTCCTTTCATCATTCAATAATGGCAACAATTAATATTATTTTTTATTCATCATCACTGGAATTTTGAGCATACCTAAAAACTAGCACGAATGAAGGAAGATATTCCTTCATTCATGCTAGTTTTTAGGTTTGCATGTTTTTATCAGTGCAGTAATTGTGGGGGTCAGATAGGCAGTCGCTCCATAAAATACTGATATTTAGCTGCATCTGGTTAGACTAGAAGCCGACCTTTGGATCGGCTTCCAGTCATGCTTGGAAAAAGGCTAGGCAGATTGATTGTGATTATTATGCTAATTTCCCTGGCTCTTTGTTATCTTAATTGTTACTTAGTGGTACCATTATCCACGTCCACTTTAAGCAAAACCTAGCGACTTTGTGCGCCAAACTGTCCATGCGGCACGATTCGAATTCCAAACAATGATTTAAATTCAGCGCGCCGATTGGTCGGCGGCGAGTGACGCGGGACAAAATACGCTGTAATTGGTGATTGACATGTGAGCGTTTCCTGATTGGTTGCGTACACTGTGAATGTCGTTGCATTTGAAATGTGATAGAATTGCTGGAAATTCGGACCTTCATTTTCCTTTTACATGTAAATGTACGTAGATTGCGTGTTTTATAATAACAATCCACTCTTTGAGGTGTTTATTTCTTGTGGTTAAGTTAAATTTTAGTGGATTTCTACCATTAGTTATTCATGATAACCTATAAACTAATGGCATAGCGTAACCTGTATATTTTTGAAGCAGGTTATACTTTTTAGCATGATCATAAAATTTATCGGATTAGTTAACGATTCTACAATTTTTATTAAAACGTTTCTTACTACGCTCAATATTGTTCAGTTTTCAGCTTTCAATTTTACCTTAGGATATTTGATCCTCAAAAAAAAGATATCCCATACCTTATGGAACTAAACAATGAAAACTATACAAAAACTTTGTCAACTCTACAATTTCTATAGCCTAGGCTCTACTAAAGCGGTTGTATCATTATATTCAGCCTGTGAAGGCATCCAGCCTATGTAAGGTGAAATAATAGTGAGCCGTACTCTACCAAAACAGTACGAGCTAATCAGACTCTACCAGTGATGGATGACTGTTTCAAGGTGTGTAGAGATTTAAGAGTTAAGAGGTATAAAGTTATGTGTTTGAAATTAAAATGGCTTGGATATACCTTAAGCACCGTTTTTTTGGTAACAAGTTCGTCTAAAATATTAAAACACACCTGTAGTGTATTTTTTTGGAAATCCGTTGTTTTTTTTTTTTGTAAAAAAAATATTATTTTCTTTTTAGTGTGTCAGTTTCAAAACTATCTAAAAGTTATAAAGTTACAATAGCCTAATGTCAACTGCTTGATAACCTTTTATAAAATATTGCTTTTCCCGATGCAGGGACGTAAAGCTTCGTGCAGACTACAGCGACGCGACAGCGCGACGTGACACCGGTTATTGTTATACCGTGAAGTTTTCTTCGAAATTGTATTGTTCATGTCGCGTCGCGCCGTCGCGTCGCGCTGGTCTGTACGAGCCTTTAATCGTTGAGCGAGTTCTCCTGGTACTACACGATCAAATCCACTTCTCCATAATATGCATTGTGATGAGCATAAATTGCTTGACAACCATAACCATAACCATAACCTTCGTCTTGGGCGAACTTGAATCCCACGCTGCTCCGTTAACTAAAGACGTGTGTACTGTTTGGCGGTCCGATTTATTATAATGTAGAAAACATTTGAACGACCGACATTAACGAATGATCAAATGGGTGAAAGATCGATTGTGATAATCGAGTGATTGAATCGAGAAATTATTTTAGTTGAGTTATGCCCGAACATACATTAAAAAATAGATATACAGGGTGAATTTGAATTCATGCGACACCTGTTAAAGGGTCATTGTACTCATCATTATGAACAACTTTCACTATGGGACCAACGTTGAAATCGCGAAAAAAAAATCTGCTGTTTCCTACATTTTGACGAGCTATGCGAACATAAATGTAGGGAACAGCTGATTTTTTTTTCGCGATTTCAACGTTGGTCCCATAGTGAAAGTTGTTCATAATAATGAGTACAATGACCCCTTAACAGGTGTCGCATGAATTCAAATTCACCCTGTATATAAACATCCGAATTGATAACCTCCTCCTTTTGGAAGTCGGTTGAAAAAAGTGTTCATTTTAAGGCTTTACTTTTTTGCCCCGAACCTTTGGTTAAGGAGGATGCTTCGGGGGGCTTTCTTGAAGCCGTTGGATCAAGGACTTGATTCAGATACAGATACTCCTGGACACGGAGCGTATTGTGGTCCCTCTCTCTGGAGCCCTGACTTTTACCTAAATTACTTCTGTTTCTTTGAATGCGTTTCTTCGTTTGGGGTTTGTGGGTAAATAGTATCTAAACCCATTTTTGTATCAACTTTCGCTTTTATTGTTGATTGTCCCATATCTATTAAATGCGTTTGTCTGAGCATAACCCATTTGATTATAATAAACCATTAGTTCACCGTATCAATTAGGGCCTGACAACAAAAAACAAACAAATTCACAGCTAAAGGTTAGCCATAAATAATGCCGTGTAAACAATAAAACAACAATATAACAAAACCATACATTGTGTAACGAATAAATAAATCAGAGGCGCCATTTGTCAAAGCAGACATGACACATTTATAAATTACGTTGTGCGTTTGTGAGAGCTAAGATTTCAAACATTTACAATCGAATTAAATCGACGTCGCACATGGCAAAAGACGAGTCATCTATCATGGGATTTTACTTACAAACCTTATTTAAAATGCAACTTTAAAACACTCATACTAAAGCACAATTTAAAACAGGGCTCTCACCACCCTTCGTTAACCAAATGCATTATTAAACAGCGATTCTATGACCCCATTCGAAAAGCATTAGATAGCGCATTATGTGTAATTTGCTTGTTTTAATTCAGTTTTGATTATAACAAAGTGTGCTACTTAATTATTCAATAAAGTCTTCACGGGAGCTCGCTTATTAGGCCCTTGTAGAATAAAGGGGGAACTGTGAGGTTGAGCGTTGAAAACTTGTGATGGAAGTCGGTGGCAAAAAAAAGAAAATACAAAACCAAAGACACCTACTTCCGAAATTTAAGTTCACTTAGTAGTGTTTTTGGTGTTGTTTTTTTTGTAATACGGTTTTTATATTTATCTTTTTAATAATGATACCTTTTTTTTTTTTTTTTTTTTTTTTTTGGATGGGAAATTATCAAATAACTTCTCCCGCTCTGGGTGGAGCGGGAGGGCGTGTCAGACTTTTACTGACTAAAACCCACCCGTGTTCCTTCCGTTGCCTGTGTGCCGAGGTCGCGATATCCCTTTCAGACAAACCCGCAACCCCGGCAGGCATTGGCCCTTCCGGACCCCGTCAGTTGGTGCTGACATCTCTTTGAGGCGCGCGTGGAACACAACGCGCCGTCGACCCGGGCCTGGTCCCTATCGGACGGCGAGCTACCCATTGCTCACCGTCCGCAAGCCCGCGCCTACGGTGGCCGGAAGTCGGCTCTCGACTCCCGACGCCCGGGGCGTCTCCTGCGGCGACTAGGGGCGCGAGGGGGCGCATTTTGCCTCTCCCTCGCGCGCTCCGCCTCCTCCTTCGCGAGCATTACTGCTTCGCAGAAGGAGGTGACGGCCTCCCATGCACTCTCGCTCCGGACCATGGCCTGAACCAGGGCCGGACGCGAGAGATCGCCGCCGCCGATCGCCTCCGTGAGGACACGGCGGTGCTCCGCCCAAGCTGGGCAGACCTCCACCGTATGCTCCACCGTGTCCTCCGGGCGATCCACACAGTGGTGACACCCGGGCGTTTCCTCCCGCTTTATTCTGAACAGGAACCTCCCGAAACAACCATGTCCGGTGAGGACCTGTGTCAGGCGGAAGGTGAGGACGCCGTGGCGCCTCTCTAGCCACTCCTCAAAGAGGGGACTTATCGCCACAATTGTGGCGTGCCCAGCGCTGGGTTGCGACAATCGCACTCTCCATGCCGCCATGAGATCCCGCCGGAGCTCTGTCCGCTGTGCCGTGATTTCTCGCGGCAGCGGAGTTACGCCCCGGCGTTTCGCCTCCTCGCGCAACTCCCACATGTGCGCGAGGACTTTTGCCTCCAGATCCCATGGCGGTAGTCCGGCAAGGAGGCTCGCCGCCTCACGGGAGACCGTGCGGTATCCTCGTACCAGCCTGATCGCCATGACCCTTTGGGACGCGTTCAACCGCTGGGCTGGTCGCAGCCTCAATGAACGCGCCCACACCGGTGCCCCGTAAAGGGCCATGGACCGCACGATCCCCGCATAGAGCCTCCGGCAGGAGGCGTTTGGACCCCCTAGATTGGGCAGAAGCCGCTTCAAAGCAGCCCCTGCCCTCTGCAGTTTGGGAGCCAAACGTCGGAAGTGCTCCACGAAGTTCCACCGGCTGTCGAGGACGAGTCCCAGGTACTTCATCGTCGACTCGACACCGATGTGAACCCCTCCTGCCGTTATCCGGGAACCCGACAGTGGCGCGTTCCGAGGACCATAAAAACACATGGCCTCGGACTTGTGCAAGGCCACCTCGAGTCCCAATTGCCGGATCCTATCGACGATTGTCGCAACCCCGCGTGTCGCCAGTTCGGCCGCCGCCTCGTGCGACCTCCCCTGCGCCAGGACCAGCGTGTCGTCAGCGTAGCACACTACGCTGACGCCACTAGGGAGGTCGGCGCGCAGCACCCAGTCGTAGCCGATGTCCCACAGATGCGGCCCCAGGACCGATCCCTGTGGGACACCGCACGACATCTCTCGCCGGTTCCACTCTCCGTGGTGACCGGGGTAGATGACGGCCCTGTCCGTCAAATAGGCCTCGACCACTCGACAGAGGTAGGTCGGCATCCGGTGATACCGGAGTGCCTCCCTAATGCAACTCCAGGGCAGGGTATTGAAGGCATTGGCGATGTCAAGAGACACCGCCAAGACGACCCCACCCCGGGCAATAGCATCCCCCGTCGTGAGGGCTCGAACGCGCATGATGGCATCCACCGTAGAGCGCCCCTTGCGGAAACCAAACTGGCTCTCCGCCAAGTCCGGTCCCACTCGCACCAGCCGCCCGACAAGGCGGTCTGCAATCACTCTTTCAAAGAGCTTGCCCACCTCGTCGAGCAGCACAATGGGCCGGTAAGCGGACGGAGAGTCCGCCGGGCGCCCCGGCTTTTTGATGAGGACCAGTTTCCCCGTCTTCCAACGAAGCGGGAACTGGCCCCTTTCCAAGCATGCGCTTAGGAGCCCCCTTAGTCGAGGCCCGAGAGCCTCCAAGGCCAGAACCCAGGCTTTTCCAGGTAAGCCGTCGGGTCCTGGGGCGGTATTCTTGGCATTCAGCCTACGTACCGCCACTCTCAAATCTACCTCGGTCACCTCCGGAGTATCGTCGTCGTCGTCACTATAGTGGTCCGCATTGGGCACCGCAGAAGGCGGAGCCATGGGCGGGGGAGTATATTCCCCCCGCGAAGGGAACAGAGCGCTCACCACGTCCTCCACGAGCTGGGGCCGGAGACTCTGCGTCAGCGGGGGAGCCCATGGGCGGAGTTTGTCTCTCGCCCATTTGTATGGGCGTCCCCACGGATCTCTGTTCAGAGTCTCCAGCGACTCCTCGCGGGCCAGTCCTCTGGCCCGCTCGATCTCCGCTCGGAGGGCGGTCTTCGCCGCTCTGTACCCGTCGTACAGCTCCGCCTCAATGGCTTCCGTATCCGGAGGGCGGATACGGAGCCTGCGGTGCCTGGAGTACCGGTGGCGCGCAGCAACGCATGCCGCGCGTAAAGCGGTCAGCTCACGCGACCACCAGCACACCTGGCGCCGAGCACGTCCGGGCTGGACCCGGGGCATTGCCACGTCACATATCTCGGACATGGCCTCCCGGAACCACTCCGCCTCGACATTGATGTCGGCAGGCCTGTCCGGTGATGACACCCAGGCCTGCACGATCGAGGCTTCCAGGAGGAGCTCCCGGTCCAGCTGCTTCAGCGCCCACCGCGGACCACTCGGGGTCTGTCGGACCGACGCGCCCGAGGTCTGGGCGGAGACGTCAAACCGGATGTACCGGTGATCGGAATAGGTCTCCACCCCCTCCATGACGCGCCAGTCAATGACACGCGGCGACAGAGCGGGGCTGGCGAACGAGATGTCCACCACTGATTCACCCCGCATCCGCACACACGTGGGGACAGAACCCCGGTTCAGGACGACCAGGCCTGTCTCCAGGGCCCAGTCCTCCACCATCCTGCCCCGTGTGTCCGTATACCGGGAACCCCAAGCCACGTTCTTGGCATTGAAGTCCCCGAGGACGACCACGGGGAGGGGATGGTACCCGACGACGACGACTCTCAACTCCCCAAGGGAGTTGTGGAACTCGGCGAGAGTTCGGTTCGGGGAGAAGTACGCTCCCACCACGACAATCTCCCCGAACCGTGCTGCCACGCAACCCTGTCCCCTCTTGACGGCCTCGAGGGACGGGGTACCGGCGGCGGCCGACGATATAATGGTCACTGAGCCGCTCAGGTCCTCCACCCAGTCATCCCTGGGCGGGACAAAGTACGGCTCAGCGACCACGGCGATGTTAATCGACCACTGCGCCATGCTCTGGAGCAACAGATCCTGAGCTGCGGCGCAGTGGTTGATGTTCGCCTGGAGGAGGCGTAATGGGGCCACTATTGGCAGTCCATTCTCGCCTCCCCCCGAGCCCCGCGTGAGGGCCCCGCCACAGCGGCAACGGCGGCGGCGGCGACGACTGTGGAGGCGGCAGCGGCGGCGACAGTAGTAGCGGCGGCGGTTGCGGCGGTGACGGCGGTGGCGGAGGGCTTGCCCCTGGCTTTGGCTTTGGCGGGTTGGGCGCAGGCCTTGCTCCCAATCCGGTGCTCGGCCGGCCTGCCAGCCGCCGCACATACGGCGCAGTGCGGCGTGGCTTCACACGAGCCGGCCTTGTGACCGGGCTGACCACAGCGATAGCAGTGATCGCTGCGGTCCACCTCCGAGGTGCATTTCGCTCCAACGTGGTTACCCACAAGGCAGCGGAAGCACCTCAGAGGTTTGGGTTCCAGCAGTTTGACCTGCGCGGATACCCAGCCCACCAATAACCTTTGGCCCTCCCCGGCGATTTTCCTGGCCGCCGACACGGGGCAGCTCACCGTTACGGCTCGCATCCCCTTGAAGTCAGGACGGATGGTGCCTGCCCTAACCTGCTCAGCAGAGCACCCCCCAGTCCTGACGACAGCGGCCACCACCTGTGCCTCCACCACGGAGTCGTCCAGGCCCGAGATGCGCATGTCTACGCACTTGGTGGGCCTGGACACTCGGGCCTCGTCCGCGTTTAGGGACGCCCTAAGCTTTTCAGCCAGGGCGTCAGCGGCCGGGCCACTGGCCGCTCCAGGGACCTCCAGCATCCGGGCCCCTGTCGCTGTGACCCTGACCCGGATGCCCTGAGCAGCGCCGATCTCTTTTAGGTCCACCGCCGTCCCAACCTTGGTAAGCAAGTCGCGGTAGGACACGCCCTTCTTCTCCGCTTCCGGCTGTAGTGTTATCACTACAGCTGCGGACTTCGGGGCGCGGAGCCTTGCCGCGACGCTTTGCTCCTTGCGCCGCTGCCGCCTCGCCTTCTTTTTGGCCGCCCTCTTCGCCTTGCCCGCCTTCTGCCTCTCCCCGGCTATTTGCCACTCAGCGTCAGCTTGAGGAGATTTAGAAGGAGGCAGGGGCGGCCGTTTCGCCACCGGGGTCGGAGTCGGAGCTCCCGCTGCCAGGGCCGTGGCCGTGGCCGGGGCCCTCACCACCTTTGCCGGGGCCCTCGCTGCCTGTGTCACAGCCCCACCCCTGGTCTGCCCTAACGAGCCTGGTTTGGCCGTGGCAGTTGCAGCGGCGGCATACGATGCCGCCTTCCGCTGGCCCGAGGCCGGCTGGCCCGCCGCTAAAGGAGGGCGAAGGACCATGCCCTCCAGTACGGAGAACCGGCTGTTGAAGGCAGCCAGCTCCTTCCGCACCAGGGTCAGAACCCGGTCCTCCGCCTGCAAGGGCGGGCCTTGCCCTTGCACCGCTCCACGTTGTAACACAACGCGGGCGCCGGCTCCACGGAACCCTGCCAGGTCTGCTCGGAGCTCCTCATTCTCCTTTCGGAGAAGCTCCATGGCGGCTGTCAAGCGGGCGACCTCCGCCCGCATCTCGGACATACCGTCCGACGGAGGCTCGAGAAGGGCCTCCGCTGCCGCCATAATGGAGGCCGTGGCCGCGGATATGGCCTTGTCCTTGGAGGACTGGAGCCTCTTCAAGGCCACACTCCTGATCGCGGCCGCTACGACCTCCGCAAACCCGGCCGCTCGCTCCGAATTGGAGGCCCCGGCGGCGGCTGGCCCTCCACCAACAGGGTGGCGCCCCTCCATCGGCCGCTCCCGGCCCTGGACGGGGGTCTTCCTTTTAGGGACGGTGACGGCGACCCCCTCCGACTCCTCGGTCGAGGCCTCTGACGAGACCTCAGCGTCGCTCTCCCCGCCGATTCCTGAGGGGGTATCAGGCCGCTTGATGCGACCCCGATTGCCCCGCCCTGGTTTGGAGGTCACCGCGCGACCTCGGCCTCTCCTCACCGTTGACACCTTAGCGAGCGGCAGGCTTTCCTCGCTCGAGGACAGCCCCGCCGATCCCGCGCGGTCCGTCTTTTGGTCGCGCGAGCGCTTCCTCCAGAACTTTGAAAGCCCGCGCCCCGTGTCCTGGTCGGACTTCACTTGGTCCCCTGAGGGACAGGAGTCTCCTCGACTCTTGTTGCCGTCGCCGGCAAGCGGTTCCTCCGCCAATATTATTGGCACGTCATCATGTTTGGGGTTTTGTTTCGAATTTAATTCCATATTTGATCCCACGAGTAAAAATATTTCCAACCAACCAACCAAAAAATAGTGGTTCGCACTAGTGACTAATTAAGCTACCCATTAGTCAAGCTATCAACCTCCCTCACGGTGCGCCGCCGCTTGGAGGTTTGGGGTGATTTTTTATAGAGGTTTTCTACCTCGCGGCCCGGGCGGTTAAGCCAAGACCCTCGACCCCCGTCAAATGCCAGAGACATGACCTTGACACTCTTCGGGGCTACGAGACCAACGGTGGCAGGAGAAAAGACTTCCTCCTGCCTGCCCGACGGCAGGGTTAGTGCACGTCGAGCCCGCTCCCACTCGAACGCTGCTCAACGTGTACTCTCAACGAGTACACGTTAGAGCGCTCGGTCCTCCGACAGGATATTGGCATACGGGCAACGAGACCCCTTAGGCACGCAGTACCTAATGGGGAGTCATTGCCCGCACCCCAGGGTGCACCGTCCTGGAGACTGGCCTTCCCCCCGGACGCATCCATAAGGGAACTCCAGCCCCCAGGAACACGGGGAGGTTTCCTGTCCAAGCACCCCAATAATGATACCTACCCCATACAAATTCGAATACCACTACGTAAATAAAAGTGACAGGAAGTTATTATATCGTCATCCACATAGACTAAATATACGTATTATTGAAGCTAACTGAAAAGCTGCTCAAGCAAATGTAATAAAATTTATATGGGACCACGGCGGCGCAAGCTTCTTCTACGAAATAAAAACAGGAAATTTTCAAAATCGATACGTAATTGACGAAAATAAATAAAAAAATTAAAACACACAGACGAACATAAACCTCCTCATTTTTTTAAATCGGTTAAAAGAGGATTTACCCACTTCAATTAACTAGGAAAATGCATAAAACTAATAAAATATTAATTGATATTAATATGAATATCCATAATATCAGTGCAGGTCAGTTACCCTCAAATATGGGCATTTTTTACATAATCTTAATAAAATTCAAAGTCTATAATCTGACTCTGATTAGAATTAATTAAGAAAACATATACCTATTAATTAAGAATCAATTTTATTGAGTTCAAATTGAAATTCTTTATATAAATGATAAAATTTATTAAGAAACCAATATAAAATGCACACAAATTACCTACATAGATAAGATCTTACCAATATTGTCACGGATTGCTAAAAAGTAGATAAGTATTTTATCTACATCTAGACATAGTTACATCTAGGTATATAAATATAGATACTAATATAAAGTCAAATTTGTGAGTTTGTATGTACCTAGGTGCTAATCTTCGGAACTAGGTACTGATCCTATTTCGAAAATTATTTCTTTAATGGGAAGACACTCGGAAATACCACAGGCAAGTGTCATATTTTTTTTTTGTTAAGAGCTTTTATTCCGAAAGTGGGCAACGCAAATAGATGTCAAATATTTCGCTGTTTTGATTCATTTGGCAATATTACTGTATGGATATATGAAATATGGCTAACTAGAATAATAATAATGAATTGCAATTATAACATTGAATTTGATGTTGTAACCGTTTTAGGTCTAAAAAAGGCATTTGGAAAGTTTCCAAATAATTTTATTACATCTAAAACTAAATATTCGGTGTTACGATATTAAGTAATTATTGCATTTCATAATCAATATTTTAGTTCGCTAGGTAGCCACATTTTATATTTCCATACAGTAATATTACCAAATTAATCAAAACAGGTAAATATTTGATAGCTATTAGCGACGTTGCCAACTTTTAGGTCTTAAAACAAGAAATTTCACGCTGACAAAGTTGCTAGTAAAAAATACAGGTGGCTAGACATAAAATAAAAATCAGTAGCATTCTCGTTGTGGTTATTAGTGAAACGACTGGTGATTTGCGTTAATCACCACACACAGAATAACGATGGACGCATCTGTTAAACCAAATAGGTACAGTGAGAGACTAACATAAATATATTTTTATTATATCTTGAATGCAGGTGCGACGGTACACACCACTTTTTTGCCGTTTTGACGACGTATTATCTGGTATTATTATTCGGGCACAGTTGACTCGGGCTGAGCTGTCACTGACCGACTGAAATTTATGCGGATGCGGACGAAAATCAATCATAACAAATTATTGTATTAAGGACTATGATTTGATAAGATAGGTAACTGACAATACTTGTGAAGGTGAAGTCATCAGTAAAGTAATTCTTGCACTGAAGAACTGGCAGATTCATAAGGGTATTTACAACATTTGGGCCAACCCTATCTTCATGAAAATCAATGATGTTAATCTACTAGGTGGTGCCCATACAAGACACAACAAGATACTGGCCTCTAAATCAAAAAGATTTGGCATAACAAAACATAAAAAAAAAGCACTGACATTTATCCATTGAACTAAATACCACCACATCAATCCATTACGTCAACCCTCAAATACATCGTCATGTTGTATTTGTCAAAACAAACGCCACTACAACCCCGCGGGAGGGTTTAACCCTTCGTTGCGATATCAATTAATCGGCTCAATTTATGAATTATTACGTCGAAACAACCCCGGTTTGATATACGGCATATTAAATGAGATGGGTGCATAATGTATTTTGTCATGTTCAATGGAATTTCCATTGATTTGATTTTTTTATGTCGTTGTGCACTTTACAGCTCTTTTGTTGAGTGCTTCATAGGTCATTGGGGATTAAAAATATGATTTAGCAGTTGGTTTACATCCCACATCTTAATCCAAACTATAATATTATAAATACGAAAGTGAGTTTGTTTATTTGTTTCGCTTTCACGCTAAAACGGTTAAACAGATTTGGATGAAATTTGGCACATGGGTAGACCATGACCTGGATTAGGACATAGGATATTTATCCCAACATTCCCACGGGATAGAGACTTATGCGGGTGAAACCGCCGGGCGAGGCTTAATATAAAGGATAAAAAACAAAAACAGGTCCTTTATATAGTTAGTCCATTTTAATAATAGTCATTAAAACATTATTTTGTAATACGAAAAATCCACGATTTTCCTTGGCAAGTCGGTCTCGATCATTACAACCTTGGTGCTCCGTGAGGATGGAGTCATATTTTCAAGAAAAATAGCCTATTAAAATACGTATGTAATTAATGTATGAATAACAAATTACTGTCACACATGATCCCACAAAATAATTCATTAAAATTATAATTACACTAAAATTGCACTCACTCATAACGTTATCTACAAGAAATACTTTACGACCAAAAAAAGAGAAATCTATGAAGACTTAAACACCGGGAGCTATAAAGATTTGCATACAAATAGTTGATGGGAATAAATCATGCAGGACAGTAATCTGCGGCCATTTTGATGTACAGCAGCGCCATCTGTGTCAACTGAATGAGTTATTATACTGCTATTATAGGGTTGACTCTTATTTTGTTTTGTGAGTTGTGAAACGACCGAGCGGTTTCGGGTTATTGTTTTAGGTTAATTTTAGAGGACTCTGTTTTAGTGAAATGTTGTTACCAAGGGTTTAATTGAATAGATAGACTATACATTTATGCAATGCATACTCTGCTATGCACATACCTAATATAACATGTTTTCATTTAAAGTATATGCATCGTACTTACTGTCTGTAATGAAAATTATGGTGACTTTTTGTAGTTCACATAATTTAATATTACACACGTGATACAACAAAACATATTTAGTACATAAAATACCTACAACCTACTTGCTTCTTTAAATTCCTGTAGATTTTTTAATAAATTCTGAACTTCATAAAGCTTTGTGCAGACCAGCGCGACGCGACAGCGCAACGCGACACCGGCTATTGTTATACCGTCAAGTTTTCTTAGAAATTGTATTGTTCGAGTCGCGTCGCGGCGTCGCGTCGCGTTGGTCTGCACGAAGCTTAACATAACATCAAGCCTAGTTTCCCCAAATTGTTGGGCAGAGGTGTTTTTCGTGGTATGCTGAATAATACTCAAATACTAGAATCTTTGGATTGCTCGTTCCAAACAGTAGGCTGTGGCAAGGGCCGTGGGAGAGGCTGTTTAAAGTCCCGGGCGGTGGCCCGTAGAAACTTGTCAGTTTGCACCAGTGAGGCGGGCAATGAAGATACTCAACAGCGTCTCTCTGCAAGTGGATATCTTCACATGCTCATTGGCGGAATTCCAGTGGGTGACACTTAATATATTGTCCTCTGTATAATTAGCGCCGGTACTCAGAGTCGTTACTTGGGACTTGTTTTGATTTAAAATAGTGTCCTTGGAATTTCTTGCCCGTTCTTCTCCATAGGAACTTACTACGCTTTGGAATGGGCAACTAGCTTCATCTTTCTGACTGACCGACCCCTTGACAATTCAAGTGCCTGTAATTGTTTTATTTGAAATAAATGCTTTGAGTTTGAGTTAATTGGTTATTCACTTTAATCGACTGATATAAATTTGGACTCTGTCAGTCAAAATAGGAGAGTTTAAAAAGACTTCATTTTTGTTGGTGATGGTGTTTAATCGGTTTTTGGGTGACGTCTCTGACTGTGGAAATTGTGACTACATTGTTATATTTGGTTCCCACCTGTAAAAACAAATGTAAGTGGTGTAGTGATAATTATGTGGTGGTGGTGGTGGTGTGGTGGATAAATAAATAAATAAATGTTTTAAGTCCCATGTAATTGGAGGCGAGCTGAACTTAATTTCTCTAGGAAATCTTATCTATTTATATTTTTAGACCACCATGTCACGAAATTGTTTTGCCAAAAAATACCAAACAATTTCTCCATACCGCCAGCCCTACTAACTCAAAACGTAACATGATTTATAGGGCTACCCCTTAGAAGATTAACCCTTTATCCGGGGTCAAACGACACGAGCACGCGAGGTCGTGTAGCCCGACACTTATGATTTTGTTATTTATTGTCTTTCGTCCCGCTGTCCCGCTGTCCCGCTGCAACGCAATATTTCAATCTTTGGCAGTATGTTGTGTCGGCTAATTAGTTAGTTATGGAGGGTTGTCTTAAGAGCAATTATCCTAAAAAATGGCAACGTCGCATATAGCTGTTAAATATTTACCTGTTTTGATTAATTTGGCAATGTTATTGTATGCAATTAAGAAATGTGGCTAACTAGTGAACATATTGATTATGAAATGCAATAATTAACATCTTAACACCGAAAATTTAGTTTTAGATGTAAAAAAACGATTTGGAAACTTTCCAAATGCCTTTTTTACATCTAAAACGGTTACAACATCAAATTCAGTGTTATAATTGCAATTCATTACTAGTATTCTAGTTCGCTAGCTAGCTACATTTCTTATAAGAAATGTGGCTAGGCCATTTTCTATAAGTAATCAAAACAGCGAAATATTTGACATCTGTTTGCGACGTTGCCCACTTTCAGAATAAACGCTCGTAGTGTGGCGGCATCTACACCGCCACATGCGAACTACGCATCAAAGACTTGACGTCACACAACATCCTGACGTCACTCAAATTAGAGTTTACCGCGCGGTGGACATATATACAAGCTCACGACTTCAACCTCTGGGCAATTGCCCGCCAGACATGACACCCGTCTGGTCGGAGGATGCTCCCTTTTCTATGGGGGATGAGTGAACTTTACACCCTGTTCCTCATACCCCTAAATTGGTGACCCCGAGTATGAACGTCAACGCAGCCTTCGTGCAACTATTCAGCGTGACGTCATCATCATCATCATCACTCCCGCAAGCTTTCGTGAGGCGAGTCACACAGCCAGCCAGCACCCAAGGCTTCAACGGGTATCCTGACCACCAGCATGCAGCGAACGCGCATTCCTGGTCATCACCCTCAGCCTCATCAGCAACCTTGGCACAGCACCTGCACTTTCGGCCGGTCTCACAAGCAGAGCCCATTCTACCCTCTCCTGGTCGACGCCAGCAGCCAGCCACAACCCAGCGCTGTACCACATCCGACCCACTGGATCAAGACGCAGCGCCACCCCGACTCACTGGGGAATCACCGCAAGCACCGCAGACAGTTCCGACTCACCGCGAACTATGCGGCATTCGGTTCCGACTCACTGGAACCACAGCTGGTACTGTGAAGCATCGCAAGATACAAGACTCAGCCCACTATCGAACTCCGGTCTCCGGAGGGGAGTGATGTGGCGGCATCTACACCGCCACATGCGATCTACGCATCAAAGACTTGACGTCACACAACATCCTGACGTCACTCAAATCCTGCATCGCGCAATTAGAGTTTACCGCGCGGTGGACATATATACAAGCTCACGACTTCAACCTCTGGGCAATTGCCCGCCAGACATGACACCCGTCTGGTCGGAGGATCCTCCCTTTTCTATGGGGGATGAGTGAACTTTACACCCTGTTCCTCATACCCCTAAATTAAAGTAAAGGATTTAGTTTAGACTTTTTCTTTGTAAAGATTTGCATCACAATTATTTATTTATTTATTTATTTAATACTTCAAGCACAAAAATGTACAGAGGCGGACTTAATGCCATAGGCATATTCTACCAGTCAACCTTTGGGTGATGGAGAGACAAACAGTGGTAGGTGCAATTACGTAAAATTGAGGAATAAAAATAAAAAAACTTAAGTAATATATAAAGATACACATATACCTATTACAAACAATAAACATAATATATATGTCTGATTATATATAAATATAAGCACAAATAAATATACATAAATACACGAATATACTAAAACAAATAAGACAAACAATGGGAAAACATTAACGTTGCGATGATACTGCCAGCTTCTTACGAATGTGCTCGCGAACTTTAACTTTAAAGGATAACCGGTTGGTTGCCATCCTGATTTCCTGGGGGAGCGCATTCCACAGGGAGATGGATTGAATGAAGAAGGAGGAGTGAATGAAGTCTGTGCGGTGAGTGGGACATAGAAGAACGCGATTATTTGAAGACCGTAGATTTTTACTGTGGTTGTCACAAATGTATTGAAAGTGGGGGGCTAGATAACTAGGGGAAGTGGGAGAGACAAGAAATGAAAACAAGGTAGTCAGCGCCCTCTGCTCTCTGCGCTGGCGTATGGGCAACCACTTTAGAAGCGACCGGTGCGCAGAAACATGATCATATTTACGCAGATTGAAAACGAATCGAATGCAATTATTGAGAAGACGGTCAAGTTTGTCGAGGAGATCTGCATTCAGGTCATAGTAGCACACATCACCATAATCGATGATAGGGAAAATTAAGGACTGCACAAGCATTGTCTTCGTAGTTGTTGGTAGCAAATTTTTCAGTCGGTACAAAGCCCGCAGCGTTCCAGTTACCTTCTGGCTGACCCTCACGACTTGAGTACGCCAGTTCAGAGTATTATCAATGTGCAAGCCTAGGTCCTTCACATCAGTACTAAATGGGACGACCGTATCATTGAAGACAACTGGTGGCAAGGTTGTACCATCCACCTTACTCATACTCCGGGAACTTCCGATGATGATCGCCTGACACTTATTAGGGTTTACTGCTAAGCCGAATCTATCAGACCAGGTTTTTATGGCTATCAAGTCCCTATTTAATTTATCGATAGCGTCAGAAATTTCCTCGACCCTCCCTTGACAGTACACCTGCAAGTCATCTGCATACAGATGATACGCACACTGAAGCTCGGAGGTTATAAGGTTGATAAATATAGAAAACAGAAGAGGAGAAAGAATACCGCCTTGTGGAACGCCAGTTTCCAAATCACACCAGCATGATCTAGAATCTCCAACATGAACGGACTGCTGACGTTCCTGAAGGTAGGAGGAGAACCATTCCAGTGCCTCGGGAGAGACCATAACATAGGACAGAATGGCTAACAGGATATCGTGACTGACGGTATTAAATTATTTTGATTCTACTTCACTTAATAGATAATATTGAACTGCCTCGTTGATCTAGTGGTCGCAAGCGCTACTGCTGATCATTAGGTCCTGGGTTTCATTCCGGGGTCGGACAGTAGCGTGCAATTAAAGAGGCCAGCAGTGGACTGCTGTAGGCTGATGATGTTAATGATGTTTTATAAACCTTGTTGTGAAAGTCAAGTGATAATTTTAATTTGACAGCACATATATATTATTGTGACGATGTGAAATGACCATTTAACAACGACGAAGACATAAAAACTCTAAGTTATTTATTTTAGATCAACTCTTTATAAGTATGACTTTATGAGGAACAGGGTGTAAAGTTCACTCATCCTCTATAGAAAAGGGAGGATCCTCCGATCAGACGGGTGTCGTGTCTGGGGTCCTGTCCTGACGATTGATGTCGGGAACTTATTTATGTATATCCTGATCGCACTGTAAACCCTGCTTGCGCGATGCAGGATTTTGCGTGACGTCAGTGAGATACGTAGTTTGTATGTAGATGCCGCCACAACTCTATACAAGTAACTGATCATTTTCTAGGTTTCTTTTGTCAGAAAATTTTTCTTATTACAAAAAAAAGAAACATGAAAATATGTCCCAGTCAAAGTCGTCAAATTGCTAAGTCACTTTGGCAGTTAGCTGCAAACGATGCAAAATTATAGGTTGAACTAATGACAGTGAACTCTTGCTGATTATACACGTTATGTAGTTTAACTAGGTGCCTAAATTATACCTGAAATCCATATTTATCCCTACTTATTGTGTCACCTTAGTAATAACTCATAAACGTCTAATACTAAACACAGACTAAGATACTCCATGCTTTTACGCATTATGTATTATATCACAGATCAGTGTTCCAGTCTAACGCAAGACATAATTAGAAAAACACCACATAATGAGGAGTTTCATGAGCCAGGAGTTAAAACAAAACGATACTGCATCCTCTGCCGATGCCCCAGGGATAAGGCTTGAAGATGTACTCTTTTAATAACCGTTTCCACTCACCAGCCAACACAAATAGCTAAAAAGATTAGACGAGTTGTACGGTTTGCAAAATAGAACTGCAATGTTTTTTAGAAGAAAGTCCAATAGTTATATTACATAACAAATTGAATTTTCTCTCGCTTTGCATTAGGTACCTACATAATTATTATCATCTGCTAAGCCTTTTCCCAACTACGTTGGGGTCCGCTTCCAGTCTAATCGGATGCAGCTGAATACCAGTATTTTACATGGAGCGACTGCCTATCTGACCTCCACAACACAGTTACTGGGTAATAATACGATACCCCTTGGTCAGACTTTCGGGCTTCTGACGACTCGTAACGACTGTCAAAGATCCATGAATGACAGCCGGGACCAACGGCTTAACGTGCTTTCCGAGGCACGGGTCTTGGTATGTAAAGATGGTCACCCATCCACGGACCAACAGCGGTAAGCGTAGCTTAACCTGATCTATCGACCCGTGCAGCTGTTATTACTTAGTAACAAGTCCATTACATGGTACATTATTATGTCCTCCAAAATTCATTCTAGAATTTCTGAGAGAATATACATAGTTTAAGAGAAAAATTCAACGGTGACCACGAACATTGTAGGTTAGACATTGTTGCTTTTCAGGTTTTTCGGAGGGTTAGAAACCACAAAGGAATATTATGTCAATACTTATATGAAATTAATTCTCGTTAAAATTCAAAATCACTAGTTAGTATTATGGTTTGAATTATATACAGCCATTAAACAGAAGTTTGGACGCAAAACCTTAACATTAAAATTGTATTATTCCAAGTCAAAGGGGTCTCTTAAGATTATTATTATAATTATCTCTTCTCGTATACTTAGCAGTCAATTTTAGCCACAGAGGGAATATTTTACGGGAACTAATTGTGCCAATAACCGAAGTTTGTGTTTAAAAGGAACTGGCTGAAACAATTTGCGAAGTGTTCAGTTATTCTCGAGAAAATGTCAAGCTTCTCAAAATTTTCGAGTAAGTTTTTCGGTATTAGAGCGAAAACTATAGTAATTTTGTTTGCGACCGTTTATTTTGATAAATACCAACATAAAATTAGATCCTTAATAGATATAATCTCAGTTGTTTTAAAAGCGTTTATTCTGAAAGTGGGCAACGTGGCAAATAGATGTCAAATATTTCGCTCTTTCGATTAATTTGGCAATGTTACTGTATGGAAATAAGAAATGTGTCTAACTAGCGAACTAGAATTTTAGTAATGAATTGCAAATATAACACTGAATTTGATGTTGTAACCGTTTTAGGTGCAAAAAAGGCATTTGGAAAGATTCCAAATACTTTTTTACATCTAAAACTAAATATTCGGGGTTACGATATTAATTATTATTGCGTTTCATAATCAATATTTTAGTTCACTAGTTAGCCACATTTGATATTTCCATATAGTATTATTATATTTGACAGCTATTTGTGACGTTGCCAACTTTTAGGATAAGCCCTTCTAAGGGCAGTGTACAAATGAAGTGAAGCAACAAATCATGACAAATAGCAAAAAAAATAAAACCACAAGGGCTTAAGCACTGCTCAAAACTGTATCAAGCATATTTAAGCCCTAAACAGTCTAAATAAAATTAATGTACCTATCTTGGGAAATATCACCCAAATCTAGTCATAATAATGACAGGGTTCGTGCATCTGATTTAAAAAAGAAAGAAAGAAAAAGTCTTTATTGAGACTCGCACAGAAAATCACAAACTAAAAAACATAAATTAAAATTAAAAAAACAAAGTAAAATACATACACATTTTGTCACAACATTCACACCACTTTTCTGCGGACGCTACGTCATAATGTTGCTATACGGTTGCGCCGGCGCATCTCAGGTAGCCTGATTTACTGCTGTCTTAATGAAACCTGTTATATAACTGGAATTATTTATTATTTTGTCCTAGGAACGAGTCTAGGCAGCAGCTTCTGTCTTAGATAATAATTAACTTTCTATGACTGTAGTTAGCTTGGTAGCCGGGGCAAAGAGTGGGGGGAATATTAATGATGCAATAATAGTAGTTTATTATGATTATTTTTTAATAATACGGACTGTTTAATAGTCTACAGTAGTGTTGAAGACGGGCTGAATTAAAATTGATAGGTTTTTAATTTTCTACTTAGATACCTACCTACACATAATTTACAATTTCCTGCTATTTATGTTTCGGACGGTAAAATTTCGGTAAATTATAGAAAACTGGTATTCAAATATTTATGTGTCATTATTTTAACGCCATCTTTAAAAATAATGAACCGTTCAAACCCTTGTAAGCAATTTGAAACAGCTTCGAAAAAAACCAACAAACAACATTCATCAAGTTTATCTATGTTCGAAAATTCCTAATTTGAAATACAAATGTATTTTTTTCGAATTTTTAAAACACAAAAGAGATAACACCTCTTTGCTAAGCTAACCTTATAGTAATCAAGGGTCAATCTAAACTGGTTCTGTGACAATCTTTAATTATGTTATTAAAAGAAGAAAAAATGTGTTTCCTATGAACATTTCGTCGGCTTTGTCGCTTATAGATGCCATTAAGAACACATATCTAAATATCTTAAGAAATCTATCGTAAGGCCGGTAAAGACCGTAATTAATATCTTTGGAAACATTCGAAGTAAAAATTCGTGGCATTCGCGAGTACTGATGGTTCGGCTGATCAGGATTTTATAGAGCTGTTGTTACAGTGTTTTTTGAATAAGCGACTGTGCTACTGCACTTAAAAAATGTTAGCTGGTAATAAGATGGTATTTTTTCATTAAAATCAACGTTTTTATGTTTCTTTCGCGTGTTTTTTTGTTAAAAGTTTTTATAATTATTAAGTAATCACTAAATCAAAATAAAGCTAGAATTTGGGATGAAAGTACATTGTTAACTATTTAATTTCAGTGATGATCAAAAAGTGAAGAATTCGTCTTGACGCAATAGTGACTGGAACCAAGCAAAAGAAATGGACGTCTATTAGCAAAATGGTTGATGGCATCAACCCTGCCGCAACAAAGTTCTGACTGTGACTTGCACACGACTAGAACTTACAAAGGAGTAAAGAGGTAAGGAAGTTAGGCATGGGCGTACCCAGGCAACAGGAGGCAAGGGATGGCAGCTGCCCCCCCCTATAATAAATAGTAATAATAATTTATTTCATAAGCCTAATACAATAAGGAGAGAAAAAACGGGTTAATAATGCATAATGTCCTAACATAACTTATATCCTTAAATAGGCTAGCTAAGCACGTTGTGTGAAACTCCTGACACACAAACTACTACCTCTGGATTTTGTATGCCTACGTACCTACTGTTGTCGATAAAAATTATGTTATAATCACGTTAAGACTTACTTTACAATTACAATATATTATGCATTAATTTTAGTAAAAACCGGGCTGCGCGGCGGGTGATCTTATCGTTTCTTGCACAATACGCGAACGCAGCAAGCAAGCACACAATTTATTTATTTTATCACCTATAGCTTAGAATCTCCTGCAGGTGTTTCCCTACACACTACATGTAGGGTAAAAAATATGCCCCAGCTTTAGAAAGTTCTGTTTTGCCCCCCGTGGGCCAAAAGCTAGTACGCCAATAAGGGGTCGAGGCCATTACCATTGGGCCACCACTGCTCTTATCGGTTAGAGGTAGAGGTTAGTGTAGATAGATAAATATAAAGCAGAGTGAGCCTTACTCTGCTTTAGTCCCGACCCTTGCTCGATGAAGCGCCAGCCCCGGCCCTAGCTGAGCCTGTAGCTTTAAATTACCCCGATAATAATAATTATCCACATTTGAACCAGCCTGTCCCATCTTGCTATCCTCCCCCCAGCGACGCCCTAAGCCGAGGTTTTGTTACCCCACAGGGGGTGCCCTCAGTAAGCAGTCGCCTAGTATACAAGTCATTTTATGCCCTGGCTGGAGGCTTTAAGTTAGTAGCTTAAGGTAGCCATAGGATAGCCCAGTTCAGTAGTCACAACCTTAGAGGTCAATTACGAGATGCAATAGTAAAAAAAAAACAGTCTTCTTTAGATTATTTTAAAACTAAACCCCTTCATCTATACATATTATAAAACAAAGTCGCTTTTCGAGTTTGTCTGTATGATCACGTTGTTCTTCCAAACCACGCAACAGATTTTGATGAGGTTTTCACCATCGTTTAGAGAATTTATTCCGAAAGGTTTATGTGTATAATAAGTTAATATTGAAGTTACGTTTACCCAAGAATTCTTGATGTTTCGTTAAGTCGTAAAAACCGTGCGAAGCAGGAGCGGGACGCTAATACAAGATATACTAAAATTATCTCATGTACTCGACTTTTGACTGCCTTGTAGGTCTAATAGTCGTAAGTACTGCTGCTCAGCATGAGCTCCAGGGCAAAGTGTTGTTGGGATTTTCTGTCAGGAATTTCTCAGTGGCAGCCCTGAATCTAGATTTGTGCTCGGTTGATGGCAATATTCTCGCCTTCTATAACATGCGACTTAAACATAACTGGCGAAATCTGGGTGTAATTGTAGTTAAAGCTCTGCCTAACCTTTTGGGTATTACAGGTGTGAGTCGAGGATGTCCGAAGAGTAGTTTGCGTCGATGTTCTTACCGCTGTGCACTAAATGTTGAGGGAACAAGGTCTATTGCCTATTGTAAGTAGCTCTCTACTGTGCAGTATTCGTGATCTGCACATCTTCTTCTTTTCGTGTGGTTAGTGACTTACCTGGTGTCTGGCACCAGTCACTTTTAGCCAGTTTTAAAGCCGCCCATAGGCCTCTGACTTCGCTTCACATGCCGTCGAGAAATATCTCTCAGGTTTCCTCGGCATGTTTTTCTTCACCGTTTTTTAAGAAAGTGATATGTGATTATACAATACGCACATGAATCCGAAAAGTCAGAGGTGCGTCTCTTGGTTTCGAACTCGAAACCTATGTCTTTGTAGTCCGACAGCATACCACTAGGCTATTACTGCACTGAGCCTTTTTTTTGGGTGGGAAATTATCAAATACCTTCTCCCGTTCTGGGCGGACCGGGAGGGCGTGTTAGGCTCGTACTGACTAAAACCCACCCGTGTTCTTTCAGTTGCCTGTACGTTGCCAGGGGCCACGGCATCCCTTTCGGACTTTCCCGCGACCCCGGCAGGCATCGGTCCTAGCGGACCCCGTCAGTTGTGCTGACATCTCTTTGAGGCGCGCGTGGAACACAACGCGCCGTCGTCCCGGGCCTGCAGTGCTATTCTGTAACCATCTCACCGTGAAAACTTAGGTGAAGTGAGCGTGGAGTGAGCTGTCGTTCCACAGGGATTGACACTAGTGACAGCTCACTTCACCCAAGTGAGCTACCCATTGCTCACCGTCCGCAAGCCCGCGCCTACAGTGGCCGGGAATCAGCTTGCGATTCCCGACGCCTTACATTCAAAAACTCGGTATTATCATCTCCATAAATTCCGACACACATTGTTTCCAGTTGTACACAGTCCAAATGTCGTGTTGGTAATGATCATTTTTTTCACAAGATCGCATCTACAGCGGTGTTTATTTATTGAACGTTTCCACATAACTTCTTACCTTTATTAAAGAAGCAATTTATTAATGAAACAATTATTCAAGTGTTATCGCGGCATCTGTTAGTCGCCGAAAGTCTTGTGTATGAGGTAGGTAGGTAGCGGTTATGTTGTGTGGAGGATTTGAGAGTATTTGTAGTAGTACCGCTGTAGGTAGTTTTTGTACTTACTAATGCTCGGTTCCCATAAACAATAACGAATCGTTTTGCCTGACAACCAGTCTTACCAAGGGGTATCGTGTTACCCAGTTACTGGGTTGTGGAGAATAGATAGGCAGTCGCTCCATGTAAAATACTGCTATTCAGCTGCATTCAGTTAGACTGGAAGCCGACCCCGACATAGTTGGGAAAAGGCTAGGCAGATTGATTGATTGATCATGCTTTTGTTATACTTCCCAAATCCTGCAAAATTTTAACAAAATCTGGTATTTTCGCAAAACTTTCCTTTTCATACTATACTGCAACACAAAAGCGATACATAAGTCTTATTCAATGTTGTCAAACCGCGCCTCCCAAAATGTTCACAGAGCGTGTTATGACACTTGCGTTGATCAAAAGTGTCAATCTCTCGTATAATATAAATGCAGTTTGCGTTTTATAAGAATGCCGAAACAAGTTATTGTGACAGTAACATCTGATGTTCTTTTGCTGATCTGAAAAAGACAAAAATAAGATTATCATACTGAATTTTAATATTTGTATTGGTGGCACACTGATGGTATCATTATTTAGCCGTTAGCCTGGCCAAAACGGTATAAGCCAAAAAACTCGCCTTTTCATAAAATCTAATCTCAAATACGATAGATGTTTTACAATTATCTTCGAAACTACCGAAAATTTTATAAATTTGGAAAAATCCTTGGTTAAATGTCATGATCAATTAAAAACATACAAAATAAAATGGATATTTAACCTTTTCTAATTCATAAGCGATAATTATTGTAGGTGCATTGATAATATAGCTTTTACCCGACTGCGGCAAAGCCAAAAAAGGAGGGTTATGTGTTTGACCTGTATGTATGTCCGTCTCTATGTTCTCTCGTAACTACTAAATGGCTGAATCGATTTTGATGAATTATATGTTGTAAGATTCGTCTTTACGAGTGTCAAAATATCGGATTTATGGCGCCAAAAGGTAAGTTAAAGAAAAACCTATCGAGTCTCTATAGAGTATCAAAATTAAGGGTTTTAAAAGGTGATTACAAAAACAAATACAAATTATATGTTTAAATGTAATTTGGAATGAGAAATAATAAAAAACTAAAAAGCTGAAAATAAAAAAGTAATATAAAAATAAAAATAAACCAACTGCAAAAACCCATAACTGAAAAGAGAAAAACAAGCATTATAATTTATAGAATTTTTGTATCGCAAGCGGGGGACAAACAACAAAAGTGGCACCATATTGTAGAAAAAATACAATAGATGACGTATATTTAGTAACCTAATCCGCTTAACTATTGATGGAGGAGCAGAGCTCTCGACGCTTGACGTGTCAACACGTCGGGTCCGGGTTCGCAACAAGTCAATCGTCATCCTGAGGATGCCTCGTTGAGACGTGAAACACGTGTCTTTAAGAACAGTTAAGCTGATTAAGTTACTAAATATACGTCTTCTATTGTATTTTATAATGGATTTCCGCAAAGTCACGCCTGAATCTTAACTACCATGTTGCAGGTATTAAATTTAATAAATTCTAATATGCTAAACCAAATAAATAAGCTAAATCCAAATAGAGAACTCTGTCTTCCTAACTTATTCATTCCTCCTATAGATTCCTGTTAGTGAACTGAACCAAGTAACAAAGACAAAACCAAATTAAGGTGGTTTTAACAAAAAGTGTGTGTCGCCGGCCACCGACGTGCCGTATTCAAAACAGTTGAGAAGATCTCTCTCAGGACATTCCCACATCTAGACTACTTTGGTGACGTTGTCCAATGCCGTCGACACGACCGAGAAAAATAATTTCAAACTGGTACTTACAGATAAGCGAAATGAAAGCCTCCATATTTAAAATTTCATCGATGAGTTGATAAAAATTCTCAAAAATAAATTACACTTTATATAATAAAAATAAATGGGAGAAAAATTATGCATAGTTTAAATAAATAGATAAAAACGATAATAGTGAGCTATATCGTTTTTAGGGTTCCGTAGTAAACAAGGAACCCTTATAGTTTCGCCATGTCCGTCTGTCTGTCCGCGGCTTAGCTCAGAGACGGTTGATACTAGAAAGCTGTAATTTGTGGGTGTTTTTTCTCGTCTATCCCATAGTGTGGGGTATTGTTGGAAAGGTCGTTCAAAAATATGGAGGGTGTGTGCAAATAATTTTCCAATTCAGGGATCCGTTTGCGAAATATTAAGCTTTAAAGCTCTAATTTTTGTTAGAGTCAAGTATCCCCCTCCCTGTCAGCTAAATGGTTGTACATTTTGCTGACAGGGGGGGGGATACTTGACTCTAACAAAAATTTGTGAAAAAACTTACAGCAGTAGTATATAAAATGAAATTAAAAGGAAAACTATCACAGCTAAGTAGGCTTTACAGGTTAACGAGTAATAACCGACCAACTTAAATTTGCAGTATGATAAACATATACAAAATGTTTTACAACTACAATCATTATGTTAAGTTTGTTCTTGGGATAAATTCATCCCAACTACGGAACCCTTCATTGTGCGTGGTCCGACACGCACTTGGCCAGTTTTTATCTATTTATTTAAACTATGCTTAATTAAATTTCATAGATACATATTAATTAATTGCATTTAGATTAAGGTATCTTTGAATTAATCTTCGAATAATCCACTAAAGATAATATTAAGGCTGAATAATAAAATAAAATTCTCCATTTATATCAAATTCAGATTATAAATATTATTAATAATGATAAAGTTTATAGGTATTATACCGATGCACCACAGCACCACAAACATTAATAGAAAAATATTGAGTTTTATCCCGCTATGAGGTAGTGGCAACTTTTTTGCCACCATGGCTTTTATTATTTTTCTGGCTACTCATACAATTATTGTCGTTAGTGTGTAACCCAGAATCCAAAGATTATACTTTTGTACTTAACATTAAAATACACCAATCACTTTAATTTTTAGTTTCCTTGGCATTATATAGGGTTATATGTCAATTGTCATACTAAAATATTAAAAAAATCGTGACGCAACATCGTCAACAGTGGAAAACGCAATGTCGTGCCCCTTTCCCGGTATCGGGCATCGTCGGAGATCGATGTATGTAGATCCGTCTCTATTTACATATGCCACGTCTATTATTTCACGAATTTAGCATGCAACGGTAATGCCAGACTGTTGACATGTGATCCTGGTATATCATTTGAAACTCCTGTATTAAATCTTGGGTTGAATGTCTGAACTTTCTAATAGTTTGACGTCCAAACATGGGTATTTCGATCAGTTGGTGGATGGTAGGTTGTGTATGCATGTTAGCACCATGAAATCATTTATTAAGACCTCTTCCTGCAAATAAACTATGGTTCATGCGCGTTTGACTACAACTTGCGGTGCACTCTGCACTCTTAACTCTCGCACAAAAGTAGAGTAAGATTTATTTGAATGTACAATAAACACATTACATTGATAGAGTGTTGGTTCGCTGCTTTACATAGTCTAGTGGTCGCATGCACTACTGCTGAGCATGAGATTCTGGGTTCGATTCCCAATCCCGCCCTGGGAATCGAACCCGGAATCTCATCCTGAGTGTTATTAGGTTTTTTGTATTAGGTATTTTTCAGCAGCAGCCCGGAGTCTGGATCTGTTCCCGGTTGATGACAATAGGCTCGCCCCTATTACATGGGACTTAAATAACTAGTGAATTATGGGTGTATCTACTTACTACGGATACACCTCTGCTTAATCCATTGGAGAAACAAGGCGTGATATTATGTTTATTAGATAAATAAAATTAGTTTACTTGACTTTTGTTTTTTTCATTTACCTCTATGTACAGAACTAAAAAAAAAATGAAAATAATTGGATTAGTTTTTCAAACACGGTTGCTAATCACTTATTAAAATAAGCGAGTTTGGCGTAATTTTCATGACCATAATGCAACGTGGTGGCAGTTAAATATGTATGAGGAAATAATATACAGCCTTCAGCAAAATAAATGCATAAACAACATAAAATAGCTACTAATGCCGAGGGCGGAGAAAACCAATCCACACACATCTCACATGTCCCCACTTTCATCCTCATTTTGACAGACGACTTCACCCATTCCCTCGACGTTGACATACGAAGTCGACAGCCCACAAACAGGACAAACTGGCCCACACATAAAGCACACAACAAACTAAATTGCTATACACATTCTAGAAAGTTCCAATGACTAATGCTGGAACATTGTGCGCAAAGCACATACGACCAGCGTAACATAATTCTCGGTATGAAAGTTGTATCTCAATAAGTCGTGGACGCAAAGGAAGTTATATCAAATGTTATCACACTATCATTCATCGGTGACGTTACTTTCCGCTGCGTACGCGCATGTTATGGATGTGGTGCAAATGTAAATGATTGTGGGAAATTGAGGTCTTGTTTCTGATTAGATGTTGATCGGTTTATTGGTTGAAGATTTATTACCAGGTTGTGTTTTGTTTATCAATAGAATCATTGGTTGACATGCATGCTCATTAACAAGTGAAATTATATTTTTAAAAAAATGAAAAAAAACCCAACCTAAACATTTCCTTATCTCTTTTTTTTACTCCATCTCCAGACCATGTTTATTATTTATTTAAAACCTATTCATTGAGATCATTCCAATGAGCCCTAACACGATACCTGTGCTGTAAGTTCCACACGACAGCACAAATTCAAGTGCAAAGTGAAGTGCTACTAACATAGTCTAAGCCTTGTTTATTAACACAAGTTTTTTGTTTATATTAAAATATGTATGTTTAGGTTAAGGTATTTTTCTATGGGCCTGTGTCGCCTGAAATAAATGATATTGTTGTTGTTGTTGTTGTTGTAAGTTGGTAAGAGAGTTGGGTATCCTGCAAATTCCAGGTGATTCTGCAGCATCAGTTCAAGGTTATTATGTTCTTCTAATATTATTGAAGTAACAGAATACCAAATTTCAAATCGATCAGATTTGTGGAAGACGCTCATATACATTCATCAACTAGATACCTAAGAGCTGATTATTTTCAAACGGCTGAACCGATTTTAATAAAACACATTATGAACCATTGCTAGAAAACTGCATTCAAATTGGTTCACCAGTTTAAGAGCTACGGTGCCACAAACAGACACACATAGCGGTCAAACTTATAATACCCTCTTTTTTGCATCGGGGTTAAAAAACAATATCAGACGCTTAACTTTTTTTTCATTTTTGTCTTTCACTCGAAGTGAATGAATCAAAAGAAGAAAATTAATTCATTAGTGAACCGATCCAACGATGTTGAATTTCAGCACTCGCCTACCGACGATGATGAACGTTCATTCCTATGTGATTTTGTCGGTGTCATGTGAACCTGGAATGAAGCAGAAATGAGCATGCGAGTAAACCATTCACTCAAATAAAGCGTCTGATATCAGCTTAAGGAGAACTAGAAAGTACCTACCCACTGAAAAAGATTACTCACCAAAGCTTAATATCAAGTCATTATATTTCGTAATAATCTATTAAGTCTCTTTCCTTAACTGGCTGCAGATTTCCGTCGTTGCACTTACAAAAGATAGATTTAGACTATATTCCTTACTGCCATAAAATTGACCAACTACAAAGTTTGGTAGACGAATTGTAGACCAGAGAGTTCCTTACTTCACAGCTTTTATTTAGGAACATTATCAAGCAGTTGGTTAGCTGTATGTTTCTTCATGGTAATATCTAGGCATTATAATTAATGAAGAATGTATTCTTTTGTGGTTAGCAAGGTGACTAGGTACCTACTCTACTGATCAGTGTCTATGGAGAGCTGAACGTACAGTCTGTTTCATTATTTGCGGAGGATGTTATCTTGTATAATCTACTTATATTTTGGGTCAGCAAAAATAAAAATCCACAATTGGACATTATCCTTTAATCTCATCTAAACCGATGAACATTATTCGAATTCCCTCTACCCATCTTCTTGACGAATCTCAAATCGCTGTCTACTCCACCTATTTGTGAAGAAGCAGTCACCATCCCTTCTGCAAAACAAAATATGGTTAAGTACGACCACGCACAAAGTTTCCATAAGCTATATTCGGAAAATTTTACAAATAAAATATGACTGTTAGAGCGATGAGCAATAAAAGAGTGGACTGTATTTTTAGGCAATGGTTTATAAATTGCCGTGCTTATATAAAGTTATAAACTGTCCTGGACAAACAATAAAATAAGTGAGGAATATCGTCCGGCGCGGTGGAGTCCGTGGAAGCGAGTGGTCATCGGGCCGAGCCGTGTCGCCGACGCACCGCACCTCAGCTGTACCGATGACGCGCTGATCACGATGCCTGCGCGTGCAGACCGCGTGCAATGTGTTGTGTTGGATTCCCAACATGACTAATGACCAACAGAAATCGATTTATATTTCCATCTAAATCTTCAACTCTCGTCAAAATATGTTGACGCACTGTTTAAGTCAATCCCATATAGGGTCAGTTACATTTTATTTGCCCGCCTTATCCGAAGATAACCACGCACTATATCTATTCATATTCTCGAGGATAGAACGAAAAAATATTTATTGGGACTATGTAGTACAGGACGAACCCTAACTAATAGAATGACACAATAAAAAGAAAAACCTAAAGTCCTGTACCAGGCCAAAGGCTTCTCAGCATGATGCTGCGACATACACTTATAGAAAAGTAGCTACCAATCTTTGCAACACACTACAAAATCAACGTATAATTACCTACCTCATAACGAAAAGCGGTCCCAGCAGGAAAAGCAAACATCTAAATAATTTCTCGGGCACACCTACAGATATGGTCGTTAAGTGTTACAGGCGTTTAAAAGGATATATCGTTCATATGAGTCGCAATTTCTGTGGCGAGTTATTAGCAGAGGTGGAACTGTTAGGTGTAGGGAGGGTAAGAGGTAGGTCGTTTTGTGGAAGGTCCCGATTTTAAGATTTGCATTTCATAGGAGTCTGTGCGTCTCCTATAAACTTCTGTAGCTGATTGAAATATACTGTTTCATATCTTAGTAGGATCAATATCGGATGGTGAGCAATGGGTAGCTCGCCGTCCGATAGAGACCAGGCCCGGGTCGACGGCGCGTTGTGTTCCACGCGCGCCACAAAGAGTTGTCAGCACCAACTGACGGGGTCCGGAAGGGCCAATGCCTGCCGAGGTTGCGAGTTTGTCCGAAAGGGATATCGCGACCCCGGCACACAGGCAACGGAAGGAACACGGGTGGGTTTTAGTCAGTAAAAGTCTGACACGCCCTCCCGCTCCGTCCAGAGCGGGAGAAGTTATTTGATAATTTCCCACAATAAAATAAAAATAAAAAGTTGTATCAATATACTTCCTTTTCCATTTGGGGATGAAGATACTTATATATTTGTAAATTTCTATTTGATACAATTTATTAAGCATATCTATACTTCTGGATATCGACATATTTGTCCTCTTTTTAAATTACTCACTAAAGACACGGGTTGCATGCCACGACATGATTTCTTTGTTTCATTTGCGATTTATTAATCTTTTATTAGTATTTAACTCACAATTTTAATTTCAAAAAAGTAGTCGAAGCCACTTTTAACCTATTTGCGAAATCTCAAACTGTCCAAGCAATTTTATTGTTGATGTTGAGAACGCAAATTCCATGCATTGACTAAAGAATCTTTGCAGACGAGTTGCTTTGGTCTGACCAAAGCAACTCGTCTCCACATCAACTTACGCAGAGTCTAGTCCTAAAAATAGACGTAAAGCTGGAAACTCTAGTGCTCAACGTGTCATACAATCTAGTTTTCTATTTAAATGATACACTTTCGAATTGCCTCATTTGTCTAGTCGCCCCGTAGCTTTAGCATTCGATTTCCAATTGTAGCCGTGCGAAAGAACTGTGGGAACACCGAGAACATCTGTAGAAGTCACTATGCCTTATTGGGAGGCTTATCTGATTCTGGGCCCTATGTGCATAGCTTAGTTAAAGTGAGCCGGTATTACGAACAATTATTTGATTCAACTGAGCAGTACCAGCCGATCGATTCTGTAAAAATATCACCGTGAAACTTAAGTGAAGTGAGCGTGAAGTGAGCTGTCAATAGTGTTAATCCCTAGCATCCTGCTGGTCGATTTGTGACAGTGACAGCTCACTTCACGCTCACTTCACCTAAGTTTCACGTTGATCTTTTTACTTAATCGACCGGTTATGACCTATCGATTACCTACTGTCGGTCGATTAAAGGAACAATCTAAAATGTAATTTCTTAACTTTTCAAATATAATGCTAAACATGGTTGTGGACCCAGAACGCTTTAAGGAAAGATCTTGACACCAAACACGGTGTAGACAAAGAATGGTCTGCATTGGAAAGTATGGATGAGGTACCTATGTTCAATGTTTTCTTTATCAAGTGTTTTAGTAGTCTTCCCCAGGAAATTAGGATGGCAACCAATCGAGTATTCTTTAAAGTTAAAGTTCGCGAGCACATTCGTAAGAAGCTGGCAGTATCATCACAACGTTAATGTTTTGCCATTGTTTGTTATATTTGTTTTAAAAGTTTGTAAGTATCTTTATAATTACTTTAAAAAAAAAAAAAAACCTAAATTTTTCGTTATTTCACCTAGCACTGTTTGTCTCGGCATCGCCCAAAGGTTGACTGGTAGAAAATGCCTTTGGCATTAAAATTCGCCTCGGTAAATTTCTGTGCTTGAAGTATTTAATAAATAAGTATTCTAAAAGTGCATAATTTAGATGCAAACTGCAGTCTCCATAGCAACAGCAAATAGATACATTTCCAGTGTGCATAGAATCCAGAGCTTTAAAATTTGAACTCAGCATGTTTGGATGTTCTTTTTTTTTTGTTTTTTTACCATAACTGGTAAGCTGTTGGCCTGCATATGGTAAGTGATGATCAGGCCGAATGTGGAAGCGAGCTTCACCCGGAATACTCAACCACAGAGGAACTGGCTATCTTACATCGAACTGCCGACACACAATAATGTTAGCATTGTTGTTATGGCGACAGACTTAGAAAAGAGTCTTTGCAGGTAAGTGATTATTAGGTAGGTACCTACCAATATTCAGCTGACTATATGTATGTAGGAACGGAACGTCATGACAGGATAGTGCAACGAGACGTGAAGATGAATGACACATGTGAAGCATGAACGACTGACAGAGATGAATGTACGAAATAGTCAAGGAGTGAAAGAGATAGTGAATGTATGTTTAAAATGTAGAATAAGAGACGCGAAAAATGTGTAAGACGTAAAAGTTAAAGACGGAAAATGAAAATACAATTTATGAGAAGCAATCAGCGGTTTTATTCCAATCCCACATTGTACACATGGCAAAATAATTTCTATATGAGTTTGTTGCAAGGTATAGTCACAACACCTAACCTACCAACTTAATAGCATTGACCAACAGGCCCGCTAGACATGCGACTGCCAAACACCAACCCATCACCCATTCACAACCACACAATCTAAGCCTCAACCCCACAATTACATACATCCACCTAATGAATCGACACTCCACACACAGATAAGCACTATTTAAACAACATTCGCTTAACAACATGATAAATTCGATTGACAATCGCGCGGCAACAAGGCTCAGAGTTGTACACAATTGCTCGTACTAATTTAAGAAGCGGTTCCTTATACAGTAGTAGGAGTGTTAAGAATGTACACTTGATAGGCGTTTGTATGAGTGCAAGGGAAGTACTTTGACGGGCGCGAGTAAGGCCTTATAGGGTTGTCGGCGTAGTGAAAAATTTGCTCTTCAACCCCCCTTAATTGGGTGTCGCGTTGTTTTACATGGTGTGGACACACGGGCTGGAGGGTTAAAGAGTCATTTTTGTGTCGATTATTTTTGTGAAGTTAATTTTAAATGTGGAATTTTTTTGGTGTGAAAATCAAGTACCTACCTATTACCTTTTTTTTTCGTGTATTTCAATAAAGGCGTAATGCCGTTTATAATAATAATGTTATATTTACTGTCAGATGTGAAGCTACCACATTTAAAATAAACTGAGTAATTCACCTCTTATCTAAGATTTCGGAAAAAAAAATGTACCTATCGATTAAGTAGACATTCCATTTAAAAATGTTAAAAACCCCTTTAATTTATTTTAAAACTGAATGTGAAAGAAACCTTTGCAAATAAAGCTAGCAACATACTTATATCCGGCCCTTGATCTACTTTATAATTGATGCGCATCCTTCAGGAACCTGATTCAATTATGAGATAAAAAAGACCGACGCTCTGGTCTAGAATAAGATTCATCTCTTTGCCTTTTTCTTTAGTATGGATTAAGTCATTCAACGGATACATTAATGTGCAATCTACTGGTAATGATAACATTGTTTCTTCATAAATGATTTATGAGCGTAAAATTGTTGTATAGGTACTAATCATTGCTAATTGGGCAATGATAGTTTTTTTGTTAGAGTAAACGTATAAGTGTAGATGTCATATTGTATAGTTCCTGAAAAGGTTACCTTTTTTTCCCACGCCTATTATAAATTAAAACAAGACGTTAAGAATAGTTATTTATGCCACAAGTGCGGAAAGTAGGTGATTTCCGACGAGAGTATAAGTCGACACGTAAGAAATCATCTTACACACGTGTATCATACAACATTTTACTATGCATTGTGCGAGGAAATAAAAAAAACGAGCCTTTCATTAGTCGCATATGATTTGTAATATCTGACATTTTAGCTGACGTATATAAATGATAACAGCCGCACGGTTCGATCCATCAGGTTAAGCTACGCTTGCCGGGGTTGGTCTGTGGATGGGTGACCATCTTAACATACCGAGACTCCTCCGTGCCTCGGAAAGCACGTTAAAGCCGTTGGTCCCGACTGTCATTCGTGGATCTTTGACAGTCGTTACGGGTCGTCAGAAGCCCGAAAGTCTGACAACCAGTTTTACCAAGGGGTATCGTATCACCAAATTACTGGGTTGTGGAGGTCAGATAGGCAGTCGCTCCATGTAAAATAAGGTATTCAGCTGCATCCAGTTAGACTGAAAGCCGACCCCAACATAGTTGGGAAAAGGCTAGGCAGATTGATTGTATATAAATGATATAAGCAACATTCATGACTTTGACTTACTTTGACTTTTTGGCTTTGACTTTCTGACTTTGACTTTTTGACTTCGACTTTTTTACTTTGACTTTGATTTTGACCATCGTCATTGTCATCGCTATCGCCATCGCCATCGTCATCATCATCATCATCATCTAATTTGTAAAACTTTTAATATAATAAAAGCTCTTTGCGACGGGCTGACGACGGAGATTAAAAAAAAACAGAAAAGTAAAAAGCAATAGTAAAAAAATTACACTTTCCGCACAAATTGGCTGCTTGGAAAACCCTATTTTCGAGCAAATGCATTGCAAAATAATATGCTTACTAATTAAGAAGACGCCACGGCTAGTCTCTGTCTGTCTCTAAGACAATGTATTCCTTAAAGCTGATAGATAGGTATTTAACTAAATTAATAACAAGAATTTTACTCCATTAGAACATTTAGTAGATCATATTGATTACATAAAAATTAAAAAGCGATCCACATAACAAAAAACTAGGAAATAATCTTTTATGAGCTCACTTGACAACGACATAGTTTTTTTTCGCCAAAATGCTAGCCGAGCTTGACACCCGTATGTCTTACGAGCTAACACAGGGTTGCCACTGATTTGTTGCGGAGACGTTTCTTTTAGCGCTGATGTGGCGCTGATTGGGACGTATGAGGTGTCTGTGAAAGCATTTTTGTATTCTTTTTGCAGCTAATGAACACTCGTTAGCTGTCGAAGAATTTCCATGAATGTGCGTTGGTTTGTAACTTTGTATGCCGCAGTGGGTGAGTAGCTTTGTTTTATTTTTATTTTTGTTTGTATAATTTTTAATGAGATTTTTGATGTATTGTCTTGCTTAAAATCTAGTCATGTTATATGTATATTCTCTGAAAATATTTCATATAGCATTGTTCTTGTATTATATAATAAAAATACGAGACACTAAAGACTGAAGAATGGGACTGGGCAGGCCATGTTTGCTGGATGCCAGCAAAATCCGTATATCGTAAGACAGGAACCATAACACAGACACATCATCGAGAAAAGTCGAAAGTCGAAAATTCGAGGCCTACGCCTCTGATCCGAGGCCTTACTATGACGTGTTAAAACCATCACCTTCCCGTTGTGAAATAAGCATAGTGTTATTCGTCCTGTATAGGTTCATCTCTCTCTCACACTGGAACGATGATTATTTTAACAAGTCATAGTACAGCCCCAGAAGAGGGACTCAAAAGACAAAAAAAAATGTCGCTCTGTAGTATATACTTAGCTTGAATTTGTATCACAAAACCACGTCATTTTAGTGATTACATAGTCAAAACTGAGAAACACAAGGCAAACGCGAAGAAATTATGAAATTGACAATTTATTATACGCGTTCCAAAGAAGTCAAACGACACATTAATTTCCCAGATGTCTCAAAAACAATAAACATAAACAAAATTCGCACCACACTTTCATAACTGAACACTTTATATTTAAAATTTTAATATATCTTTAGCCTTAACTTATACTCAGAGATAATTAATAATCTCAGGAATGGCTAATCCTAGCCGTAACGAATTAACGACGCGACGCAATATCTAGTACTTATACCTAGGACTTAGTCTAGAACTGGATCTGAGGTAATCCAGGATTATAATGACGAGGCATAAGCGGTAGACAGTTTCAATGGGTATAATGTAGGAGGGTCTGTTAGGAAACGTATTAAATGTTGTATTCGATATGACCGGTCGCTTGCTTTGGTCGATAGGGTAACTATTTTGATTTGAATATAAGGTGTGTACTGTTTATCGAATATTTTATTACAAACCTATTTCTTTCTCATGTTTGTAGTGACAACCTTGTCTTTAAAGCTTTTAGATGCTAATTATTGTGTTTTCACTCGTGAAAAGTGCTGTTATCAAAATGATTACTTATGGTCGACTCTTTAATGCCCGGACTCAACCAAAGCGGAGATGTGCGGAGATGTCCGAAGCGGAGACGACAAGAGATGTTTTTCAGCTAGGGTGTATCCACCAAAGCTGTGTGGAGATGCGTATTGGCTAGACTGGGGAGGAGATGAGTGCTGGCTTGAGCGGAGATGAGTGCTGGCTATAGAGGAACTATTACATCGCCACTCACTGCACGCCGCTCACTTCTCCTTTCGTCTCCGCTGCGCGCTGTCGCCAGCTTGCGAGTCACAGCTCACATCGCCCCTTCGATCACGCCATACATCTTCGCTCAGTGGTCTCCACTGCAACTGAGTGGAGAATAGATGTGTGAATAACTAAATTCTATTGGTTGTTTAAAACACATCTCCTCTCCTCTCGTCTCGTCTTCGCTTTGGTGGTGTCCGGACCTAAAGCTCTGTGGCTACATAATTTCTGGGTAGGTACCTACAATATCATAGATTTTATTTATAATCTGGCAGTTGCTCCAAATGATAACCATATAAACTATTGAATTTGGCGCGAATATCATGCATTTGTCCAATGTTGGTCCCTCATCATTATCAAAAGCCTCTGACGTCCCACTGCAGGGCAAAGGCCTATATACTCTCTTTCTACTTCCCTCTGTTTAAAGTTGCTAGGGTCCAGTTCTTGTTGAAGGAGTCCAGCAAATCCCACCATCTCTGTCTGAGCCTGTCGAGATGTCACTTGCCATTAAGAGGGACCTATTGGGCCCATTGGTCGTCTGACATGCGGCAGATGTGTCCAGCCCAATTCTATTTTAGCGTGGTAGGTTTCCGTACTCGTATTTTATGTAGATTTTATGATTGGCTCAAGTTCCATACATGGCAGTACTCAGTTTGAACTCTACCTAGTTCGTCATATAAAGAACAACATATCTATGAAGGCAATAAAAAATAAAGTGAGTGTCACACGGAACAAACGCGCGGCTAAATAGAAGCGCGTTGACGCGAACAAATTGACGAGCTGTATCGCACCTATGTAGTGCGAGCGATGAGACTTGATACTTTGATAATACATTACTTTTTTTATTTTGTGATTAATTACTGTTAATAAGAAGCTATAATTTAGTAAAGTTTGGATGCTAAAATCTATGTATTTTCACTACTAAACACCTTTCAATGCATAATCTAAAAACGACAGCCTGTGACAAGCAAAAACATCGGCGGTGCGATTAACAATTACATGGTGCGATTGACATGGCGTACTCCCCATTTTGGCAAAAACTCTGTCAATGGAAAATAACAGTCATAATAATTTTGGTTGCTTCTAAACACGATCAAAAATAACATCTGCCTCATAACAATAGTTCTCAGCACTATCTTAACATACTCTACTAAATTCAACAATTGACACCCACAACCTGGTATATTATTTTACTGAGGTAACCTTCTGACATTCTCAAAGCTACTTCTAAAGTTCCAATAAAATTCAACCATCCCATGTTTTGATAAACAACACTCCAAACTCTTGACATCACCTATTCTATAATCTAACAAAGCATTATACAACAACATGATTATCCAACACGTCGAACTAAAGAGAGTTTTAACAACAAACTGCATGTTTGTATAACAAAATGTTATTTTATATGAGGTAAATAATAAAAGGTGTCAAGGAAGCGAACACAAGTGATAATCATTCGTCGCTCCGGTATTTCAATATGAGAATTTCCGCATAGAAAGTCCGGTTTTATGAGAGGTTACCTATTTATAGTGTTGTTATTAACCAAGTAATTTATGTCTTAATATTACAATATGGTAAACAACGTAATTAAGTACTAGCATGTCAAATCTATGTTCTAATTACTGGATGGATCCGAAGACTATGCGCTGTGAAAGTTAGTGTTAGCTCTTGTTTTAATCTGCTATAAGACCTTGGGAATTTCCTAAAGATATATAAAATCTTTATAAGTTACTCCAAAGGTATGATTTTTTTTTAAATAAGATAATGTACAATTCAGTTTGGTTAGGAGAACACTAACTGATATAATGACGTCAAGCTCCTTCGTCAAGGTTGTTACAATAACAATGAGCCTCATGACCTGTCATTGCAGAGTTAGGTTTGAAGTCTGTCCAGCAATTCAAGGTTACGGGTCGCTGATGATGATGAATGAGCACTAAGTATACTTAGTATACCTATTGAAAATGAACGTATTCAGCCTATAATGTTCCCACTGCTGGGACACAGGCCTCCTATCTATGACAGGGATTGGGCCATAATTTACCAAGCGAGCCCAGTGCGAGTTGGTAGACACACGAGTACGAGTTGGTTGGTGGTTGGTTGGTTGGGTTGGTACATTCTTCGAACTTTTGGTTCTAGGACATGCCGGTTTTCTCACGATGGTTTCCTTCACCGTTTTCGTAGAGCACTAGTGGTGAAATAATTTACACAAAGTAAAGTGCCAGCCCGGGTTCGAACTTACCTAAGTCGCGGCCGTTTCCACTGGGCTATGCTCTCTATTGATGTTTACCTAAATCTATTTGCAAAAAGAAGTAGTTTATTTAAGCAAATAAATGTAGCTCTCGTTTCTTTTCCAAGTATCAAATCCTCTTCGTCCTCTCGCCGTATCAAGTGCGGAAACAATACAGGGGATCAAGTTTACAAGCAGCTCAATTGGCCGGTTGTAATTTCGTCCCATTGTCTATATGTCCCCTGTTCCCATCCGTCCCCTGTCCCCAGTCGCCCCAGTTACTCTCAGGGGACGTCGTTACGTTCTTTGTATTAACATATTTACGAGGAATGAAAATGCCCATTATTGTTACTTAATTTATACGAGGGTAGGACGTCTTAGAAAAATGTTTTCCGTTTGAGTTTATTTTGGATTATTGTTTGGTATTTTTATAAGAAAACTTCGACTTTATGTTGGGGTTGATTGCCTTTCTTCATTTTCATTTCTGTGAAAGGTAGCGATAAGGTCGCACATTGTATATTTTGTAGTGTTTAATTATTATTTTTTGTTGTTTATTTTTGTGGTGTACAATAAAGTATATGACGGCGCCACCGTCATTATTTTGTAAACTGCGAGTGCAACGGGCAAGCGGTGAACGAACAACTGAACGACGTCACGTCAACTCCGAACGTTATATAAGGCAGCGCACTCTGCGACTCGGCTAAACCCCGATCCCTAAAGTTAGGTTTTTTCAATGCCAATGGCATCAATGGTCAAAAAGATGAGATCGCGACTTTCCTCCGCGACCATCAAATCGACATCCTCCTCATCCAGGAATCATTTTTAAAACCCTTCAACCGTGACCCTGGCATTGCAAACTACCGCGTGGTTCGCAATGACAGGGTTCGCTGTCACAAGGGCGGCACTCTAATTTATTATAAAAAGGATCTGTACTGCATCCCTATGGACCCTCCTCCTCTAGCATATCTAGAAGTTTCAATCTGCCGCTTAGGCATGACAGGCCATCAGCCGATCCAGATAGTCTCAGCCTACGTATCTCCCCCTACCGGTACGGAGGACTTTCAACCTTTCACTAATGACCTCTCTATCTTGTTA
This sequence comes from Agrochola circellaris, assembly GCA_914767755.1. Classification (NCBI taxonomy): domain Eukaryota; kingdom Metazoa; phylum Arthropoda; class Insecta; order Lepidoptera; family Noctuidae; genus Agrochola; species Agrochola circellaris. Next base: position 11,256,444 of record OU611843.1, read on the forward strand.
AATATGAGCGACTCCGTTATCATAGCGGGCGACCTCAATGCCAAACATCCCTCCTGGAATAGCACTAGGGCCTCGATGAGAGGGCGACACTTGTTCAACCTCTCAAACTCCCTCAATATTGATATCATCGCCCCGATGAATCCCACTCACTATCCCCATAACGTAAATCATACCCCCGACGTATTAGACTTGGCGATCCTTAAGAACGTCAACCTACGACTAGACTCGATAGAGACGGTAGACGAGCTTCACTCTGACCACCGTCCGGTAATCCTAAAACTGGACCCCCGCATAGGTCTCCCTGACCCCAATCGCCCCCCAGCTACCAAAAAGGTAACGGACTGGAGGAAAGTAGGCGCCCAGCTGAAATCCAACACGTCCCCCCATTTGGACTCTATCCCCGACCAATTCGACTCTATCGCAGCAACAACGGCCGCGATCGACTCACTCACAGATCACGTACAATCCGTCGTGAGCGACTGCTCGAAGGAAGTTCCAGTGGGGGAATACCCCCGCTGGAAACTACCTGACGAAGTGCGTGATCTGCTGACTGAGAAGAACGCAGCTATTCGTGCATACAGCAACTTTCCCTGCGCCGCTAACAAGGCCCATATGCGCTATTTACAGAGATCTGTAAAGACACGCATACAGGAGCTGCGGGACGCGGGCTGGGACAAGATGCTGAGCGACCTAGAGCCGACCCACCTAGCCTTCTGGGAACTCCAGAGGAAACTCAGGTCCCAGCAGGTCGCCTCCACACCTCCCCTGATCCGTCCCGATAAGACCATAGCTTTCGACGACATCGACAAGGCGGAATGCCTAGCCGACAGTCTAGAGGCACAATGCTCGCCCAGCTCTTTACCAGTAGACCAAGCTCACCTCGAAGAGGTCGACGCTGAAGTCGAACGTAGAGCCTCCCTCCCTCCCGTCGAAGACCCTGAGAGTCCTCTGCCTCCCGTCACTCCGGACGAAGTGCAAGACATCATCAAAGGTCTCAAAGTCCGAAAGGCCCCCGGCTCAGATGGAATCACCAATAGGGTGGTCCAACTATTCCCAGCCCACTTGATAATGCTTCTGACCACCATCTTCAATGGTGCGCTAAGCAATAACTTCTTCCCCCAAGCGTGGAAAGAAGCCACCGTTATCGGTATCCCAAAGCCCGGCAAACCCAAGTCCGAGCCGACCAGCTACCGCCCCATCAGTCTGCTCAAGGTCCTCGGCAAGGTCTATGAGAGGCTTATTTATAAGCGCCTCAGAGACTACGCCGAGACCAAGGGCCTCATCCCCAACGAACAGTTTGGGTTCAGAACCCAGCACTCTAGCGTGCATCAGGCCCACCGGATCGTCGAACATATAAGCGCTGGCTTCCAGCGTGGTCTGACGACCGGTGCAGTATTCTTCGACGTAGCGAAAGCGTTCGACAAAGTCTGGCACAACGGCTTGATATACAAGCTATACAAACTCGGTGTGCCAGATCGTCTCGTGCTCATCTTGCGAGACTTTTTGTTGAACCGCACCTTTCGCTATCGCATCGAGGGAGCACTCTCCTCTCCCCGCCCCATCCGGGCCGGAGTCCCTCAGGGCTCCGTACTCGCCCCGCTCATTTTCACCCTGTTCACCAGCGATATCCCGAAGAGTAGAAAGGCGCAGTTGGCTCTGTTCGCAGACGATACGGCCATCTACTACAAGGGCGCTGGCCCTGACTCGATAGCTCGCACTCTCCAGACCGCAGTCGACAAGCTCGGCGCGTGGTTTAGAAAGTGGAGGATCGAAGTCAATCCGGATAAGAGTCAAGCGGTCTTATTCTCTAAGCAGAAAAGACGCTTCAGACCACCGCCTCCCCGACCCATCACCATGCTCGGCAAGCCGATCCCTTGGGGGAGGCGAGCCAAGTACCTAGGTGTCATCTTAGATGAAAATCTTTCCTTCACAGAGCACATAAAGCAGGCTCGCGCGCGGGCCGCTTTCGCTCTCAGTAGACTCCACTCCATATTAAATGTACGTAGCAAATTGTCACTCAGGTGCAAATTGCGAATCTACACAACGTGCATTCGCCCTATCATGACCTATGCGGGCGTCGTGTTCGCACATTCAAAACCCCGACAAATCCATAGAATGCAAGTGATGCAGAACAGATTCCTTCGTAAAGCCACCGGAGCCCCTTGGTTCTGTAGGAACGAAACCCTCCACGTAGATTTTAAACTCCCCACAATCCACCAGTTTCTCAAACGCAATTCCAAGCGTTTCTTTGACTCAGCCCTCACTCACCGCAACCCTCTGGTTGTCGAGGCCGCTAGTTATGTCCCAAGTCAGATGAGTAGAACCCGCCGTCCGAGGCAAATCCTTCTCGACCCCGATGACCCTATAACACTCCTCCAGGAGAGCAATAGGGAAACCAGTACAGCTCGCATACACACACTCCGACACACTTTCCGACCTCGCCGCCGAGGTCCGCGATCGCGACCCGCCCGAGTAAATGATACTCCCCCCCGACCCTTGCTCGACGATGCGCCAGCCCGCGTCGCAGCTGAGCGCGTAGCTTTAAATTCCCCGTCTAATAATCATGAAATATCCTTGATCCAGCCTGTCCCTCTTGCTGTCCTCCCCCCAGCGAACGCCCTAAGCCGAGGTTCGTACCCCACAGGGGGTGCCCTTAGCGAGCGTTCGCCTAGTTTTAATTAGCATAGTTTTGCCCCTGGCCGGAGGCTTTTAAGTGTAGAAGCTTAAGGCAGCCACAGGATTGACCGGTTAAATAGTCATGACCTCAGAGGTCAGCTATGAGATGCCCTACATAAAAAAAAAAAAAAAAAAAAAAAAGCGACTCGGCTCAGTCGTTCGTCGGCCGCTGCCCAGTGCACACGTTACGTAATCACTTAGTAATCATTTGTCGGGTAGTTTTTATATTCAGTATAGATTAATTTAGTGATTTTAAATTAAATTAATGTGAAATTAAATAAGGTTTATTTAATTAAAAAGAATAAGTGATTGAGCGAAGACTTTTGTGTTTTTTTAAATAATGTCGGACCCTGACGCTACATCAGAAGTGGGATCGGGATCTAACTCCCACTGGCGCGCATTGTTTGAGTTGCAGCAACGAAATAGGATGCAATTGGTCGAGGCCATTCGCACACCAGTTTCATCGTCTGCAATCACTTTGCCTGACATCGACCCAGACAAAACAGATTCTGATACACGCGCTTGGTGTGCTACAGTGGATATTTGTACTGCTGAACCAGTGAAAGAGCGACGCATAGATGCTTGCGAAAGAGCTGGTGTTTGCGGACAGTTACAACAATCTGGTGATCTGTATTGTTTTGTTTACGATTCTGGTGCTGAATGCTCGTTAGTTAAGGACATTTGTGCAGCCAAATTAAGTGGCAAACGAGTTAATAACATTGTTACGTTGACGGGTATTGGTCAAACACGTGTATTCAGCACGATTAGCGAACACCAACTAGATCGGTTTTGTATTTTCTTTGTTTTAATTTTGTGATGTGCTTCCCGACACTTATTTGCAAAGTAATATTTGATAGGACAAAGGCAGTTATAAAAAAATAAAATAAAAATAATCGGTTGCCTATTTCGTGTAATTAGAAAACAAAAAGCGAATTCGGATTTAGTTAGATCGGAAGTTCAGAGGTCTGTTTAATGTAGCCGAAGTTTTAAATGATGATCGCAATACGTTAAAGTTAAAAGCTGTTAATTCTAACCGTACTTACAAATACACTCACGGTAAGTTAAAAAAAAGATGCCAGTAGGTCATGTACCAGTCGAAGTAGATGGTAATCAAGTGGTGATGAGCAAGCCTAATTATGGGAACCACGCGAGTAGGGTTCTCTATCGGCCGTATTGTGTGTGACCATACCAGTAGAGACTGGCGGAGGTCGGGGTCTAGAGAGACCATAGTTTGATCCATGCGCTGGATGTGTGAGAGCAATGCGATTGCTGGTTGGCTGGAGAGCCGTGGCGTTAGAGTGGTTTACTCGTGTGTGGGTTTCCAAGTGTCTAAAGATCTTAGTGAAAAAGATGATTGTGTGGAAAACGATGGTACATGGCTCTGGTTGATGATTTTTGCTATGATTAATCAAAGTTTGCAGTTCATTGAGAAGTAGAAGTAATCTTTTGTTAAAAGAATAAAGTGTTGAGGATTAGTTTCCTAATCTCAAAATTTAGAACCCGTAAATGGTCAGAATTGGCCGAGTCGAACAGGCACTGTTGTTGAGTTTTGGTTAAAGGTTAACACATGAGTTTAGGGATTTTTGTGAGAGTTAAAACATTAAGCTTCATTTAATAGCTACGGGATCATCGTGAGCTAACGGTCAAGTTGAGCACGTTAATCAGTTTTTTTTTGCACAATGAGCATGTTAAAATCTATGCTTACCGCGGTTGAAGTGAACGAAGATAGGTCGTGGCAGGATGCCTTAGGAGATTTGCAGCTGGCACTAAACTGTACAGTCAATAGGGTAACAAAAGCAAGTCCACTCGAATTACTAGTCGGTAAAGTAGCGTGCCCCCTTAGTCTTAGTCTCTTTGCTTACGACGATGATACTGACGCAGATATCGAACAAGTTAGGGAAACCTCAGCCCGGTTAATCGAAAAGTCGGCTCTATGACAAAAAACGATTCGATAGCACTAAAGCGCGACTGGACAGGTTTTCGGTGGGTGATTGTGTTGCTTCAAAACGAAGAACACAACCAGACTAAATTAGACCCCAAAGTATAAAGGCCCCTATAAAATCACTTCTGTCTTAGAAAACGATAGGTACGAATTGAAACTTGTTAACGGGTCTAATCGAACGTACAAGGTCGCCCATGAGAATTTACGCGAAGTACCCCGCGGCCCATTAGGTTTTATAGAAGTAGCCGAAAGTTATAATGATGATGACGTGACGGCGGATGTTAGCCAGAGTAATGTTGTCCATGAAACTGATCGTGATAATGATAACATAGCTGTGATTGGTGACGTTGAGGATGAACTTTCCGATAGCGACACTATATCTGCTAATAGTAGCACTATATCGGCTAGTTCACGTACCTTGAGCATTACTAGTGATAATATAGAAAGTCCATCATCAGATTTACCAGAGTCAATAAGTGTTGTAACTGATGCCATTGTACACCATGATGAAAGTAAATAATAATTTTAAAAAAATGTAGGACAAAAAAAATGTAGGACAAAAAAAATGTAGGACAAAAAAAATGTAGGACAAAAAAATGTAGGACAAAAAAAATGTAGGACAAAAAAAATGAGAGAAACAAAAAAATACAAAAAAAATAAAAATAAATGTAGGAAAGAGTCATTGAAGGGACAATCCGGTCCAATGACTCAGCTAAAGGGGTTGCGATCCGGCCTAGCCCTCCGGCTATAAGGATTGCAATTCGGTCTAGCATGTTTGGCTATAGGGACTGATATCCGGCCTAGCATTCGCTAAAGGGATATCTATCCGGTCTAGCACAATCGTCTCCAGTTTTAATACTGATGAGATAGCATAGTAGTTGTGGAAAGCTGAAGGGTTAATCGGACCAGCACATTATTGAAACCTTTTGTTAAAGATAGATAGAGATTAGCGATAAAAAAAAAATGTCAGGATGAACGAACAGGTTGTTGTCTTGTTCCCAGATGCTCGGAAGACGCTCGAGGACGAGCGTACGTCAGTATGGCCGTGACGGCGCCACCGTCATTATTTTGTAAACTGCGAGTGCAACGGGCAAGCGGTGAACGAACAACTGAACGACGTCACGTCAACTCCGAACGTTATATAAGGCAGCGCACTCTGCGACTCGGCTCAGTCGTTCGTCGGCCGCTGCCCAGTGCACACGTTACGTAATCACTTAGTAATCATTTGTCGGGTAGTTTTTATATTCAGTATAGATTAATTTAGTGATTTTAAATTAAATTAATGTGAAATTAAATAAGGTTTATTTAATTAAAAAGAATAAGTGATTGAGCGAAGACTTTTGTGTTTTTTTAAATAATGTCGGACCCTGACGCTACATATATATAAATAAATAAATAAAGGTAATATAAGAAAAGTATAGAAGAAGAAGAGAAGTGTAGATATTTGAGTCAGTTGGGGTCGGCTTCATGTCTAACCGGATGCAGCTGAATCACTTCATATGGAGCGACTGAATATCTGACCTCCACAACCCAGTAACTAGGTAATACGATACCCGTTAGTTAGACTGGTTGTCGGCCTTTGGGACTTCTGACGACCCGTAACGACTGTCAAAGATCCACGAATAACAGCCGGGACCAACGACTTGATGTGCTTTCCGAGGCACGGAGCAGTCTTGGTATGTAAAGATGGACACCCATCCACGGACCAATCCCGGCAAGTGTAGCTTAACCTGATAAATCGACCCGCGCGGCTGTTATTACTTAGCCACGAGCTCCTATTATAATTATAAGGAAGTCTTCCAAACCTTATTGTGCCAAATTGAAAAATGAATAAATAGACAGAATAATGTACGTATCTACTACTTTTCCATACTCAAGCTCAGAATATCCAGAGTTTACTCTGTACCTACTATTTCTGGATGAATTTAGGTTCTCCTAGAGTAGAGTAGAGTAGACTCGACTGTTGGAAATTAAAATGATAAAGTAATGATGAATGCAGGGTACATCCTAACTATATTTATGGCGGCATCTACATGGCCACATGCGAACTACTCATCAAAGACCTGACGTCACACAACATTCTGACGTCACACAAATCCTGAATCGCGCAATTAGAGTTTACCGCGCGATGGACATATACTTATACAAGCTCCCGACTTCAACCTCTGGGCAGTTGCCCGCCAGACATGACACCCGTCTGGTCGGAGGATCCCCTCTTTTCTATGGTGGATGAGTGAACTTAACACCCTGTTCCTCATACCCCTAAATATTACTACTTACTATATTAATACTATACTAATGCTATACTAATACTATACTATACTAATACTGTACTATACTAAGACTGTACTATACTAAGACTGTACTATTCTAATACTATACTATATATACTGTAATATTATAAATGTGAAAGTCTGTATGTTTGGATGTTTGTTACTCAATCACGCAAGAACGTCTGAACGGATTTAGATGAAATTTGGCACACAGGTAGAGACAATTTCCGACCTCCACGCGGGCGAAGCCGCGGACGAAACCTAGTAGGTAATAATATTATAAATGCGAAAGTGAGTTTATTTGTTTGTTACGATTTCACGCTAAAACGGCTGAACAGATTTGGATGAACGGCAAACACTGGATAGACCATGACTTTGATTAGAACATAGGATACTTTTTACCCCGACATTCCCACGGGATCGAGACTTACGCGGGTGAAACCGCAGGGCGCAACTAGTTCATCATAACTTTATAATTTTATTTTATGGCTAGAAGCTGTGAAAAAACTTGGACCAAGTTGTTTCACAGCTTCTCACCTTTATACAAAAGAAAACAACCAAACACTCCCCAGCTATACAACGAACGCGCACATTTCTATCAAAGGCTTACAGTTACAAAGCCTTTACTCACATATAAATAAAATAATCCACACATACTTAACGCTGACAATAACAAATACATACATGCGACGGCTTTTAGCAACAATGAAAAAAGTCGGCTTCTAAATACCAACGGTAGAGATGGGACACGATTCCCGACTCGTGGGACGAGTTTGACTCGAGTTGATTGTTGTAAGTTTATCTCATTTGTGTTTATAATAAACTATCTATGTGCAAACATGTATTTATAGAAATACTAGCTGTTACCCGCGAATTTGTCTGCGTGTATTTTGTTTTTCATAATTTTTAATACAAATATCCAGGACTAAAAGTAGCCTCTCCTCTCCAGGTGCCAGGCTACCCACCCATCTGTCAAATTTCATAACAATCGGTTCAGGGGTTTAGGCGTAAAAAGGTAACAGGCAGTTACTTTGCATAATAATAATAATTATTACGGATATGACAGTTTCATTTAGAAAATGATTTTAAGCGACGAAACTAGTGTCGATTTTTTACGACATTTTTTGACCATACATTTTACTACAACTGCAGATAAAATGAGAATATTTTTTTATAGAAAGAATAAAGAAAAACTAAATAAACCATACATTAATTTTGTGAAAGATAATGCGAATAGAAAGTGGTGAATAATGACTCGAACAATACAATTTCTAAGAAAACTTCACGGTATAACAATAATCTGTCTCGCGTCGCGCTGGTGTGAACACAGCTTGAAACTACTGAGATCACAGCTGAGCACATGCCAAGAAATTTTTGTTTTTTTAATCTTTACCACTAGAGGTCCTAATGTAACAAGAATTGCCACAACGCAGCCTGAAGTACAACTCAATTTTAACATCTGTCAAAAACTCCGCCAAACGCCACTCGACCCCACCTCATTGAACGTAATTCGCACATCACTACAAAAGAGACAAAGGGTTACTCTCCACCGCAAGTCAGTTACTAATGGCGACTGCAGCCAGAGATCACGCAAACAGATCCCGCTTGAAAGCAATTAAAGCACACCAGATTCCTTAGAGGACAGCCACCGGGAGCAATCAAAATAATCACGACGATTTAACACTTTCCTACCTTAAGATAAGTGATAAACTAAGTCTTGTTACGGTCGGATATCGAGTGACGTATTTATTTTGATAGTGCTAATGAAGCGAATAGATTAGGATTGTTGGTCTGAATGGACATTGTTAGGTCTTAGTAGGTGGATAGACTGGTTGGTTTAATCAGGCTGTGTTGTTGATTGGCTGGTATGTTTAGTAGAGACGGATATTGTAGGTAACAGTAGGTTCTGCAAACATATAAATAAGTAGACAGCATTAAAATATTAAGAATAATCATAATCCGATTGATTACGAGAAAAAAATCAAAAATCTCTTAATTGAGCTAAGCGAAGCAACAGATATGCTAAAACTGGAAAATATTGCGATTTATATAAAAGAAATTAATTCGTTTCGGTCTTCCTAATATTTATTTTTCATCTTTGAATTTATTAATAACTGATTTACCGTTATTTCCACAAAAATTGCTACTAAATTCAAGTAATTCTTCAAAGGAATTCACCTGTACAGTGATATCTCTATACTATTCCAACCCAGTTTCCCTAAATGTCGCTCCTCGCAGAGTTAGATAAACACCATATAGGTAGGAATAGGCTTCGGATAAAGGAAATGGTCGTGCACTTGCTAATGAGCATATCAGACCATAACAAATCCATGGGAAAACGTCAGGAGAAACAGAAAAAGACACCTTACGGGAATTAGTCCTCAAGGAATGTATGCCATGGGACTTTTTTTAAATGTAGTTATAGCTTGTCCACTCTGAAATGACGCGCTTCACTATTACCGCATTTTGCGCACATGTTAATACGGTAATGCGTTAGTGGGGCGCGTGATTTCAGAGTGGAAAAGCTATACCAGGTAAGAGTAAGGACGCGTCATTTCAGATCCACTCTGCTATACCAGGTAAGAGGCTTATTCGGGGAAATTGTACCTACAGCCGTGTCTGTTTTATCGTCAAACAGCTTTGTTGTTGTAGAATTACAGGCACATGAGATAACTCAGGTTGGTGATGCATAATTAGCCTATAAATGTTCCCACTGCTGGAACACAGGCCTCCTCTTTTCGATAGGGACTGGGGTGTAATCCACCACGCGGGCCCAGTGCGGGTTGGTAGATGACACATGTCTTCGAATTTTTGGTTCTAGGACATGCCGATTTCCTCATGATGTATTTCTTCACCGTTTTGAGAGCAGTGGTTCGAATCCACGACCTACGATTCGTAAGTATGGGGCCGCTACCTCCACTGCTTTGCACTATTTGAGTGATTCATCTATCAGGAACCCCAAAGCACGGTATGTCCCACGTCAGTGGTAAAAAATCCTTTATAAGTTTGCCTCATTATTCTACTGAAATTCCGTATAACACTAGGCCAGCTCAAGGTCATAGTGATACCACTGCCGTACGACATACCTACATATTGGGTACGTTTATAATGTTATCTTTTTAACCCGATATGCCCACGAGATCTAGACTTATGCGAGTGAAACTGCGGAGCGCAGCTAGTATTTTCATATATTAACTTCCCTGTGTTATCGTGATGCCGTGGTCGTCCACGATAATACGAGTATCGTCACGTTAGACATAATAAAAACGCCCATTGAAGAAGACCGCAGTCACCCTTTTTACACAACCTTTTTATGTTGGCCTCTTATTCTATTGAAATTACGTACAACGCCAGGCCAGCTCAAGATCTAGGTGATAGCACTGACGTACGCAATAGTGTACATATTGGGTACGTTTATAATTTCTAACATGACGATATTATCGTGGACGTCCACGGCAGGGAAGTAAAACGTTCCTTTGGAAATACATGCACGTCGTAACGTTATTTTGGACGGAAATTTAAAAGCGTCTTCATATATTTCCATACACTTTACCTCCCTGTGTTAAACCTCGTTCAGACCAGCGCGACGCGACGCCGCGCCGCGACTCGAACAATACAATTTCTAAGAAAACTTGACGGTCTAATAATAACCGGTGTCGCATCGCGCTGTCGCGTCGCGCTGATCTACACGAAGCTTTAAGGCCCGTGCAGACCAGCGCGACGCGGCGGCGCGACGCGACACGAACAATACAATTTCTAAGAAAACTTCAAGGTATAACAATAACCTGTGTCGCGTCGCGCTGTCGCGTCGCGCTAGTCTGAACACAGCTTTATCGTGATGTCGTGGACTTCCACGATAATTATCGTCACATTAGACATTATAAAAACACCCATTGAAGTAGACTGCAGTCCCGACTTCCAATCAAGTTGGCTGGCACAATCTTTCTTTACCTATTAAATTTAAAAAAATAGGTAATGATTAATGACATTTACAAACCTTGGAAAGCCGTGGACGTCCACAGGCAGGGAAGTAAAATGTACCTGTAGAAAAACATGCACGTTATAACGTTATCGTCATGCCGTGGTCGTCCACGATAATATCGTTCGTTAGACATTAAAGAACGCCCGTTGAAGTAGACTGTAGTCACCACTTCCAATAAAGTTGGCTGGCACAATCTTTCCTAACCTATTACAAAAATATAATGATTAATGACATTTACAAAGCTTGAAAGCAGTCTTATTACAAGAATCAAATATGCAACTCAATAATTCAAATTCAATATCATTTGTTCAATTTAGGCACAATCAAACGCTAGTATCGAGACACATCAATCTGTGTGTGTGTCTGGATTGAGGAGCCAATCTCATATCGGAACGAGGGTACTACCAATATTTAGTAGTAAATTAGCCGATTTTGTAGACCGGATCCTGGAATTTGTAGTAAAACCCTTAAAAAGTTATACGACGTTAAAGGTGGCTCCTCAATCCTGATGTCTGGATTGAGGAGCCACCTTAGAACTCGAATACTAGCCAACGGATATTTTTGAAAATTTTGTAGGATTTAGTAGTACTTTTGCGTAATCTCTACAAAAAAAATGGGGTTTGTACGGTCGATTTTGAGATAGCTACAACGTTTTAATTTTTCATAAAAAACCATAAATTTCACCGCGCTGTATCTCGGAAAGTTATCAACCAATTACAACAGATTTTTTGTATGATTTAGTAGTAAATGTGCTCGAATTTGTACAATAAAAATAAAATGGAAAAGCTATATAATTTCGGTAACACAACACATTTTATGTGGCTCCTCAATCCTGACGGTCTATAGAAATGATATGTACGTAGCTACTAAAGTAGTTGATCAAATCGGATAACAATAACACCAATATTTAGTAGAAATTTCTACTAAATATTGGCGTAATCCAACATCCTGCGCATTCAGTATTTCAAAAGATATTAATAAAATAAACATTCCTTAACAAATTAGTGAATAGGGTGACCATAAATAATTCAAAGAAGACCATTGTTTGAAATAAGTAGTTTTATTTGCATATAAATCATTCTACAAGTACGATTACCTACGTGTAACTTATGTAATTGTGGTTTTAGATTATTTGAAATACTAGCTGCGCCCCGTGGACCCACCTTCATAAGTCTCGATTCCGTGGGAATACCGGGATGAAAAGTATTCTATGTCCTTACCCTATGCTCGCTTGTTATGCTCTACCCATGTGCCAAATTTCATTAAAATCCGTTCGGCCGATATAGCGTAACAAACAAACAAACTCACTTTCGCATTTATAATATTATATAGTTAGGATATTTATGTAATGAACCTAATGAAATGAAATTCAGTAACCGATGATGAATTTAATGATACTTATTTTATACAAACTTATGTTTAGTTTGATTATTTAAACAATATTTTAGTTCCTGATGTATCGATAGATGGCGTTGTACATTTAGCACTCTCGGCTGAATCGCGGTGATAGGAATCTACGCAGAAACATGACCTCTTCGTGTATAGTAAAATAAATTGTCTTCGTCAAAGTTTCTATTCATACGTTATGATTTTAAATTCATTATTGTTTCGCTGTTATTTTTCACAACATTATTGCTATAGTAACGTAAAGAATGTAATAGACAAGCATTAAATTAGAAAAAAAATCGGTTAGACATAAATGATACAAACTCCATTAAAATGCTTAAGGGTAACGCTTAAGCATTTTAACAGTTTTTTAATAGAAAATTTACAGATCATTGTAATGCACTGCCCTGCCGCACAAAGGATCGCAAAGGAAATGAAGGCACAAAATCCGGCGGCCATGCCGCCAGCATAGTGTGTAGGAACCATAACAGGCGCCTCTAACTTTTTTAGTACCTACTATACAAACGGGTTATAAACAAAATCAATCATTCTGCCTAGCCTCTTCCCGACTATGTTGGGGTTGGCTTCCAGTCTAACCGGATGCAGCTGAATACCTGTATTTTACATGGAACGACGTGGAGTATTTTACAACCAGGTTGTATACCTAATTAATTAATAAAATAACAATACATATATTAGCCTTAACTTAACTAAAATTATAACAAACTAAAATAAAGTGTCTTAAAATTCCGCATCTCTGTCGACTGATAATGTACCAAAGAGACTGACGGCTTATAAAATAATGTATTTACAGGAAGTATAATCACCAGAGTCAACAATTCAACTCACTAAGTTAGAATTGGCCTCAAATGGCATGATTTCGTTGCAGTATTTGGACAATTTAAACTGAGTCGTAAGAATGATTATAAAGAGTTAAATTTTTTGTATAACCCGACTGTGGCGAAGCCAAAAAAGGAGTGTTATGTGTTTGAGCTGAATTTTTATCTATGTATGTCCGTCCCTATGTTCCCTCGTAACTACTAAACGGCTGAACCGATTTACATGAATGATATGTCGTTAGATTCTTCTTTATTGCGTGAGTAACACTGAATGTTTGTCAATGTAAAAAAAAACTCTCAAAGCCTATCGAGTGGGGTTTCAAAATGAAGGGCTTTAACAGCTGATTACAAAATATAAACAAATTATATGATTAAAAGTAATTTTAAAAATGATAAAATAACTAAAAAAATTAATATAAAAAGTAAATTTAAAAAAATCTAAACAAAATACCAAAAAAAGATGGAAACAAGATGACCTATTTCTGTCTCCAATCCCACTTAATACTATATACAATCTCATGCAGTCGGAAACATCTTTTTAATAAAAACCTATTGCCTCCTTTCATTCAAGTTCATTTTTTACGTAGTCGGGTTGTTGTTTTTTTTCATTTACTTTTTGATCATATGGATACCGGGCAGATAATCGCACAAAACATAAGATAATTTGAATTGGGAATTCCATCTTGAATTTCTTCACAATGATGTGCCATCCAATATTGTGTCGTTTGATTTAAATGGCAGTGACAAATTTATTTTAGAAGATATACATCATCATCCGCATCACATTATAGTTAAAGGTATAACATACTCTCTCATTGGAGCTATAGAATTTATTCCAGCACTCAGTGAAATTGGCATGGGCATAAATGTCACTACATTATGGATAGTCAGTTTTTTTGCTATGACGATTATGAAACCAAAATTCGCAATAGTACAAAATTACCAAAATATTTTCATATTACATATGGCAAAATTTAAAGTTGGGGGGCATAGACCCGCAAATGGTCCAAAATTTTAAGGGAATATCGGGTAGCAAGATTACGTTACGCCCGCGAACACGCACAATGGGGAGACGAAGAATGGGCAAGAGTAATGTTTTCTGACGAATCCAGATTTATGCTGTGTGCAAGTGACGGGCGGCGAAGAGTCTACAGACGGCCAGGGGTAGACTTTATTCCAGCTTGTTTTGAGGAAAAAGTGCCGGTTGGCAGTGGATATGTTATAGTTTGGGCTGGAATCTCTTTAGAGCGTCGTCGCTCGGAGTTAGTGCTGATGCTGAAAATTCTTTGTGATTTCTTTTGTTATTCTTGGTGTTTGTTTATTCTATGGGATATTGCTCTTTTAGTTTATTTTTATTTTTTATTCTTGGTGTTAATATTGTGTTCATAATTTAAGTACTGATTGGTGAAGAATTATTCATGTGTAAGTAAAACTCTGTTTATGATCATAGTTTGAATTATTTATGGTCACCCTATTCACCAATTTGTTAAGGAATGTTTATTTTATTAATATCTTTTGAAGTACTGAATGCGCAGGATGTTGGATTACGCCAATATTTAGTAGAAATTTCTACTAAATATTGGTGTTATTGTTATCCGATTTGATCAACTACTTTAGTAGCTACGTACATATCATTTCTATAGACCGTCAGGATTGAGGAGCCACATAAAATGTGTTGTGTTACCGAAATTATATAGCTTTTCCATTTTATTTTTATTGTACAAATTCGAGCAAATTTACTACTAAATCATACAAAAAATCTGTTGTAATTGGTTGATAACTTTCCGAGATACAGCGCGGTGAAATTTATGGTTTTTTATGAAAAATCAAAACGTTGTAGCTATCTCAAAATCGACCGTACAAACCCCATTTTTTTTGTAGAGATTACGCAAAAGTACTACTAAATCCTACAAAATTTTCAAAAATATCCGTTGGCTAGTTTTCGAGTTCTAAGGTGGCTCCTCAATCCAGACGTCAGGATTGAGGAGCCACCTTTAACGTCGTATAACTTTCTAAGGGTTTTACTACAAATTCCAGGATCCGGCCTACAAAATCGGCTAATTTACTACTAAATATTGGTAGTACCCTCGTTCCGATATGAGATTGGCTCCTCAATCCAGACACACACCAATCTGTTTATAGGGTTACTAAACGTTAGAATAAATCTACTTCTAAATACTTATTATAAATTCGTATTGCACAATAATTATTAAACAGTATTCCATCATTATTGAATGTTCAGATAAAGATCGATCTAATAATCGTATTACAATAGAACATAACAACACGCCTGTAATCTTCGAAGGTTTAGGCAGAGGAGCAGTAGATGCCCCTATTAATAGTAACACCCATATTTCTCCAGTTATGTTTAATTCCCATGTACGAGTCATAGGGGGCAAGCCGGGAAATTCCTGATGGAAAAACCCAATAATACTTTGCCCTACCTGGGAATCAAACCAGGAGCCTTACTCCCGACAGCTTCGAGTTATGAATCAATCGAATTCGATTCGAATTTAATGCCGATTCATACTCTTGAATTCGACAGTAGCGCACCATCGTGCTGCGGTTCGAAGCGGAACTAATTTCGATTGAAAGATTCGTTTAGATCGAAAAGTACGGACTCCACACGCTGGACCTCTCAGCAGTAGCAGTTGTGACCACTAAACCAATAAGCCACAATTATTTTATTACAATAGAAGCTTTAGTATAAACCATTTAAATTCAAAAGGCCAGGACAAAACGAACTCGTAATCAGTGGCAAACTTAAGTCAAAAAACAACAAAATTAGTGAACACTTAAGAGCGTTTATTCTGAAAGTTGGCAGCGTCGTAAATAGCTGTCAAATATTTACCTGTTTTGATTAATTTGGAAATAATACTGTATGGAAATAAGAAATGTGGCTAACTTTCCTTAAAGTCTGGATCCTGATCAATCACTTCAATGAACTTTTAGCATTTAACATTGAATTTGATGTTGTACCCGTTTTAGGCGTAAAAAAAGCATTTGGAAAGTTGCCAACACAGTTACACAGTTTACAGTTTCATAACATAATCAATATTCTAGTAACTTAGTTAGCCACATTTCTTATTTCCATACAGTATTATTTCCAAATTAATCAAAACAGATAAATATTTGACAGCTATTTCCGACGTTGCCAACTTTCAGAATAAACGCTCTTAAGTAAAAATCGAATTTTGTAAAAACCAATTCCTAAAAGTTCATTGAAGTGATTGATCAGGATCCAGACTTTAAGGAATGTTTCGCTAAGGCATTAAACTAACCAACAAGAACAAACACGCATTATCCTCCCCCACAAGTGACTCCTACAACATCGTCTCCATGTCGAACAGCCAATACATTCGTTGCCCTATCCTGAGATCAGCATGAAAAATCAATGGTAACTGCAATCGTAACCACATCTGCAGTGGCTACTATGCAAATACTTAGGTTATCTCCTTATGATACGCCGTAAACTTGTCCAGGCTACAACCATGGAAATATAAACCTTAGAAGATCAGTAATAGGGTTTGAATCAAGTTGAAGTGTTCGTTAGACAATAAAATAATGCAAAACACCTGACGGTTAGTCTTGTATACTCGATTTCAACTGGTTTAGCAACGTACATTTAGAAACGGAATTATTTTTCAAAATATTATTAAATAACTCGTTTTTGCTGGTCTGTTGATTTAATATTGACCATACTTTTGAATTATAACATTTGTTGGTCAATTAATTAACTATTTTTGACTGGTTCTATCTGTGGGTTTTATGCAAATGATTTTTTATTTTAGTTACAATATTATTTGACTATTTTTAAACTGATGGAATGGTCATCAGTGTCTATGGTTTGTTCGTAAGTTTTATTAATTCCCCCCCCTAGATCGTTTTAAACCACAGAATATTGCGACAAAACTCTAATAGTAATATTTTTTTCACAATTTGTATGACCTGAAAAGGCTAGGATGAAACTAGCATTGCTTTTTTTTTCAAGATGCATTAGACCTGACCAAACTTTCAACGCTGACTGAAAGAGTGGTGGAAGGCAAATATATGATTTAAAAGCAAAAAAGCAGCGTTCTACTATTGGAGGTCTATTAAACGACCTACTGAAGGATGTAGCCTGACGTGGGCTCTTTCTGATCATGTCCTCCTGTTACCTACCGTACTGCGAGGATGTTGTTATCACTCAGTCCAATAGAAACAATTTTATTATTATTTTAAAACCCAGATCCTGGGATCCCGGGCCTTTGGAAGGCATACGAGCAACTCGCGGAAGCACCTTAGACAATTTTAAATGATAAGGAGGCACCGACCGATGATTATCCCTGTATGCACTATGCAAGTGCACCCAAGGATAACCAGGTTGGTGCAGAACTATTGCAGAACATGGAAACAAAACATATGGGTTTGGGTGACTATAGTGGATTGGTTACCTAGAACTCTGGAGAAGACTATATCCCCTGCCAGTTCAGTGTTATGTAATACACGGATTAAATGGCAGGGGGTGACTTGCACACTCAATAATGGGCACCTGGAAATTGTCGACGTAGCGAACGGGGGGGGCTCTTGCAAATCTCCATTCAAACCAGCCAATAAAGGCAAGAATGTGGGAGCTCTGTTCCTCGTCAGTGTTAACTCCGGCTGCCCAATACAGGCAAGCCAGAGGTGAGGAACAAGACTTCTCCCTGGAGATAGGGTCCATGGGGTCGCTACTGACCAACAGCTCGCCACGTGCTACCCTACGGGTTCATTATTATTATTACTGTTTTGCTAGATCTTACCAGAGAGATCCCAAATCATATGCACAA
This sequence comes from Agrochola circellaris, assembly GCA_914767755.1. Classification (NCBI taxonomy): domain Eukaryota; kingdom Metazoa; phylum Arthropoda; class Insecta; order Lepidoptera; family Noctuidae; genus Agrochola; species Agrochola circellaris. The sequence goes on from OU611843.1 coordinate 11,274,350, forward strand.
CATTACGGTGAAGAAGGCCATATTTTATGTCTAGTCTCGTCAAGAAAATATATCAAGGAAACCCCCTTTATGGGCCGCACCAGATTTACCATGCTACAATGAAGGCCAAGGATACACGAGACGACATAATCAACGAAGCAACAATGTAAGTTCTAGAGTCTTATTCCGAGATGTCAAATCGTATTAAGTTTTAGTACGAGTAGTGCAGTTTATTACACCATGTTAAGGGCGAAGTCCTGACAGTTGTAAGAGCATGTTCACAAGAATGAAAAGCATTTGATATTTTTTTAATGACTATACATGGAAGTCCTACCTGCATGGAATGCCAGATACTGTATTTTTTTTGTAAAGTATTATACAAAAAATTATGTATAGTTCATAGTTTTATAAAGAGCTCCAAAACTTGCTTTCGTTATTAGAAAAAAAATTGGACCGTTGTTTTATTTGGTTAATGTGCAAAAGACGGTTTAACCGACTGAAGAGCTCAATAGTAAAATTTATTCCATGCTAAGCTGGAAGGAACTTTGAATAATACAAATCGCATTTTAGCAATTCGTCTATCACCTACATTAAAACGACAATATATATAATACCTATATGGTTTACTTTTTCTAATACTTATGTAAAGAAAATGTATTTGCAGAAGCTTCTCCCATTTATTTCAATTCAAATTCTTTTCATCCATTCAGATTACACAATATCACTGGCATCCCAAAGGCCATACATCCAGAATTCGAGACCCTTAATTCATGTAATCCAGACAATTTAAGTCAAAAGCCAGTGTTATAATCAAAAAATAATAACATATTTCGGACGCGTTAATAAATAGCCCGTGTGGACACGCCCTACCTCGCGGTAGCCGAAAATGCAAATCCGATCCAACGCGTCGCTTACGCAACTTTATTATTCTTATTTTAAATGTGTCTTTATTTTTAAGACTCACTTTTTTCTTTTATAATGTTGCCTTTTATTTATCTTTTATCTTTTTAGCCCATCCCCGTGTCGTGAGCGTTGATTGCATTCGTGAGTAAGAGCCAGATATTGTAAGTTTTTAAAGGGAGCCGCTTGATCGAAACCTTTTAAAATAAAGTGCATTGTCCAAAGAGTATTGTTTTGTGTATCGAATGTTTTTGATTCTTTTATAATTGCTGTAATTGGGGGTTATGTTTTGCATTACTGTTTTATTTCATTGTTTCTTTATAACTCACTAGTTTCTGCCCGTGACTTCGTCAGCGTGATATTTATTGGTTTAAAATAAAATATATCACTTGACACCCAGCATTACTCTAGCTGGGAAGCTAATAATGAAAGAATTTTAGGAATCCGATCAGAAGTTCCAAAGTACATCCCTTTACATACAAACTAAAAAAAAATACCGCTTTATATAATTCTCATGTACGTGTGTATGTGACTGAACTCTTCCGAAACGGATGGGCCGATTTAAATAAAAAAATTGTGTGTCCCTGGATGCTTTAGATTCACAATTGGACCCGGTAGGTGGCGCTGCGATCGAGTTCTAGAAAACAGGTCAACATCTATCCGGTCAGCTAGTATTAGTATAGATTGATTGAAGTGATCAAACAGTACTAATTTCATAGTAGGTACCGTATTTTATTTTGTTTTTTGGGTGCTGTTGTATATTTTTTATTTTTATTTACGTCATCTAAAGATGTTAACTACATGTGACTAAAGGTAGTTGCACCATAAGGAGGCTGAGTGCAAACCCATCGCATGCCGAGTTGGACCAATTACATGGTGACTCACTCTGTTCTAGGAACACAGTAACGTACCAACCGCTTCGATGTTTGGTCAACTTCTTACGTTTGCGTCAGATGTATCAGATGACAGTCAATGTCACTAGTCGAGTGCTGGTTGAAATCCATTTTGTATTGATGTTTCATTCAATAATATGGGCTGCCATCATCTTCACCTTTTACCTGGTCGACCGAGCTCTGCTCGGATGAAAATAGAGAATGCTCATTTAATCATAATATATATAGCATAGTACATACTAATTCCATGCTGCCATGATAGTAGGGTACTTATTAATTCTATTCTACCATGTCATTATTGACATGTTAGTATTGTCTTGTTCTAAACTTTGGGCGACCGAGCTCTGCTCGGGTGAAAATACGGAGAAAAGAATTTTCGCCCCCATAAACCCCTATATTGCAACTTTCATCAACATCGTTAGAGCCGTTTTCGTGAACGTGATTACAAATATATACATATTAAAAAAATAAAAAAATATTGCTCGTTTAATAGTATAGGATAATATGGCAATCCTATCCATATAAATTAAGAAAGAAAGAAAGAAAGAAAAAGTGTTTATTTTGCACAAACTAAACGCACATTACAAAAAAAATACAAAACAATACCAGTTTACAAATTAGCCAAAAGCCTCGTATCCATTATTGACACAGAAAAGTTTGACAAATTTTATCTATTGCTATTTTTATTCCGTATATTTTGACACAATCCTTATATCACTTTTATGACCTCTCACTAATTTACCTACTAATGAACTCACAAGACTCACTACCCATATCCAATAGACCAATAAAATTATAAAAAAATACGTCAGAGTGGTCGAACATTTCGTAACACTATTCTAGATTCTAGGTCTTCACCAATTAGATTCGGAGGCTAGGCTGGTGAAATGTCGCGTATTTCCAAACGCGTGCGCCGGAGCAACGACCCGCATACCGACAACCTGCTCTATGTGATGACAGAGTACTTGTTAGTTGTTTCGTTGTACGGTATAAAGTATAAGAGGATGCTGAGGCGAGGAAAAATCGTCTACGGTTGCAATATTTGCAAATAATTATGTGAGCTCCATTTATCTGTCAACATAATTAATATAAAGAACCATTGCTATTTTTCTTTCAATAATATTTGATTATAATATATTAACTTTTTATTACAACTAACTATTATATATATTTTTTTTTTTTCTTGTACGTAAAGGAAAAAATTGGAAAATAAAATAAAGGGTAGAGCTCATTGGGCATAAAAAAAATCGTTCGCATCGCTGTCAGCGGGAAAAGTGCCCAAAAGGCTGGCAGCATTGCCATGTTGAATGGCAATGTTGATTCTTTGACCTAAGGATTGGCCAGCCCTCTGGTCACCTGTAGAGTCGACCAATCGCTTGGCGATGTCCTGAAATATTCGATGAACACTCGGACCCCACGGCCCTATATAGTGTTTTAACCCGAAACGGCTCAAAAATACAGCTACCAATAAGATTATATAATAATAAGGTTATATTTGCACCGTTTGTGATCTGCCATTGCTTAATTTTTAATACTTTGTTTTATAGTAATTTTACCTATTGTAGTACAGTAATTATAAAGTATTGTAGTAGTCCTGGGTTTGATTTCCAGGTTGCACAAAGTGATATTGAGTTTTTCCATCAGGCATTTCTCAGTAGCAGCCCGGAGTCTGGTTTTGTGCCCGGTTGAGGGTATTAGGCTCGCCACATGAGCATAACTGATGGTTAGATGTGGGTGTAGGTATACCTATAGTAGGTATATCTCTGCCTAACCCTTCAGGGAACACGGGCGTGATGTTATGTTATGTAATATTATTCTAGGTAAATCGTCTTCACATAATATATAATTATAATTAATGCATTCAAAATAATGTAAAACATTTTAAAAGTTGGAATGTTTTGCCCCTTCTTCTCCATACGAAACTTCCTTTTGGAAGTGGTACCAAAAATCAATTCTGTTTTCTTCTAAATTTTGACGTTCAAAAGTGCCTTCCAATGTCCTGAAATTAATGATTTACAACCATTTACAATCAAACTACACCTCACTAAGTGCACACATGTTTACAAAACCGGCCTCACGTCAATGTTGACAGCAAAATGATACTCCATTTCAAAATTAGAATGTATTGTCTGAAAATTTTGATACCGCCAACAACACAGCACAGATAGCTTTCGAATCTATTTGTATGCCCAGTTTGGCAATAAAAAAGCTTGCATTGCAAGCAAAACGATTCGTTTTTGTTCATAGAAACCGAGCATTAGAGAGCATCTTTATGTGTACTACGCACGTCAGTGGTAACAAAGCAGTAATAAACTGGCCTCGCATTCTATTAAAACTCTTGTTCTACGCTAGGCCTCATCAAGGTCAAATTGTTACTACAGCCGCACGCGACTGCTAGTCACCGCATGAGGTATGTAAACAGTGGAACAGGGGAGGGCACCATTGACGAAATTGCATGGGTGCCGGGAGCTGGGTGCAAGAGGGTGCACTTGCACCTCCCTGGCTTCAAATAAATAAAATATAGGTGTAAAAACATTCAGAACTAAAGAAATAACCGCCTCACACAATAATAGAGAACTTAACCTATTCCAGGCGATATCCACATTTTTTTTAATTTAAAATTCTGCTATCTACAATTCTAAAGTTTCTGTGCATTAGTCGACAAAGTACCTAAATCCTATTTCCGAAAATCTAATCGGCCCTAGGTGGGGTGGTAACATTATCGAGCTTGCTTCGCTCGCTCTTGTATCCTACTCTTTCTTTTCTGCATAAGTTGACAAAGTTACTTCTTGTATGATTGGACAAAAGTAACCTAACCTAACCAAGGCGAACTGCAAAAATGATCGAGCTCCCTTCGTGAAAGATGCACCCATTGAAAATAAACCTGCAGGCGCCCATGCACAATAAATTGGCAAACGCAGTTAGCTTGGCCTTTGTCTACTTCCCCCCGCCTCACCGCTCACATACCTCAGGCGATGACTAACAGTCGCGCGCGGACTTTACCAATGACGTGCGGTCTGCTGTAGGTACGTAGCAGTGAAGACGGTTTTTGTAGTGCAAATTGTGTGCGTTTGACTGCACGCATCTTGGATGCACAGCATTTAATTAATGTGATATCTGTCAATTTACCTTAGTATAGACTTGGCACGATAATTCATACTTATAAAAAATTGCAAGCCACGGCTTACAAATTGCACCACACAACAACCAGTAGCACAGAACAGCAACTAACACTCCCGTACAAAAATAGTTTCAATCACACGCCATTGATGCACTGACTCTGTGAGTCTGTGTCCTATTGAAACACAGCAAATTGTTCATGTCCGTTGATTGATGCTTCAAAGGGGCAATAAGAAACAATAGGGCAATGGGCGAATGGAATAGTGCACGGGTGAATTTGTGAATAGAGATTTTTGTGTTTCTATTTTTCGGGAATAGAATTTTATTTTGGGTGTCGGGATGGAGAGTTTGGGTGGGTTATGTTTACGAAGTAAAATGAAGGAGGTTTGCAAAATGTTGTTTGTGGATGGGATTTTAGAAATTATGGGACTTGCTTATTAAAAAGCAAATTATACCTAAGTCGCAGCGCCTATTATAACAATTCTGAATAATTGAGTTTGTGTCACATGTCACAAAAATATTTACTGATTTGTCATTTTGAAGCTTCGTTTTAAAAAGTATAGCACAATTTAAAAAACATAATGAATGTTTCAAGATGATCAAAGATAAATCTATCTTCTTTAAAAAAAAACGTAAACGAATGTATTTTATATTCGTCAGGTGTGCGTAGAATCGAAATTAAAACAATAAATAAATACCAAATCCGTACCAATCATAACCGTTCGTTTTATGACAATTGTAAATCGATTTCGAGTTCAACGACTTTAGTATTTAAGTACCTAATAAAAATGACACGATACGTTTTGATAAAGATAAAAAAGTCATTAGAATATGGCGAAAAATAGTATCTTTTTAATAGATAAAGTTGGGAGATAAACCTTTTAGATCACAATAGTAAAATACTATAAACATGTTGAGGAAAATATGAAGAGGTTATAAATTAGAAGGAACATCATTGTTAGCAGGTGAAATGATGTCATTTTGTGAATTTGCATCTTGACCTTGTATTGTAAAATGCGTTATTAGAAGATTATGGTAATATTTTTGAAGTTGCAGTGTGTTAAAATATTTAGGATTTTTTTCAACATTAGATTGGTGTTTTGCAACGCCTCGCGCTATCCGTGAAATTGGTGTCCTTTCTAAAGATTTAATACGTCAATAGTAATTACGTCAACTTTTATTTTCGGAACATCAAAGAAATGTTACAGGTGGATAGCCTACTTGAGTACCTTTAGATGTTTTTTTTTAAATCATATCCTGTTTATCGTAATTTTACTAACTAACCATTATAAATACATCACATTTTATAAATATGCGCTGCAAAAAAAAAAGGGCAACTGAACCCATTGAACCGCGTCCAACATAACAAACCGGGACTAAAATTATGTACAAACAGGAACCAGTCCCAACCATCTCCAACAGACATCACAATTACAATAAATCGTTCCTTTTTCACTGTAACAACTCTATCAACTCTGAAACAACTTTTTTTCAACAACATAGACACAGCCATTAAAAACTAAATATGACATAATCTGTCACAATTGATTTATGACTTCTCTGAGCCGCATAAGATCGAACCTCAGTAATTAGCGTCAACAAAACGTATACGGGCTGAGCCGCAGGCAATATTTACATGAAACATTACAATAAATCACTCGATTCACTTTCCTAAATTGATATTGTAATCCGTTCGCTTCGTTTTGTTTTTGTTTCTTATTGAATAAATGAAGACGTTGCTGTGATGCCGGTTCGTTAAATTGCTATCTCCTGACTCTGTGCTCCGGTGGAGTAGGGTTTCGTCGTACATTTTTACGATTTGAATTACAATAGAGATGTTGTATTCTTTGCTGAAGTTAACGGCCATAAAGAATTTTATAAGCAACGTTTTTAATTGTTACAGCTATGTTCTTCTTCCTCGTGTCGATGGTAAGTAACCAATATTGTACCTATTTATATTATGTTGAAGTAGTTTAAATACCTAGGAACGTCATCTGGAATATATACTTTTCAGCCACATTGTATTTAAGAAGAAAAAATATCTTATTAATAAAGACTATGAAATATTAGTTAAAATATTTATTTTGTTTTGTGAGGAAAATAACATGAATAAAATAACCAACTGAATTTGTTCACCTTTTTCATTTGTGTGGAAAACGGTAACTTAACTAGTACTTTAACTAACTCATACAATTCACAAACTTTCGTCTCCACCCCATTTCTAGTTCCACTTATCGCACACTCCGATACAAAATGGAGAATCACGATGTACAGAAGCTCTGAGTTATGTCCCCATCCTGCAGTGATATGTTCATTTCAACAATAAATATTGGTGGCCAATTAAACGCGAGGGGCTACCGTCCGCGCAGGCGTCGCGACGCGCCATGATGTGCTGATCTTATCGGCCAATAGATGGCGTTAATCATAATAACGGAGTATAGGCGGTTAAGTGGCGTAAGAAACTCAGTATGTAAATTGTGACGTCCCATGTGTAATGTGTGTACTGTATAGGTACGTCTTTCTTTTGTATTTAAATCATGGCGTTTAAAGAGCATATTTGCTCGATGAATGATGTCTAGAGTCAGATGACAGATCAATGTGAAAGATCGTTAAGACCCAATTTACAATGTTGATATTGTCATTGATTAACGCCAAAAAATCAAGTTGTATCAACACCTCCAACATAATTATATCATTTAAATGCAGTTTCAACTTGTGCAGCTGAAACTTAATACAAATGTTTCGAAAATATTCCTATTTCCGTTAAAACAAATAAACCAAGAAAGCTCATTTAAAATCCTCCATTACTTCTTATACGCAACAAAGTAACGTATACATCTAACAGACATTCACAAATGTGAGAAACTCATCTGCATCTGCAACTCGCATGTCGCTCGATTAAATTGTTTTACTGAATCGATTAAGCTCTCGATCTCATATCGATTCTAGATCGATTATTTTTTGTTTCGTTCAACGTTTCATGTACGCCGCCGTCTGATGTCTTTATTAAATGGCTTGAAGTATTATAAATGGTGGCTGCAATACTTTTGTGTAGCATGTACTGCTACTGTTTGAGTTTATAAATGTACGTTGCTATGGCTTGTTTAATCGTAATGAGGTGTTTTATCGATATTAATGTGCAGTGCTTCGGAGTGGTTGTTTAATGAAGTTATTGGTTGCTTCTTCTAGTGTATTTAACACAGTTTTTTTGTAAATATAAAAACAAGTTTACTTTAAATCGATTCTGCGACAGTTCCCAATATCTACAGGAAATTGGACAACACATAAGTCTTATCTATAGTTCTTGTTTTGATGATTGATTCTTCAGTTATCAGCATCTCACAAAGAGATGACAGCACTGTTTTGGGGTTACTTTTATTCTTTTGAGAAAATCGTTCACAAAATTTTGGGGCAAAAACCCATGTAAAAATAATTATCTGAACAAGTATCGAACGTAGTCCTTGGTATAATAATATATTTCGGCAGGTATAGCATTCCGAGACACAGGGGTCACGTAGGCAACACAAGTCTACGTCATCACATCTGTGCTACCAGAAGTTTGTAATAATAACTCCCCAACCACCTTTATTACCTGTGCGAATCCGATAAAATGAGGTTTTAATTAAAAATTACGTTGGTTTATGCTTAAATTGTTTCGTTTGGTTATACACACGAAACGACAATTTAAATGCTTTGTACATATTTTTAACAGAATGGTAAAATGGGGAAATCTTTCCTTAATCGTGTTTTGTTGCAATAAAGTGGCAACTGGATAGTGACGCAAGTATGTGTTAGTCCGGGAATGCCAGACCTTGTTTTATTAGACCATGACTTAGCCCTTACATAATCTTTTTAGGCAGCCATCTTCGTTACGGTTTCCAGATCTATATGAACTGCAGGTACCACGGTTCATAGTCGTCGAGACCCAGCCGTCGAGCAGCCTAGCTCTTTCTTGGTGCATTATCTATCTGCCCCAGGGCTCGACGGTCGGCTAAACAGTTTAGTGCTGTCAATAGCGCTACACAGTGCTACCACGGCGTAACTACTTAGGATGTGCGCTAGGCTGAACGCTACTGTCGTAATGTTCGTAGTTATAAAGGTGTGCATGATTTATTAGACTTAGCTATTAAAGGTAACAGAAGATTGAATCCATAGATATTTTTCTAAATTTTAATTTGAAAAAACCAAGTTGAGTTATCCAAAAACTTATTAGATTATAACAAGGGGCATTTATATACGTTTTGGTGATAGTATTTTCTGTAATCATTAGGCAAATGGGCACTTATAAATTAATATATCTTTCACAGCAAATTCGACCCTGATTAAATCCTACAGCGATCACCAAGCTATTCGACAAACGTTTGACATACAACCGTTCGTTCTAGTATTGGTTAAAGATGTATTCGTTTACCAAATAAAAAAACATCAACTTTATGATAGTGTAAATAGACGTTGATTTTAGAATGACTAGGACTGTTGAAAATGTCATAAAAAATGTGAAGTTGTAGCGCAAACTGAACCTTATGTCAAGGCTTTAGTTGTTTTTCCTAAAACTCGTATTTGTTTATAAGTTTGGCAAGTAAATTGCGAACGCAGATTAGGTAATCAATTTAAATTAGATAGCGAAACTCCGCAAACGTGATTATGTATCCGATATTTAGCGACAAAATAAAAATGATTAGATGAAGGTTTTTTTTTGGGGTCAACGACCGCTGGTAGTTTTGTTACTTGTTACCCATTTACTTCTGTGAAGTTTACACAAAAACAAAGTTTCTTTCAAACTGATATTTCAACTACACTGCGGTTGATGACCCCAAAAAAAATCTTCAAAATTATTTATTTTCTGCTTTAAGGCTCCGGCTGACAGGCGCGACTAGACAGTGTAACGTGGCAGCGCGACGTGACCCCCGTGGAACAGTTTCTATTAAAACTTCACAGTTTTCTTCTGGTGTCGCGTCGCGCCTGTCTGCGGGAGCCTTTATCATGTTTAGATATCGATATCGATACCCATCACGTCTGCGGAGTTTCGCTAGTTAATTTTACTTGACCGTGTATAGAGGATTATCGATGCCATTCCTTACTGTAATCTGACACACGTGTAAAACTAACGTCTATAACGTTAACCGAACCGTCACCAACCATTCCCTTCAAACAAATACGCAGGTGGCTACAGGAGTTCACCCACACACAAGCGGAGAACTTCTGGACCTCGACACCGGGCTGCAGGCAGTCCGAGGAAGCTATGCCATCCTTGGACAGTAGGCTAACCAGGCGCTTATTACGCCTGGACAGGGACGGCCTGCGCCTGGTGACGGGGACCATCATGGGACACTGCTTGTTAAACAAACACTTCCACACAATAGGCATAACGGACAATCCTCTGTGCAGGGCGTGCATGAAGGTTGAGGAACTGTCGCGCACGTGCTCTTTGAATACACAGGCGTCACCCAATTTAGAACTAGAACCTTGGGGTCACCTAGATCTTTCACAGATGTTCTGCACAGACCAGGAGTATTCAAAAAATAAAATAAAAAACTTGAGTCATTTATTCAAACTAGGCTGAGAATCAGCACTTTTCGAACGTCAAAATTACATAAGACAGTCCCCCAAAACGCCCACCCTTCACCACTTCCTAGTGCGCTAGCTGGGAAGAAGAAGTGGCGCAACAAACTCCCCAGCAGCACAGCTGTCTGTTCAGTTAGAAAGAAAAAAAAGAAATCTATATAATCGTATTCAACATAATTAACCTAATTTAAATTATTATCCATATGTTAGCTAGCACACGCCAATATACCAAACAAAATCATCGAGATCTATACTCGGGCAGAAATAAAAACTAAACGTAAACAGAACTTAATAAAAGCCTCCTTTAATAAACTTCTGGAGGGAGGTGGGCTGGTTGGAATAACCACCGACAGCCACCTGAGGACTAAAGTGCAGAAACCAAACCCCACAACATAGAACCAAATCGACATCCCGGATACAAAATTAACAAAAGGTCAAATAGAACCTTTGACCACCATAAAGAACAATGACTAATCCCTAAAGATATGCGATTAGTCAATCCATTTCAACGAATTACATGATTCACAATGTTATAACAAATCTTTTGCTATAACTTATATTTGAATTAAAATAAGGTATTTCCCTAATATTGTATAAATTACATTGGTTCTGTTGTAATGCCGTGTCAATATGTCTTGGCTCTCATATAAATAGAAATAAAACTAATAGTACATGTGTTCGAATTTGACAAATTGATTGTAGTCGGTTGAATTCATTGTTGGGACCAACGTTGGAGCGAATGGTTAGTTGGTGATGGGATTAGAGCTTTTAAATCGATGGCCAAATTTTGTATTTTTTTTTTGTATTTTATCAATGAACGGATCTGGGGAATTTAATATCTTGAAAATTATATTGTAGTTAAATCTGTAATAATTGTTAATTATAGTTTTTTTAATAAATATATGTGACAAATAAATACCAGTTTAATTAAAACCTATTTATTATTACACTATTCATTTATTTTATTCAACTACCATATGTTATATTGAATTACATTGTTTTTTTGCAGAAAACAAGGAAAGCAGGAAATCAATAAATCGAACCCGGACGCAGACTCGAGATCAACAATCCACGAAAATAAAACGTAACATCATCTCAACCAACATTGGCCCCAATATTTGCCCTACAAGACCCCAACACTCATGGTAAGCGGATAAACAAATTATAAAATGTTAATAGAATCGAACCTTTGACTCGACGCTACAATACGTCATTGTCAGTCGGAGCGGGGAGATTAAAGTTTAGTAGACAGTGGGAAAGTTCAACCAACTGCCGATCTGAGAGGTTATGTGTTATGTATGGAGAGCGAGATGGTTTCGAGATCGCGAATTTTGATGTAGACGATTTCGATGAAATCTTTGACTGACAACTGACAAGTGGGTACCAAGGAAACTGATGATTTTATGATGTGCTTCGAATTTCTGAATCCATAATAATACCAGCCTATTCCAGAAGGAGCTCGAGGCTAAGTAATAACAGCCGCATGGGTCGATGCATCAGGTTAAGCTACGCTTGCCGGGGTTGGTCCGGGGATGGGTGACCATTTTTTCATAGGTACATTAGTTACATAATTATATGTGAAGACGATGCAACTAAAAAAAAAAAATACTTTACCACAATAGGTAAAAAGAAGAATTAATAAAAATGAAGCAACGAAAGATAAATTAATTACTTATGTGATAGATGCATGGTTCTCACATATTTACAAACATTGTAAAAGTAGACGGTTTTCTTAAAATTTTACAATTAATAAGTCAGTTGCTTAAGATGGGTCGGCGATTTCAGACTTATATTAACTAAAAGTCCAGGTTTCCTCAATATGTTTTTCCTTCACCGATGTCAGTACCTAATGTCCAAGATAAACTCAGAAAATACATATAAATTGAAAAAATTACATTGATACTTTGTTATTTGGTAAAAATAGGGAAAGATACTGTATTAAGCATTCGCCATTCAATAAATCTGTTGAAAGATCAATTTAGATCTATGCAGATAAAATGTCACCTAATTTAGCGCCCGCGCATCAAAAATATACTTTTCTATAGGTCCAGAATAAATAATGGCTGAATCGTCGAGTAAATCTTGTCCACCTACTGAGCCCAACATAAATAGGAAGTATAACTAGTTGACGTCATTAAGTCAACACCGGCTGTCGCTGAAAACCAGCGCTGGGGCTCTGTCTCGCATCTCGAAGCATTATGCTGAGCGATGGCCGTTTTGCGTGGATGTGACGCATATTTCCCCCAAGTTGTAATTTTCTTTGCGTCATGTTTACCGCAAATAAACGTATTTTTTAGTTGTTCCAAAACAATTTCACAAATGTTTAACAGCAACGCCAGGGGGGGCGTTGCTGTTAAACATTTGTGAAATTCAATGGAAAGAAGTCAATGGAATTGAAGCGCCAAAAGATTCTTGTAGCATCATTGTACTTACTCGTAACAACAATGTCTGAATATGAGTAGGAAGACTGGAAACCTTTTTCTCTCAAGATGCATTTGAAATTCCCTCTTCAATATTATTCGCCGCCTTAGTTATTTTGTAGTTTTGAGGTGGCGCCCAATGTACGTCAATCATTATTTTTCTATTAACGCGGCTTATCGTTCCCACATTAAAGTGAGACATCACTTAACCGACGGATAACCATTTCCAAAATCACGAGACCTCGCGCTTGCGCTGACAGCTGGGGCGAATTGTTCGTGACTTATATTATGAGTACATTGTGTGTGTCAGGTGAAACGATTAGCATTATGTACAAGTAGTGTTATCACGTTGGGATTGGGTTTGGTAATAACAAGAAGTTAATAATGAAATATTATATTATATTTTTTATTATATTTTTTATTATATTTTTTATTATATTTTTTATTATATTTTTTATTATATTTTTTATTATATTTTTTATTATATTTTTTATTATATTTTTTATTATATTATTTATTATATTATATTAATAAAACATTGATCAGGCAGGGCCCATAGTCCTTCCCTAGTTCTAGGTAGCCAGTCCGATTTAGCCACTTTGTGTCCATAGCCTGTAATAGTCCTACACCAACTGGGGGTTGTCCGTGGGTACACTTGCACAGTACTTACAGGGATAATGGTCGGTAATTAAAACCGTCTTACAGGACTCTGTGAGTTGATTTCAGCCCCTCGTAAGCCTTCCAAAGGGCCCGGACGCGACCCAGTGCCGAGAAATTTCAGAGTCATAAAAATGTTATTTATCAGAATCATGACTTTCAATTACTCTTTCATGTGACCTTACGTAGTAAGTGTACAAAGACGTGATCACTGAGGACCATGTCGGTCACAACAGAGTCGGCGAGAGAAAGAGGGCCATTATGAACAACTTTCACTATGGGGCCAACCCTGAAATAGCGTAAAGATCATTATCGCCTAAAGCAATATAGCAATATAAAGATTTGTGATTTTGAAGGCGCACTCAGTTCGGATGTGATCGGTTTTACGAATTTTGCCGATGCTACAATCTAAGTTGTGTCGTACTGTAATGAGGTCCTTATTCAGCTATTGATCATAAGTAAATAAGTATGCCTAGAAGAATAATGATACGACTGCCTTCAATATCGAGGTCGGCCTTCCAATGAGACCATACGACAATTATCCGGAAAAGATAGGGCAACGCACGTTCAACCCAACTTTGGTCATACAGTTCACACAGTAATTGATACAATACCGATATATAACAGCGGTTTTTATACATAAGGTGCGTTATCAAACTGCATATTAATGCAGCTTCCGAACGTTCCCATGGCTGGTCATATCTCAGCGGTAAAATTATAAAATTTATTGCAGCAGTCTGGGAAATTGTTGACTAGTGATGGGCAGATTCGATTTGTACGAGTATAGTTTGTAGTTTGTTGTAATTAAATGGGGTTTCTAAGTAAATTAAGCAAGTTAAGTGTGGATGGGGAGATGTCGTTTAATTCATAATTATTTGATTATAACAGAAATGGGTACAACATTTTTATAATGAGCAATTTATTCAGCATTTGACTTCTTCTTCGTTTCGATGATTCTATAATAATTCTGACTACAAATAGGTACAATGAAGAGCGTAAAACCAATGAAAAAGATTGATGATATTGTCTGCGCGACTCGTCTACACGACGAAATGTGCCTAAATAGAACTATTTATTATTTTTACATTAAAGTTTAAAGATTTATATAAGGCCCTATCTATAATCACCACCTTATCTAACTTAACGTTGGCGTCGCGGCGACGTCCAAGTAACATTAAAATCGACTAACAACATCAATCGATTACTTTCCTCTGTCCCAACACTATTAGAAATGGTGCCGTACGCCCGTTCATGATTAATACCGTAATTAGTCTGTTTGTATGCTACCTACAGATAATTTAATACGTACGATTCTGATTAGTTACGGTGCATACCAAATTTCACAATTAAGAATCATTTGTGGCTCGAATTAATGATGGCAACTTTTTAGATAGCGTGATTGAATAGCGTTTTGTTTAATTGCTTTACATACATTATGGAAATACATGAGTAGATTTTGGTGACAGAGAGCAAACTCCATCAAATCGTGCGGCGATTGGTACTCTGACATTAGGCACAGCTATGATTGTGTGATGTTTTTGAACTGATTCAATTATTTCCTCGATGTGTCCAATCGCTGAGCTGATTTGTCCACTTACTGAGCTGGTTTGACCATTGTCTGAGCTGGTTTTTTCACTAGCTGGGATTAAATAGATAGCAGAAAACATGTATTTTTTCACACGTGCATAATTATAAAAAAGACAAGTTAGCTTGAATATCAGTTATGTCCACTCGCTGAGTTGATTCGTCCTGCGCCCGCCACAGAGCTAACTACCTTTGTCTACCGGCTAAACCAAACGTGGCGCGTAGTCGAGTCCTTCTCGCAGAGCAATTGTATGAAGTGTGGTCTCTGTGGGATATCTACTCAATGTCACCACATGAATTCTTGGTAGGTAAGTTATGGTGCAGGGAAATGGGATAATCACCACTCTTAGCAGGTGGATCAGTGATGTTATCTGTGAAATACTACTCATTATCTTTTAGGAAAACTTGCTTGTGTTGATGTACTAACATTTATTCTCTACTAAAATGATAAGAATCAAAATAGACAATGCTAAAGTTATCGACGTTCATTTGAGTAATATCTACTTCTAGAACAAAATGCTAGGCTGTATCATGGCGCTATTCTAATCCTAACCTACTAATATTATAAATACGAGAGTGAGTTTGTTTGTTACCCTTTCACGCTAAAACGGCTAAACATATTTGGATAAAATTTGATACATGGGTTGACCATGACCTGGATTAGGACATAGGATATCTTTCATCCCAATATACCCACGGAATCGAGAGTTATGTGGGTGCAACCGTGGGTCGCAGCTTGTTATCAACAATATTTTGTAAATTGCCCATTAGAGTTTTTTCTGAAATAATGTTCACAATAGGGTACTGCTTATTTTCATTGCGAGGATGCAACAGTCTCGATCATAGCAGTTATCTTATGAAAATCTCAAACTCATCACAAATTCATTAAGCACACAACATAGTATTGTTCCCTGAGCAAAATATGCAAAATATTGCAAAACCATATTTAACCTGTAGTAAAACATAAAAATCATCTCACAATACACGAGGTAGGTACAAGATAATACATTTATAATACCCCGGCCTGCGTTGCGATTATTCGCGCCTCCGTCCTGTGGTGGAGTGCCGGCGGCTAGCCGCCACTCTTTATAATTTGATCACATTTGTACTGCGGACAATGCGCGCCCAAAGCTAAGAGACGACAGTTGGATAGAGGTGGCGTGGAGTCGATGTAGATGTTAACATATTTTTTCCTCATAAAAAGGCAGTTCTTCTTCCAAGAAAATCGTAATTAACGATCTATCTATAAATCAATTAAATATTAAGGAAAATGTGCTAGTATTATAATGGTTGGATAAGTAGAGTGTTGAGTGTTCATATTGTGTATGGAATCTTATTTATTAGGTTATTTTAAGACCCTTTTTTTTGGACGTTCGATGTCTCACTGCTTGGCAAAGGTCTCCCCCATACTTTTCCACTTTTCCTTATGTTGTGCCTTCTCCGGTCAATTGGTCAGGAACGAGTCCAAATCATCACGCCAGCGTTTTATAGGCCTGCCCAAATAAAATTAACTACAATTCAATAGTGATGCAAGATAATAAAAATAGGTTTCTATAAATATAATAATTATAGGATTCAAGTGTCATTCTAAAACTAATTTTAAAAAAATCGTCTGTTTTATTGTACGTATTATTTAATAGTACGCTAGCCAATGTGTTATTTTAACCGTTATAGGTTCTTAGAATATACACACACTTTTCAATTTTCTGATTTTTTCATAAAAAAAATCAGTTTTATTACCACCGATTCAACTACAAAACGACCAAAAACTATACCATATCATACTTACTAAACGCTTAAAGAAAACAACTGTCCTCTCCACTTCTTTTCCTGTCCGTTCCAACATTTCACGGAGGCAACTCCTTCAGAGGAGGTAGCCCGGGGCCTGCACAATAGCCGCTACTTTTTCCCCAGCCATAATCAACATTTGTATTCAAGTCATACATGCTGACCAAGCCCAGTTTCCACCAAGATATTGCTGAGTACATTATACAGATAATCTTTGGAAATTTTCGGGTTTGCTCGCTTGTATGGTATACCGAAAAAAAAAACAGTATTGGCCTTTTAGGGTTGTTGTAATGACTTAATAAGGGATCAATTTGGGACAAGAGTTTGGTCTTTGCTTAAATAATTTTTGTGACATTGTGAGTTAGTTGTTTATAGAGATGGCGGGACGAACTCGGTTCTTTTCTAAAAGACTGGCCATATACAGCAATAGATAGGGATAAGTGGAAGGAAGGAAGGGAGGCATTTGCCCAGCAGTGGTACACAAACACCTGATAATAATAATAAGAGTTACCTATATAAGATTTATTTAATTTTCAGTGCCCTGCTTGACTAAGGCATCCAACCAGCACCCATGGCTTCAAAGGGTATCCTGACCACCAGCATGCAGCGGATGTGCATACCTGGTCACCCTCAACTGGTCCACAATCAGAGCCCTTCAACGCTCTGCTCAATCCGGCGCTGTACCACATCCGACGCACGGGAGCATAACGCAGCACCACCCCGACTCACTACAATGGGGAATCTACGCAGATAGTTCCGACTCACCGTGAAGTTCCGACTCACTGGAACCTCGACTGACCCTGGCAAGCATCGCAAGATACACTATCGAGTTCCGGTCTCCGAAGGGGACTTATGTGGCAGCATCTACATCAGCACATGCGATCTACGCATCACACTGACGTCACGCAAAATCCTGCATCACGCAAGCAGAGTTTACCGCGCGACTGGCATGTATACAACGTCCCGACATCAATCGTCGGGCAATAGCCCACCAGACACAACACCCTTCTGGTTGGAGTATCCCCCCTTTTCTATGGAGGATGAGTGAATTTTGCACCCAGTTCCTCATACCTCTTTAATAAAGTTTTTATTTGGTAATTGTGATGGTGTACCAACAATAAAGACTTTTATCTGTTTATCTATCTAATCTGCCCAATAATTTAAAACCGAAACAGAGAAAAAAGATTTTCTTAAACGCAAGGGACTCCCTTGCATTTAAGAAACTTCTGCATACTCATTACCATTTACCACCTCCAGATTAATTTCGGTTTTAAATTATTGGGCAGTTCAACTGCCTTCAAGGGAGTTTCCAAGAACTTGTTCCTAATAATATTCTCTTCGTTGAGGAGGTCCATGATCATATTCATACTAACTGTTATTACTCTTCAACAAACTAATATTGTAAATATCAAATTCCACATTATTCAAACAAACTTAATAAAGATAAGATTACAAAACTATTTTCTCATCAAAAATACACGGTAACATCAAATTAATTCTCATTATGATAAAAATATTTATTCATTACAACATATAGTAAATTTGTCTCTCAAACTTTAAAAGAATTGGTAATAAATATCTACTTACATGGTCGACCGTATATGCTGTGGACCATAAGGCGACCTATAAAAGAAAGTATAATAAGGTTTCATTATGAGAGCCCTCATAATATTAATACTCTGATACGGCCATGCCGTTGGAATATCCAGAAAACGGTATTTTGATAAAACGTCTCATCATCATTATCATTTCAGCTGAAAGATGTTCACTACTGGTCATAGGCGGCCCCAAATATCGCCACTTCGACCTCTTCTGTGCTTCTCGCATCTAGCGGATTCCTATGGCCTTCATCAGATCATCGGTCCATCTTGCTGGGAGGCCTTCCAATGCAACGTCTTCCCGAACGCGATCGCCACTCCAGAACCTTTCGGCGCCATCGGCCATCCGTTCTGCAAATAATGTGCCCTGACCTTCCACTTAAGTTTGGCAATTCTTCGGGCTATGTCGGTTGCCTTGGTTCTCCTACGGATCTCTTCATCATAAGGATGAAACGTCTACAAAACATAATTAAAATTGATAAATATTTGTTTTGCATTTTGGCTGTATTTCATGGCAATTAACAGATGTTAAAACACACGATGTGAATACATTGTCCAATTAGTTTCTGAATACCCGTGATTGATAACACAGAGACCTGTACCATTCTAAATTCGTTTACAATTTGTTTATTCATTCTGTGTCGAAATTCGCATCTGACTTACAATTAAAACTACAGATCGGGGACCTTCCTTTGATCAGAAATATTTTGTATAGTAAAGCTCTTTGTGAAAGGGTTATATCTAGTAAAGTATCTGTTACCTCCTGCACCTTAATTGTGTAACCCACGATCAATCACAACCTGAACTATTTTTGAAGGATATTGCTAATCCATTGCTTCATATTTTCAAAAAAATTGTCTACTAAACAACGTAAATAACGCAATGAATGTTGTTGAACTGTCAAAATGAAACAGATTGTCATTGATCGTCTGTTACGCAATTAGGCCGCTGGTTGGTTTGAAGGGTCTTTGTGAAATTGTAAACATTTCAGCTTTGACGCATTCCAAAATAACGTTGTTTTTCAACAACAAAAAAATGTCATTAAGCGGCCTTATTTAAAAAATCCAATTTATTTAACTTAGCTGTATCATTCTACATTACTTTATGATATTGTTTTATAATTGCAATTTATATCTAAAGTAGAGTAATAGGCAGTTAACTTAATGTTACGTACATTATTATTATTATTTAGTAGACACTTATTAAGGCTTAAATTAATTAATTAAATGAATCCGTTAGTTTACAGCCGAGGTTTTTCATTTCTCCATGTTAATCTTCTAATTTAGAAAGTGAATTGATAAATAAGTAGTGAGTTATATATTATGCTTCTTAGTAGAACATTCTGACTCGTGTTGGCCATACTAAAATACCAATAATTATTATTTTTAAACATTCACGAAATTAGCATTTTTAAATTGTTGATATTTCCCAAAGTGAGCTGAATTCAACGAAAAAACAGAGATCAATTTTCGAGATGTCGCGACGTTATTCCCTGTTTCGCAATCTATGCAAATTAATAAAATTGAAGCGTCTGTTTTTAACGTCAAAATAACAGCTTTTTACTAAACGCAAATGAAAGTATATGTAAAAATGAAAAAAAAAACAGTTTTTATTTTTTTTGTCTTCGGTCTGTTTGTTCCAGCTAATCTCCGAAATAGCCGGACCAATTTTTCCGGGACTTTCACTAGCAGATAGCTGAAGTTATAAGAAGTAACTTAGGCTTTTATTTGGGCACCACGGGCGAAGCCGCGGGCAGTCAGGTAGTTCTGTATCTAAACAAAAAATCACAACTTTGAACTCATTCACACAACTTACCTTGATCGTGGACTCGATATTACCGCAAAAACTGAACAGTTATCGCGTACATTTTTCACCGTGGACATTACCAAAGTAATGGCATTTTAAATTCGGTCGGCACAACCACTCATTATGTTGGAACAAAGGGCGATCATCTGAATAAATTTGCTAAATAATTGTTATTTCGTATCTGGACCTCGGGCGATCGGGCCCAAATTGTTGGAGAGAATTACTACCGGTTTTGAAGCGAGACTGGTTCGAGATGAAGTTTTAAATATCGTAAAGTTAATAGATAGGACCGATAAACTGACAAACAAAGACCGTAAAGTGTCTATTGCTACACATAACATAAGTAGAAGAGTGAAAGGAGGAAGGTGACAGCAAAGTTAAGGAGAAAAGAGAATAATGAAGTATATGCTCTCAAGCTCTTTTGAATTAAAGGTGCCTCAAATGAAGAATATAAGTTCATCTTCACCTTTTCTGCATTCACTGATTCGCAGTCTCCACTCTAAGATTCAACTTTTTGAGCAGCGTTTACCACCAAACCAAAGTGGTTTTACTAAAGGTTGTTCAAATTAGTTAAGATATGACGTAGGCCCAAATGAGACCAAAATTCGAGAACACGCAGTAATAACTTATAAATTACCTATTTTCAATGTAATGGTCTCGCTCATACTCGTATGATTTAAAATACAGGTGCCGCTTGCCGCAACGGATTGGGCTTGCCAAATAATTACGAATAATACCAGACGATGTTTTTAAGTGTTTAAACTGTTTGCAATTTTCGACCAAAGATACTTTATTTTTTTACATTACTTTACTTTCAACAAACAGTTATTTTGACATTATCAGCAGATTGGAGATATTTTGGGTTGTTATCGAATTATCTCTGTTGTGTCTTATGTCCAGCTATGGTTTGGACTTGCTATGGTTAAAATACGCTGGCACATGCGAAGCAGGATCGGGTCGCTAGAATCTCAGTCAATAGTGACAATCCCTAGCATCAAGCGAAATGACAGCTCACTTTAAGCTCACTTCACTAAGTTTTCACGTGAGATTTGTACAAAATAGACCGGGTGGAATACTGGCAACCCGATCCTGCTTCGCACGGATGCAATATACTGATGTGGCGAAATGTGAAAACTTCGAGATTTCTAAGCTTTAAATAATATTATTTAAATATTAATGTATTATACACCTTTCGGAATAAAATCCATTGTGCAGTTTAGAAGAACAAGCGGTCACACAGACAGATACGCACGAAAAGAGAATTCGTTTTATATTATTTACTAGCTGACCTGTCAAAATTTCAATTATTCATACAGAATTCTCATAGAAAATGCACTTTCAAATACCCGATTTTTTTTATTTTCCCGGCAACTTTTCAATATATATTTTTCTTTACGTAAAAACCTTATTCGGGCTATAACGAATACTCTAAACAAAAATTTTCCGAATCTGTTCAGCAGTTCTGAAATTATGAGCATAATTTTAAACAAGGTGTGCGTCGCAATGCCGTTTTCATTTTTTTTTTTGCTAGGAATCTTCTCCGGCGCACACAACAACTTACCAAAGTTTTATCACAATCTAAATTTCTCCAATCTAATTTTTCGAGTCTTTGCGAGACTACCGCGAGACAAAAGCGAGGCAATTGTTGTTTATTTATATAAAAGATAGATATGAATAGGTACATAAAGATTTATAGAAGAAAAGAAAGAAAGAAAGAAAAATAAGTTTATTTGTCACAGAAACACGTGCATAAAAAAAAATGATGATAAACTCGAGTAAAAAATAAGAAAATGAAACAGAATAGATTTAAATACAATAACGAGCACAAAACAGAAATAGTCGGCAGCTGCTGGCACGTCATGACTGTGGCAAGAAGGCTTCCACTCAGCATGATGCTGTGCTATGGAGACCCACAGCACAGCGCTGATGTCTGAAGATTGATCTCTACTTAATATAAAGTTGCGTTAGAGACTAAAGAGACCTAAAAGAAAGGCAATCAATACGGAATTCCAAACGCAGGGCTTCTAACCTTTCCTTAATTTATAGTGTAACCTTTAACCCACCTATGTCAGGCAGTCCTTAACTTTGGCATTAATTGTAATAACTACTTGTCCTGTTAGGCTGTTATTCCAGTTTTAGGTGCTTTATCTTAAGTTTACTTTAAACCCAAAAACACTCACGGGTGATCTTTTTTTGCGCACTGGATTTTCAACGTACTGCTTAGCACCAAGTGTTGAAAATATTATGGTGGGTTAAACCCACCATAATATTTTTTTGTCAGACGTAGTCCTTAACTTTGACATTATTTGTAATACCTACTTTTTCTGTTAGGCCGTTATGGAATAACAGTAGTGTACTGTCTCCTTAAACGAATCTTAAGATTAAGCACCTAATACTGGAGTTTTAGGTGCTTAATCTTAAGATTAGTTTAAGGAGACAAGTGGACAGGCCTTTAGCCCAAGTACATGCACGGATGATATTTTTCGCGTACCTACTGAATTTTCAACGCACTGCTTAGCGCCATGAGTTGAAATCCAACAGCGTGTTTTTTTTGACTTGCTAGGATACGCTCTGTTAGATTCTCAATTCTCGGCTTAAAACTGAGGGTAAAAAATCCTGTGCGCTATAAAAAATCGCCTAGGCATAGTCATAGGCATAGAAGTAATCTATTTGAACTGGTTTACCTTAAGCCTAGCGCTTAAGGTATACCAGTTCGAATAGATTAAGAGTATAAGGATTATTATTCAATAAATTATTTATTATTTATTTATATTGTATACACTATTGTACACCAGAAAACAACAATTAATCTCTTTGGGATTACTTTACAGTTAAAACTGCACTATCTAATGATCGATCAACGTCAACAACTGTTATAGAATAAACCCCGTTAAAAAAGAAAATGTAAACAATCTAACAAAACAGTTTAAGTATTCAAAATTATGCGTAACATCAAGATTTGAAAAGATTAAAAATAATAGACCACAAAACTATTCCACTTTTTGTTAAAGATGTCAATATTAATGTAGTTTACGAGGATTCGGTAGAAATAAGCACAATATTGAAGTCGTAAAGATATATGAACAGATAAAACACTACAGATAGTATAGTTTCAAGTGCCATGAAGCGACTGTAAAATATCTAAACAGTTACTTTCATCTGGGACGATATATACATAGGTGCTTATTAAGACAGAGATAAGGATTATCCATAATTTAACACTAAATCTTGTAACGTTAATCTAATCTTTTTGCAGATTAAACGACCGTAAAAAACTACCTTGCGGAAAAATACCGATGACATCTTATTCTACTCCTATTTTGAAGTTCGTTAAAGAACACGACCGGAATTTAAAATATTACTCAAGAATTCATCCGCAATCACCTCAAAGCTAAATAAAATAGCCTTTATTTACTTACTACTATTAATCAAACTTGACATAATTAATCAAATTTATAAGATTACATGTTTATGTATGTATGTATTTTATTTATTTTAGTAAATGTCGTTTCTGCGACACGTCTCTTCAATTGTTTCTGGCTAGTGTTGAAGTTTTTTTTCAACACTCGTCTATCTACAACTAACGAGTTTTTACGTCATGACAAAACATCAAGATTTTTGGACAATAGGTATCTAAGGTTAAAAATATCAATGTAATATACACATAAACCTTCCAGGATAAATTATTTAAATGATGGTGAAAATCCATTGTGTAGTTTAGAAGAAAAACATAGACTTATTAATAATATGTATATTATAGAGAGTTGTCAAAATTGCGGTGATGTAAATCACACCGTGTCTACGTAAAGTATGCACCTTGTGCCCGCAAGTCAACTGCTAAAACGCACGCTCCATTTCTCTTACACCTTGGCCAACAAAAATTAGAACAAAATTCATATCAATAAACAACTAACGTATAAATTATTATCGATCCAATAGTCTGCAGCTTGGCATATAATATTTTACGCATGATAATCTGTATTTAACATAACCCACATATTAATATTAATCAGAACACGTAACAAATATCCAGTTAAAGAGAAAATTTTATTTTACTTATTTACAATCTATTTACAGGTAAATTCATGTGTCTTATAAACGAGAACTTGGACCGAAATAGTAATATTAGTCTTTAAGAAGTGTATTTAGATTATGACAATATCTATTCAATAAGCGACAAGTAAATCCAAAACAGGAACATTTTATAACCCCTGTATTAATTCAGTGATAACATAGTAATAAAATATTTACATGCGCTGGCTGGCATTACGCATGTAAATATTTTCTTCTGTTCAGCAGTTCTGAAATTATGAGCATAGCAACGAACATCATTTCTTTGTTATTTTGAACAAGATAATGCGTCGCAATGCCTTTTTTCATATTTTTTTTTGTTATGAACCTTCTCCAGCGCGCACACAACAACTTATCAAAGTTTTATCACAATCTATTTTCGAGTCTTTGTGAGACTTGTTGTTTATTTAAATAGAAGATAGATATGGATACAACATAAAGATTTATAGAAGACTGATCTCTACTTAATATAAAGTTGCGTTACTAAAGTGACCTAAAAAAAGGCAATTAATAGGGAATTCCAAATGCAGGGCTTCTAACCTTACCTTAATTTATAGTGTAACCTTTAACCCACCATAATATTTATGTCAGGCGTAGTCCTTAACTTTGGCATTAATTGTAATAACTACTTGCCCCGTTAGGCTGTTATTTCAGTTTTAGGTGCTTAATCTTAAATTTACTTTAACCCCAAAAACACTCACGGGCGATCTTTTTTTGCGTACTAGAGTTTCAACGTACTGCTTAGCATCAAGTGTTGAAAATCCAACGGCGTGTTTTTTTGACTTGCTAGGATACTCGTACGCTCTGTTAGATTCTCAATTCTTGGCTTAATACCGAGAGTAAAAAATCAAGTGTGCTTTAAAAAATCGCCAGTGTGTCCCGGGCTTAAGAGGGCGCCTAAAGGTCCACTAGCGCCACTCTTTAAAAAAAATATTATCTCGTGACTGAGAAGGAATTATGAATAACGGCTAATAAGGACCCTCGGTAAGTGTGTCTAGAATTTTCTAATACCTTTTATAAAGCTTTATATTGAGACACGAAGCAACAAAATACGATCTAAAGAAAAGCGGCCACATTCCTCTAGATCGTATTTTGTTGCTCCGTGTCTCAATATGAAAGTTTATAAAAGGTATTAGAAAATTCTAGACACACTTACCGAGGGTCCTTACTAGCCGTTATTCATAATTCCTTCTCAGTCACGAGATAATATTTTTTTTAAAGAGTGGCGCTAGTGGACCTTTAGGCGCCCTCTTAAGGTATACCAGTTCAAATAGATTAAGAGTATAAGGATTATTATTCAATAAATTATTTATTTATATATACACTATTGTACACCAGAAAACAACAGATAATCTCTTTGGGATTACTTTACAGTTAAAACTGCACTAATGATCGATCAACGCCAACAACAGTTATAGAACAAACAAGAAAAAAATCGAACAAAATAGTTTTAGAATTCAAGATTATGCGTAACATCAAGATTTGAGGAAACTAAAAATAATAGACCGTAAAACTATTCCACTTTTTGTTACAGACGTCAATATTAATGTAGTTTACGAGGATTCGGTAGAAATAAAAACATTATTGAAGTCGTAAAGATATTGAAACAGATAGTAAAGTTTCAAGTGCCATGAAGCGACTGTAAAATATCGAAACAGTTACTTTCATCTGGGACGATAAATACATAGGTGCTTATAGAGATAAGGATTATCCATAATTTAACACTAAATCTTGTAACGTTAATCTTAATCTTTTTGCAGATTAAACGATCGTAAAAAACCACCTTGAGGAAAAATACCGACGACATCTTATTCTACTCCTATTTTGAAGTTCGTTAAAGAACACGTCCGAAATTTAAAATATTACTCAAGAATTCATCCGTAATCACCACAAAACGATTAATAGCAGCAATATCAGTACCAGTAGCAGTAACAGTAGCAATAAAATAATCATAAACGTTGCTTAAAGTTAAGAGACGATTAAACGTCAAAAGATTATCATTAAACAAGCATTAATGATTACTTAACTTTAAGCAGCGTTTATGAATAAGGGGATAAGTATATAGGAGGTAAGTAATTTGCCCCGAATCAAAGCAATAGAAGGAGATTATTCTATCAAAAAAAAGTTTTTCAATTGTTTCTGGCTAGTTTTGAAGATTTTTTCAACACTCCTTTATGTACAACTAACGTGTTTTTACGACATGACAAAACATCAAGTTTTTTGGGCAATATCTAAGGTATACACACGTACATATAAACCTTCCAGGATAAATTGTCTAAATGGTGGTGAAAATCCGTTTTGTAGTTTAGAAGAAAAACGAGGTCACACAAACAGACTGATTTATAATATGTATAGAGAGAATTGTCAAAATTGTGGTCATTTAAATCATACCATGTTTACGTAATTATGCACCTTGTGCCTGCAAGACAACTACTGAAACGCACGCTACATTTATCTTTCACCTGGGTCAACAAAAAGTAGAACAAAATTCATATCAATAAACAACTAAAGTATAAATTATTATCGATCCACTAGTCTGCGGCTTGGCATATAATATTTTACGCATGATAATCTGTATTTAAGATATACACAATAATGTTAATCAGAACACGTAACAAATATCCAGTTAAAGAGAAAATTTTATTGAACTTATTTACAATTTATTTACAGGTAAATTCATGTGTCTTATATACGAGAACTTGGACCGAAATTGTAATATTAGTCTTTAAGAAGATTTTTCTATCAAAACTTTCATTAAGGCGACGATAGCCGACTTTTTATGATTTTATACTGAAGATCACGTCTAACAAGTATTGTTAATGAATAGAAAAAATAAATAAAAAAAATTGCCATTTTCTTAATAACTTAATAAAGGAATATTTTAAATTACATAGTGAAATTACTTTCTTAAGTTATGTCTAACGCGAATAAAAAAACTGAGAATCACGCAAAATCTATCAAGCGTATTTTTCTCAAACCTTCACCATTTTAAAGACAATTTAATTATTTAAGAACTGGAAGGCAATTCTCGCGCATCTCACACTCGTTATTGTCGCTCGATTCGTACTTTTCCCTCGTGAAAATCATGTTTTCGCTCGTGAAAATGGAGTAGAGCTATTCTCGCCATGTCGATTCGACGATTTCTCGCAGGAAAGCACGCGACATGCCATAATTTACATGCGACATGCAAAGAGTGGTCCGGACCAGTCGATACGTTCATGACGTCATGTCGACCTTCGTACCAACGTCAAACAGTTATTGTGTCATTCATAATTAGTCAATGCGGAAGAAAATAATAAATGTTTTTTTTACAAAATGTGTTACACGAGTTCATAAACATCTCAGAAACGCTGCGATCGCCACACCAAGGAAAAACACACGAAGAAAACTTCACGCCTTCGTCAAAGTTGTCAAGCAGTGGATCTTGTGCTGCGTCGATTAATAAGACACACATCTGAGATATAGAAGCGGAAGGCTTCTAAAACCAGTCAAATGGACGAAGACAGCTTTACTCTGTTTGACGGCAAGAAAAGGCGATCGCGGGGCAGCCACAATAAATACCGTACCACCACTCCTGCAACTGAGGATTTTTGAGTTACAGTGCTCACCATCCTCATGCATATTTCCCGGTGTTACCCACAAACATTGAGAGAGAAGGAGCCAAGGTCTTATCAGTGCAGCAGCAAGGGATTTGCTGAAGCTGTCGTGGATGAAGTCGAGCTGTACTACAAATTTTAAGTCCTTCATCCTCGAGGTTCCCGCGCTGCAAAAGGCTATCGTCCATAGCCCATAATTTTGCCAGGCAGGTGTTGCATGAAGATGTTACAGGGAACTATGACCAAACCTAAGTATTGTGTGATAATAATTATGTTGTTGTGGTATAAACCCAAGTCTAATTAGTCTGTGATATATTTATGTAAAGGGTGACAAAAGTGACACTCGAATTATAATATAGGTATGATGATTTTATTACCACAGGTCCAAAAACATGATGTAGAATTTCAAAAGCAAACAATAAAGATTTCAAACATGTATAATTGTTTTTCAATATGAAACTCAAACTATCAAAAATACTACACTTAAATAATATAAAATCACTAGTTTACACGATTAGTCGGCGTCATAATATATGTGGCGCGCTGTTTAGTACCAGCTTAGGAATCGCCGGATCATTACACCTCTTGCTCAAAGTCTTCATGAATCTCGACAAACGTTGTCCAGGACTTTCACCCCAAAAAGAATTAAATTCGTATTGTGACGAGACTCTTCCGCTTGACCCTCAGGGAGGAAATCGGTTTTTGCAAGGATTAACAATATTTTCAGACTTTGTTGATTAATGTAGCCGTAACACGTTGATACAGCTGCGTCGTTGGAACGGTAGGACGCAGGAGCCATTATGAGAGCATTCTGAGAGCCCGTGATTCAGTCCGGTCTTTACGACAATCACGTTTCCTCTTCTCCATCTTGATAAACCTTGATGTTATTTCGATATTCATCAGTTTACTCAGTTTAATCATTAGCAGAAATTCTGTTTTATTTGATTACTTTATTATGACGTGACTAAAATCGTTGACATTGACAAATCAGCATCAGCCATGCATTCCGTTGTACCAAATACAAAGGAGAGTTTATTTAAATATTCATCTATATCTTTCTATACTATTAATAAAGCTGAAGAGTTTGTTTCTTTTTTTGTTTGAAGGCGCTAATCTCTGAAACTACCCGTCTGATTTGAGAATATGCTTTTTGCATTTGATAGTCTAATACTTGAGGAAGAACATCATTAACATCACGTTTCGACCCTTAGGAGCCAAGCAAAAAGAAAAAGTCAGAAAGAAGGCTAAGCGAAAACGAAGTAAGGGGAGGCACAGCTTGTGCCAATTTTACGCGGACAAAGGCGGGGGCAGAAGCCAGTAATTAAATAAAAATTGAGTTACGCAATCAATAATGAATATTTTTTTGATAAATGTTTATGAGATACTTATAAAATGGTGCTCGAAACATTTGTTTCACTTTGAAATAATTTTTCAAGATTGTCGACTCCTTAACCAGTCAAATGGACTCGGAGGGTTTTACTCTGGTTGAGGGCAAGTAGATTTGATCGTGACGCAGCCACAACAAACGCGGTACTGCTCCTGGAAGCGAGGATTTTCGAGCCGCAGTGCCTCACCTTGCTCCTGTAAATTTCCCGGTTGGATCTACAGACATCGATAGAAAACGAGCTAAGGTCTAATCAGTGCCGAAGGAAGGACGATGCAGTCGAACGAGATTTTAATTCTGACATCCTCTAGGTTCACGCGCTGCCCAGAATTTTGGCCGGCTGGAGATGTTACAGAAAAGAATGACCAAAACTAAATTTCCATGTGTGGTGTGATAATAATATGCATTTGTTGTTTATAATTGGGTTTATACTGAATTTTCAGAGTCTGTAAGGTATTTATGTAAAGGTTATTTTGTCACTAGAATTAAATGATTTACCTACGCACCTATTATCATTGTACCACCAACATGATGCAGTATTTCAAACAATATAGATTTCTAATTTTTTTTTATTATTTTTTTCAATACAAACTTATATATCTAAAATAAATACTATACATTATAATTACATACAATACATTATAATTATCACAAGTTTACACGAATAGTCGGCGTCCTGTATCGCACGCTGTCCGTGAGCTTAGGAAACGCTGGACCATGTCCCTTCTCGACCAAATTATTCATCAATTTCGAAAGATGTTTGTGCGGTACTTTGACGACAAATAAATTTGAATTCGTGTTGTGACGACGTGAAATTTGTTTTCGCTAGGATTTCCCAACTATCTTTTGGGCCTTTATAAAGTATTATAATCGGGACACGTAGGTACAGCAGCGTTGATGGAGCAGCAGGACAGTCTAGTTGTTGCAGTACCACCACTTGTTACGACAACCATACGTCCTCTTCTTCTTCTTTTTCTCCATCTTGATAAGTCTTGATCTTATTGTGGTAGTCATCAGTTCACTTATAATATCATTGGCAGGCATCCTGTTTTTATTTAATTACTTAATTTATATAGAGATAAAGAGATAATCAATGTAAATAAACAGAAATTATGACCTTAATAATTTGACGTGACAAATGACATGACACATTAAGCATCAGCCATGCATTCCGTTGTAGGAGAACTTATTTTAATGTTAATAATAAAATAAAAATGGAGTACCAAAATCAATAATGATGATGGTATTCATAAATGTTTATGAAATACATACGTATAAAATGTTGCTCAAAACCTTATAGATATACGCTTAAAAGTATTTTTTAATAAACTATAAGAAGTACATCTACGGTATCGTTTAAAACGTAGCATCATTTTGTGGAATGGATCACTTCACGCGACGTATAATGACAACATTTTTAGGGTTCCGTACCTCAAAAGGAAAAAACGGAACTATTATAGGATCACTCGTGTGTCTGTCTGTCCGTCTGACACAGCCGATTTGCTCCGAATCTAATATACCAATTTAATTGAAATTTGGTACACATATGAATTTTTGTGACCCAAACACGGACGAGTAACGTAAATAAATGAAATTTGAATATGGGGGTAACTTTTCGGGGGCAAATTGGAAATAAAATAAAGTTTTGTAAACTATATCGTGTGACAGATCAAATGAAAGGGCTTGTTGTGAAGATCTCATTTATATAAACTTTAAAAAAATAAGAATATAGATGAATATTGCCCATAATATGCCCCCCCTTATCTCCGAAACTACAAGGCCTAAAATTATGAAAAATGTACAGAGATTGGTTCTTTACTCATAGATTATAGGAAAACCTATAAGTCTATGGTCTTAAAAAAACATGGTAAATCACTCAATATTGTGCATACAAGCTTACATTTGCAGTTGGAATGTATTCCCATACCAAACATTTTTTTCAACTACAATGTTAAGTTTGTTCTTGGGATAAATTCATCCCAACTACGGAACCCTTCGTTGTGCGTGGCCCGACACGCACTTGGCCGGAATCTGGATAATGTCACCATTTTATAAGCGACATAGGAAGTCGAGCGGCAATACGAATGCGACTTGAACGAGTGAAAACGCGAGAATTGGCCTCCTGTATTTGGATTGTGACTATATTGATTCAATAAGCGACAAGTAAATCCAAAACAAGAACATTTTATTACCCCTGTATTAATTCAGTGATAACATAGTAATCAAATATTTACATGCGTATTGCCAACTCATTCTGTAATCAACCACTCCTGATCATAATTTATGTTAGTTAATATATTTATGTGAAAGTCACAACAAAGCACAACGTTTTGAGTGTAAAACTAATGCCACATAAATTTGCAGACCCTACTCTCATACTAAACGATGCCCCGAGCAACTAACACTACAACCAGTTTCATCTACTTGTCCTCTTATTACTTTTTCACCTACTCCAAATTCAACCTTATCTTGATCAGACTTGAGTTTAGTCTCGTTTGTATCAAACCCTTCATTTTGATGTTTATCATTTTGCACAGCTAGTGTTTTATTTCTATCGTCCTTAGTCATTTCTTCTCATAAAGCTCAAAATTCATCCATCGATTGTTCTTCTTTGCCTTTTGTTTTTGCTGCTACTGCAGCGCCTGTACAGTGAGTTACTAAAGAATTTATTTCTACAATAGAATCAACACGAAATGGTTTCTTAGCCGCAAGGAGAATAGCGACTGAGTTATTGCCTGGTAGCATTACTTGCTCAGAATCATTCACTATCTTTCCATCTGGTCCATTCTGACATACTTTACAACCAGGGCTTGGCTTCTGATTTTCTTTAATGACGCAAGATATATGAGGTCTTATGAAGAATTTGTTTCTTTATGTATCGTATCTTGATGAGTGTGATATTTTATATTGGTCTCGTCCGGTTTTAAAGAACCGATACGTTGAGATTTAATTGCGTATTTTTATTGACCCGCTTCGAACCATCTAGGTACTTGGTCGCAATCGACTCATCAAAAATTTGTTATTTATGAGTGTGCCACTAACAGTTCTATTAGTACTACAATTGAAGTTCCCATTTCTATTTTGATTGATATATTCAGAAGGCTTGATTCTACACTTATTTCGTAATTGTTCAAATTCCTCCCACCATACGAAACGGAATAATGATAGCCTATTAGGGCAGTTATCAAAATAATTACGCAACTTATGACGCTATCCAATATACACATCGCACCTTTGGTAGAACAAGGGCACAATTGCAGTTTTTAATTAAACGAATGTCTTTGTCCCTCCAGTTCAAAGGGCCTTTTTAAAGCATTTCTGCATATTTAAGTCATTTTGGCAATTTATGACAATTATGCCCTTGTTCTACCAAAGGTGCGACATGTGTGAAAAAATTACGTATTATTTACATCGTTTACAGCCTAGACTGTAAAAAGAATAATCACATGTATCTTATCCGACAAAAAAAATTGGTTCACAATATTAATCATAACAATATTCAAATTACTGTTCTCCATTTTTCTTTCTTAGCCCAAGACGACTTGCTGAACAATGCTGATTGCATTATAATCTCAAAAACAATAAATTAAAGTTTCAATATTCGACCCGTTACACTTAGAAACATCCGCCACAATCCCTTCATTAATTAAACCCGCCAGCCCTACAGTTCCCCGCATTGTCTCTAAACTGACAAAGGCGTGCGTTCGCGCAACCGATTGATTTGCATAGCAGAGCGTTTATTAGATTTCGTTACGGCTCCCACCAGCGTTTAGTTCGAGCGTTGCGACATTTCTCCCGGCTATAGTAAGAGATTGATAAAATGTATATATACATTTATTGAGTTCCACTTGTGATTATTATGTTGTTTCTCTAATGTCCGTGTTCGTGTTTTGCAGTAGTTCGGTTTTATGTTATCTTTACAAGCCTTAAGCGACTTTGATAGCGACAGACTTTGTAAACAGGGTGGGAGTTATGCAGTAGGTAAAGTTTTGTTAGATATGTTAGGGTTGGATGAAGAACTGTTTTATTTGGTTGATTAAAATTTTCTTTTAATTTGTACTTATAAGTAAGAAAGAAAAAGGATTATAAACAGAGTAACCGGAAACGTTAATGATACAAACGTTAATAACAAGTTAATGTAAAGCTTGTAATTAACAAACAAATTCATTTTTTTATCTGCCAGTTTGTTCTAATCTGCGCGAAAGTAGCTAGAGCAAGTTAGGTCTGATAATTAAACCCTCGAGAGCTCATTCGCTCCAAGTCATCATCATCTTCCTGCCCTTGTCTCATGTTACTTGGGGTTAGCGCAACACGTTTTCTTCTTCCATTCTCCCCTGTCAACCGTCACGATATCATCCACTCCCTTCTCTTTCATCCTCACACAATCCATCCATCTTTTCTTTGGCCTTCCTCTCCCTCTCCATCCATCAATATTTATAGTCATCACACTTTTAGTTACATGTGTTTCCTGCCTCCTCACCTCATGGTCATACCAAGCCAAACAATTTCTTACACGCTCCAAATATAATTAAATTATCTGTTCTGTTATTCGAAAAGCAGCTCGGTAAGTAGAAGATTGCGGTCTCTGAATTCAATTATCTGAGATTCTATATTGTAGAAATAGACAAGACCTAAATAAAAATAAAGCCTTAGTCACACAATTATTTTAAGAGCTAACCTAGGTTGCTTTAATTTCCAGTAAACCATCTCCACGACAGCGCAGAGAAGCGTTCCTCAGTACTTTAATAGCGTTATATTAAAACTAATATTTACGTTAATTGCTAAAGCTATCAACGCTTGGCTTCAGGTTACCTTACCAATTATAAAATCATAATGGCCATCTATTTTTGTTCCTAGAACGAGTTTCCTTTTTACAATAAAAGTGTTAATTTCCGATGATGCGGATAGAGATATGTGCGTACGGCGTACATTGTTACTTTTTTGTAATACATTTATGATAAGAAATCAGCAGGATGTAAGTGCTTATCTGCACATGTAACCAGCACTAAATTGTAAGTCTTAAACGTGGTATCTTCAACATTTTCAAGGATAAAGCAAGGTTGCGATGAACAAGCTTGGTCATCAATAGATACATTGATCATTATTAAAACGAAGTCCATTGTGTTTCCCTCAACAAGGTGGACCGATGGCTTGGTGAAGGTCGCGGGAAACCACTGGATGCGAGAAGTACAGGACCAGTCGATGTGGCGACGCTAGGGAGAAGGCCTATGTCCTACAGTAGACATCTGAAATGATGATGATGACGTTCTTTTGTACGAGATTTTCGACACCACAGAGTAGTTATAGTAGTAATAAGTCAAAATAATATTACTTCTAAACGTTGGACATAGTATATTTGGCCACATACCTTACATGTGTAAAGATTGGGACACTATTATTCCAAACCATCAAAACTAAAATTTTGTCCGAAGCAGCTAACCATAGTTTAATAAAACCTGTTGTTTATAAGACCGTAAAGATAAAATATTCGCCAAAAAGAAAGGTCTAGTTAGACAATCGCAACAGGTATTTATACAGAGATAATCTAAAACAATCGCCTTGAGGTATAGAGCAATTTGGACCGCAAGTGGAACCATATCGCGATATAACGAAGAATAAATTAAATATATATCGAATCTAATATCACTTCCTTTTGATAACAATGGAAAGGAGAAACAAAATAAATCAAGTGAGGTTGTCTTTCATGCAAAATGACATTTGGTTATTTTTTAGGGTTCCGTACCTCAAAAGGAAAAAACGCAACCCTTATAGGCTCACTCGTGTGTTTGTCTGTCTGTCCGTCCAAACTCAAACCCAAACTCAAACTCAAAGCATTTATTTCAAATAAACCAATTACAGGCACTTTTGAATTGTCAAGGCGGTCGGTCAGTCAGATAGATGAAGCTAGATGCCCATTTCAAAGCGTAGTAGGTACCTATGGAGAAGAATGGGCAAGAAACTCCACGGACACTCTTTTAAATCATGATGGTTACAAAATATCCGTCTGTCACAGCCAATTTGCTCCGAATCTATTGACCGATTAAGTTGAAATTTGGTAGACATATGTATTTCTGTGACCCAAACACGGACGTGTAACATAAATAAATGAATTTTTAATATTGGGGTCACTTTTGGAGGGCAAAAAAGAAAATTAAAAAAATAGTTTTGCGAACTGTACCGTATGACATATCAAATGAAAGGGCTATTGCGATGATCTCAAATATATTTTTTTAATCATATTAAAATAAATACTTTTAAAGATATTTAAGAAAATAGAGGTAAATTTAACATTATCCACACTTATCTCCGAAACAACTAATACAAAAAATTTGAAAAAAATATAGAGAATAGTTCTATGCTTAAAAATTACAGGAAAACATGTAAGAAGTCTATGGTCATAAAATAACATGGTAAATCACTCAATATTGTGTGTCCAAACTTGCATTTGCAGTTGGAATGTATGGGGGAACATGTTTTTCAACTACAATGTTAAGTTTGTTCTTGGGATTA
This sequence comes from Agrochola circellaris, assembly GCA_914767755.1. Taxonomy (NCBI): domain Eukaryota; kingdom Metazoa; phylum Arthropoda; class Insecta; order Lepidoptera; family Noctuidae; genus Agrochola; species Agrochola circellaris. The sequence goes on from OU611843.1 coordinate 11,310,221, forward strand.
ATTTAATTCATCCCAACTACGGAATACTTCATTGTGCGTGGCCCGACACGCACCTGGCCGGTTTTTTTTTTCTTTCGCGAGATTGTAGTTGCTTATTGTAGAAATAAATAACAAACTATTAATATTGATGCTAGTCGCTTTTTTGTTAGCTTATAACATCCGAGGGGACCTAAATATCGGAATGCGGTTTTTTTTATATTTTCGTAGTGGTGTTACTGTAGCATTTCACTCACCATATTTGTTACAGTCATCCGTGGGGTCTTCTTGAATTGTGTTTTGTTGTTGTCAACCAACCAAGACATGGCTCTGTTTCACAATATTCCATTCTTCCACGACTTACATATCTTATATCTTATCTTAGAAAACTAATTGTTTTCTGACTTTGCACCCACATATGTGAAGAGCTGGGTCCTTTCCTAACCACTCCGTCTTCTTCGACACTTGCACATTGCTCTTCATTCACATATCGTTACTAAACATGTTTTTGAATGTTTGTTTTTTCCTTTAAAGTTCATTGCTTCTATCACAGCCATCTTAACTCCAAATTCTAAAAGTTCGGTAAAAGGCATCACTTTTGTACCAGTAAAGAAAAGGGCTGGTCCTTTCGCAACCACAATCCTTCTCCCTAGACACTTGCAGATTGGTCTTCATTCATATAAAGTTCCCAACGCACCACATGTAAATCACGTTCACTATTAGTTAGCTTCGAGCTCCCGGCTGTTTTAACGCCTCAATATATTTACAGGCTATTAACATGTGTCTTATTTATGATACCGGTTATCACTTAGCTAATACGGTTGCTCTGTAAATGGTTTGTTGTGAAACGGATGGATTTCTGGGTTCATTGTTTCTGGTTTTATGAAACAGTTGAAAATCAACTGAGTGTCTTACAAGGGGGTCTACCCTATAAAGCAGAACTTTTATGTCATAATATTACTAAATATTATTATATATTTTATGCCTTTAAAATGTTCGTTTAAAGAAGATTATGCCAAATGCCAAATAAATTTCGGAACATCAAGATTCTGCCAGATAGAGGGAACCCCATACAAGGATCTTCTGGCGCTCGAATGACGTTTACAGAAAGGGGGTGCTGTTGGTAAGGATTTTTGAAATTGTTTTGAAAAAAAAACAAGATGGCGGCTTTAGTTCCGATTTTAGCCACGTGTCGAAAGATCCCTGTTCCGCTATAGCAACGGTTGACTTGGTAATCGAACTCGTCAGTCTTTTGTTTTTTTAAGAAATCTCATCGCTCTTTAAATGATTGTTCTTAGTAATACAGGTCCCTGTGAATGATCAAACGTCAATTGTACCGCTTAACTGGATTGCTGTATTCTGGTAGTCTGTAAAATTACATGAAACATTTCACCTCTGTCTTTACAACTGGCAAATCTTTCACAAAACCCCTTGGGGTGTTGCAAATGGTGGCGGCGGGAACCACTTATCATTGGTGTTTTTATTACACCCATATTGGACAAAATAGCCAACATAAGTATGAGTATTTTATATCTCACAACCATCAATATTTTACATTTAAATTCATTGAGCTGCTCTTTTGAACCGATGACCCTCGCAGTTCAATTTTGAGATTTTCTTCCGCTCTTTAATATCTTACCTACCATATAATTAGAAGTTGATAAACTTCATAAATGATTTCCTATTACCTCAAGACAAGCGTGAAAGCTTTATAATATAACTTCCAATCTCTTCCAAATTAAGATCTAACCAGCAATTAACTTAGCCGTTACTGATAAAAAGTTAAACTGCCTGAATTCATTTGTATGCAAATTGCTTTCAATAGAAAATCACCCATAGATAGCTATCTATGAGGATATAGACATAACTTTACTTGGATTTTAAGAGATGGATAAGAAAACATACTAAGGGCAAATTTGGCCAAACGTCTGACAGTTTTTGTATGGAAAAACTTTCAAAAATTCTAGAGGTACTAGACTTATTCTGGGTACAAAAGTTCGTTCTAATTCCCCCTTAGTAAAACGTCGAGTTTCATTACAAGTCGCTATAAACCTTCTTAACTTTTCGTTTTTGTGCAGTATTAACCGCTTACTTATTGCATTTTGTATTTTCAGTCTTTGTTTAATTTATACAAATTAGATAATTCAGTATTGTATGGGTAAACCGTTTCTAGCAAATCCACATAAGAACTGCACTAATTTGTAAATCTTACACACCAGTAGACTTGAGTTATACAGATAACTTTGTAATGATTGATAGACAAACAACTTCTTCTCCAAAAAATTATGTTTCAGAGAATATAGCTCCCTATAATAAATCCCTATCCTGTATTAACCGAGTCCAAGCTGATAATAGAATACTATTATATTAATGATGTTCTACGTCGAAGGCAGGTGATTATACGACGGAGGCTCGAATTACATGTAACTATCCGCATTGAGAACTGATTGCTTTAATTCAGACGACAGCTACCCGGTACCCGTAATAATGTAAACATGTATTATCTATGGGATCGTTCTTTGTGTTCGGGATTATGAAGTTTGATCTACTTACTTCTATTTCTTCTTTATGTTTTTTTTTTTTTTATATTTTGTTTTTTCTTTTCGTTTCTACGATGTATAATAATATTTTTTCTTTTTAATTATTTTGTATTTACAAAAAACTTCTAACTAAGTAATTAATTAATAAAAGTAGCAAAATTATATACTAACGAAAAATTCAACCGCATCGCTGTCGACTGGTAATGCACCCAAGAGACTGGCCGCATTGCCACGTTGTATGGCAATGCTTAGTCTCTGCCCAAGGTAAAAACCAGCCCTTGGGTCACGAGAAGTGTCAAATAGCCGTTTGGAGATGTCTTTAAAGAGGCCGTGAGCACTCGGACCCCACGGCCCGAGGGTTTTAACCCTAAACGGCTCGAAAATATAATTACCAGTGAGGTTATTATATTTTATTCTACGATTGTATCATTCTATTTTAGTTTGTGTTCTTCCAATAGTTACTTTTTCTTACTTTCAAAATACGTTTTACGGGATTCTTCTATATCAATTAAGACATGTTTCAGTAAGTACAGAATACTGCATGTTAGTTGGGTAAGTAATGTTTGGCAGACACACCAAATTAAAAATCCATACTCAAATAATTATTATTTAATCGTAAACTACAGCTGTATATCTAGTTTTCTTAATTAATTAAAAAAAATGTTGTGAATTTAAAAGAGTGTCTAATGTAGGACATCATAAGTATCTTTCTCGGGCTGCAAGTGAGAAGGTTATAAGTCACAACCTCAAAACAGTAAAATCAACATATTCAGCTCATGAAAATCCCATTCCATTTCACCAGCCTATGTACCATCGAAGAAGTTCATATCTAACCAGGACTATTCTTGCTTGCACCGCTCGGCGGCTATAGCACCGGGCCGGTAACAGATGTGGTCATCGTGATCACGGGATTTTATTTTGAAACTGGTTATATATGAACTTCTTTGGTAGTACCTAATATAGTGTCAAAGAAACTGTTTTTTTTTTTTTTAATATCTACTCTTTCAAGATATTAATCTTTTCAATACTTCTCAAGATCCAGTGGCAATTAAACACCCAAAATACATTAATCCAAGATTTCCTTCAAATCACCTCTAATATAACAAAAACAAATTAATTTTCCATATCCACCTACAAAACGTGTACTAAAACGACACCAACAAAAACTGCACCCAGAACGAAAACGCAAACATTTTAGACAGGATAATTGGAAGTCAACATTAAAATGACTACCGATAAGTCGACTGGACAAAAACTATAAGCTGGTACATAACTGGGCACTTATGTGCTAATCTGAAGTAGTGCCGTAACTTAATACATACATAATAAGTGTGATTACGTAAGACGGGCGCCCGGAGCAACGGGAGCCGAGATGTGCCAATCTTTTCCTTATTGCGTGGGGCTCACATGGAGGTGGTTGAAGTAATAAGTCAATGGGGATGTTGACTGGGGAAGAAAGAAACTATTTAGTCCGTCAGTCAGATAATAAAAAAATATAACACACGTAGGTATTTATTGTTATATTGATTAATAAAGAATGGTTTAGATAAAAACGCATTAAAGTTGGGGAGCTCGCTACGTCACAAGTCAGTATAAAATCTACCGGAGAGTTACGTCATGCCAGATTTTAACTCAATGTATTATCGTTACCTTTTGATTACGTAAAAAAAGCAAAAAATACGTGTCCAATATTTTTTAATAAATATACTACCTGACGGGCAACAATTTTATTTTTTGTGGTGTTGGATTGGCGGTGAATTTTCAAATTAGTTCAACTAAGACAATCAATGGGAAAACATTACCGTTGTGATGATACTGCCAGCTTCTTGCGAATGTGCTCGCGAACTTTAACTTTAAAAGATAATCGGTTGGTCGCTCTTGATGTCCTGGGGGAGCGCATTCCACAGAGAGATAGACTGAATGAAGAAGGAAGAACACGATTGGGATATGAGCGTAGATTTCTATTGTGGTTGGCGCAAATGTACTGAAAGTCGGGGGCTAGGTAACTAGGGGAAGAGGGAGAGTCAAGAAATGAAGATAAGGTGGTCAGCGCCCTTTGGTCTCTGCGCTGGCGTATGGGCAACTACTTTAGAAGTAACCGATGCGCAGAGACATGATCATTTTACGCAGATTGAAAACGAATCGAATTGAGAAGACGGTCCAGTTTGTCAAGAAGATCTGCATTCAGGTCGTAGGTCATTCTACATAAAAAAGGGAGGATCCTCCGACCAGACGGGTATTGTGTCTTGTGGGCAACTGCCCAACGATTGATGTCGGGACGTTGTATATATACACAATGCATTTAAAAAAATGAACAACAATTTATTTTTTAAATTAATTATTTTATTTAGCTTAGCTAAATTATTGCTTTTGGATTACAACAGGTAAAACAAGATTGACAGCAGAAACTAGTTCTGCCGTAAACCGCGGGACAGAATACCTACCGATCGCGGCGATCACACACACAATTTTCAATTAAAACACTTTCCTAGAACGTATACCACCCGCATGTAAACCTGCAGACACATCAGCGAGTACGCAATATACTATTAAATGGAGTCAACGCACCCGTGTATGTAGGTATGTGGCCTGTAATAACAACGGACTACTGTTCACCCGTACAACCGGCTAACCGCGCGACAACCCGCCGGGACACCGACAGAGATGATAATACCATTTAATAACTCTTCTGGGTGTTATATAGAGATGATAATACCATTCGATGTGCTTGATAAATCAAAAGAGATGATTATACCAGTTAATTCCTAACTATTCAAAGTATTTTGTAGAATCAATTAGTTCTATCTACAAATATACAACAGCAATGGGTTCGCAGTGTGGTTGGTAGCAGCTGAATTAGAGTTGCCGAGAATCGAAATGTATGGCATACAATTGAAGAGACCTACGTCCAGCAGTGGACTGCTGTGGCTCATGACTGCTGTGATGATGATGAACCGGTTCGTCGACGAGAATTCAAATGACTCATATTTATACGTCGAAGTTTTTATAACCTCTCTTAAAACTTATCATCCTGTAGGAATTTATATAGTTATGAAGATTGTCACGTACAATACCAGAAACTCCTCGCTTGATGAATAAGTAATCTAAGTCCTTACGGTAATAGATGAAAGATGCTGCCTATCCGCTTAGCGAGTTCTCCATCGTGGTCATGTAGGAAGATGTTAAAACAACCTCTAATGCCTTTATAACCAATGACCACTCAGCTATCTCCAATTTTAGTACATTAGGAAGGAATAAATATAAAAGGGGAGTCGTTAATAAAATAATAATAGTTTTTACATCCCTTGGGAGCTTTCACGAATGCACTAACAAAAATTATTGAAGCTGTTTATTGTAAATAATAAAAAACATTCAATTAGAAATTTAATTTGCGCCATTATTATACTTAATATTAGACTATAAAATGGGAGGAGCTCGTGGCTAAGTAATAACAGCCGAACGGGTCGATCCATCGCGTTAAGCTGCGCTTGCCGGGGTTGGTCCGTGGATACCATCTTTACATACCGAGACTCCTCCGTGCCTCGGAAAGCTAAGTTAAGCTGTTGGTCCCAGCTGTCATTCGTAAATCTTTGACAGTCGTTAAGGGTCGTCAGAAGCCCGAAAGTCTGACAACCAGTCTCACCAAGGGGTATTACCCACTTACTGGGTTGTGGAGGTCACATAAGCAGTCGCTCCATGTAAAATACTGGTATTCAGCTGCATCCGGTTAGACTGGAAACCCTACCCCAACATAATTGAGAAAACGCTAGGCAGATTGATTGATTAGACTGTAAAATATCTTACTGAATATTTATCTTCTAAAGACCATTACAGTAATAGGTTTTTAAGAAATCGGCGATATAATAATTGGTTTTGAAAGTAGGGTTTCAAGTTCAAGGGAAAGTAGGTAAGGTTCTTTCCTCAAAAGACCATGTCAGACAATCATATACATAGTCCTCATGGCCTGACCAAGATTATGTCTGGACTTAAAGAGAATATGACCTCTGAGTTTGTTTCGGTCTTTCTTCTTCAGAGTAGTCAGTTAGGAAACACCGAAGTCATCTAGTTTTAAAACCATTTAATTTTGACGTGCAAAAGTGTTGTTTTGAACCAATTTATGGAAATAAATATTTATCATCATTTATTTCATGTAACCACTGCTGTATCTTTATTTAATATTTCTGTAGCTTCGCATAGGACTTGTGCTGATACTCCCTTCGTCATCGTCATTGGACATTGGCTCCCCCAGACATCGCCATGCTATTGGTACGTGACATCAGTAGTCACTTAACCAATAACTGCGTGTGTACAAAAAAGTATAGCTGAATTTTTCGTCTGAAAAATAAGAGTGGATATAAAATAAAATCAGTGGACATAAGATTTGATGCAACTATTCAGCTTTTCCAGAAATCCTTTTAGATAATATGCCTTTCATTGTAACAATTATTTTGTTAATTAAGATGTGTAGGGAAACACAAACTTACATAATAATCAAGACGCAAATGCATTAGCGAACATTATTGTCTTGTAATTAACCGCTAAAATAATTGCGTATAGCATAATCCCCACAAAGAGCTAAGAGACAGTACTATGGAATATTGTTTTACATATATATTATTGTAACAGTATGACCTTATGAAGATAATGGGGCAATGCGCTTTGCAAACAACAAAATACTGACTGCGATCACCATACTGCTAAGTGAGGTGATTCTTGCAACACCAAAATTTTTTGTTCATATTCGAACGTAAGTTTAAATTGAAGTGGGAAGATTATAGGCTGATTATGAATATTATGTAGCAATCTGGGACACTATTTTTAGTATTATACCTGGGGCGATACTTTTAAACTTATCCTGACAATTTTTCCGGATCCTAGAGATATCAAGGGAACTCTTCAAATATTATTGGCACACCTATATAATAGCGATTTGGGTATTTTTTTATAGTTACTCGTGCAATTGTTCTCGGAAAGCACCATTTGGTGAAGTGGAACTGATGATGAAGACCACAGATGGCCACCGGAACTGTCAATAATAAGTATTTCACGAGTTGCGATTCGATTACTTTAATATGGTTGTCAAGCAATTTATGCTCGTCACAATGCATATGGAGAAGTGGAGCTGATGGTGAAGTACCAGGAGAACTCCTCAACGATTAACGTCCCTGCAACGGGAAAAGCAATATTTTGTAAAAGTTGATGAGTAGTAGCTGACATTAGGCTATTGTAACTTAGATAAATTACAAATAGACCCAATTAAAAGAGAGAAATAAAAACTATTTACAAAAAAAAAAAAAACACCCAAAAATACTTCCAAAAAAACACTCCAAAGTGAAAAATAACTTAAATTTCGGAAGTCAGTGGCAAATAAAGCTTCGTGCAGACCAGCGCGACGCGACAGCGCGACGCGACACCGGTTCTTGTTATACCGTCAAGTTTTCTTAGCAATTGTATTGTTCGTGTCGCGCGCGACGTCGCGTCGCGCTGGTCTGTACGAGCTTTAACGAAAATACAAAACCGAAATTTAAGTTATTTTTCACTTTGTAAAGTTTTTATTTTAACAGCTCAGAGCCATAAAAACTCTGTTCTCGTATACCCATTGCACCAACAATATCTTTACGTCATATACAACACAGCCTGTAACAAAAGCTCAAGCACTTGGTACAAGTACCTAATAGGCGATTGTCTAAACAACGTGATAATCTAAGCAAGGAGGCGCCAGTCTTCCTGCAGCGCTGAGTTATAGCGGGCGACAAGTTTCTATGGACCTACATAGAGTTGCTATTACCGTAACGATTAAACAGAGATTTAATGTGTGTGGTTTAGTTTTAATTGTTGTGTTAACCCAAGTTTTCCTATTGTGCACTGTAGCCAAGTTTTTGGCGTGTTCTTCAGATTTTTTTTTAAATTCTTGTTTTGTTTTTATAGACCTATAATATGCTAGTAATAGGTGATTATCTAAACAACTGTACCTGAGTTATAGAGGGCGATAATTTTAGATAGAACACTATAGAGCTGGTAATATCGCAACGATAAAAGTGAGGTATAATAATTAATCTGAGCGTATGGTGGTTTTCACAGCTGTTGTTTCTGAAAGTTCTCTAAGTTAACGTAAACCTTTACAAACATTTGCTGGACGTTAAGATTTTATGATAAGAATGTGACTTACCTTGCGTAGAAGAAAAATATTTTTTATTTTTATAATTCTATATAATAATAATCGTATAAATTGTATGTGCCTAATATTTTATTAAGGTAGTAATGCAGAAAACCCTGATTACCCAATTAATAAATTTTGCATGCAGTCAGATAACTGCTTAAATAACACTCATTCACGCAATTAAATGCTAAAATACAAAACCACAGTTTATAAAAAATGCAGTCCAACAACCGTGACACCCCTCACCGCAAAGTTTTACTCTGTGATTTTCCCTCGTCCAACAGGATTGTATGGAAAATAATAAATTGCGTAACAACAGGATCCTGTATTTGTCAGTCGCGACCGGTCGCACAATAATCGCAGCTTGCGTGTACATTGTAAATTATTTTGTATTTGTATAGAGATGTTGTAACTACGGTGTTTTTTATTATCTTTTTAAAATGACCTCATTATTTAATTAAAATTTAAATGTTACGGGAAGATTTTTGGTTGTTGATAATTTCCTGTGGGCAAGTGGACTTACATATAGTGATTAGCGTTTAATTGCATGAAGATAAAGATCGAGTCACTAAAATTAAAATCTCGCAAGCGACCATTTTAACCTCTTTAGGAATGGAGATTTGAATTATAATACCTACAACTCCTGGAGGTGAGTGGCAGTGTAAATTACCTAATGTGAAAATAATTTTATAGTGCTTTTTAATTTAATTTGATACCTTAAATATAAAAGCCTCTTTCACTCATAAAAAAATAACCCTAATAATTTCATCTACAGTTTTTTCGATCACACATAAAAAAATCGCCTTCAACAAAACCAACAGCTCTATACAAATATCAGTTTGCAATTAGATTGTCAATAGACAAGTGTCTCTGCGACTCGTTTCATTCCGATGGTGCGGTTAAGAAACGCTAGTTACTAGTACAATCAACAGCGACTCTTGAACAAGGAAAACCACCCTTACATCTACAACATAAAGGCACTGTCTGTTACCAAGGATGTGGGTCTGACTGTATCAGTACAGATAGACAACTACAACGTCCACTGTACATAAGTGTGGTCAGCAATTATCAACGAGTTTTCTTGTATACTTTCTTTAATACAATTTCATAATGGAGTAGTGGTTGATGTTAATTGATTCGGGATTGTGTAACTGTGTTGTTGATAGGCTTTTAAGTTTATAGACAATATTGATTTTCCCTGCAAACTAAAGTGGTTTATTTTAATTTGAGAAAGCCCTTAAGCAAACTTTTTGGTAAAACATTCCATGAGAAAGAATCATTCCACTATTTACGGGTTTAAAAATGCCCTTAACGAAGCCAAAAGTCACTTGTTCTTGCCGTTATTATGATTTTTTTATACTGGATCATATCTGGGAAACCTTTTGGTTATGAAGATATTGAAGGTATCAACTTTTTTTTACGTAAACAAGATTCAAATGTACGGCTTCGGTCATCGTAGGCGCGGGCTTGCGGACGGTGAGCAATGGGTAACTCGCCGTCCGATAAGGACCCAGGTCCTTATCGGACGGCGAAATCCGTAGTTTCGGCCGTCATTACGGGCGCTTCGCTCTCCTTCTCACTTACGATATTTCTGTAAGTGAGATGGAGAATAAAGAGCCCGTAACGACGGCCGAAACTACGGATTTGGCTTAGAGAGTAGGCACCAAGGCCCGGGTCGGCGGCGCGTTGTGTTCCACGCGCGCCTCAAACATATGTCAGCACAACTGAAGGGTCTGCTAGGACCGATGCCTGCCGGGGTCGCGGGAAAGTCCGAAAGGGATACCGAGGCCCCTGGCAACGTACAGGCAACACTAAAGGAACACGGGTGGGGTTTAGTCAGTAAGAGTCTGGCACGCCCTCCCGCTCCGCCTAGAGCGGGAGAAGTTATTTGATAATTACACACACAAAAAAAAAAATTGGCTTCGATCAACAAGGTACAAATTGTAACTTAATTTTAAATACTTCCACGATCCCTGCACCGTTGCATGCACCGATAAGCACTGAAATATTCACAGCGAATTTTCACACCAAAAATAAATGCTTGCTAATTTATTAGGTATCGCTTTTCCGAAGCTTTATAGGCACACCTTGTACACATACTTTTTCTTGCCGTGAAAAACTACGATTTATTCGCCGTGTGTAGCCACGGTCGTCAGTGCTGTATGGATAACTTTGAAAGCTTGTTAACAGACGCGTTTTTTCTACGTCGCAGTTTATACGCCATACCGTAAAGAAGCCGTGCCGTGTACAAAGGGCCTTAGCCGTTGTCCGTCCTAATAGAACGCGATTATTAACAATGAACATAGATAACCCTATGTACCCAAATTATTTAAATAGAAGAACTTACATTTTCAACAAAAAAACATAGAATATCTTTGTAAATGCTTAGATAAAAATATTCTAAGTACCCGCTGAAGATACCCGTTCAATCTTCTTCAGTGATTGATGACCGAAAGACCGAATGGATGACCGAATGAAATCGATTTAGTGAGCAATGACGGCTATTTGCATATGTATAGGAGGGAGATGAGACTCTTTATAAACTTAAATATACTTTACTTTTGTGTCAAGATTGCTTTTTTAACTATTGCTCGGCTTTTGAATTATACTGTATATTTTGAAGCGGGAATGCCTTTAAACAGGCTTTCTGAAGGAAAACTTTTCTGTTTTCTTTCGTAGTTACAGTTAAAAGGCTACCGCTAACAGAGAAACTTATGTGTATCTTAGGAGTATTCAAGAAGGTATTATATTATATAATTAATAAAAAATATAATCCTAACTAATATTATAAATACGAAAGTGAGTTTGTTTGTTTGTTAAGCTTTCACGCTAAAAGGACTTAACAGATTTGGATGAAATTTAACACAGGGGTAGACCTTGACTTGGAGAAGGACATAGGCTGCTTTTCATCCTGAATCGCAGACGAAGTCGCGGGCAACAGCTGGTATTTTTATAATAATCATTGATAAGCATAATCATAAGACATAATTTCACCCTTATTTGCGAGATAAACTTCATACTTAATTAACAAAAACAAAAAAACATTTTTTTTAACTAATCTCACCCATCGTGACCCATCTTGAATTAGGCCTGTAAGCTTGAATGATAGTGATAATTCCGATCTTTAAAAAAATAGTATATCAATAGGTAATGTAAAGTCAACAAGAATAGAACTCTCTCTCTCTCTCTCTTTCTCTCTTTATCTACTCTCCTATCGCAGGCATGCTAGAAGAAATGTGTTTAGAAATAAGCATCACCTTTGGACGTATTTTTCTGTTCTTCGCTTCTTATCTCTTTATATTCTGAATTATGTGTGAATATAAATGACTAAATAAATAAATAAAACACTTCTTTATAATAATATATTTACTAATTTCTCTCAAAAAGGTACAGTAGTTCATAGTAACAAGTTATTGCAATTTATAGTACCTACTTTTGAAGAACAAAATACCAACAGTATAAGATTGGCACCCGGCGCCGTCTGTACCTACAAAAAATCAGAGCATTATAGACATAACATGAGAAATAGAGCAAAATAACAGATCTACAATTCATTGTTCAAACGATAGGTTTGAATACACCATAATACTGAAGTGCCGCCGGCGGAGCTATGACGAACTAATGATCGCTTTCTAAGCTGTACGACTTGTATGGACATAGCTTTTCTTAAATCCTAAAAATATAAGAATACACAGTGAGCTTTCGAGAAGTGTTTTATCGTATTCACGTTCGTCATTCTTGCATTTTTCTCAATTTTTCATGATGTCCTACATTTGTCCCTAGCTTTCAGTTTTTTTTATATGGTTTTAGGGAAATCAAAATTTGATTTGATAGGATAAATTGAAACTCAAACTCAAAGATTTCATTATCATTTAAACCATTTACAATTATTGAATTGTGAAAGGAGTCGGTTAGTCAGAACGATGAAGATAGTTGAAAAAAAAAAATGGGAACCTAAAAATCTTCATAATTATTAATTTATGAAACTTGATAACATTAACAACACCAAACGTTCATTTTAATGATTTTCAAAAAAGCATTTTTATATTGCTTTATGTAAAGTATCTCAGTGAAGAATTTTTTTCAGATAATTTATTTTTGAGCGATCCATGCAAATCTTTCGCCCACAATCGATTCACGCGTAATTCAGTCGCGTACGACGTTAGAGCGTTCGAACATGCAATCATAGACAGGTGGTGTGCGTAGACAATAGCCGGCGATGGTCGGCAATGGTCGGCAATGGTCGGCGATGGTCAGCTGTATCACGCGCGTCCGGCAATCACGGCGTTTTACTGAGATTATACCGGTGTTGCCTGTTTGTTGCTGCCTTTTATTTGTTTATTAAATTGTAGGGTTTTTGACAGAATATTGAGTCTAGTAAGCGTAGTGACGCATCTGCTAAAATTACGCGTGTTTTGATTTCTATGGAAATTACGCGGCGTAATATCGACCTGCTATCTAATTACGTAACACATTTTCGTTGACAATTCCGACAAATCTGTTTCAATTTGACAGGTCAACAACATTAATTGTGTTATTTACGTTATTGAGCAGATTTTTTTTCGAACGTACGAAGCAATGGATTAGCAATCTGTTTCTAAACGATTCAGATTCTGATTGATCACGTAATTAGGGTACTGATGTGCCTTAAGTACCAAATTAAAAATCATTGCAGGCGTAAACACGCCGAACTTTCCGTCACGTAATTTCGGCTGATGTGTTGCTAGCCTATGATCTAATAAACTTAGCGACTGATGAATAATGAAGATATTGGTTGGTCCAGAGTTTTTTCATAGAACCAGTAAGTAGACATTACGAAACTTTACGATCCGTTTCTGGACACAGAAAACCACAGTCCACACAAAACAAGGCTTCAAACTATGTGGATCTTTTTTCACGAGAGGTGCATATGCTAAGCTTTCTCCACACCATTATCAAACGCAAAATAAAACTTTTATTATCTTCTTTTATCCGAGACAAAATCGCTAAGTATTTTTTTAGAACACAACATTTTATCTTTATCAGATATTTACAATGACATTTTTTTAAATAAAATAAACTTTACAGGTTATTTAAATTAGGCATTTTGCTCTATAAAACGCCTTAGAAATAATAAAAATCGTATATAAACGGGAGACAGTAATATGTTAATTTTATTACACGACTGCGGAGAAGCCAAAAAAAGAGGAATATGTGTTTGTTTATTTTACTATTACTGAGTATTTAATTAGGTTTATCTCGCAGCTCTGATCTTATTAAGTATAGTAAACATCTTAGATCAGCGATAGAGGTTTATTAAGCCTTTAAATATACCTACCTACGTGGTTTATTGAGCCTTCAAAGTTATTCCTTCCCACGAGTTTGCTAGCGAAGAAAAATTTTTTTGTGTTGATTTCCTTTTTATAAATGTCATTTATATATATTTATACAGTAACAAAAAAAAATGTTACCCGTAGCAACATTCATGAAAATAGTTTTTTTAAACAAGAAAAGCTGTAAACCTTTTTGCATCTTATCTTCTTACTATATAACTATGAATTTTTCCAAACATCTCATCACTATAAGGGTGTTAGGCAGACGGTTGAACATACGAAAATGGCGGGTCCGTGGGACCATCCGCTACGTGTTTAGGCCCATTATCAAGACCCAAGCCACACGGAATTTTTTCATCTCAAACTATGTATATTTTATTACCTATACAAATTTTGAGTCCATAACCATTCCTAGAACCGTAATGAGTACCTTCGATTATGCATTTACCTCGTTAACAATCTTTCACCTATACACAGAAGAGGCAAATAAAAAGATATGACCCCCAACATGAAACATCATAGACTTTTAATATATGCTAATCATTTATGCACCTGCTGCATATAGTGACAAGCAGGCCTAGCACAAACGAGCGGAATAAACGTAGCTGTACAAGAATCTTTTGGCGCGTGGCCAAAATCGGAACTAACGCCGCCATCTTGTTTTTTCAATGCATTTCTCAAAATAATTGTAAAAATATTTACCAACAGCGCCCGCCCCCTTTTTTTTTTTTTTTTGATTGTGGTTAATTATCAAATAACTTCTCCCGCTCTGGGTGGAGCGGGAGGGCGTGTCAGACTTTTACTGACTAAAACCCACCCGTGTTCCTTCCGTTGCCTGTGTGCCGACGTCGCGATATCCCTTTCAGACAAACCCGCAACCCCGGCAGGCATTGGCCCTTCCAGACCCCGTCAGTTGGTGCTGACATCGCTTTGAGGCGCGCGTGGAACACAACGCGCCGTCGACCCGGGCCTGGTCCCTATCAGACGGCGAGCTACCCATTGCTCACCGTCCGCAAGCCTGCGCCTACGGTGGCCGGAAGTCGGCTCTCGACTTCCGACGCCCGGGGCGTCTCCTGCGGCGACTAGGGGCGCGAGGGCGCGCATTTTGCCTCTCCCTCGCGCGCTCCGCCTCCTCCTTCGCGAGCATTACTGCTTCGCAGAAGGAGGTGACGGCCTCCCATGCACTCTCGCTCCGGACCATGGCCAGAACCAGGGCCGGACGCGAGAGATCGCCGCCGCCGATCGCCTCCGTGAGGACACGGCGGTGCTCCGCCCAAGCTGGGCAGACCTTCACCGTATGCTCCACCGTGTCCTCCGGGCGATCCACACAGTGGTGACACCCGGGCGTTTCCTCCCGCTTTATCCTGAACAGGAACCTCCCGAAACAGCCATGTCCGGTGAGGACCTGCGTCAGGCGGAAGGTGAGGACGCCGTGGCGCCTCTCTTGCCACTCCTCAAAGAGGGGACTTATCGCCACAATTGTGGCGTGCCCAGCGCTGGGTTGCGACAATCGCACTCTCCATGCCGCCATGAGATCCCGCCGGAGCTCTGTCCGCTGTGCCGCGATTTCTCGCGGCAGCGGAGTTACGCCCCGGCGTTTCGCCTCCTCGCGCAACTCCCACATGTGCGCGAGGACAGCGCCCGCCGCAATTTTTTTATCCAAAATGCTTTAACAGAATTGTATTTTCGATTAAAGCAACGTCGCGCGTTCGTGCTAGGGCGTAAGTAAGATTTTCCCACGTGTGAGAATATCCACAAAACGACATTAGGTAATAATTAAACGTAAATGTTTTACAGTTAAAAGTTCGAGAATTATTTGGGACTATTTTGTCCAAGCTTTTTACTAAGAAGATAAGGCAGTTGTAAAGAGTCATTATTTGAATAGATTAAATTTAAACTACGTGCTTGTGATGGTGTATATTTTTAAAGCTGTAGATTAAAATATATTGCTGTGTTGCTGAATTAAATGAAAGAACGAGTTGGTTTCGTATTGATTATGCAGTAAGCAAGCTTTTAGTGGTTCTGTATTTTTTAACTAGACACGGCTATTGACCGAAAACAATTTAAAATATATCAATATGCATTTCCCTTTTGCTGTACATAAGCCACCTGCCGCGTTGGTCTCGACAATAAAATAAATAAATAAAAAGGGTTCGATTCAGGTCGGGTATACTGCCCTGCTAAGCCAAAAGGCGCTATCTCAGTGTTGTCGGTATTTGGCTTATAAGCCAAATACCGCTATCTAACTTAAAACATTTAAAAAAAACCACTCAGAAGTTTTTATATCCTTATGTTTCCTTAAATTGCAATTAACAAAAAGTCAATTTTATCAAAACTTACTCCGATTGAGATAGCGCCTTTCGGCTTAGCAGGGCAGTATATTCCGAGGTCGGGCATAGTGTTCTTGTGTTTTCTCATTAGGAATTTCTTAATAAAAGCCCGTAGTTTGGAAGTTGGCGGTATGATACTCCCGAGCCTCGGAAAGCACGTCAAGCCGTTGGTACTACGCCTGATCTCTCTCCGGACGTGTCGGATTGCCGCCCCATCGGACTTATATCCTGCACGGAAGGGTAGTCTCCGTTGAGATTGGCCGCCATGGCCGAAATATGGTCGGTAGTCCTCTAGACGGTATTGAAAAATTGATGTCTATGTAATAATAATTTATTACAAGGCCATCAAGGTAATTTGTGTAGCCTCTTAAACAGCACAAACTCCTTTAAGTTTAGAGCCACGATGCTTTTTTCTTCTTCTTCACGGTTTCTTATATTTTGCCTTGTATTATGCTGGCACTACACTTGGCGTATTTGCGCAAATGTTCGCGTTATTTCGGTAATACACACTGAACTTCAAAACTACGAGTATTTCAAAACGTATAAGGCATATTTTATATCACCCAGGTAACGCGAATATTTTGACAAATACGCCAAGTGAAGTGCCAGCATTATGTCCAATGTGTTTGTCTTGTACTGAATAGTACCTGCCTACTAATCACTCTGTATTTAGTACTCAAAATAAAATTCTATTGAATGGTTTTGCTTCTCGTATTTTTTTTTTGGCACGAAATATAAACTAAAAAAAACATACAAACGCCCGAGGTACATACTTCATTATTTATTTGATTTATTATCTACTAAGCCATCGATATCGGCATCGGTATCGCCGATTATTTACCACAATAACCGGTATCGTATCTGGAAAATGTTGTATCATTATATCCCTAGAAAGAAAGAAAGAAAGAAAGAAAGAAAGAAAGAAAGAAAGAAAGAAAAAAAAAAGAAAGAAAGAAAGAAAAATATTGTATTTGGGACACGCACAGGAAATACAAACAGTAGAGGTCACTTTTCGAGGGAAATAAAAAAAGTTTTTCATACTGTACCGTATGTCACATCAAATGAAAGAGCTTGTGAAGATCTCAAATGTATTTTTATACTTTTAAAATAAATACTTTTAAAGATGTTTGAGAAAATCCATGAAAATTTACCATTAAAAAAAATACAGAGAATGATTCTTTATTCATTGATTACAGAAAAACCTTTAAGAAGTATAGGGGAATATGTTTTTCAACTTCAATGTTCTTGGGATAAATTCAACCCAACTACGGAACCCTTCATTGTGCGTGCTTCATTATATTAAAGATATTTTTCTTAAATAAACACGACCACCGAAAACATCCCTAAATGTGTTCTTACTTTGTATAAGATAAGAAAATCGTCTTAATGCTCATGTTTGTCAATTTACATAATATCTGACTGCAATCACACTACCGCCTACGAAGCGTAGCACACAAACGAGCAGTAAGTACCTAAGTCTTACGAGTCGTTAATCGTTGCATTAAACATGTTATGTAAGGTTACTCTGAGGTGACAATAGGTTAACAATCGACATAAACAAAACCCCCCGGGGTCCTTAATTTGACTATCTCAAGTTTCTTTCAACCAACTATCTATATACGACCATCGAATTTGCATCGGAATCGTTTCCAATAAATTTAATCAAATTCTCATACATACTTCTAAATTGCATTCATAATTAATCTTACAGCAAACTTAA
Source organism: Agrochola circellaris (assembly GCA_914767755.1). NCBI lineage: Eukaryota > Metazoa > Arthropoda > Insecta > Lepidoptera > Noctuidae > Agrochola > Agrochola circellaris. The sequence goes on from OU611843.1 coordinate 11,328,259, forward strand.
TCTAATCAGTTGATGCGCAAGTACCGTATCAAAAAATTCATTGTGGTCTTGAATATGTTTAACATTCTTCACGTTCATTCTTCTTCTTCTTCTTCGACAGTATCTTTCAAATTGTGTTCTGCTTTCTCTGTAATTATCATTTAAATTAAGAGTATTATTTGGAGTTAATAGTCCACACTTCATATTACGCTCACCATTGCTAGTTTTGTTTGGGAAGTCCGTAGTTTTGTCGAACAAAATAGGGAGTGGATGAAAGCATCGATGCTTCAGATAGATACAAAGGTGTCTTGGAGACATTCCGATTTAAATTTAGATAGTTATATGTTAAGATGGTATCACTGTGGGTAATATAGATAAAAGATTAGATTACAAGGTAGCTAGGTGTTGATATACTAATGAACTTTATATACAATGACTTTTCTTTTCAACATTGACTTTTTAATGGCGTAACTCTTTCGAGTAGTTTATTTCTCCGCATCGCAGATCGGTACATCGATTTTATTTATGTAACAAACATAAATAAAATCGATGTACCGATCTTGATTCTGAAATTCGATATTAATTGTATTTAATACTTTGAAGGCGTTTACAATTCGAGTTTAAATTCAAGTATCCTTGTTCAAATCAGTTTATATTTTCTTGATAGTATTGAAGGCAGAAATATTGTCGTGTCAGACATCGAAGTTTGAAGTTTACGATTTGTAATGAGCTATACAAATAGGTATACTATTTCGTGTAAAGAATCGTTCTTTAAGTTCTGTGTGATGTGCAGATAGATCTACATACTTTAACTTCATTTGAATTAGATTCAAATAAAGGAATCTTATAGTGGAGGACCGGGCCTATTATGTTCAGTAAAACTGCGCTACATAATTAAAAGTGAGGAAAGTAATTACCTACATACTGACCAGCTAGTTATGAAACTTTCATGTGCCTAAAACAATGGTGACCCAGTGGTAACGGTAGCGACGGTCATAGGTTCAAACCCTGACAGGCGCTTTCATAATTTCAGCCGAAAGACGTCCTCTGTTTGACATTGACCTGCCCCAAGCTCCACCACTTCGACCGGTTCTGTGCTTCTTGCATCCAGCAGATTCCTGCGGCCTTCACCAGGTCATCGGTCCACTTTGTGGGAGGCCTTCCAACGCTACATCTTCGGGGACGTGGTCGCCACTCCAGAAACTTTCGGCCCCATCGGCCATCTGTTCTGCGAGCAATGTGCACTTAAGTTTCCATTTAAGTTTGAGTTGACAGGCGCTTTACTTTGTGTAAATTATTTAATCACTTTCAAAATGGTGAAGGATACCGGCATGTCCTAGAACCAAATTTCGAAGACATGTGACATCTACCAACCTGCAATGGGCCCGCGTGGTGGATGACGGCCCACTCCTTTTCACAGAGAGGACTGTGTCCCAGCAGTGGGAACATTATAGGCTGATTATGCTTATGCGTGTGTCTAAAAAAGATAGCGAACCTACACCATAAGGTTGAAATTAGCTAAACAAAAAAAAAACGTCAGTCCTTACCTAAAACAAATACAGTCAGTGTCTTGAGAAATTACACTTTGGCCACTCTATTAAACCAAGGATTGAAACCAGGAACTCAACAATACCTACCATCGATTCAAAGCTAAGCTCGTTAGCACAGTAGCACTAGGTTAGCGAACAATAAGGCAATTGTTACCAGAGTTTATTACATAAACGGATATATTCCTACCACGCCACAATAAATTCTCGTCGACGACAATCAATCGGCGGCCCTCCTAGATAATGTACCAGGAAAGGGCCATCTAGCTAACAATGGACATTTGCAATTATAATATAAACGTTATTGTACCACATAGAAGTACTTGATGCATCGCATTATAGCCCATCTAACGGAGATGCTTTGACATAGCGCTTTATGGAAACATCGCAATAAACTTAAAACAAACTTACCATGTACATCTGATAAAACCTTTTAACGAGGTCTAACGTCCTTATGCACGAAGAAACACGACACAATTTCAATAAAAGACTTATTACGGAAACGCAAATGTAAGTTTGTCAGCAAATCCGAACAGTGCCACCCGTAGACACCCTTTGTCCATTCCTTGATTGAATATCGAATGCATAATCGTAAACTTGAATCGATTCTTACGAATACGAAGAATCGATATTGAAATCGGCAAGCACTAAGGCTTTGTATGAATAAACGCACTTAGTGTGTGGAATAGGAAATCATAAAAGCATAGTGCTGTTCTACATACAATATTAAATCGAATTGGAGTTTATGCACCGATTATGCTTCATGTAGAGTGCTTTTATATTTTTCCTTTAAACCACGATGGTATTCATCAGTTCACATATTGTAACTAGATTTAGCCTTTGGATTCTTTCATAGGCATGACTAGGTTCTCTTTTCAGTAACGTTTTAAAACTTGATTATTCAATTATAAATAATTTCACAATCCCTTTCACATTCATCAGCTTATATCTTTCTCAACCGCAAATTCTAAAGCTGTAAAACTGAATACAAATTCACAAACTGTTAAACGTAGCGCCATCTATGCATCTGAGTGAGAACTACAGACATCTCGTAGTTACACCCGATACGGTTGTAACTACCCTTACTCCAGAACCCTCGATACGAAGAGTAGATTTTTCTATTACAGAGCGTTTAGTTAGAGGACTAAATTAAGAACCGATGTTTAATGGGCAGATATCTGTTTTCTAAAACACTAAAGATTGTTCTTCTCCCCCATAAACAAGTAAATATAAAATATTTAATCAATTTACCTACTATTCTGTGGTGTGGAACCTACCGATTTCAAATTATAATTTTGTATTCAGAGAGCAAAAGTCTTTGTTTTTCTCAAGGATCTAAATCGCTCGGGTTACCATATCACACGGCGAGTATTTCCAAGGAATATTGGTACAAATTATGCGACTGCGGATTCTTTCACTCGAGATAATGTATTCGATTCCGGACCGAGTCGATGGCATCGTTCACGCGAGCTTCGAATGTTAGGCGACGTTTTATCCGATACTACGGAAACTCGATTAAAAACCGAATGGGATTCGATTTGTTGTTCTGCGCCCAATTCTTGTTTGTTATGCATTCGAATTTGGTTTAAAATTGGAATCATAAATTAGGGCTGAGCAGACACAACAGTTCATCGTGGAGTAATATTTCATGTTACTTTTTAATAACTAATCCAAATAAATTATTTAAAAGGTCAATATATTAACTTTATAAACTTATACCAACAATAAATTATAATTTGACAGTTAATTTTCATGTCTGCTACCTAGGCAGCCTTTCACAATATTCTATTTGCATAACCTCTATTCAACCCATCACTTCCCACTGCTGAGCATAATTCTCGTAAAAAAATATGGAGTGGTTTAGAAAAATATTGCATTAGACCATCGATGACCGATGCATAGCACCAATAAGGTAGCCTTTAGCATATTACGGCCGCGTCGTATTTAAAAGCGATCGTCGTGCGAATACGCGAAACGGGAAAGCGCCCTCTGTCGGCGCAACTACGCGTTCAGGATCACCGAACAAAAAGTTCGAACGATCGTGTATTTGCGCGACGATCGTTCATAAATAGAACGCGGGGTTTTAGGTCTCATGATAAGCCTTATAATAGGTACCTTTTGAAATTGTAGGTGGTCGTGGCTGGTTACTCAAAGTAAGTAATCATGGTGGTCACATGCAGGGTCACATGGCTACCAAGTAATTTGAACCAATTCATTAACCAGAACATAATTATTATACCTAAGTCACTTTCATTATTATGGAAAGAAAGAAAAACTGTTTATTCCGCACAACCTAAACGCACATTACAAAAAAATTACATACGTCTCACCTTTACAAAGTAGCTAAAAGCCTCGTATTCAAGTAATAAAAGTTTGTAATTTTTGTCTATTTTCGACCATTTTGTTTTCCATCAGGCATTTTCCATTTTCAAAATCAGAGCAACCTTATATTTTCCAATCGAGTACCAACAGTACCGTTTAGAGATGTGAGCTCGATATTCGGAGCATTTGCGAGATCATATCGATACACGACGGCGAATATTTTACGCTTTGAACGAAGACTGTCACTTGCAGAGAACGTTACGATAAAATACCGATTTTTGTAACAAAACACCGGTCTTTCCGAAATTGCCCCATTGATTACATAATTGGCGATCGGTTTTTTCGGAAATTGTTTTGATGTATTTTTTTTGTTCGTGAATGGTAAGGGTTATTTTCGGTTAAGTAATGTTGGGCTAAATTATTCTGTGAACTTAGAATGAAAGCTGCTTTAAGCTTCGTGCAGACCAACGCGACGCGACGCCGCGACGCGACTCGAACAATACAATTTCTAAGAAAACTTGACGGTATAACAATAACCGGTGTCGCGTCGCGCGACAAGTCGCGCTGGTCTGCACAAAGCTTTAGTTTTATAACAAGGCCAGGAGAACTGGAGAAGTTATTATTCAAGCACAACCCGTGGTCAGTGGTTATCAATGCTTGATGCTACATATGCTGAGCATTCAAAGAGAAAATCCACAAGGTATACAGAGGAATCTATAACAATGATTCAAACATCATGACAATATTTGCAGACATACATTTTTTAACTTACTTCGATTATGAAAATCATGTGTATATCAAAATTGAACTAGGCCTTATTCAAACAGTATCAATACTGATAACAGGTAATACTAACGCACCCTAACAACAAAACCAGAGCTCCAGTGGAATGGAGGTGAAATTAGAACAATTAGCCTGCAGCCGAAGCCGCGGTGGCCACAAATAGTGCTACCGGTGATAGTGGCTAATGACTCGTTAGTACTGCCGCCAAATACACACATGCGATACAATGTTGTTGTGAGATAGTCGATAAATTGGCGATTTTAATGGAATTTTTTTCAATTTCAATTATAGTTAAAAAAAACATCCTATCGTTTGAATTGTGAATGAACCACCTTGTCATTAATTTATTGGATATCTCTTTCAATGAAGGAATCTAAAAAAACGGGCTTTTATTATGGGAGTGTTGACTGAAAGGCAAAAAATAAGTCCACATTAAACTCTAGTCAAGGTGGTAGTAATTTAAGTATCAATAAATAATCATAATCAAGTACCTTCGACACTACTAACAAAACATTTGCACTTAGTCTTAAAACACTCACTCTTTTGTCCCTAGCAGGAGAACGGAAGTAACATAATTAGTCATTGCATTCGGCAGAAATGAATCATTAAAAACATCGATAAAAACCACAACACAAGCCCAACACTGGCAAGTGAGCGACGACCGACCGCGGTCGCCACTACACCGCCATCTATAATTGGTTTGCTCCGCAGCTGATTTTTATCACCAATTATTGAGTTTTCACGCCAATTAAATATAATCTAGCTTCCGGTGGAAGCCGCAATGTCGATATAATCATACCGTTTCTAGAAATGGCACAACCCTTAGAAGTAATAGTACCTACGTTTGTTGAATAAATGATTTAATTATAAACTTTCTATAGGTATTTTAAAGTAGATAATGATTATAATAGCATTTCGTTTCCGTTCTAATCTAACATAATTGCGTATCGATGTAGCTTTTGTATTGGTGCAATCCAATTACTATTATGTATTGTGGCTCCGTTTATTGCTCTATCGATTAGTGGGAGGCAATAAAGATGGATAGAGGTACTTCTACGTACGTAAAAAGTAAATAAAAGAAAATATAACTGCCTTGTATTTTTCTCTATGGCCTGAGTTTGCATTAATACGCATCACAATAACAAATCAAAGACACAAGAGTATGATGCTAAAGTTAAGGAACATTGGCTTAATATCTGATAATCATGCAAATATCCCCAAATTCTCAACATACGGCAATTTGGTAAATGTTATTCAAACAATGCCCGTTATCTCTTTCTACAAGGCAAAATATGTAGAGATGGGAGTATATCATTCTTAGTAGGATATCTACATATCATGTGTAATGCAACAACTTAAATCGTTAGATTCCTACCACTTCAAAAGATGGTCGCGTTTCTATTTCGTTTTGAGACCGAAACCCTTTTGTCGGCATATTGGTGATTCGCCCGAAACGAGCGAATCAACACTGTTCATAATCAGCCTATAATGTTCTCACTTCTAGATCACATGCCTCCTCTATGTGAGATGCGCCACGCGGACCCAGTGCGGGTTGGTAGATGCCACCCACACGTCTTCGAATTTTTGGTTCTAGGATAGGCCAGTCTCCTCACGATGTTTTTCTTCACCGTTTTCAGAGTAGTGGCGATGAAATAATTTACACAAACTAAAGCGCCTGTGAGCCTACGACTTACAACTTGTAAGTCGCGGCCGTTACCACTGGGCCACCACTGCTCTTTAATCAACACTGTTGAATAATATTATTTAAAAGTGTCGATTTGCCCGTTTCGGGCGAGTAAATTCGTGCGAATCAACAATAAGCCGTTTTGTCGTTCTGACACACACAATGTCGCATGCTGCCATGGAAGCGCCATACACAGAATGTGTGAGATCATTCCTACATTAAAAGCAACACGTTCTCAGATTTCCTTAACTACTATTAAACAGTAAAGTAAGTAACAGAGTCAACATTTATCTTAGATACGATCTAAATTCTCCTGCGCACCCATCCGGGCTCTGAACACAAATATCTACTTAAAAGGTCAACTTTCTCACTATTAACTTGTTCAGGCAAGGCCGCGTATTTATTAATACTAGTTAGTTGCTGTTTGTAAGTGGAATTGTGTGGCTAAGTAATAACAGCCGAACGGGTCGATCGATCAGGTTAAGCTAAGCGTGCCGCGGTCAGTCCGTGCATGGGTGACCATCTTAACATACCGAGACCCCTCCGTGCCTCGGAAAGCACGTTAAACCGATGGTCCCGGCTGTCATTCTTGGATCTTTGACAGTCGTTACGGGTCGTCAGAAGCCCGAAAGTCTAATAACCAGTCTTACCAAGGGGTATCATGTTACATATTAACTGAGTTGTGGAGGTCAGATAGGCAGTGGCTCCATGTAAAATACTGGTATTCATAATTCCTGTAAACCTGGAAGCTGACCGCAACATATGTAGTTGTGAAAAAGGCTAGGCAGATTGATTGAGTTGCTGTTTGTAAGTCCTTTGCTAGAGGCGAGAATTTTTCTGGACAACTAAGGTTGGGGTATATTGAATGCAGTGTTGATGTCTTAACACATTTTTATTGATCGAACTACTAAATAACTATGACAACTTGAAATCATACTTACTGAAGTCAGTAAATAAGTAAGTAAGCAATCATTTATTCATCCAAAACTTAGACTAGGTAACATCAGTGTTGTTTAATTATGCGATGGGTATGACTATTACAAATGAGTAAGACCCCTGCCCTTCAAACTAGGAAAATCATGTATCTTGACCGACAGTGTCACGACGTATAGTTACAATTTCATGAATTAAAACTTTACTGTTAAATACCTACTTCTTCGTTTTCGTAACGTACTCAGTGAGGGTTCAGATTTCAGATTAATTCGGGACTGACCGGGACTTAGAGTTCCCAGAGACATAATAATACGGTTCTTCTCATTTCAGTTCTAATTATTACAAGCCTAGGTTTATTTGTAGTCTACTACCTATATTTTTTCACTGTCCCAAATGAAGTAGGAGTTTCTAGCGAATTTCTGAAGTAGAATTTGAATACACGCAGCCAACACGGTACAAAGTTCCCATATACCTATTTATATGGTGCGTTTAGCGCGGACATTGGACAACTATATGCTATAATATGTTATAGGGCTTTATGTGGGCGTAATGGACTTAGTAGGTATACTAATTATAGCAAATACAATTAACGGCAACACATGTTATAATATTTATGCATGTATATATACGTGAAGTAGGTACTTAATACAAAGCTACGCTTGCCGCGATCCATCCGTGGATGGATGACCATCTTTACATGCCGAGACACCTTGCCTCGGAAAGCACGTCAAGCCGTTGGTCCCAGCTGTCATTCGTGGATTTCTGACAGTCGTTACGGGTCGTCCGAATGAGAAGCCCGAAAGTCTGACAACCATTCTTACCAAGGGCATCGTGTTGTCCAGTAACTGGGTTGTGGAGGTCAGATAGGCAGTCGTTCCATGTAAAATACTGGTATTCAGCTGCAAATGCCATTTTAAGAACTACCCTTGAGCCCTGTTTTATAAGAATGAACTTCTTAAATAAGAAGTTTGACAAACTGGGCAGTGTCTGGTTTCTCGATTCTTCATGCAAAAAGAAAAACAGAAAGTGTTGGAATAAGACAGCTTAGTAGTATGATGAACAGGGTGTAAAGTTCACTCATCCTCATTAGAAGAGGGAGGATCCTCCGACCAGGTGGGTGTCGTGTCTGGCGGGCAAGTGCCCAACGATTGATGTCCGATAGGCTTATATATGTCATTCGCGTGGTAAACTCTAATTGCGCAATCCAAGATTTGTGTGCGTAGTTCGCATGTGGCAATGTAGAAGCTGCCACAACAGTATAGGTAACCTTACAGTCAAGTTCTTGAAAGTATAAAAATTACTTTTCTAAGAGAAAAATCCCAAAAATACAATAAAAAACCCGGTGTGTCAGCAGTGCGAGTCGTATTCGCACATAAAGGATTCCGTACCGTATTAAAATCGAGCAAAAAAACACCGAAAAAGAGAGGTTTCTTGTATGTTTTATTTGTTGTTAGAGCGGGAAGAGAAATACACAATTTGTAAAAATTTCAACTGTCTACCTTTTACGGTTCATGAGATACCGCCCGCTGACAGACAGACGGACGGACGGACGGACGGACAGTGGAGGCTTAGTAACAGGGTCCCGTTTGGCACCCTTCGATTACGAAACCCTGAAAACATGAGCATAGCATTTTATTTAAAGAAGGTTTTTTAAAAAACAGTAAGAACAGCTTCAGTGAAAAATAAAGAGAACTACATACAAAACCTACTTTTCGGAAAACATTCTTTGCTCGTCCTTAATCCTTATTATAACTGAAACCATCTTGAAATTCTGCTTAAAAAATAAAAAGGAATTTACCGTATCGCGGCTTTACAAAGAAACGCAAAAATAAAGCTACTGTTGCGCTAAAACACTTATTGTTCTACCACTGAAATGATTCGTCACTCGTTCGTCGTTGTGATTCGTCACTAACTGGTTGAATTATTCAAGTTTACTTCCTCTATCTACTTGCACAAGCACAACAAGTAACTTATTCTTGCTGCAAGCTGAAAAAACTTGCCACAATAGCTTCTGCAAGGTGTTTGCATGTTCGACTTGCTGAAGTGTCCTAAGTGCAATTGCACCTTTGATGACCTAAATAATGCCAATTATGCCGCAATCAACATGGCCTACCTATTCTACGTACCGAATCTACTGGGCACAAACAATATAAAAACAAAGAAGAAGGCTACCATAGACACGTAGAGAAGAAAAGGTATTAAGGGCATGTCAGTTTTTTTTTGTTAAAAGCTCTTGCTACAAGTTACAAACTGTGCATCACAACAATAACCGTAATATTTTACTGTCAATGATTGTTCTTTCTACAAAATATGTACTGCAGGGTTACTGTTGGCGACTGTATTTATAACCTGTCACAATTGCAAGTAACTGTCGGTGCCTGTACATACGAGCAGTCGTCACTACATAGTCGAGCACTGTTGTAAATGTACAACATGACGCGTCCGATGCATTGTTCTCAAGCCTGTTCGTTATAAATAAAGTATTATCTGCAATAATAACTTGCTCGATTGAACTGAACAATACGCTCAGCGGACGTGTGGGCGGCGGATACTATCGACCTATTGACGGGAATTATATGGAGCTGATGATATAGCATTCTGAATTTTTGGGTCCCAATGTCAAAGTGTTCACATCAAACCCTAAGAAGGCCAAAGCTTGCTGTTCTACCGAAGACATGCATATCCTTCTATGCTCAAGGTGATCACCAACAATGGACATTGGGATGGATAAAAATAAAACCGCTAAAACAAAGAAAAAAACATAACGCATTATCGAACGGAGGGTTAAATCGGACTCCTACCGACTAAAACCCTACTGTTCCTTCTAGCACCATGAGTCGGGGGCCCGGGAGATACTTGTACATTCGCGGCACCCCCAACTGGTATCAGCCCGCCATGCCTGACGGGCCCCATCACCATAATGCATTAAATGCCGCGCGCCGTTTAGAAATTAAGTCACCGGTCTTTAATGTTGCATCATGCAATAGTTTACCTAATGGAACGGTCAAGCCGTACATTTTGTCCAAGATGTAAGGTTTGTAGAGTTAGGGCTTGTAGAGGTCCGGGCTTGGCTCTAATTTAGATCTGATAACTTTTTAACAGTGAAAGCGTTATGTCTTGGCAACGTCACTTACTTTACATGAAATATGTTTGGTGGGATTCACCCCTTTCCTAGTGTTCAGAATAATTCGACAGTCAACGTATGAAACATCTGATTGAATTGAAGAATCAACATGCTAAATGATCGACATGCATGAGTCACTGCTTGTTCGCGATTTTATCGCCTACAAGCAGTGACTCTCAGCGAGAAAATGCTTTTGCTCTGAAACAAGACAGCCGCATATTAGTTACGTATGTTTGAAAATTTTACACAATATTTATTATAGCAGTGGTGGCCCAGTGGCCCCGACTTACGAGGCCAAAAAAAGCCAAAAAGGCCTAAGTTAGAAGACTACTACTCTTAAAACGGTGAAGGAAAACATCGTGAGGAAACTGCCATATCCTAGAACAAAACAATCAAAGACAGGTGACATCCAACAAGCCGCACTGGGCCCGCGTTGTGTTTTATGGCCCACTCCCTCTCACAGAGAGGAGGCCCGTGTCTTAGCAGTGGGACCATTATAGACGAATTATGGTACCTATTTATTATTTCTGTTTCAACAAAATATTCAAGAAAAATGGTATCATCATCCCCATAAACATCCCATCAACGACTCTTTGTTGAGGTCCAGTCTGATTTAATTGCGTACAGCGTTAATTGGCCATTGTCCTTTAATATTGTGCCCTCGCCCTCAGTTAACTATAGCCGATTGTTTTTGTGCCCCGTTGGGCCTTGTGCCCCGTTGTGCCCCGTGCGCTAATGTGCAGTCGTGATGTTTGCTTACCGTGTAGATATCGATTGAGATGTTTTGGGTGGTATTGGTTTAATTATTCTTGGTATTGTTTTACATTTGGAGGGATTTGTGGCTAAATGACACCTGTCGATCGAAGGTTAAGCTACGCTTGCCGCAGTTGGTTCGTGGATGGGTGACCTCCATGCCGCGGAAAACATGGTAAGCCGTTGGTGCCGGCTGTCATTTGTAGATAATTAACAATCGTTACGGGTAATCAGAAGTCCGACAACCAGTCTTACCAAGGAGTATCGTGATAACCAGTAACTGGGTTGTGGAGGACAGATAAGCAGTCGCTCCATGTAAATTACTGATAATCATCTGCATCAGGTTAGACTAGAAGCCGACCCCAACATAGTTGGAAAAGGCTAGGCAGATTGATAGATTGTTTTAGATTTGTAAGGATATCAGTCAAAATAAATAATTTTTAATTATTTAATCAATCTTGGACGGACCATTGTGTTTCCCTTGTTCAACAGTGCTCGATTTCGACCTGTTGATCTATAATCATTAGAAAATGTAGTTTTATTGTTCATTACGTCTCATAAAAATATATGAGACGTAATAACAATAAAACTTCTATTGGGACTCGTTCAGTGTCCTTCAATCGATTACCTTTACCTAAACAAATTAGAAATTTAACTAAATCTAAATTACTGCATTCCACATGTAGACTATTCTTAGGTGGTAAACTTATTATTAGATCAGATATAATAATTGAGCTACTCCGATGTACCCCCCCTCTCCCCAGCAACAAACAAGTGTTTTAAAATCAACGACTAGATGACACTATAAGAGTTCATATAATTGTTTAGTTTATTTTATTTGACTGTATAAGTCTATGAGTTGTTTATTCTTGCCTGAGCAACCTTGCGGTAGCGTCGGGGTCGGGTTGACTCCTTCCCTCAAATATGGCGAGGGCGTAATGGCTGATCTTTGCGTTATGCTCGTGAATGGGTGCTGCTTGGCCGTCTTGCTGACCATGGTTTTGTTATTGTTATTAGTAATTAACTGTTTATTTATATTATTTATTTTTACTTCAATGGTCCTAGTTCATCATTTGTGACTTCGAGTTACAACTTTAATAGCTATATGTAAGCGGGCACGTCCTTTATGCCTGGAGGCTTTCATTCGGGTATTAAGTTCTGTTTACTTTTTATTTTCGCTTGATTTCGATGATTTTTTGTTGGTATATTGGCGTGTGCTAGCTGACATATAGCAAATAATTTAATTTAATGTTTTATGTTGCATACTGAACAGAACATTATTTTGCATAAGTACTATTGTATATAATCAAGTTTTTCGAACTGAACAGACAGCTGTGGTGCTGGGGAGTTTGTTGCGCCACTTCTTCTTCCCAGCTAAGTACTAGGAAGTGATGAAGGGTGGGCGTTTTTGGGGGACTGTCTTATGTAATTTTGATGTTCGAAAAGTGCTGATTCTCAGCCTATTTTGAATAAATGACTTTTGAATTTTGAATTTTGAAATATTGAGAGATCTAATAATAAATTATTAAACTAAACTAAACTTAATTACCTATTAAGCACTTTTTGCATGGAACATCATTCCATTCTGTATCTTGACGGAAGGGCGTTGTTAGCTGAACTACAATTTATACTTTTGCAGCTATCATCGTTTTATTTGTTTTACTTAGTCTTGTGTTATTGTTCCGAAGCAAACTTTTTTTTAAAGTAACTATGCTATATACAAATATAAAAGGACACTCTTAGACTGCTGACTTTGTTGACACACCAAATTGAATTAGATTATGTTGTTGTGTGTGTCTATTTGTTGTGAGATTTGCAGTAGAATTATATCAATAATTCCGAAAATGTATGTAAAATACCTGCTTTAGCAAAACAATGATCCAATCATCAACATAGACCATAAATAATTTCAATGTCAAAAATAAAAAAAAACGATCTTTCAGCAACCAGTACCAACACAATCTCTCAAATCTCTTAATCTACAGATCCCCAGATTACGCACTATCCAACGCAGTCATAAACAACAAGGAAAGAATTCGCGACAAAAAGATAATAGCTTCCAACGATGTTACAGTACAAAGGCGTTTAAGAAAACCTGCCTCTTCTGTTCTTTGAATCATATACATAATCATAATAATTAAATGTCGCAATGAGGAGCCGTGTTATCAGGCGGACGCAGAATGATGCTACTGACCACTTCACGTCATTCTTTTAAAACCACCTTTACAAAATCCCCGACATACATTACCGGCTTTAAACTTGCTTGGACGACACCCTTTCAAACGTAGAAGGCAAAGGATGTTGCTCGAAAATTTTCCGTCGTCGATGAAAAGGTGCCACAGTGTAGGAAAGTGTCAGACCAAGAACCAGTTAGGCAAATTATCTGCGAGGAATCAGTGACTCCACCTGCCGTTCAGGGCTGCGTTTATTTATTTATGTATTCTGTGTTGCAAAGTTCGCGTGATGAGACGCAATGTATTGTTGTAAATGGCTCGCATGGCAACTTTTATTTTTACTTGTTGACGGCCCTATTGAATAAACTTTGGAATGTATTAGAAATAGATTATTATTTATGTGCGGTTGTGGTTGCGGGTTTTTAGTTGTGGAATATTTTTTGCATTAACTAAAGAGGTTTGTCTTTTTAACAGAATGATATGAATATCTGTTAATTGGTTTCGAATATAAATTTTTCAGCCTTCTATATTCGGGATGATGACTAAAAAATTACGGCGATACATTGAGGTAAAATGTGCCATGACGTCACGAGTATGTAGATTTTATACATACTAGTCACGTAGCGACCCCCACTCCCCAACTTAAAATGCGTTTTATCTAAGTATTTTTTTATTAATATGATAAAGCAAAAAATACGCGTCTAATATTTTTTTATTATTTGACTGACGGACTTATTAGAATTTCATTTTTTTTACCCCGGCATCCCCCCTTTTCTGAAGGTATACTAATGAAATACAAGCATGAATCACTTATGTTTGTTTGACGAAATAGTTATCACTCTATTCAACCTTTTCATTATATTTCTATTAAAACTGGTACAATCCCGTACCAAAAAAATGCACACATTTAAATACCCAAATAGAACACGAATTTTATTATTAATTTTACTTCAACTAATAACAAAAATACACTTCAAAATAACTGACAACTTCAATTCAAAGAAATCACCACTCAACAAATACAATAAACAATAAATATTTAGACAATAATAAATAGTTTATAAACCACAGACAAAACCAACGAGGTATTAAGGCTATGCAACATTGAAGATTTTTCAATCAGCCACACAGCTGGGTTTCTAATTAAAAGTATAATGATCCATCCTATAATATGTAGTATAGAAAAACTAATGTTCCCATAACCAGCATTATAATAATGAATAATAATTCGTAATTAGTAATTGTGTAACAAAAACTATTTACAATTTAGTGGAGCATAAAAATTTAGTGATATGGAATTTCAAGCTCATCGTCGTGACTAAATATAAAAGGTTTTTGTTTTAATTTGAACAATTATTTATCGGGTAATACGAAATATTATTTACTTGTTATGAATTTGGAATGGAAAAGTAACAGTTTATTTAGTTCATTTAGAAACTAAAACTTCATAAGCTTAATTAACTTGTTGCAATGCACCGTGTTAGTGCAAACTTCTAAATTGTGCAACTTTTACGTTTTAATTCTGTATCTAAGTATGTATTAATTATATTTGTTTGGTGATCGTAGCAAAAGTAAGGTAGGTACATACCTAGCTGAAAAATAAGTTATCAACTCTAGTTCGGAAATTATAGTTAAGTATACTTTTTGCTCTGCAACTCGGCCTTATTTTTATTTAGACTGTGGTCAAATAGTGCATAGACTGCAAAATCTTTCAAATACATACATGACGTGCGCACTGTTTTAATCTAATCTAACCTCAGCGTAGCAGTAAAAGCAGAAACACGCACACCCATCCTACATCACGCCTTACCTTTCCCTCACGACTCGACGACAGGTTAATTATTAATTACAATTGCTAATCAAAATCAATTTATTGATTTTCACTATTTACCATTAGTTTCCTTCGCTAAGTTAGCCGTAAATCAAAATCAATTAAAACAGGTTTAATTGATTATGTAGAAAGATTAATGCACATTATTGTATATTATTAGATGTTTATTCATTTATATATTTGGAGATATTTATTGGTTGATTACTGAAGATGAGCTGGCTTGTACTATATGGTCAGCAGAAAATTCTATGAATAAAAACTTAATAAAACTTATTAAATTAATAGATTAAGGTCTTCTTATTTTTCGTGTGGTTAGTGACTAACCTGGTGTCAGAGTTTTTATGCCGCCTATGGGCCTCTGACTTCACATGCCGTCGAGAAATATCTCTTAGGCATGCCGGTTTCCTCGCGATGTTTTCCTTCACCAATTTTGAAGCAAATGATAATTTATATAATACGCATATGAATCCGAAAAGTCAGAGGTGCCTTGGGTTTGAAGTTCGAACTCGAGACCTAACACTTGGCAAAAAAAAGTTGGCATAAATTAAGGTTACAATGTAAAATTCCGGCTCATAACTTTATAGGACTTTTTTTCAGTAAGTTTTTTTTTTTTTAAACAATGTTTAACTTCTACCCCTGAAA
Source organism: Agrochola circellaris (assembly GCA_914767755.1). Taxonomy (NCBI): domain Eukaryota; kingdom Metazoa; phylum Arthropoda; class Insecta; order Lepidoptera; family Noctuidae; genus Agrochola; species Agrochola circellaris. The sequence continues at coordinate 11,344,031 of OU611843.1, forward strand.
AGCTTTAACTATGAGCTATTCCTACATTTCTAAAGTCTAATTAAAATGACAGTAATCAGTGATTTTAGCTGCATAACATGATTGATTGAATTTATACTCATTGCCCTTTTAAAACAATTCTTGCTGTTATAGTTGGTAGAAGGAGGATCATATTCACACTCATTAACTGATTCAATTTTTCCTTTATTTCACTTATAGGTACACGTAGGTATAAATTACATGTTTTTTTTTAAATATATTATTTTAATATTATATTTCAATATTTTTTTATAAAAATAAACAATTTAAACATACAATATTTTAATATTATAAGAAATCATATATATAATATTTTAAATGCGAAAGTGTTTGTTACGGTTTCACGCTAAAACGGCTGAACGGATTTGAATAAAAATTGGCACATAGGTAGACCATGACTTGGAAAAGGACATAGGATACCTTTTATCCCGATATTCCCTCGGGATCGATACTTATGCGGGTGAAACACCGCGGGGCGTAATTAGTAATTAATAAAAAAATATTAGTGCTGCTGTCGCTACTTACCTGTAAGTGACGTCATCAGCGTCGTACAATCGCCTCCGATGTATGCATCACGCGCTCTTCGGCAATTATCAGCTGATTACACTTCATTAAATATAGATAGACTAGCTATTTCTGATCTGCTACATAAAAACTCAGTTTTGGAATTAATAAGCGTGGGTAATTCCACTTTATTTCTTCTATGGGCTCTAGCTATGAGTATAGAGTAATACATAGCCACTAAACAGTGAAGCACAGATAAATTAATAGCTTATTAAACCAGCTGGCAAGCTAAAACACATGCTCTGCAAGCTATAATTTTTGCTAAACTAAAAAGAAAAGGTATTGATAATATTAAAAAAATATAACGATTAGAATGATAAGCGAAATCTATGTAGATCGGGTATTTCAAATCCTACTAGGTACACTCGTAAAATCTGATTGGTGGATACGTTTAGTATATTTTAGCTGACAGCCTGTCGACTTAGACAATCCGTCACTGTACAGTGCAATTTATAAACTTTGAACCTGTCTTGAAGCATCCAGTAGAATGGCATTAGGATCTCCCTATCATCGTAAAAATATTCAGTTCGCAATCGATTTGCAGTTTAGACTTTAGACAGTCTTTTTGAAAGAGTTACTCATTTTAAGGGCGTTTTTGCACTACTCACATTCTTGTTTATTACGAATACATAAAAACGGATCAGAAATTCACAAATAGTTGACTCACTCTATTCGATTTGTATTCGAGAAAAACAAGAATACCCACCGACTGAATGACGCTCTGCAAACGTCAAACTCTTTCTAAAACGCCATTTGCCAGTATTAAAAGCCGGATAACTACAGTAAAATATATGTAAATGTGAAAGTTTGCATGTTTGGAAATTTGTTACTCAAACACGCAAAAACGGCTGAACGGATAAGGATATTTTTTATTTGTTTAAATACAATAGTCAACGTATAATTAGTAACCTAATCCGCTTAACTGTTCTTAAACAGTCATAAAGAACCCTGTAAGCGCCGAACGCAGTGTGCACTGCGTTCGGCGCTTGACGTGGCAACACGTCGTATCCGGGTTTGCAACAAGTCAATCGTCATGGATGCCTCGTTGCGAGGTGAAACACGTATCGATTTCTTACAGGATTCTTTATGACTCTTTAAAACGTACGTCGTCTATTGTATTTTATACTGGATTTCCGTAAAGTCACGCCTGAGTCAATTAACTTGTTTAAATAGTTATCTTAAATACTGAATAACACGATACATTTTTTTTATAACCTGGATTAACACACAGGATTACGCTAAATTATATTTTTCATATCTCCCGGGACCCAATTCTGAAGTCCACGCTAACAAAGTCGCGGGCAGAATTTAGTTACTCATAATTTCACTAAACATGGTTTATGTAGATATGATTACTGTTCTAAAAAGTTTTATAAAATGAAATCAATACTTACAAAACAAGAAGAAAACATTAAGAAGAGTTGCTGGTATTAATAAAATGTGCGTGCAGCACTAAAGACGATTAAGATGAGACTTCTATCTTAACAGATAAGCGAAGAGATTGAAATTGTAATGCTCCACATTTCTCTAGACTGCGTAAGTACATTTTGTTGGCATTCAATATAGTCTTCTCCTCTACTACTTTACTTTACAAATAACTTTAATTTTGGAAGTCGGTGTCTTTGGTTTTGAATTTTCGCCACTTCACCTTTCAATGTTTTTTTTTTAAAGTCGGTTGTTTTTTGTTTTTGTAAAAAGGTTTTATTTTTCACTTTTTAGTTGTGGTACCTACCCCACACAAATTCGAATACCACTACCTGCTATGTAAATTACAGTGACAGGAAGTTATCATCATATCATAAACTAAGTGGGAAAAATACGTATTATTGAAGCTAACTCAAAATCTATCTAAGCAAAGTTGATAAAATTTATATGGGACCAATTTGAGAGCATACTCTTTCATACAAAAAAAATATTTTCAAAAACGGTCCACAGTTGACGGAGAAATCGGAGGAAAAACATAAAAAAAAAGTTTGAACAGCAAATTTAAGTTTCAAGTCTCTTCCCTAAATTACTTTTACCTTAAAATAGGTCTTAGCTAAATTTCCCAACAAACATGTCTAAAAAAGGAATCAACTTGTGTTTTCCGAAAGCTTTGCCATCATTTTCGCAAGTTTAGTTTACAAAAAGATCTCCCACACATTATTGTTCCTCGGCTGTACATAGAAAACCTTGCTCACTACGATATCAGCAAACTAAATCGAACTTCATTACTGAGCATTATTAAAAAAAACAAATAAAAATCGTTAATAAAGTAAAAATAACTCGGCAAGCAACATCGGTATGCGTTACTAAAACAAACACAAAGGATGCGCGGGCGCATTTGAAATGATAATAAAACGGACAAATGAAATCGCACACTTAACCGTATCTTTGTGATGCGCTCGGACAAAGTGGCGGATTAAAGGCGGGGACAGGACCGAGTCCCGGGACCGGGAAAGTGGACAGGATCAAAATGCAAGGACAACGGCGCGGGCACTGCCCGGTACGGAGCGATGCCAAAACTCAATCTCTGTAAGTAAGATAAAATTTTAAAAATATGTTAAAAAGGGAACTTAAAATTATTGACAAATTGATTGTATATTTTTTTAAATTATAAATTCCTACCTATTGCTGAAAATAAATCCGATGACAGTATCGAACAAAAAAATGAAGTAACAAGTGAATCTTTTGGTAATTTACGAAATCAAAACTACACTCGAGAGCAATGAATCCGGGTCACTTAAAGAATGTTAAAAATCTCGGAAACTAAAAATGATAGGTTAATGCAATAAATTGTATTTAATAGACAATGTAATACTCCTTAAATGAAAGTAAAAAAAATATGAGTCGCCATACATTTTATTAACACAAAATTACATAAAGAAAAAAACTGGTGATCTGTGCTTAAAACAAAAATAGGAAACATGAAATTTTTGAACTTTATTACGATTTTCTTGAATTTTAATACTTCGTATTGCCTCCTCGTGCTTCCATTACTGCGTTTACGCGGTTTGGCATGCTGTACACCAAGTTCCTTATACGATTTTGGGGAATATTCTCCCATTCCTCTGTGAGAGCAATTTTGAGCTCACGAAGCGTGATTGGGGGAGGGTTTCGTTGTTTTACGCATCTGCCTAGCTCGTCCCAAGCATGCTCGATCGGGTTGATATCCGGGCTGCGCGCTGGCCACTCCATACGAGTAATGTTCATCTCTTGAAGGTAGTCATTCACAATCCTACCTGTATGAGGTCGGGCATTGTCATGCATAAATATAGCATCCTCACCTAAATTGACCATAAATGGACCAACGTGATCATTGAGGATTTCTTCCACATATCATAAAGAGCCGTTTTCTATGATCACCAGCTCTGTGCGACTTTCAGAAGAAATTCCGGCCCACACAAGTACAGACCCACCACCGTAGGCTACTTTTTCTTCGATGCATGCTTGCTTGAATCTTTCCCCTGGTCTTCGATACACTCTGTGTCTTCCATCGTGCTTGTAGAGCATAAATTTTGATTCGTCGGAGAACATAACTTTTGACCAATCTTCAATACTCCAATTTACGTGGCTCTGGGCATATCTTAGTCTTGAAATACGATGCCCACGCTCCAGTTTAGGGCCGTTTGCAGGTCTAAGGGGTTTTAAGTTAGATTCAGCAAGCCGACGTCTTACTGTCCATGCACTTGGGTTACTTCCTCCGAGGCGTCGAAACTGATTTGTGAGTTCAGTTCCTGTGAGAAAGCGATTTCGAAGCATGGTGTTCACCAAGTATCGGTCTTCTCATGCTGTGGTACACCTGGTTCTGCCCGTTCCTGGTCTGCGTAGGTTAGAACCAGTTTCTTCGTAACGTCGGAGAACTCTTTGTACTGTTGACAGCGACACACCGACAGTCCTGGCTGTATCGCGCTGACTCCGGCCGGTTTCCAGCATTGTAAGTATTCTGGTGCATTCTTCAGGCGTAAGCGACATAATTTCAGCTTGAATAATGAATATAGAGCACTATCAACATGGTTTATGTACCCACATAAATGACAGATTACAAACAAAAGCAAAACCAAATGCTGTAATTTCGTAGTTCCATCTTCGAAAGTGGCCCTTTTTCAAATTTGATTTTTTTATGATATAACTTTACAATAACTAAGAAGTTTTAATACCTTCATTTAAAGAGTATTACATTGTCTATTAAATACAATTTATTGCATTAACCTAGCATTTTTAGTTTCCGAGATTTTTAGGATTCTTTAAGTGACCCGGATTCATTGCTCTCGAGTGTATGTTACGTGAAAAAGCGAAAAATCAAAGGTACTACAGTAATATTTTTCAGCAATACTTTTTATCGATAAGAAAACAAACGCACATCAAAACTGAACACTTTTCAACAGCCTACCAAATCCCGGTACAAAATTCCGGACACGGCCAGTGTGTCCCGACCTAAAGCCCATGAAAACTAAGAACACGACTAGTATCGTAATATTTGTGAATAATCCGCAAACTGGTAATACTATACGGACACTGGGAACACTGAGAAGTCTCAGATAAAGAAAATATCAAGACTATTATAGCCCGTCGCACGCACGTCGCTCTCATATACGATTTGTGTGGATAAGACACTTCTTCTTTTCGTGTGGTTAGTGACTAAGCTGGTGTCAGAGTTTTAAAGCCACCCATGGACCTCTGACTTGGGTTCACATGCCGTCGATAAATATCTCTCAGGCATGCCGGTTTCCTCACGATGTTTTCCTTCACCGTTTCTGAAGCAAGTGATAATTTATACAATACGCACATGAATCTGAAAAGTCAGTGGTGCGTGTCTTGGGTTCGAACCCGAGACCTAAGACTTGGCAGTCTGACGGACACACCACTAGGCTATCACTGCCACAAGACACTGGCACTGCTATCTGTTGATAAGACACTGAAAGATTGATTTGCGAAATAGCTGTTTTTACGCTCAGTTTTCTAGGAACATTTTCATCTTATTATGCTTAGAATCCTATATTGTGATATGACTCTAAAATATTCCATTATATTCAGAAATCTTTTGTTTTACTTGTGTACCTATTCATGGCAGGCCTGAGACTTTGACAGTTCTTTCCAATTTATAGATTGTGTAGAAGAAGAAGCTGGTACTCAATCATCGTTCTCCTGCACTTAGCCCAGGGTTAAAGGGTCAGTGCAACCTGTCTTTTTCTTCTCTACTTCTCTATTAGTCGCAAAATGCGCCCCCTCGCGCCCCTAGTCGCCGCAGGAGACGCCCCGGGCGTCGGGAGTCGCGAGCCGACTTCCGGCCACCGTAGGCGCGGGCTTGCGGACGGTGAGCAATGGGTAGCTCGCCGTCCGATAGGGACCAGGCCCGGGTCGACGGCGCGTTGTGTTCCACGCGCGCCTCAAAGAGATGTCAGCACCAACTGACGGGGTCCGGAATGGCCAATGCCTGCCGGGGTTGCGGGTTTGTCTGAAAGGGATATTGCGACCTCGGCACACAGGCAACGGAAGGAACACGGGTGGGTTTTAGTCAGTAAAAGTCTGACACGCCCTCCCGCTCCACACAGAGCGGGAGAAGTTATTTGATAATTTCCCATCCTCAAAAAAAAAAAAAAAAAAAAATATCATCTTTCACACAGTCCATCCATTGTTTCTTTGGAATTTACCTTTATCATAACTCCGTTTTAGATACTTACTTTTTAGGGTTCGAGGCAAAAAACGGAACCCTTATGGATTCGTCATGTCCGTCTGTCCGTCCGTATGTCACAGCCACTTTTTTCCGAAACTATAAGAACTATGCTGTTGGAACTTGGTAAGTAGATGTATTTTGTGAACCGCATTAACATTTTCAAACAATAAATTTTGGGGATTCCCCATACTTAGAACTGAAACTCAAAAAAATGTTTTCATCAAACCTTTCGTGTGGGGTATCTATGGATAGGTCTTCAAAAATGATATGGAGGTTTCTATTTTTTTTTTTTTCTAAACTGAATAGTTTGCGCGAGAGACACAGAGACACTTCCAAAGTGATAAAATGTGCCCCCCCCCCTGTAACTTCTAAAATAAGAGATTGATAAAACTAAAAAAAAAGTATGATATACATTAACATGTAAACTTCCACCGAAAATTAGTTTGAACGAGATCTAGTAAGTAGTTTTTTTTAATACGTCATAAATCGTAAACATCGATCAAAGTTACAAAGACTTTTATATTATGTTACTTGCTGCTACGGAACCCTTCATGGGCGAGTCCGACTCGCACTAGGCCGCTTTTTTTTTAATGATTTAAATTACAATTTACTTCGTCCGTTGTACCACGTAATCCACACATTACTATCCCTAATCATCGTAACAAAAGAATAAACCAGAAAAACTTGTTCTTATTTCGAAAATAAATCATAATTATTCTTATCCACACAATCCCAACATGTCATTCGACTATATCTTTTGTAGTTTCGCATCCAGCGGGCTGTCATACGGCGGGGCTTAGCGAATTAACACCGGAGTTAAGTTGCATTATGTACTGTGCCTTTTGCAACGCCGCACCTCTTGATACCTGTGCCACAGTGAATATAGAGCAGGAACCTAAGTTGACACAACTCTGGGAGATGTTTTTGTGAATTAACACCGGGTTTAGGTTGCTCAATGTAATGTGCCCTTTGCAACGCTGCAGCACTTGATACCTGCAGCTGCCACAGTGAATATAGATCAGGAGATAAAGTTGACGCAACGTTGATATAATGGGTTTTGCCTAAGTCCGTACCTCTGCTGATCGTACTTAGAATTTGGAGCAGAAGGTTCTTAAAGACAAAGACAAGCCAGAATTTCTTAGAATAAAGTAGCTAAACAAGATTACTTGTCGGGCTTATGAACTCCGGCTAAAAACCTCAGAAAACGGGCAGCTTTAGGTTTAGCTTGATGTTGCAACAAACAGTCACATGGGCCATAAAATAATGCATCAAACAGTGACAGCTACTCTAGTTGACTGACCTGCCGATTAGTTCTGTGAAAATCTCACCGTGAAAACTAAGGTAAAGTGAGGTTGTCAATAGTGTTAATTGCTTAGCCTAGCATTATTATTAGAAGGATTAAAAACTCAATTCATTTAAGGTTTTTACAGAATAGACCGGCTGATATTTCTATTTCAGAATAAGCTATTTATCACTTAGTTCGTTTCGATCGATAATTTTTCGAATTTTCATACTGCGCCGTAGAAAAATTGAGTCTACTTCTTATCACCTGCACTGTGTCATCAACATAGCTAGTGTTGTTATCGATATGTTGTGCGTTGTTATGTGTTGTACAACATGTTAAATGTTAATTACACACACACACTGATTTGTTGGTCGCTCGCCTAGCTTTTATATTAAGTCCTAGCTTTAATTTCCGGCTTTACATAATGTGGTAGGCAGTTATGTAATGGTTGGATGGTGATTTGCAACTATTGTTGGTGGCAAGTTTATTATGGGAGCTGGGCAGACGATGGATTTGGCAGATTTATGTTAAACTATCTGTGCCCTACGGTTCTGCCCGCGTGTAGGTACCTACATATATTTTAATCACCCAATTACAATTGAAATTACATCATAATCAGTTCGAAAGCTCAGCCACGAAAACATGCCATCTAAATCAGTATGATAGTTTAACTGTAAAAACATAACAAACACATTTTTTTTTTTTTTTGATAAATAAGGAAAATTTTATTTTGTAGCCAACTGAACCTACCTGCCGATTCGATTAATTATCGTTTAGTTTTTACCTATTGGTACACTGTAAAAGTCTGCACTGCTTACCATCCCGCCAATGAAGAGATTTCACCTCCATATTTTCTATGAAAGTATGAAACAGCATCAAGAAATGCACACATAACATACTTAAACTTAAACTTAGGTGAAGTGAGCGTGGAATGAGCTGTCAATAGTGTCAATCCCTGTGGAATAACAGCTCACTCCACTGTGAGATGTTTACAGAATAGCATGGCTGTTTAAATGTGTATAGCAGATTTTAACGTATCCTTTGTCAGTATGACAGCGTCGATATATCTTCTCGCACCTGTAAACTATATAACAGTAAAAACAACTGGTCTTCATTAATTCATTCATTCACGACAATAGCCAGCAATTAAGAACTGCACACCAAAAACGTTGACGTCAGTTAAAAGGTCAACCTAGGCCTTATTAATACTTTAGATTAGTCTAGGTTATTTGTCTCATTAGTATCTTAATATCTTTAATTTCACCTTTCTTTCGAAACCGTGAGAAAAAAAACTCGAACAACAAAGGTCATCAGATCTTCAAGTAATTAAAAATAATTAAACCACACACAGACAGTTCAATTTAATTTAATTTCCTATTTAAATTTCGTAATCACGAAACCAAAGTCTTTAATTAAAAACGGAACATAATCAATTTTAAATAAACCAATATTTATAACCAGGTTCTAAGCTTAATAAGTTAACCATTCATTTAATTGGAAGTCCGGCTTTCAATTTAAATAAAGGGAATCATTAAGGACAGATACAATTCTTCAATTGGATCATTAATTAGTCAATTAAAGGGCAGTGTCTTCCTTATTTTACCTGGTTCAGTATTCCAAGCAAATGAGGATCATAAATTACAGAACAATCGCATTTGACTTAAAGACGTAAGTGCTCACCGGCAAAATGGATTTAAGATGTGGTGGTGTGGCGAGCGATTGGCGGATTGGCTTATTGGTGATTCGCCTGAATTTACTCGCCCGAAACGTTTTAACGAAAATATATTTTTTTTTTGTTGAGGCGCAGCGTTTTCTGGAGTTGTCGATTCGCCTACAAATAAATTAACTTCGTGCAAATCGCCTCAAGAAATGATAATATTATTTAAAACTGTCGATTCGTCCGTTTCGGGTGGGTAAATTCGGGCGTTTTACCAATAAGCCGGAGGATTGCAAGGAATTTGTTTTTGTGTTTGTCTACAATGGAACATCTTCAATTGTTAGATTTTAATAGGAAAATCTTGCATACAGAAGCTAGGGTTGAAGAATCTCCTGCCGGGGTCGCGGGTTTGTCTGAAAGGGATATCGCGACCTCGGCACACAGGCAACGGAAGGAACACGGGTGGGTTTTAGTCAGTAAAAGTCTGACACGCCCTCCCGCTCCACCCAGAGCGGGAGAAGTTATTTGATAATTTCCCATCCAAAAAAAAAAAAAAAAAAAGGGTTGAAGAATCTAATCACTGGAGTTCATTAATTAATATAACTACCTTAAAAATAAAATCCGTAATTATTAACTCGTTTAGATCTGCTTGATACTAGTAGAGATGTCCTCACAGTTTTAGAGTTTAAGTTTATTAAAACTTAATCAATTCGAAATAACATTAATAGTCCAAAAATAACAAACATAATTAATTTGATTATCGTCAACAAAACAAACACCTAAATTAAGAAAACTCCTCCAGCAGAAAGCTGAATCACAAAACAAGTAAAAAATCAAGTTTAAAATCACATCTTACAACCCTATTAAAATTGAAACACTAGGGCCATGGGGTCCGAGTGCCCACTTAGTTTTTCAAGACATCGCAAAGTGGTTGATTGACTCTTCATGTGACCAGAAGGCTGGCCTATTCTTCGGCCAGAGAATCAACATTGCCATACAACGTGGCAATGCTGCCAGCCTTTTGGGCACTTTTCCTGTTGACAGCGATGCGGACGAATTTTTTGATGTCCTATGATTGTCCCCCCCCCCACGCCCTTCTTATATTTGTATAGTTAGTTAATAGTTCATTTCATTAGTACCTAGTGTGTCAAATATTGTAAAAGATATACTACAATTAAAATTCCCACGCTTTCTATTCCTTTCCCTGAAAACTACTTTCTGAATCGCTTTTCTCCCCCGCCCACAATCAGACCACATCTCTACAAGCATTGCGTGTCGAACCAAAACGTATAACTGGAACCTATTAATACTAACGCATCTGAATGGCCTACATTGTTAATACGAACATTGTATCCTAATGTATCTCATAGGGCTTCTAATAAACGCGGACTGGGAATTAAATGCCTTGAATTGTGCCGATAGTGCATATTGCTGAGTTGAAGCTACATGAGTATGTATCTGTCAGAGACTAAACTTAAACAAAGTCGTTCTGTGATAATGATAAGTATACTATACTGTAATAGCATCCCAGGGCATTAATACTATCATTTGGATTCATGCAACGTTAACGTAACGTGTTTTTGATAGCCAATTAAAAAGTTCAACACAACTAGTTACTACTAGTTCGACTATTCGTCAAAAAAATGGTTCGTGCTACCACTTCTTATTCATTTGCCAAGTTTACATAGCATTGATTAATTTATTTCCCAAATAGGCACATACTAAATATAGTTAGGCATGTTTATTTATTTTTTGTTAATTTCAACACGATAACGTTCCTACCTCTTATTTTGATAGATCTGTTTGTGCTAGGATTGTTCAAGTAAGGGCGATGGTATGAGCCTCGGACTCTGTCGGAGTATCTACTCTATTATAATGATTGCATATATTATTTGCATTATTATGTATCAGTGGTTGATTCGACGTCCAGTTTGCACTCACAAAGGTTGGAATCTTGTGCATATTTGAAGAGATCCAGGTTTGAATCCTGTTGCAAAAATACATTTGTACGATTTCTTTTTGTTTTGCTTCTGTAAAAATGCGTCTTGATTCTGATATTGTATTAATTTTAACATCTGCTGGCAAGCCAATAGGCGGTAATTGGTGCTAATCTGGTATAACTGACTTGCAGTTTTACACTACCTATGAATCTGAATCACTGAGTAGATAATATTCAAACTGAATTACATAGGTATATAATATACAAGCTTTTTTTTTTTTAGATTTGTGTCTTGTAGAAAAGAAAATAAGCGACACTTTTACTCATGAAACGTAAAACCTGACTAACGTGTATGATATTTTATACACATGTTTTGAATGGAATCTGACTGGCGCTATCTTTATTAGTCAAATAATTCCCGTTTTCCTTGCTTGAAACCGAGCATAAGTCATATGCGTTATTACCTAACTACAGAAGGAACAGTCTTACTATGGATTACATCCACTATTATAATTAATAGCAACCACTTTCTGCACGACATTGAGTGAAATCGAGGAATTTTCCAAGGAAGTATGCACCCACAGTCGCAAACCAAAGAAATCAATCTGGCAAGCCTTTTCCCAACAATGTTAGGTCGGCTTCCAGTGTAACCAGATGCAGCAGAATACTAATATTTTACATGGAGCGACTGCCTTTCTGATCTCCACAACCCAGTTACTGGGTAACACGATACCTTTTGGTAAAACTGGTTGTCAAATTTTTGGACTTCTGACTCGTAATGACTGTCAAAGAACTACGAATTACAGCCAATCGCAAATCAAATGTTATACTCAACGATAAGACAAAAAAAGCTCCAACCAACCACTCACTTAATGAATAAAATCAACCATTCGTTCCCAGTAAATCTGACACGGAACTTGTGCCTACAGAACAGTTAGACGGTCGACAAAGGCATCTAGCCTCGTATAAAAATATCGAGTCGCTTCTCCGAGCCTTATAAGCTGCACAATAGTCAACGTGCTTTGCGGGACACATGAGCTAGGACGTAAAGTGCTGCGGTGAGGGCATAATTGTTTTTATAAGGAATTTTAGGAACAGGTTGATGGGAAATAAGCTTTCTTTTATTATATATTTAATTCTTCAAGCAACCAAATTTACAGAGGCGGATTTAATGCCATGTGCATGTTCTACCAATCAACCTTTGGGTGATGCAGAGACAAACAGTGGTAGGTGCAATAGCGAGAATTGAGGAATATTTCAATATAAAGATATACATATGCCTATTAAAAACTATAAATATAATTTATACACCAAATTATATTTAAAAATAAGCACAAATAAATATACAAAAAAACTAAGACAATCAATGGGAAAACATTACTGTTGTGATGGAGGATCCTCCGACCAGACGGGTGTCGTGTCTGGCGGGCAACTGCCCAGAGGTTGAAGTCGGGAGCTTGTATATATGTCCATCGCGTGGTAAACTCTAATTGCGCGATGCAGGATTTGTGTGACGTCAGGATGTTGTGTGACGTCAGGTCTTTGATGCGTAGTTCGCATGTGGCGATGTAGATGCCGCCACAATACTGCCAGCTTCTTGCGAATGTGCTCGCTTTAACTTTAACTTTAAAAGATTCTTTTGGTGTGTGGTGTAACAGGTCATAACAGTTTGTGTAGCAATATCGACTGAGAATGTGTTAATGGATGCAGAAGCAATGGTAGCAGCAAGAATGCCAAAACTCGCATAGTTTGATCTCCACTTGTCTACAGGTATGCAATCTGGTAATTACACGACGCGACAACGATAAAACTACTATTTTTGTAATGTCAATCAAATAGTACCAAACTGTACCTGAGTGTAAGTACGTACGTGATTTCCTACATCTCTAAAGTATTTTCGTATTTCCTGATTATTTAATGCGAAAGCTTCAATTCGGCTTATTGGTGACTCGCACGAATAAATTGAGTTCGTGCAAATCGCATCAAGAAAAACTAATACTAATTAAAATTGTCGATTCACCCGGATTCGGGCGACTAAATTCGTGCGAGTCACCAATAAGCTTAATTTTGGGTCCATCGAATCTAACGTCATAGAAACACCGAGGGGCAATTTTCGCTAACAAAGTAAACTTAGCAATGTCACCGTCTTACTTGACTAGAAAGACATCTTTAGGGGTATGAGAAACAGGGTGTAAAATTCACTCATCCACCATAAAAAAGGCGGTCGGCATGTCTGGCGGGCAACTGCCCAGAGGTTGAAGTCGGGAGCTTGTATATATGTCCGCCGCGCGGTAAACTCTAATTGCGCGATGCAGGATTTGAGTGACGTCAGGTCTTTGATGCGTAGTTCGCATGTGGCGACGTAGATGCCGCCACACATCAACCCTATCCACATTCCTACAACTACGAAACCAGCTTCCAGTTTTACTCAAACCAATATCCATCAAAATAATTATCCATTGTAACAAAATCTTCAAACGAAATCCCTTTACATCCTAAGTCATTGCGTGTCTTCTGTAGAAATGCGAAAATCACTATTTATTGTCTAAGTGACGAGTCATAAATTGTGGAGACGACTACCAGTACCATTGTAGTGCGCAGGAGTTTTATTGTAGGACTTATTGAATACGCCTCGCGATTGTAAGGGAAATATTTCTTTATTATATTGTGTTACTTTGTGTTTGGTAGTTGGGAAGCGTTCAGTTTAGTTGTATGTAGTTGAGTGATTTCTTGTTGCGCTTTTTGGTTCTATTTTTGTTATTGTTGTAGAGATTAGTGTTTTACGATTTATTCATAGAGTATTTTACAGTATTCTTGAGATTCGGGTACAGTCACCGTTTACAGTGGTAACAATTTGACAGTGACAGCGCCTTTACGTCATAGCAGTAGATAACGGCAATTTTCGTAGTGCCTGTACGCAAGATGTTTAGCCTCTGGGCAACTTTTTTTAAATCTTTTTTTCTGTCTTTGGTCACGACTTCTGAAAAATTAGCAAGGAATTTCCTCGTCACCGAGAATAAACTAACGAATCGAAATATGATTGAAATCTTTAAATAAAATAAAGGTGCTCTACAGAATTTCCTATTAAACTTTATAGTATTATTAAAAGACTTACACAAGTTCTTTATTATAAAAATAAAATAATAAATAAAAAGCTAATAAAATGGCTTTAACAACTAACACTACATGTTATCATAATTCTCAACAAATTCTTGTGGAATCGTAAAATTTATTCTCATTCACGTGTCACTTGTACGCTATGAATAAGAAAATTTTATCGATAATTAGTAGGTAATATAACTTTTAACAATACGTTCGGCATAGGCTAGGAGCTAGGTATTCAATACTAGAAATTTATTACAGAATTTATATAATTAATTATCGACTCTTTTGGATTGTGTGTTTTACAATAATTCAATTACTTGTTGCAACAAGTCGGTAGGTTCAGTTTTTTTTGGATCTAGACTTGTTTTGTGCCTAAATTCGTGACTAGTTCACGTGACTATAACAGGAGACCTTTAGATAAAATACGCTATTATACTACTTGAAACTAAGTCATTATTGACACATTTACTTGGCAATACCTACAAATGGTAAAATACAAAAAAAAAGTAAGATAAATTTCACCCAAAAAAATATTCGCATATCGCAACATATCTCAAGAAAAATGAACTCAACTCCCGGTTCAAAAAGCACTATAAAACTAAAAATAGTGCCTCAAGGCGGTACCTTAAAGTGCATCTCGGGCTTAATCGTCCACTATGAAAACGGTATAACTGTCTCCCAGACAAATAAAATGAGTTTTTTACACCACCCTCTGTCGGCAAAGCTGGGACAATTTTCATTTTATTTCAATTGTAATTTTATAGTACATTTTCTATTATGGACGCGGTTTTATTTTTATTGGTACTTTTTATGAGATGTTTTTTATGTTAGGTGGCTATCTCTTTGACTATCTGCATGGTAGAGTGTACGTGTGGCGAATATGGATATTATTTGAATGTGATTATCTGATTATGAAAGGAATTGATAATCGATGTTTACTATAATTAGAAACTGCTGCTGGGTTCAAATGGGCAAATTATCAATTACCAAAGCTTTTGCAAATCGAACATGATTCCAAAACTACACTTTTTATAACAACGAGTTGGAAAAGGCAGAAATATTTCATTGGTTTTCATTACAGGTGGTGCCCCAACCAGTAAACCAGCACAATATTTAGGAGAAGAAGACTGACAATACCTACCACTTTACCACTGCCATCTCTTAAATCCAACCAGAGTCTATATTTTCATAAGGACAGCCCTGAATACTCTTAAGCTCTGAGTTTCTCATTACTCAAAACGGAAATTAACACCTAGTTATTTTAAATATAAACAAACAGTAGCAACGAATTAAAATTCCCGCTCACATTATAAAATTTACAATAACTTTAAGATAATTACTATAGCTTTAATATCTCAGGAACAATTAATGTCTATCACGTTGGTCTGCCTCGGGCGGCTTCGGGCGCGGTCGGCTGAGCTCGGTAATTGCCTTGCGCGTACGCAGCCTCCAGCGACTGCAACGGCTACCGTCTCTGTAGTAGAGAAAACAATTTGTTTTAGTAAATAGAAAAATGATTTGTAATGTTGTCTCATTATCCTATTAGTAAATTGGTTTTTGAGTGATAGTAATTAGTGTAGGTGGGGTATGCAGCTTAATTGATTGATCGATACCTGGGACTAATAGACTAATTGCTGTATCAATAAATTGGTGTAATTTCCTGTTTACGTTTAGTTGCGTTGACATAATGACAAAGTATGCATAAAAAAGGTATTAATGGAGCAGACTGTTAGACTGTTGCCCTGATTGATATGTGACCAACTTGTTTAATGACAAGTTGGCTGGTAGCTTCAAACCATTTAATAATCTACCTACTGAATAAGAAACAAAGAAAAAAAATCGACAGAAATCTTAAAACTTTTGTAAGCGCCATCTATGTTCTGTAGTATACCTACAGCACTACGGCGCGAGCATGTCGGTGACGCTAATCCATAAGTTTATTCCCTGCCAAAAATAGCTCACCTCGCCTAAAGAAGTTTTCACTTAAAAAAACAAATCAAAGTGCCTGTGTTCATGACAAGGCACCAACCCAGACTCACCTAGCTTTCAGTGCTGCTCAACTATCTAAAGTGGTTACTGCATTGCTGGTGGATAACTGCGGCTACATTTTAACCCGCAGACTTCTTCTGGTTGACCTTGATCTGCTCTGTCTCTGCAAAAAAGTGCCATTTAAATCACATTCAAACTAACTAGCTAGCTCTGTATCTTGGTAACTCTACATGAAATATCGAAACCCGACGCTACTCGACAATCAGCAAAAACCTCTTTAGAAAATTTTCAGTTATGTCTTAGGCAGTAATTTCCCACATCACAGAATACTACACAATATTACATTTTCGCTATTTCTTGCCACAAGGATCAGGGACCTCAAAATCAGCCTAGTTTGTTCCAAAAATCTACCTTCAGTGTCGACTGAAAAGCAACTGGCATCTGGTCTCCGCAACCTAGAAACACGTATGACAGAAGCAACAGTACAAATAATGAAACAAGTTAGGTAAGGACTTCTCAGCAAGTCAATTATTACGCCATCAAAAATCCTAACAACCCACAGATTTATTAGCAAAGATAGGTAATTTCCACACAGATGCCCACTAATTTATTCATAGAGTTTTGCAGTGTCCCGGTTGGTGCCCGGGCACTGACGCTGCCCCGGGCGCCTGTCTTGCCCCCAATTACGTCACTACTTGTCCAGATATATGATTTGTCGGGAATTTTAATGAAGTCTTATGGATCGCTTTCCAACCTGTTTTCTGTATCAATTTTATAATGAGCTGATTGTGAACGAGTTTCGGTAAAGCTTAGTCGTGCAATTATTCTGCCTTGATTTCGGTTGTATTGATATGGTTCTTGATTATATCGTTGTGTGGTCCAAATACGTGACGGAGAAAGGGGCAGGAGCAGGAAATTGATGAGGAGGAAAAATTACAAGGACGTCGAGGGTTTTTAAATTACACTTCGCACTGTTTGTTCTGCAAACGCTAATTGAATTCTGATATCATTTTTACAATCGAGTTTTTTATTAAGTAGATATCACTGTCCCAGACGCCTGTAATGTAGGTATACATGTTATTTCGCGGTTTGATTCGTATTAAAAAAATACGTGATTAATTTTTCAAAAAGCCCCTCTTAAAATTCAGCTATCATCGACAATTTGAATTGTAACGGCATTTCACCTCTGTGTAACCCTTGAAATTTCCCTTTAAGAGGTTAAGAGTTGAGAACAGGTCTAAAACGCCCATTACCTCAGCCATAAGTACCGTTGAACTTTCAAAAAGTACGTAAAGTATATCATTATGCACCGGCGAAATTCCCATGAGCGAAACAAAATTTTAATTAAACACAAAAGCTTGTTTCGGCTTTATCTTTCAAAAGAACAATGAGTGCAACAATTACAATCAACAAGACCCACTGCTCTTACGGGACTTCAGAGAAAAAAAGCATCGAAATCGTGACCCAAATTGCTCTTTTTGCACCGAGCAGCTCCGATAATGGCCGAAATTTGCCGAAAGCATACGGATTTCGGGGTCAATTTGATTTATTTACGGTTTGATACAGTTCCGCGTCGAATGCTTTTTACGGACAATGTGACTTGAATTGATGAGGCAGCAAGGTTATTGGTGTCTTGGTGTTAATGTTGTAATGTGTAATGATTTTGTTAATGACATGGCTCGGCGGTGTGCTTATTGTGTTCCCACACTATAAAGTAATGTCGAGACAATAAGTAAGGGTAATTTATTTCTTTTTTGTGAAGTACAGTTTAAAGCCTTGAGTCAAAGCAGAAAAACACTTTGTAGGCCGAACTGAAGATGTTTTTTTTTTGGAGACGGTCTTGGGAAGATTTCCAAGAGAGAGTGAGCAGCACTCAAGAAAGAGGAAGACCTCTGCACTAGCAGCAGAACGTTAAAAGAAATCTGTCGTCACAGGGCTGATTTTCTCTAACTTTTATTATTGGTTTGTCTTAAATGCAGATAACCGTATGTACTGAATCGTTAGTATAAAGATTAGTTAAATCTTTAAGAGCGTGCATTCTGAAAGTGGGCAACGTCGTAAAATGGATGTCAAATATTTCGCTGATTTGATTAATTTGGCCATATTACTGTATGGAAATATGAAATGTGGCTAACGAGAGAACTAAAATATTGACTACGAAATGCAATAATTAATATCGTAACACCGAATATTTAGTTTTGGAAGTAAAAAAAGTATTCGCAAATGCCTTTTTTACACCTAAAACGTTTATTAACACGTTTATTAACATCAAATTCAATGTTATAATTGCAATTCATTATTAATATTCTAGTTCACTAGTTAGCGATATTTCATATTTCCATACAGTAATATTGCCAAATTAATCAAACTAGCTAAATATTTGACAGCTATTTGCGGCGTTGCCAACTTTTAGAATTACCGCTCCTAATAACAATAACATTATTGTTTTCAACACCAACTTTTATTAGGTATTAATAGACCACTCTATCGACCTTCACTCCTTTCAACATAAACTCACCGTTAAAGGCACTAACAACAATATCTCGCCATGTCTCAAGATAGGTACAGGTGGCTAGCCATCGCCTCAGGACATAGTTATCCGTTTTGAATCAGACCCGTACGGAACGTTGGTACCTCCCACTGTCGCCAACGACGTGTCCCGTGGAGATAATGGGATTGGTATTGTGGTGCAAATGTCTGTGGATGATGTTGTGGCTTTAGGGTAAATATTGAAGGTTAATCTGAGGTCAGTGGAGTTGAATATTTACATCTCCTTGATAAAGAATTTTCATATTATTGTTAACTTAAGTGGTCTGGAAAAAATAATAAGCTTTAGTTTACTAAACAGAAGCAGACCCGGACAGGGTTTCTTTTTAAGTTAAAGCTGGCAAATTTACTTTGAGACAATTTTTTTTTTTTCCCTACAGGTTCTTTAAATTGTCCAAGTGTATTTTATAACTTCTGCCCAGAGAATACACAAGGATTTTGCTGGTCAGGATGGACTTGATGATTCTGTAGTCATCTTCTACCTTCTACTTTCCACGAGCAAATCGTCTATTGTTTGTCAGTAACCACACGCTACTTATTTTTACGCGTCATGTTCGTGAACGGGCCGTCGGGGGGCCGTCAGTTGAGACTGGTCATCTCTTATCTGCCAGTGCTTATTTTTAATCTTATTTTTTTTTTTTTTTTTACATTTTTCTCGCATATAGAAGCAACAAGAATAATATACCCAGGATTTTGTCATTTCTATATTTAAAAAAGTGTCCTTGGAGTTTCTTGCCCGTTCTTCTCCATAAAGATCTACGTTTTGGAATGGGCAACTAGCTTCAAGGGACTACTCGTATTTTACCTATGTGTCATCTTCAAAATCGTTTTAAATTCGTTCTGTTTTTATATCTTTTACTATGGGTACAAAATTATATCGATGGTCACATTTATATTTACTCTAATTAATGTTCCTCTTTCCACAGGTGACACAGTTTTTTCTAACTTATTCGTCTGTTATAACTTGATTGCCATCGCGTGATGCCAAATGCAAATAAGCTTTATTTATTTCGATAACAACATTTTAATGTAAAACTTTTGCGTGATGGACGAGTAATGTAGTAAAATAAGTTATGTTGTTTTCATCTTTTGTTTTATTGGCATTATTAGCTACAGCAATTAGCTAAGAGTACATATGTGCATTTCGGACGCTTTTAACGTGCACGTCTTTCTACATTGTTCTCACATGTATGAGTTCAACATGAATGATGTAACCAATATTTTGTAAGAATATTTTGATTTAAAAGAGTGTCCGTGGACTTTCTTGCCCGTTCTTCTCCATAGGAACCTACTACGCTTTGAAATGGGCAACTAGCTTCATCTTTCTGACTGACTGACCCCTTGACAATTTAAAAGTGCCTGTAATTGATTTATTTGAAATAAATGCTTTGAGTTTGAGTTATGCATAATATATTTTTTGTCCATTATTTTACCAAATCAAACACATAAGTACTCTGATTTCTAATTTACTAGACTAAAATGACATTTGATGTTGACATAAAAATAACCTAGTAAATGATCTAATTACCGAGAGACTCTCACCAAGGACCACTGAATAATTCGACTAGATTCAATCGAAGATTAAATCATGTTATTTGTGTTTTGTTTTTGTGTTTTTAGGGAGGCCTGTCCCACTGTGGGGCAAGTGGGACAATACAGGATAGTTACAATAGATTAGACATTATTAAAAAAAAAAAAACAGCATTGGGGGCAAAGATTACAACCAAGTGGATCCTCGGACTTTTTCTGCCAGTTCATTGGTATTGGTACTGATGATGGTGGTGGTATTAGACCCAGTCTCTAAGAAAGTACGAGCACCTTCATGCTTATAGAAAGGATCGGCCCACAGTTACTGACATACGTAAGCCTTGAAAGAATAAAAACAAGAAAAGCCGGGTTTTTCCCTGCAAGGGGTCAAAAGACAAAACAAACGATCACTGACACGCTAACCACCAAGTTAGCTATGGAAAATATTTTATTCATTGGAGGATGCGACCAGCAGTAGCTATGAATGATTAATTTAAATATCGACTATTTGAATCCCGTTTCATTACCTCGGGATATAATTATATTAATTTGGCTAACTGGCATTTAATTTCATGCAAGTTTTGCTGGCCATTTTTTTTCTGGTAAGTACTTAGTGTCTAACCGAACACGGGCCCGCCCTTCATCCCAAAATACCTTAACGCAGCCTATAACTTTTAAACAAAACGCGCAGAAAAGTCTTTCCGTCAGAGATAGCAGATTAACGCAACCTGTAACTTTTAAACAAAACGCGCAGAAAAGTCTTTCCGTCATACAAATATTCTAAGAAGGACAGAGATAGCAGATTTAACGGTGTGTGAATTTGGTCGTAAGTTTTACAACCCATATACTACACTAGCTGCTGCCTGCAGATTCGCCCGCGTGAACCCTAATTCTTTTTATGAAATAAAATCAGCCTAAGTTACTCCATATAAAGGGAGATCTGCCAGTGAAAGTGCCGTCAAAATCGGTGCGGCTGTTTCGGAGATTAGCCGGAACAAACAAACAGACACAGAAACAAACAAAATAATTTTTTGTTATAAGTACCGTATATAATTTCATATGCATTTGGGAAAAATCTGGTTTTTTTGGCATTACAAACAAACACTTCCATATAATTTTGTGTAGTATTATATTTGTAATAAAATCTTTTTTTTTTCAGTTCTAAAACCATGAGTGTGCATTACAAAATGCATTGCCTAAGCGCCAATCGCTGGACAATCTATAAAACAGTATTTAACAAGTCATTTCCTTCAATCAAGTATGACTCACGCGCAGCTAAGTATAATAGTGAACCCCCACTAAGATAGTACCAAGCTTAGAAAGCAGGTTCGTTCCTAGAGGTAAGACCCGTGATAGGAGTTGAGTAGTGATTGGCATGTTGTCAAAACAAAACGTAGGAAAACCGAAAAAGCTATAACGTTTTGAAAAATAATTCATTCTGCAATTTTTTGATCCTGGCTTGGATGCAGCATGCAGCACCGCCCTCTGCCCGCAAAAATATGCACATGCAGAAGATGTGGTTATTATGATACATGTTGTATCATAATTGAGTGGCTCGTGGCTAACAGTGGTAATAACAGCCGCTCTGGTCCAACGATCAGATTAAGCTACGCTTGCCGCGGTCCGTCCGAGGGTGGGTGATCATCTTTACTTACCGAGACCCGCCGTTAAGCCGTTGGTCCCAGCTGACCTTCTTGGATCTTTGACAGTCGTTACGGGTCTGCAGAAGCCCGAAAGTCTGACAACCAATCTTACCTTATCGTGTTATCCAGTAATTGGTAACAAGGTCAGATCTGATAGGCAGTCGCTCTTTGTAAAATACCTGGTACCTATTCGGCTGTATCCGGTTAGACTGGAAGCCGACCCCAATATAGTTGGGAAAAGGCTAGGCAGATTGATATTGCATCATTTCTCTCTCATCGAAACTTTCTTGTTATTTCTAATCAAGAAAAACTTTACCTTCCGTTTGGGCTTCGTCGCAGTCAATCAGTCAAAAATACAAATTTATGTTTTGAGGGGAGTGAACAACAGGTATATATAATCACCGCTTCCGATGGTGCTCACAACAGTCCCAACCTTGGCCTCACGCCTCATGCCTACTCTGCTGGGTGACGGACAGCCTTGGTAGCTCTTAGCGTTAATTTTTAGGTTGAATCCGCAAGCCAAGCCATGAAAATAAAACATTTAAGAAGAGAGGTTCTTATTAGTACAAATATTAATCATCTCTTCTAGTTAGGAAGAAGAAGTGGTGGCATCTACATCACCACAAGCAAACTACGCATCAAAGACCTGATGTCACACAAATCCTGCATCGCACAATTAGAGTTTACCGCGCGAACACCATATATATATAACTTCCCCGACATCAATAATTGGGGAGTTGTCCTCCAGACACAACACCCGTCTGGTCGGATGATCCTCCCTTTTCTAAAGAGGATGAGTGAACTTTACACCCTATTCCTCATAACTCTAAAAGGTAAACTAAGAAGGATATAACGTATCTGATGGCAATTTCAATCAGCAAGGCTCCAATGAAAAACGTCCTCCATATTATGATGACAAAATGAGTCGTAAGTCATATTAATTTATACAGTCTACTATACTACAAGTGTACTACTCGATCCAGGTAGCTTTCTTTGACCATAGACCATGGGAACATGGTAAACGACCATAGATTGCACACTACATTCCCATATCATTAATTGCCTGCCACCAGTATCAAAGTTTCATATGAAATCAACTTTTTAATTCCTTAGAGCGATTTACATTTCGCTAAACCTGTTTATCATTACTTCATATTTTGCCAGGGTATTATGGTCTTTATCTTCTTCAAAATAAAGGTTATTTCCTCGGTTAATGTGTGTAAATTGTGTAAGTAGAGAGCACCACGTCTAAACCGCTGGCAGTTTAGATTTAAGTATTCTTATTTATTGCAATTTGTCAGTGAAACGAGATTTTAAACTTGTTTTAATTGCTGGCCGCTTAGACGGTTGTAGGGTTGGACAAATGGTTTGTGATGATCTAATGGCAAAATGTCTGTGTTTCAGGGTAGACTGACGGAATATTAGGGACATTTGAAGAAATGGTTACCCTAGGGTCAGAAATCCATAACCGGTCAAGTAAAAGATACTTACTGATGAATGGAAATGAATTTGCTCAAATCAATCTCTTTTCTAGATTCCCATCAGAATGCATTTTTTGTACTGCATATCTTTTGCGATTCGTCCGCATTGAGTTTTATTTCGCCGGTATATCGAATCCTTAATGATAATTGTTAAGATTTTATTAACGAACACGTATAATCAACAAATTCTTGTATAAATCTCAAGTAACTCCACTTCATGAATTATGTAGAGACGACTCACATCATTAACAACAGTAATATCCTTATCAGGGAATCCACATTTAATTAAATTACGGCGCAATGAATAATTATAATTAATTATTTTTTTATGCTTGCAACCCTGCGTTACTAGTTGTCGCCATTGAGCCGGGCCGCCATTTTGTTTTGTTTCCCGCGCGCGCAATATTTATGAATGTAACCGCAACACTAACGCCATTGATAAATAATAATCGACCACAGTGGTTTCAAACAGGTGTTCAGATAGGTAAAATGATCGGACGCGAGAAAATTACAGAAAATAAAGCCAATTATAAAACTAAGAGGCACTTTTTGCTTGTCATCGGTAATTAGATTGACAGGAGTCAGTACTGACAGCAAACCGTGCGAGGTTTTGAGCATAACAATATTAATAATACTAGTTTGTTGCGATATCACCCGGTTTTTATGCGAATATTATGCCCTCTCACGCTTGTGTTTAGAGTAAAATGTCGATAATTTATGATATAATTATTTTAATTGTTGTACCTACCGCGGTGTGTACAGGTGATG
This sequence comes from Agrochola circellaris, assembly GCA_914767755.1. Taxonomy (NCBI): domain Eukaryota; kingdom Metazoa; phylum Arthropoda; class Insecta; order Lepidoptera; family Noctuidae; genus Agrochola; species Agrochola circellaris. Next base: position 11,368,210 of record OU611843.1, read on the forward strand.
ACTGCATTCTTGAGGATAAAATTAATGTTGTATAATGTGACATCACTTTTGATCTTTCAATATTTCAAATAATAATATTCTCTCTCATTCTTCGTAGCGTAATAATGGCGAAAAGTTCAAACATGTTTGGCCCAAAATTCAACTGCGCGAACTCCGTTCACTGACGCAGTCATTAGATCATCAAGTGCACACTCACAGATGACAGGGTATGCGGGGCAAGATGGACGAATGTCCATGGAGCCATGGTCCATGAATCTGTGGATATAGTCTTTGCTCTTTCTACTTGGGTCCGTCATAAACGTCATAGGCACAGAAAAGGAGAAATCGAATTACAAAATCCATCGAACAAATTCCAACAGAACCAACAATATAGTCAATCGATTTATTTGTCAATCAGCGAGCAACACAAAATATTGTCAATTACGTCAATAAATCGGTTTGTCAAACAGAAATACAAAATATTGTCAATTTCCCTTTCCCGTCCCTGTTTGGGCAATTTTACAGCGGATATTAGGGAAATCGATTGTTGACAAAAATGTATTGATACTAAATTGAATGCTTGTGCATGGCATTTTTATACCGTGTTTTCAAAATGCCATAAAAGTGCTTGCTTTTAATAATTACCTATTCATTTTTGTGGAAGTATACATTGAAGTTTTTTTATCAATTATTAAAATGATAAAAGTAAGAGTACCTATTTGTAGGATTCCGAAAAAACAGTAAATTCCTCCAATAACCCTTAGTAAAACGTCAAACAAAATATTTATTGCAAATAAATATCTTTTTGAGAATAAAGGCAATTTTATTTTATAGACAAAGAACTATTAAAGTAATTAACTACTTTAACTTAAAACTGTTTTTGTATTTATTTGTATAGTTAGTTAGTTAGTCATTTAATTTAGTACTTAGTGTAAATAGTTAGTTGTGCTAAATATTGTAAAAATTTGGTTTTTGTTCCTTAATATAGAGAATATTTCGAAGAACTAGTCCAGCAATTTACTAAAGACAGTTACGAAATCAATACGATGAGGAAAGATGGTGGATTGTAGAAAAGAAAGATATGAAGGTACATTGCTAAGCGTGGGAGCCCCTTCTCCATAATACAAGTATGCTAATCACTAGTTATCACCACATTACAAACGAGAATAATCCTAGACAAATAGCTACTTTTAGCCTTTTAGCCCTTTTACATAACCAATAAATTACCCTCTATAATCCAACAACACATAAAATAAATAAGCAAACAGACTTCATCAAAACATTATACAATCTTGTCAAAACATACATTTACAGTTCTCAAGTTATCGATAAAGCCGACAATGCTTAAGCCGCTTTGCTAAGTTAAGCCAGGACACATGTGCAGTGCATTAGCTTAACAATAACTTAAGCTTACCTCATCATCGGCCGGGTTACTTAAGCGAGTGCTGCGTTTGGACGGTTGCGAACTTGATTGTGTATGGGAGAGTCGTTTACGTTTAGCAAGTAGTTTTTTTTTTTTAATAGTACCAATAATTTCAAACGATTTTCATTTTAATTTAAACAGACTATCTCCAACTAAACATAATGTAGTTATCTAAGCCATGGCTGTCTAATTTCGATGGAAAAGTATATTGTGCATGTTATTGTTACAATAAAATGGTTACTACATTACCTACAGGTAATTATATCAAATATGTTTATGGTAATTAATGATGCATTTATGTACACTTTATTCATACCACTAAAAGAGGTGTCAACAGTATTTAAGAGTATAAATATAAATATTGAATCATTACCTCAATCGTTTGAGAAAGCATAGAGTCACGTTCGCATATAAATCAAAATAATAACATTATTTCAATCATAATTTACAAATTATTTACTATGAGAACTTTCCTCATCCTCTACAACTAATATGTATAATTGCATACTTACATTCTGATTACATCTAATTGACTTATCTCATTACAATCAAGGCAGTGATTAGTGGAACGTAATCAGCTTGAATATTCGAATCTACTATCTCGTGTGAACGCAGCATCTCGGCCGAGCTCCGTTAGTTCATTGGCAAGTAGTCACTCCTGATTTATCCCGGCCTGCAGCGCTAATGTGTATTGTAAAAACTTATTATTCTTATTGTTTCATACATTTTGTAAATGGGGCAAGACTTGGCGCGTTGGTACTTTTTTTTTTTTTTTTTTTTTGAGGATGGGAAATTATCAAATAACTTCTCCCGCTCTGGGTGGAGCGGGAGGGCGTGTCAGACTTTTACTGACTAAAACCCACCCGTGTTCCTTCCGTTGCCTGTGTGCTGAGGTCGCGATATCCCTTTCAGACAAACCCGCAACCCCGGCAGGCATTGGCCCTTCCGGATCCCGTCAGTTGGTGCTGACATCTCTTTGAGGCGCGCGTGGAACACAACGCGCCGTCGACCCGGGCCTGGTCCCTATCGGACGGCGAGCTACCCATTGCTCACCGTCCGCAAGCCCGCGCCTACGGTGGCCGGAAGTCGGCTCTCGACTCCCGACGCCCGGGGCGTCTCCTGCGGCGACTAGGGGCGCGAGGGGGCGCATTTTGCCTCTCCCTCGCGCGCTCCGCCTCCTCCTTCGCGAGCATTACAGCTTCGCAGAAGGAGGTGACGGCCTCCCATGCACTCTCGCTCCGGACCATGGCCTGATCGCCGCCGCCGATCGCCTCCGTGAGGACACGGCGGTGCTCCGCCCACGCTGGGCAGACCTCCACCGTATGCTCCACCGTGTCCTCCGGGCGATCCACACAGTGGTGACACCCGGGCGTTTCCTCCCGCTTTATCCTGAACAGGAACCTCCCGAAACAACCATGTCCGGTGAGGACCTGTGTCAGGCGGAAGGTGAGGACGCCGTGGCGCCTCTCTAGCCACTCCTCAAAGAGGGGACTTATCGCCACAATTGTGGCGTGCCCAGGCGCGTTGGTACTTGCCGGTCGATTCTGTAAAAATATCACCGTGAAACTTAGGTGAAGTGAGCTGTCAATAGTGCTAATTTCTACCACCCCGCCGGTCGATTTGAGACAGTGACAGCTCACTTCACGCTCACTTCACCTAAGTTTCACGTTGACATTTTTACAGAATCGACCGACAGGAACCGTTGGTAGGATGAAGAGTACGACTGTCCATTTCTATATTAGGTATTTGAGAGTCGAAACTATGGCGATACTCTCCCTTAAGCTTCTCGACCATAAGTGTGGGGGTTCGAGCTGCTTCTCTACCTAATACCAAGGCTTTAATGAGTGGAGTTTCTTATGAATGTTCTAGTTAATTAATGTTTTTTCCTCTGTAAAAAAAATATAAAAGCATGATGCTCGGCATTGATACACTTTTTATAGAAAGAAAGAAAGAAAGAAAATACGTTTATTTGCGGTACACATGACGCAAAGAAAGAACAAAACACGAAAATAAACAATTTGGGGGAAAATATGCGTCACATCCACGCAAAACGGTCATCGCTCAGCATAATGCTGCGACCCTATGCGAGACAGAGCCCCAACGCTGGTTTTCAGCGACAGCCGGCAGCCGGGGTTTATCCCCTCTTAAAAGCATTCTCGGTTCTAACCATGAAGTAATGTAGTAACTAGATAATTATTGTAGTACTGGATTAATCTACACATACATACAAACAAATAAATATAATTGCAGTGTTTGTTTGTAATGTCAAAATAACAGCCTTGTACTAAATCCATATGAAAGTATACGGTAAAAAACAAAAAAACTAAATTGTCCATCTGTCTGTTTGTTCCGGCTAATCTCCGAAACGACTGGGCTGATTTTGACGGGCCTTTCACTGGCAGATAGTTGATGTTATAAGGAGTAACTTTGGCTAATTTTATTTTGGAAAAATAATTAGGGTCTATGCGGGCGCAGCCGCGGGCAGCGGCTAGTCTAATCTGGAATCGCGTGATAAGAAGGGCAGCTGGAAGCTCTTTTGTCGTTTCTTTTGCGTTCGTTTATTATTCTTGAGTCTTTAAATTTATGAAATTAGATCAATAAGTTATATAAGCAGCTGATAAGTCAAGATCTAATTATTATAAGCAGTCATTCTAGTTTTTACGACGTGTTGTACAAATAAACGATTAACTAGTAGTAGGTATAGCAGCTTTTTCAGCATAAAACTTAAGAGCGTTTATTCTGAAAGTGGACAACGTCACAAATAGATGTCAAATATTTTGCTGTTTTGATTAATTTGGCAATATTACTGTATGGAAATATGAAATGTGGCTAACTAGCGAACTAGAATATTAATAATGAATTGCAATTATAACACTGAAGTTGACCGGTTTAGGTGTAAAAAGTTATTTGGAAATTTTCTCAATATTTTTTTGTATCTAAAACTAAATATTCGGTGTTACGATATTAATTATTGCATTTCATAATCAACTTTTACGATAAGAGCTCTTAATGCTATTATTTTTGATGAGGATTTTCATCCAAGACCCAGGTACTGGGCAACACGATACCCTTTGGTAAGACTGGTTGTCAGACTTTCGGGCTTCTGACTACACGTAACTACTATCAAAGATGTATGAATGACAGCCGGGACGTGCTTTCCGAGACACGGAGGGGTCTCGATATGTAATGGATGCTCACCCATCCACGAATCGACCGCGGCAAGCTTAGCTTAACCTGCGATCAATCCGTGTGGCTGTTATCTTTATATAAAAACTAAAAGTTGTTATTTTCCTATAGTGATCGTTAATAGGGATGTTGACTGGGGAAAAACAAAACTATTTAGTCCGTCAGTCAGATAATAAAAAAAATATTAGACACATAATTTTTGCTTCATTATATTAATAAAAAATTGTTTAGATAAAACGCATTAATGTTGGGCAGTGGGGTCTCGCTACGTCACAAATCAGTATATCAAAAATCTACCGGGTAGTGACGTCATGCCACATTTAACGTATTGCCTACTCAATGTATTGCCGTAATCTTATGCATGCGTAAAAAAAGAAAAAAATGTGTCCAATATTTTTTAATAAACTACGTGACGGTCAATTTTTTTTTTGTGACATCCCTATTCTTTTATAGTAAATGATGAGTTTTTACATGTCCAAAAAATTATAAATAAATGACAAATGATTTTCTTTCTGCAAGTAGGTTTGTACAAACACTTTTACATGTCAATCATATTTTTTTAAACTAGATGAGGTCGGCGTTTCCTGTCTGACTACTCTGAGAAGAAAGGGTCAAGGGTCTCTGAGAACAAACTCAGAGGTCACGGTCTCTTTTAAAGTCCAGACATAATCTTGGTCAGATCATGCGAAGACCATATAGATTGGTGTCTGAAATGGTCTTTTGAGGAAAGAACCACACAGATTGAGTGCACCTGTCCAGCCAGTGCACGCATTTATCAGTCAGCTGTTGTGACTTGGCACTGCGTCACCCACTAACTCTTGTCGACTCATCCCTTTACTGTTCCTAAATAATAACTATTCACCCACCACGTCTTCAATTGTTGTAAGTAATCCTTAGCTTTTACATTAAACATTCATGTATTCTTTCGAATAACAAACCATGTCGAAAATAATCGCTTTGTTTTACGAAAGTCACGAATCGCATCGTGTCTAGACTATAGCTTTTTTTTTTTTTGAGGGTGGGAAATTATCAAATAACTTCTCCCGCTCTGGGCGGAGCGGGAGGCTGTGTCAGACTTTTACTGACTAAAACCCACCCGTGTTCCTTCCGTTGCCTGTGTGCCGGGGTCGCGATATCCCTTTCGGACAAACTCGCCACCCCGGCAGGCATTGGCCCTTCCGGAACCCGTCAGTTGGTGCTGACATCTCTTTGAGGCGTCGACCCGGGCCTGGTCCCTATCGGACGGCGAGCTACCCATTGCTCACCGTCCGCAAGCCCGCGCCTACGGTGGCCGGAAGTTGGCTCGCGACTCCCGACGCCCGGGGCGTCTCCTGCGGCGTCTGGACTATAGCTACCAGCACAATTCGGAATTTAAGAAGCTCAACTATTGCACTAGTTCCATTATAAAATAAACAAATACTATGGCAACCCTATTCGATAACCACCATTAAGTACCGATGACGTAACGATGACGTTACTTCTGCCCCTGATATTAATTCCTGCTGTAATGTGCACGAGATGGCCGTAATGATAAGGAGCAGATCACATGTTTCAAACGTCTAAATTAACGGTGCATTTGATTAGTAATACAGTGTAATTGTGGCCTTAGGGTCTGTACAGACGTGACACGGCCACACCACAGCACAGCGTTAAAGATGGCGGCGAGCAGTTGAAGTTGCGAGCCATAAATACGTGCGGTTGCGATTTTGCAGCAACAAAGCTTTATAATTCGTATTTATTTTCAACTACCACTTTGCCAGCGACTTCGTCCATCCTATATTCCCAATATGAGGGCCTGATTTTTTAAAATTCCCATGTCCTTTTCATCATTTCAGCCAAAAGACGTCCACTGCTGGATATAAGCCTCCAATTTCCTCCAAATTCCCATATTATAGGGCCTATAATATGGGAATTTAAGCAAATCTGGCCTTATTCCTAGTCTGCGTCATAAAGGGACTGTGCAAAATTTCAACTTTCTATATCCAAAGGTTTGGTCTAAGTATAGATGTCAGTCAGTAAGTGATTGAGGACTTTTCTTTTTATGATGTATGATGGTTAGGCTACTGGCGTACCACCGGTACCACCTTTACCAGTAGTACTCTAGTAGCTCAACCATGCTTTTGTGATCGGGATGGCGCCAGTATAAAGAAAAGAAAAAAAAGAAAATACGTTTATTTGCGGTACACATGACGCAAAGAAAGAAACAAAACACAAAAATAAACAAGTTGGGGGAAAATATGCGTCACATCCACGCAAAACGGCCATCGCTCAGCTTAATGCTGCGACCCTATGCGAGACAGAGCCCCAACGCTGTTCGTTTTCAGCGACAGCCGGCAGTATCACACGTTCGTTACAGCCGTTGAAAGTGACTGCAAATTGTCGTACGGGTAATACTCATTTACATACAATTTAGTGCCCGGCCACAGTTTTACCGCTGTGGTGTGATGGCACGTCTGAATAGACCTTTATATTGCGAATTGCGGGTTGGGGTTCAGAATTATGTGATAATTATTGTATCATGAGTATTATTTTCTGTCTGTGTATTGAACCACAGTTATTGTCATTGGAATTCAATATGGTAGCCAATTTAGAAAGAAGGAAATAAAACGTATTGGCAGTTATGTAATTGGCTGTATAATTTAACTTTACAATTGATTGATCAGATTGGATGATAATACTGCGAAAATGCGTGACAATTAGAGGCAACTTCGTGAAAATTTTGTTATTTTATGTTTCTGTTCCACAAAAAGTTTGGAAATATAAAGTTGTTACTCATGTTATTTATATTTTGTACCGGTAATGTCAAAAAAAATACAATAGGCAATTTTGCTTACGGCCCACTCTATAAAACCCTACAATTGAAATTGCTAGCGATCATTTGATTGTTTGTATGCACTTTCTGTTCCACATTATTTCCTGGGAAACCGGAATGAGCCCAACTGATTATAGTTATAACCATAAGCATAGCTTCCAATCACTTTTTGAGCTATAGCCGTCGCTAGAACCATACAAAACCTAAAGAATTGGTGAGTACTCCGTTGAGAATCGACCCACAAATCGCCCGACCTTGGAATCGAACGTAAAACCGCATGCTCAGCAGTAGCGCTTGCGTCCACAAGACTAACGAAGCATTCCAAACGTCTTAAGACGCAGATATATGCCAGTGACCTTGAGTGGTTAGCTTGCGTGTTCAGTACTAAGCTCACGCAACGCGTCGTACGTCCAGCCAGTAATAGGACTCGTCCATCAAGGAGCGCTGTCCCCAATTAGACGCATTATTCATTTATTATACATAAAACCAACGGTATTTTAATAAAATACGTATACTAAAAGATCAATAATTAAATTATCATTAAAATGGTGAAGGTTTCAGAAAAATACACTAGATAGATTTTACGTGATTCTCAGTTTTTTATCCGCGTTAGACATGACTTTACAAATGAATTTCACTACCTATGTTATATAAACATAATATAAATTATACGTATATTAAGTTATAAAGAAAATGCTCTAATTTAACATATATTTTTTCCAAATCATTAACACTACGTACTCGTTTAGATGTGATCTTCAGTATACTCGTAATATCATTAAAAGTCAGTTATCGTCGCTTTAAGAACATAATTTAGCAACTAAAGACATTTACGAACAACAAATCCAAGACAATCGCTATTTATTGCCAGTAGGTAAGTACTTAAAACCAGTTGCAGTACAAGTACATATTAATCTGAATATTGTATGTAAATTACGGGCTGCTTAACAGATAATATATTAGCTTTTCGAACTAAGTAGGTCTTGTTTTGTTTAATACTGTTATGTAAATGCGCACATGGCTAGATATATCTTATAGTCTATTTGTCCACAGGTAGACTCGAGTCGCCAGGAGGTTTGCAATAAAATGACGGCTACGGAATATTTGGGAGCAGTGCGCAATTTGGCAGTAGTCAGTGTTGAACCAGTGGTAACGGCCGCGAGTTTGCAGGTTGAACGTTCGAACCCTGACAGGTGTTTTACTTTGTGTAAATTATTTCATCAGCACTGCTCTCAAAACTGTGGAGGAAAACATCATGAGGGAAATAGCAAGTCCTAGAACCAAAAATTCTAAGACATGTGACATCTACCAACCCGCACTGGGTCTGCGTGGTGGATTATGGCCCATTCCCTCTCACAAAGAAGAGGCTGATTATGCTTATAAAACACAAGGGGGACAGGGACAAACCTCTTTGCTTTAAACTTTGTCCTGTTAACCAATGAGTGCTCTAGCGAAAAGTAGTAAATGCAAGACGCCCCAGTGATGAACATCAAATTTAATTAAAAAGACAGCTTATTATTAATTCTTCTTATCTTAACGAAACTGTCTGAACTGCGTAACTTATAAACTTATTGAACATAGATATTAAATCTACATCTTGTTAGATTCGATTCCAAAAATACAAAACACACCCATTAATTTAGCTAAAAAAAGTTTTCTGTCATTTTTAAATTGCTTATGCTTTCTTGATCGAATCCGATAAATCTGACTCACCAACGTGTCTAAAAACAGACCCGACAATTACCTTTCACACCTCAAAATAGCAACACAGTGACACTGTCACAAGGGTGGCTGCGCTTCCTACTGATTTGACTTAATTTCCTCTTTGCAGCCACAATCACACTTCTATCAAAGAATTTCCGCCGCTGCGCTCTGTGGGTGATTGACAGTAGCTTGGAAATTAACTGTTAGCTGAATACGGGAAGGTTATTGTTGGAAGGGTAGAAATAGAAAGGCTGGTGTGGATTGGTATTTTGGTAGATATACATACATCAACTCACTCCTTCTTCCGAAGGGTGTAGTAGGCAGAAACAACAGAATGCCACCTACTACGGTGTATTGGCGTGTGCTAGCTAACACATGAATAATAATTTAAATTAGGTTAATTATGTTGAATGCCATATATAGTTTTTTTTTTTCTTTCTAACTGAACGGACAGCTGTGCTGCTGGGGAGTTTGTTGCGCCACTTCTTCTTCCCAGCTAATGCACTAGGAAGTGGTGAAGGGTGGGCGTTTTGGAGGACTGTCTTATTTAATTTTGATGTTCGAAAAGTGCTGATTATCAGCCTAGTTTGAATAAATGACTTTTGAATTTTGAATTTTGAATTTTTACTACTATACTTACATACTCCTTTTGCTTTATTTACATTCATACGCTCATACACCCCGCTCTCTGCTGCCTGTTGCGAGTACTATGCACCTGGCCTTTCTGAAGAACATCACCAATAAGGTCACTATAATACAATGTCACCCATGGGTATGTGACCGCCCGTATATTTCTGAATATTCATGAAAAATTTAAAGGGGGTCTATAACAGTGTGTTTTTAAATAAATACAGTTTTTTTTTTTAATATTTCGTCTTCGCCTCCATTTTTTTTCGTAGTCAACCAATTTTAATAAAAAGTGTTAGTTAGTTATATATTTATCCGATAAGATAACTCATAAGCTTTTAGAAACAATAAACAGAATCCAAATCGAGCTAATAACATCGGAGATATGGCAAATGCGACTCAACAAATTAAAAAATGTAATCACATCAAAATTATTAAAGTTAATTTTCGATAACTTTTTAAGAATATTCAGAAAAATACGGGCGGTCACATGCCCAAGGACGGCATTGTATGTCGTATTTGGGAAGTGACTCAAATCGGTGATATAACCGAGTGTGCTTGGTTATGCATGTATTTTTATCTGAAGTTAGGCATGGCGATGGCTTTAGCGTGGCTCCTTAGTTCCTTAGTTGTGCCCGGTTGATCGCCCCCTGTTATATGGGGCTTAAACACAACTGACGAAATGTGGCTGTACTGTAGGTAGACCTCTGCCTCCCCTTCGGAGAACAGGCGTGATGTTATGTGGTGTTATGCTTTATGAAGTTTTAGTATAAGTAAGTCTTATGATAATTACTTTCAATTCAGGTTATTTTATTGAGAAATTTCGGTATTTAATTGAAGGCAATCCAGTCACTACTTATTTTGATTTTCAAACCTTAAAAATGGAAAAGTTCGTCTTCAATGTACAAATAAGGTTCTGACGAATGGTGTCTTTTTATTCTCTATTCCTTTTTTTATTGTCTGTTCCTTTGTTCTTTAGGGGTATGAGGAACAGGGTGTAAAGTTCACTCATCCCCCATAGAAAAGGGAGGATCCTCCGACCAGACGGGTGTCATGTCTGGCGGGCAATTGCCCGGAGGTTGAAGTCGTGAGCTTGTATATATGTCCACCGCGCGGTAAACTCTAATTGCGCGATGCAGGATTTGAGTGACGTCAGGATGTTGTGTGACGTCAAGTCTTTGATGCGTAGTTCGCATGTGGCGGTGTAGATGCCGCCACATCACTCCCCTCCGGAGACCGGAGGTCGATAGTGGGCTGAGTCTTGTATCTTGCGATGCTTCACAGTACCAGCTGTGGTTCCAGTGAGTCGGAACCGGGTGCCGCATAGTTCGCGGTGAGTCGGAACTGTCTGCCGCATAGTTCGCGGTGAGTCGGAACTGTCTGCGGTGCTTGCGGTGATTCCCCAGTGAGTCGGGGTGGCGCTGCGTCTTGATCCAGTGGGTCGGATGTGGTACAGCGCCGTGTTGTGGCTGACTGCTTGCGTCGACCAGGAGAGGGTAGAATGGGCTCTGCTTGTGAGACCGGCCGAAAGTGCAGGTGCTGTGCCAACGTTGCTGATGAGGCTGAGGGTGATGACCAGGAATGCGCGTTCGCTGCATGCTGGTGGTCAGGATACCCGTTGAAGCCGTGGGTGCTGGCTGGCTGTGTGACTCGCCTCACGAAAGCTTGCGGGAGTGATGATGATGATGACGTCACGCTGAAGTAGTTGCACGAAGGCTGCGTTGACGTTCATACTCGGGGTCACCAATTTAGGGGTATGAGGAACAGGGTGTAAAGTTCACTCATCCCCCATAGAAAAGGGAGGATCCTCCGACCAGACGGGTGTCATGTCTGGCGGGCAATTGCCCGGAGGTTGAAGTCGTGAGCTTGTATATATGTCCACCGCGCGGTAAACTCTAATTGCGCGATGCAGGATTTGAGTGACGTCAGGATGTTGTGTGACGTCAAGTCTTTGATGCGTAGTTCGCATGTGGCGGTGTAGATGCCGCCACAGTTCTATATAAAAAGCACCTGCTTATAATAAAACACGGAAGAATGGAGATACCCGTCCCAAAAACTCATGTTAACTACTGCAAATACCTATGTATCTAATACTATCAAACACGCACATGCCCTCATATACAACGCCACACCTTATGAGAGTGCAAACTAATATTTTTTAAACGAACCAGCAATCAATAAGGATGATCGGACAGACAGAAGTATTTGTGAGGCATCCATGTGTCGTAAGTTCTCTTTCACCACACTTATTTGCATACAACGCCTTGATCCATAGAGTGACATTGGTTTAGAGGTGAATTATTAGGCATACAAATCGTAACATCATCCTCACCTGCTTAGCCTTTTCCCAACTATGTTTGGATCGGCTTCCAGTCTTACTGATACAGCTGAACCTAACTGAACCAGTATTTTATAAGGACCGAATGCCTATCTGATCTCCACAGCCCAGTTACTGGGTAACACGATATCCCTTGGTAAGACTAAATAATTGCACCTAGAGTAGGTTTGGCGGCCTGGTTCAGGCCATGGTCCGGAGCGAGAGTGCATGGGAGGCCGTCACTTCCTTCTGCGTAGCAGTAATGCTCGCGAAGGAGGAGGCGGAGTGCGCGAGGGAGAGGCAAGATTTGCGCCCTCACGCCCCTAGTCACCGCAGGAGACGCCCCGGGCGTCGGGAGTCGCGAGCCAACTTCCGGCCACCGTAGGCGCGGGCTTGCGGACGGTGAGCAATGGGTAGCTCGCCGTCCGATAGGGACCAATCCCGGGTCGACGGCGCGTTGTGTTCCACACGCGCCTTAAAGAGATGTCAGCACCAACTGACGGAGTCCGGAAGGGCCGATGCCTGCCGGGGTTGCGAGTTTGTCCGAAAGGGATATCGCGACCCCGGCACACAGGCAACGGAAGGAACACGAGTGGGTTTTACCCTCCCACTCCGCCCAGAGCGGGAGAAGTTATTTGATAATGTGCAACACTCAAAAAAAAAAAAGCAGCACCCATAATATGAGTTTACTTGGACCAGGTTTGCCAAAAATGCGGTGGAAACGTCATCATAAAACCATTAGCCCAGTGTGGTGACAACCAGCTTCCATTTCATCATAGGAACTAGACTCCGCGGCACCTGAAGTCCGGCGGAAAATTATGGCACTACTTTTTTTTTAATGCAATTTGATGCAATGACAAAGACACTAGCGCCGCGTCAAAAGGACTTCAGTGGTGGCGCGGACTCTATGTCACGTGACGGGAAGCGACTGTTATTTAACTCATGTATCACTAGATTTGTATGACAAGATGTTACTAGTTTACAAATAGGAGAATAGGGATGAAGCCTGGGTAAAAAAAAAAACGATTTAGTCCGTCAGTCAGATAATTAAAAAAATGTAGACACGTTTTTTTTGCTTTATCATATGAATAAAAAATGACTTTGATAAATCGCATCAAAGTTGGGAGTCACAAGTAAGTATAAAATCTACATACTCGTGACGTCATGGCACATTTTAACTCAATATCGCCGTAATCTTTTGATAACGTGAACAAAGAAAAAGTATGTGTCCAATATTTTTTTTATCTACATGACAAGATTTTTTTTTGTCGTCATCCCTTTTATTTTCAAGAAATTGTGAAATTAATCTTAGTTGGTGTGTCGTTATCCTGTCATAAGTAGTTGTTTGTCATATGCTGTCTAATATAACACTTATTATTTCAAAATCCTTTACTATTATCTCAATTGTTACTACACAACAATGAAAAGCCTAACTGTATATATTTCACAGCCCAGTCTCGAGTAAAACAATTTATTAGCGTCATTTAAATGACACCTCACGATCCCAGACTTTGCCATATCGTTAACTATTGTGCGTTTTAGCACAACAATGTACGACATTAAATTATGCTTTCCGTAACGACTGCAACAAAGTCTAGTACCTAGGTACAGTTATGAGGTATGTCGGGAATGCTTTTCAAAGCGATGGGATGAAAATTCAATTACTTCTTGTCCTAGTAAGGATGTGGTATAGCGGTGTTTGATGGTACTTGTGGGGTTAGAACGTAATTGGGTCGGATGTACTGATTTGATTTTTGTTTTAATTATAACGGTATGATTGGTTGTTCGGATGATTCTGATGTCTGTTCGTTACAGTTTGCGACTAAAGAAAAACTTCTGAAGTTGTAATTTCATTTACCATTCTGCAAAACAATCTAGTAGGATCAGGATTTCTTTATCAGCTATCTGCTTCACTGATTTTGTAATTCGTGTCATTTTGCAGTTTTCCGTACTTCAGCATCCAAAACTAATCTGATAGATCCAAAAGTTTGAGTGTATGTATCTTTGCTAGGTTTTTATCTCAATCATGTCTTGATGGCTCAACATCATCAGCCTAAAGCAGTTCAAAGCTGGACACAGGCCTCTCCTATTACACGCCATTTAACTTGATTTCCGGCAACTCTCATCCAGCTGCTACCAGCCACCTTGCGAAGATCGTCGCTCGACCTATCTTGAGGGCGACCTTGCGGACCTTACGTTTGCCGATGCGCGGTCTCCTCTCAAGAACACGTCTACCCCAAAGGTCATCGATTCTATTTGCTAATATGGGCAGCCCATTGCCAGTTCAGCTTGCTAATCAAAAAATCTGTGAGCCATGTCGACCACTTTGATTCTCTGCCGGATCACCTCGTTATGGATTCGTTCCCTCAGTGAGACTCGAAGCATAGCCAGTTCCATAGCTCGCTATAGATTGCATGTGCCGGCATCCACATCACCACATGCGAACTACGCATCACACTGACGTCACGTAAAGTCCTGCATCACGCAAGCAGAGTTTACCGACGGATCAACATATATATATTATTATGTAACTTCCCGACATTGACCAGACGGGTCTGGTGGGCAACTGCCCAACGATTGATCGTTGGGCAGTTGCCCACCAGACCCGTCTGATCGGAGTCCTCTCTTTTCTACAGAGGAACGTTAACTTTACATCCTGTTCCTCATACCTTTATCACAACCAAATGCTCCGTCTCCTCTTTCGCGAGCATTTACTGCTTCGCAGAAGGAGGTGACGGCTTCCCACGCCCTCTCGCTCCGTACCATGGCCTGGACCATGGCCGGACGCGAGAGATCACTGCCGCCGATCGCCTCAACAAGGACACGGTGGTGCCCCGCCCAAGCCGGGCAGACCTCCACCGTATGCTCCACCGTGTCCTCCGGGCGATCCACACAGTGGTGACACCCGGGCGTTTCCTCCCGCCTTATGCGGCACAACATTAGTTAAAAGTTCGTGCACAGGCAGAGTATTCACTCAAAGGTTCCCTAGATATCTTTAAGTCCACGTAAGTAGCGGTAAAAGGTAGTAGGTATTGTTTAAAGGTGTCAATCATAAGTGAATGCTTGAGTTTCAGTGTTCACGTTGTGCCGGTAGCTATAGTCCAGACACGATGTGATTCGTGACTTTCGTAAAACAAAGCGATTATTTTCGACATGGTTTGTTATTCGAAAGAAAACATGAATGGTTAATGTAGATGCTAACGATTACTTACAACAATTGAAGACGTGGTGTGTGAATAGTTATTATTTAGGTACATTAAAGAGACGTGTCGACACGAGTTTGTTTTTGTGCACTGATTGAACAGGTCCATTCAAATCTGTGTGGTTGTTTCCTCAAAAGACCATCTCAGACACTAATGTACATGGTCCTCGTATGAACTGAACAAGATTATGTCTGGACTTTAAAAGAAACTGTGACCTCTTGAGTTTGTTTCGGTTTTTCATTTCAGATTAGTTGATTAAGTAACCCGTAGTTACGTAGTTTAAAAAAATAATAAAATTTTGAAGGGTAAAAGTTATTTTTTTTAAACCAATTTACAGATATAAATATCGTTTATTGTCCGTTTATCATTTAGCTGCTCATCACGATGGTGATTGAAAGCTACCCCACCATTTTACGGTAGTCAGAGCTGCATCAAATTGTTGTGGAATGTGCCTAGTTCACATGAAGTCATGGAGAAACATTCTCCTGCCGGTCGATTCTGTAAAAATATCACTGTGAAACTTGGGTGAAGTGAGCTGTCAATAGTGTTAATCCCTAGCATCCTGCCGGTCGATTTGTGACAATGACAGCTCACTTTAAGCTCACTTCACCTAAGTTTTCACAGTCAGATTTTTACAGAATCGACCGGCAGAAGAATGCGTGAGCCAGTGCGATCCACCACGCGTGTTTGATGTCCGCCACAGAATTGATGAAAAATTGTTTACTTGGTTGGTTTAATTTGGCTTAGACTTCAGGTTATAATTAAGGATAAATCTATACATATTATAAAATAAAGTCGCTTTTCGAGCCTGTGTGCGTTGTTCTTCTTCGTCTGTTTCGAAAGGTTTATGTGTATACATACATACATTATTCTTACATATTATATTATAGAAATCACAAAGTTTTGTATAGTCGTAAAAACTAAGTACTCGATGTTCGCTTCCACAAAACCATTACCTTACCGAAAGGTAAAAGGCCGTGTTCACTTCCCAAAAAGTTTTTTTTTTTCAGTATTGCCCTGTCTAAACCTTCCCCACTCTAAATTCATTTGATTTAGGGTGTGAGCACACAACAGTGGTGTCGTAATTTTGACTTGTTATCGACATCGTTACGTTTATTTATCGTCTTTAAAACAAATATTCCGGTTGAAGGCGGTTTTTAATGCACCATCAACTTTATGATCGCTCGCAGCATTGCGTTCAGCTAAATTGTTGCAAGTGTATGGAAAGAGCGGAATTATGTAATGTAGACTAGGTTTATTATGAAAGGGAGACATAATTCTTTGATTTAGGGGAGCTAAATTGTCGCAATATTGTTGTTGTTACGGACGCCTTTATGAAAATGATTGAGTTTACATAACTTAATCATTGTAATAAAGGAGTCCATTTTAAAACAATCATTTTTTTCGTCACCGACATGTGAATCCTAGACAACACGGATATAGTGCGTCGGGTAATAACAACTAAACCATTTGAGTTAGTGTAGTGTATAAATAGTGAATAAATATTAGTTACAATGCTGTGCTATACATGTAACACATGAACAACGTGTTTTCATCAATTATCAGACTCTAAGAAAGTACTACGAAATTGTGTAATAGTGCAAATTAACACTATTCTTAGTTATAAAATAATCTACGAGTATCTTATAAAATGCTAAGTAAAGGTTAAATTGCTAATTAGCCTACTAGGCAAGATTGTAATCCATTACTAAGAACTTTAGTTCTTATTAATACAGAAAAGAAAAAAGGAATTGTTGTTTATTCTGAGTCTCGGTACCAGAAAAAACTTACAAATACTTATGTTGTATGGAGAAAAGATGAAAATTGAAAATGATTGTTATTTTTATTCACAGGGACTAAGATCTTTCCTCTGTGGTTATTATAATTTCTGGTCTTTTTTCTCTCTCTATTCTAATTTCCAGAGGCTATAAGGCAATCATGAATAGGTACCTACCGATTATAGACAAGGACATCACAAATAAATGACAAGTTAAACTCACTCAATTTAAATGCAAATGATAGACCCATAAAATACAAAATAATGAACACATTAAGATTAAACACCACCACACTCCATCAATTAGTTTCAGAGCAGTTAGCAATATAATTTATATCTGCAAGTGACAGCTCTATGTGTACCCATTGACACTTGCCCAAACGGAAAACTGGAACAACTCCATTCTGAACGTGATTCTTATTGATTTGTATGAATCTATAGACATGCACTGACTGTTTATTAGGGCATGGGGTCTTAAAGAAGGCAGGAGGTAATATTTATTTAAAACAATAAGAAAATGGCCGTCATGAAACAGGCTGCCTAAAGCTATGGTTTTCTATAGAAGAGCGGTGCCCATCACATAGTGTCCGCAATTTACGTGCGAATGACGTCACTGAATCATTATTTATGGAAATATGTTGGTGTGATTTCCTAGAGAGCGTTCTTGACTGCCCAAAGATTTGAATCGCTAGACTTGCCCTCATCGTTCTTAGTCACCTGAAAAGTGTCCATACTGAAAAGAGTAAGCTCACACATGATTAAATAGCGGTTCCATGACAATCAAGTCAAGTCGCGGCGTTATTGTGTATCAGAGGTTTCAAAACGAAACAGAAACGCGATTATCTTTTGACGCGGTAGGGCGAATCTAACGATTTAAATCTTTGCCGCTGTCATCATTTTCATGACGGCCGTCTTTCCAGCGCTCTTCTAGGAAACCGTAGCTTTACTCAAAGATTCGCTAAGATTTGTTACAATGCAATCGGCAATAGCGATGCGGTAGCTAAGGTCTGTTGTAAAGTTGGTCTCAAGGTGTCTCTAACGGGATAGATTTTGGCAAAACTTCGTATTTTGAAAGAACAGTCAAAAATAATTTAAAACATACAATTAGTGTCTGCTTTTCTGACCCAGTGGGTATTTACAAAAATAAAACCATTAAATGTTTTTTTTATATATATAGGTAAAGATCGTTAATTTTGAAATTGCATGCCCTTCCACTGCTTGTTGCATACACAATTTTCAAATGTTTGTATGGAAATTTTTGTCGTACATTTTTAAATTAAAAAATCTCTACCTACTGCCTACCTTGGTATGTACCAATTTTACTTCATAACAAAACCTCATACATTATCAACATAACATACAACATCACGCATGTTTTCCTCGAAGGGTTGGGCAGAGCTGTACCTTTAGCAGACCCCCATTTATTGTATGTTCACAGTTATGTTGTTGTTGTTGTTTTGTTGTTGTTGTTGTTGTTGTTGTGTTATTATCAAGCCCCCAGCTAAGTTAACAATCACTACTCCTACCCTCCACAATCTACTCTAAACCCAGTTATATTTGACCAGAACTCAAGAAACCTCAAGAGGCGTCATTTCGCGGCTATTAAGTTTAATCTAATTATTTCAAAGTGCCTATAAATGTCTTGTAAAACGTGAATGCTCTACTGACTATTATCTATTTACTGCGAAAATCGTGATTTAGCTGTGTAGCGGAACATTTGTTTGTAGATATATTTTGCATTAAGTATGATTAAGTTGTGAGTGTTAATTAATTATTTGTGTGTTAATTAATTGTGCTTAAGGCTAAGTCTTAACTAGACACTATTTGCAGGTTTTCATGTGTTATTTATATTTTATTTATTTATTTACTCAGTTGTAAATCTTAATTACAATAAATAAGCTATCACTACAATATAATGTATATTACACACAAGAATATAATTTTAAAAAACCAGCCAAGTGCATGTCGGACCACGCACAATGAAGGGTTCCCTAGTTGGGATGTATTTATTCGAATAACAAACTTAATATTGTAGTTGAAAAACATGTTGTCCCATACGGAATGTATGGGAAAACATGTTTTAGCAACTGCAAATTTATAAGTTAGTTGGTCGATTATTACTCGTTAACTTGTACAGCCTACTTAGCTCTGATAGTTTTCCTTTTAATTTCGTTATATATACTACTGTTGTGATTTTTTTCACAAATCCAAGTACAACCATTTAGCTGGCAGGGGGGAGGGACACTTGACTCTAAAAAAAAAATCTGTTAAAAGGACACAATGACATACGGTATCTCTCAATTAATTCGATTGAAGATGTTTCAGAAGCGATAATAATTATTATATCCAATACAACAGCATGAATGGACACTTAATTTCCCAGCATAAATTGCCACAAATAAAGACAATTGGGAGAACCGTTAGCAGTAAAGACGTCGTCGGTGTTGCCAGGTATAATATGAAGTGATTATTTATAATACACATACATTGTGAGGTTTAAATTAACGACACCTGCTTTTTTAGGATTGTACCACAGTGCTGATGAGGAGCGAAGCGATACTTTTAAACTCTTAGTTGAAAAAAAACCTTGGAATAACGGTGTGATCATCAATTTGGGATGTATTCCCATTGCATCGTATGGTGGCGAAAGTTTTCAGTTTAACTGCAGCTGAATCATATGTAACTTCCAGTCTATGATCTGAACCAAGTTTCTGTAATCTCCTATTTCCTCCCCAATTCATGTACAGCGCACGATTTTTCTCTCATTCTATTACCTATTGCAATACCATCAATTTTAATTATAAACTATGTGAACTAATTACGATAATTTTTATTTCCATAATTTCAACTTCACGCTTCTGATAATAATAAAAAAACGAGCGAGCCTTACAGTTGTCGCATAAGATGTGTAACATCTGACATCTCCTTGGTAATAGGTAATAAGCAACATTAAAGAGGCGGGACCTCGTCAATGTCATTTGTAACAGCCAACTCAAACACCGCGCGCGTTCATTGGTCAAATCAAATACCGCGCGCTTCCTCGGCTTCCTGTTACACACTTCCGTCCCTTTTCACGAAATCACTCCCATAGATTGCAGGAAAGCGAAAGGAAAGATGTTACACA
The DNA here is from genome assembly GCA_914767755.1 of Agrochola circellaris. NCBI lineage: Eukaryota > Metazoa > Arthropoda > Insecta > Lepidoptera > Noctuidae > Agrochola > Agrochola circellaris. The sequence goes on from OU611843.1 coordinate 11,388,362, forward strand.
TAAAAAATATTATAGCATCGCTTAGCTTAGCTTATCTCTGGATAACTGGACCCACAGGCCACCCGATTGTGTTTCTTCATAAATATTTCTCGTCAGATGATTTATAAGTCAGGTTGGTCTAATTATTTGGGTCAAGCCTTTACGAGATCAACTTTTTTTTTACTTTAAACAAGCTTTCTTATTGTTTGGTACTTTTATATTAACTTTAACTTTCATTTTTAAGAAATGGACTTACAGAGTTTTTGTTCCCGGAAATTCGATTACGATAATGTGTTGTTTTAAAAATTATGAGACTGTGGGTTTAATTCAGGTATTTCTTTTTTGTTATTTATTTATGAATTATTATTGTGTTTTGATTTAGTATGCATTTTTGTGAGCCTCAGATAAGAGAACGGTTCCTAATTATTTTATGATTTACTATAAGCACATACCGACTCAATTTATTTGGTTATAAACAAAAATGGAGCAAAACAGAAAAAACTGGCCAGGTGCGTGTCGGACCACGCACAATGAAGGGTTCCGTAGTTAAGATGAATTCATCTCAGGAACAAACTTAACATTACAACAACAATATTGAGAGATTTACTATGTTATTTTAAGACCATATACTTCTTATAGATTTTCCTGTAATCTATGAGTAAAGAACTACTCTCTGCGTTTTTTTTTTTTAAATTGGCTCAATAGTTTAGGAGATAATGGTAAATTATGTTTCTTCAAAACATAACATTTGATTTGAAGAAGCTGTCTTAAATTTTACCGATAATAAGCATAAAACGTACTTACGGATGCCAAAAGTTACCTGTGCACCTTTCACTGAAGCAAGTTTCGGCTGCGGGCTCGATCTGTCACTCATGACAAGTGTCAATCATAGCGTCTAAAAATTTTGCCGCTAACGTACGGAAAATTTTTCTTTCGATAATTTTCTTTAAAGAAAATTGTAAAGTTTCAGAAAAAACTTATAGAAAGTGAATAATAGTGCTTGTGGTAAGTGATATATAGTGTTACGCTGATAGTTGAGCCAGCGAAATGCCGAAATGGAGATCGAAAGGTCACATTAAATCGAAATTGTCACCGGTGCCTGCGGATTCTCCTAAGTGCGATAGTGGTGAAGAATGCTCTTTATCCTCGGAGGAAGAAGGCACCTATTCCCACTGCCGAACAACGGCAAAGAGATCGAAACGATTTCCTGTAAGTCGGGCCCACGCATTTACAATTGAACGAGTAGACAAGTAAGTGTTAAATCTGTTAACAATGACACAATTTCTACATTATATCACTAATCTTACTCAGAAACACTATCAACTAACTTCTAAATTGCTTCTTGCTAGTATCTACTTCAGAAGCGCATTGTTGTTTTCTAAACAATCCGGTCATGTCTAAAGAGACTTGAAACACTACAACTTAAAGGTTTCAGTGTAAAATATTGTGATTAGGTAATTCCTAACGCAAAAACAGATTGTCTTGAGGAGGCAAAACTACTCAAGCAGTTTTATTTTTATTTTGACATCCCATCTTATAAAACAATCCATTATAAGAAGACCTGTAGGTATGCTCACCCAGCCCATGTGTTTCACACACTGAATTAGAAGTAAATGAGTACTTATGCCACTAAATAAAACTAAAGACTATTTAGCCCCTGCGGAGGGGGGTTTTGGCTGGGATCTCTAATATGGGTCTAGTGCAGATGGAGCTAGCTGCTAAAGCAACGTCCACAGGGACTTGTTAATTGGGCAGCAACCTACCCACTGAGATAGTATCCTACTTTCCATTTTGGAAATAGTCCGGACACACCCATCCAGAAGTGTATTTAAATTAAAATAGAGTGCAATACTCTCATGTGGTATGCAGTTGTTACATTAAAGAGGTTCAGCACCTCTTATGAACTCTAATTTGCATTCAGAACATTAAAATTACTAATTAAATATGACATTAAGTTCTATAACTATTAGGAAATACTAAATATTTAAACAACATTATAATTTATAATGTTAATACTGTATTTTTCGTGTAAGATAAGTCGGCCGTTGTGCGACAGTACGTCACATGGGACTCAAACGATGGCTTGGCAAGCTTCTGCGATGCTTCTACGATGCTTTTAGTCAGAGGTGACAGCATTGACTAGCATGGGTGTTCTCTCTTCGCCCAATTTAAGACCGAGTGTTCAGCCATCTGAACTCGGTAATGGGATGGGGACGTACTATATATAAATCGCCCCATACTAGACCCAGTACCAGTACAGGATCCATGTAAGAACCTCTTAGACCTGACAAGCTGCAACTCCTAGCTTGGAAAGTTGGGGGAGGGGGGCAGTCAGGTTGCAAGGGGCAGTGGTCGATAGAGGAACAAGGTACTTGCTAAAATTTATTTGGAGATAATCCATACTACTTACTTATAAAGCTCCTATTCAGAGGTGAATTTCATAGTGTAGATTGCATGGCATTAGCCCTTAATAACCTGATCGCATCTAAACAGATTTTGTCCATTTGTAAGTTTCAAAAGCATTACCCAGGCACCCATATGGGATAAAAAGATACCCCTTGCTTGGCGTAGATTTACATGCTTAACCTAATAATATAAGACATCTCACAACTTTCAAGATTTTGAATAATAGTGTGACCAAAATAGGGTTCAAAGACACTGACAATCAAGATGTTTACTTAAAAGCTACCATAATCCTTGTTGATTTTGGTTTGCAATAACAGGTGTGGTTAAGCTTGCCTTGAAAGACAACACTGCCTCTCCTTAGAATGGACTAGATTCATTTTTAAACAAACTAAGATTGAGGAGCCTCTAGGAAGTATAAGGTCTGTGGTAGCCTTCGGAAGGCTGGCTGGAAAATAGATTATCAGATGAAATGAAACTGGAAGAGCCGCTAGAGACAGAAAAATTACTTTCGTAATGTAGTAAAAGAGAGGGCTACCTCTCAAGAGAATGTATAATGTACGAGTATGTATGTTGTCCGAAAAATAAAGAATTATTATTATTGTAATGCTCAGGCTATTATGTTCCCACTGAGTGGACAAAGGGTCTCTCTGTGAGAGAGGAAGAGGATTTATTATATGATAATTTTTAATCCCCTAAGAAAATATTAAAATTATGTTTGTGTACATGATTCACATTTCAAGTTAATTTAATTAACAAATGATGAGACTTCATTTACATGCATCACCACTTGACTAACCTATTGACCATTTTAATAAAAGGTCCTAATTAAATTTCAGTTTCAACGAAATTTTAACTTTGTCATGTATGTATGACATTGAGTTTGTGTTTCCACATCTTTATAAAATTGCTTACTATGACATTCAGAAATGTCTGTACATTTGATTGATCTCATAATTTCCAAGTAAGTAACTAAACTTATATTAATTAAGGATATGAGTGATCCAATTCTCCTTTATTGATGAGATTATTATTCAGTTTAGTCCCATTGATTTTCTATTATCAGTATACTGTAGCCTTATAATTTATATTCACCTTAAATAAGGCAAATAAATTTGCCATTAATCTTTAACATCATAAGGAAGATGTGTTCATTTCTGCATCTACTAAGATAAATATATTGAAAACACTTAATTGTTTTATTGGAACATTTAATTAATACAGACTGAAATATTCGTTCGTTCCATATAATATTTAATTCACATAGCGTCTACATCCTTCGGGTACTCTTTCACCAGCAGATACCAAACAGGTCTTCAAATCAAATGTTATGTTTTGAAGAAACATAATAGAACTGTTTTGCATTAAAACAAAACAGTTATTATGTTATGAAAAACATAACATTTGAGCAATTTGCTTGCTGTTGAATTTTTGAAGACTTCTATGATTGACACTTGTCATGAGTGACAGATCGAGCCCGCAGCCGAAACTTGCTTCAGTGAAAGGTGCACAGGTAACTTTTGGCATCCGTAAGTACGTTTTATGCTTATTATCGGTAAAATTTAAGACAGCTTCTTCAAATCAAATGTTATGTTTTTCATAACATAATAACTGTTTTGTTTTAATGCAAAACAGTTCTATTTTCATCAATTTTCTTAAATATCTTTAAAAGCATTTAGTTTAAAATTATAAAAAAAAAACATTTGAGATCCTCGCAATATGTTCTTTCATTTGATATGTCACACGGTTCAGTTTGCAAAACGTTTTATTTTTATTTTCTTATTTACCCCCAAAGAGTAACCCCAAAATTCAAAATTCATTCATTCCGCGTCCGTGTTTAGGTCACAAAAATACACATGCGCACCAAATTTCAACTTAATCGGTCCATCAGTTTCGGAACAAATTGGCTGTGACAGACGGACAGACAGACAGACACACGAGTGATCCTATAAGAGTTTAGTTTTTTTCTTTTGAGGTACGGAACCCTGAAAACACAGCATCTCTAGACAAGGCTATATACTTTATTATTACAGTGCCGATGATAACTCTGGAACTGAACCCCACGCAAATTAATCACATTTGCTGTCTGAGACCAAAGATATAAATATGTCTAGATAGACAGTCAAAGATGAGAACTCGTCGAAAAAAAAACCGTCCAACTGTTGGCCGCTAAATGCACACTAGAAAAACACAATGACGTGGCGCGAGTGTATGACGTAGCTGTCACGCCCCATAAAAAAGTTTGGCTTGCTTGTTTTAGTTCTTTAGCAGCGCGACACTATATAAACATATAAATAATCAAAGTCTTACCTGAGTTTACCTGACTAAGATCCAGTCTTGTGAGCTAATGAGAAGCTTACCACCAGCATAGCCTCTGCCACTGCATCGATACATATCTAAGATTTATTCTTTATTTTTTTCCTAATACTGCTATTTCCACTTATACAAACATCAACTATATGAAAGTGTAAATAAAGTTGATTTTAGACTGACTAGTACCTACTGTTGAAAAAGTCATAAAAAGTTGTAGCGCAAACTGAACCTTATGTGTAGGCATTACAGTTATTTTTCCTAAAACTCGTGTTTGTTTACATGTTTGGCAACTAAATTGCGAACGCAGGTTACATACAAAGGACACACACAAAAGCGTGTAGACCATCTGTCTCAGACCCAGAGTTTCCGAGTTCGATTCCCAGCGGGGGCAAAAAAAAAGTGTTCGGTTCGGTTAGCGGTAGGGCTTGTTCTAAGTCCGCCTGGCTAGCTACCATCATCTAAGTCTGTCGCCATAACAACAATGTTAACGGCATTGTTGTGTTTCGGAAGTTAGAAGTTACAGAGGAACTGGCTATCGTACCTAGCCAGTTCCTCTGTGGTTGAGGATTCCGGGTGAAGCTCGCTTCTACCTTTGGCCTGATCATCACTTACCATCAGGTGAGATGCAGGCCAAAAGCTTCCAAGTTGTGGTGGAAAAAAAATACATTTACCAACAGCCGCGTCCCCGTGACAACGTCATTCGAGTGCCGAAAAATCCTTGTAGTAGTGTAGATCTCTTTTTCGCCCCGTTCATAGAAGGCTGAGAGCCCTGTCAGAGTTTTGGTAAAGCAATCAAAGAAGCAGCTGACCATTGTCACGACCAACCATACATACTTACATGATGATGTACACTCCGAAGCTATTATATTGTGGTTCACATCTCAATCTAAAGGTTAACCGTGTGTCTGTTACTGTCAGAGATCGCGCCCCGCTGAGCTGTGTATGCGCACCGTAGACTGTGGAGTGGTCCGAGTGATGAGCGGTTTGTCGTGAGATTACTCGCCTTCCGAAGCTTTTAGTGCGACTAGATTTGAATACCCTCGATTTCTTTAAGCTGCTAAGGGCGAATTTCACCATTGAAACTGAACGAGACCAGCACAGCACATCCAAACCCTGTTCATGAGCTGTCAGTAACATCATTGTTGTCGAATATTGACACTTATTGTTTTACAGCGCCACCAACTTATCTGTTCAGTAGACAAAATTGGAACTACAACCGCCATTTTGTGAAATGTCATTCGCTGTCAGTTTTGGAAGTGCGAGTGCTCTGTGTGTTTTAGTCTTGTTTTATTGTTAAAGTATCATTATCATGCCGAAACCACTAAAAAGTGATGCGCGACAGATTATTTTAAAAGTCTTAGCTTTTATGAAAGAAGAAAAACGCCTTCAGGCTCCGAAAATACCATTTGAAAAAGTGACCGAGCGCGTTGCAGCTGCTACAGGTTAGTGTTGCTAGTTAATAAAAAAAAGTCCCACAGTTTCTTTAAAAAAATGTGCTTTTGTAAATGTTTATAGTTTATCTACTTATTTATTCATAGTTTTCATAGTACTCCTTTTTGTTATAGGTGTTAGTGAGCGATTTGTTTACAAATTAATGAATGAAGAAAAACGAGCTGAAGAAAGCAATACTAAAATTGAGACTCCTGGTAAGCATAGGAACAGGAAAACTGGGAAAGTAGAAGTTGATGATTTTGATATTGGTGTAATAAGACGGAAAGTACATGAATTTTATTCAGTAAAGAAAGAAATTCCAACATTGTCAAAATTATTGAACATTTTAAGAGAAGAAATTAATTTCCAAGGTAAACGTGAAACACTCAGAAAACTGTTGCTCAAAATAGGATTTCGTTTTAGAAAAACTAAATCAAACAGAAAGTTGCTGTGTGAACGCAACGATATTGTGGCATGGAGGGCTACATTTCTACAAAAAATTCATGATAACGAGTTTGGAGAACAAAGACCCATTGTCTATTTGGATGAGACCTACATACACTCATCTTATTCAACTGGCAAATGTTGGCAAAGCTCTGACGTGGAAGGTGATTTAGTACCTGTGTCAAAAGGGCAAAGATGGATTATAGTCCATGCAGGGGGCGAAGAAGGTTTTGTGGAGAATGCCTTGCTTGTATTTAAATCGAACACGACTAGTGGAGATTATCACCACGAAATGAATAACAATAACTTTAAGAAGTGGCTTCTGGAAAAATTGATCCCAAACCTGCATAAACCTACACTTGTTGTAATGGATAATGCACCATATCACAGTATTTGTATTAATAAATGTCCCAACTCAAATAGCTTAAAGGCTGACATGCAAAACTGGCTGTCAGAAAAAACCATTGAGTTTTCAAACCAAATGACAAAACCGCAGCTTCAAGAATTAATAAAGAGAAATAAACCTGCCCCCGAATATGAAGTTGATAATTTGTTGAAAAGTCACGGTCACGCTGTTCTTCGATTGCCGCCGTACCATTGTGACCTAAACCCTATTGAAATGGTATGGAGCTCAATGAAAAGAAATGTTGCGGAGCATAATATTGGGAAGTCCAGTGCCGAAATGCCCCATTTAATTGAAAATGCTTTTAATAAAATTACTCCAGCGGAATGGAAAAACCATTGTAACCATGTTAAAAAAATTGAATGCAAGTATAGGAAGAAGGATGGCTATTTAGATGAACCGTTTATTATTCAATTACAAAGCGACAGCGAAAGTGACTCGAGTGATGATGATTATGATGACGGAGAGTTGTCGGAATCGTCAGGCCCGTCTACTTCTAGTACATCTTCTGGAATTCCTGGAGTACAGCCGTTTGAAGATAGACATCATGACCACAATTATTTTTATAAAATATAAGAAAGATATAAATCAGTTGTTGTTATTTTTATTTTGTTATACATAAAATACTGTAACGTACTTGTTTAAAATAATACTTTTAATAAAATATTACTATTTGATTTAAAAAAAAAACGCAATATGGGCCAGTTAGTTAGACGAGCAACTCAACTATGAAAACCGCATTAAATTACATTGACTAGTTTTTCCTGATGCGCGTAAAAATACACAGACAGAAAGACAAATACAGTATAACAACAATAAGTAAAAAAAACATCTCATGTGTACAGAAAACAGATACAGCCCAGTTACAGTGGATTCCCTACACTTTTGGTATACATTCCTAAATAGCAACACTAAACGCGACACTAGCGACTCCGGCTACTGAACAGATAAGTTGGTGGCGCTGTAGATGTGCTGATCGTGTTAAGTGTCATTGTGAAACTCTCCCTACTTATCTTACCGTGTCTTGTCACAGAAGCTGCTATTAGCTGCCATAGTAACCATTGTTATTGTTTGAAATAACCACCATAAACTTTCTCAAAATCACTACATTTAAGTTGATATGAGATTCAAAACAATTTAAATTGAATTTAGGCTATGAAACACCTATAGTTCAATCGTTGTCCTTCTTTTTGTTTGACAGTATGGTGGCTAGCATAAAGGTATATCAAAATAAGTAAGGCTAGCTTCTACCCGCGACTTCGTCAGCGTTAATTTTCGACCCCCGACGAACCGCGTCGCATCCTATAACCGCGCACTATAACTTCGGTTTCGCTTAGCGGTCTTTCGGACTTTCTTTATTTTCGTTTAGCTCCTAAACGTCATAGCGTGATATTTCATAGCCTTCAAGAATTGGGCTATCCAATGCAAAAATATTTTTTCCAATCTGATTGGTATTTCCGGAGATTATTCCCTGCATACAAACTAACAAATAAACAAACAAATTTTACCTCTTTATAATATTATTATTAAGTATAGATATATTTTATTACTAGTTTATTTATTTATTTAGAAGTATACAAATTATGTATTAGGTATGTTGAAACTGTTTTGTACTCACCGTCACTTGTACCTACTTATAGGTTCATTAGAAAACCAGCGTCAGACAGCACCTGCACAGCCGTGAGGCACACACTATTGTTGTTAAAATATTATTTTCTCTTTTTTTTATTTTGTATTTTGTGTTTCACGAACTGTGTCCAAATAAACATTATTCTTTCTTTCTTTCTTATATAGGTGACTGTTGAACGCTTCACCTAATCAGTGCAGTAAATCAACAAGTCACAATAAATCGCTGTCCGCTCTCCACTTAGACCGCTTCTTATAATTTGTTCTACTAAATTGTCCGTAAAACTTGCGCATAGAATAATGTTTAATAACCTGCGCACAGTCGGCTCATATGTAATCGTATGCTTGTTACAAAGATTGGACGTTAGAACAAATAAAATTAATAATTCACTAACTCTTTACTACATTTTTTATATTTCGTGAGTAGAAAGTATATTTGTTTTAATCACGAAAAGTATTTAAATGTTCGCTTGATTGTTTCATGATGGGATCGCCAGTAATTTGATAGTCAGTTGAGCTCGAATTGATGGTTAATTATTTTTGTGTAGAAACTTATGCTAATGTTATTGGGGTATGGCTTTTTTTGTAGTAAGTTCGTGAAGAAGAAATCAGAGTGTATCGTGAAACTCATGTGTGGTCTCGTACCTACCTATCAGAAAAAGAATACCAATTTATTTGCTCTTCCATTTGACCTAGATTATAGCTTTGCGTAGCCTGTTCAGAGGGGAACCCGCTACTTCTACTACAAACTTACAAAACATTTTTTTTTTAAATCATGACTGAATAGCTAGGATGCCGAAGAAAGAGGAACAGCGAAATCACCTAATCATAGATATAAAATAAAGATAGCCAATCATAATATTGTTGATCGTTCATTCCATGGGAGTCAAATTCCTGGGGGGTTTTTATCTTTACATATAAATCTTATAAACAATAAACAATCTAACACTAAACAAACTAACAAATAATATAAATAAATACAAAACGAAAAGACTACTCGTGCGCATCGCTGTCATCCGGAAACGTGCCCATAAGACTGGCTGTACCGCCACGTTGAATGACAATGCTAATTCTATGGCCAAAGAACGAGCCAGCCCTCTGGTCACGTCAAGTGTCGACCAGTCGGCGAGAAATTTCCTTGAAAACGAGACACACACTCGGGCCCCATGACCTGAGCATTTCGACCCCGAACGGCTCAAACATACGGTTACAGTATTTGCGCTGCTTGATGCTCTTAGCAGCCGCAGCAGCGGTACCAGCACAGCCCGCCGTGCTAGGGAACATCATAAGATCAGAAAGAATTAGTAACTAGAAGCAAGTAATAGTGGAGCAAGTAGTTGGTCGCATAGGGTCGCAGCATAAAGCTTCGTGCAGACCAGCGCGACGCGACACCGGCTATTGTTATACCGTCAAGTTTTCTTAGAAATTGTATTGTTCGAGTCGCGTCGCGGCGTCGCGTCGCGCTGGTCTGCACAAAGCTTTATGCTGAGCGATGGCCGTTTTGCGTGGATGTGACGCATATTTTCCCCCAAATTGTTTATTTTTGTGTTTTGTTCTTTCTTTGCGTCATGTGTACCGCAAATAAACGTTTTTTCTTTCTTTCTTTTCTTTAGATACGGTTTCATAACTGAGGGCAGTGAGTAGTGACACGATATTGTCTGATACAACAACGTTCACCTCTCAACAAAATCCGCACAACGACACCATCACACACTTGTATCAAACCATTACAAAATACTTCTAAACAATTCGATGGAACATGGAGGCACGTCTTATTCGCGATGATTGGGGTTGTTATGCTGACGTGACACCATTGTGAGACAGGATCGTAATCGTATCGCTAGTGGTTTACTAACTAGATTGGATCAGGTGGGGGGTTTATGTGGGAAGGGAACAGGGGTTTTAAAGAGCTAAGTAAAAAATGAGTTAAGCTAAGGAAAAAAATGTGAGCCGTCACGGGACGCCTGGCAGATGGAAACATCGACATTATTTTGTAAAAGTAATATGCAGAAAAGAACAGATTGTGATAGGAACTAAATATGTCATAATGATAAAAGAATCGCACAGTCGATTGCGCATGGCGACGCGTCGCCACACCGTACACACTACTGCATATAGACTGTATATATATACCATCATATAGCGTGGCGGCGCGTCGCCACGGCATGCGTCGTCACGCCAGAAATCGGTTTTACGTGCGGCTACAGATGTTTCACATCAAAAATAAGGCAAGTTATTGGACAAAAGTCTTGTAAACCTGCTTTCTTTCGCTTGTTTGTTCAAACAGCCTTATGTATTTACTTTTTTAACTAGTTTATGCCCGCGACTAGCTTATATCTGCGTTTGCCGATGTTTAGGTTTATTTTGTGAACGAAACGTTAGCGTCAAATTGACTGAATAAACGTGAGTTAGTGACGTTAAGTGTATTATCAATGGTGACGTTGCTGTTGGGAAAACGACTTGAAAGAAAAGGACGTATTTTATTAACTATATGTCAAAGTCAAAGTCAAACAATTTATTTCAATTAGGCACATAAAAGGCACTTTTGAACGTCAATTTTACACAAAATAAAATTGATTCTAGTCCCTTCCAAAAGGTAGTTCTCGTATGGAGAAGAATGGGCAAGAAACCCCACCGTTACTCTTTTAAAATGTTTTTACAATATTTTGTATACATTACATAATTATATGTGAAGACGATGCACATAATCCTGAATATTACCAAATCCACTAATCGAACCTGAAATATACATTTAAAAACATCCAGAGGTTCGGCGACGGACGCTGAGGGCCCGTGTGCTTGCTGGAAGACCGGTATAAAAAGTATCATCTGTATTAGGTTCCAGGATCCAGGTTATATACTATTTGCGGGATAAATTTCATACAAATCCGTTCAGCCGTTTTTGCGTGTTTGATTAACAAACGAGCAGTGGTGGCCTAGTGGTAACAGCCGCGACTTACGAGTTACAGGTCGTAGATTCGAACCCAGACAGGCTTTACTTTGTGTAAATTATTTCATAACCAATACTCTCAAAACGGTGAAGGAATACATCGTGAGGAACATCTCCTAGAACAAAAAAATTCAAAGACAGGTGATATCTTCCAACCCACACTGGGCCCGCGTGGTGGATTTTGGCCCACTTCCTCTCATCAATAAGAGGCCTTTGACCCAGCAGGGGAACATTATGGGCTGATTATGAGTAACAAACATCCAATTATACAAAGTTTCTCATTTATAATATAACTAGGCTATGTATGAATTTTTAGTTAGTCAACGCTTTCCCACTCCTAGACAAAGGCCTCCCCCAAATTCTTACAGGTGTCTTTATTTAGTTATTCAGCAAAAATAATATTTTGCTCTCTGCGCACGACCCTCAAGTTTGAAAAAACTTTTCTTTGACTTCCATATTCAACCTACATAGATGATAATATGGACTGTGCCTACTTAGACTGATCAACAGCAGATCTCATCAACATAATAATACTCTTAATTGAAGAAAAAATCGATAGAAATTACAATTTTGAATTTATACATAGTAATTTCACACGCGAGGCAGTCTTTCAACAGACTCAAGCACGTTAAGCCGTTGGTCTTGGCTGTCATTCGTAGATTTTTGACAGTTGTAGCGGGTAATCAGAAACCCAAAAGCCTGTCAACCAGTCTTATCAAGGGGTATCGTGTTACCCAGAAATTGGGTTGTGGAGGTCAGATAGGCAGTCACACTGCATGTAAAATACTGATATTCAGCTGCATCCGGTTAGACTGGAAGCCAACCCCAACATAGTTAGGACAAGACAGGTAGATGACTTAACACTAATCTTTTAACATAAGTAAAACCTCAAAATCTTCAACACCTATCGCATAACACCATCCAGATTGACAAGCGGAGACAAATCCAGCAAATATCTTGTCGTAGTGCGATACGGAATTATTGTCAGCCGCGCATAATGGATGTGACGCTTTCTCATAGCCGTACAATATACGTTGTACACTGCAGTGCAGACAGACGGTAACACTAGGGAAAATATTGCAATAGATAACTGTGGGGTCTAAAAGCAAATCCGCCACTGTTGGTCTAATTTTAGACCAACAGTGGCGGATTTGCTTTTGGACCCCACAACTGTCGCTCCATTCTGTAAACATCTCACCGTGAAGAGTGAGGTGAAGTGAGCTGTCCATAGTGTCAATCCCTACCTTTAGGTGCAATGACAGCTCACATCAAGCTCACTTCACCCAAGTTATCACGGTGAGATGTTTACAGAATAGAACGGCTGTTCTATTTTCTTACTCATGTCTGAATAAAGAACACAAATACTAGACAGTCAAATGAATTCTTATCGATGTTTAAATTTTTTTAGGCTGACAATACCTACAGAGCAGTGGTGGCCCAGTGGTAACAGCCCCGATTAACAAGTTGTAGGTCGTTCACTGGGCCTGCGTTGTAGATTACGGCTCACTCCCTCTCAAAGAGAGGAGGCTTGTGTCCCAGCAGTGGGAACGTTTTAAGCTAATTATGCGTATACCTACAAATATTTGTACATAAGTATTGAAGCTGCTGACTTTAGGTATTATCTTCAATGGCGTGACGAGACGTGGTGAAAAATCTGAAAAAAAAAACAAAGACTGTTGAAAACCTGGGAGGTTTTTAGTGTAATTTGCATTGCCTTAGGGCAGAGCACTATCTAAACAAGAATTGAGTACAATTAACTCGAGCTAGATTCAAATTATGCTCCTCTCAGAATTAGCAATAACATCAGTAAGTTAATATAAATTGAGATATGTATCCACTATCTAGCAATAATCTAAAACCTGTCTGAGCCTATCTTCTCACGTACCTCGTAAATCTGCTTAAGGATTTAATTAAGTCTATTACAAATAGTAACGGTGTATGAAACTGACATAATTTACTGCGTTCATTCACTATAATCTGCTAATTATGCACTTCTGTTACACGGTTTTCGTGACAATCTATCATCGTGGGTTGTTAGTCGTCGATTCACCTCTTACTGTTTCTGAATAATATTGGAATTTCAACAGTCCTTTACACAAAATCATTTGAGGCAAAATAACTATGAAGATAGGAAAAATTATTTATAAAAAAATGTGCAAGGGACACCAATAGATGAGTCAAATCAAAAAAAAAATTGCGATATTTTATTTTATTCTTCACTGTGGCTTTTTTCATGCAATAAAGTGTACTGACGTAACCGAACGTCACGTGCGAACCAATCACAGGCATTATTGGTCCGTGACGTCATCAACGGCCATTTTGTTCAACTTAGCTCTGATTTGTCAAACGATTGGAACTTGTATGGGAAATGTTTTCTGAAACTATTGCCGTATTATGATACTTAAGTATGAACAGATTGTCATTTCTCGTTGAGATTGAAGTATAATGGTCACACTTTGATTCAATGAGATTGGCAGGTACTTGGGAATCTATTATGAAGCAAATCATAGATTCAATCAGCCCAGCCAACGCCGCTTGCTGTTGCTGAGATACCCCAAGTTTACGGTACACGATAGTTACCATTCCGTCTGCCTCTTGACGAATCATAATCGATTAAAAATGAGGCAAATGCACCGTCTTTTGCAAACCCAATACCTATGCAAATGTCTACTAACACCCGCGGGCTATATTTGCGTAACACACGCACCATCAATGGCATTTTGACAATCCAACAACATCCATTGCGTTATTTACGTCGTCGAGCAGACAAATTTCTCAAAATGAAGCAATGGATTAGGTTTTTCTTCAAAATGCTTCGGATTGTGATTAAAAGCGAGTTTCACAATTGGGGTGCAGATTTTTGAAATGAGAATTTGAGGAACCTGTCAAACTCCATTACTTAAGGTGGAAGCCCGCAAAATGTAATGTTGTGTAAAATTAAAATTGAGTTTGATTGGTTCCCAACTTCAAAATGTAAAATTGAGTTTGATTGGTTCCCAACTTCAAAATGTAAAATTGAGTTTGATTGGTTCCCAACTTCAAATTCTCGGTGATACTCTTAACAGATCAGAAGTAATAGACTAAGGCTGTAACTCTGTTCAAATAAAAAACCAAGACGGAGCGCTGGTAACAATACAGTGAAGCATGCCAAAACTACACCGCCGCTCTGTGCTTATACGCTCACACGCACACATTTACAACCTTTTACAATGACACTATAATCAAACTACACCACACAAAGTGCACATAGTCATGTTTACGAAACCGGCCTCAATTCACTGTTGACAACGCTGTCTTGGTTTTTATCTGAGAGTTGTAAGAATTACATCAAATGGACACCCACTCAACCTAAGATTGCAATTAAACGGCAAACCACCCGTCTTATGATATACAATGACATCTTTGGCATACGATTAATACAGCAAACCCATTGTAAATAAAAGCATTCATGTGTAAATACAGTACAGGAATGATTGTGCATATTATTATCTATGTTAGGCATCAAGAACGGGTATTGGCAAGGCGTTCTGTCAAATAGACTAAGATCGAGTGGACTCCTCGATGTTTTAATAAGAATGAGATATGTTTGAGCGTGTGACTAACAAGATACATAGTCGCTATGATGCTGCTGTGTGGTTTTTCTTTTGTGCCTGGTTGTAAGTATTTTAATGCTAGGCAAAGACGATGTTACTCAAGGGCAACCATTTTGATCAATGCGTTGTATTGGATTATAATATTCCACTAATTCCCTTTGACATACCCCATTAATGGGGATTTGTGAACTTTTCTTCCACAAATCTCCATTGACGTCTCATAGCGCTCTTATTGGGAATTTGTGGGAAAAAAGTTCATCAGTTTCAAAATAAATAAAATGCAAACAACATATATTTTTCCTATACAAGAATCAGAAATTCTTTATTATTTTTTACGGAGGTAATTAATACTCATTTGATCAAAATGCTCACTGTGTTTTGACTTTGACGATTTCAGACCGAAAAGAAAGTTTCTTTATAAACATTTCTTCACTGGATACAAGTCGAAAAGATCGATACAACTGAAAAAAGAACCCGTATTGTAAGTAGGTATATTTTGACGAAAGGTGGATGTACCTACTAAATATCTCTGCGTAACCCCTTGGGAAATACAGGCGTGAAGACCTATACCTAACCTTGTTACTACTTTGAGGAAGATCATCGTTACTACTAACTTCTAATAACGAAAGACAATGTAAATGTTTAAGTATCGAGTAGTTCAAGGAAGAGAACGATTTATCCAGTTCCTCCTTTATTCTTTTTTCTAAACTGGCTTATAAATTAAAAATAATGCACTTCACAACACCTTTTAGATTATTTTATTATTGTAAATTATTAAATTATTGTTTGCGCCATCTAAGGGGTTTTACTGGAACGATCACAAAACAGGCAACTCTGATATACAGGCGTCGTACTCTCGCTATTACTTCAAAAGAGTAAACCTAGATGGCGCTGTTTTAAGTTTTTTTTACTTCCAGTATTAGGCAAACCTTCTAGTTCTCAATAAAATTCATAGATGGCGCATTTTAGGTGCTCACTTTTGATAACAGGGGGCGCTACTTATATCATACCAAACTTTATAATTATATGACGGTTCTTAAGATGTCTTTTATTTTTTGAAATTTAGGCATCATACTTTTTACCAAAAATCTTCAATTGTTTTAATTTTACACGTTTTGTATCTACATCTCTAAACCATATACAGGTAGGAGTAGTAAAAGTAGGTAAACCGCTACAAGGTTATTTTGGCGCGTGGCCAAAATCGGAACTAACCCCGCCATCTCGTTTTGTCAATAAGTACAATTTCTACGACAATTTCACAAAACGTTTACCAATAACGCCCGCTCCTGTCAACGTCATTCATGCGCCAAAATATTCTACATTGATAAATTAAAAAAAATTGTTTGTAAGTAGGTACCTAATAATTGTCTTTTTTTTTCGTTTTACTACGTAGGTATAACACTTGTAAGCAATAATCTTTAATTTTTTTAAATTATATTATGCGTTTTGTTTCTAAATTTAAACAAAAAACCGGCCAAGTGCGTGTCGGACCACGCACAATTAAAGGTTCCGTAGTTGGGATGAATTTATTCCAAGAACAAACTTAATATTATAAGTAGTTGAAAAACATGTTCTTCCATACAGAATGTAATTTAAGTTGGTCGATTATTACTCGTTAACCTGTACTTAGCTGTGATAGTTTTCCTTTTAATTTCCTTATTTATTTATACTACTGCTGTGAATTTTTTAAAGCTTAATATTTCGCAAACGGATCCCTGAATCCAAAAATGGTGTGCACAAACTTACAATATTTTTGAACGACCTTGCTAACAATACCCCACACCATGGGAGAGATGAGAAAAAAAGACATCCCCACTTTACGTGTAGGGGAGGTAACCTAAAAAATATAATTATTTTTCTTGATTTTATTTCACCAATTTCTCGGCGTGATTAATTATGTAGTATACCCATGCCAAATTACAGCTTTCTAGTACTAACCGTGTCTGAGCTAAGCCGCGGACAGATAGACAGACAGACAGACGGACATGGCCAAACTAACATAAGGGTTCCTTGTTTACTACGGAACCCTAAAAAAACATAAACATACAACGAACCGTTTGTATTACATTACAATTTCAGTACCGACCGTACGTAGATACCTACTTGACAAGCCTGTTAAAACAGCCGCCTATTTCCTATATTACCTGGGCAGAAAGAGATTGATAAGTGGCTAAGTAGACAGCCAAACACGTGGAAGGTATTTCAATCAAATCACATGGTGTTACAATCAAAGACATTCCGGCGACTGTCGGTTTCATTTCCAACGATCTGTGAGCGTCTTAACGTTTGTAAAGCAATCACATCCGCCGTATATCTACTCACGTAGGTAATATTGATTTGTTACGCAATAGAGATCTGCAGTGCTATTCTGTAACCATCTCACCGTGAAAACTTAGGTGAAGTGAGCGTGGAGTGAGCTGTCATTCCACAGGGATTGACACTATTGACAGCTCACTTCACCCAAGTTTTCACGGTGAGATGTTTAGAGAATAGCATGGCAGCTCATGCTTTCATCTTGCTAGTTTTCACTCAATTGCCTCAGAAGGAGGTAATTCATTCAAAAAAATTGGTGGAACTGTGGAAGCCAGTATCTATGTCTAGTAGATACCCAAGTAGGTACCTATTTATTTAATCTACTTACTTATTTGCCTATTACTAAAATGAAAAAAGGCATAATAACTTGCTGACATTTAAGTTTGTGAAAATACAGTCAATATTTCGCCTCTTGAAACAGACAGATTTTTTTTCTTTACTCAAAAGATATTTTTTTCTTCTCATAAACATTAAGTTTGTTTTGAAGTATTCTTCAAGCATTCGAGTGGGCTCCGCAACGAAATGAGCAGACCACTTAGACGTTGTAACAAACCACTTGAAAATACACTGAATAATTTTATTCATTCACATTTTTGTGAAGAAAATGCTTTCAGAATGGCGAATTGAAAATTCCAGGACAATAGCCTGAAATGTGTTTTGTTATAGTTATCCTACATTATTTACATATATACTTTATACTAAACCAGAAAAAATCATTGCAAAGAAATCTACATTGCTATTATTAGAAACCTAAGCAGGTAATATTTGCATATGATGTAAAGTCATGTAAAAATAAAGTTTTGCTATGAGAAAAATCTTTTTAAAAGGAATAATCTCAATTTTAAATAATTATCCAAGCAAATCCGCGGGAAAGAATTTATTATACTAGCAAATAGGGCACCAACCTCAACGAGTTCAAAAGAGGTCACATTGCAGCTGACAGCCCAAAAATGCCACTCGCAACTTATAAAAAATAATTTAAAAAAAATAAAACTTTCAAATGAAGAACACTGATCGTCATAGAAACAAAAATCACGTTGAGAAAAAACAGACTGTTTGACGTTGACGTCGTGTTGTTTTTTGTCTGAAAAATAATTGAATATTGCAAAAATAAATGATGTTTTCCGATGAAGAAATAAAAGAAGAAATACCGGAGAGTGGTTTCATGCGGCCGGGTGATGAGATTATAAGGTGCGATCTTCGTTTTTTTTTAGACAAATAATAGTTGAAACGCGGCCATGCTGATTTGTTTTACGGTTGTTTTATTTTTGTTTTATATTAATTTCTTTGTTTCAGCATACGTGAAGTGTGTCTGAATGATAAGTTTGACAGGAAGGAATTGGGATTCAATGGCGAAACGCTGCTGTCGAATTCCGGCAGAAACGATGTACGTAGAAAAATGTTTTTAGTGTCTTATTTAGTGAGTAGAGCAATAATTTACCATGTGTTGTTGTGATGAAGACCTCGTCAGTTTCATTTCGCAACAAGTTTGATTGACAGGTGAGGAATTGTCATCTTACCTGCCAGAGAAATGTCTGCCAAATTATAACGTCTAATTGACGTGTCTTTGCAAGTACATAAACAAACTATTGTCACAACTGTAATTATAGAAAAACCTCACTGACCAAGTCATCAGAGCCTCTTTCTATAGACAACATAGTGACTGGGTTGTTCGTAGGGCCTTATCACGATAGACTTGTGAGTGAGCGTGTTTCCTGCAACGCCATCGGTGAACGAGGGACGCGACACTATGACGTCTTGCGTCGCGTTGTCTTACCGCGCTTTCGGCCGCTGTTCATTCATTTAAAACACAGCAAGGAAAGTTGCTTTGCTACTGTATAGGTACGTGGCGACGGGATACACACATAATGTCTATGCCAATGGGGTAGACACTAGACAGAGGTTTGTTATTGAGAGATTTTGCCAGTTTTCTGAATGCCTAAGTCCGACTATCATAGCGGACGAGCTTATCACCTCTAACCATCAAATTAACCCTAATGCTTGACCCAGAGATCGTAACCAGGACCCCATGCTCGACACACGCAGTTTTGACAGCTATGTTAGACTAAAGCTTCGTACGGACCAGCGCGACGCGACACCGGTTATTGTTATACCGTCAAGTTTTCTTAGAAATTGTATTGTTCGAGTCGCGTCGCGGCGTCGCGTCGCGCTGGTCTGCATGAAGCTTAATGCTGCGGCGGCTGCGTCTATCGTGACGAAGATTTGCACAGTGATACGATACACGCAGATGTGACTTACCATTATCGGTTATCGTCGTGATAGTTCGGGCTGCGTAGCACTTATGACCCGGGTGGCGGTACATAATAAACGTGGCGAAGCCGTTAATGTGACTACCGCATTAGCGCGATAAGTATTTAGCGAGCAAAACATACGAAGTCTCGGCACGCATTGCTTTATCACATGTTTGTCTACAGGGTGGCAGGGACATCGACGCGAAGCCTATTCCATGGAGCCTATTCCTATACCATGGATTCAGAACGTGATTCTGAAACCCCAGCGGTGAAATTTTTCGTAGGTTATTTTAAAAAAAACAGCTGTTCCATACATTTTGAGCGCGTAGGTATTGACACTTATATTAATTACACTTTTCTATGAAACTGCTGTTTTTTTTTTTTTAATTACAGACAATAATTTCACCTTATTGAATCCATGGTAACTGGCTTCGTGTCGATATCCCTAAAACTGTATATAGCTGTCGAAAGTGCGACTTGACTGATGTCAATATACTTACCTTTTAAAATCCCTTACCACCAGCTCGACGTCCACCGTTCTATATTCCGTGACGGATTCTTCTCCGATGGTTTGGAGCAGCAGCAGGCCAGGTTTGCGTGGACGGAGGAAGATGGCAACATCGCGTCGTTAGTGTCCGAGCCAGGGTTTGGTACCACTGGCCAGACTACCTTTGGCAAGGATTTGGATGCTGCGCTTAAGAGTGAGATGAAGGTAAGTAGGTAACTACCATAATCATCAGCTTTCTGCCCTTGGCCCATGTTACTTCAGGTCGGTGCAACACGTTTTCTTCTTCTGTTCTCCACCGTCAACCGTCCCGCTTTCATTCACTCCCTTTTCTTACATATTCAGTAAGACAGGGGTCCTAAAAAAATCCATGGCTCAACGCTGGTCCAGCTTAAAAAAAAGGCGCCTCAAAGAGATGTCAGCACCAACTGACGGGATCCGTAAGGGCCAGTGCCTGCCAGGGTTGCAAGTTTGTCCGAAAGAGATATAGCGACCCCGGCACACAGGCAACGGAAGGAACACGGATGGGTTTTAGTCAGTAAAAGTCTGACACACCCTCTCGCTCCGCCCAGAGCGGGAGAAGTTATTGGATAATTTACCACCCTAAAAAAAAAAAAAGCTCCACAAGGGCGCATAAACTAATAGAAAGATTGTAAATCTATCTTTAGATTGTATAAATTCAATCTCTTAGTATTATATAATTGCATAGCCACATGTGCTATGCAATTATATAATACTAAGAGATTGATGAGCACTATGTACCTACTTTAAAGCTACCATTCACTGGGTAAGTGTTTCATTGACTTGAATGTGCCCTTGCGGCTGAGATTATGTCATGCTCACTGAAATGTCTCGCTGATGGTGGCGTGTGTGTTGGATCATTAAGTTCCCGTCAAAATGGTTGAGCTAAATGGTGCTGATCCATGCGTCATGTTCGTGAACGGGCGCCGTCAGTGCGGACTGGTCATCTCTTAGCTGCCACGGCTTATTTTAATTTTTGTTTTTATATTTTTATTACGGACGCTTTTAACGTGCACGTCGTTACATGTATAATTTCAACATGTATGATGTAACCAATATTTTGTAAAAATATTCAGACTTAAAGAGTGTCCGTGAAGTTTCTTGCCCGTTCTTCTCCATGGCAACCTACTACGCTTTGGAATGGGCAGCTAGCTTCATCTTTCGGACTGACCGACCCCTTGACAATTTAAAAGTACCTGTAATTGGTTAATTTGAAATAAATGCTTTGAGTTTTAGGGTTTTAACGCCTAGTATATTGTGCGCTCCATTGCTCGTTGCCAGACCTTGAGTTTGGAGTTCTGGATGTTAGTGAAAGACCAAGTCTCTGCACCATAGGTTAAGACGAGAAGAACACACATGTCCATTAGCTATAGGCAACTCTTCCTTGAATAGTCCCTTCATGGACCAGTAACTCTGCCAAGCGTGTTCGTCTTGTGATTTCTTTATCTTGCCTCGCCTGGAAAGAGACTACTTGGCCCAAGTAAAGGTATTCCTGGACATGTTGCATTGGCTCCCCGTCTACTTTTATGCTTCCAGGTGTTTCGTTGCATTCAACTTTGTTCTTCGGCATATTGATCTTTAGTCCAACCTCAAGGCTTGCATTACTAAGTTTTTGGAGCATCCGTTTAAGTTCAGTGGCTGAGGATGAAAAGAGAACAATGTAGTCGATGAGACGTAGATTTTTCAGTATCGCATCGCCGAGGACAATGGCTCTTTCCCTTCATTCGGCTGCCAACTTGTTAAAGATTTCTTCGATATGATCATAGTACTAATTAAATCTCCCTGTTTTGTTTCCATAGGAAGCTGATACGTCAAGTGCGGTGCTGCAGCCGACCAACAGAAATGGAATCACGTTCAGTAAAAAGAATATGTTCGGAGAGCCTCACCTTGTATCTTCTACATCAGCTGGTTCAAGCACGGCAAGTTCTGGATCAGGTCACGCCTTTCTAGACGTATCTATTTCAAACCTTATGTAATTTACTGTTATTTTTTCTTTCGAATGACATGTTTATTAGTTAAATAATTTTTACAATTTCTTTTGCCCATAAGAAATACACACAATTTTTTCACTACTTAGGTATTTGAGTTTTCTTGGTAGAGTCAAAATATTTGTGTTACTCGTCAGTAGGATTCAAACAATATTCCAATACTTTGGCCATTCCATGGATAACGACGCTATATAGTATGTATTTTACAACACATCTTTTCTACTTACAGTACTACTTCAAAAAAAATACATACCTCTCCTTAATTTATGAAAAAAATATTTAAAAAATAAATTGACTTGTATTAGTTACGATATAAGTAAATACCTACAGCTAGTCACTTATTAGCCACTGAAGAGTTCACGTTCAAGTTTACTTATATCGATCCACATTTGAACGCATTAACGACAGTATTGATGGTTACTGTATCGTCATAATAACTTATGATGATAACTGTCCTCTTTTGAAACAGGCACGGAAAAAGGCAAGGTTCAAAACACGTGCAAAGTCGACAAGACAGATCCTCGCTCCAGGTTTCATTACGTCAAGTACGTGAAGAGACATGGACGGACAGTCAAGCTGTGGGAGTGTGGCATCTGTAAGTATTTATTAAAAACCTGTTTCTTTTACCTATTCTTATGTTGAAAATGTTAACATACTAATCACGTAGATCGTAGGTGTATTACGACTTCCAATGACGAATTGCTTGGAAAAAAAATCTTAAAATGTACAGTTATTTAGCTCTTCATTCACGGTGTAAGTGCTATTGAAGTTGCGTTGTGTTTGTTTTCTTTACTTATAGTTTTAAGAGTGAGGCAGTCAATATTGGGTATTGATGTTACTATTGGTAAGTTTCGTATTCATTGAACAAAATGTTGCGAAACATTGTTCGAGTGGTTCAAATTACTGTACTTTGCACTTACACATTCAAGCCATATAGTAAAAAGTCCTAAATATCGCAACAAACCATTATAATTTTAAGTTTCTTCTCTACTAGGCAGTCGCGAGTTCCAACATCAATATACGTTGATGCGTCACCTCCCGACACATACCGACGAGAGGAACTTCCACTGCGCCGCCTGCGGCAAGAGTTTCAGACAACTGTCCACTCTGAGCCAGCACCGCGCCATACATTCTGCTGAGAGGCCTTATGCATGTGAGGTATGAGGGACATTTAGATATTTCCAATGTTTCAACGTTCTAAGAGAAACACGATTAAAATCATTTCCTTCTATACTCAATTTGAAATAAGATTAGACATTTAAATAAACCTTTTTGTACAGTCGTTCAACCGATTTTGACTTCTATACCGTAGGAATAAGAATGACATTAAGAGCTAAAAGTGGTTACACTACCAACTGTTTACTGCAGCTGCCATTTGTCATGCCACCAACGCAATAGAAATCAACATCAGTTAAACGGACTGTAAAAAGGTTCATTTAAATGTCTAATCTTATTTCAAATGGAGTATAGTTCCCTAAAATCCTATAATTTACCTTTCATTTAGTAGGATTTCGTATATCCCTAAAAATAAAACAGACTTATTTTTTTTCTATATGGAATCTGTTTAGGTCATGAGCTATCCGAATATCAAAAAATATTTGGCCTAGATCTTAAGGGGGAGGCGTGCAAATTGATTCACTGTTACAATGTATAATAGATAGCTTGTTCCAACACAAGAAAAGTTTAAAAGAAGTACTTGGGTAGGTTTAATACGTACTCGTCCTGCTCACATTATCCTCACCCCTTTCCTTACTACGCAGGTATGCAACAAGACCTTTAACCGTGTGTCCACCCTGATCTCCCACCGCAAGACCCATTCCGATGAGAAGCCATACAGGTGCCACATCTGTCCCAAAGGATTCCATCAAAAAGGTTAGGTACCTTTCTGCATTTCCCTAAATTGTTCCATTACAATCCTAAAGTAGATAGTTAAGTAGCAATGACTAAAATATCTCATTGTACTTATAAATGAAAATCGCTTTACGTGTCTGTCTGTGACCGCTTCGTTCTTCTAAACCACGCAGAGGATTTTGATGCAGTTTTGCACCATGATTTAGAGAATTTAGACTGAAAGGTTTGTGTGTTATACAAGTCGTAAAAATCTTGGAAACCAGGGACGGGTCGCTAGTGATTTATATACAAGTATAGTCATAGATGAATACAGACGGCTCACTCATTTTAGGTATGAAGCTACGAGTAGGTACGCGGCGGGCACTACTTGTCAAATTCAGTGGTTGTGACGTAGTCAGAAGTTGTGATAGTTACGCGATAGAAAGAGAGGCAACTTCTAGGTGAATATAACTTTAGGTAATTAACGCTGTGCGACCAGAATTGTTCTTTATTGTGTCGTTGCAAGTGTCGCTTTTTATTTAAAAGATTTTGCGGAGTGTACCATCTGTTGGTCGATTCAGTAAAAATATCAACGTGAAACTTATGTGAAGTGAGCGTGAAGTGAGCTGTCACTGTCACAAATCGACCGGCAGGATGCTAGGGATTAACACTATTGACAGCTCACTTGACGCTTACTTCTCCTAAGTTTCACGGTGATATTTTTACAGTATTCAGCTATGGTATAGTATCCTTGTTATGATCCTTTTGGAATATTTTATTATGTATCTTACAACATCATCATCCGCGTATAGCAGTCCATTACTAGATAGCCTTATCAAATCAATCTGCCTAGCCTTTTCCCAACTATGTTGGTGTCGGCTTCCAGTCTAACTGGATGCAGCTGAATACCAGTATTGTACATGGAGCGACTGCCTATCTGACCTCCACAACCTAGTAACTGGGTAATACGATACCCCTTGGTAAGACTGGTTGCCAGATTTTCGGGCTTCTGACGAGCCGTAACAACTGTCAAAGATCCACGAATGACAACCAGGACCAACGGCTTAACGTGCTTTCCGAGGCACGGAGGAGTCTCGTATGTATGTATGGATGGTCACCCATCCACGGACCAACCCCGGCAACCGTAGCTTAACCTGATGGATCGACCCGTGCGGCTGTTATTACTTGGCCACGAGCTCCTCGATAGCCTTATGAAATTTTGTACAGAAATACCAACAACTTCGATCAGTTGGATCACAACATAATATCAAAGTGTTTCGTATTTTCCTCAGGCAATCTCCGTAACCACCTCTTCACACATACCAACGAGCGTCCCTACCGCTGCAACATCTGCCTGAAGGGATTCAACCAACAGTCCAACTTAGTTTGCCATAAAAACAAGGTACGATACGAAAACTTTAATAATAGTGTGGCGGCATCTACATCGCCACATGCGAAATACGCATCGCACTGACGTCACGCAAAATCCTGCATCGCGCAAGCAGCGTTTACCGCGCGACGAGTATATACAGGATGGATTTTTGAGATGGGGCAGTAAGTAATTTTTTTTTCTCGTCTGTCACATTGTGTCTGATGTCGTTGGAAATGTCGTTCAAAAATATTGTGGGTGTGTGAAAATAATTTTTCAATACAGGAATCCGTTGCTTTAAAGTGAAAAATAGTATATTATGCAATTAGTGAATAAAAGACGGATTTAAAGCGAGGGCCATAGATGAATCACGAGCAAGTGAAGGATTCTAACGACTGAATCACGACCGTAGGGAGTGATTCATGACGATTGAATCACGAGCGTAGCGAGTGATTCAAGTTTTAGAATCCTGAGCGACGCGAGTAATTCATGGCCCTCGATATAAATCTGTTTTATTCAAGAGTTGCATACTATACTTTATACCATGACTACGAGAAAAAGAAAGATTTAAGCGAAAATAGACATTTATTGAAGAAAAAAGGAAGGTTGAATTAAGCTTCGTGCAGACTGGTGCGACGCGACAGCGCGACGCGATTCTAACAAAACAATTTCAAAGAAAACTTCACGGTATAACAATGACCGGTGTCGTCGCGCTGTCGCGTCGCGCTACTCTGCAAGGGGCTTTAATTAAAATGCACATTAAAATTGGAACAATTACTAAAATCAAAAGTAATTTTCTTATTATTACTAATAACAATCAACTTGTGAAACGATATTTATTTCCTGTGTATAGAGTATGTTTTCACAAGGAGGTTGTATAGCATTGAGATGGAGGTCGCAATATAGATGTGTTCTAAATTCAAACACCAAAACAGTGATTAAAAGAGCTTTTTATTCACTGTTTTCAGTGAATAAAATAAGCTTTTTAGAGGGGGAATGGTATAAAATTTGTTAAGTCAGGTGCGGGGGCACCTGACTGGGCATGTTAAGTTTGTTCTTGGGATGAATTCATCCCATCTACGGAACCCTTCATTGTGCGTGGTCCGACTCGCACTTGGCCGGTTTTTACTTTGATTGTATTTGTTTTTTGTTCCAAATAAACTATTGCTGTTATTGTTATTTCATCAGAGCTCCTATAAATATTTCTCTCCATAAAAACATAGCAGCATAATTAACTGTTTGTTCTCCAGGCCCATCCAGAAGACACCAGTGTCTGTCCCACGGTGCCCGTTCGAGCACGGTCAGCGACGAACACACAACCTGAAACTACAAGGTAAGGTAACAATTAGTTAAGGGCAAATTACGTGCTCCATTTCACCGGCTTCATAAGGTTCATAACTTATTTGTTGAGCTTGCTATAACCTTTTATAAAAAGCTACCCTCTTCTTTGCTAGATTTGCCTTTCAATGCTTTTAAAGCTAAAGTAAAATCCATCAATCCTTTGTTCAAATAAGGCATACTATTCTATCAACGACTACTTAAATGGTAAGAATAGTTGGTCGCTGTGATTAACTCAAGACAATGTTTATGTTCTTTCTCCAAAATTAGCTTACCTACTGACAGGTTATATGAGTTTATATAATTGTTATTTTATTTAACTGAAAAAGTCAATTTATTTTAATTTAATATTAATTTATTATTAATATAGTCTACTCATTACAATGTTTTTTTTATGAGTTATTTGCAATATGCGTTAGCTAGCGACCTCGCACTTGATCATATTATTTTTGCCTGAGCAACCGGCAGCAAGTTTGTCATGCTCCCTTAGATGTCACTGCTTGCGGTAGCGTCGGGGGTCGGGTTGCCTCCCTCCCTCAAATATGGCGAGGGGGGTAATAGCTGATCTTTGAGTTATGCTCGTGAACAGGTGACTGGTCGTCTTGCTGACCATGGTTTTGTTATTGTTATTAGTAATTAAATGTTTATTTATTTTACTCAAAGAAAACATTCCTTTATAAAAATAAAAAAAAACTGATGGACCTTTGAGTACAAGTGTTTTATAATCTTGTCCTATTGAATTTATAAGTTAAGATTTTATGGTTTTCCTTTAATTAAATTTATCATGTTTGTTAGAGAGATTTGATCCTTATGATTGACCCTATCGATTGATGCCATAAAAGTATAGAGTGTTATTTTTTCGAATTTTACCCGGTGCGATTCCAGAGTGTGGCCAGCGAATTTTCGAAAATCTTTGAATGCAGATGTGTTTCTTTTTAAAAATAAAGGAATGTTTTCTTTGAGTAAAGTTTGCTATCTTCAGTATTTAGAGTACTTTCCCTCCAGGTGAGTTTAAAAAAATCCAGCCTGTATGGCTATATGTAAGCGGGCACGGCCTTTATGGCAGGAGGCTTTTATTTAGGTATTTAATTCTGTTTACGCTTTTATTTTTGTTCGGTGTTTTTTGTTGGTATATTGGCATACTTTGCTAGCTAACATATGTACGGCAAATAATTTCATTAACACCTCGAAGAGGAAGGAAAATGTGTCAAAAAACACAATTTCACGGCTACACATCCCCAAGTCCAGTTGCGTCTAATCGCTCTAATACATGCTTTTTAGAACTTTAGAAAACTTATAAATCGTCACTAATAGTAATAGATTCTCCTAAAAAATATATAAAAATTAAACCGTAACCCTGAAATGTAACCGTTTTATCTACAAAAAGTTGCACTCTCAGATTCTCGAGTAATATGAAAACTTTTAACGAGTTCCTTCAAATTACTCACGCTGCATTTAATCAGTTTCTTCTTTACGTAGAATCTCTGATGTTAATGTTTTATTGCTTATGAGGTTGTAAGAGACTGTTGCCTGATTATCTTTGTACACGTAGTAGAGGATCTAGTCATAGATAATCTATTCTAGGATTTATGATCTACTTTCCAATGGTCCGTAAAGACAGAGTAAGCGTGTAATTACACTGGATCCTATTTTTACTGGACAACTGGATCCAGTTTGTAGTGGCAAAACCGAATGTCAAATTCGAACGGATCGGTTTTTACAGGATACTGTAAATAAGATAGGTACTCGTGTGACTGCTAGTATTAAAACACGTACATTACTAAATGGGATCCTACAAAAATCCATACCTGCAAAAAACGGGATGTTGCCGTGGGAAAGGGGCGTAAGGCTAAGCGTATCCTGAGATGCAGGTGATGCAGCACAGCACAGTACAGGGGCTGTACTATGACTTGTTAAAGCAATCATCATTCCAGTGTGAGAGAGAGATGCAGCTATACACTACGAATAGCACTATCCTTATTTCACAACGGAAAGGTGATGGTTTTAACACGTCATAGGTAGTAAGGCCACATATTTTGCGGGGTGGCGAGCCAGATATATGCCGCGAGCGTATGCTGCAACGCAGCTTCACGGACACATTCGCGTCCAAGCTAGTACAAACAACAGACGGCTGTGCTGCGTTACCAGCGTCTCAGCTAAAAAACAAGTGACGACGTGCACACGTCGCGCAGAAATCTGTGTCGGCTCTACAACGAGACGCAGAACGGAACATACACATGTCTGCGTCGCACATGCCTTCACCGCAGCTGTCAGTACGTTCATGCATTACAAAATCTGCGTCTCAGCATACGCTTAGCCTAAACGGTGCCATGCCACATTTCACAATTTTGGCCATTGTGAAATGTGGTACCGATAACTTAAAAAAAAAAACTTACAGAATTTCTGTAAATAAGAAAGACTAGAAGTTTTGACTGCCCTGTGTTAGTCTAGTGGTCGTTAGCACTACTGCTGAGTATAAGATCCTAGGTTCGATTCTTAGGTCGCGAACAAAGTGGAAATAGGTTTTCCATTAAAAAAAAAATAGGAATTCACATACCATCAACAGAAATCTATCATCATTCATCTGGATCTGAATTCCTCAGTAGCAGCCTGGATTTGTGTTCGGTCGATGGCACTAGGTCCGCCCCCATTACATGGGACTTAAAGATAACTGGCGAAATATGCGTGTAGAAAAGATATACCTCCCCCTAAACCTTCGGGGAAACAGGAGTGACTTTACATTATGTAGAAATTATGAATAAATTGTCAATTTTCAGACCCCAAGCAGAGCATTGCGAAGTAACCTCCTCAGTGGGACCATACCTACCATCAGTGGCCGGCCCTTCAACTTCAGACTGGTCTACGAAACCCACCACCCACCTTCCAGACATCTGGGACATTTGCAAGTCTTTCCAGGAACCGGGTGACATTTGGAACGAGGGTCCATGGGGCTCCATGAGCAATGGGGTGGTTGTGGACCCCATAAAGACGTACCACATGGGGGTTGCGTTGGCTACTAGACAGACCCCATTTGCTTTACTGAAGCCTGAGAATGGAACTCCAGTGTTGGTCAAAGTAGTTGATACGATGCTTCCCGGTGGGAAACAGGTAGGTACATAATGTTTTTATCGTTGTTTTGAACATATAATTGTTTTTAAATTGACTGTGGTAGATAATTAATATAGACTATGCTTTGTAAATCGGGCTAGTGTTTGCAACTCCACGTCCAAACGTGTATTTTGGATAGAATATAGTATTTTTACTATATTAACAAAGCTCGTAAACTACATCTTACCACCACCATCTCACCATATCTTTGATTTTAAGGAGACAATGGTAGTTGTTAGACAACCTGTTATTGTTGTTTGGGAAACTAGTCTGACTTTGGTTTTCAAACATTTTAGAGACACAACGGCGGCGGGGTTATCTGAATTTGCCTGTTTTAGAATCAATTTGAAATAGTCAAATATTAGTATATTTAGTTGAAAAAAATTTTAGACAAAATTAACGGTTCAAACAAAGGTTAATGTTTAATTTGGTCGATGAAAAAAAGATCCGTAACAGTGTCGATTTTGAAACCTTTTTTCGTTTCATTTCGTAATTACAGCACAAAATATGAAGATTGCATGTACCGTCAGGTAATCGTATTTTATAGATAATTTAATGGTTGGATTTTTGAGATAAAAACATTAATATAGTAAATTGGGCTAAGTCGGCTCGCGATCAGAGTCCTGCGAAACGTCATCGAGAGTGGACACGGTCGCAATATTAGTTTAGTTTGTAAAAATTTGCTTTCCCTGCCATTATTAAAAAATATCAAATAAATGACGAACACATTAGATATGAAATTTCGAGAGTTCAGAAAAAGAAAAACATTAT
The DNA here is from genome assembly GCA_914767755.1 of Agrochola circellaris. Lineage (NCBI taxonomy): Eukaryota > Metazoa > Arthropoda > Insecta > Lepidoptera > Noctuidae > Agrochola > Agrochola circellaris. Next base: position 11,418,999 of record OU611843.1, read on the forward strand.
AATTACTTACTTGCTTTCTGTATTTATCGATTTTTTCGATTCCAGATGTTAGTGCCTGCAACAGCCGAAGATTTGCGAGTCGGAGGCAAAATCGTTGTAAATAATGAGGATGAAGACGGTGTCGCACAGGTATCTATATAAAATACTATTTTAAGAACTGGATCAATTTGGTCTTAATCCAGTTCTTGACAGGACGATTAATATTTTTTGATGATAAGTCCATTTTCATTTGCCAATCATAATGATTGTTGCTATACGTATGTAAAGGAAATATTGCAGCTGTGAGTGATCAACTGCAGACATTTTTAAAAGCAACGCAAGCAAGCTAACTTGTGGGACTCAGGATCCATTTGTATTACTTTTACGTCCAATCTAGCTGTTGCCCGTGATTTCTTCAGCGTATATCAAGGATGAAAAGTAGCCTATGCCCTTCTTCAAATCTTGCTCTTCTTCTTCTCCAAGGCTAATTATTTGTCAAAAAAAAATATGCCCCATTGTAGTTGATCTCGTGGTCGCAAGCGCGACTACTGGGCGTCCTGGGTTCGATTCCCGGGTCGGGAAAAGTGTTATTGGGTTTTCCCATTAGGAATTTCATAGTAACAGCCCGGAGTTTGGGAGTTGGCGATGTGATACCCCCGTGCCTCGGAAAGCACGTTGAGCCGTTGGTCCTGCGCCTGATCTCTCTCCGGTCGTGTCGGATTGCCGTCCCATTGGACTATGAGAGTGAGGGAAGAGAGCGTGCACCTGTGTCTGCGAACACACGCCTGCACTATAATATATCCCGCGCCGAAGGCTGTTCTCCTCTGAGATTGGTCGCCATGGCCGAAATCCGGTTTGGAGGACTATTTTTATTTGTCAAATTTTATTAACAGACACGAGTTACTTTCGCATTCATAATATTAGTATTACGTTCAAAACAAACTAGTCTAACAGTATCCTTCTATTCCAGTATGGCACCATTAAACCAAGATCGGAGGCAAACGGCGCCGTTCAAATCAGAGTGCCCGTAGTGGCGACCGTGGTGCCTAGGATACAACCCAGTGGCAGGCTGCATATTACCGTGGACGAACCGCATCACGCTTACCACACCGCCTTGTCTGCTGATTGTAATACATTCACTTATTTATCGACAAACTATAGCTTCTTCCCGCGACACCCGACAGGAATCACGGGACATAGATCCTATGTTAATTCCTGGTCCGTAAACTATCTCTATGCAAAATATTACGTCGATTTCTTGCTGCGTGAAGTAAGGACAATCCAACAAAAACATTTTATAATATTAGTTTGATTAATAGGTTTTTAACCGCCTCTGTGGTCTAGTGGTAAAACTACCTACCACAGACCAAACTGCTCGGTTCTGCTCGGTTTGGTTGGTGGTAGGGCTTGTTCTAAGTCCGCCTGGCTAGCTACCACCATCTTATCTAAGTCTGTCGCCATAACAACAATGTTAACAGCATTGTAGTGTTTCGGTAGTTAGAGGTAAGATAGCCAGTTCTTCAGTGGGTGAGGATTCCGGGTGCAGCTCGCTCGCACCTTCGGCCTGATCATCACTTACCATCAGGTGAGAGATTGCGGGTTGTGATTTAAAAAAAAAGGGATTTGTGTGTTATAACAAGCTCACGTCTTGAAGAAAAGTCGCCGTTGCCTATGGATATATAAAAAATCCCCACAGGCATGATATGTTGCCATACCAGAGACAGAGCTGGAATGTCTCATGGGCCTATAATTGCACCGCATCCATACCCTTTAAACCAGCAAGCTACATGGCGGCAGATTTCAGCCGCCAAGTAGTATTTGGTATAGTTTGACCGACACCGCTGTTCCGCGCCTTAGGAATGCGCGGCGAGGCAGGGGTAGAGTTGACGAATGAGCGGCGGGCGGAACGCAGCGCGCCCTGAGCGGCCTGCACTGCTCCCCGTCTCGCCGTGCGAATACCTAAGGCGCGGAAAAACGGTCTCGGTCAAACTATAACGAGTTCCTTTAGATTTAGTTACTTAATTTTTCATTATCTTCCTGCCTTGATCCCAACTTCAACAGCAGGTCTTCTTCTTCAATACATTTTGATAAACAGTCGTCTCAATAATCAAATCCCTTTCTAGCGATTGCATCTCTCGCACAATTCATCCTCCGTTGATACGGTCTTCTTCTACTCTTAGAACCATCCACTGTCATATTCCAAACTGTCCTCTCGACATGTTCGTCATTCCTCCTCAACACATGCCAATACAGTGACAACCGATTTCCATACTTGTCAGTTATCATCGCCACTTTCAGACTTCTTTTTACATACTCATTTCACGTGACATCGCTCCTAGCATCCTCATCTGAACCGATTGCAATAGGGATGATGCCTGGGTAAAAAAAAAGAAATCCTATTTAGTCCCTCATTCAGATAATAAAAAATATTAGACACGTATTTTTTGCTTTATCATAATTCATAAAAATATTAATATTTATATGATAAGACGCATTAAAATTGGGGAGTGGGGCACTACGTCACATATACTCGTGACGTACTGGCACATTTTAATTCAATGTATTGCCGTCATCTTTTGATTACTTACGTAAAAAAATAAAAAATGCGTGACCAAATTTTTTATTTATTTAAGCCACGGACAAAAGAAATATTTAATCATCATCCCTATTGCCATTCAATTATCCCTTTTGTGGGCTAACATTCGTGACTACTGATAATTATTCTTTTGGTACCTCTCCAGTTACTGAAGGTTGGCTATCAGCTCCGAATATTTAACATAACGTAGCGCCTGAATTTCTCCGAAAGGCTCGGCAGTAACATATCTATAATACACCCAGATTTCGCCAGTTATGTTAAAGTCCCATGTAATAGGGGGCGAGCCTATTGCCATCAATCGGGCATAAATGCAGACTAGTACTGAGAAATTCAAAATCCAATAACACTTTGTCCTACCCCTTTGATAAGTGTTATTATTCAATTAATGATTTTTTAAATACTCTTTAGATTTATTGACATTGTATTTCTTTATTATTATTCTCATTGAGCTAGCTTTAAATTCTATCATTTGCATGCCTAATTGGTAGATTGTACAGGGATCTCAACATTTTGTTAACACCATTATTTATGTACCTACTTTCAAAGCAAATAAATTATTATGATTATGATTACGATTACCCGGGAACTCATGCTCAGCAATAACACTTGCCACCACTAGAACCACGACGTAGTCACTCCGAATATTACTTCTTGTCATATTTCTACTGCAACTAAAGATGGTATGATGTACTCAGTGGGTGAGGTGAACGTGGCGCCGTGCTCGTCGTGTGAGGAGCCCCGCGCCGGCACGTTCCCTGCGCCGCGCGCCGCGCCGCCGCGACTCTTGGACTCCTGCGGGGAGTTCGATGATGGACTAAGGACTGGTGAGTAGGAACATATCAGACAAGAATTACATCTACTATACATTCTAACGGCGTATCAATTGCCACGACTCCCCCTTAAGGCCTAATATTTTTTGATACTCGGATAGCTCATGAACTAAAAGATAAAAAAAATATATTAATCCGCGAAATTTCGCGGCTTAAAGTTAGTAACAAGTTATAACAAAATGCCTGTATTGCCCGAAGGGTCGGGCAGGGGTGTATAGTATTTACACCCATATTTCGTCTGTTATGTTTAAGTCCATGTAATAGGGGGCGAGCCTATTGCCATAAACCGGGCACAACAAACAGCATCAACATGGTGGCAAAAATGGAACTCTTGTTGTTTTTTAAGGAAGAGAGCACCAGTACCTACTAAGGATAGGGTTTTCTACTGCAAACTCGTGCTTTTAGAGATCTCGCGTACTAGACGGCCATGACTCCGGCCAGTCGTGGTCGTCTAGTGGTATTGTAGGGTCTGCGGCTAGTTGGCCGTTGCGACCAAGTGCGCGCTTGGTAACAGTTTCTATAGTTTAACTAATCACTGCGAGCACTGGTCATGGTCGTGGTCGTCTTGTGCGCGACATTCCTTCGAACAAAACGGAAGAATAAAATTTTGAAAAGTTTATGATAAAACTTGCCGAGTTTGCCATAGTAATAAATGCGATATCAAAAAATGTAAGAAAGAAAGAAAATACGTTTATTTGCGGTACACATGACGCAAAGAAAGAACAAAACACGAAAATAAACAATTTGGGGGAAAATATGCGTCACATCCACGCACAACGGCCATCGCTCAGCATAATGCTGCGACCCTATGCCAGACAGAGCCCCAACGCTGGTTTTCAGCGACAGCCCCGATGCAAGCCCGATGTACCTATGTGTGTATGTGCTCCAGACAAATTAAGATTGTATTTTTATTTCTTTAGGTTCACGTATATCATCAACCTGTGCATTACCTCCTCCAGCGCCCTCCCCTCCTCTGGATCTCATCTCCATGGACCTGTTTGAACCGATGGAATGCATACCATTAGGTAACAAACATTTTATTCTTAATAAATTGTAACATTTTATTATTTTAATTTTGTTTTACTGTACAATAAAATTCAAATAGATGTTAGCTCCGTTTGGGATTATTATTGACTTGGCAGAGTAGCGAAGCGGTCGGACTGCTCTGTCCTAAATAACTTATTTTGTTACACTTCAATCTGCGTAGCCTTTTCCCAACAATGTTGGGATCGGCTTCCAGTCTAACCGGATGCAGCTGGATATAAGTATTTTACATGTCAACTGCCTATCTGACCTCCACAACCCAGTAACTGGGTAATACGACACCCCTTGGTAAGACTGGTTGTCAGACTTTCTGGCTTCTGTCGACCCGTAACGACTGTCAAAGATCCACGAATGACAGCCGGGACCAACGGCTTATCTTGCTTTCCGAGCCACGGAGGAGTCTCGGTATGTAAAGATGGTCAACCATCCACGGACCAACCCTGGCAAGCAAAGCTTAATCTGATGGATCGACCCGTGTGACTGTTATTACTTAGCCACAAGCTCCTAATTTTGTTACACTTATGAATTTTGTATAATAACTTTAGGCGAGAAGTTTATAAAATCGCACATGTTGTAGATATCCTTTGAGGACTATGGAAATGCGCGAATTGTTTCACTTCTCTTTGATTTACAATGTTATTATACATAATATCACGCCTTGTGTCCACGAAGGGTTGGGCAGAGGTGTACCTATTGTACACCCACATTTCGCCAGTTAGGTTTAAAGAAGCAGATATATGCCAGTGACCTTGAGTGGTTAGCTTGCGTGTTCTGTACTGAGCTCACGCAACGCGATACGTCCAGTCAGTAATAGAACTCGCCCATCAAGGAGCGCTGTCCCAAATAAGACGTGTTATTTATTTATTACACCTACATAAAACAAAAGGTATTTTAATAAATCACGTATACTAAAAGATCAATAATTAAATTATCTTTAAAAGGTGAAGGTTTCAGAAAAATACGTTTGATAGTTTTTGCGTGTTTCTCAGATTTTTATTCGAGTTAGACATAATTTTATAAATTAATTTCACTATGTAATATGAAACAATTCTCTAAAATCTTCATATATTTAGTTATTAAAGACAATGCTCTAATTTAACATAATTATATTTTTTCCAAATCATCAACATTAGTCGTTTAGACGTGATCTTCAGTATAAACTCATTAAAAGTCGGTTATCGCCTTAAGTCCCATGTAATAGGGGGCGAGCCTATTGCCATCAACTGGGCACGATTCCAGACTCTGAGCTGAGAGATTCCTGTTGGAAAAACCCAATAATACTTTGCCTGACCCGGGAATCGACCCCAGCACCTCATGCTAAGCTACTGTTAAATATTTTGCATAAGCATTTAAACTAGAAAAAAAATCATTACAGAATTGTATTACTCGACCTGGGAATCGACCCCAGGACCTTATGCTCAGCAGTACCGCTTGACCACTAGACTAACGAGGCAGTCCGAGTCAGAATGATATTATAATATCGATTTGTGTTCGGTTTTTCTAGGTCCTCAAATCACTGCAGTAGACAACATCGACCAGGCACCGCCTTCAGACGACTCTGACATCTTTATTGGAGAGTTTGAGGTAAGTTAACTAATTATTACTTAAGTTACCTATTTATTACTTATATTCGTTCTACTGGATAGTGCACCAGTTGAATCCTGGAACCTAGTTTGCAGGTCGCAAAAATGATCGAGAACTACGAATTTTATGTCAACCTGTGAATTAAGGATCTACTTACCTTAGTTTTCAATGGCTATAATAACTAAGACCAGAAACTATATTTGGCTCTTAATTTATAGTGTAAGTCAAAGTCAAAGTCAAATCATTTATTTCAAATAGGCCCTTGTAAGGCACTTTTGAACGTCAAAGTTTACAAAAAATTTAATTTATTCTAGTCGCCCCTTCCAAAAGGTAGTTTTCGTATGGAGAAGAATGGGCAAGAAACTCCACCGTTACTCTTAAAAAAAAAAAATAAGGCCGCCATTACACTTGTAAGTTTACCTCACGTAATTATACTTATTACTCACGTACTTTGTGTCTCAGTCAGTCGCTTACGTAATTAACTAACGATAAGTTTGCAAATGTAAACTCTCTTGGAAGTAGGTTGTCGTCATTTCTTCTTACATTTCTTGTACATCCTGATTAGGAATAAATAAAATTTGAAAAAAAAAATACAAAAAAAATAATCTTACACTTTCATAAGATACTTACAGCACAACTATTTTCTTAATATTCCTCGGGAATCATTGCATTTCCGAATACACACCCATCAATTATTAGATTTATAGTGTATAATAATTTAAATTAAGAACTAAGTACTTTATTGTTGTTTTGTTTTGATTTTCCTGTGAACTAAATAGAGCTAAAGTACTTAGTTCTGAATTCAAATTATTATACACGATAAATCCATTAATTGATGGACATGGACATGGAAATTACCATTCGTTTGTATTCAGAAATGCGATGATTTCCGAGGGACATTAAGAAAATTGTTGTACTGTGCATGATTTTTACGGAAGCAACTTACAAGAGTAATGGCGGCCTAAGGCCAAAGGTGCCTTATACAAAAACTTTGATGGGCAGCAGCGTCCCTACGTCAGATCCTAATGTCATAACCAAACCTGATCACAAATCAAATCAGTTGTCCAATAGTGGTGACTTTTTACGTAAACCACAGATGAATACAGACGGTTCACTCCGTATTTTAGGTATGAACTGTTTGGGGTGCTTGGACAGGAAACCTCCCCGTGTGCCTGGGGGCTGGAGTTCCCTTATGGATGCGTCCGGGGGGAAGGCCAGTCTCCGGGACGGTGCACCCTGGGGTGCGGGCAATGTCTCCCCATTAGGTACTGCGTGCCTAAGGGGTCTCGTTGCCCGTATGCCAATATCCTGTCAGGAGGACCGAGCGCTCTAACGTGTACTCGTTGAGAGTACACGTTGAGCAGCGTTCGAGTGGGAGCGGGCTCGACGTGCACTAACCCTGCCGTCGGGCAGGCAGGAGGAAGTCTTTTCTCCTGCCACCGTTGGTCTCGTAGCCCCGAAGAGTGTCAAGGTCATGTCTCTGGCATTTGACGGGGGTCGAGGGTCTTGGCTTAACCGCCCGGGCCGCGAGGTAGAAAACCTCTATAAAAAATCACCCCAAACCTCCAAGCGGCGGCGCACCGTGAGGGAGGTTGATAGCTTGACTAATGGGTAGCTTAATTAGTCACTAGTGCGAACCACTATTTTTTTGGTTGGTTGGTTGGAACTTTTTATACTCGTGGGAACAATATGGACACAATAAAACAAAAAACAAAAAACCTAAAGGAGGGGAGTGATGCGGGGTCGGAGTCCGACGCTGCATCTGGCGCAGAGGGCTCGTTTAAGAGCCCGGAGCGTGTGGATGTGGGGGGGGCTGCAGGGAAGAAGAAATTCTTCAAGCGGTCCAAACCAGGGGACGGCCAGGGGTCGTCTTCTGATGGCGGGAACTCAGCCCGCAAAAAAATTAGTAAGCGGGGAGGGGTTCGGGAACGAGGTGTGGGCAGAGGGCTCACCACCCCGGAGGACAGCGAGCCGAACGGAGACAGCCCAGGAGAGTCCAGCCGCAGCGCGGCCATCTCTGAGTCCTCGGGCGGTGAGCCGGACGCCACCAGCAGCTCCAAGGCGAAAGGAGCGGCCATGAGCTTCGAGAGCTTCGAGGAGGTCGTGGCAGCAGCGATGAGGGGTGTGGGCTTGAAGAGGATTCAGTCCTCTAAAGACAAGGCCATACCCGTTGCCACGGCCTCCATAGTGGCGGCAGCGAAGGCCCTTCAGGTCGGGCCACCGTCGGACGCAATGTCCGAGATGCGGGCGGAGGTCGGCCGCTTGACGGCCGCGATGGAGCTTCTCCGAAAGGAGAACGAGAAGCTCCGTGCGGACCTGGCCCGGCTTCAAGGAGCTGGCCCCCAGGAGGTGCCCCAGGGGAGAGTGGTGCATGGACAGGGCCTGCCCTTGCCTTTGCCAGCGGAGGACCGGGTTTTGACCCTGGTGCGGCAGGAGCTGGCTGCATTCAACAGCCGGTTTTCCGTACTGGAGGGCATTGTCCTGCGCCCTCCGCTAGCGGCGAGCAGGCCGGCCACTTTTGCCACCATCGTGGCTGCTCCGACCAAGTCCGCGGCCAAGCCAGCGCCTCCGGCGAAAGCGGCGCCGTCCAAGCCAAAAAAGGGCGGAACGACTGCGCAGACGGCTGCGCAGAAGGCGAGAGCCCCAGCCATGGCGGTAGGACGGTCGCCACTGCCCCTGCCTCCTAATCCCTCTCCGGCCGACGTCGAATGGCAAGTAGCCGGGGAGAAAGGGAAGGCGGGTAAGGCCAAAAGGGCGGCCAATAGAAAGGAGAGGCGGCAACGGCGCAAGAAGCAAAGCGCCGCGGCTAGGCTCCGCGCCCCGAAGTCCGCTGCTGTAGTGATCACACTACAGCCGGAAGCGGAGAAGAAGGGCGTGACCTACCGTGAGGTGCTCGCCCAGGCGTGGGCGGCAGTGAACCTGGCGGAGATCGGCGTCGACGATGGCTTCCGCATGAAGGTCACTGCGACGGGGGCTCGGATGCTGGAGATCCCTGGTGCGGCCAGCGGCCCGACTGCTGATGCCCTGGCCGAAAGGCTCAGGGCATCCCTCAATGCGGAAGAGGCCCGAGTCTCCAGGCCTACCAAGTGCGCTGACATGCGCATCCTGGGCCTGGACGACTGCGTGACGGCGGATGACGTTGTGGCCGCCGTGGCTAGGACTGGGGGATGCTCTGCTGAGCAGGTGAGGGCAGGCACCATCCGTCCTGACACTACGGGCATGCAAACCCTTACGGTGAGCTGCCCCGTGTCGGCGGCCCAAAAAATTGCCGGGGAGGGCAAAAGACTTCGGGTGGGCTGGGTATCCGCGCAGGTGAAGCTGCTGGAACCCAGGCCTCTGAGGTGCTTCCGCTGCCGGGTGGGGCACCACGTGGGAGCTCAGTGCACCTCTGAGGTTGACCGCAGCGATGAATGCTTCCGCTGTGGTCGGCCCGGTCACAAGGCCGGCTCGTGCAACGCCACGCCGCACTGCTATGCATGTGCGGCGGCTGGCAAGCCGTCCGAACACCGGGCTGGGAGCAAGGCCTGTGCTCCACCCGCCAAACCCAGGGGCAGGGGCAAACCCTCCGCCACCGCCGTCACCGCCGCAGCCGCCACCATTGCCGCCGCCGTTGCCGCCTCTACCGTCGTCGCCGCCAACAATACCGCGGCAGGGCCATCACAGGGGGCCCGGGGGGAGGCTATAATGGATTGCCAATAAATGGCCCCATTACGCCTCCTCCAGGCGAACATCAACCACTGCGCCGCCGCTCAGGATCTGTTGCTCCAGAGCATGGCGCAGTGGTCGATTAACATCGCCGTGGTCGCTGAGCCGTACTTTGTCCCGCCCAGGGATGACTGGGTGGAGGACCTGAGCGGCTCAGTGACCATTATTTCGTCGGCCGCCGCCGGTACCCCGTCCCTCGAGGCCGTCAAGAGGGGACGGGGTTGCGTAGCAGCACGGTTCGGGGAGATTGTCGTGGTTGGAGCGTACTTCTCCCCGAACCGAACTCTCGCCGAGTTCCACAACTCCCTTGGGGAGTTGAGAGTCGTCGTCGTCGGGTACCATCCCCTCCCCGTGGTCGTCCTCGGGGACTTCAATGCCAAGAACGTGGCTTGGGGTTCCCGGTGTACGGACACACGGGGCAGGATGGTGGAGGACTGGGCCCTGGAGACAGGCCTGGTCGTCCTAAACCGGGGTTCTGTCCCCACGTGTGTGCGGATGCGGGGTGAATCAGTGGTGGACATCTCGTTCGCCAGCCCCGCTCTGTCGCCACGTGTCATTGACTGGCGCGTCATGGAGGGGGTGGAGACCTATTCCGATCATCGGTATATCCGGTTTGACGTCTCCGCCCAGACCTCGGGCGCGCCGGTCCGACAGACCCCGAGTGGTCCGCGGTGGGCGCTGAAGCAGCTGGACCGGGAGCTCCTCCTGGAAGCCTCGATCGTGCAGGCCTGGGTATCATCACCGGACAGGCCTGCCGACATCAATGGCGAGGCGGAGTGGTTCCGGGAGGCCATGTCCGAGATATGTGACGTGGCAATGCCCCGGGTCCAGCCCGGACGTGCTCGGCGCCAGGTGTGCTGGTGGTCGCGTGAGCTGACCGCTTTACGCGCGGCATGCGTTGCTGCGCGCCACCGGTACTCCAGGCACCGCAGGCTCCGTATCCGCCCTCCGGATACGGAAGCCATTGAGGCGGAGCTGTACGACGGGTACAGAGCGGCGAAGACCGCCCTCCGAGCGGAGATCGAGCGGGCCAGAGGACTGGCCCGCGAGGAGTCGCTGGAGACTCTGAACAGAGATCCGTGGGGACGCCCATACAAATGGGCGAGAGACAAACTCCGCCCATGGGCTCCCCCGCTGACGCAGAGTCTCCGGCCCCAGCTCGTGGAGGACGTGGTGAGCGCTCTGTTCCCTTCGCGGGGGGAATATACTCCCCCGCCCATGGCTCCGCCTTCTGCGGTGCCCAATGCGGACCACTATAGTGACGACGACGACGATACTCCGGAGGTGACCGAGGTAGATTTGAGAGTGGCGGTACGTAGGCTGAATGCCAAGAATACCGCCCCAGGACCCGACGGCTTACCTGGAAAAGCCTGGGTTCTGGCCTTGGAGGCTCTCGGGCCTCGACTAAGGGGGCTCCTAAGCGCATGCTTGGAAAGGGGCCAGTTCCCGCTTCGTTGGAAGACGGGGAAACTGGTCCTCATCAAAAAGCCGGGGCGCCCGGCGGACTCTCCGTCCGCTTACCGGCCCATTGTGCTGCTCGACGAGGTGGGCAAGCTCTTTGAAAGAGTGATTGCAGACCGCCTTGTCGGGCGGCTGGTGCGAGTGGGACCGGACTTGGCGGAGAGCCAGTTTGGTTTCCGCAAGGGGCGCTCTACGGTGGATGCCATCATGCGCGTTCGAGCCCTCACGACGGGGGATGCTGTTGCCCGGGGTGGGGTCGTCTTGGCGGTGTCTCTAGACATCGCCAATGCCTTCAACACCCTGCCCTGGAGTTGCATTAGGGAGGCACTCCGGTATCACCGGATGCCGACCTACCTCTGTCGAGTGGTCGAGGCCTATTTGACGGACAGGGCCGTCATCTACCCCGGTCACCACGGAGAGTGGAACCGGCGAGAGATGTCGTGCGGTGTCCCACAGGGATCGGTCCTGGGGCCGCATCTGTGGGACATCGGCTACGACTGGGTGCTGCGCGCCGACCTCCCTAGCGGCGTCAGTGTAGTCTGCTACGCTGACGACACGCTGGTCCTGGCGCAGGGGAGGTCGCATGAGGCGGCGGCCGAACTGGCGACACGCGGGGTTGCGACAATCGTCGATAGGATCCGGCAATTGGGACTCGAGGTGGCCTTGCACAAGTCCGAGGCCATGTGTTTTTATGGTCCTCGGAACGCGCCACTATCGGCTTCCCGGATAACGGCAGGAGGGGTTCACATCGGTGTCGAGTCGACGATGAAGTACCTGGGACTCGTCCTCGACAGCCGGTGGAACTTCGTGGAGCACTTCCGACGTTTGGCTCCCAAACTGCAGAGGGCAGGGGCTGCTTTGAAGCGGCTCCTGCCCAATCTAGGGGGTCCAAACGCCTCCTGCCGGAGGCTCTACGCAGGGATCGTGCGGTCCATGGCCCTTTACGGGGCACCGGTGTGGGCGCGTTCGTTGAGGCTGCGACCGGCCCAGCGGTTGAACGCGTCCCAAAGGGTCATGGCCATTAGGATGGTCCGAGGTTACCGCACGGTCTCCCGTGAGGCGGCGAGCCTCCTTGCCGGAATACCGCCATGGGATCTGGAGGCAAAAGTCCTCGCGCACATGTGGGAGTTGCGCGAGGAGGCGAAACGCCGGGGCGTAACTCCGCTGCCGCGAGAAATCGCGGCACAGCGGACAGAGCTCCGGCGGGATCTCATGGCGGCATGGAGAGTGCGATTGTCGCAACCCAGCGCTGGGCACGCCACAATTGTGGCGATAAGTCCCCTCTTTGAGGAGTGGCTAGAGAGGCGCCACGGCGTCCTCACCTTCCGCCTGACACAGGTCCTCACCGGACATGGTTGTTTCGGGAGGTTCCTGTTCAGGATAAAGCGGGAGGAAACGCCCGGGTGTCACCACTGTGTGGATCGCCCGGAGGACACGGTGGAGCATACGGTGGAGGTCTGCCCAGCTTGGGCGGAGCACCGCCGTGTCCTCACGGAGGCGATCGGCGGCGGCGATCTCTCGCGTCCGGCCCTGGTTCAGGCCATGGTCCGGAGCGAGAGTGCATGGGAGGCCGTCACCTCCTTCTGCGAAGCAGTAATGCTCGCGAAGGAGGAGGCGGAGCGCGCGAGGGAGAGGCAAAATGCGCCCCCTCGCGCCCCTAGTCGCCGCAGGAGACGCCCCGGGCGTCGGGAGTCGCGAGCCGACTTCCGGCCACCGTAGGCGCGGGCTTGCGGACGGTGAGCAATGGGTAGCTCGCCGTCCGATAGGGACCAGGCCCGGGTCGACGGCGCGTTGTGTTCCACGCGCGCCTCAAAGAGATGTCAGCACCAACTGACGGGGTCCGGAAGGGCCAATGCCTGCCGGGGTCGCGGGTTTGTCTGAAAGGGATATCGCGACCTCGGCACACAGGCAACGGAAGGAACACGGGTGGGTTTTAGTCAGTAAAAGTCTGACACGCCCTCCCGCTCCACCCAGAGCGGGAGAAGTTATTTGATAATTTCCCATCCTCAAAAAAAAAAAAAAAAAAAAGGTATGAACTGTTTCTTATATTTCTACTAGCGACCCGCCCCTGCTTCGCAAGGTTTTTACGATTGACAAAACATCGAGATTTCTTAATTATCTAAAAGTTTAATATTAATGTTTTAACACTTAAACCTTCCGGAATACATTCTCTAAATTGTGTTGAAAACCTCATCAAAATCCGTTGCGTATTTATTTTATTACTGACAAACGCGACAATTGTCTTTGTTTTTTAATATGGTATGAAGCTACAATTAGGTCCTGTACGCAGCGGGCTGGTCGACTTGTCGGAATTCAGTGAGTGTAACATAATCAGAAGATATGCGATAGAAAGAGAGGAAACTTCTAGGTGAATATAACTGTAGGTCATTAGCGCTGTGCGACCTGAATTGCACTTTATTGTATCGTAGCAAGAGTTTATTTTTATATGATTTTTGCGAAATGAACCATCTGTTTTAATCTGTGCGTAAACTTCTTACGAGCATTCATTGCAGAGGCGTGCAATGTCTTTACGTAACTTATGTTCTGTAGCAGATATTCGTTAGTATCCTTTGATAATTACTCTCTCAAATAATAAAATCCCATCTCCAGACACCGGCGCTATAACCCTGGAGAGTGTTCAGAACATCAGTGGAGGGTGCAATGACTAAGCCAAGACCAGGATTTTGGTAAATATCCCACTTTCCCATAACATTCCTCGAGCCGGCGGCAGCATGAGTATTCCTGAACAAAACTCAACACAAAAAATATATTTATAAGTACCTACTTAGATTTTTTTAATAGATTTTTTAATATTATCTACAACCTTAGTTTTTGTTTACCCTAAACCTCTTAAGGGGTCATAGTACTCATCATTATGAATAACTTTCACTATGGGACCGACGCTGAATAGGGTGGTCTCACATATGACGGAAGATGCGTTGGGCGTTACTTCGTTAACTTCCAGCTAGTTCGCTCGACGCACTAACGTTTCATAGGTTGAGTGTTTAAGGTTCAATGTTTTATTATTTCTACTAGTCCGTTCTGGCGTTACACGATTGGCGATTCGTGACGCATCTTCTGTCAGATTTGCGACCACCCTTAAGCCGCGTCTTATTAAAAAGCGAACATCGCGGGAATACGCGATCGCTCGCGTCACTTTTTGTTCGGAAAACCCGAAAGTGCCCTCAGTCGGCGCGACCACGCGTTCAGGTTCACCGAACAAAAAGTTCGAACGATCGTGTATTCGTGCGACGATCGCTTTTAGTACGCGGAGTTAGACGTTATTATTTTGTTTCCAGGACTGCATCAAGCTGAATGAAGAATGAAGAAATTGAACATAGCTAGGTAGTTTGTTTTAATTATTTTTTATTTGACCTAGTGTCTTGTATTTTTATTTGTGCTTGTGAAAAGGATGAAGTATTGATTTAGTGTTAAGCGAAATTGTAAATATATTATATTTTTACTGAGCACGTGACTTTTGGTTTCACTGTTTAAATCCTACAAAACATTTTTAGGCCATGAAACACTTATAAAATGTAGGGACGACAATATGAAAATGAATTCAAACACTGGTAATACAATGTTTACGAGTATTTTGAAACTATCAAATAAATCGATATAAAAAAGTGTTTTTTTTTCAAACAAACTAAATATGTAGTTAAGCTAATGATTGGTCAACCATGGCACAGTATACTAAAGTAATAGTACTATGTCTCGGCAGTGTCTTGAAATAATTACCTACAGCCGCTCGGTAGATGAACCTTCCGCGTCTGTGCATAACTGCCGCACACACGATACCTACTGTTGCGTACTGATATACACTGAGATTTCGAAGCGCTTCGTTTGGGCCGTTTTCTATGAATATATAATACTGTTATTATTTATACTGCGACAATGGGCTTTGATTAGCTCTAGTGACTAAACTATTAGGAAGGTCATTAGATATTGTACAAAGTTTAATTTATTGTCGTATTGTCGTTTACACCTTGTATAATGTGGCTGTTTGTTGTTACTCTTTAATCAATCTGCCAAGCCTTTTCCCAACTATG
Organism: Agrochola circellaris; assembly: GCA_914767755.1. Lineage (NCBI taxonomy): Eukaryota > Metazoa > Arthropoda > Insecta > Lepidoptera > Noctuidae > Agrochola > Agrochola circellaris. Next base: position 11,434,247 of record OU611843.1, read on the forward strand.
TTGGGGTCGCCTTCTAGTCTAACCGGATGAAGCTGAATACCAGTATTTTAGATGGAGCGACTGCCTCTCTGACCTCCACAGCCTTGTAACAGGATCATACGATACCCTTTGGTAAGACTGGATGTCAGACTTTCGGGCTTCTGGCGACCTGTAACGACTGTCGAAGACCCATGAATGACGGCAGAGACCAACGGCTTAACGTGCTTTCCGAGGCACGGAGGAGTCTCGGTATGTAAAGATGGTCATCCATCCACAGACCAACCCCGGCAAGCGTTGCTGAACCTGATGGATCGACCCGTGCGGCTGTTATTACAACCACGAGCTCCTCCTGCTGTTTCTTTGTAGTAAAATAAAATAATTCCATTCTTAACACTTATCTTTCATACTACATACAACAAAAGATCTCTAAAAGCTGCTCATTTCGATTTACAACAAAATAATCTATCAATAAAAAAATGCCAACACAATAGACTTAGGGCTAAAAAAGGCAATTTCCTGTCCTCAATGTAAATAGCCGGGGATATTTTTATTATTATGACGTAGCGATGACGTGTATGATATCGTCTCAATATCGTCGTCGTCTCGTATTGTTGTCGGCACGTGGACGGAAATAGGCCCTGTCGGAGTGTGCCACCCCTTGATAGCCGGCTTAGTGCGGAACACAGGCGGTAGATGGCGTTAGGTGTTGCGAAAAACTTGGATTGAAAATAGAGAATTTCGTTGTTATAGTTTTTACAAAATACAGGATTCATTTAGAAAATTATAATTAAAAAAACACGCAAGATAGTTTTAATAGTTTATTTCAGTAAGTAGTTGTAAATTGTGTTGGAATTCCGACTACTTATATAATAATTATTACTTGTTAACATAATAAATTGACTGCCATAAAAAAACTAAGTTTCTTGTAGTTTTTATAGCAATACCTACTTAAACTATTCATTAACACGCTGTTTAGGGAAGTGGTTAGTTATTTGCAATAACTACAACTAACCAACTACAATTAACACAGGATATCTTCTTCTTGGACTATTCCTTGAATGTTATACCTGAAATCAAACCAAACCAACACCTTAATTACGTAAAACAATTACAACACAATTAATCGCAATCTGTTTCATTTTGATAGTTCAACAACATTCAATGCGTGTGGAGTACGACAATCAGAGCCGTGGTGGCCCAATGGTAACGGCCGCGACACGAGTTGTAGGTCGTGGGTTCAATATTAAAGTTACATAAAACTAAGAAATCTCGGTGTTTTGTCAAGTCGTAGAAACCGTGCGAAGTAGGTGCGGGTCGCTAGTATAGTAGTTAGGAAAGAAATCTCGATGTTTTGTCTATTTGTAAAATCCGATACAAAGCCCCGACCGGTCGCTAGTCGTTTATAAACTATTCCAAACTCGTTCCTTGTAGACAAAAGATAATATAAACTAAAAAAAAATCTTTTGTCCTTGTATTTTGTCAGACCGTACTTTAAGTGATAAGTAGATGGCGCTACTTGCGTCGTATTATGAAGGTGGTGCAAAACTTTAGCCTTATTAATTTTGATTCTTAGTTAAATACACAAACACTATAAATTTAGGTTTATTGTGGCGATTGTATTGCCATGTATCAATCACTAGTTTTTGCCCGCGGCTTCGTCCGCTTGGAGTTCAGAAATTATCCCACGGAAACGTACTAACTGGATAAGTAGTATCCTATGTTCTAACTCAGATCATGGTCTACCCATGTGCCAAATTTCATCCAAATCCGTCCAGCAGTTTTAGTGTGAAAGCCTAACAAATTAACATTCGCATTTATAATTTTGGTTAGGATTAGTTACAGCCGAACGGGTGAGGAGCTCGTGGCTAAGTAATAACAGCCGAACGGGTCGATCCATCAGGTTAAGCAACGCTTGCCGGGGTTTTTCTGTGGATGGGTCTTTACATACCTAGACTCCTCCATGCCTCGGAAAGCACGTTAACAGTCGTTACGGGTCGTCAGAAGCCCGAAAGTCTGACAACCAGTCTTACCAAGGGGCATCGTATTACCCAGTTACTGGGTTGTGGAGGTCAGATAGGCAGTCGCTCCATGTAAAATACTGGTATTCAGCTACATCCGGTTAGACTGGAAGCCGACCCCAACATAGTTGGGAAAAGTCTAGGCAGATTGATTGATTAATTACAGGGAAGTTCGATTATTTTTATTTTTTTGAACCTTTTTTTTTTTTACCTTTAGAAAGCACTCACCCTGATCGGTGCGTTGGGTGAGCCTGCGTAAAATTTAACTTATGTTGTAAAAAAAACTACATAATATTAGTAAGTATGGTTTAAGGCTAAACACAAGTAAACCATTTCTAATCAAAATAGGTGTGATAATCGCAGTTTGTAGGAATAAACAACAAAAACGTTTCTACTTTTGTATTTCAGTAGTCTCTCGGCCAATTAAAGTCATTTTACCCCCCATTTTAAAATACTGACAATGAAACTATATTAGTTAAAATTCAACTCATTACAACTCATTCATCCTTCATTCAAGATCAGTCAATTTGCGACTAATGACATAACCGACCAACGTCCGACCGCAAAAAAATCGCACAATACAACAAAAAATCGCCATAACATTTAACAAGAAGAATGCGACAATAAAACGCGAATTACGTTCGTCCAGTTTTTTACCAAAGCGCAACGCGTGGCAAACACGCGACCTAAAATATTAAAACTGGTGTTAGATCTGACACGCGGCCTTTCCCACCAATAAATAGAGAAATCTTCTGACAGCCCTGTAATGAAAACTTATAATCACACGACAAGGGAAACCCAACCTTCCGTCCATAATCACAAAGTTGAATTTTTCTACACTAATCTACACAGCGACTTATCCCACACCGCGATTCAAATAACAACCGTACTACCCCAAACACAAGGTTGAATTTCCTAAGATCACAGACAAATAAAAATTAGGGTTGCCCCCAATTTCTAATACCGCCCCCGACGGTTATCGTATAATGCGTCGGCACGTGGCGCTGTTCGTTTTTTATCGGTTATTTTCGTGCGAACGGAGTGGTCTGGTGTAGACTGGCCTTACAATGGGTGACGATGGGTAGTACGTATTGTATGTGGACTTTTCCTGGGAAAAAGAAGGCTTGAAGTCTGTTTCTGACAGTAGTTTTAAGATCCGTTTTGTGGAACAGTTGTTGAATTCGGTTGAGCTGTTTTTGAGTTTGTTCATCCATAAAATCCATACGGGAAGCTCCAGGCGGATCGATGTAGCAACGCTTGTGGGAGGTTTGTCCAGAAGTGGACGTCTTCCGTCTGAAACAATGATCCATGAAAACCTAGTACATAACTTACCTAGTAAGTAGGAGAAAATAAAATCTCTGTGTATATATATAATATATAAATCTGTGTAAAAAATAATAAAAATAGATTTAGATCTAAAACAGAACTATTCTTGTTTTACCAGTAAAAAAACAATTAATAATGTCTGACCCGCTACCACGTCTATGTACGTGGTAGCGGGTCAGACATTATTAATTAATTGGTCAGACCCATCAAAAACGCAAATAAAATTAGAAAATATCACATTGCTTAGCAATCATTTTATATAAAAAGCAAACAACTCCAAAAATACACGTGTAATCTTATAACAAACAGAATTAAATAAACTATCAATTTTAATAAAATATCATTAAAAACAAACAAACACTAGGGCCAACTAATCCCTCTCAAGGGTACAATCGACCCCCACAAATATCATTTCATATTTTGATTATGATATCAATGTCACCCATTCGCATTCGCAGGGTTTTTTATGTCTTTTGTCCGTTAATACACATATTAACCCATTAAAAGTCGCGTGGCGACATTATATGATATTTCACACGTATAATAAAATCATTGTTGTTATTCATGTTAGGTTTTTTATGTGAGAATAGGGATTTTTTATTGGATTAGGAATGTCCAGATTTAATTTCTTGTTTTTGTGTTTGTTGCAAACGATTGGCTCAAAAAAAAGAGCATGTAGTTTAGTGATTAGGTACAGCTTACTGCAACATACACATAGGTCTGGCTCACTATTTAAGCCAAGCTATCGGCTAACCTTTAATTGCCGATAGCACTTTTCTTAGCACTTAATGGACTGCCAAGAGCTGTAAAGCTGTAGGTAATCGGCTCAGTCAATATACCGAGCAGGGTTATCCTGTTTGAAAAACCTAGCAGATTTACTTAATGCAGCCATAATTATCTGAAATGCAAATGATAGAAAGAAAGAACCAGTCATCACAGTAGGACCCTAAAGAGTGTGCATTTTGAAAGTGGGCAACGTCGCAAATATAGATGTCAAATATTTCGCTGTTTCGATTAATTTGGCAATATTACTATACTGTATGGAAACACGAAATACGGCTAACTAGTGAATTAAAATAATGATTATGAAATGCATAATATATTTTAAATTCAAATTCAAATATTTTTATTTGGAGAACATAAAAACAAAAAAAGTTGTACACGTGTGAATATTAATAAAATGAACGCTATGTCTATTATATTTAGTTTAAGATGTAAAAAATATATTTGGACAAACAACATTTTAGTGTTAGATTGTTTATTAGATATTTAAGATTTGTCAATTATATTATAACCCAGTAAAAAATAACAGTAGTAGTTATTCTTAGATTAAAAACTCGAATGAAGATAACATTATGACATTTTTGTTCTCAATAAATAGAGAAACCTAGACGAAAATATTAACACAAAACGCTGACAATTTACCCAAATATCATAGCAATACCAATAACCATTACTGACAAAAAATAAGCAATGTCATACCTCATTACTGCCAACAAAATCCCGATTGAGTCGTCATACTAGCACGATTGTGACCAATCGCGTTGATCCGTGGTGCGTGGCCGTCGCGTGCCGGGAGTGTGGCGCGACTGTTGCGCGTCTGTCGCAGGCGCAACATCGTTAATTATTGCGAATAAGATGAGACTCGTTTTCCTAGTGTTTGAGGAATTGTCGTGTAATTGGTCGCGTTTCGTAAAAGTTCGGTGGCCTGGGATTTATCGTGGTTGTTGGTTTAATGGAATATGTAATGGTTTTGTGTCTGAGCCATCAGGTGCTTATGGTATGTTTATTTATGAATAGGCGAGTAGTCTGTATTTGAACATGCTTCTCTTTAAGAACGTTCATTCTAAAAGTTGGTAACGTCGCAAATAGCTGTCAAGTACTTAACTGTTTTGATTAATTTGACAATATTACTGTATGGAAATATGAAATATCGCTAACTAGTGAACTAGAATATTAATCATGAATGTACCTAACCGTTTAAGTGTAAAAAAAATATTTGGAAACTTTCAAAATGTTTTTTTTTACACCTAAACGGTTTTTGTCAGTAATGGTTATTGGTATTGCTTTAATATTTGGATAAATTGTCAGCGTTTTGTGTTAATATTTTCTACATTAGAGGTTGTAATCTACGAATACCTACTACTGTTATTTTTTACTGGGTTATAATTGACAAATCTTAAATATCTAATAAACAATCTAAAATATTGTTTGTTCAAGTATATTAAAGAAAAAAAAAATATAAGTAAAGAGAAGAGCACATTGGACACCAAAAAATTCGTCCGCATCGCTGTCAATGGAAAAATGTTTATGTTTAACAAAAAATGCGCTTAGAAAAATGGTACGGTTAGCAACGAACATTTACATTCATGACGTCCTGTTCTGACATTGATCAGCACCTACCTCAGACGCGCAGATATATTTATTTCTTCCCAAATTGTACCCACCCGTATAAAATTTACACCAACAAAAAATTTCATCAATTTCCTCAAATCTATATACGAAAAAATGACTCCATCAACAAACAATACAAAATAACGAACACAGAAAACCTTTCAGCTCCATTCGAAACTATAAAGCAGTCGTACAAACTATGCCTTTAAAAAAACAATACATACATGCAGATGGTCGGCCCGGGCAGATTACGCGGGCATATACCACGCATCGCTGGAGACGCAAATTGTTCACTAAACTGATTACTACTGCTAGTTCCACATTGTCTTTGCCACCCTGTACCACCCACTGGGCAACTCTGCCCATCTGTGGGAGCTTACTGGAAGGACTTGAAAGTTTCTTGCTTGTATTTGTAAACTTCTTTGTAGTAACTAGTCCTACATAGTCCTTTTTGTATTGAATTTCAACATGAATGATGTAACCAATATTTTGTAAAAATATTTTTGATTTAAAAGAGTGCCCGTGGAGTTTCTTGTCCGTTCTTCTCCATAGGAACCTACTACGCTTTGGAATGGGCAACAAGCTTCAACTTTTTGACTGACCGACCCCTTGACAATTCAAAAGTGCCTGTAATTGGTTTATTTGAAATAAATGCTTTGAGTTTGAGTTGAGTATTTTACAAAAGATTTGTGGCAGCACTGCACGGTAATGGCGTAACACACTTACAATTCCAATGTCATTCATTTTGACAATTCAACAACATTAATTAAGATAATTACGTTCACGAGCCGACGGATTTTTCAAACATAATACCTACTATAAAGAATTCTTCAGATTCTGATGAAAAGCGTGTTACGCAATTTTGGTTTGAAATCTCTTTTTTATTACACGCCACTATCTCAACCTCAGTTCACCAATAACTAGTGATTACTAGTACGAAGCACAGTGCTATTGAACCCCAGATAACCTGTTCCTGTAGTGAAATTATTTTTGCATCATCTTATAACATTGTAAATACTGTAATCAACCATTTATTTCTTAACCTTATATCATTGGGAATGTTACGGGAAGTATTTAATCAAACACTTTTTTTTTTAATTTCTTTACATGGTCACATCAATGAAGTTTCTTCTGCTTGACTAACATTCTCAACGGTTTTCTTAAAAAAAAAAGCGATCTATAGTAAGTATAAACAAACCAAGAACATATTCACGATTCCATAACATTTCTATTCTCTTCCAGCCATATTATTTCATTGTGTGGTACGCTATAAACCATCAAATTTCTGTATAAATTCATTATATTTCAATGGGGCCGCATTGCGTTTTTGGTAATACAATTTGTGTGCGGTCTGCTTCTCCAAAGTTGATTTCGTTTTTTGATAGTGAACCTTTATAGCTTTGGGGAAGTGAATAGTTTTGATCAGGGATTAATATTACATTATGTACATAATTGTTTCAGCGTGCGATTTGTTGGAGATTTCGTTTTAAAGTTTAGTATGACCGAAATAGTCGTACCTACTTCCACGGTTACTTCTAAAATCATTTTATTTGTACTTCAAGTTTATTGAAAATGTGTAAACATAGTATCAGGTACTTAAGAGGATACCGAGGGTCTTATACAAACAAACATGTTTTTATTAAGCTTGTTTGAAGTAGTAAACAATTAATTTAAAATGTAGGGAAATATATTGGTATTATTGGGGAATATATACTAGACATTAAGGCGATGAAAACACGATTTGATCAAGTTGGCTTGATAGAATAAATTCGCAAAGTTACCTCTTACCTCTACTTTTTATCTGTATTTTCCTACTTTTTTATATAAATAAGTAATTTCATATTATGATACATTTACTAAAATAAATTTCACAGATAACTGGAGCGTTTAAGCGCGATAGTTTTTCATCTATGAGCAATATGAATAAAATCATTTCAATGTTTAAATGTTCAATGTTTATGTGAAAAAGTGAAAAAGTATTAAGTTTATTTTCTTTATTCTTTACACGTAAAGAAAAAAAGAGACAAAGGCAAATGCTCGGTGCGCTCTTAAATATTTTTGTAGTGTTGGTAATTATTATAATCACTAGATGGCGGTAGCAGTACGGCATATCAAAACCCAATATAAATCAAATAAAATGAAATCTATAAAATGTAACAGAAAATTGGTCGTTAGAATCTTATTTGTGGTAATTCAGAAGAAAATATTTGAATTCCATGATTGGCTATGCCCTTTGTGTAATGCTGGCTTTTAGGGTAATCACACTTTTCACACCAGCAGATGGAAAGTTGGAATTATCAGGTGGAAAGTTGGAATTATCAAGTGGAAAGTTCATCGTTTTGCCAATTTTACATGGAAAAAAACGTTACACATCATGCAGTTTATACAAACCAACCCCGTTCAAACATAATTACATATAAGTTCACACAGCAAATACAGATATCCAGGCGATTATAATTAGTAGGCCGGGCCCTCACGACTAACGCAATAAGGGGCAGGCAGGGGTCCCTTTATGCAATAACTGCGCCTCTTAATTTGATTTTTATTTTGATCTCGTTTGGCGACGGTTTGATTGTCCCTTGCCCTTGGGCATGTAGTATAGTTACTTGTAACTAGTATTTTTGCGTTTTGTTGTAATTAATTGTTTTATGTTTATGAAAGGACGTTTTCATTCAAAATTTACATAAATACTTCGGTACTTACTTAGGATTTCGACGTAGGTACCAAATATTGTAAGTTAATTTTTATAAGTAAATCTAAGCTCCTCTGGACGCGTACCGGGCCGCGTTCGAGGTGTCGCGGGAAAAGAGTTCCTGGAAGAACTTTGGGGAGGCCTTTGCCGCGCAGTGGAACAGTATAGGCTGGTTTAAAAAAATGCTCTTCACCCCTAACCATCCGCCATATGGCATGTACAAGGTGTCCATTGCTTTTTATGAGGAAACAGAAAAAGAAAGAAGATAATCATATGTACCATCAAAGAAGTTCATATCTAACCACCGTAAGGACTATTCTTGCTTGCAGCGCTCGGCGAATATAGAACCGGGCCGGTAACAGATGTGGTCATCGTGTTCACGGGATTTTGTTTTGAAACTGGTTAGATATGAACTTCTTTGATGGTACCTAGTCGGTTTCATAATCATTGTTCAACGTCTTACGACTTCAATTAATGGTCTTCCTACGAAAAAAATATGTACCTACAACTTTGTCTCATAATTACTACTTTAGTCAAAATGTTTGTCGGCTAATTACAAAGAATCTTCAAAATTACCTCCACATCAATTCACCTCAACCTCATCCAAATTAATGATCACCAAACAAACAAACACAGGATAAAAGAAAATAAAAAAGTAAAAAAATGGGAGAAAAATTAAAATTCAGCAAGCAAATAACATACGTTACAAACATACTGTCATTCTTTATTATTTAAAAACAACGAGCTTTGATATGGGAGACACTCGTAGACTCAAACGATGTACAGACAACCATCAGGACTTAAACCAACACTTGAAATACAACAAAGGATATTCATCACTATTTTGTAAAACATAAGGGTGAATCTAATGTGACGGCTTTTGTGTTTGATAGAGACTTGGGTGGAGGGTTGTATGAACATGAGTATGAAAAATACACAAATTAATTTTACTTTGTACGGGACATGTAAAGAACATTGTAGTACTGTTTTATTTCGAATGATAAAAGTCGTTAAAGGTTTGGTAATGTGTTAAAATGAAGTTCCTCTGAAATAGCTTCTGATGTTTGAAAAATTGATATTTCACGAGATATTTCTATTACAATGTAGCTACTCGCATGATAGAAACTAGTTGTAATGTATGTGTTGTAATGTATGAATAAGCCACCTTTTTTTTGCCTTTTCGCAGATACAGATAAGAAAAAGGTTTCACCCCAACTTCGTTAAGAGCGTTTATTCTGAAAGTTGGCAACGTCGCAAATGGATGTCTAATATGTCGCCATTTTGATTATTTGGCAATATTACTGTATGGAAATACAAAATGCAATAATTAATATCGTAACACCGAATATTTAGTTTTAGATGTAAAAAAAGTATTTGGAAGCTTTCCAAATACCTTTTTCACACCTAAAACGGTTACAACATCAAATTCAGTGTTATAATTGCAATTCATTATTAATATTCTAGTTCGCTAGTTAGCCACATTTCATATTTCCATACAGTAATATTACCAAATTAATCAAAACAGGTAAATATTTGACAGCTATTTGCGACGTTGCCAACTTTTAGGATAAACGTTCTTAAAGATTATAGATACACACGATAATTTACAAGCGGTATATTGGATTCTTCATTACGTTGGTATTGAAGGATAAAACTGTATATAAGTATTTATTTGGATATCCGTACAAATACAAACAAACAAATTCAGATACAAAATCCAATTAAAATACCAACTAAAGCAATAAGATTACTTTGCCACGAGACGGAAAATCTTATGAATTTATGATGACAATACAAAACAGACTAGCAACAACTATTGGTACAGCCACTCGTCAAACGCAAATCGAATTCAGGAATCAATTTGTGTACCGCCGCACAGAACAAATATTCAGGTAAAATGCTGAAAGGATTACAAAGAATAATATTTGTAGTGGAGTTACCTTGCTTTGATTTTTTTACCACAAAGTTATTGCTTCTTCTTTTTTTCTTGTGGTTTGTGACTAACCTGGTGTCAGAGTTTTAAAGCCGCCTATGGGCCTCTGACTTGGCTTCACATGCTGTCGAGAAATATCTCTCAGGCATGGCCGGCTTCCTCACGATGTTTTCGTTCACCGTTTTTGAAGCAAGTGATAATTATACAATATGCACATGAATCCCAAAAGTCCGAGGTGCGTTCCTTGGGTTCGAACTCGAGACCTATGACTTGGTAGTCCGACGGTCACACCACTAGGCTGTCACTGCTCCAGTTTACTGCTTAGTTTTTTTCTATCTGCGGGAGCTGAGAGCTATTCTCCCTGTTGGGACATAGGCCTCCTCTCGTGATGGACAACATTTACAAACTTTAAACTTTTATTGGTTGAATACGAGGATTTGGCTACTTTATATGTGTGTATTTCATGTTTTTTTTTTCTCTGTTGCCCTTTTGCAGAAAGAATAAACAATTTTTTTTTTCTTTTATGGTCCTAGCCATAATCTACGCGGGGCCAGTGTGGGTTGTTGGATGTCATCTCTTCTAATTTTTTGGTTCTAGGACATGCTGGTTACCTTTTTCTGTCATCCAAGACTATTGCCAAAAGTCTGAATGTTATAGTTTCATTTCAGGAGCGATACGTTAAAAATGTTTCAAGCAGCCCTATGTTGACTGTTATTTTTATTGAATATCCTAAAAATATCGAACACCAACATCTGTTCTTTACGGATTCTAAAATCCTTCTGCGAAATTCTAACATCTTGACAAATTCTTTGTTATCTTTACAAAATATCAAGTCTGGAAAGTGTTAGTCTTTGGCACGGAGCGCCGTCTGGGCCCAACGTAGAATCAGTTCAAGCCTAGATTTAGTAAATTTACTAGATTTAAAGTCTGCCGGTTTCTTGGGGCGCGCTATGCAAATTTTACTTTTCTGCACACTCGGTGAAATAATCGCTGTGGTGGAAAATATTTCATTGAGAACTGCTTTAAGAACTTACTTAAGGTACCTGGTCGACCAAGCTCTGCTCGGGTGAAAATAGAGAATGCTCATTGAATAGTATATGATAGTTCATACTAATTCCATGTAAAGTGCATACTAATTCCATGCTACCATGATAGTACATTGATATTCCATGCAGCCATGTCATTATTCTAAGGTAGCCATCTTGTTCTAAACTTTGTCGACCGAGCTCTGTTTGGGTGTAAATACGGAGAAAACGAATTTTCCCAGATATGAGACCTAAACTAGATCGATTTTATCGTATTTACGGGGGCGTAAAATCGATCTAGTTATTACCCATCCCAACAACAACTACACTATGTTATTGCAACTTTCATCGAAATCGTTAGAGCCGTTTTCGAGAACGTGATGACAAATATGTCATTAACATGTACGAATGCCATCGTTTACTAAGTTAAGTTGTGAGGGTTCGCGGAATATCATGTAGCGGCTCTTCAACTGACAGCCAAAATCAAAAGAGTGGAATGAAAGTGTTAAAAAAAAGCTGAAATAATTGTCTTTAGCACACTACACTAAACGAAAGTAACCCGGCACAACCGAAGTGATTCAACAACACACACAACCACAACTCTCTCACATCTCTAACTTTCGGTAAGCAACACTGTTATCCCTATTAGGTATTTAATTTTTTTCCTAATCCCTGAAATTTCTTTGCTGCAATTTTCTTTAGAAATCGCTACAAACCGCCGCGTTTTCGTCTCCTAGTACGCATTACCTACGCGGGCGACCAACTGAATTTTCAATGAGGATGTCACAGCCTTTCACCCGGTGACATTTGCTCCTGCCACCGACTTGTTTGGACAAAAGGGGTTTTTGCCCTGTCGAGAGAAAATTCAACAGATTTCTTGCTACGAATTTCACGATTTTCCTGATTAGATTACCTACTTGAATTTGAATTTTGAGGGGTTTCGGCAAATTAATAAGGTTTAAGATAAACGGGTTATGGGACGAAATATAAGTTGTTTTATAAACAATGAGGAGTTTTAAGCATTTAAATTCGAAATCTGTTTATTTGTTCATATTGAAGTGTTTCTGCGATTGCTAAGACTTAATATTAATGTGTTAAAGTAGGTGGTACTTTCCTTAAATGTTGACATAATAATGATTCCGACTAGAGTACTACCTACCTATAAATGTTCAACTGACAGCTATATATTCCTATTACCACTATTTCAATGACAAATCTGCCTTTGATTTAATATTTCATCTGATACATTTATTGTAGAGTAAAATAATACATCCAACCAATTGTAACACGTAGCCCCCAACATAATTGACCCATTTCAATAGTCACATTCAAAACCACCGAAGCACAAAAATATAAAAAAGTAAAAATTCAAATCCGACCACATTCGAATCCATCCGAATCCGGGCCCATCCGCGTATGTAATCTGCATCCATTATTTAGTCCCACAACAATACATTCCCCGGGACCTATTCTGGAAAATTAAAAACGAAATTCGAATCGAAATCGTCGCGGGTTCCGCACGAGTTGTCAGCGAAAATGGAAACTTAACAAGTGTGGTAAATAACCACAAATCACGGCTTCCTAACACCCGGGGCGAGATTTAAATTCACGCGAGTGTAGCCATCGGGATGGGGGCTCTGTTTTCGTTGTGTAACGTTGTGTGGTTTAGAATTGGAGTATAATATACCTACTATCTATAACACAGTAAGTTTATATTCATTAATAGGTAACCCGTTTCAAATATGCAGGTTACAAGGCCTATACGTACTCATAGGAACTAGGCGTGTGTTTCGATTTACAGGTCGGATATTCCAGCAAAAATTATATGTGCAAATGACTTTTTATGTATCGTGAATTTCTATTTGTTGTTACACAAGTATATAACCACTGAAATTCATAAGTAAAAAAATATAGATATAAAGAAATGTGAAGTAATTCTGTTGAAAAACTTTTGGTAATACACGAAAATGAGGCTGCTTGTATTCGTTTTGGCTATCGTTATAAAAGTAGGTGATATTCTGTTTGCTTATCATTTTTCTCGTGCCGTCACCAACAATGGCAACCACATCTACCTACCCATCAAAATCAACATACAACCGTAACATACGCAACGATAGAACCAAAAGACTGAGGGACTGCTGACGTATTATTACTTTTAAATTCATACACACTCCAAAATATACCATTTTATTCTTATATTTCATTGTCAACCTTATGTCTATAGTTATAAGAATCTTCTGTGTTTAATAGATTTTTTGTAATGACGTTATTGTTACACTTGTCGTGGGTGCGAATACGGTCGGTGCGTGTCAAATTCACGGGTTTTACAATTTCGTTTAATGAATCGAATTTTTCGGTAACCGTGTCGAAAGACGAGATCGTATTGTTAAGTTGTCGAATAGACACGGTTAGATGAATAGAATGTGGTAATTTTTAGTTAACTGTGTGGTTACGTCTGTAAATCAATTTTGGTAATGATGGTTAGATATGACAGGCTGTGACAATGTGGTTGATTGTAACGATTGACGAAAATGTGTATATGAAAATATTTCTGTGCTGTGTGGTCGATCTAAACGATTTCAACTTTTAAACTCAGATTTTATGACGAGTGCTTGTGTGAAAAATAATAGTTATAGTTATGTTGATACCTTCTTATTTCGTATACAATTTAAGGTCCCATTAAAATAAATGGACAAATTTTAACACAGCGCTAAATACGTCTAACTAAATACCTAACAAAAACAATTTTATTTTGACCTAAAATAATAAATAACATTGGGTAACCAACATTTTTAGTGTATTTTCGTTACCTGATTTTTTTTCTAGTTTTTATCTAATGCGTTTTTTTTATTTTTTTTGTATTGTCCTTATTTTGGTGGTCTGAATGATTTCTAAAAGTTTGTCCATCTATTTTAATGGGACCTTATATATTTTAGGTAATACAAATATTGTGTATTGTATTGAACTGCCTCGTTGGTCCTGGGTTCGATTCCCGGGTCGAGCAAAGTGTTATTGGGTTTTTCCATCTGGAATTGCTCAGTAGTAGCCCGGAGTCGGGATTTGTGACCGGTTGAGGGCAATAGGCTCGCCCCCTATTACATGGGACTTAAACATAACTGGCGAAATGTGGGTGTACTATAGGTACACCTCTGCTTAACCCTTCGGGGATAGAGGCGTGATGTTATGTATGTAAAAATATTGTTGTAAAGTTAATTTTCTTTCGTTGCAAACCTTACAAGCACATCTAATTTTGTTACACAAATCTGAGAACAACTTAGGTACCTACTTTACTAATAGATATTTTTCTAGTTAAAATGACAGTCTGGGTATTTATTAGGTACATTTTAAAGGGTACAAGAAAAATCATACAATTTATACGAGCATTACTTAAATTCCAAATTCCTTTTCCACAGACATAACCCAGTTACTCCCAGTATATTACTCCTCACTTTGCAGTTATGCAGCAAACCTCATGCAGGGCGGAAGTGACGTCAGATCACAATAGATGGGCCCCGGCATCCGGCGCGCGCGCACCGCTTCCTGCCGACCTAATGTCGCGGATATATCCGAGCGTCTCGCGGATATATCCGAATGCAATTTAGCGGCTTTACCGAAAATATAGCGGTTAATGAGTGCGGTAGAATTGTTTAGTGTTATTGTGCTTTTGCACGATATTGGGTAACAGGATGTTGGGGCTATAAATAGTAGTAATAAAAGGATACTTAACGACATAATAAGTGTCTTTATAAAAATGCATTATTTTGGTTTTGTTGATGGTATGGCATCAGAAACTGTTCAGTACAACACAATTTAGATGTAGCATAAATTTGAAAATTTGCATTCATTAATTTAAATTTCACTAAAATGTATTTGGTTATATGACTTCACAAGTTATTGCGTTTGCGTAAAGATCATTTTCACCTAAAGCAGTAATTAATATTGGTGATTTTGAAGGCGTTCTCAGTTCGGATGGTGATCGGTTTTACGAATTTTGTACGAAGGTCGTTAGTAGTTATAGTTGATAGAAATGTGTAGGTTCCTACACACAAGTCCCTACTATTGTCCTTAAAGTTTTAATAAAAACCCCTGTCCGTCCGTCCGTCTGTCTGTCGGTGGGCTGTATCTCATCCTATACTATTATATGAGTTATATTTGTCTATATATTTGTAATCACGTTCTCGAAAACGGCTCTAAGGATTTCGATGAAAGTTGCAATATAGGGGTTTACGGGGGCGAATAATCGATCTAGCTAGGTCTCATATCTGGAAAAATTCGTTTTCTCCGTATTTTCACCGGAGCAGAGCTCGGTCCCCCAAAGTTTAGAACAAGATGGCTACCTTGGAATAATGACATGACAGCATGGAATTAGTAAGTACCTACTATCATGGCAGCATGGAATTAGTATGTACTATAATGGATTTAGTATCCTAAACTATTAAATAAGCATTCTCTATTTTCACCCGAGCAGAGCTCGGTCGACTAGGTACTGAACCGTTATAGACAGACAGTTGAAATTTTCACGGATTGTGTATTTTTATTGCTGCTATAACAAAACTAAAATTAAAAAAACTATAAAAAATAATAAAACTAAAATTACGATAAAAATTAAAGGAGCTCCCCATACAAGAACCACGTTTTTTTCGGCGTTTTTTGCTGCATATTGCACAGTGGTACGGAATTCTTCGTGTGCGAGTCCGACTCGCACTTGGCCGGTTTATTGTAGGTATTTGTATCAACTTGAACATTTTGCTAAAGTAAAACTTTCATTTCAATTACTGTTGACATTTCAACTTTGTAATTTTTTTTAACCAAAATTTGCTCTGAATCTTTTTTTTTTAAGTCTTCTTTAGGCACTTACTGAAAAAAAGTAAACCTTGTAAATCATATAACAATATTAAAATACGTTGTCATCCACACATTTAATCTCCATTAAATAATTTACAAAAACCATCACCACACTGACAAGTATTTAAACACAACACAATACAGTACAGACCCAGTGTTGAACAGACAGACAGACAAACGAACATGTTGCACAACAGGCTTAAACAGTAGTTCATTAAGCAGCAGTTTAAGATGTTAAGTAAACATACGAAATATTATTGGATAACTGGATGGTGTTATGTGAGAGGGTGGCATGCAGTTTAAAGCATACTGCACATCCCTGTACTCAAATGCTCTATGGCTCAGCTGTACTAAACGTGCCGCCGCACTGTGGAACGAAAAAAGGCCCTCGAAGACATTTAAGCTTAAATTTTAAAGTGTCGGTTTTTTGCTTGAAATTACTTCTAATAGCCAATATTATGCATATATTTAACATAAGATGCAATCTGGTATGCAAATTGGCAACTTATATTTATTTTGCAAAAAAAATGTATGGTGCTAATACTTATATCACACGGTGATGTAAGTATTTATTTATGGTTTTTTGACGTACTTGAATTTTTCAAATCAGGTGCGATTAAAAAAAAAAAAAAAACCACACTAAATCTCGCTACCTATATGAAGTATGTCAAAAAATCATTTATAGATATTTACATCACCGTTTGCAAGGATATAAAGGCTTGTGCAGACCAGCGCGACGCGACACCGGTTATTGTTATACCGTCAAGTTTTCTTAGAAATTGTATTGTTCGAGTCGCGTCGCGGCGTCGCGTCGCGCTGGTCTGCACGAAGCTTAACGGTTTTTTTCTCCGTTCCGGAGATATAGTATTAGCACTATACATTTTTTTGCAAAAAAAAAATAAGATGCCAACTTGCATACCAGATTGTATCCTATGTTAAATGTATGCATAATATTGGTTATTACTCGTAGAAGCCATTTCAATAAAAAAACCGACACTTTAATTGTAAGCTTAAATGTCTTCGAGAGCCTTTTTTCGTTCTATAGTGCGCCGATGCGATGCGTATTCAATACAACAACGGTTTTAGGTCGCTGATGCGACTGCCAAGTTTTTGCAGTGCTTCTGCAATATTTGCTCAAGCCAGAATAGATAGCTGTTCAGCTTTAGTGCGGAAAAAGAATGCTTCTCTTCTCACAAGGTTGCGGGACAGTAGCAACAGCCTCCTGAAGGCTATTGCTGATGGGCCTGACGAAAGCCCCATAATGGGACATCTAATTAAAACCACCAGACAGGGTGGTTTTAATAGTAGTAGAATATATATATTAACATAGCAAATAAGTTAAATTGTATACTAACATCTAGAAATGTAAGTTGTTTTTTTTTTGGGAATTGGATTTAGTTGTTTGTGTTACATCATTACCAAATCACACACCGTACAAGTTTAACCATTTATATTAATCACATATTTTTAGTTTAAATAAGTAAATAACTACTTAGGAAAAGGAAAATCTGGCTAGAAAAGGAATATCTCTTTAATTAATTATAAAAACAACAATTAATTGTACAGCCCACTTTGTCAAGAGTCACTCCGAATTACAAAATTTATTAAAATAATTATCTGTTAGACTTGATTGAAGGTTAGAGGTCTGTCGAACAAAAAGGGAAGACCTTATAATTTAAATTATCTCATTTTTAGAATTACTTTTTAATTTTACCTTTTCCTGTTGCAATAGAATATAGACGTCACAGAATAGATCTCTTCACTATGCTTCACTTTTGAATGACACCATTCAAAAATCCCCCATAGATTAAGGACGCTAATCAACGAGGGTGCAAACTACCCCAAGTTACACCCCACTGCAGCGGGGGCGAAGTGTTAAAAACACAATAAGATATTATACACATCAAACACACAACTTTTACTTGCAAAAAATAAAAATTTAATCTAAATTCAACCCTATTTCCGCACAGTAAGAGTAGGGGGTGTATTTTGGGGGTAAAATTTAAAGTTGTTGAAATAAACTATAATAATTCGCAACGCCTTCAATGTGTCATATCAGTCATAGTGATACAAAATACATATTTTGAATTGCGCCCTAAAGCGCTTTGTCAAGGGGTGTATTTTATAAATTTTTATTGTGTTTTAAAGTACCATAAATATTAATATGGTGATAAAAAGTTTTGATACAGTATCGTTTACGATTATTAAGTGGCTTTAAAATAATTGTTGTGTTGAAAATATTTAAAAAAATATATATTATACAATCATCAATAAAATTTGTAAGGACAAATAAAGAATTTTCTAAAATCAAGTAACGTTTTGTTGTTTTGTTGTCATGACAAATTGCATCTTTCACTGTTTTGTTCTTGATAAAACAGCTTTTCATCATAGAAACCTATTATACAACATTCTAATTTTCGTTTTAATTACTTAGCTCCAAATAGGTATTCTGACAATGTATTAAGTACCTACCTAATATATGTTTCGCAAAATTTCTGTCCAAAAAAAATTTTTTTTCAGAATATTTTATTTCACATAAACCCTAAAGGGCACTTATGAAACGTCAGAAGCTAGGTGCACGGTTCCAATTGGTCGTTCCCTATGGAGAAGAACCGGCAAGAAACTCCACGGTTACTCTTTTAAAAGTAAATGGTTTTTACAATGTCTCCAATTTATAGTGTTAAAAGGTATGAGAGGACAGTGGAGGCCCTCGAAAACATTTAAGCACTTAGCAAAATATAAAATGGTCCACAGATCTACAGTCTGTTATGTCCATCAAACCAACTTCAATAAAATAAAACTTTACCTAAAGTAGGTAATATTTTTCTTGACATTTTCTTTTACATAAACGAGAGATAGAGGAAAACCCAAAAAATACCTACAATAATACATAATATTCAGTGTGATTATTATTTAAATTTTCCATAGCAAAGTGTCGGGATGCGCGGCCCGCATTTAAATGACAATGGCCGAGCCTATTCGGATGTGGGCGAGGGGTCCAAAGTACCCTACTTTGTCGATTTATTTTCAACTTTAAAATTTTATGCGCTTTACTTTGGGGAAGATGTGTTTGTAGAATTTAGTTATAATATATTTTTTAAATTTGGATTGTTACTTTGGCATAATGCTGTTCAAATAGTGATGACAGTATGATTCCTATGCGTCTCGTCTGGAGTCTTCATAGTTTTTACACATAAGGGTAATTCAGTAAAAAACAGTAATAGTAGTAGTCTGACAGTACAACTATAACTTACCTATTTCTGATATTACCTACTAACTATTGCCCACGATTTCCTCTGCGATCCAGGATGAAAAGTAGCCTATGTACTTCTCCAGGTCATAGTTTACCCATGTACCAAATTTCATTCGAATCTGTTCAGCCGTTTTAGCGAGGAAGCGTAACAAACAAATAGTTAAACTCACTTTTGCATTTAGAATATTATAGTTAGGATGTAGAAATATGATGGTGTAAACTGTAAAATAATGACTATATATTACTTGAAAAAAAATAAAACGATATAGATATCGTTTTATTTTCTTCGGTAATATGACATAACATTCTTTGAAGCACAGTAATTCAAAAAGTCATATTTAGCTAAGTCTATTTTATAAGTTCAGGGTTACATAATTTATTTTTGATGTCTGTACTCTGAAAAAGAATTTGGTTAATTAAAACTTCACACATGAGTGAAACCGCCACAGTGCGAGCAGGCACAGTAGCCACAGACCTTTTTTAATTGATTAATTTACTACTTTCATAACATGAAGCACCCTAACCCTAACACGCAGTCAAAACAACGTTAAAAATATACTAAATTCATTGAGGTTCAATGTAAACTATAGCAGTTATTACAAACTAAAGATGTGTTCCGCCGATGTCAAAATGACAACCGTAGTGTATGCGTATTCAGTAGACTGAGGCGTTTTCCGTCCCGGACAACAAAATGTTGAGCAAAAATTTTGTTCACGGTGTCTGCTCTAGTTTTGAAACGAAATGATTATTTCTTTAAGTTCCTACAACCCAAACTAACAACATCCCCTCTAACTTTAGATTATAAACCCGATACGTGCGTGTAATAGATGACGTCCGTCCGTCCGTCTGTTAGTCCGGGCCGTTTCCGACACGACACGTGGCCGGTTTAAAATATTTTACATGCTACTTTTGCATAATGACGTCCTAAGTCGATTGAAATTCTATTGCCAATTTATTTTAAAATAATTGTAAAAGTCCTGCGGGGAGTTTTAAACCGTTCTTTTGCGATAGTTTAATAATAATACCTTAAAACACACATAGGTACCCACTACGATAAATAATTGATAAGGACCATAGTAGGTTGGAAAGAAGGACCATCATATCCCCAAGGAACTAAATCCTAATGTCTTAGCGACCATTATAATTTGAAACTTACTGGTAAAACATTGATTCCTTTGGAATGGTCAAAATGTAGTTTCCGTAGCTTAGTATATTAGTAGCCTTTTAATCTTGAGAAACTTTCAAAAAGCAACACGTTTTCATAAACTAAACATCCCGGCAAACGTCAATAAATTCTCATTAACCTAATAGCTCTATCATAAATAAAAATTGAAATGTAAAACTTTATCGGAAGCGCAGATACACTTACCTGCACAGCATGAATTGAGATTTGAAAGCTCCACTCACTAATGAGAAAAAGATCCTCCAACTATTAAAAGCACTCAAGTAAGACCTAGATTAACCTACATTCCCAGACTGGCACAAAACAAGAAAAAAGTATTTAATAAGCAAAAACGAAAAAGTATCCGGCTCGAAGGACCACGGAACTAATCTTACTCAGAGAGAAAAAAAAGAAATCTTTTCATTTCCTAGATTACGTCGGGTGGAAACTGAATAGAATGGGGGTAAAAACGTGCTGTACGGGATTGAAACTCATCGGAGCGGACGAACCCGGGTGGCGAGCATTGTGCTATAGATCAGTATTGTTATTAAAATTGTGGTATTATATGACATATGCGGTTTAATTCGTCTGATTAGGCTGGTTATAATTCTTTGTTGGTTTTTAGTAAAAATGTTGATTATTTCAGCTGTTTTATAATCCAGTGCGGCTAAAAAGATGAACATGCGATTAACTAAATATTTATTATAGTTTCTACAGAAAAACACACATGTAACATTGCGATTTTACGCGAATGAATGATCTTTGTTCCAAGTATCGAAGAGTTGCGATATCCTGAGATTACAAGCCTTAAGTGCCTGATGACCGGCGTCGTCACCGAGGTTGAGGTAAAAACGCGACGATTTAGACTCGTTTCTGACCGATCGGCCGGAGAAGGCACAAAATAAGGGAAACTGGAAAAGTATGGCAGTACTCGGACAACACAGGTTAGACATGTAAAAAAAAAGAAAATTATTTCAGCAGGCTTGACAGGCTGCTTTACGAGTATCACATAAAATAAAGCGATTTTTATATCTGTCTCTCTCTCTCTCTATCTATATATCTTTTTTTTTTTTTTTTTTTTTGTTAGCCTACTCTGTCCCACTCCTGGGCAAAGGCCTCCCTCCACTTCTTCCATCTTTCGCGAACCTGTGCGTCCTCCTTCCAGTTTTGACGGAACCTATCCAGCTCGTCCCGCCATCTCCTACGTGGTCTGCCGCGACCCCGCCTCACTGTATATCTAGCACAGATAATTGTCTGATAATTAAGACCGATGGTGTATTGTGTTAGTTAACGCTTGGAGAGTTGTCTCAAGGTCTCTCTCAAGCTTCGCTGATTAATCGATCGACGCAGTCATGTAAAATCATTATTCTGAAACACAAACTAGAAATATTTTATTATAAGTAAGTAACAGTAAAACCCCAAGATAAATCAAGGACCGCAATTTTTTTGCACAGGAGTGAAGTCTTATTTTTTAAACGACTTCCAAAAAGGAGCAGGTTCTATGTTCGTCGGTATGTTTTTAAAAAATGTATGTATGTCTAAATTGCGGACCGATTTTGAAAATTCTTTTTTCATTTTTAGAGGCAGCTTGCGTGGTGGTCCCATATAATTTCCCATCACATCTAACTGTTATTTACATAGCAGGTAATGGGTATTCGAATTTGTGTGAGGAAGGTACTACAACAAAAACGTGAAAAATAAAAACTTTTTACAAAAAAAAGTTTGTTGTTTTTTTTTTGTAAATAGTTTTTTAGATCCAAAAAACGATGAATTCAACCAGAACCAAATTCAAATCACTATGCTGAAACCTCTTTAACTATAATTAGCTTTACAGCAATACCTTCGTACATACAACTACAGTGGGCAGTGAAGTCATAAGCTGGTGAACACATGTGCAGCCACAGTACGCTACCCTGATGCGATTTGTGTGAACACTTCGTTACACCCGCCAGTAAGCCCCTTATTGATATAGCGTTATGTTATATACGAATACATTGTTTTGCTTATTAATTTTGAAGTGGTGATGAAGCTGTTGTTCATTTTGCAGCGGGGTGAAATTTTGGACCTTCGGTATGCCTCTCTGAAAGATATATTATTTAAAAATATACATATATATATTTGTGACTCACATATTTTGCATGTGAGTCACAAAAAAAATAATGTAACTGACACACATAACTGTAATTGCATATTTTATTAGTGATACGTAATAATAATAAAAAAATATTTCAGACTTATTTCTAATCCATTGTTTTACACTCATACATTTAAATAATAAACTATTTAAATTCTCTCTCTAAATAGATAACACCCAAAAAAAATATTGTGATTAATTAAATATCCGAGAAATCATTTAATTTTTTTTTATTTAAATTGTCAAAAAATAACTCCTACATACCTACTACATTATAGGTAGGTAAGTGCTAAGATCGACAGCGACTTAGAATAAATTCTAACTTTGATGGAAATTATTATGCCATGCACCTTGTTCTTTGTGTGATTGTACTTAATGGTAATCCTTGGCATGGCCTAACATAAAAACAAGCAATAGTTAATAACTCAGAGTTGTCTAGTGACCTTAGTGAACATTTACACTTAGTCAATGATTTACTTAACATCTTTCTACACATCCTCGCATATTTAGTTCAAAAATTTATTGAAAAACCGGAACCAAGACCACATTTTAACATGCTCTGTCTTTAACCTAATTCTCTCAACAGTCAAACTGTCGGGTCTGTCAGTTTCTCGGTCAAGATGGGGTCCGTAAAACGGGAACGGTCAAGGTTAGGAGGCTTCTTGGGAAGTTGCTCATGCGTCTCATTAGATGACGGTGACGTACCCCGACAGGCCTGACTGAAGCCATAAGTAGTTACTCTATTGTTCACTAATAGTTATTTTAACGTAGCTGTTGGTATTTTGAACGATATTGTGTAAAGCGTATTGTCAGTGACACCACCGGCCTTTAAATTGATTAGACAAGAAAGAACTTCATATTCATATTTTTAATACTATCTAGTAACCATTTACAAATAAAAAGGAAGACTTTTGTAAAAATCCTTTTAAAACTCACACGTTTTAAATCCCACTTTGGTTTACGTATTAAATGTTTTGCAGTATTAAGCTGGGCCTATATACTTATTGCTCGAGTTACACGTGTAGAATTTTAGCAAGTATTCGAGTTATTCCGATATCCCGAAAACCAGAAAATGTATCTTTGCTTTTTCGACAAATGTGTAGGATTTACTACGCAAAAAAAAATAAAGTCAAATCATTTATTTCAAATAGGCCCTTGTAAGGCATTTTTGAACGTCAAAGTTTACAAAAAAATTGAATTGATTCTAGTCGCCCCTTCCAAAAGGTACTTTTCGTATGGTGAAGAATGGGCAAGAAACTCCACACATCGCATCTAGAAAGCAAAGAACATGACCGTTTTTGCAAGCCTACTAACAGACCGGCCATCCATAAGCAAAGCCATACCTTTAGCCTAAAAACTACTGCGTTCGAATTCCAAATCTGAACACGAAACTTCTCGCATCCGCCATTCTTACAAAATACCATCTGCATAGCAATCTTGGAAATGCATTTTCCATGTAGGCGTGGTCTGAATCAGCCAATGTGCAGTCAGGCGATATATAGTACATCCACTTTGGTAAGACCGCCCTCACCTCCCGCCGTCCAC
Source organism: Agrochola circellaris (assembly GCA_914767755.1). Taxonomy (NCBI): domain Eukaryota; kingdom Metazoa; phylum Arthropoda; class Insecta; order Lepidoptera; family Noctuidae; genus Agrochola; species Agrochola circellaris. The sequence continues at coordinate 11,458,553 of OU611843.1, forward strand.
GGAATACTGAAGCCGGAGGAGCAACATTGTATATTTTCAAAGCTCCTTTTGTAATGGTTGCGTTTGAAGCTCCGCCCATCTGCGCGCTCCGCTGATTTTCCCTATATGTTAGAACAGTCCGGTTATATAAATTAGACAAGGACAGCGGCGACTTTTCTTAAAGATAGTTGGCTTATATAAGACGACATTGTTGTACATAGAGTCAGGTCTAACAAAGTGTTCTTATGTAAATGAGAACGTTATTTATGATTGGATGTAGACTCACAAATTGATGTCACCCTGTGAATATATGTGGAAACTTAATACGGTTTCTATTCTGTATTGAAAATAACTTTCAGATTATACTTACCTTGATTTTACGCGCGTGCAGGTTATTGATCTACATACTGTTTTGCTAGTAATATGTAACGTAGATACGACTTTCCTTCGGCACAAGATATATCGGAGTTGGGTGTCACAACACACGCACTTTCGACTTTTCACACGTAATTTTCCACCTTATGCGATAGGTGCCTAAATTAATACTTGTTAAGATACCTTACATTTATTTACGGTTACGAAAAGGTATCAAAATATTACAACAACATGAAGAATGTGCCAACAATGTGACAGAACATAACAGATCCTAAGTTATTATGGTCGTAGCAGCAGCGTAGACCCTGCGTAGGCTGCTACGCACGTAGACTGCAGGGCCTACGTCTTTCACTAGATTTCAAGGTCTAGTTTTTTAAAGGAATGTCTGGGTGGGCTGTTTTGTTAATTCGCTTAAGTGCTTACAATACTTAAATTAAATTGGGAATCCTAATCCTCATTATATAATATTAGTATATAATATTGCTATTTTTATTAATTAATTCGCTATAAGTTATAAATATTATAATAATAATACACCACAAACCAAAAAAAAAAACCAAAAACCAAAAAAAAAAAAAAATCCGAGAGTGAGTTTGTTTGTTTGTTACGCTTTCGCGCTAAAACGACTGAACGGATTTGAATGAAATTTGGCACACGAATAGACCATGACCTGGAATAGAACATAGAATACTTTTTATCCCAGTAGTACGTTCTCGTGGGATAATTTCCGACATGCACGTGGGCGAAGCCGCTGGCAAAAGCTAGAAGCAAATCAATACTTGTATTTTTTATGACAAATCATCTACCTACTTAGAAAAGTCAAAGCGCCAAACAACGGAAGCTTACGTCAATTTCTATCGTCGTAATAGTTTATTAATATAATATAGGTACTTACCTACTTCAGTTAAACGTCTCTTATACATACCAGTCATCTACAAGTTTTTTCAATATTAGTACTCAGAGTTCGGTCGACCGAGTTCTGCTCGACAGAAAATGAGAAAATGAATTTTCCCAGATATGAGACCTAGCTAGATCGATTTTTCGCCCCCGGAAACCCTTATATTGCAACTTTAATCGAAACTGTTTTCGAGAACGTGATTACAAATATATACCGTGTCATTTTAGTCGTCTTACAAAGTGCCACTCAATGTACCCGACATAAAATACATCTAGGAGCAATAAAAAAATTGTAACAATTTTTTTTTAATGAAAAATCCTTTTTTTTTGTTTTTATTTCATTGGATATATGAAGTGGGCTGCTTTTGTAAGACGACTAAAATGTCACGGTGTATATATGTAGTATATATACAAATGTTACTCATTTATTATTAGGATAGTCTGTATAATCGCGAACGTCAATCCGTCAATGGTTTCCGTTAGCGTCGATGGCAATCTAAATGAAATCGGCTTGCTAACGTCATTTACACTTAGGTATAGAAAATCTGATTTCCAACTTCAAATTCTTCTTAAAGATATATGCCTAAACTTTACAAAACATATAAGTACCTAAGGACCAAATCCCCTTCACATTACATTTTAAAACCAAAATTCTGTGGAGAATAAAAAGCACATAATTCATGAACTATACTCCGAAGGAATCCGTCTTACATTCTTTATAACGATCGTAAAAGGGGGAGAATGGGGAGATTTGCATGTATGGGGGTGAAGGGGTGGGGGGGTGGATTAAGTGAAAATTCTCAACTATTTGGCCAAGGTGGCTTTGATGCGACGGAACATCGATACAAATTGAATTTCGCTCTTAGTCGAGTTTAGTCGGGTTTTTATTATGTTGTGTCATGTCTTGAAATTTATTTCTTTAGTAAATGTTTTGTTTTGGTGTGGCTTGATTAATGATAGATAATACTCTGTTATGTATAAAAATTTTGTTAAGTAGGATAGATATCAATAAGTTTTCTCAAAACAAATCTCAGCTCTTAAGTTCGTTTTGATAAAATTAAATTGAAATAACATGCGAAGTCCTAATCTGATATTTTACGAGAAATGCACTTTACTAAGGATTTAAATTTAAAAGTCGAAATCGCATGTTCTAGTTATATAAAACCTGTTAAATATTTTTATTCCAAGTATTGCAGCAGCATAAATCAAAATGTAGAAATAACTTCTAATTATAGGTACCAGCGTGTCAATGGCATTACCTCTTAACTTTTATTTGATACGTGTTGACTTCAACAGTTAGAAGTAATAACTTCTAAGTATTAGTTCGCCGTCAAAATTACGATTAAACTACTTTTAAAATGAGTTGATCTAACTCATAGTAACTAGCAAAATCACTAGGAATTCCTTGTATCATTACTGTTAACTATACTTTCCTATTACATAATTTTGCAATGGTGTAGCTTCTAGAGCACCTTAAAATAAATGCAATGCCATCTAATTGCACACACAACTTATTATAAATAAATAAAAAACTTCCTAAATCGCTTCCAACCGAAGGTAGTATATCGCAGAATCTTATTATAATACTTTTGCGGCAAAATGTTTCTTAGTTTTTATGACACGGGTGAAATACGGTTATGGGCCGAGTTGCCCAACTCTCCCCCGCTGAGTTTAAGGAGGGTTCAACCCGTATGGAGATTTGGACCCTCTTAAATCCTATTGTTTTGCAAGTACGAAGTCTGTATTTTTATACTGTAGTTAAGTTTTTAAGCGTATATTTGTAGAATGATTCGGACGTAAAAGAAGAATGATAAAGCTACAGGAAAATTGGTTTAAAAAAAACATTTACCCTTCACTTCAGTTGTTCAAAATAGATTGTGCAGGAAACTAGACTCCTTCAGGGATTCAAGAATTTTCGGAAAATAGCTTAATACTGCACGTTCCAAGAAGGCTGCACTCTTAGGAACAAAATTCCACTAATAACAAATACCTACATCTTCAGTGGTGTAAGCAGTGAAGCTTTTCGATTCAATCAATTTATTACTAGTGTTTTTAGGGTTTCGTACCTCAAAAAGAAAAAACGGAACCCTTATAGGATCACTTTGTTGTCCGTCTGTCTATCTGTCAAGACCCTTTACTCAGGAACGCGTGGAGGTATCAAGCTGAAATATATCAAATACTCAAGTCTACTACTGTCCCTTGGAGCTGTGAAAAAATCAAACTTCTAAGCCAACGCAATCAAAAGATACAGCCATTTATGCTGCAAATTTTCGACACTCGCAAGGGAATCAAAACCTACAGGGTACTTCCCGTGAACTCAGAATCGCGAAATTTTTAGTTACATCATATAATAAAAATATTTTTGTTCATTTTAAACTTAATACTTATATACCTACAGGTTTATACGGAATCCTCGGTGCGCGAGTCCGACTCACATTTGGCCGGTTTTTGTTTTTATAATCATGTTGTGTAAATGCCTAAATATTTAAAACATATGGGACAGGAAAATTTTACTAGTCATAAGTGTTAAATTCCTAAAACAACGCAATGTGCTTGAATCAAGCATAAAATAAATACTACAAATCAAATCATTTATATCTGATCACTCGTCTCTCGAAATTCAAAGTTCTGAAAAAATTTATTAAAATCATCAAAAAACTTCTCCTATAATATAAATCTACGTTTATACACAAGAAAATCATTACAACATACCTGTTTGCGAACACAGGTTTGCATATACGAAACCAATTTCAGTAATGTCCGCATTGCCACCACATTGTACCGGGTTCAATACGGCCTCATTACGGGTAATGGCCACTATAACCGGCTGCAATTTTCGGTTTATATATCTATAGGTATGTAGGTATATTGTGGAACCTCTATATATTATAAATTAAAGTCGCTTTCGTGTCTATCTGTGTGACCGCGTTGTCCTACTCCGCAACTGATCAACAACATTTAGGGAATTTATTACGGAAAGTTTATGTTTATAATACATTAATATTAAAGCAGTGATAGCCTAGTGGTGTGACCGTCGGACTGCCAAATTATAGGTCTTGAGTTCGAACCCAACTCACGCCCTGACTTTTTGGATTCATGTGCGAATTGTATAATTATCACTTGCTTCAAAAACGGTGAAGGAAAACATCGTGAGGGAATTCCTGAGAGATATTTCTCGAAAGCATGTGAAGCCAAGAGGCCCATGGGCGGCTTTAAAACTCTGACACCAGGTCAGTCACTAACCACACGAAAAGAGGAAGAATATTTAAATTAGATATAATAAAGAAATCTCGATGTTTTGTCAAATTGTAAAAAATGTGCAAAGCAGGGGCAGGCCGCTAGTGTTAATATATACCTACATAAACATTATGTGGGTAGTGTTTATTGATTGTTTTAAGTGATTGGGGCAAGATTCGATTGTGATTGTTTGAGGTAAGATTACCTCACACAAACACAAACACAGACACATAAACAAACAATCACACACACACTGCCTAGTAGGAAAACGCAGTTTGTATTTTTTTAACTATTTATTTATTTATTTATTTTATTATTTATGTACACACAGTAAAATACATAGAGTTACGACATAATTATAATTTGAGTACAAAGGTACTGCTTATTTCTTATGAAATTTCTTCCAGCAGACCTGCGAAAGGAGTAATGAGAAAGAAATGTAGACAATAGTGTGTGAGAACAAAAAGAGAAAAAGATAAATAATTATAAAATTGTATCCTTTCGTACCTACTTATTTGCTACCGACTGTAGAGCCTACCTAGTAGTTTTCCATTGGGTACAGCACCTATTAATTTAAAATAGAATTAATCTTATTTTTTTGCAAAATCAAATGCCATAGAATGTTGGCTTTTGAAATAGTAAAAAAATTAAGAAACTCGTTCAGATTTTTACGACAATAAACCCGCTTGATAAAGGTCGCTAGCAGATCATCTATGGGTAAATTATGAAATCTCAAGAACGTTTCACGATAGCATTGTATTTACCATACCTATCAAATATTTTATGATACTGCAGCTTGTTATGTACTAGCTACGCCCCGCGGTTTCACCCGCATAAGTCTCGATCCCGCGGGAATATGGGGTTGAAAAGTATCCTATGTCCTAGTTCAGGTCATGGTCTACCCATGTACTGAATTAAATCTAAATCTATTTAGCCGTTTTAGTGTGAAAGCGTAACAAACAAACAAACTCACTCATTTTCGGATTTATAATAGGAATTAGGATTAAAAAATGAAGAGATTACAAAGTTACTTACGAGTAACAACTCCAAATCATCATTCACCTGCCCTTATCTCAATTTATTTGTGGTGGTGATGTCGGTAGTCACCTCCTTTCCTTATTATCTTTCACATAATCCATTCAAAACACCTCAAGAAAATGCCATCTTTACCTAACTTCCATGCCACCACTCCCTCAGATCTCAATCACTTCGCTGCACCTCTTACAATGGCTATGTACCGGGGTATGTAAAGCGCAGTACATACGGATAACCGCACTAAACCTGACGGGAGTGGATCAGCCATTACTGCTAATGACTTCGCCACGCTGCCTGCCTCGCGTTTTAGGGTTGGCAGGACTCTAGGTGATTTTTATGTGACGTTTTGTCTTGCCACTTAGACTTTTTTCTGAGAATTAGGAAATATCTATTAGGTATATGACGTTGCTTTGAATTACCTAGTTGACGAACGACACGATCGACGGTTTCAACATCTTTTTCATCAAATGTTTTTATGCATTTAAAAAAATGTATTTTAGTAACTCTTTACGTATAATAGCTAAGCAATTGTTAAATTTCAATTACACAGAAAAACTGGCTTCGATTTTTATTTTCTGATAGTGTTTTGTTTAAGTACTCGTGAGAACTCTTCCATTCATCAAACAATTCGTGTAAACGAATGTTAGGTTAGGTAAGCCTTTTGGCCAACTTTTGCTCCATAACTAACATCATAGCTTGTATTTGTTTAATTAGCCCCAGAAATACACATACAAATCTGACATGAAAATCTCCGACCCAATCCGTTCCCAAATATTTCGCCCATGACGTTTCAACCCTGCACCCGCCACGCATTGCACCGCTGCACCCGGCACGCTACAAACACACGGCACGGCATAAACATCGCCTCCGGTCTCTTCGACCCGCTGATTGGATTTATGTATGCGCGCTGACGGGTTGATACTGCCTGTTAGTACATGTTGAATATTCAGTATTGAAAACGCGGATATCTCCGTGTTAATTCTGTTATGGTAAAGATTTTGTTGTGCTCTAGTTAACGGGCGTGGAAGCAAGCTGATATTTTATGTGAATATAATTCAGGGAAATAAACTAAGTGGTTATAACAAGGATCCACTCACGTGATTTGAAATTGACTAAGTACATTGAATTGCGGACGAGTACTTCGACGCCTAAGTGTCCTTTTGTCTTTATTAGTTAGTAAGCAATTTAACTTAGTGTTAGATGATATATTGAATATAAGATCAATATGTAAAGATTAAAGCAAAAAATAGCATAAAAATAAAACCTAAAAAAAGTCAATTGAACGTGAAATTCAATAATACAAAGTTTTGATTATCCCAAATGAACAATTGTTGTGTAATTTTCCTCGAAAAAGTGGGCTTTTGAAAACCGACGAATCTTCTAGAAGACGCCGTTATTAAACCTGGATTTTATGAATACATATATATATTATTGAACCACGCCAACGAACCATCAAAATTCTCTACATCCCATCTATTCTTTTACAGCAGCCGTATCTAAAAAAAGCCTCCACAAAGTCAACGGCCGTACAAAGGCTATGTAATAGGCCTAATAGGCGTATACACAAATCGTCTAGCTCACTGATTACGCCTTATCGCCTGCAGGGTAGGCAGGTGTGATGGTCAGCCGATGGGAAAGTAATCACCAGGAAACTGGCTGTTTGGCTTTAAAATTAGACTCGATTAAAGAATGGGGAGACTGGTGGAACAATCGGCAATTTTTTTTTAGCTTAGCGTAGTGTAATGAGTGATGTTTTTGAACGCAGTTTAGTACTATTTGATATACAGGATGATTGGAAGATGGGTGCAAAGCTTTAAGGCGAAGATAGTACAGACAATTTAGAACCATTTAAGCCATGGTTGTCTTAGACGAAGTCTTACCAAATATTTTTAACCAAATTTTTAAGTTTTTTTTCGGAAATTCTCAAAATTTTATGTAAACTGCATAATTATGGCCAAATTGAATGATAAATGAATTCATTTTTTATTTATTTAATTAAAGTAATGTATAAGCAATCAAGCAAAACATGTTTTAGGCTTCTGTGTCATTAGACATTTTTTTTACAGACATTTAAAGCTCAGAAAAAATAAAAAATTTGTACAATACGTCTTTTAAACCTTATTAAAAAAAAAAAAATTGGTAAGACTTCGTCTGAGACAACCATGGCTTAAATGGTTCTAAATTGTCTATACTATCTTCACCTTAAAGCTTTGCACCCATCTTCCAATCACCCTGTATAACATTCCATCATTTTTATCTATCAATTGACAGTTGCAATTACATATACAAGGTTTTCGCTTTTGGGACAACATTAAAATAAGTATAATTTTCAGTACGAGCTTGCACACTCGGCATTTCATGGTTATTGATAAAACTTGTTCATCGAATTATGTAAACTAAACTAAAAACGGGAGTGGCCGGCAGAAGTATTTTAGGGTTCCTTTCCGGTCATTTGACCATACAAACTTTACCTATTTTAATGTATGGCCAACCAAACTTATTTCCTACTTCCCCTAGACGATAAGACCCAATCAATCCGAAACCTCCTCAATATTGACTTCACACGTCATCCATTTTCCCACTACATCACAGGGCGTGAACGATCCACACAACCGGAAAACGTGCTGTTATTAATAAAGCCAACTACGGTAGCTTCCAATCTTTGTCATAGCTGCCTCTAACCATCGGCGCGTGTACAACTTGCCAGCTCGATGCATGTGCAAAAGCGACTAGTGTGGAAACACTATAAATGTCAAAGTGCACACAACCAAATTTGAACTTTACTATTTAAAATTTAAAGTGGAATTTTGGGTGGGTTGTGCTTTAGATATAAGGTGCGGTCTGTATAGTACGGTTTGCTCCTGTGCTTGACAATAATGCATGGCTGGACTAATGTTTGCTTTGTATCAAGCTACACTAGTTATGTCCACCGCGGTCCGCTCGGGGCGTGAATGTATAATTTGACTCGTGCCGGCTGGAGAATAGGCAATTAAAGAGGTTCATGCATTTTGTATGTGTCATCATTTGATAATTTTGAGGTTATGATGTTGCTGGTAATAACGTTATGGTCAGTGATTAGGTTAGTTTAATTTTATGATTAGCTTTTAGGTCTACCTAAAATACCTTTGTGTTAATATTCTATCTATGCAGAAACTGAATTATCTCTTTACGTTAAATTCTGAATAGGTTTGGAGTAACTAGCATCGTGATTTGTACAGGGTAAAGTAACTTAGGTTTACTTGAGTCTTTAGACGGATAAATTATTTCACAAAAACTTAAATTAAAATTCGAAGTCCGATTCGCTTATTTGTCTTTCCAAAATATTTGTTAACCAACTTTTAAGTTACGATAATTTTATCTAGTCGAACAAGTGGTAACAAAAAGATACTCAATGTAACTTAACTATTATAGATCAATTTGTGAATAAGCTCCAACCATTACAAAACAAAATGGCTGACAAATAGTGCACTCTCTATTCAAATAGTTTCCTACATATACAGCTAGTTGGCATGTTATGTCTGCTCCGAGGCCTACACAAAAGCCTGCCGTACAATGGAGGCCTCTTGTGAACGCAGGCCTCCACAAAACACATGTCCTGTGGTCAAACGATTGCTTTTACGATGTGGCATGGCGCAGAATTGAGGTGAATGGTCGGTCGGTAGTGATGGTTTTAGGAAAAAGGTTTTGACAGAATAATTGGTTTCAAATTGTCACTAAATTGTTCAAGAATAATTCAGTAGTTAGATAAATGCGTAACCTAATGTAGATAACCAAAGAAACGTTGTTCATGACAATTATTTTCAAAGTAATTTATTAACTTCGCTATTTAGTCTTAAAAATTAAGGATTTTCAATCAAATAAATTGATAGGAAATACTCCAAAATTTATTAAATTTTTGAAAGATTTGGACTTTGCATAAGTAATTATTACAAGTCCTGCATAATTTTTACAAGAGTTGCTTAATTATGCGTGCAGGATAAAAAACGCTTTAGCTTTTAATATTCTATCTATTGGTACCTAAAAATTGAAAAAAGACTTCTTAAGATTGAAACATTAGTTAGGTACATCGGCAGGTCGATATCCTATCTAGAACATAGTCATAATTATGATAAACTTCTCATTTAATTTTACAGTAATGATAAACTCTCCCAGTAAACATAATCAACTGCCTAAAGTCTAATCTCAGCCTACCCCCGGTCTATAAAAGCCAGGCAGCCATCACACAAAGGGTAGCTCTTGTGAACGCAGGACACCACGAAACACATGTCGTGGTCAACGGATTGACTTCAGACTCATGTGAGACGTAGATACGGCAATTAATATTTATTTTTATTTTTTATTCAAATTAATACCTACCTATGTATTCAATTTTCATGGAAAGTTATATGTTACCCTTGATTTCCCTAATATTATAATTTTATTAATGAGAATGTTTATATTTATGCAACTAAGTCAATCAATCTGCCTAGCCTTTTCCCAACTATGTTGGGGTCGGCTTCCAGTCTAACCGGATGCACCTGGACTTACATGGAGCGACTGCCTATCTGACCCCCACAACCCAGTAACTGGGTAATACGATACCCCTTGGTAAGACTGGTTGTCAGACTTTCGGGTTTCTGACGACCCGTAATGACTGTCAAAGATCAACGAATCACAGCCGGGACCAACGACTTAACTGGCTTTCCGAGGCACGCAGGAGTTTCGGTATGTCACTCATCCACGGACCAACCCCGGCAAGCGTAGCTTAACCTGATAGATAAACCCGTGCGAGTGTTATTACTTAGTATATACAACAAAAAAAAACAATAATATATCCAAAATAAACTAAGAAAATTCATCCACATCGCAGTCGACTCCTCCTTCTTCTATCTGGGGTCGGGACTTCTTGGCTCTGTCCTGGGTTGTCATTGGAGTTAGGACAGTCGACAGACAGTCGCAGTCAACTTATAAATGATAAGCGACATTGCCTCGTTGTATGGAAAGAAAGAAAGAAAGAAAGAAAGAAGAAAAACTATTTATTGAGACTCGCACAGGAAATCACACATTAAACTAAAAACACACTAAACATAAATAAAAAACAAAGTAACATTAAAATTTAAAGAATGAAGTCCCGTACGAGGCCAAAAGGCTCCTATCTCAACATGATGCCGCGACAGTGGCAATGCTTAGCTTGTTTAGGTACCTATGTGGTTGGTTTTCGTTCCCTACAGTTTTTTTATGTGGTGTTGACGTTTTCATGAATGTAATATTTCATGATCGGAGTTATTTCGTGTCATACAATGTGTTTTGGCGTGATTTTGAATCAATTGGGTGATCTTTTAGTCGACATCATGAAAACTGAAATCCTAACTAGTAACTAATTTATAAATGCGAAAGTGAGTTTGTTTGCTGCGCTTTCATGTTAAAACGACTGTACGGATTTGGATGAAATTTGGCACATGACTTGGAGAAGAACATAGGATACCTTTTATCCGGATATTCCCACGGGATTGAGACTTGTGCGGGTGAAACCGCGGGGTTCAGCTATTACATTAATATCCATAGTTTCTTCCTCCTAAAGTTATTAAGAGTGGCTAATTTTTTCTTGTATCTTAGAAAATTATTCTGAAAAAAAACAACAATCTTTCCTTGCTTTTTGGAAATCATAGCATTTATGGTTGTGTCTCCCTATGTCCTGAACGGATACCGTAAAATTTACAACGATATATTATCGGTCAACCATAAACACACAACTACTTATCACAATCGTCTCTCTCAACAAAACCAAGAAATTTTCCCACCAATCTTCTCCAGATTTTCACCATCAAAATAACACAGTTAACCCTTATCTCGCCGTTCCCTCGTCTACGTCACAGATGCAGGCAGCGATTCATTCGGGAGGCGATGCACGTTCGTTGGCTACACAATGCCACGCCGCCCGACGCCGCTCTGTATGGAAATGCTGAGAAATACCTATTTATACCGGAATTGCTTGGAATGGATTTTGCCGAGTGGTGTAGGGTTATTGGTATTATTGAAGTACTTAATTTGGGATTGTTTTTCAATTGTTTAGGAACGGGTAACTAATAATGAAATGAGGTTTCGCAAACGCAAACAAAAAAAAAAAAAATTAGTTAGGTCTTTTTTTCCGTGTCCGTTATATATTAATTTTTTTTTACTTAGTCGGTATTCGAGCTAACTTGTATTTTTTATATTCACGAGTTTCCCTGACAGTAAAACAATTCTTCTTTCTTTCTTTTCTTTATTAGAAAATTAATTCCTAACTAATATTATAAATGCGAAAGTAAGTTTGTTTATTTGTTAAGCTTTCACGCTAAAACTGCTGAACGGATTTGGATGAAATTTGGCACATGGGTAGACCATGACCTGGGTTAGGATACTTTTAATCCGGATATTCCCACGGCATCGAGACTTATGCGTGTGAAACCGTGGGGCCCAGCTAGTCAGTTTATAAAAAATAATTACAAGTTTCGTTCTTCAGTTGCAAGAATCAGGAACCAAACTTTCTGTCCGCTAAATCAATTTAAACTTCCATCCTTTTCCTCAACAAAACGGATACACAAAATATCTAAAATACACCTCACACATTGCCCTCTGGAAGCCTTTTAAAAATAACCCCGTATTACCTACACTAACCGGGTAGATACGTAGGTAGTAGGCACAACATACCCGGCCGCGCATGATTTTTCCGCCCATGTGATTTCACCGGCTCTCCGAATTTATACCCAGTTTTTATTTGAAAAAAATATTTGTTTCTAACATGGAAAATATTTTAAAAACAGTTTGGCTTATTGCAGTGTTGTCCGTCGGTTTTAGTTGATTTGAATTTTGATATTTTTGTGCGAAATTGGAATGGTGTAGTGAATGGACGTACAAATATGGGTAGGTAAATAGCGTCAATTAGAATCAGGTTTTATGTTTTTGGTTACAAATTGTATTCGTTATTTTTTATTTGTGTGGTGACATTGGGATACTTAATGGATGGAGCTTCCTGTATGTATCTGGGAATAAGTTGGATGTGATATTAAAAGGTTTTATTTTAATTGAGGGCAGTGATAGCCTAGTGATGTGACCATAGGTCTCGATTTCGAACCAACTTTTCGGATTCATCTGCGTATTGTATAATTATTACTTGCTTCAAAAACGGTGAAGGAAAACATCGCGAGGAAACCGGCATGCCTGAGAGATATTTCTCAACGGCATGTGAAACCAAGTCAGAGGCCCATGACCGGCTTTGATACTCTGACACCAGGTTAGTCACTAATCACACGAAAAGAAGAAGAAGAGATTTTAATTGAGAAGGCTCCTATTTATTTTGTGGTGACATAGAATGGGCTACTGTGGCTACTTTCATTCTTGACAAGAGTGTCAAGAATGAAAGTAGCCACAGTACTACAGCACAGTACTTATAGATACCCCTTAGTAAGAGTACTAATCTATAATTAAATCGCGAGGAATGCTTATATTTATTTATTTATAATATTATAATAAATACATTTTTTTTTAAATATTTTTTTTATATTTATTTATAATATTATAATAAAATAGGTACACAAATAAATATGCTTACGAGTACATATAAGTTATGATCGTTTCATACTCAAACAATGAATGCAGCCGTATATTGTCATTTGATTTTTTCCGACCACGTCCAAGAAGCGAAGGGTCAACGAATAAGCAATTAAAAAAAAAAACCTTTTCCACATAGCGGGCGGATGTCACCTTTCCGAACTGTCATTTTCATTTTAAAGTTTTGCGTACGTAAGCGGAAAAATAAGAAGGTGCAAGTAAAAATTAACTTTAACACGTTCAGTGCCAGTTCCCTCCTGGTAGGTTCACTGTTCACTTTAGCGCAAACGTAATGCCGGTGACCCCCCTGGAGGGTCCACTATATACGGCGCATATGTATGGCGGCATGGCCATATGAGCTCACGTCAGTTTATAATAAGTTAATGGTTCAATCAATCTGTCTAGCCTTTTCCAACTATGTTGAGGTCGGCTTCCAGTCTAACCGGATGCAGCTTAATACCAGTATTTTACATGCAGCGACTGCCTATCTGACCTCCACAACCCAGTTTCTGGGTCATAAAATACCTCTGGGTAAGACTGATTGTCAAACTTTCGGGCTCCTGACGACCCGTAACGACTGTCAAAGATCCACGAATGACAGCCGGGACCAACGGCTTAACGTGCTTTCCGAGGCACGGAGGAGTCTCGGTATGTAAAGATGATCACCCACGGCTAAAATCAATGAATCGGCGGGTCAATAAGTAATAGCTACGTCGAAAAAAAGTGACTCGCTACTCTAAACGAAAACCGCTAAATAAGTAAGGAGAGACCTAAGCCCTCCTGTCCAATACATTTAACTCTGCCGGCCAACTCTATTGCATTGTGATCGGGTATTTCAAACTAAATTAGGTCTAGCGAGTAACACACGCTAGGAAATTATTATTTCAAAGGGTCGCCTTTATCGAAATCGATAAGGACGACTATATAATAAGTAATGGTTATCATATATCAGTCTATATACCTATCTTATAGCTCATCTATAATATATAATAGCTATAACGGCGCGGGTGCACAGCCGGGCGTGGAGAGCGTGATTGCAAACGTTTGGGTTCCCGCCAACTAGTCGACGTGAGCCCCGCTCGTGAGTAATGCGCTCAAATCATACGTGTACGTGCTGTTGTATATGGAATATTGAGCTTATAGGATACTGGCTTTTGCCCGCGACTTCGCCCACGCGGACGTCAGAAATTGTCCCACATTAACGTATTGCCGGGAAAAAAAGTATAAGTGGTAACCCAGGTCAAGGTATAAATCTGTGTCAAATTTTATCCAAGCCTGTTCTGCCGTTAAGAGGCTGACAACAGCTAAAGCGCGGTCACTGTTGGACTGCATAGAAAAGAAAGAGAAGTGCGATGACACAACGCTGATAATTTATGAAGCAATTATCTATTTACAAAAAAAAAATATTGATTGGACAAAAAAATTAAACTATGACGTTAATATATTGCTTGTAGAATAATCTGACAAAAATCACAATGATTGCAAGGTTATTAATATGGTTATTAATCGTTAAAAGATTTTTTTTTGAGGTATCTTCGTGTTTTATTTTCTATTATATGAAACTAATTGTATTATGTTTTCAACACACTATCTTACTAGCATATATCCTGAAGAAAATCATATATTATTCTAATTTTGTTTACTAGGATGATGATTTACATTTATTTATTTATTTATATATACTTTATTGTACACCACAAAAATACATTACAAAAAATAATAATTATGCACTACAAAATATACAATGGGCGATCTTATCGCTTTCCGCGATCTCTTCCAGGCAACCTTAGAATGGACAGTGATTTGCCTGGACATAAAATTTTGGCAATTTAAAACTTGCGTTTAGCTCCTGTAGTCCCCTTAAGGCGTGTAAAAGTAATAGACCGACAGAGTTACTTTCGCATTTATAATTAATATTATAGACAGACTCTCGATAAAACCATTCTAATGTATGGTTTTATCGAAAAGGGCTTTTATTTATATAGGGCATATTTTCCCCCAAATTGTTTATTTTAGTGTTTTGTTCTTTCTTTGCGTCATGTGTACCGCAAATAAACGTATTTTCTTTCTTTCTTTCTTTTTCTTTTATTTTTAATCGACTTCTAAAAAGGAGGAGGTTCTATGTTCGCAGCGTATGTAAGTTTATTTTTTTATTTATGTCTTCCGATTTCAAGAGGGATTTTCAAAAGGGTTTGCTCTCATGGTCCCATAATTTTTTTATCAACTTTGCTTGGATAGTTTTTTAGTTAGCTTCAATAATACGTATTTTTCCCACTTAATATATATGAATGATTTATGATTATAACTTCCTGTCACTGTTATTTACATAGCAGGTAGTGGTATTCAAATTTGTGTGGGGTAGGCACCACAACTAACTACTACACAGTTACACAACTAACACAGCTTGTCTTGTTTTTTTTTTTTTTTGTAATGTGCGTTTAGTTTGTGCAGAATAAACACTTTTTCTTTCTTAAAAAGTGAAAAATAAAAACATTTAACAAAAAAAAAACAACCGACTTAAAAAAATACACTACAGAGTGAAAAATAACTTTAATTTCGGAAGTCGGTGGCAAAAAACGAAAATTCAAAACCCAAACCAAATTCTGTCACCGACTTCCGAAATTAAAGTTATTTTTCACTTTGTATTGTTTTTTTTTTTAAGTCGATTGTTTGTTTTTGTAAAAAGTATTGATTGCGAATCAATTACTTGAATAAGGTTAAAATCACACAAATTAAAAAGTTCATTCCGCTGCCTATAAAGATTTTACATTTGCTTCTGAAAAAAAAAGGCAGTTGGTATAACGACGTATGTACCCTAGACTACAAACATTTGATGTCCCTATAATGATACACAAACCCACGAAATTACTTAGATATTATGAGACAAACTTTAGACTATTCCTAGTATTTCAGATACAAAGACTAGAACATAATTATGTACTTAACCTCTTATTCATAAACGTTGCTTAGAGAAGTTTTAACTTCAAAAATGTATGGTTAAAGTTAAGTAATGCTTAACGCCTGTTAAGCATTACTTAACTTTAAGCAGCGTTTATGAATAAAGCTTTGTGCAGACCAGCGCGACGCGACAACGGTTATTGTTATACCGTGAAGTTTTCTAGAAATTGTATTGTTCGAGTCGCGTCGCGCCGTCGCGTCGCGCTGGTCTGAACAAGCCTTAAGGAGGTTAGAAATTATTTATGAACCAATATCTCCAGACCTGTTTCAATTAAATATCTACATTAATAATAATAACAAAATTAATTTCAAACTAATATCTACATTACTTCTACTCAAGGCTTGTTTCCAAGAAATAGCAATAGGAACGTTCGTAAAACTTTCCACATACATATAACTACGCCCACAAACTATAAGTACTCTAGCTACCATTAATTAATATTTTAACATCAAACGTGATCCTGGCAGTATGCGGTGCTTACTCGTGCTTCAGCGAGCTATATATTAAAGTGTAAGTTAGTATTAATATCTACATAGTTTTACCACATTACGTTCCGGGAAGATTTGCAGACGGGTGCCACGAACTGGTTAACGGGAGGGTAATTAATTGGAGTATAAATCGCTGGTTAAAGTTATCATTTGCCTTGTCGGAAATATTGAATTCGCAAGACTGTAATTAGGGTACGTACCGATTAGAGGGAGTTTTAAAAGTAATATAGCCTTTGTCAGTACTACAAACATCTTCCTATAACAAATACTTCTTTCGTTTTCTATTGACACGTTCAATTACGCAAAGATAGAAATAAACGTTTTCGATAGATATTACGATATCTATCGTCTATTTCTATTTTTCCCAATGATCTCTGAACGAGCAAAAAGTCATAATAAAAGATATTATTAGTACGAAATAGCATTTTTTTATTGTAAGCAGACCAGAGAACATCAGTCGCCTACCCTTTAAAACACTCAAGGTTGGGAAAAGAGTACCTTATTCTTGCCGGGAAGGGAACCATATACGAACCATGTGAACATACAACATAGATTTATCTAGTATTATTTTATATTATATTTATATAGTATTTAATTTATCTGGTAGCTAAACAAAGATTCCTACTGAAACTAAGTTTAACTAATCAAACCACGGTGTAAACGACCCATTTCTCCATCAAATATCGTCAAGCTTAAAGCAAATTGTGACAGGGCGCCATCTTTGACCACGCTCGCGAGGCAAATTGGCGGTTTGTGGCTCTGACGTCACCACACATGGATGGAGTTGAAGACGTAATGAAACTATGTTATATGTACCTGTGTTAGGTATAGGTGAGGCATGTTCTGAAGGTAGGTTTAAATGTTCCATAATTATGTTGAAATGGGTGAGAGTCTTTGGTAATGGAAGTTTGTTTTTGAAATAGTGTGAATTCCTTATATTATGAACTTTACCTCTGGTTTAAGTACCTATTCGCTTTGTCATTCCTCATGAAGTTTGGAGTAGCAGACTACAAATACTTGTAAAATAAATAACTAATAACCCTTCGACAGTCAGCTGTCAAACGCATTATAAAAAAAAGTGTGATCGTGACCTTGACTTGGCCCCGCCCCTTAGGCCTCCCCCAATCACCGCCACTTCGACCGGTTCTGTGCTTCTCCCATCCAGCGGATTCCTGCGGCCTTCAGCAGGTCATCGGTGCACCTTGTGGGGAGCCTTCCAACTCTACGTCTTCTGGCAGAGGGTCGCCACTCCAGAACCTTTCGGCCCCATCGGCCATCTGTTCTACGAGCAATGTGCCCTGCCCACTGCCGCTTAAGTTTGGCAATGCTTCGGGCTATGTCGGTTACCTTGGTTCTCCTACGGATCTCTTCATTTCTGATACGAAGCCTGTTAATAACAGAATTTTAACAAAGTAGTTACATTAACAAAATTAGAACTACTAGAATCTGACGGAAGTAAAAAGGTTGTTTTAATTGCTAATCCAAAAAACAATAGACCAATATGTCACTGTTAATCACGTCAGCATCGCCAATCTAAATAGCTAGTGCATCCAATACTTTTCAAAGTTTACTACGTTTACATGTCTTAGCTTAAATTATCTACGCATAATTTCAGTTTTGATTTCAGTTGAACAGAATCAGTATTTATCTGTCTGTGTTTAGACAAGGTGTGTCCTTAAACTATAAAATTCAAGAATCTCCATGGCAATTTTAACTACATCGGAATCTAAAACATTTTGCCTAATATTTAACACATTCTAAATCGATTGGGAATTTGTTTCTATATTTCCAGTTAGGCAGAGGTGTACTTACATATAACTGCCAAAATATGAGTGTACTAGGTACACCCATATGTCGCCAGTTATGTTTAAGTTGAATGTAATAGAGGGCGAGCCTATTGCCATCAACCGGGCACAAATCCAGACTACAGGCTACTACTGAGAAATTCCAGATGAAAAAACCCAATAACGTTTGCCTGACCCGGGAAACTACAACCAACAAAATATCCCACCATTAGGTACTCCTCCATTTATAACAAAATGACTAGCTATAAGTACCCCTCACACGTGTTCCCGGCCGCGCGATGCGACCGTTGCGTATGACGCGGACGCGCGTGTCGGCGACGCGTTTACGCGTCAACGGGCGTCGCATTCCGGCTAAATGAAATTTTAGTTAAATATTTAGTTGTGTAGTTCTGTTTCGATTTTGTTTAGTTCGAATGCTGGTTATGGAAGCGGAAGGTTTGAATTTATTTTACTGTAAAGTTGATTTGTGAATGTAGTTTATTTGTACCTGTTTTGCCGAAAACAATTGATTGATAGGCTAAGTTAGGGGATACAAAATAAAATCTATGATGTGATGTAGGCACCACGTTTATAGACACACTTCATTCAGTTAAGAGTAAAGCATTCAGTCAATGACTTAATTAAAAGAAGATTTAATGACAAACATTGAAAAAACTTGGTTAGTTTGGTTATAATGAGAGGATGAATGAAAGGCAGTTATGAAATCTACTAGATGGATGTAACTGGAAACGCCGAGACGAGTAGCCCTAAAAGACATTAACAGATTTTATTGATGATTGTCTTTCATAATGTTTAGACTGTGTGTTGCCTTCAGCCTTTTTTCTGTCAGCATCTTTCACTAATCTTTTTCCATTGCACTTTCAATATCTAACACGCATGTCTTTCAATCTAGCCTTGGTTTTACGGTACTGTAACCTTTCGTTTAATAGAGCAGCAAGATCCCACTCTTTCAACAAAAAGCAACCCACAAACTTCATAAACCAACCTCACCTAGTTTACGAGAAATGCTTAAATTCACAACTAACCCCTGTATCCGTCAGTTCCAATCAATATGCGATTAATCAGTCGCAGCGCACAGCGTAAGCGCATTCGCGCGGAAAATCTTACAAAAAATCGCGGGCGGTGGGCTTTACGCACTGACGGACATTGCGATTTAGACGCGGGAAACTGATGGCGTAGAGTCGATAGTTTGGACTCGTTATTAAATCGGCTTTATTGAATTGCTGATAGCTTTTGGGTTCGAATAAAAACATGCACATATTATGTATTTATAAATTTTGTTATTGATTAAGTAAAATATACCAACCGTAACTACCGTGTTTTAATTTCTGCCTTTGCTGTAGTTTTACGTATTATGTATTTAACAGTAACCTATTTCCATACTTTTATTCCTTATTTTTTGGAAACGTCGAAAAGTTACCAACGGTACTGTATTTTTCGAATTTGTGACTAAAGTGAAACCACAAAACTATCTAAAATCTTCTCATAAATAACCGTCCACTGCTCACCGCAAGTTATTTTCCACATGACACTATTCCATCGACTCCGTCCAAGAGAAGGGTAGGCTGTGCGTGTCGATAACAGGCGACTATAAATCATTGCGTACAAATGTCTTGTCGTTGGGTGCAGCCGACGATTTGCGTTCCCCGCCCGTGTGTCGGGGCATTGGAAAACGCTCTTTATTACAAGAAGTAATAGTTGTAATATGTTAGTGATTGGTAGGTGATTGATTGGGGGATGGGAGTATATTGGTTGTCTGTTGTTTTGAAGTGGTTGATGAGGGCTGTAGGTCGGTAAAGTGCATGTAATGGGCTATTAAATGCTCCTGAATGCTGCTATCGCTTCGTGGACTGAAATAGGTACCTGCCTAAGAAATTACCTAGTCATTCTACAGACTATCCCATGTAGAATAATGATATAACTTAGGTAACCTACTAGGTACCTACTTAATTTCATCACCATTTTGATATAGATCGAATATACTTTACTGTGCACCAAAATTGTATTGTCATTGATACCTAAACAAATGTTGGACAATTTTCAGAATATTTTTTTATTTCAGTCTACCAAAAATCACACGTAAATATAATTTTCAGGAAGTTCTGTATTTGAGAGTTTCATCAAGCGAGTTGAGTGCGTCAATTCAAATATTTATTTGTAGAATATACAGCTATGTCTCATAGATGTCTCACCTCTATCGCACAAGCAAAACGAAAATGATAAAGTTAGGTACCTATCAATGATCATAAGACCAAAAAATATACCATTCTACTCATGCTAGACTTCTGCCTACATCAGACCAAAAATGCTGGAGCTAAATAACGCACTGAATCTTTACAACTAATATCACATACATACCTAAATAACGTACGTAACACATTAGGGCTTGTGACGTCACGCGTGCAGGTATGTCTGACTCGCGCGTAAATCAAGCACGCCCTGTTACACGAATTAATTAATTCTCAAATAACTCGACGTTTTGTATAAAATAATTATTATTTTGCGACAGAATGTACGTCTAATTTGTACATTATTTGCTATAGTTTATTGTGTCATTATTAGATTATGTGCCATTGGGATGGATGCGTGTGATTTGATTGGTTTTGCTATTGGCAATGTTCGCGTATTTTAATTGTTCGAAATGTTAATTTAGAACTTAAATGATTTTAGCTAATTAATAAAGGTTGTGGGCTAATTAAAATTAATTAATATGTTATTTTGAATTCGTAATAAATGGTTCACAATTACAAATTCAATTCTGTGAATACTGCTCTGCCGTTTTTGATTAATTTGCTTCTCGGTAAAAGAGCTTCTAGTAATGAAAGCAGTTTCATTTAAAAGTAAATTTGTTATTTTTTTATTTCATATTGTTACATTTAATTCAATTTACTATTTTAACACTAAAATATATATATATTATGTACAGTATGTAACGGAAAAAATAATATAAATATAAAGGTAAGAGCATCATTGGGAATAAAAAAAAATCGATCGCATCGCTGTCTGTGGGAAAAGTGACCAAAAGCCTGGCAGCGTTACCACGTAAAACATAGCTCCACATGAAATCTGTTAATAAAATTAAATAAAGATATTTTCGGTAATTTAAATATTTTAAATAACTTACTTATCCAGATCATTTGTGTCGTGTTAATTTTATAAAGACTTCAACGTAAGCCGATTTATTTATATGCAACATACCTTTAAAGCTAGCAATACAACTTCACGATAATTACAATTTACCATATACAGAAATTAATTCGCTAATTTTGCTTATTAACTATCCGTCGGAAGAAAATTCACAAGGTGAGCTAAAAGTTCACATCGGAAACCTATGAAATGAAGGAGAATTTTAAAGAAGTTGCATTTTTCATACTTCCTTTTTCTTAATTTATATAACAACCATGAACGCTAATGTTTTAAAACTTTTATACACTTATGTTTAAAAACTAAGATAACGTAATGTGCCACTTAGATTAAGCGACAAAAATAAGTTTTGGCTAAGTTAAAACAAATAGTGGTCATTTCTGCTAACAAAATGAGGAGTCATTTTTAAGGTATTTTTTATGTTTAGAAAACTATAAGTAATAAGGTTTTTTTACTATTGGTAGTTGTCTATGATGGTCATTATTCGATATAATATCAAGCAATTGATGAATATTTTAAATCATAGAAGTGACGAGGTTCTCTATTTGTGAGAAAAAAAACGCCAATTTCATAGGTTTGGAACCCAATATATCGCAGTTACAATTAATATATTTGCACCCATCCCTACCTATATGTCTATCAAACGAAGGGCTGGCATCCCCTGCCCTCCAATTTACAAGATATTTAGTTAAAAGGGAACTCCAATTGATGTGAAGGACGGATCCAATTGTCTTACATTGAGTATTTTAGGCCTCGTTCAATTATGTGTGTTTGTTGCTCGATATTGTCTGATTTGCCTGTTTTATGTGACGATTCGCTCGTTTTGTAACTAAATGTTTCAGGATTTATGATTTTGTTGAGCAAGTTAGTAATGTACCTAGTATTTAGAGAAATTTAAGAGTCTTCATCCAAAAAGTTGGCAACGTCGCAAATAGCTGTCAAATATTTACCAGTTTTGATTAATTAGGCAATATTACTGTATGGAAATAAGAAGTATGGCTAACTAGTGATCTAGAATATTATTAACGAATTTCAACTATAACACTGAATTTGATTTTGTTACCGTTTTAGGTGTAAAAAGCGCATGTGGAAGGTTTTCAAAACCTTTTTATACATCTAAAACTAAATATTCGGTATTACGATATGAATTATTGCATTCTATAATCAATATTTTAGTTCACTAGTTAGCCATATTTCTTATTTCCATACAGTAATATTGGCAAATTAATCAAAACAGCGATATATTTGACAGCTATTTACGACGTTGCCCACTTTCTGTATTAAACGCTCTGAAATCATAATTCTAATACATTTTTGTGAACATGAGAAAAATTTAGCCGTTAACAAATTAAAATGTCCTCGGTTGTTGTAGGTATCCTAGGCTTATAGTAGTAGTAGTAGTAGTAGTAGTAGTAGTATTACCTAGTTTTCATGAGTTGCCGTCGGCTTCCCGCAGAAAACCAACAAATTTAATAATTTTGATATGATTCGAGAATTCCTAGATTTTCTATTAAGATAGGTTCCTAATTATTGTCCCAATATTAAAGAAAACGTTTAAAAACCCTGAGGGGGTTTCTAATTCATTTGCCTTCTACAACATTGCAATTCTGTCTTACCACCTCCGTTTTCCGAATCTATAAAACAAATTACTTCCATTCAACTACAAAAAAAAAACAAAATTAACACAACTAAAACATTTTAATATATCTCACTAAACAAAACAGAGGTAAACGTAACTCCTCTATTTTGTAGGCCAGAGGAAACACAGGTACCTACGGAAAGGTATATCTTTCGTTTCGTTTTTTTTTTATACTCATTACTAGAACGGTTTCCTGCTTTTTTGCCCTTTTTCCGCTGAAAGAGATAAAAAATGAAGATGAACTGCCGAGGTGCGGAGTAAATACGGGGTGCTACGGATGGGGTAAAGTTGTTGTAAAAATTATCGATAGATGAGGTAATTTAGCTGAAAATATTTTCCCTAGAACTTGATGTTAATAGGATAGGTCTAAATTGTGTCCAAACATTGAGCGGCAATCGTGCGCGGTTGCCTCGCGCGGCCTGCTGCGCTGTGATTGGACGACTGCCGCGCGATCATTCGTCGGTTTATTCCTAACTAGAGCGCGACAGAAATGTGTCCTGCAAACGCCGCCTGTTGCTGCCGCGCGCTTGCCGGTCAATGTCTGGACACACCTTTACAGCAACAGTTGAAAATATACTAGAAATCCCAAAAGAAACTCAACAGTTGAAGCCAGTTTTTCTGACTTAAACTAGCAATACAATTAAGTTGATCAGTAAGAATACAAATAGTTCATTACAGCTCGACTTTAGCGCTGCACGTTTTTGTTGCTTACTTCATAAAAGGTATTTTCTTCTTCATGAATGGATAGTTTTGCCTAAACCTGCAATACAACAGTGTAACACCAATGGCATCGCCGATGTTTGCCATCATTACAGACACAACGGAAAGGTGTCAGTTCACAGCTGTAAATAAAGTAACATTCTACTCTTTGATAAAATATCCCAAATATCGACACTTCCGCATCCCTAGACAGACCGCAGACCGCACGGGCCGGTAGGCACGAAAAGTCGTTCCCAGTTCAAATATATTAGAATATACATTACCCTACGTGACTGCTGCAATGAATGGACGTCTGTCCCGCGGTAGAGGTACGGTGGTATAGAGGTATCTACAGCGGTATATGGTGAAATGAATTTTATGATTATGTAATGGAAGGGATGATGGGGTATTGATTAGAAGGTAGGTATAGATAATGCTTTGTGTAAGTTCTTTTGAACTACGTTGGTGAAACTGACGTTGAGGTATTTTGTATCAAAAGTAATGACTTAAGTAACTTTTTTTTTACATACTTAACATGACGCCTTTTTCCCTTGTTCTCTTATTTTAGTAATTGAAAATAAGCTTTTTATAATGCTACAACCATGCACTTGATCGGTAGACAGTAAATATAGTCAAAATCATTGCATTTGACAAATAAATAGGTACTTTCTAGTACGTTGTAATTGGTACCTAAAATAATTTATCCGTGAACAAACTGTAGATATATTTATATTTCATGTAATTTCATAGATTTCTATCTTACCATTATCATTTCCTAGATTTTAAGATAACTTACAAAACATCTAAAACACACATCACTGTACTTATCACTTTTCATTCTCACATTTTTCACCGACTCAAACACCAAACATCACGGTAACTCACGAACTGATGCCACTACCCTCCATCCATTCCTTTATATACGAACCTTATCTTCGTTGAAGCTGAAACTTTCAGTGGAGCTGAAAACCTTGGGATCGTTGCGCATGAGTTGAATGCGAGCCTCTTGGAGAAGGCTGCGATTTGTTTCAGGCCTGTTACGTGTCTAATCGGTTAAGGAAGTTTGGGAGATATTGGGTGTTACAGTGCTGAAAGCCTGATCAAGGTACGAATTGGATGTTAGAGAATAAGCTTATGCCATTAATGGTTATGATTTCGAGTGTGATGGACGTATGTAAGTAATATATTTAGTATGTATTAGCATAAGCAATGAGAAAAGTGTGCGATTATTAAATGTACGGTTGACTAAGCTTATTCCTATTTTGAACGAATAATAAAGTTGTTTGTTGTTTGTTTGAACGCGTTAAACTCTGGAACTGCTAGTCGTTTTTGAAAAAATATTTTTGCATTTGATAGGCTAAATCTTGAGGAAGGTTCGTCAAGACCCTTAGGAGCTGAGCAAGTCTGAAAGAACGCTAAACGAAAACGAAGTAATAGCGAGGAAAGGCTATGCGATGCGACGGGGTGGGTCGGAGAACAAGAAATTACACGGACGTAGCAAGAAATTAGACGAAGTAGCAGGCAGAAGCTAGTGATTACATATCTAGTAGATTTTTAAATTAAAAATGCTTAAATTGCCTTAAAAAATGTATGCATCAGTAGATGCACTATCTGAAAAGCAGGCTCGTTAAAATGTATGATGAAGCTAGATTGGGAAATGTTAGGACCATAAAAAGTCTTATCTTGTATCCTATCGTTTTTTTACTCTCTATCTCTAATTTAAATAGTTATATACTCTCATAATAGTGTAACCATTATGAGAGTACATAACTACTTAAATTAATATTCAAACTTCCAGAAAAAATTAAGTTTATCAAACATTGAATCACAAATATGTAAAATGCATCAAACTATAATAATCTTCGTAT
Source organism: Agrochola circellaris (assembly GCA_914767755.1). Classification (NCBI taxonomy): domain Eukaryota; kingdom Metazoa; phylum Arthropoda; class Insecta; order Lepidoptera; family Noctuidae; genus Agrochola; species Agrochola circellaris. Next base: position 11,484,247 of record OU611843.1, read on the forward strand.
CACATGACCGGCCTCTTCCAACCAATCGATGCCATCAACTTATCTAGCAAACTAGGCACAGTGCACAAGTTGCAGCCAACAAGTCATCAAAGAGTAGTTAGCAAATACTTGAGCAGTTAGGGCGCATTACGCAGTGCCGAGAACAGGCGAGCTTGCCTCTTGTAAGTTTAGGGGGCTATTCTGATATCTTGTTGAGTACTCGTAGAAGGCATTTTGGTAGGTGATATTGATTTTCAGTGATATTGGCGATGCGTTACCTTGTACAAGAGTACAGAGACAGGTACACACGAACTTGTCTCTTGTGAGTTTAGGGGGCTATTCTAATGTCTTGTCGAATAAAAGGTAACTTAGTAGGCGACATTGATTTTCAGTGTATTGGGGACGCAGATGATCTTGCCTTTTGTGAGTTTATACCTGATAGCTTATAATGATATAGGTACCTAACTATCCTCTCATACCTATTAACACTAATTTGAAAGCATTGTAAAAGCCATTCATTTTTAAAAGAGTAACCGTGGAGTTTCTTGCCGGCTCCATAGGAAACTATAAATTGGAACCGTGCACCTAGCTTCTGACGTTTCATAAGTGCCCATGTAGGTTTATGTGAAAAAAATATTTTGATTTTGTTTCTTGACATAAACTTTTTTAATTGGAGGGATAGGTAAGTTAGACAGGTTATCGGCTGCTCTAACTTGATACCTTTGTAGCGTTACATACTAGAATGTAGATCAATATTTTTATAAGTCCAAGATTGAAATCAAGCAACTCACGAGATACTTGTTCATGCTACTTATGAGATGGTTTTTTTTTCAGCTTAAACTTTTTGACTACGTTGGAGGATCAATAGACAAAGCCAGCTACAATAAAACTTGATGGACCAGCTTTAGTATACAGAAGTATCTGGGTCAAAAGTTACAAAACAGCCTATTCGTTTTAACTGACATTCAGTTGCATTAATTTGAAAAAAAAACGCAGACACCCAACGCTGAACTGAGAATGACTACTCGATAAAATAGTCACCTTAAAATCGATTAGTTTTGATAATCGGATCAGAATGCTCGACGCCAGTCTGCCTGGGGGTCTACATAACAATGACGCGTGCGCTCAAAATAGTTCGCAAATTGAACTATAACTTAGTTTCTTACTGTCTCCTGAAACTTGAACCGTGCGGAAACGTTCTGTAATTGAACTTGAGGGACTGATTTTCAGAATATATAATATGATTATCACTTCAGTATTAGTTAATCTTAATTAACGACATATTTAATTTAAATCGGAACAAAAGTAAAATTAAAAGAATATTTACACTTAGCTATTATATAAAATGCTGAAATACTATGTATGTAGCGAATTAATATGACTGTATCAACGTAGATGAAGCGTATATGTAGCATCGTTGATAGATTTTTGTCGCTGACCGTAACTATAAGTAGTGAAGAAGGTTTTATTTTAGTAGACAATGAAAGAAAACACGAAACTACGCTTGCCGAGGTCGGTCCGTGGATGGGCAACCATCACCCTCCGTGCCTCGGAAATCATGTTAAACCGTTGGTCCCAGCTGTCATTTGTAGATCTTTGACAGTCGTTACGGGTCGTCAGAAGCACAGAAGTCTGACAACCAGTCTTACCAAGGGCTATCGTATTACCAAGTAACTGGGTTGTGGAGGTCAGATAGGCAGTGGCTCCATGTAAAATGCTGGTATTCAGATGCATCCGGTTAGACTGGAAGCCGACCCCAACATAGTTGGGAAAAGGCTAGGCAATGTTGATGATGAATGAAAGAACATAGATTGCTGGGTCCGACAAACTAAGAAGAACTGAGACACAAGTGTGCGCTCAAAAAAAAAAAAAAAAGTGTGCGCTTTTGATGCCCTACTACTTATTTATTATTTATTTATTTATTCATTCATTCAGTTCTAAGAGAGAGAGAGAGAGAGAGCATCAGCTTCATTGAGTTCTATTGCTCAATAATAAGATAGATGTTGCGACTACTCTAGCTCGCTGCTCATTGTTTGCTCCGGACCGGCTGTGTCGGTGGCGCGCCTTTGCCGCCTCGCGGTGCCAGTTCGCGGCCCCGGCAGTGCGTAGGTACGCTATTGCTCGATGTGCACCCACAACCCAGGCGATCAATCTGCTGAGCGCCCTGATTGCTCAGGAGCCCGATGTTGACATATTTATGTATAGCAGTAAATCAATATTAAATGTTTGCATGAAGTTTTTTAGCTAAGCGTTGTTGTTAGCTTGCTGCGTGCTTTGGTGTTTACTGTAAGTGCAGCAAGCAATTGTTATATATATAATGAATAAGGTAGAATGATGATTTCGTCTTGTCAATATAACATTTAGTTACTGTCTATGATATCACAAAGTTAAGTGAAAGCTGAATCACTTTTAAGACGGTTAAATCTGGTTAACTAACAGGCATTATGTACATCCCATAAAAGTTTCTGATTTACATAACGCCTAGCATTATTTAAAGCAGACTTCACTGTGTTAAAAGTGATGCCGCTTATCAGGACTAAATAACGTGTACTTAAAATATTTAATTCATACTTACATGATTATGCACACCCACATCACATAATTAGGGTTCCGTACCCGAAGGTACGGAACCCTAATTATGTGATGTGGGTACCTGACGGACGGACTAATCCTCCGCTGTCCGTCCATCCATCTGTCTGTCAACGGGCTGTATCTCATGAACCGTAATAGGTAGACAGTTGAAATTTTCACAGATTGTGTATTTCTGTTGCTGCTATAACACCAAATAAAATAAAAAATAAATAATGTTAATAATAAAAGGTATATATAAGAAAATAATGTTATTAATATTCTTATCATAATGTTCTTATCTCTGTGTGTAATGAACAGACATGGTTTTGCGCCGACTATGAGCTTCTACCTAAGAATACGCATACGTTTGTTTGTCAGGCTAGCGGCTCGCGGCGTTGGCTAGATCATTGTTTGATAACAAGCGCAGCCAAAGACTTAGTGACTCATGCGTCAGTCTCATATGGGGTGTACCATTCGGATCATTATCCTGTTTTGTTCAAATGTAACTTAAGTAAGGTTAATCAGAAGTTATCAGCCCAAAATTCTGTTAGTAATAAAGTACGTTGGGGTGAAAGAAGTAGTGAACAAATTAATAATTATTATGAGTACTGTAATGATAAATTAAAATTAATAGATTTTCCCAGTGAATGTATAGAGTGTTCTCATAAAATATGTAACAATGTAGACCATTTTAAATTAATAGATAATTTGTATTTTAACATTGTATCAACCCTCCAAGATGGTGCCGTGTACACATATGTTGGTAGTGATTGCATCAGGCGACACAAATATGTCACAGGTTGGAACAAACATGTCAGCGGCGCTCATAGGGAGGCTCGTACACATTATCAGACTTGGCTTTTGCATGGTTCACCTACTCAGGGGACTATATATCAGAAAATGCGTGATACAAGAAGGATATTTAAGACTAAATTAAAATTTGTTCAAAACAATCAACAACAGATTAAATTAGATATTTTGGCAAAAAGTCATACTAAAAAAGATTTTTCTAAATTTTGGAAAACAACGAATAAATTAAAGGCCAAGCCGAGTCTCCCTGCGAGTGTGGCGGGTCTGAGTGAACCTAAAGATATCGCCAACCTTTTTAAAAACAATTTCAGTGTTCGGTCTCTCTTAAAAACAGGGCGGCGGGTGTCCGATGAAGGGGGGTTTTCGGGTTCTGGTGAGCTTGCCATAATGTTTACAGCTAAACAGATCGGCGCTGTTATAAAAAGAATGACAAGAGGTAAGTCGCCAGGTCACGACGGCCTCAGCGTCGAGCACCTAAAGCATGCTGGCCTACATCTGCATAGGGTTCTTGCTTTACTTTTTAATTTGTGCATTAGCCATAATTATCTACCACAGGACCTTATGCACACAGTGGTGGTGCCGATAATTAAGGATAGGACGGGAGACGCCTCTGATGTGTCCAATTATAGGCCTATTTCGTTGGCCACTATAGTCGCCAAGATCTTGGACAGTTTGCTTGATCAACAGTTGGCTAAACACATTGAACTCCATGATGCGCAATTTGGCTTCAAACCTGGTCTATCTACGGAGAGTGCCATTCTGTGCCTTAAGCAAACTGTCCAATACTATACCTCCCGAAAAACACCTGTTTTTGCTTGTTTTTTGGACCTGTCAAGGGCATTTGACCTAGTGTCTTATGATGTACTGTGGGAGAAATTGCAGAGCGATACAACGTTACCGAATGAAATAACATCCTTGTTTCGTTACTGGTACAATAACCAGAGGAATAGTGTTAGGTGGGCGGAGGCTCATTCGGATGTGTACCGGCTGGAGTGCGGGGTGAGGCAGGGGGGGTTGAGCTCGCCCCGCCTCTTCAGCTTGTACATAAACCGGCTGATCGGTGAGCTCAGCAGCGCCAGAGTTGGATGTCATATAGATAGTATTTGTATGAATAATATTAGCTATGCCGATGACATGGCCCTTCTGAGCCCATCGATCGGCGCTTTAAGGACACTTGTGGCGATTTGTGAGTCCTATGCAGTGGCCCATGGCCTCAAGTACAATGTCAAGAAGAGCGAACTTATTATGTTTAAAGCGAGTGTCATAAATTATTCTGATGTCCCCGGTGTCTCGCTTTGTGGTACTCCTTTAGCTTGGGTAAAGAAATTCAAGTACTTGGGTCATTGGGTCACTGATGATCTCAGGGATAATACTGATATAGAGAGGGAACGCAGGTCGCTGGCTGTTCGATGTAATATGCTGGTTCGAAGATTTGCACGTTGTACTGACGAAGTAAAAATAACTCTTTTTAAAGCCTTTTGCCAGTCTTTTTACACGTGCAGTCTTTGGACCAGTTTTACGCAGAGGACATACAGTGATCTGCGTGTCCAATATAATAATGCGTTCAGGATACTGTTGGGGCGGGCGTGGCGATGTAGTGCGTCCGGTATGTTTGCGGAGGCGCATACTGATGACTTTTACGCCATAATACGCAAGAGGGCCGCCTCCATGAATGGCCGGCTGCGCACCGCCACCAACAGTCTCCTGAGCGTGTTTTCAGATCGGTGGGACTCCCCTCTGCTGCGCCACTGGGTGAGAATCCACACCAATTTGCGTTTTTAATTAATTTTTATTATTACTAACACTTAGTCTTTAAGTTATCTTGTATACTAACACTATGGACGCATGTCTGAAATAAATTATTTGAATTTGAATTTGAATATACACGAAAAGTGTTTTTTCCAGCTTGTTTTTTGCTAGATCTTTTAATACGGTACGGAACACACGGCTTTTTATTAATATTTACCCCTTGTTTCACGAGGCAATACGCAAATTCTCAAAATTAACACCGTGTCACAAAATGTCGTACAAAATCCGGAAAGAATATCCGTAAATTCTTTTTTCGGTCGTCACTTATCATCATAGATTAAATTTTCACCTTCAGCTAACTGAAAAAATCCATTACTTCCGCCAGATGTCACCGAAATCAAATGTCGCTGGCACACGAATGGCGTGGAGCTGAATATCTCTCTTCACTAACTTTTTCCCACCAGCGTTATACCTGCTGATTATATTTAATAAATTCAAATACCAAAACAATATTTAAGCTTTAGGTAGGCGGCTATTTCAGCTTCAAAGTTTGATAAAACAACACATCCAAATCAAATTTCAATCTTACAATAACTATTGAAGAGGAAAAACAGTAAGGCTCGAAGAAATATGCGACCAATATCATTTTTATAAGTAAGATGCTGAAAATTCTATAATAGTAAGTAACTGACTAAAAACAACAACTAATTACAACTGTAAGGCCGTTTCCTCATTGGTCGGTGCGGTATCGTTTCGGCATAGTATGATCGGTAAATCGAAACGATACCGCACTGCTTAAATTTTTCCTCATTGGTCGGTAAGCAGCAGTGCGGTATAGTATGCTCTGTATACCGAAACGATACCGCACTGCTTTCAGTTACGGACCTGCTATCTAATTACGCAACACATTTTCGTTGACAATTCCGACTAATCTGTTTCAATTTGACAGGTCAACAACATTCATTGTGTTATTTACGTTGTTGAGCAGATTTTTTTTTCGAACGTACGAAGCAATGGATTAGCAATCTGTTTCAAAACGATTTAGATTCTGATTGATCGTGTATTACGTAATTAGGGTACTGACGTTATGTTGTCGATATAATTTTTGCAGTAACGCAGAATTCATAGAAATATAGGCGCGCGGTGAGCTTTCGGTACGGAGCATGCTGTAAAATGCGTGGCGTGAGCACCTGGATGTTTCTACCGAGACGAGGTAAACCGAAACAATCCCGCCCGCTCCCGCGTATACCGAGCCAATCAGGAAACGCTCATTGAAATTAGGCGATCGGTAAGCTTTCGGACCAGTGAGGAAAGGGCCTTAACGTAATTAGTTTTTGTTGTTTTTCTAGTAGGTGTAAGTACTAACATTAGTTTCTAAGTCGTATGTATACTTACCGAAACAAGAAATAAAAGATTTAATTTAATTTTTTAAATCAAAATTACATCGACGAAAACCCTTAATCTGAAACATTCTGTAATCGAACGAAGCCGATGTAGCAAAAAAAAAAAAACATTTATTTATGGAAACGCACCAGCCTCTCCATTTCTTTCTCTTTCCAGGCTGTACCACTGAAACACAAAGTTTTTTTAATCGACAGACAGACGGACAGACATTAATCAACGTCGATCAGTCGCAGGCGCCGCTTCGCCAACAAATTGGAACCGAGGGAGTTTTTATGGTGTATCGGACCTTTTATCTTTGGTCGGAAGAGAGAGTTATTGAATATTAAGTTGTTGATTTGAATTTGAGTGGTACTTACGTGTTTTGATTGATTTTATATGAAAGGATGATTTTGTACATACCTTTTAAAAACGATCTCGTTTTTATTACTGACACCGCATAAATGAGGGCTTCTAGTTAATCGGACTCCCTAATTGCTATTATTTTTGTCCGGTTCAAAATGACTTTATGACGTCAAAGCATAATATTTTTTATGTACTGTACAGATCAATCAATTAAAATTGGGTAGCATGGACAAAAAAAAAAGTGTGTTCCATAAGATTATAGCATAGCCTATAGCATTATAGCATAGCATAGCATATTTTTTTTTTTTTTTTTTTTAATAATAATAATGTTTATTTGCCAAAAACAGTGATTACATTTCCTTATAGTCTACATTAATAACTAGGTTTACATAAACAAAATAAGACGCAAAGGAAGCATTTTGCTTATGAACTCCACACTAGGTCGAGCCTGTCTCGTGGAAGAACAACATAGGTATCGGCAATACCAGATATTTAACATGAAGAATCAAAATAATCATGAATTTTAATAGTTACAACTTGAAAGGTAGGTAAACCTCCAACAACGCCCTTACAATAATCAGAAACTTAGGGATAAGTAGAATCATTCAATGGTAAAATATCCACGAAAATCTACATTTATTTATATTAACAAAATCCAAAATTTCATTAACACACAACGAATATGGAAAACTCCAATCTGACTTTATAATTGTACGGAACCTAGTCGAATTGTTTCGCTGAAGACAGCTAACTTTGCATATTTCAGTATTAATAATTAGGAAGTCTCTATAGCGCACAAAATGCGATTTATTCCGATTTCCAGATTTTATTATTGTTAGGTGCAGTGGTTAGAAGGATGGGTGAGGTTGAAGTTCGTTTCTAGATAAGTAACGAAAATGTGAACGTGTAGGTTTCTCCAAGTGAAGTAGAAGAGAACGGGCTGTGGTTCGATTCCACTTCATATTTAGAGTGTAACTTCTTTTAAGTTTCCCTAAAATACTTCGTCCGCGATATTCTTGTGTGGTATTAGTAAATTAAATATATTTACACATGAAAAGGAATGAAGACAAAAATCTTAACAACACTTTTCTGAATTAGGATTTTACCTGTCAAAGTTTTAAGTCTATAAAGAAATTCATACGTTTCCTATATAAAAACCCATCTGGTATGTACATAATCACCTTCACAGAAATACCTAACCTACATTAGTACAAATAGCACAACCATTACAAACCATAAACAAAAAAAAACTCGAGTGAAGCTACGCGCTACGCGTCTACGCCGTGCTACGAGACTACGACGCTACGCCCCCCGACTTACGTATTCGGTATTTCTCGGTCGACGTCACCGTCTTCGCGAGTCGTCGGCTCCTTCCGCCCCGCTGCGTCCGCGCACCGCCGCCATAGATCGTATTATAAGATTTGTTAAAGGATTGCGTGGATTTTCTTCGCATTGAGATCTTTTGGTCGGTTGTTATAATTTGTGTTGAGTTATTAGTTAATTGAGTTAAACTTGATTGTTTGGTATTGTTATATTTGTGTTTTCTTAACTGAATTTGTTGATATAATTCGGGATTAGGTTCATTCGGGATATATTAATTCTGGTTAGCGTTTTTTCGGGATGCAGTTATTCAGGAGTTCTATCTGCGGACTAACGTATAAGAGATAAATATAAGACCTCCTTTTTTGAAAAATAAACATGAACCCGATTCGAATGAATCGGGTTCATAAATAAATAAAAAATAAAATAAAAAAACAGTAGTTGTGTAATCAATATTATACTGCACAGCGGAATGACCGAAGCCCAAATTATTTTCATGAAAGTCAAGCATTTATTTATCACGTTCTAAAACACTCTCATAGCGGTGTCATGAAAAGTTTTATACGAACTCTTCTCTCAGATACTTGACGTTGAAAGCCAAAGCAAGTTTAGTAGTCACACAAAGCATATCTCGACGGCGTGTTAAGTAGCTCAACTGATCCGGACAGACACGCGACTGATACCAACACTATCTACTGAGTTCTATGAGAGAATTTATAGAGATGATAACACCTTGAACGAACGAAGGGTCTAGAACCTAAGCTGTCGAAGGACCTAGTCTTTCCTAGAAAGATACAATAGGAAACAGTGTAGAGCGAGCTTCCATATTTAAAAGATTTTTTTTTTTCTTTGATGAAGGTTTTGGTCCAAATATCTAAATGAGGTCTAATTCCTCATAATAAACTGGTCCTTTCTATTAAAAAGTCTCAGCTAGGTCACGAAATAATCTTGTTTGTGTTGGACGACTCCCTTTTAGATGCGAGATTGTACTTCTTGTTCTCTTATTGAAACAGAGGTGCTATTCTGTAAAAATCTCACCGTGAAAACTAAGGTGAAGTGAGCTGTCAATAGTGTCAATCTCTAGCATTAGGTGGAATGACAACTCATTTCACGCACACTTCACCTAACTTTTCATGGTGAGATTTTTCAGAATAGACTAGCTGATTCTACAATTGGTATTTTTTTTTGCCTTATCAACACGAAATTCTTTATACTCGTTTTTCTAATAAGGAGATTTATTTATTTTCTTGTCCTATATCACAATATTATCAACTCTATAGTCATGTACATAAAATCAAATCGCGGGTGTTCTCTGTGGCGTGTAACAGGCGTCGACTTGACTCCACCGCGGCGGCGAGACGCGCCGATATCGCACGTTTGCCATTTCACTTACCTTTATATTTACTTACAACCTTTGTACGTTTACGAGGTGGGTACGGTGTATATCATGGGGTAAAAAGAGGCATCGCATACCGAGGAAACAATAAAATACTGCTTGTAAAATGACGCTTTGCAGTATTTTGTAGGTACTTAAAATCGAATTACTGTAACGTCTTTGCCATAAAGAGGGTTTTTTAAAGTGAATAGTGTCACTGCCAAGTTTTATTTAAGGGGGATGCGCTAAAGTAGCCCGCGAGATTCAAATTTTCTTTATTTTTTTTCATTTTGCAGGTCAGTGTCAGGTTTTATGTTTATTAAAATATGATTCGCGACCGTAACACATATAGCTTTACATAATAATAATCATTACAATCAGCAATACAACTCCATAAGTTAGCATAATCGGCAAATGTCATGTTTTCATGAAATAGTCATTCAATGGGATTACAGAGAACTAAATTACATGAACTTAGAGAGTTGTATTGATAATTTTTATGATTATAATTCTATAATTAAACATTTGATACGGCCGCGAATCATATTTAGATCAACATAGAATATGATACTGACCTGCAAATTGCAAAAATCGTAAGAAAATTTGAATTTCGCGGGCTACCTTGACGCTTTCGCCTTATACTTTAAACTGCGTTTAGCCATTCTATACTTCAAAGTTCTAACACAATGTCCCTTCTAACCTATCCGCCGTTGGTTTATGTACCTATTCTAACTACTTTAATGACGGTTGTATACATATTTTTCTAGTGGAGAAAATACAGAATGTAGCAAATTCAAAATTATTTCATGCACTGACAGACAACATATCTATGCCTAGCCCTAGCCCTGCTGGGCCTAGCAGCGTAAATTTTGCACAAGAGTAATTAGAGTAATTTTGCTCGAAAGTGAGCACTATGAAATAATTCTTGAAAATTCGTCCCCTAAAGGGGTTATGTAGATACGAAGGCTTCTATGGAAAATCGACACTTTTTCCGATGAGAAATCCTATCGGTGATTATATAAAACCCGATACGACACACATCATAATCAGCCTATAATGTTCCCACTGCTGAGACAGGGAGTGGGCCGTAATCCACCACACGAGCCCAGTGCGGGTTGATAGATGTCACATGTCTTCGAATGTTAGTTCTAGGACATGCCGGTTTCCTCACGATGGTTTTCTTCACCGTTTTGAGAGCAGTGATGATGAAATAATCCACACAAAGTAAAGCGCCTGTCAGGGTTCGAACCCGCGATCTACAACTCGTAAGTCGCGGCCGTTATCACCGGGCCACCACCGCTCTCGACACACACACATGTGAAAAGCAGGAGCCTCAACTTTAACCTTTCGAAAAACACAATTACACCTACATTTGAGCGTGGGCTATGGAATCATTGTAAGGTTTCTGTGATATAAAAGTCCTACCCACCTAATAAAAGCGCACGGAGCGTAGATATGTCGTACGTGACAAGTTTCGTTCATAATGGAACATGTCGCAGTCACCGTTTGAGCTATTTTGTATTTCATACACGACTTAGTCTGTGCAACAGGAATATTGTATGAACTAGTTTTTTTTTATTTGATTTAGAAATGTACAATGGGACAAAAATAATCGTCTCGTGAAGTTGTCTGATGACTAAGGCTACCTACTTCTACATAAGATTATTTGGTACCTATTGTTTCCGGATGACAGCGATGCGGACGAGTAAGTATTTCGACGCCTAGGTGTCCCTTTGTTTTTATTTGTATAGTTAGTTTGTCATTTAATTTAGTACCTAGTGTAAATAGTTTGCTGTACAATAAATTGTATACAACATTTTTTTTAAACCCTTTCCGATCCGTGAGGTAGTTGTTAGGTATCGTACTGAGAGTCTATTTATGTGGTAAACTTCAGGAAAAAAGAAAAAAAAATACACCGATATTTTTCAATGGGGAATTTTATCGGGATAATACATGGGGCGCGGGCGGCGTTGTCTTCAAGTCATAACCCCTGTTAAAAATTAGATGCAAATTTTTAATGGAATTGGGGTAATTTTGGTACTAAAAATGTGAATTTTAAATTGCAATAACTGTTTTTATTTCCATAAGATTTTTTATTACTGTCTGGTAATGTTATTGCAGTACCTATGTGCCCCTTTCGGATCAGACAAGGTTTTTTTTACATATTGTATAAGCATTTTACAATAAAAACATGCAAACTATTGTTTAATTTTCATTCCGTGTCAAATAACATCTAAATCCGTTCAGCCGTTCATCATACCAAATAACAGCCGGTCGATTCTGTAAAAATATCACCGTGAAACTTAGGCGAAGTGGGCGTGAAGTGAGCTGTCAATAGAGCTAATCCGGTCGATTTGTGACAGTGACAGCTCACTATACGATCACTTCACCTAAGTTTGAGGTTGATATTTTTACAGAATCGATCGACTGATCATCGTCTCTAAATCGACTGGTTTTTCTTAATAGTATTGCAGTTCAGTTACTTTTCTAAACAACAAAATAAAGAAAAAATATCTATCCTCCCTTTTTATCTTCTAAATATCATAAGCATATACATACATGTATCTATTCCGGAACACGTAAAGAAATACTGTTCGTCGTAGCGAGCAGCGATTGTGAACGAATCAACCGTCCACACGTAATCAGAACCTCATTTCTCCTTAAACAGCCCTTCCTGAAACACTACCTATACCATGAACTTAGTTTTCATAAAATTATGAGTAGAAGAAGTTACGCAGTTCACTTTTAGTATCTGGTCGATCGAGCTCTGCTCGGGACACAATAGAGAATGCTCATTTAATAGTATAAGATAGTTCATACTAATTCCATGTATAGTACATACTAATTCCATCCTGTCATTATAGTAGGTACTTACTAATTCCATGCTCCATGTCATTATTCTAAGGTTGCTCTTGTTTGAATAATGGTGCTCGGGTGAAAATACGAAGAAAACGAATTTTCCCAGATATGAGACCTAGTTAGATCGATTTTATGCCACCGTAATTTGCAAGTTTCCTCGAAATCGTTAGAACCGTTTTCGAGAACTTGATTACAAATATTATTATATTATATTAATTATATATATAAATATTCGAATACTGCTCGTTTAGTAGTATAGGATTATGTAAGTTCTCTGTATTGGTGTTTCATTGTGAAAACCCCCATTCTGACCCATTGGAGTATTATAATACCTATTTATAATATTTATTTACTTGAACAAAGGATTATAGTACATGTTAATAATAAAGTTTTATAAAATAAGAACTACATATATCTTCAATCGTGTGGGTGAGCACTGCTCTCCTAGCTAAGTTATGAAAACTTAACAGTCCGATCCCCTAAAGTACAACGACGTAAAGTTACATAGTGCTTATTGAGTTTCATAATTGTAAGTTAAAGATAAATACAATTTAAAATAAGTTTAAGTTAAGTTTAATGGTAAGGTAATGTCAAACATTTTATTTTAAGATTAATTATTTATATAGTATGAGTGTAAAGGTTTCTATTTTATTTAGGAAAACAAATAATTTCTGTAAGTTCAGCCTCCATACCATTTCAATATTATAATTTCACAATATCCCGACGGAACGATTATAGTCAGTAAGTAATTTGTAAGGTTTGTTCTGAAAAGATAATTAGTTCGAATTCTAGTGACGCCTATGAAGGCAATCGCGCGATAAGCAAGGTCAAGGTCAAAGTATTACCACCGACGTGCCTGACTGTGCTTGCAATAAATCAAAATGCAGCCTGATTAATCAATAAATACAAATTTCAGTTCCATAAAAACCTTATTTAAATCTCCGCTTTATCCTTCTGACTCAAGTCCAAAGTCTCTATGATCACATAAACAATTTCCTCGAGGACAATATCTTGGTATATTCGCTTAGAAATATAATTTAATCCGCGCACAATGGTCACATTGTGTGCTGGTGAGGATAGATCCCTGGCTTTTTTACTTCAATGGCGGGGAAATATGTGAAGGTACGGTATTGTCCTGATTGGTCTGAGGGAAAACTTACCTAATATATTATTTTTAGGGTTCCGTACCTACCCGAAAGGTGCCACACGAAACCCTATTACTCAGCCTCCTCTGTCTGTCCGTCTGTCTGTCAGCGGGCTGTATCTCATGAACCGTAATAGGTAGACAGTTGAAATTTTCATAGATTCTATATTTCTATTGCCGCTAAATGAAATTAATGTGGCTGCAACAAGTCTAATAAATTGAAATAACTAAAATAAGAGACTAATCGTATCGCTTCACATATAGGTACGTGATGTCGTGATCGCCCAATGGTTAAGATCTGACCCCTCATACACGAGGTTGTTGGTGCTAATCCGGGCAAGTACCTACCAATGTGTCGTTTTTATCCTACTTTCTAAGTTTATCTTGGACATCAGTGAAGGAAATACGTGAGTAAACCAATATCATAAAAGCGAAAGTGAGTTTGTTTTTTTGTTACGGTTTGACGCTAAAACGGCTAAATAGATTTTGATGAAATTTGGTACATGGGTAGAATATGTCTTGGAGAAGGACATAGAATCTTTTATCCTGATATTCCCACGAGATCAAAACTTATGCAAGTGAAACCGCGAGGCGAAGCTAGTATGTAATATAAATCTGAAATCGCCAACCCGTCTTGAGCAAGCGTGGTGATCAATGCTCGTGCCTTCTCTGTATGAGAAGAGGCCATTGTGTTGCAGTGGGACAATAATAGGCTTGTGGTATTATTTTTGCATAAACTCACCTTGTTGTTAGATAGTATATATAATAATGCCAGATTCCTCTACATACATTGCATTAACAATTTGATTGTTAACCTCGCGTTCCCAATTACCACTCAAACTATACAATATCCTATGTTATAGCAGACAGAACTAGCCAGTCCGTTATAGAAGCATTCACCTGTGAATTTGTAACAACGTAGTATTGTACAACAATGGACGAGTTTAGTAACTATATAGTACAGCTAATTATAGTAAATTAGTTCTGTTGAGAGAGCATTGGTCATTAAGGGGACTATAGGACCTAAACGTGCCTAAGCGCAAGTTTTATAAAACATAAAAGTATAATTTTATGATCCACTGCAGTAAACAAAATCAGAAAAATATATGATATTCTTCAGGATATATGCTAAGAAGATAGTGTGTTGAAAACATAATATAATTTTTTTGTTGTTGAATTTAGATAATTGCTTCATAATTTGCAATAAATGACCTACGTTGTGTCATCGCGTTCTAAGCCTCTTAAGGGTACTTCCACTGGAGCAGAGCTGAGCGGAATCGTCCAATCACAGAAGCGAAGAGAGAAGCAATGAGGATTTCAACCATTGTCAATCTCTGCAGGTCTCCGCTCAGCTCCGCTCGTCTCCACTTCAGTGGAAACGCACCCTAAGGCTGACTTTCCACTGGAGCGGCGAGGAGAGGAGCGGAGCTGTGAAGTGAACCATTGGATTTGCTTAAAATCTCCGCTCCGCTTCAGTAGACAGAGATTTGCGAACTAGTTTAAAAATTCATTCAAAACTGGGAAGCGGAGCGGGGAAGCGGAAAAACCCAGCCGCGGGCTTTTGCAGCCCGCTCAAATTACTCGTCGCGTGAACTCGTCCAGTCATTCAGGCGCCAAAAGATCCTTGTATCCTTGATATGTTAATATGACATTACAGAAATTACTATGACATATGGGGAGATCCTTGAGCCAGGAGTTAATCAGCTTTCAGCCTTTATACCGATTTCTGCTCTATCAAGAAAAGAATTTCTGTATTCTGATGTCACCGCTCGGAGTAATAGGAATCAGACTGTGTCTCAACTTTATACCTAGATTTTGGTTTATCTGTATTCATCTCTGTAGATTTGACCTAAAAAGTTCAGCAGTTATAAAAGACAGAACTTACCGTTTATCATCAACTTGACTACCTACCACACGTTTCTGATATATGCTGTATACTCTGCATAGTGTCGAGTTGGGAACACACTGGGATCTGTAAAAATTCAGTTGGCGACGCCCGCCTGATCTTCGCAATAAGATTTGAGATCTCCGCGATTTATATTCAGCAGGGCCCGTAGACCTCACAAGGTATTTATTTAGATGTTGCTGTTTAGGATATGAAACTACTACAGTATTAAAGAAAACGAAGGAAATGTCGACATAATTAGTGAACAGTTTTGATTTAAAAGTTTTTATTTCTTACAAATTTTACATGAAAGACCTTTAGTAGAATCAATCAATACACCTAGACTTTTCTCAACTATATTGGGGTCGGCTTGATGCAGCTGAATACCAGTATTTTACATGGCGCGCCTACCTATCTGACCTCGACAACCCAGTTACTGGGTAACACGATACTCCTTGGTAAGATTGGTTGTCAGAATTAGGCTGGGCTTCTGACTACCCGTAGCGACTGTATAAGATCCACTAATGACAGCCGGGATCAACGGCTTAACATGCTTTCCGAGGCACGGAGGAGTCTAGATGTGTAATCACCCGTTCACATACCGACCGCGGCAAGCGTAGCTTACCTTCGATCGACTCGTGCGCCTGTTAATATTTTCTCTAGTAGAACATAAATAATGTAAACAAGTTAAAAGTTGTTTATTACGCAATAAAGTAGGAAATCCTTTAGTCTGTCCATATTTAATCTTGTATTGTACATAAAGGTAATTAATATATTACGAGAAAAGATGGATAGTTGTTTTTTTATATATATAAAGAAAAACCAACTATCTATTTTATTTTGGTTTTGTACGATTAGTGTAACGTCGATTCTTATCCAAACGCAGAGAATATTAGTAAAAACAAAAGAAAATCGGGACGTGCGGCTGTCACGCAGTACCTAATGCAGTGCTATTCTGTAACCATCTCACCGTGAAAACTTAGGTGAAGTGAGCGTGGAGTGAGCTGTCATTCCACCTAATGCTAGAGATTGACAATATTGACAGCTCACTCCAAGCTCACTTCACCTAAGTTTTCACGGTGAGATGGTTACAGAATAGCACTGCTGGTCACAAGTCGTGGAGCCTCACTATTACCTTGAGTATATAAATAATGTAGGTACACTATGTATTCCAGGCCTATTGTTAGCAGTAACAATGAAGTTTAGGATAGCTTAGATAGGTACGGTGGCAATTTCGACTGACTGATTTGACTTTGACACTGACTGTGGCGTTCTGTAGTTCCTCCCTTGAGTTGTGAGTTTATATAAAAATTTAATAGTTTATATTATAATTAGATTACTTATTAGTCTATTTATAGGGCTAGATTGTAATAAGATTAGGGTCCATCCTATTGTTGAACTCTAGGACAAAGGGAAAATAAATAATTATGATTTGACTTGCCTATGAATCACCATTATCATCAGCTTAGCCTTTTCCCAATATGTTGGGGTCAGATTACCTATAAATGTGCTATTAAATAATACATTTCCATACATGTAGTTATTTCTATTTGACTTTCTACGAATTAAATTGTAACTACGGAAAAATTTACCCAAAGCTTCAACTTAAGGCGAAAGCTTCAGGGTAGCCGCCAAAATTGAAATTCTACTCTTTAAGCAATCTTACTTTTTATGCAATTTGCAGGTCAGTATATCAGGTTGTATGTTGATCTAAATATGATTCGCCAATAATAAAAATCATTAATACAACTCTCTAAGTTCATTTAATCGCTTTGGAATGGGCATCTAGCTTCATCTTTCTGACTGACCGACCCCCTTGACAATTCAAAAGTGCCTGTAATTGGTTTATTTGAAATAAATGCTTTGAGTTGAGTTGAGTTGAATCCTATTGAATAACTATTTCATGAAATCATGACATTTTAGGATTATTCTAACATAAGGAGTTGTATTCTTGATACTAATAATTACAATTCTACAATGTGTAATTTTATTCGTTTGCATCCTCTTAAGGGGTCGTTGTACTCATCATGATGAACAACTTTCACCCCTCCAACCCCCCCAACCCTGAAATCGTGGAAAAAAAAATCTGATTAAATTTCACATTGTACTATAAAGCCATATTTCGTACGGTCGCGACTCATATTTTAATCAAGATACAATCTGACACTGACCTGCTGATTGCAAAAAACCTAAGAAAATTAGAATTTACGGCTACCTTAGCGGTTCCCCCTTAAGTGTGTCTTTACTAAAACTGCACCCTTTTTCCCAGTTACCTACACAAAAACCTTCTAACTATATACGAAACAACACGAAATTAAACCACAATGCTTTTCCCACACGAAAAGAAGAGATAAATGACTAAAACACCACTCTAACCACCCAAAAGACAGGCACACACCATTTATTCAAAAACCCAACGCAAGACCATATAATTAAAAAGATCCCTCACACATGAATATAATTTGTGATACCCTAAGTAGGTAATACAATTTCCAAGATATAAAGTCAAAGAGCTTTCACCCCCCTTTCAACCCCTTTCACTCCCTACGGTGTCGCAATAAACTTAATTACGTTAATACGACCTCAATACGTGATGCTTACGGTGTAGGGTGTACATCAGTTCGGGGGCGTAATTATAATTATTATGGTTTATATCATTATGTAGGTACCTATTTGGGTTTTTTCTTGAGGGGTTTTCGAAGACTAGGCGGCAACGTTTAATCGTTGTAGATAATAATATAACAGCACGTTATGCAGCTATTCCGAAAAAAGGTTTAATATTTTGCTTCCAATCTCTCCTACATTAGGTACCTGAGATTTTGGACCTCGATGTTGACTACTAACGGGAAGAGGCAGAGCAGTTCTAATGCAGCGTAGAATTTATAACAAAGTCTATAAAATTCAGGAGTTTCTAGCTAAAAACTTACCACGTCAATCCTCTAAGTCATGCCAACATGTCGACAGTAGCTACGTAGTAATTACGTGCTAATTACGTGAGGCAGTGAGCGTGCGCAATTAGTGAGACGCGACTCGACGCGACGTGAGAGTCACAACTCGCGACGCGACGTCATGTACGAATCAAATCTTTATTTGTTGCCAGTTTTTGTTTTAAATATTTTCTGCGAAGGGGTGAAATGTTTATGGTACCTTAGTAGGTTGAGAGAGAAAAAAACAATCAATCAGTCGTGAATTTCTTTTGATAGAATAGCCAATTTTTTGTATACTTTTGACTACTGCACTTGGCAACGAATTTGAATGACTGACTAAGTAAAGATACAAAAAGTTACATATCTTCACTCATGACCAAGAAATCTAACTTATTTTATTTCATCGAACATTAAAGGTAATCATTCCATAAAGCTACCCAATCTTACTGAAAACGACCTGAACAAAAATGACCCCACTTGCTCAAGGTTTGACCGGAAGCAAACTATTCCACCAAACCTATCAAAATTTACCCCTAAAATATAACGTAACAAGCACGATGCATACCTCAACACCTTTACCCGGTGCACCACCGCTTACTAACCCATCTGCAGCGCAATTACGACGCCATATTGGTCTCCGAACGATCAGCTGATCATGCGAGCTACCGATCACGGAGCAAACTGATGAGAAATTTACCGCCCGACCAACGGATAGGTTAGTCGGTTTAAAATTGATGTTAAATTTCGCAAGATTGAGGTCGGGTTTGAAGAAGATTTTTGGAATTGGAAAGTTTAAATTTTGGATTTGTGTGGTAAGTGGAATAAATTTTATAGTTAGGTGCAGCTTGCTTAAAATCTGTAATGGGTTGGCATACAAGAAAGTATTGCGTTGCATATAATAAAATAAAGCTTTTCATGAGAAAATTTCCTACTTCTTCAACTCAGCAACGGCAATCTAAACTGTATTAGCCCACAACTTAGCACCGTTTTTGCATTATTAGCAAGCGATAGCGTCCAAATGCTCTTCAAACGTACAGATATTACGCAAGATTTTATAATGTTATGTGTCCAATGTTAGCGGCTCCACACCACAAGTGTAAGCCAAGCGTGTTTAAAAAAAACATTGCAGTGCATTCTGTAATATTTATTCCATCAAAATCTTCAGCACAACGGTTCACAATATTCTCAAATAAACAGATGCACTCGATAAAACTACACCATTTGTGTACTTGAGTGTATAATATTTAGTAACAAATGTTCCACCTAACTCAAGGACGTCTCAATTTCACCCCCTCGGGGTTGAAACTATTGTAGTCACAATTATGATGTTAAGAGGTATTTATTGTTGTAAAATATTATAATGTATAACGATTAGAAATTATGCGGATGAATGGTTGTAATTCCGTTTTGTTAAACATTGGTAGCACTTTGTACACAAGTTGATAGACATGATGGACATGGTTAGAAAGTTATTCAGTAATAAATCTGAATGATATGAATAGTGTTGACAACGTATAAAGAAAAAAAAACTGTTTATTCCCGACAAAAGAGGCAAACAATAATAGAATTAGGTTAAAAATAAACATCTTTATTTAGTTCTTGTTAGTTAAAGGAATAGTTACTAAATGCCAATTCATAAGCAAATCCAGACCGAAAAGTCACGTTGCCTTGATAAAAAGCAGGCTTGAAGAACACTTGTAAAATAACACAGCTTCCCGAAGAACAACCTACCAAAACATGGATCTTGTAACAAACTGCTAAGAATCGTGGAATAATCCTTAAATTAACTTCCTGGGGTGAGATTGTGAACGCCGATGTTACGCCTCATTAGCTCCTGTACTAATCATTGTAAAGGCCTGTGCTCAGTGAATACTGTTTTGCTAGAGTTATTTTTTTATAAAAAAGGATTCTACTTAACAAAAATCTTAAATTCACTGTCAGACAACGCACAGACTAAACCTTAGACCGTTAACCTATAAACCGCTAGGCCTAGAAGCATGAAATTTGCCCAAGAGTTCTTTAAATAACGAAGAGGAGCAAAAGAAGGATTTTTGCTAATTCACCCCCTAAAGGGGTTTAACAGGGGTTGAAAGTTTGTATGGAAGTTCTCAATTTTTTTCGTTCGAATACGTTTCATTCGTTTTTATTTCTCAATATAATAATACAAAATGACATTAAATCTAATTAAAGTACTATATGTACCATCGAAGAAGTTCATATCTAACCACCGTAAGGACTATTCTTGCTTGCAGGACTCGGCAGCTATAGAACCGGGACGGTAACAGTTGTGGTCATCGTGTTCACGGGATCTTGTTTTGAAACTGGTTAGATATGAACTTCTTTGATGGTACCAATATTCCGCGTCAATTCAGCAAATTAAAAGGAAAGAATGTGTAACTCCAAGAAAATGGCACTATAGTTATTCATAATCAAATAATTAAAATATCTTACTGCTGCTGAAGATTACAGCGTCAATAATCATGAATTTGCGTAAAAATGTAATAATAGATATAGTTATTACCTTGGTATTGTTTAATGTTCTACCATTGTTTACTTCATTTTGTACACTAGTCTTTCAACGATGGAATACCTTGATTACTTTCAAGAATTCCTTGTAGAGGCTGCCGCTTCACCAAAGTTAATTAATGTGTATTGGAAATATGAAGATATAGAACACAATGTACTT
Source organism: Agrochola circellaris (assembly GCA_914767755.1). Classification (NCBI taxonomy): domain Eukaryota; kingdom Metazoa; phylum Arthropoda; class Insecta; order Lepidoptera; family Noctuidae; genus Agrochola; species Agrochola circellaris. The sequence continues at coordinate 11,505,298 of OU611843.1, forward strand.
AATGGAAAACAGACGCTGCAAATCCGCCTGTCTGATGATCTGAATCTCATAATAAAAAAATATCCGTCCGATTTTCCAAAACCAAAACGTTCTTCTTTCACCCGTTCATTTAGCAAAGCCTTTACACAATGACGAAGCACTATCGTACACAACCTGGCTATTTATCTTTGATCCAAAGTGTCCGGCCACGTACCGGTTGCGGACCGGACCGATCCATCCCTCACGACTAATCGACCGTGCCGAACCGTGCCAAACCAAGATTAATAAATGATGCTTAAAATTCAACCTTTTTTCGGCTAAGCTAATGGCGCAAAAATAATTAGCCGTTTTTTATAGCCGTTTCTAACGGCAGCGAAATTTATTATTGGATTTTCTCGTTGTTTTACGCGTTTACTGTGCGAATGAGTTATGATTTTGATTATTGTTTCGGATTTTATGTTAGGATTTGTTTTGTTTTGAATACAATTATTTTGGAAGTGTTTTTGCGATTGTTCACAATTGGTGGAAAAGTCTGGACAAGATTTTCGCGTGATAGGGATGGCTGGCGCATATTATATGCCCGCATAATGGGTGGAAAAGGTTGTAAGTAGATGATTATAAAGACGATCATTAGATGTGTCATATAGGTATAGATAGTTCGTCTTTCAGTACCCAATTATACTTATCTCTTTCAAAAAATAGAATATTACTTTGAGTTTACTCATAATTCTGAACCAATATTTTTTTTTTCACGCGTTTTATTGCTATCCAGTATTCTTGCAGTTATTTGGCAATAGTTTTAATATTATATATTTAAAGTCTTTTTACGGACGGTCTCCAGTAACTGCTTCATTTATAGCCTATTAAATAAGATCTTGAAGAATCTTCATTTTTAGTCTTTTAGCAACACTTTGGGTGTTCAACAAGTTTACTGCTAGCATGTTGAGATGATTCGTGATCCCTCTTTGTACGCTTTTGTCCGTTCAGAGAATTCTTCTATTCAATTTAAAAGCTATTGAAAAATTAAATAACATATTGCAAAGTTCTTCAATTTCTCCTTATCTTAAATGAATATGATACGTCAGTAAGTATCGTATATTTAGGTACCTACTCATGTTAGTCCATTGCCAATATTATCAACTCTACCTATTTGAATGTAAACCTAAGTAGGTATACCTGCCACAAAACCAATCAGTCGAAGTGCTAATCCATCAACACGCACTGAAATTGGCTTGAGGCAATACTACCCTGCGTACCTACCTATTAAGGATAGCATTTCGTAGTTTTGAGCAATTCTCTAGTAATACAGTAGAAGGGCGTCGCCAGCCTATGGCCCAGGGGGGGGGGGGGGGGGGGGGGGGGCAAAATGATATATTGAGCCACGAGCACATGAAGTGTAGTGCGAGTCTTACCTCTACGGCGCACAATGGGGGGCCAAAATCGACGTTGGTGGAATTTTGACAAATCAGTTTCAACTCGGTAGTCTAGGTCCCTAGAGGAAATTAAAAAAAAAACAAATTCCATTTTCAATATAATTTGATTTTCCCAAAACTATTCAGAACTGTAGAGCTGAGTCCTAATAGATATTATAACTCGGCCTACCACCAAAACATATATACGAATTACGTCCCCGGACTCCAGATTAGACGTCGTTTAGGAGACTTGGAACTTTAAATCCAATCAAAGTCGTCCAAATAAGCTTTATAGAGTATATGACTAAAAATTTTTGGATCTTTAGGGGGGGCAGCGGTACTGATTGCCTTTCTACCTAGGATACGCCAGATGTAGGTTCAAATCTGCCTACGAATTGACGCTTACTCAGTTGTGGAGGCTCTTTCGATTGCTTTTGAACTTTTGATGCATCGACGGTTGTTTACCAAGTGCGCAATAGTTACAAACAAGGTAGAAAGTCTATCCCCGCGTCCTAACCAAAACGATCGGATACGCGAATACGGGATCGTCTCTTCATGTCACTCATTTGTGCGGTTAACTGGATGGCGCCCTCTGTCGACGCGAGCACGCGGTCGGGTTCGCGGAACAAAACGAACGTGACAGTCGCGAGTTCGCGCGAACGAGTTTATGTTAAAAGCAATCGTCGCGCTCTATTAAATGAAAATCGCTCGATTAATCAAGTCGCGTCTATCTGTCATAAATTCATAATTCGTCGATTGCACGATCTGTTATACATAATTTCACTGAACAGCAATGATTGCTGGTTTTCCTTTAATGTGATATATAAAACTACTCGATAAGCATAGGTGCAGTCAACCCACAAATTTTGTCCGACCAGTACCATCGAAGAAGTTCATTCCACCGTAAGAACTATTCTTGCTTGCAGCGCTCGGCGGCTATAGAGCCGGGCCGGCAACAGATGTGGTCATCGTGTTCACGGGATTTTGTTTTGAAACTGGTTAGATATGACATTTTTTGATGGTACATATTTTTTGTTGTAATATATCGTGTCAAAAATTTAAAGTCTGTGTAGTAGCAACGGATTCAAAGTTGTAGAACTTAATGCATACTGACCTCGGTGATGGAGACTCCATCTTTCCCCTTAACTGTATAAATAAAAATGAAATTCTGTTCGTTGGTAAGCGTATCACTGGGAAAGACTGGACTGATTTGGCAATTTTTTTGTTTTAATATGTTCGTAATAATTCGAATTGGGTTTTATGGAAAAAAAAATGGAAAAGATTCCCGTTTTTTTTTTTAATTCGATATAAACTGAACGTCTTTTTTCCCATGGGATTTTTGTATGAACTATGTATTTGGAAAGGACCACGCCTGTCGGGTCAGTCACTAATAAAAAGCGAAAGCTGTACATAAATAAGTATCTGGTAAAGCAAGTAAATAACAAGCCAAATATATTTCACTGTTTATTGAATTTTGAATATAATATCATTATAGATAGGTATTTACAATAGTATTCGAATGTTCTGAACTACAATATATTTTCGTAATACTACATTTAAGTTTTAAATAAATAAAATAGTACACAACCAATAACTTTCTACCATACATAGATATAGTTAGTTATTTCAGAAAGCGTTTATTTAACTTCATTTAAAAGAGCTCTTCAATTAAATGAACACGTTTGAATTTAATGAAACTGCGTCTAAACCGAGTCGTATGTACATTGAAGAACATATAAATTTATAAAAGTAGAAGCTCTAAGTTATTGTGAAAACCTTTCGTTTCGGCGGCAGTGATTATTTTATATATTCTCAGTATGATTTAACGATACAGGTACTTATAATATATAATGTATTTAAATTACTGAGTTGCGATCTATTTCACTAGTATATCATATTTTTTATAACTCTTTGGTATACATCCAGTGATATTTTAAACTATATCTAGCTAACTTGTTGCGTGGTTCATTTATTAAATTGAGGTCATTTAAATGTATTTATTTCGGCCTTATTTCAGTATTCCCACATAATTCGTCTTGCCCAAATTATATATTTTTAATGATGGTAACAATAACATTTTTATTTTATCCGTAAAAAAAAAATACGTCAAAATGTTAAAAATTCTATAATCCTTACGTAAATATTTTAAAAATCAATCTCAAAATAAGTCAGTAAAAAACTACATGAGCTAATGGTATTCTTTGCGAATAATTTTAATAAAAAAGGACGGTAATGCTAATAAAAAATGTAAAACAAGATAATCTGATACAAAAATTGGTGTTACTAATGAGCAATTTCGATTTCTCGGGAAAATATCATGGGGTTTGTATATTGGCGTTATTACCTGTAGTATTGCATTTTGGCACATTTTATATCGCTATATTATATACTATTATACTATATTATTATATAAATATTGATATAATCTACATTATTAAACCGAACATCGATAGATATCTAGCTATATGACAATATAACTTCATCTTTAACATTTATAAAAGCCGTGTCACATATACATACAAATAATTAAAAAGCAGAAGGAAGATAATAAATGAAAAAAAAAAAACAAAAATAATTTGAATATTTTTTTACTTTTTTATCACATGGATTACACAAATTTCAAATCAAATAATCAGACTTCAAGGCGTCAAGAATTTGACGTCATATTGTAATAATGTATCAATATCATACTACATTATGACGTCATAAATTCGACGAGTACAGCGTCGTACAAGAACAAAAAAAAGCACAAATTCAAAATTTTAAAATTAGCGAACATTTATTTAAAAACAATTGCAAAACGCCACTGGCTTGAGCAAACAGTTGCTGTAATTGAAGTAAACATGAAAAATATTTTTCCAAACTTTTTTTTTTCGTCATTTTGAGACACAATTATTGTATGTACTTTAACTCGATAAAACTACTTGCAAAATTAACATCGGAAGCTCAATTTTAAAATTACAAACTGCCGACCATTTTAAATAGGCCTCTACATGCAAGCGAATCACAAAACTTTGCTTCGTAAATCATATATAGTAGAGATCTAGCTAAACTGGCTTTTAAATAACATGTAACATCCTTTTGATATGTTTTATGTACTATATGTTATTTTAGGCGTATTCGCTTTATTCTCGTCATAAGATTGTATTTATATCAACGTTTCATCTTCATAATATATGGAAACCCTTACTTTAAAACTATTTACAATTACAATAAATACGACACCGAAAAATGGTAACGTAAAACTATCCTAATCGAGATTATAGTTAGGCCTACCCAAATATCCAAATATGAATTTCCAAAACGCGTGAAATAATACAAGCTTACTATAACATTAAAAATTTCATGAAAAAAAATACTTTTCAAAAATGTATAATTCAACGCATTATTGGACAAAACATTTACACAGCTGCATTAATTTTAACATTCGCATAATACTAACAGAAACAAAAATATACAATCAATAAAAACCTACTATGTATAAATATAACAGCCCCTAGAATTTTACTATTCAATAGTAAAATTGTTCATTTAACTATTTTATACAATAGTTTATATAAATAAGGTTATGGTACGTAAAAGCAGTGTCGAAATTGAATTACAAATAGTCCTTTATCATAATAGTTTAGGATCAGCGGTTTTTGGTAATTTTGAAGCTGATCCATTATAGGTTGTCACACATTACAACTGAGCTGCTCATCACTTTAAAGCAGAATAATATTTAATTCTCAATACATAAAAAACTAGCAAATACAAATTGTCCTTACATAATAAATGAACGCGCTTGTAGCAATTCCAAATGAACACAAAAATACTTAAAACAATATTTTCCTTGCTATTTTTATTATTACTTAGTACCTTATTACACTTAAAAATAATGTGTGCCAACCCTAAATTAACTCTAATAACCAAACCTATTTTAAAATATCGATTCAAAATTCGAGTAATATCATTGAAACATTGCAAAACTTAATTTCCAACTACTTTTTTCAGCTTTCCTTCTTTTTATTTATTAGCTGCATTTCCAAACTAATAATGTTAGTAAAAAACATGCTAAAGATAAACAGACGCTTACAATACTTTTTGGTTTTTACACAAATCCAAAATGTCTGACTCAATTTCCAAAACAATCAATTACAGACAAGACATTTAGATTTATTTTAATATTTTCGCTTATTACATTTAATATTTCCATTATAATAGGAAGCTTATCTTCCGGGAAGACAATTCCATGAACATTTTAGCCAAATTAATCAACATCAAAATTTACTCAACTACAATATCAATTTCATTCCTTCGATTAATGACCCGGCTACACGCTTCATCAAGCAAGCATATCGTGCAAACGGTTTGCTATGTTGTGGAATCCACATGCTATTTGCACAAACTGTGCAGGCAAGTGGCTGCGTGTACCCGGGCCTTAAGACCTGGAAACTTGTAACGACTCTAAGTCATAGTTAACATTACCTTTCACAATTCTTCGGTAGACGCTATAGGAGCTTTAAGGAGTGGAGTTCTAGGACTTTTAGAGCCATCAGTATTTCTGGTAGGGGCTTGGAAGTCTTCATTTGACAGCGAAACGGGTAACGGTGCTATCTTTAGTTGATGTCCATTCAACTTAATCTCAGTAATGGAATGTGAACGCCCGTGGTTGACGTTAGGTTTCTCTTTGTTTGAAGTTGTCATCGGGTCGTGGGTCGGAGTCTTAGCTAAGGATTGGGTCACTCTGGTCCTGTTCGATTGTTCTCTTAGTGCCATTTGGTATGCTACTTCGAAAGCCTCGCCTAATGTTAAGATTACTTCTGTTGCTTGATCCTGAAAAAGGAATAATTTCAACATTAATTTAAATCAGGTTTAACTAGAGATTAAATACGCAACGATGATATCAAGAGCTTTGGTCTAAAACCGGTCGAAGGTAAACCTATCGCCATTTCTAACGCTGATATCAGACGCTTGACTTTCTGTTCATTTATGTCTTTTATTCGGCATGTTTCATTCGAAGTGAAACGTTTGAACACAAAATTAATAAATGAATTTATTAGTGAACCAATCCAACGATGTTGGAATTCGGCCGATTCTTTCACTCGGGTTCTAAATGATCTAAAAATTTCAGTCTTATATCAGCTTGACAAACTATATAAAAGAAAAAGGCTAAATCAACAAACAAGCGAACAGCTCACCATAGTAGCGACTCTGAAGACATGGCAGTAGTGGCTCCTGCTCGTGTGATCCTTGGTGATGTACGCGAAGTGGGTGAGGTCGTCAGCGTCCTGACACGCGCAGTGGATGTTGCGGATTTCGTGCTCGCAGACCAACTCCTAAGAGGGAAAGATGGCAATAAATAAAAGGTTTAAAGAAGGTGACGAATTAAATACTGCTGTATAAAAAATCTTAGTTATAAGTTAACATAATAGGAAACTACGAATCGTCCATTTAAAAACTTTTAAATCACCAAGTAAAAGAAATCTGAAACATAACTGAAAATTGAAAAGGCTATGTAAATGTAACGGTCTCTAATTAAAAGCATTTACAAATTGGGATTCTAGGTCCTTAAAAATGTATAGTGAAACTATTGTTTACCGGCCGAAAACATTTTAAACCCGTCGCAACTTAAAAAAGGCCGAAGTTTTTTTAACGAATGCTGTCCCAAATAATATTTTACTCATTTTTGACGTAAAAAAACAAGTCCAAATTAAATTTCAGCCGTGCTTCGCAAGCATAACATTGAAAAAACACTAATTATCCCACTTAACTAACCGTGAAGAGTTCTAACATAAAAAAAACATTGTACAAAAAGGGGAAGAGAGAAAAACAATCCTTTTTTTAAGAAACACAAAGAAGAGATTGGTCATCGGTCCGATCAAGTGTGAGGAATGAACCGTAATTAAAAATCAGGCAAGAATCAGGGTCTTCGTAGGTCCTTTGTTACCGACCCCGGGATGTTTGCCGTCTTACACTTGGATGATCTTCAAAGACCCCTAACAGTCTCCAAAGTTTATCCGTCAAGGATTGAAACTACAAACTTGGGAACAACGCAGTTGAGAAAAAAGATACAAGATATGGTTTTTAGGGTTCCGTAGTAAACAAGGAACCCTTATAGTTTCGCCATGTTCGTCTGTCTGTCCGCGGCTTAGCTCAGAGACGGTAAGTACTAGAAAGCTGTAATTTGGCATATGTATACATATTAACCATGCCGACAAATTGGTAAAATAAAATCAAGTTTTTTTTTTTTATGTCTTCATCTACTCCATGTTGTGGGGTATCTTTAGAAAGGTCGTGAGTTCAAAAATATTGTGAGTTTATGAATACCATTTTTAGATTCAGGGATCCGTTTGCGAAATATTAAGATCCCAACTACAGAACCCTTCATTGTGCGTGGTCCGACACGCACTTGGCCGGTTTTTTTCTTTTTAACTTTTTATCTCAGTGAATGTCAAAAGAAAATGTCGGACTAAATGGAAAGGTCAAGTTTGGCTATTACCAGAAGTTATTCTTGCTTAAATAAAATATAATATACATAATAAGTTCTGTTGCGGACATAATAAAATCTTTTTAACGAGGTACCGTAAATATATCTAGCGTAGATGAAAAATAAACTTAGATCTAGCTTGTTATACGTTACTTAGCTGGTAGTTTGCCTTAGCACTATTCCTGTCACTGTCGCACAACTGTCAAACTAAAAGTGCAAGATAGAGACGAGAACATTATCTAACCCAAAGCTCGTGATAAGTAACGTCTATCAATCTTGGTCTAAAGCATGGCAGCAGCTGGTTCCCCTTTTCAAACTTAAAGCATTTATTTCAATTAAACCATTTACATGCACTTTTGAACCTCAGTCAGTTAGTCAGAAAGTTGAAGCTAGCTGCCCATAACATAGATCTGTATGGAGAAGAAGGGGCAAGAAACTCCATGGACACTCTTTTAAATCAAGATATTACAAAATCCTGGATACAATTTTCTTGTTCCTTCTATATGTGAGAACAATGTAAAAAATTACAATATTACGCCATTCAAAATATAAAGATTACTTACCCTGGTGATAGTGTTAAGGAACTTGACTCCTCTATAGCTGATGGAGAGGATGATGTCAGGGGAGTCCCTCGGTTCTTTGGTACACTTCTTCAGCTTTTGTATCGATTTCTTCGTCGACTCCGTGCCTCGGAGCTCCTTCACCACTGTTGATCCTAGGTACTGTACAAGAAGATAGGATAGTTAATCGATTCATTCAATGGATTTCCGCAAAGTCACGCCACTTTGCGGAAATCCATTATAAAATACAATAGACGACGTATATTTAGTAACCTAATACGCTTAACTTGACTTATTGCGAATTAATGTAATAATACGATTGACTTGTTGCGAACCCGGACCCGACGTGTGGCTGAGGATACGTCATCCTGAGGAAGCTTCGTTGAGAGGTGAAACACGTGTCGATTTCTTACAGGGTTCTTTATGACTCTTTAGGAATAGGTAGTTAAGCGGATTAGGTTACTAAATATACGTCGTCTATTGTATTTTTTTAAGAAGATAGGATAACACGGTGAGTGTTATCCTATCTTCTTAAAAAAATACAATAGGTGTACAAATGGTGACTTCAAAGAAGTCACCATTCTTTGGGTGAGTGTTAAAACATATTGTAGAAAATTCAAAATCTGCATTTTAAACGATGAAGGTTTTGCAAGAATTATGGGTACATTGGGAGTCATATCGTTCTTTGCATGCTTTGTCATTACTTACTCTTGCTAAAACTTACAAAATTATAATGAAGCTTTCAATTATTGTCTCCGAAAGGGGATGTAGGTACTTACATTGGCTACATAAGTCACAGCCCCAGTAACCAGCACAAACGGCTGATGCTTCCACTGAGTCTTCAGTGCCCCTGGTACTCCAACCAGCAGTTCCGAAGGCGCCCTAATCTCCAGATCCGAGGGTCTGGGGGGTTGAGGAGCAGGCCTGTTCTTTTTGCTGCGCTTCAAGGTCTCTCCACCAGGGGGCGCCAGGGTAGGGACCACGGGCGGTGGAACAGGTTTCAAGTTTTCTGAAGGTAACTTCTCTTTGATTTCTTCTTTCAGCTGCTGTATGTTGCTCTTCTAGAAGGAATTAGTTGTTATTAATAATTGTATAGTCTAGGTTTTTGGACCTAATATTGTAAGGGGGACAAATGTTTTTGTTTCATCGTCTCGTTACTATTCTTAAGCTTATAGGTATCTAAAAACATTAAAAGTTTGTTCCGGTTTTGCTAAATATTTTTTCACTTTTAATTTTTCACCTAAAGTTTCTCCCCTAAAAACACACCCCGCTAAAAATACTGACACAAACCTCCCCTCAATAACTCTAATTAAATATAAAAAATGGCAACAAAGCACAATACACAACAAAACGTAAAGTGACACTCGAACACAGATTCACACTTCAGAGGTGCAAAACAAAACGCGACGGGGAAAATTAAAAACATCGCCAGTGGGCGTAAAATTTTAATGAAGGCAATGAAAGGTACACAAGTAAATAATTGAACCATCTGATTTCATGGTGTCATTGGTGAAAAACTACGGGCGGGAATGAAAGGGATGTTCCGTCAGAATAAACTTGAATAGAACGGCATAATATGGACCTGTGGTTACTACAGTACCCCGTACGTAAATATAACGCATCGCGTTTTAGAAAATACTAGTTTTTGCTCGCGGCTGGGCCTGCGTAGAGATGGAAAAAAAACCTATAAAACCTTCTCCATGAAAAAATACATACAGGTTTGCAGGGATATCGACGCGCAACCTGTTACCATGGATTTATTGAAAAATCTGCTGTTTCATAGAAAAGTGCAATATCTACGCGGAGTACCTACGCGGTCAAAATGTTTGGAACAGCTGATATGAGTGAGCGAGTCCATGGTAACAGGTTGCTTGTCGATGTCCCTGTTCCATGGTGATAGGTCAAACAGTGTTGGTTTTTATCAATCCTATTCATAACTATCCTAACTATATATAATCCTAACTAATGTAATAAATGCGAAAGTGAGTTTGTTTGTTTATTTGTTAAGCTTTCACACTAAAATGGCTGAAAGAATCTGGATGAAATTTGGCACATGGGTAGACCATGAACTGGGTTAGGACATAAGATACTTTTTATCCCGATATTTCTACGGGATCGAAGCTTATGCGGCTGAAACCGCGGGGAGCAGCTAGTCTTATATATTTGGGGTCCAACAGCAAATCCGCCCCACTGTTGGTCTAATTTTAGACCAACAGTGGCGGATTTGCTTTAAGACCCCAAATATGTAGACTTAGCTTTGTATAGCGTCTCTCACTCATAGCTGTGTGACAATCTCTTCTAAAACTTAATGTATCGCTCGTAAGTTTTCGAAGTCATTGAAGACCAGTTTCCGAAGTTGCAAGATTAAATTTATGATAATATTTGGTCTAGTTTGTGTAGTATAAAATATTGTAACTACTTTATTAAAACAACTTGTGGACCACCAGTGGCTTTGCTCACAAAGATTTTATATAACATCTTCGAAACTACTTCAAAAATAGTTTTGGTTGTAAGTTAGAAATTAAAATGACGTTCATTTATTTGCAGAAAGATTTTATTACAATACGACACGCCCCTGCTTGGTACGGTTTTACGACTTGACTAAACATCGAGATTTCTTTATTACATGTAAGTTTAATATTAATACATTTTATACTTTACACATAAACCTCCCTGAATAAATTCTCTAAATGATCTTGAAAATCCATAGTGCAGTTTAGAAGAACAATGCGGTCACAGACAGTCATGGAAAGCTACTTTAACTATAGATTTACGGCATAGCATTTACCTTTGATCAAAGGCTTTTCAAACAATTAAGAATTCTAGGTAAAATGATCTAATAAATCTAAGGAAAGTTAGCAATTTTAATTGCATCATCATACAGGTAGAACGTGCTACCTAACATGCTATCAGAATTCCACAAAGTTCTGCTAAAACTAACATTAGATCACATGATTGTAATAACAATAATATAATTCACAATGTATTGTCATTTTTCTATTAATCCTATCAGATTATATTTATCAATCATTATTATAAGACCAAGCGGACCGTATCGAATCATATTTATAGATAAACGAGATTAGATATTGATAAATATTATATTGTTTTGTGAACTAGCTACTGTTTTTGTTTTGACATTGAGAATCAAGTTTTTCCAAGTTAATTGACCGGAAAAGTGGGTGAGTAGTGTCTGGAGGTTATTTGGGTGGCAAAAGTAAATGCAGTGTAATTGAAGGTATGTTTGCAATATTCAAATTGAATTAGTAGCAGTTCAACAGTAATATGTAGCGACTTGTATAAATGATTGTTAAAGACTTACGCGTAAAAAGAACAGAACATTATGACAATCATGAAACGGATGAAAAAAAAGTTTTTCGATAGTTTTCCGACTGCCGAAAAGAATTTACATTTATTTTCCTTAGCTGGAATTACCTACTGAAGCAACGAAAGTTCACCCATATCAAAAAAAAAATCAGTACCCCTGATCGGTCAATAAATGACGCATCAAAAACCGCCAGTAAATTCAAAAGCGTTAAGCAAATAAATAATTCTCATATAAAAAATATATATTTGAATAAAAAATCCATCCTAAAAATACATTTTCCAACCCAACCATATATAGTTTGAGCACGCGTGTTGCGCTTACTCCCTTCGCGAGTGGGGCACTCTCAGTCAATGCAAGCTGAATAGACGACGAATTGAGCACTAATTACCTATACAGAGTTGCCGACGTGTAAAATTAAAAAAAAGGCAGCAATATGTGAAGGTAGGTACATGTAGGCGGAATTAGCGTCGCTTGTGGATGAATGGGATGTTGTGGTTGTATGGTCAGATGAGTGGATGCGAAATTAGTATGGTTGCTTTAGGTGAGGTTTTCACTGAGTGTTACGTCTGTTCTAGCAATATTGGTGGGACAAGAAAATAAATAGTAGTAATAATACCAAAGTATATGACCAGCCATGAAAACATTACATTTTACGTTCATACATCTGCAGTGCTATTCTGTAACCATCTCACCGTGAAAACTTAGGTGAAGTGAGACTTAGTGGAGTGAGCTGTCATTCCACAGGGATTGACACTATTGACAGCTCACTTCACCCAAGTTTTCACGGTGAGATGGTTACAGAATAGCACTGCAGATGTATGAACGTAAACGAGGCAAAAGGACGAGAGAAAAATAGGGATCTTAGCAGGTGGTGTTCTGTAACTTCTGCCTACCACCATGGTAAGAAGGCGTGAGTTTATGTATAAGATGAAACTATGAGAAATAGATAAAATAATCATCAGTTATGGAGCTCAATTTGGGAAAAAAAACGTCTCTAAAAAAATCGTCTTTATTAGTTTAGGCTTCTCCTCCGAATTTCTATCACAAAAAATCATTCTGTATAGCAACAAAAATTTATGTATGTGTTATGTATGTTAATTTTAATCGAACTGTATGGATTAATTTATCTGAATTAAATGTTTTATTTTTATTTTTTTATAGCAAAAACTCTAAATTGAAGTTTTTTTATTGCTGATTCGTAAGACAGTTATTTTCTTAAAAATAACCAAATACGTATAAACTACTCTAAATAACCATATTTAACATTAAAATTCAACGCAAAACGCGCACGAATCCTTAACTAGGTGAGAAGCTAATATTATTCGACTTTAGTACCCAAGTGCCAAATACTTATGTTAAATAGTCTAGATCTGGTATACGTGCCCAGATTAGATGGTCTTAAGTTTAGATTGTGATATAAGAAATAAGTTTATTTCAATAATTATTACACTATGCTATATTTTGTTGGTTGATTTGTTGCTTGTTACAAATCAATTAGACATCTTTAGTCAAACTAAGCGAAAGCAAACATCTCAAATAATAAACTCCAAAAAATAACCATCAAGTAGAGATGTTAATATTTTGTAGATTTAAGATAAGAAAAAAATTGTAACGATAAATAACATTAGTTCGATACAAGAAAATAAAATAATATTTAAATCATTAAAGGCAATATTTTCAGAATTTACAGAAAACAAAAAAAAAAAAATCAAACGTAAAAGCAAAATTAAAATCATATCAAAACAAAAACAATATTAATAGATACTGTTTCAAAGTTTTTGTTGTGAAGGTTCGTTTTTATTGTTGGATGGTAAGGGTTGTCTGTTTTATCCCTGGAAGTATGAATAAGAAGATATTAAGATCGCGGGATGAGCAGCAGCATCTAGCTGTATCATAGTATTAAAGATACTCGACAATATTTATTACAAGAAAAGATTGCTGAATCTAGATCAAAGCCTTAATTAAGCTGCTAAAATGTACTCGTACTTGTCATCTGATAATGTAACAGCGGGTGGCTAAATTTGTACCTAGTAGACTAATTAACTACCAGAGGGCAGCATTTATATAATATATAAAAATCTGTTGCCGTGCAAAAACTCGACCGATTTGATTTTTTTGGTTTAGTTCACCTCAATATTGGGGTGGTTTAGGAAAAAATAAAACGAGAAAAAACCGAAAGGAACAGCCGAAAATTCGACAAAATCGAAATTTTGTATGGAAATTGCCACTTTGGATTCTCAATAGATCGACGTGGTACGAAGTCCACAGGGTCATGTAGTTTGATAATAAAGTAAATCGACTCTTAAAACCTTTTGCAACACCAAATCACATATTCAATACCATGATCCCAAAACACAGTTTCATTCTAAAAATACATACCTATCTACAACTTCGACAAACCTCTTAAGACTTATCGCCGACACATTATTTTAAACTCATCTCGCCACCTCATCACGCCTTCCTTACATGTGACGAGATTAAACTTGCTAATCCTCGTTAAATTGCTCATCTGCCAGCTAATTATAATCACGCACGTGCTACGGGGGGTCGCCAGGCAACGCCCTCACAGGTGTCGCCGTAAACTAAGGAGGAATGCTCAAATGAATTTGAATTTTATTAATAGTGAGACGTTTGAATGCAGTTGGGGATAGCGACTGCCGAAGATCATTCTGTATGTCAGTTAAATTTTCGGTGTATTTTCTAAAAATCTTACCGTGGCTGCAGCTTGAGTTCCGAGGGTCAGAGAACTATATAAATAATAATTATATTACTCAGTATTAAGTACTTATATTGTGCTTGTGGCTAAGTAATAACAGCCGCACGGTTCAATCCTGATGGAGTTTTGGGTTGGTCCGTGGATGGGTGTCCATCTTTACATACCGAGACTCCTCCGTACCCCGGAAAGCACGTTAAGCCGTTGATCCCAGCTGTCATTCGTGGATCTTTGACAGTTGTTACGGGTCGTCAGAAGCCCGGAAGTCTGACAACCAGTCTTACCGTATCGTATTACCCAGTTACTGGGTTGTGGAGGTCAGATAGGAAGTCGCTCCATGTAAAATACTGGTATTCAACTGCATCCGGTTAAACTGGAAGTCGATCCCAAGATAATTGGGAAAAGGACTAGGTACATTGATTTTGAAGTACTGACATTTTTATTTCACTTTAAGAGACCCACGTCATTTACAAAGACTTCTTATTTCCCTACAGTAATATCGTCAAATTAATCGAAACATTTGATAGCTATTTGCGACGTTGTCCACTCTCTTAATAAGCTTCCGCATTTAACATTTAAAGAAAATCAGATGCCTTATTATGATCCAATAAAAATCCCAATAAGTCCAGAACACATGATCGGAAAGCAATAACGCCTAGTACAGCAGGTGGGTTCTATAATATAATATTAAACCAGTTAAGGCAGAGGATATCCTCGCGAAATAAATTGGCAATCGCCGCACAATAAGTATGCACCTGCCTACACACACGGTATTAAGGCTTATTCGATAACAATTTGGGGTTTAAACCTTGCTCACTTAGTCGCTTTTTATTTTATTAGGGTATGACTCTGGTTCAACTTTTGAGCCTATAATTTATTCTTGTTTTACAAATACTCATTCATGACTTTAATTATCATCTTTAACGTCTTCCTTATTAACGATTTCTTGCTGGTTTTATTAATCTTCAAGATCATAGCTTATTCTGTTCTCATGTTCAAAGCAATTTGCTTTTAGAAAACATGTTATAAGGTAAACTTGTTTATTTATTATTTATTGAAATCCCAATTATAATTAACACCTTTACAGAATCATCCAAGGCGATGTTAGTCACAATGTCTACACAAATTAAAAAAAAAAAATTAATGCATTTTATGTAGAATTACAAAGAATTATGTAATATAACAATTATTATAAACATGACAACTTTTATAATATGAAACCTCTTTCAATTATTTGATATTAGGTATAAGTATAATCATTACTAGATAAAAATACCGATGAATAGGTTTAGTAGGATATCATTATCTATATCTATATCGTACTATAGATAGTCCAATTAGAGATACATCAGTAGATGCACTATTACAGAATATATAGGATCTCTCACCCTTTCGATTACCATCAATCGCTTCACCGATCTCATTCAATCCGATATCATAGCAACGCCCTCTGTCGTCTACAATTGTCGCTTTGCTGCAAGGATATCCTTTTTACAAGCTTTTTGATTGAGCGAATTGCTCACTTCATTGCTCAGATTGAACCATCCTGGGGCATTCGTGTTTGATTTATTGGTATTAGTTGGTATCTGTTTCTTAACGACTGTATCGTAAAGTGAGAAAGGGTCTTAACTGTGATTGGGTGAATTGATTTCGGACGATGGTTCTTTTTGTAGCTGGATCCGGTCAATTGGCATACATTCTTTGACATTTACATCAATCAATTTTCAAATGAAGCTTTATGGAAATTGATCATCAAGATTTGTTTTAATATTAACTGTTGCACTAAATTGAATATAGAATATAAACAATCAACAAGCTACAATAACAAATTAACTTTCAAACTAATAAAACAATAACTCTACAACTTTAATTCTACCACCTGCCACTTTTACTTTCATTACATCCCATTCATCAAAATTAGCTCACTTTCTCGCTGCATAATTAAAATATATCACGCCCAAGCCGTTACCCTCATTTCGTCTTTCAAGTCGATCTATCAATACACTTAGAATTCGTCAACTGCCCGTCTCCAAAATCTGTTACGTGATATTTTTACAACACTTTATAGCACAACTTTACTACCTATATCAGTGTGGTAATCGCTTTCTCTTGTTCATCAACCATGCTGTATGGGAAACCATGCATTAGTATGCATGATGTTGACACCGACATTCGTGACACCCATGAACATTTATTAACTACACATTATCATTTTCAATATCGTTTAATGTGTCTGCTACCTTTGATTGCACTTCAATTCCACAAATTCTTCAGAGAAAGAGTATTAGAACGGATTTGACGGCCTTAATGATTGTTAAATTGTGTTAATTAATACGTTTTTGGACAAATAGATTGCTTGACATCTGTATGCACTGAGTGTGCGCTATCGAGGCGTCGATACCCATCGTCGCGACGACGGGTTTCCGCAAGGTAATTGTCAACGGTCACGACGTGATTTTATTATTAAACGAAATCTGGTTCCGATAGAAAAAGTAATATTAGTAGATATATAAAGTTGGTGTTCGGGAAGTAAATAATAATCAAGATGTTATCAAAAAACAATATACCAAACACATGTGAGAAAATGATGCTCTAAAAAAAGATGACACCACTCAAGTCCTTTATACAAGACATCAAAGAGATGATTTCCATGAAATCAATGAGTAATTGCTTTATAAGCATGAAAATAATAATCCGTTAACTAGTAATTATGTTAATATCATCCTATTGTTCATTGTATCTGTCCATGGGGTGGGTTTTTTTGCAAGGGATATTACTGTTGATATAATTATCACACGCATTATCATTGGTGATAACCGGCTATTTAATATGTATTGCGTGGTGGTTATAGACAAAATCTCCTTATTTAGGAAAAGTTTGTCTTATGCAGGGAAATCAATAGTGTAAGAAAAAAATATGACTTACCAAAGTATTGAGATCAGCATTAATATCTTCCATATGATTAACAGGTCCATTGTGCTGCCCAGATACCGAAGCCAGGATCCTTTTCCTATGTCCAGCCTTCTGAATCTCCAGTACAGCAGTCAGTTCTACTTCCCAAATTCTTTTCACTCTATCCATATCTACATACAAATGTTTCCTAAAAGTATCGCTATATATCTCTAAGTTTATATGTCTTAGCCATTCTTCTACAGATTCGTTTTGGCTTTTACTTATATTGTTATTGTTATGATTATTGCTTATTTCAGTTATTTTAAGAGGTAATTGTTTTGCTGATTCTAGTATTTTTTGTCTATCGTTCTCCTCTATGCCCATCTCTCGGAGGTCGTTCTCGTCTATGATACCGTTCTGGAACAAATTTTTATTGTTAGTTGATTGTTGAAAATGATTGTTAGTATTTATGGATTCAGCGTTTTTTTTTTACAACTTTTCACGAATAATGATATAAATGCTTTCAGTATTGAATAGATTTAGTAATTCGTTTAAGGTTAATTTTTTTACATGATTTGCATTTTTATTGTTGGTGACTGTTTCTGTCAAAATAATTGATGTAAGATCATCTGATAACAAATCTGCTGCGCATTAATGAAAACAATTTTAAAATAATCAATAGAAAGTATACTCACAACAAAATCAATATCATCGAAGCCACTTTCCAAGAACAAGGTCTCGTAATCATGGAGTCCCATGCCAGCCAGCCACAGTCCAAGATTGGAAGCCACAGAGGGACTCAAGCTGGATTCGGAACAGCTCAAGCCAAGCCTGGATGTGAACTCCTGTTCAAGTTCTGACACGAAGACTGACTCCCTCACCAGCTTGCTTCCAAACGACGCCATTATTTCGGAGATCTTGGCCCATTCCTCCTGTTGGAAAAATGGAAACTGTAAATAATAGATTGGATTTTATAATTTTATAGAAATAACATAATATTACAAGTAAATCTGGTTGGAATAGAGACCGAACCGGCTGAGCTGGTTAGGCCAGATGATGGTTACATGGGGGATCCCCCACAGCGCATACTTCCACGCAGTATCCCCTGGGCAACGCCGTGTCTGACCACCGTAACGGAGTGGCAGACCGGTGGCTAAAGTGCGCTGTGACTTTTTAAATCGTGATTTTAATTTTATGCGGACATTTGCGAGTATGACAGGCAAGCCGGCACGCGATGCGTCCGGCCGTTTTGTGCCGAGTCGCTCTCCCCAGGGCGACCCAAACGGCCCTTCTCAGGGCCAACCCAACGGCCCTTCTCAGGGCCACCCCAACGGCCCTTCTCAGGGCCACCCCAACGGCCCTTCTCAGGGCCACCCCAACGGCCCTTCTCAGGGCCACCCCAACGGCCCTTCTCAGGGCCACCCCAACGGCCCTTCTCAGGGCCACCCCAACGGCCCTTCTCAGGGCCCCGCCAGCGGCGTTTCGACGCCGAGAGCAGACCGCTCGAGATCAGGGAGCCTTTTTAGAAGGCCCAATGATACGTCGGACGACGAGTCCAACATGGACACGTCTGCTGCGGAAAGCGGCGACCGCTTCAAGCGGAAGCGGTCCGAGGGCTCCTCGGAGTCCACCGCAAGCCGCAGCAAGGCGAAGAAGAAGTCGAAGCCCAAAAAGGCTTCGACTTCTTCTCCTCCGACTCACGACGTGGGTCTGGTGGAGGCCGAGCGCCAGCTGAGCTTGGCGAAACGGGCGCAGCTCCAGCAGGACCTGGAGGAGAAGGTCGCTGCCAAGGAGCAGCAAGCTGCCAGGTCGAGGGCTGGCTACGGTGCATCCCATGTGCTGTATGCCGACCACTCCCTGGCAGAGCTGGCGCGCATGGCGGAGGAGGACAGGGAGGAGGTCCTGGAGGTCGCCTCAAAATCCTCCAACCTGAAGGGGACCTTCCAGAAGGCCCTCAAATGCCGTGCCGCCAGCATGCACGGCATTGTCCTGGAGCTGGTCAAGCGGACGGCCACGGACGAGACGCGGCAGCTGCAGGCGAAGGTGGATCGCCTGCAGGCGGAGGTCAGCCAGCTTCACCAGAAGCTGGCTGAAGCCACGGCCCTGCCTGCCCCGGCTCCAGTGACAGGAGGCCCCTCCTCCTCCTCCTCCTCCCCCTCCCCCTCCACCCCTGCCAGCCTCGAGGCAGCCTTGAGGCAGGTAGTGATGGAGGAGAGGGCGTTTATTAGGGCCTGCTTCGCAGGTATCGAGGACCGGCTCCTGCCGGAAAAGCGGCTCCGCCCACCGCTAGCGGCGGACAAGAGTCGCCAACCGAGGGAGCCGGAAACTGCGCCTCAAGCAGGCCCTGTACTGGAAGGGCAGCCCTCAAAGGGAAAGGGCAAGGGCAAGGGCAAGAGGACCACGGCGGCTCCTCAGACCCCCACCACGAGCGCGGTGGGAGTGCCAGGGTCCTCTGCCGCTCCAGCAGCCCCGGCCCCAGCCCAGATCAGTCAGGAGGAAGACGCCCTTCTTCCCTCCACCACCCCGTCCAACCAGTCGTGGACGGAAGTCGTCAAGAGGGGGAAGAAGGCAAAGAAGCCGGACCCCAAGCCCGCTGCGGCTGCTCCTGCAGCCAAACGGGCTCCAGCTGGTGGGAGGAAGCTGGTTCCTCCCAAAACCGCGGCCGTCGTGGTGACCATCACCCCGGAGGCCGCGGAGCGGGGCGAGACGTACGAGTCCGTACTGAGACGGGCTCGTACGAATGCTGATCCCTCCCAGCTGGGGATCAGCAAAATAACGTGCCGCCGAACTCTCACGGGAGCTCGAATTTTCGAGTTCTCGGGGGAGCAGCGCGGCACGAACGCGGACCTCTTCGCAGCGAAGCTGCGGGAGGTCGTCGCGGATGTGGCCAAGGTCGCCAGGCCAGAAAAGACCACAGCCCTCGAGGTGGCCGATCTTGATGACTCGGTCGCCAAAGAGGATGTGGTCGCAGCCGTCGCAGCAGCTGGAGGCTGCGACGCCGGCGCGGTGAAGGCTGGAGTCGTCAGGCTCGGCCGCCGCGGCATGGGCATCATCCGCGTGGAGTGCCCGGTCGCCGCGGCCGGGGCCGTCCTTGCGGCGACCAAAGGACGGCTGCTGATCGGCTTCAGCTCGGCGGTGGTCCGGCCACTTGAGGCACAGCCTGCGCGGTGCTTCAAGTGCTGCGCGTTCGGCCACACCCGAGCCACGTGTCCCTCCAAGTCCGATTGGAGGGAGACGTGCTTCCAATGCGGGAAGGAGGGACACGGGTGGGCCGCGTGCACCGCCACCGCGCCACACTGCGCGGCGTGTGCCGCCAGTGGCCGCCCCGCGGGCCACCGGATGACGGGCAGGAGCTGTAAGCCCCCCGTCAAGAAGGGCGTGGTGCCGGCGCAGGTTCGCCCTGTTGCCACCACCGCCGCCGCCGTCGTCGCCGCTGTAGCTACAGCGGCGACGACGGCGGCTGAGGAGGGTGCGATGTCGGAATAATAATTTCCGACCTCCGCATCCTCCAGACGAACGCCAACCACTGCAGAGCGGCCCAGGACCTGGTGGTGCAGGTCATGGCCGAGTGGTTGGTGAACGTAGCGGTGGTCGCCGAGCCCTACTTCGTCCCCGGCAGCTGGCTGGGTGACGAGGACGGCTTGGTGGCACTAGCGGCGCGGTCTTCCACAGACTCCCCTCCCGTCTCGCTATTAGAGAGGGGACCGGGATACGTGGCCGCCGCGTGGGGAGAACTCGCCCTCGTGGGCGTGTATTTCTCCCCAAACCGCCCTCTCCAGGACTTCGAGAACTATCTCGGAGTCCTGGCCGCCGTGGTCGGCAGGGCGGCGCCGCGTCAGGTCTCCGTGCTGGGAGACCTGAACGCCAAGTCGGTGACCTGGGGCAACCCGGCCACCGACGCCCGCGGGCGGGCAGTCGAGCTGTGGGCTGCCTCCTCTGGACTCTGCCTCTTGAACAGAGGCAGCGTCCAGACATGCGTGCGGCGGCAGGGTGGCTCAGTGGTGGACGTCACTTTCGCCACCCCTGCATTAGCCGCGCGCGTGCTGAACTGGCGGGTGGACCTGGTGGAGACCATGTCGGACCACCGCTACGTGCGGTTCGACATCTCCACCAGTCGCCCCGGAGAGACGCGGACTCTCCCGGGGCGATCACCGTTCCCACGGTGGGCCCTCGCCCGCCTGGACAGGGAGGCAGCGCGGGAGGCGGCGTTCGTCCAGGACTGGCTTTCGCCGTCTTCCGCCAGCCGGCTGCCGGATGTGGACGCCGTGGCGGGGCAACTGAGGGAGTCTCTGACCGAGGTATGCAACTCGAGCATGCCTCGGTCTGGCCGACCACCACCCAAACGGGCCGTGTACTGGTGGTCGGTGGAGCTGGCGGGGCTTCGAGCAGCCTGTGTGGAGGCAAGGAGGGCATACACGCGGAGTCGGCGGCGGCGTCCTCGGGACCAGGCCGTCGAGGACCACCTCTACGAGGTGTACCTGGCGGCAAAACTGGTCCTCGATCGGGCCATCACCGCCGCCAGAGACTCCGCGAGAGCCGAAATGCTGGAGGGTCTCGACGCGGACCCCTACGGGAGACCGTATAAGGCGGCGCGGAACAAGCTGCGCCCCTTTGGTCCCCCGGTGGCCGAGACCCTGGAGCCCTCCTTTCTGGATGGGGTGGTTCAGTCCCTGTTCCCGTGCAGGGACGACTTCACCCCACCAGTGATGGCCCCACCAGCCCCGCCAGCTGATGACGAAGAGGAGACCCCTCCCGTCACGGAGTCGGAACTCGGCGCGGCTATTCTCCATATCCGCGCCAAGAAGACGGCTCCGGGCCCCGACGGTGTCCCGGCGAGGGTGGTGGCGATCGCCGCCACCCAAATGGAGGAGCGGTTTCGGGACCTCTTCAGCGCATGCCTTGCGTCTGGAAGGTTCCCGAAACCGTGGAAGGAGGGACAGTTGTGCCTCCTTCGCAAGGAGGGCCGCCCGGCAGACTCCCCCTCGGCATACCGGCCCATCGTTCTGCTCGATGAGGTCGGTAAGATGTTCGAGGGGATAATCGCTGCCCGCCTTAAGAGCCATCTGCGGTGCATCGGGCCGGACTTGTCGGACGCTCAGTACGGCTTTCGGGCTGAGCGTTCGACGGTGGACGCGCTGGCCTGCCTCAAGGGGCAGGTGAAGGATGCGATGGAGGCGGGGGACGGGTTGTTGGCCGTGTCGTTCGACATTGCCAACGCCTTCAACTCCGTTCCCCACTCCACCATCCTAGAGGCACTCCGATTCCACGGAGTGCCTCGCTACATGCGCGTGCTGCTGGCCAGCTACCTGGAGGATCGGGCGATCCTCCTGGTGAACAGGGCTGGCCGAGTCCGGCGGTACGCCGCAGAAGCCGGCGTTCCACAGGGGTCAGTCTTAGGACCTCTCCTCTGGAACGTCGGCTACGATTGGCTCTTGCGGGGAACTCTCCTCCGAGGCACGAGTGTCGTCTGCTACGCGGATGACACTCTCCTCACCGCCCGGGGGGAGAGTTTCAGGGAGGCGGCCTCCTTGGCCTCGGCGGGCGGATCCTTGGTCGCAGGGAGGATCCGCCGCCTAGGGTTGACGGTGGCGCTGCAGAAGACCGAGGCCGTCTTCTTCCACGGTCCCCGGCAGCGCCCCCCGCCACCTGGCGCCCACATCTTCGTGGAGGGCGTCAGGATTGAGGTGAAGGCCCAGATGAAATATCTGGGCCTTGTACTCGACAGCAGGTGGCGCTTCGGCCCGCATTTCAGCGGGCTGTCGACGCGCCTGCTGAAGACCGCGGGCGCTCTCTCGTGGCTCCTTCCCAACTTGGGGGGGCCCAGCGCGCGATGCCGGCAACTGTACGCCGGCATCCTGAGGAGCATGGCCCTCTACGGGGCCCCCATCTGGGAGGAGTCCCTCCACAGACGAGAGAACGCCGCGGCCTTGCGGGCACCTCAAAGGGCGATAGCCCAGCGGGTGGCGCGGGCTCACCGCACGGTGAGCTTCGCCGGGGCGTGCGCTCTGGCCGGCACCCCTCCTTGGGAACTCGAGGCGTGGGTGCTCGCCAGAGTGTACGAGTGGAAGGCGGGGCGGAGGGCGGCGGGTCAGCCCTTCGCCCCGGAACAGCGGGAGGCCGTCCGGCGGGAGGCGAGGGACGCCATCGTCGTCCACTGGACGACGGACCTCGCCTCCGCGGTCTTCGGCCGCCGAACCCTCGACGCGATCGGGCCGGTCCTGCGGGACTGGCTCGAGCGGCCGCACGGGTTCCTCTCGTTCCGCCTGGTGCAGGTGCTGTCCGGACACGGTTGTTTCGGATCGTACCTGCATCGGATCGGACGGGAGGAGACGCCGTCGTGCCACGACTGTGGCGCGGCGGAGGACACGGCGCAGCACACTCTCGAGGTGTGCCCGTCGTGGTCCGAGCCGCGCCGCAGTCTCGTCGCGGCGATCGGGTTGGACCTCTCGCTCCCCGGCGTGGTGGGTGCCATGCTGAGGGACGAGGGGTCCTGGGCGGCGGTCGCCTCCTTCTGCGAGCACGTCATGTCCCAGAAGGAGGCGGCGGAGCGCGTGCGGGAGGACGATCCCGACGCGGCACCGCTCCGAAGGCGGAGGAGGGGTCGAAGGAGACGTCAGTTCGACGGTCATCTCCGACTCCTCCTCCCAGGTGGAGGCCAGCAGGCAACGGGTGCGGGGGCACCCTCGCCTGCATCGCACAGGCCTCCACCAGTGCCGGACGGGAATGGCCAGGTGCTCCCGGCCATTCCCGTAGCCCCCCACCACCCAGGTGGGGGGCCTGTGGGGCCCGCCAGCTAGGCGGGCATGCGCCGGGAGGGCTGTGGACGTAAAGGCTGAGCCGGATTCCCATGGCCCTCCCATCACGGCGATGCGGGAGCACCGCTGAGTTTTAGTGGGTATACTGTATTTTACACAGGAGTCCCACATACCCCGACTCGTCCCCCACGAGCCGGGGATGCGTAACGCATTTCTCAGCGAAAAAAAAAAAAAAAAAAAAAAAAAAAAAAAAAAAAAAAAAAAAAAAAAGGTGATGGTTACATAAAATACAGAATTAACGTATTATTTGCAAGGTAAATAATATTTTAATAGAGCGACAACCCAGTAATACAAGACCAAGAATATTTATTTGACTAGCGAGTAGGCTCCGCATTATAAAATAATGAGCTTCTGATAGATGTGTTATAAATACAACGAGTTCGCGTTGATCCCGACCAAGTTTTTTGCTTCAATTCCCAGGCCAGTATGGAAAAAACAATATTTTTTGTTGTCCACCGTGTGACTTGGTAGACAATGGCGTTCTATCAATCAACATTAAACTATGTTTTTTATACGCTAGGTAATATTAAGGTGCGTTTAAACCAAACGAGCGAATGCTCATTCTAGTCCCGCTGGATGTAAACAGACATAGAGAATTTTTTGAATCATTGTTCGCGCATATTCTATGTATTTAACTACTTTAATTTTAAATGAGGAAAGAATTGATATTTTATTCCATAACATTTAACCCAAGCGCCTTTTCTGAGAGACTCACTTCACACAGAGAGACTCCCATAATCGAGTCTCGATACTATTGTAGCTAGAGCGGCATTGTGAAGTAAGTATTACAATTCAGATATATAACATAATGTCAACAATTATTTCAAAAGTTATTCTCATCAATGTCTTCACAATCATACAAAAGAAACTTGCACACAAACCGAAGACCTTTTAAAAACATATAAAACATACGAATATCAAACTGAAATTACAGCTCAATTTTATCAACAAACATTATCATGGGAAGCATGGAATCGCTTTCACGCGACATTGAAACATCTGCTGTTTGTGCCACCTGCCTACCTCAACAGGACATGAGTATAATATATAACAGAGACCTAACTTCATTCAATCGCAGAACGACAGATACAAAGCTAAATGGAACGGCAATGTAGGCGTAACGTTGGCGAGATAGTCCTGTTCTCTTAAATACTAGTATAGTATGCTACGATGCTAGAAAATTATCAAAATCCTACCATAATAATATGACATATATAATCGCTGTTAAACGCGCGATGTTTTGTGGTATGTTTTTGCTAAACCAAAAGTATTTTTTTTTTAATACTTAGTGACGACTAACTTCAGTTCCATTACGATAGCTATGACTTGTAAAGAACTATCCTATTCTTATTTTGGTTGCATAAAATAAAATAAATAGTGTTTTATTTCAGGCAAAATACCCATATTTTTTTTAAAATAAATAATAGCATAGAAAGTGTCACTAAGAAGGTACACACACAAAGCCGCGCCATGTTCGAACTCCATTGGCTATCTACTCTTGTGCCTCACCGACGTTATGTTATCGGGATCAGCACGTAATGTGGCCACGTCTCGTCGCGATATGTGGGTATCGCCCGCATTCGTGTGACACTTTTTTAAGAACAGTTTTTGTTCAACTTTTTGTGGAAGAATGATGTACTGGGGTGACTATAGGAGATATCTATGTGGCTTGACTGCTTGAGTATATTATCATCGATTTATGATTATGGCTTAATATACTTTTAAATAAGCTTAGTGATGCTTTTTATGGAGAGAGGCATCACACTATGAGGCATTATCTTTTTATATTAGTAGAATTTAGAGCCATGGAGCGTTCCCGGAATCTCCTTGGCGACAGGATTCTATGAAGAATCTCATGAAAGTATGTTGAGAAAAAGACGCTGAAGTGAAGATAAGTAGCGCTGGCTTATTGGCATAGTAAATGCAGATATGCCATAGGTGTGTATTCTGTATATATTTTCTGTACTTAGGTAATTGGGGTTTTGCTGAAAGTGGATGAGAAAAGTGGTTGTTAAAACACTAGTAGGCAGTCAAATCCACTATCCTGTTATTAATTCAATTCAATTAATTCATTATCAATTTACATTGCGTTATGCGTTTGAAATCTTTCTTTCTTTTTCGTGTCGTTATTGACTAACCTGGTGTCAGAGTTTTTATGCCGGCCATGGTCCTTTGACTTGGCTTCACATGCCGTCGAGAAATATCTCTCAAGCATCCCGGATTCCTCGTGATATTTTCCTTTGCCGTTTTTGAAGTAAGTGATAAGTCAAAGGTGCGTGCCTTGGGTTCGAACTCGAGAACTATGACTTGGTAGTCCAACGGTCACACCGCTAGGCTACTGCTGTGTGTTTGAAATAACTCTACATTGTAAGAAGAATATCCAATCTATACTTCTGCTGTTCAGAATAATTAGGTAAATTATGCCGAGGTGTACGTATTAATACTTCCACTTTTCCGAGACCTCGTCAAGAACACAAAAACAGCCTCAAAACAACAGATGCTCGCAGTTCGCACCATATCTCAAACACGACATTTAATGGCAAATTTGCATTTAATGCGCATAATTCTGAAGTATTCTGCACAACAGCTGTCCATCGGACACTCTGGCAATAACGTGTCATGTTCAGATGCAACGCTCACCTGTCGTCATATGAGTACAGTGAACACCTGGACACCTGTGCGGCCTATGAGCGGTTTAATGGTGCATTGTCCTCAATTGATACTTATTACTGGTGTTGGGGCTGATGCGGCATTGTTTGATGGCGGATGAGTTCGTTGCACGTATGCATGAGGTTTGTTTGCATGTAGATATATTGTTCTATGGCATTCTTTGGCAATGTGGTGAAGACTAACGAGAAAATAAGGCTTATTTCATCTCAAAACTCTTAAAGATGATATTCGTGTGCCAGTTCACGGCGAGACGATTAGATCTTAACCCTTATTGTACCAGTTATGTTTTAATGCAAATAAAAATATTCTGTTCTATTCTAAAGCGCAGGCCACACTGCAAACGAAGCTGAGTTCGTTTTGCTTCGCTTATGTAGCTACCGCGTGTTTGCATGCATCGGCTCACACCGCGATCTATGAACCGAAGTATGAAACGACGCGGTATCTAGATGAGTGAGGTTAGTGCGTTAGCGGGTTAGTTTCTATCGAGGCCTCACGGAATGAACTCCAAAAACCAGGACCATAATAAAAAGACTAGCTTCTACCACTTTTTTTATAATTTTTTTGAGGGTGGGAAATTATCAAATAACTTCTCCCGCTCCGCCCAGAGCGGGAGAAGGGCGTGTCAGACTCTTACCTACTGACTAAAACCCACCCGTATTCCTTCAGTTGCCTGTACATTGCCAGGGGCCACGGTATCCCTTTCGGACTTTCCCGCGACCCCGGCAGTACCTTCTACCCCTGACTTCGTCTGCGAGAAATTTCGGCCCCCGACCCACTGCGTCGGATCGTATCGCCCGCCCGCGCTACTAATTCATTTTCGCTTAGCGTTCTTTCTGACTTTTTTTCTTCGGCTCCTTAGGGCCGTAGTGCATATTAAATTCCTTGAGAATTGGGCTATCATAAATGCAGAAAAACAAAATCAAATAAAACTGTTTGTTCCAGAGATTTGCGCGTTCAAACAAACAAACTCTTTAGGTTTATTATATTATTATTCGTATAGTATAGATTAACAAATTGGTATTGAATATAGATTGAATTCATAATATTGTTCGTTAATAATATTATTGCTTAACTGTTTACAGCCTTACAAGTTCGATTCATTAATTGATAAAGAAAACACGTGTTAAAACAAAAAACAATGAACGAAAACGTAGTTCTTTCAAACGCTTATCAACAAGTTCTTTGAATTTACCGGGAAAACATTTAGCGATACATACACAAATGAGTATTTTAAATGCAAAACATGTATTTAAGTGTATTTTAATTTATGTAACTAAACGTTATCATCTGAATTAGCATTTCAAATGCATGTTTTTACGAGTATGTCATGGTTAAAAGTTATCTTCTTTCCATTTAGTTAACTAAGCGAAAAGATAAATATACAAGCATAGCCTTGCAACGGAAGAAATACGTATTAATTTTATTGGTATACCAATCAATTTAAATATACGACGAGTAATAAGAATAACATCTAATCTGCCGATTCTGCCAACATGTCACTGTATTGATCTGCCTAGCCTTTTCCCAACTATGTTGGGGTCGGCTTTCAGTCTAACCACATGCAGCTAAATACCTGTATTTTACATGGACGGACTGCCTATCTGACCTCAACCACCCAGTAACTGGGTAATACGATACCCTTTGGTAAGACTGGTTGTCAGACTTTCGGGGTTCTGACGACCCGTAACTCCTGTCAAAGATCTACGAATGACAGCCAGGACCAAGGACTTAACGTGCTTTCCGAGACACGGAGAAGTCTCGGTATGTAAAGGTGGTCACCCATCCACGGACCAACCCCGGCAAGCGTAGCTTAACCTGGTGGATCGATCCGTGCGGCTGTTATTACTTAGCTGCGGGCTGCTCCATAGTGTCAATTTATACGATTTAAAAAAAGAAATGTCAATGGGATATTTTCAATAAGCGGCAATAGCCCAATAGTTACTGAATCGGACTTGCGACTGAGAGGAAGTGTGTTTGAACTCTTCTGGTCGTGAATTCTCTGTCATCGATATAAGAGAATTCTTTATCCGGACACTACAACAGGCCCAAAAATACAAGACATTTTGGTAAACTGTTCTTTACTGAGAACAAACCACTTTTATTTGTCTTTCCTAGCTGTGATTCTGAAATTAAATTAAATTTAGTTTACCTAAAACTTCGCCACTTCCACGGCGACATAATTATATTTTAATCACGACGCGTAGGTATAATATTTCCAAGACCTGTATTGAGTTTAAAGTAAACTTAGTAAAACATAGTTTAATAATTAAACCAATTTAATAAACTGCCGTGGCAACGAAGAAGATAAGGAAGTACAAAATTATGCAGAACTAAAGACACTGTACTTATGTTAGAAACTGAATTTAAGCCAACCGTCTTTCAAACCTAACTCCATCGGTTAGCTAACCAACCGTCTGAACCCGTGAACCATGACAGACAACCATACAATTTGGCATAACAATAGCTTTGAAACATGGTGACGCATCTAACAAAGGCAGGAAGTTAGGGAATTATCTTTTGACGGTAAACACCTGTGGTTTTACCACACACCCCATGTTATTATGCAGCATTTGGCTTTTCGGTTAGTACGCAGAATTAAAAAAAAACCGTTAGGTAGGTAAATGATGAGTAAGTATTTGATTTGAATGTAACGAATGTGTTGTAAGTGTTATTGGGTTTTTCCATCTGGAATTTCTCAGTAGCCCGGAGTCTGGATTTGTGCCCGGTTGATGGCAATAGGCTCGCCCCCTATTACATGGGACTTAAAAATAACTGGCGAAATGTGGGTTTACTATAGGTACACCTCTGCCTAACCCTTCCGGAAAGACAGGCGTGATGTTAAGTTATGTTATGAAAGTCGACCACTTTTGACAAAAACTCCAACAAGGTTTAAACTTAGCGTGGTGAAGAAATTACGAGGACGACTGCACAAAAAGAAAGGGGTCTCTACCCCAACTTTAAAAAATCTAGAATCATCATCATGGCATCATGTATGCCATCAATAGATGTCGAATACTGAACAGAGGACTCATCGAAGATCTGATCAGTGACAATGACAAGTCTTGAATCAGAGCTTTTAAAATCACCACGCTTGGCAGACGAATAGGTAATTTCAGTATGAATCGTACGTAAGTCTTTTTCGATATACAAGGGATGATGGTGAGCAGTGGTGGCTCAATTGTAACGCCCCCTACTTACAAGTTGTAGTCGTGGGTTCGAACCCAGGCAGGCGCTTTACTTTGTGTAAATAATTTCAACACCACTGCTCTCTAAACGGTGAAGGAAAACATAGTGAGGATACCGGCATATCCTAGAACCAAAAATTCAAAGACATGTGATATCTACCAACCCAGACTGGGCCCACGTGGTAGATTATAGCCGGAGTTATGCCTGTGTCCCAGCAGTGGGAACATTATAGGCTGTTTATGATGATTATGAGGAGACCTTTAAATAACCTATATATAAAGTTCAGCAGACTCGACCTAATAACCATTACATTTCATTAAGAACAGACTAACGATCGGTCCATGCTTCACACGATTTTTACGTCCTGACAAAACATCGAGATTTTTTTTATTCTTTACGGGTGCAACATTAATGTATTATACATAGCCTTCCAGAAAACATTTTCTAATATATGGTTAAAACCACATCAAAATCCACTGTGTAGTTTAGAAGAACAACGTGGTCACAGAGACTTGAACTCGAAAAGCGACTATATTTTTATAACACGACGCGCGACGTAGAGATTATTGACCTGATCAGAATTTAAACTAAGTTTTACTAAGCCTAGTTAAAGTCCAACACAGCTTTTCCACACTAATGTAAATACACGTCGTGATTTCAAAGTGACGTAATATTATTTGACCCGCGAAGATCTGACCTCAAAGTTAATTAATTCTATTTTAGTTATTAACTACATATAGTTACGACTTATAATTGAAAATAGTTGTTATTTGTAATATTAGCCAGTCAATATCCAATGACCAAATGCAGATACAGTCACGGAATATATTGGAAATCATTTCTAGAAATTATGCAATTTCCTCATAAAATCTGTTGGGTGGAGAATACAGATTGTTTTGATTAAAATCTGCCAAGTGCGAGTCGAACTAGCACAGCAAATAGTTTCGTAGCACCGTACAATATTTAACATTTTTTATTTACCTTTCTTGAGGAACCCCATTAATTTATAACTTTATTTTATTTTTATTATTTGTTGTTATAGCGGCCACTAGTACACACTTCATGTGTGAATTTCAAGTGAACCTATTACGGTTCAAAAGATACAGCTCTGTGACAGACGGACGGACAGCGGAGCCTTAGTAAGCGGTCCCGTTGTGCCGTGGAGACTGGATTTGTGCCCGGTTGATGGCAATAGGCTCGCCCCCTATTACATGGGACTTAAACATAACTGGCGAAACGTGGGTACACCATTGCCTAACCCTTTGGGGAAAACGGGCATGATATTAAACTATTTGTATTCTATTATGTACCTCAATCAATCTGCCTAGCCTTTTCCCAAATATGTTATGGTCGGCTTCCAGTCTAACCGGATGCAGCTGAATACCCGTATTTTACATGGAGCGACTGCCTACCTGACTTCCACGACCCAGTAACTGTGTAATACGATACCCCTTGGGAAAACTGGTTGTCAGACTTTCGGGCTTATAACGATCTGTAACGACTGTCTAAGATCCACGAATGACAGTCGGGACCAACGGCTTAACGTGCTTTCCGATGCACAGTTGAGTCTCGGTATATAAAGATGGTCACCCATCCACGGACCAACCTCGGCAAGCATAGCTTAACCTGTTGAATCAACCGGTGCGGCTGTTATTACTTAGCCATGAACTCCTTCCGTGATATTATGTACCTATGTATGTAAAGGACCAGCGGCACCGAATCGGTGCCAGCGCGCCACGTGTCGCAACCGTCAAGGACCGCTGGCACCGAAAAGGTATGCGGTCAATTTTGGAGCCAGCGGAGCTTGACGGTTGTGGGCGCTGGCACCGATTCGGCCGTTGGTCCTATGGCGGGGTTAAGTTCTCACCTGCTCATCAAATGGACTAAGTATAGACAGCGACTTTTCCCCGCTCTGTGTCGAGCTGGTGGTATTACTGCGTCTCCTAACTTCATCCTCCATTCCATTGATATTCCTCTCAGTCGCCTGTCCATTGCTGCTCAAGATGGTCGGCGGTGGCGGCGGCGGCTCAGTCGGGGACGCGTCGTATACTGACTTTAGCTTTCTCAACGTTTTCGGCCGTTCCGCTGGCATCGGCCGCAGACCGATCCCGTCTAGCGTTGTTGTAGAGCCTTTGAAGAGGCCTGTGGACAAAGAAAGAAGAGGTTTAGTATATTGATTTAGATACTGTATGATACTGAAGGGAAATCCGCAAATTCTTATGTGTAGAGATCGTTAAAGGCGAAAGCATTTAAAGATAATACAAGCTAATAAAATGTCTCTTCCGACCAAACTGCTGTTCTTGCTGTTGCTGTTGTTGAACCTTAAATGGTGCATGGCGCGTGTGCATGGTGTTAGGCTGTAAGTAATTGCTGCACTTGTGAACTTATTCTTAACTAATTAAACAGAACAATGTTGTTTCACTGCCAAAAAATTGACGTGTAAGTACCTAATCCAATTGGTACATTTCTTATTTTCTATTAAGATTGTTTTTGCACTCTCAAATATTATGAACAAGTACATTAGATACTAATTGCACACGTTTCCTTGTGACCCACAACACTAAGATTTATGCGATCGAAGAGCATTACGTACTGTGTCTTCGTATGTTTGTCTGTGTGAATGTTTGTTAGTGATGCAACACTTTATCTGTTTTAGTGTCCCCGGGTTGCGGGGACGCAATTATTTGTAATGTATTGATAATAACCTGTCAGGAGACAAAAGTGCCTGCGTACTTACATTTTACCGACAAAAACATGACGAAAATTACAACAGGCATTCAATCCCATATTCAAAATAGTTATCTATAATAACTATTTTGAATATGGGATTGAATGCCTTGCCTTTTTCGGCTTATTGCCATAGGCGAATCGACAACTCAAGTGTCGATTCGGCCGCTTCGGGCGAGAAAATGCGGGCGAATCACCAATAATTTAAGCCATCTTTCGCGTTTTAATGGTTAGGTACACCCAGGTCTAAAAAATTATTCCATATATACTTCCATACTTTTGATCCGTGAATCTTTTTATCGTTTTGGTAATTGGGCACATGGTTCATGAAGAACATGGTGGAGTAAAAAATCTCCAAATAAAACAAAACTGAACACAATCATAGGTCTACTGTGGAATTTAGCTGGTCCCAGAGAAAACAGTGTCCTCCAGTAATCTCCAACACCAAAATCTAGGCGCTAGTAGACCATCCTTAAATAATTACCTACCCACTGATACATCAAAGTTCAAAAAACTTTGATATAACCCTCGGTTCGCCTTCAGTCTTCATTTCCATCTAAACTCTACTTACAAGGCAATTTATACTATGAATGCTCAAACGGAGCGTAGTCAATCAATTGGCCGACCTTGCAGTAGCTAGATAGACCAGTTGTTTTGATAACTGCCCGGGCCTTGGCACCGATAGAGGACCGACTGTGTTTTCACTTTTTTATAATAACATTTAGCACCTTTTTTTTGTTTTGGATGGGTTATGAGTGACAGGGGCGCTAATGGTGTTATGGTAACATATCAAAACATATTTAGACATTGTGGGTTAGACTTAAAAAAAAAAATATCGAGCGAGCTTTACAGTAGTCAGTGTATGATGTGTAACTTCTGACATCTCACTTTGGTAATAAGCAACATTAAGAAAGAAAGAAAGAAAGAAAATACGTTTATTTGCGGTACACATGACGCAAAGAAAGAACAAAACACAAAAATAAACAATTTGGGGGAAAATATGCGTCACATCCACGCAAAACGGCCATCGCTCAGCTTAATGCTGCGACCCTATGCGAGACAGGGTCCCAACGCTGGTTTTCAGCGACAGCCGGCGTTGACGTGATGACGTCAACCGGTGCAGCATATAGTGAAATAACAAAATAAGACAAAAATAAAATGAATAAATACAATACTTTATTTATTCATTTTATTTTTGTCTTATTTTGTTATTTCACTATAAAATTAAATTAAAGGGGCAGGGCCTCGTCAAGGTCGTTTCTGACTGCCAACTCTAGCACCACGCGCGCTCACTGGTCTAATCAAATAGCGCGCGCTTCCCTGGCTTCCTGTGACATACTTCCGTCCCTTTTCACGAAATCACTCCCAAAGATTGATTTATATAGATTTTTTTAAGATTCTGATTTCAAGAAAGCGAGAGGAAAGATGTTTCAGAACAAAAAATCTCTTGTCAAACAATAATGATGCGATTCATATTGCTACTGTGTCCAGCTAAGGTTTATTTCCAAGATAGACGAAAGCCAGAAATATCTAAAGTTGTTGTTGTGACGGAAAACATGTCTACGAAATCTAATATTGTCTTGTTTATAAAATAAAATATATTTCTCGCTTTAAAATCGAGGGTTAAGGAATAAGCAGATGAAATTCTACGATGATAGAATGATTCTAGGGTAGGCTATATAAAATTCTAGTGGTTTTTTATAACATCTTGTGCGACAATATAAGGCAAATGTTGTAAAAGATAAACAATAATTAATTAATCCATTATTCAGAATCCCTTATCCACATCTTCAACAGAAATGGTCTTTTCAACAGACAGTTTTAGTTTTATTCAAAAAGCAAAAGCGTCAGGCAAGATTCTATCTACCCATACAGGAAACGCAAGATATTTCAGTAACAACTGAAACAAAGGCCGTCTAGTTTATATACTAATTGAACAATGTAAAATAATCCAGACACTCGATATTTACCTACGAGCGGCGTGCGCGCATGCCATACAATTCAGGCCAATTTATTTCTGAGTGCGTACGCGTGAAAATGATTTTATGCTCATTATTATAAAGCTTGCTTGAATGCTTGCTGTGATTTATTTTGAAGTTGTTTCATAAAGTAAAGTATTTTAAGTTAAGTTTTATACATATTTTCAAATTATTAGGACTAATTAAAAAATATGACTAACCCCAGGAATAATTAAACGATACTTAACTCGTAAGCCGTTCTTAAAAATATTGCTGTCGCCATAATGCACTTCAAAATGACAGCGATAGCATGAGACTTCACGATGACTTAAAATTAAGTTGCATTTGAATATGGCCTTAAACAACGCAATAAAAACATTATAACTTAAATGTGCATAAAACTTTATTATGAATAAAATCTAATGCTATAAGTTATGTCAATTATTACGACAGGTCCTAGAGGTCAACGTTAATACTTATATTGTGTATATACCTAAGACATTTATTAATAAATCTATAGCATCAGGTGTATGACATTGAAAAATATAAATATAGAATAAAATTTACATAAAGTCAGCAATAAAGAATTTCTGCTTTTAAATAATTCATGAGCATAACTTTTACATAAGAGCGCATTGTTTGGTCTCCAAAATAAATGGCTCACTTTTGAAACAGCCATGCTATTCTGTAAACATCTCACCGTGAAAACTTGGGTGAAGTGAGCTGTCAATAGTGTCAATCCCTGTGGAATGACAGCTCACTCCACGCTCACTTCACCTAAGTTTTCACGGTGAGATGGTTACAGAATAGCATGGCAGATATATTTGTAACATTTCAAAAATGTATCATCATCTTTGGCATAGCTCACTGTTGAATCACAAGTCAGATGTCCTCTGCTGAAAGTAAGCCTCTAACAGGAGGTGATACTTCTTTCTATTTCTGCTTTACCACTTTTTTTTTTTTTTACCTCCAAATATTCATTCCGAGAAGGGAGTGAATGATAGCGTTACGATTGTTAGGGGGGGAAGCAGAACACGTGTTGACAAGGGTAGGAAGCAGATGATGCAGTCATCATCTCTTGCCCTAATACAGATTTATTTGGGGTCAGCATGTGGCGGCATCTACATCGCCACATGAGAACTACGCATCTGACGTCACATAAATCCTGCATCGCGCAATTAGAGTTTAACGCACGAACGACATATATAAGACTATCCGACATCAATCGTCGGGCAGTTGCCCGCCAGACATGACACCCGTCTGGTCGGAGGATCCTCCCTTTTCTAATGAGGATGAGTGAAATTTACACCCTGTTCCTCATATCTCTAAATGCCCAATACGACGTTTTTTTTTTATAAGCGACATCTCCATGTTTAACTACTTCCTATCCTTTTCATCTTACACACTAGATCCTACTTAGTATATACCGTTCGTGACCTAAATACTAAACATAGATTTAAAAAAACCTCTTAGTAATTTCCTAATGATCGGTAGTATTATTTACCTTTCCAACACCCACGACATGTGTCTGTGTGGTCCTTCTATAGCCAGGACCACACAATAGGAACCAATTATATCTCCCATTAGTTCGAGCTTTACTTAGGAATATGTCGGCCCAACTAAAAGGTAGCAAATGAAAGTGACAAGCTACAGACAATGGGCTCGAAAACAATGCCTATTGTGACCCTTTGAGGCATCGGTGTGAACCATGGAGTAGAAAGGAATGGAGACTAATGTGTGAAGAATCGTCTCATACGACAACGTGGTCGCAGTTTATAGCACTCACTAAATCGGCAGCTTGGATCCCTATCATATCAGTCAAAGAATCTATAACTGATAAAGAAGTCCTGATAAGAACCAGAGCAGCAATTGGGAACGTCGTGCAGGTAGACGATGCAGTGTCCAAAACTTTCTTTGGATAGTCAAAATAATGTGCCAGCAGCGTTGCGTGTTCGTTTCCACTCGGTAAAAGGACTCTTTAAATTCTAAGTTGCCATAAAATCCCAGGAGCAGGAGCAGTGGTGGCCCGGAGGTAACGGCGGCGACTTAAGTGTTGTACGTCGTAGGTTCGAACCCGAGCAGGCACTTTACTTTGTGTAAAATTAATTCATCACCACTGCTCTCAAAACGGTGAAGGAAAACATCGTGAGGAAACTGGTATGTCCTAGAACCAAAAAAATCGAAGACATGTGACATCTACCAACCCGCATTGGCTTGTGTCCCAGCAGTGGGACCATTAAAGGCTGATTATGTTTATGGATAAAATCTCAGACGGCTATCAAAGAATCAGACCTTCAGAACGCTACACAGCTTTATCTTATCATATTCCATTATGAAATAAACTTTTAGCCGTGACTAGATCCTAGAAAAATATGCGTATACACACTCCATTTCTTCATACTCTATGGTGTGAACTATTAGTTTGATGAACAGGAAGATTACATGGCTGTTTTGTGATTGTAATGTTTTTAGACTTTCATGGGAATCGAGGTATGTAAAATGAGTATAAGCTACTTAGTGTCCCACGCATGTTGTTGTAATTTATGTGAACTGTAAACGTGTACTTCGATATGTCGGAATATAAATATTTTTTTTATGTCTAGTGGCTTTAGTTCAACAACCTCGGCTAATTGCCTCATAGGTTTTAAAAACCTAACTCAAAATTAACGAGAATAGTTTAGAAGGAAACAAATTCATAAAGTCCCCACTTAAAAGAAATTGACACAGTAGCGTAGCGCACCAAAGATGGCCCATGAATAGATTGCTTGTAACAAAACGAATGACAGAAAAGAAAATGATGTCATATCACCAATCTAGCCAATCGAGTGATCAACACAATTCAATGTAAAGAACTTACTTATTAATAATTTTGAGTGACAAAAACTTCTTATGACACATTTTAAGTCAAGCTCGTTTAACTTGTGCAAGGAAAAACATAAAATGTAAGGTAAACAAAAGGAATTCAAGAAGGATGACATCATTAAAACTTTTGTTTTCAATCTTTTTTTAAACCGCTTAAATTCCATACATACCTATTTGAAATTAACCATTGGATACTAAGAATTTGAACAAGTGTCCCCCGTTCATTTTCTTTCATTGAATTCATTCTAACCTCAAAAACTGTTAGATTTTGGATATAGTTTGCATTACAAAGAAAGTAATTATGGTTAGTCTTGATGTAAGAAAACATTATTGCAGTAGATAAACAATAGTATTTTATTATTATTTTAGACTTACATCATGTGATATCGTTTTAGAAACCGCAGTGACTCAAGAAAAACAGTGCAGCCGATATATCCTGGTTTGTAATGACTAATGCATTACAGTTTATAAGAAACGTGTAGAAATTTTCAAAACTATTGGATATTTAACAAAAGTATTTAAAAAAATCTATGAACTCACAGTTTCCCATCAGAGTGGCGATCATTTAACATTCCATACAACTGTACCGGCGTCATTTCTTCATTAGTCAGACTTATTTAAAGAAACACCTTTAACTTATCACAAACTATACAAATAATTCACTTTTGAACACACTTCCAACTCGAAAAATCACTATTTCATTAAAACTATTCACCATTTTATTTCTAAGTCTCGCAAATCCAAAGAAATTCGCGATTTCTGATGATGCAGTACTAACGACAGTACCGTCAGCCAGTGCCCGTGCAACTGTCGAAGCGACCAAGTGAAACAATATTGATAACAGACGACGTCACTTATCGTCCGCACTTTATTAATCTGAATCAATTTATTCGAGGAGACAATTGGAGGACGATTTCGTAGGATATGGGGGGGAGACCACTGAGAACCGAGATTATTTTGTCTCTATCACTCTATTCACCATAAAAATCGATGTGAGCAGGTATGACACACCATTAGCTGATAACATAAGTAGGTTTTGCGTCTCGATACGTGTTCATGACTGTATAGAGACGAGGGTAAAGCTATCATGTTTTCAAGATGATTGAAAATGGAGTGATGTTAGGATGCTCTGGATCGTGCTGAATAGAGGAGGCCGCGTATATGGCAAAGGATTGATACTAATAAATGTCAATGATAGATATGGTTAGATTGTATGTAGCTAAATAACTGAAGATTTTCCCTCGACTTTTCATTGAATGAGTAATAATGAAAATGGAAACTTCTCGATCCTAGAATATACAACGTAGTGCGAGTTTTAAATGAAGGACATTTTGTACCTATCCAGAATATGGTAGACATTTGGAATTCCAGATAAAGAGGATGTCATCAGGAGGTTATTGTAAAAAGTGCGCTGTTTTGGTGACGGACGGGACAGAACGTTATCTATAACTAAGGAATGTTTGTGCGAATCGCAGTTCATCATCGTTTGATAACATAGGAGTGCCGTGTCTGTAGATTAGGAGATAAACTGGGAGACATGGTTCCTGACTTTCGTTCCTATTTGTTGAGTGAGTTTATCTTTAAGAATACAAATAAATATTTTCACACTAGGTACAAATTTATGACCAAAATAGCGATGATAAAAATGGAATCGGTGAATATTGTAGAATTTCAAGATCGGTAAATGGTAAAAAAACAGTGACAAATTAATCTTAGGTATAAAAACTTAGAAGTTTTTTATTTTGTTCTAGAAACGATCAATCTTTACCGGTTTTTCTAGTCACCAGAATGGTTCCAGGCTAAATAAGTAAATACCAACTCAATGTATAAACATTGAGCTGGTAGGTAGGTATTGGAACATTTATATGTTTTTTATAGCCAGATCAACGTGACGGATAACATCAGAGCCTTATCTTGATCTAATATCTTCAAATACGGTGATGTTATCATAAATCAAATTTTATTACTCACGCGATAACATTCGCTTTAGATCATATCTTAATTACAGGCGAAAGTTGTTAGGTTAGGTTAGATTAGTATGGTCAATGACTTTTTAGGCTATTTTATTTTGCAATCCCTTTAGGCAAATTTTTTAAGAAAATTATCTAATAAATTTTTATTTATTTTATTTTGTATGAGAAGTATAAAAATAGGCTTGTACAATGCTGTCAGGTGTTGAGATTATAGTTACATCATAAAACAGTTAATCATAAATCAGTTGATTTGCACACAATCGGCTATAATAATTATATGGTTTATATGCGTGCGCGTCATATTAAAATTACTATCAGTTGCCCACGACTATGATTGCATTCAAATCAGCAGTTACATTCGCAAAGGTTGAAAAATATCGTCAAAGTGCATAGTTTTCGCTAGGGAAAGTTCCTCTAGCATAATCAGCCTATAATGTCCCCACTGCTGGGACACAGCCCTCCCCTCTGTGAGAGGAAGTGGGCTGTAATCCACCACGTGGGCCCAGTGCGGGTTGGTGAATGTCACATGTCTTCGATTTTTTGGTTCTAGGACATGCGGGGTTCTTCACGATGTTTTCGTTTCTTGATGAAATAACCTTACACAAAGTAAAGTGCCTGGCTGGGTTCGAACCTACGACGTAAAACTCGTAAGTTGTGGCCGTTTGTACTGGGTCACCACTGCTCCAAGGTTCCTCTACAGCTGAAAAACATGCCTGTCTGCTATTATATTTTTAACCTTCACTGAAAAGCCCACGTTACTTCGCCTATAGACCAAGAAGAATTTGGCCGAAGAAAGCATTAATTATTCGCAGTCATGGTCAGAGAAAAGCCGACTTAATCCTATTTTCATGAATCCCACACAAAAAACCACATTACTTACTACTTTTAACGTTACATCTCTATCATCGGTCTCCGTTGACATGTAAATGTAACCCCCAAAATACACGACTGTTACAAAAGCCGAGCACATGTTGTAGGTTAACTTCGAGTTACTGAAGCCCGCATGTGACCATTGCCAAGGTTACTTTATATTTTGGGGATAGGGCTGTCAAAAAAAAAATGGTAAGTTGACACTTTGGCGTAAGATCCATCTGAACTTGTTGAATTGAATTGAAAATAATTGTTTGTTGTAACAGTTGGTACCTATTACAAAATATAAAGATGGTCTATATTATAAAAATTAAATTAAAGAAATTAATTGAACTAGATTTCGCCAGTGGCTTCGCCCGCGTGGTGGGTGATAATTACCCCACAGGTACGTACAACCGGGATAAAAAGTATCCTATATGGTAATCCAGGTTATAAACTATCTGTGTGCCAAATTTTATCCAAATCCATTCAGCGGTTTTTGCGTGATTGAGTAACAAACATCCAAACATACAAACTTTCACACTATTATATATTATAGTAGGATATTTTGGTCTCCTTTTCGTTATTTATATTTCTATGATAGTAGGTTATGTGCATGTAACGTTAAAGGGAGGAAAGAGAGCCCATATCTGAACTCTTATGTGTACATTGTATAAAACCAAAACATGGCTTCTCAGGATTATTTAGCTAATCTTGTCATCTATTCCAAGCAATTTATTTTAATCTAATTTAGAGAATATCGTCTCTAATCTGTACAACATTTTCACGCTTTCAAACTTTTTATGGTTTTTTGCTAAGGATATTTCCACATCATAATTATTAGGGTTAGGTCAACCCTATGAAGTACCTAAAGATAACATATTCTTAGAGAGAGATTCACATTGAATATGGCTTATCTCCACGCATATTCTGTGGGGTAAGCAAACATTAAACAGTAATAATTATGCTTCTTGTTTTTTATTGGATCTAGCTCCTTATTTATTTTATTATTTATGTACACACAGTAAAATAGATACAGCTCCTTCAGCTCCTTCTGTTGTTTTAAATGCAATTCAAGAAAGCTCGCACTGTTTCTTCTAAATTTGCCTAATCGTAGAGCTAGGTCTATCACTGTCCATTCTAAGGTTGCCTGGAAGAGATCACGGAAAGCGATAAGGTCGCCCATTGCATATTTTGTAGTGCATAATTATTATTTTTTGTTATATATTTTTGTGGTGCACAATAAAGTATACATAAATAAATAAATAAAATTATGTTTCTTTCCCTTAATGTTTTATAGGTATGTATTTGCCCTGTAAACGTCGGACGTTAATAAATAAAATTAACAAGTTACGAGTACCTGTTTCACCCGAACTAAAAATGTGTTAATAATATAAATATACGAGAAATGAGTTGAAAGGAAACACCATTATGTTTTTTAACAAAAAATAAAGGTTAAAGATACTGTTCCTAAAACAACGAGTAACTTCATCCGTGCGTCTTACAAAACGTAGCTTTTTATACAGCAAATATGAAGTAATGTCCACACAAACTGCTACTTTACAGCTGTTGAAATAAAGTTCATATTAACTTGGCTGGTTAGAGAAAATTAAGCTATCATTTTTGAATAGTGAAACTTGATGAGTAGTTATCGTCTTTTTTTAGTAAGTATTTGAAAGAACTTGACACACATGTTTTTATTTTGGTTTATAATAGGGCTACTGTACTATCGCCGTAAGGACTATTTCTGCTTGCAGCGCTCGGCGGCTACAGAACCGGGGCGGGAACAGATATGGTCATCGTGTTCACGGGATTTGGTTTTCAAACTGATTAGATATGAAGTTCTTCGATAGTACCTGCTCCTGTACCAGTTCAGTATACGTAGACTGTATTTTGTATAAGAGAAAAAAAATTAAAAACATGCAGTCAAATAGTTTTGATATTTGAGATTCTCATGCCATGTATTTTTCTTCACACTCGTCAAATACTCAATTATATTTTTTGCTATTTAAGGTAAGGCAGTATAAAAACATAACAATATAAATATAATCATAAATAAACAGCTCTGTAAACACATAATGTAATAAAACGGTGTACGTCATTCATTTAAAACGATGACAGCCACAAATGTTGACTAATATAATTATGACATTTAGTAAATATGTCATGTACAAAATCTTAATGAACCTAAAGCCGATATCAGCCGCTCCACTATTTGTCCATTTTTATCTTTCATTTGGAATCTTT
Organism: Agrochola circellaris; assembly: GCA_914767755.1. NCBI lineage: Eukaryota > Metazoa > Arthropoda > Insecta > Lepidoptera > Noctuidae > Agrochola > Agrochola circellaris. Next base: position 11,547,938 of record OU611843.1, read on the forward strand.
CACTCGAATTGAAACGTCTGAACACAAAATGAATCAAAAGTTTAAAAAATGTGAGCCGTCACGGGACGCCTGGCAGATGTGAAACATCGACATTATTTTGTAAATGTAATATGCAGAAAAGAACTGAATTGGGCTAAAAATAAGGTTAAAAAAATAAAAAAATATCATATAGAGTGGCGATGCGTCGCCACGGCATGCGTCGCCACGCCAGAAATCGGTTTTACGTGCGGCTATAGATGTTTCACATCAAATCATCGTTTACTGAACCGATCCAACGATGTTGGATTTCGGCACTCCGGCCCAACGAATGATCGAAAAATTAAATGAAAGGAGCCTATAACCGTTAATTCCTTTATTTAGGTATAACTTTGTCGGCTTCGTGTAAACGTGGAATGAAACAAAAATAGAGCATCTGATATCGGCTTTAATAGCATGCCTATAGGCATAAATAAATAGTCTATGCAAACGAAAAATAGGCGAAACTCCCACGCAATGTTGACATTATAATCTGTTTTGTACCTAATTGAGTTTGTCTTTGACATTGACTCGGCGAACTTAGTACCTATAGGTAACTTTGACTAGTTTGAATCGAAAACAGATATATACAGAGTGGGTAAAAAATCGTGGATCAAACGAAGGGCGATAGTTGGGGTTATTTGTAGTAAAAAATATCTCTGTGGCAGAGCCCTAACTTGATCTCCTTAAATCTCTCTTTAAAATGAGTACATATTTTAAAACAATAAATGGTGTTTAGTTGCTTCTAGGAAGGTATCATCACTACAAAAGTGCTTTATGACAGTGGGTACCATGATTTATGAGTATTGGCACTTTTACTCTAATTGCCTATTTATTACCATATTGGTATTTTCTTAAAAAAGCACTCAAATACTCACTAATAACTTTTAAGGAATTCAAGTTAGGGTTCTTCCACAGAGATATTTTTTACTACAAATGACCCCAACTATCGCCCTGTTTCGTTTGATCCATGATTTTTTACCCAACCTGTATAGAAATAAAATAAATGAAGATAAAAAGCCTCCGAAAGGCCGTGTAAACTGGGTATAAAGTTATAATGAGATAAACATCGTGCTTTTTGTGGTCTTTTATTCGTTAATATGGACTAAAATTAAGATCGAAACGGAGTCTTTTCCCAATAATTAACACTTCTGAATTACTGGGGACTCACTAAAAGGCAGAATCAGTAGGTATTTATGATATGGTTAGGGTCGAAAACCAAGTTTAATATGTACCAAATACTATTAATATACAGGCTGGCAATACATTGACGCGAAAACTTTTACCATAGATTCAGTAAATGATTGTGAAGCCCTGCGTTGAAATGTATCGTGGGTTAAGGCGCATGCAGAACAGCGCAACGCAACTCAAACAATACAATTTCTAAGAAAACTTCACGGTATAACAATAACCGGTGTCGCGTCACGCTGTCGCGGCGAGCTAGGCTGCAGGAAGCTTCTTTAAAAAAAAAATCTGCTGTTTCATAGAGCAATACTTATGCGGGTTAACATTTATGGAGCAGCAGATTTTTTTTTAATAATCCACGTCAAATTCATATGCTGAATCCATGGTAAAGCTTCGTGCAGATCAGCGCGACGCGACCGGTTACTGTTATACCCTCAAGTTTTCTTAGAAATTGTATTGTTCGAGTCGCGTCGCGGCGTCGCGTTGCGCTGGTCTGCACGCAGCTTAACAGTTTTCACGTCTTTTTTATTTTGTTTTTGATGTTGGGATATTATCAAATAACTTCTCCCGCTCTGGGCGTAGCGGGAGGGCGTGTCAGACTCTTACTGACTAAAACCCACCCGTGTTCCTTCAGTTGCCTGTACATTGCCAGGGTCACGGTATCCCTTTCGGACTTTCCCGCGACCCCGGCAGGTGTATGCCACCCTGTATAGTGATTAAACATTAGTTTTTCCACGATTAAAATACAGGAGTGATATTATGTTATTTTCCACGAATTATTTTCAGTTACTTTTAACTTTAAAACGCCGTTTCATATAAGGTAAAAAATCGATGACACACGCACTCTCTGAACAAAAAAATGATAAGAATTCGGGAAAATGCAATTTACAAAAAAAAATCGTATGACCCACTATTTCCTCGTAATAAAAATGTCTACCAACTAAAATGACGCTGTTGCAATGATGTCACTTTGATAAGAAAAAGATAAAGACATATCGCACCTTTGGTAGAACAAGGGCATAATTGTCATAAATTGCCAAAATGACTTAAATATGCAGAAATGCTTTAAAAAGGCCCTTTGAACTGGAGGGACAAAAACATTCGTTTGGCAATTTATGACAATTATGCCCTTGTTCTACCAAAGGTGCGATATTGCAATCCTTATCAGTTTAATAGCTACTGTACTTACTTACTGTACTTAATAGCTACTGTACTTATGTAGGTATGATGCAAATCAATAAAATTTACTAGATACGACGACTATGTGTGCTGTTATTGTTACTAATTGCGGTACCTATATAGGTCATACCGTTATTTAATTCGATAATAACAACAAATTATGGGTTTGTCCGGTGAAGGAAAACATCGTGAGGAAACCGGCATGCCTGAGAAATATTTCTCGACGGTATGTGAAGCCAAGTCAGAGGCCCATGGGCGGCTTAAAAACTCTGACACCTGGTTACTCACAAACCACACGAAAAGAAGAATATGGGTTTTTCAAATCATTTATTTGTGCTACTGGTTTCTATTTAAAGAAATTGCGACTTACGATTGAATCTTGGACATGGCGTACTGATGGCGAACTCCAAATCAAATCAAATCATCAAATCATTTATTACTTTGCAAACATGGGTAATTATTACATTGATGTTTAAATATGAAAGTCCTCCATGTTCTACCGTCACATGGGCATGCAAATCATATTTAATATACACAAATTTAAAGACATTATAATTTTAAATAACAATTAGGAAATTATAATAATACATAATATAAATTAATATCAAATCGTTCGAATTAGGTACTGTGTTGCCATAACTATGAAGGGTTTTTAATTATTTTGAAGACTCAATTAGCACAATGATTGTCTGTATTTGTACTGATCGTATGTTCAATCCACGATCGAAACAAAACTTATTTTTATCGACTTTCAATACTCATACTTTGTTTTTGTGTATGTGTACATAAACCAAACAAAGAAAATACAAACAAAAGCGAAGAGAAATAAACATTAAACTGTAGACCTCAATAGAGCATACATTGAAGCCACGGTAGAAAGCAACTGTTACCTAGCAAGCATACAAATAAAACACACAAACACGAACTATCCCGTTTACTCATAGACAGTAGACACGTGTCCATAATTACCATGCAGCTGTGACATTCTAAATGTTCCTCTTCCTCTGACGTCATTACGGAAAACAGTCATAACAGAGAGAATACAACAAGAATCATAGAAAATCATCGATGTATGAAACGAGAACAACCAATTTATCTTGAACTTAATAGTGGCGCTTCATGCAAAGGAAATTGCTATAAGAAAAGAGGAAGGCAAATAAACCAAGATAATTATGATGGCGGAAAAAACGAAGTGACTAAAAAGGGGGTGAATGTATCTATCACATAAGTAATTAATTTATCTTTAGTTGCTTTCTTTTTACGTGTTGTGATATAGTTTTTTTTTTTTTATGTATCGTCTTCACATATACTTATATAACTAATGTACCTACATATAAAAATATAGTAAAACATTTTAAAAGAGTAACGGTGGAGTTTCTTGCCAATTCTTCTCCATACGAAAACTACCTTTTGGAAAGGGCGACCAGAATAAATTCATTTTTTTTGTAATTTTTGACGTTCAAAAGTGCCTTACAATGGTCTATTTGAAATAAATGATTTGACTTTGACTTTGCTGTATGAAAGATTTTCTTTAATAAATAGAATTACTTTAGATAGTCTATTTTATAACAATTCAAAAACACCTGAAAATGGTTTACATATGTTTTTGTTTTGAGTGCCCTTCCCCGATTCACCAAGTATCAACTTATACTGGACAAAACAAATGAACCACTGACTCACTGGGCGATCCTCGTGACTCAGTGTCATCTTACTCATTCGCGGTAAAGCTATGGGCATTTGATAAATTCACTCATTAATTCTCTCATTTTTATAAACAGCCTAGATAACAGACGAGTGTTACGATGTGATAATGCGGTAGATTTTTATATTTTAAAGGATATGTGTTAATGGAGATTAGGGTTATCTTATCAGTTTTTTGTTTTAATGTTGTAATATAAGGGAAAACATATCTACATTTTTATAGGCATATTTGTGTATAACAAAAAGGTCAACGGATTTTTTTTGGGACCAGTTTACCTCTCGGGCCTCCAGAGGTTTTAAATTTGCAGCCAAGCGATTTATTGTGGGACAAGTCTGAAAGATTACAATTAACTCATCTTCAGCAACTGTTATGATGAGACCGGAAAATTCTAATACACTGACGACAGTTCCGATTCGATTAGGAATTAATAGGAGTACTATCGCGGAAAGCCATAACTAACCACCGTTATGACTATTCTTGCTTGCAGCGCTCGGCCGCTATAGAACCGGGGCGGTAATAGATGTGGTAATCGTGTGCACGGGATTTTGTTTTCAAAGTGATTAGTTATGGGTTTCCGCGATAGTACCTACTTATATAATTATGCATTAATATGCAATTTAATGGTGACGTACTTGGTACCTTTTTATGGAAACGTCTGGAACATTATATTGAAAACGGACTGTATCTTCGAACAAAAACAAACCAAAATAGCACCAAAATGTTTCCTATTACAGTCCCATAAAAAACATTATTACCGTCAATAAAAGAATAGAACAAACACATTAGTTCTCGGAAGCTTAAAATAAAAATCTTGAACGATATTAGCATAAGAATACGCTTGAAACAAAATAAATATAGTCGTACGATCTACAGCGTGTATCAGAAAGGTCATATTTAAGGGTGTGGTACAGACCATCAAACTGTACCCTAATTACGTAATACACGATCAATCAGAATCTGAATCGTTTTGAAACCGATGCTGCTATTCCATTGCTTCATAAGTTCGAAAAAAATCTCCTTAACAACGTAATAACGCAATGAATGTTATTGAACTGTCAAAGTGAAACAGATTAGTTGTAATCGTTTAGCAAAATGTGTTGCGTAGTTAGATAGCTGAACAACTTTGTCCATGGGAGCAACATTGTAAATGTGAAAAAAATATCATCTGCAGTGCTATTCTGTAACCATCTCACCGTGAAAACTTAGGTGAAGTGAGCGTGGAGTGAGCTGTCATTCCACAGGGATTGACACTATTGACAGCTCACTCCACGCTCACTTCACCTAAGTTTTCACGGTGAGATGTTTACAGAATAGCATGGCTGTTCCAAACATATTGGTCGAGTAGGCATTGAAGTTTTGTATGGGAAATGCTTCAAAAACTGTGAAGGAAAACATCGTGAGGAAACTGGCCATGCCTGAGAGATATTTCTCAGTCAGGGCGGCTTTAAAACTCTGACACCAGGTACGTCACTAACCACAGGAAAAGAAGAAGATGGGACAGCTCACAATTTTTTCGCGATTACGATAAATAGCTCCCACGGAGAAAGTTACTTAGTTTGATGGTCTGTACCGCACCCTCAAAGGCTCCCAGATAGTCACGACGACGCGACGGCGCGATGCGACAACGGTGCAAAAATTTCCGTGAAGTTTTCATAGAAATTGTTCCACCTGAGTCGCGTCGCACATGTCTGCGGGAGCCTTAAATATGACCACACATTTATGATACACGCTGTATCTATTTTGTTTTGTTGCACTCTCTGAGTTATTAATAGGTAATACAAAAGACCCTTGCAATAAATATTATGGTGGCCATAAAGGGTGGACAAAGGGAGTTCGATGACTTGATCGGGATTTGTTTCCATGGTACTTGGATTGGAAGGTTTGTTTGTTGATACTTCAGGGACGATACTTAAATGTAAATTAGGCTGGTTTATAGACCTTCTTTTATCGTTTTATTGTCTCTTAGATGTCGGGTTTTACTTTGAAGTAAAGCACAAGACTTGTGTCCTCACTGGTAAATTATTCAATCTGCAAATCAATCTACCTAGCCTTTTGCTAACTATATTGGGGTCGGCTTCCAGTCTGACTGGATGCAGCTCAATTCCAGTATTTTACATGGAGCGACTGCCTATCTGACCTCTACAACCCAGTTGAGTCGTGTCAACTCGTGTCGAGCTGAGCTCACTGCTAAATTATTATGGAATGGAATTCGTTGAGATGAAAAGGCTGCTGGCAAAGAAGGTTTTGTGGCTTAACTTGAGCGAGGCAATTGCCCAGCAATAGATTACCTGTCAAATACTTAGGTTTAATAAAGTTGAAAGTACAACTGCAACCGCAAGAGTTAGTCACGTAAGTAGGTACCTACTCGTGATTGTATCGAATCGAAATAATTAAAATTGACTTCACCTAAATCCCACGCAAAAGTAGGTCTCCAAACAATTACAACTACAAGCCAGGAAGACGAATCGCATCTCAGCGAAAAAAGCAACTTATCATTTTTTTTCGATTGGAATCTAAACTGTATCAGCCCTAAATTTAGGTTAGGTCTTATCAGTAAATGAATCCACGTTACAGCATAATAGTAAATAACTGTAAAACATTATCGTATCGCACAAAACAATGAGGCTGCACACTCAACTCGATGCACTGACCCTAAAGCACCTGCTGACCTTGCAACGCCGCAAGCTCTAAGATTTGTTTGTGTTACACAACTTGTTTCATGTTTATTATTATTCGAGGCTTTGGCTTAGTGTCTATTATTATTTATTATTATTTTATAGACGTAGTGAGCTAGCGTGGCGAGTACTGGTCGTTTCTTCGCTGTCAAACTCAAACTCAAAGCATTTATTTCAAAATCATTTACAGGAATTTTGAATTGTCAAGGAGTTGTCAGAAATATGAAGCAAGTTACCCTTCAAAAGCGTAGTAGGTCGTGCCTATGGACATGGAGAAGAACGGGCAAAAAACTCCATTCCATGGACACTCTTTTAAATTATCTATTATACATTTCATCAGCGAATCAATTTTCACGTCTCCCGTTATATTTGGCATTATTTTTTAATATAAAAATAAAAATAAAATATATATAAAAATCCGCGAAATTTTGGGGGTGTTCTGGTACTGTTACAAAATAAATACTAGTTACATCATTAAGTTGTGTAAGATGTGTTCATCATTCATAATACTTGATCGATTCGAAATAAAGAAGAATATTCTTGAGATCCTGTTTTCAAGATATTGTAATACATTAGATTGTGCAGGGCCTACCTTAACAAAATACAATGGATTGCATTTGTAGAGAGTGTAACTTTGTTTTTTACGAACCCATTGTATTTTGGGTGAGTGTTTCCCTAGAATAATGAGATCTCTATTTGGGACTTCCCTAAGAGCAAGATTTATTAACGAAATATCTATTTGCTACATTAAGACTTCCTTTACGTTTATATTTTCCTATGACTAATATATACCGACTACGTAATTTTGAGGATACAGCGACCTAAAAATTTTTTTTTTGCCTCTCCCTTGCAAACCAAGTAGGGCTGCTTACTCGGGCCATCCTGTGGATGCCTTAATAAATTAAGGGATCCAGCTACTAAAATGTTTTTTATATCAAAATCGTTTCTACGATTTATATGATCAGTGGCAGTACCTACGTAAATATAGGTAGTCAAATTCTTGAAAAGATAAAACAAACCAAATTCTTCTCTCCTATCGACACGCACTAAATGTAAATAATATTGACGAAAAAAAAGGACGGTCAGCAAGATGTTAGCAGGGCTGACCTCTTATAAGTTATAACCGATTTTTTTAACTACTTATATATAACATCACGCCTGTAATCTCCGAAAGGTCAGGCAGGGGTCTACCTATAGTACACACACATTTCGCACGTTATGTTTATGTACATGGGGTGAGCCTTTGACCATCCACCGGGCACAAATCTAGACTATTCCAGACTACGGGCTGCCACTGAGAAATTCCTGATGGAAAAACCCAATTACACTTTGCCCGACCTTAGGGCGTGTCAGACTTTTACTGACTAAAACCCACCCGTGTTCCTTCCGTTGCCTGTGTGCCGGGGTCGCGATATCCCTTTCGGACAAATTCGCAACCCCGGCAGGCATTGGCCCTTCCGGACCCCGTCAGTTGGTGCTGACATTTCTTTGAGGCACGCGTGGAACACAACGCGCCGTCGACCCGGGCCTGGTCCCTATCGGACGGCGAGCTACCCATTGCTCACCGTCCGCAAGCCCGCGCCTACGGTGGCTGGAAGTCGCCCGTTTGAGTTTGGAGTTTGCCCGACCTGGGAATCGAACCCAGAAACTCATAACGCTAGTGACCACTAGACCATCGAGGCAGTCAACTACTTATACCTAAGTAGATAATCTTTATTTGACCATGTCTCGATCATTTCATTAGCTTTAAGTAGGTAGGTATGTTAAATGCAAAGGACAGGTCCACACGATCGTATGACGTCACATGTCACGGTCACACTTGTCGTGATTTTCTAAGAAGTTGAGTCATATTTAGTGAAATAATATCGACGTTATACAGACATTCGTTGATTTGAAAGAAGTAGGTATGTTGGATTAAAAATCGGGTGACTCTCTCATCAAATCTATGTATGACAAACCATTCTGAGAAGGTAACGGAAAAGGTTCACGTATTACGATTCAGAATCTCGATAATTAACTCCTTTGTTGCCCTTTGTCATATATTTAAAAAATTGCTGCAGCCCGCGATTTCACCCATAAGTCTCGAACCCAGGCGAATATTGGGATAAAAATATCTATCCAATGTCTTAACCCAGGTCTACCCATGTGCCAAATTTCGTCCAAATCCGTTTAGACGTTTTAGCGTGAAAGCAAACAAACATACAAAAAATCTAATCTTTTCTCTTTATAAAATTAGTTTAGAATCTATTATCCTAGCCTGTACCCTAATTGCGTAATACACGATGAATCAGAATCTGAATCGTTTTGAAACAGATTGCTAATCCATTGCTACGTACGTTCGAAAAAAAAATCTGCTCAACAACGTAAATAACACAATGAATGTTGTTGACCTGTCAAATTGAAACAGATTAGTCGGAATTGTCAACGAAAATGTGTTGCGTAATTAGATAGCTGGACTGCTTGCACGATGCGTTTAAATAACCTCTAAAATAAACAGTCAAGGATGAACCTTCTAAAACCACCACGGTTCGCAGACGGATTTCTACAAATTCAGTCGAGTTTTCCATTTTAGAATATTTTTTTCCAGTACTTGAATCATTCTAACCAACGCAGGTAAACAACTATTGTATGTCAATACTTACACAATACAACAAAGCCGTACCGTAATACCTTTTGTACTTTACCAACGGTTTAACTTATCTGATCTTACAAAATAATGCCTTTTGTTGTATTTATTTATTTTTAATAGGGCATTATGTAGTGCGGCAAGGCCCTTCAGTGAAATAAGCAATCTTTCGCTTATTTACAATACATTGCACTGCTATTCACAGAATATTGAAAGAAATCATAACTTATGCTGGGTCTTATAAATCGTAAGTACCTGGGCGACCGAGCTCTGTTCTGGTAAAAATAGAGCTTGCTCATTTTAATAGTATAGGAAAGTTCATACTAATTCCATGCTGCCATGATAGTAAGTACTTACTAATTCCATACTGCCATGATTGTAGGTGCTTACTAATGCAATGCTGCCATGATAATAGGTATTTACTAATTCCATACTGCCATGACAGTAGGTACTTACTAATGCCATGCTGCCATGATAGTAAGTATTTACTAATTCCATGCTGCCATGATAGTAGGGTACATACTAATTCCATGCTGCCATGATAGTAGGTACTTACTAATTTCATGCTGCCATGTCATTATTCTCAGGTAGCCATCTTGTTCAAAATTTGGGCGACCGAGTCTGCTCGGGTGAAAATCTGAGAAAACGAATTTTCCCAGATATGAGACCTACCTAGATCGACTTTTTCGCCCACGTAGCACGTTTATAATGCAACTTTCATGGAAACCGTTAGAGCCGTTTTCCAGAACGTGATTACAAATATATATTTATAAATATACTTATATAAATATTGCTCGTTTTTAATAGTATAGGATAGTTCGAAAGTTTATTTCATCGATCGAAAATCCGAATATAGGAGTGTAAGTACTTCAAGGTCCCAAAAAAGACATGTTCTCTTTTGCTTTTCAAGTGTTAGAATAAAAACTAACATTTTTAAAATGCTTTCAACATGAAACACGTATCCACACTGAAATATTGAATCAATTCACATGTTACATCTATCAAAATATTACGTAAATAAACTTTTACCAAAATATACAATCATAAATTCTTGCTTTAAGTAAACAATACAATTTCCGTCCTAAATACCTAGCGATCATCCGCACATAATCAGCGTGCGCGCATGTTTGTTGAACGGTTAGCAAAGCACGTTCTATTGTAGATAGATATAACATTGTACCTTACTTCGGCCCACATATGAAATGGGACTACTACGCGGGAATATGATTACCATTTCGATATTTGAAAAGTCGTGATAAAAAGCCGGACATCGCAAAAAATTACGGACTTTATCTTCGTTTCAGGGGGCCTACTCCCTAAGAGAAATCCGTAGTTTCGGGCGCCGTTACGGGCGCTTCGCTCTCCTTCTCACTTACTGTAAATGAGACGAAGAACTAATCGCACGTAACGACGGCCGAAAGGAGAGCGAAGCGCCCGTAACGACGGCCGAAACTACGGATTTCAATTAGGGACTAGGCCCTCGTACTCGTTGAACTCTTTATACCTACAGAAATTAAAAAGGTACTAGATAGAAACGTTCTGGCTCTATTTATGTAAATCTTTTCTAGGTCTTTAGGGGTATGGTGAACAGGGTGTAAAGTTCACTCATCCCCCATAGAAAAGGGAGGATCCTCCGACCAGACGGGTGTCATGTCTGGCGGGCAATTGCCCAGAGGTTGAAGTCGTGAGCTTGTATATATGTCCACCGCGCGGTAAACTCTAATTGCGCGATGCAGGATTTAAGTGACGTCAGGATGTTGTGTGACGTCAAGTCGTATGTCGTAGTCGATGCGTAGTTCGCATGTGGCGGTGTAGATGCCGCCACAGGTCTATTTCCATTCTAAAATAAATAGGGCGCAAGGAACATCGACAAGCAAATTGTTATCATGAATTCAGTCACACAACCGCGGACATTTGCGGTAGACAATTTTTTACCCTTATGCCTTAATAAGGTTGAAAACTGGTACACCACCAGTGTCCGCGATGGTACTTACATGGTTCTACACCCTGAAAGTTTTCGCCGATAATTGAAAAAAATAATCAGCTTTTCCATACATTTTGACCGTGTAAGTACCTATTGCATTTTTGTATAAAACAGCAGATTTTTTTTGTAACCAACAGGAAATTACTACGCTGGGGATTTAGATCGATGCGCCAAATTCATGGTAAAAGTTTGCGCATCGTAGTCCCTTACACCGCGTAGGTACGTTATATCTAGTTGTAATCCTATTTTGTCTGTAGTTATAATGTCTAGTCATGTTCTAGCCGGAGACATTATCTGTGTTTGTTTCGTATTAGCCCACCTGGCAATGGCCTGTGTGCGTCAATTTACCAACAAACGCAAGCAAGAAGTACCATCAAAGAAGTTCATATCTAACCAGTTTCAAAACAAAATCCCGTGAACACGATGACCATAACTGTTACCGGCCCGGTTCTATAACCGCCAAGCGCTGCAAGCAAGAATAGTCCTTACGGTGGTTAGATATGAACTTCTTCGATGGTACATTCACAATATTACAGCATATAATGTAACATGTTGTTTGACGAACATTTAGCGGAGCACGTACAGTTGTGAGCCACATAACACCATAGTTAGAACGTAATGTGTGTTTGTAGGTCATAGTAATATGTCCACAAGGTTCATTTTATTAAAGTGTTTTATTGATGTGTGGGATTCCTATGTTGGTTTTGTTTAGGCAGTATTTTACAAGTCTTATTTAGTTAAAGAACATAGTTCTTCCCCATGAGCCGTCAATTTACCAAATTTTAAGGGTTCCGTATCTCAAAAGGAAAAACGGAACCCTTATAGGATCACTCGTATGTCTGTCTGTCTGTCCATCTGTCACAGCCAATTTGCTCCGAATCTAATGGACCGATTAAGTTGAAATTTGATACAAATATGTATTTCTGTGACGCAAACACGGACGTGTAACGTAAATAAATGAATTTTGAACACGGGGGTTACTTTTGGGGGGCAAACAACAAAATAAAAACACAGAGAATGGTTCTTTACTCATAGATTACAGGAAAACCTATAAGAAGTCTATGGTCCTAAAATAACATAGTAAATCTCTCAATATTGTGCGTACAAACTCACATTTGCAGTTGGAATGTATGGGACAACATGTTTTTTAACTAAAATGATAAGTTTGTTCTTGGGATTAATTCATCCCAACTACGGAACCCTTCATTGCGCGTGGTCCGACACGCCCTTGGCCAGTTTTTTTTCTTATCAAACAGATATTTTATTCCTTCCTTTTGTTTCGTTTAGGTACTATCGAAGAACTTCATATCTAAGCAGTTTGAAAACAAAATCCCGTGAACACCATTACCACATCTGTTACCTCCCCGGTTCTATAACGGCCGAGCGCTGCAAGCAAAAATAGTCCTTACGATGTATAGATATGAACTTCTTCGATGGTACGTTCATACATCTGGTCATACACGCCGCCGCTACGAGTAGTACGCACCTGACCTTTCTGAAGAACATTATTAATAAAGTTACTATATATCCTTCTTTCAAGCCCACTTCAAACATCCATCTTACCGATATCAATTCAAAAGATTCACAGATTCAAAATCCAATACATTGTTTCTAGCCTTTGCCTTTGAAGCTGAAGTAATAAAATTGCATTTAATTACATAAACACCTGCTAGATAATTATACTGTTTGCATTTTAAACAGCCAATTTAAGGTAAACATCTAGAAAGACTATGTTTTGTCACAAGTTTACTAGCACAACTGACCTCTTTGTACAAAACTGTTTGCACGAACCGTAACTAAATAAACTGCAACAAACGAGGATTACGTTTTGTTGGTCATAAATGAATATGTAAGTACAGAGAACACTTGAAAGATTCTTAGAGCTTCATGCAGTTGTAAAACGCTTGACTGCTAATAAAACAAGAAAATGGAGAGAGGACTCCTTGGTGTATTTACCTTTATGGTCCTTATTGATAATTGGTGGTGTTACAACAAAAAGAAAAGAAGTTATGAGTGAAAAGAGTACAGATTGAGGCGAGGAGGGTTTTTCATTGAAATTGAAACTTCATAAAAAGAAGCTTTAATATCAAGAGAATCTGTTAGTGAACTCATACACAGTGGTTTTTGCTGAAAATCAGCGCTGTTGACAATAGGTTCGTCCGAAGTCACTGCATTCAGCTGAGCAATGGCCTATTCTTGCACAGATACGACGCACAGCTTAATTGTTCTTGTTATTGTTGTTACTTGTTACACAAACTGTTATTTTTTCACTTTGCAATCAGCATTTTATAGGTTTGATTGTTTGTTTTCATTTTGTAAATGTCGCAACACATTATGTAATTATAGTAAATTGTCTTAGGCCTCTGACACTGACAGCAAGCAATAGATAAAATTTGTCAAACTTTTCTGTTAATAATGGATACGAGGCTTTTGGCTAATTTGTAAAGTGGTATTGTATTGGTATTGTATGGTTTTTTTTTTTGTAATGTGGGTTTAGTTTGTGCAGAATAAACACTTTTTCTTTCTTCTTTTCTTTCTTTCTTTCTTTTCATCTACACATTCACGGTCTTCTTTTCTTGCATCAGCACAAACTCTCAATTTCAATTTATCATTATTGCATACCATAATGTAGGTACACAAACAGGCAGCGGCGGCGGTGATGGCTCTATATGCATAGCTCACGCTGGTTGCAATGGTAAAATATTTACGAGTCTGCAAGGTGGGCAGACGTGTGTGGGAGGCACTTGCCCAGTAGTGGGACATTACAGGTTAAATAGATAGATAGCAAGGTGGTAGCTGACTGCCCAATTTGCGCCAGACGTATACTTAATAAGTACGTTGGTATTGCCACTCATGAAGGCTATTTAAAAGCACTTTAATGGTGCATAGGTAATGATGCTCACGCCATCCAAACAGGACATGCTAACAAGATCCCATCAAACCATTTAACAACGTAACAAAACTTTTTAATCGACGATCAATACAACCCGCTGCGCACACGCAACAAAACGCACTGATTAAATAAATATACATAACAATAAACAATAGTTTAACAACGCATTAGCAAGGTCATCGCCCTCTATAAAAGATGTAACACCCATGGTAATAAAGCCTGCAATAAAAACGCCAATAAACCCATGGGGCACAATAGCCCTTTGAAAGGGCTAACTGAGCGTCATTGAGCTGCCAGGAACGGCCGGAAGTCGCAGGTACCGCTTCCGGTTTCGATGCATTCAAATCTCGAACACGGTTGATGGTAGATAACCGTTTTATTGGTATATTAGTTACGGGTATACTAACTGGTATGGCGTTGAGTCATGCGCAGTTACAAGTTGTTCAAAACTTAGGTATTTAAGTAGGTATTTTTTTCATGGTAAGGTTAGGTCATGACTGCACTACATAGGTACTATACCATTGCAAATGTAATTGCATTCATAATGGACAAGACAGTCACAACAGCCTCAACCTGTGTTAGTGTACGGTTTCATCTTAACTGGTATCTCATAAAACCCAATAGTCTAAGATATTATGACGGGAATGCAACTGTAGGATTTTATTCTATTCAGTATTTATTAAATCACTTAGCATCAGATGATGAGCTTCTCTTTCACAAAATTCATCAGAAAAATGAGGTATGAACTTTCCTTATTGAAGAGCGAGAACAGAAGAGTATCTATTCTTGAAAGAAACACACTCTATTCTTATTTGGCAGAGGTGTACCATCGAAGAAGTTCATATCTAACCACTGTAAGGGCTATTCTTGCTTGTAGCGCTCGGCGGCTATAGCACCGGGCCGGTAACAGATGTGGTCATCGTGCTCACGGGATTTTGTTTTGAAACTGGTTAGATATGAATTTCTTTGATGGTACGTAAGCGGTATCTATAGTACACCCACATTTCGCCAATAATGTTTAAGTCCCATGTAACAGGGGTCGAGTCTTTTGCCACCAACCGGGCACAATTCCAGAGACCGGGCTGCTACTGAGAAATTCCAGATGGATAGACCCAATAACACTGCCAGACCCGGGAATCGAAACCAGGACCTCATGCTCAGCAGTAGCGCTTACGACCACTAGAACAATAACGTAGCCACTAATATGTTGGACTTTTGAAAGTTTCTGCCATAAATAAATAATCAATAAACATTTTATATCTCTTCCAATACAATTACAATATCTGATAAATCCTTTGTGGGAGACTGGTATCTGCACTAGGAAAACCTGTCACACAGATAACCAGGCCCCCCCCCCCCCCCCCGCCCCCCGAACAGTGATTGAGTATTAAATCATAAAGATAATATTTACAAACTATTTTTACCTGTGGTAGGAAAAACAAAGCGAAAACTCGAAACAAGATTGAATAGTTAGCGAACTAATATTACCAAATTGAATTCCTACATAAGGCCAATTTATTGAACGGTAGCCAATCAAATAATTTGGCGGAAACAACCATTGTTTTAACCTCGACAGGTTAACAGTGATATAATAATCGCGACTAATTTAATTACCAACTCATTTGCACAGATACAGTAATAAGCATAATTACTAGGCTCTGGAATTTACGTGCATAGTAAACTCTACTAACGTAGTGTTAAAGTTCAAAATGTGTTACATTAATCTCTAAAACGAAATTGGTCATTCGAAAAGTTGTTTCTCGCTAGTCAACTGCCTGTGAATTACATAGACATAAAAGTAATTGGTAGGCAATTAGTATTACATAAACTGATGAATAATAACAAATAACTAATGGCAATTAAAATTCCCAAGAGCCTGGACAACTATACCTGAACAGGCTCTTGTTAGTCAGTCAGGTCAAGGGTTTAATGCAGAAAGCTCTTGGACTTTGCAAGTATTGTTAGGCTTCTGTCTGTGAAGTCCAATCCAACTAAATAAATTGGGCAAAATGACCCTATTCGCAACTGTTAAAAAAATGTAGGTACTTACGTCTTATCTTCTTGAGAAGCGAATATTCATGAAAATACCTAAAGAACAATTTTTTAGTATTTACTATTTATTTATTTGACGTAAAAAGAACACATACAGGGTAACACACACTTAATGAAACGTGGAAATAGCCTGGTACAAAATATTGATCAATGACCCCTTTCTTTTTTTGAGGTTGGGAAATTATCAAATAACTTCTCCCGCTCTGGGCACGCGGGAGGGCGTGTCATCAATGTCCCCTATGCTAGAAAAATCCTGTGTTACAGGGATCAATCGAAAAAGGCCGATTCAAAATCGATGAAAACGGCCATATAATATTTTTAACATGTCTCAACCTACCAACAGCAGTTCTATAGATAGCAGGCAAGTCCTTGAACTGATTGATAATAAACTGATATGAGCTGTCACAGCAAACATACGATGGTGATTGGTTATCGATGTTACCAATGCGCTGGGCTGCATGGGGAGACCATATTTACAATTTAAACTATAAATGTAAGGGGCATGAATAAGAGATAACTAACTGTTGCCCGCGACATCGTCTGCGATGCAGGATGAAAAGTAGCCTATGTCCTTCTCCAGGTCAAGGTCTACCATGTGCCAAATTTCATGCAAATCCGTTCAGCCGTTTTAGCGTGAAAGCGTCACAAACAAACTCACTTTCGTATTTATAATATTATTTAGGATTAGGATTCCTGCCTAATAATACATCTGTACTTGAGTAAATATAACATCTTTACTTTATTGCCAACTTAGGTACCTACTGTAACTGCTGGGTGAATGAAGGGTGCCCCCCGAGCAACGTACCCCCTAACCTTCTGTTATGACCGACGCACCCTAGGTAATCGACTTCTGTCGATTGGCTAATCCTTTCACCACGATAGCAAATGACATGGCTCGTATTTTTATAAAATTCCCTTGCCACTAGAAATAATATATCAAAAAAAAAAATGGTTTTATCATTTTGGTATAATACAGAACTCATTAAATTAAAATGGTCTCTGATCTCAGTGGTCACCTAAACATAAATCTCTCTTTAAGACTGTTATTCAATAGCCCAATCAACGAACATTCATATAAAATAAATTAAACACTATAAAACTCAGTGACTTTCATATAATTTAGAGCACCATATGACACGCCATAAATTAAAAGGGTTAGTAAGAACCATGCAGCCCGCATTACGTGGTTGATTAAAATCTTATTGTTCTATAATGCCATGTAACCATAAAAACACCTTTCCTTAAAGCAATTTATGGGAAAAGTAAATATTCGTCTCACGTTCTGAGATCACAATGGAAGATATAATGTGCTTCTGTTATACCAAAAACATGCAAAGAAATATAAATCTTATGTCTGTAAATTACAGTATAAAATTCAATGGTGTTTTTTTTGTAATTCTAACTGAATGATATACAGTCTGGCTCTACACGGATCTCATAAAATATGTTTTATTGCTTAAAATATAAAGCATAATTTCGATTGCAGTTTTTTTTCATGAGATTTTGAACAGCTAAGCTGTTGTGATAAGTATTTAATCTCAAAGAATTAAAGTCTATTTTTGGTTGTGAGAAAATTTTGGCGACACAAACAATACCCATACAATTTTACACCTTTAAACACGATGTTGCTTGACACAAATGGCCTTTATAAGTCTGAAATGTTCCCGATTTTGTATGGGTATTTAATTTTCTTCATAATGGTTCAAAACCTTATCTCTTAAAAATATAATAGCTCTTCTTGTATCTTTTTGGTAAGAATTCTCTCAGCATTGTTTGTAGGAGTTATTAATGGTATACTTATTTTTTTTTTATAATGGATCAGGACCTTTATTGATACTGCCTTTTTAATTCTATGATATAGGTAATTCCTATAGAAGATTTGTGTTTTAAATGAACTCAGTAAAATTTCAAAAATCTTCAAAATATGAAATGAATTAGATAGATCTAAATCATTTTTTCTAAAGCACTTTTTATCTTTTGTGACTAAATATGTAAAAACATACCCATTTGCCCCTCAGGTGCCACGTAGTCCGGAATGATTGGGCCTCTATCACACAACTTCTCACAGAAAAACACTAACATAACATAACATGTTCACTTGTCAGATTTCATTCGCACTCATTTTTGTCACTTCGTAGAATCAACCTTGAAATAAAAGAAAAAAATAAATTATAATAAAAGATAAATTGAGAATTAAAAGATAAAATATTTTTGTAATAAAAGTGATAGTGGTTTAATTCGCTTATTTATAATTGTTACTTCAAATAATGATACAAAAGAAACCTCACAAAACTAATAGATTAACGGAATTTTACCCTGTAAAATAAAGCTCATTCCGTTGATCCCTCGCTAAATAGGTTAACAACATATTAATAGGTTTATAAGTACCGAAAGTACGTATCAGCTACTCATAATAAGCGTCTCATAACAAACGAATGAGTTTGTTATCATAACGAACCATAAAACACCATAACATAACATACCTACAGCTGCTTGTTATCTTTAACAGTTTCAATCAACTTCTGACAGTACAACACTTATTTAAAGTGTTTGTTTTACTCTTCATTTAAAACAACTTTTCAAAATAATTTTATTTAAAAAAAGATAAAATGACTGGATCTTTTTTTTTTAATGTTATTTGTGTCTATGTTTTTGTTCTATTACCTACTATGTAAGTTGCTAAAGGAAGTTGAACAGCTAGAATTCAAATTATTTAGATGTTAACTAAGACTAAAATAAGATTTAGTTTAGATCTCACGTCTAGCGGACAATGTGCAATGGAAACATAAATTAGGAAAATTTGTGTCAAAACTGCCAGTAATTTAGTTTTAACTGAACGTATTAACAGCTCGGTGAGAACCATAAATATTCTGCACATTAAGGCGCTTTCACACATGGCTTATTAATAGACAGCATAAAGAAAGTCAATTTAAAAAAAACTTGAAGATAAGGTTATTAGAATTTTGGTTTGGGTGGTAAAGTAAAAAGTAATAGACTGATAGTTTTTTTTTTTTTACCCTTCTTAGGTAAAAAAACTGCTTAGAAATAAGGTACAGACAGCTATTTGAAAAAAAAAAGGTAGAGAGCAAAATGAATTCACCAGCAACTGTATCGCGGAGTACTTTTAAACACCCATTGTTCTTACACAATGCAAGAAACAATAGCATCTTTTCCGTAAGAAATAAGTAAAAACTTTTTAGAGCTTGAATATCGCCATTATTGCTTCAGATCTGAGCAGCCCCTAACCACCAAGCAAAAACAATAAGAAGGCATCGCCCGCGAGTTCACTGTTCGAGAATAGAACACGTTCTAAATATAAACTGGCCGTTAGTGAAGCGCCGCGGGAACACAAGTTCTAAAATTAAAATGGATTTTAAAATTTTAATCCTGACGTTTCTGTCACGTTCAAGGCCGTTTCCTCCGTTTCCCAAAGATTTAAAAAAAAAATTGTTTCTTTTTTCAAACATCTGGCAACGATCATACGTCTACAAAGTTTTTAACAGATAAGTAAATCCAAAATGGCTGCCTTTGTATGTGTAAACAACGTGGATTAAAGGTCTTTGATTAGATTTATAGACGCACATTGTATTAGCCTTGCTATGCAATCAAGAATGCTGTGAATGTGGGCGTTTTTATTAAAAATAATTCCATATTGACTGAATGTAAGCTAGGTAGCCTATCTATTGCGATCCTTAGTTTACCTGTAGATCTAGATAAAAATACTTTGTTTACAATAAATTGAAAGTAGTTTTCAAATATGTATGGATGTCACCTTTTCTAACTGCTAGCATACCTTTTCATTCTGCGACTGCCCATATCATCGCCGTGCAGTGAAAACTTTGTGATTGCAATAAACGTTATTTTACAGGGAAGATACCTAATAACTGTCTGAAGAATAGCCGTCATTGACGTTCTCTGATGTTCTCGTTATCAACGATAGAAGGCATTAGAAGCATCTTAACATCTCACTGTCTGTATTTTGTTCTAAGCATGCATTACGAGGTTTTCAACACAACAAATAAATAAAAAGAAAAGCAATTAATTTTCCTTTACGAGGTTTTCACTGCACGGCGACGATATGAAATTTTGTTTTAGCACAGTATGTTTCAGGGAATTATTATAGTTTGTATTATTCACGGCTATTAACACTAAAATGTTTATATTATACGGAACACACGGAATGTTTGCCAATGATATTAAACGAAAGGAAGTGAATGTACGAACAATAATGCACACATAAGTATTGCTCACTGCATTAAGGCTCCAGCAGACAGGCGCGACGCGATTCTGGTACAAATTTTTCTATGAAAATTTCATAGAAATTGTTCTACCAAAATCGCGTCACACCGTCGAGTCGCGCCTGTCTGTGGCAGCCTTTATCCTTAGGAAGTAAGATAGTAGTAAAATAGACGGTATTAAAATCTGAATGTTATATTTATTTTCTCTTGTGTTATATGACGACACTCATTGGACAGCTAGGGAAATTAATTCTTAAGCAAATTTACACCCTACGTCAATTTGCCATGTTTTAGCCATTTAAGAATTAAATATATGATGTAAATATGCGGATACTTCTAGTTGGAAATCAATTTGCTTACCTAATAATGAATTTCCCTGACTTTATTGTTTTTTCTAAACTCTACGCATCACAAGGTAGTAACTTCCTAATATGTCAACATAACGATCTCTGCTTCTTTGAAAATTAATTAGATTTTAACAGAACACTAAAATTCCATTTCCCGTAAAAGACAATTTTTCTCTCTTGTCTAAATATAAGTACCTATTTTTAATTTAGAACTGACGAATCTTGCGCGTAGGCAGCAAACGCTAAATACCCTTATTCTGTTGACAGACAGACAAATTGGTTTTCTAAATCCTACCACTGTTTTACACGACCAGTGTTAAATGAACTCATTGCTAAACCAGATAGTTTGAACTCAGGGTTCTAAATAAATTAGTCTTGTCTATCTAATTTTGGTTAAGAAATGATCCCCTTATGGTTTGTGAAATTGTCGGGTGTCTGTTACATATAAATTTAGACTGGAACCGGATATTTTTTGTATCTTCCTTTACTTATCCTCAGTAGACATTACTGGCTTTAGTCGGAATATATTTATTTTGTCTGGCGACAACAAACGGTACTGTTTGTGGACGATTTACGCAATCGTCTGGCTTCTCGTAATAGTATTGTTGGATTTAAATACCCGTGAAATGGAATTACTATTGAATAGAAACACCTGCTGAAAATATATGTGCAGGTATGAAAAATTTAAGTACATAAAATGGAATGCTAAAAAGTTGATTGAAGAGTCTAAGAGCAATGCAGGCTAGGGTCAGAGAAACAGAGTTGAGGCGAAAATATGTATTGTAAAGAAGAAAACAAAACTTCTAACTCGCATTAAAAACCCTTTTAAAATGTAATATATTTTTAATGAACACAGAAATACCCAAAATCTATGAAAGTGAATGTCAAAAACTCCCAATCGTAAAAAAAAACTAAAAACAAACAACAGTAGGGTACCTTATTTTTTGTCAAACATTTTTGTGTGTAAACAAAACAGACCCGGTACATTAAAATGGGAGATGGGACATATGATGGGGACAGTTCCATGGTCACAAAAACTAACGAAACTGTTGTTTACTGATATAAATCAATTTGTAATATCTTTTATGTCTTCATTTGATCCTGCTGACAAAAAGCTACGGTTTCTTTTTCGGATATCTTATGTAAACTTTATATTAGGTACTATTTGGTCATATTTAGAGGACTTAACAAAATACAACAACAACAACAATGAAACACAATCAATCGAAACAATATAGATAGATGATACTTAACAACAATGAATAAAGTATACTTCGTAGTACACAAGTATTTGTGAATTGTAAGTCATTCGATACTGATGCCAAGAGAACATCGAAGCTCATCACGAAACTTAAAGAGATACAAAACAATGAAAAGATTTACATAATCTTATCAGTCACAATAAACTTCATAATATAATGCTAAACCGGCTCAATTCCTAATCTTAGTGGGCGACCTTAAAGGTTCCAATCATTGTCCATACCACCATAAAAACCATGCTTAACAACAGAAACTTCTTTATAAAACTTTTTTTTAATAAATAACGGCATTAAGAACAGTTTACATTGATTCCGGTGGGTGTCACAACTTGTCTGATAACTGATATGGTACTTAAAGTCCACTTAAGAATGACAGAAACAAATATTTTTTTGAAGAAAACGCACACCGGTGGTCCAATATTTGGTTCCTGCTCAGTTTTTCTACGACTCTTTCTAAACAGTTTAGTGTTGTTGATGGTTTATTTAATCTGAATAAATTAGATACCACTGTAAGGGATAGTAGCTTCGGAATATTGACGATTCTTTGGTTTTCCATATACATATAGAAAATCAAATGTTTGCATGTCCAAGAATATTTTTTAGCTTAAGAAACTGTGTCCATTAAAACATCTTAAACTTTGGTCAAGAATTCAAAAGCATCCTCTTTACATAAATACAAATAAATTGAAACCCTAGCTATTGAAAAACGCAAAAATTAAAAAGAAGTAAATTACAAGACAACATGCAAACGAAATTAACACCACATGTAAATTCACTTGAAAATTACAATAAAACAAAGATACTGCTACTAAAGAAAGGCAACGGTATGGGTCGTCCTTTCGATGCAAAGCAGCATACAAATTATACGACTAGAGTTGGTCAAAACGTTGGTTGAAAATATTTTGAAAACCAAACATTCGAAGGTATTTTAACTCAGTTTGATGATTAATGGTGTAATCACGGTACTCGTATGATGTCTAAGCAAATGGGATGAATTGATAACTAAGCACACTCTTATGCTGCTTGTGTCTGCATTGTAGTTTTTACAAAGTAAAGATTCAGAAGTGATTTTATATATCTTCTAAGTCCGTCTAATTCAGAGCAATCAATCGTCCATTTGTCGCCTCGTGAAAACACATCTTAAAATCGTTTTTAATTGGGCAAGTCAGGATCTCTAACGGGACTTGACCCCTAAATGTCCAATCTGTTTTAATTTTATTGGAACTGGTTTGGAGAAACGTGCTTATCACGGTCACGGAAACGAAGTCGCGTGTTCACTATCACTGTAGGTTATATTCCCTTCTCGTCTTCGAAATGTAATTTATGTTTTATAGTCATATTACTTTTTGGAATAAGTTGAACGATTGCTAAGCACGTGATTTTTACTTAGGTTTCAATGTTATGTATCATGTTGAGTAAGACTTTTGTGATTTCGTGATTAGCTTAGTGGAATTCTGTATACATTTTTCGAATAGGGTAAATGTCTGCTCCTTTATCCGGTTCTCTACCTAGTTCTAGGTTCTACTAAGAACTAAACTTTTAATAGAACTAGTATTACAATCATTGAAGTTTTGTGAGAAATATTTACATCAGCGTACTCCAAGTCTGGTAGATTTCCTGATTTAGTGCACAAAGCACCATTACAGAACAAAGCCTATAAGATAAAAAGGTTTTAATGCCCACCACGTAAGGATACCAAGGCCAGTACAAAATAATATTAGCAGAATGTGATTAGATCCATCATTCACTCCATCATTTTGAATGACATCATGTGTTTTGTTCGTCAATTAAACACATGTGCAATTAGAGGTAGGTAATTCTATACAATAGTTAATTGGCTACTGTTGTACTTGCAGAGTATCATCAAACGTACTGTCGCTGTAACTATTCCAACATTTGTCAACAGTGCCAATAAGCGTAATTAGAGCAAAACCAATAGCTACCACTATTGGTTTTGCTCTCAGTCCCGGCTAGAAAATTGTCTTACCTACACCCAATGTGAGTGCGGTGCTGTCCAGAATCTAACCTAATTGGTGGGATGTCCCAAGTTTACATATAACTGCACTTTTCAGGATTTTGTGATCGCTATTGACCCTGCTATTATCGTGGCCACAGGTATGGGTACAACTAATTTAAAAAAGTACCATCGACTGGAAAAGAATAAGGATGCCATCTACGAATATTGATTAAATATTATAACCAGTTAATTTTTTCCAGTGGCCAAGTAGCTAGATTACATCATAGACATTTGGCTACTAAATGTATAGCCACGTGTGTCTAATAAAAGAGGCCTCTATACAGTAACTAATTGATAAATAGCTGATGATTAGCGCACTTCCCTGGTATTGCGCTTGCGCACGTTCCGCGCACGCCGTCACGTCCATCGTTGCGTCAATGTGGCTACACGTAGTCACTATTTTGCATAATAACCGATTCAACATTCTTCACGAATTTTCGTTCTATCAGAATGATAGCAATGGTTTTTGTTTTGGAGAAACGTTACCTAAAAAAAAAAAATCCAGAGATGTTTGAAATTTTTTAGAGTCTAGAGTATTTTCTCGAAAGATTAATGATGTAGAAAGATACAACTACTTGACTGGTCTCTTCAATTTCGTTTGACAACACGAAAATTTACTATTTTGGTGTTGTCACCAACATCTACTATTTAGAGAATTCTGACATAATAATCTTGAGTTGTTTTGTTCAGATGCTCACAGAATTCCAAGTGCCAGGAACAAGCACGTTAGCTACCGTTTGATGTTACATACGATTATGACGTGTCGAGTTTAAAGATCGCATCAATTTATAAATAGTGTCAGTTTCCTGGCGAATCTTTTACAGGCATCGTTAGTAGTGTTATTATTAAGAGACATGGTTTATTTGGTTGTGTTCTAGAGATGAGAATAATCTTTAATGATATAAGCTACATAGGCAGTGAATAAGAACATAATTATATTAAAAGGAAGGTATGGGAGAATTATTGAATTAACAAACAACAATGCCGATACTTTTTAATTCGGATTTGAATTCATCATAATTGTTCTAGATTGCTCATTCCTCTAACCTGCCTAAGTCATCAACAACAAACAATTTTAAAATCATCTTCATGTTCAAATAGTTTAGCAACAGCATGTAGTTTTAAATTTAGAGCAAACGCAACACGCCATTGCGTTAATGTTTGAACGAAAGTTGATGTCGAATCGTTTCGGTTGCTTCCTGCCAATTCGCAGAAACATACGCATTTTAACGCTACTGAATTCACATCAGATATCGGAATACAAGGAAAATTTAGGTGGGAAATAGGACTCGTACGTTTCGACCTAAATACTATTGGTTGCAACAACTAAAAGCCACATTTAGGAAATACTTTGCAAACATTGTTACTCAATTCTTTCAATATTTATGTAAACTTCAACAAATTATTGGACAAACATATTTAATTTCTTTACTAAGAGTAAACACTTTCAAGTATTAATAATATTTAAGTACCTGTACTGTATCACTGATACATAACAGATGACATAACCAATATAAGCAGTTTATAATAAGTGCATAATTACTGTTGCTACAAACTGTTTAAT
This sequence comes from Agrochola circellaris, assembly GCA_914767755.1. Classification (NCBI taxonomy): domain Eukaryota; kingdom Metazoa; phylum Arthropoda; class Insecta; order Lepidoptera; family Noctuidae; genus Agrochola; species Agrochola circellaris. Next base: position 11,573,674 of record OU611843.1, read on the forward strand.
ATTAAGCAATATGGAAATAACAGACAATTAAGACTTGCAGTACCTACTGGCAATTATAACATTATAAACGTGAATAATACAAAAGGACAACACAATGATAACAATTTTTGATATACTGAAGCAGGAAGTTAAAATTCCGTTCAATTGCGATTAATTGTTGTAATCAAGCAATTGTCAAGAGGATTACATTGCTGAAATTAACAATCATAATAGAAGATGCGATAAAATAACTTAAAAAGAACCTAACGATGCTAGAGATAAGGTTGGAAATGTTGTTGTTACGGGAATGTGGTAAGTAAAGGATACTGAAGTAAATACTCGACTAGTTAACGAAGGGAGACAAATGACAGTCATTTAAAATTTAATGGCGCTTATAAAGCAATTTATGTGGATAAAAACTTGATAGGATCGCACATTACAAGGAGATAAATTGTTATAGTTTTTACGTTGAAAGCAGACTATTAGAAAGGAGTTTGTAAATTATAAACATTTGTAATGTAAGTGCAACGTAATAATTAATATCCCATATTTGGAAAGTTGATACAGCAGACAGAACGAAGTTATCAAGGAGAAATATTGTAAGTAATTAATGTATTTAGAAAGTTGCAAGAATGAAATGTAACAATAACAATTCTGAGAAATATAAAAAAATACACGCAGACATTAAAACGGTTATGATTCGTAACGGTATATATAAAGTGACAATGGGTGCTAAAACTTAGTCAGAACCATGTCTGGCATAAATATTGCAATAAATTGTACGCACGAAGCAACATTTTAAGCATGCAAAGTACCAAATCGTGGTACCTCAACCAAGGTCAATACCAATCTTAATCTCAACTAACTAACCTTACCAAATATCATTTTCCATGGTTTAGTTGACCATAATGCTCCCATGACAGATCCAGATTACACTGAAGGTCACGACCTGCATAGATGATATCACTGATGCGACGTTCAATCCAGTTGAGGTCACTCAACCAACATAAAAAGACCCAGACTTGATAATACAATTACGTCCTTTAATTCTGATTATCATATAAAGGCGGGGAAGGTAGAAGGTCTGACAATCCTGGTACTGCAAGAGTTGAATCATCAACGATAACAGTAAAATGAAGAACGAATGTACGTAAGTACTAACTGTTCATTGTTGAATATTGTGTTCTACGAATCGTGACCTATGGAGGTGTAAATTGGATCAGGGACAGTTTGATAAAGTTTTTGGTAATGAAGTGACGAAATGTACAGGAAAATTAATGCGAGGACTTTATTTGTAAATGATGAGCGAACAACTTGAGTTGTTTGATTGAAATACGTCATTTGTAAGCATGGACACGAAAGGAGAATATTTAAATAGTTTGATGACGCAGGCAAATTATTGGATGTAGTTTCCACAAGTACCTACCTACATTATGAATACTGGTAATACCCACGGAGAGAAACCGAAGGACATTGATGAGGGAGATAAGATTAATTATTTTTCAAACAGAACTAGCCTTTGATCCTTCAAAATCTTTTTCAATTCCCAAGTTCCTGACAGGTACTAAAAAAAATACTTCCGCTCTTTCGTCCGTGTCATTATATAAAAAGCAGTTCCCACAACTAATTGTACTACTTTTTCAACAATTGATGCGTACATCCTCCACAGCGGTACCTGCATCCGCTGGCGAAACTGATAAAGCCTGCAACGCATTGCCTCATTCTATACACGTAGGTACTATAAAGTGTGGTGCAATGGAGAAACGTTATGAAAGAGACGCAGTTAAGGATGCTAATGATAGTTATCGGAAATAATTTTAAGTATGTGAAAATGTTGATACTTACTGGGTTTATTTTTAGTAAGCATTCTTAAGTAACACATTGCAATGTTTTTCTGTAATGTATCTCTTGCCACATTGTAAGTGATGACATAGTTTTAGATACAAGGTTGTTCAAGGTCTGGAAGGGGCCTAAAATGTGTGCGAGTCTTGACAGCGTAGAATTGAGGAAAGAACATATTTGGGATTAAGTAATCCATTGGCACAATGAGTCGTGATTAAAAATAAGCATGCTGATTTTGATGCGCAAGATATCGTTGGGATTTTCTCGAAGACTGCGTAGTTAGTAGTGATAATAACATACTTTGTTAGAAAATGACTAGTACATAATAACGTAGGTAGCGCTTGAGTGTTTCCTCCTCACTTATGGCCACCATAATAATGGCCGAAGATGTGAGCTTCCTTTACATGACGTCATCAACTGCGAAGTACTTTATCACTTATCAGCATGTTAGGAAATGCGGAGATTTCGAAGCTATGTACTTATCTTTAGCAAGGAGGTAATTTAGATAAGAAAGGTATGTTAGGTATGACAGTTAGCTACTTGATCTACTGAATGATTGTGCGTAACGTTGCCTAGAAGTTTAAAACAAATATATATAATTACTTAGGTTCCATTATAAAACTTTTCAAAGGTTGAGGATAATGCTGATTTTGTGCTTAATTTTTCAAATAGCAATAACTTATTTTGATAGGTTAAATAAACAAGCAGATAATTCATTCAAATGAAGTTTGTTATCAATCCATGCACTTGTCATAATAATATCGATCTTAATAACATGAAATTAGGTCGATTCCAGTTCAAATTCTATTTCAGATTTAGGTGCTCCAGAATTTTCTACCTGAATCGTGTTTATCGACCAGCAAAAATCTAGGTTTAGATTCATTTCTGCGGTTTTAAAGATCTTAAGAACCATTTACCCAACTTCCGAGATTCTAAAGCCGTTGAATTGTGTTATAGCCATAATATTAGAGAATAAATAAAATCTTGGAAGTATAAAAGACTTTCGCGTTTTGTCGGCTTTGATATTCGTAATTTTACCTCCTTTGATCTGGAGACTATCAAATTCGTCAGTATCTTATAAATATTAAACGCTGTTTCGTCCAAGGATAGAAATAAATGACTGTCATTAATAATTTCGCAATTTTGTAGAAAAACGACGATGAAAACAACTCCTTCGTTGTCTTCATCGTCGTTTTTAGCTTTGTCATGAAACATACTAATAGCTGTAATAATTACTATTAACTTCGTAGAAATTCAGGCCTTTCGCAGTGGCAGAAAATACCACTGAGAAAGGCCTAAATTACTGCTCTGTGGCAGAAATTACCGCATTTTACATATAAACAACATTGTTAAACCAGACGAGATTATTAATAAAGTATTTGTGGTGGTCAGCCACACCCACGCCACGACACGTGGTCATTTATCTGTCTCCTTATCTGTAAGTAGTCGACCAAGCACGGGTCATTAACTATCGCTTGACGAAAGTTCACTGTCAATGCACTCCTTCCTTACGATTTTTAAAACTATTGGAGCAAGACCAGCTGATTGACTTTCAAATTTTACTCCGACAAAATTGATATTCTTATTACAAAAACTGACGTTAAACCCGAGTCTAAGTTGTCAATTTTGTATGAAGAACTTACAAAACAACAACATACCTACTTACATTTGTCGGAATAAAGTTCAAAATAGAATAACTGGCTCAAAGCCTTACAAAACGAGTTCTAACTTCAGTCAACGTTATAGTTTTAGGTGTTAATAGCTACGACAAAATCGAAAATTATTACAGGATTTTCAAATATTAAAGCAAATGATGGCAATCTTGTAAGTGGTCATACATAGGAATGCAATGATTTGATTCAAATTGCATACGAATTGTCTGTCGTTACCAATGCACATACCTATTTACTAGAAGTAGCAATTCAAATGATGGTTTCGCAATCGAGATAGCTTCGTGACAACAGATGTATGGGAAAAACCTTTCTAAACTGAAATGAAAATCTTACCATTTCCTTATCATGTTCATTCTTAGTGTATCTACATATATTTCTATACATGACATACACACACATAACATCACGGCTTGTTTCTCCCAAGGGTTAGGCAGAGGTGTACCTATAGTACACCCACATTTCGCCAGTTATGTTTAAGTTCCATGCAATAGATATATACACGTATCAACATTGAGATTGTGATTTCTATACATATCAAGATCTATATGTTCTTATACAAAATCAACACAACGTATGATTTTAGACAAAAAAAAACAAATTTAAAAACGTACTGGCAAAGCTATGACATACTCAATAGTCATTGATTTAAGACGTTCTAAGATTTTTCCAACGTCAGTAACTTACCAGCTCTAGACAAAGGTTGCAATAATTTCTACATTAAAAATCACTACAAAGTATAAATAAATCATTAATATTGATTTACGACAATTATCGTAAATGACAACACACATTTATTAAATACTTATTATGATATTATGTTCGTAACAAACGTTGTACCTACGAAGGATGTAATAAATAATTGTTGACTGATAGATAAAATGTCATTCGAAGCGTTTGAAACATCTTTGAACTTTCGAAAAGTTAGTACATATAACAGGACATTTTCATATTTTATTATGAAGGAAATTTCTAAATTAAATAAGAAATATTTAAGCATTACCAATCGTACTCAATCTAAGCATAGGTGGCCTACCCATTATGACAACGACAGATGTCGACATCCGCCTTCCCTTATCGCAATGTAATATGTACTACATATTTTGCCGCAGCAGCATGTCCTCTTCCTTACATCTCTATTAGCTGTCATCTCAGTATTGACCTCATTTCTAACAAAATCATCTTGAACATAATCTAGCTATGCTTTTCATTCTTTAGGTCTTCCTCTACTCTTAAAGCCATCCACATTCATACTCAAAACTTTTCTCACGACATGTCCTCAAAACTTTCCCCAAGAATGTTTTCCAAAAAAACAAAAAACAGACGCAAATATCTACATTAAGAACAAGACTTAGAAGAAACTGCTCTAAATTCCAATTTGATATACCTCAAACTGACCCAGTTTACGGCAATATTACTTGTCTATATACATAGATAAGCAGTGCATTGATATTTATCTTTATATCGTAACAGCAGTGCATTCATGACTCAATTTTCATCGTTAGTTTAATATACATGTGTACACAACAGGTCAAGAAGAAAAACATTGTATAAAATATTTATAACAGTTTTCGTATGTTTTATTGCCTATATTGTTTTGTTGTACTGTTATATCTCTTTCCATTACGCAGTAAATGTGGGTCACAATAATTAAATGTAAACATAAAGAATATTTTATCAGTCTTCCTCTGTCCATATTTGTCGAAGATTTCTGTTAATTGATAATCAATTAATAAACCTGTTCAATTAATTCAAGCGTGTGTGATTGAACGAAAAGTAAAAATTTAAGAAATGCGTAACTTAAATTATCTTTTGAAACTTGAGTAGTCAGTTCAGCTTTTATCAAAAAAATAGAGAAGAGATTTATTAGCTAAGCAGTGTTGTTTTTCGATGTCCACAAATGTATTGGATTTCACATTTGAAAAAACGTACGTAATCCTGACATCTGCCAATCAAACCTTTGGGTGTGATAGCTGATACGATACACCTGACGTTATTCAGTATTTTTTGCTTTTACCTGCTACACAATAGTAGAAAAGGTGAGCCAAAGAAGACTAGGTAGAGAATATCGTTATTTTTGAAAACATTAAAATTTTAAAACATCATCCACAAATTTTCGATTACAACATCCTAACGAATAAGCTAACATTTGCTCTCACTTTCAATATCCCAAATTCACTTTTTGTTCCCGTTTTTCTAACTCCTATCTCCTTCCTATCATAAATCAAATATTCCTCATGTATCTTTCGATATTTTTTTGCTATGCGGAACCAGCCCTCTTGAAAACATATCACTGCCATCCGGGAGATGGTCTCGAGTGCCGGAAACAGTTATAAATCTATAAAAACAGCTAACAAGGGATCCTTCATGGAGGTTAGACATTTTTTGATCATAGCCAGATGGCTCACTTTGACATTAAGCTATCGAGATTTGTAGATAAGGTGCAGGAAGACATTTGGAATGTTGACTTATGTTGTGAGGCAAAGAAATTAGATTAAATTAAAGACGTAGATGCAAAACATACACACAAAACTGTAGTTTTTCAAGTTAAATATAGGACAGTAGCTACCATGGATACTGTAGGAGGCAAAGAGATTATACAACAAGAACCAGACACACTTATATCATGATTGAAGGAACTGGTCGTGGACTGGTTAACGAGATCATGATTACTACATCATTTATTTTAAAACGATCCCTAGCTAAAGCCTAGGTCGTGATACAAAATAGGAAATATATAATGATGAAGTAAACGAATAAAACTGAACCACTTAAGAGAACTTAATATTATAAATGCGAAAGTGAATTTGTTTGTGACACTTTCACGCTAAAAAGGCTGAACAGATTTGCATGAAATTTAGCACATAGGTAGACCATGATCTGGATTAGGACATCGGATACTTTTTACCCGACATTCCCATGGGATCGAGACGTATGCGGGTGAAACCACATGGCGCAGCTAGTGTTTCATAAATACAATAATAAATATGCAGTTGATGTAAATGCTTTCTAAATAGGTAATACATAGTAACTATTTATATGAATTCTGTTTCCACAACAGCAGTGGAGTTTCTGATATAGTAGAACAGCTGATATAGTCTGGTTAACTTTACACGTGAGGTTCATTTTATTTATTTTTCTTTTTTGTGAGCACGCTCCTGCAATCTTTGGTGCAAACGTGTTTTAAGGTGCGTTGACATCGAGTACTGCGGTTAACTTGCTAGGAATAAAAGTACTGGGGATATAAAATGTTTTATGGACGATTCCCCAGAAGATTTTGAGTAAGTCTGTATATTTCTGTCAATATGCATACAGCTATATGTAGTCAGACAAGTAGAAATACCTGAACTATTTGACCATAGCGTAATACGTGCTATTGGTAAGGAGAGTTAAAAATTCAAGCTGGTCTAATTTATATAAAGAATCTGGAAGCTGTTTAAGTACTATAAATTCGGGATTATTATTCCGACTATAACATAAGAGAATAAACACAATACATAATAGAATAGTACAAAGTTAGAATAATAATCCCAACATAGTTGGGAAAAGGCTAGGCAAATGAATAGAATACTCCCAGTATTCTATGTTGGGATCGCCTTCCAGTGTAAACAAATGCAGCTGAATAACAGTATTTTACATGGAGCGACTACCTACCTGACCCTCACAACCCTGTTACTGGGTAATACAATAAGCACCCATTGGTAAGACTGGTTGTCAGACTTTCGGGCTTCTGATGACCCGAACGACTGTCAAAGATCCACGAATGACTGCCGGGACAAACGGCTTAACGTTTTTTCCGAGGCACGGAGGGGTTTCGGTATGTTAAGATCGTCCTCAGACCAACTGCAGCAAGCGTAGCTTAACCTGATCGATCGATCCGTGCGGCTGTTATTACTTAGCCACGAGCCACTATAAAATATGGTAAAAGAATGCGAAAATAATTTTCAGTGAAAGAATGCTCTCTTATGAAAGGCAGAGCTTTATGAAACATAAAAAAATCGTCGACAATGCAAACAATACACTGTTTGCAAACTCAGCCAAGTTTCACAACTAAAACCGTCTCTAACAATTCCCGGTAATAGTAAAAGTCACTTTTAAAGTATGTCTAATGGTTTCGAGAACCATTAACGCCGCCGTCAAGACAGATCAATGGACATTTCTTTTTATACGCACATTGTAAATACACAAAACATTATAATTTTTACTACTTTTCTCTTTGGTTCCTAAACTTTATGGTTTAACGTAATGGTTGTAGCTGGCCACAGTTTTACGTACATTTAAGGATCAATTACGATTAGAATAGCCTTTTTCTTCATACGAATGGAAATGTGGTACTATGAGACTTAAATTAGGTACGTACTAGCCTAAGGGTCTCAAAGTATGAGGCACGATTCCACTCTGCTTTGGCTTCTAAATGCACGATGTTCAAATGAATCGAGCGAGATCTCCTCAAGGCTTTTCTACAAGTACAACTATTGTAAACTAGATGCTAGGAATGGGTCGTTGTCTAATAAATGGCGATATAATCGCCCCCTATCACATTGGGAACAAATGCCGTCATCAACGAGATGTGGGTGTCAGTACAGACGTAGGTACACTTACATCGAAGATTGCAGATGACAGTAATACTATATCGGTTCAAAGTGAACAAGATTCTTAATTTATAAAATGTGTTTGAAAGGCCTTAGGCAAGTAATACAACAATGAGGAAAAATGCCTAAGAATATTATTCCAAACCGAGAATTAAAAAACAAGAAGTATTAGAACATTTCTATTTGTTGTATTGATATACAAATAACATCAAATAGTCCACGTGACCTCACGACCGAGTCCATGTGCCTATCTCGGGTTAAACTAACGTTTACTCAGCACACGGTGCTTAACAAAACATTGACTAAAACCAATAGTGAGTCACTAACTGTTGGTATAGCTACCATATGAACTACCGTTGCATAAGTTTTGGTAAAAACGTTCTCTGCATCTAAATGTTTCATTATTTCAGCTTTAAATTTGCTGTGGGTAATAGTTAGATCAAAAAGGTGTTTTTTAATGCAGTGTTGCGCCTTTATTATTGCAAAGAATGGTTTATGAGACCTTGAAGATCTGCTCGTGATTCCTAACTTGGAGAAAACTATTATTGCTTGCTATTGGACTATATTCTATGCAGGTTTATGCAGAGTATCTTAAATAGCTTTTTTTTCTACAAAAACTGTTCTACTCCAACTTAAGATTGGAATGCCAACATTGTTTTCCATCAAATAAGGTCCAACGTTGCCATTAACAAACAGGTGATGTATTATACAACTGCATTTCTACCTAACTCCTCAAGATGCGCCGGCATGATTGATTATATTTCCATCCTTTCAACATATACTTTCAAACAATATATTGGATATTCAATTAGGTTCATCCAAACATTTGCATCCTGTTTCTACAACAATTTTGCGAGAAAATACAGTATCGTTGATACGGTATATTATTCGTCAGTGATAGTAAGTATTTCATTTTGATACTTTCAATATTAACTGGGGTTTTGCCTCAAAGAGGGAAAACAGAATATTGATAGTCGGATGTTTGTGTCTATAAATTGTTCACTTTGACCCTAATTGTTTATTAATGGTTTCCAAGACGTATATTTTATAAGAACAATTTTGATCCATATTTCCAACCTTTAAAAGGCTGTTTCGGAAGAACAGGAGGAAAATGAAAATAAACAAATATTGTGATGTCAGATGCATAAATGCAAGGTAACATTCTTTTGGTATGTAACACATTATTATTCAACAAGGACTTCAGATTATGTTATCTAAAGGAAAAGTTGAAGGTTATTCGTATTTTACACAATATTCTGACTGAGTAATTTAGTTGACCCCAAAATCTTTCAATACTCAATCGTAACAGACCAAACCAAGATTTTTTATAGTGAAGTTAAAAACTAAAATCATCATTACATATAATGTTTTTAATAAGAACGTTATTAATGACGAAGCCAAAGCCGAAGACAAAATTGAAGTAGACTTCATTAGTATGGAGACAGCTAATTTGACTTCCTTAATTAACAATTCGTTTTACAAATGACACTAGAAAATTACCATTTATCTTGCTGATCACGCAATTTTTTATATCTTTTGGACTTTCGGAGTATTTCGTACAACTAATCGTTTTAGGAGCATGAAATGTACCTACTAGAGTCAGTAATAAATGAATTTCACTTTTCTTCGAAGATTATTTTTATATGAACCCAAGAAACGATAACTTCCTAACGAATATGAAATTGATAAAATAGTAAACACAAGACCAGTCTGTTGTTAATTTGACCTCAGTTATCAAGTTCAGTAATGTCATTATCAAATTGTGACTATTAAATCCAATGTAAATTAAAGATACATTAGTAGTATATAATACAAGAGATAACATTGTTTACAATGGTATCACTTTGTACATATTTAAGTACAATGTTACGTTCATTCGCAAATTCATTCATATTATGATGACTCAAATTCTGTTTATTTTTGTTGCTATTATACCAATATGATTCACACGTTTTATACTCTAACAAGCTTCAAAGAAACCAAGGATTTCATTAATATTATAAAAAGTACCACATATTAATAATTGAACCAAACCACTATCACGTTTATCTATATGATAATGACTTTATAATGTTAAGTAAGATAATATTAAAGAAAAATACGAACCTTTAAATAAATTAAATGATGATCACTTAAACAAAACTGCACTGTATATCGAAAGCACTTTTAAAGATCTGGTTACACTAAATCACAAGAAGGATCTATTTGAACGATCAATAATCGACGAAAATGCGCGTGTAGCGGCGTTGATCGATGCCCGAGAGCAACTGACAAGAGGAATCGCCGACCCATGCGCCGGCGCAGGATTAACCGACCGACTTTCAAAGACCACCTTTACTTCGACTGATACTGGTATTGGAGACTTTTTTAACTGGTAGGGTTAAACTGTGTTTATTCACCGTGAAACTAATGTATTTTTAGTAAATACGTAGGGCAGGTAACGACTACTGTAGGGCCAAGGGCTTCGATTGTAAAAGTCTGCCGTTTTTATACCACATTGCTTAGAACTTATAGATAGTCGATGGAGGTTAGAATAGTAACTAAATAATTATTATTAACAACGTGATGGGGTTCCGTAAAAAGGTATTTAGAGACGATCCTATCGTAGAAGGTAAAGTAATTTTTTGGTATAGTAATCTTGAAAATAATAATATTATTAATATAAAAAACGGTATTGTGGAAGAAGAAAAAAGAAAAGAAAATGTAACTCAAGAAAGGAAATCTTAAGAACCAGAATATACTATGTATTACCATATGACGTATAAAACTTGATGTCTCGATCGAAATTGTAATAATATACCAAAACTGGTTTCACTGTTAAGATTTCGATTAGATTTTAATAATAAATTTTCCTTTACGGTATTACCAAACTGTTGGAAATGTAATAGATATGAAGTTTAATGAATATATTACTTATGTTTTTGTAAATGCCATTGCTGATAGTCCTATTACTTACTAACGGGTAGGTACCATTTATAATCAAGCGAGTAAAAAGTACTATGAAAATGGAAATACTTGACTTTGTACTAGCTGGATCCATAATTGGAAATGCAACTTCTTTTACAATAATTGGTTCTTAAAAAGTATTTAGTTTCACTCCTATAGTCAATTCTGACTGGCTATTGTACGATACTACCAATTTCAAGATTCTGTAAATGTTATTTATTTACATTTCTGTTACAGCTTGATGTATTCAAATATTCAATTCAAAATTCAGAATGAGAGAATGAGAATCAGCACTTTTCGAACGTCAAAATTACATAAGACAGTCCCCCAAAACGCCCACCCTTCACATATGTTTGACATAAATCGTTGATCTTGTATTTGACATGACAGTTTTCGCAGCAAACTATTCCAAATCACCTGGTGGTGTGATGTTTAAAATCATCACGCTTTTCAGTAAGGATAAAGATATGACAAAAAAGAAATTAAAAGAATTCAAATTATACAGTCATAATAAAAATGTCATTCAACTTTTTATTTCAAATCAATCACAAAGAAACGAAAACAGAATCACGAGTCATCACAATTTGTTCGAGTGTTCTATATTCGGAAGTTTCGTGAATCGTTTGGGTCGGATCGATTTGGATCAATAACACGGAACAGTAGCGGTGTCAACGCACTGCGCCCGCGCAAGCTAAGGACGACGCGACCAATTACGAATCCGTCAAGTGGACTGACATTTATTAGGCAGCTGATATAATTATAGTTTTTTAACTGTCATTCTTGGATATTTTTAAACCTGACATTTATTAAATTGATCTTCCATTGAAGGCGTTATCTCCTTTCTGGCGTGAGGCATAATATCTATCGGTGGAATGAGATAGGTTGACTTGACATATTTCTTTTTTTGGAACTTTAAACTTAAATCTATATCGGTTGCGTGTTCCTTATCGAACAACTTTGATGAATGTGACATTAAAACATATCTTCCTACGCAAGTAGTTAAAGTCAGTTAAGAATGATGGTTCACTTAAGCTTCCGTAGGCGCTACGTTGATTATTTATCATACTTTTGGACGACAATGTAACAACTCAATAAAGTTATTAGAATATTTGATTGCAAACACATTTGTCAAAGGTGATGGGTCTATAACAAAATAAAAAAATAACTAGAGCTCCCGAAAACGAAAGGAGCAGAAAAGGAAATTCATCAGGAATTACAGGCTGAATAAAACACAAGGAATTCTACAAAAATTAAACATGTAAATATACACGCAGAAGAAATAAAAACATTAGAAACTAAAATTCCACAGAAGGACCTTAACAAGGATATATTTTATGACTGGACAGCATTAACTACAGCCTCAGGGAACATAAATGATAATTTAATATCGGTACTCAGTTGTGTAAGGAGAAAATTCTCCGTTGGAAAGCGCTAACATATTTATATCGACGTATTGCTTAACAGTATCAATATCGAATAGAAACTGGTCAAGATTATGATGCATAAATATTCTCAGATCCTGGCTGTAAGTAATGAAATAGAATCCGCTGGAGGCGTTAACGCATAATTTGTACTACGTCTATAAATAATAATGCATTAAAAGCTTTAGGTATTTGAAAAGCAATCCGAAAGTTAAATCGTTATTTATTGTAGAACTAAATTAAAATATGCGAAACATAATAATGATAAATAGAAAGGAAAACTACAATTGGTGCTAGATTGGATGACATTTCGATACAAAAATACAGAAAACCAAACCATACATGACGCAGAAATTTTCCAAGCCAGCCAAAATGCATTGATTAATTACACGACACGAAAATCACATACACTCTATACCTATTCTTGAACACAATGAGTTAGTAAGACCGGTGGTAATTGAAACCAATGACTCATTAAAGGGGCAAGGGGCAAATCTCCAAGTTTTGTCGGAAGCGGCCTACTAACGGGCGCGTGACGTCGACGAGACGACGCCGGCGCTGCGTCATACTACAGACTATAGACCGATGTATTTTGAATTTGTTTTGGGTAAAGCTTTGAGAAGTATTTACTGCGAAGTGTCTGACTATGGGAGGAATTTCTGCTAGCTCTGAAGGGGAAAATTTATGAATGGCGTCTGTTTGTTTGTGATTTATCGTTCGAAGGTTGGGTCTAGTTATCGTCATCGTTTTAACCTACTTGCTGAAAGGGGGCCCTAGGTCATGGAGACAGGCTGTAAGAAATATTATTCATGATTATAATCCCTACATTTAACTTCTTGTTCCTTTCTTGTGCCGCATAAAAATTGTCTACGTCTATAAAAAATGTTTATGAAAAAACAGACCTAACATCATCATAATTCTAACTGCAGGGCCCTCTGGCTGCCTCTTCTTTAGCTTGTCATCTGCCCTAATACTGTACCAGATCAATATTTTACTGAAAATCCTTTAACAAGTGACGAAAACCTGTGCCCTTGATAGCTTCTTTAAACAACGCACAGCATTTGACATTGCACAGGACATTATTATAACATAAATATTTATACTGTCTACCAATACTGTTTCCTACTTGTATGGTAGTCGAACAGATGGACTAACAGACACTATTGTAAAAACATGAACTGGATATTGAGCCTTACATTTGTTAACTTAAGGTCTAGTTTTCTAAAAGCACTCCTGCCGAAATTGTCTTTGTTTGGGTTCTGGTTAGGGCTGGCATTGAATTTAACAGATGTATGGTTGGAGACTACAACACCTCGGAAATGACAATCTTGAGAATTGAGAGTGGGACAAAGAGCATTTCAATTTCTGTAATGATCGTTAAAGTAAGACTGCAAACGTCGGCTGCTTATGCGGACAAAATGTGAATTATTCAGCCCAGCATAATGTTAAAAGTAAGGTAAGGTAAGTATATGAACGAAGCGATACAATTATATTAATGCTACGATAGTAGTGGATTGGTTTTCTGTAGTTTCAGTAATGAAAATGTGAATTTATCTATTTAAATGTGATTTCTAATTTGTCAGTTCTATGCTATATTAAAAATATACCTACGATATAACTAACTTTACAAATAAATACAAATACAAAAGGACACTAGGCGTCGAAGTACCTTCTTGTCCGCATCTCTGTCATCCGGAAACGTGCCCAGAAGACTTGCCAAGTTGAATGGCAATGCTAATTATTTGGCCAAAGAACAAGCCCGTCCTCTGGGAGTTACTACGACATATAGGTAATATTTCTTTGATTAAAGAGCAGAATATGAATCACTATTGTTTATGTTTTCAATACAAAATTATATTAAAAGCCTGTGGCAGCCCTATAAAAGTCGCGACACACAGGCGACAACAGTGAGTCGTTGCGCTAGGTCGCGGCGACCGTTTATTTTAAACCGTTTTGACATTTTGACACTCGCGAGTGTTTATTGTAGGACGAATGGCGGACTGTCGATGAGTTGATTATTGTTTTTAATGTTTAACCTTTGGTATACCTGTTTATTTACATTGTAAAGCATGTCATGTATACCAAAAAGGGGTAAGCAGAGGTTTTTGGTACTTCATTTCGTGTTATCCAATCTGATATGGGGCGAGCATATTGCATGGTCTAGTGGTTAGACCACCTGTCTCAGAACCAGAAGTCCGATTCCCAGTGGGGGCAAAATATTCTGCTCGGTTTGATTGGTGGTAGGGCTTGTTCTAAGCTGCCTCGCTAGCTCCACCATCTTATCTAAGTCTGTCGCCATAGCAAAAATGTTATCAGTATTTTTGTTTTTCAGCAGTCAGAGGTAACATAGGCGGTTCCTCTGTGAATGAGGATTCCGGGTGAAGCTCGCTTCCACCTTCGGCCTGATCACCACTTACCATCAGGTAAGATGCAAGCGCAGAGCTTCCAGTAGCGGTAAAAAAAATCAAAAAATCTTGGAATTAGTCCTGACTTAGGGCTGCAGCTGACAAGTTCCTTTTGAAAAATCCAGATCAAAGAGGATTTTCAAAATTTTTGATTTTCTGGTCCTTTCTCAGGCCTACAAGGAAAACTTAAATACGATAGCGAAATAATTTCTCCATTGTATCGATAGTATGGACACGCTTATTATCTTATCTGAATCTCTTGATAACATACATAATATGGCGCCAATGCGATATGAATATATGTCATCAACACTTCATGCTATTAGCAATGAAGATTTATTTAAACACCACACAGTATTTTATTCATGACCTAGAACAAAAAAGAAAGAAAACACGTATTTTTGCAACGCTTCTAAAAATAATCAAAAAGCTGACGATAATTATCCATTCCCAATTAAATATATACACTTTAGAACGACAGTGTAATTAAAATAAGATGTGACCGATTAAAAACCAGTACAAGGTACCTATGTCTCCAGTTTTTTCTCCTAACTTGAGTTCCAGTCAATCGTGCAGCAGGTTATTAAAAATAAATCGAAAACCTTATCGAATTGTATGACTTTGACCTTCATTCTAGCAACAGTTATTGTTGTTAAAAGTAAAATGTCTGTTACATAACAAGCCGTTTCATTTTTAAATGAAATATACGGACATTCTACGCTTAAACCCCATTTCATAGATATTTTGATATGCAGAACTTAGATAGATCATCACAATACAGCACAAAAGATTTTTGCTCAGCTAAGGAATCCTTCTTACTGCTTAGGCTGCAGTCAAGAGTTTTTGAAGGAGCAAGACCACCTCCTGGGTCTACTAGAGTCATGATCTACCTATCCTTATTCCAATTAAATAGGGGTCGTCTTCCAGTGTAAATGGATGCAGCTGGGTCTACTAGAGAATTAAAGCGCTCCTTTACCGGGAGCATTCGCCTGTTATGTTTCCTTTACCCGCAACCTAGCCGTATTACTTTTACCTATTTAATTATATGTATAAACCTATCCATTTGGTTTCAATTATCTGTCTACTCTACCTAGCAGTTAACGGAGCGCAGTCTACTTGAAAATCCCTGGCCGTTACAGTTACATTATAGGCGAATGCTCCTGGTGAGGGAGGACGGCGGTGCCTTTAAAGCAAAAATAATTTCAAGAAAAACGTCTAGTAATATTACTACACGTTGAAGCAGTGCAGCGCAAGCGCAGCTTATATCTACATCAGAGACCGGTTCGTTCCGATTTAACCTATGACCCGTATATTTCTTATAAAACTTTTATTTAACTTTTACTGTCTTTTTTCTCACGATACCAAACCTTAACCTACATTTTAACAGCATAAAATAATTAATTGTTTATGTACTTTAAGAAATGCCCAGTACGTATATAATGTACGGCAGTTAATGGTAGCACTACTAGAAAATGAGGTTAAGATACCAAACATCGTGAGATAACCTAAACTTACTCCCAGTTTTTAAATCTGTAAACACTAGTCTGGTCATGTCTCTGATGAGTAAATCTTATGTAAACTTATGGGAATCTGGGTTAATCGAATTAACAACAGACATTCAATCAATCAATAAATCATATATTTGAAAATCGATCAAATTGAAAGACTTTCAGAAACCGCGACGGACGTAAATTTTCTGTAAAATAAAAAGAGGCCCCTGCAAAGTCAAAGATTCAAAACATTTGTTTTAATGACACCATTTACGGCACTTGAACAGGGATGATGCCTGGGTAAAAAAAAAGAAATTTTAATTAGTCTGTCAGTCAGATAATAAAAAAATATTAGACACGTATTTTTTGCTTTATCATATTAATAACAAAATACTTAGATAATTTAAGTTGGGGAGTGGAGGTCGCTACGTCACAAGTAAGTATAAAATCTACATACTCGTGACGTCATGGCACATTGTAACTCAATGTATTGCCGTAATCTTTATATTCAGTAAAAAAAGAAAAAATATGTGTCCAATATTTTTTTATTAATCTCCAAGACGTACTAAAAAAAAAAATTGTCTTCATCCCTATTGTCAAGTAGGTCTGTTAGTCAGAATGTCGAAGCCCGTTCCAAACCGAAGATCTCTACGGAGAAGAAAGGATATGAAACTCCATGGCCACTCCTGCAGCAGCAGAATTACAGGCTAATATTACCAGAATAATTACATCTACGGAACCGCCTTTCAAGATAGTATTCGACATACTGTGTATGTACAGGTAGGTACTGTACAGGTATACAGTATGTCCCCAAAATTAAAGCGAAAAAAGGTCATGCACGTGATAGTTCACTATAAAACCAGAATTTATTTCATATCTTGTCTTTTGTAAGCTGTTTTATCCAAGTTAATAAACCTGAACAAGTGTCTATTATCCTGCCTAAGTCGCAATAGTTAATAACGCGTAAATTGCTTGTAGTAATTATAGGCGATATAGTAAGACCATTAATCTTCTTGGGAATGATTTTGAAGCCAAAATTGTGTGCCTTTAAGTGCTGATTTGCGTAGAAAGGTAGGTAATTATGAGGATTGACAAAACCTTAGAGTATTTTATGACATGTTTGTGTACAAAATATTTCACAGAATCCAGCATCCATGCTTAGAATCGGTTGACATCAATAACTGTTTCTCACTTTAGATGTCCAGGGTGTCGGAACATGTTATCATTTAGTTTAGTTACTACAGAATACTCAAGAGTCGGACGTAGACCTGTTGCTATGTGGTATATAATACCAGTATGCCTTTTACCCATCTATCACGAAGCAGCAACCACTTCTACTGCAGGTTTTTCAAGTTCAAATAATCCAGTAGACACTTAACCTCAACCAACCTCCTTCTAAGTCCAAAATCCAAAGTCATATTACACCACAACAGTCATAAAAACGACCCGCACATTACAGCGCCACCTCCCATTTTACGACAACCTAACAAAAGGTACTTTCACGCACCCATCAGCAGCTGACCGCAAAGCATGGTGTTTTGACAAACAAACCGGCGCGGGCGCAGCTAGTATGTCAACAATAGAAAGGGCTCGGTCACGCCTCTTACTAAGTAACTGTCGTAACCGCTGCGCTAGGAGAAACTTCGTGCTTCGGTGCTTGAGTTACATCTGATATACTTGCTGGTGTTTAGTTACTCTTTTCTAGTGAGGCTTTTTTTTACTGTTTTTCTTTTAACTAAAGTATAGTCAGTTCTGTCGAATCTCTCGTCAGTGTCAAAAACCGCTAGATATAGTCAAATTTTCAAAGATCAAACGGTATTGTGGATCATTATGATTTGATAATTCGAAGACATATTCTCCTTATAGCGACTTGGCCAGCTACGTCATAGGTATATGATTTTGATCCCTTTTAGTTTACAATTTTAATGTTTCTGATTTCGGTTAAATTACCATTAATTGCTCAAAGTGTCTCGCTAGTCGTAAACTGGGTACCGAATAAGAACGAGTGAAATAGATCTGGACAGATGTGATAAAAATATGCATTGTATATACTTAGCTCAAAGCCAATGTCCTATTTATTGCTTAAAGCAGTTACAGCTGATTATAACTTGCGTGGGGCAACATACATCCGATACACTACACGTTTTTATTTCACTTCGCACGAGATGTCTAAATGTCATATGGTTGAATTTGCAAGATATTAATGTTTGTGGTGACGGATCGCTAATCCGACCAGCTGGTTTCAGACGTCTCAACAGGATAAGACATGATTAATTAGATAATAAATTGGACCAACATTCTTAAGTTTATAAATTAGACCACCCATCTTAGGCACTGTGCATCATCTTTATCTGCCTAGCCTTTTCCCAACTCTGTTGGGGTCGGCTTCCATTTTTAACGGATGCAGCTGAATACCAGCATTTCTTTTACATGGGCTGCTTATCTGACCTCCACAACCCAGTTACAGGGCACCGCTTATTCTTCCTTCAGAAAATTTCAAAGCTTCATTCCAAACATATTTCAGTTAAACAAAACCTAAAACACATAACTATAAATAAAGTAACGTAATAGCCCATATAGAACAATTCACCCACTTTCAACTGAAATAAATTAAGAAAGGTATAAACTTTCAACCTTCAGTAACGTTTAAACTTAAAAAAGAGACATAACAATATATCCTTTCGCACATAAACGTTGGACGCGAGACGAATGAAAAGGGGAGAAATAATAAAAAAGGATAACAGATGGCGCCGGAGTCGCGTCGCCGCCTGCGCATGGTCGCTTTTTAACACAGAATAGGGTATGATTCAGAAGGTCTACCATTGGCATTAACATTATTATTATACAACTATTGGTATTACTTATCCCCCCCTTTTCTAAGAATACTTAGAGGTCTCCACATCGAGCAGTAGACAGTGGTTAGCTCGTGGTTGACCACTATGTCACATGATGTATAGCGATGATGCAGTTACCGATGTGTACCTTAACTTTACTTTAAGGTTAAATATTCTCTTGTGACTTGAATTACAGCAAAGAGTTCCACTATTCCCGGTAACTACTAATAATGAATTTAGCTTCATCATCTATGAACTTGGTTTTTTTTTCTGCAGTAACTAGGGTTTATGATTTCTCGAGGTTTTTATGTCACGGGTCTCGAGAATTCTCGAACTCGATTTCTCGGGACTACCCGGGAAATCAAGAAAATTTCATATGTTCAATTTTGTTGTTAAATAAAGAAATAATATCGTTAATACACACAATGCTTATTTGAATTGGACGACAACCAAAAAATCTCTTGTCAATAACAACAAATTACAGTATTTTTCCTTTTTCATAAAATATAATCAAAATATTTCCCTGGACTAACAAATGACTCCGTCGGGGCGGCATCCTTAGAATAATTTCTCGAGTTCTCGACTTTTCTCGATCTGAATTTCTCGGAAACGAGAACTGCGGATTTCGCGGGAAATCCGTAGTTCTCGTTCGACATAAACCCCAGCAGCAATTGATATAAGTGGGTTCTTAACACTCCAGCGCCACCCGTTGTTTGACAAATTTCTGACAGGCGCGGCCTTCATTTCTGCACAATAAATGTATAGAAAACGTGTGCCTAAAACAGCGCTTTTACCAAGTAGAAAGATGTACCATCGAAGAAGTTCATATCTAACCACCGTAAGGACTATTCTTGCTTGCAGCGCTCGGCGACTATAGCACCGGGCCGGTAACAGATGTGGTCATTGTGTTCACGGGATTTTGTTTTGAAACTGGTTAGATATGAAATTCTTTGATGGTACATACTTTTGGATACACAATGTTCCAGTTACTGTGTGTCAAAAAGATACACATGGCGCTGAAGGTGTTAAGAAACTTCGATAAAAATGAACCTTCTGTGTCAGCTTTCTTTTTCGTCCTGATGACGCCGCTGCAAGGATATTGCATGTTTGTTAATACACACGCTAAGGCCGACTTTCGTGAGTTAATGCAACTACCTGTTTTCCGTGATAATAATATTAATTTGCATATAACTGTAATACAATTTCCTCGAATAAGTGAATTAATTAGGATAAAAATGTATTTCAGTGGTGTAACTGTACCTTATTCTGAGGTTATTGTTTATTTATTATGGTAATTAGGGTTAATATATCAACATTCAATATGTTAATAGGTCATAATATGAATGCTGAACAGATGTGAAATCATAAGCTGTCTTAATTAAGACTTTTTACAATGATATACATAAAAATGTTATGACTCTTGTTCGAGTTTCATAATTGTCGAACACGACTTTAGTCTCGTATGATGATAACTGAGCCACAGAATAAATAAATAGCAGTATTCTGCCCCCGATGATAAAAAAGACGCATCTAACATTTTTTTCCAGATTGATGTAAAAATACAGGCAGATGCGCCTTTTTTTTTCTGATTCCGGCAATATATATAACTCAAATCTGGAAAAAATGTTAGATGCGTCTTTTTTACTATCGGGTCATAGATAAACCTTCCGCATCCGTGCGTAACTCCCGGCACTCGATACTGTTGCGTACTGAAATACACTGAGATTTTGAAGCGCGTCGTTTCGGCCGTTTTCTATGAAGATAGAATACTATACTAATTTATACTGTGGATTAGCTTAATGTAAAGGTCCATTTTGAATTGATAAACATGGACAGGTGCTTCTTTAAACATGGTTAAGTAGTACCAACAACGATAGTTAGAGTTACTATTGAATGTCATTGTGAATTACAAATCTTTTGGCTGAAATACAAGCGAGTCAAAGTGTGTGGTGACTCTTCATTTTCACCAAAATACGCGATCCAAAGCGACTCTAATACCTTATCCTTTATCTCAAAGGATTCCTATATAAGCGACACCATCGAAAGAGATGAAGTAGGCTATTCTTGAATATCCAAGCTATCAATGCAACACCTCATTGTACCACAAACACCTTGATGATGACGATCAAATCTTTTAGATAAGTACCTATACACTTGAAGATTTGTATCCTTATTATTCACTTGAAAAACGAAGGTTTTCTCTACTAATATCAAAGACAGCGTGTTATTCGAGAAGCAAGGTATTTGCGGTTAAGCCTATGTTCAGCCAATCAGGTTTTATTAACAGTATGAGGAAGTTGGCGTCGCTTGCGGTGTTCCTGCTTTTGTACTGTTATTGTACTTGGTTATATGACTACTACTAAGTGTGTGGATAGATTGAATACTCAATATTGCACACCATTTTGGGAAAAAACACAATGTCAACCTCGTCTTTTCCTCATCAGAGAGTTCTGCCTGGCAACGTTAGTACGAAATGCGTCTTTTTCTTACGAAAACAGAACTTCACCACCACCACCACCACCATCACCTCACCACCTCACACCACCACTACCACCACCTTGAGCATCACCTTTGTACTTATTTGTCTGTTCCTTTCTTCTTGTCTGTTTATATGTGAGTACATAAACCGTTAAATAAATAAATAAACTAATCATCTATGGTTTACTTACACACAAACGATCGCACATAGTCTTAAGCCTTATTTATTAACAAATTTATTTTATAAGAAAGTGTGTATAACCTACATAAATAGGTTATGGGTTATGGGCCTGTGCCGCCTGAAATACATGGAATAATGCATGTGTTTCAAGCGACACAGCCCAGTATTATTTGTACCTAATTGTTTTAAGTACATGACCACTTAAGGCGACGATAACCGACTTTTAATTATTTTATACTGAAAACCACGTCGAAAAAATATATGTTAAATTAGAGCATTTTCTTAATAACTTAATATTATATTTTAGATTATGTTTATATTACATTGTGAAATTATTTTATAAAGTTATGTCTGACGCGGATAAAAAACTGAGAATCACGCAAAATCTATCAAGCGTATTTTTCTGAAACCTTTCACCATTTTAAAGATAATTGAATTATTGATCTTTTAGTACCTATATGTGTTTTTATTAAAATACCTTTTGTTTTATGTACAATAAATTAATAATGCGTCTAATTTGGGACAGCGCTCCTGGATGGGCGAGTCCTATTACTGGGTGGACGTACGATGCGCTACCTGAGCTCAGTACAAAACACGCAAGCTAACCACTCAAGGTCACTGGCATATATCTGCTTATTAACGACCTTTTACCAGCACCAACCAATGCATACAGGCTTCATAGCATCCCGCCATCCTGTTGGCAACTTTATTTCGTAAGAAAACACTCAACGGCAATACATATCGCCCTCAAACCTTGGACCTACTAACTCGCACAATTCTCAAACAAACCTTCTAAACCTTCCAATCAAACATTTCAACAGCTTCATACCAAACAGCCTCACAATAACTGTAATAAACTCCAACAGTTGTTCTCGTAATATTACCGCGACGCACGCGCATAGTCGGCCAATGAATGACGCCTGTCTAATGGAGGCACGAGATATGGTAATAAAGTTACCACCGTGTACCGTAGGCATGGTAAAATGACGCTACGAGTAGTTGGAAATGCCATTAGTGGTTACGGTGAGGAATGTTCTGGTTCTAATTACTATTTCATTCTTATTATACGGTTTTTATGCACTTAGATATTATACGCACGGTTTTTACGACTTGACAGAACATCGAGATTTCTTTGAACACATAAACCTTCCGGAATTAATTCTCTAAATTATGTTGAAAACCGCATCAAAATCGGATGAGTAGTTTAGAAGAGCAACGCGGTCACACGTACAGACACGATAATAGACTTTAATTTAAAATATGTGCCTATAGATACCTATAGATAATTAAAAGGTTGTCGATATCTAGATATTCCAAGCCATATAAAATCCCGATATTTCTCAAAGATACAACAATGAAAACTGTTACTAAGAAATTTCAAATGATTAAAGCTTAAATTTCCCTGCGTTACTTTTTCAGACACTTTACTGAACCTACGTAACGATTTCTTTTTATATAAAAATATTTCTTAGTACGAACCAGGAAACAGATTTTGGCCAGTCACGTATCAATAACAGACAGTTCACGCTACTCAAATCCGTCTCAACTAGTAGCGTAACTAAAAGGACGAAAGAAAAAACACGATGCGTCATTTTAGAGCTCACACGCTTTTTAAACGCTAATCACTCCTACATTTTTATTCCGAAGCGTAAATAATTGGGCAATATAATGGCAAGAGTTAAAAACTCGTTAAACAGAAAGTAGGCAGATACATTATATTAAGTACTTGTTAGAATTAATTGAAGAAAAATTACAAGTATCATTAAGTCTTGCTTTTGGTACTTGACTATGTAACTTATGTTTGTATTCATTTCTGGCTCCAAACCACAGTGGAGACAGGAATGTCTGTGGTGTTTGAAATTGATGTTCGTACGCACAGTAATTGAGATAGCAACTATAATAGAGCTTACACAGACGTCAATATATACGTAAGGCACCTGCAGCAAAAGCTTCGAAGAAATGTTACTAATTAAGTGGCGAGTAGAGACTACAAGTTATTTTTGATGATGGCAAAACTTTTTGTCCAAAATTGGATGTTTTGTGGCGGAATAGGTATCTTCTACTGAGCTAATGATTCGTAGGCAGATACGCCGTTTTTGAGATCTAATAATTTACGATCACATTAATCACACTAGCAATCTACACACTGTAGGTACACGACACAACTATTCGAAATGCGAGACAGTTTCTAAACGTCTTCACTGCTTGACAGCCACCCATGAAGTCTGCTTAGCTTCGGCCGGTCCAAGAGTTATGTTGTAGACCCTGTCGAACGCCGCTAGGCGGCACTGGCGTCCCGATTAGTCAACTCAGTGACGTATTTGCGACATATATGTACATTTTCCCACCACAGGACTAAATAAATAAGGATAGATACGGGCAGGAAGATGAGTATGATTATGTCTCCACTCTTAAACTATACTGATACTTACGAGTACTGTACTTAATTGGTTACGTGGCGCATAACCCGGGAGTGCTGCGACACCTACAGCTGTACGTGCCCGACCGGTACGTGTGGAGGCGGCAACGCCCGCCCCTGCTCGCTGTGCCTGCAGCCAGGACCAACCTACTGGCGAGAACTCCTCTCACTAGAGCCATACGCGTGGTGAATGAGGTTTACGGGAGGGTTGATGTATTGTGGTGCAACTTGAGTGAATTCGCAAAAGTTACACTACTTATATGTTATATGTTATTTAGATTAAGATATTTTTTAACTAGGTATAAGGTGTAGATTTAGGATTTAGTTAGTAAGGTCAATCTGTCGCATTGGATCATAGATCTGTAATGATAGTGTAGGTAAGATTGTTATAAATAAATAAATAAATAAATAAATGTTTTGGGAGTGATACGTAGGGAAGTCACACGTATAAGAGTCATCACTAAAGTGTGTACCGAATAGTCTCTCTTCAAGTTTGAGCATTAACTTAAAACCTAGCAAATATTTCACCACCTCACGCTAATAAAATAATCTACTCGAGTAACATTGCAGGTATATCTTGAAACATAAAATTACTCCTTTCAACTTTAAAGACCCAATTACCTGGATTTCGCGTGTACCAACTAACACAGCGAGGTGTACGGACGAAAATTATATCAATTACCTTTAATATTACACCTATATTGAAAGTTATTATAGAAATCTAAAGGTCAGGCTTAATAAAAATACGTGGCTCAGAGCCCTGTGGTTATGGGAACCCAACAAAGTAGGTGAAAGGTATTATGTTTTTCGTACACTGTAAGGTGTATACAAGGTCAAATATAAATAGCTAGCAAAACTCAGCAGACTTGATGGGTATCGTATTGATACTAAACATGAATATTGATCTATTACTTTTCTTTTTTACTTGGATCAATCATGCAGCAGGAAGCTGAGTAGAAAAATCAAAGGCCTGCCGTCGAAAAATCAAGCCCTTCAATACTGGTTCAACTTTGCGCATGATTGCCTCTACCACAGATTAGTACAGACGGGACCCTGCAAAACCGTTTAAATGAAAAGCGACTCATGCAAGGACACAATAAAGTGCAATTCAGGTCGCGCAGCAGTAATTACCTACAGTTATATTCACCTAGAAGTTGCCTCTCTTTCTATCGCGTATTCTTATATCTTCTGGCTACGTTACGCCCACTGAATCGACATGTCGAGCGTATCTACTTGTAGCTGCGGAGTGTCTGATCTGTATTCATGTGCCTCTACCAAGTTGAGTTGAATAGTTTAACTGTAAATTGTTGCACGTTGCATAAATGCTATCATAATCCTAATGAAACTGAATACAAATCGTGAGACAACGCAAGGAGAAATCATACCAGTCGAGAAGTGCCTTTATCATTGTCTACAAAATATCGAAAGATATGAAGACTGTCACAATAAATTATCAAGTATAGTAGGCTCAGTACATATACTTTAAAATGCAACACGTTACTTAGCAGCTCCATAACTTGCTGGAGCATCACATTGTTACCTACCAAATCAGGAAGAGAATGCAATGGCAACATTAAGCGATTCACATCATACATATTATGTATCATGCAACCTTACTATAAATTAGTTCCGTTAAAAATCAAAAATAGAAATATTTTATTTCACATCTACACGGGCACTTATGAAACGTCAGAAGCTAGGTGCACGGTTCCAATTGGTCGTTTCCTATGGAGACTTTATGTTTGTTTTGCCCTTTGGTAAGCTGATGACGAGACGAAGGTTGAAACCCAATGGTAACAATGGCCCAAGGCCCAATGGAAGGAGGCGCGACGCGACACCGGTTATTGTTTTTTTTTTTTTTTACTAGCCTACGCTGTCCCACTCCTGGGCAAAGGCCTCCCTCCACTCCTCCCATCGTTCGCGAGCCCGTGCGTCCTCCTTCCAGTTTTGACGGAACCTATCCAGCTCGTCCCGCCATCTCCTACGTGGTCTGCCGCGACCCCGCCTCACTGTCTCAGGGCACCAGTTCTGTACTATTTGGGCCCACAGTTTGTCCGGCATGCGGCAGAAATGTCCTGCATGGTTATTGTTACACCGTGAAATTTCTTAGAAATTGTATTGTTCGTGTGGCGTCGCGCTGGTCTGCACGAGCCTATCGCTAAGCCAAAGAAAAGTAACGCCAAGAAATGTTATGTATATCTTTGTGTTGCTTTCCTTTCCTAGGTGGATGACTCGATTTGTTACCACTTTATTATCAGCAGCAGGCAAATCTTTGGACGCATATTGGAGTCTTACACATCAGACTCTTGCGCATGTTTGATTTTAAGATCTTGGTGTGATTGAAACAGAATTACAGAAGCCATTAAAGCCAAGCGCACATTACAACCGCAACGGCCGCAGCGCAACGTATTTTCATACAAAAAAAAACTGCGATGCGGGACGTTGGTTCATAGAAAATGTACCAAATGATGAAGAAGGATTTTTGCAATGTGTTGCGTTGCGGTGCGGTTTACCCCAATCTACGCTAGCCTTAAGGTCTACACTTCTGATGTAGCTATACCCAGTTGGGAATTTCGCGTACTAGATGGCCACGACTCCGGCCAATCATAGTCCGTAGTTCGTGGCTCGGTCTGAGGCTACTTGGCCGTTGCGACCAAGTGCGCGATTCGTATCGGTTTCTATAGTTTACTAAGTCGCTGCGACCACGGGTCGTGGTCGTGACCGTCTAGTGCGCGAGATCCCTTAAAGCGACCTCCTAAAAGTGTTCTTAGAAACTTTTGTGTGTGGTTGCACGCAAAGCCATAGCCAACCTTCATTTTTTCAACACCGGGCCACTAGTACCATCTACTTACCCTCAGTAGCTGCAGGTCAGTTGCCCAACTAAGTCTCGTATTACGCACGTTTATTGCCATTAGCGGCTTGTCTTGATAGAGATTGATTGGTAAGTAAAAAAGTAATTGCCTTCGTGGCATAGACGCTCAATTATTAATGCATACCGATGGGAATGAGGCGATGGTAATCATTCAACGGATAGAGGTAGCGTTTCGAAATCGTTGACACTTTGTATGTGTTAGAGATTTGTGGTTTTGAAGGTGAGACTGTCGGTATGCAGGTTAAGAGCAAAACTTTGAATAAAAACACCTCAGATTTCTCAATTCAAGCCAATACCCATCATGTTATTCAATGATAGACGATTCCGTGGCTACATGCACTTTACTTCACTCGATACAAAATTAGTATCTGAAATCAATATTCTTTAC
Source organism: Agrochola circellaris (assembly GCA_914767755.1). Lineage (NCBI taxonomy): Eukaryota > Metazoa > Arthropoda > Insecta > Lepidoptera > Noctuidae > Agrochola > Agrochola circellaris. Next base: position 11,601,191 of record OU611843.1, read on the forward strand.
AGATCATCACGTTTTAAAGAAGCAACCAAACGGTTTTGATTTCTTAAGAGCGTGCATCCTAAAAGTTAGCAACGTCGCAAATAGCTGTCAAATATTTACCTGTTTTGATTAAATTTGGCAAATTATTACTGTATAAATAAGAAATGTAGCTAACTAGCGAACTAGAATATTAATAATGAATTGCAATTATAACATTGAATTTAATGTTGTACCCGGTTTAGATGTAAAAAAAAGCATTTGGAAAGTGTCCAAATACTTTTTTTACATTTAAAACTTAATATTCGGTGTTACGATACTAATTATTCCATTTCATAATCAATATTCTAGTTCACTAGTTAGCCAGATTTCTTATTTTCATACAGTACTATTGCCACATTAATCAAAACAGCGAAATATTTGACAACTATTTACGACGTTGCCCACTTCAGAATAAACGCTCTTAAGCCAATAAGCAAGTGCGCCAATTATTGTTGATACCAAATGAATATTACCAAAAATGAATAACAAACAATAGCCGTATAAAGCTTCGTGCAGAATAGCGCGACGCGACAGCGCGACGCGTCACCGGTAATTGTTGTACCGTAAAGTTTTCTTAGAAATTGTATTGTTCGAGCCGCGTCGCGCCGTCGCGTCGCGCTGGTCTGCACGAGCCTTAAGGCAGTCATCTAAAACAATTATTTCTGCAACACTGTCTATTTAAGGCATCAGAATAATTTCATATTAAATATTTAATAAGAAGAACCGTTACCACGAATGGAACAGATACTGCTAGAGGTACATCATATCCATGGGAACGAAAAGCCGCAGGGTCACATCTACGGCATAACGTTTAGTGCATAATCAATTTCGTGAAAGCCGACCACGATTCTCTCTTGGAAGTGTGACAGAGCTGTTGTACCTTCAATGATGACTCTTTATCATCCAATTATCATAGTCGTGTGTTATTTCGTATAGGTAGATGATAAGTGAGTTAATACTGAATAGGAAAGTACTTAAAATCATATACTATACTATTAAATGAGCAATATTTTTGTTGACGGAGAGATATTTCTTGACGGCATGTGAAGCCAATTCAGAGGCCCATGGGCAGCTTTAAAACTCTAACACCAGGTTAGTCACTAACCATACGAAAAGAAGAAGATATATACATATATATATATTTGTAATCACGTTCTCGAAAACGGGTCTAACGATTTTGATGAAAGTTGCAATATAGGGGTTTACGGGGGTAAGAAATTGATCTAGCTGGGTCTCATATCTGGCAAAATTCGTTTTCTCTATTTTCACAGCCTCTGGAATGTCATTCAACGTTGGTATTCCTACACGATATTATGTTTATCGTAGGTACTAATATTTACTAAATGCACACGAAAAAGTACAATAGGCGAACGTTAAAGCAAATGTTTTAAGAGCTTAGATTTATAGATCTTACTTTGTCCCCGAATAATTTGGAATAAGGGATGGAGAATCATTATTCTCCAATCACTTTGTCCCGAATGAAAGGTAGACTATTGCAGGGGTGATCATTGAACTCACAAAGGAGTGGGTCTCAGAGAAAACATCATCATGGCATTATTAATAGTAAAGACGGGTATAATTCGTTACACCCTATGCACAGTAAGGCAAAGGAATTGAAAGCTATCCAAACACTTTTACGTAAATAAATAAATATTCAGACATATTTTCCAGTCATATTTCCCGCCACGCAACTCCAACCCGTTAAACAGTCCCGAAAATCTACAAAAGTTTATAGCAGTGAAAATGTCAAAAAACCGACTTGTATGGGCAAACACTGCAGTGCATCGGTGAAATGTTTGACTGCAGTTTTGTGGTGAACAATACGACTGTTTACCGTCTGCGGCCTAGTGGTGCGTGCCGCTGCTGTTTGTACTGTAAACAACGAAAAATACGGAAAAACGCGGCAAAAGCTGCACTTCGATGTAACGAAATTCAAGTTATTGGTGGCTGTTTTATGTAGGTAGGTATGGAACTATGAGAGCATACTTCGATAATATGTACCTATAAACAGTGCATTGTGTAGGCATTCCATTGTTATCGAATGGTCCGAGTTGTAATTTGAAGAATGTTCCATTAAGTTTTTTGATGTCAAGAGCGTTTTCTCTATTAAATTCATTATTTGTAAAGTGCTAAACTAAACTGTAGCAGGACTTCAGACTTTATGTGGAGTCGGCTAAGCCTATTTTGTGATCGCAAAATCGTAGTTTTTCAAATGAAACAAATCCCCTTTCCCCATTCAGATTAACTACCTACGGTAAAGTTTTCGCAATGTTTGATATTTCTGCTAACGATCAACAATCGTCAGAACACATCGTAAAGCTGTGTTGTGTACAATTGTAACGTACGCTTCCGGATTATTTCCAGAGCCCAATGTTGAACAAAACAAACGCAGTATCGAGCATGACTCAATGAAAGATCAGAGGCATGCCTTCATAGCACAATCAAACATAGATATTTGAAGTTTAAAGGTTGTGATAAAAGCCAGATAGAACATCTTCTGGCAAAGCTTCAAGAACTGATCACACATAATCTGGTAACAAGATACTCACCCATGATTATAATGACAAATCAGTTTTAGTTTCTTCAAACACCGCTCTTTAAAATCTTCATTCATCTGGACAGGGAAAGTTAAGACCAAAGGGCCAACCCGTAAAAATAACACAGAGGGCTAAAAAAATGAGCAGTAAACACCTAGGTAACCACGAAATAACACGTAATGTTTAAGTAAATGACAGCAAAGTCCCGAAGATTCACCACATCTCCGAATTTAACAAAAATCGCCAGCATTAAAAGTAACCCCGACAAACTGGCCACAATGACACAAAACTTAAAAAAAAAGCCACTTACCAGCAAAAGGCACATCGCACACGTACTCTTCGACGCAGTTGTCAGTGTTCCCGCTTCTGTCTGTGGCTCCACTGGCCACTGACGCCGCTGATGCTGCTCGGAGGAGGTTCACCTCCGTCTCCGTCTGGCTGTCGCGGAGGACCGACCTCCTTTTGTATTCCTGGTGGGAGAAATGGTGGATTAGGACCAGTTTAACGAGGATAAGTTTTAAATATTGATACCAGCAGTGCTATTCTGTAACCATCTCACCGTGAAAACTTAGGTGAAGTGAGCGTGAAGTGAGCTGTCATTCCACAGGGATTGACAATATTGACAGCTCACTTCACCCAAGTTTTCACGGTGAGATGTTTACAGAATAGCATGGCTGTTTCATGTGTTACCCACATGGTGCACAGTCTTATATTAATGGTCAAATGGTAATTCAGCACCATGAGAATTGAGATTAATAGGTACTTACGCACGAGCTTTTTCTCTGAGAACTATGCAAAGTCAAGGTATACCTATTTACTATGGATAAAGAGACTGGAATACCTAGCACAGGCAGGTTCGTCACACAATCGATCGTCGGCTTCATCATGTAAGATAGTGGCCAAATACGAGCCAATGCTAATAACCAGTTATCAATATCATCAAATAATTATCTAATGTCACAAATTTTAAAAACAGCAGCTGTCTTAAATAATTTCGTTAACTTTCTTGATAAGGTACCTAATGGTGATGTCCGAATGCAGAACTCAATTAACGGTAGATAGTTGTCGGTAAAAATGTGGTTTAATATCGTTCTAATTAAGTGGTCTAATCTAATAAGAAGCGACTTTTTTGATACCAGATGAACGTGAGATCGCTACCTACATAAAATCATCATAACATGACGCCTATAATCCTAAAAGGGATAGACAAAGGTAGGTCACCTACATTTCGACAGTTATGTTCAATATAATATTCCCCATAGTGGGGATCGAACCCAAAACCCCACGATCAACAATCGCGCTTGCGACTACTAGACCAACAAAGCAGACAACTGAAGTAATCACAAAACAAAAAGAAATTAGGTCTTCAGGTAATAAAACCGTTAGGTGTGGCTTTCACGAAGCATAAAGTAGCATCCATTTTGTCGATAACCTCAATAAATTTGATAGGAAAAGATATTAGTACGGTGCTAAAATATTGTAGGAAATAGTGTGCATTTTATTGCAGAGACAGCAGCTGGGAATATTGAGAAAATCGATGACATTGTTGCCTTCAAGCTGATGATTATCAAGTTCGATCGAATCATGCATCTTTTACTTACCTCATTTTGGAGATCTTTTGCACTCGTTTATCGCATTGAAACCATTTTCTTATCAAGCCCATCAATTTTATTAAAGTATCAAATTGATGGGCTTGATAATGGTAATCCGCATTGTTTTTACAGCACAGGAGCTATTATTAATAATCAACAAACCACTTTTCATATGATCAAGGGCTATGAATTGTTTATTTACCAACCACTGAAAAAGACCGTAGAAGAAAATCTGTATCGCTTGAAGGCACCATCTTCATACGGTTCAAAGATAACACGTTACTCATTATTATCTTTTGAAATTTTGGGCATTTAAGGAGACCTTATTATGAGAAAATACCCAAAAAGGTACTCTACTGCAATAGTAATTAGTAGGTATTCCCCATAATTTTCTATCCAGACTTAGGATGCATATCCACCATGAGCGAGAATGCGTAGTGAGGAATGTCCGTAAACTAACCAATAACTAAGCTAACATTGAAGCGATGTTATTGGTTAGTTTCACACACTCCCTCGCTACGCATCCTCGCTCATCTCTGGTGGAAATGCAACCTAACAACCATGTTAACACTCATCACGTCCCCGCTTGGACTGCGAATCATCTAGTGCCGATAATTCCTTGTCTTGAGCTTAATGTAACATTGCTTCCTAAAATTTGCAAGTGGCGCAGAACCGAGGTGGCCTGAATATGCTTGTCCGTTAGTCAAAGTGCAGCACAAATAAACTTGACAACTTGAACAACGTTCCACACGTAGGGAAGTAGACTTTGAACTACGATCTTTGGTTATATTTAGAAGGAAATTCGAAATAAGACGATATTGTTAACAATTTGTGCTGGGTAGGACACTGCTGCTGAATAGTAATTTAGGCATAACTATGTGTCAGAGCAAAACTTACTATGAATAATATCAACAATGAAACAGAAGGTATTTTACTTGTATTTACAATTTTAGATTTATAACTTCAATACTTGGACATAGATCAAATCTATTAATCCTACACATCTCAAATCAATAGGTATAAAAAACAGGAAATGAGGTGACTTTTGATATACAATCGATAAATGAGGCTTGGCACTGCACTGCAACGAGTTGTTTGGGTAAATCATTGCTATCGGAGTCCACTCAGGCGGACGGCTCAGGCGGCTCTTGCTCAAGTTTTGCATAGTTATTTTAGAATCCGCCAGGAATATTTATGAGTAACATAATATATCTTCCTGATAGTAAAAAAGTATATTTGGGCAGTTTTGTGGCAAAAAATAAACGTAGATTCAGTCGATAGACTACTGAAAAGCAATTACTACGTTGACTACCTACGTATTGCGGTAAGTATTTGGTCAGGCGCTCTCAAGACGCCAAGCCAAGGACTTACCTACCTAGGTGCATGAAAATACGGAATATAATGTGCAAATTAAAATCTAGTAATAAAACAAACGTGAGCGGGGAAAATCTGGCACTAAAAACGAAGCCAAGAAACAATAACGCAAATAATAAAATAACAAATTCACATAAAATATAATTTTATTGCGAAACTAAATAAAATCAAAATTAATACACAAAGCCTTAAATAAAAGCTTAAGCTAAAATAATTTCACATCGTCCGATACATTTTGGGTCAGTCTGATTGTCTTTCCAATTGCAACATAAGATAATACTCAAACTCCAAATAATAAAATTAAAAACTAGGGAATTAACAACTACGTACTGAATATACTGTCATGTAGGTAAAATATAACACTTACTAGTACATGGAAATTAATAAAATCGTTTTATGAAATAATAGAAAACATCGTGAGGAAACCGGCATGCCTGAGAGATATTTCTCGACGTCTGAAGTCAAGTCAGAGGCCCATGGGCGGCTTTAAAACTGTCACTAACCCCACGAAAAGCAGATAGAAAATTAAATGCTTTATGCGGGCAGTGTTATTGGGTTTTTTCCATCAGGAATTACTCAGTAGCAGCCTGGCTTATGGCCATTAACCGGGCACGTATCCAGACGGATTTGACCCCGATTGATGGCAATAGGCTCGCCCCTAGATGGGACTTAAACATAACTGACGAAATGTGGCTGTACTATAGGTACGCCTTTGCCTTACCCTTCTGGGATTACAGGCGTGATGTTATGTAAATGCTGTATAAATTCGGTAGGTAGGTACAACGATATTATTAATTAAATGCATCAATGTTAACACAACAATATCAATAAATCACAATAGTTTTGTTGCAAAAATAGAAAACATTGCTCTAGAAATTCATAAGGCACTTCATAAGATATATTTCATAATCAAATCAGTCCAAAAAAGTAAGGTACTGTTTTTTTTAAGATCCGACTCACTATATTATCGTTGATAATATGTATCTTTTGAACATAGAAATAATATACAAATAATTTGTAAAATTTTATGCAGTTTAAGCTTAGTAAAATATGGTGTGACGATCTGATGTTTGCAGGGCCAACTTGGCCAGAGATCGAACAAGACATGATTTGGAAGCCAAAAAAAAGGAGGCCTTTGCTTACAAAAAAAAAAACATACTAAGATGATAAACTTTTTGTACATTACCTCTATGTTTGCACTCTAAAATAATATTTCATAACTGCACATTCCACAAAACGATTTTAAATCTTAGCTTACAACTAAAAATAGCACCTTACGGAATACTTAAGCAAATAAAATATAATATTTACAGACAACACCAATATACTCTTTAATAATAACTTTAGAGCACCATAAGTGAAAAATAAACCCCTTTTAAGGACACTACAATAATGGACGCCATCTCTTTCTGCCATCGGTCATTTTCAATACAATAAAATGAGATGGCAATAGAGATGCGTCATTCCTCTTTAACTTTTATAAATAGGGGTGAAGACTAGGGCGCTAAACAGACAGGTTTTGTTTTTTTTTTTTAATATTATCATCAGCTATTCACTACGTCACCCTGCGACTTTTTTCTAATTCTTATCTCTTCTACAACCTCCATAATTAGCTGAAATGTTTTAAAATAATATAAATGATATTTTTTTAATAAATAAAATTTCTAGTTACATGCTCATGCAAGGTGTGTTTGTGCTTTGTTAAATAAATAAGGGTGCCTATGAACTAGTCATACAGGCGGATAAATTAGGAGTTTTTGGGCAGATTTCATCTGAACTGAATCAATATAGATATGAATCAGAACGCGTTAAGCACATAGAATAGACATGTTTGCTTGTACACGGAGTGAATTCACAAGGATAATAATTTACATTGTATGTATCGTTTTAGAAAATAAGTTGTTATTATTAAGTTTGTTTCGCTATTGCATTGGGCTGTACAACTATTAAGTTGTAAGTGATTACATAAATAAATCAATCTAAACCACTGTCAAGATTGTCAAAATGGTTGAATATTGCCACTGACAGCTCTTGAATGCGGTTTAGAAGTGCTGATCGCGTTTTGTTTCATTGGTGAAATTCGCACTAGACGTATCAATTTAAGTACGTTTGATTTCAGGTTATAGAAATGATGATTTTAGTACTCATAAAGGTTTCAAAGTTTACATAGACGTAGGGTTAGTCACAGTAATTAATAATTTAACATTTATCTTTCACGCTGCCATGAAAAGTGTTTTTTTTGGTTTTAATAGGAAGATAATTACAATATAAAAAATTATAACCTTATAATTGAAAAAAGTACCTAAACATTTACAAACATGTCGGAAAACGTAATAATCTTCCAATTAGCACAAATTTTTATAAACCTTTTGGAACCGATACGAGAACCAATATCTGATAAACTGAACTGATAAACAATAAAATCAGCTATTAATCATCATTTCTACAAACCGAAAGCCGTAAACAACATGTATTAAAAACAATAGCAGTTCTATTTTGGACTAACCTGGCTCAGAGGCCTAATCCTTTCATGTATGCAGTTCTCAGCCTGTTTAGCAGACGGAGGTGGATGGTCAGGCGTCGGTGGCTGCTCATAATGCGTCGGCGACAACGGAATCGAAGCCCTCTTCCCCTCATAATACCGCTCACAATCGCTCGGACTATTCATCGACTGATCGTCTAACAAACTTTCTAAGGAAGACTTCTCTTGGTTCGAGTATTTTCGCACTCTGTTATCATTCATTCTCTGTTCATAGTTTTCGTTTGAAGGGACAAAGTTGTTTCTTCTTAGTTTTCTTCTGGGGTTTTGTTCTTTGATGACGATGTTTTCGTACATAGCCGTGATGGCGACTGGTTGTGAGCGATGCTTGAGACTGGGTCTTGGGTTAGGAACTGGGGCTACTCGGGGCGAGTTGTGGTTCTCTTCGTATTCCGAATAAGATAGCTTGCTGTCGACGTATTGGTCCACCGACCGACCGTGTTTGAGGTAGTGTTTAGCACCCTGTAACAAAGAATTGAGTATGTTAGGATTTTGTTGCAGTGTTGCTCCTAATACATCTACTCCTACATCATGGTTTGGCTATCAAAATATTTTCATCTTCATTAGCTAGATATATGCACTCCCTAAACTGGACATTAGCCTCTCCATCTTCCGCCACGCTCTTCAATAGATCGATCAATCTATCTTCGCAAAATGGTATCATTGGTTCCAATTATTATTCGGAAGCCGTCGCTCCAAATTGTTATTGCGTTTTACCTCTAAGCCTAAATTTAAGGCTAAGGTTCATTCTCTAAGCGTAAGTAGTCACGTTCAAATACGAACAACCTTACTATTTATATGAAAACGTGACATAATATTATTGTTTAAATCTCATTCACATTGACCGTTCCACATTAAAATTCTTGTGCATTACGCATGACCGTATACAGTCGTAGTCCATGCATTGGAATTGTACAAATCTTTAGTGCATTTGTAATTCAGATATATTTAAACTGGCATATTTTTTGATGCATTGAACGGGAACAGAATATTTGAAAACTAAGAGCCTGTCCTATTTATACTTGGGCAAAAATGCCTTGTGTCAAAGCAAGATTTTTGATGGGTAAAAGTGCATCATGATAATTTAGTTCGAGACCTTCATTCGAGAACGAGCATTACTTGTCATCATGTCGAGTTTAATCTTAAATTATGTCAATGTGGCTTTCCGTATAGCTATATTCGTATAGGTATTAAAATCTTACTAATGTTGACCTTCAGCATCTTCTTTGCCAAAAGAACCTTTATGATTTTTTTTAACAGTCACTACTATTTCGTTTAGTCTTTTTTTTTACTACAGCACAACAACTTTTTTCATTGTCTAACAGCTTACCTTCTAAAATCCTTTGCTAGCTACCAAAAAGAAACTACTCTACAAACACTACCATAGAAAAATTACCTGTATATCATCCAAATCGTCCTGACTCCTCGCGTGGGGTCTCAGCTCATAGCTGTACCCCGAAGAGGGGGAGTTTGCGTGGGTGGGGGACACTGACAGGTTCCTCCGGGGAGGTTTCTTGGGAGGGGTGGGCTGCAATACATACGAGACGTGTTATGGTGGTTGTCGGTAAGATAAAGTTCAGGTTATGTGGGATTTTGGGAAGCTTAGATATTTTTGGAGCTGGGAAAAGGGAACGAAAACAGATGGGAATAATCAGGACCGGAGGAGTATAATTGTGCTCAAAATATTCTCTAAGATAGACAGCAAAAATATTGGCATATCATTTGTTTGTGACTACGTTACGTTTATAACTTTTTTCGGCAATGCCCAAAAAAAAAACATAAGTCCAACTTTAGTATTCATTTCTCAGTCCTATAAAATACCTACATACAACCAATAATACAAATTTCTGATCTAAATTGACGATACAAATGAACGCTAATGAGCAATTTAGAAGGCTGCCTATCTACGAGAATAGCAATCAAATAGGCGTCTATTTCTGTACCATCTCGTTGTCATCGCAGAAGCGAGATAAGTGCCCGCAATTGAGTAATAGGGAATTTGAATGGCGATGAGGATAACATCGTATGTTGGTACAAGTAGTGGGAGGACGTGAGCGGATAAGAAATCGTGTTAGCGAATTGGAACAATACTCATATTTTAAATTTTGTTTTGTGCGAGCTACCACGAAAACTATTTTCCTCAGATAAACAAAGTAGGAGCAGATGCTTTGACCTTCATGTCAGGTATTTTTTTACGATTTGAGGGAAAAAATTACAGCTTGAATCAGTGCCAGAATTAGTATTCTGTCTATCAGTACTATTATTCCAGAAAAGTATCTTCAAAATTCCCATACAAAATCGCCATTTTCTTTTGTCTTGGACTGCATCACGTGGCCCAAGTGGTCCAAGTAATTCAATCCTGGACCGCGGATGAGGGGTAAATTGGTTGCAGCCGGTCACTGAATGGACAATTTTCTACATAAAAGCCTATTAGCCTACAGATGGTAGACTAGCCGAGATTATAGGGCTCTGCTAGAGAATATCCAGATAGATATTATGTCTTATGCTTTATATCCTTCAATTATACTAGGAGAATTGAGTATCAATGCAAATCTACGGAATGCTACGGTACATAACTAGATGAGGTGTTTTTGATGAATTAATCTGTTTTTCTTTATTTGCTTGTAATTTTATGGGCTCATAGACACAAAAATACATAAGCAGCTTCAATTATATACTTTAACCTTTCAGAAATCGAGTTTTACTATCATTTTTACATTCGTTGTATCACGATTGATTACGAAACCATGAACTAAAGTAAAACTATTCGTAGCAATGTCACCAACACCGTGATTTTCCAATACAACCTAAATCAACGAGTATTTCCAGTACCAAAAACCCCGGCGAATTAACTGCAGCTTACTCTAACAATACAAACACGATAATACATTTAATCTGTCATTAAATTACAACTGAAACCATTCCACGTCAAACGCTGCCCCGTAATACGAAGCTCGGTTTACAAATTCACTAATTGCAATAGTAAACGAGGGAACAGTAAACAGTGTATAAAACCGTAATGTTTACGTACAAATAAATGTCTGTTCTTTGGTGTTGGCCTATTTACGGTTTTGGCCCAGTGAAGTGGTGCAAGATGTTGCGTTAAGGCAGAATCATCATAAACGTTAACTGCATTGGCCTGGCTAATACCACTACAATGGAACAGCTAAAGGGGTTATTGCCATAATCACTGGTTTCGGCAGACGGTTTATTTATTTATAAAAAAAAGAGCAAGCCTTACAGTAGTCACATATGATGTGTAACATCTTGACAGTACCAACCTCTCGGAAAATGGGTTGGTACCATCTGACGGCCAACTCTATCACTGCGCGCGCTCATTGGTCAAATCTAATAGCGCGCACCTTCCCGGCTTCCTGTTACACACTTCCGTCCCTTTTCACATCACTCCGACAGATTTCAGGAAAGCGAAAGTAAAGATTTTACACATCAAACACACAGCCCGTAATTTTAGGCAGTTCAATAAGGAGGAGGCTACTGACTATTCCAATGCAACACTTTATTTGCCTTTTGCGTCAGGGTCCATTCTTGCCACGAAAATTGGTTGAATTCTGACCGTATTTGGCCGATATTGTCGTTTGTTTCAGTACCTACCTACCTTTCGGTTTAATCGAAAATTTCGTCGCCCTAAATAAATTACTCATTTTACAATCATCTATAAACAATTTCGTAACAATAACCTGCCTACGATAACACCTATCTATAATTACAATCTCCACATGTTTACATATTACGCTGTAACAATTATCACGAACAACTTTCAATGCAGTACAACACCCATTTAATTACCAGCCCAGCGTGACCCAACCTAATTTCCATGAAGCATGCTTTCATAGCTTCCTATATTATATTCCCGTAGAGACTAATATTTCGGGGTAGTTTGTGGCTACACCTACCTTAAATGTAACTGTTAACGCCAATTAATTTCGTGTAATTTACGCGGAAATGGGAATTTGACCGATGGAAATTCGTGGACGTAATTTGGTTACTTTGAAGGCTTTGACGGGTGGCCTCCCACCGCGATCAACTATGTTAATTTTGGATGCTATGCACAGAATATTATATTGATGAGGTTTGACGTACTGAGGATTATTATAAGAATATTATAGGTACGAAAACCATATCTAAGTCTTTAGTTCCTATAAGTAAACGTCTTATATTAGCGATCCCCTTATAACTTCTATTAGGTAGGATCGATCGACCACGAAAATATGCGGCATCCACCTAAAATGTTTATGACCTTAAACCATTGAAATTAGCCTAATGAATCAACCCAAAAATAGTACCAAACAGAACCTGTTCAGATTGCATCCATTTAGCTCCCAATATAAAAACTTTCAGAACAAACTCCCCCTCTACAAAAAAATTAACACGCAAAGCAATAAACCGAAAAACAATACAAACATGAAAATTTCAAAGCCCCATTCCATGAAACACGTCTTTAAGTACGAAGGACTTCAAAGAGCTAAGATATAAATTGGCAGTGCAAGCGCAACGTTGATGCGCGCGACAGCGATTAATATGGCGCCGGAACACGCCATTGATTTGTACGCGAGATATTGACCGTGACCGATGGGGCTTGTTGCACGTGATGGATGGGTCGCTCAACGAAGGAACTTTTATAGACAGTAAAATTGTACATTGTTATAAGTGTTCCGTATTAGTGTGAGTCAAATTGTATCTACTGTTTTCAGTTAAAAGCTTTGCAGACACAAACTTTGCATCTTCAAGAAGCGTTTGAACGTATTGAGCATGATCAAGGTTGACTCTTAACGACTTATACAGAAAATCTATAGAATAACGTTTTTAAGACGATAGACACAACTATTAGGAGACGACACTGTTGGCATGCTCACCCAAAGACATTTTAGAAATCGCCGAATTTCTAGAATCCATCACTGCTATTTGCAACCAAGGCCATATCTACCGCGAAAAACATTAATTTGCAGATCTTGATAGCCTCATCAGAATTTATGTATTCTTAATTGACGGTTCGTATCTGGTTGAAGAACGAATACGCTAATTGGAAGAGATATTTAAACCTGACGAACATACATCAGAACCATATCCATCAAAGGTGGAAAGTGAACAGGTGGACCTCACGACCTCCTAAGTTTTAACAAAAACATTTTAGCTAAAATCCACTTTTCTTCTTTCTCCAAACCTATATTAATCCATCGACAGGAAAGATATATCGGTATGTTTATGCAACGCAGATATTATAGACGTAAATAAGATGCTGATGCACATATTATTTATTATTTTTCGTAAAAGCTGTAACAAGTCCCGGTAACCTACATCTATACGATGAAATCATCTATTTATCTGAATATATTGTACCTATACAATGCATAGTGGATGGGCGTCTGCTTGGCCACATGTGGATGTTGCAATCATTAACTCACGACTGTGTGATAGGTAGAAATAGTTTCATTAATGGACAGTTTATTGTTTGTAGATTAGAATCTGAATTTGAGTCGGTTCTTAGAAAACTGCAATGATCAAACGGCAAGGAAAAATTAATTCTTGACGTGGTACAGTTATGTTTTGAACCGCTTCTTAGGAATGCAGACTGATTTTCAGCTTCGCAGATTTTGTCGTTAAGTTTTTTATCGACCAGTCTGAGTAATTTATATTCGCAACTGTTTGCTAACTGGCGTAAACGAATTAGGTTTTGAACGACTGTTGACCTCTAACCATGATTCATGACCATCTGAAAGCTCTCACAAGATAAGCAAAGTTTACAAAACATATGAGTTGTATAGCAATACCATAATAAATCGAGAATGGAAAAGAGGACAAGGTCTTTAGATCAACATCCAATCCTAGTAACCTATTTATCGTTGTTGTAAATACACTATGTTTCGTAAACAATAGAGAATTTTGCTAATATGTACTACCTACTGGACAGACAGTAAGGAATGTTGCCTTGGCAAGATGATGGAGCCATCCCATGTCTCAAAGGATTTGTTACCCCGTATGTCAGGGTAAGTCAAAAGCCGATAAGTCTGGCTACCGATTGAAACTTTGATATATCCCCAAATATAGTATGCGAGATTCAGAAAGCAGTGGCTCCTTGTAAAACTCATATATATCAGCAGAATTATTGGCAAATTCTTACATTGTGAACGACTAAGATCTAATCTTTCCCAAACAACTCCAAACATTGAAACAAATACAAAGAAAACAAGCACAACATTTAATTTTCAATAAACACCTGCAGGTATTTCCCGTGGTGAACTGTCAATGCGTGTTCCGCGTAAACGTGAATACCACTGGCTGGAAGCCAAGCGCGAGATATTTCCGTGCTGCTAAACATTCGGCATCAATGATCACAAAATATCTGCAATTACATCACTGGGCTGTATTTTAGGACTGGTGATAATGTTAGGATAATCACTTTTGGTTTCATTGACTTCCGCTAACATAATTTGTGCAAGAAGACATTTGGTATAGGGAAGGCCATCAACACATCTCTTCAACAGAGTGGTGAGACGACCCATGCAAGGCCTTCTTTAAAAAGAAGTCTCCACGTCTTGGATGTATGTGGAACCGGTAAGTGTCTCTACGGGCTTGGTCATCATTATGAGCCAGATTTAGTTACGTACACAGATTTGCCGCATTTCGAAACTTATAGCAGTATGTGCGAAGCAGGTTTCTGATAAGTTTTTGGCAATAGCAACTGACTGACATAATTGTACAGAAGGTATTTTCTAATATGCTCTGAAGAATAATTTCAATAAACTTAAAAATATGGGAAATATTAGGATGAAACTATACGAAACATGTATAAAAACTGTGGATTCTCTTTTATAGTCTTTGATATGTTATTTTTGTCCACATGTGAAATTACAAAACATTGGAATTGGGTTATAGGGCCCTTGACACAAGGTTTTATGATGCCGTTACAATATTGTATCTATTAGATACCTGTTTGTATACATATTATAGTAGAACGTGTTTTATTTAGTAAAACATCGTCAATCTCACTTTGAAATGTTTTCTAATGTATCTATTTGTTGTATTCGCATTGAATCAAGTATTTTATGGAGAATAGGTCAATGTATGAATAGTTAATTAAATTTCAATGATGATCTCAATTCGTAGGTAATGTCATATCATCATATATCCCTACTTTCCTACAGCTAAGGTTAAAGGCTAAAGTTGTAACTTACATTGAATTCACACGCACTTCGCTTTGCACATTAAACACACACAAACAAACCACGCACACTTAAACAACACACATAATATGCACTTGCACCTAGAACCACATAACCGCGCATAACATTCTGGGATAACCGATTCCTAATCGATAGCGGGAATATCCCGATTCCTGATTGTAATCGAATGCGATGGAGCGTGCAAACGCAGGCGTCGGTTTGATACGCGACGGCGCGACTGACCGCCCAATTTCTTTGCGTCAACTCATCGCGTAGTCGTGCCATGTGGCCGTCAAGAGATGTACCAGTTATGAACAATATGCTGCATATGTTGAACTAAATATAGATAAGTGGCGGCTTAGATGGAACTCTGCAGACGAGATAATGCTATGGAATGATATAGCAAGGTATGATTAAGGGCTCTTTCATACTAGTCAACTAAAGAATATTGCCAATATTTCGCGATTCTAGGTAGGTATAACCGATGGCAAGAATTTCGAAAATATAACTTTAATGGGCCAGGGCTTAGCGAAAATACTCATATCATGAAATAGGTGTCTAACTGCCTGATCCTCTGTAAAATTTGCTGTTACTCATCAAAACAGGATGTACTTTATGTATCCTCATGTTTTGCCCTTTATTGTGTGAATACAAAGAAAATGAATTCATACTCTCAACAAGATGATGGTGACACAATTCGTTAAACAACTGGTAAATAAATTAATCAACTGTCTGTTGCACAAACATCAGATGCACAAACATATGGCCACGTTAATCGCTTTTCTCACGAGCTTTTTATTCAGTTTTTATTTGAAACTTAGACGTCATTACGTTTTGTATCGTATTTTATTTTCGTGATGTGGGTTACACGGAATTTCTATCATTTCCTACATTACTTTTATTGTACGTAATAACACTATCCCAGAAACAAGAGAATTGGCTTACATAGAAGAAAATAAAGTACCAATTTGCTAAAAAAAAATCTACTGTGGATCGGCAAAATCGACGAAGACAATTTTATAATCACGCTCTAACGGCGATCTATCTCATGATTGTGATAAATCTTTGGAGGATATCAGCGTAATTTTGACACCAATCTGACAATCGGTAATGTATTCCAGCTCTGCTATCCTCGTTCGTTACAGACAAAACCGTGACTGAATTCATTCTAATCCCTATTGCATTTCCATCTACTGTGTCACTTCGTGACAGCACTCCGTGACCGCAATTGTCCATTTTTATATTTTCCCCGACTTCGCGTGACACTCGGCGATCGTGCAACAGGTCATCGGGCGGGACAAAACACGAATTAATTATATACCTAGTTGTTGTTCTTGTAATTACGACAAAGAACATTGAAATGCATGTTTCGGACTCATTATTCAAATAGGAGGCTAATTAGTTTAATTACCTACTTAATTATTACTACCGAATATATTTTAATGTCTTAATTCCTCTTGAGTTCTTTGGCAACTTGTATTAGAACACCAGAATGGGGTTTTCTAAAATGACGTTCACTAGGTGGCAGCACTGAGACGTCATGTCCGGGCACCTGTCAACAGTGTCAAAGCGGCTATATTTTCTTCAGTCGTAACTGAATGAATCGAATTACGAACGTCATCATATATTTTATATTCATTGTCCAAGTGGAAGACCTCTTATCAAAGTGGCGCCAACTGCTGCCGTGAATTTTATGAAAACCCTGATTGAAACGGAAGACTAAGTACAATTCGCAATGAAAAGATCCTAATTCAAGACGCGATTTATTCCCGCAGACATTGATGCACATACCGTCACACACAACTGAATGTTAATCCCTTGATTGTGTTTAATTACAAGTATTTTTCCCACAACCAATTAGGACCTCGTTTATATGACAGCGCAGCAATAAATATATCAATTAGTCCATGTCTTTACTAACGAACGACCATTCTTGTGCCTTAAGTTCTTGAAAGTTTTCTTCTTCAATTCATTCAGCACTTTAAACGCTTTATTGGTGATTGATCGACCTCAAAAACCCGATTTCTGTAAGGTTCATTTAAAACATTGATTTTTTGTACTGAATATAATTCTCTTGATATTTAATGTTAGGTATATAACAATTGACTTGATTGGCCTAATTGATAAAGTTGAAAGGATGGGACATAAAGGATCGGATTATAACGGAATTCGGTATAAGTATGTGGAAATATATTTAGAAATTACAATAATCAATATTGATTCGCAATAGCGTGTAATTATTTTTCGTTGCATTGTTACATAAAACTTACTAGTAGATGTTGGGAAAAATTATCGGTGAATTTTTAGAAACAGCAGTGCTATTCTGTGACCATCTCACCGTGAAAACTTAGGTGAAGTGAGCGTGGAGTGAGCTGTCATTCCACAGGGATTGACACTATTGACAGCTCACTTCACCCAAGTTTTCACGGGGACATATTTACAGAATAGCATGGCTGATGTCAATTTGCGAATCAATATCTTATGATAAAATAATAGATCTTTCATAGGGACAACAAGAAGTTATAAGAATCATAAATATTAATTAAAGTATTTTCCTTACCGAAACTTTGCTGTATTCGTGATGGTGCGCCAGAAGTAGAGGCGCACAGCTAGAGGCTGCACTGGACACGCTCAGCGCATCGCCCTCGCTGGTCCCCTCCGCCTCATCCCACCGCCGACGCCCCGACCCGCTGCGAACACCCCCGACCAATCCCGAACCCCGCTCAAGCGAAGCACAACCAAGCGACTCGTCCGCATCGATCCTCGGAATACCACTATCATCCTCGCACTCAGACGACGAACTTTCAGAACCTTCTAAGCAAATACCACTCTCGTGTTTCGAAGAAGAAACCTCTGATCTATCTTCCGAATTCTCCTCTACGATAACATCGATTTCAGGTTTGGTTTTACTTCCAAATCTGAAAGAGTCGCTGTGGACCCACGGTCTTTTCGCTGTGCTTACTTCTGACTTCACTGTCTCCGCATCAGAAACTTCCTCGTCCGAGTGTAAGGTACCGTCGTCAGAATCATCTGACGAGTCTTGACAGGACTTAAATGACCCGTCAGATCTGATTGTAACATTTGAATTACAAGTGTGAAGTGACCAGTGACCGGAATATTCCGAGGAGCTCGATTCCCTTATAGGCAAATAGACACCAGAAGCGTGAGATAGAGTAGAGGCGGTCGATGTTGAATGTTCATTTAATGATATCACGTCTGCAATGTCTTTGATTGAGTAAGGACGTGCAGATGAAGACGATGAAAGTGTAGAAGGGTGTGACATTGGAGTGTAAATAGGACTGTCTAGATCAGTTTTGTTTGCACTCAGATTAGAATTCCTCGCAATAATATCATCTAGAGTTACTACCGCGTATGGGTCTTCTAAATGGCTCGGCACAGATTTATTTTTTGGAATATTTAATTTGGATGCTGTCGAATAAGGAGAAGTGTCTAAAGTAATATCTGGCGTCGAAATACTCCTTTTAATAGCAGAAAATTTAACAATTAGGTCAACAGGAGAATTACGTCTGCTTGTGTGCAATGTGCAGGTGCCAGAATCACAGTAACACTGAAATGATGAAGATATCATTTCAGATTTGTTTTTAAGTGCTTCAATGTCTATAGTAACTTTTCCATCTTCAGCATGAACACTTTTATCTAAAAGGTCTTCAGCACTACTGTGGAACTTACGTGGTCTGGGCCTACAAAAGCATATGGCAGTTTCATAATAGCTGTCTCTTTTGTCATTGGGGACTTTCGTAAACGGTGGTACATCACTATAAAGCGTGTCTCTATTAAAAATGTAAATAAATTCTTTGACTGTAGGCGCTTTATATATGCAGTGTCCTGTACCTCTTATGTGATAATGAGCTAAAGTTTCTTTCAAAAATGCATTGTTCCATTGAGGTAAATCTTTAACTTTTATTGAATTTCTATCTACTTCAATATTTGTGAATGTTCTATGTCTAAAAAGAACTTTCTTCTTACCAAAACTGTCGGCTTTTTTATTCGGCATGGTACCGGTCATAGACAAATATAAAGGTTTTTCTTCTGCATCACAGCTGCAATCAACATTTTCCAAAGCACTATTTTCCGTCATATCCGAAGAATCTGAAGAGTCGGAATGAGTTCGAGATATTGTTGATTTCGAAGCAGAAAATGCGGAAACCTTACCATGTCGAAAAGACTTGGACTTTTCCGATAGTAAAATATCTTCGAGATTAGTTTCGTCTATCATAGAATCCGACGATGATGTGGACGATCGACTGGAGATCGACAATTTTTCATCAAAACTGTCCGAACTAAGTTTTTTAGGAACAAAAGTTCTTTTAACAGGCTCTGGTTGTTTCTTTTCTTGAAGTACAGCTATATTCTCATACAACGTTTTCTTTTGCAGTTCATCAAGAGGTTTTAATGGAATGTGGATTCTTGCAGCAGGTTTTGGTATCGTCTTAATCTCCATCACCACGTTTGCATATATATTTTCGTTGCTATTTGCACCAGCCGCTATTGTTGGTCTCGGAGGAGGTTTTGGCAGTGATAATTTCTGGATGCTACCACGAGTGTCAAATTTAGTAAACTCATATGGCTCGTAGCATTCGTTTAATGAGTTTGTTGATTCTATAGATACAACTGAAGTGACTGATCTTCGATCTTTTATCTCCCTAGGTTCAAATATATTTAGCTTCATAGACCTATTAACAGCTTCATTAATATTTAAATCTTTGTTACTGTTAATACAGTCTATTTCAGTAATTACCACAGATTCTGGGACAGATTCTTGAGAATCGCTGAGTTCATTGTTCTCCGATATATTAGGTAAAGATGTTTTAAATCCAGGACAGCTTCTATTACTTCTGTTAACGACAGAGTCTCTGTTTAACGTGCCTAACCGATCTAGTGATATAGTATCAAATTCATCATTGCATACAATTTCACCCGAATCCTCCTTTTTCGACAGCATTTTAAAGAATTTACTATTTCCTATAAGCATTGTATTTGAATTGCTTTTGTGATCCGATTGTTTCGATTTAACATCGACTTCCGCTTCACTGTTAGATATGTTAGGAGCTGAATTAAATTTTGCTTTCAAGCCCAAGCATTTCGAAGCAAGCTTTTTAACAAAACTTTGAGGATGATTTTTTGTTAGAGACGATGAAGATGGAGATAAAAAGCTTTCGTTATTATTAGTATTTTTCTGGGTCTCTGTGGTTTTCCTGTAAAACACATAAAGCGACAAAAAATAAAATAAATCATAAAAATAAATTTAACTTAATTTAATATGATGTCATGAATTATGTTATTTTTTTAAATTTCATTTGCCACCACCAAAAGCGCGAAATTTCGTAAATAAATGGAAGTAAGAAAAAGAAACAATAACTAAATACTTAATATATAAATAATTATATCATAAAAACTTAAAAATAAGCTAACGATCAATTATTTTTCTACCAATCGGCAAGAAGTTGTTTTACTTGAGAAAGTTTTTTCCTTAATATGCCACCCGATTTAGCGTCTAATGTCGACGCCTTTTCTTGGTTTGATTCATTAAAGTCAGTGTCATCAAACTTGTATAATGTTCCGTCGTTTTCTAAATAAGAATCAACCCAAGTTGAATCCTTTTGATCTTCAACCATTTTATGTTTATTATAACCCGACAAATCATTTAATGAAGAGTAAATACCCTCTTTGTTTTTCATGGAAACATAAATTTCCTCACAACTGTAATAAATGTTTTGGCTACCACCAATCTGACGAGCTCTAGCATTAATCTTTCTCTGAACTTTTGTTTCTCTGTCAGGATCTTCATGACAATAACATGGCATTGGTTTAGCTTTCTGTTTTGTTTTAGTGAAAGGCTGGCCATATCCACGGCATGCTCCTGGATTTATTTCATAGATATACGAATAATCATGTGACTCATAAAGGCATCCAATATCACCTCTAAGGTGGACGAGGTCGGTTTTATTGAGTTGAACAGACAATGATCGTTCCTGATGTCCTGTAGGCGACATTGTAACATAATCTTCGGGATGTTCACAATCGTCTTCATTGTTTTCCAAAGGTTTGGCAAACATATCAGGTTTAATGCAAGTACCTGTAAACGTATAGCTTCTATGAAACTGATTATTACCGTGCATAGTTACGTAATCATTTTTAATGGCGTTATTTGTATCTACGACATCCTCCGACAATTTGCTATTAACATTTTCATATATAGTTTCTTTGTCGTAATCGTTGTTTTTAGCAATGAAATCGTTGTTTTGAGCAACGAAGTCGTTATTTTTAGCAACGCAATCGTTAGCGTATATTGTGTCAGCATGGTCCTCATCAGGCTCAGATACAAACTTCGACACATAGGCAATTGGTCTTGGAGAAGGCTGTGGTCTCTTTTTCAAATCATTGAAATCATTTGAAATAATATTCTGATTTCTTTGCACTTGCTCCATAGTGCTTCGCCTGATTCTTTCACCAGGGTCAACCAGATCGCTTCGTACTGATTGCACTACAGCATTTACTTCTTTCTCTGACTCGGGGCCAGCCTTCGATTTGTTTCGCGATTGTAACTCGGAAATGAGTTGGTTTTGATTTTCTAATAACTCTGTGCATGCAGTTTCCGATGAAATGGCGGTGCCTAAAATCTTAAGTTGTTTATTGTTCCTGGCTTTGAAAACAAAGCTTTCGCTTCGCTCCCTCATATCGACGCTAATTGAACTATTGACAAGTTGTTTATTAGGTAAAACGTGGTTTTTTAAACGTGCCTCTGGTGATGGTGTTGGATTGTAAGCATTAGTCACATATAAATTGCCTTTTCTATCATTGTCCATTTCTGGGGAAGCGTTAAGTTTGGGGTTAAGCAGTTTAGCAGTCGCAATATCGTTATAAGACCTGTAAATTAAAACAGTTATTTCGTGTAGGTGTTTAGCTGTATCATGTGGAGATGATTAATATGTTTTTCTTTTGAAATTAATTTAATTACCAACATTTTTTAAAGTGTAACTTTTTGCAAGGGAAGCTTTCTTTTAAAATTTCATTAGGTTTGAATTTCATTCCTTTGGGAGCGTCCATGTTTTCAGTAAAGCTGAAAGTGCTCATCCTTAAATATTTAGCTCGCCATCAAAGGACGCCATTGGGAGATATTTTTCTCGTGGCACAGACGCCTCACCTAGCTGTTTGCAGACAAAATCAGAGATACGGAACATTTTAATGAGGCAACCCGCATTCAACGTTTTTTTTGTTTACAGTCCATTCTTTTGTAAACTTACATGTGATTATTTTTTATGACGACGTTTTCTTTTGCAAGTGAATTTTAAGGAAAGTATGGATAAGTTTGTTTTTATGAAATTGCGTCAGCAAAATGTGTTATGTCTACCTATCATGATATTTCATTTAAATACAAAATAACTTTTACAATCAGCGAGATAATTATTTAGATTGATTCATTATTTAACATTTCTGTGTGTACTTGATTTATAACTAACCAATCTTTAAAGATACCTAAACCGTATCACAGGCACCCAGATTAGACGAGTTCCTCACTTTTAGCATAAATACCACGATTTCCTTTATTTAATTTTAAAAACTGTTCTAAACGTGACACGAGGTTCTAAGATAGCAATCATAGTTCAAAGGAGACACGTCGTATGTCGTAATTGAGACGAGGCCCTCCAATTAAAACGGAATGTTTTGAGCCTCTCCTTTGAGTGAGCAGGCTCCTCCTCTACAGCCACCACGGATCTCCCTTTACGAATCAACGGACAGATTTAAATAAAAATAAATCGTGCGTGTTAGTATTAAAAAGATGAAGAAAAAAGACACCCCCTCACCGTGTTAATGGTTTTTGCGTAATGAGTTTTTTGATGTTTTATGAATTGTGTGTACTTGTGAAATGTCGCACAGTCAAAGGCAGAAAAATTAAAATGTGATTTCTGACGTAGGTACATGAACGAAAAGAAAAACTTCGAAGTGCGTGGGACAGAATTATGTTAGCTGCGAAAGACTGTGCGCAAAATGCATTTACGCAAACTTGAGATTTTGTTTCATTTCTTTGAAAATAAATTTTAAAAAGTCACTCACGAATGGATTTTCAAGTCTCAAGTTAACGTAATAGCTTAGGATCAATGTTTTGAGCCGTTTTCGCAGATAATTTTGTTTGTAGAGACTCCATGAACAATCGATTTAATTACAACAAAATATACAGGGTAATTGGTAATAATTATGTCGGCAATCCATTAAGGGAATGTAGGAGAGGTCATTTGCAACCAAATTACCCCTTATGACCCCTATGAATTTTTTTTTGAGTAATTTGACATTTTATATCTTAAAATGTATGAAATAAAAATATAAAATGTCAAATTTAGTACTCGAAAATGGTTGGCATTTGCATAGAAGTCATAAGGGGTCATTTGGTTGGATATGACCTCTCCTACATGGATTGCCGACTTATAACCGATATCTCTGTATGAAAAGTAAACAAATGGAGTACTAACTCGATACTGCTCTATAGAAAAAACTTTTTTAAAGGACCGAGTAAGGTGTAGTTAGATTATTTCCACTTTACATCGCAGTTCCTATTTCCTATTGGTAACTGCCCCAGTTTTGTTCGCAGTCAGGCTTTAAATACATTAGCAGTTCATTTGTTTACTTTCATTTTCCACTATGAAATAAATCGTAGAACTTCTAATTTGAACTTTAAAAATATGTGCATAAGACTCACATTACGGCGTCGGGGCTGTAATCCTGGACGGGGAATGGTGGTAACTCTTTGTCGCTGTCAAAGTTTCCCATGATGTTCTCATACTCTGTCAAAATTGTACATTTCATTTAGATTCATGTTGTTAAGAAAAAATATTAAATTAAGTATTTTATTAGTTAAGTATTTAAGTAATTTATTCATCACAATTAGGTATTTATTGTCATTATTATTTAATGTTATATTTTACGTCAGTTAAATTTTATTATAACACATTGCCCAGGATTGGCCACTGTGACAATACTGGGTAGATAGATAGATAGATAGATAATATTACTTATTTTATTCAAACCGATGTTAATAAATTAATCACAAAATCTCACATAATAGCTTGTTAAATAAATTAGCACACACAAGGAAAATATTATTTGCCTGAAAGCTAAATATAGCAGCGCGCAGAATATATCACAATCACCTTTAAGGCTATCCTCTTTTTGGTTGGGGTGCAAAATACATGTAAGTTTAAAAATAAATACAAAAAGCATTAAGTATTTTACCAACAAAGCAACAGGCCTGCCCCCTATTATAAACATAGGACGTAGACATTACTGGGGAAATGTGGGTGTACATGGGCACCTACACCCCTGCCAGACCCTTCGGGAATTACAGGCGTTGTGTTTTGTTGTTATTTTATTAACAAGTTACACTACTAGACATGGCAAATTTTAACATACATCTTCAAGAATATTTTTAGTATAGCTATGTTGATCTAGAACTCCGCTGGAAGCGACGTTGAAATTACAGTAAAGGTTCAATCTTAAAGCAAAATTTTAAATTTCACTTCGTCCAAACATTGAACAAGCCAAACATAGAGCAGTCATACAGGTGATGTAACAGTACGGCCGCGTTCACATCAAACGTATAGTCAGCAACCGAATATCCGAACGTCTGAAAAACGGACAGCCGGGCTCGTGGCTAAGTAATAACAGCCGCACGGCTCGATCACCTAATGAGACCCCTCCGTTCCTCGGAAAGCACGTTAAGCCGTTGGTCCTGTCATTCGTAGATCTTTGACAGAAGCCCGACAGTATAACAACCAGTGTTACCAACGAGTATCGTGTTACCCAGGGATGTGGAGGTCAGATAGGCAGATAGACTGGAAGCCAACCCTAACGTAGTTGGAAAAAAAGGTAGGCAGATGGGTCAGTCGGCAGCTGACGTTGTTTTTTTTTTCATATATTTTGATCTTGACGCTCACAGTCGGCGGCCGGCTATGAGTTCGGTGTGAACGCGGCTTAAAACGTAATAAAAATTCTTTACCAATTAAAACAATTAGCGATTTTGCGTTTAATCCATCAACACCAGTCAAATCAGTAGACAACATACCTGCTTGGAACATACCTCGTATGACTTTCCTGACTTTTCTGGTCGCTTCCTCAGGATATTCAGCAAGGAGGTCGTAGACCGTCTTTCTTGCAGCGTCCTGGGCATGAAGGTCGGCTCCTTTGTTGAGGAGGATGCGGACTACTGAGGGTTTTCCGAAGCGGGCTGCTTCATGAAGAGGTGTTCCGCTGTGAGTCCTGACGTTGGGGTCCATGCCAGCGTCTATGAGTGCTGTTACAACATCCCTGATGGAGGAAAATTTACTGTTAAGGTTGGTCATATAAACAGAAGACTTGTTGCGTAGTAACTTTTTGAAACATTCTGCTGTCAGTTCTCACGTTAAAATCTATGCCAGAGTCTATGAGAGCTGTTACCACGTCCCTGATTTGAAGAATTATCCGTTAAAGTTAGTCATAAACACGGTATAGGTTGGTGGCGTAATAAAATAACTTTTTTAAACATAAGACACACTCAGACGAACAATATCAAAGATAGACTAGTGAGAAACGTAGAAAATAGTTTAATATAAAGGTGATGCTGTTTGCTGTTAGATTACTTATCTCTACTCTTGACTCTTTAAAACAATAAAGATGACACAATCTACATTTACTCGCCGAATGGCGACTGGCTTTCACTATCTATTATACACTGTGACAGCGAATAAAGTTTCAGCCTTAAGACCCAGGCCATTTTTTTTTATATTCGGATATCTCATGATGCCGTAAAGAATATTAAATAAAAACTGAAAAAAAAATCTGGCTTACTAACAAGACGACATAATTTTTTGCCTTTTACCTCTTTCAGTGGGGGAAAGAGGTTGAGCTATACATCCTGTAGAGCTTCATCCCTTTCTCACACTAAATTAATATTAAAATAATACTGCTTTAGAGGTGGTGGTAGGCCCCCAGTACCCTAATTGCGTGTGTTACGCAATAGGGTGCATATGCAATACATACATGCGTTGCATGAAAAATAGTAAGGTAGGTATATTGCAACTGCTTTTAAATTCAAATTCGGTTTCAGTTTGTCTTTAAACATTTTACTATTGTTTGTTAATTTTATAACCTTAATTTTCGTTATGATTTTTCAATTACAATTTAATAATGTTATTCAAACAATATTTGTTGGAACTGGAGAGATATAAACTAGAAACCTTCTAAACACATATGGATGTGTTACTAATTATCTTCAGTGATTGAATGTTTAAGAATTTAAGCTGAACAGGGTTTGTTTACACTTTGATCAGGCACTTTTGGAACAAACCATACATATTCAAATTCAGTAAAACCTATAGTAAAATTGTAGTCGACAGCGACAAGCCGAACGTGTAGACTGGACGTCGTACACATCGACATTCATAAACCAATCATTCATATTCATGTGGCTAACGAAGCCCGTACTGGACGCATAGAAATTTTATCAAAAGCTCTTGATTTTTATAAATGAATGTACCGATTGCACGGTATTTTTTGTAAATAACAGAGCATGAATAATTTGTGTTTTGTTGAGAAATTAATTATGTTTGTTAAAACGAGCAAACAAGTTAAGTGATAGCAGCTAAGTTTGTTATCTCCAAGTATATGTGCAGTTTTTCCAAATCAGACAGTTCTTGCAGTAATACAAAAAGCAGACGATGACAAAAAACTGTTTTTTGTACGTCTAGTAGATTATTAAAAAATAATGGACAAGTATTTGTTATTTTTAACGGAAGTAATCAAAAGATTACGGCAATACATTGAGTTAAAATGTGGCATGACGTCACTCTCCGGTACATTGTATACTGATTTGTGACGTAGCGATCCCCTCACTCCCCTACTTTAATGCGTTTTATCTAAAAGAAAATCTTATTAATATGATAAAGCAAAAAATACGTGTCGAATATTTTTTTATTCTGACTGACTGACTAAATAGAATTTTTGTGTTTTATCCAGGCATCATCCCTATTAAAACTTATGTAAGAGAAAGTCGTCATCAATCAGTAGACACAATTACTACACGAGCAGAGACTTAACAATAGGATAAAAGGTATTAAAATCAAAGAAAATATATCTTCAGCGCGAAGAAGCAAATCTTAAATTCTAATAAACCTTAATTCGCTAAACATAATGACGACGTTACAAGACGACGCGTACAAGAATCATGTTAAAGACGTAAGCGATTTGCTTTTATAACATTGTTTTTCATTACAAGTAAATTTTTGAGATCTCAATACTCAATACTCAATACTTTATTGCATTCCATAATGTGAGATAAAACAGTTGGTATGTTAGACATTGTATCAATCATGGACCCTGTCGGGCACAGCAAAGTTAATTAAATGATAATAGGAGAGAGGATGAAGGCGCTTTTTGTTTAGAAGAATTAAATGAAAATATATTACTTTAAAATGTTATGTAGCTTCTTTGGTATTTATATTTTGTATCATAATTATATTTAATTGCATAATTATAATCCTATTTGTATGAGTCTATGTGTATGAGTCTTAATATTTGGGTTTAATTTATTGCATGGTTATACTAAAATTATAAAAATATTCAAATTATTAGTGTGTCTTTATTATTGAAATGAGATTTAATTAGTTATTTATTATAATTAATTTAAATTTATAGTATTTACGCGTTTTTAAAATAAGTTAATTTATTAATTTTAATTGAAAATTAAAAGGAAATGTCGGTATTATGTCAAAATGTTTTTATTGTTGTTGAAATTTATCGTCAAAGTATTCTTCGAAGCATGTGCTTCGAATGTTACAATACTGACTGGTTTGAATATTTACGTAGGTAGGTGACTTACAGCGCACCTTGAGCTGTCAACCCTGTTGTGAACCTTGCCACCTGCGGGGTGATTGCGTACAGTACGACACAACTTAGTTGTAAGGCATAAATTTGAAAATTTTCATTTTTGTAATTTATTTATTATTAATATAAAAACATTTGTACTCAAATTATAATTATGTCGTATCTCTATGTATTTTACTGTGTGTACCTACATAAATAATAAAATAAATAAATAAAAGAAATATATATATTTACCAATAATGAATCAGACCATCGACTTACATCATCAATGGCAAAGACCTCATTGTTTTGCATAGTAGACCCTCCCATATGTAAGTAGATATGACAAGTAAAATTAACTTACGAATCCATTTATATGCCCAGTTTGGCAATAATAAATGTTACCATTGGTAAATTAAACGACTCGTTAATGTTTATAGGAACCGAGCATAACAAACTAATTTAGGGGTATGAGGAACAGGGTGTAAAGTTCACTCATCCCCCATAGAAAAGGGAGGATCCTCCGACCAGACGGGTGTCATGTCTGGCGGGCAATTGCCCAGAGGTTGAAGTCGTGAGCTTGTATATATGTCCACCGCGCGGTAAACTCTAATTGCGCGATGCAGGATTTGAGTGACGTCAGGATGTTGTGTGACGTCAGGTCTTTGATGCGTAGTTCGCATGTGGCGATGTAGATGCCGCCACACTACGATTGCAAATCCGTTGACCACGAGTGGTGTGAGCATATTATCCTATTACTACCATTCATAAAACCAATTTGTTAAACCTTCAGAAGTGTCATGTTCAGTTGATAATTTAGATTGAAAACTGTCAAAACAGCTATAATCAACAGTTTAAAAAAGTGCGTAGTTAAAACAAAGCTAAATATTATGAAGCTCCCGCCATCTTCGTACTCATTCTGAATCATAATAAAACGTAGTACCTACTCTAAATGCAGTGAACAATATCTAAGGCTCCATACCGCGCACTGCAACCGCAAATATCAAGCAGAAATAGTCTTTACGGGGTATAGATATGGGTTTCCACGATAGTACCTACATCCATTTGCACTGGATCTATTGTGTTATTGTTTTGCATAGCTACCATCGTTAACAAAACAACTGTTTCGATTGTTTAGTGATTCGCACGTACACCATGTACACCACTGCACGTCTTTGTTAACACTCTGACCTTCAAAATACTTTATTTAAGTATTTATTTATTTGCTAACATATAAAACACTGGTTAATAGGCATGCATTAAAATTTCATGAGATGCACCCTGAAAGGGCACTGCAAATGTTTGATAACAAATTATTACATTTCATAATATAATATTTATTCTAATTATTACAATTCATTACAATAGACTAAACATTAATTAAATAATTATTAAAATTTATTTAAAATAAATCATTCAATAGAAAAAAAGAGGCCAGCTTAGACTATACGATACATCCAGACAAACAGACAAAATTTATTCGTTACCATTTGATTTTGATCTTTGTCGAAGTCGATTTACGATCAGTTGAATCAGATTTCAGATGGCAAGGGTAAGAAGTAAGATAGTTTTGGTGCTCTAACCATTGCAAACTATACCTAGCGGATGAGCCCTGACTGTCAAGACTTTTAGAGATTTGACTAACCTCCAACTACATTAAAATATTTGACACCTAATACCTAAAACAAACCGCCATTTCTCGTAACCTAGACCCTTTAAAATCAACAGTCACAAGGCGGGTACCGCATACCACGCGTTGCCAATTTAACCCTTCGACAGGGCGCGGAAAATTGACACATAGGGTTACATGGATACCCGAAGTGTTGACAGTTGGACGCGGCATATTGAAGAAGTTTGAAAGACATATCTATGCCCGTATTTCGTAACTAAAAGGCATCGACTTCACAGTTTTAGTGCCATTTATCTATTGCGCGGCAAATTTTCTTCTCTTTCCTTTTATGACTATTTCTGACCAATGTCTGGCAGAAACTGCTTTTCGTCCATTATAAATTTATTCTGTTTCAAATGACAAATGCTATTTATTTCTGTAAATGCGTTATTTCGTTTTTTGTGTATATTAAATTTATATGGAGCGTAAATAAATATGTCGGAAATACGTCACTAATTCGACTAATCGGAGCGCCAGTGCCGCCTAGCGGCGCTCGACAGAGTATACGACACAACACTCGGACCGGCTGGTGCTAAGCAGAGTTCATCGGTGGCGATCAGTCAGTGAACACGTTTAGAAACTCTCATGCATTCCGAATAGTTGGGTCGTGTAACTACAGTGTGTGAAATGCTAGTGTGAATAATTTGATAGTAAATTATAATGTGATCTGGACTGCAAACGGTTTTTCTATTGCGCAATAACCAACACTACCCACAGTAGTTACAATATGGCTGATAATATCGAGAGAGGCACATACCATCCTCCGTCAAATATATTGGTCAACTATATCTTCCAGTCTAATAATAAAATCGATTTCTCGATACAACTTAGTACCGCATCGACCACTTGTACCTAATGGTTGACACGACATGTGAATAAGGAAGGAAGAACAATGGATATCTTTCAAAGTATCAATTGTGATTAAACTTATGGATTGTTTATTAAATAGCAGCGGTTAATGCGAGTGACTTATTGACCGATAGAGAATCCACCATTAATATCCGTCTTCACTAACACGAGGTGACACCTAAATGAATGTCTAAATAAACGCGTACTGTTGGATTTTCAAAGCTCGGCTGAGCACCGAGGGTTGAAAATCCAACAGTGCAATAATATTTGGGCGTGCATTTAGATGTTTGCTATAAAATCGGGTGTAAGTCTCTAGATTACAACTTACAAGCCATATAGAAGGCACAGGACAGGCGCCACAAAGTTAAAAAAAAAAATACCAAGACATTGACGTAAAAATGCCTTAAAAAATTTACTTACTTTACAGAAATAAAATTTTAATTTATTATTTTATTTTATAGAAGAGCACGAACTTGGGATTTTTCTACTATGGTAAAGCTGTATGCGAATCAAGTAGCAGCCAACGCCATCTTTAACATTTTCTGACACACACTTTATATACTGTGCACAAATATACCGCATCTACTAAAATATTGTCGCTGGCAGCACCGACATGTAAACAGGCAGGAAAGCTATCGATGCGTTATAACGAACGAATGAATATGAATATGGCGCAATTGCCGCGCGCCTTTGCATTAACATAATTTTAATAAATAACATATACCTATCTATGTATAATCTGAGAAGGTTGTAATAATGACTGAAAGCTATTTTAACTTAGAATGAAGATTTTTCAGTGTGTTTCTAGATTAAAGGAGTAGACAGAAAAATATGTTACGGATGCGAATATGACTCCAGGTCCGGTTTATATAGGGTGACGGGTAATTAGTTATCGATAGGTACTTAAATACGTGACTTTACTCATCATTATGAACAACTTTTATTAGCGGACGAACATAAAATGTAGGTATTTTTTTCGAGATTTCTGGTTTGGTTCAATAGTAAAAGTTGTTCATAAAGATGAGTAAAGTCACGTGTTTAAGTATCGGTCACTAATTACCAGTCACCCTATATAGGTATACAAGTAACAGCAATAATTATTATGAATCAACAGCAGGTACTATCGAAGAACTTCGTATCTAAGCAGTTTAAAAACAAAATCCCGTGAACACGATGACCACATCTGTTGTCGCCCCGGTGCGGTGCTATAGCCGCCGAGCGCTGCAAGCAGTAATAGTCCTTACGGTGTATAGATATGAAGTTCTTCGATGGTACCTCAATGTGCGCTTTTATAATTTCTAACGTCACGATATTATCGTAGACGTCCCCGTCACTCGTCCATAAAATGTATGGAAATACGTGCACGTTATAACGTTATCGTGGATGGAAATTTAAAAGCGTCTACATATATTTCCACACATTTTCCTTCCGTGTTATCCTGATGTCGCGATGTGGACGTCCACGATAATAACATCACATTAAAAATTATAAACGCGGACATGGTCTTAAATGATTTTTTTTGGAGCAGTCTCCAATATTTCAATATTATAAGTAGCACGATTCCTATTGGCTTCTCTTCATAAACACAAGAAAAAAATACGAGACGATGAATGTTGCACAATTTTGTCGCATGCGCATGTCAGGTTACGCTCTTATCCGCTTCGTATCTGTGAATCAAACATAAAAACCATGTGAACATAACACTTACTTCCTTCCATTCTTGCTGGCCCTGTGAAGCGGGGTCGATGTGAACAACACATTACGGCAGGCCCCCTGTCGGTACTGGTCAACTAAATGCGGCCGCACTTCCAGTAGGTGCTGTACTACTGCCAACCTATGAGAAAAGTTTATGGTTAATAAATATAATACACGGTGTTAGGGAGATCGACGCGAAAACTGTTACCAAGAATTCAGCACATGACTACAAAAAAAAAGTTTTATTAGCAAAGGAAAAGTTGATAGTGATCTTACATAGATACAATTATGTGTATACAACAGCAGTGCTATTCTGTAACCATCTCACCGTGAAAACTTAGGTGAAGTGAGCGTGGAGTGAGCTGTCATTCTACCTAATGCTAGAGACTGTTTATATTTAATCATTTTGATTACAAACTAGTGACCCCTGAACGCATGCAGGGTGGGAGGGACATTGACGCGAAAACTGTTAGCATGGATTCAGTACATAATTCTGAACAGCCTGTGCTGAAATTTCTCGTCCGTTATAAATAAAAAACAGCTGTTCCATACAATCATTTTGACCGCGTAGGTATTGCACTTTTCGATGAAACAGCACATTTTATTTAATAACCGAAATTTCAACGCACCCTGTAATAACATAACAGCAGTAAGGTTGCAAATAACGACATAAATCATGTTATAAATAACAACTCAGTGAGGTTGCGCTTAAACAAATAATTGCTTAGTAATTACTGAAGAAGTTGGGTTAATAATAAGTAAATAATGTCTGATAGCAACAAAACCATTCAGTAAAACTTTTTTACAGTTAATAACAAAAGGCTACATCCTATTAGGGACAAAACATTTGCTGTTAACAAAATTCCATAAACTTAAATGAAAACAAATGGTTTTGTAAAATGCTACAGAATTTGGTTGGTTAATAATTAATAAAATAGTTTTGTTATACTGTAACATAACCGGGTTTGACTACAAATAGCAGTAGTTATGTTGTCAGTATTTTTAGGTAACTAGTAAGTAGTATAACTTTTTGTTATAATACTCAAAAGTTTTTTCAGTGTGCAACTCTAGGTAGAACCTGGATGAGACTGGCAACGTGCGAATTGGCACAAGAAAAGAGAGGCTTCCCCCACTGCCTCTCTTTTCTTAGGCCTCTCTTTGGCTCTCGGGCTGTGGATGATTATAATAATGACGATGATGGAGCACTAAATGGAGCGCTAAAGGAGCACAATAGGCTTATTATACGATCTAAATTTAGCAATGATTCTTAACAGTTACCCTGTCCACGAAGCAGGTACAATAGCAATTAAATAATTGTCATAAATCATATGGTTATTCATGTGACATCAAAAGTGTTAAAACATGTTCTCACCTCCCATACTGTGCGGCAAGGTCCAGGGCGCTTTCATCGTTATTGTTCTTGATGGTGACATCGGCGCCTTGTGAAACCAGCTGAGCCACCACGTTGACGAAACCGAACTGAGCAGCTATCAGCAATGCTGTTTCGTGGTCAGACGTCTGTGGGACAAAGGGTAAGGGGATTATAACGTTACAAGCCGTGTGCCCGATGGAATTTCCATACAAACTTTCATTCCCTATTCGACTCTTTTAGGACATTTACTTTCAAATGACAAAATCCTTCATATTGCTTGTTTTAACTACATAAGAAACTCTTGTGCAAAATTTAATACTCAGACCCAGCGTATTACGCTGACCGTTGTCTCTCAGTGAATTTTAAGATTTTTATATGGAAGTATATAGAGTATTTTATTGTATGGCACTCTATATAATGCCTTTTTATATTACATTATTGACGGCATTTAGGTAAGACCAATACAATTTTGGGTACAGAATTGCGACAATTTTTTATGCTGGTGAAAACGGATGTATGTACTATCGAAGAATTTCATATCTAAGCAGTTTGAAAACAAAATCCCGTGAACACGATGAACATATCTGTTACCGCCCCGGTTCTATAGCCGCCGAGCACTGCACGCAGAAATAGTCCTTACTATGTACAGATACGAACTTCTTCGATGGTACTCCATGCATGTAACTCCCGCATTTTAAAGGACTTGTACGATTGTTGAACGGCCAAGTATGTAGCAGCGTTTATGTGAAAAAGCCTCGCGGATTTTATGTAATACGCTTATATTGATTTTAGTTACATTACTGCAATGATAGAAGATCGAGACACCTCTGCATCCAGAAGGTGCCTAAGCCTACATGCGAATTATTTTAACTACAATGCTGTTTCTAAGGAACTCTATCGTAGAAACCAGTTACCGAAGCCTTAATTCTAGTATTTCTGACGCTAAAAGCAAGGCCTGTAACTTGAGCCGCGAATAACAAATCTACTTCGTCGTATTTGTATCCAAAACTGTTGCAAATCGTGTTCAACACGCCCTTTTACTTGGCCATATCTTATCGGTAAGTATTCAAATGTCGACGCCCCTGCAAATCTGACCGGTTCTAGGTAAGGTAAGTCACCGGTATCCAGACTAGTCGTATTTAAATAACTATCAATGAATGTACCAGAGGCTTGCTAGGTTGTTGTATATGTAATTAATAAACTATTGAGGAGCTCGTGGCTAAATAATAACAGCCGCACGGGTCGATCCATCAGGTTAAGCTATGCTTGCCAGGGTCTTTACATACCGAGACTCCTCCGTGCCTCGAAGGCTAAAAAACGAACGTTACGTTACGTTTATTGCATTCCTTGTGGAATGCAATAAACGTATTGAGTATTGAGCTCGTTAAGCCGTTGGTCCCGGCTGTCATTCGTAGATCTTTGACAGTGGTTACGGGTCGTCAGAAGCCCGAAAGTCTGACAACCAGTCTTACCAAGGGGTATCCTATTACCCAGTTGCCGGGTTGTGGAGATCAGAAAAGCAGTCGCTTCATGTAAAATTCTGGTATTCAGCTGCATTCGGTTAGACTAGAAGCCGATCCCAACATAGTTAGGAAAAGTCTAGGCAGATTGATTGAGTGACTAATAAACTATTGTTGGATAGTCGAAACTTTTTAGGCTTTGATTCGTTTAATGTTTCTTTGCTTCAAACGTGACATCGCAAATCGACGCAAACTTATGAAGTATAATTTACATAATATGCGGAATATAGTTTGTTTTCTTGAAAATACTTCGTCGAACAAAACTTTTGATATAAATTATCTTACATTATCATAAAGAAAACTGAAGTTTTGCTATCCATGTATGCTTTCAAAACTATGCCCTAATATCACCACCCAAACATTCTTCCAACTTTTATATTGATGACATAGTTAATACGAATACATACTGTATTGTTCAGTAAATAAGTCACATTTCTAGGCGTTCCCAAAGTTCGTCATTATACTTAAAGTATTATGTGTAGGAAACACATAATACCTACCTTGACACGAGACCTGGAATGCCTCAAAGCAGGTATACGAGGGCCGGGTGTTGTAAACTAAACTCGTAAGTGAAGGGCGAAGCTCTGACGTAATCAACATTCCTGGAATGTTCTGGAACTTAAGGGCCTATAACCTACTACCTGAAATTGCTTAGCATGATCCTCCGTTATATCGAAAATACTAAAGAATTAATTTTGAAATAAATTTATGTTAAAGTTGAGGATTAGGTAACTATAAAGTAGCATCCAGGTTTTTAAGCTATTGCATAGCTTTTATCGGAGACTCTGAGCGCGGCGACCGAATGTAGAAATTCCGTAACGAAAAAAAAACCTGACGCGAAAGTTTGTGAGGATGGATGGATGGATGTTTGTTACTCTTTCACGCAAAAACTACCGAACGGATTTTAATGAAACTTTACAGTAATGTGGCTTATATATCAGAATAACACATAGGCTACAATTTATAAAGATTTTATGTGATTTAGCCATAATATAACGATAAGTATCCAGTAAGTCGGAAAAAATCCTGCCCTCTGAGATCTATCTTTGCGTGCGCTGCCTAAACCGCTGGAGTTACATGAAAAGAATGTATTGTGGGGTTGTCTGTCTTAAAGAGTTCTAAATAAAAGTCCGCGACAGCATATATCTACCTTTTATGTGGAAGCCATTATAGCCAAAATAGTGAGCTATAAATACATTTAAATTGAATACTTTTTTTAAGTTGCATATTTTAGAGTATTTAGTTAATTCGTATCAAAATAAATACCTTCATCGCTTTCGGTATTTAATGTAGATAAAATTTGTCTTTTACACTAAGTAATTTGGACTAATATTTTAAAAGTTAGAACGATAAGAATGACCTGCGATGAGTCGACGGCGGGCGCGCAGAACGAGGGTGGAGGGGCGGGATAGGCAATGACGCGCGATCGCCGAGTGCGCGACCCGAACGCGGGCAGACGCGTGAGGGCAGGCGTCATTGACGGTTGTGTAAATTCTGCGATTTAGGGGCGATATAAAATATTTTTTTTTAAAAATACCCCTATACCCCATAGGGGTATTTTTTTTAAAAAATATTTTAAATCAACAATATTATTTTCTTATTTTTGAATATATGCTATGCAATAGCTTTACCGCGGCAGTCCTCGAGTGCCACACGTATTTTTTTTTTTAATGACCGTTATTTTCGCCGTAAAAACCAAATTACCTAAACTATTGGCATCTTGGAGCCGCAAGCACCCCAGTCCGTCTCACTCTCAATCAGTCCGCGAGCAGTATGGCACGAGCGAGATAAAAATTGAATTTGCTTTAGCTGGGGTAGTGGGCTCTTAAGCGGCTCGTGAATACCCACTTTGGGTATAGAAAACATAGGTAAAACTGAAGACAGTGGAGCAACATAGTCAGCCAATGTCAGTCAATGGTAGCCAGATAAAAAGGTAACAAGGGATGACTTTAAAGAACTCATCAATCTACCAGCCCTGCAATGGTTGTCAAAGGTAAAACTTTCAGCCTATGAGCATTTTCCAAGCAGACAAATTATGCGGAAAGTGTCACTTTGCCGCACTAGTTTTGCTATTGCGCTAGCAGAACACGTAAATTATTAACTTAGTGTACAATTTGGGTCACCAAGATACAGGCTGTGCCTAGTTTGGGACCCGCTGTTAAATCTGTCAAAAGTCTTCTGTTAGTTTATTTTATTTTGTTACTTGTTTGGTTAAGAACTGCGTGTAAGTTAAAATATAATAAATAAAAAATAGTGCTTTTCACTTTTCAGTTTTTTTTTTTTTATATTACTGCTTCGCCAACCGACGCAAAGAGTTTTTATTGTGTGAGAAAAGTTTTACAAATTAATTTACAATCAATTCTGCCGAGTTTCGCTAGGTAATTTAATTTGACCCGGTATATCTCAACCTCAAACTCAAAGCATTTATTTCAAACAAACCAATTACAGGCACTTTTGAATTGTCAAGGGGGACGGTCAGTCAGATAGATGAAGCTAGATGCCCATTCCAAAGCGTAGTAGGTACCTATGGAGAAGAACGGGCAATTAACTCCACGGACACTGTTTTAAATCATGATCTGACAACGTTATATCAAATCAAGCCCAGCAAGCAAGTAAAGATTAAAGAACTGATCTTATTCTTGTTTTTCTCTCGTATTAAGAGGCTTACAACAGCTAAAGCGCGGACACTGTCGGACTGCATAGAAATGAAAGAGAAGCGCGATGACACGACGCAGATAATTTATTGCAAAATATGAAGCAGTTAGCGATTTACAAAAAATCTATTGATTGGACTGGAAAATTAAAACTCTATTATGCTAATATGTAGCTTGTAGAATAATCTGACAAAAAATCAGAATTATTGCATGTAAATTAATATGATTTTTAATCGTTAAAAGAAATTTTTAGAGGTATCTTCATGATTTTTTTCTATCGTATCAAATTAATTGTATTATGTTTTCAACACACTATCATACTAGCATATATCCTGAAGAATATCATATATTTTCTGATTTTGTTTACTGCAGTGGATCATATTCTTTTAGGCATTATAAAACTTGCGTTTAGGCTCGTTTAGGTCCTGTAGTCCCCTTAATAAGAACTAATCATATTAAAAAACCTGATGCAGCGGTAAAAAATATCGTCCTTACTTACTGAGTTGCGAGAGGGCTCTCTCTGATTTGTTCCATAAGAAAAAAAATCTTATGGAAAAGTTCTTATAGATAGTTAATTAACTCAGGCGTGAATTTGCGGAAATCCATTATAAAATACAATAGACGACGTATATTTAGTAACCTAATCCGGTTAACTGTTGTTAAAGAGTCATAAAGTAAGGAATGTACACGTGTTTCACCTCTCGACATGTCAATCGTCATCCTGAAGATGCCTCGTGAGGTGAAACACGAGTCGATTTCTTACAGGGTTCTTAATGACTCTCTAAGAACAGTTAAACGGATTAGGTTACTAAATATACGTCGTCTATTGTATTTTAAGTTCATATAGAACAAATTTAACTTAGAGAGATGTATTAATGATTGTAGTGATTATAATTCTGTATACATATCTGTTATAGCCGCGAATCACATTTTGATCAATATACAACCTGACACTGACTTGCAAATTGCAAGAATTTCGTGGGCTACCACTACGGATCCGCCTTATTTACAACTTGAAGATCCTTCGTCAAAGCTACGAAGATGTTTCTAGAACTTACCAGCTGATCAATATTGCATGGCGGGTTTTTGTGAGCGAGGAGCATCCAGCAGACGTCGGTGTCACCGTTGAACGCGGCCAGGTGAAGGGGCGTAGCACCTTTCTTGTCCACCATGCATGGCGAGGCGCCTACTGATAATAGCACGCGAACTATGTCTCTAGAAAAGGAATGGTAGTGTTAATTTTCTTGCATGATGGTAGACAGGCATGATGTAAACTTCTATAACTATAAATATTATAAATTAAAGTCACTTTTCATGTCTGCCTTTGGGACCGCGTTGTTCTTCTAAAATCCACAACAGGTTTTGATACGGTTTTCAACACCTTTTAGAGGATTTATTTCGGAAGGTTTATGTGTATAATATATACAGGGTGGCAGGGACAGCGACGCGAAAACTGTTACCATGGATTCAGTACATGATTCTGAAACCCCGATGAAATATTTCGTCGGTTATAAAAAAAATCTGCTGTTCCATACATTTTGGCCGCGTAGGTGTTGCACTTTCTTTGAAACAGCAGATTTTTTTTTAAATAACCGACGAAAAGTTTCATCGCTCGGGGGTTCAGAATCATGTACTGAATCCATGGTATCAGTTATGTCCCTACCAGCCTGTATTAATATTAAACTTACATATAGGTAATAAAGAAATTTCGATGTTTAGTCAAGTCGTAAAAACCGTTCGAAGCAGGGGCGGGTCACTAGTATGATAAATTAAAAAAGCTACTTCAAGAATCCAGATATTTACCCTAGATGAGAGCATATTGTAGCTTTCGATTAAACTGTTTGCTTAACAAGAGAAAAAATTCCGAGAGACTATTAATATTCACAGAGCTTTTTAAAATTCCACTACCTTGATATACAATAGGGATGATGCCTGGGTAATAAAAAATAAATTATATTTAGTCCGTCAGTCAGAAAATAAAAAAATATTAGACACGTATTTTTTATAAAATATAAATAGGCGTGACGTCATGCCAAATTTTAACTCAATGTATCGCCGTAATCTTTAGATTACATAAAAAAAGAAAAATACGTATCCAATATTTTTTTATAAACTAGCTAACCGACAAAAATATATTGTCATCACCTTTATTGGGCTATTCTATAGTCAAATCTCATAAACGTTTTCATAAATAGTAAGTAAACATGTCATATTACAGCTAAATTGTAAAAATTAACACATTTGTACTGATCCAATAACCTATTATTTTCGAGTAATTTGAATAAATTAATGATTCATTTATGATATCAACAAGTTTTTCCCATATTAACGTTATTCGTTGCCTGCTCCCTTGACGTCAGACAGACTAATAATATCAATGTAGAGGAAAAGTGTAATAAAAATGTTTTGTCTCTCGTGTTTTTTGCTATCATGTTTGTACTTTGAATCGTTGCCATAAAGTACTATTGGATTGCATTTATTGTGCTTTGAATTTCTATCATAACAAACGCAAAAATGATAGAAATTGTAAATGAGCAACTGTTACTATGGGACCAACTCTGAAATACTAAATTAAGTACACAATGAAAATATACATATGCAACAGATTTTTCGCTTTTTGCGAATAAATTGGTCCCACATAAAAAAGTAGTTTATATTTATAAGTACTTACTTTCTCCCCTGAAATACCGCCTATTTAATAGTCAGTCTGTAAAATCATTTTAGTGCTCAACGGTAAAATGAGTCAATAACTATTGCCAACATTTGTAGCAAACCAAGGGGGGGTTTGCTATAAATAACTTGATAAAATTATACCAAATGGTATTATTAATCGCCAGTTAATATTATTTAATGTTACAGATATCTCATTAATATTTTCCTTACCACAGATTTTAAAACTAGCGCAACCATCGAGTTATAAATAATTTTTGTTTTCCTGTTCTCGAATTTTAGGTAAAGTTAAAAATATGGTCTTTAAATAAAGGTTTAATTAAAATGTTTTATTTGTTACTTGTAAAAAATATATTATTTTAATAATAAATGACGTCGAAGGAAAATTAAATTTGTTTAAACCTACCTTTATTCGCCAAAAAATAAAAATCAGAAACTTACCTGTGGCCATTCAAACAAGCTTGGTGTAGTGGTGTATACCCATTGTCATCTTGTACATTTACGCCAGCTCCTCTGCGTAAACTGTAACAAGCAAAAAAAAATTAAATACAAAAAGAAATTCGCAGTCGGTAGGATTCGAACCTACGCTCCCAGAGGGAATCTGATTTCTAGTCAGACGCCTTAACCGCTCGGCCACGACTGCCGCGGGAAAATGGTCGAAATTACCGTATGATCGATACATTGAAAAGTTGCGTTAACATTGTTGTAATGTTACTCAGATCAGCATAAAACTTTTATTCTACTACACGAACCGACAACTACTGATGGTATATTTGCTCTGTACATCGTTTGTTAAGTAAAATATAATTTTCCTCATTCATAGCTTTTACGTCACTAAAACAATAAATCACAAATAGTCTAAAAAAACAAGGTCTGGCATTGGGAGTGACACATGCTTACGTCACTATCCAGTTGCCACTTTATTGCAGCAAAACACGAATTAAGGAAAGATTTTCAGTCACCAATTTCTGTTAAAAAATATATACAAAGCATTTAACTTGTCGTTTCGTTTGTCCAATAAAACGAAACAATTCAATTTAAACATAATTCATTATAAATCAACATAATTGTTAATTAAAACCTTATTGTTTTATCGGATTCGCGCGGGTAATAAAGGTGGTTGGGGAGTTATTATTACAAACTTCTGGTAACACAGATGTGATGACGTAGACTTGTGTCACCCACGTGACCACTGTGTCTCGGAATACTATACCCGGCTTACAGGAAAGCACGACACTAAATGAAAACACCCAATCAGTTGTTGTTCTAAAAATAAATTTATAAGATTATTATTATTTATTAGTTATTTAGGAACACTTTTAAGGTTACTGTATCTATCAACAAACTTCAATTATTCAATCATTTGTCAATATGACTACAAAATATCATTACTTACGCCCTTGACCCTCTACCAGGTGCGGTCGTCGAACTATGCACCTTTTACAGTTCATCAGAAGTACAACCCAAAACAAACTGTAAAAGTACGATGCAAAAGGTTCTTTTTACCGTAACACCAAATTATGAATAGCTTCAGATGTGTCAACAATGGCACTTGCCGTAACGAACCATAATGGGGTACTTTTACTGACCAAAGTATTTGGAGAAAAACCCTGAACAACCGTAATTTTTATTATTGTAACGTAAAGGTAAAACATACTCATCGCTCTAGATTTCATCTGCTCTAGATTTCATCAAGTAACAATTACTAATATTAGGATGGCGGTAATAAGGTCGGCAGAGTTGTGCTGTCCGAAAAAGCAGAGCAGTGACAAAAATCCACTCATAGACATTCTCCATTTTGACTAAGAATCACTTTTATTTGTGATTGTTTTGCTCACTTACCGCTCAGTTCCCTAGCACAGTTATGGTGGAAAGCATTGTCCCACAAAATATTCCAAGTATTCCCGAGAGTGTTGTCCCGTATTCACCTACATTTAACCTTCCCTGGTGCTGGTTTACGGTCCTACCCAAGCAAAACGGGTTGAGAAAATAAGCTTATTGCCAGCCATCTTCCTAAAAACAATTCCAAGTTTCCAACCTCGGGCTGTTACTTCCTGCTACTTTCACAGAATTTCCAAAATAGGATTATCTATACTAATATTATGAAGAGGAAAAATTTGTTTGTTTGTAAGTTTGTATGTAGGGGGTAATCTCCGGAACTACCAATGGGATTTGTAATATATTTTTTCATTAGATAGTCCAATTCCTGCGGAAGGCTATAGGCTCGCGGACGAAGTCGCGTCAAGTAAGATTTAATTAATGTAGTGATTTAAGTAGATTTATATCTAGAATGTATTAAAGTACTAACTGACTACTCGTGAAAGTAGGATAGTTTTGGTCAGGGCTAATCCTT
The DNA here is from genome assembly GCA_914767755.1 of Agrochola circellaris. Lineage (NCBI taxonomy): Eukaryota > Metazoa > Arthropoda > Insecta > Lepidoptera > Noctuidae > Agrochola > Agrochola circellaris. Next base: position 11,644,066 of record OU611843.1, read on the forward strand.
CCAGTAATTGCGACGACCAGCCCGACTAATGACACGGTTTTTTGCTCTGATGTGTGAGATGAAAACTAAAGATACTAATAAGCAGGTAAGTATGCTGTCATAACATTTTACAGGTCAACCGTTAGAGTCCCAAATAAACAATTATGAGAATGGCGCAAACGGTACAATTTTGCGTAATAGCTGTACAAACATTTAGTTATGTTTTTGTGTCATGTGAACAAGTCATGAAGAACAGGTCATTACAGCATTAGATATAACGAGTACCGTCCATTGTAATGGATATGATTATCAAGACTGTGAATTTAAGAATGCTCATTAATGCCAAACTATTACGCTCAACAGACAAAGGCAATAAGCGCACACAAATATTATGTAGTTCGCGCATAACATTAGTATGAGGTCACATGAAGGAGGGACGAGCCTTTCCGAACCGACAAAATTACATAAATTAACAAATAATTTACCTAATTAAATCAACATAAACTGTAAATTAACAAGAAAGCCACATAAAACACGCACACATAAATTAAATAAGCAAATAATGTCAAGGTCAGCGTAAAAACCCATTGCTTAAAAAAACACACACGATCGCCTTCCATGCCAATTCGAACTCTACAGGTTGCTGCTATAAGGTCCATATTGTAAAAAGAACATATAGATATGCAAAATGACCAGGGTATGGATATTCCAAGAACCGGAAGTTACGTGTCGCGGAGCTGCCGCCAAAGGCATCGTTGGGCCTTTCCAAGAATCAAAGCCTCTTTGAATCGTCGTCATCGGTCAGCTAAATGAGTTCTCTAATAGTTTTGACCACTATAATGGCAGATATTGGAATCGATAAACGTTCTGTTGTTATTATCGTCAATATGATTGAAACGCTGGGTAATTCAAGACATTTGTTTGGTATCAATATCAACTAATCCAGCCTTTAAGATCTTTTTGAGGAGTGAAAATGTTCTTCAATCTTTTGATTCCAATAAGAAAATAGAAAAACAGGATGATGAATCACTTCAAATATCCCTGAAAATTAATTTAAAGATCACCTTGATATCAAGGGCTCTCGAATGGGGGCGACGAAAGTAGATAGCAATTTCCGAAAATGCGAACTCGGCAGTAAGCACAAGCCGTAGATAATGACGTTGAAGCAAGTATGACACTTCATTACGTGCACAAGTACTTAATACTAATGAGTTATTAATAAATTGATAACCCACATTAGTATGCTTCTAATTTTGTATGATACAATCACTGTTTTATCTTTTGTGTACGTCACAGTTGATAAACTACACTTGTCAGTCGCAAGCACAAATTTTTATTTTTATTTGACCTGTTTTATTGGATAGATTTTTCCTATGAAATAGTATAACACTGTCTTAACTTGGAAAGACGAACGACGACTGTTGACTGTTGGAATTGATTAGTTAAAACTAACTAAAAGTCAATCAAATTACTTCAGTAAGGCTTTCAGAAAATGTAACTCAACGCCACAAATTGAATCCAGTTTTCGCGTAAAAATATAATCGCAGTTTATGTTTAAGCCAGAGGTTAGCATTTAAACAAGGTTTTACTTTATGTTGTCCTTTTTCCAAATACGGAGAATCCATGTTACTTTACATACGAGTAATATCATCGAGATACACAAAACTTGTGTTGTTACTAAGCACGTATTTATTTATCTCGGAGCCAACTTATACTTACTTGTTCTTTTTTACTTATATTAGGGTAAAATAAATATACATATATCCCGATCTAAATATGTAGTTAAATTTTATAACACTTATAAATATTTTACTCCTCCTATGTGTTCAAGCTCGAACTCAGCATTTATTTCAATTAAACCTTTTGCAGGCATTTTTGAATTCTCCAGGAGTCGGTCAGCCAGAAAAATGAAGCTAGTTGCCCATTGCAAAGCGTATTAGGATCCTATGGAGAAGAGCGGGGGAAGCTCCTTTGACTACCCTTTCTTATTCCGAATTCAGAGAATGTTATTGATAGAGTTCCAGTTTTATATGTTTACATATTTTGAGACCATGGGTCCCCCGGTCCTTTGGAAGGCGTACTAAGGGCCGAAGTCAATTCGCAACTGCCCTTAGACAACCTTAAATGAATTCATCTATCCCTGTATGTACAATGCAAGTGCGCCCAAGGACAACCCCCGGTTAGTGCAGGACTATTGCAGGACATGGAAACAAAACATGGCTATGGGTTTGGGTGGCTATGGAAGAACTATATCCCCTGCTTGGCCTATGTTATACAATATATGTACAAAGATAAACTGGTAGGGGGTGACTTGCACACTCAATTAGTGGACCGGGAAACTCCCGCTAACACATAGTGACATAGCGACAAGGGGGCAACTTGTTCTGAGGTGCGCGAAGAGTGGACAGGTATTCCAAGGCTATCCGGACAATCCCAGAGTCCGGAAGATGGCTAAGATACCTACTGGAACACTTCCTTCCTCCGAGCACGTTTGCTCTTGCGAATCTGCACGCAAGCCGGCCAATAAGGCAAGCCAGAGGTGAGGAACAAGAGTTCTCCCTCGAGATAGCATCCTTGGGGTCGCTACTGCCCAACAGCTCGTCACATGCTGCCCTGCGGGCTCATGTATCTCTCTTGCTCTGACTCCCCACCGTAGACCTGTTTCGGCAAAGCAAACTGTAGAGGCACAGACCTCATGTTCAGGAGCGCGCAAGCCATCAACGTAGAGATGGGCGGATAGGCGGTGAGATTAATTTTATTATTATTATAACAATGAGATAACTGTAACCGTTTTAGATAACAAGACATTTAGCACGAATTTATTTAGGTACTTCGGTCAGCATGTTTGTCCTTAGTCGCACCTTTGAGGATAAAAAGTCGAACATATAGGTACTTATAAGAGCAATAACAAATTTGTAACGATGAATATTACATTATTACAATTATTATTTTCATTATTACATTCATGTTTATATGCGCTCCGCAGTTTCACCTAAGTCTCGATCCCGTAGGATTATCGGGATAAAAAGTATCCTACTCTACCCACGTGCCAAATCTGTTCAGCCGTTTTAGCGTGAAAGCGTTACAAACAAACAAACACACTTTCGCATTTATTATTATTATTACTAGTTAGGACTAACGTTTTATTATTCTTGTCTTATTCCCTTTCAACACTGATTAAACCAATACCATCGAGTAGCACGGGGTTGTCGTTTTAAAACTATTTTTATACGTTTCTCTTTCTAAACAATTATTTGTTTGTTATTGTCCTACTGCACACATTTTTTCGACCGGCTTCTCCAATAAAAACTTTCACCCAACATCGTCAGTAATACTTTCATCTGCTTCATACAACCTTAACACCAACTCATTACGTTCATAATTGCCTCTCTAAGATATAGGCTCACTAAAATTAATCATGAACAAAGCCAAAAGTGAACGTACTCATTGCAGGATTGTTTATAGTGGTAGAGAAACAAAAGACAACTTTCTCCTAAACTAATAAAGTCAACCTCATAGTAACTTGATCGAAGACGTATCACTTTCTGACTATAACGGTACATACAGATGTAGTGAGTCTGTTTATAATGAGTCATACAATCGTAAGTGAAACATAAACAACAACACAATCAGTGGCACTTACGTCACTACTACAAATCGAACGAAGTTCTCGATAGGTTCAGGAGCACTATATTGGTAATCCAGCATACCTTTAGTTCTTTACCTACACCTATCCGTGTCTGTCATTTTGTCGCTCCAGAATAACCACAATCTCAAGAAACATCCGGTAGGTACACTTTTTTCTGTCTACATCTAAGTTCACTCACCTGTTAGCCCCGAACATTCTGTGACTAAACTTCTTCGTCTTAACCCAACTCCTGTGAAAGCTGTACCGAACGTCGCTCAGATTCAAATCAAAACTATTTTTATAATTGCAGCACTGCACTGTTTTTTCACTATCACTCTTTGTACTTGCCATGTCAAAGGCAATGTGTGAAGTGACGAGTAAATTTAATTTAACTTCAATTGTAGAATCGTGACTCACAGGTAGTTACGGAATGGTTACAGGTTAATTTAATAACTTACAAAGTTTGTCCAAAGACGGAAACATATTGTTCAAAACTATTCAACACCAAACAGGTGTGTACAGACGCCAGGTTGAACGAAGTTTGTGTGTAATTGTCACAACAGAGGGACGATAAGATAACTTGAGATAAGATACGAGAATTGGACCAAGGAAATGCAAAATGGCTAATAGATAAGTCGACTTGTATATAGTATCTAGCTCCATTTACTAGACTAAGGATATGGAATACCGGGACTTATTGATGATATCGCATAACACAATTAATTTGCTAACGAAAATCATTATTTATGGAATGTCCATATTCGGTAATTATGCTTTGAGGCAAATTGCATTGGGATTCAGGCTACAAGGAAATTAGGTTAACATGAGTGTTTAGCCAATTCGAAATACGAATGTAATGAAACAGTTGTCGACTAGAATGCAGAAATAAATAAGAGAATCATTATGTTTTGGAAAAGTAATTAGTAAGGTAGGAAGTAGTTAGTTTTTGCCCACCATCAAGGGTATTATTGCATTGGATAGGCAAAGCCGAGTACTTTCATTAAACCTCAAATATCAGAAACACATAAATACGAAAATATGTCTCCCAGTGCTGTACTGGCAAGAGATGGTCATTTCAACCAAAGACAGAACGCCAATTCTCGTACTTAAAAAACATTCACATTCAAGTCGCAATCTGTCAAACTTGTCAAAAATGTTGATAAATAGATTGTATTTTTGACAGATTGCGAATGAGATGCGACTGCAAACGTTCTTAAAAATTACGGGAATTGCCCCTCTGATATCAATATAATCGATAATAATTACACACAAACAACATACAATCACAAACTAAGAAACAAAATCCAGAACATAAACCCACTTCTCACAATACTATTGATGAAACGATAGAAAATAAACTGAGATACACTAGATGTAAGACAGTCGTAACTTAACACCAAACTGTTAATGAATAAAATATAACCAGCAGCATATCAAATATGAAATAAATACTTAAGACGTAATTACTAACATACCAACCTAATGATTTTACTTGAAATCGCATCAATAGAGGAACATGTTGGAAACCTTGAAGGAAAACCTAAGAATGTTCCGGTGTCCTTAGCAAAGTTAAATGTATTTGAATAAGTTAATTAATCAATTAGTGGATTATCCACATATAAGCACCTAATGATATGTTCTTTGTTCAGTGTAAGTGTTAAATCAATTGGTAACTTGTCAATCGCCACTATTTATGTTTAAAACCGATGATTTGTATACAGTGCTGAATGGAATTTGCTGCTTTTCTCAATCACGAACAAGTTTATTTAATTATCATCGTCAGGAGGATATAGTAGTCCACTGCTAGCCATAAACTTAGATAGGTACTTACCTGTTATTTAAGCATTGAAGCAAGAACAATAATGTTTTAGTTAATACGATAAGCGCGTTATTAAAAGCCAATAAATGCATCATATTGGTAGTTCATCCATTTGGATTTAACTGTGCCGAATCATTAACTTAATCAACATCCACCTATCCATATACAATTTATCTTTTATTTAATTTTATCCTTGGGACCGGTTCAGCATGCCGTCTTTCATGACACATCTATCAGTCGTTCAGTATTCAACCCCCTTTACGACCAATATCATCTTTCACAAAATCCGTTCATCCTTCCATTGGTCTTCCTCTACTCCATTTCCATTCAGAATCTTCGACAAAAAGCTGTAACTGTTGTTTACACAGTAAAACAAAAAGTCGTAAGTCTACGTTACTGCATAAATAGCTTCCTTACTCTATTTGTATGATAATACGAAACTTAACCAACCGTAAAAAGTAATGGCACCTGCTTTTCGCGACAATAGAACTATAAACCATGGTAGATTTTATACAACTACGATCAGAGTACCAGTTAAATGGGCTACATCGTTACCCGGGTGGACGACAATTGCTTGTGGCGTAGGATTCCGATTTAATGCGTTTTTTCCTGGTCATGGAATGGGGCACGCCTTTTTTAAGTACGTATTAAGTGAAGAAATCAAGGTTAAGCCAGGTTAAATAATATTGATGATTACTATAGTGGAAAAATGGAAAGACGGAAGGGAGGCCTTTGCCCTGCAGTGGGACACAAGAGGCTCATAACATAAATAGTAGGTTAAGTAGGTACAACAGGGGTGCGGTGGTTCACCGCAAATGTCCGCTGTTGTACCTTACTTTACACCCTTATGGCCTTAGTAATCAGTTTTAAAAGTGTTTTATTGCCAGTATCCGCGATGGTACGTCAGTTTCAGCAACGTTTTCAACAGGAAAGAATTTCATATCTAAGTAGTCTTCATAACTAATAATCTATAAGTTCAGTGATATGCTACCTATTTGGTAGTTCTTAATATTGGACTAAATAAACAATTTGCCAAATATCAAATCAAACAACATTCCGATACTAGGAACAGATTACATGATAATCGAGAACTGTGACCACAAAGATTAGATAGTAAAAAACTGGCTTGCTATTTATACCTAAGTAATCTATTTTACCACCAGCTACAAGGTGATGGAGCTTTGCCATAGCAACGTAAGCTTTAAAGTTTAAAAAGAACTGATGTTAAAGATGATATAAGTACTTAATATTTACATGGATTTTTTACCAGAATTGATTAATATAACGAAATGGACACAGAAAAAACAGACCAGACACAAAAAGAAATAACAAATAAAAATGTTAGTTACAAAAGAAGAATACAAGGGTACAAACCTGAGCCTTCTAATAACGCCCCTAAGGAACACACTAGGGTCAGAACTGTATCGTTTCAAAAAATTAAACTTCATTGTATTTGGAACAAAACTCATCATTTCACAAGACTTCCGGTAGCACTTAAACTCAGTTATGTTATCACTCCGTTCTCATGTTCAATATTGATTTAAAAATATTTACAAGAAAGCTAAGCGAGCGTTCAAACCGCGACCGAAAAGTGACTAACGAAAAGACCGGTGAATGAATCATAGGACCAACAAACAGGTCGCTTCACTTAGAACTTTTTCTTGCGGTATTTTTTAAATTAACTGTTATTCTGCTTGGGAACGAACGGTCTAATTTGAACGAGAAGCTTGCTGATTATGCTATAATTTGTCAAAATGTTTTAATTGTGGACATTTTATCCGCAATTTGATAACGTTTTAATTAACCACAAATTCGTTGTTACTGCTCAAATCTATACATATTATACATTTAAACTCGCTTTTCGAGCCTTTCTGTGTGACCGCGTTGTTCTTCTAAACTTGACAACGGATTTTAATTCGGTTTTCACCATCATCTAGAAAATTGATTCCGATATTTTACCTTAATATTAAACAAACACTTAGTAAAGAAACCTTGATATTCTGTCAAGTCCTAAAAAGCGTGCGAAGTAGGTGCAGGTCGCCAGCAACTAAATAAAACTTTTAACAATTACTAAACAGGATATTTCGTTATCCAAAAGCATATTTGGTTATGTGACGATTTGTTAACAACTGTACCTATATAGAATTTAGTCATTTTAAATACTGTCGTGGTCACAATTTTATTAAGTCATTTACCGTATGTGTTATTAACCAAAAATATTTAAATAATTTAAATATAAATAAGGTACGTTGTAAACGTTTTCGTAATTGGATTGAAAGGACCCCAAAAAGTGAATAAGGGCTGTAATATAGGCGGTAGTAGAAAAAATATCTACATGTTGTTTTATTGAGATCGTTACGCTCTTAAAGAGATAACTAGAATTGAACCACACACAAGCAGATGCATAGCCTTTAAATTTAAACGCACAAATAACTGCGCGAGGGCAAAGCCTTAACAAGGAGAAACATAGCAAGCAATGCTTTACATTAATTACATAACAAATTAAATCATAAATTATTTCCTTGAAACAAAAGATCTTATGCTTTTCCTGAAAGATAACGTCAAGTCCGCCGCGTTAATATGAATATTCATTAGACCAGAGCCAATGATATTCGCTGCTGCCTGCTCTAATTCTGCAGCAAACAGATTACATTCAAATCAAGGGGGAAAAAGCATTTATTAACAACCCCTTAAAAATATTTTAGACGTTGTTTTTGAAGTGAAAAAAGATTAAGGTAGTACGAAGTTCCCATTTAAATGATGTACTTAAAAAAAACAAAAACATATCTAAACGTGTTTGTATTTAATACAGAGCTTGAAACAAGACTTAAATTACGTGACTTTGATAAAAGTGTGAGACAGAATTTATTTAAAACCGCCATGGGAATTACGTTCGTCATCCTTCGGGGAATCAAATACAAAAGCATTCTATATAATAACATACTTTTCATACGTATGATGTAGGTAAACAATATCAATTAGAGAGGTGAAGTAATGGGCCAGTCCAGGTTTGAATCATTAAAATCGTATTAAACATACGAACTCAAATAATGAATAATTACGAAGCGTAACGAGCGACGCACTCCATGCGTTCTGCTTCAGCATACTTGGAAAATTTTGAATACCTACTTGAACAATTTTCAACCGCCTCTGCAGTCTAGTGGTTAGATTACCTGTCTCAGACCTAGAGACCCAGTGAGGGCAACATTCTCTGCTCGGCTTGGTTGGTGGTAGGGCTTGTTCTAAGTCCGCCTGAATAACTACCACCATCTTATCTAAGTCTGTCGCCATAACAATAATGTAAACAGCATTGTTTTGTTTCGGCAGTTAGAGGTAAGAGATAGCCAGTTCCTCTGTGGTTGCGGATTCCGGCTGAAGGTCGCTTCCACCTTCGGCCTGATCATCACTTACCATCAGGTGTACATATATGAAGTCATCCTCATGCTCCTGCCCTTATTCCAATTTCGGGTTAGCACAGTATGTCCTCTTCATCCATGCATCTCTATTAGCCATCATCTCAGTAATCACCCCCTTTCTAGCCATATTCTTTTTCTAATCTTTCACACAATCAATGAAATTCATCCATCATCTATTTGGTCTTCCCATAAGCTTAGTAGTGTTGGGAGAATGATCTTAGTTTACTGGAACCAATATCCTTTTAAGAGCTCTATAAACGCCGACACTTTTTATGAAATAGTTGGCTGTTAAAAACAGCTGATCCCAAATTCCTATTTTAATGATAATATCCATCTTAAAGATGCTTAAACCGAGAAAATTTCTTCCTTACCTCTTTACCGGAAACATAACTTTAGATTGCAGCATTTAAAGACGAAAATTGCTTGGTAACAATAAGGATATTAGCCAATGTTGCGTTACCAGTCTGGCAAGCTTCAAAAGGCATTTGCTGCAATTTATAACCTACGAAGATTTATGGAAACAGAATGAAATTGGGTCGATGTGATAAGTCCATTATCTGATTAAAAGGTGCCTTGAAGCTTTGTTGATGCGTAATACATAATGGAGGCTAGGCAGGTTAGTATCTAAATTGCTAGTCACACGCAATCGTTCGTCATCCTTACGACTGTCGTTTACGCCTACACAAATATCTCCTTCCAAATTAGATTGATAATATTATCCTTAAGATCCGTTCATCCAAAATGTTGGCAACGTCGCAAATAGCTACCAAATATTTACCTGTTTTGATTAATTTGGCAATATTACTGTATGGAAATAAGAAATATGGCTAACTAGTGAAATAGAATATTAACAATGAATTGCAATTATAACAATGAATTTGATGTTGTAACCGTTTCAGGTGTTAAAAAGGCATTTTGAAAGTTTCCAAATATTTATTTTATATCTAAAACTAAATATTCGGTGTTATGATATTAATTATTGCATTTCATAATCTTAGTTCACTAGTTAGCCATATTTCTTATTTCCATACAATAATATAGCGAGATATTTGACAGCTATTTGCGACGTTGCCCACTTTCTGTATAAACGCTCATAAGCATATGAGACGTATCTCAGATTCGAGAATACGTCTTTTTATTTGGATTTTTTTACAAACCAATTCGGTTCCTCAGGTTTTTCCGAGTTTGAGACTTGCGTGTTGGCACCAATGTCTAACTCTACTGCCCGGGATTTTCCAACTTGAAGAATATTTTTGAAACTGCAAGTGAAAGTTTTTATCATAAGTAATGCTATCAAGTTATTAGTAGGTACCCTTCCATCACTCTGGTCCGACTATATCTTCTTAGTGTTAAAATCAAGTGACATAATGGTCTCATTAGATCACAAAGCTTCATTGTCTATGTCTGGTGTATTGTATTAAAATGATTATTCTGTATCGCAATCCAAGGCTTCGGATACAAGAACAGTTAAAGAAGTACCATAAGTAATTGAGCTAGTTAAAATACGACAATAGTAGTAACGGGTCTATAGCTTCATCGCCTACATACATAGGTCCTAAAGATTGTGACCCCAATTCGCTTAATTGATTCGAACAGATTGCGCGAAGGTTATTAGTTGACACGCAATTCTTAATCCAAGATTCGCAAGGAGTCTGTGGTGTCATAAAAGGCGACTAAGGAATCATGCCATAAGGTTGGGTAACATAATCTTTTTGTCCACTGAGTATCAATATCACACTGAGTACTACTTAGCTAGGCTCACAGGCTTCACCTCCTCCCTGAGCCCCATTTTTCAGTATTTAACCATTTCGGGGCAAAAGGCCCACCTAAAGGAACACCTACACGAATATCTTGGATCTCAAGAGTTCATGAGTTCATTTAGGACTATTGTGTAAGTGTGTAATTAACTTATTAAGTGGATTAATGGACAAAAAATTGCACATACTTCGTAACCTAGCATATTATGTACCGAAATATAACAAATTCGTCTCACGTAAGTTTAAATCTTCAAGCTTTATAGAGGCGAGACGTATCGACTATCTTTCAGTAGGGTTGTCTCAGATATATCTGCGCCCGGGGATTTCCATAGGATAGGACCAAACCGGTCGAATATTTTATAAACACGTTCTCGATTCATTCAAGCATTGTATAAAATAATGATCATGGGTTGGTAATAAAATATTCAACAAGTGCTTCGAAGATATTAATGATATAATTTTAATTCATAAAGTGATTTGCAGTTTTTAGCTGACACTTTTTCGAGGTCATACAACGGTGGTTCTCAAATTCGGATTGATTATAGGAAGCCTAAACTAGGAGTTGCAAAACATGGGCCCTAGACAGCTGTTTAATATATTTTGCACATGTTTTAAGTGTAGTTTTCGAGCGCATTTTTATTGCTGGCCAAACTTGCAGTGTCCGGTTCGAGTTTTGCATACAAACACCTTGAACATAGGGTTGTCAGATATCTGTTTAATCATGACAAACCAGTTTTGTGGTGCGCCTTCACGGAACGAGTAACAAGAGAGAAGGTAGGCAGAATAGGAAGTTCCCCAGCCAGTACCATAATTATATTTATTTATATTCATTTATTTAAGCTCTTTAACTAAACAAAACAGAATAAAAGTAATAAGTGTAATAAGGAAAATTTAAAATGAAAGGGTTAAATTACTCAATGTTACAAATCTGAAGAGCCTTTTCATTAAAGTTGATTTGACTTTACTTGCTTAATTATAACTTGGCTTGATTAATAGTTTGTTTACACCCTGTTTTTTCCCATAACAGAGTCGATCACTTGAGTTGATCTCCAGATTTCCGACCAAATCTAACCGTTTCTCGCTGATTGATCTCTAGATATTGTACTGAAAAACCCTTCACTGCCACCCCTAAACCTACAGCGTTAGATATAGGCAGACAGTAAGACAAAAGTTCAACGTACGTTTCTCAAACATCGATTGGCGTCTGGCCAACCGCCAAACACTTCACTTTAATAGTCTGACTTATCCTACTTCCTTAAATAGATAACTGTGCGCAGATGATTTTCGATTATTTATTCTTACGCGTATATCATATTGGGCAGTAAACTCTCACAGCTGGATATAGGCCTTGATATAGACTGCTCCAATAAACGGTCTAGGGGAAATACTGAAGTTTCGCAAACGCATTCGGGAATCGGCGTTGTCTTTCGCATGCTGATTTGGATGTCTTTTGCGATAGCAATGCACAATGGAACGACTGGGCCAAACTCATTCTTATCATTTTGTATTTATGCTTGGTCTATTTGATCTACGTTTTTACAGCTGAACCACATCCATACTAATATTATCTTCGGAACTACTGATCCGAAAATGCTTTCACTAATGGGAAGTTACAGTATTGCCGAAAGTCATACGATTTAGTATTCTCGCGGGCAGAAGCTATTTTATGTGCTTATTTGGTATTTGATTGTAGAGGTACGTACCTTTATAATCAAATGCCAGGCAAGGTTTAGATGTCTATGACAAATATCTAAACCTTGCTATTAACTATCTTTTTGTCTTTGACAACTATTATCTGAAATTAAAAAAAGAACAGTTCCAGGTCGCAGCCGCGGGCGCTGCTGGTTGCACTTTATTCGCCGGAACACGTTACTTGTTTCTTTAATATTTTATGTTTTTGGTTTTCTGTTGTTCGAAAGTAACCAACTAATTGTAATTCTAAACGAGTACTAAGCACTTTGTCGTGTTTACGTAATATTCAAATGTATGTATACATCTGTTTTAAAATACCATAATTTTATCTGTTTGTTGGCCCTAATCTCGGAAACGACTGGGCCATGTTGTGATGAGCAATTAATTCAACATTTTATGCCTACTTTTATTATCTTTCATAATCATGCAACAAAACTCAAACGTGCCTTAAATTCTGAATAATAATTTATGATAAAAAAAACCTCTCAAATTCGCAACTAATACAAGTCTTGGATTCCTAACTGGTTTTAGGTACCTACCAGGGGCGCAGCTAACCAATAACCCGATTCCTGTCGGCTTCCCTTAGGAAATTATGACAGTCAGTAGTTCTCAGCAGTGTTTAATAATCACACTGAATGTATTATTTAATACTTACACCATAAAATTAAAGTATTACAAAACCCTAACCTACATTAAAAAAATTGTCTTTATATTCCAACGAAAACAAAACATTTAAAATGCGCGCCAATTTTGCTCTTGTGCCTCCAGTATAACTCGTTGTCCGCCCGGGTTATGAAAACTTAAATTTCTATACAAAATAATCTCGTCATGACGTCACTTCAGGTCACGTGACACGCTGTTTTTTGAGGCAATAGTAAGCCGTAAAAAGTCGAGTTATGATAGGTACAGTGTAGGAATCCATTCGCTGAATTTCGTAAGCGTTCGGTTTGGTTCGGGGCGGGGGGAGGGACAAACTTCGCTCGACGCTTGTTGACGATCAAAGACTACAATAGTATGTTGACGATTGACGTAAATAGATAATAGAATTTTTATCCTTTAATTTTGTTGATACTTGTAGTTAATTAGCATTTTGTTCGTTGTATTCATATAAGTTATTAGTGTAGTATTAGTGTAACAATTAGAATTGGATAATCGTGAGTTTGTTGTGAAATTGTGCGTTCGCCGTCATTGTAATTAGGAATTTGTGGTAAGTCGATAGATTAGCAAGTTGAAATTTCTTTTTTAAAGTAGGTTTGAAAAGTTATTAGTAGGATGGCGGCATTAATAGTTTTAGATTGTTGTGTGACAGATTATTTGCTTCGTGAGGAAACATACTTTTCAAGGTTAAGTTTTGAAAATAAGAAACACATAATTAGGCTAGGTCGTGCTCGACCAGATATGACTATAAACTACAAACGACGTGATGGGTTTGTCAAACATTTTAATGTATCCCTTTACGATAAATATCAATGGCTGACTGGTAGTTGTAAATTAAATAAGATGTTTTGTTTTCCATGTTTACTTTTCTCAGATTCTAGTAGTTTATGGAATAAAGGGGGTTTTACAGATATGAATAATCTGACGAATTCATCAAAAAAACATGTGCAGACTGAAAAGCATATTCGTAGCTGTTTAGATTTACATGACTTCGGGAATAGTAGGATAGAACCATTTTTCACCAATTCGTTTGAAGCTCATAATAGGAAAGTAGCTCGAAATAGGAATTTAATGAAACGGTTTATTGACACCGTTATTTTGTTAGGTAAACAAGAAGTAGCTTTTCGCGGCCACGATGAACGTCCGAATTCTGATAACCGCGGTAACTATATTGAAACCTTGTTATATCTGAGCAAGTATGACACCGTAATGGACTCTCATTTGGAACTATGTTCTTCAGTTCAGAACCCCGCGTTTTCTGGTCTCTCAAGTGATATTCAAACGTGCGCCACGTCCGGGCTAGGTAAGCTTTTTTTATTTTGTTTTTGCGCCGGCTTACCTTTCTCATAAACTCACCCTTCGCCACTGGTACCTACCTACTTTTTTAAAACAAGTTTTAAAATTGTGATGTTTGTTACATAAATGAATGTCTCTGGCAGACTAGACAGCAATATAATTTATTATTTTAAACTTAAGGGACTTTTCATCACACTGAATGACGGAACCATAGTAGCAACAAACCCAACGGACCGTGGGAGCCAAATAAATAGTTTTTAAATAAAGTAGTTCAAGAAACAGCATCAAACTGAATCAACAATTATCTAAATATCACAGTAAACATCATAGTTTACATTAATTCAAGAACAATAAAAAGAATTGAAAGAATGAATGAACAAAACAGCCATTCAAATTGCTGTCAATGTAACATGTGTTTCAGTTTTCAACAAATAACACAAGCTGATAAACTTAGACAAGAGTAACTTATTGTAACTGGGATCTTAAATTATGTGGTAGGTACCTCCTACTTAATTTATCTTACAAGAATAACTATCAACAACTAATAAGGAATAGAGAAGGGATGTCCTAGCAGTAAACGGTTTCACTTGATGTCAAATAAGTAATGATGATAAGTAAGAAACTAACTTAAAGAAAGGGGCTGACTACAGAGACGACAACAAATAGTCACATATTCAAATAATGGGAGAAAAATACATGGTGCGCCAACCCCAAATAAATTGGAATATGGGCACGAGAATGCTGTTGATGGAGTGTTGCACTTATCTGGGAGGTATGACAGTAACACTTATTCAGATTGGATCAGCAACCTTCATCAACAGGTACTCTTTTCATTGCTTGACCTACACAATCCAAGGCAAATATAGGCATAAAAGAATCAAGACAACAGCTTATCAATGCGGGTTTGAAAACGGAATGAACCTTTTTTTTGTATTGCCAACCTCTTTTCGGTATTTCTTAAAAGACTGGGTTTTATAGTGTCAGGTGTCATAAGGAATTCCAGCCATGCGATTCTGTAAACATCTCACCGTGAAAACTTGGGTGAAGTGAGCTGTCAATAGTGTCAATCCCTGTGGAATGACAGCTCACTCCATGCTCACTTCACCTAAGTTTTCACGGTGAGATGGTTACAGAATAGCACTGCTGTTGTATTTCTTCTGCTGTTATTACTATAATTTACCAAGTTTTTGATATTGGTTAAACATAGCCCCAGCTTGAAGTAGACATGAATTATTGTTGAATGGGACAACAATGGAGACCATTCTTCAGTTCTTATGAATTTTTTTATATAATTAACATAGATGTTTTAATGATAAACATGCACAGATTTTGAAATGAAGCTATAAGGAAAATCTATCTACGTTAAATCATAACAAACTAATGTATCTACCTATATTTATACCTATTTGCAAAGCATGATTTCATCTGACATAATCTATCATAAAAAATAATAATCACAGGTTTTATTTGATTTTTTATACAACTTCAGAAAACTGAACTGAAATAGTTATCTTGATTGTCAATTACTTTGTCCATCGACTGGGCTGTTTGTTGAAATCAGTTGGATTATTATGGAATTATTGAAAACAAAATGTGAATTTAGGTATAAATAACTATTTATTACATCATATGCTCAATAACATGCACAATTATAATAAATGTATTTTATATTCTATTGTTATTGCTGTCATGTATTCAAACATTCTTGCACACAAATGGTAAGGGCATGGCAAGTTGTTACTAAGTAATACCATAAAAACAAGTTATCTTTTAAGATTAAATTTTCTATCTTGAAAAGATAATTCTTCAAATCTCAAACCACACTAACATGCTGTATGCTGACATGCAATTATCAACCTTATTGCGTGATACTAGGTTTTCATTTATGGTGCAATGGGATGGTATCTTTAATTCGAATTGAGTACCTAAGTATTGAAGTAATAGGTTTATAATTATGTTACAAACAAAGATTTAAGTCAGTTACAAATGACTATTGACCCGCAGCAGTGCCTCAGTGGACATTAAACATGATATAATGATTATAAATTACGTCTAAGAAATCATCGTCTGTCATGAAACGACGATAAGCACGTAAACATATAAAAAAACTACTTGATAACAATACACCATTGTTGATACAAAGATAACATTTTTTAGATCATTTTTGAAGCCAGTGACACGTACAAATAAAACCTTATATCAGCCTAGTACGTCTATAATAGATTGAAGCTCATTATTCTACCAGTTAAACAATAAAACATGAATCAGGACCCACCTTGTAAATGGACCACTTATATTAGTTATTTGACCAAGTATTTTTTCCACTGTCCGCTTGTCGCCTTCGCGGGCGGCGTTTAATAGCTCCTGGCCCCTTCCCATGGCCCATTAATGTTAACAACCACACACAAAAACAACACCAAAATCAAACATTTCAATTTTTACACTAGACTTCACTCACTACACATTACTACTTCATTGATCGCGCCGCCATGTTTGAAAATTTTGACGTGAGTGCGCTCTAGCGGCCTACGAAGGAATCGATATCGAGAATGAAACGATCTCAAGGCGCTTACTACCTACTAAAACTGAGGTCAAAGAAAATTTGTTGATTTTTCAAGTTATTTAAGAGCTTATTATTACTTCATAGTCTTCGAGACAAAGTAATTATTACAACACAGTAATCATGACTACTACGACTTCCACCAAAAATTCTACTCACATTTTTTATAGAAACTTTGGGACACTTGTTTTTAGTAACCGATATACCCTCTAGCTTTAAAGAAACTAAGCAGGCTATTATATTTTTTTTATTTCTAAAACCTAAGTTTCTTAGATCGATGACCCATTTCCGTGGTTTATTTTTGCGTTTTATCTATAGTAGTGTGTCATTTATGAAGTTTTGTTCGAATAATTTAGAATAATAGTAATCATAGTAACTTTTGGCACAACTTCATGTTTTCCTTCTACCTTACTTCAACTTAGTGTTTCTTGTTAACTTTTTCTCTTTATTTACAAATATTTCGCATTTACAAATGTTTTTTTAAATTCTTACTTATCTGTGCAAGTTCTATTATTTCATTCAACAACAAAAACAAAGTTCAACTCATTCGTTGCCGCTTGTTCTGTCCTGTCACGCTACCGTGGTTCCTGTCCTGTCACCGTCATTTTGCCGTCAATGTCATCCGGCGATAGGCACTATTTACATAGTTCTTATTTTCCTCCCTTCCCAACAGTGTTCGTGTTGATTTGATTGTGATATCGTAACGGACAAAATGTGAATAATTTACTATTGTGGCATATATTATCATAGCCTAGTTCGTTGTCCCAATAATTAGTTAATATTAGACAATGTCGTTATTTTAGACGTGATCTTGTCAGTGTCAAAATGATCAGCTGTTCCAAATTATTTATTTTTTAAAGTGGTCCGAGAAACTTTGGTGTAATCTAAATTATAAATCAGTAACTAATAACATTTTATAAAAAACGTTACCGAACTTGGATAAGTGAAAATGCTCCCCAGAATGGGTGGTAGATTTAATTTAATTTTAATTTCCTTACTGTACTTTGCTGGTTTTGTTGCTACACAAGGTAAATCATAATTTTTATTATTCTTTATTATTTAGATGCTATAATAAATGGTGTTATGAGGTTGCTAGTAAGATCTGTAAAAATACGTGAGGGAACCACTGTACTTTTACACCCGCGCGTGCGAAGCTTCAAATATTTTTTGGGTATAGATGTCTTCATGTAAAACATTGGAGCCTACGTGAGCCTGTAAAAAGTATGTACTGCTACTGATAGGTACCTACCTATTTGGCATTATACTGTATGACTATATAGTACTAAGGTGCTACATAACGGCGTGCTGGAGTGCCATCGTTTTGTGTACCTATGCTAATGCGAACTGCATTAGATCTTACACACAGACAAATATTGTTTTGTAATAACCGTTTATGTCTGTATTCTTCACTACGCTTACCTATCCAATTGTTTCTTTGTTCCAGATGTCTACAAAACAATACCATTAAACAAGTCTATAACATTTGATGACAGAGAAATTTACGGTTCCTTCATTACATTAAATGGAGGATCGAATCAACAATTTATTCTGAGCGATGTCGATAAAAATTTAGAATTCATTGTTTTTCAAGTACACAGTCATAAGTTTAACATCTCTCTTACTATGCTAAACATTGATGGAACAAGTATTGCTAATGGAACTAATGTGGGCATTGTGAGTTTTTTAGATAAAAATGCCACATTTAAAATATCCAATGATAATAAGAATGTTACCGTGCGTGCATATATTTCGGTGCATGGCTACAAAGACATAGGTATGATGTTTTTTTATTTCATATTCTCTACTATTTTTTTCCAATGCCATTTCTTGGTATGATAATTACAATCTATTTCAAACTCATCATATTAAACATTTATACACACCACACACAAACAACAATATTTTTAAAGTAGATGAGGTTGGTGACTCGATGATTCAACTTAATATCGCACATATTAGGCTTGTGTGGTTTTCCTGTATTGTGCTTGTGCTGATGTAATTAGCTTAATAAACTTCTACATAGACACATAAATTTAATTTATCAATATTGTGTAGGGTAATTTTATTAGTTCTTCAAGGTAGGTACTGCTCAAGTAAAAGCACTTCAGGCAGAGTTTTCATTAGTCAGATAACTTTTATCTGTAGAACAAATATGGTGGTTTGACAGCATTTGTATAAAGAATTATTATGTCAAAGTCATATTTATTCTTCAGATATAGGTTATCTGACTATTGAAAAACTGGCCAAGTGCATGTCAGACCACGCACAGTGAAGGGTTTCATAGAAGGGATGAACGTATAGTACCTATATGTTCTTCCGTTCTACGGAACCCTTAACAGTAGGTATTGATTTTATTGACCGCTTAAATAAGTTTAAATTTCATAGTATTTTTCTAACAACTATAAAAAACTAAGCTATTTCTACAGTTGTAACCGAAAATATCTAAACTATTCACTTAAATAACATTCGCTTAAAAATATCATAATCTTTTTAATTAAGAGATCCAACAATAGGTTGAGCGGAATCGAGCGGCACATAAGCGTGTCCACACACTTATGTGCCGCTCGATTGTCTCATAATACCGAGCAAAGAAAAATAACAAAAGTAGTAGTAAGTACCTACATAATTATGTAGTTTCATCATTCATCATCACTTATACCTATTTAATGTTTTTTTTTTCTTTATAACATTTGATTGTTTTAATGCACCCAGTTATTTTTGGCTAAACGCAATCTAAGTCATTTTCTATGACATTTTTCGATATTTTTACTCACCCAAGTACATGAGTTGGTTGACTATTAAGTACTGGTTAACTTGTAGAACCCACTTAGCTGTGATGGTTTTCCTTTTGACTTCGTTATGTGTAAGTATATAAGTAGGTATACTACTATCGTAAATATTTTCACTTACTTATTCATAAACAACGGTTCAGCTGGTAGGGCTTGATTCTAACAAAAATGACCTCTTTAAAGTGTATGAAAAATGTCTATGACGTGCCTGCCACGCCACGTGCTGGACACATTTCGACCTATTCTATATAGCCAATATTATATTTAAAAAAAATCGGCACCTGATCTGAAAAAATCAAGTACTTACGTCAAAAAATCATAAATAAATAGTTAAATCACAAAAGGCTTTCGAAGAAATAGGAGCTTAAATTTAACAATTTTTTTTTTTTGCAACAACAATTATTTAGGAACGTTGTTGCAAAAAAAATATTAGTTCATAAGGTATTTGCCTACCTGATTGTATACTATGATATATTGGCCATTAGAAAACGTTTTAAGCAAAAAACCGACACTTAAAAATTTAAGCTCCTATTTCTTCGAAAGCCTTTTTCGATTCATAGGGCGCTCGAGCTCTTGGATATGAATCGATCATAAAGCCAATGTTGATCCAAAAATTTTTTTTTTTCATCATAACGTTAATGTTGATCCAAATTTTTTTTTTTTAGATCCAATACCTGGCGGATGTAACATGGAATTGCCAGACCTTCAAATAAATTCATTAAATGATGCCACAAAGCTTCATATATTTCCATTCCTTTATATCCAGACATTCTCAGACTACATATTAGTAGAAGCCGCGGCGGCATCTGGGTCAGCCGAAGACCGGAACTGTGACAACCCTTTGGATGCAACTATCACCTTCTATATGATGTATCTGCCAGAACAAAACTTCTACGCTGACCCTTATTTTACTGGCATCAGGAAGATGATGACCCTTAAGGGTATTGAGAAATATGGAACTATTGTAAGCATGCTTTTAATTTTAACTGCTTTATTCAGATATTTTTATACAACTGCTGCTATACTTATGTAAATATTATGCTATAAATATATGTATAACAGGGATAGCCGATTAGTTTTGTTGGGGGTCCTTTTTTAGGTTTCCGTAAGTACCCGAAGGGTGCCTAACGGTACCCTATTACTATGCCTCCGCTGTCCGTCCGTCCGTCTGTCTGTCAGCGGGCTGTATCTCATGAACCGTAATAGGTTGAAACACACACAGACAGTTGAAATGTTATTTTTTATTTCTTTTACTATAACAACAAATATTAAATAAACTAAAAAATTAAAAAGGTAAAGTCTTCATAAGTACAATAATTTTTTTATTTCGAAAATAAATATTCTTACTCTGGCATGTGGGGACTCATCGAATAGACTACAACTACAAATATAATTTTTATTTTATCTTCAAAAATTAAGAAATAATGGCCCGTAAAAGTTGTCAGTTTTAGACCATTTTTATACGAGCTCTATCGCAAGTTAGGAATTTAAAATTTCTGTATATCATGTACCTTAAACATATAATACTGTATTTAACCAACAAATATTAAAAAAGCCGATTCATAAGGTATTTTGTTTAAATATGGGCGATTTGCTGCAACTGCAAAAAATTACTTTGTAATTCACAGTATCATTATGAAATACAAATTTATTTTTGCCATTATTAAAATAAATTGTCCTTAAACAAGCTTTTTTTTCTATATGCCATCTGCGAACGCTTTAAGTCAAAACCAAGAGAGACAGGCGCCTCTGTCAGACTGAGAAGCCATGAGCATTAATCACCACGCTTGCTTAGGACGGGTTGGTGATTTCAGACTTATATTAACTATAAGTCCAGGTTTCCTAGCGATGTTTTCTACACCGATGTCAGTAATGTCCAAGATAAACTCAGAAAGTACAAAATTGAAAAAGTCACATTGGTACCTACTTGCCCGGATTGGAACCCACAACCTCGGCGTGGCCTTAACCACTTGGCCACCACGAGAATTTATTAACAATTTAATAGGTACCTAAAATAATAAAAATATTTTCTTCCAAGATTCCGTACAACTCCATGCCGGCTACGCTACGCAGGTTGAGTGCTTACCCTGGCACTGGAGCCATTTACGCTGTTGTGGCGAAGAGTAATATTGAACGTGTAAATCTAACTGTTACACCTTACTCGGTGTACGTACCGAGCTTCAGTTATGGCTGTACCGACTTCGCTGAAGGGGGCTGCGAGATGATTGGTAAATTTTCATCTGTACCTGACTATTGTTTTCAGTTTTGAATTGAAACTTCTTGGTGGCGATTCAATTATTGGACGAGAATTGAGCGTGAAAAGACGCGTTACGTTTAGGCATATTTCGTTACATGAGAGAGAAAAGAGATATAATAACTCTCTCTGTCTCTCACACTAAATCTCTCTTATTATATTATTTATTTTTAAGGTAAGTTTCACTTCTATCAGGTGTACGGCGCGACAAACGCAATTTTTTCAATTGCAATGCGTCTAGGGCATACCTTGGTTGAATGCCAAATGGTACATGTACCAGTCTATACTTAGAGCGCTAACACACTGAGACGCCATGGCTACGTAGCCAGCGACGCGCGATGTCGCCATGGCGTCCCAGTGTGTTAACGCTCTTATGAGCGAGGTGCAAGTGTAAAAGTCAGTCTTGATCAAGGATCAGCGGCACATGTGATGTGCTAAAGGAGCATACATAGCTCATATTTTGAATTTGTCTGCCCGAGAGCTTCTTTAGCACAACCCCATACAAGTGTTGGTATGAGAAAGTATTTGTAAGCACGCCACAGAGACCACGAAATGAGGTGGGTATCGTTTGAAATGCAGTTCCGCAATCGCACTGTGGATCATTGGCGTTACTATCAACGACTGTCGTAATGTTTTCTGTTCCAATGGAATCTGAAGATTAAATTAAAAAAACACCCTGAAAACTTTTCTCATTACGTGTAATGTTTTTAAACCAGTGGACAATGAACATATAAGTTATTTTCATGCAATAGTGTCAACACATGTCATGTATTAATCGACTGATAAGCTTTAAATACCAAACAAAACAAACATTTACTGGTAATTTTATTCTTGATCACCAGAAAAGCTCGAGGTTTGAAAGAGTTACACGATTTTGGAAACACTCTAAATAATTTATAACGTCATCACTAGTCGACTTAATACCTACAATTATTCAGGGTGAAATCCCTTTCACCTACTTGCAAACTGTTACCTACCACGAATTCAGCACATTATTCTAGACCCTAAATGAAGAAATTTTTCGTCGGTTATTAAAAACAAATCGGCTGTTTCATGCAAAGGTTTTTAAATTGCTACCTATAAGGTAAAAATGTATAGAACAGTTTTTTTTTGTAACCCACGAAAAATGTCTACGCCGCGGGTCTACACCGTGAATTATGAGTTCGTTTGTATGGGAGTGGTATTAACAATATGCATCAATTTCCAGATGACTGGTTCTCACAGATACTACGTGTAGCATTGCTGTTTGTTGGTGTGTTCCTATGTTTCTTCGGACATCGATTCTTCAAGACCGAAATGTTTTTCGCTGGATTCTTCAGCGGTGTCATTATATCATACATACTGATAGCTTTGATAGCGGTTGTCGATAAGCCTGGTGAGTAGGAAACTTTTTACAAAAAAAAAAAAAAAAAATCAACTGACTTCCAAAAAGAACAGAATTTCAAAGTAAAAAATTACTTTTTGTTTAAAACTTCGTTCTGTCTCTGTCATCTTCAAACGATTGTCAGAAACAGAAAGGTGTTTGCAATGCGTTTACCTCTGAACGTATTTAGTTATTCGTGGTAAAACTCTTATTTTAGCCCTGCTAGCCGCAGCAGTAGTGTCTGGGCTATTCTTCGGAGCAATTTGGTGGTTATTCTGGTGGTTGTATGGAATACCAGTGCTTGCTGTACTGTTGCCTTCATTGAACCTCGGCTTCTTACTGGCTTCAATATTTTACTACAGATTACCAGGTAAGGCCAACGTTCAGAGATGTTGTACTTATGTTAAGTATTCGATTTTCTGAATTTTGTGAAGATAAAAAAATATACATGTATGTATGTATATATTATTAGAATTATGATCTTACATGTTTCGCCATGGACTGGCATACAAATATTTAATCATTTTAAATGTAAAAATCTCATATAACACTTTACTTTGTTAAAAAAAAGTCATTTAATAAACTAAAAAACTTACTTAATTCTAAAAAAATAGATTATAAGTAGGTAATGTTTGTTTTTATTCTCTTTTCAGTTACTTATGTGTTTTTCAGTCGGGTTTTTTTGTTTTTTAAATTATATACTTAGTTTCATCTTTTTAGTTTTTTATCATTCCAAATTATATTCAATTTTTTTTGTCAAAAAATCCGCCGTTTTGATTTTTATAATTTTAACATCGAATCTAACGACATAATTATCATTCATCAAAATTGGTTCAGCCGTTTAGTAGTTACGAGGGAACATCGAGACGGACATACATACATACAAGTCACACACATAACCTTCCTTTTTTGACTTCACCGCAGTCGGGTGAAAAGAGACCCTAAACATTTATGGCAAAACCTGGATTTTCGAGAAAATTGTATTGAATAAATACTTACCTACTTAGCTGATTATTCTACTAGCTTGATTCATGTTACTATTGAAACAGAAATACAGTATTTTTTCCAAATTATCTGCATTCTGCTTCCCTGTTGCGATTAAACATAACCCTATGATACACACTTGTACCTAAATATGACGATATCGTTAGAAAATTGCACAAGAAAAGCTTTATGAACATTTTTTAAACAAAAACTATATTTTTAGGAAACATATTATACTTAGAATGGAACTTCAATTTCTGGAGCTTGTTCGTCCTGGTGATGATGCTAACGGCACTAGCAGTCGTGTCGGTGTCCTATGCTGCAAATATCATATGCTGTGCCGTGCTTGGCGCGTACGCAGCCGTGCTGTCCATCGATTATTACATGGGATCCAACTATAAGTTCATCATTATAAATGTCCTAAGAAGAGCTGTGGTCCCGCAATTCAATAAGGCTTTTTTGGCGCCACCTGATTTTCAGTGGAGAGGTGAGTTATACCTACATAATTATTATAATAATTCATATATTTTTCAGACATTAAATTTAATTAAAACATTAAAATGTTATACAAATAAAATACATACACATGTCATTCAAATCAAACATATAATATGTTTATACAATTTCGTTCTTGTTTTTTTTTTTGCATTATTGACGAATAATATTGGCACGTCGTCCTATCCGTTCTGTAGGTTTTAGTGTCCGGACTTAGTGTTATTGGGTTTTGTCGTTAGGATTTTTAGGGTTCCGTATCTCAATAGGAAAAACGGAACCCTTATAGGATCACTTCGTTGTCCGCCTGTCCATTTGTCTGTCTGTCAAGACCCATTTTCTCAGGAACGCGTGGAGGTATCAAGTTGAAATTAATATCAAATACGTAGATCTATGGAGCCCATCAACCTTCTAAATCAACGCAATAAAAAAATACGGCCTTTTATGTGACATATTTTGATACTCGCAAATAAATCATAACCTACAGGGTACTTCCAGTTGACCTAGAATCATGAAATTTGGCAGGAAACAAGGTCTCACAGCACAAGTAATGGAAAAAGACCGAATATCGTTAATTTGTAGTTTTATCACTTATTAAAATGTTTTTTTTGTGATGACAGACATACGGATAATTGACCGTGACGTATATCGATTTATGGGAGAACATGTTTTTCAAATACAAAGTTAAGATTTTATTTGGGATAAATTAATCCCAACTACGGTACCCTTCTTTGTAGTTCATCCGTGACAAATCTTAAAGTGAACTTGATATTATTCTAATTAAACTTTTTAGCAAGTATTAAACTACCTAATGTACAAGGACGTAGTTAAGCAGAAAGGATCTAACCCACACTATGGGCGAAAATGAGTTATGTATACCAAAACACTCTTTGTAGTCAAAACTTTAATATCACAAAAACAATCCCAACGCATCATGTCATTATGACCACACGTTACCAACCCGTATGTATGGCAGGTCATACAATCACATAACACGATCTGATCTTAAAACTTGAATATCTCAAAACTAACTTTGTGTGGGTTGGATCCTTTCTGTTTAACTACGTCCTTGTCATCAATTATCCTTAACTTAATAAGTTACTATTACATTTTCAAGTTTTTTTCTATAGGTAAGATGTTTTTTTTACGTGACGAATTTTGCCCTCACGCTGCCCGGTCTGGCCGCCATGTTTATTCACCGAGATATCTTTGGTAGACTACAACCTAACGAAGTCAGTGACGAATTTGCGATAAGTAATCCGAGGAGGCTTGTAAAATGTTGTGTTCTATTTTAGTGTTTACTTTGGTAAAACCTACCCTCTGCGGGATCAAGCCCCTTCCAAACGACATTCCTGGATCCGCCACTGATTATAACTTATAATCTGATAAAATGCTACTAGGCTCATAGTAGGTATCAGCGATTTAAAGCTCAATCGCACTGTTCACCAACGTTCTTATGCGCGCGCGCGCATAATATTAAGCGTCCTTCAGGCGACTAACCTATGACATACATTGTAGATAGCTTGCTTTTGCCCAGGAGCATAAATATATTTAAAGTGGGTGTGAGTGAAACTAATCAAACGCAAACATATCTATCAATAGGACAATCACCTCTTCAATTTATCTATGGCTGTGTTTTCAAAACAAAACTGTCATTATGAGAATATTTTATTACGTCGTTATGCATTCGGCATAAGGGATCTCGCGCACTAGACGACCAATCTCCGGCCATCTAGTGGTATTGTATGGTGTGCGGTTAGTTGGCCTTTGCGACCAAGTGCGCGATTCGTATCGGTTTCTATAATTTACCTGGTCGTGGTTGTGGCCGTTTAGTGCGCGACATCCCATAGTCATACCTTAGTACCCATTTAATTGTTATGTAACTAAATATTTTATACATTTACCGTAGGTAAATTACCTATATAAAATCATTAAGGATAAATCTGTAGTCCTGTTATTTCCTCCATTGATTTGAGTCAAGGTTTGTTGCATGGTGAAAGGTTCATGTTAGAGTATTTTAGGGTAGGTATACTAAAATTTTTGTTATTAAAAAACTACCAAAATTACAAAGCAAATAGTCTCACTTCTCTGTTGCAGTCTTAACAGCGTTTAAACTGAAAGTTGGCAACGTCGCAAATAGCTGTCAAATATCTCGCTGTTTCGATTAATTTGGCAAAATCTATATATATAAAAGAAAGTCGTGAAGTCGTGTTAGTTACACCACTTATAACTCAAGAACGGCTGAACCGATTTGGCTGAAAATTGGTGGGGAGGTAGCTTAGAACCAGGAGAAGGACATAGGATACTTTTTAGTAGGGTAGGTAGGGTAGGTAGGGTAGGTAGGGTAGGTAGGGTAGGTAGGGTAGGTAGGGTAGGCAGGTAGGTGCGCCGTAGATAAGTACTTAGTGCTACTCGAGCGAAGCCGGGGCGGGCAGCTAGTTACTTTATGAAAATAAGAAATATGGTTAACTAGTGAACTAAAATATTGATTTTGAAATGCAATAATTAATATCGTAACATCGAATATTTAGTTTTACATGTAAAAAAAAGTATTTTGAAACTTTCCAAATGCCTTTTTTACACCCAAAACGGTTACAAAATCAAATTCAGTGTTATAATTGGAATTCATTATTAATATTCGTAAACCTTAGAAAAATTGAATTTCGCGGGCTACCTTACCGCATCTCCCTTAAACCTTTAATCTCTTCTTGCAGATGTCGTAGTGGCGTTCATGTGGCTGGTGCTAGCCACACTAGGATTCCTGTTCCAACACTGGCACAACAGGGGCAGGCCGCCCTTCCCCCCGCCGCCGAGGGCTGTTAGACAGAGCATGTCTGAACCCGTCACTTATGGCTCTTTATACTTTTGGAGACGGTAGGTTTATTAATATTATTTTCTTATTCATTCAAAATTTTGCACCGAATAATTTATTTTGATCAAACCAGCGCTGGGGCTCTGTCTCGCATAGGGTCGTAGCATTATGCTGAGCGATGGCCGTTTTGCGTGGATGTGACCCATATTTTCCCCCATATTGGTTATTTTCGTGTTTTGTTCTTTCCTTGCGTCATGTGTACCGCAAATAAACGTATTTTCTTTCTTTTTTTTTTTTTTCGCAGTGACGTTTAATTTTGGGAAAAAAATTAGCCTAGATTCTATGCACTGTTCCTGTTTTTGATATAATTTACCCTATCATTGGGAGTCTATATCATCTATACAAATAAATAAAATTAAAGTGTCTGTTTGTAATATCAAAAAAACATATTTTTATTATTAAATGCATATATATATATATGCATAGACAGTATTTAAACAAATAACAAATTTAAAAAAAAATCCGTTTGACTGTCTGTTTGTTCTGTTTTATCTCCGAAACGGCCGGACCGATTTTGACGGGACTTTCACTGGCAGATAGCTGATTTTATAGGGAGTAACATAGGCTTTAGAAAAAGAATTAGGGTTCACGCGGGCGAAGCTAGTTCTAACTAAATTAAAGACAGCTTAAGGCCGAAATAGAGCACCCTATTTCAGTTATCAGCAGATAGTTGATTAGATCTGTAGATCACTAGTTCTCTGGCGTATGCGCAAGACCTAAACTCTAATTTAATAATTTGGAGAAAATATTCAAACGTAAAAGTAATTTTACTTGAAGGTAGGTAGTCACTAGTCAGTTAATAGTCGTAGTAGGGAGTTATATTAATTTAATTATTAAAGGAGGAAAAGTATCTTCATGATAATAATTTTGTAACTACATATAACTATAGGGATAAAACATTTATAGTAATAATAATTTAATTTTTTTTTTCATCAATTTCCTATCGTTAACTAAAATTCATAACAGTCACAAAAAAAATACTTGTCATTTTGTACCGACATCGCGCTTGTTTTGTTTGTCTCATTGTTCTAGAAAGAGACAAGTACCATACTTTCTCACTCGCCCGTATAAAATACCTACATATTTAAAATAATATTATTTTTTGTACTTTCCAGACCAACCAACCAGCAGAACACTGGCGTCGGTACCACGACGCCAGTTGGTTCAAGAATACGCAACGAAAGGACACCCCTACTGGCTCAGTAACTCGACTAAAACACTAGCATGGAGAGTATGAACTAAGGTGACAAGTAATACTTACCTATTCTTCCTCTTGTTTAGTTTTTTGCAGTTCATTACTGGAACGAGTTATTCTTATTTACTATAGAGAAAAAAAACAGAATTAAAAAGCTTTCTAAAACAAGATCTCTAATATTATCGTTATAAAGGTAACCTAAAAGATTGAAAAAAAATACTTCGATTTTAAGAGTTACTCTTGCTCAATACGCGTTTAGAAACGCGCATTTTATGTATTACCCTACCTTTTCAGGGCGCATAAAACGCCTGGTTTATGCTATACATCTAAGGTGAATTTGGCCTAAATAACGAAGCATAATTACGACTGATTATGCAATTTTAATTGGCTAGTAATGCATGCCAGTTTTTTTCCCAAAGATAATATTTTTTAGTCATACTTTGCCTACCTCTGCTTAAATTTCTCGAGAACTAATTATTATTGTATTTAATTTTCAATCAATTTTTTTTTTACGTTAATGGCATTGTAATGTTATTTTTTACTATAATTTTAATTTGAAGTCTCATTTACAAGTTTTCTGTCGTAAGTAGAGTACGAATTACGGAATTTAAATGAATAAAACAAACTAAAGAACCATTGGACTTATTACTAAACTTGGTTGTTCACACAGCCACAAGTTTTAGTAGCCAAACTAAACGCTCTCTCCTCATGACTGGCGGCGAGTAAATGACATTCAACTTTTTTAGAATATAAGTACATGCTTAAATAAAATACCAAATATGCTTACAAATGTGCCTAGATTAAAGGTTTAATATGTCTCCACAAGAAATACTCACATACTAAAATTCGATCAAGTAAGTACCTAAGTACTAGAAACTCTTCAAGAGTATGCTCTCTGGTATATCACATATATATATTTGTCTAATATTTAAAAGAATGTGGCACATTACATGGGCCATGACGGACCACACCTAGTGGCCAGCGACAACATATTTTCAACACAAGCTTGTTACAATTATTTGCGAATATAAATTGAACTTTATTCAAATAGAAGTAGGGTATATTTTGTATACCGGCTACACATGAGCTGTGAGCCCCTACATAATTTATAAGGAGTGACTGTAGCTGACCACTACCGGTGGTCGCGATTCGTACGGTGTGCCTAAGAGCTTGAGACCTGCAGTGCTATTCTGTAACCATCTCTCCGTGAAAACTTAGGTGAAGTGAGCGTGGAGTGAGCTGTCATTCCACAGGGATTGACACTATTCACAGCTCATTTCACCCAAGTTTTCACGGTGAGATGTTTACAGAATAGCATGGCTGATCAGATTGTATCAAAAATATTGTGTACCAAAACTTAGTTAAGCGATACTGATAGTGGGCAACGTCGCAAATAGCTGTCAAATATTTCGCTGTTTTGATTAATTTGGCAATATTACTGTATGGAAATGTGAAATGTGGCTAACTTGTGAACTAAAATATTGAATATGAAATGCAATTATTAATATCATAACACCGAATATTTAGTTTTAGATGCAAAAAAGTATTTGGAAACTTTCCAAATGCCTTTTTTACACCCAAAACGGTTACAAAATCAAATTCAGTGTTATAATTACAATTCATTTTTAATATTCTAGTTCGCTAGTTAGCCACATTTCATATTCCCATACAGTAATATTGCCAAATTAATCAAAACAGCGAAATATTTGACATCTATTCGCGACGTTGCCCACTTTGTTGACAGTTTTTCACGACTGTCAATTGTCTAGTTTTATTGGTGGAATTCTAGTGAAGGTGTTAATAATTTTCATGTAATATTAAAGAAGAACCTACTTATTTTTCCTACGTCTTAATGACATAAGTGTATTAATGAATAATTATATTTAAGTGATATTACGCCATCATATCAAACGCGCTGTAAGACTGTAACGTGTGATTTTATATAGACTTGAAGTGTAAACATTTCCATTTTTAAGCTAATAAATATGTTATTTAAATACCTACTTACCCTGTTTAATTGGTACAACAAACTTACTGTAATATAGCAAAGAATATGATATATAATTTACGCTAGTGCAAAGTTTACCTCATATTATTTTAGTCTGCGGAAAAAGGAAAACGAAAAATCTGCAAAAGGATAAATAATTATACGAAAACATTTTTCCGTAACATAGCTTTAGTATTAATTCAATTCTAACAACGTCAAAAACTCAAATAACAATTACAGGCCTCTTAGAATACCGTCAGTCCACAACACGAGATTACCCATTCAAATCAAACGCATTCCACCTCATCAATAGATAGGGGACAGACAGACAGACAAAATGTAAACCAATTATAAGCGTTGATAATCTGTGCAGTTGCTTACTTCGGGCACAGAGGGCGCTGCGTGCGTGTTTTTGATAGAAGACCATTGTATTGTTTGTACGGGGTGGTTTTATCTGATCGGCTTATGATACGCTAAGAGTGGACGAAATGTGCATTGTGTGCAGTTGTGTAGGTGATTGCAGATGCGTATAAAGCGTTTGTGGCATAAAAGGGTGTTGAGTTTTAATTCTAGGTGTTAAAACACTGGACACAAAGGCTGGATAAATACACCATAGGGACAAAAAAAAATAATGTAAAATTTTGGATAAAAAATATATTTTATGTATTCAATTTACAGATGCATGGATAAAATGATGCTTAATGGCGATTTATGCGCAGATATTATTCAGAATTATTTAGTGATCGTTCCACAACTAACAATAATTTTGCAACGCGCTGTATTGCGATCCCTCTGCGTTTAGATCACTATAATACCTCCAATACAACACGTTTAATCCCATCCCATTGTCGCGGTCCCCCATCAAATGCATGAGGACTGGGGTGCTATACAAAGTTAACCGACACAAAATTAATATATACCGCCCAAATATACTTAACGGAATAATTTCCTCACACTATTTTTAGGGTGGCAACACTGGCAGTTTTGTGCACGCAATAAGGTTGCAACTCCCGCCATCTGTAAAGAGGTTATTAATAATATTTGATACATCTTTATTAGCCCATTGTTGCATTATTAGATACACTCGAGAGTTCCCATTCGTCATTGTAAACGATGTTAGGGAGTCAAAGAAAACAAAATGCTAATGGTTAATGCAATATTTATTAATAAATTTCACTGTAATCTCCTCAATCTATATGCACTTATATCAAGTAATAATTTATTTTACACTTAATCAAACTAAATTACTTTACATACATCGTTACCGCCTATACCACGTCCATATTGCATTTTTTTAATGAAAATATATATTATAAATGTACATTTTATCAAGTAGTAATTAAATGATAATTTGTGCTGTTAACCAGCACCATTATGACAAAAAATAATGACAGAAATATTTGTATTTTGTATACGGTTTTGTACAGTTAGTAATTTCAGTGCTGTAAAATTTAGTATTCGTTCAAATCGTCCAAAATTTTTGTGGCAAAATAATCTTATAAATCTATATTTTAATCACAGCAATATTGACCTTATTTTTACAAATAAATAATAAATTAATTCGTTTCAAGATGTGCTAATGAACTTGAGTTGACACATTACGTACAACATCTATTTAGTAACAATATAATACAAGAATCATCACAATAGTACAAACATTATTAGTTTGTATGACAATTTGTTGGTGAAGGCAGGGGTGTGAAACAAACGCTATAACGAAGCTCATTGCCACGTTTTTTCTCTATGGCATTAACATTTCGCACCCCTATTGCATACATCAAAGAAATAGAAAGGGTTGTGCACGCAAAGGGCGCAAAACACTCGATTATTACAAACGTTGGCACAAACAATTTACATTTATATCCCGCCGCCGAGGACACCTCGGCTGCCTTTATAGAAACTTTCTCTACTCGACAATAGATGGCGCTGTTCTATATTTACAATTGCACGCTATTGTTTTACTAGCTTACTATTTTATTGACCGTACGCAATGAAACATGCCTAAAATATGACGTATTTATTATACAAATATTATGTTAAAGCAAACGATAAATTAAATTATACAATTGTTCGGCAGTGCGTAGCACACATCATCGTGTACGGTCGTTTGCTTACGACTAAGTTTGAACATCATCAGTTGCCTCTTAATATTAAGGTGTAATCCGAAAACTATTGTACATAAATTAAAATAACTCGCACCATTTAGAAATGAAATCTCACTAAAATAAAAACTGGGTTGTGAAACGAACGGGGTATTTTAACAGTCTCTTGTAAACACTTACGATACTGAATTGTTTTGTTCTTGCAAGTCTGTCGCCAAAACATTGGCATCATGTCCGGCTGTCATGTTGATAGCTGCGTTCATAGACAAGTGCGCGTCGGCGTAGTTGTGCGCAATTTCGCCGCTAGATGGGGACTCCGGTATGTTAGTCGGGTTCTCAGGCATCGACAGAAGTCGATGCGGGAACCCGAATAGCTGAGATCACTGAAGCCGTCCCCAGTAGTTCGATGCGAGGTCTGGCCCTTGCGATGGTATTTGCACAGGCACGCTCACGCCCGCTGATATAACACCTATGGAACAAAGAGGGAGGGTGTTAATAATCATGCAAGGTTTTATGATACAATTGAGATGGAATTTTTGTGTTTCAGATATGCGATAAGGGATTATTATTAATTACATATAAGATTGATCAATTTGGACACAAATTAGGTAACTAATAATAATTTTAAAACATCATAGGTACTCTTCAAAATATTTTGTGTGGAATCAAACTTCATAACTAATAATTTTAAATCATAACAAGAGTGAAACCGTACTAAATAGGTTTGCCACGTCATAAGTCCAGCTTAATAATATCTAGTTCAAATCAAATCCTCTCTAAGTCATCATCAAAGCCAGACTCTGCCTATCAGACCTAACTAATCGTAATCGAAAATTCCTATTTCACGACACAATTCGCAACCAATCAAGTTGTCCGTATCGACGGCACATGTTAACACAATCAAACGTGAAACCTATTAACGTCATGTATCAGTATCGGTCGGGCCATATGTCTAATAGGATTCCGATTGCATTCCGTTTATTACACACAATCGCGTTATCTGTGCGCGGTAGGTCTGCCTCGATTATGTGACGTCGCGCCCGTCATAAAGCTATTCGTAGCCGTACGTTTGTAACGTATGTCGTATGTGTATCGAGTAGTGGAATCTGTCTATAGTGGCCTCTGTTTTGAATATTTGGTAACAGTTTGATGTTATGTATTGAGTTTGTGAAATGCTTGAAACCTTTGTTCTGGTCTATAGATTAAAACCATGGTTTACTGGTAGAGAATGCTTCAAGTTTTCCAATGTCTGATCAGAGGCTACATAAACAAAAACCGGCCAAATGCGTGTCGGACCACGCACAATGAAGGGTTCCGTAGTTTGGATGAATTTATCCCATGAACAAACTTAATATTGTAGTTGAAAAACATGTTCTCCCATACGGAATGTATGTGAGAACATATTTTTCAAACAGCAAACTTAAGTTTTTCGATTATTTTACTCATTAACCTGTAAAGCGTACTTAGCTGTGATAGTTTTCCTTTTAACTTCGGTATATATATTACTGCTATGATTTGTTTAATAAATTCAAGTACAACCATTTAGCTGGAAGGGGGGGGGGGGTAAACACCATACTCTAACAAAAATTAGCACTTTAAAGCTTAATATTTCGCAAACAGATCTCTGAATTGAAAAATGGCTTTCACACACCCACAATATTTTGAACGACCTTTCCAACGAAATCCTACACCATAGGATCGACGAGAAGTATTTCCTTGTTTTTATTTTACCACTTTGTCGGCGTGATTAATATGTATACCCATGCCAAATTCAGCTAATACAGCTTTTTAGTACTAACAGTCTCTGAGCTAAGCCGTGGATAGACAGACAGACAGACGGACATGGCGAAACTATAAGGGTTCCTTGTATACTACGGAACCTTAAAAAGAGCTAACTGTGCCCGACATTGTCAATATAGCGTTGGTGTGCAAAGCCGGTGAACTCATTTTCCTAATCCTTGTTGATATAACTTAAAACTATAATTATTATGATCACTAATTCCAGCTTAACCCTACAACAATAGCGGTCCCGATATACATTATTATCGTACATAACACATACATTGTAAACGACATCACAAATATGCTGCCCGTCTAGATTTATGAAGCCCTTATTTCGATCGGCTGGCCCCCGCGCGTGTGGCCGCCCGATAACAGTTTTCCGTTCCGGCGGGCGCTAGCAAAGGGGTAACACCGTTTACATTCATTACACGTTATTATCGCCTCTAAACAGCTCCTGTGAGACTCGTTTAGTCAATGGTCTATGACTGTGCCCTTATGTTTATGATAGTGGCGAACTTGCCAACGTTTATTGATGATTTGTATGTTAATATGATTGTGTGCCAGTGTTTTGGAGTTATTGTGCATTATTTTTTTTTTCCGTATTGATAACATGATTCGAGGCTACAAAATATATTCCATACCACGTATTTTCATAAAAAAATTAATCTCGACTCAGACTAAAATGAAAAATACCTCATACCCGCTGAATTCGTAAAAGAACCGGAGCCAAAAAGCGAAAAGTAGAACAAATCCGCATTATTTAATACCGCACGAAGCTGGAAATGCACCCGTCGAAAGAGCGCAAAAGAGTAAATGAAACGAGAGCGTGCATTTTGAATTGTGAAAAACTCTTTTGTTCGCGGTTGGTGCTGGAAACTCGGCAGACGAACAATGCCGCGAAACGCCCCAAACAACAATAATTCATACCGCTTTCCGCCACCTACGGCTAAAAATGTCCGCCGCGTGATATATAATATCAAATGGAAAAGTTACGGCTTTTTAAAACAATAGCATTGCCAGCCCCTCATGGCTTAGTCTTTTTCTGAACAATAAATTTACATTCCTGCTGTTTAGACACGTTTTGTTTAAGGTATCTATGTTTAATTTAGGAAGCCGTATTCAATGTCTTTTATATTCTCCCATTCCAACTATCTATTAACAAAATCAATTTAAAAGCTACTTGTAAGGAACAGACAACGGCAAATCCAATCGGAGCATGAATACCTATTTTTCCTTTTTCTCTTTTTTTTGTTTCCCCCATCATGTCGCGGTCTTGTGGGCCAGACGCCCCTTGCTCTTGACTCGGCATTTTTTTTACATTTTATTACGAAGTTGGTAAATATTTTCCAAAGCTTCTCGTGCCGATTGCATGGATTTTGTAGCGTTTTTGTATTTTGTTACTGAGACGAGTTACAAGTTATCGTGTAAAAAGGTATAACTTATTTTATTTTATAACCATAATCTTTTAATATTTATACCTGCGAATAGCTTTAGATCCTGATAGTTTCATCGGTGAAGACGATGTGTACTATGGATCATCTAATTACAAAATAAAAGGTCGAAAAAGGTAATATAAAGTCAAACTCACCAGTGCCAGAGGTTCCCTGCGGCTGTGAATACGCCGCATGCTGCTGATGTGCCGCCGGCGCTCTCGAGTAGCCTCCACTACCCAACACGTCGCCAAACATGTAAGGGTACCCGCCGTCCCGCTGCTGCAGGCACGACGAAGTCAATCCGCCCGACATCGCACTGTCGGAACCAAGCGCACTGTCAATGTCGTACACAGTGAAAAATATTGAAG
Source organism: Agrochola circellaris (assembly GCA_914767755.1). Lineage (NCBI taxonomy): Eukaryota > Metazoa > Arthropoda > Insecta > Lepidoptera > Noctuidae > Agrochola > Agrochola circellaris. Next base: position 11,680,491 of record OU611843.1, read on the forward strand.
GCACATAAAATATATAAGAAAAGGAAAATAAAAAGAAGCGGTTTTGTAGCTGTCTTGACGTTTGTGGTTGAATGTGTAGTTGATTTACAATGTTTACGTTTTTTGACGTTCATGACTGAATAATTAGTTACTTTTGCGTTTAAAAGAGACAACAAAATATTGTCTATGATACAAATACCTAATGTTTAGTAAAATAGTGAAAACACTTTTGAAAACAATAGCATAGGTACTTAATGTTTCAATTTCAACTGATTCCGTAACTTAACAAGTAGATTCAAAAGACCTAGCCGAACCCAATATTATAATATAATACAACCAAAGATGAACATCAAGCAGAACAGAAGAAACTTGTTATAGAACTCAAAAACATTCCCGGTGGATTGAACTACTAGTAATTCTCATTCCACGTTAATTTGCTTTGGGACGAAAGCTAAAACTCGCAGAGTTCACTATTAAAAATCAATCGGTGTGGAAAGTCGGCCGACCTTCGTTCGTAGCGTCTCGGTGCATTGGCGGGAAACGCAAGGAGGCGCGACCTTTGCCGCTCGATTTCGCGCGCAATTTAATTAGTGTCGCTGCTCGATGATAGATGGCGATACCGTACTTTTAAAGCTTTTACTCATGTGAACAGTTTTGAGATTTTCTGCCTTCTTTGATCGTTTTTATGTTGGCTTTTACGTTAAAATAGAGAATGAAATGACTTCGCGGCGTAAACTTTTTTCAGACATTTTTCCAAAAATGCTTATCAAATTAGTCTTTTTGCACTTGCGTTGGTACATGTAGCTGATGTGCTGTCGCACCACTGATGATCGACATATCGTACTGCCGCCCTAACATTTATCGCATATTTGTTTGTCGCAAGTATGATACGGAGTCCTTTTTACAATCCTACGCATTTCATAGAGCCAATAAGAACACCACTAAAAAATAATTTGTAAGTTTACACAGACTTTCATTTTCTACCCGACTACAGCGAAGCGAGGTAACGTGTTTTACGCCTGTGTTCCAATGTCATTCTTAGCTACTAACCTATAAGACTCCCCCATAGTAGCGATGGGTTGCGGTATTGGGCTGTACATAGAGTTGAAGCCCCCATTGAGCGGTATCCTTGGCGTGGGGGGCGCTGGGGGTGAAGCGGCTGGTGCATCCCGTCTTTGACTCCGGAGTTTTTCTTCGCGACGCCACTTCGCTCGCCGGTTCGAAAACCAGACCTGTCGGAGAGAGAAATGAGCATGAGAATTTTGGTATTCTGTTTGATCTAATTGGAATGTAATAACATGTAGGTAATCTTACAGGAATATAATAATCGACGTTTATGTAACTCTAGGTATACAATGTACTAGTGTACACTGTTTATAATCTTGTTAGAATGGAATAAAATATATTATAGAAAACAGCGTATTTCTTGTTAGAACAAGTCCTGAGTAAAAAAAAAAATTTCCTAATTATATTTTTTCTAATCTTATTGGCCGAGTTATATTTAGAAACCCACTTTCTATTTAACTGCAGTCCATCTAATGTATTTAAAACACTCAACATCTCATCCTAAAATAAAACTTCAAAACAAAATTCCAAGTTGTAACTGAAGTCTAAACATCTAAACAATTAAAACAAACGGAGCGTGGACGCTATATTGTGACATTGAACTGCGTGAAACGGAACGGGGTCCCGGAAGCAGCCCTCACGTGCGCGCCACTTCCGCCGGCAGCCATGGCGACGACAATATGGCGCCCGAAGCGTTCCCGCGCTTTGTAAAGGCGGACTTGCCACTATTGTGCATAGTGTAACACCTATGTAATTCTCAAGTACATAGGTATGGTATGCTAGTTTGTTGCTAGATATACCTATAGTCGGTAAGGGCTGACACACTTTCATAGGAATAGTCGTATATTTGTAGTTTTTTTGCTAGTAGAATGTGTAAGATAGAATAGTGAGTAGGTAAGTATCAAAATTATAAAGATAGTAAATTATTGGTTATAGGTAATATAAAAAATATGGGATTGATTTATTTCATAGTCACACAGGGTAAATAAATCAGCAAATAATTCACCAAAACCAACTATGTACTTTCTCTAAATAAATGTTAGTAGGTAAGTTATTTCACAGAAGAAAAAAACCGTTCAAAGAGGTTGTGGAGGCAATATGTCATAATATTATTGCTCCGGTCTCCTACAGAATCGCCAGAATGTTGCCGACAATATTTTATTGGGGGCCCTCGCGAACCAAGCCGAGGGGCGGAAAAGGCCGGGTGTACACTTGCGAATTGTACGCTAAAGTCACCCACTTGATAGTAGATTGTAGTTAAGAGCGTTTGAATTGTTATATTCGTTACTAATTTTGATTGATGTTTTACAAACAGATGACAATTTTTTCAGTAGATGTAAAAAATAAATAAAGAACGTAGGTATACATAAGTTTGATTACATAATTTGCGTAGCCATAAGTAGCTTTTCTTTCGTTATAATAGTCGACTGCCTCTTTTAAGGTTACATTGCAAAATAAAAATGATCAATCCAGTTTACCGTGCTAAAATGTTTTACCGAATTACCGGTAGAGCTGTGTTCACGTTCATGCATAATTTCAGTTTTACCCAGCACATAATGAGGGTAATCGACAAACAAATTAAATAATGATGGCGAATTATTAATGCTACGTAGAATTCATTTTTACGCAGCCACGTTAAATTTATTTCATTAATTATCAAAAAACACAAATTAAGCGTTTGGAGTGGAAAAACCGACTTCTTTTTCTGTAATTAAAATAAATAACGTTCTACCTACTTGACTATGCTGTAGGTACACAAAAGGCAAGATTAGTCAAACAAAAAATGTTGACTGTTTTCTTTTCTATCCCCTACAGATCGCCCTCGGACTTCTGTCCCTAGCCTTACGTCACGCTAAAATATAGTGACGTGCCTCATTTTTTCCCGCCATCTATAGATATTCCGCCCTGACAGCGATGACAGGCCTTTTTCCCGCCTCTCAGCTATTTCCCGTGGCCTTTTACAAATTGTTCTCCTACCCTCATAGTTGGGATGAAAATAAAGTTACCGAGGGTTCCTTACCAAATGGGATTTCCCATAATTTGGTTACAGAACCAACGAGTTGCGGACCGTAATTGTTTTTGCTTGTGAATTGCGCTCTTATTAATACAGTATGATGTATTCTAATTTATTAGTTTTCGTGTTGTTTCTGTTTTAATTACAGGTTGTTTTGGTATTTTTAGTGAAGTTAGCTAATTAGTGTAGCACTGGGCTTGTGTTGTGAAAGCCATTTAATGTAGGATTTGTTATTGAAATGTCGTGATTATGTGTTGTTTTCGTTTGTCACTGAAACTGTTATTCCGTTCTGATATAATTTGATTTTGAAATGCTAATTAATTAGTTTAACAAGTTTAGTGTTATCAAAATGCGAGTTGGCATTTATTTTACATTAATTGTTTGGTCGCCTAGTTTAGGAATCAGCGACTGTTTTATGAAAGTTTTTACATCCGATAATTTTTTAAATAAATTTCTGATATAAAACGGACATTACTCAAACGGCACAAAAACGCAAAAACAAGATAAATCAGAACATATTTCTAACACCACGAAATCTCTACACTTACTCAAGACTTCTAATCGCTATTTCTAATTCCACCTTATTGTGAACAGAATAGAATTGAATTTGGCTTGTTTTAATAGTAAAAATGTTTGTGTGCGGCAATGGGTGCCAATTTTTCAAAACACCGTCCCTCCTCCCGCGGCCGGAAACGCACCCCCGCTTCCTGTAGGCCCCAGGATCGATACCTCACCCCGCCAGCTATTGTAACTGTGGTGGCCACGTGGAAAATATTCAGGATAATTCTCATAATATGTTATTGTGGAATATAAAAATTCTGTAAGATAAAAATGACGGCGTCCATACTTAATGATTTGTGCGCTGAGTTTTTTCACTGTACGCTGGCTGCTTACAGTTGAATGTAAATTGAAAATAATAATTTAATTAAATAATTGTTTCTTTTCTGATTTCTTTTATTTAATAGTTTTGTAACGACGGTCCTAATACCACCCACAACCACCAACCATAAAAAAAAATGACAGGCAGCAAACAAATTCAAAAATATTCTTTGATTCATCCTTCAAATTCAGTGTCATCATGGTTGCACTGTAAACCTCCATCGTTTGATACAGCCTTGAACCCCGCAACACGTGGGGTCCCGCCGAATTCCAATTTGTGTTCACGCTACTCCTTGAAAGCCTAGCTCTTTGACTATGCAAGGGAAATAGGACTTTGTCTTGCATGGTTAGAGTTCAATGAAGTTTGTACTGAGCATCCAGTGATAACACAGGGCTGTGTTTTGCGTTTGATATTGCCCCCACTCTAGGTATTTATTTTCATGTTTGGGGAATATTATGAAAATTTTGCGGGGTATTATGGATCTTTTCTCATATAAAGTGCGGTAAGGCTTTCATGAAACAGTTTCGTGCCTCTTAATAATATAAAGATAAAATGAGAGGATTTCATAAAAAAAAAAACGATTATAAGTATTCTGTTCTTGATTTTTTAGTATGCTTTAAAACATGTCTCTACATATTTAGAAGTTGCATTTCCTTAATAAAAAAACAAATTAAAAAAAAACCTTTTATCTACACCCATGCTATAAATCCTATATACAAATTTCTGAAACAGTTAGCTTAATGCCAACATTAAAACAACCAGTGTCATAGTAACCATAATATCATCCAAACGAGTGTTATAATGTTGTACTTCATTATGCAACTCCTTTGCTTTTTCGATCCCTTCCTTACTCATCAAACAGCCACATTCTCACTACACACAGAGCCGTAATAAAACATAAAAACGTATATATAGTTTGTTTATTTACTCAGCATTTAAACTTTCCATTTAGAATTTATATGGAGTTCTTACAACACTGTACAATACCTATATGGTTTCAGCACCTTTTTTAGAGGATTCATATCATGTGTATAGATAAAGTCTTGTATGCAACTGTACATAATTAGGTATAAAAACACTCATGTAAAACTACATTCGTGTTTTAATACCCCTTATTATACAACAGTTGCATAAATAACTATTACAAAATTAATATCTGCTCTGTAACATCATCAGACACGTAGCCTATATGATCGATGCGTTTACTATGTACTATTAACCAACTTAATCGGTCTTCTCTCCTATAAAAGCAAAGTCATCTGTCACTCAAAAACCGCTTTTACCCCCCAAAAAGGCTCAAATAAAACGTCCACACCATCACCAAGGTACATCTATACAGCCTTGCCAAGTACTTGTTGACCGTGCTATGTGATAGCACCCCACGAATGTTAACTAAGGCCGAGACGAAAGGTTAATGTAACAGCTTAGCCCCGACTCCCGCTGAAAACAATGTCGACCGCCGCGCCGCCATCTTTGTTTTTTTTTTTTCTTTCGCGCAGAGAACAAGAAAACTCCGGCGTTGGAAGTTGGAACTTACGTACTTTTCATGTTTTACTCAAGTTTTAGTTTTTTGTGTCTACTGTTACCCGAATTAATATTCTTTTACTTTGACGCTTCTTGTGTTATTTTTGGAAATTGTGAATGAATATATTTTGGTAATGGAATTTGATTGAAGACATATTTCTCTTACTAGATTACTAGATTATTCTGGTTTGTAATTTGAATCTTAAAGCCGAGTTCGCACTTGTCAGCAAATCAAGTTTTTGTGCTAAAACCACGTGCCAATACAATAATTTTAATTTGCCCTATGTGACAACAGATATGTGCCAATAGATAGGTATATTCAGCCCTAGGGATACCTACGTGCCCTAGGGCTGAATATTTACACTACAAGCTTTTACATTCATGTACATAGAGCTATAGCAGCCTGTTATTGTAACTCTTCTCCATTCAACAAATCATTAACTATCTATGTTTTAAGTTGTAGGTATAGTAACTAATTTCATTAGGCATAATACAAACAAATGAACGAACATTTCAGCATGACTATCTAAAAGTTGCACTTATTTTAATTCGATTTATGGCAGTATTATCAGTAAAGAGGTTGAAAACTTAAAAGGTTTGCAGTCAAAATCACATTAGACCATTATAAAACTCGCGCCAAGTTTGCAACACTTTGATAAACGACTTTTTAAACTGTTGGCAACACTAAATGCGTCGCGTTAAGTGGAATAGAGCATTATTTACCTACCGTACATTGTTCCTTGGGGCGAGATTTTTAATATCTACAATCGTTTTAGAAACAATACTTTTTAGAGTTATGCGTAGGTAGGTATCTCTTCTCTGCGTCAGAAGTTCGCATTTAAAACTGCCGATAAATTCTGTAAAAACTTAAATGAAGTGAACTTATGGCGACAATAACCGACTTCTAATGATGTTATACTGAAGATCACGTCTAACCGAGTAGTGTTAATGATTTGAAAAAAATATATGTTATTTAAGAGCATTTTTTAAATAACTTGATCTATGAATATTTTAGATTACGTTTATATGACATAGTGTAATTAATTTGTAAGGTTATGTCTAACGCAGATAAAAAAACTGAGAATCACGCGTATTTTTACTGAAACCTTCAACATTTTAAAGATAATTTATTAATGTATCTTTTAGTATACGTGTTCTATTAAAATACCTTTTATTTTATGTATAATAAATTAATAATGCGTCTAATTTGAGACAGCGTTCCTTGATGGACGAGTCCTATTACTGGCTGGACGTAAGACGCGTTGCGTGAGCTCAGCACAGAACACGTAAGCTAACCACTCAAGGCCATTGGCATTTAGTCGCGTCTTAAAGTGTCAATAGGTAGTTTCAATCCCTAGCATCAGATGGAATGACAGCTCACGTCAAGCTCACTTTTTACAGCAGTGACCGGTTGAATTCAACTTGCTATTAAAGCTAATTTTCTCCCTCTGCAATAAATAAATGAATACCCGCATTGTTGAACTACCAGACCAACAAACAATAATTAATTCATTAAGTCTGTGTCTGCGAAAAATATTGAATAAATTACGATTCAACCTCAATCGTTCACAAAAAAATATTTACCTTTCCGTAAATGAAATATGTACATTACCAAAAATCACACATACCCAACTAACGTAATATTACTCTTATTAATTACTCCACATTAATGATAAGCAAACAGTCAAACAGCCCGGGTAAGACAAACATGGTCCGTTGAAAAATTCAAATAATAAAAACAATGTTGGTTATATTACCCACGTAGTTTTCCCAAAATATTTACTTTTGCTATGTAATAAGTACATACTTTGGCTATAATATTAACCCACCCTTGTTTTTTTAACATGTTTACTGAAGACGCATCTACATACTGGGTAGCTACGCAAACAGACAGTGTAAACAGGCCCTTATGAACGCATCCCCAATAAAGCCCTTGTCCGATTTTAGTGAGATTTTATTTAAACCTGTTTCAACGATTTAGTTTGTGAAATGTTCTGTTGGATTTTATGTTCCGTACAAGCTCTGTAGAATATCGCGAATACGACTATCGAAATTCTACCGTAAAGTTTGATAAAAAGTATAAGTATCTGTTGTTTTTTCTATCCGTGTTCAAGTTTTTTAGTTATGTGATTTTCCAGATGAATTTTCGACTCCGATAAAATTGTTACATATATGAACTTGTTTTTCTCATTGAAGTTCAACCACAGATTAATACAGATGGATCACTCCGGAAAATCATTTAAATTAAAAGCGACTCTCGCTACGACATAATAAAGTGCAATTCAGGTAATTCAAGTCGCACAGCGCTAATACCCTAGAGTTATATTCACCTAGAAGTTGCCTCTCTTTGTATCGCGTAACTCTACCTTCTGACTACGCTACGCTCACGGAATTGGCCGGACGCGACAAGACGAGCCCGCCGCATTCTTGTACCTTCATACATAAAATGCGGAGTGCGCCTTCTGTACCTACTATTCTGTGATTCAACCAACAGCCTGTAATCACAGCTTAAGATCTAATCGCAATCTTTCCTAACACCGGTTAGTATCAAAGTAAAGTAGCTGACTAAAATAAAATAATTAGTGCTCTTTGATCGTACTTAGTCGCAATGTTAGTCAATAGTTCAAAGTTACTGTTAACGATGACGTATCGGTACAGCCACCTTACCGCGGTGTAAACTGGATTTTATTTTACCTGGATACGTGCCTCAGGTAATCCAATCTTTTCTGCCAGTCTTTCCCGCGCAAACACGTCCGGGTAGTGCGTCCGCTCGAATTCTGTTGGAGAAGAAAATATGGTTTGTATCATTGTAGAAGAGATCATCTTTGAGAGCAGAATATTTATAAAAGCTGTGGGACACTTTGATATCCCATCGTACGGAGATATAACAATCTATAAAAGAAAAAACTAACAAGAAATACCAGAAGCCTATGTTTCAGCCAACTAAAAATGACTTGAAACTAATATCATTAAGAAGGAATAGGAAGACTTCTTACACAAAGCATGGAAAAAAGTAGCCCCTATAATATTACTTCAAAGAAATACAAACATTCTACAACGCCAAATTATCACAACCCAAAATCAAAATACAGGTCCCAACCCAACAAAGACCTCTCAATCACTAAGGCAATAAACCAATACGATATGAGAGAGCAAACAAACAAACAAACACAGAATAAGTAAGATTAACAGCGCGACATCAATAATTGGGCCCACTGCCACCGTCCGAGAGCAGGGCAAACATCAGGGGACTATATTTATTTACTTACTAATAACCGTGTTATTGCAAACAATAAATAAGATGAAAAGGACATTGGGAAATAGGTTTATGAAGGCTCCAGGGACTTATTGACTGGTAGAGGGAAGGTAGATGGATTGCGGGATGTGACTGCGAGTGGATAATTACGCTTTTTGATCCTAAGTAGGAAGTTACAACAATAATACTTAAAAGAATATAATACAAGTAAACTTAATAGAATGTCTAATGATTTAAGAACTAAAACTGAAAACAAAATGATTGCTTTCAAAACTCATCCGATAGATACTTTAGTTAAAGCTAACAATGAACAACGAGACACTATTTTGGGAAAGACACAAATCGGAGAGAAACTATTGAACAGTAAAAAGGACAGCTTTCAATAATGACCATAATGATGAAGAAGTAGGTGCTTATGGAAAATATTCCCCTAAAGTTGAAATAACAAAAGAGCATATTATTTGTAAAATATGGAAACACTGAGACAGTGACCAAGGACAGAGAAGGAGCAACATAAAATATTGGAAATGTTTAAAAAAAAAAAAGGAATAACAAGAAAATTCACATATTTCCTCTTACCTTTCTCAAGGCTATCTATCTGGTCATTGGTGAAGGAGGTCCGGTTCCGTTGCAGCTTCCTCTTGAGTCGTAACCTCATTTGCGAGTCCTCGTCTCCAGATGATGCGTGTTCACTATTGCCGTCGGATCCAGCCTCCGATTGCAGGGGATCTGCTGGGGAGAATGAGGTTTGGTTAGTACATTAGTGAATGACAAAATTGTAATATGAATTGTGAAAATGAACAAGACAGCCAGACCACAAATCATATTTTTTCAAGACTTAAGAAAATCTTATTAAGATTTTTGTATAGAAATCGGGTTGAGCGAGTCTTTGTCCTCCCCATATACATCGTCAAAGACTATCTAGAAAATCCATTAAACTATAAAACAATATTATAAGCTATTGGAATGTATATTGAAAATGAGCATACTATCCCAACTATCTACAAACGTCAATTTTCTAAGAATGAATAAAGAGAACGCGCTGATAATCTATTCAAATGAACTCTTTAAGTCTTCAAAGCAGGTCGTCATCTACAAAATGTTTAACATACAAAGAGAAACTCTTCATCATAAACTATCAACAAAGCACTCGAACAAAACGTCGCACTCGACGAGTATCAAGCAAATGCGTCAGCAGAATTGCACAAAATTACCCCTCAGAAAAATTACATGTAAACCAGTCATCTTGAACCCGCACCACCAACAACTCGTTTGAACGCAGGGCCTAAGTTACCCCGGTTGTTTACTACCCTCAAAGTTAGGGTGATAGCGAAATTAAACGTTACTCGTAATGTTGTCGACATGCCTCCAGCTAATTGATTAATTTGCTTTATGGTCGGAGCACTTGAGTCCGGGGTTCGATTCCCGGGTCGGTAATGTGCGCACGGGTTACTGAGTCCGTTCAATGGACGTACTGTTAGGCAATCTGTCACATTTTTCTGATGATACACCGATGTTATGTGGGCGTGCAGCCAATATATGTAATGGAAGTTAACATCGCGTGACTTTAAGTAAAAATATACTTGGAGCTAAAGTAATTATTTCTAATGTCCCAGATAACTTAATGATTCAAAAACATTTTTATGTAATTATAGCAGAACGGTTGGTTTTGCACAGTACCAAAAAAATATACGAGTAGAATAAATAAAAAATACGAGACAGAACTTTTGAAATACGCCACAATAGTCTTTGAGGCTCGTATTCTAGAACAATGGTTAAGCATAAACCTCGAATTAGATCTAGGTTTGTGTAGTATAACAAGAGTAGATATGACATTTACCTGCCGCGAAGAATGTGGATCTGAATTTCTAAATCTCGAGGGAATAGGTTACTTCTAGTAAGCGACGGAGATAGTGGAGAAGCAAGCGAAACCAATGAAAAAATAATTAAATGTTGAATTTATCATAAAAACTAAACCAACCCAAACTCGATCAGGCACAAAGGTAACACAAAAACGACAAAATTGTAACACACTCGCTGTAAACGTCGCACTCGAAACATGATTGATGCACGACATTCGCTCAGCGAAACGTGGCGGGCTTTCCGATCGGTTGACAATTTTGATTGATCGCGCGTCGCCGGCGACAGTGTGTGCGCGCCCTTAGGACAACGACGCCTCTAATGAGGTTGTGTTTACAACCGAACGATTTGTTTTATTTTGACGCGATCTTGGATCATTATATGATTTATTTGGTGGAATTACTTGTTGTGCACTGCGGATGCGCCTAAAATATGTGGGTTACAAGGGCAACAAACTACAGAAGCATCCACTAATGTACTTATCATTTTTTAAATTGCGGAAAACCGAGTTAATCTTTACATATTAATATTTCACAAATAAAAAAAAATACTAAGTTAGGCAAACTTTCCTTCAATTAACGTTTATTTATCAATGGACTGAAACCATTCCTTTGTTACAGCAATATTATTTCCATCCTAACAATCAGCATTTTCATTATTTATTACCGTTACCCAACGTATTCATTAAAAAAATCAATTCTGTCGACGGCTGTTCTTAACCACAATTCCACCAATAACGACCTACAAATGATCGAAGAAAAAACTTCCTCTATCTAAGGTCTCGGAAGGGCGGGGGATGAAACACGAAAAATACATAAGAGAAAATAATAGTAGTAAGAAAATAAGAAAAGGAACGAAATAAAAGTGGGGGCGGTGGAAAAAAATTGGAGAAAATAAGCACAAAGGGAGTGAAGAAAGTCGGCAGTCGGGGAGATAAAGCGGAATTGGAGTTATCGGGGCGAAACACGACGGTCGTAGGTGGGGGCCGATTGCCGGCGCGCGATTATGTGAGATCGATACTGTCACTCAACCAAGCGGGGCCGAGTGACAAGCGGGAAGAGCTCATTTGGTTATTAGCAATTTAAGTATTCGAAAATATCCAAATTTGTATACTACTCCAAGTCATCAACTCACTGGCCAATCATCACGAGACCCGTGTGTCCAGGATTTTAGATAAAATTGAGTGTCTGTTTTAATTTACCCTACGTACGTATGCAAAGAGTCGAAACATCCAAAATGATTGATGAGTCGATAGGTCTACACCCAAACTTCGACCTGCCTAATCGATATAAAGAATTTAGTTTTTTTTTTGGAAAATAGGTATCTCTAACAATCTATACTGAAATTAAATAACGCTGAGACCTTTTAATTTTTTTACCAATTACAATGTTAAAAAAGATATTACAAAGTTTGAAAATCGCGACCGCTCCTGCCTCACGACATGTCCTCAAGAACAAGCTCTCTGCGGCTGGACAAGGCGCGATCCGCCTAATTCGCCACGCTTCCGCGAATAAATGTTCTGCTGGATACATTTCTTTATACTTCGCCACGTGGAAATATACATAATGACTTGTTTCAAGGTTCTTTGCCGAGATAAGACGCAATTTGAACAACTTTGAGAGCGAATTTCAATTTTTCAGGATTTTACACAGTTACGATGCTTGAATTCGGGGAAACACTAATCAATTTCTGTTTCTTCCTTAACATAGGTACTTACAGATAATATTGACATAAAAACACGCCCCTTAATAAGATAATACATTAATCCAAATAAATCGCCAAATTAATCCCAAATACTTTAACATCCACGCCCAAACGGAGACAAGATCATAACCAATTAAGTTGGGCCCCATATGGGGGCAAATATACCGCTCATCTAATACGTTTGAGGACCGTCTGGGGACAGTAGGGGTCAAGATAAATTTGCTTGTTTTGTAATCAACCGGTCACTAAATGTTCTCGACGTGGCCATCTGAATTACTTAGCGTGGGGCTGATAAGGTCCAGTTTTTATTATTGTTGGTTCAAGTGGGGCCAATTCGGATAATTTTCTTTAGGGATGTGGGGGATTAGAATGAATAAAGTGTAGTGTTCTGTAGTTCTGTTAGTGTAAATACTGTTTTTGGGTACTTAATTTAAGTACGATGTTGAACTTGATTGGTAAGTATGATTAGTTTTTTCTCGTCTAATTAATGAAGAGAACTGCTAAGAATTATCTGGTTATTTCATTACTTTTCAAACAAGTTACTTTGAGATTTCTTAGTAAAGAAACTAAAAAACTACAAAAAAAAAAAACAATAGAAACATAATTTTATTATTATTTATTTCCACCACAGCACAATGTTCCAAATCAACGCTACCCAGTCCAAAATCCCCTTTTAATTTCACAAAACGATCAATTACAACTACCGTTTATTACTGAATGAGCGATTCACGATACTAAACGCATAATTGCGCTGTAATACAATCTCAAACACGTGTTTCGACTAACGAGAACACTTTACATGTTAAAGTCAATTACAAAACTACACTTGACGGGAAACCACTTTGGGAACTGTATAAAAAAGGCATTGTTTCACACTAACTGCTTCAAGAGTACTCAACTTTGAGCGGTAGTTCGATATTGATAGTTTTTGTTTTATCAAGTTGGTGGTGACACCTGGGACTTTTTTCTTTTGAAGGGTAGTTTAAATATGTATACTGTTTAGAAACGCTTAATGTCGTCAGGTCTGGAGTGAAGTTTCAAGCGACTATCATTGCCGAATTACCCATCGGCCATGAACTACACGCACAATCGACACGCGCCTTGCGACAGCGATTGCGGGGAAAACAAATGAAAGAAGTTGCTTAGAACATGCTATAAGTCACCGATTAGGCTAAGCGTATGCAGAGATGCAGGTGACGCAGGTCCACGCAGCGCAGGGCAGAGCAGATTGTTTTAATGACAGATTGTTTGTACTAGCTAGAACGCAAATGTGTCTGTGTAGCTGCGTCGCAGCATGCGCTCGCAGCCTCACCGGCCCTACCCCGCAAAATCTGTACTATGCTGTGCTGCGTCATCTGCGTCTCAACAAACGCTTAGCCTTACAGAGCGATGGATAGAAAAAGGTGACGCGCGCGCGGGTCGCTTGACGCAAGTCGCATCGCTCGAGGCAGTGAATGAGAGCCTTATACCGAAAGCTTTCAGCTATTACTGGGTACCAGGCTATCTTGCTTAACAATTTACAATACGATCGAAACAAATGGAGTAAAACTGCGTGTATAACAAGTACAAACACGAATGATTTGCCAGCGGCCGCAACGCGTCACTAGTTCGCCACCAGCAAATATTTGTTCCCGGTTCATACCTAACTGGATCTGTTGTGTACGTTTAGAAAACGGTTCAAATTTTATCGTCACTGATATTTCATGAACGGTTTTCATTTTGGCGAAGCCTGTTTTAGTGGGGGGAAAAAAAATAAGGCTCATTCGTTAACTGATAGTGGAAAATATCAACGTCTGTTATTAAGAGGTTGTTGTTTGAATTTGAATCTCAAAAAGTACAGATCACCATAGCCACAAATTCTCCGTGTTGATGATGTGTTTTTCAGAACTGTAAATATGTTGTATGTTTTTAATTAAATCATTAATGTCAATTCTTTTTTACGCTTTTTATGCTAGCGTCAAAATTAAGTATCTCTACGCATTCTATAAATATTATTTTTACTTTACCAATCGGTCTACCCGCTATCATTTCCATTTCCATAATCACCATCGTAACCTTAATACGAATAACCCAAATCAATTATCGTTCCAAGATCGTCAAGTATATTAGCGATCGATTAGCGCCAACCATTGTGGCCAGCATGTTTGTCTCCGCACCACTGTGCTAATTCTATTGTGTGCACGTATATCAGAGAGCGACACACAAACAATTTGTCCAATTATTTGTGCCATGTTTCACTGGGCAAATATTGGACAATTTTGTGTGGTTCGTTGGATTAGACACATAAAGACCGTTGTTTGTTTTTGTTACTAGTTTTTTAGGACTTAATTGATGGTGTAGATTTTTTAATTAATTAAATGCCAAGGTCTTCATTTAAAATTCCTTCTGTGATTGACTTTATCAAACCAAGTGTAAAACAGGGTGAAGTGAAGAGAGAAAACTAGGAAAGCTGTTCCGACCAGCATGTGGGGCAACAGTTAGGAAGAAAGAGAGATAGTATATGGGACCAATGGTAGGAAGGTGTGAGTTTTAAAATTCCGAAGCTGATTGAATACTTGAAATAAGGTGAATAAAGTATAAACTGTGTCAGAGACATGCAAAGCGGAACTAACCCTTACTAAACCAATAAAAGAAACTATCTAAACAATATAGTATCTACCACACTATTTGACTCCCAAATCAACGGGAAAAAAGCGTACAGCGGCGGCAGTAGCTACAAAATTGGAAAAAAGGCGTAGCACATCAAAACACGCATTGCATACCCACACGTAGATATGTAGTCTGTTACAACGAGCGTCAATCACACTCGCGAGAGCTTTTTGTGCGAAAATACATCGGCCGTTTTTATATTTTTTTCCATTTTGTATACTTCCGAAACATTGGGTGGAGCTACCGAACCGTGAGCAAAACAGTGCGTCGAATATTAAAAATGTGTTGCGGCCCGATATCGAACTGTGGGCATGTGTTGCGATTCATAAGGGTTGAAAATGTGAAACTTGATGCGTCTAAAAGTAGTTGTTACGTCAGAGTGACGATGAAGTCTAGTTATCTTGTCCACAATTAGCCTTTTAAGGAAGTAAAGTTGGATAACATAAGAGTAATAACTTTAAGCAAATATGATGCTAAAGTTACGTTTACGAGAGATATTTTAAGCTTTCATTTCTATGCGGAGCATACGAAAATAAAGCTTTATTGTTGTAACATTTGGAACATCAAATCTTCAAACTAAAATATAACGATAATTCAGAACCATAAAGGGATTCGTAATTTCGGTAAAAACATATTTGTGCCGTGGTCGACGGGCCGTGGGCAATAAAACTGCCCCTTCGTATATATTCGTATGGCAGGCTATTGGTCCGGTCCGTACTTTACATACGCCGTTAAAATATATTCGGTTATACATATTTCTATGTACGTAGTTATATGACTGCCTCTTTTGAGGTTGTCGGTTTTCCCTATAAAAGTATAACTGTAAAAGTAATATTAAAATGAGAGGTACTTTCTGTGAACGTTGCATAAAGTAGTTAGGTATAGTAATATTATAAGAAGCACAATATCCCTAAGCTCAATCGTCTATCTCGCTTCTTCAAAATAACATGCACATTTTAGCCCTCCTCAGATAATCTTCATTGAAGCAGTATTCGGAATTCAAAATTACAAATTCATTCAAGAGTCTAAAATGCTGCTTTTTGCAATTTTGCTACATAGATATAACTTTAGCTCAGCCGGGGCACCTTTCGAAATCGAATTTATAAAACTGAATGCCGTTGCTCGAGTTAATTAAGCCGGTGCCCACCCTCCACAAATATACACAACACAGTAATATTTGAAGTGTAAAAAGCATTCGCCATTTTATAGTGTTGCCAGCAATGTCTGGCCTTTGTGTGTTATTTTATGGCTGTCATTAAAATTTTGTGATTTCGCTTTGTTTGATTGTATTAATTACTTGGATGTGTTTGATAGAGTTTTTAGAGTTATTTATCTTGTATTAATATTAGTATTCAGGACAGATAGAAATTGTGTCAGTTGAAGTTTACCTATTCTCGAAACTTTTTCAGGAACAGAAATACCTATAAATTCAACGAAAACTGAATTGCTATTGGAAATGTTGATAACCGAAACACAATTCTTAGTAAAAAGGATAAATATTCATAAACACTAACTTCCAAACTTGACAAAACTCGAAATACCCACACTCAAATAACGTTCAATCATTCTCTCGTAACCTGATGAAAACTTTAGCGGAGCTGGAGCAAATTCTCGGAACACTCGGAAAGTTGGATCCAATGGTGGCAAAGGCCGAAACGAAACAAAAGTGTACGGTGGTACCGTGTTACATACTTAGAGGAAGACGCTTCTTTTAGCAGAGACTCGTCGGTGCAAGCTCGGATATTATTCGGGTCACGTGCTGCGGGGCTAAACAACGCGAACACGTGAAAAGTATGAAGAAAAGTTTGTGGTACTAAGGAGATAGAAGACAGAAGTATGGGATTGAGAATTTTGTCTTTTATTTAGACAAAAATGTGCGATAACTTCTTCTTGAATCAGGCAAAAATAAACTTCAATAAAGTTTGGCTGAAGATGAATAGAAGTTGTTTATTTAAATAATAACATAAACTATTTTATAACAGTTGGCGGTCTTATTTATAGCTAAAGGCGATCTCTTATTTGAAACTTTCGGGTCGGCGTGCCTCCTAGGTATGTACAGGAATTTCTGTAAGATTGTAACTGTTACAAATCAGAAGTTTTACTAAATCGCACTTTTATTTCTTAGTCTTTGTACCATCGAAGAAGTTCATATCTAACTACCGTAAGGACTATTCTTGCTTGCAGCGCTCGTCGACTATAGAACGGGGCCGGTAACAGATGTGGTCATCGTGTTCACGGGATTTTGTTTTGAAACCGGTTAGATATGAACTTCTTTGATGGTACCTATTCATGTTCTTTGCATTTTTCTATAACTGGCATTACAACCACAACATCACAAAAAGCACTCTCTCTTCGAAACGAACCTTCTGATTTCCCTGCACCTCCCTAAGGTTCGCGGCACGAAGCATCACATCTGAAGGAGTGTGGAGTCAAGGGGTTAATCCTCACAGCTGACCTGTGATCTTGAGGTCATTTTTGAAAGGAGACCTCTCACTAGAGTAGGTTTATTAGCATCCGACGTTCGAGATGAGTGAACACAGTTTGAAGGTAGTTGTAGTTTTATACGAATTAGGGAAGAATGAGTGAGTCTTTGGGGGATTGTTAGTGATGTTTTTGGCTTGGAATGTCTACGTATATTAACCTAATCTGCTTAACTATTCTTTAAGAGTCATAAAGAACCCTGTAAGAAATCGACACGTGTTTCACCTCTCAACGAGGCATCCTCAGAATGACAATTGACTTGTTTCGAACCAGGACACGACGTGTTGCCACGTCAAACGACGAGCGCACGCATTGAGCGCGCTCGCCGCTTGACGTGGCAACACGTCGTGTCTATTTCTCTCTTTCTTACAGGGTTCTTTATGACTCTTTAAGAACAGTTAAACGGATTAGGTTACTTAATATACGTCGTCTATTGTATTTTATATTGGATTTCCGCAAAGCGACGCCTGAGTCAACTACTATCTTAAAATTTTTGGTAGTTAATTTGCGTTTTTTTTGTTTTTCTGGATTATCGATTTCCGTTTCCGAAGATCCAAGCTATAACTTTTCGGATTTTTTTTATCGATCCATTATTGTGCACGCAAACAAAAGTGTACCGGTCTACTAAAATGGCCTTTATGAGCCACTTTTCGAAATTCAGTTAGAAAAGCAGCTGCCTATAAAAAAATTAAAATGCAGTTCCATTTTACCACCATCAGCAGTAACATGACCCAACATGCAACTCGCAACCACAAACGAGATTACACTAATACATTCACACTCATATATACATAGTACACAGAATACATAAGTACACAAATAAAACACAAAAGAGGCATATAATCTGGCGGGCCGCAACAACCAGTGGCGAGGTGTTTGTGAAGAAACTCGGTAACAACGTACCACCCCCACCCTACCAAGAAAAGGGGGTGGTAGGGCTGCCCCGAGAAATATGAAAAAACATAAGATACCTATTGGACTAAGCTTGTAAATTACGGTTTGATTTTGATAATGGTACAGTGCCCTTAGAATTTGAGACATTCTATTGTTTTAATTTTTTGTTTTAATGCAGTATTATATTAACATTTAAATTTGTGAACAATGCCCGCTTGATAGCAATAGCTTCGCCCTATTACATGGCAAAATGTGAGTTCGGGAAATACAGGCGTAATGCAATGTTATGTTAAAAACAATTTTAAGTTTTCCTACCTATAGTTTCATCGTTTCAAGGATTAAGTATTGAGAGGATAATCTGCTTTCCAATACATTTGATCTACTGGCTGTTTGCGGTTGGCCCGACAGATATGGTGGATTAGCATGTCCAATAGTTTTAATCTAAAGTGATGTTTTAATTATCATAATTTGCAATATTCTTGAGTCGTTAATCGCATTACCGTGAAGTGTTTATGAGTGTCCCCATCAGCCGACAGCATAAAAATTTTACGTTGGAAGTGGATCTGACATTTAAAATGCTATTTATCTAAGTAGTTCAGCTTGATGACTGCTTTCATCATATTTATGTTGGTATACCGTAGTCCGTTCAGGTGAAAAAACAAAATACTTTGTGGTTTCTAAAGACTAATTTCCGAGACCTAATCTTACCCCTAAACCATCTTAACCTCGTGTCAGCCCTACATATCCGTATCGTCCCCAAAGGCATGAATCGCGACACGGCGTCAAAGTGAAATAGGAAAAGAACATCTAGCAGTGTCACGTCATATCGATATATCGATAGATAGTGGTGCCGGTCGATACATGTTCCGCTCGACTAGAGGAGAGCTATGTACAAGCGTTTGGAACTGAAAGCGTTATTCATATTTCGAACTCGCGTTTGGTGTTTTGAAGGCTCTAGTGTAGATATTTTGAATAGTTACGATATCGATTGAATGTGGTGTAGTCTGACGATTAATCCAATTGAGTTGGCAGGAGTTGGAATTTTTTGAATGCGATTTGTTAATGGAAAAAGTTTGTAACGAATATTTTGCGCTTTTGAGTTTCATGACTTATAACGAAGACTGAAATGCCTGTTTCGAGTCATTCAAAGTGGGTCAAGTTCTTAATATGCCAATCGACGAAAGCCGAATTGAAAAGACTATATCAACTTTGTCTTTTCGCTTATAACTGCCAAGGTATTTTTCTAATCTGTATCATATTCGTTATTTGGACAAGACAAACAATCCTCCTTCATTCTTAATCTAGTCTAACCTCTTTTATGCTCCTCAGCAGTAGTCCTATTCAGCTGCGGAGGCAGTGGGGCAGGTATCGCCGGCGCGGCTGGCGCGGCCGGTAACCCAGGATACCACCACCCCGTCGCTGCTTGCCCGTTGAACATCCTCAGCTTCTCATATACGCTGTCGTTCTGCGCAGATGCCGCTTGCTCCTTTTGGGATGCTAGGTTCCTCAGCACCCGGTTGATTGAAGATACCTGTGGGGAGAGAAGGATTAACATGGCGTTTATGTATTATATTGCGTATTTCAAATTATTTACTGAATTTAATCTTGACATGGTCAACTTGTCTTGATTTGGTTGAGTGAGTCTTTATTATTATAGCTCGAACTGTTTGCATGCCTTAGTTAAGGTCTAACTACCTTAACTAAGGCATGCAAACAGTTCGAGCTATAAGGCTCATTTTAAACTTAATATCTGTAACTTGTACCTACGTTTTGTGCAAATAAAGAAGTATTCTATTCTATGACGGTGTACTGTTTGGTAAGGAGGAGTCGGGAGTCGTTTATGGTATATGTCCTTAAGAGGTCTTTGTCATCGGACTTGGTGATGGGGACCGAGAGATATTTTGGCACGTCCAATAATAAGTATAAGTCTGATCACTGGTGACTACAGACCAAAAACTGCAAATTTCTTCGCTACTGGCTAAGGGTTAAGGGGATCTTATTTCTTCAGGTAAAAATAATTTTCTTTCTCTGCTTGACATCATAAACCCAAAGGTTTTCCAGAGTCAGTCTGACTGCGATACATCTATAGTTCGCCCGTCGAGAGAATGCGTTCCTAACACCTGTCGGTAAAGTATTAATTCGCAAAACACATATTCTTTTGTACTCACAAAAGACTATGTGTTTTACGAATTTATACTTTTTTTGTTCCTAACCATTTCCAACTGAAAGGTGTCAGGCACGCATTGTTTCATTCTAGAAACAAAATAGCGTTCGTATATGTAAAAATGATACTGAGACTGATATTTAGGAAGGAAAGAATGCTAATTAAAATCTATCACTGAAGCAGAAAAAGTCGAAAATATTTCACTAATATCTTTACAATCTGACATTTAATTTCATGCAGATACCATTTAGTTAGACCGTGGGACCTGTTTACACATCGCTCTCTGCCATAGATCAATGAGAAAGATAAATCAGAATTACGTTACATGTTCTGCGCATATGCGCTTGATTCGTTTGGTATATTTCACTGATGACTAGAATGAAATAAATGGAATTACGACGACTGGTAATATTATCTGGATTGAGCCTTAACGACAATAGCCGTTTAATATCGTGGTAAGCTATGAGCCAGTCAGCGACATTGGTTAGGTATGGTTGATTATGTATTCAACCCTATAAACAAAGTGTCAACGACTAAGGCTGCTCGTAGAAGCTCTTTGTAAGCCCTGTTAGTAGAATTCTATGAGGAGGCTCTTTCTATGAAATGTAGATTAAAGGACTGCAAACGGATAAAGCATAAGTTCGTTGACCTTCTAGTCTATTTTTAAAATAGCTATCGGAACCATTTTGCGCCGTAGACCCTAGTAGCAGTGCTACGGCGTAGCTGCGTAGCAGTAAGCTGAACATTTGTAATATTAGAAAAAAAAACTTTAGAGTAGTTACCTATGCACGGTATGGGGACATCGACGCCGTAAACTGTTACCATAGATTCAGCAAAAAAATTTACTGCTTCATACAAAAGTGCAATAAGTACCTAGTAGATTTTTTTACAACCAACGAACAATTTCGACTCCGGTAGGTCTAAAATCATGGTAACAGTTTGCATGTCGATGACACCCTGTAATGTTTTTCAATGTCTATTTATTTTTTTACATTATTTAAAGAGTTTATTACGCATGTAATACCGAGTTGAATTACGTGTATGTTTCGTAGTAGAGGTTTCAGCGTGGCATAAGTTTATTTTGCATAGAGAAGTTGAAATTGTGTGAATTTGTAACTTTGTTATGTATACTGTATGTGCTAGGGTTTATTGTCGGATTTAGGATAAGAGGTATGAACTGGTTGATTAAAAGGTACAAAGGTGAAAGTAACAGCGGCTTTCAAGAGCTAAGGTATTTCTTTGTCACTTAACTTCACTACTACGTTGAATCTGAATTTCGATATTTTCATATATATTACAACAAAAAAAAAAACTATTATCCTTCCAACTTTAAGAAAAAAATCAAAACAGCAATGTTTTAAAGCCCCTCAACATTATATAGGAAAACAAATCCACATCCACACTAGATTAATAATAACCTGCTATATATAACTAGATACACATCCCCATCGCCCAAACAACTATCTAATAGGAAATAAATTGCGCCTCGAACCCCACCCTTTTAACTTGCTACCACGTGTAATTTAAAATCTAATATGATTACTAAATTCCAATCGGGAGCCTCAAAGGGACACAGATTAGGGCATCCCGTCCCCCCTGACCGCACCCCACCCCCGCGGGCCCTAAAAACCCCAATATCTATCTACTTTCACCGAAAACCACGCATGCGTAAAAACCTAACTCACACAAGTATAAAATTCTATATACGTATGCCCACTTAAAGGCTCCTACAAACAGGCGCGACACGCGACGCGACACAAAGACACCGCACGTCGCGCGCCGAGCGGTGTCTTTGAGTCGCGTCGCGTGTCGCGCCTGTTTGTAGAAGCCTTTAGCACGGCGTTGTATGCCTACTATTTGTAGTTATGTTTTCGGTTGGGGCGTCCCCGAGTATAATATCTGTTTTCTTGTTGCCATTGGCAACGGGGAAATGTATTTTTCCTTCGCCGGGAAATCGGTCGGCGATTACAATGTACGGCTGTTTCGCAGCTCGGTATTTTGTTCGTAATCGAAATTTGGAATGGAAAGATGAATGGCTTTGTGAGGAGAGTGAGTAGGTAGGTAGGTCGATGTGGAAATGTTGAGATGTTTTGGAGGGAGTGGGAGAGAAGATTTTGATTACATTAAGGAGACTGATGAAATTACTTACTGATTTCAAAATTCGTAAGAGAGTGAATTTAAATTGAAAACCGAAGTAGCATTACCTATTTGTTTATTAGTAAACTCAACTAACTTCGGACAAACCCATAAGAAATCTTTAAAAATTCAACTAAACCAACATAACACAACTTGACTTATCAAAACCCTACGCAAAACTAAACTATTACAAAATATAAATACAAAATTCAGCCGAGCGCTGGCTGGTACACGTCTGATTTAATCCCTTGTATCGCTAATGGAAGATAATGCGTCTATCGAACGTTGTAGATAACTGTATATATTGAGCATAGCTTATATGAGCGTTATGCCCTTATTAGGTGGGTTTGAGATTTGTTTTTGGAATGGGAGGATAATTTGTGTGAACTTCATAGGGCATGCGTGAGTTTATGCTAAACTTAGACTTAGCTAAACTAATTTTGAATAGGGATGTTCTTATTCCTGTGTTATTACTACATAATTAAAAATAATTTATCAGATCTGAATATGTGTATGCTTTATTAAAATAACACTTAATCATTACTTCTGACAGTTTACTCGTAATGGAATTGAATTACTTATAAGGAATACTGAAATGAAACCAGTTTGAAATTCTTCAAAGGTCAAATTAGAAATTGTTCTCACACTCATCCGTTATGACTGATTGAAATCCAATTACTAAATTCAAATGCACCAATAAGATAACACAAAAAAGTGGCTCTATTATAACGAAAACATTTTGAATTTCGAGCACCGAGCTAACCAATAGGAGCGGTGCATTTAAACGCGAATTCTGCTCGTGACAGCCGTGCGGCCAATCAGATGGGTACACGGGAAGATTAAAGAGCGTACGTTCCTATTAGAATTTTAAAGGATTTATTTTTTCCATTTATTCTTTCACGTGAATATTTTGTTTGAAGTGGCTAGGATCTGACGGCTAAATAGAAATTGAATGGAATAGATTTCGATGAACGTAGGATTTTTCTTTCAATGAAAATATTTAAATAGGACGTACCGACCATTGCCATATAAAAATATCTAAACCCAAAAATATAATCCGGTTGAAGCTTTTTATACACGTGTTGTTATTGGATCTAACAATAAATAATTAATTTGTAAACACATTTCTATAAAAAAAAAAATGGAGATCAATGGACTATGAATTGAATTGAAAATAAGTACCTAGTTTTGCGAAGGTCGTCTTAATTTGTAAATTCATGATACATTCCCAAAAACTGAAACATTTAAAGTCTTACTTTCTACAAATAGCAAAACAAAAATAGCATCGCTTCGAGTTACTTATGTCACTTTTTTGTGGACTCTCCTTTTTATATTTTTCAGATACCTATTTCTTCTTAATTAAACAGTGATTGCTAATAAATTATCCTTTCTATTTCATTTGCTTTAGTTAAATAATCACAAACAAACATAAAACAAACTTTCGATTCAATGACACATTCACAAAATCATGAACGTATAAACTTTACCTTTTTTTACAAAAAACAAAAAATAAATCAGCACGTGTCTAACCAGAGCTCGGTTAGTTCTATTTTTTAAAAGAGTATTTGTTCAGTTGTCATTATTTGAGGAATCGGCCTCCTAATCGTATGTTCTTTCACATTATAACGCTACGATGGATGCAGCTGTTGTGTTATTTTTTCAAGTATCTATTCCATTATAAAATTTGTTTCGCTAATTGGCTGTTTTGATAGCCGATTAGATGGGAAATTAAATCAGCTTATTTGTGTTTTTGATACTGCAGTTTTAGTTATGCGAGTTTTGGTCTTTTGTATCTCAAAACTTTGTCGTTATCTACGGGAAAAATATTAAATGTGTGAAGTATTTTCTTTGAATTTGATATTAAGTAGGTAAGTTCATCCAAATCACCCTGTATTTTATTTTTCTAAATAATTAATAAGTAAACGCACATTCTAGAAGTAATCTAATAAAACTATATAATGAACAAGCATCGTATCTTGCCCTATCTCAGCATAATAATTTAATTTTTACATGTTTCTAACTTACGCCCTTTTCGAGTCGAGCGAGCCGAATTAGTGACCAGCGATGTGTGTAAAGGGTCTAAAACTTTCGGCAGTTTTAGACGAGCGGCAATGTGTGCCGGCCGTGTAGACAGGGGTTAAAACGAGATTTTTTTTAAATATGCACAGCTACACTGTGGATGATAAAATGTTTTTAGTCTCTGATAAATATTTTCAGAGTTCTATGTAGTTAATTATGGGTGAAATTAATTGTTGCTTGTGTTTTATTACTGTATAGCACACGTTTTAGAGTAACATTTTGATTTAATCAATTAAGGGTTTGTGTTTGCTAAATAAATCAAATTATTAAATTATGAGCCGTCATACAATATGCGTCAATCGATAACTCCTACGCGACTCTAAAAATTCTGTAACATTTTTGCATGTTCGATACGGCACTTAAAAAAAAAATGTATCAACCACGCTCTAAATGAATCAACTCGATTCTTAAATAAAATACAATTATAATTTAATTTCCGACATGCATAAATAGTTGGCGGGTCCAATAAGCCCACTACCGTACATGGCCTGAATGAAACCCGATACGTCTGACAGCGCTCAACTTCGTGACAGGCGCGGCTCTGCGCGTGCGCAGACAACACCCTGCGCGGACGCATTGTTATGTTGAAATATTGGGTTGATATATTTGTTAACTATATGAAATTAAGAGACGGATGGATTTTTTTTTGTGGTTTTTAAGTGTGTTGTTTTGTTTTTGAGAGATTTTTGAATGAATATGTTTTATAATTGAAGGTGTTTAGTGGTGATATGAGCGTTTTAAAGACAGCACTAGGCGCCGGTCAAACAATTTTCAGTTGAAGACCAAAAACTTTCGACGAAGCAGCGAAAACCCAAGCAAACTATTTAGAAATAAAGATACATTACTTCTAAAACAAACACCAGAACGAACAACTCTGAACCATAATTACTAAGATAAACATCTAACTCGAAACATCTAATTAAAAGCGAGCATATTATATCAAGTTTCGCGACGAGCGATAGTGTCTAGCGATCGTTTCTGAACGCGGGCGATCTCCCGTCACTATGACAGTTGACAGGTGTCACGAGCAGGGCCGCCAACATTAAAATGTAGTATTATTTTATTTCACGTGAGAATCGTTCATCATTTGTAGTGTCATGTCGGTTTATGAGACTGGACGTCGGATGTAAGGATGGGGTTGATATTTCTTGGACTAGTACTACAATTTTTTTGGTATTTACGTTTGTGATGAAGGTTTCAGGAAATAGGAGTGAAACAGCACAATGTAGGTATAAGTTTTGTAATCATTTTTATTTGTGTGACACAATTTTTTTCCGTGTTTTTCTTTCCTTAATTCTTTCTTTCTTTATTTTCCACAGAACTCTAAATCAATTATGAAAAACAACTCCTAAAATACTACAGAACCTGCTCTTACTCTTACGATGAAGATAACACAGCTATAGAAAAAAATTAAACCCAAAAAAAAATTTGTTAATTAATAGTCATCTAATTAGATAAAATACCCCTTGGCAGCCCTCACTTGTGATGCCTCGGTGCACCTCATTACCCTGACCACGAACATGGCAATAGATCATGCAGAGAGCGATAGTGCTAAGATCCTCCGGCGTAGGTGGTCCGTGACATATAAAAAAATTGTTAGAAAATCGAACATTTACGCGGTTAATCGAATTTGTTGTGCGTTTCGATCGATCAATGATATATTCTGGATGGCTTAGTTTTAGATCTGATTTTATGATTTGAAGATGAGTTTTGTTTGATTATTGAGCAGTTTTGTTGATTTGAGAATAGATTTCCATTATGAAACTACTTAAGAACGTTCATCCAAAAAGTTGACAAAATCGCAAATACCTGTCAAATATTAACTGTTTTGATTATTCAGTAATACTACTGTATGGAAATAAGACATATGGCTAACTAGTGAAATAGAATATTAATAATGAATTGCAGTTATAACACTGAATTTGATATTGTAACCGTTTTAGATGTAAAAAAGGCATTTGAAAAGTTTCCAAATACTTTTTTTACATCTAAAACTAAATATTCGGTGTTACGAAATTAATTATTGCATTTCATAATCAATTTATGTTTGTTCACTAGTTAGCCATATTTCTTATTTCCATATAGTAAATTTGGCAAATTAAATCAGCGAAATATTTGACAGTTATTTGCGACGTTGCCCACTTTCAATTCGCCTCTAGAATCTAGTGTCACTCATTTTACAACACAAAAAATAAATGTTGCTTCAGGCCTATAATTTTCAAAGTTTCGTTTCGTCATAAAATCGATTTAAAACTGCAGTCAGATTTGATACTTATCTCAACCATGTAGTCTTAAATTTAGTTTCAATTCGAGATTAATGATAATGACTGAGCATAGTTCTAAAACATGACCCTCAGAATCGTATTAACGAGAATACTCAAACCAAAACTACAAATAGACCAACCAGTAAGAACTTAATCACCTAAGCGATGTGTCCCCGAAAAGATATACAAAAGAAACATCCTCATTGAATGGAAATCCCTGTACCATTAATCTATCCACTTTTCCATGACCATTCACCATCTATCCGATACCAAAGGTATCTTCACAAAAACCATTACTATGAATACAAATACCCATACAGGAAGGGGCCTTCATCCCCTAGAATTACTATTAGTATTATCTATAAACATTTTAACGTACACGGTTAACCCGCGGAGACCCGGGTTCGATTCCCCGGTGAAAAGCGATTGTAGGGTGCGGTCGTAGGGGTGTTTTTTGCAATTCTCTTAGGGCGCACAGATTGGGGCGGTCTGTCTCAGTTCATTATGGATGTTAAGTTGTTGTCGGTGATTTAGATTGAAGTGGGTTTTTTGTTGTTGAAAATGTTGATAGTTTTTGCGATGTATGCTTCAACTTTTAATGATATTAGAATCGATCAGTACTCTACATTTCACGAATTGTACTGTTCACTTTCTTAGCACACGACTTGTTCTAGAACAACAACAACAACTGTTCGAAGACGTTCTAAAACATTTTGATAGTTGCTTCTCGGAAGGTAAACTAAGACAACAAACTAGGACAAGAAGGTACAATAAGACTAATAGTCATAAATCAATGCAACCAAAAAATATATCAAACTATTTCGATACTCATCAAAGGACCAAACATAGTCCCCTGAGGGACGCCAGTTAAAGTACCGAATTTGTCACATAACGTGATGTAAGTGAGAGCAACAGTCTGTGACAAAGGGCTGTGGGGAGCCTTGTCCCCGTTTTAAATACCGTATTGTAATTGAAAATAATTACAGTATCCATTTCTAAAAACATATTTCGAGTTTGATGATGTCATTTGCAGTGGTTGAGTCATGCATTGCTTGCTTATCAGGTTAGCCGCAGAAACAAAGATCCAAAGCGCGTCTATCTCTGTGTTCGGGATTATCTTGGTAGCTGGATTTTCTACAACTTAGACTTTGCTACTTAAAGCGGTTTCTCGAGGAAGACTTTGGGTGCAGTTGCTTTAAATAATGTACAAATGCTGCAATAGTTGCTTGTTTTTTTTTTCTTGGTCCTCCATTTTTTTACTTGTCATTTCTATGGCACGCAACTCATATACGTTATACTGTCAAAAAAGTAATCGCGTCGTCCTCGACACTTTAATCAAAACTGAACTAAAAGGTGTCTCCAATTACAAGAATATTGCGTGTAAACGAAAATGAGAGCGTTCATACGCCACATAATACGTACGAAGCCTCCGAAATGCCTCACAGTAGCGTTTCGGTGGTGTCAAGTTCCCGGACTAATTCTGACAGCTACAAGTTTGTTAGTTCATAAATTTCGAGCAAACGAGACATAAATTGAGTTTATATTAGCATTCAGCAGTTATTTCCAAGTGTAGGCCTCTTGCTTCGTTTTAATTTGTAGTTTAGACCTTTTCTTTGGACTTGTAACAGTTTGAGAGTTACAAAATACATACATTTCAAAAATCATTTGGACGTAATATTTGAGACGTCTACGTTTTGATAGCATTAACAACTATTTATTTAAATGACTAGGTAGTATCTTCCTAATAAAAAATGAGTCACGCAACATTCGATCTAGTTTCAACAAATCGGCAGAATCAGCCGCCTCGGCGCGCTTCGCTCGATCGAACTCATGAATTCTAAATTTAAATTAGATGTCTCCAAATCGTATTTAACGGTCCTTGGGCGCAACTGTTGATTGGCGATGTTTGCCGCGTTCGTGTTCTGCGGTTGGCGCCATTGTATCCTATTTTCAATTTCGATTCTTCGAAAATTATCTTTGTAAAAATTGTTTTTCTCTGTGTTAGTCAGTATTATTGTGTTATAAGTATTGGTGGTCCTAAACTTACTTTTATGAAAACATTTAAACAGAATTTCAGTTCCGTTTTCTGCGTAATTTAAACGACATTTCGGTCCATTATAAAGTAATAAAATACGTTCCTTAACGTACTGACTGCTTTACATTTACAGTATTTAAAACACATAATTCCCTTTACCTAGTATAAAATTCCCTTACATCAGCATAAATATCAGTGGACTTAAAACCGTCAATTCCTATGCCATCATAAGCAGTTGACGTTAATCCGCGAGACAAGGGCAGCGATACAACTCGCTGCAGATCCTTACAGCATAACCACAAGTGTGAAAGAGATATCGAATATTCTGTGCATTCACGCGTAAACGTGGAATTATTGTATAGCGCCCAGGGAGAAAAGCGGCGTAAGTATGCGGTGGTCTTTTGAGAATTTGTTTTCAGCAATTGAGTAATTTTCATGAGTAACGACTATGTATTATATAGCTTTGAGTTATATTGTTTGATGTTTGGTATAATTGATGTTTTCGTCTGGAATATAGGTTGCTTAAAGTTTTTTACCAAAAAAAATCTTAGAAAATTAATTTGTCACAGTCAACGTTATGTGGTCCTAGGAGCAACTCTAAGATACCTAGTAATATTTAAAAATATACATAAAAATAACTACAGAAAAAATTCACTCAAGCTTAACAGCATCGCAATATAGATCTCAATTTGCATATCCTCCATATTCAACTAAGAATATTCACAGTAAGCGGTGCCGACATCACATAAGCCTCTCTGACACTTTTACACTTACATCGTTCTGCCTCCGAGCCGTAATCGATTGTTCCACGTATTTTTGTCCGCTTTTAGTTGGTAAGAAACATCACGCCCATTCGACCGTTATGACTAGGCAGCGGAACGCACGACATATATCTATCCTACTCTAACACGTGTGTGGACCTATCAGCTTGTCCCTTTCACCTATTTGCCCAGTGGGCCGAGTGCGTAGGTACGACAGTCATAAAAATAGCCCCTTTGGCGCCGAATCTTCTAGGGGTTTTCGGTATTTCGATTTTGTGTCCTCTTGTTACGCGTAGGGTGGATAATGTAGGTATTTTTATGATTAGTTATAGGTACAACTTTATGTAGCAGATAGGCTTGGCAGGGGATTCACAGCCTAATTTCTTAGGTTTATAGCCAACAAGGCTCTTACTATCTGAATTTACTGTGTTTTAGGATTTATTGTGACTTGTTTCAGTATGGTTAGAAAATTTCATTTCAGACGTAGGTTTTTGTGTAAAAACAGCCCTATAACCAAATAGGAGATTTTTAATTTTTAATTTTTTTTTTTTGCAGGCAATAAGACATACAATACCCAAGTCAACTTTTTTCATATGTAGGTAATTTCACATCACCTTTTATGACAAAACGATGACAAATCCCCTCCAGGTAAAGTAACATATCCACAAAACCAACATTTTCTATTCTCAATACTCAAGGGTAACAAAAAGTTTTTTTCTTTGCCATTGTGTCACCAAGTGTTTACTTTGTGTAACGCACCGTGATCACAAAACATTATATTTTTGGTTTGTGACATTATTAACAGAAAAATTGGTTCGTGACGAAAAAAAGGTTCGCTACGAATTTGAGTATCGGTTTGATGGTTCCTTAGATATTTGAGAATTTTACTATAAAGCCTATTGCAATAATTATTTAAAATATAATAATGTTGACTTCATTAACAACAACATAACATAACGCCTCTATTCCCGAAAGGTTAAGCAGAGGTGTACCTATAGTACACCCACATTTCGCCAGTTATGTTTAAGTCCCATGTAATAGGGGACGAGCCTATGCCATCAACCGAGCACAAATCCAGACTCCAGGCTGCTACTGAGACATTCCAGATGGAAAAACCCAATAACACTTTGTCCGACCTCGGTATCGCACCCAGGACCTCATGCTCAGCAGTAATGCTTGCGACCACTAAATTAACTATAGGTATTTCAAATTCTGAAATCCAAAGCTAAAAGCTCTATTAAGCTCTAAGCTCTATTTCCAAAGCTTTGGAATTACCAGCTTTCAGAATTTGAAATACCATAAAAATGTATGTCAATTATTAATAGGTCAAATTGAGAAAAATATAAAGTCTTTCTCTTTAAACAATAATTAATTAATTAATTCTTTTAACAACCTCATCCAATATTTTATATTTTTCTCAATTTGATCCACAAATGGTTGTCGCTCTATCTACCACCACTGATCCCTAAAAATTACAAATATTTTCACTTGGTAATTTTTTGCCATGATTGGCCGGGCAGATGTGGAGCCGTCTGGTTCGATTACCATCCGTGTCACTTCAGCAATGGCTTTATTTTATATCTTGTACGCGATATTTTTCGCAGAGAACCGCGGTTTTTATCATTTTTTACTCCTCTCATTAATTGTGGGGTAGGATGTTGGCGTCTCTCGTTACTGTACATGGATTTTATGATGTTGTTGTAATTGCAACTCGGTTGAGTTTTATTTTTATTTGCTTTGCCATGGCCTAGATTTAATATGTTATGCAGGCTAAGGCTATGGGAAAAATAAGTTGTTGTGGAATATAGTGCATCGTGTTTGATATTTGAAAACTGTACCTAACCGTGACGTATTGAGGTATTCGTAGGTCTCTAATTCTAGGCAAAATCAAACTGGTTGCTAATTTAATTGTATTTTATTTTTATCATTGTATTTACATTCTGTGATTACTTGAACTCACACAGGTATTACTTGTTAAAATTTTAGGAATAACGTAGATTTACTTTTAAATGTTTGTAAATATGTGAGCACCATGTATCTATCACATAATTAGTTTATCTGTCATTGCTTCATTTTTAATTCTTTTTAACAATTGTGGTTTAGTAATCTTATTCCAGGTGCATCGTCTTCAAATATAATTATGCATAATACAAAATATTGTACAACATTCAAAAAGAGTAACGGTGGAGTTTCTTTCCCATTCTGCTCCATACGAATACTACATTTTGGAAGGGGCGACTAGAATCAATTCTTTTATGTGCCTAATTGAAATAAATATTTGATTTTGAGACATAAGACTCTAAACAACAATCCATATTTAAATATTAGTATTTTAAGAACTTCTCTTAGTAGTCACTGTCTATCATTGACCCACAGGGATTAATAGTTCATCTTTTAAAAGGTTTTCTTTACATTTCTTTGAGCACTCAATATTATCAGAACACAATTCAGCATTCAATTTGTTATTGACATAAAAGTTGACAGAGCTAATAGTAAAATGTTGCCGAAAAATTTATGAACTGTCCATTATAATAGGAGTATTTGTATGGGGCCATACAAAAACCTAATAAAACGGCATCAAACATCCCGAACTAAAATTTTATAAGCCATCATCAATAACAGAATGGACCGTTTGGGTTGAACACGGTCCATCTTGAAAAGATTTTGGACAATGGGCCCGCGCCCGTCCGAGGCATATGGTCCTAAAATGTAAAATTGCGAAATTGGATTAAAAGAGAATTATTGTCACCGAACTTTGTCCAGCTTATTTTGATGGGCGGCACAATGGGTCCTTGAGCATATGTTTTGTGAATTTTTAATTAGATATATCGTATTGCCAATAATATTTTGACGTTTTTGAAATCGGTTTAATGGATACTTGCATACTGTGTAGGTCGATGGTCACAGCTTGATTGACATACCTTTGTGTTGAATGGGATTCTTCATAGGCACTCTATAAAATATCTACTTAAAACGTTATATGTATTTAGATCAGCGATCTAACTAAATTACCTCTCATGATAATATTTTCTAGTAAAATTGCAAGTATGAGGTTACTTTTAAATATAGCCTAATCGTATCTGGCTTCCAGGAAAGTGTCCATATTTTTAGTAAAATTCTTTCGCTATTCCTCATTCTCTATAAATAGTTGCAAAATAGTGAAAGTTTTCACGTAGCTAATATTAGCTGGACCGTTATAGCATCAAATAATTTAGTTAACTTGACGCGAGGAAATAAGCGATGAACGTCCTTCGATATTTTTTAAGGGAAATTGTTACAAGCTTCTTCAATGATGGTGGTGTGTTAGAAAATATGACAGAATATTCTAAAATTCTATATAGATTTCACTGAGTAATACAATGACAATGAATTACGATTATTGTCGAGGTCAGCACTATTCCTATCATTGTTATTTATAACTGTCTGCTGTGTGGACTGAAAATAAATAATATCTCTTGTTAGACAGTTGGATCAAGGACTTCATACGGAAAGCGATACCTACCCTACTAGGATAGTATGTCACGCTGTCGTGTTTATTGTGATGATGAGGTTCTCTCTCTAGGCCCCTGACGGTAGCCTTAGCCTTGTTCTCGATACCAGAGCAAAACTATATCCATTATATAGAATCATTTTTTTTCTTTCTAACTGATCAGACAGCTGTTCTGCTGGGGAGTTTGTTGCGCCACTTCTTCTTCCCAGCTAACGCACTAGGAAGTGGTGAAGGGTGGGCGTTTTGGGGGAGTGTCTTATGTAATTTTGACGTTCGTAAAGAGCTGATTCTCAGCCTAGTTTGAAGAAATGACTTTTGAATTTTGAATTAGAATTTATTTGTATGTTCCCTAAATGTAGTTTTTTAATCACGCATGTAAGATCTCCAGATGGAGATAGATCGTGAGGCGAGATAGGACTAGGAGCGGTGA
The DNA here is from genome assembly GCA_914767755.1 of Agrochola circellaris. NCBI lineage: Eukaryota > Metazoa > Arthropoda > Insecta > Lepidoptera > Noctuidae > Agrochola > Agrochola circellaris. Next base: position 11,714,156 of record OU611843.1, read on the forward strand.
GACGGGGGAGTTAGACTAAGGCGAAGCTAACTCAGTCTGCCAATTTTGTCAATGGCGCCCTCCCCCGCTTCACCGCTCACGAACCCCATGCGGTGACTAGCAGTCGCGCACGGACTATACACCAGCCGGTCGGTTCTGTCATTCCACCTGATGGTAGGGATTGGCACTGACACTATTGACAGCTCACTTCAAGGTCACTTTTCACGGAGAGACTTTTACAGAATAGATCGCCGGCTATTGGACACACACAATTTATCGTGACTACGACCGCTCTGTCAAAAGCGAAGCAAAGAAAAAGGATTCCTCAAAAGGTAGGCAGTAGGCAAAAGTGTATTGGGTAGCGGTAATTTTACCAAAAATCTAAAATGTCCCAAGTAACAGAAACAGACCCTGTTCTCTACACGTTCTATGACAGTTATTAAAAAAAAAATCTGACCAGTAGATTTTTATCGCCAAAATGTATGAAACAGCTCTTTTTTTTAAAACCCCTATGAATACTGTCCACTTTGGTGTGTCTAGAATCATGTGCATAGTTTGCGCTTTGATGTCAATTAGACCCTGTGTATAGACATTAATACTAATAGGTATTATAAAGAGAAAAACTTGTGAGTTTGTATGTAGGGGGTAATCCTCAGAACTACTGATCCGATTCCGATAACTCTTTCACTAATGGGAAGCTACAGTACTGCCGAGTGTCATAGGATATATTTTAAGTTAAAAAAAGAAATTTCTCGCCCCGGGAGGAAACAATGTAGTTAAGAAAATAAAATAGTCATACTCACACTAGGTATATTATCGTTATTGCACACGTTTTCACTCAGCAGACGGTCCCGGATCTCCCAGGCGAAGATTGAGGGGCACTCCCTCTTGTAATCAGCTATCTTCTGGACCACCGGTGTGGTGGCGACTCTTGGCTTGGACCCTCCAATCGCACGAGGCTTTATCGACCCCGTCTCGTAATATCTGCGTGCAAAGCTGAATTTAGTTTGGAAGATGAAGAGGACGAATGAGCTAGTTCTTTTTTGCTCAAGGTCAGTTGGATTTCTGTCGTGTTCTGTGATGATCCGTGGTGTGTTGGTGTGTGGTAAGTAGTGTGTGGGATGTGTACCTGTGGTGATTGTTTTTGAGGATTGGTCAACATCTTGAATTGGGACTCAATCTTCGATCAAGGCATCTCAACATACACTCTTAATTCAAAGGACTCAAGAGCCAAAATTTTGAAAAAATTACCAGATTTGCATAACATTTTTAAGCACTTGTCAAAAGTTCGAACTTCTTGTAAAATATTTACGCTCACTTTTTTTTTGCCAAGACTAGTACCCTGACTACTACTAGACTAGTCTGGCTGATTACATTTCAAGAACCTATAAATACAAATTCAACCTAAACCTACATGAATTTCAACCCAGGCTGTTGGAAAATCTAAAACTTTGCTTAAGCCTTGTACCCTAATTGTGTAATACACGATCAATCAGAATCTGAATCGTTTTGAAACAGATTGCTACATAAGTTGGAAAAAAAAAATCTGCTCAACAACGTAAATAATGCAATGAATGTTGTTGAACTGTCAAAATGAAACAGATTAGTCGTAATCGTTTACGAAAATGTGTTCCGTAATTAGATAGCAGCTTTATTTAGTTTTTTCAGGTACAAGACAGAGAATTGCAAAGCTTTTTTGGACGAATAACTTTAATTTTGTTATTATGTAACTTAATCGTCAAGTCAAACAAATTAAATTACTTTATAATAAGTTAAGTAATCAGTTCGCACTACCTACGTAGACTGCGAGTTTTCTCTTGTAATTGAGAACGAGTTTTTGTAAAACTAGATTGGTGACATTCTTGTCTGATTATTCAACGTATCGACCATCGTTATACATTTGGAGTAAAATCAGGTGATTGTTGAGTATATGAGCTTTTCAATAACATTATAAGACAATACACTACGGGTCGCGAACACACAAAGTATTATTGGGTTTTTCCATTTGGGCTTCTCATTGGCAGCCCGGAGTGAGGAGTTGGGTTTTTTTTTTAACTTGGGACTTGAATATAACTGGTGAAGGTGTAGGTACTATACGTCCACCTCTGTTTATTCCTTCGGGGCATACAGGCGTGATGTTATGTTGATGTGTATAAAACATAGAATTAAAGAGAGGTTTAAGTGAGGGTCTTCCATCAATAGATTATTCAAAATCGTGATACCTCAGCACCATTTCCCGATATTTAACTCCCCACTACATCTACAAAATACTTACAATCGAACCTACAATTTACTACAAATTATCAGAACATCCCCTTTCAACTAAAATACTATTAAAACACAATTACAAACATAATCTCTAGCATCCCCTTAACTTCAAGTACCTATACAAAACGTTGCCAAATTCCGTTTGATTGTCCTCTTGAACCACTGAGGGAAATTATACCTTATCTTTATAAAGGTTAGGTTATAAATGGGTTGTGTTGTGTGGGGACGGATATCGGATGTACTACTTGAAGCATTGTATTGTTGGGCGATAGACATGTGTCGATATTTCGGGTCTTGATTCAAATGTGTTGTGCCAGCATATTGTATCGAGAATTCAAGATGTCAGATGTATAGTCAGCAGCAGTTCAGTGTTCAAAACCTTTGTTCATCATTATTTTGCAGGCTGGAAATAATATAGACGTAGCTGGTTACAAATAGCTAATACTTAGAATGAGAAAATGCATAAGAAAATATTCTTTCTTAAGCATTCTCTCAAAAAATCTTAAAGTCCAAGGTCAATGCTTCTTGCATTTGTATAATCTGTATAAGTTAAAATTATCTAAAAAAGTTTTAGCTATTTTCAAAAAGGTTCTAAAAGCGAAATAAAATATACAAAAATAGCAAAAAAAAGTGTCGGTGGCCATAACACACAAACAAAATCAAGCTGACAAAGATTCTACCAAAAAACCGTTACAAAATAATTATACAGCAGTAACAACAAATAACAAACATGGTTTTATCGGAATTGTCATCGATAAAGTTTACTTAGGCATTCTCAATAAACATTTACAGGGATATTAAGGCCCATCGTCGGATTGTAATCGCTTTCGCCTCGGGCGGATTTTCGCTAAGGGCGTTTTGGAGGGCCCCTGTTGACTGCTTTTTAATTGAGAACTTTAAGTTCGATGAACTTTGATTATGTGTTGTGCTTTTGGTAAACAGAAGAGGGTAGGTACCTTTGTAGGAGAGGTACATTAATACAATTTTGGCGAGGTTTTTAAGGGTGAAAATTGTAGGCGTAACAATAGAAGGGTTTAGGTCATTATAGAATTAGAAACTTTGGCGGTTGTAGGTGCAAAAATTAAGTCTTTTAAAGGAATCATATAATAAAATTTGAATCTTTGATGGAGATGAGATTAATTACTTGAGAATAAAATGAAAAATAGGAATAGGATCGGTTTAAGACTAAAATGTCTTATGAAAAGTAGATAAAAATAAGTAGGTTAGCACGACTATCAATTTTACCAGACGTCACGTTACAAAACCAGACATTGTACTTACATATAATAGTAGATTAAACAACAAGTGAAAAAAAAGGGAATTTAATTCGAGGGACTAAGTTGGATCCCGAGTGCAGCGAAGGGTTCTAGATTTGAATCCTGTGCAGAGCGAGGGATAGAAGGACCGAGATTTTTTTTTTTTCACGAGTTGTGTACTGTACTTTTTACCATTGACTGCGAGAAAATAAATAGTAGTATAGTATATATATTTATCTGTCGTAGTTGTAGTATTCATATGACTGCCTCGTTGGTCTAGTGGTCGCAAGCGCTACTGCTGAGCATGTGGTCCTGGGTTCGATTCCCGGGTCGGGTAAAGTATTATTGGGTTTTTCCAACAGGAATTTCTCAATAGCAGCCCGGAGTCTGGAATTATGCCCGGTTGATGGCAATAGGCTCACCCCCTGTTACATGGGACTTAAACATAACTGGCGAAATGTGGGTGAACTAAAGGTAAACCTCTGCCCAACCCTTCGGGGAAACAAGGCGTGGTGTTATGTTATTTATATGTATCACATTTTTGGCGGCAACAAATTTGCTACCATAATTGCTGCTTCAGGACGAAATGATTCCGAAGACAGTAGTGTTCAGTTTCTCATTTTCGTCACTGGAAGAACTCATTTTATTATAATTATGTTACTAGATTTTCCAATGACATTAAAACAACCACGATAACAGATTGAAAAGAACCTAACTAAAGTTGGCGGGATATATTTTTTTAAATTTAATTGTATAGCTTCTTAGGAATAGCTCCATCTAGCTAGGCAGTAGGTATTTTCAGTACGTTTCATTTATTTTTTGTACATAGTTTGTATAGTTTGTAGTTGTTCCAAATTCAAAATGTTTTTAATCTCTTGTGAGTAAAAGAGAGTTTTATTCACTGTTATCGATGAATAAAATGCCCTTTTTCGAGTGGCAATGGTAAATAAACAATTTCAACATTGATTTAATAGACTCAATCCCACGCTTCATTAAATATATATTTACTCATTACCAAATAATAAAACACTACCGAAAACCAAACTTTGATCAAGTAACTAAATTGCTGGCCACAAACGCAACAGAAATTGCAAACAAATTGTCGCCAAACCGAGCAATTATTGCATCAAACAATAATAAATTGATCGAAATCATTCCTCTGCGGGCCACAATTCCGCGGCCAATCGACCAACCTTAATTCATTGTTTCGACTACACTGCTCTTTCCTCAGAACGATATCGACAATTCGATTCGTTGTCACTATTCGATGGACACGCAAGTGTAAATAATGACGTAGCAGTAATGCTGTGACGTCAGGGGGTCGGAGATTAGATGTAGATAGGATTGAGGGCAACAAATGAGCACTTATGAGAGATTGTTTTTGAAGTGGTTATTTAAAAGTAACCGAGTTACATACGCCCTATTGAAAATATGTCATGGGGAGCTCGATAAATGTTATTTTTATTTGTTGCAAAAAATCGAAACTATTGAATGGGTATTTCAAATAAAACGCTACTGAATGCCCTTAAGCTCTACAATCTTGATCGAAAAACATTTTGGAAATAAAAAAGACCTTATCATGAAAAATCATAATTTTAACAGACGAATATCCCGTGACGAATACCTACAAAATCTTGAATACAAAAGTTTCCCAAAACATTGAGAATTGCTATCAAATATGAGTTAACAGCGGGACCTCTCCTTAATTAGGAGTCCTGCTACGTTGGCCCTTCTGTGTGAGCTCTAAGGAACACTTTTCAACCCCTTTACTTAGTAATTGGCACGATAAGAATATCCAGGGGCGTGTGAGAACGATAAAGGCACTTGCAGCCGTTGCCAGGAAAAGAAAATAGGTAACGAGAATTTTTCGTCTCCACTGTGAGTATTGATAGGATGACAGCCAAGGGTAATTAAGAATGGAGGAGATAGATCACATGATCTGACCAAGATTATGTCTGGACTTTAAAAGAGACTTTGACCCTTGAGTTTGTTTCGCCATTTCTTCTCATATAGGAAATGTCGACTCTATCTAGCTTATTTTTTTTTAAAGTGATTCCAATACCCTATTCACAGAATAAAAACAAATCATTTCATTTCATAAGGAGGACGAAAACAAGGAGTCGTATTGATTCAAACTTTGATACCTACTTTATTCAAATAAAGTTAAGATTTTTCTGAAGTTAGGTTGGTCCTGAATATATCTGTAGTCTGACAGACAAGTTACTGTCATTCATGTAGAACTAGTAGGTTCCCCCTATAGAGAAAAGTAGGTAAATAGTATCAAGAAAAACTACAGGCCACATTAAAATAATAATACAAAGCATTTTTCCCACAAAAACAACTTGTTTCGCCAATATATTAACAAGCAAAACATTACAAAATAATAGCATGTGCCCACAGGCCAATATTATAGGGTTCGCTGGGCCAAATTTATTTTTCCTATAAGATCTCTTGAAGTGGCGTCAAGCCGTCTCCCTCAGTAGGGGTGCCAATTACTGGAAAATAATGTTTTTATTTTGATTTTTATTTAGGGGCGGTCGTGGGACAGCCCTGAAAGGCACACCCTATATTAAAATGAGTCTAGTTCTTTGATTGACGTCTTTGCATTTTTTATTGTTCGATTGACTTTTGACTTTTTTGGTTCCCATTGAATCAAGTATATGTTATTTAAATGGAATGATTTGGCCTTGTGTGACACTCAATGAATTAATTTAATACGTAAATAGCTACGTGTTGTTTGAAAGTCGTTAACTTCTAATATTCTTCAGTACATTTCAGTAAGTATTACCTACAGCTGTTACAGCTTTGCGGGGCTTTGTGAAATCAGTTATTTAAAACCATTACGAAAACAATTCCATTACGATTAACACGAATACTTCACTGCCGGCATTTCAATAAGCACTTGAGCCGAGGGCCGAAATCCTCCGTGATCTCCAGATAAAATCGCAATCAAACAATAAAATTGCCGTCGAAATTAGAGCCGCACCCCAACGCGGCCAACGTAGGCACCCGATGTCGATTCCCACCTAGCGTCCCCGCTGCGCACACGTCAGCCATTCAACAAAAACAATACACTATGGGAATGCAAACTCAAACTATTGTATTGATTAAGTCATTGAAATATTCCTTAATTTTGTCCGCGTCAGCTTTGTCGGAGCATTGTGCGGTTCCTCAGGCGGTGTTATGGGAATTCCATCAATTTGCTAACGCGTGGCGCAAGAATTTGACCCCATCGCACTTAGACATAATCGATTCCTTAACTTTTGTTGGCTCACAATGGGTTTTGTGTGAAATAATTCGTTTATTCATGTAATAGTATTCGTTTTAATTGTTATGGGTGCTTGTTCCCTAGTAACACGATGACTGAATGGAATCAGGTATTTCTTTAAAATTGACGCAGACCTTGAGAAAATAAGAACTTCATGTAAGTACGGAAGAAAAATACATTTTACGCGTACCCCATATAAATTGGTGTAAACGCAGGAGAATGCTGATGAAGTAAAATGCTCTTTATCATAAAGACGTTTCTAAATGAAAAGTGTAATTTGGTGGGTTGTAAGTAATTCAGTAGTGTCAGACTTTATGATAGATGATGCTCTTTGTGTAGCGGCAATTTTCTATCTCGGGGTGAATTCTGTAGACCTTGAAATTTATATAAAAGCCCTATTATAACGAGTTACCGAAGAGCGATTACGAAGGTTTAAGATTTTGGGTAAACATATTCCTGAAATTTTCGGATAAAATTATTAAACAGTATTAAGGACCTTAAAAAAGATGTTAAAAAAATATTCATTGAAAGTTTTTTAAATCTAAAGATATTGATGAAAAGCTTTAGAAAGATTGAGTAATTATGTATGATAATATGAGATAATAAGATAAGATGTAAGATGAATCACATCACAAAGACAAAGTAGGTGCTTAGATTTTGTGAAATAACTTTTCAAACGCTCGTGTAATTTTGTGTAACTTCTGATGACTATCAGCAACAACTACAAAGCACCCAAACTAACACCAAAAAGTACAAAAAAATTGTTAAAACCAACAGACCTGCCGAGTATCTTGGAGACACAGCCATTGGAGACCTGCAGGATACGGCTGATGTCACAGGGCCGTGCGCCCGAGTGCGCCAGCTCCACGATCTTCTGGCGCGTCGAGTCCGGCAGCGGCCTACCGTTGACGTAGACCCCACCGAGCTGGTTGATGCCGCTGTGCCCGGCTGAGGAGCAGCCGAATAGGGCGCCGCCCCCCATCGCCGCACTGTGCATCAGCTCATCTGTAATAGATGGTAGTGTTAACTGAACTGGTTAGGGATAAGGTTGTCGTTCTGTTGGCCCATAAATGTCTAGAGAGAGACATGCGGGAACATCAAAATCACTAAAGTTGGCTAAAAAATTTCTATAAATATCAGACTTGGTAACTTGGTACTCATCCTAACTACATACGAGTTTAAATAATATTATTAATGCGAAAGTGAGTTTGTTAGTTTGCTACGCTTTCACGCTAAACCCGCGCAACGAATTTGGATGAAGTTTAGCACATGAGTAGACCATGACCTGGCGAAGGATATAGGCTACTTTTCATCCTGGATCGCAGACGAGCAGTCGCGGGCAACAGCTAGTACGTTATAGTTACAACGCATAGAAAATGTTTGTTATCAATATGATATATAATACCTATTCTATTGAATATTTATGAGAAACAGTTATAAGATGGTAACGTTGCCTAAGAAACTTTGCTTCACCGTCAGTTGACAAATATTTTAGTTTAACCATTTAAAGCTTATCTTGTGGTTTTTTACACACATTTTTAATAGATATTTCGAATATTTCATCTTCTTTGTATGTCTGATGTATGAAAAAGTTCTAATCGAACTCAACAATAAAAATTCACATCTGCACCTCTTCAAATTCTGACGCTTCCTCAATTTTACTTAAGTGGTATCCTCATGTATAGAAACATCTTTTGATATTATCTCCAAGATAATATCTGCCTCAAACTATAGACTGCGACCATCCTTCACAAAAAAGGGCGTAAAAAACGTAACCCGTTTAAAAAAATAATCCGCTTTGCGAAAAGTATCTTCAATAAAAAAGGGGTTTTGCGGTGCACGATAGAAAACCACAAATTTTTATCTTATCTTCGGAGATTCGAAGATATTTTGAGCTTCATTGTTTCTATGGACCGTTAATACGTCTTTTTGATATAGGATCTTCGTCATTTTTTGTGTTGTGGTGTACGATTCTGTAGGATCAAAACTAGGATCTTCAAGATTTGGAGCTTTCATCGGTATTGTTTTATTTTCCAAAACCTCTAACCCTAAACATATCCACATACATCGAGCAAACAAAATGACTACGAGCTCAGGGATCCTTTAATCGGGCGCCAAATTAGACGGTTGGTCCGGCCACAATTATAACCACGCGAACTGTTTACAAGCCAATAGTCTTGAATAGGAGTGCATTACATCGGATGAGCCCAACCGTTGGTCTGAACATTCTTTTTATCCACCCCTCACAAACACGCGCTAAAAAGTGAACAATTGGATGCAATTTGTGGGCGAATTTGGGCCAGGCCCTTGATTAAGGCCCTAAAGGGTGGGGCCCTAAGTTCATTGTTTTGTCCCGGCAATTTTTTTGCGGTCGTCTCGTGTATAATTTTCGTAGTTCGTGCATCGAATCCGGAGCGAATTTCCTTTGCTTTTTGTCCTTTTTTGGGCATTTTTGTATTGGCTGATTGGTCTTGTCGATACTGAATAAATAAGGAAAATGTAAGAAGTATTTTCGGCATACCAAAATCTCTCGCCAGACATGGCTTAAGATGCATAGTCCGATAGTTTAAGATGAAAGAGGAAGGCCTTTAATAGAAAGATGAATGCATAAAGCACACCAGATTTTGATTGGATTTGGCAGTCCTGAAGCTCCTAACCCCGAATTCAGCCAAAAATACTTCCAAGCCTAGACTTTCCCGAACAAATTAATAACCACAAGTCGTCCGCCAATTAAGTGTGCGTTTCGAGTGGCAAGTTGTCGCGTCGCCGTTGTTAATCGCGCCGGCGCTCACCTTGCCGCGGCTTGCTAACAAGCTCGCGTTAAAAGAACAATGGACAATCGTACGCCCACCCTACGCGTCAGAGGATGTATGGGATAGGAGGTAGCGGTAGCGGGGAGCGATTTTGCAACCGAGTTTGGCTGTTTTTTGGAAGGGTTATCGGTTGTTTTGTGGCGAATGATGTAGAATTGGAGGAGCTCGTGACTAAGTAATAACTGCTGCACGGGTCGATCCATCAGGTTAAGCGACGCTTGCCGGGGTTGGTCTGTAGATGGATGACCATCTTTACATACCGAGACTCCTCCGTGCCTCGGATAGCACGTTAAGCTGTTGGTCCCGGCTGTCATTCGTGGATCTTTGACAGTCGTCACAGGTCGTCAGAAGCCCGAAAGTCTGACAACCAGTCTTACCAAGAGGTATAGTATTACCCAGTTACAGGGCTGTGGAGGTCAGATAGGCAGTCGCTCCATGTAACATACTGGTATCCAGCTGCATCCGGTTATACTAGAAGCCGACCCCAATATAGTTGGGAAAAGGCTAGACAGATTGATTGATGAAGAAATTGACGCTAAATGTTAGTGTGCAATGTTGTGGAAAATCGTAGCAAAACCATCCGATTTTAGAATATTAAATAATGTATATTGAAGTAAAACTAAGCACAGTTTACTTATTGATCACATTCCACATGAACCTAGACTTTTGTCAAAAATGTTAACTCTTGAATCATGTTTGTAAGTAAATAGGTATTGTATAACTTTCCAGATCATGTAGATATTGTACAAAATGAAAGCAATGGCGATATTTTATTTATTAACCACTAAGGGATCTCTTACTCTAGACGGCCACGACTCCGGCCAGTCTCGTGATTCGTGGCCCCGTCTGCGGCTAGTTGGCCGGCTGGCCGTTTTGACCAAGTGCGCGTTGCGTATCGGTATCTATAGTTTACCTGGTCGTGGCCGTCTAGTGGGCGAGATCCCTTAGAGAATGAGTCAAGGTCAATGATCCCATTAAATAGACACACCAGATAATAAAGTTTAGCATCCAAATCGCTCCCGCTCCCGCTCATATTAAGGCCTGTTGTCACACCCACTGTCGGCGCAAGTACGCATGTCGTGTGAGGGAGTGTTTTAATTTCAGAGGTGCAATTTATTCGAGCGATTTATTTTTAATCCCCGTTTTTATGGGTGCGACGCTATAAATTTCATTTATAGTTGTTGTTATTTATTTTTTTAGTTTTTTGTGTGTTTGTAGGTGCGTAAATACGTATAGCCATGTGTGTGTGTGTGTGGTTTTATTGCGAATAACTCTGGATGTGACTTTTAGTGCAAGCGTTCGAAGTTCGGGACGTTGCGAGGATTTTTGTAAAAGTTTCTGATATTTTTCGGCTGTAAATGGACAGCATGCTGTATCGATTAGGAAAACAATGTTATGCATTTAAGTTCGTTAAACAAAATTACATTTTATTTACAGAACGACGCAGCTCAAAGTTGTACAACATTAATTATTAAGTAATAATAAAAATAAATCGTCTCTCCCCATAATATTTACTTAACGTAGCACAAAAACTGTCGCTAAATAGATAAAAACGTCAAATTAAACATTAATCAAACTTTACATACATACAGACAGTACATAGGGGTTGCAGCCCTGTCGACAGCACACCTGGTGGCATCCCCACTTAAATACCCTTCTTATTATTATTTTGTATCTGTTTTTGAATTGCTTAAATCTATGGGGGAGATTTAATTGTACGCTAAACGCATAGTCGCCATATTGGATGCGCTGAAGCTTGTCAAACGATTTGAATTTGGAACGGATCGCATTAATTTCTGTTACCATAGAGTATTTACTTAAAGTTAAACCTGTTTAGAACAGAGATTGATCGAAAGGATTAAAAAACAATATTTAATGGTACGTTGTTGATGTTGATTCTGTCTGTTGAACTTTCTATGAACGTGTAAAATGTAGTTTTGTATAATTTACATTTAGAAATATTGTGGATAGGTAAAAAGGGCCATCATTGCCCATAGTGGATAACTTTGTCCGAACACGAAAAATAATGATAATTTTGAATTGTACATTTTATTTACAGTTTTTTTGTTGAAAATATGTACAATTCAAGGTTTTAGTAATTTTTCGTGTTCCGACAAAGATACCCGCTAAGGGTAAACATGGCCGGTTTTACTGTACCTAAACTTGTATTTGGTGTAAGTAATAATCATTGATTACGTAAGTCTTTAAAATATGGAGACTTGTCTCATATGCACAGTTAAAATATGCATTACACACGACTAACAAAATAATTGATGCACGCCACTGCTAAATGCATGCTTAAAGCTTTGGCAATTGGTGTGTTCTCTTTATTTGATACTTTTTGCGTAAATAGACTAGAGACAATTCATCTTTGAAATTTTTAACCAGAGATTTCCAAAATCTACAAAGTAGTCTTTATTGACGTTTATCCCAAAAGTCATTGACATTCAACAATGTAGAACCTATCAAACTAAAAAAAACTATACTAAAACCGTTTTTGTAAACGTATTTCATGGCATTTTGTTTCGCCGTGACATAATTTATGGTGAATATAGCGAACCACGCCCCTTTAGTGGATGCGTAACAAAAAACCGTCATTGACAAACGGGTGTCTATGGTGAGATGAGCAGTATGAGTGAGTGCCTTTAGTTTGAAAGTGGAAAAAAGTTTTTTTTTTCAACTGTATAACGATGTTGCGATTTTAGGAAATGGATGTGTTTAAAAAAAATCTATTATAAATTCTAATCTAGTCTGTCTTTCCATAATCTATGTAATGTCCGACGTTTCAAAATTTGCAAAAGATGTAAACAACAATGGCCGCTCAAATTGACTATGGTTTAGTGATGCGGTAGTATGATCTTTAAATGTTGGTGATATTGATGTTACGATGTTATTTTTTTTTAAGATCCATACCCAGGCAAGTTCAATATTATTGCCTTTTGCGAATCGCGACCTAATCCAGTTTAGTCTTGTGTTTTATTGTTTGTATACCCTGTGTGAGTCCCAAATAAAATATTTTTCTTTCTTGCTCTAATACTGAAACTACAAATAACGGTACTTACTTACTTTTTTCTATTTGATAACCGAAACCTTTTTAAAAACAGACTCGTGATGGATTTATCTTAAAACGCAAGCAGACACATTGTTTAAAAATTAAAAACACAGTAACAATAACTTCTTAAAATTCTTAAATTGTTCAAACAATGGTTTTAATATCTTTTAACAAAAGATTGAAACACTGTTCTTTGCAAATTGTCATTGAGAGTACAGACAGTTAAGTAAGAGATAAACTATTTTAACTAATAAGTTGTCTGTCGTTTTAACTTTTGTTATAGAGCTTATCCGGTCTACAGTATTATAAAAATGCCATTCGATTTTTATTTTTACAGTTATTTAACTGATTTATATAAAGGTACTTTCTAAAATTCAGTGAAACAAAAATTGTGATTTGATACTACATTTGTTGTAGGTAAGTTAATATTATCTATATTTCACGCACTAACTATGTTGTTATTAACTTTTTAATGTTATTATTAATAGCGTGTTCTATGTATAGTTCAAAACATTAACGAATTAAATGTAATAATTTAACTAAAACCAACATACACACCCCATAATACGACCGGGAAAATATTCTAGCTATTCTAAATTCAAAATTTGAATATTCAAAGCGTTCCATCGGACACAGTCAGCCCGAAGCGGAGTACTCAATCATTAAAATTCCCACAGTGCAGCAACAAAGAAAAGTCTATTTATCCCTCTCCAACAACTGTTTTTCCGGTCTATTTGTCTTTATCTGGCGCTTAATGTGACACAATTGTCGCATGCTCCGTTTGCTTGGCTTGGCTATGGTAAAACATAATTATATTTCTGTTATGCTTTAGCCAAGTCACCAGTTTTAATAGATTGAGGTATATTGTGAGGTTCAATTCGCGATTAAGTTTTGAAATTCTTTCTTAGAATAACTTGTCTCTTGTCGTCTTGTCTTGTGTTGGTCCTGGAAAATGGCTGGAAAACCAGAAATGCCGATTTCTGGTTTTCCAGACATTTTTCATTAAGTGCCCAGTCGATATTTATTTGTATCCTAGACAAATACGTGTGTGTTTAATTTCTAAGAATTATTATTCAATGCCGCCCGTGGGCATTTAACCGCCCGTATTTTTCTGAATATTCATGAAAAGTTATCTAAAATTAACTTTAAAAGGGTCTATCTTTATTATTCTTTTGTTTTTATACTTTCTTATATATTTTTTTTGTTTCAAAATGCCCTATTCTTTTATGGACTTACACTTGGGTTTTGACAATATATACAGATTCTTTATTGAAAAAAATGCCATCACCTCCGTTTTTTTTTCATAGTCGACAAAGTTTAATAAAAAATGTTAGTTAATCCGATAAAATTACTCATAAACTTTTAGAAATAATAAACAAAATCTAAATCGAGCCAATTGCATCGGAGATATGGCAAACGCTACACAAAAAATTAATAATAAACATATAAAAGACCCTTTTAAAGTTAATAAGTTAATTTTCGATAATTTTTCATGAAGATTCAGAAAATAGTCACATGCCCATGGGAGACATTGTATATTAATATTATATACTGCACTTTCAGCAACCCAGACAACCTCAATCGTAAGTAACAAGTCAAAAGACGATGTTACAAACAAAACATATAATACAGCTACACTTATACCGACAAAGCGGCTTCAGTAAACACTAAACTGGTATTAACCAAAAGGTCAGTTAACTTTAACGACTTGTAAACTTGCTAAGTTAGTCAAGCTACCTTCAGTAAGCTATGTAAATGAAGATTAAGTAGATCTTTGAGATGCAGAGGAGAGAGTACCTATGTTTGAAATGTTGTGGGCTGATGGATCGAAAGATAGGATGTAGAAGTTAAGCTACGTGGTTGAGGTTAAATCTTTGATGGGGAATCGGTAATGAGACAACTGCTTGAATCGTAGAGGATTTTAAGGAATATGTTGTGAGACCGCGTATTGGCAAGGGTAGTGTGGGACGCCACCCAGCTAGATGGAGCGACGACATTAAAAAGGTATCGGGGATAGACGATACGGAAGGCGGAAGATAGAGTGTTGTGATGCAGCCTGGGAGAGGCCTATGTCCAGCAGTGGACTACAATAAGCTGAATTGATTCATACATAGAAGATGTTTAACTACTTTTGTAACCAATAGAATCGCTTCATCAACGAGATTAATTAAGAGTGTTTATCCTAAATTTGGCAACGTCGCAAATAGCTGCAAAAAATTTACCTGTTTTGATTAATTTGGCAATATTACTGTATGGAAATAAGAAATGTGGGTAACTAGCGAACTAGAATATGAATAATGAATTGCAATTATGACATTGAATTTGATGTTGTACCCGTTTTAGGTGTAAAAAAGGCATTTGGAAAGTTTCCAAATACTTTTTTTTACATCTAAAACTAAATATTGGGTGTTGCGATACTAATAATTGCATTTCATAATCAATATTCTAGTTCGCTGGTTAGCCACATTTCTTATTTCCATACAGTAATATTGCCAAATAATTCAAAACAGCGAAATATTTGACATCTATTTGCGACGTTGCCCACTTTCAGAATAAACGCTCTTAAGCAAAGCAAAGATAGTTCACGTAAATATCTATGTGTAGTTGCGATTTTTATTAGAATCATGAAACGTATGTATAAGTGCAGAATAATAGAAAATATTTACTGTTTAGTGTGTGACCTTTCGAATAAGATGTATGTAGGTGTTGTATATCTCTTTCGAAAAGGTTCTGTATTGTTTAAGATTTTAGATTAATACATACGTAGATGGACAGTCTCAATGATTCCCTGCTGATCTGAGAACGAAGAAAAAATACAGGTGAAGTACAACATCTATGAACTACAAACTATGTAGATGGGATTTGTGCAGTGCGCAAGAGTGCTGCGTTTATGTCTTTTCTATCTCTACATTATACATTAAATTAGTTTTTCGTGTCTGTCTGTGTGACCGCGTTATTCTCCTAAATTACGCAACGGATTTTAATGCGGTTTTCACCATTATTTAGATAATTGATTCCGAAAGGTTTGTGTGTATAATAAATTAATATTAAACTTACATTATAATAAAGAAATCTCAATTTCTTGTCCAATTGTAAAAAAGTGCGAAGCGGGCGGGTTGCTAGTAATATATAAAGTAAACGCAGAATTTGAGTATACCTACTAATACCTTAGGTCTTAGAGCAGATTTCACCAATGAAACTGAACGCGATCCGCACATCTAAACCACGTTCAAGAGCTGTCAATGTCAATATTCCAGAACAATTTTGACACTGACAGCTCTTGAAAGCGACTTAGAAGTGCTGTACGCATTCAGGTTTATTGGTGAAATTTGCCCTTAGTCTGGTGGATTACGTTTTCCGGTTTTAATACCGCTTGTTTTTATTTTAGCTGGCAATAAGAAGAGGCGCCACGGTCTTAGCAACGCTGATGTCTGTTACATGAAAATATAGCTACCTATTAACATAGTGAAGTTGATGAAACCTGACTTCGAAAAAGGGTAGTCAGCCCCAATAACAACTTGTCCGACTGGATATTTTTATATTACGGCTTGGACGATGTTAGCTAGCCGATCCCGATTCTTTAGTGGGAATTTCACTAATGAAACTGAACGCGATCAGCACATCTTAAACGCGTTCAAGAGCTGTCAGTTCCATCATTGTTGTGGAATATTGACACTGATAGCTCATGAACTCGGTTTAGATATATTTATCGCGGTCAGTTTTATTGGTGAAATTCGCCCTAAAGAAAGAAAACAACATCAAAAAGATTTTCATAATTAAGTAGGTACGGTACTGTTAATTATTTGGTAAAGTAGAGTCAATATTGGTTGAGGTTGTGGGTTCAAATCTGGGCATACCAATATGACTTTTTCAATTCATATGTTTTTCTGAGTTTATTTTGGACATTTTTGACATCGGTGAATGAAAATCATCGTGAGGAAACCTGGACTGAAATAGATGCAATATATTTCGCTGTTTAGATTAATTTGCAATATTACTGTATGAAAATAAGAAATGTGGCTAACTAGCCAACTAGAATATTGATTATGAAATGCAATAATTAATATCTTAACACCGAATATTTAGTTTTAGATGTAAAAAAACTATTTGGGTACTTTCCAAATGCCTTTTTTACATCTAAAACGGTTACAACATCAAATTCGATGTTATTTATAATTGCAATTCATTATTAATAATCTAGTTCGCTAATTAGCCACATTTCTTATTTGCATCAATAATATTGCCAAATTAATTAAAACAGGTAAATTTTTGACAGCCATTTGCGACGTTGCCACATTTTAGGATAAACGCTCTTAATTCATCCCACATTTAGCAAAACATAATATGTAATAATCTTCAACTCCAAGACCTGTTCTAATTTACAGTTCTGTTTACCTCGTACTGCTGAAACTTGATGATACACACAAAGGGAAGCAACTGATGCAGGGAGCGTATTTGCCGCGAGAGGTTAATTAACTTTAACGGGTTGCTAAGTTGAACGAGAAAGTCGCATCCAAGTACTGGCGGGAAAACATTTCAGAAGATTATGGAGGTACGAGATTGGTTGGTGATAATATAGATAGGTAACTTTTTGGCACCTAAGAAATGTATATCTTTGGCTATCACCTGGATTGTGTAAGATTTGCTAAAAAGTATAAGATACGAACGATGGTCATAGCACAAACGCACTGAGTAAACGAAACGTAATTTTACCGATTATTAAATGAACAAAACATTTTAATTACGTAAATAGTTCAATAATTTATATCTAGGTATTCTAAGTCTTCTTCCAGAACTAAAAATATAATATCCTAACCTACTTAACTAAAACTATTTAAAATATGGCGTCGAAAAAATCCTCCGCAACTTAAAAAACTAGTTTTGCACATGATATTGGTACTGTTTTAAGTGTTTATTCATGTCTATGGGTGATAATTGATACTAATTGTGTTTGTTGAAAAAAAAAATACCAAATGCTATAGGATAGTGTTGTATTTAGATTCAAAAATCGTTCATGTTTACGTTACGTTTACGTCGTCCGTTCGAGCTAGAGCCTCCGTACTTAGCTACCTAATTGGAAGCTCCAAGTACTTACGTGCACGTTCGAACATGCTAAGTTCTAGAATTGAGCATGTTCGAAATTGTATACATCAAAAATATTATTTTTTATCAGACTAAAAAGAGACCATCACTAAACTTTTTAGACAATGATTATGATTGTCTAAAAAGTTTAGTGATGCTGTTATCGATATTATTTCCGTAGGAGCAAGAAAAGTGACATCAAAATTCAAAAGTCATTTATTCAAACTAGGCTGAGAATCAGCACTTTTCGAACGTCAAAATTACATAAGGCAGTCCCCCAAAACGCCCACCCTTAACCATCGTAAAATTCCCTTAAAATTATTTAGTTGCTTTTTTAGTGCAAGGCTGTAAGGCTGATGTATTTCAAGGCTTCGCCCAAAATGTGTTCAATTTGTAAAAAGAAAGTATTGACCAAACAACCGCGTCGTATATTCCTAGGTCAGCTAACTTTAACTTGCAAATTAGTCACTTGGGACTCTGTTAACTTGGCACCGGAAAACGCTTGTTTAAAACTGAGTAAACGCTCATAATCAGCATATAATGTTCCCACTGCTGGGCCACAGGGCACCTCTCTGTAAGAGGGAGTGGGCTGTAATCCACCACGCGGGTCCAGTACGGGTTGGTAGATGTCACTTATCTTCGAAATTTTGGTTCTAGGACATGCCGGTTTCCTCACGATGTTTTCCTTCACCGTTTTGAGAGCAGTGGTGATGAAATAATTTACACAAAGTAAAGCACCTGTCTGGGTTCGAACCTATGACCTACAACTCGTAAATCGCGTCCGTTACCACCACTGGGCCACCACTGCTCCTTAGTATTCTTACTTAATGTAAAAATGTACCTTGTTCTAATATGATTAGCATTCTCATCTAGAATAAGAATATGATTAGAAGTATGGTCGAAACAATTTAAGAAAAGATGTGGGGTTTTTGACAGCACATTTCTGACACAGCTCAATGACGGTGATGATGAATAAGCGTCAAAAGTATACAGAAATATCCCTAAATACAATTAATTCGGCCATCTACGTCTAAGTGCACCCTCAGACAATACAAATCAAATAAAACGTCGTCTCCTCTGTGAAGTCTCGCTTAATAAGCTGTGAGCACCCGAACCGTCTGCGTAGGCACTAACTTGTAATGGTAGGTGCACTTGATTAAGTCTACATGAGGGAAAGCCGGACTGTCCGATGAGTGCACGGTTTGTCTGAAGGGTCTACTTATACTGGCTTCGTGTGGGTAGTACTAAGGGTATGTAATACTAAGGGACGGGTATGTAGTACTAAAGGTAGGTAATACTAAGGGTATGTAATACTAAGGGTATGTAGTACTAAGGGACGGGTATGGAGTACTAAAGGTAGGTAATACTAAATGTAGCTAGTACTAAGGGTATGTAGTACTAAGGGACGGGTATGTAGTACTAAAGGTAGGTAGTACTAAGGGACGGGTATGTAGTACTAAAGGTAGGTAGTACTAAGGGTAGGTAATACTAAGGGTAGGTATTACTAAGGGTACGTAGTACTAAGGGTAGGTATTACTAAGGGTAGGTGGTATAATGTGCTATAATTTGCAATAGATCTATGTGGGAGAAATAGGTTACTCGACGAAACATTCGTCATAATCAGTTTGCCTAACAAACATAACATCACGCCTGTGTTCCCTGATATGTTAGGCAGAGGTGTAATCAGTTTGGTTTTGGCATAAACTGCTTTTTTTTTATTGAATTAAAAAAAAAATAGTTTAAATCCATTACATAATGGATTTGTCAGTTGATTGATCACATGATCGATAACCATATTGCAAGTTTGTTAATTCAATATTCCGTAGGTGTCATCGCTTAACAATGTTCCCTAGATATGCATCATACATTGTGTCAGATGGAGATAAAGTTGAACAATCTCAAGAGCACTAACTGACTGTCTCCTCCTATACTATAACTATTCCGTTTTTAAACGCAACAATTCATTGCACCGAAACCAAAAATAAGTATCGTAGTAGAAGTTGCGCTGACGAAACTGTTTGACACTAGAACTTCTCCACCAAAACGCGAGTTTGAATCGAGAACCCGAAGTACAGCCAACAAAACCAAATCCAAAGTCTGTTAGTTAGGAAGCCGACAACTTAGCTCTTACGTAGTACACCAAGAGTTGTATAGTTGTAAGTTGTAACTGTAACAAACAAGCGCCTAGTTAACACTTATTGATACTTAACGTTGACTTGAAAACTTGACGACTTATTGTTATAACACGGTAAGTTTCCCTGTTTGCATTTCGTACAAAAGATATGGAAGTTTCATGTCGGAATGATATTCGATAAAGTTAGCTAAGACTGTCTTGGTTTCTGTGGGTCCTGGTTTTCAGGCGATTTTGTTAAGGTTCGATTTAAGTAACTTGAGGTCTTTTGTTTGTAAAAGCGTGCCAGTGAATGGATCTTTATTTGTCATCTTTGTTTTGTCTTTATTTTTCCAAGAAAACCAGAACTTTACTGGTAAGTATGGTATGAGGACATTGATCTTATGTTATAGAAAGCCATCTACCGTACCAGTGATAGCCTAATGGTGTGACCGTCGGACTGCCAAGTCATAGGTCTCAACTTCAAACCCGAGGCACGCACCTCTGACTTTTCGGATTCATGTGCGTATTGTATAATTGTCACTTGCTTCAAAAATGGTGAAGGAAAACATCGTGAGGAAACTGGCATGCCTGAGAGATATTGAAGTGAAGCCAAGTCAGAGGCCCATGGACGCCTGGGCGGCATAAAAACTCTGACACCAGGTCAGTCACTAACCACACGAACAAGAAGAAAGAAGAAGCCATCTTCTTCAAACCTGTCAGTCTGTGTTCCAGCTCTATTTCTCTGTTTCTCTAAGATCGTGAGTTAAGCTTTCCTCTGCTTTTTCAGCTTATGTTTTTATCCTTTGACCACACCTTAAGCTTACCTGAGCCTTTTCTATCTGAGTTAGGGTGAATGAAGTACAAACTCAACGTACCCTTATGTGGCATCTTCCAGAAAGCTTCTGCCGCCGTGGTGGGTTCCCGCGGCGGCGGGACCAGCCCGCCGACCAGCGTGGTGGCGGCGTGCGCGGGCGCCGGCGCCGGCCGCCCCCAGCCCCCGTGGAGAGCCACCCCGTAAACTTGACCCCACACCACCCTCTATTCCCAATTAACACCCCTGAACTCCCCCACTCCAATTTGACCCCAAAAATCTTAAAGCGCACGCGCACTTTAAAACTTATGCGGCATCTCTTCGTGACCTGCGAACAAAGAAATTCACGTTTAAAGAAATTTATTGACCCCAATCCAACATTAGACAATCGCATCATCAATTACAATCAAGACTCGTCATTACGCTCCTTTGCAGCCTTCTCATTCCGTCTCTTTTTCTCTTAAAACTTTTTGAACTTGAAAGAAAGAGTGCAGAGATACTAATTGGTAGATGATGCTGCTGAATTGTGTGTTACTTGGAAAGCGCCATCTATTGTTGCATAGTACAAATAGTCGGTTGGTTCGTGAGTGCCGATAATGATCGATGTTAGATGGTAGTAATGAAGTTAGATGCAAAGATATTGTGTGTATGCCACCCATCGAGTTCCGAACGGTAGTCGGGCCTGTTCGTTTTTGTTTCATTTTATTGTTTGACTGAGATGTCGGCATGATTAGACCATGTGAGATTACTTACATAATGTGTAGCGAGATTTGTGTTCAGAGAATCGCGACGCCATTTGTTCGTACTTGTTACAATCAATTGATCGATGGATAAAAACTTTGACACAGTAATTTATGATTTATTGCTAAAATATTTCACTACACTTTTTCTTTTGGTTGTTCTGTATTTATCTCGTAACCTATAGCAAGTATTTTTTATGTGTGACCTATTATGAAAATATTGGTCTGGAAATAACGTGATTTCAGGTACCAATATTTTCATGTAAGAATAAACACATCTGTGTTTCTTTGATCGAACCCTCATGTCTAAGATATTTTGCATTCAATATTAATAACATTTATTCGGATGAACGAAAAATTCTGCTTTTGATTTAAGTGTGCCTACGTCTGAGAGAAAATAAAAAACTAAGCACGTAAGCAATGACATGAGGAGGTAAGTATTTGATAAAAATATCTCAAGAGAATACTCGAACTCTTTATAGGCAAATCCACTATTGGTATTACATAAGTCAGAACCTCACAGGTATAAATATTGGGACGCGTATTTGATCTTTTCAAGCTGACGATCGAATGATTTTACTTTGATATATTTCCCCTTCGGAGTAAGGTACAATGCCCAAAAGGAGACTGGGGGTCGCCTAAATTGAACTCTCACTTTGAGCCTAGTCAAAGCAAGGCAAGGGTCTAAAGTGGCACGACTAATATAAAGTCACCGAGTACCGGCGTGTGTTTGGACACTAATAGCAAACTTCCCTGTTGAGATTTGAAAGAAATAAAGGTGTATTTCCAAGTGGTTGCCACGAAGTTTTGATTGGATATTTCTTTTATATATTGACGCGATTAAGCGTGTTTTCATGGTAATTTCCCGAATCAAGAAATCATATTTTAGCCACCGGTACTGGTTGAAAGAATAACACCTAGAAAATTATTGCCAAACAGAATTTTCTTTCCTCAAATATTTATGCTTTCATAAAAATCACTCACTTCTACGAAAAAAACATACATCAAACTAGCTCCACACAATCAGCGGGCGCATGAATAACAAATATGATACACAGCCGACCAATCGAAGGCGTTATCTCGCGGCGCAATCGGCGGCGTCTTTATACTCAATCTTTTATCTGTACCACACTGACGGTGTCCAGTTACTGGCAACTCGGAAACTGTTTCTAATTAACGTTATTAGACGGCTATGGAGTGGTAAAGAGTTTGTGATTGCTTGACTTTTTAAGAGGTTATGTTTAAGAAAATGGTGGGAAGATTTTCTTTTTTATAGGATTATGCATTTCTGCCAACTTTTGGGTTAAGTGGAGTTAGATATAATGGAACCTACTAGGTTTTACGTACTAAATATTGATACATATTTGAGCACTCTTGCACAATATTTTGGGCAAACTTGCACGTTGTAGATATGCATCAGTTTTTTTCTGCGAAACGGCTTACGGTTATTTCGACAGTATTTTCTTTTTATAAAAGTTGCTCTGTAAAAGTAATCTCGCTACCAAAAATGGTTGCATATTTTTCTTTTTCTTTTAAAACGTTTTCAGTGAATATTGCAATATTCTCGATGAAATATAAATAAGTAGGTAGAGGCAGTGACGTTTTTGAAGAACTATACATTATTGTCAGATTTCGACATTTTATACAATGAACGCAAAAAATGATCAAATATTTTTTGAACTTTAACAAAATACTTTCAAATAAAGTCGGAAAACTTACAAAAAAACTTTTCACATCAGAAATAAACTTGGAACATTTACAGTAAAACTATGTAAAGAACAATGTTTTCTATAACAATAAAATCAGCATAGAAGAATCTCATTTGCAACTTTTCAGACGCACACAGTGTAAAAAATATCAGTAGGAAAAAAAGTATATAAACGTCGGGGAATGTTAAAAAAACACAGTTTTTCGTTGTAAGTGGCCGTCTGGTTTCGTCAAAGGGGTCCGGAGACTGCATGCAAAGCACTCTAAACGGGGATAAAGTCGTCGGCAACGATTTTAAATTCTAGCTCAGCTCGCTCCGCAGATAATGTTGGCATGTCGATAAGTTCTCTGTTATTCTGCTGTGGCGAACAGTAATAGGAATTTGCTTTTATGATAATTTTGCTACTGGAGTTTATAGTGTTTAATGCTCTGTATTTAGTTCCAGTTTGTCACCTCAGGTAGTATATGAGTAGATATTGTTGGTGTTATGTGCGTTGCTTGATTTGTTAGGTCCAATACAATTATTTATATGATTATATTTAAATCTGTTTTGTATTTAATAACGACTTTTTTTTTTTATAAGTTCCAACTCCAATTCTAATACAACAATTCTTCTGAAATAATTAGGATTACATTAAAAAATATTAAGAAGAACTTTGATGCAAATTATTTTACAAAGATGAATAGCGATGCCTTGTAAGTTTTATTTTTTTAATAAAAATCGGCGTTGTTCACTCATTCCCTTCCTAGAGTATATTTATCTCACGAAGCGGCGCGTGCTTGACTTGTGGTAAACAAGTACAAACACGCTGTGAATGTGTGTGTAAGCGCAGGAGCTCTCAGTACTGTCCGAGATACAGGCGAAGTCGGAAGTGTGTGTGAATTATCTGCACACACACACACATTCACAGCGTGTTTGCACACTTGGTTATCACAAGTAAAGCACACGTCGCTTCATGAGATAAAAATACTGTAATCTCCCAACGAAATATACCTAACCCAAGAAATTACGAAAAAAAAAATCGACGGGATTTAAACGCAGCACTAACATATTCCATACTCCTAAGGATCCGATGTCTGGGCTGCGCCTCATTAGACCCGCTTTGATTCAGCCACGTTTCACGCAGCTCTTACTGAAACGAATACATTTCTAATCGTATACACTTTTTTCTGGGATTACTATTTAAGGAAATGGGAAAGCAAACGGTTTCCTTTTAAAAGAACTTTGTTGGTTTATAAAATCTACTGGAAATGTATTAACGCGTTCTTTTATAAGCTTTTAGAATGCAAACTGAAAGATGTAGATACTAAGTTCAACAGTTGATGTTCGAAAAATAGGACGCATAAAAATAAAAATCAAAGAGATCTTTGACTTCTTCACCATAATATTAGATTGACGAATGACATTTCTTTTTAAAGCAATTTAAACGCAAAAACAAACACAACTAGTGATGTATCAAAGCAGCCGCCACTTACAGACGCACGTGCGTTGATCCTAACAAAAATTCACATACAAAACATATACCATTTCCCCGAGTGCTCTTACTAGCTTAAGTTGCAACGTCAAAGCCAGGCCTCTTCCTTTTCACTACGTTTTTAAAATAAAACAGCCTTTCTGTATACGTACATAATTAACAGTGATGTATGTGGCTCTGCAAAGTTTTTAGAGTAAATGAACGCAATGCTTAATGCGTTCTTTGAGTTTTCGAGTGTCATCGTACTCGCATCGCAGATTTTTTTTTTCTATTTTTGTTTTGTTTTGTTTTTTTTTCAAATGACGAAGCTAAGGCTTGTAATTACAGTCTGTGATATTGTGGATCTCTTGAATTCTTACATGTTGAATTATGAAAACTCTGGAATGACATTTCTTTTCGCTGCACTGTGCGGTAAAGTCATTAAAATATGTGGACATAATTTTTATTTTTGTTTGAGAAAAACAGATTAAATAAACACAAGTCATATTATCGTACTAGATAGACCTTTTGAACACCTAAACAGTGTCTTTTAAAATAACTGTGCCTTTATATCATATGCTACCGAATACCGCCGAAAGGTGCCGTCAAGTCTATACAGTGCCTCAGAATAGAAATAAATTACAATCTCTCGGTGTATTGCGGCCGTTAGTACGGTCAGCAAAGCACTCCCGCCGATTTGTTACATTGATTTCTAACTGACATGTACAGACAGCAACGGTATGGAAATGAAGTTTGAATTAAATTATGTTATGACTTCTAGCTAGTTTATTTTAAACTTAATTTATTTTCAGAATTATGAACAGTTGTCTAGAGTCTAGACTGTTGTTTTCATTAGGTATTGATTGATTAGTGAGCGGTTTTTAATTTGACGTCCGTTGTTTAATGTGGATGATCGATTGGGTTTTATTACTTTTGCAAAGTTCATTTGGTATAATCGGTTTTGAATACTTTACAGTGCGATAATTGGATGGAAGTAAAGCACTTAATTTTTCAATTTTGATCAACATTATACTTAGTTAGCCAGTAACAGGGTTGTTGAGGTCAACTAAGCAGTCGCTCCATGTAGAATGCTGGTATTCAGCTGCATCAAGTTAGACTGGAAACCGACCTCAACATATGTAGTTGAGAAAATGACACTTTGTCAGCGCCAAAAACACAGTTCTAATTTATCTCTATTATTACGCTAGCTTAATCGGCATCTAAAAAATCCACCACTACAATTGGTTTGCTAACGTTACTAGCGCCTGATTCGACAACCGCACACAACAGTAGGTTACCACGTAACGTCGGCACGATAAATCAATCGTACCATTGTGACGTATAGAATAAGGCCTCCTCACCTACACAGTGGGTAAAAAAAGCACACTTGGTAGAAAAAATAAAAAAGTACAAAAATATCAGGTGTAAAGATTTCTGTGAGGCATTTGAAAGTGATTTGTGGGCTAATTTTTATAATATACTCTTGATGAGTGTAAGTTACATTTGATGGTGGAGGTATTTTTAGTTTTAGTATGATACGTTATTAAAAATAAATAAATGCTTCGTGTTACTAGCTTTAAGTTCACTGACGTTATTGAGTTTTTCTCAAAGATACAATTATAGTAAATTATCGTTTGCCATTTAAGCCTAAGTTGGAGTTAATCTTGTAAATTGCCTGTCTTGCCAATTTGGTAATTTTAGTAAATGTTTATCTAGCTAAGATACCTATTAGTTTTGTGGGACTTATTTTATTTATTTTTTATTTAGTAAGCAAGGTACTATCATTGTAAAAATGTGGTTGGTGCCAACCACATTTTTACTATGATAGTACCAATAGGTACTATAAAAACATAGAATGCTCAATATAGCATAATTGTAATTTTTTCCCTCTTAAATAACTGGCATCATTTTCTAACCAAGACTTTTAACAGTAACTTTCAACACAATATACTGTATAATTAGGTTGAAATAAAAGTGAAAACCGGCTTCACATAAATAAATTATGAAGCCATTTTAGCTGCACATTCTGAGCAAAGGTGAACTCTTCCATTTTATTAATGAATCTCTTTTTAAAATGTCATCGACGAATTCAAACGGACATTATGTCGGTCTTAAAACAAATAAAAGATATAAGGGAGATACATCAAAAGCTTTTTACCTTTAAAAAAGGCTCTATCTTAATCCTTATTAAGCCTCATCATGGGAAGGGTGATGCTATTGAGATCGAGAAGGTGTTATTTTGAGCCCATCACAGATTAAATTTATTTTAATTTTTTTGGCTAATAAGAATTAGAAATCGTAACACTGGGAGTCGGCTGTATTAAAGAGATTATTAAACATTTAGGCTTAGCTTTATTAATATTAATATCGTTTAGAACTTGTGTTCTTTTTCTACAAAAACTTTTTTAAAGCCGCAAGTTATGAGAAAAATTTGAAAATTTACCTACTGGTGTGAACGTTTCAAGTTATAACGAATTTCAAAGTCAAAAAAACCCTTGTATCGATTACTGAACTTAAGATGTCAAAGGTACATTAACAAGAGTAGCAAAATTGCATTTAGCACCGTGTAATGACAGCATGTGAGAATTCTTTGCGAAACTATCAATGGTTATGTCTCTCTTTGTCAAAAATATGTCATTAATACACGGAAAAAAATTGTCAAAGTGCTGCGAGGCACCCCTGGGAGTTGTTACATAATAGGGATGTCAACACTCCAGCGCGATGGCTTTTCAAGTATAAATAATAGTCGATGTAACATTTGAATAGTGCTACTTTTGCAATACTTACTTTGTCGGCACGCTTGAATTGATTTACAAGTTTCGATTTATTGATTTTTCTGTTATTATCGTCAAGCCGTATGTGTATGTCGGCATTTTTTTTTTTACTGTGATCGTAAATGGAGTTTATGACTTTGGTAAAATATAACTTATTTTTATGTCACATCGATACATTGCACGCCCTTTTTTCTTTTACGAATAAATATCTAATTTACTTTATTACTAAGCTATGAAAGTTTTATTTGCTAGCGTAAATAAATTACAGAAATAATCAAGAGTTCATTAAAAAGATGGTAAATAATTTAAAACCTACTACAATTTTCTCATCACCCTAAATACTGTAAAACAAACTTGAACTATCTTACAATACATAAGAGAAACATCTTTAGCAAAATTAGCCGGTCCCACGTCACTGTCACCCATTGTATCTTCAAGTATCGGTTACCGCAAAAATTATTCGGTCTCACAATACTTCCCATCTCTATTTAACGAAATTATCAATTCGGACTACATTCACAATAGAACCTATTCGAATATTTCGAACTCGGCAAACTTCAAAGATATTTTCGAGTTTGTTTGTCTGTTTGCTTTTTTGAAAGCTTTGTATACTGAAAAATGTTAACGTGACTTTTTTTTATGTTTTTTTTTTTTAAGTTTTCAATCATAATGTTACATAATTTAAATAATTGAAGAATCATTCACGAATTTTTTTCTGACTATTTGTGTGGAAAAAATGTAATTATTATAGTTTTCAAGAAAAAATACTTAATTTAAATAATGAAGAGATGCATCATCTGATGGCTGATGCTTTAAACATTTTTAATAATCATAAATATTTACTGAAGCTGCATTTTCACGGGATACAATTTTCTTCTTACAATTTTCCGAATTTTGTGGCGTTTTATAGGTAGAAGTTTTTTTATAAATTGTCTTTTAATTCTATCATGTCCCAGCAAATAGACTAATAATTATATTTTTACAAGTGCTAGGCCAAAAAGTATTACGTTACTGCAAAAACGAACAATAAGACCAAATGTTTACTATTACAAATTATACCCAACAATGGAATTTGAATCAAATGATTCGATTACTTCACAAAAAGTCGGTGAGATAGGCCAAACAAAAATATCAAGTTACATTTATGGGGAAGCTGGGTATATGGGACACAGGTAGGTGAATTTTATCTTTGGTTAAAAAAAAAACATTTTAGAAGATAGATTTAAGATTTGCAATTTTTTATATTTGGAAATTAACATGAAATAATATTAATTATGCATTTTTAACTGAATTTAAAATTATTTTCACACGATCTTGTTTCTTTTCTGATTGTTTTTGGAAACAAAAATGTTTGTTACCATCTACTATGTCCAAAAAATTACTGAAGGTTCCCAAATAAATGATATTGAGTTTTCTTTGTTTTTCCAGATCATTAATAACTTTTAGATATTTTTTAACGCATTGATCTTTTATTTTATGTATGTAGCAACACGAAGTTAAAATAGAATTTATTAACTACTGTTTATTGTTACATATTAGCAAGAAAAAATTAAGTCATTCATTTAGCCTACTGGTCCTATATTCTGTTGTGCACTCGCAAGATTGATTCCTATTGTAAATTAATTTGCAACTGGATCAAAAATACAAATAAAATAATTATTTAGTAACTTTAAGCAATGTGCATCCATCATAGAAAAAGGTATAAGTCACTTTGTTTATTTTATCAGGGTGTTCCGGTTTCAGTGTAGCTTTCCAAAAGGATTAGCTTCCCAGAAACAAGATACTTAAATCTGAAAATGGTCACCGGCAGATACCACCGAGGTAAGTTGTTGAAAAATTCAGCTTTGAGGTGTCGCAACTATTGGCCTAGTCTTAATATTACATGAACACCTACCTAAAGGTGGAATCAGCGTCACAGTAGCATCAATGAACTCACTCAAAAGTCCGCAACACAAATTCACTAAAAACTAAAAAAAACTACACAGTCCTTGATACGGATGCGGCGACGCGTGATCTTATAACCGGAATTCTTTAATTTGACAAGTTTCTAAACGCACCCGATGGTCAGTGTAGCGCGTAATCATCGAATACCCTAAGTATTGAGTGAGAGCACGCTCGGAGGCTGCGAACCGTTCACGATGTCACGGCTCGCTTGCGACTGGCCAAGCCATCTGATTCCAAGTCAGCCGTGTGAGCATGACTGGCTGGGGGCGGGGCCTAGAGGGGACGAGTTGTGCCGACTTGTTCGCGCTCACCCTAGGGTGGGTGACGCACACACACAAACCCGCACACAGTCAACCGCTCGTGTCTACCAACGCCCACATTTACGCAGCCACGGCAGTCGCTTCGAGCATGCTGTATAACACCGTCCTTAGCTTTCCCGTTTATTGTTCTTGTATATAATTGTAATAATATTTAAATGGTGTCTCAGCGTTAAGTGTGGAATGTGGAAAAATTTGCCTAAATTAATTTTGGAGTAAAATGGATGCAGTTTGTTTTCTAGTGATTTTTCAGTTTGTTATTGGAGAAAACTTGCGGTTATTATTATTTTGGGTGTCTAATATCATGGCCTGTAAAATTAAAATAAAGGCTATGGTAAATTTTCTGAAAGATTTGTGGCTCTAGAAAGTCGAGATAATATTGACCACAGATAAACCTCAAACTTTTTGACGACCGAAACCTGTTAAGCATCCCACGTACCCACTGTAACTGAAGCGTTACGATCGTAAAGTGCGATAAAATATATTTTACTACCCTCCTGCCAGCACCCACAGGTTTATGTTCACGACCTACTATAATGGGGGTTATAAAAAGTCCGCTGGCTAAGCTCAAAGGGGTACTAAAAGCGAACCTAGTTTCTGACAGAGGTTGCACTAAAAAGTTATGTCATATTTCATTGTTTTTCGGGTTAGGATTTCAGAAGTCAGGATATAACGTTTTGGGTTACGTTAAGCTGCTATGCTATACCTACCTACGCATGAGCTACCACATTTCTAGAAAAAAAAAAAAAACTCTCAGTTCCCCCACAGTCACTTGACCACAACCTGATCGAAATACTTTAAACATGTTATGTAACACCATAGTCCTTTTCGCCCCATTCTACCGATGATTTCAAGCATGGGCCAAGTGTACAATATATAAACAGAAATTAACTAATGGGAAGTAATATAACAATAGGAACTTACTGATACACCCACACTATACCAAAACTTTAAACTAAAACAATCGCTCTATGTAGAGAAAACTTGCCTGGAGCTACAGCAAGTTTGCTCTACAAAGAGCGGTTGTGTGTGAAGGATTCAAAGATAGGAAAATCCTTCAATGTACAGCAGAATAATTATTGGTAGTCAACATCTCGAACACACTTTCTCCCCTCTATCCACCTCAAGTTGAATCCAACACCGACATTGACCTCCATCGGCTTGGTAAAGTCAACACTTACCATAAAAACAACTAGCAAAATTCTATAAACCTATTTCTAAAAATATAAGGCTCCTAAGAACGAATGCTACTACGTAGGCAGTCTGTCTATTTCAAACCAAACCTAATTTCCCCAGAACATTGAACTCTACAGACAATCTCAACATTGAATGTCATAACCGTAGTCTTACAAGCCTCATTCACGCCTACACTCAACTAAAAATACTTCAACGAAAGTCCCAGCAAAACAAAAACATGACGCAAGTACAGTCACACGCAATTAATTGACAGTCATAAAGTACAACGTGATACCTCGCTAAATCAACAAAATGGTTTCGCACGCCGCCGCCGCCTCTCAACAATGGCGGCCACGCGGCAATCGTCACGCCGCTTAGCACAAGAATGACTTAGCCCTAATTCATATCAGCCTAATTTCACGCCTGCTCATACTTATTGTGAGATTTCGCGATACCATGTCACGGTATTCGACACGGCTGGTTACTGATTGAGCCGTCATTTTTTATAGCCCACGCTACGGTCAGAGATGGTCGTGTTTTTGAACCTAATATACCTTTTTGCCTCAGTTTGTTTGCCAAATCTTCGATACAATGCTCCAGTTGGGTGCTTAATTTAAAATTTTGTTCAACACATATTAATTCAACCATTAACATCGTTGTACTTGGACAATAGAAGTCGCGGCCGATTTACTAAAAAATAAATAATGGTTCTTTTTCTCTTATAAAGAAAGTGTTTGTCTAAGAACAATGTGGGGTACCACAGCGGGACATCTAGATACGCGGGGCTAAAGTATTTTCTTTACATTTTTTTATTTGCACTCATACCTTGGGTGAATAGAGTCGGATCCTTAATATACGCATCGATAGACTTATTTTGTAGTTTCGAATTTGTAAGGGATTGTTCTTCGGGCGCGTTTTGTAACATTGCGTTTGTGAGGTGAGCTATCGAGCCATTGTGCAAAATAACGACCATGGGTTTAAAAGGGCGTTGAAGGACTTTAATGTTATGTTGCTCATAACACAAACAACTAATTAGGATCTGGTATCGAGTAGGCTCGCCCCCTTTTACTCTGGACTTGAACATAACTGATGAAATGTGGATGTACTGTAGGTACACCTTTGCCTTATCCTTCTAGGATTACAGGTATAATGGTAAGTATATCAAGTAGATATATCAATACTTTTACCGGCCATACTCTAGAGATTCCACTCACATTCATAAATCTTTTACAGTATCGCGAACAACAGATCTAAATAACCCAAAAAAACGCCTACTATTTCTATTTACCCAAACAAGCCCCTAAAACTAATATTTCCAATCCCAAATGATCTGCAATTGGCAAAAACTCATAAATCAGTACATCAGACTAGGGCTCGCTCGTCGCTCGCAGCTGCTGCACCTTATACGCATCAGTGGCGACTCACAACATCCCGAGCACGGCTTAAGTAACGAATGCTTTGTGCATGCCGATAGATTCGGTGGCAGCCCTGAGAGAAGAGAGGTAGCGGGTTGGATGGATATGAGTTTCGAAGATAACTCAAATATGGGCATTTATCAGGGGGCTTACAACCACCTCTTAGAGCAGTATTATTTTAATCTTGCTTCGGTTGGGAAAGAGATGGAGGTATACTGGACGCATTCAATCTCTCGTCTCGGTATTTGGTTAACTATACAGGGTGGTGAAAACTTTTACCATGGATTCAGTACATGATTCTGAACAGACTGACGAAAAATCTGCTGTTTCATAGAAAAGTGCAATACCTACGTGGTCAAAAAGTAGGAACAGCTGTAATTTTTTTTTATAACTGACGAAAAATTTCAACGCCGGGGGGTTCAGAATCATATACTGAATCCATGGTAAAAGGCTTCGCGTCGAAGTTCCTGCAGCCCTGGATACATGCTATATACGACAATAAATCCTGATCTAGCTGCCTGAGAGAAATGGGGCTGTGATGATGATTATGGTCAAGAAGTGACGTTTTAAAGAAATGCAATAATACAATTTTCATTCATTGAAACCATCGATACAGTCATCATATTTAAAGGTTAATGACAAACTAATTGGCTGTTTCGAAACACTAGACGAATCAATCAGAAAAAGCTTTATCTTTTGTCCAGATTTTTTTGTAACCATTAAACGCCACCTCCTATAAATTGTACCAAAAGATGGTATTAAAAAAAGGACGAGAATCCTTTTCAGCGATAGGTTACAGATTAGACGGGGATGCAGTCAATTTGACGCGCGGTGTCTTCCGCAAACCACCGCGGTTTTTTTGCGGTTCTTTACTTATGTCGCTTTCGCGGCACGCGGACAAAAGGGTTATTGTGTTTTCATATCTATTGGTATCAGTTTATAGACTTTTAAGTATTTTTAGGTCTGTATCTTTAGAATAGATTTTTAATGGTTTACCAGCCTATTATTGTCCCACTGCAGGGCAAAGGCCTCTTCTCATACAGAGAAGGCACGAGCATTGATCACCACGCTTGCTCAAGACGGGTTGGCGATTTCAAACTTATATTAACTACAAGCCCAGATTACCTCACAATGTTTTTCTTCACTGATGTCAGTAATGTCCAAGATAAACTCAGAAAGTACTGTTTATTAATTGAAAAAGCCACATTGGTATTTGCCCGAATTTGAACCCACAACCTCGTGCATAAGAGGCGAGGCCCTAAGCATTAGGGGTACCTATACCTCGAAGCGCACCAACTTTGAAACGCACCAAAAGTAAAAACGCACAAACGAAACATAAAGATTAAGTAGTAAATCGCTTAAGCACCTAGTTTCAGTTCATTTCTGCTTTCCTGGTAGTTTCAATAAATAAATAATTAGGACAGTTGAATTTAAAAACGTCTATCGATAGGTATCATTTATTACGAACACTTCATGCTCGTATCTAAGTTTCATCGTTGGTGCGTTTCGAGGAATAAAATTATAATATTTTTAATTTGATTTTGTTAGCGCGTGAATAGAAATATTTACTACGATAATAAGTACTATCTTACCTTGAACCAAATTACTTCTCTAGCGTGATGAGTGTAGCTAACTAGACTTTGATCGCTCCAAATACATGAAGGTATTGCCTTCATGTATTTGGAGCGATCAAAGTCTAGTTGTAAACCTCAAAATGCTGAATACATCATCATCTGCCAAGCTTTTTCCCAACTATGTTGGGGTCGGCTTCCAGTCTAACCAGATGCAGCTGAATACCAGTATTTTACATGGAGCGACTGCCTACCTGACCTCCATAACCCAGTAACTGGGTAATACGATACCCGTTGGTATAACTTTCGGGCTTCTGACGACCCGTAACGTCAAAGATCCACGAATGACAGCCGGGACCAACGGCTTAACGTGCTTTCCGAGGTACGGAGGGGTCTTAGTATGTGAAGATGGTCACTCATCCATCGACCAACCGCGATAAGCGTAGCTTAACCTAATTGATCGACCCGTGCGGATTTTATTACTTAGCCACGAGCATGCTATGCTGAATATATTCATAGATTCAATATAAAGAAATT
Organism: Agrochola circellaris; assembly: GCA_914767755.1. Lineage (NCBI taxonomy): Eukaryota > Metazoa > Arthropoda > Insecta > Lepidoptera > Noctuidae > Agrochola > Agrochola circellaris. Next base: position 11,748,433 of record OU611843.1, read on the forward strand.
ATTCAGGACTGACTAAAAAAATTCAGCAATGGACATTTAGTATTGTCTGTATCTGCCTACCAAGGCATTGGGAAGTAAACCTGTGTCGATAAACCTTGAAAATAGTCCAGTATGGGCCTCGGTACCTACCTAACTAGCCATAGGGTAGATTAAATTATATGGATGGATAGCTAAATCTATTTATACCTATTCTACGACCTTTACACTTAACACGATCAGCTTTCCACCTATAGGCACACATTCTCAAATTTCCTAGTAGGTATTATAACAATCACGCATTTTTATCAATCATCGACATCATCATTTCAGCCGAAAAACATCCACTGCTGGACATACGACTCTGCCAAGCATCGCCACTCCAATAGGTCGTGTGCTTATTGCATCCAGCGGAAAAATGGTGAGCTTGTGAAGACCTCAGCATTTTTATCTACCACTTTGATCAGGATTTGTGGGATGATATTGATAAAAATGATCTACTGGAAAATTATTAAAAAATTCTTTCAAATCTATGAACTGTTAAAATTAAGTTTGCCTTCAAAATGGATTAAATCACGAAACAAAGACCGATCTTTTTCCGCGTTTAGGAACATAATAAATATACTAACAACAGCCCCTAATGTACCAGGGATACATAGCCGAAAAACAATAGTATTTTAGTATTCAACTTAATGATATGTACCCTCGAAGGAGGCCGTAAATGAGGTTCTGAATTCATACCCACGTTGCATCTGTAATAATTACGAGGGGAATATAATTTAAATTGACTCAACAATTTATGAATATACATTTAACGGTTTTTTTTTCTTTCTTTACGTATTTTGGATGACTGGTTTCACACGGTTTGGGTCTTTTAGGAAATTTTCGTGTTAAGTATTTAGCTACTTGAAATATGTTGAATAATTAACTCTTGTTTAGTGATTATAGGTCAATTATACAAAAAGAAAACATCCTCTATACGAAAACATACAACATGTATATTTACGATCTTGCCCTTTTTCTACATAAATAAATGTTAAAAACAAAAAAGCAAATACAATAAATAAATAAATATTTACTAACAATACTTACTGGAAATATACAGTCATAAATAAACTTTGAAATATCCATCCTTTTTCCTTTAAAATATAAAAGCACAAACTCTTTGGTAAGTAAAATATTTTTTATAAAAAACACCATCTGCGTATTGGAAAAGTTAAAAGGGCATTCCATTTTCAAAATGTGACGTTATAAATGTGCGTATGGCGCGCTTTCCCCTTCTGTGGAAAACGCACACAAAGAGATACAATTTCTAACTCACACTACGAAACCCTCAATAGGTATTTTCAAAGTTATTGTAAGCCATGTTGTGCCGTCTATTCATAATATTTCGTCGGTACTTTTTCTTATTCCAAAAGGACATTTTCATATTTGAAACTTAACATTTTAAAATAAAGAATGTTGCAAACCAGCACATTAAAAATTATGACCAATGTTGTGTATAAGTCGGTACATGTTATTCGTCGAATACATAATTTCAAGTTAATCCACTCCTTACCTCTTGCAAAAAACGAAATATATAAATAAATCGAACAGTAACCGATACTAAAACAACACGATGCATCATATTTCCCCCGCCGCGGTATAAACACACGCACGTGTTTTGTCCTTGTCTTGCGCGCGGTTTTTCCACATCAGTCTGTCACATTCGTCGTGGGGCGGGCTCTACACCGCGATTGGTGGAGGGGAGAGATACTTGGCGGCCGACGGCAACCTCCCGTCGGCATTTTCCCGACGCACCGCGTTCGAATATCGAATATTTGCGGCCTTGTGGAGGAATTTTTCTTTTATCTGTTAATGTGGATGGTTTTAAAAGGTTATAAAGTGCCAGTATGAATTGTGAGATTATGTTTGCAACACTTATTTTAGATCAGAATGTTTTAAAATTAATTTAGTTTTTTGTTTTAATACCCTTAAGAAAAGGACTGTAATTAAGGAATATTTAGTGTCAAAGATTTGTTTGTATTTTTAATTGATAAATTTCGTCTTCCAACCAAATAAAAAATATCTATATTTCACTAGAAATTGATAGTGAAATTGCTTGATAATGATGAACAAGAAATTATGTACTAGGTACAAAAGTCAATGGACATCAGACACAAATTAATTGCTGCTTTTATTACCTAATAGAACAATTTTCGAAGAAAATTATCATGGTACAGAAATAAACACAAAATACTACTTACTGAAAAAAAGAAACAAACTTCAATAGTAATGAATATAAATAGGCTTGTTTTGAATTACTTATTGAAATCTAATTTAGGTACCCACAGAACAAATGTCTGTATTTTAGTGTATACAGAGGTCTAAAAAATGATAACGTTCATACTGATCATTATGATAATGATAACTTTCATACTGATCATTATGATAATGATAACGTTCATACTGATGATCATTATGATAATGAAAGGTGTGTAAGTAATTGGTTTTATGATGAAAAAAATAAATAACTGCGTCGGTGCTTAGCCAAATAAATTGGCTTCAAAAAAAATAAAAAACCATATTATTATACAATAAACTATTCGGAGGTTCCACCTCGAAGTTTCAGCTGATTTGTCTTCTATGTAATTTTTTGGGTTTTTCCAGATTAAATTTCTCAGTAGCAGCCCGGAGTCTGGATTTGTGTCCGGTTGATGGCAATAGGCTCGCCCTGTACTACATAGGACTAAAACAGAACTGTTCCCCAGTTCTGTTTTAGTCCTATGTGGGTGTACTATAAGCAGGTACACCTCTGCCTAACTCTTCGGGGAAGCAAGGCGTGATGTTATGTCTTCGTTGTCATTTTCATCTGCGTAGTGAGCAGATGTATTTACAGTATAACCACGTTGAAACTCATCCAAGTTAAGTTAGGTCGATCCCAGTGAAATAAAATCTCTTTATTTCAAACCTTTTTTTAATCCATAGAACGTTAGTATAGTGAAACTTAGAACATAAATACAGGCTCTTCATAATTTGAACTAATATTATAAACGCGAAAGTGATTTACTTTGTTTGTTTGTTACGCTTTCACACTGAAACGGGTGAACGGATTTGGATCAATTTTGCTACTTAATGGGTAGAGTATACACGGTAGACCATGACCTAGGTACTACCGGGATAAAAAGTATCCTATGTCCTAACATAATCCTTTTTATCCCAGTAATACGTTTCTGTCGCTAGCTAGCTAGTAGTAAATACAAGCTCATCGAGTTTTACAAAATATTTGCGCTTCTCTGTCACCCATACAGTGACAGTATAGTGCGACATCGTGTTCTCTTTCACCCATACATTAATAGTTCAGTGTGACTGCGTCTTCTCTGTCACCCATACAATGAAAGGACAGTGACAAGCTCAATGTGTCATATTTTTGGCCGGTACTCTCGTGTTCTTCAGATTTTTTACTAGCTGCAGTTCCTACCTTATGAACTCAATAACCAATATTTCTTATAATTATACAAAGTACCTACTTGCATTAATACAAATTTTCCAATTCCGCAACTTCCAAACAACATAAAACCGCCCTAAATAACAGATAATGCTGCTGTTACCATCGATCTAAGGGTGAGTGCACACAATTACCGCGTCATACGGATCGCGGCGCGCCTCGTGCGTGTGCGCAACCCTTAGTTAACGTTGCACGAATACACTTTCTGTTTGAAACTGACTGCCTCACTCGACACACGTCGGGCAAAGTGTTTTTCGATTATTCCAATAGGAAAATCTTAATAGGAGTCAGGGTTTACCTTATCCTATAGTTAACCAAGTTATGTATCTTATTCTTAAGCAATGTCAAACGTTTTTTATCAATATTTTTATTATTATTTTTAATAGTAACACGGACGATTCGTGCCTGGTATAAGGCAATAGGTTCGACCTCTTTTACATGAGACTTAAAACAAACTATGTACCAAGTTACACCTCTGCCTAGCCCTTTGCGGAATACAGGCCTGATGTTATGATAAGTTAAAACAAACTGGTGAAGTATGGGAGTACTTACAAAACGCATCTGTCTACCCTATCGGAGAAAGCTGGTGTAATATACTGCACTTTCATGACAGAACCAATAGCAAACCGCTTACAATATAGCCACATTTAGTCATCAACGTTTTGCAAAGGCAGCTAGCATCTTTCGTAGAAGCAAATGTTGCTTCATCCATTCATTTGAACAGAACAACAGGCTTGCTAAGGTTCTTAGTGTGCTATTCTAGGTCTGTGCTTTTCACATGCATTCACCAAGTCGGAAAGAGAAGGATTTTTCCAAGAATTTATTATATTTCTTAATTGGTCAAGAAGTGATCCAATACAATTGCTGACAGCTGACCTCCACCAGCCGAACTCAAACCCAAAGCGTTTACTTCAATCAAACCAATGACAGTTTTGAACTGTCAAGGAGTCGGTCAGTCAGAAAGATGAAGCTAGTTGTCAATAGACAACTAGCTTCATCTTTCTGACTGACCTTAAGCTACTACGCTTTGGAATACCAAAGCGTAGTAGCTTAAGGTTCCTATGGAGAAGAACGGACAAGAAGCTTCATGGACACTTTTAAATCATAATATTGGTTACATACACCATTCAATCCAATATTGGATGATCGCCACCATACTTTGTTTCAGCCTGAAATCCGAAGTAAAACAGAAGCCTCTCGAAGACCACTTCGTTTGAGATAGCGATTGGATTTCGTATTTTCACGACCATAGATATAAGAAAGAAGATCACAACGGTGTGACACAATTCTGATAGAACAATTTCCATGAAGTATTATATTATATATATATAAGTATATTAATTAATACGTGAAGCAAAAACTTTGTACCCCTTTTTACGAAAATTACGCGGACGGAGGAGTATGAAATTTGGCACACTCAAAGTTTATATGGAGAAGGAGTGCAGAAAGCTAATATTTTTATATAATATACATTAGAAATAAATTAAATTAATTTAAAAAACATTACACACACTACCATGCGTTTGACACAAGATGGCTACCTAAGAATCATGACATTTAAATGAATTATAGTCGAATTTCGACCTCTGGGCGACCACTAGTTCATAGAAATTGTTCTACTAAAGTCATGTGGCACTGTTGCGGCGCGTCTGTCCGCGTCAGCCTTACAATTCACATTGTTCATGTTTATGAATGTGTTCAGTGTGACTCATGTTTGTGTTTTGGGTTCGCATGACTAGTTTCAAAATTGAATAGAGCTGTTATTCAGGAGCTTATTCATTTTGTTAGAGAATAGCAGTCAAAAGGACGTTGTTGCTGACCATGGTGATGAGAATCTGCCTAGCCTTTTCCCAACTATGTTGGGGTCGGCTTCCGGTCTAACCGGATGCAGCTGAATACCAGTATTTTACATGGAACGACTGCCTATCTGACCTCCACCACCCAGTAACTGGGTAATACGATACGCCTTGGTAAGACTGGTTGTCAGACTTTCGGCCTTCTGACGACCCGTAACGACTGTCCAAGATCCACGAATGACAGCCGGGACCAACGGCTTAACGTGCTTTCCGAGGCATCTTGGTATTTAAAGATGGTCACCCATTCACGGACCAACCCCGGCAAGCGTAGCTTAACCTGAAAGATCTACCCGTGCGGCTGTCATTACTTAGCCACGAGATCCTCCTAGGATGGTAATGAGAAACGATCAAAAAATATATTCAGTCATCTTATTGCTAGACCATACAATGTCTTGTTCTAAACTAATAACTAGTACCTTTAAAGAAGTAAAATTTGTTGTTTGTTTGTGAGAGGCAGTCTCTGGAATTACTGATCCGATTACAATAAATCTTCCACCGCTAGAAAGCTACATTATTGCCGAGTGTTAAAGGATTGTATGTTTCTTTCACGCGGCCGAAGACGCGGGCAGAAGGTAGTGCAAAATAAACTGTTTATTTATTAAATCAAAAGGTTCTCCATCACGCTGCCTTGTCAATAAGGTCAAATAACACTTAAAATAAATACAGACATAGTACACTAGCCGACAACATGCACCCAATTACAATGTCACACAGATTGTGACGCGCGTCTTGCCTACGATCCCTTGATCAACGCTCCTGTAAGAGGATATGACGGCTGATACTAACGCAATTTGTAGATTCAGACAGGGGGCTATCCAAAAAATAATACGCGGACTTGGTATGCATGTTCGAATTTGCGATATATATCTATCAGTAGAAGTATCAATGATTAATATCAGACATTCTTATAAAAACTCTGGAATAAATGCCTAAATGTTTCAGAAGTGCAGTAGACCGCAAGTCAGTGGCAACACTTTGACCTTGAGCTGACCTAACGTAGTCTGGCGGCATCTGCAACGCGAACTACGTATCATAATGACGTCACGCAAAATCCTGCATCGCGCAAGCAAGGTTTACCGCGCGACGAGTATACAATATGTAAAAACAACCCTGTCCAATATAAAAGGGGCACATAGTTACTGCAATAACATTACCAAAAAGGTTTTTTTTTTTTATTATTATTGAAAATAAAAAAGTTATTGCTATTAAAAATTCACATTTTTAGTAATAAAATTACAAAATTCCGAAAAAAAAATGCGAAATTTCAAAGTGAGTTATGACTTTTAGACACCCGCTAAACGACGGCCGCCCGCGCCCAACGTAATAAACCCCGGTAAAATACCCCATTAGAAAAAAATGTGGCGATTTTTCTTTTTTCCTGAAAATTTCCACATAAATATACTCTCAGTACGATACCTAACAACACCTTCACGGATCGGACAGGGTTTTTTTTACATGTTGTATATACAACGTCCCGACATCAATCGTCGGGCAGTTCCCCACCAGACTCGAAATCCGTCTGGTCGGAGGATCCTCCCTTTTCTATAGAAAATGAGTGAAGTTTACACCCTATGAGGAACAGGGTGTAAAGTCCTCTATAGTAGTATGGAGTTTCAATTTCGTGTTCATATCATCCCCAAACAAAGATCGATACCACCTGACGCCATAATTTGTAGTTAGTATCACTGTCCTAATTTTAACTGTCATTAGGATTAAGGCAGGTCATCAAAACCTCTATTACAGACGATTTTAGCCAGTTTCCGAGGTATTGTTAACCGGAGTTTATCAAATCGATAGTGCTATTTTTAATTGGTTTAATAATATCTTGACACACAGCTTTTCTGAACTCCCCAAAAATCTCAAACTTCGAATATGGTGAATTCTGTTCATTTCTAATCCATAGAAGAGACGTTTGCACTGTAGTTGAACAAAAACAGTCGAATTCTTCTAATAGAAATCAATACATAATAAAACAAACTTTACTGGCCAGAAATGGGCGAATCGACAATTTTAAATATCTTAAGGCGATTCGTACGAACTTAATTCAATTGTAGGCGAATCGATTTTTTGAGTTGAATTCACGTACAAATAAATTCACTTCGTCCAATAACACAAAAAATTTAATCGGGTAAAATCTACAGGAAAACAGGAGTGTACATACTAGTTCTTCATAAAGTCCTAGACCCAAAACTTCTCTACAATACATTTTAAAACAATTTCCAAATCCCACTCCAACTAAATTAAAACAGAATTTCAATGCGATCGCAACAAAAATCACACCTTCCTAAGAGCATTACGGCGAACGTTTATAATCGGCTAAATATCGAATTGTTCCATCTATTGTTTGGAGGCTTTAAACCCTCGAGAATTGGTTTCGAGAGTTTTAAGCCTACCGCCTTCGGAAAAACTGGAAAACGACACGCAAAAACCACCCTTATGTCCTCAACACTTGAGTCGAAAACTAATCGGTTCGCATCTAAAATAATTCCTGAAAAGTGAAAGCTTTCCTACGCAAGGTATTTAGGTTTAAACTCCTATTGAAAGAGGTGAAAGTTTAGGGGGACTTTGTTGGTGAAAATTAGACCGTATTATTCGAAAGTAAAGTATCTTTTGGGGTGTATGTCTGAGAGAATAGTAGACGAGTGTTGAGAAGATTGTGCAATAACGAGTCTACACACAGAATGTAATTGTATCGGGGATCAGGATCGACCCCCGCGCGAACAGGGCTGGGACACGGTCGATGAGTTTGGAAGCATGTGCAAAGTGAAATAGAACTTATTGACTTATAGTGCATTATTTTATAAACAGAAATTGGTACTTGTTCTGAATATAAATGAAGAGTAGATAAAACTTAGTAAAATTCTTTCTACAAAATTAACTTAACAATAACTATCAATAGAACTTGATAAACTTCTACAAGGACGTAAAACCAACGCATCATTGCCGAAAGCACTTTTTTTTGTTTATCCACACCGGGGAAGCTCTTGGCGTGCATCTCACCTGATGGTAAGTGATGATCAGGCCGAAAGTGGAAGCGCGCTTCACCCTGATTCCTCAACCACCGAGGAACTGGCTATCTAACCTCTAACTGTCGAAACACAACAATACTGTTAACATTGTTGTTTTGGCGACTGACATAGATAAGATGGTGGTAGCTAGCTAGGCGGCCTTAGAACAAGCCCTACCACCAACCAAACCGAGCAGAAAATTTTGCCTCCACTGGGAATCGAGCCCGGGACCTCTGGGTCTAAGACAGGTGGACCACTAGACCACAGAGGCGATTAGAAATTTAAACGTTTGCCTTACTTTTATCAACTTCTTATTTTTTCGTGCGGTTAGTGATTAATCTGGTGTCAGAGTTTTAAAGCCGCGGCGTTTCCTCACGATGTTTTCCTTCACCGTTTTTGAATCAACCAAGTACTTTGTATTGTGTATTGGGCTGGTGTCCGCCGGAACTCCACGTCCAAGTCGAGAATTAGTGATAATTTATTTGAACAAAAATTGCAATTTCTAGTATATATAGGCATGCAAAAGTTAATATATTATATGTTTTTAACACAGGTATGCAGCTGTCGGTCACTTTGATATTAAAAATAGATCTAATACAGCGTTTTTGTGCCTTAAAAATATTTCCTCTCTCACTACAGTTGCCCCAGAATATTATACCAAATGTCAATACAGAAACAACTAGACTGTGGTATGCTATCAATACTGTCTGAAAGTTAACTTTGTGTGATAAACTATATACAGCATAAGCAGCTGAACTTAGTTTTTTGCATACGTCATCTGCTTGAGTTTTCCATGTCAGTCGGGTATCAATTGAAATTCCTAGAAACTTTGCCTACACACTCTGTTTATAGATAAATACTGAAATTCAGTTATTGATTAATTAATGTTGTCTTCAGACAAACTGTCAATAGCTATTGACTCTACAAAGTGATCTATTTAAGTTTAATATAAGTTCTTACTTATTTGAGTGTTCAGAAACCCATAACAATCTGTCAAGAATAGATATGGAACCATAAGCACTATCGAATAAATAAAGTTCGGTTAAAGATAACTCAGAAACCAGGCAGAAACCAACCAACATAATATGTACAATGTCGCCCATAGGCATGTGCCCGCCTGTATTTTTATGAATATTCATGATTTTTTTTTTATATCCCACTATTATTTTATGGACTTACACTTGTGTTTTTTAAAATAAATACAGTTTTTTTTTAGAAAAAAAATTCTTCACCTCCGTTTTTTTTTCATAGTCAACAAATTTTATAAAAAAATGTTAGTTAATCCGATAAAATAATTCATAAGCTTTTAGAAATAATAAACAGAATCCAAATCAAGCCAATAAAATAGGAGATATGGCAAACGCTACAAAAAAATAAATAAATTGAATAACATGAAAAATATTTAAGATAATAGTTAATTTTCCATAATTTTTCATGAATATTCAGAAAAATGCGGGCGGGCACATGCCCCATGCGACATTGTATAACAACAACGTATACGTACTCACGATAATCAGTCGTTCGTTCAAGTTTGCACCTTAATTATTTAGCTTTCCTGCTAGTAGGACTAATAGGTCTATGTCTTGGTTAAGGCACCATACATGGTCAGTTCTACCTTCAGATCCTTATGATCTGAACATTATGCGTACCGTGTAGCTGTTACGGCCTCAAGATCGATCTCCTGAGACGGCGGCAGAAACGATTACTGTTAGAAGGAAAACGTTAAAAATAAATATCCAGATCGTTCCTTGTGCACGCATCCGGTGGACCAGTCGGATTAGAATCATCTGTTCAGATTGATCTCTCCATATGTATGAAAGCCACACTTCAATACTTGCACTTTAAAAATCTTTCAATACAACAATAGAAAATAACACATTAGATATCATTTACTTCTATAGTTCTATGCCAATATTCAAATACCCATAACGTCTATAATCGTTCCTTATCAACATTTTATCGACACAAAGCCGTTGCGTTTACAACGCGTCCCCTCACTACTTCCCCATGGGGTTCGCCCCGCGGTAAGCCAAGGAGGGGTCGCTATTTATCGATGTGTGTCGCTTTATTTTTATTTGTCTTCCTTTGTTATAATTGCTGCTTAATGATCGGTCCCTGCTTTATTGGACGCAAATGTGTACTATCTTGTTTGTAAGTTTTTAAGTATTCTCTTGTGGTATGAGATGTGTAGTTCAGTTTCATTGATTGTGGGACGTCTCCACTCTTCGTCAAATGATTAAAATAAAGGATTTTTTTTTTACTTTCTTGTACCAGGTTATTGCAAAAGGTATGTGAAAACCAGATGATATCAATGACCTGTACCAAGATTTCACATTGGAAATTCAAAGGGTGGCACATCTCATAAACAGTTTAAACAAAGTAAAGCAAACTACCTTAAAGTGTAAGTGGAATAATTTTCAGGAAAGCAGATCATTTATAATTCTAGAGGTTTTCAATCTCAATTATTTGACAAGAACTAAGTGTGCGACTTTTTGGAGCAAGCTTAATCAGGCTACTAAGTTTTTATCAGTAGCAAAATGTGACTGCTAACGACATCTGTACTATTTTCTAGTTGTACGGAACACGACAGTACTTCCCTAGCAAAAACACGGAAGGATGTAGATAAACAAGAGGGTAAGAGGACATAGCATCCCTCCAGAATTTGCTACCGTCCGAGAGATGGCGCTTATTTAAATAAAAAACACGTTGCTACGAAAATTTTCTCAGTTTGGGACCAAAATTTATGTTTGTGTAAAATTATTTTACATATAAAAACTTGTCTTTTTGAACCTTTACTTTACGACTCCCACGACTCCACCTCTACTTTTAAAATAGTCGAATTTGTATCCCTCGTTTGAATGCTGTAGCACTGGCGTAGCAAGGCGTAGCACATTCGATAATAATAAAATTATGTGGATGAAAAACTTATGAATTTTACGTTGTGTCGTGACTCGGGACTTAATATTATTATGACTATAAATGTATCTGGTTGAAAATTTGGACATCAACAAACGGGATAAATACTCCGTAACCTCTGTAGTGTAACGTAATTATGAGTTAAACAGATAGATTAGACATTTGAAACATCGTAGGTCGCAAAAAATTGCACTGTACTGATTTTTTGGGATGTTGTTAGGATTGATATGACCTATCGTATAAAACCAAGTTTGCGGCTTCGGAAGATCTGTGGTAACTGCGTGGTGCTCGAAAATAACAACAAGCCAGCCATCACGCGTAGAGTCAACCAGAAGAATAAGGTTCATTATAGTTAAGTTTCCACCGAACACAGTATTCAGGAAAAAGCCGCAGCCTTTGATAGCAATATCAATAGCAGACAATAATGCTAAAACATACGTCGGCATTACTTTGTGTCGGCGCGTTTAGCGGCTTTTCTGTGGCGATTAGATGCGTTTGCGCAACAAAACTGAACGATTCTGTTAATCTCGCCGCCATTGTTGCAAACAAACAAGTGTTTGGTTTGTAAACAACGTTTTTTGGTTTTGTGTTGAAGTAAAAAAGTTGCTTATATGTTGTTTACATTTTATTTAGATACATATTCTGGGAATGGATCTGAACATGAAGATGATTGGCTGGCTGCATTTCTACTCAAGCGAAATCATAACACAAGATTAGCAGGGATTTTTTGGTTGTTCACAGTCCTGATTACTGTTGCTTTAGTTACGTTAAATCATACCCTGGTTAATGCAGAGTTAGAATGTTTATTAAACTCTGTTATTGCTACTGCAGTAATGTAAAGATCAGGAACAGCAGACTCTTTTCTGGGTTATAAGTAATTTAAAAAAAGCTGCTACCTATATGATGGATTAATGCTCCACGATTGTCCACGTTGATGGTAGATAGTTTAACCAATATTCTTTCACTGAAAGTTTGAATCATATTCGACATTAAAACAAAATAAAACAAGTAACAGATACAATCAGTGATATTCCAAAAAATATAATTATGAATATCCTTGTCTGGTATATCAATTGTTGATAATCTTCTAATCCCACCCCGCCACCTGGGGTACTACGGTGCGGGGGAGGGGAGGGGGTGAGCTAAAGAAATCCTATTTTCATAGTTCACTTAACCAACCGCCGTAATTTTGTTAACACGCATCACCGCATTGGGCTCCTGTTGAAATGTCCGATGAGTCTTGATACTTGAATGATTTTGATCGGGCGAAAGATTCTTATAAAATACCAACCATTTAATTCCTTATTACAGAAAACCATTTATGATTTTTGTACAATATTGCAAAGGAATGTTGATTATGGGCATTACCAATTACCGATTTGATTAGGGATTACGTTTTGACTCATACTTTTTTGGCTATGCCAATCTTTAGAGTGACTTTTCACCTGAAATTGCAACACGTTGTAAAAAACGAGCGAGCCTTATGTAGCATATGATATGTAACATGACATGTGACATGTCACCTTGGTAAGAAGCAAAAGCAACATTAAAGGAGCGGGGCCTCGTCAAGGTCGTTTCTGACGGCCTACTCCAGCACCGCGCGCGCTCATTGATCAAATCGAATGGCGCGCGCTTCCCCGGCTTCCTGTTACACACTTCCGTCGCTTTTCACGAAATCACTCCCACAGATTTTTAGGCTTGCACAGATTTCAGGAAAGCGATGGAAAACATGTTACACATCAAAAACTTGTGGCGATTTATTGTCCTTTGTGTCATTTAGGTCCGTATATATTTAGGTAGGTTTATTTTAAGTAGGTATCTGGTGACAAATCCTTTGGATAGTCACTCCAATTAATCTTACTGGCCCAAAATCTACGTGTTTTCGACCAAAAAAAAATCACTAAAGTATCAAGTCCTGTTACTCAATGTACAAGCGTCTTAGATGTTTACAAAGTTATTCCATATTTTCAATTTAAACAGAAGTCGGTGTGGGAAGGCGGAGTGTTTCTCTTTAGGCTCACAACAAACTTCCGAGCCGCTAGATTATATTGTGTTTTATATAACAATCTCTTTGTTATGTGCCGTTCAACCCTTTCGGGATGATTGGGGAGACACTTTGATTAGAAGACGTATTGCTAATCTCTTAGCATACAATATACACAGTGACACTGGTACCTGTAGTGTACCACCGATTATTGTTAGTAGTGGTACTAACACTACTTTTGATATGCCTTATAGTTTAAACTATTAGGAGCGACAACGGGTGAGCCGCATATTTTGAATGTTGTTCATCAAAATATGCAGGGTCTGTCCGGCAAAGAGCTAGAGTTAAGTTTGTTTATAGAGAACTATGATGTTCAGGTGTTATGTTTGACTGAACACTGGTTGAAAGAACATGAAGTAGTGTTTATCAATGATGATAATTTTACTGTACAAAGTGCGTTTGTAAGGAAAAGCGCCATTCGCGGTGGATCTTTAGTTCTTGTTTCAAACAAGTTGAAATGTAAACAACGTTTAGATTTAGTTAATCTTTCCATCGAGCGCACTATTGAGTTGTCTTGTGTTGAACTCGAGCGATACGTTATAATTTGCGTGTATCGGCCCCCCTCAGGTGATTTTATTAGTTTTGAATCGGTAATGGAGGATTCACTCAATAGGTTAAAATCAAGTAATAAAAGTATAATTTTATGTGGAGATTTTAATATTAATATTTTAGATGTTACTCCATTAAGCATTAGACTTCTTAATCTGTTTAGGTCTTATAATTTAATTAACTTGTTTTTTGAACCTACTAGGATCACGGCATCTTCTTCAACTTGTCTTGATAATATATTTAGTGATTGTGATGCCAAAAATAAAATAGTGTTAAGTGACTTAACGTCTGACCACTGTGGTTTATTAGCTAGCTTCCCCATGCCATTACATAAAAAGCCGCATAAAATAGAATGCAGGCCTTATACAGCTACTCGTTGCAATAAGTTTAAAAATAATATAGCTCATAGAATTACACCATCTATAGTAGAACACGAGAATCCCAATGAAATCTATGGAGCCCTTTTTGATGTTGTGCAAAAAGAGTACCAATCTACTTTCAAGACCAAAACTATTCAAATTAATGGCACCTCCGATGGCTTTAACCAATGGGCCACTCCGGGAATTTATAAAAGTAGAGCGAGACTATACGAGTTATATGGTTTGAAAAAATACAGTTTTGATACTCCTTTCCTAGAGTATGTCAAAAGTTATTCAAAATTATTTAAAAAGGTTAGTGTTTTTGCTAAATCTAAATTTTTAAGCGATTCAATTAAAAATTCCAATAATAAAGTTAAAACCACTTGGAAAATTATTAATAATGAAACGGGTAAGTCGGTTAAACAAGATAAACAACTTGAGATTATGGTCGACAATAAATTAGTTGATAAAGCAGCTGACGTAGCTGAGGCGTTTAATGAGTTTTTTGCAAACATACCTGTAACTACGACTCGCTCCTTAAATTCATCCCCGTCTAAAGCTGAAAACCTTTTGCTTAGTAGTGTGTCTAAAAATAGTCGCATATTTAGCTTCGAACATGTAACGCCTCGTGATGTAGTTAATGTTTTTAACACACTCAAGTCTAAAAACACTGGTGATTACTGGGGCATCTCCATTAAACTTTTAAGTAATATAATAGACATCGTAGCCCCCTGTCTAGCTGTTACTTTTAATAAATGTGTTGATTTAGGAACTTTTCCTGAACTCATGAAGAATAGTAAAGTCATACCATTATTTAAATCAGGTAATAAAAATGAAGTTGGCAATTTCAGGCCTATTTCTATCTTACCAGCATTTAGCAAAATATTTGAAAAGTTAATACTCAAGCAGCTGCTAAGACATTTTAATTTAAATAGCCTCCTTCATAATGAACAATATGGATTTACAAAAGGTCGTTCGACTACAGATGCGGGTGTTGCTCTGCTGAAACACATATTTGACGCATGGGAGAACTCGCAAAATGCTATTGGGGTTTTCTGTGATCTCTCCAAAGCCTTTGATTGCGTGCACCATGACACGCTTTTGCGTAAACTGCGTCATTACGGTGTGCAAAACGAAGCTCTCAACGTTATAAATTCGTATTTACATAATAGGTCCCAATGTGTAGATGTTAATGGTGTGAAATCTTCCGGGCTACCAGTTCAGTTAGGTGTACCTCAAGGCTCAATACTGGGTCCATTCTTGTTCTTAGTGTATATCAATGACCTACCATTCTATTTAAAGGGTATCTGTGAAGTTGTACTGTTTGCAGACGATACCTCTCTTATTTTTAAAGTAGACCGGAATAGACAAGATTTTGACGATGTAAACAGTGCACTCTCAATGGTTACGGATTGGTTTACGACAAATAACCTAGTTCTCAATGCCAAGAAAACGAAATGTGTTAAGTTCGCCCTACCAAATGTTAGAAATCTAGGACCCAACATCGTCTTAGATAAAGAGGTGCTTGAATCTGTAAATTCGGCAGTTTTTCTGGGCATAACAGTAGATGCCAAACTTCAGTGGGGCCCACATATATCGAGCCTAGCGGGAAGGCTCAGTTCTGCCGCCTACGCCGTCAGGAAAGTAAGACAATACACTGACGTCGATACAGCTCGATTAGTCTATTTTAGTTATTTTCATAGCGTTATGTCCTACGGTCTTCTGCTGTGGGGCAAAGCTGCTGATATTCAAAATATATTTGTCCTTCAAAAACGAGCTGTTCGAGCTATTTACCAGCTAGGCCCCAGAGTTTCTCTGAGAGATTTTTTCAAAGATATTGGTATCCTCACAGTGGCATCTCAATTCATTTTCGCCAACATCTTATATATTAGGCAAAATATACATTTATACAGTAAGAACAGTGATTTTCACAATGTTAACACTAGAAATAAGGAAAAACTAAGAGTTCCTTTTCACCGGCTTCATAAGGTTCATAACTCATTTGTTGGGCTTGGTATAACCTTTTATAACAAGTTACCCTCTTCTTTGCTAGATTTGCCTTTTAATGCGTTTAAAACGAAAGTAAAATCCAACCTTTGTTCAAAGGCATACTATTCTATCAACGACTACTTAAATGATAAGAATAGTTGGTCGCTGTGATTAACTCAAGACAATTTTGATGTTCTTTCACCAGAATTAGCTTACCTACTGACAGGTTATATGAGTTCATATAATTGTTTATTTTAATTTAATTTTAATTTATTGTTGACATAATCTACTCATTACAATGTTTTTTTTAATGAGTTGTATTGCAATATGTAACTAGTGACCTCGACAATAGATCATATTATTTATTGTTATTAGTAATTAACTGTTTATTTATTTTACCTCGATGGTCCTAGTTTATCATTTATAACTTCCAGTTACAGCTTTATGTAAGCGGGCACGCCCTTTATGCCTGGAGGCTTTTATTAAGACGTTAAGTTTTGTTTACGTTTAGTTTTTATTTCTGCCCGAGTATAGTTCTCGATGATTTTGTTTGGTATATTGGCGTGTGCTAGCTAACATATGGATAATAATTTAAATTAGGTTAATTAAGTATGTTGAATACTATTATATAGAGTCATTTTTTTTCTTTCTAACTGAACAGACAGCTGTGCTGCTGGGGAGTTTGTTGCGCCACTTCTTCTTCCCAGCTAACGCACTAGGAAGTGGTGAAGGGTGGGCGTTTTGGGGGACTGTCTTATGTAATTTTGACGTTCGAAAAGTGCTGATTATCAGCCTAGTTTGAATAAATGACTTTTGAATTTTGAATTTGAATTTTGAATTAAGAGAGAAAAGTCTAAGGTGTGACAGCTGCTTGCCTTTCCACGTGAATTAAACAGGCATTTGAAGAGAGTTCTTATTTTTATAGCGTTCGTGGACGTGGCAAAATGAGTGGAGAAGAAAAATATAATGTTTTAATGTCATTGTCATCTACTAAACGCTCCCGACTCGATACCTGTAGATCAATTGCCGCAAAGTTTTCATAGAAATTGTTCCACAATAGTCGCGTCGCGCCTTTCTGCTGGACCCTTAACACGCACTAGGCCCGCTCCGTCTCACGGAGAGGAGGCTTGTGACCCAGCGGCACAGCACAGAGAAACCTATAAGTAGGCTGATTATGTATGTCACCAACTTATCATTGATCATCAAAAGTAATTTACCTATTGCTACACAGGCAGGCGCACAGAGAGCCATACTAATCTGACCCTTCTGCCCTTATATTCTTGTGTAAAGCTGAATTTTATGGTAGGTATTAAAACTAATATCATTCTCACTGTGCGTTCCTCTATGCCTGCTTTCATGCACAAAATCATATCGCGCTAGGCCTGATTGGAATTTTGCCAAACTTGAAATCTATCATAGATTGGAATAGATCTATTAAAATAGAATATAGATGGTAAGGCTACATAAATGTCTCAAAAATGTATGCACTATTAAACAACAACCTTCAATAAATAGTCTCGAACAGAAGCCCCAGCACGAACGCGCGACGTAAGCTTAAAGCTTCTTGCAGACCAGCGCGACGCGACGCCGCGACGCGACTCGAACAATACAATTTCTAAGAAAACTTGACGGTATAACAATAACTGGTGTCGCGTCGCGTTGTCGCGTCGCGCTGGTCTGCACGAAGCTTAAGGCCGTGTATATGAACGCGATGATCGCTTTTGGTTAGGATGCGGGGTAGTGTAAATTCGAACCATTTTTTTATCGAAAATACAACTATCCAATTGCATTTTGGTGTAAATGATAATTAGTATCAACCATAAATATGAATAAAGTCTTAAAACTAAGTAAATATTATGTGCGAAACGAGAATCTCAGCTTTAAAATTGTTCGATTTTACGTTACGTTTTCTCGGCGCTTTCGTCCTAGGCCAAGTTTCCTTCAAAATGACGACATACGGTAAATTCCTCAGCCCAACAATCGAGTTGTTATACCGACGATTATTATCGATTAATAATCGGTTGGACGCTCGATTAGACGAGGACACGAGACAGCCGTCAGGGACAACGTGCCAAATGGCGGAAAACACGAATTATGTTATCAAAATAATTATTTATGGTCCAATGGGGTTTTGACGAGCATTATGAGAAAATCATGGTGGTATTGATGTCGTAGTGATGGATTTGGAATGTGTTTATTTAGAAGGACCTTATGGTGTTAAGGTATGTCTGGGAACTGCAGTCGGTTTTGTGGTGTCGCTGTTTTTAGAATGAGTGTTGTTGTAATGAGTATTGGTTTTCTGTAAAACTGCAGTTGAGTCTACAATCCCAATATATGTATACTCAAACTCAAAGCATTTATTTCAAATAAACCAATTACAGGCACTTTTGAATCGTCAAGGGGGTCGGTCGATCAGAAAGATGAAGCTAGATGCCCATTCCAAAGCGTAGTAGGTACCTATGGAGAAGAACGGGCAAGAAACTCCACGGACACTCTTTTAAATCATGATATGGTTACAAAATATTGGTTACATCATTCATGTTGAAGTTATACATGTGAGAACGATGCAAAACGTGAAAAGCGTCCGTAACAGAAAGAAAAAATTAACAAATAGAAGTTGTTGCTGAAATCTCCACTTATTCCAATGACTTGTTAGAGAATTAGTCATATATCGTCACTTGTTGAGGTTCAGGTAGGATTGAAAGACATTGCATTTTATTTTTAAGTTGTTTATTTTGATCTCTGAAACCTCTAAATACAACATAACAGGTATTTATTCAATCAAATGATTGTTGACAGCCAGCCCAAATACTGAGAAATGCGTGTAATTGTCTTTAATTGGCCGTAAAACAATATTAAATTCGCCAACAAAAGTACTGATGATACTTCCAAGAAGTCGGGAGCAACGCACTGCATCACCGAACGGAGAACCTAACCGTCGCTCGCCCGCGCGGAAACTGTCACATTTTGACGTTTCCCTTGACGTGAAGTTCCATATTCAAACAGCCCGCCTTTTATTTTTGTTTCTTTATCTCCATCTCAATCTAACGGCCAGTAATGTTACATTTTAATTTTTAATACCAAAGCGCAAAGGTCGTTTATCGTTTATGTACCGTTCGAATATATTGGATTTATAATTTTTAATCGTCTGTTATCTCGATAACCTGTTGTGGGGTATTTCATTTCGTGCGTCGGATGCGATGAATGCATAATTAAGTGGAAGCATTTTATGATTTTCGTTAATCCAATGGTAGTATTACGTGAATTACGTCACAGAGAAACAGAATTCCTGAAAATTATTTGTAGCCCGTAAAATAGAGTTTATGAGGTGTGAGTTTGAGAAAAACTGATTTTTCTCAGGCCTTCGATTGCGTACCACATCTTTAGGCATAAAAAAACTGTAGCCACTGGGAACTTTTAAGTATCATTAAACTCGTATTATAACTGTGATTAAATAGAGAAACACAAATTGTGAAGTTTAAATATAAAGTAAGATTTAGATTTCCTTCCGAACTCCATAAAAGGAGTTCCCCAAGGGTGTGCTCTAGGTCCGTTATATGTCACGTCTCATCAGAATGGTAAAGAAGTAACTAGAAGTACCTAACTGTCATCAAAGAAGCTTAGGTACTAATTATTTTAACAATAATAAAAATAAATAGAAAGCAGCTACTTCCAAAGAGTGTCGTTTCTATTTTCACTTTTGCATAACAACCAACCCAATTAACAAAATAAAAATGTTCATAAAACCTCATAAATTATGTATCTAAACACTTAACGCGTATAAAATAAAATTAACCGAATTTTT
This sequence comes from Agrochola circellaris, assembly GCA_914767755.1. Lineage (NCBI taxonomy): Eukaryota > Metazoa > Arthropoda > Insecta > Lepidoptera > Noctuidae > Agrochola > Agrochola circellaris. The sequence goes on from OU611843.1 coordinate 11,768,422, forward strand.
AGATGAAAGTAAAAACGTCCGACCTCTTTCGTCGGCCGCTGACGTTACACGTCATGTTTGAATTTCGAACACACCTTTAAAAAAATAAGTTTACTTTTTTCTTTTTTTTTTTACCGCGCTAAGGAACGCAACCCGATCTCCAAAATTCACTTGCTACCAAGTTTATTATTTGATACTTGGGGCGGATTATTTTTTTATACCGGCCTTACGCGGCGGCGTCTTTGCCTCTTTGTTAGATCGAGTTTTTATTATGTAGGAGTTGTTTGTACTGAAATTATTTAGGTATTTAAGTTCATTGATCAGTTGGTTACAATATCTATTTTGTATGGAAGGCTTCTGTTATGATACCGCCGTATTATAATCGGTTTGCGCCAAAGGTTTCGTACCTGTGTTAAAGATTTTGAACATTGAAATAGCTTTGTTGCATGCGTTTTAAGTATTTTTGTCTATCATCATAATTATGGTAGCAAATGCAGTGGCAAAACAATTAGGTATTACAGTTCACAGTTAATTAACAATTAACTTATTTAATATTCTTTATTTTAATTGTTTATTTACTTTGTCTTCCCAAACAAATAGAAAGTGATTGCAAGCCGTCTAAAAACCTCAAACTAAACAGACGCATTCCAAACGCACATATTTCTTTTAATATTCTCACAAACCGTCCAACGATCATTCAAAATATTTTCTCACTAATTGTAATTTAAACTATCGCTATCTTATTACCCATCATTTTGGCGCGCGACGTTGCCTGGTGGTCCTCAAAACAGCTGACACTTTCTTAGAGCATCGAATTGTCAAAATGTCGACCGATCACCATTTTGAAGCGACTTTGATTTCCCATCTGAAGACCGAAACAGAAACGGAAAAACCTACTCTATATCTACAAAAGTATGGTTCAGTTTTGAATGTAGTTGCATAACATGGAGCGACAAAAAGTGAAGGATGATAGAGATAAGACGTGGGACGCCAAAAATCGTCCCGTAACCTTTTCTTGTTGATATATTTTTTGATGAAATTATTATTTAAATATTTTTGGTAATTGATACTTATAAACTGTATATTAAAAAATCTACATACACTTCGACTGCCTTTAATGAAACCTGCTCCGTTATTCCTACTGCAATAAACTTTATACCATAGATAACTACTATATTACAAATTACAATGCGTAATTGCCTATAATCTCATTCTTCGGTTTTAGTACGAAAAATCATATGAAAATAGTCCGTAGCCGTGGTAAAAAACCGGGGTGCTCCGGAAATAATTGTAGGTATACATTGAAGCATTGCTTCACGTGGAGGCTATTTAAAGGCACCCCGTTCAATATTATACTGCCCTGCTAAGCCGAAAGGCGGTATCTCTGAGACACGCCCTTTTAGTTTTTTTTATACCATTCAATAGCTATAATAATTTCGCATCTAATGGTATAAGCCACATACCGCTATCTAACTTAAAACATTTAAAAAAACCACTCAGAAGTTCTTTATATCCTTATATTTCCTTGAATTACAATTTACTAAAAGTCAATATGCTCAAAACTTACTCCGATTGAGATACCGCCTTTCGGCTTAGCAGGGCAGTATAGAAATCCTAGGTTAGTCATTAAAATCAATAGATTTTGTAAACAAATACTATTTAGTAAAAAATTCAATGTCACCAATACTGTGTGGTCGATACATGTGTGTGTGTGTGAGGTCTAATTATTCGGAATAATCGTCGTGTATCGTTAATTAGTCGCGACGACTCTGTCGCGAGACCGCCCGCTAACACAGTGGAGCTCAAAGTTTTAACAAACTCTGTAAAAAATTACAATAGCGCTGGGTGTACGCTAGTGTTTGAAAAGATGCATCGACCAGAAGATATAATAAGGCGTGGAGGTGGACACACACTAAACACATTGTTTATCGGAAGAGACAAGCCACTCAGTCATAAAGACAAACTACAAATCCCTTTGACGAAAGTCGCTTATGAATTCATGAAAGTTTTAAGATTTACTGAGTCCAAAGATCTTTGGACTCAGTAAATCTTAAAAAGGAATGACCTAAGACTTAGACTTCCTAATTTATTCATGTATGGGCAAATCCGGACGAGTCATGGGTGTCACTAGGGTATAGATAAATAAAGTGCTTTCAATAAAACATTTATAACTATTCACGCTCAATTTTAATCAAAAATGTCAAATCCAGCTAATATAATTTTAAGCAAGGTCGAAATCATCCAATTTAGAGCCACCTCACCAAAAACTTTGAGCAACCATTCTGGAATGATGGATCGAACGATGAGCCAAGGTGTCAGAGCGGCGGGTCCTCTGAAATACAATATTAATCGTTATCGCGCAATCGATTCGACCCAAATGTTTCGGCGGTTCATGGCACGTCACTAGTTTAAGATTCTTTTTTTTGTTTTAAGGTTAGTTGGTACAAAAATAACGATTCTAATGAGATTGTTACGTAATTTGTTGAAAAAGCTACAGAACACAATTTAAAATGTACATATTATCTACTTGGAAAATTGTTCTTCATGGCTATTGTAGACTGAACCTATCAAAAAAATATTATATATCAAAATAGCTCCATCTTTCTGACGGCTCCTTGACAAAATCCTGTAAATGGTTTCCAAAAATATTGCGTTTCATTAGAATTTTAATGGTAGTAGCAGACTAACTACGATGCAGGTTTGAACCTGAAAGTTGCAATTGATATCTCTACCACGTACGACATCAGATTTAAGTGAGGGTATAAAAAGCAATGGACTATTCCGTTGCAGGGCTCCGGTCAACTCCAGTGGCATCTGCTGTAGTGTGCCAAAAACCAAATGACTGCAAGAATTATGTTAATTAGATTCATCATTCAATTCGAAAACCCCTTCTCTCCTTTCATCAGTAAAATAAAATAATCATGGAATAGTTGAACATCCTCAGCAAATAGAGACATTTGCGTGGGGCGTGCTGCGCGGGCGCCAGCGCCGACATCACCCGAGCGTACCCGACCCACTTGACCAATCGCCTGGCTGACATCGGTTAAGTTGTCATACTAGGTTGACGTCATCAGTTTGCTTGTTGATGGAAAGTGGGAATACCTTGTTAATCTGCAAAATAAGAGAGAAATATTAAATTAATCTCAAATTAATGATACTCTTTTTGGTTTGGATTGATCAAATCAAGGAATTCATAATTTTATATACGTGTGGATTTAATTTGGCGACAAATTTTCACATATGTAGCTAATAACCATTATATGATTTTAATACTTCAGTCTTTATATTTAGGACCACTGTTTTTTCGGTGTTTTTTCACGAGACGGGCACATAACTTTAATATTAGATAGCTTAGCTCCATAACCTATAGCAACCATGAATATTTTGATTAAAATCTCACACTAATGCGGCCTTGTTCATTTAAATTCCTTGTGTTTGGTCTTCCTTACAAAATTGAGTATCAACTACATAGGTATAATACTGACTGACTGAGTATAAAACAGCATCTTGTATATTAAAAATATGTAGTTTATTGCAGACACAACTACTACGCCACCAGAAACGTCACTGTCAATGTTCATTAACTTTTCGCAGCATTCCTAGATTTAGGCATATCCCATCCCATCATTAGTGGATTAACACTATACTTTTTAATTTTGCATCTTCCGCCATTGGATCATAGTTTTCATCTTTTAACCATCGTTGGTCCATCTCTGCAATCTCGTCTCTATAAAGTTACTTGTTAGAAATATTCCAAAATTGAGTTCTTCTCATATTTTTTTGTCTAACTTTTATTTTCATCTATTGTCAAATCACTTGACAGGAGTCTTCCTTTATTTCTAACCATTGTCAATATAACATCATAACATTTTTTGTGATCGACCGCCCAGTAGCTTACAAACCATGCTATATTAACTTGCCTTTGTCAAAATTTATTGGCCAAAAGTTAATTTTTGCATTCACCTCATTTTGAAAAACTCTCCCTTTTAAACAACACATTTCATCATGCAGTTCAGTTAAACCTTATAACACAAACATAAAGGCTAATTTACCATGGTTGAGGTGTTTGATAACTTTGGCAAAAAGTTAGTAACAAAGAAATGTCATTATGATAATCCGTTTTCGGGTTCTATTAGTTGTTTGTTGTTTATAAATCGTTAAGTTGTTTGAAAAATGTAAAAGTATGTTTCTAAGAATAGTTTGAATTTAATTTTGAGCTCTTTACTTAAGTAATTTGTAAGTTTTTAAGTAAGTATTTTAACGCTGATGCTTGGTTGAGGTTAGGATACTTTTTAAAGGCTTAAGTATAAAAGGGCGGTAAAAAATGAATGTGTTGTAGTTTTTCCACTTGAGATTGGATATTTTAATCTTTCATATTGTTAAGAATCCCTGCTGGTAACGGAACCTCATAATAACAGATAGAAAATATATTTATTATTAAGAGAAAATATATTATTATTTATATGAAGCTGGTCATGCGTCCTCTTTTTTTTACCTGACTACGGCGAGGCAAAAGGAGGGTTATGATTTTGACCGGTACCTGTGTATGTCTCTGCATGCATCTGTTACCTCATGTTCATCATTCTAAAGTACTGATCATAATTTGACAAATGAGATATCGTTGGAAGAGTCTTGATCGTCCGCTAGCTATGTGACGTCACATTAAATTCAATAAGGCTTCTAGAGGAAATAAAGTCATGAAAAAATATATATATGTGCCTTGTTGGGTATCAAATGAAAGGGCTTGACGACCACATTACAAATATGTAAGTAGATATATATATCATATTGTCTAACTAAATAAATATGTTGAAATTGTTAAAAACAAACAAAAGTGTAAAATTAATAACTATTAGACAATAAAACCTAAACAAAAAAATAAAGCGGCTCTGTAAATACTTTATCATGAAATTATAACCCCAAAATAATTTAAATAAAAAGGATCAAACCATCTGTGATGGCAATGTTCTTAAAAAAATACTGTATAGAAAATAACACCAAAGTGCTACCTTGAAATTTTTACATTATGCAACAAGAAACACCGTATGAGGCGCATATTGATAAACCTTAGGTTAAGGTCAGCGCGCCTTCGGTCGAGAGAGTGATCCTTCGACACCTCTTGATTGACAGCCGATTAAACAGGATAAAGAACATAAGATACCTACTACTGTATTCGTCGTACAGGACCACTACTAGGAACATCTACCTGTGGAAGAGACAAACAAGTGTTTTTAGAATCAAAGACTACATGATACTATATGAGCTCATATAATTGTTTGGATTATTTTATTTGACTGTAAGTCAATTTATTTTAAATTTTGTTTTCATTTATTGTTGACATAATCTACTCATTAAAATGTTTTTATTTTATGAGTTGATTGCAATTTGTGCTTATGTAAATTATTTTTGCATTAAAGCATTATTATATAGAATCAAGTTTTTCTAACTGAACAGACAGCTGTGCTGCTGGGGAGTTTATTGCGCCACTTCTTCTTCCCAGCTTAAGCACTAGGAAGTGGTGAAGGGTGGGCGTTTTTGGGGGACTGTCTTATGTAATTTTGACGTTCGAAAAGTGCTGATTCTCAGCCTAGTTTGAATAAATGACTTTTGAATTTGAATTTTGAATTTGAATTAAAAACATTTACATTTTTGGTAAAACAGAAGTTTGGCAATTTCAGACAACAACGTAATTTTTAAGATTTCATGTGTAACCAAAACATTGCTATAAACAGTAGGTAAATATGGAATTGTGCTCAAGATAACATACTTTTTGTTTGGAGGCAAATATTTGATTATTCAAAGGTGATTAAAAAATAAATCTAAGCGTACACATTAAAAACTTTTATTTACGAAGCACACAAAATTATCTTGACGCTAAAGAAAATTACAGAATTGAAATAAAATAACAAAAACACTAATCATGTCCAAGTGGGTTAGTTGACACACGTCAGTCTAAGTTGACATACCTTAGTTCTTGCTACAACGACTGGCAACATACCCAATGCTCTCCTGGCTTCGATTTGCTATATAATTAGTTGCAATAAAGGCACGCAGCATCGGTGTCTTCATCATCAACAGCGTCTTGAGTAAAATCTTCCGCAGGTTCAGTATCTGAGTCATCTTAAAGGCTAGCGCGCTTCACTTGCTTTCGCGCTCTAACGCTCTTGCGATTTTTCTTCTCTTTTTTATTTTAGACTTGGGCTTTAACTTCATCCATGATAAAATACTATGTCATCTTAAGTCAACTGTTGCTATGTCATCTTACCCTACGAGCTAAATAATATTTGTAGCCTTTTGTGACTTAAAACTTTGAGGTTACTTAAATCATTCTTCGATATTCATAGCCCATATTAATCAGAGTTCATATCAAAGTAGTCAATACAACAAAAAACGTACCTGATACAAAAATATTTTTGAGTGACGAAATCAAAACATTCCACATCACATCCGAAAAACGCTAAGCTGATACTGCACAGTGGACGTTAGGGAACTTTTCAGCTGATGATGAAGCTGACCTTGGACTGTTCCATGAGCAGAAGTTTGAGGACTCATAATTTTAAAGTGGCATAACAACGTATTTTGAGACCATAGAATTGCAGAACATAAGATATCCTTCGGAATTCCCTGGCCAATAACTTATATTGGCTTTTATTGCCATAGTAATACAATTATTTATATACCATCGGATATAGTGGGAAATATGATAATATATTTTTTATTCCATATAATGTATTACTCACGGATCATCGTGTGACCACACAAAATTACCAGTGCAGACCCCTGCTGCTCGGTAGCAGAGGTCAAATTGTAATTTAATTAATTCCACATGTAACACCACACGCACTCCTTTTTTGGTAAGCAATGTAATTGAACAATCTTACTCATGCACGGCTACTATTGCGTATTTTTCTTTAAGTACATACAAGTCACTTAGCAGTTCTTCACGACTTCGTCCGCGGTTAATATCTTTAAAAAAAATCTTAACGATCTTGAAGACCAGCGGGGTAATAGGGACGATGCCTGGGTAAAAAAAAAAAACTAATTAGTCCGTCAGTCAGATAATAAAAAAATATTAGACTTAGACACGTTTTTTGCTTTATCATATTAGTAACAAAATACTTAGATAAAACGCATTTTAAGTTGGGGAGTGGAGGTCGCTACGTCACAAGTAAGTATAAAATCTACATGCTCGTGACGTCATGGCACATTTTAACTCAATGTATCGCCGTAATCGTTAGATTACGTAAAAAAATAAAAAATATGTGTCCAATATTTTTTAATAATCTCCACGATGGACATAAAAAATTGTCATGGTCCCTATTTCGTAACACACTTACAATAGCAATGGCTTTCATTTTGAAAGTTCAACAACATTCATCGGCTTATTTACGTTGTTGAGCAGACAATGTTTTCAAACATATGAAGCAATGTATTAGCAATATCCTTCAAAATCATTCAGATTGTGATTGATAGTGGGTCACGCAAGTAGGATGCTGGTTATTTTATTCATTTTCTTCCTGAAATGACGTTCACTACGTGGCAGCACTGAGACGTCATGTCCGGGCACCTGTCAAAAGTGTCAAAGCGCCTATATATTTTCTTTAGTCGTGATTGAATGATGAACGAATGATAAGCGTCATCATATATTTTCTAAATTCATTGTCGAATTGGAAGACCTCTTGTCAAAGTGGCGCCAACTGGTGGCGTGAATGTTCATGAAACTCTCATTGCAACAATAAAAAATGTATCTTCCTCTTAATTTTTTTATAATTAAGTTTTCTACAGGTTGTTCTGTTTTCTGTACACAATATATGTATATAGTACCTACATGTGACAAATAAGTGTATTTTCTTGCTTTCGTTATCTGACTGAATAAAAAACAGCTTCAATTTATTTTCTTCTGTTGAAGTTACTTACTCGAGTAGAAAGGTATGTCACTGCACAAAAAATCTAGGCTGTGTATTTTCAGGTCGATGAGCAAAATATAATAAAAGTACCTATAGATTTGTTCACGTCTGGTAGATATTAGATGATTTGCAAAAAAGAAACAGTTACTCAAGTCATTAGTTGTATTTGTGTGGTCTGAGTTCAGGTTAGATGTCGTTGAAATAAATCTTAGAAGTGCAATTCATGTTTCATTCTTATTATAAGAATTACTGAAATGTTACCACACAGCATGGCAACAAGCTGGAATTGTAAAGCTAGGGAAATTTATTCTTTAGCTAAATGAATCTCTGCCTAGCCTTTTCCCAACTATGTTGGGGTCGGCTTCCAGGCTAACCGGGTGCAGCTGAATACCAGTATTTTACATAGAGCGAATAATCGCTCCATGTAAAATACTGTCACCACTGTTACTGTTATCCAGTCACTGGGTAGTGGAGGTCAGATAGATAACTATCTGACCTCTACTACCCAGTGACTTGATAACACGATACCCCTTTGTCAGACTTTTAGGTTTCTGACTAACCGTAACGACTGTCAAATATCTATGAGCGACGGCTTAACGCGCTTTCCGAGGTATGGAGGTGTCCCGGTATGTAATGGATAGTCACCCATCCACGAACCGACCGCGGCAAGCGTAGCTTAACCTTCGATCGATCCGTGCGGCTTTTATCGTTTAGCCACGAGCCCCTCTTTAGCCATATGAATACCAACCTAAATTGTCCGTATAATCAAATTATACAATTTCATTTATTTTCTCTATTTAATTTTTTTTCCTGTTTACTCCTAGTTATATGTCCATGCCGTGGTCTCCTGTAATTGAAGGAGCTCACGTAACAGAACCGTTTTTATTCTTGTGATTTTTATTGTGTAAAGGATGCCACGCCTTTGTTGGAGATACCAAATAAACAAATAAATACCTTTGACAATGTTGTCTGAAACGGCCATATCACGCCAAGCTGACGTAGAGTGTCAATTTGCTAAACAATTACATAATTTACCAGACTGAATTTCCATAAAATACGATGTCATAATCATTCCCCTGCCTTTTTTTATAAATATCGCCGCATTATTCTGAGATAGGAGCCTTTTTGGCCTCGCACAGGTCGTTATTATTCTGTTAGTTTTTAAATGCTCCTTTTTTGTTTTTTATTTTTTTTTATTACTTAGGTACTGTTTGTGTATTTCCTGTGCGTGTCCCAAATAAAATATTTTTCTTTCTTATTCCAATTGATTTGGGGTCGGCGCAACAAGTCTTTTTCTTCCATACTTCTCGAATTTCCATAAAATAAGATAAGTAGCAGGAAAAATTCCATTTCATCAGGATAAATCTATTCTATTCGTTCATTTCGCGAAATAATTACCTATTTAATTCTCAATTTAAGAAAATATAAAAATAAATTACACCTATCAAAAACCGGTTATTTTCACTAACAAAAAACTACTATTAGCTCTTAGACTTAAAAACTTACTTATCACGGTCACGAAGTTCTGCCAGTAGTATTCTCCCACAGTAAGTAATGTCGGGAAAATATTTGGTTTAACAAAGTGACTTACGTACCAACCTAAATTGGCCGTAAATTCCAATCGAAACTGTCTTTCTTCGATAGTTGTATGAAATGGCTATAACACGACAAATTGACGTAGTGAGTCAATTTGATAAACAATTTATTACGCTGATTGTATTTCGATGAAATAATATAGGTAGCACAGATTCCATTTCGTCCAAATTACCCTTAGAATTAAAAACTTACGTATTGAGTGAAGTTCACGAAGTTATGCCAATCCCATTCACCCATAGTAAGTAGATACTGTGATGGCTGCCCATGGGTTATGAATATGATTGATAGAACACATATTGAAGATTACCTTGTTAGTCTAGGGGTCATGCAGTCATTTTTATTAATCAAAATATTTACACTATTGCGTATGGAAAATTAGCGTATCTTGGAAAGGTATCAATAGAACCGCAAGGTGGTCCATTAGAAGAGATTTTAAGACTATAATTGAATGATTAAAGATTTGTGGTCGGATAAACCAAAACCTATGATTTATATGAGACTACGCGAATAAGGCGAATTTTTATATTGATTAAACTCAAACTCAAAACAGCAGTGATAGCCTAGTGGTGTGATCGTCGGACTGCCAAGTCATAGGACTCAAACTCAAACTCAAAGCATTTATTTCAATTAAACCATTACAGGCACTTTTGAATTGTCAAGGAATCGGTCAGTCAAAAATATGAAGCTAGTTGCCCATTCCAAAGCGTAGTAGGTACCTATGGAGAAGAACGGGCAAGAAACTCCACGGACACTCTTTTAAATAAAATAAATTGTTACAAAGTATTGGTGTATTATATTAATAATTCGCCATATTATATTATAATGATACTAGCTTCTGCGATTTTGATTGCGTGATTTTCGGTCCCCAACCCGCTGCGTGACCGCGTCGCATCGCATCGCCCGCTATCGCTATTAGTTCGTTTTCGCTTACCGTTCTTTCTGACTTTTTTCTTTTTGCTCGGCTCCTAAAGGTGGTGATGTTACATAGCCAATAATTAGGTTATCCAATACAAAAATATTTTTTCAGACCCTACTGGTAGTTCCGGAGATTACCCCCTACATACAAACAAACAAATACATATACAGGGTGTTTGGCAGAACGTTGAACATACGAAAATGGTGGATAGGTGGGGTCATCTGCTACTTACTCAGCCCTAATTTATTTGGCTCTGGCCCCCTGGATATGTAAAAAAAATTTTTTTGTTTTCTTCTAGTTTCACCACTTCCTTAACTTTACAGTGTATTTTTTTATTAAAAATGGATGAAAACAAAAAATTTTTTTTTACATATCCAGGGGGCCAGAGCCAAATAAATTAGGGCTGAGTAAGTAGCAGATGACCCCACCTATCCACCATTTTCGTATGTTCAACGTTCTGCCAAACACCCTGTATAATATTATTATTAACTTACACTTTTATCGCTGTATAATCTTATTCAGGGCTACGCAAGCACATAGCCTTCTTAAAGGAAACCAAGGAATTAAATATTATAGGTACTTTCTTTCTGTCTGTTACCTTTTCACGCCCTAACGGCTGAACGAATATCGATGAAAATTTGGCACACAGATACAAGACCATGACATAGGATACGTTTAATCCCGATAGTACGTTCCCGTGGGTTATTATCCGCCATCCACGAGGGCAAGTAAGTAAGTAAATTTTATTTGTTTAAACATGGTGTACATGATACATTGCATGCACGATAATAATGGGATACAGAAAAGTTCTAACATGTTCAGCCGCATATCGTGGAGTACAAATTGGTAGGAAGAGATGGTGCATAAAGGCTCGTACAGGACGACGCGACGCGACATGAACAATACAATTTCTAAGAAAACTTCACGGTGTAACAATAACCGGTGTCGCGTCGCTCTGTCGCGTTGCTCTAGTCTGCACGAAGCTTAAACCGTGACAATATTCATCAAAATTACATTTCATCGTTATTCATTAAAGATTAGGTATACGAGTACAATTCAATAAGCATATTTTTCAGATACTCGTACAATGCGAAGCCTAGTCATAGGACACTAAAAAATATCAATTATGTTTCAGTCCTATTTTAATATTCATGGCTTTCTATGTTACAGATAAATTCAAGTGGCAGTCAATACCCAACCATGCATTTCACAATACGGAAATCAAAGCAAACAGAAGCAAAACATTCAGTTATCAAAATGCTAAAGTTAGCTAACAACATTGACCTCTAATAACACCACTTTATTATTACACCTATCTCCATCAATTGCCACACAATTTTCAACCTTAAAGCAAACTCCATAAGGAAAGGTGTCTATGATTGATCATGTTACAGGTTGTAAATGTATTTTTGCGCTCAGGTTAGAACTGAGAGCTGTCAAGAACCGTTGGACCGTATAATGGAAGCTCCCAAGATACGTCCGAACTTAAGATACATATATGAAATTATCTTGTTTTTATTTCTGATTTATTTACCGATACCATCGTTGAGGACGTAGGCCTTGATTGTGTGAAGTTATTTCGTGTTTTGCAATCGGTTAAGCGATCTTCAGAAAAGTTGATCTATAAGTTTAAAATAGTATTTATCTCATTATAGGAGAAAATCATTTCGGGGTATCGTATTACCCAGTTCAGTAACTGGGTAATACGATACCCCGAAGTGATTTTGTTAATTTCTTCTCTGATTCTGTGTATAGGTACGAAGTGTCATTTCTCCTATCATCATCTACCCAGCCTTTTCCCAAATATGTTGGGGTAGGCTTCCAGTATAACCGGATGCAGCTGAATATCAGTATTTTACGTGGAGCGACTGCCTATCTGACCTCCACAACCAATGGGTTGTGAAGAAATTAACACCATGCTTTCAGATTGCGCCAAAGTTGTCTCAAAATAAGTTTCCACCAAACTTCAGTGGTGCTTAATGTTTAGTCAGTTCAACAAGTTGCATGGTTAATAAAAATAGGTAATGCTCATAACCATTTGAAGTTATTACATATTCGCGGGAAAACAACTGAAGGAGCACGGGTGGGTTTTAGTCAGTAAGAGTCTGACACGCCCTCCCGCTCCGCTCAGAGCTGGAGGAAAATTTCTCAATAAAAAAAAAAAGAAAAACTATCAACAAGAGATCCTTTATTTAGGTAATCAAAAAGTAAAAAATCTAAAAAAAAGAATAAATATTATTTTTTCGTCATGTGCTCGTGTTACCCTTTTAGGGTTTGTTACCCAAAGGGTGCCAGCGGGACCCTATTACTAAGCCTCCACTGTCCGTCCGTCTGTCTGTCAGCGGGCTGTATCTCGTGAACCGTAATAGGTAGACAGTTGAAATCACAGATTTTGTATTTCTATTGCATGTCGATAAAACCACAAATAATAAAAATTAAATTAAAAGGGGTAGTTAAATTTAATTAAAGGGGGGAGAGTACGGCTCGGACTTGGCCGAATTTTTTTCTTTTCATATTCATGCACACCATAATGCAAACATGCGTTTATATTCTCCAGTAATCTTCTAAAAGCATATACATTATATCAAGGTGGCCACTCTGGATAATTTACCGCCACGTTAGAATTAAATCTGAACAACTACTCACTAAGCTACGGATTACAAAAATCCTATACTTCTGACCAGCGGTCACTTTTACTTACAAAAAGGACTTCAACAATGTTCTTGAGGTGTCGGCTTCACAAACAAACACCAACATACAAACCATTTATGCTCTAGTGCATATCCATTACATGCAACAATTGTATTTAAATCCTCACTAGGCTGCCGATACGACATCGCCTTTGCCACGCCGCAATTAAAAAAAAGTTCGGCGCCGAATTCTAAGTGACCATTGGTGCGTTTGAATTTGGAAGGCGTATTAGGCTTATTGTCCAGCCGTAGACAAATAATGCGTAGGAGTGATTGAATTTGTAAGTAGATAGTTTGTTTGTACGTTTTTGTTGCAATTTGCTTAGATTTTGCCGATAGAATGTATCAGAAAGGAAAAAAGTAGAACCAAAGTCGGAGATTTAGCTCATTTCTTTAGGCTGTCTTGCACCGTTCTCAGCACTGCAGTTCTTTAGATTTTCGTAAAACCGTGAATTTCCATAATTTCCTTCAGAAACACTGGAGAGACCATTTTTAGACCCACTTCAAAACATCCTTATTACGCTTCAGTTGACCTCTTCACCACATAATCGATGGTGTTAGTCCCACATTCTCAGTAATGGTCACGTTCACTGAGTTTCGAAGGCGTAATGGATGACCAGCTGTATGCACACAATGATCTCAGAGATTTTCTGGAGTGATGCCTCTTAATAAACACAATGTGGAGATTTTAGCCGGAGTGGGTTTTAAGTATGTACTGTCACTTACGACAAGTGTGCCGAAGATTATAAGAAGTTTGAAATTGAGAGCAGTGGCCATCACTGCTCCCAATAGTAACCAGTATTTATTATTTAGAAGAAGAGTAGGTACTTAATTTCTACATCGTAGCACTTTTCCGACAAACCGGTCCCCTTGCAGCTGATAGGCGGAAAAAGCGGGCGAGTTCAGACTGGTGATAAGTATGAACGAAGCCGTGGTAACGGCCCCGACTTACGAGTTGTAAGTCGTGGATTGGCACCCCAGCAGGTGTGTTAATTTGTGTAATTTATTTCATAACCACTGCTCTTAAAACGGTGAAGGAAAACATCGTGAGGAAACCGGCATGTTCTAGAAAAATTCAAATACATGTGACATCTACCAATCCTCACTGGGCCCGCGTGGTGGATTAAAGCTCACTCCCTTTCGCAGGGAAGAGGCCTGAGTCCCAGCAGTGGGACCGTTATAGGCAGATTATGCTATGTGTTTGTTAAATTAAATGCTAACTTATCAGCATTAGATTTATTGTTCTACATACTCGTAATATAACATTATTACTTAATCGGTTTTCTTGGCAATCAGATGTGGAAGTTGAAATTATTTGTACACGTTAATTATTATTCTTCGGCTTAGTTTAGGCACCATACACCCGAATACTGAAACGCCACTCAAAACTTAAGCGTTACTTAAAACTAGTTTCAACCAATCAAAAGGCTTTAAACGAGTCATAAGTAACGCTTAAGTTTTGAGTGGCGTTTCAGTATTCGGGTGATAGTCTCCCAAAAATACAATGCTTGTTCCTATGTATATATGTTCCGAGTTTAAATTTGTATTTTGAGGTGTGCGTATTTACGCCGCAAATGCTTCAAGTGGCAAATAGTGTACCATCAAAGAAGTTCATATCTAACCAGTTTCAAAACAAAATCCCGTGAACACGATGACCACATCTGTTACCGGCCCGGTGGTATAGAGCGAGCGCTGCAAGCAAGAATAGTCCTTATGGTGGTTAGATATGTGCTTCATCGATGGTACCTACCTGCAGCGACTGCTGATGCTTGCTGCTTTGGTGTACGGCCGGGTTAAGTGTTAAGTTTTCATTTGTTTATATTTATTTGTGGAAGAGAAATAAAATATTTTTAATTTTATTATTATTTTATTAATTCACAATAGAAACCCTAATTTGTCTTCTAAGTGATAGCTCATAATTTTTTCTAGTGCTTTTTGAGGCTTCATTTATCCATACATCTAGTATATTGCATCTTGCGATAGCTAGGTTTGATGACTTCAATAGTGTTTTCATGTCCTTGCATACTGCAAAAAACGTATACAAAATTACCTACATGCAATAACAATGTAGCAAAAAAAACATTACTTAGCTCCATACCTTGTGTACTGCCGGGGTTGCGGGTTTGTCTGAAAGGGATATCGCGACCTCGGCACACAGGCAACGGAAGGAACACGGGTGGGTTTTAGTCAGTAAAAGTCTGACACGCCCTCCCGCTCCACCCAGAGCGGGAGAAGTTATTTGGTAATTTCCCATCCTCAAAAAAAAAAAAAAAAAAAAAAAAAAAAAAAAAAAAAAAAAAAAAAAAAAAAAAAAAAAAAAAAATACCTTGTGTAACACGCGTCCTGGGAGGTTTCGGCACTTTGTGGGATTATCCCTGGTGTATTTGCAATCCGCGCATTGTGGTACAGGGCAGACGAACCGCCGCAAACGATTGTCGGCTCCATACACTTGTCGGCTAATAGAATGGATTTAGATTTGGTCTTTGGGAGTGATACTGCCGACGTGCGGCACCCCATACTTGAATTTTCTTGCGAGACACGACTCAAGAAACTTTGAGACAATATGGTGTAGCAAAAGAAATGGTGGTTTGCCACATTCGTGTTGAATAACGACGAGGAATCCAACTTCGGACGCCATAGAATAAAGAATGAACCCAAATATCAACGTAAATTCACATTGATCTTTTTAAATAAGAACACGTCCAAAAGGTTAAAAAAAAATAACGAATATAATAAAAAAATATTTAGCTGTCGCGTCGTCATGTTTTAAATTAAGAATAATAATAATATAATAATAAAATCGTTTATTTATAAAAAGGGGCACATTTACAATAAGTAACTTAATCATTAAAATAGAGCACAGTTGCTTATTTGCCTGAACTAGGTTGAACCTGTGTTTCAGGCTACGAAGAGCATAAATACTTAATGTAATAAATTAACAATGAGTATAAAGGATAAACTAAATTAAAATTAGGTAAATAAAAGTAAAATATCATGTTAGCGGATCTATTTGCAGACAACAAGTAGATCTTCTGTCTGCGCATAATCTATGGTTAGTAAATATTCAACTATAATTTTTTTACAGCTAAAGTAATTTAAGTTATACATACTTAGTTTTCTATTTAATCTGTTGTACAAAAATGGGCCTAAGAATGTAAAAAATCTCTCTACAAAGACATGTTTTGAGGTTGCATTAGATGTGCATATTATATCATTCCGTCTCTTGTTATTATTGTCAGCAGTGTAGGAAAGCATGGTGTGCTGTTTTAATACTAAGTGCATAATGAAAAGTTGGCGAACAGTCAGCACGTTGCAGGATTTATATAGCAGATTTGTGGGAAAGAAAAAGGGATGGAAGTTTGCTACCTTTAAAATTGCTCTCTGAGCTCTTTCAAGAGGAAGTAGATAGGTTTTCGGTGCGCCACCCCATGAAGAGATGCAGTATTGAATAATAGATTGACATAGGGCCAAATAAACTTGAGTGATTAATATTGAATCTGCAAACGTTCGCAATTTTTTAAAAACATATATTAATTTGCGCACTCTTTTAACTAGACTTTCAATATGTTTTTTGAAAGACAGTGTGTCGTCCATTATTACCCCGAGGTATTTTATGCTGCTCGTTTTGAGGATAAAAGGGCAATTACACATGTTGACTGAACGGTTTCCACATTTATGGGCATATAGATGAGCGTTAGTAATGTTAAGGTGAGGCTTGCGCATGGAGAAGTGAATATATTTTGTCTTGTCAGCATTTAAGGTTAGTAAATTGCTTTGAAGCCAATTAGTCGCAGTATTAAAACCTAGTTGAGCAATTTCGTACACTTCGCTGCTGGTTTTTGCGGTAAATATTAATGCCGTGTCGTCAGCGTAAGATATAATTTTGCCGTTTTTAAGATTCAGATTACACAAATCGTTAATATAAATCAGGAATAACGTAGGGCCCAGAATACTTCCCTGGGGAACACCAAAACCAGTACTTTTCTGCTCATCGCTCGTGATATTATCTATTCTAACACATTGGTATCGGTCATCTAAGTAGTCCGCAAATAGTTTCAGCGGTGTTCCCCTTATTCCTATGGCCTCTAATTTGTTTAGAAGAACAGAAACAGACACCGTGTCGAAGGCCTTGGCTAAATCAAGGAAGATTCCTAAGGTCTGGTTACCTTTGCCGAGTTCTTCTGAAATATAATCGGTCAGGCTATGCACCGCATCGGCTGTGGATAATTTGGCTCTAAATCCAAATTGCGCAGGGGATAAGAAATTATTTTTTTCTACATAGTTAATTAATCTACTATTTATAATTTTGTCTAATATTTTTGATAATGAGGGGAGTATCGATATTGGCCTATAATTGTTTACTAAGTCTTTACAACCAGATTTAAAGACGGGTATTACAACTGCCTTTTTAAGACAGCTAGGGAAAATTCCTTTGGATAGACAGATTCGGTATATATGCGTTAAGGGAGGTACCAAAATATGCTTAAAGTGTTTAAGGATCTTATTGCTTATATTATCCCATCCAACTGCACAATCATCTTTTAGTCCAGAAATTATTCGGGCTATTTCGACTTCGTCAGTGTCCAGCATAGCAAAAGATTTCAGGTTACAGCTATTGCTAGATTTTTGGAAAGATGGTTGGTCACAATAATAATGTTTCGGAGTCTGTTCAGCAAGAGTTTTCCCAATATTGACAAAGAAGTTATTTACGTTGTTAGCTGACAAGTGTCGTGAAGGATTAGTAAGCAGTAAACTCGAATTTGATTCACGCTGTTTAGACATATTGGTGACGTTTTTAATATGTTTCCAAAGTTGCTTGCTATTGTTGCCTGCTCTATTTAATTCATTTTTATCGTAATTATTTTTTAAATTCTTTAGGAGATTGTTGCAGAAGTTCCTGTATCTTTTATAAGTGGTTTGAATTATTTGATTATCAGGGTATCTCTTAGTTCTCTGATGAAGTTTATCTCTGTGTCTTATACACCGAATTAGTCCAGGTGTAATCCAAGGTTTAATATTATAGAGTTTCTTATTCACTGTAGAAACTATCGTGTTACGTAAAATTGCTTGCTGGACATGTTTTATAAAGTACGATAAAGCCAAATTAGCGTCAGCAGTATTGTAAACTAGGCTAAGATCAAGATTGCGTAAATCATATTCGAGTTTATTTGTGTTTAATTTGCTTTTGGTCTGGGGACGATTTAGCTTAGGTAGCGTTAAATTTAATTTAAGTAGGACAGCATGATGGTCAGTAATTGTTGCGTTAGTAACAAGCGTAATATATGATAGGCTGGATTTAATCATCATATGATCGAGACAGGAACCGCTCTGATGAGTAGGTAATATGTGAGCGGGTTGAAAACCATGGTATGAGCAGATATTAAGATAATCTTGGGTCCCTGCATCGCAGTTTTCGGAGCCAATATTTATGTTTAAATCACCTGTTAGTATAACATTCTTAAACGAGCTTAGCCCTTGTAAAATCTGGTTTAAGGAATTGTGAAAAGAATCCAAGTTTCTAACGGAAGGGGACCTATACATAGCGATTATCGCTGTGGTTGTACCAATTTTGATAACTAAGCAATTAATCATACAGTCTTGTGGCGTAGGTTCCTGGACTGTTACCTTTAACGATTCCTTAGCAAAGACTACCACCCCATCATTTTGATTGTGGTTTCTTGTGGTATGCAATAAGTTGTAACCAGGTATAACTGGGAGGTTATCGATGCGGTTAGCTAGCCAGCACTCGGTTAGTACCATTATATCACAATCAAAATTAAGTCTATGAAGGAAAATTTTAAAGCTATCTATGTTCTTATAAATACTACGAATATTTTGGGTCAATACGGTTAGTGACTTTTTACAATCGGAAAGATATTGTCTGCAATCCTCAACGTCACATGTCTTTGACACAGTTAAAAATGAATTATCTATGTCGGTAAATAAATTATTATCCATACTAAACTATGAAAATAACAATAACAAATTACGTCTAAAATATACACAAGTATGTGGCGCTCTTAGGCGCCTTCATAGTCGATCGAGTTAATGTACCTGTATTCGGCAGCTTTTTTAGCCGGGCAATCCGCGTCTCCCGTCTTGTGGTTGGCTTGCTTTTTAAAGCGCAAACATGTAGCACATTTTGGCGCTCCGGCTTTCTTTGCGCAGTCTTGAATAGTGTGACCTTCTTCACCGCAATGTCCACATGTAGGGGCAGCAATTTTGCATGTTTTGGCTGCATGACCGTACTGCTGACATTTGTAACATCTTGTTACTAGAGTGAAGTCTCGCACCGGGCAGGACGACCAATTTATGAATAGCCTGTCTTGTGTGATGAGGGCTTTACGTATGACGGCTGGAACTTCTATAATAAAGTTGCAATTCTCGGCATCTTTTCTACCAGATTTGTGGCTTAGTTTTATAGAGGTCAAAAATGTATCTAGGGATATAGGAGGCAATTTGTCGGCCAAGTTTTGTTCATAAATACATTTATAAACCTCATTTTCAGTCATTGATGTAGGGACTCCTATTACTATAATGCGAGGTTTGCGCTTTTTAGGTTCGTCGATAGTAAGCCCTGACGAAGCGAGTTGGACTGTTTGCTTGAGCCTGTCTAGGTCATCTTTAGTCTCAGTGCTGATTAGAATAAAACATGCTTGACCGTTTTTGCGAGCAAAGAGGTTGGTGGCGAAAACACTCCAATGGATAATATAAAGAATAGGTACGTACTAAACGCTCGCAATTCTGTTCATATACACTACCTAGACCCAATGATTGAGAATCCTCATGACCTCATCACGGAACTATTTTATTCTATTCGTACGGAAAGCTTATAATAACTTCTGCGTTAACATTAGCAAGCAATAGTCACCTAAAGCTTGGTTTTTTAGACAAATTACCTCAATCTCAAAGCATAACTCATTTGAGACGGTCACATCAGCACCCATAATCATAGTCAAAGCTAATGATAAACTCGACACAAAAACATTCGCTAATATTAATATTAACACTACCGTACAAAGGCCAAAACGTATCTGAACCAACAAAAGGGGGATCCATGGAGTTTTTTACAAGCAAAAGAATTTCTTTGATGCGGCACACAACTCACAAGTAGAAAGTATCAATGTAACATAAGCTTAATTATCAATTGAAAATCTTCGTAATGAATGCTTGTATAGTGCTTCTGGAGGTTTAGGGTTGGCAGTCATTTAATCAATTAGACAATTATTCTCTAAAGTCACCGTCACAAGAAGCAATAAATTTTGTAAATAAAGAACTTCTAATAAGTTACGTAGCGAAACAAATAATCCCAAATTCAATCAACTCAAAATAACATACGTGTAATACGAAACTAATGAGCAATTTTACTTGGTCGGGTTATATTTTAGCGATATGTCGTCTAATGTTTTGTTGTACTGCAACTCAGTACCACAAAACATTACATAGACGACAGCGCTTAACTTTGAGTTGATTGAATTTGGGATTATTTGTTGTTGATTGAATTGTCGCCAATCCAGAATGAAAAGTAGCCTATGTCCTTATCCAGGTCCTACGAGTAGGCTACCTATTTGTGAAATATCATAACGATCGGCTCAGTGGTTTAAACGTAATAAACATATAGACAGTTACTTATGGTTTTATAACATTATTAGTACCTACTTATTTACTTATTAGTATGGATTTACGTCCATTTTCTTCATCTTCAGGTTCAGATTAAGGAACTAATGCTAGAGTCAGTGTATTCCCATACAATCGATTGATGCTAATGACTACTGGCTTATCAAATCTCTTTGGCTTTCTCACATAAGCATTTCCTGATTTAATAAGTCGTGTAGGGTTGTTTTCGTTTTAGACATTAGCCACCCACTGCCATAAATTACGACATCCCACTTTTTGTGTTGCGGTTACAGAGGATATTCATATTCAAGACTTGTCATTCCATCTAAGGCTAACATTAGCTCAATCCCAAAGAATTTACACTATTGACAGCTAACTTCTTCATCAGATTTTTACAGAATAAATCAGCTGATTTTGCTGTCATATTTCACTTCAGCATCAACTTCCTTAAACTCATCAGCACCAACCCTGGTCGCGCGTCTTATTCAGTAGCGCACAAAGCCAAAGCGGTGAATCAAAGATGGCGGCTTGTTTGAACCGCGCGCACCGCTGACCGCTCTCTTTTCAATATCGCCTTTTGATTTGCCGTTTCCCAGTTTTGTTAAGGCGAAATAAATAAAGCACTTGTTGTTAATGTTTAGTAATTGATACCGTACTGTACTTGGCTTTGGACGTTTTTCCTTGTACGTATGAATAGACTTTTACAGAAGAGTGATGAAGTGACCTGCAGTGGCCTAAATGGAAAGTAAGCAATCGACTACGCACCCAAGTATGCCGCCGCAAGCACAATCTAGCAAAATGGGGAATTATAGATCCCACCGATACCCAGTGCGTATGCGGTGCTCCTGACCAAACCATGATTTTATTAAATATTAGTTTTTTTTTCAATACTCCGCTTGATTTTATGGACTTACACTTATGTGATTTTTTTAGAAAAAAATATCTTCACCTCCGTAATTTTTTCATAGTCGACAAATTTTACCTAGTTAATCCGATAAATTAACTCATAAGCTTTTAGAAATAATAAACAGAATCCAAATCGAGGCAATGGCATAGGAGATATGGCAAAAGCTAGAAAAAAAAAGAACTGCATTACATGTAAAATATTAATGATAGTTAATTTTCCACAATTTTTCATGAATATTCAGAAAAATACGGGCGGGCACATGCCCATGAGCGACATTGTATATATACAAATATTGCTCATTTAATAGTAGAGGATGTATGTATATTTAATATAATACATGTATGTATAATGGTCTTCTTCTTCTTCGTGTTGATGGCACGACAGGGCATTTAATTTTCTTGACCACTTCTCAGCCTCACGTCCATGGCATCGTCGGTGGCAGCGCAGAGGCCACTTTCCGGTCAGGCAAGACGGAAAAAGATCCTAAAGCGAGCTACCTACAATAAATTGAGGCAACTGACGAAGACCAATATTCAACAGTTGTATACATAAAAATGTTGATAATAATAAAGATAATGATCACAAACATGTACACACAGACGATGCTATATGCAGATCAAATGAGACTTTAAAAATATTTTATACTTAAAGCTAATTCGTAATACGTAATTTTATATATTTCTATCTTCGCTTTCAATTTTAAAACAAACTCCAGTAAACCCAAAGGTAGTTTGTGATGATACACCTTCTCATGATACAACTGACACGTAGCATTGTGCGCGGTAGACAGTAGATTATCTCCACAAACAGAGATTGGCCCCTCGCTGTGCGCGTCAGGCTCCCGTGCCCGTGCGTGTACGCAGGTAGTGGTCGCAGAAACATTTTGAATATTCTTGCTAGAAATATTCGTTGTTTTTATTATAGAAATATTGAAACATTATGGGCTACGATTAGCAGTTTATAAATCATTCAACCAATCACAAGAGTTAACGGTCGCTTGGCAATTTGTCACAAAAATTTTGCGTTTATTTTCGTTGGAGGAACTGGCCCTAATTCTTGTATAAACCTCCCACCTCCTACCTCTTGTATTCTTGTGTTCTTCTTCTTGTTCTTGATGTATGTTATCAATTAAGAATTATCGTCATTTGTTACAATTCAGCGTCTTTATAATCCCATGTTTTCTCTTTTATTATCAAGGTGACTGTTATTTTAGAAAAACAGGTCCCTCTCTCATATCGAAATATTTTGTTTTTCCAGATACCGACGGGCATTAGCATCAAACAGCTGCTGCATCAGTGAAAGGAAATTGTTTTTCAAATCAGTAGATTTCATCGTGATTTACTTTACACTAACAAAATGGACACCATGGTCTGAAATAAAGTATTTATTATTTACAGTCTATTTGATTGCCCCACAGCGAAACTGTGATTATGGCAGAACGTTGACTTATTGTCTTCTCATGAATCCTAGAGCATGAAGAAGTACAACTAAAATTTTATACAATAGCTTCTGCTCGCGACTTCGCCCGCGAGCCTATAACCGTCCTCAAGAATTGTGTTAACAAACGCAAAAAAAAAAAATCAGATCCGACTAGGAATTTTGGAGATTACCCTCTTATGTAGAGGGTAATCTCCAAAATTCCAAAATTCCAAACAAACAAAACTTCTTTATAATATTAAGTAGGTATATATATAGACTTAGTAACTTGTTTTGCTACTACTCCCGACCATGCGCAGTGACAGTGGTGAGGTCTTCAAGCTGTCAAGAGCACACCAGTTCATCTGTACTCCGCGAGCCCACTGGAATGTGGACGTGAGATTACTTATTAATTATGAAGGTTTAATCAAGTATCTGTCTTCTTTTTATACCTAGGCTATCAGCCCTACATACCTGGTAGGTGTATCACTGGTACCTACCAAGTTAATCTTAAGGATCTGAAGGAAGATGTGATCATGTCCTTGTAGAATTTAAACCCTTTGTAATATCATCATCATTAGATTCATCGATGGTGTGGTCGATACGGCAACAGCAGTGATAGCCTAGTGGTGTGACCGTCGGACTGCCAAGTCATAGGTCTCAAACTCAAAGAATTTATTTCAATTAAACCATTTACAGCCACTGTTGAATTGTCAAATAGTCGATCAGTTAGTCAAGTTGAAGGTAGTTACCCATTCTAAAACGTAGATCTTTATGAAGAAGAACGGGCAAGAAACTCCAAGGACACTCTTTTAAATATAGAAAATTACAAAATCCTGTCTCGAGTTCGAACCCAACCCACGGACCTCTGACTTTTCGGATTCATGTGCGTATTGTATAATAATATCACTGGCTTAAAAAACGGTGAAGGAAAACATCGTGAGAAAAACGGCATGCTTGAGATATATTTCTCGACGGCATGTGAAGCCAAGTCAGTGGCCCATGGGCGGCATATGAACTCTGACACCAGGTTAGTCACTAAGCCCACGAAAAAGAAAAAAAAAAGGAGATCGATAAGGTTTATTAAGCTCTCACCACACTAAGGTGAATCCCGCGCGAGACAAGGGCCGCGACCGTGCGCGTCGATTATTACATGATTAAGAAGTCGCGCGACTAATCGCTCCAGTTTGAACACCTCGATACTAGCTGGTTACCACAATCGGCGTGAGTGAATTTCGTCCCGCATTCCACATGGAATTCGCTTCAGTTTGGACAGAGCTTTATATTTGTTCTCAATGGTGCTCAATGGCAACGTTTATTTCTATGCGAGGTAACTTCATGCCATAAGGGCCACAATAACGTTCCTGTACGAATTTTGCACCAACCAGCTTTAAATATTTCAAGCAAGTAATTTATTTATCATTTAGAAGAAAGAAGTTAATTATACATCTATGTTTAAGAGCATCTGAGTGCAAACAGAGTACTAAAGAGAAAGAATGCTTCCTTGCAAAGTACTTATTTAAATTTATGACAGCAATAACATTCAATTGAAAAACACATTTTGATAAAGCTTGAACGAAAGTCAAAGAAAAAATAAAAATAATTTAACAAAGGACCGATAAAAAATATATTTTTGACATGAAAATTCTTCATAATTTTCTTTAATTTTACATGTGTACGTACAGACAAAAACTTAGAAACACTGCTATTTTTTCCCCATATTTTTTCGGATTGCATGATTATTTTAAACGATAACTTCTAGAGACCCTTGTTATGAGGGGACGATTTTCCGTTTTCATAAAATCTTTCGGATGAGGTCACTGAGGTACTATGTTACATAGTACCTCAATGGATGAAGTCTAATTACGTAATACACGATCAATCAGAATCTGAATCGTTTTGAAACAGATTGCTAATCCATTGCTTCATATGTTCGAAAGAAAAATCTGCTCAACAACGTAAATAACACAATGAATGTTATTGACCTGTCAAATTGAAACAGATTAGTCGGAATTGTCAACGAAAATGTGTTGCGTAATTAGATAGCTGTGTTCTCAATCTTGCCGCCTTTCTTTTGACGGAACTGTTCCCGGAATGATTGGAGTACCAGCGAAAACCAGCCAAGAATGGACTCCAAGGTGATTCACATGTAACAGGATTCTCTAGACTTTTAGTTATAGGTAAGGAATGAAGTCTGGTTTTGCTGAAGTCTGGACAAACAGGGCGATGCATCGACGGTCCTGGGTGGAAGCGCATTGGCATGTGAGAGTTATTGATGAAAGATGTAGATCGATTGCTCATTTTGCAGTTGTTCGGTTTGTTCAGACCATGGACCCTTGTTCAGACCATGTCCCTTGAGCCTCTTCTAGGTTCTTTTTTAACGAAAGGTCTGTTCGTAATCTTTGATTATGACTCGGGTAGTCTTGACCGTTGCTATAACTTAAGCATCTGTAGTAGTTCACTATCGGAACGAATGCTTGTTTAAAACGCATTGCTGTTTTAACCGATACCATTTTGAGTTTTACTCCTAATCAAAATGGCAAAATGGAATGAACAATTTTTTAACAACAAAAATTGAATTTGTGAACCTCAACTCTCATTTCGGCTTCCAAAGACATTTCGGGAAATTAAAATTTTGTGGTATTTTTTTTCTAATACTCGTTATTTTCTGACAAATGGACCAGTGACAGTAGCTTGACCAAAGATTTTAAAGGTTATGGCTACTCTGCTTTTTTAAAGAGTTCGGTAAAGCGACGGTTTCCTAAAAGAGCGGTGACCGCACTTAACGGCCGCTGTCATGAAAATGATGACCGCGGCAAAGATTTAAATCGTTAGATTCGCCCTACCTGGTCAAAAGATAGTCGCTTTTCGGTTTCGTTTTCACACCTCTGACACACAATGACGCAGTGAATACACATGTTTGTCAACGAAACGCTATTTAATAATGTATGAGCTCACTCTTCTTAGTACTTATGGACACTTTTTCTTGTGACTGAGTAGGGTGCAGGCAAGTCTTGCGATTTAAATCTTTGGGGGGTGGGGTTTGCTTTACG
Organism: Agrochola circellaris; assembly: GCA_914767755.1. Lineage (NCBI taxonomy): Eukaryota > Metazoa > Arthropoda > Insecta > Lepidoptera > Noctuidae > Agrochola > Agrochola circellaris. The sequence continues at coordinate 11,794,503 of OU611843.1, forward strand.
GTGTCAACAACGCTCTATTGGAAACCACACCAACTTACGTTTCAGTGACGTCATTCGGCGTAAATAGCGGACGCTACGTAAGCGGTCACCGCTCTTCTAGGAAACCGTAGCATTAGCGCTAGCTATGCTAAACGAATGTACCTAAAAGTGCATCCACACCGATGTTACTTTTTGTTGAGCAACGGTTGCAAGTGCTAGTAGGTAACAACGAATAAGAAAAAGTTAGTAGTAAACTTAGTATGTTATCATGTTGCAAGATGTTGCTCTACAAAATGTAACTTCGGTGAGGATGCACCTTGACCCACCGTCCTAAGCGGAAGCGACTCGATTACGCGATCGTTTACCTGAATAATGACGTATACACGCGACTTGAGTGATCGCGGGAGAGGGTCATATTCATCGTAACGAGCGCGACGACCACGTGCTCGCGCGACAGACGCTTAAGACGCGGCCTTAGCTATACACGCATTTCCATTTTTGACTATGAATAATTTTAAATTCGATAAAACAATATTGTGAACGACGCGACGCTTGACATTTGACATTAATTTTATCTTTGACTGTACATACTTAAACTGCATGCATACAGCGTGCTAAAAAGTTGCAATACCTATCAATAAAGTTTGACCACGGGGAAAATTATTCCTTCTGCCCAAATCAGTTGGACAAAATAGTTTGAATACGGCGAAGGACCGGATCTACCGGAGAGGTCTAGAAGTGCAGGTGTGCCGGCGCAGTTCGACAACATGTCGTAGCGTGTATGGGATGATCCAGTATTGGATTTGTCGGATTCGCTCAGAGAGAATCGCGAGAGCGCACACATTCACGAGCTGTCGGGCGTCAAGACCCCTTCTACACCGCGCAGCTACCTCAGATACCGTCTCAGTTACACGATAGGCCTGTAGAAACACTTAGGGTAAAGTAATTATGTTATAATAAAAAAAACTAGACAAAACCGTTTTTCTTCTTCTTCATGTTGATAGCACGACAGTGTTTCAGCCTACACCACAGCTTCATCGGTAGCTGCGCAGAAGTAAAAAAATCAAACAAAAACTAGTTACATAAGTAGAACTTTATTTTTTTCTTTTTAGTTCAATGGAAGAAGTGTCATCAAAGCAGATCCCAGTAACATGTCAATCTCTACCCTCAGGATTGTGGAGTGAAGGCTTATCCTTTCTCTTTTTATGTTCCTCGATCTGTTGTTTTATTTTTTGTGTCAGAAGTCCTTCGCTCCTCGAGGGCACCGGGTGAACAAAGCCAGGCATTGTCGTGGACTCCTTTTCTTCTCTTGCCTTGATATCCTTCTCTGGATGATCTTTATCTAGTTTCCCCACGTAACTACTTACGGGTGCTGCACGAGCCACGAACCTTCCCTGCACGACAGTCAAACATTCTGGATGTTGCATTACAATTGAGCGCCTGCTAGGTACTCTCGGGTGCATCTGTGTAAAGAATCTTATCATCTTGACTTAGGATTTTGATGACTTACATGTTAAGACTTAGAGTAGGTAGATTTTCAGGGTGTAAGCCGGGTAGGGTGAAGTTTTGAGATAGAAAGATGCATTTTTACATAATAGAATTTACAAATATCAGAATAAGGTTATAATTTTAGCCACATTTTGGCCGTAGTTTTTGGCAGATTTTAGCACCATAAATTATAGGAACATGTGAAAGATATGAAAGCATAGATTGCAAACCGCAGAACACTCATTTATTCCTTGTTGCAAACATAGACAATAAGCTAAAAAGTTTTATCATCTTATCAGATTTATAAAAAAGGGGAAAAATACGGCTACTTGCTTACTACAGCTATCGGATGTCGCTAGTTAGCCACATTTCATATTTTCATACAGTAATATTGCCAAATTAATCAAAACAGCGAAAAATATTTAACATCTATTTGCGCCCTTACTCACTTTTATTTTATGATGGCTATACAAAATAGGAATAAGCCGGCTCGCCGGCCGCTCACTGCCCGTGAGCTGTCACACGATTTGCACTTTCTGTGCAAATAAAGAACTATTTTATTCAATTCTATTTAGAATCCTAATTTGAATGACAAGTTATTTGCCGTGTCGGAGCGGTGCTGTTATAATGATAATATATACATATAACGATATACAATAAACAATCGCACCCAATCCATAGGTAAAAAAACCGGCCAAGTGCATGTCGGACCACGCACATTGAAGGGTTAAAAAAAAAAACTTGATTTTATTTTACCACTTTGTCGGCGTGATTAATATGTATACATATGCCAAATTACAACTTTCTAGGTGTGCGTGTGGATTGAGAGATCTTTTCGAAAAACTCTTCCAATCCCAACCAAATTATAAGAGTACTAACCGTCTCCGAGCTAAGCCGCGGACAGACAGACGGACATGGCGAAACTATAAGGGTTCCTTGTTTACTACGGAACCCTTAAAAGGGATGATGCCTGGGTAAAAAAAAGGAAATTCTAATTAGTCCGTCCGTCAGATAATAAAAATATATTTGACGCGTATTTTTTGCTTTATCATGTTAATAAAAAATGACTTAAATAAAACGCATTAGTTTGGGAGTGGGGGTTGCTACGTCACAAGTAAGTATAAAATCTACATACTCGTGTCGTCATGGCATATTTTAACTCAATCTTTAGATTACGTAAAAAAAAGAAAAAATACGTGTACAATATTTTTTAGTAATCTCCATGACGGACTAAAAAAAATGTCATCATCCCTAATGTATAACAATCAAATGACAGATATATATGTTAAGTTTATTATTAAAAATAATGTCTTTTGACGAAGTATAGATAGTGCCATCCACGGAGACGCGCCCACTCCGCTCCGCTCCGCTCCGTACTAAAGTACAACTTAAGTACTGTACAGTAATAGCGGAGTGGGGCGCATCTTCCTGGATGGCCTTCCTCCATTCAGCCGAAAGACGTCCTCTGCTAGACATAGGACTCCCCCAAGCATCACCACAAGGACCAGACCTGTGCTTCCTGCATCCCGCATCCAGCGGATTCCCGCGATCTCACCGGGCCATCGTTCCATCTTTTAGGGGGCCGACCCTCGCTGCACATCTTTGCGTTCTTATATAACAATAATAATAATTATGATCATTGCAGAGGGAAGTCAACATCATCTGGCTAGCCTTTTCCCGAATGTGTTGGGGTCGGCTTCCAGTCTAACCGGAAGCAGCTGAATACGAGTATTTTACATGGAGCGACTGCCTATCTGATCTCCACAACCCAGTTACTGGGTAACACGGTACCTAGACTGGTTGTCAGGCTTTCAGGCTTTTGACGACCCGTAACAACTGTCAAAGGTTTACAAATGACAACCAGGACCAATGGCTTAACGTGCTTTCCGAGGCTCGGAAGGGTTTTGAAAGATGTTTACCCATCCACGGACCATCCGCGGCAAGCGTAGCTTAACATGATCGGTCGGCCCCTGCGACTGTTATTACTTAGCCACAAGCCAAGGGTCAAGGATATCGGCAGAGTAATATAGTTCATATTCCGTGGTATACATTCACAAAATCACTTAACCACTTCCTAAGAAGAAAAATTTGATAATAAAATCGGCCAGTGTGAGACTCAATAATTAAAGACTCAATAATTAGTATCAACTGAATAAAAACCAAAATATTTAAATATTTATAATTCACATAATCTGTTTTTTTGGGCAATTAAATTTATAAAAAAGCCTATGCTTATGTGTGTTCCTCTCTCTTACCCATAAGGGAGTACAGACAAGGTGTTATGTGTATGTAAATTTATAAACTTTATTTAGGTGGCTTGTCTGCATAGCCAATCTGCTCGCCTCGCTTCAGCTTCTGCTTAATTTGTTTGAGTTGCTCTTTCTGCTGTTGGTGGAAATAGCCTTCTTCCAGGGCAGCCCCAAGTCTGCCCAGTCCACCACCCGCCTCCCTTATCGAGCCCCCTCCACCGCCCCCCTTTCCCGCCCCTGCGCCAGGATGTCCCGCTGGAACTGTATAATCTATAGGTGCATTTGAACACAATTTGATGTTACATCTTGTACGATACCTTAAAGACAGCTGTTTGAACAGTCTTACAGTCGCCCCCCGTAAATTCCCAGTGAGCATCAGCATCTGCGACTTTAACTCTTGGGGTCACCACAATTTTGCTAATGTTCTCGTGCGATTATAAATTCGCAGGAGGTGGTCGGAGATAGGAATTTTCGATGGTAAATCAGGAGATTTTTTTTAGTTTTTGACTTCACTGGATTAGACGTATAGTTTTGACATTAGAGCTCCGACATGTGATAGAGACATCAAAGATTCGATGCCAGTTGCAATTTATAGGTCGAAAAAGTTTTTATGTTTGAAAAGTTCAGGCACATTAGAAACACGTAACGGTATTATATCTTCATAGAAAACGGCCGCGCGACGCTCTTCGAAATCTCAGATATCAGGACCCAACAATACCGAGACCGCGGCAGTTACGCACGGACGCGGAAAGATTATCTACCGAGCGGCCGTAAGTAATTATACTTCAGGCTTCGTTCTCGATATAACATTTACCATGCAGCGTCCATACGCTCGTCGACAACCAAACGCATATTTAGAGCTGAAAGCAAAAACTAAACGCACAAGTGTAGCTATTCCGCTCTATACGTCATCTGTCATTCTTTACGTTTGCGCGGCAACCAGTACGCTGTAATTCCCAAAAAATATTATTAAAAGTGTTTAAAACTAGTATAAAGTGTGTTTAAAAGTTGGCATAAGTTATCATGCCGAAACGAAAACATGGAAAAGAGTATCTTCATAAAATCCGAAGAAATGAAACGACACCGGTACAACACCGATTCATCAGAGTCGTCCTCTTTTTTCTACACCAGATAAAACAATTGTTTTAAACGTTTTATACAGTGAAAACGTGTATCACAGGGTTTAAATACGATATTTATTGTAACACGCGGGTAATGTACGAGATGCATTGACGCGAAATAATAATTCGGGGCGTTTACGAGATAAACGCACGAGTTTTATCATTGTTTTATACAGTAAAACGTCTTTCACATGGCTTATATCTATACAATATTTATTGTACCACGCGGGTAATGTACGAGATGCATTGACGCGAAATAATAATTCGGGGCGTTTACGAGATAAACGCACGAGTTGTATCATTGTTTTAAACGTTTTATACAGTAAAACGTGTTTCACATGGCTTATATACGATAATTATTTTACCACGCGGGTAATGTACGAGATGCATTGACGCGAACAAATAATTCGGGGCGTTTACGAGATAAACGCACGAGTTTTATCATTCACCTATTTTAATGGTGTATTCTGAGAGGCTACGCTTAGGTATGTATATGTATGTACATCATCAGGGTCAATTCTATGTTTTTGCATACCGCTAAAAAATGATGAACCAAAAGAAATAGTTATTGAACTAGGTACCTAGGTACTTGATGACTGTCGAATCACCGGTTTCATTTGACACAAACCAGGATAACACTAATACAGCCATGACTGTAACTGAAGCTCTACCTGATCCTGACCCAGCACCTGTGCTAGACACAGAGCCAACTAATATTCTATCCCTGGAAGTGTTACAAGCATTATGGGATTTGATGCACTTATAAGAGCAATAAACAACAACTTAGCCTGTATTTGGAATTCCATCTTGAAGAAGGGATTCACCATTTTAGGTGATGCATTATCAATGTTAATCAACAACAATAATGATAGAGATCTCACAGCTCAGTGACGCTGGAAGGATGTTAACCGACTTACAGAGATGATCACCTTTATGGTAACAATACTCTATCTTACTTTTATGGTAACAACACTCTATCTTACCTTTATGGTAACAACCTATCTAAAAAGATAAAGAGTCTTACAAGTTTGCCAAAGAACAGGCCAATTTTTAAAAAACCCAACTACTTTTACCACAACCATCAGGGAAACTTGAGTGGTTCACTTCGCTTCAACCAACAGAGGACAAATTTGAAGCCGGGATACAAGAAACCACAGTCCTCATATCAAGCAAGGACAAGACTCGTGCTCGATACTAGAGGTTAGTCATGCTAGAAGATTAAATAATTTTTTACCTTGTTGGCTAAGCATCTATGACAATGTTTCAATATTGAAACATGTCAACGGTAACTCAATACCTTTTACTGATACACCTGATCAGTCACAATCTAAAAGTCATTATAAAATGATACTTTAAATGATCCTGATATTATTATGCATACAGCCATTATTAATTTTCTGGCATTAGGTGCAATTTCTCCTTGCACACCATGTGAAAACCAATTCATATATTAATTGTTTTGTTTCCAAAACTGAATGGTAGCAAAATATTTATTCTAATATAGGTACATGCCATTTTAAAAATGGAATATCACAGAACTGCAGTAATTCTAATTCCTTCGGGACAATTTATTGATTTGAAAGATTTATATTTATTGGTAAATATTAATCCAGGTCACAAGAAGTATGATGGCTTCAGTATGATAAATTATACGAATTAATTAAATTCCCATATGTCTTGTGTCCCGCACCTTTGTGTTCTCTAAGATTATGAGAGTACTTGGTTACATAATTTAATAATCTATAGGTCACAAATCAGTACAATATTTCTTTGATGACCTCTTGTGCATTGGTTCTGATTGTAAACATGTTTGAAAGATGTTATTGAAACAATTGCTATTTCCCAAAAATTCCAGATTTGTTATAAATTATGAAAATAGTATAATTAGGCCATCGAAGGCCTGTCAGTTTTTAGGTTTTGTAAAACAAAAATCCATTGAAAAATATTTGAAAAAACAGTGTTGTAGTATTAGAGACCTTGCTCAGTTAATAGGAACATTGACTGCCACATGCCTGGCAAATACATATGTTTGGCTTTACACAAAACTATTGGAACATTCAAAATTCAAAAGTCATTTATTCAAACTAGTCTGAGAATCAGCACTTTTCGAACGTCAAAATTACATAAGACAGTCCCCCAAAACGCCCACCCTTCACCACTTCCTAGTGCATTCAATATACCTTATAACCATAAATATTATGGTTTACTTTAAAGTAAAGAGAAGTTAAGATAAAACGATTATCAATCACCCAGATATTAAACTAGACCTACAGCAGTGGGCTGATAATATCAATAGTTTACACAAAAGTATAGCATACTCAAAATATGATTAGGAAATAATTACAGATGTGTCAAGAAGTGGGGGGGGGGGGGACCGTTTGTAATGATAATATGGTTCATGGGTTCTGGAAAGAGAGTGAAAAATTTTAAGTAGGTATCTAGAACTACTCAACATATTTTAAGCCTTAAAAATGATTGTTTAAAAATAAACAATAGTAATTAAAAAAAAAAAAAAAAAAATTAAAATATATTATATATATATATATATAAATATAGGTACATACATATTGTTACATGTTGATAATAAGACTGCCATATCATATAACAAGCAAATGGGAGGTATTCAGTACATTTAAATAACTCTGCCAGAAGCATATTGGCTATTTGGTGTGAAGATAGACAAATTTGACTATTTGCTTCTTACATATAATCGAGGGATAATAATGAAGCAGGTGAAAAATCACATAGGTACAGCCAATCCTGACATAAAGTGAGAAATGAATACCTCCACATTCCAGTACATTGAAACTCAGTTTTTTGAACCTGATAGGAATTGACTTTTGCTTCAAGAATTAATGAAAAATGAAAACATTTCCTGAAAAACCGGCCCGGGTGCATCGAATATAGATGCTTTTACCGTATCTTGGACGAACGACATTTTCTTCCTTTTCTTTTTTCGCCTTTTTATGCCCATTTAGTTTAAATTATTAAGATGTTTACCAAAAAATAGAAAAGATAAAGCGACAGGCATTATAGTTATGCCATACTGGCCGTCATAAACCTGACAGAACCACCCTCTACATGTCCATCGGGATATTATCAGGAAGGCGTGGCTAAGATACAACAAAATGACATACAAATTATGGTGGGCCCTTTGGCAAAAACAAAGTACTTACCTATAGATACAATTACACCATCTATACCAATAATTATGTATTTTTTTGTAACCTAGCTATTCTATTTAAGGCCTTATGGGGTTTTTAAATTTACATAAGTCAGCTGTTGCTTTAATAATAGACTCAAAAATGGGGGTGATGACCGCATCAACAGGCTACTTCAAGGTTTCTATAAAATCTAACCACCTGGGGGTAAGTATCAAACTAGTTGGTACCCCAAGTAAAATATTTAATGATTAAAAAAAAAAAAAAAAAAAAAACTTTGACAAACTGACATGTTTTACTGAAAAAAAAAAAAAAAAAGGCTACAGTCGAAAGAGCACAGACTTTGTCTCTTATTAAAATACCTAACAACACAGTAAATCATGCACATTTCTATTACAGATGCTATTAGAACATCTGTTCTCGGTTGAAGCCAACCGAACCTATTTTTACCTTTCTTTGAACAGACCGAAATTTGTCCAGCTAGTACATTACGTGATAAAAATTAACTGTACTCAGAGCATTAGGGGAAGTATTACTCACTTAATACTTTCATTGTATAAGCCCCACAAACAGTTTCTACCTCTACCATAACCATCTCTATTATCTTATTTCAATAATTTTGGTAAATATACCTTCTCTCTGTTTGCATCATAGATATTAGTATTTTTCAGGACATGTACTAGACATGCTTCGACATCCACTACTAACGCTAAGGGTGTCATTAGATGTAATAAGGCAACAGTTAATGCTGAACAAAATACTTGATTAAGTATTATGAATATTACGTATAATTATTACGTGCCTTACAAAATATAAAACTAAATTAGACAAGAAGTTCAATATTAAGATGAATAATTTGAGTGTTCGTCTAATCGGGTAAATTGATTAAAACTTGTTTCTAAGTTGGGAAATAAGTTTAATACTAAGATGAATGAGACTGTTTATCTATTATTTTATTATGTCATTTGTGTCTAAAAACTAAAAGATTTTAATTTGTTATTGAAATACTATTTATTTATAATTTCTTTGGAATCTCAATTTTCCTCATAAACTCTTAACATCTGCATGGTAAATGTTATATCGAGAACGAAGCCTGAAGTATAATAAGTGATCAAACGAACTTACCTGTTGTGAAGTTCGATCATTATTATACGAAGGGCTTCGTTCGAAGATATAAGGAACCCTCCCTACCCTACCCCAGAAAAATTGAGACTCTTCTTACTCTAAAAATAATGACAGATGACGTATAGAGCGGAATAGCTACACTTGTGCGTTTAGTTTTTGCTTTCAGCTCTAAATATGCGTTTGGTTGTCGACGAGCGTATGGACGCTGCATGGTAAATGTTATATCTTCGAACGAAGCCCTTCGTATAATAATGATCGAACTTCACAACAGGTAAGTTCGTTTGATCACTTATTATTTTAAGGTCAGTGCCGAGATACACCTAATACTGTTACTTATTTATACTGTGACTCGGCAAGCAAATTGATAAACAATGAATTTGTCCAAACATTTCCCTTTTACATACCAGTGGCGTCGCAAGGCGTCGCCATCCCACTGACAAAGCTGAAATATCTCGTCTGTTTCTTTGCTAATTCATTTCTGAATATTTTAATGAAAGACTGTTCTTAATTCACTTTACCGATTAAATAATTTGTTTCACTAAATTGCACAAATGTGTCAAATCCACACTAATTTTGCACTAATTATTTTCTTACATATATAAGAGTGCAGTAATTAAGCCCGCTCAATACTTTGTACCTATTCTGTGGGATTATGCACAGAAAATGCAATTGTTCTTGAAATTGATTTGAATTTCATCTTCGAAATGGATTTATTGAAGGTGAGTAAAGAATACATAACACATTATTTGTGAGAACCCCACAACCAAAAAAAAAACACCCCGATTTAAAAAAATAACACTACAAAATGAAAAATTACTTTAATTTCGGAAATCGGTGTTTTTGGATCTGTATTTTAGTTTTCTGCCACCGAATTCCGAAATTAAAGTTATTTTGCACTTCATAGAGTTTTTTTTTTAAGTCGGTTTAATTTTTTTGCATGACGCTTTTTATTTTTCACTTTTTGTTATGGTACCTACCTACACCACACCAATTCGTGTACCACTTCACACTTCACTTGCTCATTATTAAAATAATCGAATCGCAACCCGTGAAATACTTATTATTGAGTCCGGTAACCATCTGTGGTCTTCATCATCAGTTCCACTTCACCGAATGGTGTCCGAGAGCAAATGCACGAGTTACTATAAGAAATGCTTAAATGGCTATAGGTGTCCCTATAATATTTGAAGAGTTCCCTAGATTTCTCCAGATACCATCATCAGATCCTGACCTGATGACAATGGGACCACTTAGGAACATACATTTAATAAAATGATTCCGACCAACTGAAATCGTCCTCCTATTTTTGAAGTCGGTTAAAAAAGTAAATTACGAACGGCCTTTAGAGGGGAAGCAAATTTACTTTTATAACCGACTTCAAAAAAGAAGGAGTATATGTATTATATATTATCGCATAAGTAGGTAGTTTAATCCTAATTAAATTTTTTATTCACTTTCAGATCGCCTTACTTCTATTTTCTGCTGTCTTCCATGTACATCCAAGGTAATTTAAATTTTAAATCTTTAAATAAGTATGGAAATATTACGTAAAGAGATATATATTTCTATCAACAAATGTTAGAGATAGTTAATCTTGAAATTTTAATTCCAGCACTACCAACAAACCTAAGCCCTGGCTACATAATACAAGGAAAGTTAATAGTTTGCCAGATGACCATAATAACTGTTTCTGTTACCCAGATGGTCAGTTACCAACCGTCCAGCAACTACTAGATTCGCAAAATAATGGTCAGGAACGTTTGGTTATTTATCTATACAAAAATGGCGTTACTAATGAAATCAAAATGTACACACCAAACGCTAATAAGCAAGCGCGTATACCAGATATACCCTATGAGTTTGGTGACGGACTAGTCACTGTCACCACAGAAAATCTTTCCACGTTATTATACAATAACCCTTATAAGATAAAAGTGTACAACGATCATATTGAAACGCTCATCCCCACAGTAACGGATTCCATGCCCATTGGACTAAACACGGGTGCAATAGAAGTTATATACCCAAATGGTGACAGTTACTTAAATCCCAATAACAATTATAAAGGCAATGAATACAGCTTGGCTGAGAATATTATAATAGCTAATGAACTAAGTGGAGAAGTTGTCAACGAGTCACAAAAAGGATCGACAAACATTCCGAACAATATTCCTGGACCGTACGACAACAACAATTTAACACCGGAGCAGTACTGGATGGCTAATAATTACCCATATATAAATCCGGATGACCCTCAGGCTATTCCGTTCAATCCACAAGTTACCCCGGATAATGCTCAGTCAATCCCAAACCATTCTCTTGCAATCCCACTAAAATCTCAATCTTCTCTGTACAAGCTTCAGGTTACCCCGATCAATTCTGAGTCCCTCCTCCCCAACCCTCAGGTTTTCCCAGATAACTCTCAAGATTACTCAGTCAACCCTCAGGCTATCCCGGGCAATTCTCCGGCTGTCCCAAGCAATTCACAAGCTTTTCCGGAATCATATGTACGTAAATTAGATCAGCATGTTGTGTATACGTTCCAGGCAGATCAAGGAACCAATAAATTACAATCGGATTCGCAAGACATTAACAACCCTCTATCTGCTCAATACACGACCTTCAACATTTGGTTCAATCAACAAATGAAGAGATTCCAGAACATACACTTACCAAATGAAATAAAAACTATTGACAGAAATGTACTAAGAATACTAGTGCAGAAGACCTTCTACGAAAACAATATCTCTTTCAGCACTGATGGTGTGATAACAGACGCCAAAGGAATAGTTATAGACGCGGCTAACTTGGAGCTACGACCATTGTTACTTGGTGAAACATTCAATCATCAAATAGGACTGCAAAATCCTAATAACGTAATAAAACTACCGAAACATTTACCATATTTGGAAGGTATATTGGTCACACTTGTGACTCCGCCACGGGTTTTAGGTATCATACCGTTAGGTAAAACTTACCTACCTGAAACTTCCTACACGGCCCAGTCATTAGCTGGGTTAACTGCCGTGAACGGCAGCAAGATTTACCTTAACAATTATGGAAACGCTATGTCTCATTCAACTTCAGCTAAAATACCTTATACTTTGGCTTACAAACAAATATATGCAGGACCAACCAATTACTATGCATATTCTGGGGCTAACGGAGTACCAATATCTGGACATTCGAATTCAGAAATTTATAGTAAGGCTTCGCTTCTTGCCTATCCATACGCAATTGGAAACAAGAAACCACAATTAAGCGAACGTAACTATTGGAGTAGTGGGCCATATCACACGGTCTCAAAATTGCCTTATCCAACAGCTAACTGGAATCGTTCAGAACTTAAACAAGTTTTGGGACAAAGAAGAAAAATTCCAGATGCAAAAATAGAGCATCATTATGAACCACCAATAAAGAATAGGAAAAAAGGCAACAGTCGTAATAAACCTACCAATTTGAAAGGGGATGTTTCAAAAGAAGTTACATCAGCTGAACCGTTTCTAAGTATAAATGCAACAGAATCTGGTAGAAGATTTCCAGCTCCATCCCTTGCAGGTGTAATGAAAACGTTAATGTTTCTCCTCAATGATCTCCCAAGTAGGAGAGGCTTAAATTCCACAGAAGGAGTTGATTTAGTAAACGAATCTGAAAGTCACAATGATGGGGGAGCTCCCGATTTTAGAATCATTGGAGGAAATGCTGCTACTGGCAGCGGCACGCCTCTAAGTAATAAGGGAAGAAGTGGTTCTACAGAAAATGCTTAGGCATGCGATACTGTAAATGCAACCTATTAACATAAAAAGTAATGATATAGTAGTTATAATTATGTTTTTGGTGATTAAGAATAAGTTACAAAAATGAAACGGCTTGATAATGGAATCTTGATCATAATTAGTTATTAAATAAATGGGTTTGGGTGGCATCATTACGCTGATTTTGATTTTAATGATAAGTTTTTTACTTTGCCTTTTTTAGACACAAATCAGCTACTGAATGTATATTAAATCTTATGTTCGGTATATTCTTGCTAATTTCATACCAGTTTTTACAGAATTGATTTTTACCCCTGCTTACCCGACCTGGGTAAGCAGGGGTTAAAATCTTATATACAAGCACAACCTACACAACAGGTCTAACACAACAACAAGGCGAATTTGTTTCATCGTGTTAAGATTTCATGTTGCATTGTATATTTGGACGGCACGGCATGGTCGTTTCAACGCATGTTACGTTTCACATAATATTGTGTATGTACATGATTGCCATTTAATTATTGGATAAAACGACATCTACCAATATTCATAGATACCAAGTTGAACGTACCTCATGTTGTATACAGTATAAGTCGTCAATTTGTTAATAGATGTCGTTGCACTTACATTTATAACAGCGCCATCTATCCTCAAACTAAAAGATTACTTAGATTAGAATGCAAGGAAAAAATATTACTGTTGCTCAATAGTTGGCGTGGGCCATTTTAGTTTATGGTAACCACACCAGGTGGCGGTAATTTATATTTTAAGTAAGGGATACAAAAATAAGTTTCTTTGTAGCCTAATAACTTAATAGTGGCTCAAGTTGACCATTAGACTTAAATAATGTCTTAATTCGGTAGTTAGAAATATAGCTATGATTTGTTTACACTCCCCCGTGCACGCAACCCGTCCGTCAAGTTAGCATTCGAGTCGAGCTACTAGTAAAATAAACCTGCCGCCAGTCAGTGGCCGCTAGTCAGTCACCGAATACTGTACGAGTCATATTGGTGCGCTCTAAAAATATCTTTACGCGGACAGCGGCATGTTGAAACGGACAAAATAACTAGATTTTCAATGACAATAAGTATGAAACAACTTTTTAAGTGATCTGAAGTTTTTGATTCACCGTTTTTACCGTGTTGAAACGGGGTTTTGGAACTAAAGTTTATTATAGTGAATTCGCGGTATTCGTGGTGTGTCCTATTGTTTGTGCATGGAATCAATGTTGTACCTATGAAAGGATGTTATCATTCACATGTTACTAGGAAACTGTATTTTCTAAATTTCATGGGATTTAAGAGCTGGTAAGTGTTTTTTTTTTAAATTTAGTCTGTAAATGTTTCCATTCAAGTTTGAGTTAAGTTACCGTTAAGTTAATTCAAGTGCACGTTCTTGATTTTTTTAATAGCATTGTCATCATTATTTCAGCCGAAAGACATCCACTGCTGGACATAGGCCTCCCCCGTCCTCCCTTTTATAGTATGCGTATAACTATTAAAAAAATCGATTACTGTCTGTTAAACTTAATAAAAAAGATTTTTCCAATTTATGATCCAATAATTTTCTAATATAATTACGTTAATTGATTAATTGTTTACCAAAATGAAAAACAAATACTTTTTACAAAAAAAAATACTACAAAGTGAAAAATAACTTTAATTTCGTTTCTTTAAGTCGGTGGGAATAAACGAAATTTTAAAACTGAAGACACCGACTTCCGAAATTAAATTAATTTTTCACTTAGTATTTTTTATTGGAAATCGGTTGTTTTTTTTATTTTTTTATTTAGTTTTTTTTTTTTTTGTTATGGTAGCTATCCCACACAAATTCGAATACCATTAAACAGGAAGACAGCTAGACAGGAAGTTATTATATACAATCATCCACATGGACTAAGTGGGAAAAATACGTATTAAGTATTGAAGCAAACTCAAAAACCACCAAAAAAACAAAATATATATCGGACTACCGCGCAAGCTTTTTCTACCAAACGAAAAAGATTTTCAAAATCGGTTTACAATTGACGAAAATATTGATGAACAAACATAAAAAAACATACAGACGAACATAGAACCTCCTCCTTTATGGAATTCCGTTAAAAATATTTAAATCTTACAAAGATGAACTTTATGATTTTAGTATAACAATCAGCTGATTAAGTAACATGTTTTAACTAGTACCTTTGGATAATGAACTGAAGGACTCAATAGAATCTTAAAAATGGTAGGTAGGTATATGTAGAATTTTTAATAACACAGGTACCTGCACATATCGTTCTCAAAGGTGTGAATGAGACTTTTAAACTTACAAAGGTCAACTACCAAATAAAAAATGAATAAGCTTACAATTTAGTAGTAGGTAGGTAAGTAAGATATCACGAACCTATCAATATTGTTATCAATAAACATAAAAAAATGCCTTTTAAAACAATAAAACGATAGGCAGTAGGACAGCAGATAAGTACCTAAGGCCAAAACATTAATGGGAGTTATTATATAAAAAGCAAATGAAACAGTATATAAAAGTGTTAATAATTCGACAGAATCTGTTAAGATTGTAATTACATGCTTTATAAAAATAAAATTCCATTAAATTAACGGACTGCCTTGAAATTAAATTACATAAACCGAACCAAATGAAAAACTGACGAACTACTAAAAAATAACCATGAAATTAATAATCAATATAATATAGACAAAATACCATTGGCAATCACAGCGACACTGGTAAACAGTAACATTTCACAATTTATGAATAAAAAGAACACGTTGGCATTGGACATCGTCCATTGCCATTAGACCTTGTCTGCTCCGCGAGGCACCCTTGCAAAACTGTCATTGTACCGCTAACTATGCTTTTGCAACTTTTTTTCGTCTTCTACCAACGTTCCGGTTAAATGTAACCATGATTTTAAATTAGGAATTCCATAGACTATCGATTGGTTGTGAAGTGAAGCTTTTTCTGTTATTGCCTTGTTCTTCTTTACGATTAGGAAGGTTATTGATTATGCTAGCAAGTATGTCATCTCAATTTAGCGTACCTTGTGAAAATCAAAAATCGAGCTGGTAATTTTCTGACTTCATATATAATCTTCTTACCCCTATCCCATATTTAAGGGTCAGCGCTGGGTCTGTCTTCTTCTGGGAATGTCTATTTGCCGTAATTTCAGTATTCACTGTCTTTCTAGCCATATATTATTATTTAACAGTTTCTCTGCTCTTATAGCCAAAATAATGTATATACTCAAAACTTGCCTTTCTGCCTCCATTCATATATAGCCACAACCAGTGCCGGATTAACCACGTAGCAAGAGTAGCAATTGCTACGGGCCCCGCGCTAAAGGGAGCCCCGCGTATTCAAACCCGGGCCCCACCTCCGCCTGAGCATAATTTTTTGAGTGAAACTTATTAAGAAGTAGGTAGGTAGGTATATTGAATTTACTTGATGTCTCAAAAACGTGATACGTACTACCTTTGCCGACTAAGACGTCAGAATATGGGTAATACAATTTCTAAAAGTTGATTGCAAATAGACGTATTGAGTATTGTTTTTTTTTTACCACTTTATACATAAGAACTCATAGTAGATCAAGGGCCCGTCTATAAAATTTGCTACGGGCCCCGCGCTTGCTTAATCCGGCACTGGCCACAACGAAACTATTTGGATAAGCGTCCTTGACTCTGCCTTTGTTGTTACTCCAATTTCCTTAATTAAGTACTGGTTTACAAATCTAGCTGTTCCTGGCTTCACATCTAGCTAGGTAATGACTGTCCTATTACGGGGCACATTGGACCACATCGCCCATTGAGTAAATTGTACAATAGGCGCACTGAAACCACTGAATTACCTAATGAGTCCAGTACAATGAGTAATGTTATGTATACTACACTTATTGAAGGATTTCTGCCTGATTCGATAGGTTTGACAATGGAACGACAGATGCTGAATTAAGTCCAAGTCCAACGTTGGCAAAAACTAGCCTTACCAACAAGAAATCAACCCTTTTTGTTCATGGAAACTTGTAAGCGGTTCATGAACAGGTAAAATAATGGAGGTCATACTGACCTTGATGTGATCGGAGGCAATGATTCGCAAACAAAAATAAGAGAAAACAATTAAGAGCAAGTAGAT
The DNA here is from genome assembly GCA_914767755.1 of Agrochola circellaris. NCBI lineage: Eukaryota > Metazoa > Arthropoda > Insecta > Lepidoptera > Noctuidae > Agrochola > Agrochola circellaris. Next base: position 11,811,515 of record OU611843.1, read on the forward strand.
ACCAAGAATATTGTGTTTTGAATTGCTTTTGTGGTTGGCGAAATCGAAAATTAATGGCAACTGTGGTAAAGCAAAATTGATACCTATCTATCATTGAAACATTCAATGTAGGTATGTTAAAGATAATCTTGTCGAAATCATAATAAACCATTCGAAATACGCAATTTCGAAAATGCAATAAAAAATATAGGTACCTACTCTATTTTGATAGCATTTACGAAATAATACCCATTTAAATCTGATGAACTTACTTTACGAATAGTTTAAGCTGTGTTAGGAATTAAATATATACCAATTTAGGTAGATGACTATGTAGGTAATTGCTTAACATTGTCATTAAAAGCCTAATTGATAATTAGACAGCTTACCGTTATATAACTATTTAATTGTAATGACACCACATCGTTAATACTGTAGGTAATACAAATGCCTTTATTGAGGAAATTAGCATCGTCATTTAAATTAATTAATTTTAAGTTATTAGTAAAGCAAAAGTAACATTAGCTAAATATAAATGATAGAATCGCTTTATAGTAGAACATTACGAACATAATATGCTTAGATTTAAAGTTTAATTTTTAAAAACAACACAACCACGGCCTCGTTGGTCTAGTGGTCGCAAGCACCACTGCCGAGCCTGAGGTCTTGGGTTCGATTCCCAGAACGGGCAAAGTGTTATTGGGTTTTTCTATCTGGAACTTCTTAGTACCAGCGCGGAGTCTGGATTCGTGCCCAGTTGATGGCAATAGGCTCTCCCCTTATTATATTGGAGTTAAAACATAACTGGCGAAATAATGTGGCTGTACTATAGGCACACCTCTGCCCAACCCTTCGAGGAACCAAAGCGTGATGTTATGTTATTTTAAAGAAAACAACAAGTTCATTGAAAGGCAACCGTTGTAACTGATGTATAAGAAGTTATTACCGCGTTTTTCTTGGAGATTCATGCCATATGTTGAGATATCCAAATTTTTTTGTTCACAACCTAAGTTGAATTTTAAAGTGACTTCAAGTAGGTAGCTGTAGTCAAGTCAAAAATAGAAAAAAATACTAAATAAAAACTTGAAATATAAAAAAGTTAACGCTTCCGTGACTACGCTCTTGAAAAGTAAGTAGTTTTAAATGGGTTTTACATAAAATTATTTTAAAATAAAAAAATAAATGTAGTCTAAAATAAAATTATTAACTGTACCTATTCTTAAGAGTAAATATATTTCGGCACCAATTTTATTTGCTTTAATGTTGATAATATTACTGGATTTTGGCAACTGCGTAACGTTACATCATCAAGGTGTTTGACAACATCATTACTTTACTTTTATTCACTTGCTTGGTTACTTTAGGTGAGCTACAACCCGATGCAAACTTTATGACGGCTCGGAACATGAGGCGAGTCGCTGCGCAGTAATAAATTCATGTGTTAGCGGGGGTGAGGGGTGGGGTACTGCGCAGCGAGTAGCGCACTTCAGAGCCGCCATAAATTTTGGCGTGTACTTTACAGGTGATATTATCTAGAACAACATAAAACTGTTAGGAATCTTTAAATTATCTCGAAATAAAACTTCTTCTGTAGATAATTTGTATGTTTACACACTTATTCTTTGTTCTATTCCTTTTTTGAGACTTGATTTTCCTTAACTTGAGATTCAAACTATTGCTTGCAATTTTGTCTGTGTGTATTTTGTCACTTGTAATATCCAGAATGAAAATTAGCTTATGCCTCCTTCTTCTCCAGGTTCCAGGCTACCTATCTTTCAAATTAATTTATGATCGGTTCAGTTGTTTAGACGTGAACAGACAAAGTTGCTTTCGCGTTTAAAGTATTGGTATGAACTTGCAAAAAATTCCCACGAGAAACTTCTCTACCATCGGCTACGGTAATAGGAACTTATTCTATGTTATCTATGTATTAAATTTCATCGCCCTCAGTAGATTCGTCCACAGTTATTGAATTACATGCAAAGATAAACATGACATTCAAAGCACGCGTGAAATTCCTGAATAACTTGGCAGGAGGGAACAATAATAATGTAGGTGCATTCATATTCTAGTTGGGTAGAAATAGGCTTTTGATTGTAATTTGATTCAGACTGATATTGTAAAATCTCTTTAAGTAGATATCAGACGCTTCGCGTTTAACTTTCAATTCGACATCTTTCACCCGAAGCACACCCGAAGTGAATTGTCTGAACATAAAATAAATCAAAAGAAGAATTAATTCATTAGTGAACATCGGTTCACACACATCGACACATCGCTGGATCGCCAACGATGTTAGATTTCGGCATTCGGCATCTTCCACTCGCCTACCGTCGATCGCAGAATGAAATGAAAGGAACAGATGAATTTTCATTCTTATGTAATCTTGTCGGTGTCGTGTGAACGTGAAATGAAACAAGAATGAACATTTATTCCAGTGAACCATTCACCCGAGTAAGCCATTCACTCGAGTAAACCAGTCACATGAGTGAACCGTTTACTCGGGTGTAACGTCAAACCTACTCCCTGACCGTTCTCTATGCATTAACTTCCTACTCAAACATATGAAGTACAAAGTGACCCGATATATTTTTGTGACAAAATCAAATCTAGATTTAGGTATAAAAGATTAATCAGTATTTATTAAGTTACTAGCTGCGCCCCGCGGTTTCACCCGCATAAGTCTCAATCCTGTAGGAATATCGGGATGGAAGGTATCCTATGTCCTACTCCAGTCATAGTCTACTCACGTGCCAAATTTCATCCAAATCCGTTCAGCTGTTTTAGCGTGAAAGCGTAACAAACAAATAAACAAACTCACATTCGCATTTATAATATTAGTCAGGATTTTTCCTCATGCAATTATTCTTACTTCTAACATTTTAAAGGATAATATTATTTTAAATAAATATTAATTCAAGATTCTGTGTTTCTTTTTTTATCCAAACTTGATTTCCCTGAATTGCAATGTCATTCATATAAATCAAGTATTAGGTACGTAGATGGCGTCATGAATATGAACTTGTATTTATTTCCATTTATTAATATGTCAAAGATGCATCAATAGATATATGAGAAGACTCGCGTCTGCCCGTGACTTCGTTCGCGTGATTGTCCTAAGATACACAATATACTAAAATTACAGCCTCATTTTTATAAAACTCTCTCGGTCGCAGCCCCACCGCGTCATATTCGCTTAGCGTTCTTTCGTGTTGCTCGTTCCTTACGAGTCGTAGCGTGATGTTGAATAGCCTATATTCTTTCTCAAGAGTTGGACTATCAAATACAAAAATAATTTTCCAAATCCGACTAGTGGTCCCAGAGATACTTAAGCGCGTTCAAAAAAGCAGACAAACTCTTCAGCTTCATTATTAGTAGATATAGAGATACTCTAAATGTAATTTGAATGTAAGATGAAGTATCCATTATAACAATCATCCAATATACAAACTTGAAGGTTAAACTTATTATTAGGTAGTAATAATCTCCTCTAGTTATGTATCGATTTGTAATAGCTTACTTGGGAATGAATGAGTCATGTTTTTTGTCAGTTGTCAGTTTTGTCAGTGTTCAGTTAATGGTTTCCCCACAATTTGGCTTGTAATTTTTGTTAAGAATCGTTTATTTAGGTTTGATTTAATAGTGTAGGTATTATGGATAAAGTTAGGTTAACTTTACCTGTTCAGTTAATCTGTTCAGTTAACCTGTTCAGTAACCTGTTCAGTTAACCTGTTCAGTAACCTGTTCAGTTAACCTGTTAAGTTTCTTTCTTAACGCGTCAATGGCAATTTAAATTGTGTCAGGCAAAAATTAAAGCACGAGACTTGCATTATCAGAAGCGTCCGATTCCCGATCTTATTTCGATTTTCGATTTGTCTCACGAGTCACGATTTCTTTGAGTCTTATGAGTCCTATGAGTTCTTTGAGTCTTTTGAGTCCTATGAGTTCTTCAAGTCTTTTGAGACTTATGAGTTCTTTGAGTCTTTTGAGTCCTATGAGTTCTTTGAGTCAGAGTCCTATGAGTTCTTAGAGTCTTTTGAGTACTATGAATTATTTGAGTCTTTTGAATCATATGAGTTCTTTGAGCTTACCTGAGTCATGTCAGAGCACGGAGGACAAATTTCCCAAAATATTAAAAATAATATTTATGACTTAACTTACTGAACCTGTTTCTCACTCATACGCAGATACTAAGTTGAATGAAACAGAATTCTCTGGTCTAGTAGTTCTAGAGCGAAATCTGTTGCGTTAATTTCTGCCTCATCACTTTGTGATAGAAACGACTGCGAAACTATCTGTTGGTAAATATATACATAGATTATTAGATAGTACAAATATGGGAGAACTAGTTTTCAAACTAATATCATTCCCGTCAATTTGTCTTCTGCCATGATAACGCTTAATTGCGTGAATTTACGTCGTACACCTACTGCACTAAGATATGTTTAGGTAGTAGCATATCTGCCGATAGCCTAACCTAGTGAACAACTTCATAAAATGCATCTTAATTTTAACCTATTAAGGTTTAAAATAGTTTGAGGTAAACACTTGAATGGACTAGTTTTGAAGATAATTGCGCCCATCGTAGCACTATAGGTCAGAAGACGACGTTGTGATAGATAATAACACTAAATTGCAGATATTTGTAAACGTACTAATGTTTAGGTAATTTTGTATCACTGTAGCTGCCGTTGGTACGAAAATTGACCTAATGTATTCGTTACCTAGTGCAAAAAATAACTTATGCAAACATTTTCATTCTGTTAAACTTCCAGGGAAGTCTAGTTTGTTGGGAATAGTTCTATTGATATTCTCAAGTCTTTTTTGAAACTCCCCATTCAAATGGGTATTCTAATTCTAAAAGAACATATTACACAACAGTTCCTAATAATTAAGAAGTGGTTCTAAAAACCCATGTATTGTTAGCAGAACTCCAATTTTATAAAATTTTCCTCTCTAACATGAATCATATCCAAAAGAAATAAATAATTTAATAGGTCACAATTATTATTCAAGTTTATTGCCCTCGTCTTTAGGAAATTCCACAAGAGCAGTCTTGTAAACAACAGACTCATTTTAAGGGAAAACCCTCCTAGATTTAGTGGAACTTTTTCATTTTATTTATCCTGAATCTTTTGTTTATTATTATTATTTTCTTGTACACTCCAGAGCAATGAATCCGGGTCACTTAAAGAATGTTAAAAATCTCGGAAACTAAAAATGATAGGTTAATGCAATAAATTGTATTTAATAGACAATGTAATACTCCTTAAATGAAAGTAAAAAAAATATGAGTCACCATACATTTTATTAACACAAAATTACATAAAGAAAAAAACTGCTGATCTCTCCTTAAAACAAAAATAGGAAACATGAAATTTTTGAACTTTATTACGATTTTCTTGAATTTTAATACTTCGTATTGCCTCCTCGTGCTTCCATTACTGCGTTTACGCGGTTTGGCATGCTGTACACCAAGTTCCTTATACGATTTTGGGGAATATTCTCCCATTCCTCTGTGAGAGCAATTTTGAGCTCACGAAGCGTGATTGGGGGAGGGTTTCGTTGTTTTACGCATCTGCCTAGCTCGTCCCAAGCATGCTCGATCGGGTTGATATCCGGGCTGCGCGCTGGCCACTCCATACGAGTAATGTTCATCTCTTGAAGGTAGTCATTCACAATCCTACCTGTATGAGGTCGGGCATTGTCATGCATAAATATAGCATCCTCACCTAAATTGACCATAAATGGACCAACGTGATCATTGAGAATTTCTTCCACATATCTTACGCTAGTTAAAGAGCCGTTTTCTATGATCACCAGCTCTGTGCGACTTTCAGAAGAAATTCCGGCCCACACAAGTACAGACCCACCACCGTAGGCTACTTTTTCTTCGATGCATGCTTGCTTGAATCTTTCGCCTGGTCTTCGATACACTCTGTGTCTTCCATCGTGCTTGTAGAGCATAAATTTTGATTCGTCGGAGAACATAACTTTTGACCAATCTTCAATACTCCAATTTACGTGGCTCTGGGCATATCTTAGTCTTGAAATACGATGCCCACGCTCCAGTTTAGGGCCGTTTGCAGGTCTAAGGGGTTTTAAGTTAGATTCAGCAAGCCGACGTCTTACTGTCCATGCACTTGGGTTACTTCCTCCGAGGCGTCGAAACTGATTTGTGAGTTCAGTTCCTGTGAGAAAGCGATTTCGAAGCATGGTGTTCACCAAGTATCGGTCTTCTCGTGCTGTGGTACACCTGGTTCTGCCCGTTCCTGGTCTGCGTAGGTTAGAACCAGTTTCTTCGTAACGTCGGAGAACTCTTTGTACTGTTGACAGCGACACACCGACAGTCCTGGCTGTATCGCGCTGACTCCGGCCGGTTTCCAGCATTGTAAGTATTCTGGTGCATTCTTCAGGCGTAAGCGACATAATTTCAGCTTGAATAATGAATATAGAGCACTATCAACATGGTTTATGTACCCACATAAATGACAGATTACAAACAAAAGCAAAACCAAATGCTGTAATTTCGTAGTTCCATCTTCGAAAGTGGCCCTTTTTCAAATTTGATTTTTTTATGATATAACTTTACAATAACTAAGAAGTTTTAATACCTTCATTTAAGGAGTATTACATTGTCTATTAAATACAATTTATTGCATTAACCTAGCATTTTTAGTTTCCGAGATTTTTAGGATTCTTTAAGTGACCCGGATTCATTGCTCTCGAGTGTACTTCTTCTTCATAGCATTCTTGTCAGAATGGCGCAAACCTCGTGGTCTTAATATAGTTTTTTGTCCAGAGGCTGATGTGTTTCGCCTCACGATTTACCATCGCCTCGCCATCTACTAGTTCGATTTTCGATGTTTTAGTACAATCATACAAGGGATCGCCCACTGCGGTTTAAACAAAAAATATGGTAAATGTCACGTTTTAATTTTCTCTACCCTTTCTAAATAAGTTAATTTCTAGTGTCTATATTTCTCTTCAGTCTATTTCATCTTTCGCCATTTTTTCAGCCATAGATAACGCTAGTTCTAAATAATATATCTATGGTTACAGCTCTATGCAAGATTGATACCTCGTTCACCTTATGTCCACTATAATATCAATATGACATTAAGATGGCTATGATTCTGTTCAATTTCACCCGTTAATCAGTTTTGTGCCACCTCTATTATGCCTATTTGTGGTACTATTGCGTAGTAAAGTACTAATTCTTTCCCGTAGCTTTAGCACGAATGAAAGGTAAACTGTTACTACTTAAATAATTTCGAATTCATTAGCTTTTGGTACAGTAGGGCAAGAACCACCATTGTCACCACAAAAACAAGATCTATAACCCATTTGAAAGGAATCTAAGTGCAAAACCGAAAGGTATCGTGTCCCCGACCCACGACATTTTCTTGACAAACGGCGTCACGAACAAAATAATCGTGAAATATTCGCCAAATGAGCTGTTTCAATGGCTTGAGAAACATCCATTTATTCAAGCTACGGATCTTGTGATTATCTTTCGTTGATTTCTTTGCTTATTGATTTATCCATTGTGAAACACTGTGTTTTTTTGTTAAATCGGCTTTTATTCATTGTAACATTACTATGAAGTTTACGTAAATTCTTTTATCAAAAGTTTATTGATATTATTTGTTTGCCAAATGCGTGTCTTTTGAAGCAACTTGAGTTGAACGTTTCTGTCGGGATGTGCAAATGGTCTTCAAATATTTGCCACGAATTTAAATGGTTTTTGTATGTGACTTTAATTTAAAGTATAATAAAGCATCGTATCAAGGCATTTGTAGTAACTTGGTGCCTATCTTTTGCATCATCCTCTTGTGCTTATTCTATAATCGTCCTTTAGACGGCACTATTCATTTCGGGTTGAAAACTCGCGACTTTATCACTGTTTCTTATACTCTATATCTAGTCATTAGGGATTCTATCTCAGTATTCATGTTCTACACCATTGTCTTTTAAACACTCTTTGCTATGTCACCTATAATTTGAACGATAATTTTAATAACATCATAGGTACCATCAAAGAAGGTCATATCTAACCAGTTTGAAAACAAAATCCTGTGAACACGATGACCACATTTGTTACCATCCCGGTTCTATAGCTGCCGAGTGCTGCAAGCAAGAATAGTCCTTACGGTGGTTAGATATGAACTTCGATGGTACGTCTATTATTTTCCAACGTTTCAAGTCTATGTTTCTACAGATCGGAAGATAAAAGAAAGGCCTAGCAGCCACGTGTTATCTCCCTTAAAACGAGGACAAGTAACGCAATACGGTTGGACAATAGTCCAGTAACTACTGTCGTGCTATTGAAACACTTAAATCTAGGCTAGACTACTACAAGAACCCCTACTACATTTCTTGTTGGAAGGGGGTAAACAGCAACATTTACTTAGACAGAATGTATAATTAAACTCTCAAGTTACATCTAGAATACATTTTGAAATGACTTATTCATAGAGATAATTAGTGTGATTGCCGCAAGGTTCTATCTTGGGTCCCATACAGTACTTCTATTTTTTTCTCTTCTTCCTTCTTTGTCTCTATCTATCTAGCCGGTGTTTTCCCACTGCTGGGCAAAGGCCATCCTCTCCCTTTTCCACGCACTTCTATCCTCTGCCTCTATAGTGAGCCAGTCCTTTTGATAGGAGTGATGTTCGGCCCTTCCTCGTCTTGTTCTGCGGCGCCGGTATTACTAAAATAATATACTTTAGTAGGTTTAGACTTTTTACAAAATCATACCTAACGGCAACACAAAAAAAAATACCCACATCGAATTCCAACCTACAGCTTTCCACGCAAGATTATATCAGCACACTTATTCACTCTCCTCACGTACAGACAACCTTATTTCCATCCATAAAAATGCACAAACAATGTGGGTTAAAAGATCAACAGCCAATGGCTTTGTACTTACAGACGAACGGAAGGACCAATTTAGGAGAGGAGGACCATTTTGGGTCAATTGGTTGTTCGTTGCTCCATAAAATCTGTGAGGATTGATTGTTGGTTGCTGTCTTGCTGACAGCCCTATTGTTGACCGACTGCAGCGGGTTAAGTAGGGGTTATGAGTTTATTATGTAAGTTGTCTGTTGTATAGATTTTCTACGTATTTGTCAGTGTCGTATTATTTGTTTAGGAAAGTCTTTTGAGTTTAACTCGACCAAAGAGAAAGTTGAAAAGAAAGATGGGAACATTATGGTGTTTGATATAGACATTATTTTCTAGGAATTAGGTGTTGATCACATCACACCTTACATAGATGACGATAATTGAGATGCATGTTTTAGATTTGTCTAACAACAAAAATATATTAAACGTCGATTTGTTGAAGAACATTCTCAACTAGTATTTTGTCATTTATATGGCAGTCGTTGTCCTAATTTCAAGTCAATTAAACTAAACTTAGACTAGATAACATTTCGAATTAAATATATAAACTTACACGTACTTCTGTATACCTACAGCTTGTTTCAGAAAGGTTTGGTTATTTTTAAGGGTCTGCAGTGCTATTCTGTAACCATCTCACCGTGAAAACTTGAGTGAAGTGAGCTGTCAATAGTGTCAATCCCTTTGGAATGACAGCTCACTTCACTCAAGTTTTCACGGTGAGATGTTTACAGAATAGCATGGCTGGTATAGACCATCAAACTGAACAACTTTCTCCATGGAACCAACATCATAATCGCTAAAAAATTATGAACCGTCCCATACATTTGAATCGGTATTAAAGTTTTGGATCGGACATTTGATTTTTAGATAGATAGAATATTCTTTATTATGTCCACCATTAAAATTACAGATATAAATGTAGACATTTTACATAAGGTGACACAATGGGCGGTCTTATCGCTAAAAGCGATCTTTTACAAACAACCTTTGGATGGATTAAAGTAAGAAGGAGAGACAATACTGCAGGTAGTCAATGGTGTATCATTTACATACACAATAAATACATACTTACATACATAAAGCATATACTTATCTATATATATTTAAACAATAATAAACATGAAACAAGAGCAAAGAACTATGTGTAATGATGATCATTGATGATGATGATGTTTTTATTTTTCGTAGAGAAAGTTGTTCAGTGTGATGGTCTATACCAGACCCTTAAAAATCCTGTGTAATGGTCTGTACAGACCATCACACTGAACAACTTACTACGTATTATGACCACAGATAATAGTAGGTATAGTAACAATAATCTGTAAGGTATTAAAAAATCAATCAATCTGCCTAGCCTTTTCCCAACTATATTGGGGTCGGCTTCCAGTCTAACCAGATGCAGATGAAAACCAGTATTTTACATGGAGCGACTGCCTATCTGACCTCCACAACCCAGTAACTGGGTAATACGATACCCCTTGGTAAGATTAGTTGTCAGACTTTCGGGCTTCTGATGACCCGTAACGACTGTCACAGATCCACGAATGACAGCCGTGACCAACGGCTTAACGTGCTTTCCGTGGCACGAAGGAATCTCGGTATGTAAAGATGGTCACCCATCCACAGACCAACCCCGGCAAGCGTAGCTTAACCTGATGGATCGACCTGTGCGGCAGTTATTACATAGCCACGAGCTCTTCAAGCTCTGTAAGGTATTAAAAAATAATAGTAATAAAACTTAAAGGTCATGTATTTTGCAATGAGTTCGTGGGATATCAACAAAAACACGTATTAGTCCCACATTGAAGATAACTGTTCCACATTATACGCTGGTCTTTATAACCGCAAAATGTTCTAGAGAATCGGCAGTTTGTATCGAAACGAATAGCAAAAACGACTTAGGGACTATGGCTGTCATTCGGAAAAAAGTTGATACGTCAATCTGATAGGTCAAAATGAAGAGTAATTTACCTACATCAAAATGTTTTTATGTTAAAAAGTTTTTGTTTTTAAACTTTTTGTGTAAATTATTTAAAATTACTTGGTAACAAAAAAAGAATTCGTATGAAAAACTTGTACCTAAATATTTACTTAAAACGTTATTCATCAAATAACTCATGACATTCAAATTTCAAACTCCCGCGCATCTCCACTTAAGTATCTAAAACAAACAACATAAATTTACAATAAAACATCCTTCAGACTTAGTAATTAACTAGAAGCTCAAATCACCGTGACACGTATCATAAAATAAGACAGCGACTTTAAGTTAAGCAACTGCAAAGGTTACGAATTTCATAGAAGTTGCGTGAATCTGGCAGTTTCTTGGTACTTTGAATAATAAAAGGCTTGTTATAAATTTATACGTCAAAAAAATAAAAATAAAAATGATTAAAAATAAAGTAATTAAAAAGAGATAGAGTAGTATTTGGTAAATTGTTGATTGATACTTATTTTATTTTTTACTAAGAATTAATTTTATACTCTTTGCTGTGTCCTACAGGGTCCGTAATTGTACCTTAGCTCTAAGCCATTTGAACACCAGTATACCTACATTATGGAATGCAAATAAAGATATGAATATGAATATGAGATGGTGAACCTATGGCAGGCTATCCAGGCATGGCACTGATTTTCGTAAGGCCCGGTTTACTGCCTCGAACGATGCGACTTGCGACGCGACTTGCGTCAACGCGTGCGCTTTTCCTGTTTCCGTTAATCGCTCCGCAAGTCGCGTTGCAGTAAATCGTGGCATGGACGCATTTTCAACGCAGTCGCTGTCGCAAGACGCGTGTCGCTTCAGCGTGTAGCTCGTGGCCACGTGGTCAGAATTCGTACGAACCTTTTAAAAAACAATAAACGAACAATTTCTACGAAAACTTCATATAATTTAGAAATTGTTCTACTAGATTCGCGTCGCGCCAGTCTGCGGGACCCTTAATTCGGATCTACAATGTCGTATAATTGTGCAAATCTTATTTTTTTATTTGACCTTGTCGTAATTCTTTTAGATGTCAGGGGCCCTGGCATGTCACAGTTTTTTGTTGGCATTGTCTAGTTGAGTTGATGTCAAAATGTTTGCCATCCCATTTATAAGGTACCTACGTATTTTACAAGCTGTAGGCAGAAACGCTACCATTTGGAACCATCGCACCATGAGACTAGAATACATTACAATACAAGTCACAAGTTTAAATATATAAGAGTTTTGACTGTTTCACTCTCTTTTGTTTTTGGCGCCAAAAAAATATTCCGCTTTTGAAATGCAAATTGGAACTTTGACAGACACGTTAAGATTTTGTATTTTTTGACTATGGAAACCGAAAAGAAGGATTATAATAATTATTATAAGCTAGTTGATTTTGCATGTGAGATTGTCGTCGACCTCGTGCAATCTAAGTAAATAAAAAGATTTCATAAAGAGCAGATTTTTCCAATGCCAGATATCGTTACCTGAGAAATAATATTGGAGTTTTGACAGTTTTTCCATACAAAAACTGTCAAACGTCGATTTTATTCCATAAATCTGTCTAACCAGAATGTGTCCTATGACACACGAAATTCAAAATGGCGGATGCGAGACGTTTTCTTTCAAACAATTCGTTTGCTTTTAATAATATCGTAAAATGAATATCAGTCTGACGTTGATACCCAAATAGGTACATTATGATGTAAAATTATATAATTCAAAGGTAACTAAACTTGTTTGTAGGAAATGTGTTTGGCAATCATAAGTACCTTGAGCATTAACTTGTCTTTAAGTTATAAAAGTTGTTTGTGAATTTAATTTGTAAACAAAACTTATTTAATCCTTCAATCCCCTTGAATTTTATTGTGTAGGTTCTTTAAAATAAAAAGAAAGAATGAAAGAAAAATATTTTATTTGGGTCACGCACAGGCAATACAAACAGTAAATAATTATAAAATAAAAAACAAAAAAGGAGCATTTAAAAACTAACAGAATAATAACGACCTGTGCGAGGCCAAAAAGGCTCCTATCTCAGACTAATGCGGCGATATTTAAAAAAATAAATACCGCAGCGCTGGTATTCTGATAGGGCCCAAAATAACGTTATCATTATCGTACCAAATACCTACATAATAATAAAAGTAATAATCAAGTATGTATAGTAAGTAAATAAGCATTTTGAATTCTAGGAATATAAAGAAACACGACTGAATGTCATGTGGTTTCTAAAAAAAAGAAGATTTATATGCGCAAAGCCAGTAAAACAGATAGTAAATAAACCGTAATAAATAACCATAAAACAAGGTATCTTTAAAGTAGCAGCATACTAATGACATAGCCTTTCCAAAACTTGGTTTTCCCCAAAGGGCGGCTTAGGTCAAATGGCAGTCGTTCTACCTACTACTAAATCTAGTCATCACGTTGTGGTAAATACGATCATTAATATGTCAAGCTCCTGTTTTAAATGCGGATTTTACACAATGGCAAAACGAATCTAAATCTTAGTTTTCCAAGTTCTGCAAAAATATGGGCTTATTGAATAATATGCTGTTTTAAATAATAGAATTTTTTGTTAAGGCGATTCGCACGAATGTAATTTATTTGTAGGCGAATCTATTACATTTAATAATATTATTTATTGTTAAGGCGATTCGCACGAATGTAATTTATTTGTAGGCGAATCTATTACATTTAATAATATTATTTTTTGTTAAGGCGATTCGCACGAATGTAATTTATTTGTAGGCGAATCTATTACATTTAATAATATTATTTAAATTGGTAATCATTATTTAATAATATTATTTAAATTGATAATCATTATTTAATCATATTATTTGAATTGATAATCATTATTAATCATATTATGTAAATTGATAATCATTATTTAATAATATCATTTAAAAATGTCGATTCGCCCGTTTCTGACGAGTAAATTCGTGCAAATCACCAATAAGCCAAAATATGTGCCTGTTTGAGTACACTAAGATAAATCACACATTTCAGTGGCCATTTGGGTACAAGTCACCGAATCTAGCCACGATGCAATTCTGTAAATGTAATTCCTTTCAATTGCTTTATACATTGAAGTACCCACGTGGTACTCAACCTTCAATCTAGGTGTAATTAAGTACAATTTGTCAGATTATTGTCGCTTTAACTATTAAAATTAATAAGAAGATTTTAACAATAATTTTGCAATAAGTTAGTAAATACATTCTACATAATCTCGTAAAAGATGTGTACATGACACGCTTTCATTTAACAACATTTAAAGGTAAGTTATACGTTGGTCACAGACGCTGCTTACTTTTTTTTTTGCATCACAACATTCCCAAGGCATTGTACAAACTAAAATGTGACACACACACTTATGTAAGTAGGTTAGGTAAAATCCAAAAAAAACATTTAAAAACACGAGAAATAACAAAATTAATAAACAAAATAACATTTGTATAATAAACAAACTGCAATCAAGAGAAGAAAAAACATCTTTCATCCAACTTCTCACAAAAACTTAAACATTCTCGACACACATGACACATCTATCCATCTCCCAGCAAACAAGTCACATTTCTGACCTTCCGACTATGGGTTTTGCCAATCTGTGGCTAGCTATAGTGACGAAACTATTGGATATATTTGATTGAATTTTTGTATGCAGACTGGGAACGTCATTACGTCATACGCAGTTTAATTTATTGTCGTATTGTCTCCACCTTGTATACGATGGATAGAGAGTCACGGCGTTTCTTTTAGCTTTGCATAACATTGGAAAGATAAGTCAACAGCTTCGTTATTCCATAGACCAGTGTATGATATCGACTATAACCAACAACCCCAATACCAGCGCTGCGACACTTATTTTTAAATGTCGCAGCATCATGCTGAGATAGGAGCCTTCGAACTTCGAACTTCGTTTTTGTTTTATATTTGATTCTTTAAGTGTGATAAGTTTAATGTATGATCTCTTGTGCGAGTCGCAATAAATACTTTTTCTTTCTTTCTTTCTTTATACGAGTCCAAATTATAACTACGTCATCATCCTACAGCAGTCCACTGCTGGACATAGGCCTCTCCAATTGCACGCCATTCAGCTCGATTCTCAGCAACTCTCATCCAGCTGCTACCTGCCACCCTGCGCGGACCGTCGCTCCACCTAGCCTGAGAACGTTCTACCTTATATTTGCGGATTCGCGGTCTGCACTCAAGAACACGTTGAGTATAAACTACTTATGAATCCTAACTTATTAATATTATAAATGCGAAAGTGAGTTTGTTTGTTTGTTACACTTTCACGCTAAAACGACAGAACGAATTTGGATTAAATTTGGCACATGGGTAGACTATGACCTGGGTTACGACATAGGATACTTTTTATTCCGATATTCCCACGGGGTCAAGACTTATGCGGATGCAACCGCAGGGTGCAGCTAATTCAAAATAAAACCAAAGCTGTCTGGCCTTCGTTATATTAGTCCTAGCGTTGCTTAGATAATGAAGCTGGACAGACAGTAAACATCTTAAAACTAAATAAACCAGTAAATGAACCACACATTTCCAAATACATTTGGTAATTCACACTTATATGTGCAATTAGTGCAACAATCTAGGACATTAACAAATAAGTGTAACAGTAAATAAGACGTGCAAAATATCTCAAGACTGCAACGTCGCCAGTATGTTAACATGGCAGTGTACGGTAATTTGAGAAGGATTCCTGCTTAAGGTAATCGCTGCGTGTCGAATTTGATTCAGTCACATCCCGTTCTTAAGGTGGAAGCTGATCCTAACATGATACTTGGAAAGGCTCAGATGTCTGTTACTTATTCGCAGGCAGCTTATAAACATCTACTCTTAATGATTTGCTTAGCTATTCTCGGAACGAATGACGAAGACGAAGAGTTGGTGGCCCCCTGAACTGCACCTATTCAAAAATACAGAGACCGAAGAGTAATTTTTTTATAACGTGTTTTAAATTCTAGGAAGCTGGCCCATTTAAAAATTGGACCTTAGGACCAGTCTATCACAAAAAAATATGAATTCAGGCGACGATAACCGACTTTTAATGATTTTATACTGAAGATCACGTCTAAACGAGTAGTGTTAATAATTTGGAAAAAATATATGTTAAATTAGAGCATTTTCTTTAATAACTTGTTATATGAATATTTTAGATTATGTTTATACATAGTGAAATTAATTTGTAAAGTTATGTCTACCACGGAAAGAAAACTGAGAATCACGGAAAATCTATCAAGCGTATTTTTCTGAAACCTTCGCTATTTTAAAGATAATTTAACTATTGATCTTTTAGTACACGTGTTTTATTTAAATACCTTTTGTTATATGTATAATAAATTAATAATGCGTTTTTTAAGGGACAGCGTTCCTTTATGGGCGAGTCCTATTACTGGCTGGACATACGACGCGTTGCGTGTGCTCAGTACAGAACACACAAGCTAATCACTCAAGGTCACTGGCATATATATATCTGCGTCTTAAGTACATTCCCAAAGTATTATCTGCCAAGTGAAGGCAGTTAATGACTTAATGTACTCATACTTGACGGTACATTGAAGCAATAGACTTGCAATATGTTGTAGTTGTATTTGCAATAATAAACCTGATACGATTGTTTCGAGTGACTCAACTGACACGCGCTGAACCACTGACTGACTGTAACAAGTAGATTAAAAACACTTTCTTTCATAAACCACGCACGTATTACAAAGTAACAGCCGTAGTAGTGGGGAAATTATTAAAAAAAATATATAATATGTAAATTTTTGACGTACTATGGCGATGAAATCATATTTGATTGCACTTGACCTTTTTATAGGATTTGCCAAATCATCAACTCTATAATCTGGCCTTCCTAGAAGTTCTAGGTATAATAATAAAAGTATATTATCATCCCATTGCAATTGCCTCTTCTTAAGAGGCATGAGCATTGATCACCAGTTCACCACGCTTGCTCAAGGCGGATTGGCGATATCTGACTTATGAATATCAATTATAAGTCCCGGTTTTCCCACGAAGTTTTGTTCACGGATGTCAGTAATGTCCAAGATAAACTTAGAAAGTACGTAATTCTCTGCCATTAACTACTAGATACTATCAGCCAAGTTTTTGCATAGGGTAATTTTGTAGAACAATGCTTAATCAGGATCAGTGGTGGCCTAGTGGTAGAAGCAGTGGTGGGCCAGTGCTAACAGCCATGACTTTCGAGTTGTAAAGTCGTAGGTTCGAACCCAGACAGGCGCTTTAGTTTGTGTAAATTAATTCATCACCACTGCTCTCAAAACGGTGAAGGAAAACATCGCGAGGCAACCGGCATGTCGTAGAAACAAAAATTCGAAGAGATGTGACGTCTACCAACCCGCACTGGGCCCGCGTGGTAGATAACAGCCAGCTCCCTCTCACAGGGAGGAGGTCTGTGTCCGAGCAGTGGGAACATTATACTCTGATTATGCTTAATCATACCCAGAATGTCCTTGTACAGTACAGTATCAGCTCCGCTCTTTCATCCACATTGGAATCTTAATGGGTTTAACACAGGTATTACCGACAGAACATGTTAAAGAGCATCGCTAATAGGACCAGTTTATAGGAGGCACATTACTATGTGTCCTTCTGGAATACTCACATACTACTAGGTACAATTCTACCTCAGATAAAAATGGTAAGGTGGAATAGGATCGTTTTCAATCTGCCTAACCTTTTCCCAACTATGTTGGAGTCGACTTCCAGTCTAACCGGACGCAGCTGAATACCAGTATTTTACATGGAGCGACTGCCTATTTGACCTCCACAAACCAGTTACTGTGTAATACAATACCCCTTGGTAAGACTGGTTGTGAGACTTTCGGGCTTCTGACTACTCGTAACGACTGTCAAAGATCCACGAATAGCGTGTTTTCCGAGGCACGGAGGACTCTCGGTATGTAAAGATGGTCACCCATCTACGGATCAACCCCGGAAACCTAGCTTATCCTGATGGGTCGACCCGTGTGGCTGTTATTACTTAACCACGAGCTCCTCAAATAGGATCCGTTTAATTTTTTTATTTTACCATTTTCTTCATCGTCGATTCCTTAGTGCTGAAGAACCAAATTGTCATAAAACTGTCTTTGTTTGCAAACTGCCCAAATCCGGCCCCAATAAAGCTTGTTTTAGTACCTAGTTACTGTAATACTGGTGCACCTACACTACTCTCATTCAAGAATCAAACAGCCACCTGCTCCGACCTTGCCTTCGGAATTTGTTCGTTTGTCCGACTGTACCCATCCACTGGCAGTGAAAGGTATTGTCCTTGACTGTAACACGGTTACCTATTACGTATCACTTTTGTGTCAAGTTTAATGTAATTCGATGCGCAGGAGTGCTACCGTCTTGTACTATAATCGAAAATATTTTTCAGGAGAATGTTTTTTTTTTGTTCTAGATGTGTTTTTTTAATAGGACCACTGTGGCTTTTTATTGGTGCTCAAAATTCCTGTATACATTTTTATGAATACATTATGTTATTAAGTATTTAAAACTTTGTCCTCTGACTTAACTTTTATTGGATGATTATTTTTAGAGAAATATTTACCAGAGGACATTGTTATTCTATTTTTATTTTTTAAAAGATTGATATATTCGAGAGGTCAGTCCCAAAGGTTAAGATTAAGGACAAAAGCTTTATTTGGTAAATCAACAATAAAAATATCCGCATTTTAAATTCATACATTGATACAGTAAACTTGCACACTTGATTTGAGAAAGGAGTAAACCAATATAAATTAACAATGAGAATGAAAGTATCTAGCAAGCTCCAAGGATAACAACTTGCTGACCTTTTATTAAGAATTATAGACTCATAGCCTTTTAGCCAGCGCGTACTTAAAGACCAAACCACTAGGTACAGGAATTGGATAAAAACCCGTAATTCAAAGAAACGGAGAAGCTATTAATTTCTTATTGACGTTATGACTAGCAACCCGCCTCTGCTAAGCACGGGAGCAATGGCGACATGAATGTCAAACATCAAGATTTCTTTATTAAAATAATGTAAGTGAAATATTAATATATTATACACGTAAGCCTTCCGAAATAAGTGCTCTAAATGATGGTGAAAACTGCATCAATGAAATCCGTTGCGGAGTTTTTAGCAGAACAACGCGGTCACACAGACACGAAAAGCAACTTTGTTTCAACTTGTAATAACCATAGATAGACTCATGGCCGTTTAGCCAGCGAGGACCTATAGACCAAACTATTAACAACTACAGAAATTCGATCGAAACAGTGAAGTTGCTAATTATTGTTGTTGATATGATAAATGGCATAAATACCATAATTATACATTTTAATAGTCATCGGTGAACACTGTACCACGTTCTTTTTTGTCTTGTATAGTTCCGGGTGTTAACCACTGTGCAGTTTAGATCACGTTTCTGTATTTTTTTTGTCGACGTTCGTGTTTATTTTGACTTATGTCAGCACTTTTTGCCGCAATTTTGATAACTGTGCTACTTTTTGGCGCGTTGATGTAATTTAATGTAAATAAGTTATTGTGTTCATGATTTTACATTCAGTTCTGTTTTGTGGCGGAAAATTTATTATATTACGAGTATTTATTACGATTACTTATTCTAAACGTAATTAATTAATATGAGTGAAAACATAGTGAGGAAACCGGCTTGCCTGAGAGATATTTCTCGACGGCTTGTGAAGCCAAGTCAGAGGCCCATGGGCGGCTTTAAAACCCTGACACCG
Source organism: Agrochola circellaris (assembly GCA_914767755.1). Taxonomy (NCBI): domain Eukaryota; kingdom Metazoa; phylum Arthropoda; class Insecta; order Lepidoptera; family Noctuidae; genus Agrochola; species Agrochola circellaris. The sequence goes on from OU611843.1 coordinate 11,831,136, forward strand.
TTAGTCACTAACCAAAAGAAATGAAGAAGAATATGACCATCTTTACATACCGAGAAGCCGTTTAAACCGTTGCTCCTGGCTGTCATTCGTAGCGCCACTATTATGCCGCTAGCGGCACGTTATCCGATAGGGATAGAGTGTCGCTAGCGACACGGAAAAAATTCTTACGAAAAGTTGTCACGACACTTTTTGCTGTAACGCGAAATTGAATGACTCTGTTTTTATTGAATGACTCTGTTTTTATTTTTTTGAATTTTTTCAACCGAGCTACAGCTTTCGTTCTTGTACTGACAGAAAGCCATATAAATTCCTGACATTTTCGTAAGATGGCGTTATGTTGTTAGAGGCATAATAAATATTGTAGCAGTGGTTGAAATCACTTGTTTATCTGTGCCGTGAGAACTTCGTTCCATCCGGGTATACCTTGACACCTCTCAAGTTTTTTTTTTTAAATCTCGTCTCAGCTTAATCTTTTAATCTATTATAACAGTGCTCAGGTGTAAGCTTGATTTTCTAGAGATAAACCATATTAGGTTTACTCTCCCCGACACATGCGTAGTGCTTTACTATAGAATATAGATGGCGCTAATACCAGTTTTAAGTTTTCACTTATGTCGGCAGTCCTGCCAGTTTTTTTTTAAATCTCGTCTCAGCTTAATCTTTTAATATATTATAACATTGCACAGGTGTAAGCTTGATTCTCTAGGGATAAACCATATTAGGTTTACTCTCCCCGACACATGCGAAACCGAGGGGTAACTAATAAGTATTGGAAACGCACCTTAAAATAACTCCTCTTCTAAAATGCTCTTAGCTGGTACAACGGCTCGGCTACAAATAGAGTATAGGTACAAGTGGTTTGTGTGGTGTCATGTTATCATTAGGAGAATAGCCATTTTGAAATGTTTCTACATCATCCAACAGTGCTGGTCTGAGAGGGGTCGAAATTAAATTTGTTATTTTTGACAGATTAGTAGTTAGAATTTTGTCATTGTGTGTTAGACAGCTCTCAGATTAAGGGCCAATGAAACTAAACGCGATCAGCACACCTAAACTACATTCAAGAGCGTGAGCTCTTGAATGTAGTGTCAATATTCCACAACAATGAAGACAATTACACCTCTTGAACGGTTTAGATGTGCTGATCCCGTTCAATTACATTGGTGACATTTTTTCTAAATCGTCCTAAATAGCTTGCTAAATTCATTGTAGCTAGGTAGTTATTAAATCTGTAGAGATTTGATCGACTCTTTAGTATACACACAGCTTAGATTAGAACACTGGGTAGGTTTCTCATTATTATGCTCTAGAAGTCTAGATTTTAGGCTCAACTTAAGATTTTGCATTGAATTTGGCATAGTACACATCTCTAAACATCCAAGTTCCAAAAATCTGAACATGTAGCAACCTAAAAACCAACCAAAAGTAACTAACCGCCAACCTAAACCAACAAGCCTAAATGCTTATTTTGTCAAGCGTGATTTTTTTATCGAAGTAGATAATATGGGGAAATTTAATTTAAAAAATAGGCTTTTACTACCGAGATTAATGTTCCTAGAACCGTTATAAAAGTCTGACCAAAACTATAAAATAAACATTTGAAAAGGAAACCAATAACAAAATAGCTTTTTATTTCACCCGATTGCGTTGATGCGAAAACTTTTAATAAGTTAACAGCCGAGGAGTCGATTTTTATTTTATTTTAGTCGAACTGAACTAAATTTAGTAAAAATAGTGTTGCTCCATAGTCATTCGACTCGTCGTCCGTTTATAACTGAATTAAAAATAGACGTAAGTTAAAAGACTTTTGATTTGCAACTAATTGATTGGATAGATAGACTTCTAAAGGTTTTTTAAGAGGCCAAACGGTAAAGCCACAGTTGTATTTATAAGTGTTTTATTCTAAGGCGGAAACCACAGACCGTAGTAAAAATATGGTCTTTGGTAGTTTTCAGAAGTAGTCACTAACCTCAATAGTGACGGATCGACTAAGAAGGACCATAGGACGAATTAAGGACCAGTGGCTTACTGATGTTATTATTTCTAGTCCTCCTGGCCGAATTTCGGCCATGGCAGCCAATTTCAGCGGAGACTTGCCATCGACGCAGGATATATCAAAATCTTGTCAACATAGAACATATTCAACGTCAATGTTAATAATTCTAGCTTCTCAAAACCTAAAATCATTCGAGCATGATGGTTCTTGGTTCTATTATCTAACAATTTGGAAGGAAGTCAGTAGTGGACGTCAAGTGTACTTGTGTAGGTACTTGCTGGCTGTTTCCACACCGGTAACCACTGACTCAGCCATGATTTAACGTTCATCCTTTGATGCACACGATATTTAGCATAGCATTACGTGCTCATGACATTTAGCTCGTGCATTGACTTTAGTCTTGGTAGGTTAGTGTAGGTGCAGTACTGTGGAATTACTATAAACGATGGTATTAGTCTGTCAAGTATAATGTTAACAGTATTGCAATCGTGCGATCGTGTCATCAATTATAATATTGTCTAACTTCATGCGTAAGTACTACTGCACGCGACCATGACCATCTATTCGCAATCACAATCTGTTATTTTGTCTATTCTTCCGTCGACAAAACCAGTTTCTATGGTGGTCATGCTACGCGTGTTGGTAGGTATACATACCTAATTGATGTCTCGGAAATATAAGTTCCCATAGGCTTCATAGGTAGGTACTCTAGATTCAATATTTAATACACTATTCCGAATAAGCCAATCCTGAAATAACACTAGACTCTCTATCCCGAAAAATCTTGACCCCAAATTGGTGATGGCACCTTGAAAACCTGAGTAACCTGACTAACACTGGTATCTTATGCGGGTCAAAAACTTACGTTGTTCTTTAGACTTCTTGACAAGCCCATTGAACACAATGGGGTTTTCTTTTTTGAAACTGGAGTATAAGGTCGCGAATCATATTCAATGATCAAGATAAACCTGACACTGACCTGCAAAATTAAAAAAACGTAAGAAAATTTGAATTTCTTGGCCTACCACTGAAAGCAAAATATGTATAAACTTTGCAAATACTGTTCTCATGTAGACAGAATCATATTTTTCATAGCATACCAATAATCTCGAAACAAAACTTAGGCAAATAAAACTCCAACCATGACTATAAGAGCAACTAAACATGATGTACCGACCCATAATTGTTTCATAATTACCCTACGTGATTTGGGGTCATTATTGTCCGTGAGTTTACAATGAAAATCATTTCGTCACGTTTGGCAGACGATGCTTGTTCAATAATCCTGACAGACTTAAAGCTGGTTGCGTAATTAGAAACAATTGCCGACAAAAAATTGATTGCAAGAAAAATCTCTTAATTACTGTCTATTTCTATTGGAGGTCGATTAGAAAACTAGGTTATAGAAACTATAGATACACATTCTAAATTGTTCTTACTTAAGTTAGGAAATATATAGTTAAGCTCAATGAAACGTACCATTTTGAATGATCTGATAATCAGAACTATGCGAATACCGAGTCTGTTTTCTGCTCCAACGTGTGGCGATGCTGTGCCGTTACTTTCTACTTCTATTGTTCGTATCTCCCTATATCAATCCTTCGAATTTCCTACTGACAACTTTTTTCACTTAGTAATCCATTTGCATTTCTTACACGACCTCAAAAATTATATATGCTTTATTCAAGGTCAAACAGTTAACATTGAATAAAATGTTCTCCATCAATAACAATAACCGTATCTTCCTTTAAGTTTTACCTTGTTCTTGTAAGACCTTCAATTCTTCATCATAATGAAACATCAAAGGTTATTATTGGTAATTTCCTTATAATAAAACGCACCATAAAATATAAATTACCCAACTACTGACGACGTTGAGGCACTAGAAAAACTTGACGGGATCATCTTTCAACGAGTTTGTGAGATCGACTTTAGAACTTTTTGGGATCAGTTTAATCAATCATAATTAGGTATGTATCGTATATAATAACTAAGTGAGCAAAAAATCGTGACATAATCAAGCTTTGCTCAGATTATGTCACGATTTTTTACTCCCAAAATCACGAGCATAAGAGCTGCCTAGCCTAAAATATATTAATATTATTTAAGTAGTGAAGCTACTACAAGCAAAAAAATAACATAACTAAAACGTGTTGCTTATTTTTTATTTTATTCATTCACGTGTACGAAGCATCTCGCATATTCAATTTATAGGATTCCAGTTTCTTTGATTACTCTGACATTAAGAAAAGCATCTTTATTATTATTTCTTGTCAAGAATCCTGCTCAATTACCATACTAATGAATGAAGCCTTCAAGCTCTCAATGAATATATTTTCTCGATTATTATTATCTTTTCCTCTTCGACTGTGCATCTTCCGCTTCCATCATTCCTTCACTGTCCTAAACCTGGACTCTCCGTCTGCATGTTATTCAAAACGTAAAAAATATTTATTGATACACTAGAACGATAGTTTCTTTATTCCATAAACCCGTTCTCCTTCAAACAATTTTCCCAGACAATAAGATCCCATTGTGCTCAAGCAATGTCAGGTCAAAAAACTAGACCGTTATTTTCATCACTTACATGTCTAACTACTGTTTACCCACGATTCAGATGTATTGCATTGACGATTGCCTCAGAAACAAGGTCTAAATTGAAAGAGGTTCATTTCAAATCGCGATTAGCACTAAAATTTGTGGTTATCATTTTTGCAACGACTTAGTAGTCATTTGTTTCTGGTCTAATGATTTCCTGATCGGTAGGTTTCAAAATGTTGAGTATTGCATCTGTAGTTTTTATTTATATTTTTGGATATTGTAATGTGCAAAATAATTGATTAATGCTTTAGCAAATTCCAAAACGATTTGTCGCAACTCGTGTTGTCTTTAGGAATCTTAATAGCAAGAAACGATTACTTTTGTATGCAATAAATCAATTGTCATTTTTCATTATTGTCAGTAGTAAATGGTTTATTTGAGGTTAAAATGATTATATTTAATAACAAGCACCTTGGCAATTTATCACCATCATCTTCCACTTTGTTAGCAACAATTGCGAAATCCAATTTTACTCGCAAATTATTTACCCTTTTAGGTAACTGAACTCTGAAACTACCGCATAAATTGATTCAACATTACAAAATGTCTTCGAGCAGTGTTCCGCCAATGTCCGTACTTTAAGCCAGCCAAAAACGAGATCAATTTCAACTGTCCTTTCACTTATCACGCTCATGTTGCTTAATATTTTCGCGTCGAGGGCATTATTAGTACAATCACATTTTTATTTGCAAGTTATATATAAATAGGTGCTCTGTTAAATTATCAATGGCATAGAATGTGTTTGTTTTAGTTATCTATGTAGGTACAACATGTTGCAACGCGCAACGGTTGAGCTGTTCTCCGTAGTGATCAACTCGCGGAACCGGTGTTGATAGTTTATGTTTACTCTTGTTTGCTTGGTTGTTCTCACGATTCTCAAATGTTTCTTCAAGTCCAGTGTCCTCTGTTTAATCCAAAGGGGCACGTAGAAGTGTAGTGTGTGAAGTGTACACGCAAATTGGAAGGAGAAGTGGCAAGAGAGTCCGGACTTTGGCAGGGTAAAAGCCTTCCTACTCCTAACTCGCTTTTTAAGGTTTACGCCATAAAATAAATAAAAACTTAATTACCACACTCTCACTCACTCTCTTCAGTCTTTACTTCCCTTTATTTACTGGGAAATTCAAGGCTAATAATGAATCGGTACTAATACCATAGTCTGTTAAAGCACAAATCCAGACTCCGGGGTGCTGAACTTTCTAATCGAAAAAACTCATTAATCCTGGTCCCTGGTTCTTTAGCCTGAGCTTAAGAACCCTGCTGTAGTCTCTGTTGCTACATTAGACCTACGTGGCAGTCGAGTTATTTTGCCTCCTTTTGTAGCAAATACCAATCTTAGGGACAAAAGTTTATATGCGGATATTGTAAACAAAAAGATTCTTAAACGTGTTTTATCCGCTCACAGAGACATTTTGTTGAATGTCAGCTACCTTGTTAAATGCTTGTATAAATTCACGATACAATACTTTATGATTCTTGAAGATTTATCGCGTGCCTGTAAATTATCACCTTACTTAGGTATTATTATTATACACCTCACTAAGTGGGTTTACTAACAACTCGAGTCATTTACATTGTTCATTTTCATTACTTTATTAACCCTAATTTACCTAATTTTAACCAACGTAGGTACAGGAAATGTTATTTTTCATTTGGGGTATAAAATGTTTAGCTTTGTTTGTTAGGTTATAAACGACTAATCTAATACCTAACTCCTTGGAATTTAATAAGTCGTCTAGCACCTTAGATATTTACCCCTTTATTTACAAACGCTGTTTAAATTTAAGAGACTTAAATGTGAAAGAACTATGGCTAATTTAGTCTCTACTCATTACTTCAAGCAACGTTTATAAATAAATCCCCAATACTTAGCTTTACCTGCACCCGTAGCATGACCACAATATAAACGGGTTTTGTCGACGGAAGAATAGACAAAATTACATATTTTGATTGTTTACATATCATTTTGTCTATTCTTCCGTCGACAAAACCCGTATCTATTGTGGTCATGCTAAGCATACTGTAGCAACTCTGCTGAAGTTAGGTACTGATTTTTTTACTCCTCCAAGTCTCTCGCTCTCTTCTCAAAACCAGAACCCACTTGTGTCTTTACCTTACCCACCAATGCCTGTTTTGTTTAGTGATCTGATTGTTATAAGTAAGTATGACAATTGAACCACCAAGGTTCGTGTTGTAAACAATAAAGAAAAACAGTGTGAATGTATGAAGCATGAAGTCCATATAGTTTAAACTAAAATATATCCGACATATCCACGCAAATGTTTTAAATTTGAAAATCATAAAACTCACGTAAACATAACTAACCGGCAATTACAAATATACTCTGATTGGAACAGGTGCACCAACCAAGCTGATAGATTATCAGAATTGCGAAGCACAGCATAGTGAACAATTGTGAGAATTAATATGTAACCCATTGTGTTATAAACCACTTTTTATCGTTATGCATCTATGCGACCATTTTTTTTCTACTGTTTGATATGTGTGAGCTCATGAGCTGTTATATTTGTTATATAGGTCATTTGTTTTAATTGTTATAACAAAGATACTTGCATAATGCTTGCCTCGTGTCGTAATAGTGGCTCGTGTCGAAGTGAGCCAAACTTGTATAATAATATTGTCGATCAAGTTCAAGATGTGTGACTGAATCAGTATTAAGACACTGTTTATATTATGTTGTAATATAAATTAGTGTAGGTAGTATGTTATTTTGTTTTGAATTTTGTAGGTATAAGGTATTGTGTCAATGTTCCTATTACATTTTAAAATAAAAATGACTAATATTATTTAAATTATAAATAAGTTAAATACATATATTTGTAAAATGACCGCACTGTCGCATTGGGTACAGGTGAGTCCTGTAATCATAATCATTTAATCATTTTGTTATCATAGGTACAATAAAATAGTTGTTATAAAAAAATTACAACCGCGCTTTGTTATATCAGAATGCGTACAAATATTTATGGATGTCATTGATAGCGGTAAGGGAGATTGAAAAAATGGTGGATTGTCTTGTGGTAGTTGCCATAGGAACACCTAACACAAACATAACATCACGCCTGTGTTCCCCAAAGGGTTAAGCAGAGATGTACCTATAGTACACCCACATTTCGCCAGTTATGTTTAAGTCCCATGTAATAGGGGGCGAGCCTATTGCCATCAACCGGGCACATCCAGACTCCGGGCTGCTACTGAAAAATTCCAGATAGAAAAACCCAATAACACTTTGCCCGACCCGGGAATCGAACCCAGGACCTCATGCTCAGCAGTAGCGCTTGTGACCACTAGACTAACGAGGCTGTCAAACAAATTCTAACTATAATGGTGGAAATCACTGAAACCGAAGCCCAAATGTTTAACACAGCACTGTTTAATGATTAAGATATTGGTTAGGCTATAACTGGTTTTACAGATGTAATAGCAGCTCTCCATGTAAAAGATCAACCTCATCTAGAAGATGATACTAGTGAATAAAATGTTACTAAGTATAAAATAAATGAGAATTTGCAAAGAGAATCTCGTAAGCACACGAACGTATCAAATGCAAACGATCTAACAATTAGCACAATCCTCGTTCATCTTTTTACATTAGCTGGCACAAGGTTAAGTGAACTTATTTAATTAATTAATAGTGCTTTAGTTACTATTGAAATGTTTGTAACTGTATTCCCATAGTACCTTGTTATATTAGTATAAGTTTCACTATAGTAAGTTCTAAGTTTACTAGTTAAGACTCTGAGACGTTTAAATTCGATTCGAGATTAATAAAAGCTTCAGAAAATCACTCAGTCTTAGATCAGTAATTCCTTTAATATCATATTTTGAAGGTTAAGAAACTACAGTATCCAAAACACTGCTAGGTACGTAATAATTCTTCAATAATTGTGAAACGAGAAATTTCCACTCACTGAGCTCATTCTACAATTTACGATACTCACAGGAATTTTACCAATCGATTTAAAATCGAATTCTACTGATTAACTACCGGATATTTTTATGTAATAGCCTTGATCTAGTCTCATTCGTGATAATTATTGATATATTTACATAAAGCCAATGTGTACGAACGAAGAAACGTGACGAACGATAGTCCATAACTCCATAGCCACAAATAAGTCTCTAATACTTCCTTCTATAGTATTTATTTGTTGAACGTATTTGTATTGATTTCAAGGTGAATACTTAATATATTTGCTAATCGAGCAGGACATCATAAAAACAGCAGATTATTGAGAAGACTAAAAAAACAAGGTAAAAGGTATTAATAAAAATTCAGATGGCTTTTAAAACTCCTATATTTGGTGATGATATAATAATGGCTGATGCTGCAGGTCTGGTTTCTACGAAGGCTGTATGTCCATTAATTAACATGTCAGATTCTTTAACTGGGTCGATTTCTGATGTGGGACTATCATAATTTATTGAATCGTCACTTAGCTAGATCGAACATTAAATTACATACACGGTAATCTGGGGTAGGTACGAACGAGTATATGTACTTGTCTGTCAGTTTATGGAGCAAGCTTAGCATCTAGTGTTATGCCTCATGTCTTACGCCCTTTGACAATTAATGTTACAGAACAATGATAGAACCAACTAGTCTAAGGCCGCCATTACACTTGTAAGTTGCTTCCCTAAAATTTATGTAAGTAAGTAATGACTGCCTAAGATGAAAGAAAAAAATACAATAAACTACTTACAAGAGAGCTTACATTTGCAAATTTATCGTAAGTTAATTACGTAAGCGACTTACGTGAGGACAACTTACAAGTGTCATGGCGGCCTAGCATAACATTATCTTTGTTCAAGTCTCTTATTCATAAACAAAAACAAAACATAATTCAAATTCTAAAATATACGGAATTCACAAATGTCATCGTGCTAATACTAGCTACGTCAACTACAAATGTCAAGAGCACGTGACGAGCCGCCAAGCTGCGGGCGCGCCGGTACAGTCGCAGACACAACACAAAGGTCATCTTTGTTCAATATTAGCTAGATTTGGTTTGTTGTGATTATCTTTAAGGTCGGATTTAGATGGTTTTGCGAATGAAAGTGGAGTAGAGCGGTTTATTAGACTAAGTAGCCGCAAGGTTAAGATTCTTGAGAACTGTTGTGATTGCAAAACCTTTATTTGATTTTAAAGGCGAATCTTCGCATTTTTTTTGTGTTGATTTGAACGGTGTCTGTAAAAGTCATAATCTTAGACACTGAGAGTGAATCTTAATAAAAGCACAGATAATAAAGATGGTTTATTCCGCGTTTTAGGTATGAAGCTACAAGTACGTGGCGGGCCCGGCTTGTCGGGCCAATTCAGTGAGTGCAGGCAGAAGATATAAGAGTTAAGCGATGGAAAGAGAGGCAACTTCTACGTGAATAAAACTGTACGTAATTAGCGCAGTGCGACCTGAACTGCACTTTATTGTGTGGTAGCAAGAGTTGGTTTTTATTTAAATGTTTCTGGGAAGTGAACCGAGTGAGTGTATTCATCTGTGGTAAAAGCAACAAGCAAGGAAATAATAATTTTATGACAATCTAGAATAATATCATTATCATTTTCCCGCCCTTCTCTTATGTTACTTGGAGTCAGCGCAACAGCTGTATCACAATCTAGGATTTTATAATTATTATTATCTATTTAGGTTTGCCACCTAGCTTTAAGAAGTGACCCAATACCTACCGTTTCTAAATCGCTTGGCTCAATGAACAAAAAAATTAGTGCTAACAAACCCAATTTATGGCAGAATTGTCAATGCGGCGTGCGAAATCATTGTTTTCCTGTGGTCGCGACCGTGGCCAAGAAAGACAATACAAATAAATTGGCACAACAATAAAGCAGACTATAGGTGGATTGTACTTTCAAAAGCTGGGTGAGAACATATCTGGCAAATTTTGGGCAAGAACAGTCTCCTCCAAAGGTCTCTTTCTTTTTTGGGTGGGAAATTTTCAAATAACTTCTCCCACTCTGTTCGGAGCGGGAGGGCCGTGTCAGTCTTACTGACTAAAACCCACCCGTGTTCCTTCAGTTGCCTGTACGTTGCCAGGGGCCACGGTATCCCTTTCGGACTTTCCCGCGACCCCGGCAGGCATTGGTCATAACGGACCCCGTCAGTGTATATACCTTGCAGCTATTTCTTAATAGCTAATTAGTTACTGTTTAATCGTGCTTTTGTATGCTATGCTATGTCTTGTGTGTGCACTAAATAAACGATTTATCTATCTATCTACCTAATGTTGCCTTATACTTTGCATCTCATGGGATTTCTCGGTCCACAGAACTCATTCTTTACAATAGTTTTGAGAAAGTCGTCTGTTCATCTTAGTTCCAATACAAAACTACCTATAACAGAGTACAGACTAAGAACAGAACCATGATGCAAACTACATACAATTATAAAAACAAAAATAACAATAAAAAAATTGCAGTTCAACAAATAACCAAAGACCGTGAATTCAATGACATAACCTTCAATATTAGGGAAAAGTTCACCTACTCTTGACACGGATGGTGAACCTTCGGATCATTTCATGTAAAATGTAAATTGCACGTCTTCTCCACGCCTGACTCATAACCACGACGAAACAATGAGTATGTAGTGGAACTAATATGTTAATGGAGTAACATTATGTTTATTTATGTGTTGGTGTATTTTGTTTACAACTGAAACTGATTATACATTCACGGCCTCCTTCATTATCATGAGCCTAAAGCGGTCTACTGCTGGTTAGTTATATTTTAGTACCTTTAAGTAAGAATCGACTGATTGGTTTATTGAATTAAAAGTAATTAAGAATAAGAATAATTTATTGGTCCATTGTTACAAAATAAATTTCAAAAAAATAATAATGATATTGTATGCTTACTGTAACTAGAATATTTAACATAGTATTAAAACAGTGGTCCCCAAACTAGGCAGCACCTGTATCTTGAGGGCCTGAATTACATTCATTTCTAGTGCTGCATATGCATTTCTTAATTAAATCCCATTTCTCTTTTACTAATTACTCGTGTAGGTAGGTACTTACACAAATCGCTTGTGCTACAAACTACTTTTTGCCTGCGACTTCGTTCACTTGGAAGTAAAAATAACACCCACATTTTAATAATACTCCCTCGGCCCCCGACCCAACACGTCGCATCTTACCGCCCGCCGGCACTGTTCTTCGTTTTCGCTTGGCGTTCGTTTTGACTTTTTCTTTTTGCTCGGCTCTTAAGGGTCAGGGTAGCATGACTTTAAATAACCTTTAACCGTACTCAAGAATTAGGCTATCAAATCCTGGTAGTTCCAGAGATTTGCGCGTTCAAACAATAAAAAAAAGTCTCTATCTTTATTATATTAGTATCGAAGTATAGATAAAACAAGTCTAAGTATACGAGAAGCAATAAAAGTTTCCAAGCTGTCTTCTGGTGGGCCGACCACCATGTTAGTAAACCATTGATGTACCATCGAAGAACTTCATATCTATACACCGTAAGGACTATTTCTGCTTACAGCGCTCGGCGGCTATAGAACCGGGGCGGTAACAGATATGGTCATTGTGTTTACGGGATTTTGTTTTCAAACTGCTTAGATATGAAGTTCTTCGATAGTACCTCCGCTGTCCGCCCGTCGGTCCGTCTGCGGGCTATATCTCATGAACCTTAATAGGGAGATAGTTGAAATTTGCACTAAGAATAAAAAAATAAAAAAATTGGGGTCCCCATAAAAGAAACGTTTTTTTATCGATGTTTTTTGCTCGATCTTAATACGGTACTGAACCCTTCATGTGCGAGGTCGACTCACACATAGCCAATTTTTATTTTAATAAAACTTAGTTTCAATTAAATGCCTAAAACCGATCCAAAATGTTTTCTTGAATTTTAATAATACAATTCAAATTAGGTAATTGACGTATTCGATAAAAAACCTTGCAGGTATTACAAAATAGTCGTAATAATGTGTTTTTATTTCAATTTATTTTAAATTTATTTTAGAATGTTTACATGTGGGTACATGTGTTTTTATTATTTTAAATAGTTATTATAATGTATTGCCTTCATTCTTATTGTTATGCACGTCAAACTTATAATTGATTCAACAACTTACATTATTATATGATGAAATATAAAGAATGACTCGATACGAGATTTATGTTCATCGTTACAAGTTTTTTTATAATCGTAATGTGGCCAAGCTTTAAGTACGGTACACGGATAATCTTGATATCTTTACGATTAATTTGAAATTAAGAATGCAGACACGTCGATTACTCAAAAGATCCTATGGTAAGTAGTAGTGACTTGGAGTAGTTTTATTCACCACTAGCTTCTGCCCACGACTTCGTCCGCGAGCCTATAACCTTTCTCAAGAAACGGGCTATCAAATACAAAAAAAAAAAAACATATCCGTCTGGTACTTCTGGAGATTACCCCTACTTGTATGTAGGGGGTAATCTCCGGAAGTACCAGTCGAATTTGAAAAAATCTTACTTACAAACAAACAAACAAATTTTATCTCTTTATAATATTAGTATAGATTCCGTCAGTGTTGACACTACGACAAAATTACGAAAAAACATTAGAACTTTCTTTATTTGGAACCAGTCATGTTAAACTTATCTTTTAATTTTTTTTTTTTTTTTTTAATAGAATGAAAGCTATGTCCTGAACCTTTACATTCCAGGATTACAGGCATTACAAGCAAACTATTGTACGTTCGCAATTTAATTTCCAAACATGTAAACAAATACGATTTTTTGGAAAAATAATTTTGACACCTACACATAAGTTTCAGTTGGCGCTACAACTTCCCTACAATGTAGGTATTATTTACAACACAGCATCCAATTTCACTCTACAAACTAAGCAATTTGTCTAGCTTTGGATCATCGATATGAGACAATACAAAACTATTTAAGATTAAACCTTCAACAGACTTGCCTCATGTAAACTACTACCCATTACTTCAAGTTTTCCTGCTATAAACTGCAATTGCCTCGTAAAATTCGCAATTTAGCATGTATTAAGACTTGTCCGTCTCAAACCTAGTAACCTGGTTACACTACTGGCCTTGCCAGTGCATATGAGACAAAGTGCGCATCTTTATGCAGGCTTACAACACGACACGGCCCAGAGAAAATATTCAGGGGTCAGATTTTAAAAGGTCAGTGCATTTAATATCTTGTTACTGAGTAGAAAATAATGGAATGTGATGGCTGAAACATTGATTATTGTAGATGGATAGTTGATTTATTTATTGATTTCTTATACGGAACTAATGGTTACAATAGTTGAGTGTTTGCTAATACGGCTGTTGATGAGGTGAGTGCGGCCGTTGTAATCGTTTGATCCCGGGTTCAATCATGCACACGTCGAAAAAGTATAATTGAGTAGCTAAATGATTGCCCCTATCATGGAGTCGTCGTCGATCACAGCTGGCTTCTTCAAGCAGCCATTGGTATAGTATACCTCATAAAAAGTGCCTGCTTTAATACTGGAAACTATGAACATACGTAATGAAAAAAAAAACGAGATTTGACCCTAACGATGCTTAGCTAAACACAACGTTAAGAATCCTCACTGGTTCCGTCTGCAGGAAACATTAACTGACCCAAAAAAACAGTCCCTCAAAATGTCCTTTTTAAATCATGACACAACAGATTACATCACGGCTACGAACCTCCGGAATTATTCAAACCTCAGGTCGGCCATGTTGAGTCCAACATCGAACATTATAGCAACGGGACGGGAATAATAATTTAAGGTACAGGATATCGACGATCACGCTCAATGTTCCGGCCACTGACCCCACGTGGCCCATTCGAGTACAAGATGGTCACAGTTGAAAGATTTGTGAAGTATTTATTTATTTTAACAAGTCGAACAATCCAATACCTACCATTTTATCCCAACATTCCTAAAATCATTATACAATGATCTCTATGTAAAACTGAATCTAGGAAATCAAAAACTTACTGGTGCTGGTAATATGCACGAAAAATTCAAAATAGATAAAGTATCTACAAACAAGTACGAAGATATTTAGGATCTCGAAGTTATAATCCAAGATCCTAAATATGGTTTGAATCAACAATTGATATTTCTTAATCAGTCATGTTACATTTATGAACCATATTAAATCCGCAGTAATCACTTTTATACGCTTTAGAGTAGGTACTGTTAATTACAATAATCGCCTTTTTCTTTGCAAACTTTTGCAAAAATTTAACTTAGGTACCTACTCGTATTAAGAATATTCATGAAAGATGTCTTTAGCTACTTCTATTCTCGTATCAACATGATCTATGTACCTTGAGGATAGCTGACGCCGTAGTGAAATATTATCCAGTCAGCAATATGTTCATATATCTGACTCATCATCATCATCATCAGTCTAACCGGAAACAGCTGACTACCAGTATTTTAAATGGAGCGAATGCCTATCGGATCTCCACAACTCAGTTACTGGGTAATACGATACCGTTTGGTAAGGCTGGCTGCCAGACTTTCGGGCTCCTGGCGACCCGCAACGACTGCCAAAGCTCCACGAATGACAGCCAGGACCACCGCAACCCAGATAACCCTGACAGCTGACTGCTGACAGCACATCAGCTGTGAACATTATAGCTGACAGTATTCACTTACAAATAAGTACTCATCACTACACGTCGTGCAGGGTTAGTAGTTACTTGGGAACTACCTACATAATAAAACAAGATTGTTTTACCTTTCCTGAACTCAAACTACTGTATGAATAGAAAATTGCTTTCAAATTACTTACAATATTATAACGAACTAATGTTCACATTGTCCGTTCACACACACAAAGTATAGGGAAATTCTTCAACGGTTGTAGTATGTTTTGTAAAGAATCAATGAACTATCAGGTCGAGTGACGATCTAAATCATAACATTGCCACCTTCTATAGGTTGTTTTGATAGCATTTTCCTAAGTCCTGCTTATCTTAGTTTGTGTATACATTAGGCAATGTTAGATTGCTTCCCATGGGAACTGGGTGGCTGATAAGGCATGCTGTAAAAAAAAAACCGGGCTTTCGCAGGATGTTGTAGAAACCAATATAAGTATAATAATAATAAATAATAATAATAGAAATAATAATAATGTTTATTTTCAAAAAAGTTGTTACAGAGGTGAATACAACAATAGAGATACAGCATGAGGAACATAAAGTTTAACTCCTGGCTCCCAAACTAGGTTTATAGCCTGTGACTTGGGAACCAGTGATTCCATTAGGGAAGTATACAAGTTGATGTTGGTTTCAATGGATTTTTTTAGTAGTGAAAGTATAGAGTCACGCGGAACTGGGTGTAAAGTTCACTCATCCTCTATAGAAAAGGGATAATCCTCCGACCAGACGGGTGCTGTATCTGGTGGGCAACTGCCCGTCGATTGACGTCGGGACGTTGTATATATGCAAGTCGCGCTGTAAACGCTGCTTGCGCGATGCAGGGCTTACGTGACGTCCGTCAGTGAGATGCGTAGTTCGCATGTGGCGATGTAGATGCCGCCACAGTAGCTTCTAATGAGTTATTCAAAATTGTTAAAACTTATCCCTTATTTGTTCTTATTCATAACAACTTCCATCTCCTGAGAGAATTTTATGTATACAGCGCTAGAGCGCTAGAGCTACCTATATGTAACCCACTAATTTGGGTATAAGCATTAAAGACACACTCTGTCTAACCCTACGGAGATTAGATTAGAAGTTATGTTATGTTATGTAATACTTAAAGCATGGAAAAATATATCTTGTGAGTTTTCTTAGACTTTTAATTAAGAGCCCATACTACCATAGCTCAAATTCACTTTTTATCTCGCTCGCACCATACTGCTCGTAGAGTGAGTGAGAGCAAGACTAAGTGCCGTGCTGGCGGCTCCAAGGCGCTAATAGTTTAGAATGGTAATAACAAAAGAACATAGTATCTGCTTTACAGTTAGTTCAGTTATTATGCAAAGTTTCATGATCTAATTTAAAGTATTTTTTTAATACCAGCGGTTTGGAAGTACTAACTTTGTTTTTTTTTCTATACAGAACAAGTTATGGAATCGTGTTTTCGTCAAACATAGTCCTTACCATTAATCCTCAACTTTAACATATATTTATTTCAAAATTCATGCTGCAGTATTTTCGGTATAACGGAGGATCATGCTAAGCAATTTGTAGTGTTATAGACTCTTAACACGTACGGCTGTTACTCCATGTAAAATACTGACATTCAGATGCATTTGATTAGACTGGAAGACAACCCCAAGAAGTTGGGAAAAGGTTAGGCCGATGATGTCTAACAGCTAACTGAAATACTAAATACCAAAACAAAATAAACAAACAATAAGTGACTGGTGAAGGCCGCAAGAATCCGCTGGATGCCAGAAGCACAGTACCGGTCGAAGTGGCGATGCTTGGGGAGGCCTATGTCTAGCAATGGATATCTTTCGGTTGAAATGATGATGATGATGAAATGACTTTGTCTATAAATTATCATCAAAAATACATTTAATTGTTACCTAGTATTGACAATTACTATAATGTATGTGCTAAAATAGATCTACGTTTATACAATACTCTATTGACGTGATACGATTTATTAGGAAAAACAAATTCACACATTAAATGTTACAGTAGTGTTATAACTTATAATTGAGCCAAAAATAAACTAATATTATTTGCACTCTATAACACATTCTACATCAGACGAAATATAGTCGAAAATCACAAAAATATGAAAATTATCTAAGAGGATACTGTTGTGTTCGATGCGCTAGTCTAAACCGGTCGTGGGACCGATTCCCTAGTTGGCCAAAGTGTCATTGGGTCTTGGGTTCTTTCGTCAGTTATTTTTCAGTAGCAGGACGGAGTCTAATTTTGTGCCTGGTTGGTGGCAATAGGCTCGTCCCATACTAACATGGAACGAAATTTGGGTGTACTATAGGTACACATTGGCGGGAAAAACATACATGATGTTGATATAACACTGATGTCAATATGATGCTTCTGTCAAACTGCTTAGCACAATTCCCTTGACACTTTACCAAAACTGGTCGCGACCATTACCAAAATAGCAATCTAGATGCAAAAATTGTGCAATCACTATCTTCTTGTTATGTATACGAGAACCAAAGGTCAATGCCTATTTCTTAATATGACATTGAATTTTAAAATACCCTCTTTTAAATTGCCTTTGGCGAAGTTAGATTTTAATTAAGTTTTATTGTTACTGGTTCTGATAACGTCTTAATAACGGGAATTTAATCCTAACTTAATATCATAAATGCGACAGTGATTTTGTTTATTTGTTACACTTTCACGCTAAACGGCTTAACGGATTTGGGTGAAATTTGGCACACGCGTAGACTATGACCTGGAATAGGACATAGGACACTTTTTATCCCGGTAGTACGTTCCCTTGGGATAATTTTCGGCATGCACGCGGACGAAACCACTGGAAAAAGCTAGTAAATAATATTACATTTATTCCCGTTCGGTACACCGTTATTTTAAATGAGTAATATAATAATGTATGTACAGTTACATATGTGCAAATTTGGAGACGAAAGGTTTAAAAATAATAAAAAACCTTAGGTTAACTTACCTTAACCGACCTACTCACTCTGAAGTAATTTTTAGGCATTGTCTTAACATGAAAACTACTTTATATAGTTAAAAAAAATAATCAAGACTTGTTTCATAAAATTGTATTTTCTACCCAACTTCCCAAGATTTCATAATGGAGGAAGGCTCAGTTTGCCACAGTGCCTGATAATTACGTCAAGATAGGCAACGTAAACTTGGTGAGGCAATTTTGGTTACTTAATTCATGACATCGTCAGACCACTGTTTATTTATAAGATGAGGGAAAGTTTTGTGTAAAAGAAAGACTGACAGACTGATGCTAGAGTCCCTAGAGTTGTTTTCCATCAATTGGTGGAAAAACGTCTAATTGACTTGCGTTTTTAATACCTCTTCGGTGTGTAATGTAAAGTTCGTTTTTAATCCCTAATAGTAATTTGACATTTCAAATCTTTGTTGTTTTTTTTTTTCAATTTGGGATTTGACATTTGCACCTGTCAAATTACTGTCTGGGAATAAAAAAGAACTTTCGTGAGTACACAAATAAATAAATTTGAATTTAGGTATTAGTAGGTGTACCTATATATACTAATACTGAGATAGGTATCCATGTACCTATCTCAGGATATTCTTAACCTGAGCCCAGAAAAAAATATTTCAGTCAATATGATTTGAAAACTGTAGGTTTACTGCGTTCAGACATATATAATATATGTTCAGATACCTATAAAAACCACCATAGTTCCCTTGGACTATTGCCTGATTTATTTGGTCCATAGAATTTCTAGCTCAGTCCAAATGACAGGTACTAAATTATACCACCATGAATTCTAAAACAGCTGCCATTCCTCCACGGCATTTACAGACACTCAAAGTGCTTTGGACCATAATTTACGATCCTAAATCAAGCAACAATGCGCAATGCATAAACAGCGGATTTAATTCCAAGTTTATAAGATGTCCATTACTTAAACAGGAACGTACCAATGACCCGGGCTGGATAAACACACGGAGGACCAACAAAATGGAGTGCTAATTCGAATATTTGTTTGCCGCGCCCGTAAAATCGTATTTGTGGGAGCGTTATCTTGGAAAGTCGATGACTAAACTCCCCGTCACGAGAAGCTATAAACTTCTACTAAGTTAGGTAGCGAGACAAATAATCCCAAATCTCTGAACGCGTCTGAGTTCCAGTACCACAAAACCTAAGACGACAGCGCTTTATATCGCTAAAATATAACCCGACCAAGTGAAATTGCACGTTAGTTTCGTATTACACGTATGTTAATTTCAGTTGATTGAATTTGGGATTATTTGTTGTTGATTGAATTGTCGCTACGTAACTTAGTAGAAGTTGTTTATTTACAAAATTGATAGCTTCTCGTAACGGGGACTTTAGTTATAAAACTTTTTGTAGACCTCCTCTATCAACTGTCATATCATATCATATCATCAAGCAGACCAATAGAGGCTGTTTGCAGTTCTCTTCACTTATAGAATTTTAAACCAACAACTACAATTGCAAATAGCTAAGCAGGCGCTATTTTATATTCTTTGCAGCCACTCAAACACTCAATATGCGAAGGAAGGTAACCTGTTGCTAGGCGGTTTTTTTAAAGTATACTTACCTTTGGTACGCATTATTTTTGCAGAAGGCGCTTTTGTACTCCATTGACTAGCTACTCTGTGGTTTAGCAGGAAACCGTATGACTCATGCGTCGGGATTCCAAATTGTATTAAATCGTTTTATATCTTGGAATTGTAATGACTGGAATCCTAGACCTTATGAGGAAATTACGAGTTTACAAAATGGAGTACCGTTGTGTCTTAAAATAGTTACAGCTGAGTCGCGCAAACTGTTTATGACACAAAGATATATATATATTTTCTTTCTTCTTAATATTTCAGACTATAAGCGACTTGACACAAGTCGAAAGTATAGCAAACTATTGAAAGTACAGTAGGCAAATGGTCAGGACAAAACTATCATAGAAACAGTTTATCCAGACTTCTAAGATTGAATCACTAAGCCAACTGCAAGATACACCAATTTAAAACATCACTGTAACTGAAATTGTTCCTTGAAAACTTCATTAAGTTATTCTCATGATTGCCAAGTGCAAACATAAAGGTATACAATTATATATCAATCAAATCAAATCATTTATTTCCTTAAATATCATACACATCGTTATCTTATTAAACCATAATTTTAATGATAATGCCAAAGATGCTATTATTGTTGCATTAACTACAGATTAGCTTCATTTCCTTTGTTGTTAAATCTAAGCTGCTCATCTATTTGCAGTAGTACTCACAAAAACAAGTTTACGATTATTTTTCTTTACATGTATGATAATAACTTTGCATACATCTGTAATTTACGTAACTTTGCTTAGTAATAGCAAATTTATTTAGTTGTTAATTTTATGTCATTCAGGTATATTTATAGAAAATATTGATTGTGTTGGACATCTTATTAATCAATATTGCAATATGAAGACCTATTGGACATATAAAGACACTAGCAGCGCCCCGCGGTTTCACCCGCATAAGTCTCGATCCCGTGGGAATATCGGGATGAAAAGTATCCTGTGTCCTAACCTAGGTTATGGTCTACCCATGTTACAAATTTCTTCCAAATCCGTTCAGCCGTTATAGCGTGAAAGCGTATCAAACAAACAAACTCACTTTACGATTTATAATATAAAAAAGTTAAGAAAAAAAAAAATTACTGTGTTTTTCATCGATGTTTTTAACTTTCAACATGACTCTGGCAAGTCTCTCCTAAGACTTTTTTTGTTTTTAAACCTAATCGTAAAACAAACACAAATTTAAAACAAAACGTCACCTACACAACGCAGTGCACTAATTAACTTCATAGTTCACCACGCAAAACTAATCACGCGCTGCAGAACTAATCTCAGAACATTTTTTATTACGCCTGGATTACGAGTCATTCTTGCTGTACTACATTTGAACACAAACATATTTATGTAATTTTATAACATAGCATAACATTAGGTACGGCTGTACTTCCCCGAAGGGTCAGTCAGAGGCGTATGTTTAAGTCCCATTGTAATAAGGGGCGAGCCTATTGCCATCAACCGGGCACAAATCCAGACTCCGGGGTTCTAATTTTATATTGGGTTCCCACCTATGAAATTGGCGTTTTTTTCTCACAAATAGAGAACCTCGACCCTTCTATGATTTAAAATATTCATCAATTGCTTGATATTATATCGAATAATGACCATCATAGACAACTACCAATAGTAAAAAAACTTTATTAAGTACTTATAGTTTTCTAAACATAAAAATACCTTAAAAATGACTCCTCATTTTGTTGGTAGAAATGACCACTATTTGTTTTAACTTAGCCAAAACTAATTTTTGTCGCTTAATCTAAGTGGCAAAGTATTACGTTATCTTAGTTTTTAAACATTGTGTTCATGGTTGTTATATAAATTAAGAAAATTTAAGTATGAAAAATGCAACTTCTTTAAAATTCTCCATACAAAACGCTGATTTCATAGGTGGGCCCCACCTAAATGAACATACTTATACATTATATATTTACACTTTGTCAACTAGTAAAACTTTTCTGAACATGAAATATACAAAACTGCGACAGTAACGGTAGTTAAGGATCTCTCCTCATAAATGTAGATTGAAAACCTGCTAAAAATAACGTCTTGGAAAACAGTTTGGTGAACCCAGTAGGTGCAGTGCTCTTCTTGCCGAGCTTCCCAAGCTATACCTACGACCAATAATTACTAATAATGTGTTGAAAATATTTGCCAATCAGCACAGTTGCAGGGCTGATTAGTCAAAGTGCGTAACACAATGCTGTCTTATTTTTGTTTTTCCTTTATGAATTTCTTAGTAACAGCCCGAAGTTTGGAAATTGGCGGTGTGATACTCCCGTGTCTCGGAGAGCACGATAACCGTTGGTCATGCGCCTGATCTCTCTCCAGTCGTGTCGGATTGCCGCCCCATCGGACTATGAGAGTGAGGGAAGATAGAGTGCACCTGTGTCTGCGCACACACGCCTGCGCTATAATATCTTCCGCACCGAAGGCTAGTCTCCATGGCCGAAATACGGTCTGGAGGGCTATTCTTATTTTTGGGCCATTTGCCCTTTATAAGTAATTAGAGCATTGAAGGATGCTTCCCATCTTTTTGACACTCCAATATTTTTATATAATTTATTTGAGTACCTACCACACACACAATACATAACATAACGCCTGTTGGCTGTATTCCCTGAGGGGTTAGGCAGAGATATACAAAAGTACAATGTTTATAGGCATATAAACAGTTCTAACTCTGATGCAGTTCATTCATATCCTAGATGACTAATTAAAAACACCTGCGTTAACAATAACTTTAGAGAAGTGAATGTTAATTATTACTAATCCCATGGAATCTAGTAACTTGGCGCCATATTTGGATGTGGTAACGTGTTCACTATAAGGCCCTGCGGACTTTGAACGCGTTTTCGTACGAATTTAACTCGTGCGGACACATACGAACACGCACGAACGATCCCGACCTTACAAAAGTACTAAAGGAGCGCACAGACTGAGGGCGAGTTCCCCCCGACCCTTGCTCGGCGATGCGCCAGCCCGCGTCGATGCCGAACCTGTAGCTTTAAATTGCCCGATTAATAATAATGAAATATCCTTGATCCAGCCTGTCCCTCTTGCTGTCCTCCCCCCAGCGAACGCCCTAAGCCGAGGTTCGTACCCCACAGGGGGTGCCCTTAACGAGCGTTCGCCTAGTTTTAATTAACATAGTTTTTGCCCCTCGCCCGAGGCTTTAAGTGTAGTAGCTTAAGGCAGCCACAGGATTGACCGGTTAAGTAGTCATGACCTCAGAGGTCAGCTACGAGATGCCCTACCTAAAAAAAAAATGAGGGCGAGTTAGTCGTAAGTATACGTACGTATAGTTCCGATGTCTGAAAACAATCCGAACTACTTGATGGCATTTTTCGTGCGTTCAATACGATATCACCGGAACACTACCTATTTGGCGGAGAAAAACGTATTCAGGGTGCGCACTCAATTCGTACGACCACGATCATACGCTTACGTACTACGATACAAATTCGTGTCCACAGTGCACGCTGCCTTAGTTTATCTAAGTATAACAGTATCTTGTTACAGCCTGTACGGTTCGGTGATGTCAACTAGCATTAGGTAAATAGATTATACGGTGGGTGAATTATTGTGTTTATCTTTACCCTTAAACCCTAAGTATCTAAGTTTACCCTAAAATTAAACTTTACCCTAGAATTAAGTTTCGCCCTGGCATTGTTTAGCAGTAGGTGAGTTGCTAAGGTTAGATTGTGGTCGGGTTGTGTAATTGTTATAATGCTGAGGTAACCTGCAATTGTTTTACTGCAGGGTGAAGGCCTCTGCTCAAAAGGAGAAGATTTAGCATTGACCACGCTTGCTCACGACCGGTTATTAGCCGACCAAGACAATTTGATGTCAGGATGGAATTCACTCAACCCTTAAGACGCAGATATATGCCAGTGACCTTGAGCGGTTAGCTTGCGTGTTCTGTACTGAGCACACGCAACACGGTACGTCCAGCCAGTAATAGAACTCGCCCATCAGCGCTGTCCCAAATTAGACGCAATATTAATTTATTATTCATAAAACAAAAGGTATTTTTAATAAAACACGTATACTAAAAGATCAGTAATTAAATTATCTTTACAATGGTGAAGGTTTCAGAAAAATGCGCTTGTTAGATTTGCGTGATTCTCAATTTTTTATCCGCGTTAGACATAACTTTATTAATTAATTTCACTATGCAATATAAACATCATCTAAAATATTCATTATTAATAAAACACTCTTATTTAACATATATTTTTTCCAAATCATTAACACTACTCGTTTGAACGTGATCTTCAGTATAATATTATTAAAAGTCGGTTATCGTCGCCTTAACGCCTGGGTCATACGTTCGTATAGGTATATACCTAACCGTCTAAAATCTATCAAAATTTTAAGTACCGATGGCGATGACGTCACGTCTGCCAGTTATCTAATTAGCTTCATCAGATCAGTCGCTCCATGTAAAATACTGTTATTCAGCTGCATCGGTTCACCTCGGCTGTCATTCGTGGAGCTTTGACAGTCGTTACAGGTCGTCAGAAGCCCGAAAGTCTTACCAGGGAGTATCGTATTACCCAGTTACTGGGTTGTGATGGTCAGATAGGCAGTCGCTCCATGTAAAATACCTACTGGTATTCAGCTTCATCCGGCTAGACTGGAAGCCAACATAGTTGGGAAAAGGCTAGACAGACGATGATTTTTTGTATATTGAGTACTTAGAGCCGCAATTTCAGGTCTAAGAATTATCTAAATCACAAATTCACCAAAGGAACGATCGTTCTAAGGATTTCAATAATACGTTTATTATCCATTTCTTTATATATTGGAAGGTGTATTTTACTAGTACATATTATGTAAGACGTTTGATCCCACACATGGCTAAAAGTATAGTACAGTCACTATGAGAAAGTAAGGATTTCATCAAGTGGTTAAGGGCGGGCTCGGATTGAAAAATAATATACAGGGTGATTTTAAGATGGGTGCAAAGCTTTAAGGCGAAGATAGTACAGACAATTTAGAACCATTTAAGCCATGGTTGTCTTAGACGAAGTCTTACGAAATATTTTTAACCAAATTTTTAAGTTTTTTTTCGGAAATTCTCAAAATTTTATGTAAACTGCATAATTATGGCCAAATTGAATGATAAATGAATTCATTTTTTATTTATTTAATTAAAGTAATGTGTAAGCAATCAAGCAAAACATGTTTTAGGCTTCTGTGTCATTAGACATTTTTTTTACAGACATTTAAAGCTCAGAACAAATAAAAAAATTGTACAATACGTCTTTTAAAACTTATTAAAATAAAAAAAATTTGGTAAGACTTCGTCTAAGACAACCATGGCTTAAATGATTCTAAATTGTCTATACTATCTTCACCTTAAAGCTTTGCACCCATCTTCCAATCACCCTGTATATGACTTAGAAAGAGACAGATTGTGTTGAAGAAGGATCGATTTGTTTTTGCTATACTCCAACATTTTAACCGCAAGTCAGCGATATTTTTCAATAATGTTCTTTATAGCCATCATTTCATTCTAATGCACCCCATGCATTAATCACTGCAAAATGTATTGTGTATTTACAAACATGTCTCCTGTTATATTGCCGTTAAATATAGGCATGTTTACAAGGGATCAATTAGGATTCAACTGCTAACGCGTTAAATCCGGCTGCGCTTGCGGTAACGTTAGCAAGATAACACTAACAAGATTGCAACGCATTATTTTGAATCGACTTCAAAAAAGGAGGAGGTTCGTCGTTCTGTGTTCGTCTGTGTGTATGTTTTTTATGTATGTTCATCGATTTCTCCGCGATTACTGGGCCTCTTTATATGATTATTTTTTTACTTGTTAGAGAAGCTCACGCGGTGGTACTACATACATTTTATTATCTTTGCTTTGGTAGCTTTTCAGTAACCTTAAATAATACGTATTTAATTCCACTTGGTGTATGTTGATGATGTTATAAAAATTCCTATCAATGGTGTTTACATGGCAAGTAGTGGTATACGAATTTGTATGTGGTAGGTACAATAAAATATCGAAAAAATTAAAAATAAAAATGTTTTTGCAATTTTTAGTGTTCCTTTCGGAAGTAGGCTGTATTTTTTTTCCGTGATCCATTTATTTAGTCAAGAAATGTAAGTTATCTTTTATATCCGTTCATGCATTTTATGAGGATTTAAAAAACAATCCTTTTGGAAGGCCTAGGAGCCTAGAGAAATGGCAATCGCTTCGAGGCAGTTCGTATTTCCACAACGACTTTCAACAATTGGCATGTGCCTAAGCTTTTCGGTAGGCATGTGTCAATCCAATACATTTTTGACTTTACTATTATCGTTAAGACACATAGAATATCAGTTTGCTAAGCCTTCAATGAAGAGAAAAAAGAATGATTTTGAATTTTTATTCTGCGCAACGAAAACGCACTTTAAAAAAAGAACATGAAATACACGCATACACAGTAGCCAAAAGCCTCTTTGCCCATCAGAGCAACTGAATATGAAATCAGAGGACTGGCTGGATGGCGCCAAATATGCTTTAATAGTTACTTCCCCGATGGCCCAACTGAATCAGACTACTTGAAAAGTGATCTTGTTTTCAACTTGTAGTTTATTTTTATTAATTTTTAGTTACCTCCGAGTACATGTGACACGGAACTATAACGTAAATCTTCAATCCAATAGGCTGTGGGGTTGCCTACATTAAATTTATTTATTACCATATACTGTTGACATTACAATGTATAAGGCCGCACGTAACAATCACAATACTAGTTGATTGTCAATTTATTTTTACAATACCTAAAGCGATCGACATCTGCCTAGCCTTTTCCCAATTATATTGGGGTCGGCTTCCAGTCTAACCGGATGCAGCTGAATACCAGTATTTTACATGGAGCGACTACCCAGATAGATAGATATGGGTCAGATAGGCATCTGACCGCCACAACCCAGTTACTAGGTAACACGATACCCCTTGGTAAGACTGGCTGTCAGAATTTCGGGCTTCTGACGATCCGTAACAACTATTAAAGATCTACAAATGACAGCTGTGACCAACGGCTTAACATGCTTTCCGAGGCACGGAGGAGTCTTGGTATGTAAAGATGGTCACCCATCCTACCAACCAACCGCGTCAAGCGTAGCTTACTGATCGATCGTCCCGTACGCCTGTTATTACTTAGCCACAAGCTACTTCATTGATAAATGATTGTTTAATTAAAATCACAGTATACATAAATTACGTAACATCACGCCTCGTAATTGGAAGGGATGACAGAGACGAGGCCTACCTACAGTACACTTACATTTCGCCAGTTATAAAAAAACAAATTAGTTCTGCAATAATAATATAACAGTAGGTCAGTCAGTAATTAATATTACATAATGTTTCATTTTAAGATAGACCTATAATAAATGCATAGAAAGTGTCCGCGATCTATTATGATACTGAACCAGTAATGGTAACTCGGTTAGGCAATAGTTACTGGGTCAGTTAAATGGTCTTACAACTGCTTGTAGGACTTCCTGTATAATAAGTTTTGTGCGTATGTACCATTGAATTATGGCCCTTTGTATGGGGGAAAATATATTATTATGCCCAATGATATCAAAAAATTAGCACCATAAACATGGTAGAAGTGAAACTTCTTAGAAATTAAAGAATAAAGCTTCGTGCAGACTAGCGCGACGCGACATCGGTTATTGTTATACCGTGAAGTTTTCTTAGAAATTGTATTGTTCGAGTCGCGACGCGCCGTCGCGTCGCGCTGGTCTGCACGGGCCCTAAGAGAGATTTAGGCAGCGTATCCGTCAGAGATGAGCGAGGATGCGTAGCGACGAATGTCTAACTGAATAACAACGCTAGCTTAGCTCAAACTATGACAGTGAAGCGATGTTATTAGTTCGTTTCACACACATCCCTCGCTACGCAGCCTAAGGCTGCGTTTCCACCAGAGATGAGCGAGGATGCGTAGCGAGGAATGTCCGTAAAACTAACCAATAACAAAAACTATTTAGTCCGTCTCAGTCAGACAATAAAAAATATTAAACACGTATTTTTTGCTGTATCATATTAATAAAATATGGTTTAGATAAAACGCATTAAAGTTGGGGAGTGGGGGCTCCCTACGTCACAATTCAGTATAAAATCTACCGGATAGTGACGTCATGCCACATTTCAACTCAATGTATTGCCGTAATCTTTTGATTACGTAAAAAAAGAAAAAACACGTGTCCAATATTTTTTTATAAACTAACAGAAGCAGAAAAAAAAATTGTCAGCATCCCTATTAATCAATCACATGAAACCTTTGCCACACCACCTTCGCATGGCTGCTACTGTGAATTAAATTGATGAATTTAGCAGATGGATTCCAGATGGCAATGTATTGTAGGAAGACAGGAGGACGTCACATTGTTGATCACGTGATCAGTCCTTTGTCCGGAAGCACGTAAATTTATTTACATCTGCACTTAAATCTGGAAAACCAATCAATCATCTTTAATCAACACACAAGCTGGAAATCGTCAGCATTCTAAAAACTATTGCCGACTCATCCAATTATTAAAACGTAAACAAACATGAATATCGGTTCATATCAACTATTAAATGACAAATGCACTTGTTTTGCTATCTGTATGCAGTTGCGCACGAGTTGCGTTTGTTTTCGTATCCCGGCTATAAATACTCGTGCGCAGCAGGAATGCTAACTTTACCCGACTTTATACTTGTACAGGGTAGTTCTGTTAACATAATATACATTTGTGTTAAGTTAACAGCACTTTTCTATGAAACAGCAGATTTTTTTAAATAAATGATGAATTTTTTTTATGTGGGGGTTCAGAATCATGTACTGAATCCATGGTATCAGTTTTCGCGTCGATGCCACCCTGTATAATAACAAAATAATAAAACATTAATTTTTTATTTTGTCTGTTTGTTCCGGCTAATCTCCGAAATGGCTGGACCGACTTTCACTGGCAGATAACTGATGTTATAAGGAGAAACTTGGGCTACTTTTATTTTAGAAAAAGAATTAGGTCCACGAGGGCGACGCCGCGCGCCGCGGGCATTAACTAATAGATTATAACTAAATATTCACTTAAGTAATATCATTTATTGTTTAGTCCCGAGTCTCATCCCTTTAGCAAACTGTGCACTATAAACGGAAATTGGTAATTTTCTGAACAAAAAAATCAAATCATGTTGGGGTCGGCTTCCAGTCTAACCGGATGCGGCTGAATACGAGTATTTCACAAGGAACGACTGGCTGGCTGACCTCCACAACCCAGTTACTGGATAATACTCCTTGGTATGACTGGTTGCCGGATTTTCGGGCTTCTGACGACGCGTAACGACTGTCAAAGCTCCACGAATGACAGCCGGGCCAACGGCTTAACGTGCTTTCCCAGGCAAGGAGGAATCTCGGTACGTAAAGATGGTCACCCATCCACGCACCAACCGCGGCTAGCGTACCTTAACCTGATGGATCGACCCGTGCGGCTGTTATTGCAAATGCAACAACTAGACGTATAAAATTAACATCAGATACATCTGCATTTAAATGAATAATTACAAATCCTACTTTATATAATAATACCTACATTTCGCAAATGCATATTTCTGTTTTAATAACATCCAACTCTACTAGCATTTAGTATTAACTAGCATCTGGCCGCGACTTCGTGTGCCTTTTTTTTTTTTTTTTTTGAGGATGGGAAATTATCAAATAACTTCTCCCGCTCTGGGTGGAGCGGGAGGGCGTGTCAGACTTTTACTGACTAAAACCCACCCGTGTTCCTTCCGTTGCCTGTGTGCCGAGGTCGCGATATCCCTTTCAGACAAACCCGCAACCCCGGCAGGCATTGGCCCTTCCGGACCCCGTCAGTTGGTGCTGACATCTCTTTGAGGCGCGCGTG
This sequence comes from Agrochola circellaris, assembly GCA_914767755.1. Classification (NCBI taxonomy): domain Eukaryota; kingdom Metazoa; phylum Arthropoda; class Insecta; order Lepidoptera; family Noctuidae; genus Agrochola; species Agrochola circellaris. The sequence goes on from OU611843.1 coordinate 11,860,878, forward strand.
GAACACAACGCGCCGTCGACCCGGGCCTGGTCCCTATCGGACGGCGAGCTACCCATTGCTCACCGTCCGCAAGCCCGCGCCTACGGGACTTCGTGTGCCTGGACTACAGAATTGGTTCCAGAGAGAGTTATAACTTTTAATGTTTTTAACCGCCTCTGTGGTCTAGTAGTTAGACCACCTGTCTCAGACCCAGAGGTTCGATTCCCAGTGAGGGCAAAATTTTCTATTCGGTTTGGTTGGTGGTAGGGCTTGTTCTAAGTCCGCCTGGCTAGCTACCACCATCTTATCTAAGTCTGACGCCATAACAACAATGTTAACAGGATTTTTGTGTTTCGGCAGTTAGAGGTAAGATAGCCAGTTCTTCAGTGGGTGAGGATTCCGGGTGAAGTTCGCTTACACCTTCGGCTGATCATCCCTTACCATCAGGTGAGATGCAGGTGAAGAGCGTCTCCGTTGAAGATTTAAAAAAAACTTGTTTTGATAACAGTCGTTAAGCCATGTCATTTACCGGGTTAAAAAGTATCCTATATGTTAATCCAGATTACAAACTATCTGTGTGCCAAATTTCATCCAAATCCGTTCAGCCGCTTTTGCGTGATTGAGTAACAAATATCCAAACATACCTACAAACTTTCACATTGCTAACATTAGTAGGATTTCAGTTTAAATCCGTGCATCTTGTTTGAATTGCAACATTACAGTTTCAAGTGCTATTCAGATTCAAGTGCTCTTGAGATTTTGTAAATGGGTTAATATTAGAGCATTATGATTTTGATTGCAGTCTTAATAATGTTAAGTGTAAGTTTAGTTTAGATGCACTAAGATATCTTGGCTCATTGAATTATTAATTATACTGCTATTTTATCCGTATAGTCAAATTCAAATTCAAAATATTTTTATTTCACATAGGCCTACAAGGGCACTTATGAAACGTCAGAAGCTAGGTGCGCGGTTCCAATTGGTCGTTTCCTATGGAGAAGAGCCGGCAAGAAACTCCACTTGATTTCTCTTCACCATTTTGATTTCTATACGGTGGTTCCCAAACCAGGCGGCGGCGTCCTAATCTTGGGATATCCGTACTAATAAGGTACCTACCTAACCTGCTGTAGGTAAATAATAAATAATTATACCTGAACACCAATTTTATTACATATTCTGTTATAGTCATCAGTATTAAGATGATACTGCTTATGACGTAAGTTTACGTTTTTTATGAAAACAAAACAAATACCAGCAAATACAGTATAACAGCAAATATATGCCAAAAGGTAAGTATAAAACTAAACAAGTTAATATAGTAAGATCAACGGTAAATACTTAGAATAAAAAGGTACATGTATTTATGTATTTAAAAAAATGTTTAGTTAACAGTGGAAACATACCTACTGACGTAAGCAACACATTGTTATTGGGAAGTAAACAGGTATTTCCAGTGTTTTAGTTAGACTTTGAACTATGAACTCACACTCCATAAGTGTTGTCATATTAAACCTTCATGCTTTTACAGTTACATAAAAACATTCTAAGACTATTCTAACTATTCTGTGTTTTCTTAACAAAATTATTAATTTTTTTAAGAAAAAATCGCTGTTGCCTGTTGGTGTTCTCATCATTATTCTCATCCACACAGCCACTGCTGACCATAGACCTCGCTTTTAGCCCAGGTTTGCACGGGCGATTTTTTCCCACGGCGATTTTTTTTCGTTCACTGGATTTTCAACGTTCTGCTCACGGCCGAGAGTTGAAAATCCAACAGTGTGTCTTTTCAACGCGCTGGGACGAGAGTGCGTCCCAGCTTGTGGAAAAACACACTCTTGGATTTTCAGCATGTGCGGAAAAAAAATCGCCGCGGATAAAAATCGCCCGTGCGTACCTGGACATTGGTAGTACTTAGCTAAGTTTTGGTTTGTGGTCCTTCACATCTTAAAAAATAAAAATAAAATTATAAACAATCGAATTGATAACCTCCTCCTTTTAGAAGTCGGTTAATAAAAGAATCGAGCATCTAATTTAATTTACAAATTTTGCGAAGACTGATATAAAATAAGTACCTACCTACTTCCCATAACGGACGGTTACTGTATCATTGATCTAAAGGTCGTATTCGCGACTGCTAGCGTGAGGTCCTGGGTTCGATTCCCAGGTCGCGCAAAGTGTTAATTAGGTGTTTCCGTCGGTGACTTTTCAGTGGCAGTCCAGACTCTGGATTTGTGCCCGGTTGATGACAATAGGCTTGCACCCTATTAGAAACTTACTCGTACGTAACTGACGTAATGTGGGTGTATAGTACACCCACATTGGGTTGATAAGCCGAAAGGCGCTATCTCTGAGATAAGGCCTTGTATATATTTTTATACCATTCATTAGCTATAACAATTTCGCTAAATAGCGCTATCTAACCTAAAACATAAAAAAAAAACACTAAGAAGTTTTTTTTTATCCATGCCTTTCCTTAAATTACAATTTACAAAAGGTCATTTTTCTCAAAACTTACTCCGATTGAGCTAGCGCCTTTCGGCTTAGCAGGGCAGTGTAGGTACACCTCTGCCGAAACCCTTCGTGGAAAACAGGCGTAATGTTATGTTATTGCCTAACATAACCAAAAGCACATTCATTATCTGCCCAGCCTTTTCCCAACTATGTTGGGGTGGCTTCCAGTCTAACCAGATGCAACTGAATACCAGTGTTTTACATGGAGCGACTGCCTATCTGACCTGTCACTATGTAATACGATAACCCTTGGTAAGACTGGTTGTCAGACTTTCGGGCTTCTGACGACCCGTAACGACTGTCAAAGATCCATGACAGCCGAGAGACCAATGGCTTAACGTGCTTTCCGAGGCCCGGAAGGGTCTTGGTATGTAAAGATGATCACCTATCCATGGACCATCCGCGGCAAACGTACCTTAACCTACATCCTAATTGGGTAACACACGAGCAATCATAATCTGAATAATTTTGAAGGATATTACTAAAGGCTCGTGCAGACCAGCGCGACGCGACGGTGCAACGCGACTGGAACAATTCAATTTCACGGTATAACAATAACCGGTGTCGCGTTGCACTAGTCTGCACGAAGCTTAATCCATTGCTTCATATTCAACTTTCTTTGGGAAGTCTGGAACAATGACTTTGTATATATTTTTGGGTTGGGCGTTGATAGCTGCGCCACAGCATTTAACTTTTGAGGCTATCTTCGTTTTTCTTTGTAAATTGTAAACTTAAGTTATTCCAAATAAACTTTATTTTATTTTATTTTTATTTATTCTGTCTGTTTGTTCAACATCGTAAATAACGCAATGAATGTTGTTGATCTGTCAAAATGAAATTGTTATTAATCGCGTGTTACTTAATTAATTATCGATCGACCCGTGCGGTTGTTATTACTTAGTCACAAAAGAAATCAATTCAAAAATAAAATCCCACGTGTCAAAAACTCCCAATTCAATGTCTCCTCTCCTTATAAGCTAAACGACTTAAATGCACGTCTTGATGGCACATTTAATTCAATTTACATTGACACTCATTCGCCAGGCCAACTATGGGGCAAGGCCAAATCTAATGGACGCGCGGCTTTACTATTGAGCTCGATATAAAACTTGATGTGACAAGTGGTTTATTAGAATCTTAGAACATCTTCTGAAGTATATTAGCATTGTTAGAGATATATTTATTAATTGTTGGTTACGTACGAATAAGAAAGAAAGAAAGAAAGAAAAATAAGTTTATTTGTCACGGAAACACGTGCATAAAAAAAAAGATGATAAACTCGAATAAATAAGGTTTACAATAAAAACAACATGTAGGTACAGTATAACTATTTTCTTAATGTCCCTCGTCTAACTTCGTGTTTCGTCTTTCGGTAAATTTCGTGTTTCGTCTTTCGGAAAACTCCGTGTTCCGTACACTGAAAAAAAAGTTTTGTTACCTGTAGCACAAATTTTAGCTGCTAGTAGCATGAAAAGGGGGACTAACAAACTGAGTGCTACTAATAGCTAAAACGAGTTTTGTAAAATAAGTTAAGGTATTGTTTACTTAACCGTTTCAGTTAACTGAAATTAAACAAGTTTTTTACAAATAGCTAAACTTTCATATCATTGTCACACAAACAGTTTATCTAGTTGTAAGAAAACAGTTTATCTAGTTGTAAGAAAACAGTTTATCTAGTTGTAAGAAAACAGTTTAATGACTCATTCAGTTAATAATTACAAAACTGTTTATCTATTTATTGCTGTTCTGTTTTGCTACCTAATCATCGCGTTTGCTGGCTGGTTTATGGCTCCCGCAGATTGTCCATCGGTATTCAGCTCAGCATATTTGCTAACACAACCATGAAACTTGAATTGGTGTTGCTCATTTTTTTTTACCAAAGACTAATAATGAATAGCTGAAATGGATACCGATCGACCCCTGCAGAAGCCCTGATGGGGTAAACAAAAAATAAAAGAATCTAGTAGGTATACATTTAGGTATATTCAGTTAAAAATAATATATAACTCTAACAATTAATCAACTTAGTATTTTTATTATTCACAATAAACCAATTCAAACGAATATGATAACAATCTCTGAAATGAATATTATTAAGTAAGTGCACTTACTAACAGGAGCAGGACACACCTTTACAAATATTAGGACAATCTGAAATTTTTCATAGTAATAATATAATAATATAATATAAATGGGATCCACCGCCTTCTCCATGCCAGGTAGTTCTCGCCCTCGTCTTCTTAAATCACTTAATAGTTTTACCATGCGCTACGACGAATATAATTTTTATTAATTAAAGAACAATTACAACAAAGTCAACTACAACAGCGCGCGCGACGGCAAAATGAACAAGACTGAACACGTTTTTTTGGATTGAGTTTTCGAATCGCTACCCGGCGGCGGAGGAGCGCGGGGCAAGGGGGCACTGGGCGGGCAAGGGACGAGGGAAGCGAGCGTTTAGTTATAACCGAGCTTGTTTTTGTTATTTATGGACATTATTTAATAAACAATTTCTAAACAGTTTTGTAATGAGATGTCGAATTTTATTTAGGCTCATCATGTATTTGATGCTGTTATCTTTACTTATAGTAAAGATTTAACAAACACATTGAACTATTTTTAGACATTCGATTGGTAAAAAAATAATAAACATACGACTTAATAATAGTTATATAGTTTGCTTAACAGTAATCAAACATTTTATCCGTGTAGCTAAACGAGTTTAGCTGACATAATTTAGTAAGCATTAGTTCACATTTTAACTAACAGCAATTGAACTCTGAATAGCATAACTAGTTTGGGATGTGCAGCAAAAGCAGTTCAGCTATTTTAGCAAAACTTTGGTTTCTACTAATTAATATTTGTCAATTTTTGAAATAGCTGAACTAGTTCAGCTATTTATTTCTTTCAGTGTAGACTGACGAAACACGAAGTTTGCCGAGGGACATTCAGAAAATAGTACCTACTAATATGTAGTCTTGACTCTTGTTCTTAAAGTAGGTAATTACACTGAATATTTTGAAGAAATAAATCAAATAAGTATGGTAGAATTTACTGCCTCGTTGGTCTAGTAGTCGCAAGCGCTACTGCTGAGCATGAGGTCCTGGGTTCGATTCCCGGGTCGGGCAGTGTTATTGGGTTTTTAATCTGGAATTTCTCAGTAGCAGCCCGGAGTCTGGATTTCTGCCCAGGTGATGGCAATAAGCTCGTCCTCTGTTACATGGGACTTAAACATAACTGGCGAAATGTGGGTGTACTATATGAACACCTCTGCCTAACCCTTCGGGAATACAGGCGTGATGTTATATTTACCAGAACGATAGTAATAGTACCTAAACAAAAATATAAAAGCTTTAAATTAAGCTAAGTACACGGCACAGATGCATGATGGTTATAGGTCTCAGACCAAATAATAAACCAAGACAGAGCGCTGCGAACAATACAGTGAAGCATGCTAAAACTACACCGACGCTCTGTGCATGCACGCTCACACGCATACAACTTTACAACCCTTTACAATCAAAGTACGCCACACAAACTGCACGCATGTTTACGAAACCGGCTTCACTTCACTGTTGACAGCGCCAGCGCTCTTGGTTTTTTATTTGGTCTGAGGATATAGGTAGTCTACAACTCAACATTTCAACCTGGATACAGCAATTGGTCCATCAAACGTTTGAGAAGAAAATAAAAGAGATACGAGCTTGTTCGTGCCTACCGTGAAGCACGAAATCATTAAAGAACAGTAGTTTTTTATGTTACAGCAATGTAGTTTATAATTATAAAGTTACATAAATCAATAGCAATATAGCATGTCATGATACAATTGACACATTTCCACCATTAAAATATGATACCTTCGTGCTGCAGTGTCATCACGACATCTAAATTCTCAACTTTTTTTGATGCAGCTACAATAACGTGCAACCCAGAGCTAAGCGCACATTACCTACCACGTCGGGTCCTAATGAATCGCATTTCAATTTAAAAAAGTGCGGTGTGGCCCGCCTGTGCTTCGTTGTTATGCTGGGGCTTCATTGTCGCGTTATCGCGAACTTTACTTTGCGCGCTCTCTGTTGCTCAGCAAGACGTCGGTGTACGAGAGAAAGCGCGCGAAGATTAGTTAGCGATAACTCGACAATGTAGCCCCAACAATATAAAATGTACGAATGTGATGTTAGTAGGTTGATGGGTTGTTGTCGTGGATCGATGGCCCATCGATGAGCAACCGAACATCGATCAATATAGACGAGAGCTAATTTTGAATTTCATACCATTTGACACAATCGATCGACGTCGAGTGAAGACAGTCGTCATCAATGTCGATCAACTTGTAACCTGAGGGGCGATTCCCGTTATTTTTAAGAACGTCCGCATTCTAATCTCATGCGCAATCTGTAAAAAATACAGTCAATTTACCAACAAGTTGGACAGATTGCGGCTTGAATGTGAACGTTTTTTTAGTACGAAAATTGGCCTTCTGGTCTTGCACTGGATCGGCCTAAACGGTCGATGTCATGGATCGACCGCAGTCTGGATCCACCTTAAAACGCAACCGACGTTACTTATGTAGGTATAGCAGTTCCCGTCATTCATGTCAAGGGCTCAATAACTATGACCGTTTCAAACGGTCATAGCTCTGATTAGGATAACAGGTTCTTGAATAAAATGTTGTGTGTCAAATTGTGGAGGATTATCATAATTTAAAGTGTTTATAATGTCACAGCTTTTGCATTAGGTACCATACTCTTGGTCAGAACCAATGTGTTTAACTGCGATGTGATGAAGATCACTGTTATCACTCAGCCGTTGCATAGGTAATCAGACAGACATTGAAATATTGGACTCTGAGATTACTTATTATTATCCGTGACTTTCAGACAACGTCCAGACTGAGCCACTGGAGACACATGTATCTAAGATTTGAAGGTGTGGCGTGTACAATAACAAGGGGTATATGGTGCCACTAAAGATGAGACTTGACATACCACGTGGTTTGACTTGCGAAGTAAACGATTTAGGTCTCTTTAGTAATCGCGTAATCGGGGCGGCGAAAAGAGCGCGGGAGACGCGATCAAGTCTGCAGGAGACGCGATCAAGTCTGCAGGAGACGCCCTGGGCGTCGGGAATCGCAGGTCGATTCCCGGCCACCGTCGTAGGCGCGGGCTTGCTGACGGGTAGCTCGCCGTCCGATAAGGGCTAGGCCCGGGTCGACGACGCGTTGTGTTCCACGCGCACCTCAAAGAGATGTCAGCACAACTGACAGGGTCCGCTAGGACCGATGGCTGCCAGGGTTGCGGGATAGTCGTACAGGCAACTGAAGGAACACGGATGGGTTTTAGTCAGTAAAAGTCTGACACGCCCTCCCGCTTCGCCCAGAGCGGAAGAAGTTATTTGATAATTTTCAACCCCAAAAAAAAAGGCGCGATCAAGTCTCATTTTTCGTGGCGCGTATCGAATTCGCAAGCAACAGTGCAACTGATACTAAGCTAAATACAAAAAAAAATATGGACACCTTATTCAATTTCTAACTTAAATGATAATTTAAATATATGACTCATAAAACGACATTACTTTGAACCCGAGGCCAAAATTACAATAAATGAAAAGTAAGTCTTCAAGACTAATTTATAGTTCTAAGATCATTATCGATGTCTTGAAGGCGAGAAATCTAAAACTGGAAGCAAGGTCTGTGAGTCAATGATTGGCTCTCACCTTAAAATATTAATTTGCGCCGCAACTAATCTATTTAGTTCCCATTTACTTGACTGTGTTCTGATTTACAAACTCTGATTATAAAATTGTGTGCTGGTGTAGAATGCGTAGATGGTAGAGTTAGGCGATGTTTAAATCCTTATCCATACCAAACTTGGTAGACACAAGCAGTGGTGGCCAAGTGGTAACGACCGCGAGTTATAAGTTGTACGTCATGGTTCAAACCCTGACAGGCGCTTTATTTTGTGTTAATTATTTCATCACCACCGCTCTCAAAACGGTGAAGGAAAACATCGTAAAAAAACCGGCATGTCCTAGAACCAAAAATTCGAAAACATGTGACATCTACCAACTGGGCCCACTCCCTCTCAAAGAGAGGGGGCCTGTGTCCCAGCAGTGGGAACATTATAGGCTGATTATGTATTATGCATACCAAACTTCATAGGTACTAACGGATACTTTAGTTATGGTCCATATCTAAACCTTACTTTACTCATGTCTAAATTATCCAACATAATATGTCTATTACCGTCGTCATCAGATTTGCATCACAGTCAATGAAAACCTTACTAATGTTACTAAAAACTTAGTTTAAGAACTTAATCTTCAGTATTTTCTAGGACTACGGAAATATTATATTGAGGGGGAAACTGTCGAAGGTGAAAATAATAAAGACAACTAAAAAAAAATTGTAATATAGGTATGATCAACTCATACATAGAATCTGTAATGATTCATATTGCAAGATATTAAAAGTATATGCGATAAATCTATCTATATACTTATAATAAATCTGTAGAGAGGTCAATTCTGTACATGATATATATTTTCAAAATAACTATCAGGGGGTAATTAGTGATCGATACTGATGCCAAAAATGCAATCAGTAAAATTTTTGTCTGTCTGTCTGTCTGTCTGTCTGTCTGTCTGTATGTTCCTTATAGAAACAAAAACTACTCGACGGATTTTAACGAAACTTGGTACAATTATTCTTCATACTCCTGGGGAGGTTATAGTATACTTTTCATCACGCTACAATCAATAGGAGCAGAGCAGTGAAGGGAAATGTTGGGAAAACGGGAGAAGTTGCTCCAATTCTGCGGTTCCTTATTGCGATATTTTTCAACAGTATTGTGGATTGACATATTATATTTCCCTACTAAAATACGAAAGTTAATCGGTCTGTTACATCAAAACCACTGAACCGTGAGGAAGGACATAATATGGTACTTTTTTACGAAAAACGACGGAAACGCGGACGAAGTCGCGGGCAAAAGCTAGTAAATAATAAATCAACCTAATTAAACCAAAGGGAGAGAAAATCTAAACTAATAATTAAAAAAAAGAAATGATTTTTGTACGTTGGTTTGTTACGCTTTCACGCTAAAACGGCTGAACGGATTTGGATGAAATTTGGCACATGGGTAGACCATGACCTGGGTTAGTACATAGGATACATTTTATCCCGATCTTCCACGGGATCGAGACAGATCGGGATCGGGATCGGGATCGGGGTCGGGGTCGGGTGAAATCGCGGGGCGCAGCTAGTAAGTAATAACTTCATCGACCCTCCTAACCTTGACGGATGTTGATTGATGACGAAGATTTGTTCAAGCCTGTCAGTTCTTTTTCGTCAGATTTGTTCCACATGCATGTTAAGTTTAGGTATGGAGATTATGGAATGGAATTCGGATTGGTGATTTTTTCACTGTGTGGAATATTTTTAGAATTCTTTTTTTTTTGGTCTTTTAAAGAAAAGAAAGAAAGAAAGAAAAATAAGTTTATTTGTCACAGAAACACGTGCATAAAAAAAAAGATAATAAACTCGAGTAGAAAATAATAAAATGAAAAACAATAGATTTAAATACAATAACGAGCACAAAACAGAAATAGTTGGCAGCTGCTGGCACGTCATGACTGTGACAAGAAGGCTTCCACTCAGCATGATGCTGTGCTATGGAGACCCACAGCAAAGCGCGCTCAGTGCGCTTTGAAGTTATCCTATTAGATAGGTACCTAGTTGATGTTTGTAAGTAAATATTAAGATTATTATAGAAATTTATTTAATGTTAGCCTTAAGACAGATACCCATTCAAGTTCGACTTCATCTAGACAAAAAATTATGCAAATCCTCACAAGCTAAGTTACGCAGATAGGCGAAATTTAGTTCTTTCCCATTCTCTTCTGACTGATCGTTGGTCTTATGGGGCGAGACTACTGAGCGTCGGGTTATGGGTTCGACTTCCAGGCCGGGCAGTGTTATTGAATTAATTCCATTAGGAATTTCTTAGTAACGCCCTACGCCTAGTATCTCTCCAGTCGTGCTGGATTGGATCGGATCGGATTATGAGAGTGAGAGAAAAGAGAGTGCAGCTGTGTCTGCGCACACACGCCTGCACTATAATATCTCCCGCGCCGAAGGCTTAGTCTCTGCTGTGATTGGTGTCATGGCCGGAATTCTGTCTGGAACACAAAATAATATTCCCATTCTCACCTACTTAGCCTTTAATCTTATACCATAGACTTCTATATCTACAGCAGTTGCAACTGCATTACTGCAATGACTTAATTTATAAAAGTAAGGACTTTCTCTTCCTTTTTGTTTGCTTTATTGAAACGAAAGCAAGTATCATTGTTGGCGATCAGCAATACTGTTTAAGCTTTAACTCCTTTATATGTATATAGACTCTTTTATGCTGCCTTTTTGATGTGTACCTATAGTTTATAATTTTCAGGAATATATGTCAGTGTCATCCAAAATCTTGCATTACTAATATTGGTGTCAGAAGAAAAAATTGTAAAAAATAAATAAATGCCGATTGTTAGGTCTCCAAGCAGACCATGGACGAGGTCGCAGGCAGCGTCCTCAAAAATGGTCTCAAAAAGTGTACAAGAGCTGGGTGGGGCTCATTTCGGCCCCCCTATGGTACCCGGCCCATCCTGCGCCACAATTTCAGCACCTACAAGCGCAAAGTCCACACACTCCAATAAATCGAGCGCCACTGTTAAAATTCTTGCGGCCAAAGCGGAAAGTGCGCGCAAGCTGGCCAAAACTCAAGCACAGCTTGAGCGTGCACAGGCTGAGCGCGAGCGCGTCCAGGCTGAGCGCGAACGCGTCCAGGCTGAGCGCGAAGCCGAGCGGGAGAGGCAGGTGATTGCACTCGAGTTGCAGGCTGAGCTGGCTGCTATTGAAGCCGGCTCCTCACGCCACAATTCTCGCAGTTCCTCACGTCAATCACATGCTACAATTCACTCAAGCTCGGGCTCGCGAAAGCATGTAGAAAACTGGCTTAATAATACTTACAAAGCTGCGACCCCGCTGTACCCAACTGTTGAAGTGCCACAGCCCGCTAACACGGTGCCACATGCCACTGGTATAGCGCCGCCGCCACAGCCGACTAATACTAATTTTTACCAAAATAATAACGAAACTAATAACTTTTCAGATTCACCATTTATTCAACTAGCAAAAGCTATAACGGATCTAGGAAAAACGAAAACAAAGGTTTGTGATATACAAAGATTTGACGGTCGCGCTTCAGATTGGCTTGCATTCAAAAGGTCATACGAGCAGTCTAAGGTGCATTTCTCTCCAAGTGACAATGTAGCTAGAATCAGCGCTGCGCTGCACGGTTTAGCAAAGGAAGCTGTTAACATTCGGTTAGTAGCGGTTGATGATCCAGACCAAATTATTACCGCACTAGAGACTCGATTCGCTCAACCCGAAGTCATCGTGTTGCACCAGCTCTCACTAGTAAGGGCTCTTCCTCGACTAGGTACACATGAAGCCCCACAAGATATCAATGTATTCGCTTGCCGTATTCGTAATTCTGTAGAAGTTATCCGTTTACTAAACCAGCCTGAATATCTTGCCTCGCCGGAGCTTGTAAATTCTATTGTAGGCAAGTTGACTCCACTCCTAAGAAGCAGATGGGCGGACTTTGCTTTTACTAAAATGGACTCCGGTAAATTCAAGCTTGAGGTTTTAGCAGAATTTTTAGAAAAAGAGGCTTATTTACATACTAAATTCGGTTTGATTACTTTGACAGAACCATCACTGCATTGGCTCTAATTCCTCTGGAGCTTCGCGCCGCCGTTGACACCACAGAGATGAACCTGGAACCATCTGCTCCATTAGAAACTCGTATCTTAGGTTTGACGTGGCTTATCAGAGAAGACTCTTTGTGTTTGCTTAAATCAATCCCCAGTTTACCTAACAGCTTCACTAAACGTACCATGTTATCGTTACTCATGTCCGTCTATGACCCTCTAGGTTTCACGACCCCCCTAGTGATCAAAGGTCGTATAATCTTTGATCACTAGGGGGGTCGTGAAACCTAGAGGGTCATAGACGGACATGAGTAACGATAACATGGTACGTTTAGTGAAGCTGTTAGGTAAACTGGGGATTGATTTAAGCAAACACAAAGAGTCTTCTCTGATAAGCCACGTCAAACCTAAGATACGAGTTTCTAATGGAGCAGATGGTTCCAGGTTCATCTCTGTGGTGTCAACGGCGGCGCGAAGCTCCAGAGGAATTAGAGCCAATGCCTCTGGACAATTTGAAACCCACGAACGCATTTCGAAGCCCGCGAACTTATGGACTTTCAAAATGTCCAAGGCTAATTGGGCGGCCTCCTTCACGTCGTTGACGCTGCCAAGGAAATCGTCCATATAATGGTCCTCTATGATACTCCGTGCAGCGTCGTGAAACAAGTGCCCATAATCTTGAGCATTTTTATTTTTTATGAACAGTGCCGTACAGGGGCTTGAGGCTGCACCAAATATCATAGAGGACATTCGATATTCCTTAATAGGTTCATTATCGCTATCCCTCCATAGGAAACGCTGAGCATCCCTATCCTCCGACCTAATTTTTATTTGAGGAAACATTTCCCTAATGTCCCCTGAAAGAGCATAGGCTCCCTCTCTAAACCTCATTATAATCGAAAGAAGGGGTTGCAACAGATCCGGGCCTGGCAAAAGTAAAGAGTTCAAGCTGACGCCCTCACATCTGGCAGCTGCGTCATGCACCACCCGAAGCTTTTTCTTGTGCGGGTGGACCACGCCAAAGTGAGGCAGGTACCAGACGATTTCTCCTGTTGGAGGACCACTACACAACTCTGCATAGCCCTTTTCGATCGTAGATCTAATGTTGATTTTATAATTAGCCGCATATTCTTTGTTTTTAGCCATCTTCCGTTCGAGACTAGAAAACCTAGCTAATGCGAGTTGTTTACTATCTGGAACAGCTTTTAAATCGTTTCGCCAAAGAAGGCCAGTCTCAAAACGGCCCGACGGTAAACGGACAGTAGTATCTTCTAATATTTTGAGAGCTCGTTTGTCGCTCGGGCTCTGGTGTTGCTCTTTCTGGATCCCTATAGAATCAAGTTTATAATAATTTTTAACGAGCAACTCCAAACTCCGATCGCTATCGCCTAACTCTAAATGGTTAACATATTCGAAGTTACTATACTTGTGATTTATAAAACCAAATAAAGCCCATCCAAGTGGGGTAAGAGCCGCAGCTGGTTCAGTATTAGACCCACGAACTATCTTTTTAGGGAGTATTAGATGCCAATTGTCGGTACCTATGAGACAACTGGGTTTTGCATCATCGTACGCCAGTTCGTTAGCTAAATTGAAAAGGTGTTTGTATTGCTGAATATTTTGTATGTTAGCAGATTGTGTCCGCAGACCTAAGTTAGAAATAGAACGCGCTTTGATATCGAAACTGTTTGAGCAATGTTGACCTTTTATCGATATATCGATGAAACTAACATCAGTCCACTTGGTCAGTCCTCCTATACAATTAATTTGTAAAGGGGTAGTTTCCTTTTCATCTACTAGCATATTAGCAACCGATTTATCTACAAGAGTAGCGGAGCTGCCGTCATCTAACAAAGCGAACGTATTCACGCTGCCCTTCTTGCCAGTTAGAGTGACTGGTATCACTTTCAAGAGCGGCTTCGTGAAATCGTTCGGTGCGGCACTATGCGCTACAGTGGCGGAGCGAGACAAGGGAGCTTCATCTTGTTGAGAGGATGCAGCAGTGTCACCTGTTGGCTGCAGTACCTCCGAAACTTCCACGTGAGCTGCGCTTTCAGAGTTAGTCTTGTGCAAAAGTGAATGATGCCGCCAGTCGGCTTCACGACCCCCCTAGTGATCAAAGGTCGTATAATCTTTCAAAAGACCTGGAAATTAGGTCTTGACTGGGACCATAACTTACCTGAGGCGCTAACGCAAAAGTGGCTGTCTTGGTTCCGGGAGCTCGAGTCTTTCTCTGGATGCTCTATCCCTAGATGGTATTCAGGAAATGTCTCGGTTAGTGAAGTTCAGCTCCATGTCTTCTGCGATGCCAGTGAGCTAGCTTACGCTTGTGTAGCTTATTGGCGTTTTACTTTTGCAGACGGCTCAATAAAGACAGCGTTGATCGGTGGAAAGGCAAGACTCGCGCCCCTGAAGCCAACGACTATCCCAAGATTAGAGTTACAGGCAGCCCTCATTGCTGCTCGCTTTGCAGCTTATATTTCTGACGCTCATAGGACAAAACCTTCTAAAACCCAGATGTGGTCTGACTCCATAACTGTTTTAAGATGGTTACGTAGTGACGCCTGCTCTTACAAACAATTTGTTTCCTTCAGATTGGCTGAAATAACCGATCTCACAGACGTGCAATCATGGAGATACGTTCCCACGTCATTGAATGTTGCAGACGATGCTACACGAGACACGGGAGAATTCACTGATAAGTCCCGTTGGTTCACTGGTCCAGCTTTCCTTCTGTCATCTGAAGACACGTGGCCATGTGAACCAACATGTAGTGTACCCGTCATCACGTCAGAACATAGGAATATTCCCGTGACAGTTAACCTTTTGACTAGCGACTCGGAGCCCCCTGCTCTGTCGCCGGTGGTCGCTGATTACCGTCGATTTAGCAGGTGGCTGCGACTACTTAGAGCCACAGCCCGTGTCCATCAGGCAGCAAAAATATTTCGATCTCTTTTGCCTCAAAATTCAATTCGAACTGCAGATTCGTTTCCTTGTGATACTAGATATCCTATTATATCAGTTGATGACCTTAAGTCCGCGGAGATTCATTTATTAAAGTGTATACAACTTGACTCCTTTTCAGATGAGCTTGCTTGTGTGAACGCAGGTCGCCCCGTTTCCAGCCACAGTAGACTCCGACACATATCTCTGCTCATCGGTGAAGATGGCCTTCTACACTTATCTGGACGCACGACCGCCTCCGATTCCGTAGAGTCCCAACCTATAGTCCTTGATGGAAAGCACCGGATAACGAGGCTACTAATACATTTTCACCACATCAAATATGCGCATGCCAATAACGAGCTCATTGTCAACGAGTTACGACAGAAATTTTACATCGTCAGCTTAAGACCAACAGTGAAAAAGGTCTCATCAACTTGTCAAGCCTGTCGAATTAGAAAAGCGAAGCCTATTACACCACCTATAGGAGATCTACCTTATGTCCGGATGGCCCACCACGAGCGCCCATTTTCTTACGTGGGACTTGACTATTTTGGCCCAGTCAGCGTCACAATCTGCAGAAGGACAGCTAAGCGGTGGATTGCATTATTTACATGCCTTACTGTAAGAGCCATCCATTTAGAAATAGTGGAAAATATTTCTTCAGATTCCGCAATAATGGCCTTACGACGATTTATCGCACGTCGTGGTTCGCCTCTCTGCATTTACTCAGACAACGGCACAGCCTTCATTGGAGCAGCAAAAGTTCTGCCTGACGTATTCGACTTTGCCTCCACCAGAGAAATAAAATGGAAGTTCATCCCGCCGTCTGCTCCATTCATGGGAGGTTGCTGGGAAAGACTCATAAGAAATGTCAAAAACGCCTTGACTATTACCCTGAAAGAGAGATCACCAAAAGAAGAGGTTCTTAGTACCCTACTCTCGGAAGCGGAAGCCATTGTAAACTCCAGGCCTCTGACTCATGTCTCTGTAGACCCAGATACTGAAGAAGCCATCACTCCTTTTTCATTTTTGATTGGCACTTCCTCCACCGACCCGCAGACGCGTCAATTCGATGATAGCGATCTGTCATCCAGAGCTCAATGGAAGAAGTCACAAAGATTAGCCGAACATTTCTGGCAGCGCTTCGTGAAAGAATACTTGCCTTCATTGGTGCCACGTCGCGGTTCACCCTTAGAATCCCGGTCATTTGAAGTTGGAGACTTAGTATGCATCGCTGATGGGACTCTACCAAGAAAGTGCTGGCCACGCGGAAGAGTACAGAGAACATATCCAGGAAAAGACGGAATTGTACGCGTAGTAGACGTGGCAACGAAAGGGGGGGTCCTGCGACGGCCTACAAGGAAGCTTGCGTTGCTGATCGCCGCCTAAGTACAGGTGCTCACACCGTCGGGGGCCATGTTGGCGATCAGCAATACTGTTTAAGCTTTAACTCCTTTATATGTATATAGACTCTTTTATGCTGCCTTTTTGATGTGTACCTATAGTTTATAATTTTCAGGAATATATGTCAGTGTCATCCAAAATCTTGCATTACTAATAATCATATATTACAGAGTCTATTTCCTACTATAATTCGTTTAAAATGATCTACTTTTTATACTTATAAACTGACGTTAAAACGCGTTACTCTATTACAATCGACCTAGTTCATTCAAAAATGCGGAAAATTACCTACAGCGTTCATTTGTTTGTAAATAATACACGTAAGTAGCAGGATGTGTAACAACGAAAACTGCTCTTGGATTTTTACCATTTTGTTGCTCGCAGCTGCTTTTATGTATCTGAAAAATTACTTAAAAGATTCACCACATCTTTTTTCACGTGCTGAAATAAATGCGTAGGTATTATCGGAAACAAACGTAGTTGGGAACATGGCTTGGTGTAAATGGAAAATATTGATAGAATAGCTTTATTTCGGTTTAAATTATTTTTCCTTTCTCACAACAAATGAACAAAATTTATGAAAGTCAGTCGATTTCGTGCACGCCCCTTAAATCCGACTCATAACAGTTCGATAACAATATCAAACTCATATCGTATCGTAAGCATACACAACTACACATGAAACAACATAGCTAACATATTAAATGGACAGTAGGTACCTACCTCCAAAGGTACCTATCTAATCGTTGTCAGATAATTAGGTAACTCAAGCAATGACACGGCTGAACACAGCCGTGTCTACCTACTCTACAGAGTGGATCTGTTAGTTTTGAAAGATCCAGTTTTTTCATAATAGCAGTGTTACGATTGGACACAGCCACCTACCTACTCTACAGAGTGGATCTGTTTATGTTTTGAAAGTTCCCGTTTTTTCATAACAGCAATGTCACGGTTGGTCACAACCACCTACCTACTCTACAGGTGGTTTATGATCTCAAAGGTCCAGTTTTTTCATGACAACGTTACTGCTATGTAAAGGTTGTAGGTATAGTTTGCATCTAGTTTAGGAGGAAAAGATTTATCTAAAATTGAATCACTCCAATTTTTTTTTGTTGAATTGAAAAACCCATCCCAAAAAAAATATTTAACCTTCCTTCATCGCGTTAATAGCTTATTTTAATTTATTACCTTGACCGTCAAGATCAAAAAAAAAATGTTGCAGGTACTTATCTACTTACCTATCTAAAAAACAATTCGAACCGTTTTTAATTATTATTCAGAAACCACAATGATGCTACACAACAAATATTGATAAACAAAATCATATTATATTATTACCTACTGCTTGATTCTTGCAACTATAAAATTACGGCATACATACCTACACTAGATTACACTCATCCATTTATTTTTAGCTCGTCAGGTAGCGCCATCTTTTATCCGTACGTGAAAACATTTCATTCGTGAACGCGAACGCTTATTTCGACATCCTCCGTATGTGTCAGGATGGCCGAGCGGTCTAAGGCGCCAGACTCAAGGTTTCCTTGCCTGTCAAACAGGTTCGAGTTGTTCTGGTCCTCTCTGAGGGCGTGGGTTCGAATCCCACTTCTGACAAAAACTTTTTGTATTTTATTTATAACTTTTTGTTATTTTTCCGTGATAAATAAAATGTATTGCTGTGTTGTGTTTTAAAAACAGTGTCAATTATATAATAGAATCAGAATGCTGATTTCGGATTCTGGTTTCGTTGCATAATTGACCAGTAGGTGAACTCTCTTTTCTTCAAAAGGGTCGAATTTTTATGCCAAACCCAGATTTTATCATGCATAAATTCATTACTTGCAAAAGTATCGATGACTTTGAATGGGCAAAAAAAAAGTTTAATCTGTTTATTTCAAGTAAACCAATGCAGATGGGTCATCCATTATTGAACTATCCGTGAGTTTAGCAACCAACAACCAATGTCTAATTATGCAAGTCGTGAGATCGTGACCTTAACCTCTTCAATACCCATGGATACAGCAACACGTGTCTTCAAAGGTGTACCAATGAACGATTACATTGTCATTATAGATGTATTGTTACGTTCGTTCTGTGTAAACTAAACTGTGTAGGTAATACCCTACTTTGAATCTTGCTAACATTCACTGTTGAGTATAAGTGTCCTAAATTACCGATATGCGATATATTTGTAAGTATGAACTATCGAAGAACTTCATATCTACTTAAGCAGTTTGAAAACAAAATCCCGTGAACACGATGACCACGTCTGTTACCGGCCCGGTTCTATAGCCGCCAAGCGCTGCAAGCAGAAATAGTCCTTACGGTGTATAGATATGAACTTCTTCGATGGTACTTAAATGATTATTGCCAAAATCAACTCTCTTTGTTAATCTTTTGGGAATAGTAGTACCTAACAGCAAGGACTCACTGTCACCATTGATTTTCCTTAGTCACCTTACTTCACATTGCCTTTACAGCTTGCTGAAAAGGATGTGATTATTTTATTCTTCGTCATACTAAAGAATACCTAATTAGCTAAATTTTATCCTGAAGAAAGCAAATCTGGAAATGTGCCAAATCATTGTGAAGTAAAGAAAACTTTTGTGATAACAAACAGCAGTCTAGACACATAGTAATTCCATTGTTCGCTGATTTCTTTGTCACCTATTCAGCGCTACCACTCCCTATTTTCACAGATGATGAGTCAATTTAGGTGATTCAGGAACACAATGCTTTGTGTTTTCAGTCTTTACCTACCTACGTAGATATGGTAGGTCACATGTCAGTGGGAACAATAAACCCAAGAAAATGTGGAATTTGGTAAACATCTTAGCAAACAATAAAACTAAACAAAGTTGTGCTCCTTCAAAACTATTGAGAGATTCAAAACAAATCACAAACCCAAACGAAATTTGCCAGATTTTCAACGAGTACTTTGCCACGATAGGACCCCTTTTAGCGAATGAAATACCTAGATCATTTCATGATGATCACATACATGCTTTACCAAAACCTCTTGCAGAAGAGACTCCAGTGTTATCAACTCTTGATCCATGTTCTGAAACTGAAATTACAAAAATTATATCTAATCTCGACCCTAACTGTAGTACAGGATTAGATGGAATTAGTACCAAAGCAATAAAATGTATAAACAATATAATAGCGAACAACCTGAGCAAATGCTTCAACAAACTGCTAGCTGAAGGTAATTTTCCCGATACCCTGAAAATGGCGAAGGTAACTCCCATTCACAAATCGGGTTCAAAAATGGACCCAGGTAACTACCGACCTATTTCAGTGCTGCCTGTATTGTCAAAAATTTTAGAAAAAATCCTACACAACCGATTAGATAAACATTTAACTTCTATCAACTTTCTTTCAGACAGACAATACGGTTTTAGACCAAAAAGCAGCACACTAACAGCTACAGTTGACCTCGTTACTAAAATTAAGCAAAATGTAGATAAAAAACACTTAGTCCTTGGAATCTTTATTGACCTTAAAAAAGCGTTTGACACCGTAAGTCATGAATTGCTACTTAAAAAGCTAGAAACCATCAAAATTACCGGCAGTGCCTTAAAAATGTTCGAATCTTATCTAAAAAACAGGTCGCAGCTAGTTAAAACGGATAATAATTATCAAAGTGGCGCATTACCTTTAACGTGTGGAATTCCCCAGGGTTCAATTTTGGGGCCCCTGCTCTTTTTAATCTATATAAATAATATTCAGGAAATTCAACTACATGGCCATCTTACTCTTTACGCAGATGACACTTGCTTATTTTATTTTGGATCTTCCATTCATGATATAATTTCCCAAGCTCAAGATGATTTAAACACCCTTTCTTCATGGTTCCAATATAACTTATTAACGATAAATATTTCCAAAACGTGCTACATCTTGTTTAAAGCAAAAAATAAAATAATACCTTCACATAATCCATTACTCATTAACAATGTTCCCTTACAGCAAAAATCATGTGAAAAATACCTTGGCTTAAGATTGGATAGTTCTCTATCGTGGACTCTTCACTTGGATCATATAAGAACTAAGCTTACGTCACTACTTGGATCCCTCCGAAAAATAGTTCGATGTATTCCACATAAACTGCGTCACACCATCTATAACGCCTTAGTAAAACCACACCTTCTATATCTGGTTGAAATTTGGGGTAGCGCGGCCAAGACGAAGCTAGCAAGTCTCCAAGTTGCACAAAACAAAATAATAAAAATGATTTTTAACTACCCGTATCTAACATCAACATGCAAAATTTATGAAGAAACCAAAATAATGAACATTAGACAATTATATATTTACAATACATGTATTTTCATTCGTAAGGTACTCAATAAAAGTATACAGACTAATTTATCGTTTACTAAAGTCAAACAAGTAACCCAACGTAGCACTCGCCGAGCTAGTTTTCTGATTTTACCGAAGATGAGAACTAAATCTGGCAAAAAAATGTTAACTTTTGAAGGAGCACAATTATACAACAATATACCCTCGTGTATAAGAAGGTTACACTCATTCAATGCATTCAAAACCCAATTAGCTGAATATTTAATCGCAAATAACACCCTTCCTAAAAGCTGAATGGATTGGATGTGTGTTACATCATAATTGCTACAGTGACGACTGTGACCAACTTTAAATTTATAATTTGTTTAACCATTGTTCTCATGTAAGTGACTTTGTGTCTTTTTTGAGAATAAATATCTTTAAACCTAACAATCAACCTGCCTAGCCTTTTCTCAACTATGTTGAGGTCGACTTTCAGTATAACCGGATGCAGCTGAATAACAGTATTTTACATGGAGTTACTGCCTATCTGACCTCCACAACAACAATAAGACTGGATGTCAGACTTTAGGGCTTCTGACGACCCGTAACGACTGTCAAAGATCTACAAATGACAGCCGGGACCAACGACTTAACGTGCTTTCCGAGGCACGGAGGAGTGTCGGTATGTAAAGATGGTCACCCACCCATCCACTGACCTACCACGGCAAACGTAGCTTAACCTGATGGATCGACCCGTGCGGCTGTTATTACTCAGCCACGAGCTCCTTTCCGAGTCTGTGGGAACAAAACCTTCTTAATCTATTGAAATTCTGTACCTGCTACGCTAGGCCTGCTCGTAGTCAAGGTGTTACCACGGACATGCGGCCTACTATTACCTAGGTATGCGACTTTACGATTGTCTGGTACAAAGGCCTCAATTTCCAGCGCTCAAGGAAGGCGTTAGGTTTGCCAAATCTTTCGATTAGTAGTGGTGAATATCGCGTGTAACCTAACATAAAATCTATCGTCGTAGTATATAATAATAATAAATACTTTTATTTCAGACCATGGTGTCCATTTTGTTAGTAACAATTTTCTTATAGACCTAGTGTTAGTAATATTTAAAACTATCCACAACAAAACATATAAAATAAAGTAAACTCAACCATCACTACTGCGCCATTCCATGACAAATGACGCAGCAATGACTGATGTACCTACAGTCCAGCCGACTAGCGATCATGCTAAGGATGCTGTTGGCGCTGCCACGTACTCTACGCACCAGGGATGCGCACCTTTTACGCATCGCCTTTGTCGCATCGTATATATAAGTCGTAGTCGGATTTGCATAATTCACCTGCCGCCATGTAATGCAGATCACAAAAAAATAAAAAAAAATAACGAGTTGCCCTTTTTATTTTCCAGGTGTGTAGTGCATGTGTGATGGTGCGCCTGCACTCAGTGCTGCTGCTGGCGGTAGCACTGTGCGGCGCCGCCACCACACTCGACTCGGAGCTCGGGCTTGGGAAGGCGATCAATATATTTATGAGGTAAGTTAGACGAAGTGTGTGGCTGTGGACCAGCCAGTTCCGTAGCGCGGTTAGAATCTGTTTTAAGAAAGAATCGTGCGCAGTAGTTAGGAGAATTAGCTGTGGATTTACCCGCGAAAAATGTCACACAATAATTATAATGCGGTCAACAATCCGCCTGCCAAAATTTGAAGTTAATGAGTGAGAAACAATGTGTGGTGTATCAGTAGTGCTACTCGTATTCTGTAAAAATCTCACCGTGAAAACTTTGGTGAAGTGAGCTGTCAATGGTGTCAATCCCTAGCATTGACAGCTCACTTCACCTAAGTTTTCACGGTGAGATTTGTACAGAATCGCCGGCTGGTATCTACCTGTAAGTTTTATCTTTCCAGGGGTTTCCACATTTTCCACATCCATCAAGAATAAAGTCTGCACAGCACTCTCATAGACATAAAAACATACCGCGATTATTTTCCCATACTGGTGATAATGGCGTACACTGCAAACTGTCGATCATAAAGATTCTGTAGAAAGCCAATGTATTGGCCTTTTAATTGCTTATAGGTAATAGGTACCAAACTCAAACTCAAACTCAAGCATTTATTTGTTTTGAATAGAATAGGAGTCGGTCAATCAGAAATATGAAGCTAGTTGCCCATTCCAAAGCGGAGTAGGTGTCGAAGAGTGTCCGTGAAGTACCTTGCCCGTTCTTCTCCATAGGTAGGTACCTATGGAGAAGAACGGGCAAAAAAGTCCACGGACAAACTTTTAAATTAAAAAAAATGTTACTAATTATTGGTTACTTACATCATTCATGTTGAAATTATACGTGGGAGAACAATGTAGAAAGACGTGCACATTACAAGCGTCCATAATAAAAAGATTCCGATGTTCGTAATAATAAGAACAGTTTAGCCATGGCATCTAAGAGATGATCAGTCCCAACTGACGGCGCCCGTTCACGAACATGAACAAATCACCAAGTCACTCCTCGTATCTAATTTTCAGGTATGGCTACCTCAGCATCTGCATGCGGGTGGTCCCTCGCAACGACACAGAAGGCTGGGTGTTCAGAGAGCCAACCGTCTCCGTGTTCAGAGAGGTTGAGCAGTTCTCCATCGCGCCAACCCCTAGACATGCGAAGACTCTATTCGATGGAGACTTCCATATGGAGTTCTGCGATAACCTGAAGCAGCTGCTGCAGGCTTACTTTAGGGATTTTAGTTTTGAAAGGTAAGGGGTTTTGTTGCCATGGAATTTTTATTAAAAAGTAGATATGTATTTGTGTCGCAAGCATCTTAACTCTGATGCGATGCCAGAGCTCAAGTGGCAAGTTCGAAGTGTCAAGATGAGCCATATATTTTAATCCAACTTTGAATACCTCCTACAGCCAGTCTGACTAGGTACTTATTTTTAAAGACCTTTTTAGCAGAAGCGTCTTCTTAATGTTCCCAAATGCGACAGCATATGGTTTGGCTTTCAAAATGGCGTCGAACGCGCGTGGAGTCTGCAAGAGATGACTTTCCTGACTTTGTTGTTGTTTCATAAATAAGTACCTACGTCCATTTACCTGACAGCTGTCACTACTTAGATGGATGGGCTTGAGGACATTACCGGTAGAAATTTGTAAGTACCTACCTACAGATTAGAAACTCGCCAGGTCAAGGAACTAAGTCGAACTCATACCTTAATACACCTACCACACTCTCCTCTTTCACTATCTACCTGCTAACACCTGTTTTAAAAACTTACAGATTAGAGCGTCCATGGCGCGCGTTCACCGCCGGCTGGCCGACTGACATCATGGCGAGGAACCTCGGTATTAACTCCTCCTTCATCAACGGAGACCACTGCTATGTCCTCGTCAGAGTCTCCAGGTAACAATAATCTAAGAGTTTTTTCAGTAAAAAAAACACTAACTCATACTTTGGCTGTCTAAAAGAATCCAAGTTTAAAAAAGAAAGAATCAGAAGCAATCAAATCCTTTTAATTCCAGCAGCATGAATTTCCAAACTGATTCTATTAACTTATAGAAACTCGACTGATAGCAGAGTGTTTACGTAGTTCCTACCTGTAGTAAATTTTGTACGCCTCTTCTACTGTAAAGCAACAAAGCTTGTGAATTTAGACTTAAAACCACTGGAGAAAGCCATGGATGGGGATGCATAGTTTTATATGGAACTTTTGTTGATGGCAGCAGCGCGGGGACCAAGTGCAGTTGCATATAAACGATGCATTTGAACGCGCCGCTCCCTGCGCCGCTGCCGCCGACGCCCGGGCGCCCAATGCCGCCCAGAATATGGCCTATTACACGAGGCTAATTCGTCCTATGTGGAATTAGTCTCCCGCTGACGCAGACGCTTACATATCTACGATACACCAAGTTTTCGTTCTACAAGATATTAATTCCCAGCTTTTTTCACACTAACGCAGTTCTATCTTCATTCCAGGTTTCGCGAGATAGCTAAACTTAAGGATTTGCCAGGCAACATCGCAGTTGAGGACGTGGTATACGACGCAATACAAGAGTCCACTCTAGGAGATACAGCGTCAATAGCAGAGTTTATGAGGAAGTATGGATCGCATTACATCTCATCCTATATCACTGGGAACTCGTTGTATCAGGTGAGATATCTATATTTTATTTTTTGTGGCTGGGTTATATACTTAGATTCTTATCGCAGCATTGCCTCTCGGAACGTGCAGTTCACACAAAAATCGATGATAATTTGACTGAGACAAGTTGGCTGGCAATATAAGAAAGGACTGTGGTGGCTTCAATTTGTTTTGCCCATTTCGCAGGCTAATGTAATGCGTGTTATAATGATAAAACTTATCGTTTTCAATCAAAGATCTAATTAGAAGGCCATTGACAAAATTACTTGAGAAATTGCCCCACATAGAACACCTTTGTCCAACAATGGTTTATAGTTTACCGAGACAATATGGATTGAACCAACACATTGCATGTTAATATTTCTTTATCCAACTCCAGGTATTTGTGTTTTCTCGTGGCGTGTACTCCCGGATTAAGGAGCGCGTCAAAACCCGCGGTATCTCTGACATACCGGTGGCCGAGATGAACAACTTCTTCTCGCCGCTCTTCGCCGAACACGTTGGCGCTGTCAAGGTTTGGACTGTGTGTCACTTGAAGCCTGATTCTACATTTATTTGAGAAAATTAGAACATAATAATAGAAATATTATACAGGATAATTTGATTCAGCCTGTAGAACTGAATTGAAAATGGCAGCTCATATCATGCCCTCTAGCTCGCGCATTCAAGACAGGAATAATGTACGAGTGAGAGTGCATGATTTTCAGACTACCTACCTTTTTTTTCTTAGACAATAAGATCAGGAGCTACGCATGATGTCAATGTAGAATCAGGCAAAATAATGCATAAAATGAACCCATACTTCATCATTTTGATCAAATGGATGACATTAAGCATTATTTCTCATTCAGAAAACTTCTTTTCATTCATATCATATCAATCTCATTGTCATTGCGCATGACCATTATAAGTCATTGGCTTTTCACCCATTCTCTCTCTTTCTCTATTTCTGTCATTATTTTTCATTACCATATCCATTTCTAATCTTTAAAAATCACTAAAGAGAATCTATATAAGTACATAGACGACGTCAGTGAGGGAAACCCTGAAGAGTTACCAAACTTCCTTACTAGGGAATGAGACAGCAATAAAATTTGAAAGAGAGAGAATATAATAAAAACAAATGAGAGAGCACGAAAAACAAATGAAAAGAAGTTCGAACACCAGTCGAACCTTGACAAACCCCTGGAGTACGCGCCACACAATTTTAAAATTAGAATAAAAACATGAATCTTGTCTATGCTCTCACTCCAGGTGTTTGTGTTCTCTAGAACGTCTTACTCTATGATCAAAGAGAGGTTAAAGAATAAAGGAGTAGCTGATATTACTGCTAAGGAGCTGGAAGGCTACTTCTCACCGTGGCATGCCAAACATATAGGCCAGATTAAGGTAAAGATGAGATATTTTGAAGACATGTTAAATAAATGTACAGTCAAAAAGACATGGGACGATTGCGAAACAACTAATTGTGAGAACCAACAGGACTAAATTAAATAACGTTTCAGATAGGTTTAAGACAACTTTCCAGTGCATAAAAACACCAGCCCTGTTCCTGTCTGAACCTGCCATTATACAGATTTGGAAAACGAATGAGGTCATTTTCAAAATGTGTATAAAGCTGGGTTCAGACGGGGCCAATGAATCATTGGCCGTCTATAGCTTGTTTTCTTGAATCGTTAGATTATTTTCTGCTTCTGAAATTTTAGCAGAACTAATCTAGAGTTCCTCTTTTTCATTCAGTCTTCAACCACTGCATGTCATGAATCATGATCAATCAAAAATTCTATAATTATTCAGTCTTCAATCATTGCATTTCACGAATCTTGTTCATGATCAACCATAATTATGTATTTATTAAGAAACCTGTACTTTTTACATAATTCCTTTCCATTTCCAGGTGGCCAGTGGTAACAAGACCGTAGAAAACTGGGCAACGAAACGGTTAAGAGTCCATTACTACATATTCTCATATCCTAGTTTACTAAAGTTACATGGAGAACCATCTCTACTAAGAAGTCTAGACACATTACTAGGAAATGAAGCGTTATTACAATTAGAATTAAAGACATTATCCCCCGCATTCAAAGACGTGAAAAAGAAGAAATGGTTCGAAGAAGTCATAGACAATTATTTAAAACTTTGGGAGAGTAACATGTGACGTAGTATAGTTAATTCTTTAGTTAAATAGATATTTTTTGTGACGTAACTGAAAGGACATCTGTTTAGTTGCGATTAGCAGGTCATTGTCAACATTATCTTGTTCAAAATGTTGGACACGGCCAAAGCTACAAATCTCATGTGGAAATAATGCATATAAAAGTGACATTTCAGCAGCTTTTAAAATACAACGAACATATTTATTTTATTGTGAATTTTGAATTAAAAATATAGTTTTAAGTACAATACAATGGAAATGAATTTATTAAGAAAAAGTGACTACTTAATAGTTAAAATAGTATAACGGAAATGCGGTCAAAATAACAAGAAATGTATTGAAGAATGAAATGAATCAAGTTTTGAATGATTTTGCATCAATAGACTATATTTTTGTACATAGTATATTTTTACAAAGTGCCTTATATTCTGTAAGAAGACAAGTGTTAAAATGTAAGAAATTATACATGATTCCATAGTAGCCTATGAGACTGGAGTGTTTAGCATGTGTAGTCCCTAAAATAGCCCTTTTTAGTATTGTGTTAAGAGCTGTCATCTCACCCATAGCAATGCAAGGGAATAACAACTTTGATTACGTACAAATATTAAATTTAAGCGGGATCAAACACTATATGCATTTAGTTTCGAATAAGTAGTTAAATTATAAGTTAAAACAATAAGGTGGTGTAAATATTATTATTTTGATAAAATAAAGTTATTTTGTGACTGAGTTTGTGGTTTATTTATCTTAATTTTATGCGGCTTCTAAGATGCATGACGGACTTAAGAGCGTTTATTCTGAAACTTGGCAACGTCGCAAATAGATGTCAAATATTTCGCTGTTTTGATTAATTTGGCAATATTAGGTACTGTATGGAAATAAGAAATGTGGCCAACTAGCGAACTAGACTATTTATTATGAAATGCAATAATTAATATCGTAACACGGAATATTTAGTTTTAGATACAGTAAAAAAAGTGTATGGAAACTTTCCAAATGCCTTTTTTACACCCAAAACGGGTACAAAATCAAATTTAATGTTACAATTGCAATTCATTATTAATATTCTAGTTCACTAGTTAGCCATATTTCTTATTTCCATACAGTAATATTGCCAAATTAATCAAAACATGTAAATTTTTGACAGATATTTGCGACGTTGCCATTTTTAAGACACCTGAGGCATTACTACCAGTCAACCAAGGGTCGTGGAGTGAACATCGCAGATGCATTGTTTAAGTGTGAAAACAGAAAAAAATACAAATAAATTATTATTGTTATACTCCTCTGCCTTCCCATTCAGGGAATACAAACATGAAGTTATGTTAACCTACCGACTATGACTTCCAAATTGTTTTATCTTATAAATTGAGGTCATTTGCAAGTTGTGATGAACCTGCTTGATATTAAATTTTAGTTATAGCTACAGAGTACGTACTTTGCGAGGGCGAAGACCTAATGTTATCTGATAACAGTTCTTAGTAAGTTGTGAATGAGTTGTTTAGTACTAGCAATTAAGTACATACTTATCTGGGGAGACTGATATGAAAGCGGACATCACTGCTACAATGATATTTTGGCGCTCGAGTGACGCTGTTAGTAAAAATTTGTACAATATTTTTGTGAAATGACACTCGAAATGTATTTGTTGAGACCGCTGTTCTCAACGTCGCCGCGCGCTGGCAGCAGTGAACGAGGGGTGCGGGGACAGCGGCGAGTCAGCTGGCCTCACGGCGAAGCGCGGGCCCCCGCGCCACACGAGTGAGCTGTTGCACGCCTACGCACGGCAACGCTTGCGCGTTTTATTACCGTACCATCAAAGAAGTTCATATTTATCTAACCAGTTTCAAAACAAAATCCCGTGAACACGATGACCACATCTGTTACCAGCCCGCTGCTACAGCCCCCGAGCGCTGCAAGCAAGAATAGTCCTTATGGTGGTTAGATATGAACTTCTTCGATGGTACATATTATCTTGTTTGCTTTTTAACCGACACCGGTTGTAATTTTCTTATTCGCAGAAACCTACTTGTTATACAGTCCACTTATCTTTAATTTTACTCCACCACGATCTATCGTCGCGATCAGTATTAAAAAAACAAAATGGTGGCGTTAGTTACGATTTTGGCCACGCGCCAAAATAGCCTTGTAGCGCTACAATGTTATAGTGGAATTCGGAAGGAGCCGATGTCCTTCTCACCGAGAGGAGGCCTGTGTCCCAGCAGTGGGATCATGATGAACCTGATTATGCAATATCCAGCAGAGAACTATAATAAGGCTCTATAACTATAGCTCATTGAGTGGGTAATGCGTATTTTTATGTTTTTTTAGGAATAAGATGTTTCACACACCGATACAGAAAGACATTTAAGTATTAAGACATTATAACGAAATAACTTCAGACTAATCATTTCCTGTGACTAGCATACAAAAAAAGGAAAGGTTAGAGCTTTCTAGCATCATTTCCGCCTATCGAAATTACTTACCAACATTGAGTCTTGTATAAATCCAATCGCAAACAAAAACAGAGTCACTTTATCCAGCCGAATGCGTCATATAATAAATAAGCCCAAATTCAAAGTTATAATAAAATAAACGCATATAAACTCTTGAATAAAGACTATTATTAAACACAGCAGTTGAATTCACAAGTGTTCAGCAGATAAGGGTTAATTCACACAAGAGGTGAGGCGGGGTTATCGCCGCGCGTGAATGGAACCGTCTGTACCAACCTTGATTTTTAGTTGGTTGACCAATTTTATTTAGAACATGAAAAAACTTGATAGTTGGCAAATTAGTTTTGTTTAAGAAGTTGGTATCTAGAGTCAGCCATCATACCAGTGAAAACAAAACAGAATATCTAATTACATTTTCGTAAACGATTACGACTAATCTGTTTCATTTTGACAGTTCAACAACATTCATTGCGGTATTTATGTTGTTGAGCAGATTTTTTTTCGAACTTATGATGCAATGGATTAGCAATCTGTTTCAAAACGATTCAGATTCTGATTGATAGTGTATTCTATAATTAGGGTACAGTACCGCAACTGTGTTTTTTGTATGATGTCCGGCTTGAAAGAGTTACAACCACCAATCCTTGAAAACACAGAACTTCCACGGCAGGGAATTTAAATGTATGGACAACGTGCACGTTATGACGTTATAGTGGACAGAAATGTAAGTGTCTTTATGTACAGTAGAATCCGTTTATTATAACTCCGGCTATATTGACCAACCGCCTATTATGACGCAATTACACAACGAAGTTTGGTTTTCATATAAAATTATTTGTAACAAAGTTGGATATAATGACTTCATGACTTCGCTTACAGTGACATGTCGCTTATTTTTAATAAATTTTGTCCATTTTTGACAGATTTCTTAAGTAAAAAATGAAAATTATACATACATACATGTATTACGTGCAATTTTTATTTTTATTTGAAATGCTATGTTTCTCTATTAAAATAAGTACAGTGTATTAACCTAAAAAAGAAGGTTGTTTTTTTTTCACAAAAATGCTTTATATGACGTCCGCTTAGTATGACGTGTTTGTCAATTCCCTTCGATGTCATTATAAACGGATTCCACTGTATATGACGTCCGCTTAGTATGACGTGTTTGTCAATTCCCTTCGATGTCATTATAAACGGATTCCACTGTATATGACGTCCGCTTAGTATGACGTGTTTGTCAATTCCCTTCGATGTCATTATAAACAGATTCCACTGTATTTCCACACACTTTGCTTCTATGTGTTATCGTGATGCCGTGGACGTCCACGATAATATCGTCATGTTAAAAATTATAAAATACCCAGTCTCACAGAGAAAAGAAAAGCAGCAGATTAACTGATTCAGAAACCGATGACCAAATGTTCTGACACATAAAGGCGTAGCACTGTATGAGTTAATAACTGTTTCTTATGTACTATCGGGGACACGCATATCTGAACACCGTAAGGACTATTCCTGCTCGCAGCGTTCGGCCGCTACACTAACGCTTACGTACAAAAAAGGGGCTATAAACAGATGTGGTCATCGTGTGCACGGGATTTTGTTTTCAAAGTGGTTATAGATATGCGTGAACGCGATGGTACGTAGTGCAATTGTTTATAATATAACATTGATCTTTCAACTCAAGCCGCACGTGGCTTCTCATTACTGACGCGCAATTTATTTCTAGGTACCATCGAAGAAATTCATATCTATACACCGTAAGGACCATTTCTGCTTGCAGCGCTCAGCGAATATAGAACCGGGGCGGTAACAGATATGGTCATCGTGTTCACGGGATTTTGTTTTGAAACTGCTTAGATATGAAGTTCTTCGATAGTAACTACTGGTTCTGCGCTACCCGGAAGATGAATGAGGAATTTTAATGCCTAGAACACCAGCCTACTGCAGGGTATTGTCCCACTGCAGGCCAAAATCTTTTTTCATTTCTAATACTCGGAAAGTAGGTTTTGTTTTATCCGAGCAGCGGGTGGAAGACGCTGCTCCGATCTTTGGGCGGGAAAGACTCACATTAACTGCTTCCAGCTTCCAAGGCGGGAATGAATTTTAAAAATAGAACTACATTTAGATTGAGACGAAAAAGAAAGATTAAGATTTAAAAAAAAATGTTGCGGTGTTGTGAGTGTATTGTATAAACAGCAACTGTGAATTTAAAAAAAATACCTATTAAGCGGAACGGCCCGCGGCGATGACTCGGTGTGTTCCATATTTAAATTTTGTCATTAAACTTCTCATTTTCCGTATTATAAAAAAAAAACAAATTGTTCTAACTTCTCAATTAATTTGAAATAGTTACATACTCATGGTATCAATAATATTTTAGAAAACCTTTAGTTTTTTACTTTCCTTATTATTCGAAATGAAATATAGAGTGTTTATAACACGGGGAAAGTTATCAATTCCTTTAGACCTTTGTATAACAATCTACTATTCTTATACATTATACAGCAGAAGGCACGAGCGTTGATCACCACGCTTGCTCAAGACGGGTTGGCGATTTCAGACTTAATTTATGTTAACTATAGGTCCAGGTTTCCTCACGATGTTTTTCCTTAACCGATGTAAGTAATGCCTTATATTACCTACTTTATTATACTATTATTACTATAATAAATAACTAGTAACAAAACTATTTTCGGTATGAAATCTATAGAGAGAAGCTTGGTAAAGTAGCGCTTCATATGAAAATTAACCTTATTTGTATGTAATTAATGTGCATATTTCAATAAGGAACTGCGAACAAGCTTTTTATGTGAATATGAACATTAACCTTATACAAATAAGGTTCATTTTTGTATGAAAAGCTTCTGTACTTAGCTTCAGTAAAGTCAAGAATCTCTATAGGTCTCAGTCTCAGAATAAGTTCGGCTTTGTCACTCGTATGTCTCTTTTTAAAGCTCGAAGTGTGATGTCTCATATTTACGCTCGGGTACTATACTAGGCACAGGCCCTTTGTACACATGTTTTCCTTGCTGTGAAAAACTACGGTTTATTCACCGTGTGTAGGCACGGTCGTCCGTGTTGTATGGATCACTATGGAAACTTGAACAGAAACGTTTTTTCTGCGGCGCGGTTTGTAGGCCGTACCGTAAAGAAACCGTGTCGTGTACAAAAGGCCAAAGACTTCAATACAGTCTTTGGCCTTCGGTTTCTTCTTTGGTCGTACTTTGACTATATTTTTATAAGTAAGCCTTTCATACAAATGTGAATCTTATTCTAATGCGTATAATGTTGACATTCTTATAAGCGAATGAGAGCAAGTTCTTCACACGAATATAAACATTAAAGTTATACAAATAATGTTCACATTCGAATGAGTCGCTAATCTTGCTTAGCTGAAACTGCAGTTAGAAAATAGTGCCCTAATTCAAATAAAATGGTTAAATTCTATTGCTATTTCCCTTCATTGACATGAAGATGAGTAGGACAGGAAGTATTTATCAACATGACATGTATTTTTGTTAGCACTTAATAGGTACGTATGAACTTCTTGGGAATCAGTAGCCACAGTCGGGATTCTACTCATACGCACGCAATGACTAATTTAAATTGATTTTTCTCAGAAACACAGTGCTATATAACTATTGTATCCAAATTTACCTAGAAGTTATCGAGCTTCGTTTGGACAAATGATTGACGCAAACGGGAAAATTGATTGTCAATTTGGTGAAAGGCAAACTATGTTATACCTATCTATTAATGGATATAAATAATAGTGTAGTGTTATAGGGTTTTTCCATCTGGAATTTCTCAATAGCAGCCCGGAGTTTGGATAAGTGCCCGGTTGATGGCAATAGGCTCGCCCCCTATTACATGGGACTTAAACATAACTGGCGAAATGTGGGTGTACTATAGGTACACCTCTGCTTAACCCTACGGGAAATACATGCGTGATGTTATGTTATGTTATGTGTAAATAATATATTAAACAAAAAAAAAGAAATTGTAACATTTCTCATTTCTAACTAATAACTAAACAAATTGATTCTTCTGACTACTAATGATAATTTAATTGAATACAATTAAAAACATTTATCAAGCATATCCATGACCCATTAGACTATTTTTTTATTACATCAATAGGTACTATCGAAGAACTTCATATCTAAGCAGTTTGAAAACAAAATCCCGTGAACACGATGACCACATCTGTTACCGGCCTGGTTCTATAGCCGCCGAGCGCTGCAAGCAGAAATAGTCCTTACGGTGTATAGATATGATCGTATGTGAGATGAGAGCAGACGTAAATTTATAAGAGTTCCATTGGGATTTTTCCATAGAAATATAAACTTTAGGGTGTACCAATGAAGGTGCAATAATGGTCTTTGTTGAAACTGTTAAATGTTAGTACTTACCAATCAAATTATTTCTGCTCAGAATAAAGTCTAAGAGGGGGTTAACGTACCGGTAACATTTATGAATAAGGGTAATGTGTATTTTTATGGCATTTGTCACAATAAAAAAGAACAGTAAAGAGATAGGTACCCAGTTAAAGTAAATAAGTCGACGAATATAGAAGTATGGAAAAAGACATGTAGCTAAGTTTCAAAGGAGAATACTAACCTACAAATTTTAAGAAAAGTCGGCAGAACACTTTGAAATAAATATGTTGAAAGGTTCTTAAAATTGGAGACAATAAAGTTTAAAGCTCGACACACGAAACGCGTGCGCGGGTCGGGCGCGGAGCGGGTCGGGAGCGGGAGCCGCTGACATCCGCATAATACAAGGAATTACAATATATACAAGCCCGCCGTACTACCGACCCGACCCGCGCCCGACACGCCCCGCCTTGAGTGTGTGTTGAGCTTTAAACATAATGAATCTTCAAAACACGTCTAATAAAATTCCTAAAACTCTGACTCACTTACAACTCACACAATTTATCTTAAACCCTGTACTAGGAAGATACAACATAGTGGCTCACTATAAAGTGCTATAAAGCTCAGCAAACAGGAAAGGCATGCCAATCTGTTGCAGCAAGCGGAGTAGCGAGCTGTCATATACGGCAGAGATATCAAACATAATGGTAGGTAGGATGCAGCAAGGTACCTTAAAATGGTCCTACGAGTCGCACTTCATGTCATCAACACACAGAATTGAGACACAGTACTAGAATACTTGCGACGCTTCTAACGTGCACGTCTTTCTACATTGTTCTCACATGTATAATTTCAACATGAATGATGTAACCAATACTTTGTAACAATTTATTTTATTTAAAAGAGTGTCCGTGGAGTTTCTTGCCCGTTCTTCTCCATAGGTACCTACTACGCTTTGGAATGGGCAACTAGCTTCATATTTTTGACTGACCGATTCCTTGACAATTCAAAAGTGCCTGTAATGGTTTAATTGAAATAAATGATTTGAGTTTGAGTTTGAGTTTTTATTTAATTTATATGTATTTAATCTAACCCCAAATAATTCCTATTTTAATTTCCTAAAAAGTTGAATGGACACTATAATAAAATGTGTGCCTCTTTTTGTGAGCCTCAAATAATTTACATTAGTTGTCCTAAAAATACACATAACAGTAGGTGTATAACAGCAACAAACTTGGACGTAGCGCTCGGTTATAGAGGCTCATTTATTTAAAAAAGCGTACAAAAAGAAGGTCAATAAGTTTTAGAGTATCTATTAATTAAATATTTTCCTATTGCCTCATATTTACTTTTGTATATAAATTACCTGTTAATAAAAATTCAAAAGCATAATAATTTCTTTAAAAAAATCCTCAACACAAAAAAATCATCAACCTACGTTTTCTTAACCACCCATGTTTACAAAAAGGTTTGTCACCCCTGCTCCACTGATAAGTACCAACCAACTAATCTGTTAGGTCAAGTTCACAAGCTGTTGACTTTGTCGAGTTATTAGCAAAATGTGAAAAAAAAATCAGTTTATTAGCCGCGTCCTCGCGGTATATAACTATAGCATGTATTCTAATATGCTATTCTATTATTTTGTAGTTTTATTCTCTTCTGTGTTGTGTTACAGTGAGGAAGATCTAGGCTACAGTTTAAATATTGGAAATGCTATTGATGTGTTTGCGAAGTAAGTCTTGATTATTTATGTGTTGTAAAGTGTGTTATAATAACAATTAAAACGTGCTTAAGGAAAATAATAAGTGGAATTTAATTGTGTTAGAATTGTGCTGTTTTAGTTTTTGTTTAATACATGAAACATAAAGATATTATTTTAAACTTTCAGAGTCGACTTTGAATCAGTAAAGGCATGCTATAAGTTAACTTAAAATAAATTAAGATTACACGCTTATCGCAAAATTTTGTGTCATAAATAATATGACTTATTTTGTTTAGTCTATTATTTCGGTGGTAAATTATTATTTGATGATATACGAATGTCAGTACATACTTTGTTTAGGGTTAACACTCTGGATTTGTCCGGTGATAAACTCGGGACATTCCCAATAGTAAAGATGTATTTCTTTAGGCGCCTACTTAATTAAAGTAGGTAAGAAATAAATCTACACAGCAGATTCGTATTCTAAGTTTTATTTTTAAAGAACTTTTAGGGTTATGATAAAAATAGGTATATAGTTATTTCCCTGAGTTTAGACACAAATCCACATTTTTTTTGTGTGAGCCTACGTTTTATTCTATTGCTGAGAAAAGGCCTCCTCTTTCTCATTCCGAATCTCTTTGATTTGTGCAATATCTGGCCATATTGGCCTCGCAAACATCATCAGATCGTGACACCACTTTCGCCGCGATCTACCTCGTTGGCGACAAGACAATATAAAAATGTCCCAAAAACAAACCTCAAAATATGTAGGTACCTTATGACACCGTCAAATTCCTCTTCAGTTACGGCGACCTGTCACAAGTAACGCAAGTGATATCAGCAGACTACGAGGGAGAAGAAGTCGACGACCCAATAGTTCCCTTCAGTGAGAAGAATATACGAGTGTTTTCAAATGTTACTAGTAAAGAGACCAAGGGAGATGTCGACGGTATCACCAATATGGAGCTGTTACTGTGTGAGACGTTTGAGGAACTCCTCGACGCGTACTTTAAGAATTTTCAGATAGAAGGGTAAGTTGAAACAAGGACTTGATAATTGAAAGATATTCTACATGACAAAATGATTAATGATAATACTGTGTGGGTCATAGAAATTAATTTAAGAAAAATGCGAAACAACGTTTTGTATAGAAAAAAAGCAATAGCGTAACTGGCGAATATATTTGCCAACATATAATTTGGCTGTTTCAACCAATCTGTATACAAGTGTACAGAGAGATGTAAGCAATGTTCAGCAGATATTTCTGTTAGTTTATAGTTATCATATTCCATCGCAAATGTTCAGATTCCTAATGATTGCGTATTTATTTATTTATTTATTTATTAAAACTTTTCACACTCAAAAAAGTACAAAGGCGGACTTAATGCCTTAGGCATTCTCTACCAGTCAACCAAGGGTGGTGAAGAGATTAGATGCGTATAATTTATAGCTTAGGCGTTATTATAATGCGGGTGTAAACTAGAACTATACGATAACATACTCCACTAATGGCTTACACAGAAACTCTGTTAAGATAAAACCAAACAACGTCCTATACTTAAACACTCTCTTTTTACAGAACAGACAAACCCTGGAAAGCTTTCATGGGCGACTGGATACACGATGAAATAATGCGAACTTTCGGCATAGAATACGATCCAAAACCTGACTGCTGCTTCGTCCTGGTCAAACTGACCAAAGTCCACAAAACTGTAGAACTAGGGAATTTAGAAGGAGTAGCGGTTAAAGACTATGTACAAAGAGCTATTGAAGACCTGAATGTAACTGACACGGCTGAAGTTAGAAAGTTCATGAAGAGCTATGGGACGCATTATATTGAGTCTTATGCGACAGGGAATATTATTTATCAGGTTTGTATTTAAATGTTCATTATTTGGGGTATTCTGAGACTGAGACGGCATTTTTCAGACATGATGAAAGATTGATAAAAGAAGGGGAGGTAGATCAGTGTCAGTTCCTGCATAAGAGAGTACATGTCGGTTTAGGGCAGAACTGGTGAAGCATTTAGACGTCCAAAAAAACTGACGTTTGCTTTTAGGGTCATGATCAAAGGCCTACGCTGCTCTCTCTATATGCAGTCTTTAGTTACAATATTATTAGCTTGGCTGAACTTGAGGATTATGTCTAAATCCATAACTATGATGTTACTAATTAAACATGTTCCCCGTTATTTATAAACGTTGCTTAAAGTTAAAGAGACGTTTAAAACGTCAAAAAATGTATGGTTAAGCAGTCGCTAATCATTACATAACTTTAAGCAACGTTTATAAATAAATCCTGTAATGTCTTCCAGGTGTTTAAATACAAGAGGCGTGGGTTCGACATGTTACGTTCATACATCGCGATGCGTAACGCCAGACGGACGGGTACTGCCAACCTTCGCTTCTACTTTTCGTCATATTTCCTCAAACAAGTTGGTGACATTAGGGTAAGTTTAAAAAAGTATTTTGGCATTAATATCCTGTATAAAAAACTTTTTCAATATTCCCAGATGTAAGCAAAGCATTTGATTGTCCTAAACACAATATAACACAGCATAATCTATTGAGACATGGTATAAAAGTCACAGCCATGATGGCCAAAGCTATCTAGAAAATAAAGTAAGTTGCTTTCACATTTTTATAAGACCAAAAATCAACAGCAGCAAAGCTGTAAGGCCAACTGTCTTAACAACAAAGAAAGACGTTCATCAGGGCATTATACTAAGCCCCTTGCTAATCCTACTCCATACTAATAACTTCTATTCATTACCTAACAAGATATTCGCATAAATAGCACCAATAACCATTTCTATATTGACATTCACAGATAGCCAGCGGCAACAAGACCATTGAAACGTGGGCACGAACCAATCTTCGAGACGGCCAATACTTATATTCCAGACCAAGTCTTTTAAGACTGAACTACAACGCAGTTTTAGTCAGCAAGTTAAATAGTTTGATGGACAAAGGGGCCTTAATAGGCCTTAATCTAAAGACCTTAAGGCCTTTGTTTAAAGATAGGCTTAAATCAGACAGCTATGCTGAAGTAGTAGAGAATGATTTGCAACTATGGGAAGTCAATGCTTAGTTTATGATTTTTGATGATTTTGAGGCATTTTGTAAAAAGCTATGCGAATATTGGACAATTATGTAAGTAGGTATGTCTTCTTTGATATTTTTAGAAATTGGTTGATCTGTGTTAGATACTACTTAAAATAATTATCTTATTGTGTGATCCAGTCTTTTGATTTAAAGTTAGTAGTTTCAGAGTGCCAAAAATAATAATAAGTACTTTTCATCATACCTTAGGAATTCTTAAGAAAATAATAAGCTAGCGAGCAACTTCCTGTACTTAGTTAAACCATGTACTTCAAAATACTACTTAATAAAGATAATGTTTTAATTTTTTTTTAAACATAGAAATCTACCTGAACGCTGTAAATACCAGTATTTCAATATAAATAATAATAAAACAATTTTAGTACATAACTGAATTAGTTTCAATTTAGTTTATTTAACGTTTATTAATACCTAGTACACATACATCAAAATCGTCACATAATTATTAAAAAGCTTGACTTCAAATCTTAGTAAGCTTAGCGTAAAATAAAGTTGAACAGTAAACAAATTAAATATTACATTTCATAAATACGTACTTAATTACAACAACAATAATATATTTAGAGATCTTAAAAGCTCGCACATACAAGCAACTGAACTGTTTAATATCTTCCATTCTCGTTCTGTATCAACTATTATTTTCAAAAAGCTAGTTCATATCCCTATTCTTAATCCTCCCGCACTGAGCAATCGCGACCAAAATCTTAGTGATATTTTCCATTAAGACGCTGCTCCACAGCAAGCCACGGCGTACAAAGTTACGCTAGTGTACTAAGCTTCGCTTTCTATGAAAATGTAGAAGGGGTCATTCACTGCGACCCACTGCCATGCTGGCAAAAAAATGAACCACGCAGCTAACGTAACCTCTCCGTGCACATCCTACGGAGTCGTTAATACTACACGTGGGACTGGCGCAGTTCCAAACGCAAAAAACCGCACTGATCGTTTGCGACCATGGTCGCAGTTGCTCAGTGCAGCCTAGCTACGGATCGCCTTTACCTTCGCTTCAACAATACTGTCTAGATAAATCCATACAAAATATACTTCATTTTCAATTGATACTTTTCCCATCAATGGCAAAGGCGACCCTACTCAATTAGATCCAATTCAATTTAATTTTCGAAACTATGTCGACAAGCTATGTCCCACAGGGGTTAAAGAGATCGTTTATACTTAGTTAAATACCAATATTTGTATTGGTACTCGATATATTTCCTCAAAGGCAACGAACGGATAAAATGCTGACAATGCCTAAAATTATGTACCATCGAAGAAGTTCATATCTAACCACTGTAAGGGCTATTCTTGCTTGCAGCGCTCGGCGGTTATAGCACCGGGCCGGTAACAGATGTGGCCATCGTGTTCACGGGATTTTGTTTTGAAACTGGTTAGATATGAACTTCTTTGATGGTACTTACTCAATTTATTTTTATATCAGCAGTTTCGAAAGTTGAGCCATTTCGTTTTCATGCCTGAATTTTACAGGCAGCTGTCTTTTCTTTGCCTATTATAATTTTTGATTAATTTAAGTTTTTGTTCACATTAAATTCGTCTTTCGATTAATATTATTCATTTGCATTCTCGTCTTTTTCTAATAACTGATATTTCTAAACACAACGACATATCAATCTTCTGCATTAAGCCAAAACATTTCTTTCCTAGTACAACAGAAAGTATCATAGCGTACAGCTTAAATAAATAGAACAACATGGCGTCAATGATACGTGAAAACTTGCAATAAATTATTTGAACACACTAATTAATATACTGATTATGAGATTACAATGTTATTAAAATGTAGTGTTAATTAATTTTATTTTAAACGTATCCTTGAATAAAAAGTGCACAATTACCATTAGATAGTCTATCTAAATATCGATTATTGGATGTTTTATTAGTATTTTTAAATCTTAGTTTTAATTAGCCAAATTTTTTATGTAATAGTTTTTTTTGTCTGTCAGATAGATTATTAAAAAACATTGGATACGTATTTTTTCTTTTTATACGTAATCATAAGATAACGGCAATACATTGAATTAAAATGTGGCATGACGTCACTGCCCGGTAGATTTATTATTCTACTGATTTGTAGCGTAGCGAGCCCCCATTACCCAACTTTAAAGCGTTGTAACTAAATATTTTTTTATTAATATGATAAAGCAAAAAATACGTAGGTATCTAATATTTTTTTATTATCTGACTGACGGACTAAATATTTTTTGTTTTTTACCCCTATTAAATAATTGTGCACTTTCATACAAAGACCTTCAGACGTATTTCTAATAATTATAATTATAGTTATTATTATTCTATTGATTAAACATGATATTTAACATTATTTCTTCATTTCGATTATATCGACTGAGTCCCGTGGACAACCGGTTTTTTTTGTAAAAATTATAAAAGTACAAGTTAACACTTATTTTGCAAATTATATTACAAATGAATCGTCAGTCACATCAATATTAATTTTATTAAGTCCTTTCTGAAGCTCGATAAGTTATTGTTCATACCTATGAAGTGGAGTCCAGGTAAACGGTATTGAGAAGTCATTATTAGTCTTATTTTTATCACCGCGTATTTATATAACATATTTTACTGTTCCCTCATTCGAAACCAAATTCACTAAATTTTTTTGGTATTTTCAACACCGTCCAGATAAAAAAGATGTCGTTTTATATTTTAAAACTTATTTTCTTTCAAAATAACTTTGCGAAGGCGCAAAGTTACACATCATAGTTGTGACTGACACCGCTGTACCGCGCCTTAGGAATGCGCGGCGAGGCCGAACTGCGTTGACGAATGAGGACCGTGACGCCTGAGTGTTGACGAATGAGGGGCTTGCACGGCCACCTCGTCTCACCGCGCACATACCTAAGGCGCGGTACAGCGGTCGCGGTCAAACTATATCAATCGTAATCGGGTTAGTACCATGTTTACCCTAAGATTTTAGGTAACATTCTTATTTGGCACGTGCAAAGTCGTACCTATACCTAAATAGGCTCATAAAATCCGTCCGCCAAACTTCCCACTTCACATTTCTACCCCGGGTTCTTAAATTAGCAGGCTGCAGCGAATATTCGGGTTATCGCGAGGTATACAAAATATATCCTTATTGAAATAAGTTCAGTAAGATTTTATGCATACTATGCATAAAATCTTACTGAACATAGGTTGCAGTACAGGTTTGTTTGGGTTGCATTATAATTTCGCACCTTCTTGTGCATATTTTTGCGGGCAGGTGTACATTTCGTATCCGAGCCTAGATCTAGTTATTACGGAATTAAAACTAAATATTTTTGCACAACATTTTACTGTCATTGATTTCCGCATAGTAACGCCTAATTCCGTAACTTATCTGAACGAATATTTCCGCAAATACACCGAGTGTAGTTCCAGCATAACACGAAGTTTTTATCGCGATAACCCGTCCCAATTCATCAGTTAATGTCTTATTTTTGTTTGTGTGGTACCTGCAGCTCTCATATCTCTCTCTCCCCGGGGCCTTGTTATCTTCTGCGTGTCTCAGTGTATCTCGTAAGTGCTTGTTACGCGGGTGCACGCGTACTGGTTGCGAGATACCCGCTTGCCGTTCAGTAGTAGAAGCAGTGGATTGTTCACGCGGATCGATTTGAAGTCGTATGTCTGAAAGTGACGTTTGGTTTTTGTTAAAATTGTACGGTTGGTTGAAGATTTTTTTACGGCTTAGAAATAATAAAACCAATTTGGGCTTTTTAGTAACAAAGTGGTAGTGTTGTAAATTGGCTCAAACCATTGCAAATATCAGTTTGAGGTATGAGGCAATTGTTACTTTACTCTTTTCCGATGGTATTTGGTCAATGCTATCTTCCATCAAGGTCCTAAAAACCGCCAA
This sequence comes from Agrochola circellaris, assembly GCA_914767755.1. Classification (NCBI taxonomy): domain Eukaryota; kingdom Metazoa; phylum Arthropoda; class Insecta; order Lepidoptera; family Noctuidae; genus Agrochola; species Agrochola circellaris. The sequence continues at coordinate 11,903,606 of OU611843.1, forward strand.
GCGCAGGATAATAAAAAACCAAATCTTCTTGACATTCCACATACCGCAAGTCTCTTTAAATACCAGCATATTGACTAGTCCCATATTACAGGTATTACTGACCCTTCAAAAACTCCTTCGTACAGCACTGAAAATCATGAAAATAGACAGTAACATACCACATCTTCCGACTCATGCTTATGAGTCCGCATCAGAGGCTCGGGTATGGCCACACAATCGCCGATAATAGTGCCGCGGCCATCTGCCCAGTTGTATACCGTCACTAGCACGCATTCCATGCTCTCATCCACCAACGCGAATGTGCTGTAATTTGGAAATATTAAGGTTATTTGAGAAATGGTTTCAGTTTTGGGAAGCCATATTCATTTTATGCCAATTTATATTCAAACAAAGAACTAATTCATTCAAAACGGATATTTTATTTTATTTTAACTATGTGGTTACAAGTGACAACACGACTATTATTTTAAACAAGTTTTGGAACAGTAGAAAATCGTTGTAAGGTATTTTTCTTTGAGAATTTCTAAAGAGAAGGTTTTGTGACCGATTGATGGAATTGAGTATTATGCAACTTATAACATAGACAGTAAACACCGCCACACTAGCCATCGTCTTCACATATAATTATACAGTTAATGTATAAAAAATGTTGTAAAACATTTTCAAAAGAGTAACGGTGGAGTTTCTTGCCCATTCTTCTCCATACGAAATTACCTTTCGGTGCGAGTAGAATCATTCTTTTTCTAGTTAATAATTGACGTTCAAAAGTGACTATTTGAAATAAATGATCCTAATGTGAGATGAGACCTAAAAATTATCTCGAGGATGTTATTTAAACGTAATTACGAAAACCTTAAAGCCCCGTATTCATTGGAAACAAAGTTGAGCAACTTTTGTTTTCCATGAATACGGAACACTAGCATGTTGCCAACAACACTGCAACGTTACATGTGGCCATCAGCAACATGTTTCCGCAACAAAAAAACATGTTGTAGAACATGTTGCGAAACTATATTTTCCAATGAATATGCGGCTTTAGGGACACACATACCACACAAAGGATCGTTCTATGACTCCATCTTCAAAGTAGCTGTCAATCACAGGGCGGGCAGTGTTCCAAGCAGTTAAACTAAGTGTCCATTTTGAAGTGGGAAGCATTTGAACAAGAAAAAATACGTGCTTTTATAAAACAGAAACTAACAAACGGCGAATTTTGGACGAAAGTAGAGTTTCTTTTGTATTTAAATTACATTCTTCAGTAAGCAACATCTCAGGTGTGCAGTTATAATAAAAAGAAAAAAGAATTGCAAAAACATAAAAAAAACTGCTCGAGTTAAAACTCCAAAAGAGATATTTTTGTATTCAACAGAATGATTAAAGCCGAAGTTTCTGTTCTAAAACCCTTGTGGTGCGGAGTAGCATGTCAACCAGCATTTTATATCAATCGATGTAGATCGATTGGATCTTCTAGTTACGTTAGAAGTTTTTACTAGAATCTAGTGAAAACTGCCGACCGACGAGGGCTGATTGATGATACATATCCAATGACTTTAGTCAAGTATGGTGACATATTAGAACATGACCGCTACTCCACACCACTGCTACTCTAGCAAAACCTATAAACTAGCACTGTCGTCATGAGCCCTGTGCCACAGATTAAGGGGACTACAGGACCTAAACGTGCCTAAACGCAAGTTTTATAATGCGTAAAAGAATATGATCCACTGCAGTAAACAAAATCAGAAAAATATATGATATTCTTCAGGATATATGCTAGTATGATAGTGTGTTGAAAACATAATACAACTAATTTGATACGATAGAAAAAAATCACGAAGATACCTCTAAAAATTTCTTTTAACGATTAAAAATCATATTAATTTACATGCAATCATTCTGATTTTTTGTCAGATTATTCTACAAGCTACATATTAGCATAATAGTGTTTTAATTTTCCAGTCCAATCAATAGATTTTCTGTAAATCGCTAACTGCTTCATATTTTGCAATAAATTACCTGCGTCGTGTCATCGCGCTTCTCTTTCATTTCTATGCAGTCCGACAGTGACCGCGCTTTAGCTGTTGTAAGCCTCTTAATAATGGTTCGCTCCGCATTTTATGTACGAACCTACAAGTATGTGGCGGTCTCGACTAATTGGGTCAATTCAGTGAGAGTAACGGAGTCAGAAGATCTAAGAGTAACGCGATAGAAAGAGAGGCAACTTCTAAGTGAATATATATGTAGGTATTTAGAGCTGTGCGACCTGAATTGCACTTTATAGTGTGGTAGCAAGAGTCGCTTTTAATTTAAATGATTTTGCGGAGGGAACCATCAGTATTAATATGTGCCTGTGCAAAGTAAGTAAACTATGCTATACGTACTTTAATAATTATATTCAGAAATGAGATGATTAGCTAATTAGGTGACAAGGAAGCTAGTAAAAGTACAGCATTCAGTCGTCAACATTTGTATGAAATTAACGGGTTCTTGCGCATTTTTTTAGATTAAATATTGCTCTCCTCTGTAACACGTGATCGTCATCAAAACTCATGACCCCTCTACGAAAAACATACAATTTGTACAATCAAAAACGAATCTTGGATGAAATTATGCAATTATATATTACAAGTAGCAAAAACTGCAAATACATACAACAAAAGAGATTGGTACATAGACAAAATATATATACTTAAAACATATTTACATTCTATAGACAAAATTCATTGCTATTGGATCCGTAATAACCTAAGATGAACAGTTTCAAACGCTCAACTAGATTACTTCTTATGAAACGCGTGTGCATTGATCATTACACAGCACACTTGTATCATAGTGTACTATTAGCCCTCATACGCACTAGCGGTCACACACTGGAAATGTGAATAAAGTAGTTATATGTCTACATACCTATCTCTTTTGTCGACTGTAGATTCAAAACTTAATGAAGACCATTCATTTAAAGGCCTGCAAAATCTACTAAAACCGCAGTATCACTAGCATAAAAGAACAAATACTTACAAAGGAACTGCGTTATCATTGTGTATGGAGCCGACGACTTTGCCGAGGATGACTTTAGCTTCGTTGGGCCCTTCCTGCAAGGCATCGAGGCGGGTGCGTTCCAACGCCACCTCGCGGCGGTCGGCGAAAGCGTGGAGGGTACCTTCGCCGTAGAGGCCCAGCATCTTCTTGTCTATGGACTGGGGAAGAAGGTTGGTTAGGTCATAATCATTTATGTGGTAATAATTATTGAAGTGAAACTTCCATATAGACGGGATTTCGGGACGGGATTTTTTTTTTTCTGGATTTTTTCTGTCACGAAAAAGCGTTACGGCCGCGTGGAGGGGGTAAACGATATATCGCGTGGTGAGAGGCGGCAGCGAAGAGCGAAGGCGACGACGGAAGATTATCAAAGTGCTCTTGTCTGCTCAAAGTTAGTGCCTTAGTCGCCTTTTACGGCACCCTCGGGTTGTGATGGTGCGATGTTTTATTGTTCAGCGCTAGATTCCCGAGCACGGGCCTGCGATGTTATCACATTTTCGATTCGAAATAGCAGCGGTTGGTTAAGCTTACCTGCACCATGGTAGCCAGTCGCTTGCCCTTCAGTTTCCCGCGCGTTTTGACGAGCCCATGCGCTGAACTGACGAAAGTCAACAGTCGTGTGTGCTCCTGTATTGGCGGCTCCCACGGCGGGTCCAGACGGCTTGCATATTTGAAGTTTTGTAGGGCTTCGTCGTAGAATTCTGAGTATTTTAGCGCCTGGGAAAGATAAGTATACAAAAAAGGCGAAAAGAAAAGCTTTTAGATTATTTTTAGGGTTTTGTACCTCAAAAGGACGTATAACGTAAATAAATGAATATGGGAGTTACTTTTGGGGGGCAAATAACAAAATAAAAATAAAACGTTTTGCATACTGTACCGTGTGACACATCAAATGAAACGGGTTGTTAAGATAATCTCAATTTTATTTTTTTTATAATTTTAAACTAAATACTTTTAAAGATATTTAAGAAAATTGATGAAAATTTACTACTACTTATCTCCGAAACTAATGAGCCTAAAATTTTGAAAAAAATGCAGATAATTGTACTCATAGATTACAGGAAAACCTATAAGAAGTCTATTGTCTTAAAATAACATAGTAAATCTCTCAATATTGTGCGTACAAACTTACATTTGCAGTTGGAATGTATGGGACATGTTTTTCAACTACAATGATAAGTTTGTTCTCGGGATTAATTCATTCCAACTACGGAACCCTTCATTGTGCGTGGTCCGACACGCACTTGACCAGTTTTTTTCATATTATATCAAAGAGTATCAATTAATTTAACTGATTGCAAGCTATAAGTGTTACTATAAAATTACAGTTCAATTTGAATAAAACATTTGCGGCAACTGGGTTCAAACCCACGATCTACAACTCGTAAGCCATTACCACTGGGCCACCACTGCGCAGGAGAAACTGCCTACAATGCAGATATTACCACTACTAAAAAAAATACAATATTAAACTTACAATTCCCTTATTGTAGTACAAATCAGGCTGTCCCTTAGCTATGGGATCCAACGCCGCCTGCCGATAAGCTTTCATAGACTGCTTCAACGTATCTGGATCTTGTGCCACCATGAAAAACTGGCAAAGATATGCATTCCCCAGCACAGTCCATGATACACCATCTTTAATATCTTGGGCCACAGCTTCTCTGGCCAGCTCTACGCTTTTCAAAATGGCGGGATGTGCTTCTGAACGCTTTTTGTCGCCACTCTCTTGACGTAGGATGATTGAGAGGCAACGAAGGGATAAGCGGTTGCGTTCCTATAGACAATATTTTTCCATAAATTCAACAGGTAAGTCGCCTTATTCGTAAATCATAAACAATTGCAATAATTAAGAAATGATGACAATACAAACAGGACAAAACCCGTTCAGAGCAGAATTTTCACTAATCAAATGTTTCAGCTCAGCAAAAATATTTCAGACAGATCTACAAATGATTGCAGCATATTACTTAAATAATCTCTGTAATTTTGAGCATTTTAATTTCAAATAAATAAGTAATTCTTTTAAATCACAACTTACATGTTTCAATGCCCCTTCAAAGCTTGCTTTTGCCTCTTTAACATTCATATTCTTCCAGTAGCATTCACCCAGTTCGTTCCATGCATCAATCAGATGTGGGTTAAGTTTGACCGCCTTGCTAAGACACTGCGTGGCTCTAGCATCGTAGGTGGGACATATGTTGTAGCATCGACCCTTCATGTATAGAAACTTGGCACGTTGAGCGAACGGAATCTGTGAGTCCACTGTAAGTTTTGTATTGATATTACATCCCGTTTTGGTGACAAATCTTAGTATTAACTGATACTCGGTCAGCTATTTCCTAGAGTAAAAACCCAGCAAATAAAAATCAATAGATAAGTCAGTAGAGTCAATACTAACAGTTTTAGCCCGCAAAATGTGGGTGATATATTTTAACTAAGTAACTGGTTTCTGATCCAATTAAAATGAAATCTAAAGTTTCTTACCATCAATTGACTCAAATTTTTCAATCAGGATTTCTTTCTTTTCTTCTACACGCTTGTTCTTTTCTGTGGCCATTTCAATGGGATGGTTTTCAAAAAACAAATCCCTAAATGCATAGAGATCTTGAAGCTCTTTCTGCAAAAAATAAAATAGTAATTAAACCACTACAGTGGCTTCTACAAATTTCGAGATAATTTGTGTTTATTATTGATGTAAAAGTAAATTTAGTTCTAACAGTTGTGCCGTAATTCCGAATAGTTCTTATTAATAAGAGCAAAGCGGTAAAATTAATGATCAACATGTTTCTTTACTTACCAATAAGCCGTCCATTAATTCTGCTACATTTTCCACAATATCTGCTTCAGTTTCAGAGTCTTGAGACATCTTCACGATTCTTATTTCACACCTTAATTAAATAAGCGACTGTGATTGTAATTTAATTAATCCCGAAATAACGATACCTTTCAAGATCCTGAAAAACTAACATAAATAAAGAGATTTACTTTTAGTTGTCATTTGTTTTGGATAAAGACAGCAATACATTTTCAGAAAAGAGACATGAAACAGAAGCATTCCCTGGAATGCTTAAGGTCACATATTCGCACCTTTGGTAGAACAAGGGCATAATTGTCATAAATTGCCAAACGAATGTCGTTGCCCCTCCAGTTCAAAGGGCCCTTTTAAAGCATTACTGCATATTTAAGTCATTTTGGCAATTTATGACAATTATGCCCTTGTTCTACCAAAGGTGCGATTATATTCGAAACGCAACATAGTCTATGCTCACCGAAGTAGCGTGTGCGTCACTTCTGAACTTCTTTTCGTCTTCAAAAAAGGAAATAAAATTCAAGAATACAAAAAAAAATTCAAGAATAACTAGTAAATACTGTTTACTTGGCTCATTGCAACCACGAAAATAATTAATAATTTAATTTGTTCCATGTTCAAAACATGGCAACATCAACATTTTGTATTCTTTTTTTACAAAATAATGACAGTCAGTGTTGCCAATTTAGCTCTATTAGAGCAAAATTTAGCTCTTTCAATAATTAGCTCCAAAAAATCAATTTAACAAATTTATCTCTTTAGATCTTTAATTTTAAAATTTTAGCTCCATTCCTGGTGCAGGAAATGGGCCACGATGGAGAATTTATCAGTAAAGTAGAAATTGAAAGGAACAGCATAACCCTGATGCCCTGAAAAAAGAAGGAGAACGCAATTGCATCTTGGTCTAAAGGGTTTGCAGTACAAAAACGCGGCTGACATAAATCCTTTCAAAAAACTTTATTCTTTTGCTCTTGCAATGATTTCATTGCCATGGTCAAACAGAGAAGTAGAAAGGGTATTTAGCCAGCTAAATCTTGTCAAAAACAAATCTAGAAATCGACTTAAAAATTACACCACCAATGCCATTTTAACTGTCAAATCTGGATTACGACGGACAAAAAAATGCTGCCACAGCTATGAAGTGCCAAAAGAACTCCCAAAAAAATGGTACCATGGCAACTTATGATGTGGAAAACTCAGGACTAAGCACTCAGGACTAAGTGGATTAGAATTAGTGAATTTGACACACAATTTCGATAGTTCTGACGACGAATAATCGTGTTTTTAAATATCTCTCTTATTAATCTAACAAGATATAATATCATGCTACGTTTTTCTTTATCAATAATAAAAATTTTGATTTTTAAACTTTCTTTCATTTTAGCTTTTATTCCCCAAAAATTTTGCTACTTTTTAGCTCATTTTCGAAGGTGATCTAGCTCTCTTTAAAAAATGTAGTTGGCAACACTGACGACAGTACACTATTCAGTCTGTGACACTATTGAATGGTATTGATAGATAACACTTAACAGTCGGTTTGTATCTGTAAACAATAAATCATAGAACTTTTAGACTATAGATGCGTATGCGCATAATTTCACTCGTATTGTGTGTTGTGTGACTTCGTATTCATACTAAGCAGGCAAACTTAACATAGGTACGCTGCAAATATACTACAATGGCATACCATACAGACATCATAGTAGACCAAAGTGGTAAAACTAAATGTGGATTGTGTAAAATATTTATTCGTGATAGTGATATCTCTATAGAAGATCATCTAAACGACACAGATCATGCAAATATGTACATGCAAAGGCTTATGATTCAGAACAATATTGTGGTCAACAGTAAAAAAATAAGTTGTCATTTGTGTAATCAAGTTTCTGATGTAACAAAAGTTTTGAACCATATAGATAGCTCTCAGCACAAGGATAAAATGAGCATTGTGAAGAAAATAATTGAGAAGGATGGAGGATTGCTTGTGTTGCCGGAGAATATGTCTAATATTGGTTCTTCAGCCAACTGTTTGGCCTGTGACCGCTGGGTAGACTTCAATCAAGAAGCAATCAAATCTCATATTGAATCTGCAAGACACAGAAGAGCTCGAGCCTTAGCTGTTCAACCCTTAAACGCAATATTTTCAGTGGAGGACAACAATGAAGATCTCTGGTGCAAAATTTGCCAAGTCTACTTTGAAAATTACATAGAAGTCATATTTGAACATGTTGATGAAGATCCAGTGCATTTAAAAAATCTTCACAAAATACACCTGTTGATCAAAGATCAAAATATAAGTATTGAGAAATTCTTATATGACCCTAAGGAAGATAAGGCTTTGTGTAAGCAGTGTGGAATTGAAGTACCATGTAATATTGATAACTTGGATAGACATATTAGGGGTAAACAGCACATCAAGAGTAGTATGACTAAGGAATAGTTGGTTTAAGAAGTGTATGACTGGCACAACTTTATTTACAATAAAATTATATTTTATATATATGTAGGTACGATTCTAATATAATTTAATTGTGTTTATTTATTTATCTTATTTGTCTTTCACAATAATAGGTACCTTGAAACCAATAGCATAACCTTTTCTTTTAAAGGATGGAAATAATAATGTGGTAACATGCACATAAGGGTAGGAATTAGGATCAACTATTTTAGCTTTTGAAACTATTTAAACTCGAAACTCAAAGCATTTATTTCAATTAGTTAAACCATTTACAGGCACTTGAATTGTCAAGGAGTCGGTCAGTCAGAATTAGGAAGCTAGTTGCCCATTTCAAAGCGTGTTAGTAGGTATTTACCTATGAAAATTATTACGAATAGAGTTTCTTATTAAGTACCATTCACTGGGCCCCTCATTTACCGGTACGTGAAAAGTTACCCGTTGTTAGAAATAAGATCATACTGTTTATAAAAAATATAAATATGGTAAAAAAAGAAATTATGAAATATTATATGTTATCAACTAAACTGCTCACTAATCTAACTCAGCATTATCTAACAAAATTTACGTATATCACGGGCTATCAACGCCCGGGGATTTCTTGATCAAAAGTTGCAACAGCTAAAAAAGTTTGATAATAAAATATATATAAAAATAAGTCGAAAAGTTTTTTATGTAATAATGATTTCTAATGCTAGACAATATTATTGTTGAGAACAAAATGAAAAGGAGTTTATCACAGGTGCCGTTTGGAAAATGTTGCCATATCAAAAATCCACCCATCATCGATCTGCTGTCAGAGAGGAAAAGAAAAACTTAAAAATATCACCTGTCAAACTGTCAACTCAATCACAAAAAATTTCGCGAAATTTCAAGTTACTATTTTAAACCGTAATCCGCTGCTAATATAAATCGTTATTATTGTAATTAATGTAACAATTGTAATAAGTTAAAATGAAAACGGGTTTGTTATACGGTGTGGTCGCCTGCTCAAAGACGCGAGTACGTTGCGTATTTTGCGGCGTTTATATTCCGAAGGCGAGTAAATGCATCGAGCAACACACAAACGGTGCAAAACACAAGGAAAACATAGAGCTGATGAACGAGAACGGCATAAGTTTTAGTAACGATATACTCCACTGCAAACCATGCAACCGAAACCTGCCCGACGACGAGTCTGTTACGAAGCATATCGAGAGCGATGACCATGCGAACTGGATGGCGGCTATGGATGACCTCGTCGACGGTGAGTTTATCACTCTAGACGCCTTCCTATCCTGCGAGAAAGACGAGGTATTCTGCGAGGTGTGCAACAACAGCGTCAACTGCTCCCTGCAGTGCATCGAGGAGCACGTCAACCACATAAACCATCGATCCAACATCACCATGCGACTAAAACCCCTCAATGGCATATTCCCAGTGGATAATGAAGATGAAGTCTGGTGCAAAGTCTGTGATGCATACATTGATAACACAGTACAAAGCGTTCTCACCCACATTGATGATGATGAGCAGCATATGGAGTGGTTCTCTGAGATTGAAGATCTGATCGAGAACCAGGAGGTTTCTATTGAGTCTTACTTGGCAAATGAGCACGAGAACTTTGCGTATTGCAATAAATGCCAGATGGAAGTAACCTGCAATGCTCAGAGTATTGAGAGCCACGTGCATAGCGAGGCACATTTGAATCAGTTTGGATTATAGGACAACGCCCCCCTTTGCTACCGTCGTGGGCGTGGCTAGTTGGGTTCAATGAGTATTATTTTCAGTTCTGTTAATTTTCCCATTAATATTTATCATAATTTTTTCATTAACAAGAAAACTGATCATTGTTTTGTTATTAATAAGATTTGTTACGATTCACTGAAATATATCACTACATAAGAAATTGAAATTATTTTACTGTAGTTATTTTTTTTAATTTTTTTTCTAACTTCCGCGAGCGGCTTCGCCCTCGTGATATCTTTATTAATAATATCCTATGTTACTCAGTAATAATATAGCATTCTAGTAGTGAACCAATTTTTAAAATTGGTCCAGTTGTTTTTGAGTTTATTCATTACAAACAAACTATCAAACATCCAAAAAATCAAATCTTTTCTCTTTTTGTTATCTTAGTTTAGACAAATGGCGTTTCTTACAGCTTAATTGAAACGAGAGGTAAATGTGAATACAAATAGATTCACACCTGTTGATCAGGGTTTGAGAAATTTTTATTCAAGTAAATTCTTTGCTGTTTGCCATTTAAACATCTTAGTTATCGGCTTCAAAAAATATTCAACCTTTATTTATGTCCGTAGTAAAATAGTACCCGTGCTTGTCATTAGATATAATCAAAATGTATATTATGATCTTCATACGAGTATCCTATAGTTATTGTAAAATAATTATAAATATTTTTCTATTCGATTGTGGCACCTGTCCAACGCCGTCGGGGAAACGACTAGCTACGGTTCGATTCAAACTTTATGGCGGCTCGGAAGGGCGCTACTCGCTGCGCAGTACCGCACCCCTCACCCCCGCTGACCCATGAATTCGTTACTGCGCAGCGACTCGCCTCATGTTCTGAGCCGCCATTAAGTTTGGAATCGGGGTGTATCAACGGTTTTCTCGCACAAGAAACGTGCAAAAAATTGTAGGTCCCGTGTAAGTAAAAGAGATACATATATTAATAATTGATCGCTGACTGTTCACACCCGATCGAAAAAAGGCTCTCGAGGAAATAGGAGCTCAAATTTTAAAGTGTCGGTTTTTTGCTTAAAATGGTTTCTAATAGCCAATATTATGCATTATATCATAGGATACAATCTGGCAAAAATAATGTATGGAGCTAATGCGTACCTATATCTCCGGAACGGACAGACTAACCGCTATATCCTTGACACACGGTGATGAAACTATTTATTTATGATTTGACTGTACTTGATTTTTTTACATAAGGGGCCGTTTTGTAAAAAACGGCACCAAAATCCCGTTATATGACGTATGTCAAAAAATCATACATAAATAGTTGCATCACAAGCCATTTCAAGAAAAAACCGACACTAAAATTTTAGCTCCAATGTCTTCGAGAGCCTTTTTTTTAGATACACAGTGCGCCGGCGAGTACTCGTTTGTCGCAGCGAAAAGAGCTATGCACAGAGAGTACTCGCTTTGCGCCGCTCGATGGGCGGGCAGAACCCGAGATTGAGCGATAGACGCTTGATACATACCAGGGACTGAAAGCGGTTACGGTTAAAGGTTAAAATACCTCAAAAATATACCGGTACCGGGAGAAAATAAGGGTTGAGCTATACCGATACCTTTTTAAATAAAGGTTGGGCTAAACCGTTATTTAACATTTACACGTTTTAGGCGCGGCGCGGGTGCGCGGGGGGTTCGAACACGTTAGAACTTGTGTGAAGGTTTAGGCACTGCTACCGATACATTTATAAAGGTTCCGATATTTCTACCGAAATATACCGGTATGCATTACCAACCTCAAAATTCCTCTACTAAAAAAAATAATGGTATCGAAATATTTTGGTACCTAACCCTTATTTAACGGTATGACGTCATACCGAAATTTAAAGGTACCTTAATTTTTGGGTAACCCCTGGTACCTACTTACATACGCATATCAGCGAGTAACCGCTTGTCGCCGTCGAGCTCCACCTACCTGTTTAATTTACGAATGACTTTCAACATTAATATTGGAAGCAACTATTAAATTTTAGTGATGAGTCACTTTTTATGTTATAATGTCTCATCAGCATCCAATCAGAATTAATTTCAGATATTTATGTCATTTTCATGTAGCTTATGTATGGCAATGGGAAAAATGTATACAGAATTCTCGGCCCTATCTACCGCTTTTTGGGTGTTAGGATCCTATAATCTTACCCCCCAGAACTAAACTGAGTAATATCATTAACATTATACGACACCTAACTAAAAACGCGCTGTTCGATTTTCAACTTTCGGCGCAGATCCAAGCGTTATAAATCCATCAGCACGCTTTTATTTAGGTGTCGTTTAGTGTTAGTGTAAATGGGCATAATTGTAATAAATGAAAGTTAAAGTTTACTAACACTTATCGTTAATAGGTTTAAGAAACTTTCTTGCTTTTTCAGCCCTTCTAGTCTCCTACTCCATATTGTTTTTTGTCATTTTTGCATTTAAAGGGTATAGAACATTTATTTTAAAATGTTCAAGTACAAAAGTGAAGTCTCAAATATCTGTTATTATTAAGTGGGTGTAGCATTTGAAATACCATGTTCGTAACACCATAAAATATTATTTATCAGAATTTAAGAGAAAATCGAAAATATAGTTATTTTATCGATACCTACTTTATTTTTTTAAATCTTGCGTTAATGTAATATATCATGCATTGTTATTACATTACGTTACATGCATGCTTAAGTTACGTCTCGAACCTAACTTAAGCATGCATGTAACGTAATGACTGCCCTTTAGAATTTTGATTAGAAATTTAGTTTATTTTTTTGTGTTGAAAATTCATGTGAAGACAAATTGAATTACAGCTTGTCAAAAAAGGTTTGGAAAAAATGAGGGCGCCACTACCGCACTTAGGTCACTTCGAATGGGAAATGAGTAAAAGAATTTAAACAAATTGTTAAAATAAATGTGCAACAAAAAACGCTACTTGTGGGTGACTCAAAATCTACTACCACTTGTCGGCAAAGTAGTGCCATCATCATAGGTCGGCATTAAGTAAATTATTTAGTTTCATAAGTCCCCGCGTCATAATCTTTTTTGGCAAGCTGTACTTTAAAAGTTACAGTAGTTTGACATTCCTAATATTTGCACCATTTTGTGTTCAATTTCATGATTGAAAATTGTTTTCGCACCTGCCACTCTTCGCTTCGAGTTTAACATACTTATTCAATCAATAAAACTAAAATAATATCAGTGTAATATTTATATTTTATTCATAAATAACAATGAAACTACAAATAAATACGGAAATATAGATCTGCGCCATAAAAACAGAACTAAACATTTATTCAATGCATTATTATATTTATTATACAATTTGTAAGTACTTGTAAAAATATCGCTAAGTATTTTGTTACTCAAATTCTCAATAATAACTACTTAAAAAAGTATGACATCCCAATTTGTTTTAATGTATAGGTACCTACACACAAATATTATAAAGTAAGTTTTTATGAATTATAGCTGTTTTAAAAATCTGTAAAATTTGTTTTTCTTACATTGGGACAGTTAAATTTTCAGCATTTGTGATAATATTGTTAATATACCTAGTTGTAATTTTTTTTTTCAAAATAAACTATCAAAAGCAAAAACGTTGATTTTTATCAAGCAACAAGACACCATATCAAAATAATGAAGTACAATCATTAACATTTTTTTTTAAATAAACTAAATAAATATGTCTACCTACTGAAAAAAATATGTAAGTAATAGTGTATTTTTAGGTAATAGTGAACGCATTGTTTATCTCGTTGCTATTAGTATTCGTAAGTAATCCAACAATAACTGTGTTAATAATCTGCGATCGAGCTCACGCGAAATGATAAAATAACTAGCTTCTGCCGGCGCGACTTCGTTCGCGTAAAATTTCAGCCCGACCCACCGAGTCGCAAATATTTGTGAACTACCCACTTACAAAACAATTTTTTTTAAACTACGCTTTTTTTTTTTTAAATTAATGATCCAAAGGGTATGGTTCATCTTCGTCGTCCTCTTCTTTTTCGTCCACTTCTTTAATGGATTGTAAAGATTCTTCTTTGTGCGAGTGCCTCGATGACTGTTGCTGCGGTTGGCTTGTTCCAGGGATGTCGGCAGGCACTGGAGGTGGTTTCGGTATCTCCGTGGGAGGTTGTCCAAGTCTTAAGGAAATTCTTTCATCGTCCAAGCGCACAACATGGAGGATGTCTGCTGCACAGCAGTCGATGCGATTCATGCAATCCGTCACGTGGTGTCGCAGGGTGCTGAGAAAAAAAGAAATAATGGTTAAACCGAACAGGTCTTAAGTAAAACAGGTTTTTTTTTAAAGTAAAGTATCCCACTACAATGGCTCTGACTGAATCATTTTGATGCTAGTTCACCTTGTGCAGGAGGTAATCACCATCGAGCACGGTGAACGTTCCGTTTCCTTGGGTGATGTTTTCAGTGATACGTCAGCCATGTTTTCAAGTTTTCAACCACTTTGGTAATAACGTAGCTGTGATTTTGGATGCGATGGATAGCCACAAGATGCAGTTATGAGGAGCACTAAATCATGTACTCGTATTTATCGACTTTTTTCCCCTTTCTGGAAAAAAATACCCATCTTTGACTAGCTGTATCTTCGCAACCAACAGACCTAGAGTTCTTGGGTTGGGCTCAGATTGCAGCAAATTTAGCTTGCTTCACAAATATACCTAAAAAAATTAAACAAGTTCCAGAATTTCGCAGTTTTTTTACCACCGTGGGAGTAGCACAAGCTTGGGCGTACCCAGCTTTTGGCCCAGGAGGCAAATCAGAAATTTCTAGCCCGCGGAATCCAACTTCTTGCGTTTTTGCAATTTTCAGGTCAGTGTCAGATTACAATTCTGTATGTATGATCGGGAATCATATTTTGATCAAGATACAACCTAACACTGACCAGAGACTGAAGGCCTAAAACGGCCACTTTAGCAATTCTGCTAAAAGTGATTCATTTCCTCCAATATGGCAATATTTACACCAAATATAATTCAGATATGAATTGAATTGAGACATCATTGTCAAATGGTGACAACCATTTCACGAAAATTAGAGAAATTGCTAATGAATTGCTGGGAATTCTAACTTGAGTCCAACATAAGTTTTATCGACAACGGTAGGTACTTAGGCATACAAAATCCAGGGGGGGGCGCTGCCCTCCCCCCCCGGTACCCCCATAAACACGAGGTTTTTAGGGTTACAAACTTGGGTATAAAGTACTCTCAAGAGACCTAAAAACATACAAAAAAATCGTAGTTACAGCGCGATTACGATATTCGATGTTGATATTGACTGGGGTAATAGAAGCTTGGTAAAAATTATAATAGTATGATTGTGGTGTGTATTTGAATATATTGGTTACTAATATAATTCTTAAGTATCCTACTAACAAAAATATGGATCAACATTAAATATATAAAAAAATTATGGCCCACATAATATTTTCTACTTACGTGATACTCTCAAGATTGGTCCTCAGCTGCTTGCTGAAGTTCCTCAACCTCGCGAGCTCGTCCCTCAGTTGCCTATCCACTTCATCCTTCGTGTGTTCCCCGATGGGTCTCTGGGCGCGATCGGCTAGCCTGGCTTCCACCACACGCTCTTGCTCCATCGTCTCCCAAATACTCCGTTCTGTCGCTGTCAATTCTTCCCCCAAAGCTTCGTAGTCTCGCATGGTCTGTGGAAATACCACAATGTTCTTTGATTATTCTGCTTCGCCATTATTTTGTTTATTTATTTCGAAAACTTGTGGAAGGCAAGGAATTCTGATTGTCTGCAGTCATTTTGTAGTGTTTGAAATATACGAGTTGACAAGGATTGCAATGTAAGACCTCATCAATATTTCAACGCTTTTATATCGATCGCTTATGGCTTATGCCGATTTACACGACTTAAGAGGAAAAAAAAATCCTTCCAATTTAATAAAAGAACGTGTTATCCAACACACTTCAGATGTATTATAAACTGTACAACGCATTGTGTCACCCCAAGTGAAAATATATATATCATAAGCGATCGATATAAAAGACGCCACATGTAGTACTTTCCGGCACCATTTACAAATGCATTTAGGTTTTATCGTGAAGGGAAACTTTGCAATTACTTTAATAACTAAGTATTGATTATAAAACTTCAATTAAGTCATTCTGAATGGTTCGAATCTCTTAGAAAACCGTCAAAATCTCGCATTCAATGAAAACTTCGTAGAGGTATTTGGTAGGTACTTGGTAAGTAGGTATTTCGGGTATGAGAAACTATTCTTTCGATCTAGGTATAGGTAGGTACCTCTGTCTAGGCCAGCACGCGTAGTATGACCACCGTAGAAACGGATTTTGTCGACGGAAGAATAGACAAAATGACAGATTGTGATTGTTTAACTGTCATTTTGTCTATTCTTCCGTCGACAAAACTCATTTCTACGGTGGTCTGTGTCATTGTTTAATTATAGTCCGTACGCGACTGCTAGTCACCGCCTGACTGCCTAAGGTAGTTATGTGAGCGGGGAGACGGGGGAGGTAGACAAAGGTTAAGGCGAATTTTATCAATGGCGCCCTCCCCCGTCTCACTGCCCACATACCTCAGGCGGTAAATAACAGTCGCGCGCGGAAAATTAGAAATACAGTCGTGCCGGCTGGCACACGAAGGTGGCACCTATTTAATACCCTGTGTCACTCACCTCTTCTTTTTGCCAGTAAACATCCTGCAATCTGACTTTGTTCGTGTTCAAACGTCTTCTAAGTGCTGAGTCCACTCTTGAAGCGTAGGCCTGAGCAGTTATTGAAAGGTGTACCCTGGCTCCACGCACCTGATGGACATTTTAAAGTTAAGAGACGTTTTAACGTCAAAAATGTACGGTTAAACAGTCGTTAACCATTTCTAAACTAAGCGTTTATAATTAATAAAAGGGTAAAAGTGTTAGGTCCTGCACCCTATTACGTAATCCATTCGTCAATAACAGCTATCCTTCTGAAAATTCAGCAGTAGGTATTGCGTCGTATCTAGGTTTCATCTACATATATTATAGATAATATTAGACCCATATTTATTTAGAGATTTTAGAGAGGCTGGTGGCCCGTAAAGCCCTAACGCGTTGACTGGCATTCGTAGATCTTTGACAGGAGTCGTTATGTTTAGTCAGAAACCCTAAAGTCAGTCTTTTTTATATCGTATTAGGAACCCAGTAACTGGGTTGTAAAGATCCGATAGGATAGGTAGTCAGACCATGCAAAATACTGGTATTCAGCTGCAACTGGTTAGACTGGAAGCCAATACTAATAAAATTGGAAAAAAGCAAGAGAGATGATGGTTTTTAAAATATTCATTGTACCTCTTGCCTGGTGACGATCGCGGTTCGAAGCGCTCGAAGTCCAGCTGTCTTCAATGCTACGCAGCGGTTCTCCCAGCGAGCGACTGGAGATGCTCTAGATAAAAATAATTAAGAATAACATAACATCACGCATGTTTTCCCCTAAGAGTTTGGTAGAGGTGTACCTACCTACAGTACACCCACATTTCGACAGTTATGTTGTCCCATGTAACAGGGGGCGAGCCTATAGCCATCAACCGCACACAAATCCAGACTTCGGGCTGGTAATGAGAAATTCTAGATCGAAAAACCCAAAGACACTGCCCGGGACTCGGGAATGGAACCCAGGGCCTCATGCCCAACAGCAGCGCTTGCTACCACTAAACCAACGAGGCACTAGGTAAAATTAAGATTTTTTTACGAATAAAAGAGGTAAAACTTTCATTTATGAATGGCCAGGCAGTTACGAGTATTAGTAGGTATAGGCTGATGGCAATAGGTTCGATTCCATGGGACGTAAACATCTGGTGAAATGTGGGTCCGAAGTGATGGATGATGTGCAGCATACAGGCATGATATTATGTGGTTTTGTGTCTTTAGGACCTATTAGTCTCATTCTCATATTCATCTCAATTGAACGACGATAACCAAAATTGTAGGTACCTTTTCTTCTTCAGTCTCCGCCCACATGGCACTTGCGTGCCCGGGGTAATCTTTGCACATCCCTCCTCAACACAGAGAGCTCTTTCTTTATTAAAAATATCTGTTGCTATCTGCCTCTTGGTCTTCTCAATGCTATTACACTGCGTCTCCAGAGACAATATCAGTCTTTCAAATTTCTTCTTTTGATCTCGTAAAAAATCGTATTCCTGGAATATGATGACGGCCTACATTATTTACGTGAAGAAGACAAACTCTATGGGTACTCTGTTGGTTTAAGTAGTAAAATAAAGGTAAAGAAACTAAACATGTGATGAGAGAGCTGTCAACTAACCAACTAAACGTAATACCTACCTGTCACTTCAGCCGGTTGATTCTAAACTTGGGTGAAGTGAGCTGTCAATAGTGTCAATTCCTAGAAATGACAGCTCACTTTAAGCTCACTTCACCTAAGTTTTCACGGTGAGATTTTTACAGAATAGCACGGCTGGACTTGCTATGCTACGTTACAGTACCCTTCAATTTAGCAACGTTATAATTCGTTGATGTTTAGAGAAACTCTCTTTTTGGGCTCTTTACATTAGATAGATTACAAAATAATATAGTATTATTATAAATCGAACTAAAAATGTTTGCTCAAGCAGTTACGTCTACGACGAGTACCTAGTTTAAGAATAAATTATAAAGATTAACATACATTAATAAAAGAGAAAACTATCGTAAAAATGTATCGTAAAATAAATTTTGTTTGTTTTTGTTTTTTTTTTGTTTTTGTTTATTTTTTTTTTGTTTTGTTCTGTTTGTTTTGTTTTAAGTTACAATGTATTTTTAAACAAGAAAGTTTAATCTATTAAAACCCTTTTTACTATTTGTTTACCTTTATTTAATTACTTAGACCAACGGCTTTGCCTAAACCGTGAAATATTTGTCGGCGGCATCTTCTTCATAAAAATCTTAAATTCACTAACATACAATAAATAGCCTCAACAGAAGGGTCTTAAATTTTGCCCAAAAATTCTTTAAACAGCGAAAGTGAACTAAGAAAGGATTTTGAAAATTCATCCCCTAAAAAGATTAAAAAGAGGATGGAATTTTGTCATTTTTACCAATGGGAAATCCAATCGGGCGGGCGCTCGGCTTGTTTACTAATCTATAATATCTATTGCCGTGCGTTACTCTCGCAGAAACTCGATAATGGCTCGACCGATTTGATTACTTATGTTTTTTTTGTTTTTTTTTGGTATCCTCAATACTAGGGTGGTTTAGGAAAAACCCAAAGGAACTGGTGAAAAATAGAGAAAATCTATTTTTTTTATCGATGTCACATGGTACGAAGTTCACCGTGTCATCTAGTAACAAGTAAGAATCATTGTCAAAGGACCAATAGGTAGGTACAACAGCAAACAAAATAGGTAAATCAACTAACTAAGTACTAAGTTTACGTTAAAATAAGGTTCAAACGGTTTTTTTTATGTTGATCACCTGCAGAATGGCCTCTTCTACACTATCAGATAGAGGACTCAGCGCACCAGGTTTAGATGCGTCACGTGAATGCTCGTCTATCTCATTCTGAAGCCTGCTGATGACCACACGAAGAGCATTGTGTTCGTAGTGAAGAGCTTCTGCTGCTTCAGTCAGGCGTTTCGTCAGGTCTTCCAGTACCCAGCGCCAGGAGGCAATGTCGGACATTCTGGGAAGGTGGTAAAGTTTAGACGAGATTTGACTATTTGGATATAACTCGTGATATAAATTCGACTGGTGAAAGCTGTGGGTGGCTCAGCAGTAGTCAAAGTATGAGCCAGTCTACTTGCCAGGACATTGGTTCGTTAAAAGGCTTTTGCCCGCGGCTTTGCCCGAGTGAAGTTCGGAAAAAAAAAGCTGTAGAATCCTTATTAATCTTGTATATACTTTAGAGGTATGAGGAACAGGGTGTAAAGTTCACTCATCCCCCATAGAAAAGGGAGGATCCTCCGACCAGACGGGTGTCATGTCTGGCGGGCAATTGCCCAGAGGTTCTAGTTGGGAGCTTGTATATATGTCCACCGCGCGGTAAACTCTAATTGCGCGATGCAGGATTTGAGTGACGTCAGGATGTTGTGTGGCGTCAGGTCTTTGATGTGTAGTTCACATGTGGCGATGTAGATGCCGCCACAATACCAACATCCATTTTTATTTATATAGATGGGTTTCTTACCGTGAATATGCAATAAAGATGCGATTCTTTATCATTTACTAGCTTCGCCCCGCGGTTTCACCCGCATAAGGCTCGATCCCGGGGGAATATCGGGATAAAAGGTATCCTATGTCCTTTTCCAGGTTATGGTCTACCAATGTGCCAAATTTTATCCTAATCCGTGCAGCCGTTTTAGTGTGAAAGCGTATCAAATAAACAAACTCACTTTCGCATTTATAATTAATACTAGCTTTTACCAACGGCTTCGCCCGCGTGGATGTCGGAAAATAGCCCAGAGGAACGTGCTACCGGGATTCAGAGTATCCTATGTCCTAACCCAGGTCTGCCTTTCATCTAAGTCCGTTCAGCCGTTACGGCATGAAAAGGTAACAGGCAGATAATAAATCTCTTTTACTTCAAAATGAAAAATTTAAACCCTTAAAGGATGACTACGTTGTCTGTCGAGACCCTTTTGCTCAGGAAACCGTGGCATCAAGTTGAAATTGATATCAAAAACTTAGGTCTACGGTCTCTTGACTTCGAAGTTTGATTTTCGTTACAGCTCTGTAACGAAAACCAAACTTCCAAGTCCTGACAGACAGACGGACAGCGGAGGCTTAGTAATAAGGTTCGGTTTGGCCCTTGGGTACGAAACCCAAAAACTGATACCGACTACTGAAACTGGTTCATGTTAATTGTAGATGAGACAAATAAGGCCTCCACACATTTTGGGGTGTTTTTGTGTTTCCTCTTTTAGAAGCAAAATATAAAGCCCGAAAGAATGAATTGTACACATACATAAACTCACGCCATTTTCCCGTGGGGGTTAGGCAGAACCTATAGACCGCCGCTAGCTACAATCCTCTCTCTCTCTCTTTCTCCCTCTATCTCTTTCACTTTCTCTCTCTCTCTCTCCCTCTATCTCTCTCACTTTCTCTGTAACTCTCTCTTTCTCCCTCTCACGTTCTCTCTCACTCTCTTTCTCCCTCTCTCTCTCTCTTCCTCTGTCTCTTTCTCCCTCTCTCTCTCTTTCTCCCTCGGTCTCCCTTTCTCTCTTTCACTCTCTCTCTTTCTCCCCCTCTCTCCCTTTTTCTCTTTCCCCCTCTTTTTTTCTCCCTTTCTCTCTATCGAATTAGAAGAAAACGCTCACAATGTGTGAACGCTTTTCCGCGTGCTTTCACAATTCTCCCTCTCTCCCTCTCTTTTTCTCTCTCTTAACACTTCCGCGTGCTTTCACAATTCTCCCTCTCTCCCTCTCTCTTTCTCTCTCTCTCTTAACACTTTTCCACGTGCTTTCACAATTCTCCCTCTCTCTCCATCTCTCCCTCTCTTTCTTTCTCCCTCTCTCTCTCTCTCTTTCTCCCTCTCCCTCTTTCTCAGTCCGTGTCTCGGTGTTGACACAATAAATAAATATGGTTATTTATGCCGCATATTTTGACACTAGCAGATAAACCAGTCTATTTGTTACTTCCTGTTGGCCCAGCAGCATGAAGTTTAACGGGAAGCAAGGTCAACTAAAGGGGAAAATCCGTAAATTGGTAATTTATATATGAACTGCAAAGTTAATTTTGTTCTTCAATCAAGTATCAAAAATTCATAGGCCGTGTCTTGAAATAAGATTTAGTCAGTATTTTATTAGGTACTTACTCTATTAACAGTTTTTGTTCAATTGAAAAGTTAAGTTTATTCTTCAATCCAAATTCGGGCGAACGATTAAGCACAGCTTTGAGACGGAACCCTCAGGGCGCTAGTCCTACTCACACTTGTCCGGTTTTTTTAAATAAATAAAACAGGTTTATATGATTCTAAATGTCTTACTTAAAAAACTAAATAATCATTTAACTGTTATTGTCACCATTAATTTGTAATAGGTACCTTCTAGTGCCGCCATTCAACACATAATACCTACATGTTAGAAGGGTTAGTTTATGACTTTAAATTGTAATAACTTATGACAGAGTGGGCTGATTTTATTGAAATAAAGACTAAATGTTAATTCAAGATACGGACTATGACTATATTTCCAATACCTTAATGCACTTGAAAAGAAGTCACAAAAAATCAATATTACATGTGAATTTTAAAATCATCCCCTTTTTTACCCCCTTTGGGGGATGATTTTACAAAAACGCTGAAAGCTGTCACTCTATATTTCTTACCAAAAGCATAAATTTGAATTTTCATATCTCTAACTTAAGAAATGCTGGATTTCCCATACAAACTTTCATCCCCTATATCACCCCCCCCCCCTAAGATTATTTTTTAGACAAAAGTACCCTATGTCCTTCTCCAGGATACCATCTATCTCCTTGCCAAATTTTATCGAAATCCGTTTAGTGGTTTAGCCGTGAAAAGGTAAGATACAGACAAGCAGACAGATTTACTTTCGAATTTATAATATTAGTATGGATTAGTAACGATTACATCCTAGTGACATAAAGCTTGCTGAACAAGGACCTACAAACAGAAAACTAATTTCGTCACCACATGTGGTACTGTGGAAAACTGCGGTATGCCACGTAAAGCTTCGGCATGCCGGGCCTAGTACAAATGTTAAGAGTTTGCCGTTCCATGCCACATCGTGCCGCCTAGTGAGCGCCCGCGCCTGACTTTGAGCGGTCGGCCAGTACCATTGAGTGTGCCTCTACAGTGTACTACTTGAAAGACATGGTTCTATTCAGTCTTACCTGTTCTGTAAACATTTCTTGAAATGATACTCATTGGTCTCTTGTGCGAAGTTGTTAAGCATCACCAGTTCCTGGGTATCATTCACCTGCTCCACTACCTTCGCGTTCAATTTGTCATTGAGTACCCTTAGACCTTCAAGGTCACACGACCCCAAATAGCAGGTCTCAGCGTACATTATTTAAATTTTGATTATATCGTTGTATTCAAAGATTTAAATCGTTGTATTTATAAAAGTTTGTCTAGGTTATGTTATGAGTGTCAGTTTGGCATAATGTTATTTTTTTTAAGTTCCGTGTTGAGCTTTTTCATTCATACGAGTAACCTACCATTACCTAGTTTTAAATGCATTCTCTTTTTGTGTAAATGCGAATGCGAATGCCATTCAACGCCCACGAAATGCGTTAGAGATTGAGTGGTCAAATGGAACCACGAAATAAAAAAATATAGAACAGCCGTGCTATTCTGCAAACATCTCACCGTCAAAACTTGGGTGAAGTGAGCTTGATGTGAGCTGCAGCTGAAGCTAGGAATTGACACTATTGACAGCTCACTTCACCTCACTCTCCACGTTAAGATGTTTACAGAATGGATCGACTGAAACTTTCGTTTATGGTCGCTGCTTTGTCTTTGTTACCTACTTTATGGTGTATTATAGCGTAAAAAAGCTCTTTCAAAGTGTGTATGTAGATACATTATGTTACTAGATCAGTATCTAGACCTAGATCAATAAAAGACCGGTGACATGAAACATTCCTGGAAACTCCCTCCCTAAAGTATCTACCTAAATGATTTTTTGTTCTTCGCTTTACGACTTGTTTATTACATACAAAAGCTTCAAATGGACTGCAATAGAATTCAGTGAATTAATTATGTTACAATTACCTACGAACAAGTAGAGAATTGCAAGCCCTCCGCAGGGATTTTACCGGAACCTCATCTCTAAAGGAACGTAATCCAGGAAAGCTATTGATGTTTATTTCCTTTAGCTTGTTTATCAATTTCGTTTCGTATTATTCATGGACAAATTCAGCCGGTCTAATATGTAAAAATCTCACGGTGAAAACTAGACTTAACTAAAGAATAGCACTTAAGGGGACTACAGGACCTAAACGTGCCTAAACGCAAGTTTTATAATGCCTAAAAGAATATGATCCACTGCAGTAAACAAAATCAGAAAAATATATGATATTCTTCAGGATATATGCTAGTATGATAGTGTGTTGAAAACATAATACAACTAATTTGATATGATAGAAAAAAATCATGAAGATACCTCTAAAAAATTCTTTTAACGATTAAAAATCATATTAACTTACATGCAATCATTCTGATTTTTTGTCAGATTATTCTACAAGCTACATATTAGCATAATAGTGTTTTAATTTTCCAGTCCAATCAATAGATTTTCTGTAAATCGCTAACTGCTTCATATTTTGCAATAAATTACCTGCGTCGTGTCATCGCGCTTCTCTTTCATTTCTATGCAGTCCGACAGTGACCGCGCTTTAGCTGTTGTAAGCCTCTTAAGGTGTAAGGTTAAAAAAGAAAGAAGATAAAGATTGCTTGAATTTATTTTACTTAAGGTAAGCGTGACCACATTTTGAACGTATAAATAATATCTTGTTACGCTTAGATGAATAGGTATGGTTCGTTACAATGATAAAATAAGTAGGCAACAACTGGATTTTACTAAAAACTAAATACCACAAAACAAGACGGTAACTCTCAACACTCATCAAAATTCACAAGCAAAATATTCAAAACTATCAAAACATTAGTGCATTATTGCTGTTTAACTTCTATAAAGATGACGTAAGCAGGTTTGAGCAGAACGAAGTAGATTAGTTCTGCTACGCTGATGATGCTGAACCCAAGGAATAAGCTGAGAAGACCACCAATAGCACCTGTAAAAAAAAAACGAATGAGCCTTACAGTAATCGCATATGATGTGTAACATCTGATATCTCACCTTGGTAATAAGCAACATTAAGGTAATAAGCAACATTAAAGGGGTCCCTCGTCAAGGTCGTTTCTAACGGCCAACTCTAACACCACGCGCGCTCTTTGGTCAAATCAAATAGCGAGCGCTTCCCCAGCTTCCTGTTACACATTTCCGTCCCTTTTCACGAAATCACTCCCACAGATTTCAGGAATGCGAGAGGAAAGATGTTTCTCATCAAAAATGCTGTTGATAAATCATTCAACCAATCACAGCAGGTTACGCGCGCCTTACAATTTGCCTCGTTTTTACGATCATTTGCGTTCGAGAAACTGGGCCTTCGCCGTCAGGGGAGAAATATCGTCATCATCATCATATGCCTACTCTTTTTTTGGGCCGGGGGTCGGCTTTCAGTCTAACCGCAGCTGAATATCAGTATTTTACGTGGAGCGACTACATAAATGGCTTCCAAAACCCAGTTACTGCGTGACATAACACGCTCTTGAAAAGACTGGTGAGAGCTGACCCCTAAAAATTGCTCTTTCTTGATATGTTTGCCGTAGCGATGTTTCAAGGTTATGCCAGCTAAACGAAACAAATTTTCGGTCTTACGGTCTTATTTTACAAATCGTGGTTTATTTGAACTCACCAATAAAATAATAGTCGTCATACTGCGCGTGACGGTGTTGCCCCAAGAACATGTCGTCGTAAAAGTGGACGTTGATCTGCGTCACTTCACCCCTGTGGAAAAAGGTACAAAATGACAATATTTTGTCGTCAATTAGTCCGAGAAGAACCTAAAATAATCAGCAGGTTTGACAGGAGCAGATGTATAGCAAATGAAGAGGTGTATGTACAAAACGCTGATTTCATAGGTGGGGACCTAATATATTCACAGCCATACGACCTCTCACAGAGAGAAGGCCTCTGTCCCAGCAGTTGGAACATTATAGCCTGATTAGGTATACTCACAGCCTCAGTTGCCCCCATTTATGCGAAGTATTCTCCATGTCCTTGGTGAGGTCTGAGTAGAACACCTGGCTCGCGTAGATGACGTCGTTGCACGATGGGTGACAAGACGTGGACTCTTGAGATGTTGCTCCCTCGTTCTCACTTTCTGCGTAGTACGCGTAAATTAGCTGCTCTTCCACTTTGGCTGTGAATTAAAAATATTCTATAAGGTAGTCTTTTTTTTTTGAGGGTGGGAATTTTTCAGACTTTTACTGACTAAAACCCACCCGTGTTCCTTCCGTTGCCTGTGTGCCGGGGTCGCGATATCGATTTCGGACAAACTCGCAACCCCGGCAGGCATTGGCCCTTCCGGACCCCGTCAGTTGGTGCTGACATCTCACTGAGGCGCGCGTGGAACACAACGTAGCGTAACGTATCTATAAGGTAGACTGCGAAGTTCAATCATTAGAATGATTACACATGAGAACCGGATGCAGCTGATTACCAGTATTTTACATAAAGTAACTGCCTGTCTGACCTCCACAACCCATCAGTTACTGGGTAACACGATTGACGATACCCCTTGGTAAGACTGGTTGTCAGACTTTTTGATCGAAAGATCTACAAATGACAGCCGGGACCAACGGCTTATCATGCTTTCTGAGGCATCGATGCGTCTTGATAAGTAAAGATGGTCACTCATCTACGAAACAACCGCGGCAAGCGTCGACCCGTGCGGCTGTTATTAGGTACTTAGCCACAAGCCCCTCAATCATTACAATGATTAATACAAGTTTTTAAGTTGCCCTCAAATGTCATGATAGTTTCATGAAATAGTCTTTGTTGATTTTATTGGTTAGAATTCTGTGAATACAATATTTGTTACGGTCGCGAATCATATGATCAACAAACAATGAAACAAGCTGATAGCGACCTACAATTACAAACACATTACCCTCCTTCTATGGCAGTCGGGTAAAAGACGTAAGAAGATTTCAACTTCGCGGGTTAACCTGGATCTTTCGCCTTAAGGGGGATGCGCTAAGGTAGCCCGCGAGATTCAAATTTTCTTTAGTTTTTTGCATTTTGCAGGTCAGAGTCAGGTTTTATGTTTATTAAAATATGATTCGCGACCGTAAAAAATATGGCTTTACATAATTATAATCATTACAATCAGCAATACAACTCCATAAGTTAGCATAATTGTCAAATGTCATGATTTCATGAAATAGTGATTCAATGGGATTACATGAACTTAGAGAGTTGTATTGATCATTTTTATGATTATAATTCTATAAATAAACATTTGATACGGCCGCGAATCATATTTAGATCAACGTAGAACATGATACTGACCTGAAAATTAAAGTGAAAATGAGGGAGTGGTTTGCCTAAAAGAATATGCCCAGTAAATCCCAATATAATTATTCTCGAACTAGATAAAACACAGACCGTTGACGATTTCAAGAGCTATTTTCAATTAATGTATGTAGATATTATAAAGATCAATTGGTAGCGGTGAGACAATTTAAAGACATTAACATGAATAAATAAAGTACTTGTTATTCATATTAACAGTATTCATAGAGTAAGTAATAATGTCCCTTGTTTGAACGAGTTATTAAGAACTTATTAAATTATTCTACACAAACCTTCTACGTTGCTTATGCAATTGAAGTCATCCTTCGTAGTACAGACAGGCTCCCAGATGAATTTCCCTGAAAAATTAAAATTATTTCTCCATTTTATTATTTGCATAGTCGGGTTTAATCTTTTTTACTGGAGCTGTTTGTTATTCGGACGAACCCTGGGTCCCCGGTGTATGTAGCTTTGCTGATGCTACTGTTATTTTAAACCTTTTATTATCATTTCAATACTCAATAGGCGAAATCTGAGACCTGCGGGGTAATTGCGTAACATACTTACAGTAGTAATGGCTTTCATTTTGACAGTTCAACAACATTAATTGCGTTATTTACGTTGTTGAGCAGATTTTGTTTTCGTACATATGAAGCAATAGATTAGCAATGTAAGACGTGCTACGAACTTATTCGGGTCGGTATTAATAGGCAGAGCGGCAAATTCAAATATATATAGATACTCTGCGTTCGCGATTTGGTTTCCAAATATGTAAACAAATATGTGTTTATGGAAAAATTACTTTAATACCCACGCATAAAGTTCAGTTTACGCTACAACTGTATTTTTAATGTCTTTTTCAGTATTTCTAGTTATTCTGAAGTCAACTTAATTTACACTACGTTTACTTAATAAAGTTGATATTTTCTGTAAAGGATCAATTGGAAACAAGGATTTGTATATATTATAGGTACTTATTGCTTAGAGCACGCACCTCTGATTTTTCAGATTCATGAGCGTATTGTATTATTATCACTTGCTTCAAAAACGGTGAAGGAAAACATTGTGAGAAAGCGCCTGAGAGATATTTCTCGACGGCATGTGAAGCCAAGTCGGAGGCCCAGGGCGACATAAAAACTCTAACACCCCACCACACACACACACACCACACACACTCTACCCTAATTGCGTAATACACGATCAATCAGAAACTGAATCGTTTTGAAACAGATTGCTAATCCATTGCTTCAAAGTTCGAAAAAAAAATCTGCTCATCAATGTAAATAACGCAATGAATGTTGTTGAACTGTCAAAATGAAACAGATTAGTCGTAATCGTTTACGAAAATGTGTTACGTAATTAGATAGCTTAGTCACTAACGACACGAAAAAGAAGATTGCTTCGGGTCGGCTTTGTTGTTCAACATCGTGTGTATAGCACGCTAAGGGAAATCGTTACGAATAATTTTATTTACTTGGTACTAACTTGGCCAATTAAACAGCACACAATTACACATCTTCCTGGCCTCCTGAACCAGAAGATCATGTTTACAGTTGCTATCAGTATAGAACTCGTAGTATTGCAGATTCTTCTCGCTTTGGAAGAAGCACAGTCTTCTGTAGGGGGATAGGGCTTGGAGGGAAAAGTCGGTCTTGTATGTGAGGGGGGTGACCTCAATGGTGGTCATCCTGTCCATCGGAAGCCGGAGGACGGTGCTGGTGTATACGTGGTCGGTTGGAGAACTGATGAGGATCTAAAAATACAGAAAAAGTGTTCAGGTGGGATTAGGGTTTGATGAGCTTCTCGTTGTTGTCTGATAATTGACATAAAAAGCGGGATTTTTTGTTTTGGACCCTCACTACCCGTAGCTTAAGATCTAGGCAGGATATTCCGTTGTCAGTCGACTATTTAAATATAAAAATATTCATTCTATCGCCCCCTTTATAATAGCAGAGACTGCTAAACATCTCTACATGCTGGACAGACCGAAAGGTTCTAGAGTGGCGACTGCGTATCTAAAGACGAAGCATTGGAAGGCCTCCCACAAGGTGAACCGATGACCTAGTGAGGGCCTCAGGAGATGCGGGAAGCACAGAACTGGTCGAAGTGGCGTTGCTTGGGGGAGACCTATGTACTGCAGTGGACGTCTTTCGGCTGAAATGAAGATGATGATGATGATGCTGTAAAGACATCTATTATAGTTTCTGTTAATAAAGCTTTATAAAATCCATTGCAAAAAAATCATTTCAAATTGTTAAGCATCACTCCATCATCAACTACATAGCTAAGCATCCAACTTGAAATGCTTTGTTTATATTCATTTACTTTACTTATACATATATGTAAAGTAAATAAATACAAAAAAAAAGCTTTTGACAGAAACAATGTAAATAAAAGCCATTTCAAACTCACAGTAAACCCCAAACTCTTCCCCTCACAAGCGTATTGATGCTCAGTATTATTGAGGAACAGCTCCAAACTTAACCCGTTAGCTTCTCCAGACGCCATGACCCTAAGCGGCTTCATCGTCAGGTCGGGTGGGAACACTTTCGGGTAGCCGGTGTCCAGCCCCCACTCTAAAGCAGCTGGCTTCGCATCTGCGTCGAAGGTCCTGTGCCAAGCTAGGGTGTTGTTTGTCCTGTGGTAATTTCAAGGGTTACGGGGGAGTATTCAGGAATGGAGCGAATAATCGCAATAATAATAACAAAATTATCGTTGTTCGTCATTGATTCTGGAATTTATAATTAATTTAGTTAGTTTGAATTTCCGCGCATTATTTGAGAAAATAATGTGCGGAAATACAAGCCTTGGCCTCAACCAGGCATCGATGGACGTATATGTGCCTCGGCTTCAATGCCCCTTTTGGAAGCCGCGGCAGTAATGTACTATTTCTATTCATTTACTTTTATTTAATTTTTCTTAATGTTTTCGAAAGAACTTGGCAAAATGTGAAAAATAATATTAAAATAAAGCTTTAAAATAGTATTATAATTTACTACACGCAGTTTAAAAAAAAAAATCATATATAAATACTTCCTGATCTTCTCTTGAACAGGGTTTCTATTGATATCAAAAATATAAATAACTACATAGTATAGGTCCATTAAAGGTTCAATGTAAACTTGATCCTTGTAGAATCCTGTTGATCTCGTATTTTTAAGTTGATTATATCACTAAAATGGCTCACTTACACTCAAAGCCTCCCGTGGAGGGCCACCTCAGTTTTAACCTTTTCCCGCCACTCGCGGTGACTGACAGATGACATTAGTGACAGCAGCTACCTCACATATGCCTTAATCACACATAGGTGGGCGAGACAGCAAAATGATACTAGGCCGAGAAAGTTGTGTGGACGAGTAGGGTTTACTTACACATATTTTTTTGGTTCAGTTTCGACGCTGCAGAGTAGAGCAAAAATGAATCGCAAAAAGGTAATTAATAAAAATTGTACAGTAGCGTGCTGCGAGCGACGTGAGTGTACCGAGTGGAGAATACGCACCGAGTACATGTTTATACCTGCCGAGCGGGCAAGCGCGTCAGTGCGGGGAAGCGCGGGGGTGGGGCACTCGGACTAGCAAATAGAACAGGGTCCGAGTGACTATCTCGCCCTTTAACTCGGCCGAGCATTCGACCGAGCACTCGGTGATGTGTTGACACGTGACGAGCACTGGGCCGAGAGCACTGTCTCGCCCATCTACTTGGTACGTGTGATCAAAGCATTAATGTGTGAATGAGACAATTTTTACATATATTTTAAATAGATACATTACAAACCTCAATGTATAGGTCACTTTACTTACATAGCATTGAGTGGTAAACTGTTGAAAGCGAAACACAGCCCATAGTTAGTGAAGATTGGCTGGAAGAGCTCGCAGCACTTGTCCATTTCCCACTTGGTATCATGGAGGGCTGGCCAGTTGCAGGCCTTTACCACTTCTGAACAGGTCGGCGCTCCCTGAATAACAAATATTTCTGGCAACTTTTCAACTTATTGCATTCTGGTGAAAATGTACAAACAAGTGAAAAAAATCTTAGCTGAGGACGGAAGGACCGAAATCGTTTCTATGGTCGACCAAATACTGTTGTGTTACTGTACTGTTGTTGTTGTTGTGGAAAATTGGTTTTTAAATAGTGCTTCTGAATTACCACTTCTAAAAAAATTTACCACTTCTTCACACAAATTTTCTAACATACGAAATTATCTTAATAGTTGTTATAAGTTACAGACCTATAGCTTGAGATACTTTGCTCCAAGAATAACGTGATATCTTGATTTGCTTGATCAGTAAGTGGGCTGCTCAAAAATATACGTTCAAATAAAGACACAATATTTATTTACCTGGACAACAAATTCAGTAAGCCTGTGAAACTGCACATCATCTAACCGGGTCCTTCTAAACTTGTTGTCGTTCGTCATTCTCGGGCACACCATGGCAGCGAAGAAATTCTGTAATCTGAACATCATGTTTGTGGTCCCCGAAGTGACCTACGCCTACCCCTTCAGGGAAATGTGAACATTGGTTGGCGGGTGTAAGGCTCAATTTACATTGCCGCGGAACGGAATAGAAGCATTTTTTTTTTGTACATAGCATAATGAACTTTATATCAAACTAGATATGAGCCAAATAACAGGTCGCGCGTCTTCTGGAGAATTCTCGCGCATTCTCGGGAATCCCTGCAGTAACACACTCGTATCTAGTTTGTACGTTAGACAATTGACATAAAGTTCAATTTGCTACAACACACACACATTTATTTTATTTTTTCATTATTTTCAATATCGTTACAAAAACTCTCTTCCACTCCGTTCCGCGGTAGTGTCAATTGAGCCTTTGCCGTCTACAAAGCAGGGTTCGGATAGCGGTATATTTTTCGAAACGTTTTCGTGTTAAAAACCTAAAGAACGCTTTGTTTCGGTTACGTTCGAACGGAACGTTATTAAAACATTTTTGAAGAAGAACAAAATTTAAATCGTTATCGGTTATTAAAATGTGTTAAGTAAACCGTTTTTAACAATTTTGGCGTTGATCGGGAAACTCGCAACACAACCCTAAACAATACGTAAGCAGCAATCGCATTGGAATCAATGATGTAATTAAATGAAGATAAGGTACAATTTAACTAAACAAGTTCATGCTTGCACGCACCGTGCGCGGCTGTGTCCAGCGGAATAAACCGGTTTTTGAAAACCTCATTTCGTTTTCGTTCCAAACAAAATGTTGTACAAACAAGAACGAGAACTGTTAGAAACGTTTTAAATAACGTTTCCGAGCCGCTACAGAGACATAAACTATAACCACATTTCATCAGTTAAGTTTAAGTCCTATGTAGCATTTATAAACTCAAAATCGGCTGAGAAATTACGTAATCGCTTTGAGATCGCCCGACCAGCGAGTTAGTGTGAACATTTCATAATTTAAAGTCACTCTTCATTTAAAAACATCTTCCTGATATTTTCCTAGGAAAATTTTGTAATTTTCTATGTTTTGCAGTTAATTTTCCTCGAGTTTTTTTGCAATCTGTTATAATTTATTAAAGTAGGAATTACTTTACATTGTATATGGAAAACAGCTTTCTTTCTAGATTCATTAGGAACAGGAAAAGTAAAGCTTGTAGTAGTGATTCTAGCTAAAAAACTATCCCTTTAAAAGAAACCAGAAGCTATGGAAATTAATTAAATGATATCTAAGAAGACCATACCAACTTGAACATTTCTTTAATTTGTTAAATCTAGCCTTGAATAATATTAAAGATGAAAATAGGTTAGATAGTTTTATTATATTATTTTAACAATGAAATACCAGTAATTGGGGCCTCCTTTTAAGAGCGTTTATTCTGAAAGTGGGCAACGTCGCTAATAGGTATCAAATATTTCGCTGTTTTGATTAATTTGGCATTATTATTGTATGGAAATTTGAAATATAAACTAACAAACTAACGAACTAAAATATTGATTATTTAATGCAATAATTAATATCGTTACACCGAATATTTCGTTTTAGATAGAAAAAAGTATTTGTAAACTTTCCAAATATCTTTTTTACACCTAAAACTGTTACAACATCAAATTCCGTGTTACAATTGCATTTCATTATTAAGTAATATTGTATTTCGCTAGTTAGCTAGCTATTTTAGCTATTAATCAAAACAGGCAAATATTGGACAGCTATTTGCGACGTTGCCAACTTTTAGAATCAACGCTCCTAAGCAAATAAGCCTGTATTAGGAGATTCCACTGTTCGAATTAATCACGTAAGTTTAGAAAAGTATGAACAGTATTGGAAACAATTTCCTTACCCCTCAAGCTCCGAAACATTAGCATACGACATCTTAACATGCAGATGAGGGCAGATCACCACAGTAGGAAACGGGACAGCCCATATAGGAGTAGGCACGGAGTCAATGACATTGACGAACGGCGTCGAAGTCCACTTGCAGAACAGCTGGATGATGACCACCGCGCAGATGAAGATACTGATGAACATGATCACAATCCATGTCGCCTTCTCTTTTCTTCCGAAGGTGGGCTCGAAGATGTATCTCGGGAGAAAGAATTAGAGGAATAGAAATACTCGTATGGAAATCCATGCAGATTCTAATAAAAATATTTGTCAAAATGTTTTGTAATAAAGTCTGATGGCGGCCATATTGGTTATACTAAAATGTGATAAAAATTAAACAGTTATTGCTCATGACAGTATAAACAGTATTGATTTAATGCGGTTTTAAATCATCTGCTAAATACAGAATACTTTAAGTATTGAGATAGTTATCTCCAAAAAAGAAAAATAGTTAAAATCACTGAAACAAAAAAAAAGAACTCGCACTTGAATTATAAGCAACTAACTTGACTCCATGAAGAGATCCTTGGTAGAAGAACTGCTTCAAACCTTTCATGACTTCACTAACCCACTTCTCCAGCATGGACTTTGGACCCAACTCCTCATTAATAACCGTCTTCTCAACATCCTTGTTATGTATCTTGTTCTTGTTAACGTTAATAACATCAGGACTGATATACTTAAAGTCTTTTAAATAATAATCACGATAATATAAGTTCTCTCCCACCGACAAATTGTTCGGAATACTGTTGATTTCATTAATTCTGTTTTTGTGGTACTCAAACATTTTAAAATAATTGGCAAATTAGTGAAATTAATCGAAATGAAACCTACTTATGTGTTTACTGATCAAATGTAAGCAAGAAGTGGTGGAAATGGCTGAACTCTGTCCAATACTAATGGTATTGTGGTACTTGTATTAATTGGAGTAAATACTGTTAGTGCATATAAGAAGAATTGAACTGTGTGTCTGAATGTTTGTACCTACATACTCTACATATGTTGTGTTTCTGGACTATCACTGGCAAAAGGACCAAATGCAATCTTCAAAGTGAAGTTGGAGAAATAATATTTAATTGATCAAGAATATATTTGTGTAACAGAACAATGTAAAACCTGAATTCATTTAAACAGAAAAAACAACTGACCGTAAAAACTGAGGTGTAGTGAGCTTGAAGAGAGCTGTCAATAGTGTGAATCCCGAGCATCATATGGTATGACAGCTCACTTCAAGCCACTTCACCCAAAGTTTTTAAGGTCAGATTTTTATAGAAGTTTCTGTTCCTCCATTTCTGCATGCCTCGATGTTTCTCAATCTTTTTCCCAGTATCAGTGCAAGAGTTGCTGTGTTATTGTGATATCCTAATATAAACATTTGCATAAACAGACCCATAACACAAGCTAGTGTATGTGGTGACAGACCATCAATATCTCGTGGCATTACGATAGTTGGATGCACTTAACTGTATTGCTAACATTTATCGCGGTTACTCCTCGATTGCTCTTACCATCAATTAGCACAGCACATTGTGGTCTATGCATAAAACGTTACAATTAATTTAGTTACGGAAAATATTGATCATGGAAATTCGGGGTCATTGTCAAACCTTGTTGATCTACTTTTGAACTTTGCAAGCCTTCTCATAACAACAGAACATCACGTCGTTCCCCCAAAGGTTAGGCAGTGGTGTACAATGATAGTACACCACATTTCGCGTTTTAAGTTTAAGTCCCATGTAATAGGGGGCGAGCATATTGCCATCAACAGGGCACAAATCCAGGCTCCGTGCTGCTACGAAGAATTCCCAACAACACGTTGACCGACCTAGGACTCGAACCCCAGGACCTCGTGCTCAATAGTAACAATAGCGCATGCGGCCACTAGAGCAACGATCCAGGCAAACCTGATTTCGGGAAATATAGTCATGCTTTCGCAGTGGGATTGTTACATGAGCCAGTAGCGCCTATAATAATAATAATAATCTTTTATTTCGACCAACAGTGGATCATATACAGAATTACACAAAATTACAAAATAACTCAAAATAAAAACACACAAAATAAAAACATATACAATATAAAAAGACAAAACATATTACATATCTCGATTGCCTAGTATGTGAACCATACAGCAATGGTTCAGGTACTGGCAATCGAACCTCTGCGCGAATGCCCTCAGGATGCCGCTAGAGCTAGCCCGAACCCTGCGAACCAGGGATGTGCATCGTTTTCGCATAGTAGCATAAAAACAGTCTACTTGCGACTCGGCGAACATACCTGATGCGCTACAGAATCGGGGCAGCCCCATCAGCACCCTGAATGCATTATTATATTGCACACGCAAGGCGTTGTACTGTCTGCACGTGTATGAGACCCACAGACTGCTCGCGTAGAAAGATGTACAATATGCTCTGAACAATGTAGTTTTCACTTCAGTGGTACAACGAGCAAACCTGCGGGCCATCATATTCGCCCTAACAGACAACGCCCTGCGTTCTCGCTCTATGTCTGCATCATCTTTCAGATCAGAGGACATCATATGTCCAAGATATTTAAAATGTTCCACCCTCTTCAGTGGTGTTCCGTGGTGTGCCTATGTAATCTCGTAAGCAACAATTTCCTTGGTTTTTACAATTAAGTAATTTACGCCAGCAATAATACAAGAAGTGCCTTTAGATAAACAATTCGGAACTAAGCACCAAAAAAGACACCCTTCTCTTTTAACCAGGAAGATACTTCTTTTTCTATATATATTAGGTCCCCACCTGTGAAATCAGCGTTTTTTATGGAGAATTTTAAAGAAGTAACTTTTTCATACTAAATGTTAGTATGAAAAAGTTACTTCTTTAAAATTCTTAATTTATATAACAACCATGAACACTAATGTTTTAAAACTTTTATGCACTAATGTTTAAAAACTAAGATAACGTAATATGCCACTTAGATTAAGCGACAAGAATAAGTTTTGGCTAAGTTAAAACAAATTGTGGTCATTTCTGCTAACAAAATGAGGAGTCATTTTTAAGGATTTTTTTATGTTTAGAAAACTATAAGTAATAAGGTTTTTTTTACAATTGGTAGTTGTCTATGATGGTGATTATTCGATATAATACCAAGCAATTGATGAATATTTTAAATCATAGAAGTGGCAAGGTTCTCTATTTGTGAGAAAAAAACGCCAATTTCATAGGTGGAGACCCAATATATAATATTATTTCGGCGAACTAAGACATACATAATGTTGTTAGTAAAAGCTTTGCACTTAATATTAGATTTTTAGTAACTTATACTCAAGACGAATTAATGGAAAAACCACCCAACAACTAAAACACAAAAACAACAATCTACGATATGTGTTGGCGTAAATTGTCTTATTATAGCTGAGGGAGTATCTGCCGCTCCAGCCTTCAGCAATTAATGCTTTTACTCTCTCCACTCTTGAATATTTTGATGTAACATTATTTTGATGGCTCACAACTACATACTTACATATTATATCTTTTCAACCCCCACTCTTAGAAGCTTTAATCAAAAAGTATCTTAATATCAAATGGTCTTAACATATCACATCAAAGTCGACTTGCTAGGCAGTAGCTGAGGAGCTGTGGTGAACCAGTGGTAAAGGCCCCGACTTACGAGTTGTAGGTCGTGGGTTCGACCCCAGACAGGCGCTTTACTATGTGTAATTTCATCACCACTGCTCTCAAAACGGTGAAGGAAAACATCTTGAGAAAACCGGCATGTCCTAGAACCAAAAATTCGAAGATATTTGACATTTACCAACCCGCACTGGGCCCGCGCACTCCCTCTCGAAGAGAGGAGGCCTGTGTCCCAGCAGTGGGAACATTATAGGCTGATTATGCGAGTCAATTCCTGTAACAATGATTTTCACTAGTTGTATAAATGTTCGAAAAAAATTTTAAAACTAAAAAATATAATACTGGTATTCAGCTACATTCCGTTAAACTGGAAGCTGACCCTAACATAGGAAAAGGCTAGGCAGATAATGATAATTTTTTTATCAAATCTGATATCACTGGTTTATCTAGCATAATAATATTTTCAAGATCAAGAACAACACTTTTGGCCTTTACATGGAACCAAATAATTATCGTCTGCCTAACCTTTTCCCAACTATGTTGCGGTCGGCCTCCAGTCTAACCGGATACAGCTGAATACCAGTATTTTTCATGGAGTGACTGCCTGTCTAACCTCCACAATTCCAGTTACTGGGTAGCACGATACCCCTAGGTAAGATTGGTTGTCAGACTTGCGGGCTTCTGACGACCCGTAACAACTGTTAAAGATCTACAAATGACAGCTGGGACCTATGGCTTAACGTGCTTTCCGTGGCACGGAGGGGTCTTGGTATGTCATGATGGTCACCCATCCACGGACCAACCGCGGCAAACGTAGCTTAACCTGGTCAATCGACCTGTGCGGCTGTTATTATTTAGCCATAAGCCAAACAATATAGCGGTATTTGGTACTGGATGAAGTTGGCACAGGAGCGTGCGGTTTGGCAGACAAAAAGAGAGGCCTATGCCCAGCGGTAGGTAAAGTCGGGCTGTGGGTGATGACGATAATTCAGCAGTGCTACTACTATTGCCAAATATATGGCAAAGCTTTGCTAACAGGAGGCAAATGTAGACTGATACCTTTGTAAAACCTTTGGAAAATCGTCTACTTTTACAATGTTTGTAAATATGTGACCACCATGTATCTATCACATAATTAGTTAATTTGTCATTGTTTCATTTTTAATTCTTTTTACCTATTGTGGTATTATATACATAGTAATTTTATTCGAGGTGTATTGTCTTCACATAATTATATAATTAATGTATACAAAATATTGTAAAACATTTTAAAAGAGTAACGGTGGAGTTTCTTCCCCATTCGAAAACTACCTTTAGGATGGGGCGACTAGAATCAATTCAATTTTTTAACACGCTTTTATTAGGTCGACCTGTATGTATGTAACTATGTAATAAAATCTAAGAAAACTAATTTAACCATCTTCTAAAGATCGTAGCGTTATGAAAATTGGCAGTTGTATGTGATTTTGATGACAATACAATAACATGGTACTGTCGAGCTGATCTGATGATGGAGCCGGAAGATAGGCACTAGCATTCCATGATGAAATATCGTATCATAGCCGTGTTTGGACTTGCGTGCGTGTTTTTTAGTGTTTTTTAAACTATTAATTTTTTGTATATATTGTCATTCAAAGGTGCCTTTTATGTGCCTAATTGAAATAAATGATTTGACTTTGACTTTACTTACCATTCATATTTAGCCTTTATTTTACTCTGTTTTAATTTTATTACATACCTACATTGTTAAGAGTCCATAATACCTCGGCTCAAATTCACTCTTTATATCGCTCGGACACTTAGACTACTGCTCGTAGACTGAGTGAGAGCGAGACTGCGCAGCGGGGAGAAGGCTCCAAGGCACCGATAGTTTAGGTAATAAATAGTAAACGGTGAACATAAAGGTAATTAAAAAAAACTGCTTTATATTTAATGCAAAGTTTCATGAACTAATTTGAAGTAATTTTTTTAATACAAATGCCGTATTTTTCAGTTTGGAAGCAACTTTGTATTTTATTCTGTCGATTTTTTTTAATGGAATTGTGTTTTCGATAAACATAGCATTTAACATTAATCTGCAACTTTACGATATATTTATATGAAAATTAATGCTGCATGCAGTATTTTCGATATAAAGGAGGATCATGCTAAGCAATTTGAGGTTTTGTAGACTCTTAATGTTTCACAAATGGGTGAAGACACATTTGCTACCTAGCCCAGGAATCAGAGCTTCAATAAATTCAAAATGTGTGTTACATTTTGAATTTATTGAAGCTCTGATTCCTGGGCTTCTTTATGATAATACAACATTTTGTTATTATTATTATGTTATTGAGGGTAGGTTTTTTTCCAATTATGTCTATTTCTTAAGCATCGAGAAGGAATAAATTGTTATTCCTTGGTATTATGGAAAAAGTTTTGCGAAAAAAGAACCCAAGTGTTTTCTTTAGCTATTAAAAAACTTGGAATGAAAATATCAGAGGAATGCCGTCGGCGAATTGAAGAGTTACCTCAGAATGTTTTTCACATGTTTTTATATCGAAGTTTTATGACAAAGTATTGATATACTCGTAGATTGCTTTTGTTCGATGTAGATCGTGTATTAAAAGAATGCTCAAGGTTAAAAGTATTGTTTTGTCCATCTATAATAATAAATAGGAAGATATATTTTTTCCTACGAGTAAGCCCAGGTTCGCATGGGCAATTTTTTCCCGTGGCGATTTTTTTTGTGCGATGGATTTTCAAGGCTCTGCTTAGTGGCGAGAGTTGAAAATCCAACAGTGTATTTTTTCAACGAGCTGGGATGAGAGTGCGTCCCAGCGCGTTGGATTCTTAACGCTCGACTCAACACCGACAGTTGAAAATCCAGTGCGCGATAAAATCCCACCGCGATATTTTTACGTCCGTGCGGCTAAGAGTTAATTTTGTAGTTAGTGATCACAAATAGTATAATTTTCAACTGAATCTAAAATCGCACTTACAAACAACGGGTGCTACTACTGCTGAGCACAAGGGCCTGAGTTCGATTCCCAAGTCGAGCAAAGTGTTATTGGGTTTTCTATCTGGCATTTCTCTCTATTTTTCTAGTTGATGGCGATATGCTCGCCCCCATCCCAATTACATGGGACTTAAATATAACTGGCGAAATTTGGGTGTAAACTAACCCTAGGGTTAGTTTAGCTGATGGTGTGATATACATATTATTATAGGATTATTTTTATCGGAATCCAAAATCGTATAAACAACGTGTGTGACTACAATAATTTGCTTTCCCAAGAGAGAGTTTGGCCCCATCGATTCTTATATGCTTGGTGTAATAAATTCTGTAGGTAGGTTTTCCTAAGTAACTAGGTTTTTTATTGTATCTAAACATAGCGACCGGTAGCTAGGTAATACTTTGACACGGAGCATTCATCCAAAAAGTTGGCAACGTCACAAATAGCTGTCAAATATTTACCTGTTTTAATTCATTTGGCAATAATATAAAAATCGCCGCGAAAAAAAACCACCCGTGCTCCCTATGCGTACGCAACTGTTAATTAAAAGCGGTTATACAGAAAGTGGGCAACGTCGCAAATAGCTATCAAATATTTCGCTGTTTTGATTAATTTGGCGATGTGGATGTATGGAAATAAGAAATATGACTAATTTGTGAACTAAAATATTGATTATGAAATGCAATAATTAATATCGTAACACCAAATATTTAGTTTTAGATGTAAAAAAAGTATTTGGAAACTTTCCAAATTTTACAACTAAAACGGTTACAACATGTCAACGGTCATAATAATATGCTAGTTCACTAGTTAGCCAGATTTCTTTTTTCCACACATCCATATCGCCAAATTAATCAAAACAGCGAATATTTGATAGCTATTTGCGACGTTGCCCACTTTCTGTAAAACCGCTCTTAATTAACAGTTGCGTACGCATATGGAGCACGGGTGGTTTTTTTTCGCGGCGATTTTTTTCCCGTACTGGATTGAGAGTTGAAAATACAACACAGCGTTTCCCAGCGCGTCATGAAAACACACTGTTGTATTTTCAATTCTCGACGCTAAGCGGAGTGTCGAAAACATAGGGGCGCGGTAAAAAATCACCCGTGCGTACCTGGGCTTACACACTTTTTATCATAACCAATGATTTTGAAGAAAATTCATTAACCATTGCTTCTTATAATATTTATTACATGAAAAATTCATCTGCTCGACAACGTAAATAACGCAATGAATATTGTTGAATTGTCAAAAAGAAAGGCATTCGGATTGTGAGCTTCCAATGTGCAATGTGCAATTCTGCCCTGCTAAGCAGAAAAGCGGTATCTCTAAGATACGCCCTTTTAGTTTTTTTATACCATTCAATAGCTATAATAATTTCGCATTTAATGGTATAAGCCACATACCGCTATCTAACTTAAAAAATTAAAAAATAAAACTCAGAAGTTCTTTATATCCTTATGTTTCCTTAAATTACAATTTACAAAAAGTCAATTTTCTCAAAACTTACTCCGATTGAGATACCGCCTTTCGGCTTAGCAGGGCAGAATTGTAGGTACGCAATTACCTCGCAGTTTCCACAATGTAGGTAGTCAGCCTCACTAGGTACCTATCGCCATTGACATAAAAAACACAATAAACATAGCCTGTAATCCCCAAAAGGTTAGGCAGAGGTGTACCTATAGTACACCCACATTTCGCCAGTTATGTTTAAGTCCAATGGAATAGGGCGTAAGCTTTTTGCCTCCAATCGGGCACAAATCCAAACTCTGGGCTGCTACATATAAAAAACCGTAATACTTAAACGCAAACCAAAAGAAAGTAAAAAGTTACGCAGCAAAATGTTTCAACTCTGCCAAAAAAAATCCGGAACGGAATTAAAAGTCCGGTAACTTTTAAACGGCCATTTTTAATTAAGCTGTCAATTTCGAAAAAAGAGCTCTGACTTCAAAGAGCAGTTGATTGAATGTCAAACTTGATTCAATTCACGGAATTTGTATCTACTTTATTCAATTATTATGTTTGATGATATCGTCGACTTTTGTAGGTGGGCAGGCAGCTCCTACCGGATGTAACTGTCAGATTAAAAAAACTGATGGTTTCGAAATTATAATTGACATTACATCATTTTAAAATAAAATTTGTATTCATATTCTGATACATCTCGCACGTCCTTATCTGCTGATAAAATGAACATTACTATTTTAGATTTGATTCGATTTCTAGATATTTACGAAAAATCACTATACTAAAAAAAAATTGTCTACTTCAAGTATCAAGACTATTGTGAAAAAGGTGCATAAGTCCTGAAACCCTGCAAAGTCAACGATCGTATTTCAAGACTAAAGGATTGCAATCGCATGGACTTTCTAGGCATATGGCGTCATTGTTGTTAGCCTTTTTCCAACTATCTAGGATTACCTTTCGTTGTACATTTGATAACTGACTTTTTGTAAGCTTTATCTTCACAGGTTTAAATCATGTAGTCATTTTTGAACTTAATTTCTACAATGCGAAAGTTCTGAATACAAAACTCACCATTAAGGCCTCGGAATCCACCAAAGCGGTGATGAGACGAGAGGAGAGGAGAGGAGAGGAGATGAGATGTGTTTTAAACGACCATTAGTTTTTCGTTATTCACACATCTCGTCTCCACTCAGCTTTAATGGCTACCACTGAGAGGAGATGTATCATATTCGTATGGCGCGATCGAAGTGGAGATGTGAGCTGTGCCACAAGCTGGCGATGGCGCGCAGCGGAGACGAGAAGAGTTGTGAGCGGCGTGCAATGAGTTCAACGGTCGCCGCACGCAGCTTAGTTCCACTCTAGCCAGCACACATCTCCGCTCCAGTATAGCCAGTTCGCATCTCCGCACAGCTTTGGTGGATCCGGTGGATACAACCTAGCTGAAAGATATCTCTTCTCGTCTCCGCTTCGGACATCCCCGCTTTGGTACATTTGTATAAAGACCTGTATTAAAATTCAAATTACGTTCTTATTACAAAAAACTTGCTCGATGGTTTCAAAGCAAGTCAAAAAACCTTGTTTTGTATTAAGACCGACAGAGTTAAAAACAACTTCGACTTTATAGACCGTCATTTCTGTCACTTATAGAGTGTGATGTCTCTTTCTAAAGCTCGTTGTTCACAGCCAGGTACTGTGCCAATATATTGAGCACAGCACTGCACTTAGCGACTCTATGCAACATAATTACAGTTAAAGTATAGAGCAGGGTCGACCTA
Organism: Agrochola circellaris; assembly: GCA_914767755.1. Taxonomy (NCBI): domain Eukaryota; kingdom Metazoa; phylum Arthropoda; class Insecta; order Lepidoptera; family Noctuidae; genus Agrochola; species Agrochola circellaris. The sequence goes on from OU611843.1 coordinate 11,946,882, forward strand.
TTTTGATCGAACCTTACATAAAATAACCAAAACTTAATCTAAGAATATTAAAATAAAAAATAAGTATTTAATGGCAATAGCTTGTACCAACTTTACCTCAGACAGATAGGCCAAAAAACATTCGTATTTATTACATACTTTGTTATTTTGTTTATCTTTTTTTTTAACGGGTTTCTTTTCGTTTTATTTCATAATTGTTATTTTTACTCTTGGTTGGTAGTAATCATTTACCAAATGGACCGCGACAGTCATATTATTTTTTTAAACAGACCCCCAATAAAACTAATTGGTGATCTCTGGTATAGAGCAAAGTAACGTTGTATTTGCCCATAAACGAATTTTCAATCCCCAGGGGATTAAAAATAAGCCTGCATAAACTGTTAACATGCATCCATAATAATTTGTAAAGATAGAAAATTCGTTGCTCATTAAATTGCTAGCTAAATTATTAATGGCACTAATTAGCGTTTAACCGCAGATTACAAACCTGGGTAAATTATACATCTATTAACGGTAAGGGCTTGTAATTATGATTATGGATACCTACCTCGCCAGGTTAAGGGGACTACAGGACCTAAACGTGCCTAAACGCAAGTTTTATAATGCCTAAAAGAATATGATCCACTGCAGTAAACAAAATCAGAAAAATATATGATATTCTTCAGGATATATGCTAGTATGATAGTGTGTTGAAAACATAATAAAACTAATTTGATACGATAGAAAAAAATCATGAAGATACCTCTAAAAATTTCTTTTAACGATTAAAAATCATATTAATTTACATGCAATCATTCTGATTTTTTGTCAGATTATTCTACAAGCTACATATTAGCATAATAGTGTTTTAATTTTCCAGTCCAATCAATAGATTTTTTGTAAATCGCTAACTGCTTCATATTTTGCAATAAATTACCTGCGTCGTGTCATCGCGCTTCTCTTTCATTTCTATGCAGTCCGACAGTGACCGCGCTTTAGCTGTTGTAAGCCTCTTAAAGGTAAAAACAGCGTTATTGTTCTTTGAAACAATAACGAAAGCGCTTTATAAATAATTTTCTACTACGTAAAACTGATTTTAGTATTTTTGCATCGATCAACAGTCGGCACAATTACGATTTAAAATCAATATTACAGCAAGTGCGTGATTATTTACATCCAACTTTTAGAATAAACGTCATATATAAGTTACTATCCTGTTGCCCGTCACTTCGTCTGCGATCCAGGATGTGATATGTCCTTCTTCAGGTCATGGTCTACCCATGCACCAAATATCACCCAAATCCAACCAGTCGTTTCAGCGTGAAACGGTAACAAACAAACTTTCACATTTCGCTTGCTTAATGGAATACTGACTTAACCCAAAAAATAAAACTTTGGGAAATCGCAAAAGAAGATCTTGCTATCCTCATAGCAAGATCCTCTTTTGCGAATTCGTATTTTTTGGGTTAAGTCAGAATTCCATTAAGCATGGGATTTATAATATTACTAGGATAGTTAGGGTATAAACTATTCAGTGGACAAAGGTTCCTTCTACACTATGTATATTTCATACTCTATAAAATCAATGTTATTTATATCGCACGTCTTTCGTGTTTGTTTAACTTTTTTATATTATGTGGAAAATGTTGTTGGCTACACATTTATACACCCAGTTTAGTTTTAAGTTCTATAACATAATATTGTAATGTGTAACTGTTTATTTTCCCAAATAAAATAAAATAAAATAAAAATAAAATGTATTTTTTTGGTGTGCAAATTCTCTACGAGAATGTTAGCGTGCCGGCTAGAAGAATACAATATTCCATCAAAATAATAACGTAAAAAAATTGTTAATTGACTCAGGGGTGACTTTGTGGAAATCCATTATAAAAGATAATAGACGTCGTATATTTGGTAACGTAATACGCTTAACTGTTTCTTAATAAGCGTCATAAAGGACCCTTTAAGAAATCGACACGTCTTTCACCTCTCAACGAGGCATCCTCAGGATGACTATTGACTTGTCGCGAACCCGGATACGACGTGTTGCCACGCCAAGCACCGAACACAGAGTAAGCCACAATGTCAGACAACCCAATTCCAACCGAGCAGAAATCCTTTTTAAGTTTTTTCTTATATTGGATTTCTTATTTTCTTAGTGTTCTTTATGACTCTTAACGTGTATTTTATGTAAAAAAAATGCAAATCTGGCAACGCAGTGTCGGCGTCGGTGTTATAATCGTCGGTGTTATAGGCGTCGGCGATAGGTGTCGGCGTAAGGCGTCGGTGTTATAGGCGTCGGCGTAAGGCGTCGGTGCTATAGGCGTCGGTGTTATAGGCGTCGGCGTTAGGCGTCGGTGTTATAGGTGTCGGCGTAAGGCGTCGGTGCTATAGGCATCGGTGTTATAGGCGTCGGCGTTAGGCGTCGGCGATAGGCGTTGGCATAAGGCGTCGGCTTAAGGCGTCGGTGTTATAGGCGTCGGTGTTATAGGCGTCGGTGTTATAGGCGTCGGCGTTATAGGCGTCGGCGCAAGGCGTCGGTGTTATAGGCGTAGGTGTTATAGGCGTCGGTGTTATAGGCGTCGGCGATAGGCGTCGGCGTAAGGCGTCGGTGTTATCGGCGTCGGTGTTATAGGCGTCGGTGTTATAGGCGTCGGCGTAAGGCGTCGGTGTTATAGGCGTCGGCGTAAGGCGTCGGTGCTATAGGCGTCGGTGCTATAGGCGTCGGTGTTAGGCGTCGGCGTAAGGCGTCGGTGTTATCGGCGTCGGTGTTATAGGCGTCGGTGTAATAGGCGTCGGTGTTATAGGCGTCGGCGATAGGCGTCGGCGTAAGGCGTCGGTGTTATAGGCGTCACGGCGTTACGCGTCGGCGTAAGGCGTCGGTGTTATCGGCGTCGGTGTTATAGGCGTCGGCGTTAGGCGTCGGCTTAAGGCGTCGGCATAAGGCGTCGGCTTAAGGCGTCGGTGTTATAGGCGTCGGTGTTATAGGCGTCGGTTTTATAGGCGTCGGCGTTAGGCGTCGGCTTAAGGCGTCGGCATAAGGCGTCGGCGTAAGGCGTCGGTGCTATAGGCGTCGGCGTTAGGCGTCGGTGTTATAGGCGTCGGCTTAAGGCGTCGGTGTTATAGGCGTCGGTGTTATAGGCGTCAGTGTTATAGACGTCGATTTAAGGCGTCGGTGTTATAGGCGTCGGCGTAAGGCGTCGGTGCTATAATAGGCGTCGGTGTTATAGGCGTCGGTGTTATAGGCGTCGGCGTAAGGCGTCGGTGTTATAGGCGTCGGTGTTATAGGCGTCGGTGTTATAGGCGTCGGTGTTATAGGCGTCGGTGTTATAGGCGTCGGCATAAGGCGTCGGTGCTATAGGCGTCGGCGTTAGGCGTCGGTGTTATAGGCGTCGGTGTTATAGGCGTCGGCGATAGGCGTCGGCGTAAGGCGTCGGTGTTATAGGCGTCGGTGTTATAGGCGTCGGCGTTAGGCGTCGGTGTTATAGGCGTCGGCGTTAGGTGTCGGCTTAAGGCGTCGGCGTAAGGCGTCGGTGCTATAGGCGTCGGTGTTATAGGCGTCGGCGTAAGGCGTCGGTGCTATACGCGTCAGTGTTATAGGCGTCGGTGTTATAGGCGTCGGCGTAAGGCGTCGGTGTTATAGGCGTCGGCGTAAGGCGTCGGTGTTATAGGCGTCGGTGTTATAAGCGTCGGCGATAGGCGTCGGCGTAAGGCGTCGGTGTTATCGGCGTCGGTGCTATAGGCGTCGGTGTTAGGCGTCGGCGTAAGGCGTCGGTGTTATAGGCGTCGGTGTTATAGGCGTCGGTGTTATAGGCGTCGGCGTTAGGCGTCGGCGTAAGGCGTCGGTGTTATAGGCGTCGGTGTTGTAGGCGTCGGCGTTAGGCGTCGGTGTTATAGGCGTCGGCGATAGGCGTCGGCGTAAGGCGTCGGTGTTATAGGCGTCGGTGTTGTAGGCGTCGGTGTTATAGGCGTCGGTGTTATAGTCGTCGGTTTTATAGGCGTCGGCGTTAGGCGTCGGTGTTATAGGCGTCGGTGTTATAGGCGTCGGCGATAGGCGTCGGCGTAAGGCGTCGGTGTTATAGGCATCGGTGTTATAGGCGTCGGCGTTAGGCGTCGGTGTTATAGGCGTCGGTGTTATAGGCGTCGGCGATAGGCGTCGGCGTAAGGCGTCGGTGTTATAGGCGTCGGTGTTATAGGCGTCGGCGTTAGGCGTCGGTGTTATAGGCGTCGGTGTTATAGGCGTCGGTGTTATAGGCGTCGGCGATAGGCGTCGGCGTAAGGCGTCGGTGTTATAGGCGTCGGTGTTGTAGGCGTCGGTGTTATAGGCGTCGGTTTTATAGGCGTCGGTGTTTTAGGCGTCGGCGTAAGGCGTCGGTGTTATAGGCGTCGGCGTAAGGCGTCGGTGTTATAGGCGTCGGTGTTGTAGGCGTCGGTGTTATAGGCGTCGGTTTTATAGGCGTCGGTGTTTTAGGCGTCGGCGTAAGGCGTCGGTGTTATAGGCGTCGGTGTTATAGGCGTCGGTGTTATAGGCGTCGGCTTAAGGCGTTGGTGTTATAGACGTCGGTGTTATAGGCGTCGGTGTTATAGGCGTCGGCGTTAGGCGTCGGCTTAAGGCGTCGGCGTAAGGCGTCGGTGCTATAGGCGTCGGTGTTATAGGCGTCGGCGTAAGGCGTCGGTGCTATAGGCGTCGGTATTATAGGCGTCGGTGTTATAAGCGTCGGCGTTAGGCGTCGGCGTAAGGCGTCGGTGTTATAGGCGTCGGCGTAAGGCGTCGGTGTTATAGGCGTCGGTGTTATAGGCGTTGGCGATAGGCGTCGGCGTAAGGCGTCGGTGTTATCGGCGTCGGTGTTATAGGCGTCGGCGTTAGGCGTCGGCGTAAGGCGTCGGTGTTATAGGCGTCGGTGTTATATAACCTCGTTCCGATATGAGACATGGCTCCTCAATCCAGACACACACACATATTATTATACTGTTACTGTTGTTTAGCAGTGATAGCCTAGTGGTGACCGTCAGACTGCCAAGTCATAGGTCTCAAGTTCGAACCCCAAGGCACGCACCTCTGACTTTTCAGAATCACGTGCGTATTGTATAATTATCACTTGCTTCAAAAACGGTGAAGGAAAACATCGTGAGGAAACCGGCATGATTTTTTTTTTTTATCCCACCCGTGTTCCTTCCGTTGCCTGTGTGCCGGGGTCGCGATATCCCTTTCGGACAAACCCGCAACCCCGGCAGGCATTGGCCCTTCCGGACCCCGTCAGTTGGTGCTGACATCTCTTTGAGGCGCGCGTGGAACGCAACGCGCCGTCGACCCGGGAAACCGGCATGCCTGAGAGATATTTCTCGATGGCATGTGAAGCCAAGTCAGAGGCCCATGGGCGGCATTAAAACTCTGACACCAGGTAAGACACTTACCATATGAAAAGAAGAAGATTATACTGTTCCTCATCCAAGAGACATATTTCGTAGAGCATCTGTGTTAGGCCGCGTACTATTTAAAAGCGATTGCCGCTCGAATACGCGATCGGAGGCGTGTATATGACACTTTTTGTTAGGAAAACCGGAAAGCGCCGTCTGTCGGCGCGACCACGCGTTCAGGTTCACCGAACACAAAAGTTCGACCGATCGTGTATTCGCGCGTCGGTCGCTTTTAAATAAGACGCGGGGTTAAGCAAGCTTCGTCATGTACAAAAGCTATACCATCACATACAGAGTTTATACTGGATTACGTCCGCCACGGCGCGGCGCGGCAGCGCCTTTTCTATATCTATGACTTTTTAAATTCGTAATACCTATCTATTGAATGGAATAGCCGATTTGAACAATTCAAAAAGTAATATACATGAATTGAAACAGTCTTGAAATCAATATGATTTATTTGGATAAGGATTTAAACAGAAGTATGAATAACATGGTCTAATTTTGTTCGGTATTTCTATCAAGTTTTAAAATGTAAAAAGTGGTTATTGTGACATAACGATAATAGTTGGACATATAGTATTGCGAAGTTTTTTGTAGTTATTGATATGTTCTTTAATATTATAGAACATACTTTTGTTCTAACATCAATAGTTTCCGCAGCGAATGCGACGAAAGGTGTTTTATGGCATTTTTTTTACACCTTGGGTTACGTTACTAAAGTTTTAGTAAGGATCCCTAATCTTTTCTAGCAATAAATATAGCCTATGTTACTCAGGGTGAATGTAGCTTTCTAATGGTGAAAGAATTTTTGAAATCGGCGCAGTCGTTTTTGAGTTTATTCATTACAAACATACACACAAAAATACAAATCTTTCCTCTTTATAATATTAGTGTAGATATTATGCCCTGTTAGTCACTGAAAATTCAGGCTTCTAGCTTTATGCATAACGAAGTTACAGAGGGGCCGAAAAAGGACAATACGACTGTGCGTTTTTTTATTTTTGCTCGACTTGCCGGCTAACTACCGTGCCACAAGATAATTCACTTATTTCGTGATACCACATGTCAGGGGTCACCGTACTGGGGAATTAGAGATAAGTTCATTCAACAGAACAACGAATTTGACAAACAAATTATTTTGATATGGCTTGTAATAAATTACAGAAGTAAAATAATGGTTTTCTTTTACTTAATTAAAATAAAAGTACCTGGGCGACCGAGCTCTGCTCTGGTAAAAATAGGGAATGATCATTTAATAGTACAGGATAGTTCTTACTAATTCCATGATGCCATTATATTAGGGACTTACTAATTCTATGCTGCCATGTCATTATTCTAAGATAGGTAGCCATCTTGTTCAAAACTTTGGGCGACCGAGCTCTGCTCGGGTGAAAATACGGAAAAAATGAATTTTCCCAGAGATGAGACCTAGCTAGATCGATTTTTCACCCCCCTATATTGCAACTTTCATTGAAATCGTTAGAGCCGTTTTCGAGAACGTGATTACAAATATTGCTCGTTTAATAGTATAGGATATTTCATCTAGTGTTGACCCTGAATGCACAAAGGTTCTTTGGGCAGGAAGTCAGTCTCGCTGCCATCCTGCTGACTACTCTCTATACCAACCCACCAAACCAAATAACTCATGGTGAGACTTTACAATCTCACGAAAAGAATTGTCAAAGAGATGTCCAATGTTTATTTATTTATTTATTAAAACTTCATGCACAAGTAAAAATACTGTACAAAGGCGGACTTAATGCCTGAGGCATTTTCTACCAGTCAACCTTAGGGTGATGCAGAGACAAAACATGGCAGGTGCAACATAAGGGATAGTTAACTTGAAAATTAATACATACTAATACATAGATACATACATACATATAAACCGAATAAATTTTGTCAGGAGAAATAACGATAGGTAGAGGAGAAAACAAATCCAGCCAATCAGCGCTGCAATGATTCTGCCAACTTTTTACGAATATGTTCACGTGCCTTCACTTTGAAAGATAATCGACTGGTTGCCATCCTGATGTTCAGAGGGAGCGCATTCCAAAGAAAAACCGCCTGGACAAAGAAAGAAGAGTGAATAAAACCAGAACGGTGAGAAGGACATCGTAGAAGACGATTGTTAGTAGAACGAAGATTTTTGCTATGGGCAGAGCATAGGTATTGAACACGGGAAGTCAGGTAAGAAGGAGAAGTGGCATTGTCCAGTATAGAATACAACATAGACATAGCCCTCAACTCTCTGCGCTGACGTATGGGTAACCATTTTAAAAGCAATCGGTGTGCAGACACATGATCATACTTACGAAGATTGAAAACGAATCGAATGCAGTTATTTAGAAGGCGGTCAAGTTTATTGAGGAGATCTGCATTCAGGTCATAGTAACACACATCACCATAGTCTATCATGGGAAAGATTAGGGACTGTACAAGCATTGCCTTTATGTGTGATGGGAGAAGGTTTTTCAACCGATAGAGCGACCGTAGCGTTCCGGTGACTTTTTTACTTACAGTCGTGACCTGTTTTCGCCAGTCAAGACATGTGTCAACATGCAGACCAAGATCCTTAACATCGGAGCTAAACGGGATGACAGAGTTGTCGAACACTACAGGTGGCACAGTTAAGCCATTCAGCTTCTTCATACTATGGGTGCTCCCTACAATGATAGCCTGGCACTTGGTAGGATTAACCGCCAACCCAAAACGATCAGACCAGTTTTTCACCACACCTAAATCCCGGTTTAGCTCCTCAATTGCATCGGATATGTTGTCAACACTTGCCTGACAATAAAGCTGCAAATCGTCATCATAAAGATGATACGCAGTCAGAAGCTCAGTGGTAATGAGATTGATAAAAACGGAGAACAAAAGAGGAGATAATATACCGCCTTGAGGAACGCCAGCAGCAAGATCACACCAACCCGACGAAGAGTCTCCAGCACGAACAGACTGCTGACGTCCCTGAAGATAAGAGGAAAACCATTCCAATACCTCCCGAGAGACCATAAGATAGGAAAGGATGGATAAAAGGACTTCGTGACTGACGGTATTAAAAGCATTGGAGAAGTCAATTAACACTAAGACTGTAACTTTAGTGTCTTCCATTCCACGCCTTATATCGTCAGTCACTTTAAGGAGAGCTGAAACGGTACTGTGCCCAGGCCTGAAACCGGATTGAAATGGACTGATGAGGGAGTTCCGGTGAATAAAGTGGGAGAATTGTTTATGAACACTGGCCTCGAGCACTTTAGATAGAAAGGGAAGGATGGAAATTGGGCGAAAGTGACTAGGAAGAGAGGGATTGGGTATCTTAGGCAGGGGCCGAACAAGGGCTTTACGCCACAGGGACGGAAAAACACCGGTGTAAAGGGAAAAGTTTATGATGTGGGAGATTGCAGGAAGCAGTTGATCCAGAGCCGTTACGATCATATGGCGGCTGATATTATCGCAGCCCACAGCTTTGGACTTAATGGAAAGGATAATCTTTTTGATCTCTCCTGGGTCGACTGGGGTGAAGACAAAGGGGTTAATATTGGGACGCGTCAGACCAGCAAGGTAGTCGAGGGTTTGACATTTGGTTAGACTATCTAGATTGGGTACAGTGGAGACTGTTGCCTACCAACTAACCCAATGTTGCCATTGGGTTTCTATTTTTGACATTATGGAGACTACTCATGCTGCTCTTTTTGTGGATCTTGTTGAGAGCATGAAGTCTGATTGGCAAGCACACATTTCGTCATTAGGTACTGTATCATCTGCCGGGGTTGCGAGTTTGTCCGAAAGGGATATCGCGACCCCGGCACACAGGCAACGGAAAGAACACGGGTGGGTTTTAGTCAGTAAAAGTCTGACACGCCCTCCCGCTCCACCCAGAGCGGGAGATATTTGATAATTACCCACCCTCAAAAAAAAAAGGTACTGTATCATTATTTTATGGTTTAAAGGGCCTGATCCATAAGCAGTCTTGTTGGATCGCCGCCGTAAATCTCGCTGGTATTTGGAAGAAAGAAAAATTATCTTATTTGTCACAGAAAAACGTGCTTTCAAAAATGATAAGTTAACTCGAATAAAAAACCAGGCCAAGAGCATACGGTGGAGGTCTGCCCAGCTTGGGCGGAGCACCGCCGTGTCCTCACGGAGGCGATCGGCGGCGGCGATCTCTCGCGTCCGGCCCTGGTTCAGGCCATGGTCCGGAGCGAGAGTGCATGGGAGGCCGTCACCTCCTTCTGCGAAGCAGTAATGCTCGCGAAGGAGGAGGCGGAGCGCGCGAAGGAGAGGCAAAATGCGCCCCCTCGCGCCCCTAGTCGCCGCAGGAGACGCCCCGGGCGTCGGGAGTCGCGAGCCGACTTCCGGCCACCGTAGGCGCGGGCTTGCGGACGGTGAGCAATGGGTAGCTCGCCGTCCGATAGGGACCAGGCCCGGGTCGACGGCGCGTTGTGTTCCACGCGCGCCTCAAAGAGATGTCAGCACCAACTGACGGGGTCCGGAAGGGCCAATGCCTGCCGGGGTCGCGGGTTTGTCTGAAAGGGATATCGCGACCTCGGCACACAGGCAACGGAAGGAACACGGGTGGGTTTTAGTCAGTAAAAGTCTGACACGCCCTCCCGCTCCACCCAGAGCGGGAGAAGTTATTTGATAATTTCCCATCCTCAAAAAAAAAAAAAAAAAGGCCAAGTGCGTGTCGGACCATGCCCAATGAAGGGTTCCGTCGTTGTAGGGATGAATTTATCCCAAAAACAAACTTATCATTGTAGTTGAAAAACATATTCTCCCATATATTGATATACGTCACGGTCAATTCTCCAACTGCAAATGTAAGTTTGAAATCGTAAAAAATACAATGTTTTGTGATAAAACTACAAATTAACAATTTTCGGACCTGTGCTGTGCGACCTGCCAAATTTCATGATTCTAAGTCAACGGGAAGTACCCTGTAGGTTTTGATTTATTTGCAAGTATCAAAATATGTCGCATAAATGGCCGTATTTATTTTATTGCGTTGACTTAGTAGCTTGATTTTTTTAGAGCTTCAAGGGACCATAGTCCTACGTATTTTATATTAATTTCAACTTGATACCTCCACGCATTCCTGAGAAAAAAGGTCTTGACAGACTGACTGGCGGACAATGAGGTGATCCTTTATGGATTCCGTATTTTTCCTTTTGAGTCGCGGAACCCTGTAAAACGAACAAAACAGATCTTAATCACAAGCACAGAACAGAAACAATCAGCAGCTGCACGTCGTGACTGTGACAAGAAGGCTTCCAATCAGCATGATGCTGTGCTATGGAAGACACAGAGTCACACAGACATACGTACATCGCACGGCCGCGGTATTATGAGCTGACGAGCAAGGCTCACATATTTTTTTCTCTAACACAAATTAATCTAATGCTATGTCGAAAGGTAAATATAAATCAAGCGAGTACAGAAACCTTTAACGAATTTCGCAAGATTAAATAACTGTACGGATCAAGACTGTTAGATCGTACTTCACAAACAGAGAGACACACACATATATAATTATGTAATAATATGTATTGGTGCTAGCTCAGTTATTATCAGCGACAATTGAAGTGTGGTCGGTGTAGTGCTATCTTAGTGACCTCTTAAAAGAACAGATAAATTGAATTAAAAATAACGCGAAGACTTGACATTTTATTCAAATTATAGAATAAATATTGTAAGTATTTTATTAGATTTTATCGAAATAATCAATACCTAGGTTTGAAGTCCAGTTTAAAAATTTTTAATAGATGCTAGAGGTGCCACTCGTACCCTAGATATATTAAGAGAAATTGACACCCTACTTAATTTTACTGTGTTATAACCATTTCATACAACTGTAAAAGTGGAGAAGAGGAGATTTGCGATTTGAATATACGGACAGTTTAAGTTGATATTCAATTGGCTTAACAATTAATTTATTATTTGATGATTTACTTTTGAATGCATCTAACCGTATTACAGTATCCTAAAGTGTTGATAGAAACTCGAATCTACGTTCGTATAGAATTCCGTAAACTTTAACAGATAACATATAAAATTACGCCTGAATCCAGGAATGTGTAGACAGGAGTGGTGTTGCACTCACATAATTATCACGAGTGTATTTATGTAGGTATTATAGTTAGTTCGATGGTAGATACGAGTAAGTGTCGTATTACTTATCATATTCTCAAATGACTTTTTCTATCATTCAGCAATGAAAACTCTAATAAAAGATATTATAAATGTTGGTACCTCCTAGTGCCCTTTTTATGCTTTCCTAATTTAAACAAACTGTTATTTATTTCTTACAACTCAAGTCCATTACAAAGTGTTTTATAATGACTTCCGACCTTTTACAATTACAATAAGAATAATGCTAAAAGGGTGGATGAGTCTTATTACTGAAGCATTATGTTTATTTTTACGCTAAAAGAAACCAATTAGAGGTGTCTGAGACCTTTCTTCCCAACTTTTGCGTAGTGTAGCGCGAATAGTTTTTTCTCAAACATGCTTGGAAATTTGAAAATTATTTATGCGAGCTCTCGGCCGGCAATGTTTGTATCAAAGTCGTGTTTAGCGGCCAAATAAATTACTATGAAAACTCATATCTGTCGTGAAATTTAAAAATGGAACAAACTTTTTACTTCAACACATGGCCACCAAGGAGGTAACTTATCAAGGATTTTATTTAAATTTCGATTTGGCTTGCAAATAGAGCTGTTTAAGGTAATGAAGAAACAAATGAACGTATTGGCGCGTGAAAAATTGTCGTTGTTCGTCATTAATTCTGGAATTTATAATTAATTTACTCAATTTGAATTTCCGCGCATTATTTGAAAAAAGTACTAAACAAGACTTAGCCGTAAACATTGACTCACGTATTTTCATGACCGTCCATCAATGCCCCAGTTGCAAGCCGCGACAGTAATGTACCTACTATCAAAGCTTTCTGAACATATTAAATATGATGATATTATTTATGAAGTGGATTTAAATAACTTTGTTTACGTAGCTATTTTAAAAACCTTGGAATGAATTGTTATATTGTATTCTAAGGTTTGCTCGAGTATAAGTACTGCTTCTTACTTACTATATATACTCTATGCAATTCAAAATACTTTCAAATAAACTTACAAAGGCACTTATGAAACGTCAGAAGCTAGGTGCACGGTTCCAATTGGTCGGTTCCTATGGAGAAGAGCCGGCAAGAAACTCCACGGTTACTCTTTTTGGGGTTTTAACAATGTTTTCAAATTACACTATTAATAAGTATATGAGGACAGTGTAGGCCTGTCAACAAGTACTTAACAAAATAGAAAATGGTCAACAAATCGAAGCATTTATGAGTCTGCTATAGAAAAAACTATCCACATGATTTTAACCGCCTCTGTGGTCTAGTGGTTAGACCTCCTGTCTCAGACCCAGAGGTCCCAGGTTCGATTCCCGTAGGGGAGGGCCAAACTTTCTGCTCATTTTGGTTGGTGGTAGGGCTTATTCTAAGTCCGCCTGCTACCACAATCTTATCTTAGTCTGTCGCCATAACAGCATTGTTGTGTTTCGGCAGTTAGAGGTGAGATAGCCAGTTTGTCTGTGGTTGAGGATTCCGGGTATAGCTCGCTTCCACCTTCGGGCTGATCATCACTTACCATCAGGTGAGTTGCGGGCCAAGAGCATACCGACGTGGATAAAAAAAAAAAAATACAGTCTTTGCCATGTATATCGCTAATCGAAGACTAACATGAGCATAACCAGCCTATAATGTTCCCACTGCTGGGACACAGGCCTCCCCTCTCAGAGAGGGAGTAGACGTAATCTACGACGCGGGCCCAGTACGGGTTGGTAGATGTCACATGTCTTCCAATTTTTGGTCCTAGGACATGCCGGTTTCCTCACAATGATTTCCTTTACAATTTTGAGAGCAGTGGTGATGAAATTAATAACACAAAGTAAAGCGCCAGTTCATGAAATGGAGTATAATGATCAAAATGTTAACATCCTACTTTAATTTGGTGTCTTTTTCAGATAAACATGTCTCCAAATAGAGTGCTGTTATCAATTACGATATTGTTATCGTTGGTTTACAAATGTAAGTAAAAAACAACGGAAATCTTAAATAAGTATGTTACACGATCCAACTTTATTCGTGCGAAGAGTATAATTTATTGACGTGAACGACATCCGACTAATATGTAAATTGCATATTTAATTGTGAATTTTAGGGTTCCGTACCCAAAGACTACTAACGCGAGTCGATTACAACACACACACATACACACACACACACACACACATACATGCTTGCATGCTTACATGATTCTTTCTTTCTTTCTTTCATTCTTTCTTTATTACCTACTAATCCTGTCTGTGTCTGTCAGTGGGCCGTATCACACACACACACACACACACATACACATGCATACATGCTTGCATGATTCTTTCTTTCTTTCATTCTTTCTTTCTTTCTTTCATTCTTTCTTTATTACCTACTAATCCTGTCTGTGTCTGTCTGTGGGCCGTATCACACACACACACATACACATGCATACATGCTTGCATGCTTACATGATTCTTTCTTTCTTTCTTTCATTCTTTATTACCTACTAATCCTGTCTGTGTCTGTCTGTGGGCCGTATCACACACACACACATACACATGCATACATGCTTGCATGCTTACATGATTCTTTCTTTCTTTCATTCTTTCTTTATTACCTACTAATCCTGTCTGTGTCTGTCACTGGGCCGTATCTTTCGAAGCGTCACAGCTAGCCTGTAACTTGTAACCGAGGAATGAAAAAAAATTCAGGGCACATCAGCGTGTGGGGTAATAATTAAAATTAATGGAATCCCATAATTAAAAAGATTATGTTATATCAAATTTGCTTTTTAACCAACCTCATTATAAATAATGAGGTCGGTTAAAAAGTAAATTTGATATGTTTGTGTGTGTGTGGATGGTGTGTATATGTGGATGTAAAAATATATTGACTTTTAAGTTAAAAATAACTTTGTTATTCACAATTTATTTGGGAAATACTTTGAAATACAAACTTATTTTTGGTGTCGAAAAAACAATATTTTGCCTGCGTAAATATTCATTCCAACTACGAAATCCTTCACTGTGCGTGGTCCGACTCAAACTTGACCTGATTTTTGTTTTTGTAAAGATAACTTTGCACATTCTGCAATCAAAACCAAATAATTGGTAGTTTTTGTGATATTGATTGATTGATTGATTTTTAAAGGTCTTTATTAAACGTTCTTATTATTATTTTTGTGATATTAAATTTTTTGATAGCCGCTTTAAAATAACTGTATTTAAGTCAAGAAAAAATCAAATTAACAACAGCATTCAGCATTTTCAAGTCTGACAACCAGTATTACCAAGGGGTATCATTTTACCCAGTAACTGGGTTATGGAGGTCACATAGGCAGTCGCTCCAAGTAAAATACTGGTATTCACCTGCATCCGGTTAGACTGGAAGCCGACACCAACATAGTTGGGATAAGGTTACGCAGATAATAATAGTGATTCAAAATTTTCCAGCAACCGCAATCTACTGCTTCTACTGCAACAGTGCCAACAACTCAGCCTGCATCGACCCCACACAGTTCGACGATGAGATGCGCGGGCGCATCATACCGATCATTGACTGCGATAAGGCTGTACCAAGAGTCGACGAGTATGACTTCTTTTGCAGAAAAATTGTTCAGACCAGTAAGTTTTTTTTAAACATGCTTCTTTACTAAATCCGCAAATTGACGACCTCAAGCTACGTGGAGCGACGATCTACGCAGTACTAGTAGTTGAGAATCGCGCATGCGGAGAGGTCTGACCAGCGGTGACTGTTGATGATGAAAATGGAACAATAATTATCTAATAAAATCCAGTTATTATATCCGTTTCTATTTGAAGGCTTACCTTAAGCAAGCCCATATTTCTTCCTAAACTATATGACTTCACACCACTTTTCAGGAATTTTGACGAAGTAGTATCTGGTGTTATTATTCGGGTTCAGTTGATTCGGGCCGAGCTATCACTGACCCTAAATAACCTCGTTCGTTATTAACTGCATTGGTGGCCTCAAGACCAAGTTCTTTGATAAGTTCGTGACTCTTCAGTCAGTTGTGGGCTTTGACTATAGTCTGGTAAAATTGATAATTAAAGGGTCATCTGATGAATCTACTTTCATAATGAAAGTACAATATGAACTAACAAACACTGTAATTCCTCCAGTATACCATCCTCACAAAGACTCCGAGCTGCGCGTGACCCGTGGCTGTGGCTGGGTACGTTACGATAAGGATTGCTACCGCGCCGACAACCGCGACCATCTGGAGACTGCCTGCCAATGTTTCACCGACTACTGCAATAGTGCTGACTCTTTGAACTCCGCCACTACCACCGCTTTGTTCGTTGCATTGGCCATGTGTCTTTACTTCTACCGCTAGTAATTAATCCTGTTTCTTTGACATAGATAATCTTCATTGAAACATTATTTTTTTCTTCTCATTATGCCTATTATTGTCAAGATGCTCATCAGTGAAAAGTTAGCCAGTCAGCAATTCTGTATTGTCTGTCTTTTATTCAGAAGAAGGTTGCTATGTGTCTTTACTTCAACCGCTAAAAAACAAAATTCTAATCCTTTTATCATAGATCGCTTATATTCTTCACAAACCTATGTATTGTATTTTATGTTCTGGCAATTCTGACTATGTACAATCGAAGAACTTCATATCTATACACCGTTAGGACTATTTCTGCTTGAAGCGCTTGGCGGCTATAGAACAGCCATGCTATTCTGTAAACACCTCACCGTGAAAACTTGGGTGAAGTGAGCTGTCAATAGTGTCAATCCCTGTGGAATGACAGCTCACTCCACGCTCACTTCACCTAAGTTTTCACGGTGAGATGGTTACAGAATAGCACTGCTGGAACGGTAACAGATATGGTCATCGTGTTCACGGGATTTTGTTTTTAAACTGCTTAGATATGAAGTTCTTCGATAGTACGTAAAAAAGCAAGCGTATTTGACCTGTAGGTTCGTCAAATACGCTTGCTTTTCTACTGCATCTATACCATTTGTAACTACGTGTCTGCATTTAAACATGGATATTTTAGTTACAAATATAATTATTTACAACTTTTAGATTAGTTACTTTGTAAGTGAAATATTGATGATATTTAAAATAACATTTAAGTAAATATACGTTAAAAACATCTCTTGGCTTTCGTTTCCGTCTCATATCAGTAAATAACGTTGCAAGCAAAGTCGCACTTTTCACACAACTCAAACCCAAATTCAAACTGTAATGGACCATTTAGACGGAGACAATCCACTGCGCCAATCCAATAATACCATCGTGTAAATAGAGGCAGTCCACTGCATTGGATTGTCCTCAAGCCATTGATGAAGCAAATTAATGGATTGGCTTAGTGGATTGTCTCGGGGACAAGGTCCCGTCTAAATGGTCCATAAGCATTTATTTGAATTAAATTATTTACAGAAATATAGAATATATATAAATATCAGAGAATATATATATATATATTTGTAATCACGTTCTCGAAAACGGCTCTAACGATTTCGATGAAAGTTGCAATATAGGGGTGTAAGGGAGCGAAAAATCGATCTCATAACTGGGAAAATTGGTTTTCTCCGTATTTGACCCAAGCAGAGCTCGGTCGCCCATAGTTTAGAACAAGATGGCTACCTTTGAATAATGACATGGCAGCATGGAATTAGTATGTACTATAACATGGAATTAGTATGAACTATCCTATACTATTAAATGAGCATTGTAGTAGTATATATATTGTAATAGGTACTGGAACTTAAACTGGCAAAATGTAGGTGTACTAAATATTGACACCTCTGTCTAATTCTTCGGGTAAAACAGGCGTGATGTAATATTACATTACAAAATCCTAAGTACCTACCTACATTATTATGTCAACCCAACAACTATTACCTCAAAACATTGACAGTCGTCATCCAGCGACCAACGCTCACAATACAGAAATAGGGTGCCGCCACGAGCTACTCGTAATCCGGGCAGGTCGTGAAAGCCCTCGTTTTGCACCGCGCACACGGCAGAATGTTTGAACATTACTTATTTAGTAAAACTCGGTGTACGGTGCCAGTGGTGGCGGGTTTGATGACGTCATTAAAATGTATTTGTAGGATGTATTTTTAGTGAAGTGGATTATGAGCAAACTCAAAAACTTCAGTAAATAAAAATTGCAAGGGGATAACGGGTTTTTTTTTCTTTTCTTTAGTTGTATAGGAGTTTTCGTTAATACGGAACCCCGTGTTAATGGGATTACCCATCGCAAAATTCAAATCTTTGTCCCTTTTTCATAATCGATGAAAAAACGACTGTTCAGTGCCTCAGTTAATAAAACCAATAAGAACTAAAAAGGTTTATTAGTTTATGAGCTAGATGTTACATATTTGGTTTATCTCTTTTTATTTCTGTTTTTAAGAAAAGAAAGAAAAGAAAGACTGATTAAGTTGAAATTTGGTACACATATGAATTTCTGTGACTCAAACACGGACGTGTAACGTAATTTTGAATAAGGGTGTCCCCCGTGTCTTTTGGGAGGCAAATAAGAAAGTTAAAATTAAAATTTTGCAAACTGTACAGTGTGGTGTGACATATTAAATGAAAGGGCTTACTGTGAGGGTCTCAATTTTTTTTTATAATTAATAAATAAATTGTTTTATACTTATTTAATAAAATAGATGAAAATTGGCCATTCGGGCCTTATATCTGAAACTACTGAGCCTAATATTTAAAAAGAATTATTAAGTAAATCATTATATTTATAGATTACAGGAAAACCTATAAGAAGTCTATGGTTTTAAAATAACATGGCAAATCTCTCAATATTGCGCGTACAAACTTACGTTTGCGGTTAGAATGCGTGGGAGAACATGTTATTCGACTACAATGTTAAGTTTGTTCTTGCGATAAATTCGTCCCAACTACGGAACCCTTCATTGTGCGTGATCCGAGGCGTATTTGGCCGATTTTTTACTTGTCTACAAACGCGTCGCTCTGAGTGGAGCTCTACAACAGACATGATCCGTTATGGAGGATACAAATAATGAATATTGTGGGAAAACCACGATGTGTATTAAATACATAATCTATACAATACATATACCGAAAATGTGTGAGTTCCTAAAGAACAGTTTGATTTGTATTTCTTTGAACTATCTTTTTAAATTGATCATCTATTGGAATTTATTAAAAATATATTTTAATGTCTGAAAAGTGTAGTGATTACGAAGTAACCTAACATTTTATCTAGTAGATACTATGCCTCCAATACTAAGCAGTGCGCGTTGTCTATTATGAGATGCTATAGTTTTTTATTACATGATTACGTAAGGCAACAGCTTAGGGATATTGGAACGAAGTTCTTTAACGCGGTTTGTACACTTTCAGAAATCATCACGCTTTAAAGTGTTAACACTTGCTACTGTCTTCGTGAAAGAGAGAGAAAGTGTGGATTTGGTCAAAGTGTAAATCCAAGATGGCGGCTCTGAAATTTTTCTTTTTTTTCAACTTTTTCGTCATGCGTGTCGTTTTCATAGTTTTCGAGGGTGCTAAAGCCGATAATGAAATCAAAATGTAAATCCAAGATGAGAATTTTTTTTAATGTTTCATCATTTTCTTAGATTTCGAAGGTGCTGAGGTCAAAATTTAAATCAAAGATGGCGGCTGCAAAAATATAGTTTTTGTTTTAAATCATACTTGAACAGGGACTTCGTTCCTGACGGGGTTCCTCGATCGCACATTTTTTTTTCATTATACCTATTCCTCAATACTAATTCATCTTTTAACGTTTTGGTTCTTTACTCACTGGTACCAATTAACCTATGCATCTCCTTAATTTAGAGTTAACATAACAAAACATCACGCCAGTATTTCCGAAAGGCTTAATCAGAGGTGTACCTTACGCCTGTTATGTTTAAGTCCCATGTACTAGGGGGCGAGCCCATTGACATCAACCGGGCACAAATCGAGGCTCTGGGCTGCTACTGAGAAATTCCAGATGATTATGACCACCAGACCAAGGAGGCAGTAAATTTTGAGTTGAAAAGCACAGTGCTGTAACATCCAAAATGCAGCATAGATCATACAGTTTAATTATTAAAAAAATCTTTCTTTATTGGCATAAAACATGTGTACAAAAAAACTGAAGCCTTCCTCCTGTGCTAGGTAAAAACACCTGTGTTACAGGAGCCAGTGTCTTCTCCCAATCAGTAGGTTCTGTATTGTATGCAATATACATCGATTATGTTAACAGCTAATAATCGACAGAGCAAGGATCGTGTATCGTAAGCCCTAACATCTGGCGGCGTAGCGTTTTACATAATCGTAGCACGTAGCATCGTAGCGACGTAGCGTCGTAGCTACTACGAAGGTTCAGTCAACAAAGGTTATGCATTCATTCTGAATGTTAGAGGCATTATTAGGTTACATGCAAATGTACCTTTGCATTACAATTTACAAGGATGTTTGTAAGGAAACAATTTTTATTGGAAGAAGGAAAAAGTTTTATATTAATAATAGGTATACATAAAAATAATATGAAGGTCAAATCATAGTTTAAAATATCACGTACGACGTTCAACGTTTAAACTGAAGACAGCAATGATATAGCATACATTTTTACAGCTTGGCAGAATTAGAATTAGCTGTGTAGGAGTTCTATTGTCGTGTTGTTCTATTGCATTATTGTATTCTATTCCTTGTTACATTCCTCACCACCTACCTCAATTTGTCAAACTCAATCCCGAATTCAAACTGTATGTAATGGACCATTTAGACGGAGTCAACCCCGAGACTGTCTATTATTGGATTGGCTTAGTGTATAAGCCAATCCAATAATAGACAGTCTACTATATTGGATTGTCCTCAAGCCATTGATGAAGAAAATTAATGGATTGGCTTAGTGGATTTTCTCGGGGATTGACCCCGTCTAAATGGTCCATAAGAATTTATTTTAATTAAACCATTTACAGGTACTTTTGAATTCTCAAGTAGTCGGTCAGTTAGTCTGAATGTTAAAGCTAGTGACCAGTTCCAAAACGTAGATCTCAATGGAGAACAAAGGGCAAAAAGCTCTTATGAATCAAAATATTACAAAATATACCTCGTTGGTCTGGTTGTTTCAGTGGTTTTTCCATCAGGATTTTTTAAGTAATAGCCCTAAGTCTGGATTTGTGCCCGGTTGTTGGGAATAGGCTCGCCGCCTATTACATGGGACTTAAACATAACTGACGAAATATGGGTGTACGAACTACGAGTACACCTCTGTCCAACCCTTCGGGGAAACAAGGCGTGATGGTATGCCGTATTTATGTGAGTTCTATAATCCTTTCTTCAATGATTTATATTTTTTGCTTAAATCGACAAACACGTGCTTTAGAATGCTTCAAGCAAATCCCTGACATTTGCACAACCACGTGGTTTCATAACATAAAAAAAACAAAAAACTACCACGGGAAGTGTCACAATATAATCCCCATTTCTTCTAAACAATCTCACTGCTCATATTTATAGAGCATTTTTATATCCAACTCACTGAAAAAGACCGTTTTTTAATTGTAGACAAGTAGTATGTTCCTTTTTTTTAATTTGCCGTCCGTTGCTTGAGGCGGGATGATCCCTTGGCGTCTTGTTTTATTTAAATAATACAATATTACATCAGTGGAAAATGTGACTTAATTCAAAATGGTCGCCGCTTGTGTCTGTCAAATCTGTAGTGTAAATAATGAATTCTGTTTAAGATTAATTTAAAAATAGGTATTGGTATTTTTATAGAATGGATGATTTATTGAGGAAAATTTAATTAGGTGCCTGTATCAGGTTATTTTTTATCTAATGTGTTTTGTTCTTTTTTTAGTTTGGGTTTTTTTAAACGACTTTATATAGGTACCTATTATTAATAAATAAATAAATAATCAATCGAATCGAATCATAGAATTTAATTACTTTAAATATCTACCGCTCATTAGATATTTTCTGATTCCATTCTTCTTGTCATGTCAAAGTAAAACAATAAACTATTGGACTGATCTTTATTTCATTAAATTAGAATTTATAAACAGTTTAATATAATATTATTTATATATTTTTTATAATAGTTGCCAAAATTATTTCATGGATTTATGTATCTAACGGAATAATTAAACCCCCAGCCTAAGAAATAAATTTGGCAATGGATACTTATTTTAATAAATATTTTAAACTTACTTAAATACATTTATACTTACAACTAACTTACAACAATGTTGACGGTCGATTTACACGTAATAATAAAATTAATAATCGATGCAATAATAAAACAAATAAAATATTTTTGTGGGCGAACCGGCAGCGTAACTAGTGTGTCATTTCTACTCGTAACATTAAATTAATCTATGGTTAAGAGGCAGCGCATATTGTAGAATATGTCCATAGACTGTCATGCGACTATTTACCTATATTTCCAAAAATCGTAACCAATAAAGAAAAAATTACGAGCCCTAAATTAAAAATATTTTTTGTATTCGAACAACTTAAATCTAGAACGAAAAAAACAAATGATTATCAAAAGATTCTTCTCTCCGACTAGTCGCACGACAGTCTTACGATATACACTGCGTCTTCGGGTTCAATCGTCAGGATTCAAAGCGGCGTGGTATTTAGTTGAGGGTCTGTCTCAGCCTCCGGTCCTCATGAACGGGGTCCAGTTGTTCTGGCTCGCTGTGGTCGTTGGATTCGTTCTGGATGGTGATTTCTACGGAAATAAAGCAAATTGTTTTAGTTTTTAAAGGATACCAGTCGTAATTAAGTATACTGTGCTCTTAGCAACCAAAGTCCTAGATAATAAATTAGTCAGAACCCTAACATCGACTTTGTTCAATTATTATGAGTAAAGGTGTCGTCACAATCATGGGACATTAGTTATTTATACATAGTACCTATGTACTCACCTATCTCAAAGTTTTTTAAGACTATTAAAAGTTTAGAATATGCTTCAAGCGGATTGAGGTCAATAATTATAATGAATCTAAAATAATTATGCAACGAAGTAAACCCTACCCTAAAGTAAGCCTACCTACAGTTCGGCCGTCGAGAGAAAGTTTTTATTTTTTATTTTTTATATGTAGGGTATCTCCCAGTTGACCTCTGAGGAGGTCGTAGCTGCTTAGCCGGACTTTCCTGTGGCTGCCTTAAGCTACTTACTTAAAGCCTTCAACCAGGGCGTAAGAATGTGTTCTTGACGACAGTAAGTTTTATACTAACGAATGTGTGTTTTGTGAATTTGATCCTTATTACTACCAGAAATTATCCAATTGACAGCTGTCAAGAACGCATTCTCTCAACGGCCGGACTGTAGTTTTAAAAGCTTTGAAACTAGCTATTAACGTTACTTGACATTGAGAGTTCAAATAGTCAACCAATCAGAAAATAAACATATAAAACTGCTTACCATCATCATCACTCTTGAAGGACCTTCCAAGCCGGGGTCCGAACCACATGCCTGGTTTCTCAGTGCGTCGCAATGGCATTGGCATGAAGTCGCGAGAGTCAGCGCGCGACAGCGACAAGTCGCTGCGACCAACGCGCGGGAACGCGTACAGTTGTCGCTTCTCTGCTGAGGGCTCGTAGTCTACGGAATAATTTATTAAGGTTAAGATGAGAAGATAATGAATGGCGCATGCGAAGGTGGCAAAAAATTTGTAGTCGACAAGGTACATTGATCAAGTAAGTACCATGAACCTCCTACACGATTAAGATTTAGAAGACTACCTAGGAAGATTTTCTCGACTGGTTTACAATCAATCAAACTCTGAAAAGGTTAAAACACAACAAAAAACAAATATGTTTTATTACATTATTACACGTTGTACATTATACAGTTGGTGGCGTCTCCTTTTAAGCATTTAGATGCCTGTGCCAGGAGGCGCCGCTCCTTCATATCTTACCAATAGTGCAATATGTTTCCAAACATTTTTAAGGCAAAGAACAGTTGAACAGAACAGTTGTTGAACAGTTGAACAGAACAGTTGTTGAACAGTTGAACAGAACAGTTGTTGTTTTGTACATAAGTTTATAAATTAATAATTTTATATTATCTTTAGTCAGGTAAGGTGTAAGATAACAGGACGTAGAAACGTAGTAGGTAGTTTAAAAAAGAAGTAAATCATTCGATCAATACAAATTTTTGGGTATCAAAATAGAGGAAATTCAAAGGGGATTGCAAAAATATATATAAGTTATATGTTTAAATTTAATTAGGAATAATAAATTGGTTTAAAAAGGTTTTGGTAGCGTAAAAATGGGCCATGTTTGTGTCGGACCTGTGCTATAAGAACAAATATTAAAAATTAAATTAAACGTCCCCATACAAGAACCGTGTTTTTAAGGGCAATTATAAAAAAAAATGTGTTAAATATTGTACGGTGGTACGGAATCCTTCATGTGCGAATCCGACTCGCACTTGGCCGCTTTTTTCTCATTAATTACTGTCAACTCATTAACCCCATTAGATCCTTCAGTTCTTTTCCCATCTTATGTCTATTTATAAATACAGTAAAACCAGTGCATACCAAGATAAAGATCGTTAAGAGGCAGTTGCCATGTGTTCCGTGTCGCTCTCCCGACCCTTGGAAATGGATACAAGTTTAGGACGCCATCCCTCCGGAGTTTTGCGCTGCTGTCTGTGGGGTAAGCAGAGTTAAAGCTAGTTAGGTGCATGTGTAGCTGGACTTTGTAAGTCAGGAACTAAGTTTGGGCGAGCTTATGATGCGATTTGATAGATTATAAAGTAGGTTTCTCTTGGGTCTTGTGAAGTCCAGGTGTTTGTAGGGAAGTATTCAGACAGGAATAGATTTACTAATAATGTTATGGTATGTCGCAGCAAGTCCAAACTAATAATATAAAGTACTTAGTAACTTTGTTTGTTTGTAGGAGGTAATCTCTGAAAGTACTGATCAGATTACCAAAAATCTTTTACTGATAGTAAGCTAAGCTTGCCGAGTGCCATAGGATACGTTTGCGTGAGAGTATTGGTGGCACAGTGGTATCAGGCCCGACTTACGAGTTCTAGGTCGTGGGTTCGAAGTCAAGCAGGCGCTTTACTTTGTATAATTTTTTTCATCACCATTGGCTCTCAAACCGGTGAAGGAAAACATCGTGAGGAAACTGACATGTCCTTGAACCCAAAATTCGAAGGCATGTGACGACCCGCACTGGGTCTGTGTTTTGTATTCCGACCGACTTCCTCTCACAGAGAGAAGGCCTATGTCCCAGCAGTGGGAACATTAAAAGCCGATTATGCTAATGCTTATGCTATAGAATATGTTTTATGTTAAAGCAAAAAACATCTCGCGGGCGAAGTCGCGGGCATTAACTAGTACCTATTGTATAAAATAATACATTTGAGGCTCAATTCTCAAACACAATTCGATTTGAAGTTGCTTGTTAAAGTCTCATGCTGACCCTGTCTCTTTAAGCTGTATTGTAGAGACACTGTTAAGAACGTCTCAAAGTTAAGTGTCGTTTGAGAAGTTGTTAAGCCAGCCAGTAGTAATATGACCAGTGAATCACTAAATAACAATGTCGAATTGCTGTTTCACAGATGCTTTAGCATACATTGTAGTCAAGTTAGCGCTATTCAAAGCATATTTCCAATGTTTCTACACGAGTAGCCTGTGGGTTAATTATACTCAAAAGGCATACAGCGCTCTGCAGATACGATACAATAACGTCTTCGGGATTTTGTTGCGGTTGCCGCGGTTCTGCAGTACGTCCGCTATGTTTGACGAAGCGCGTACGAATGACTTTTACGCAATAAGACGCAACCGTGTGTCGTCGCTGTTGGGCAGAGTACGCGACAGCAGCAACATCATTCTGAGGATAGTTGCAAGTTAATATCAGTGTCCGATACACTCGCTCTGGGTCTACATCGTGATTGGGACGGTAAAAAAATGTTTTAATTGTTATTTATATTTAAATTCTTTACCAACTAACATAGTTTATAAGCTCCTGTTGTTACTAACTACGAGTATAATGGATTATGTTATCTGACAAATAAATAAATTAATTGATGTTTTCCAGTCATTGATTACTAAACGAGTTTTATATTCGTTATCATAATTCGTGTCAACAAAATTCATTTTCGTAGGCCTATTAATTGGACATTGCTTTTCTGTATGCAAATGAAATGCATAAAAATTAAATGACATGTCACTCTAGTTTTATAATAAAACGGACAATTAATTACATGTATACTAATAACCTTTTACATTGAGGTCAACTTTCTGTCTAAAGCGAAGTTTACATTACCAACAAAACTTTCAGAAGTTGAGTTTCGCAAGTAATTCTTACTGAGAAAACTTGCGGAAGTTAGCTTACCGCAATTGTTGAGACGGTAAAGCTGCGGCCAAACCTACGCGAACAAAACAACTACGAAGCGGGAGCGTCAGTCGCGGACGTTACTCGTGTTTATCTACACACACACCTACGCGATCGTTATAGTCGCGCAGGTGTGCACATTTAGTTTCGCGTTGTTGGCACTCCCGCTTCGCGTCCAACGTCCCGGGTACTTGACGCGTAGGTTTGTCCTAAGCTTAAGAATTGCAACAACAAATCCTGCGGAAGTCAACTTCTGCAAGAGTTGTTGCTAATCCGCTTAACCAAATGCAGTCAGATATGATTAAAAATAAGTTCAGCAAAAATTAAGTTGTTACTTCTACTACCTACAAAATATTTTTCAACTGAACATGAACTTAAACAACAAGAATCTTTTAGGCCAAACTAGGTTCTTAGCGAAAAAAATACAAATACGCCAGCGACCTATTTTAGAACACAACCCGTAAGTGATCTCACAAATTGACTGATGGATAGTCTGCACTCCAAGAATCCGCAAATAGCTGGTGGAATACCCGGCCATAGATCACAATCACAGTTTTTAGACCTTTTCGATCGATACTGTCGTGATGGCTTGGAGGTTTATAGATTCATTTCTTGGGCACAAGTTTGCGGGTTCAAACTAGGCAAGTTTAATCACTTTACGAAAACGTTGACACTTTAGGAGCGCGGCTGCTAGTCACCGGCTGAGGTATGCGGTAGCGGCGAGACGGGGGAGGTAGACAAAGGCCAAGCTAACTCAGTCTGGCAATTTTTTCAATGGCGGCCTCCACTGTCTCACTGCTCACATACCTACTTACCTCATTCGGTGAATAGCAGTCACGCGTGGACTATGTTGCTATATTGATATTGTTAGGGTTCCGTACCTCAAAAGGAAAAACGCAACCCTTATAGGATCACTCGTGTGTCTGTCTGTCTGTCTGTCTGGCTGTCCGTCTGTCACAGCCAATTTGCTCCTAATCGAATAGACCCATTAAGTTGAAATTTGGTACACAAATGTATTTCTGTGACCCAAACACGGACGTGTAACATAAATAAATGAATTTTGAATATTAGGGTCACTTTTGGGGGGCATACAAGAAAATTAAAAAACAAAGTTTTGTGAACTTTACCGTATGACATATCAAATGAAAGGGCTTATTGCGAGGATCTCAATTTTTTTTTTATAATATTAAAATAAATACTTTTAAAGATATTTAAGAAAATAAATGATACTTGACCATTCCCCCCCTTATCTCCGAAACTACTGATCCTAAAATTTTGATAAAAGTACAGAGAATAGGTTACAAGAAAACCTATAAGAATGGTCCTATATAACCTATAAGTTATAAAATAACATGGCAAATCTCACAATATTGTGCGCACAAACTTACATTTGCAGTTGGAATGTATGGGGGAACATGTTTTTCAACTACAATGTTTAGTTTGTTCTTGGGATACATTTTATTCATCCCAACTACGGAACCCTTCATTGTGCGTGGTCCGACACGCACTTGGCCGGTTTTTTTTTATCTGTGTGTAATAAGTGACATAAATTAAGGTATAATATAAGGTACAATATTACTTTCAATATCATTATGAACTTTCTAAATTAATTTTACTGTAGACAAAAATCTAGCACACTTGACAATAGCCTGATACAGTAGGCTGTGCATTTGTATTAACAGCTACAGGGCTATTCTGTAAAACTTGCTATCGAGATCAATTCTATATTCGTAGTGAAACGAAAGTTTTGACATTGACAACTGGCAACATTGATGTAAAAGTGAGTTTTACAATGAGTTTTTGCAGAATTAGTCTGAAAATATTTTAGTTATATGCTGTGTCGATGTAGGTATAATCGAATTGGTTCATCGTGTTATTGGTTTAAATTAACAGAGTTTCCAAATAATGTTCTTGGCTGATGTTAACAACAAGTTTAGTATGAGCAAAGTTCAAATTCTCTAATTAATTAACCAAATATAGTTTACTATTAAAACGTATGTAAGTTTGTACTTACATACTATCGAAATATGAAGTAATTATTATTATATTGGAGTTTTGTAATAAGTCAAACAGCATATTTTGATTAGGTACTTTCTTCGTAAGATAGGACTTCTTAGGAAGTGTGTGTGTTTTCAATTCAAAAGTATAAAATTGAAATGAATGACTAATGTAATTTTTATTTGTCAGTGTTAAATATTTTTTTTAGGAATTAAATCTCGTCAGCCGACTGTTAACTATGAAAGTTACTATATAGAGGGGTGTTATGTTTACATAATTTTTGTTACCTAGTCATACAATCAGGACAGGGAAACATGGCCCAGAAGGGGGGAGGCCTATACTCAGCAGTGGGTGGAACAAGCCTGCTGACAATCATGATGTTGAATCATACAATTAAAGCCAAATAATACAAATTTGAGAGGTGTCAAGGGACACCCGGATGGAACGAAGTTCGAAGAGAGAGAGAGACAGACAGAGAAACATGCGCACGCCGCAAAGCTTACAATAGCTTACTATAGCAAAAAGTGTCGTTACAACTTTTCGTGAGATTTTTTTCCGTCTAGCCCCACAACGCGCGATAAGGAACTTCGTTCCAAAAAGTTAAACTAAAAGTAATGCATCGGTGAGGAAACCTGGACTTATAGTTACTATAAGTCTGAAATCACCAACCCGTCTTGAGCAAGCGTGGTGATCAATGCTCGTGCCTTCTCTGTATGAGAAGAGGCCTTTGCTCTGCAGTGGGACAGTAACAGGCTGGTATTATTTCAAATCAATGCTTCCCATTTACCTACTTTCACCTTAAAAATCTCAACTTAACAATAATTCAAGTTTTTAAGAGCTGAGGTGGCCCAGTGGTAACGGCCGCGACTTACGAGTTGTAGGTTCGAACCCAGGCAGGTTACTTTGTGTAAAACGGTGAAGGAAAACATCGTGAGGAAACCGACATGTCCTAGAACCAAAATGTCGAAGACATCTACCAACTCGTACTTGGGCCCGCGTGGTAGAAAACAGCTCACTTCCTCTCACAGACAGGAGTCCTGTGTCCCAGCAGTGGGACCATTATAGTCTGATTATGATTATGCTAACAATAATAATTCCCCACACTCACGTTAATATTTAATCTAATACCATCCATCAAGTTTAAAATTTCGTATTCCCGGCGCGAAGGCTACATTAACGGCAGGCAATAATCCCTTAAACCGCTTTCATAATCTTTTACTGATGTTATGCGTAAACCGAAGATTTTACCGACGCTGCATGGAGGTCGGTAAAAAGAAAGAAAGAAAGAAATTTGTTTATTCTGCACAAACAAACCGCACATAGACATAAAATACACACGTACAAAAGTAGCCAAACGCCTCGTATTCAACCAATGGATAAAAAATACAAAAATAAAAACAAAGTTGTTCATTGGTTGATTTCAAGGTACTTGTTGCAATTATTTTCTGTATTAACGAGTAGGAATGTTTTAGTTATTTATTCATCTCGGTTAATTAGGTTTTTTTTTTACTACTACTGGAATCTCTCGGCCTGCATCTCACCTGATGGTAAGTGTTGTGGACTCCTACTTCATTAACGCACATCAAGGACTAATAGCGACATCTCGAGGCAAGAAATTAAACCATACGCTACGTCATACCTATCGCTCGCCTGTGATTGGGCTTCTTTTAAAATATTGTTCCCACGCCCCTCTCCTTGAATGTTGTATAACCAAAATGGCTAATATACATAATTGATCGTTAAAAGTATAGCATCGTTTTTCATTGAAAATCCTCAACACAATATAGAAACCACCTTAAGTTTTCACAAACCTCACCGCTGCTGCTACATTTTGGTCCTTCGAACCAAATATTGAATTATTGTACCAATAAGATCGCCGAGCGACCTATGGATGGGAACCCCTTGCACATGGCGGATTGAGAAGAAAACCCAAAAGATTTCATCGAAAATAATACGCAATCGGTGGGGCCAATCCTTATTCCTTTCCATCATCTCCTGACTTCTATTTGGTGCTATAGTGTGTCTGTGCTCTTATTTCAGTGAAATTGCCGCATTGTATTCTCGGAATATCGGATTTCTAGTCAATTACTAGCCTGGTGACGTTGCTAGCATCAGTGCCGTGTGTGATTGAGCTGACGATTATAAAACCGTGAGTACTCCTGTTTTCACTGACCACCAAAATGCCTATTGACTCTGCTAAATCCCGAGACAAATCTCCTAATTTGTTAAGTATAGAAAGTAGTGAGTTAGTTCGCGATTTAGTTAGGAAGCGTGGTATAATTAAGGGCAGGCTTACCAAATTTAATAATTATTTAGAGTCTTTAAAAGATTGTGATCATGACTTTCCTAATCAAAAACGCATTGATTTAAAGTTGAGGATTCAAGGATGTACTACTTTATTTTCTGAATTTAACGACATTCAAACTAAAATAGAAGAAAGAGTTTCTGATAGTGAATTAGGCGAACAATTAAATCAAAGAGAACATTTTGAAGATAGTTACTACAATTTAATATCACTTGCTGAATTTATGCTGAACACTGATGAGGTCGCTGACTGCTCCAGGTCATTTCATAGTCATAATAACAGTCAAATACATTCTGTGAAGTTACCCACTATCACTATGCCTACATTTGACGGTTCGTATGATCACTGGCTCGAATTCAGAGACACATTTACCTCACTAGTTCATAATTCTAAAGATATTTCCAACATTCAAAAGTTTCACTATCTCAAATCGTCCCTAAAAGACAGCGCAGAACTAGTTATACATTCTATAGAATTTTCTACCGATAATTATCAGGTTGCATGGGACTTGTTGCTCAACCGATATAATAATTGCGGACTTTTAATTGATCACCATATCAAAGCTTTGTTAAATATTACTGCAATAATTAAAGAGTCGCCTTCTTCGATTAGAACATTAATAGACACTATTTTGAAAAATTTACGCGCGCTTAAGGTTCTAGGTGAGCCCACAAACTACTGGGATAGTTTAATTATTAATATCATGGTGTCAAAGTTAGATAAAATTACTGAAAGAGAATGGGGGTCTCATAAGTGTACATTGTTCCCGAACCCAAGCGATAAAAATAATTCTAAACGGTGGATGTTTTAATTAACTTTTTGCGCAACAAAGCAGACATGCTGGAGGCATTGCAGCGTTCACATAGCAAGGATGCTCAAAGCACTGACAGCAAAAAACAACACTCAAAATGTCATAATATGTCACACTGCAATGTTTCTAGCGGGCCGAGTAAATCAAATAAACAACGCGGTAAACTAATATGCGCAAAATGCAACGCGAATCACCCACTGTATACGTGTAAAGAGTTTATCGAATGCGACTTAGACACAAAGCTTAAACTTGTACGCGAGCACAACTTATGTGAGAATTGTTTACATTCGAGGCACTCAGTAAATAATTGTAGGTTTGGGCCTTGTAGACACTGCAATCAAAAACATAACTCATTATTGCACAATGATAACGCTAATAGTTCTGTTGCTTTGCATTCCACAACTACCACTGAGGCGTCGTGTGCTAATGAGAGTGAAGCGCCTGCGCACTTCCCCTCGGCCGCACCAGCCGCCTCGGACTCCGCAGTCCCTATTCAAGTAAACAAGGCACACATGCAACCGCAATCGATTAAGTCTATAGGTGTGCAATCCGTGTTATTGTCAACAGCTATCGTTGATGTAGCAGATGTACACGGTAGATATCATAAAGCGCGGGCGCTCCTTGATAATGGTAGCCAGCGCTGTTTTGTTTCTAAATCATTATGTAAACTCTTAAATACACCATTAATACAGTCCACAAACGAAGTTCGAGGCGTAGGTGATTCGGTACTACATTGTTCGCAAACTTGTAATATCGTTATCAAATCCTGCGTCGATAATTCATTTACTACGCGCATTAATTGTTATGTGCTGTCTAGGATCACGGCTTCGATGCCCGCCGTATTAAGCGCGCAAGTCTGTATTCCAGACAACATACGGTTGGCTGATCCGGAGTTTCTAGACTACAAAAATATTGACATTTTGATTGGCGCAGATAGGTTTTGGGATCTGTTAGAAGACGGTAAAATACGTTTGACTAGTGGTCCGTTTCTACAGAACACCAAACTAGGCTGGATTATTTCCGGACCTATACTTAATTATACGCGCAAAAGTGCGCCAATTCATTGCAATATTATTAATTCTTTAGATACGCAACTTCGACTGTTCTGGGAGATTGAGGAACCATCTAAGGTCAGAGACGCACAGACTGAGGAAGAACGTGCATGCGAAGATCACTTTGTTCGCACTACTACTCGCAATAGCGAGGGGAGATTCTGCGTGCACATTCCACTCCATCAGTCACCTGATACCTTGGGGGATTCTTACACACAAGCAGAACGTCGATTTCTTGCGCTAGAAAAACGTCTGCAGCGTTCGCCTGACTATAAAATTCTTTATTCCGATTTTTTACAGGAGTATCTTAGGTTAGGCCATATGACACAGGTAGATTCCTATGAATCCCCGTGTTATTTCATGCCACATCATGGCGTGTTCCGCGAGCTCAGCACCACCACCAAGTTGCGCGTGGTGTTTGACGCAAGCGCACGATCGAGCTCTGGTAAGTCACTGAATGATTTGCAACTAGTTGGCCCTCCTATACAGGGTGATCTCATTGCCATTCTTCTACGCTTCCGGCAGCACAAGTACGTCGCGTGCGCCGACGTGGAGAAGATGTACCGGCAGTGCCTGGTAAACGAGGGTCAGCGCAGCTTGCAAATGATTCTGTGGCGTGACCATCCATCAAAGCCGTTAGGTATATTTAAATTAAACACCGTGACGTATGGAACCGCCTCCGCACCTTTTCTAAGTGTTAGGTGCCTAAAACAATTAGCCTCTGAATCTCCTGATCCTGATGTCGCTCGAGCTATAAAAGAGGATTTTTATGTCGACGATTACATAACGGGCTTAGATGATAAAATAAAATTATTAGATCTATGCAACAAAACTCAGAAGACGCTGCAGTCGGGCTGTTTTCCACTTAGGAAGTGGATATTTAATTTTAAACACGATGATGACCGTCAGTCGTCTAGCCAGTTTAAACCTTTAACTTTAGATGAAAATGTTAGTTCTAAAACCTTAGGAATAGGCTGGCATAATGCAAGTGACAACTTTTATTTTAATTCTCACGTTAATATTGAAAATACCAAACCTATTACAAAGAGATCTATTTTATCAAAGGTTTCGCAAAATTTTGACCCTCTTGGTTTGTTGAGCCCTGTCATAATTGTTGTCAAAGTTCTATTACAACAGTTGTGGTTATTAAAAATAGGTTGGGATGACAACGTTCCGGCGCGCGTGTGGAACCGATTTGTTATTTCACTGCGAGCGCTAAACACTGTTCGTATACCTCGCCACGCTATAGGTACACAGCCTATGTACATCGAGTTACACATTTTTAGCGACGCATCTCAGACGGCGTACGGCGCGTGTATTTATGTTCGCACAGTTTGCAGTGATTTAACAGTATCGGTTAGATTATTGTTTTCAAAAACAAAGGTCGCGCCTTTAAAACCTGTTAGTATCCCACGTCTTGAACTTTGTGGGGCTTTATTGGGTGCTCGTCTATATGACAAAGTACGCAACTCATTACGTTGTAAATTTAATAGAATAGTATTTTGGACTGATTCTACGATTGTCTTAGGCTGGCTGCACATGAGGCCGAACCAACTTAAGACATTCGTTCAAAATAGGATCGCGGAAATTCATGATCTTACACTAGACGTCCCGTGGCGTCACGTAAGCGGTGTAGATAATCCCGACGATCTAGCGTCACGCGGTGCTCGATTGGAAGAACTTTCTTCGACTACCTTGTGTGGGAGGGTCCTGAATTTCTTCGTAACCCTAGTTTTTCAATAGACGATCACAAAGGTTCGGAGTCGTTCAAACACCGCGAGTTACCTGAGGTCAAGTCATGCGTCACCGCCCTTGTAGGTCAGGATTGTTGTGAATCATCTTTGTTTCCCTTTCATCGGTTCTCTCAATTTAAACGTATGAGGCGTGCGGCTGCCTTTATGTTACGTTTTATAAATAACAGTCGATGTAAAAATAATAAGCGTACGGGCGGCCTTAGTGTAGACGAGTTAGACTATGCAGATAAAACATTAGCTCGATTTTGTCAAATGGAATCTTATCCAGTTGAATATAAAGCATTATCTAATAATGTGACTATTAAAAGTAAAGGTTGTTTGTCTAAATTAAATTTGTTTTTAGATGATCACAAATTAATGCGCGTAGGTGGTCGTTTAGTTAATTCTGATGAATTCATTTACGGTAAAAAACATCCAATTGTAATTCATTGCAAGCATTATTTTACCACTTTATTATTTCGTCATGAGCACATTCAGCTTCTCCACGCTGCTCCGCAGGCATTACTTTTTCATTTACGCGAATCATGGTGGCCTGTCGGAGGTAGAAATTTAGCTCGTCAGGTAGTGCATAGTTGTGTTACCTGTACTCGCATTAGAGGTAAGACGCTTAGTCCTATGATGGGTAACTTACCTAGGGAGCGAGTGACACCTAGTCTTCCATTCGTTCGGTGCGGAGTGGATTACGCTGGGCCGGTGCTCATTCTGAACCGCAAGGGTAGGGGTGCTAGGCTTATCAAAGGCTACATTTGCCTATTTGTTTGTTTCGTGACACGTGCTATACATCTGGAGTTAGTCAGTGACCTCTCCAGTGAAGCGTATTTACTTACTTTAAAGAGATTTATTTCACGCCGTGGTAAGCCTGCAGATATCTACTCTGATAATGGTCGTAATTTCGTAGGGGTAATGAACGAATTTTCAAAATTTTTGGCTAATTGTAGTAATGATATATTAGAATTCGCATCTTCTCAAAATATAAAATTTCATTTTATTCCCCCTTATTCTCCGCATTTTGGTGGTCTGTGGGAGGCAGGAGTAAAGTCGAGTAAACACCATCTTCGTCGTGTAATAGGAAACGCGCACCTCACGTTCGAGGAGTACAGCACAGTATTGGCTCAAGTAGAAGCCGTACTCAATTCTCGACCTCTGTCTCCTCTTTCCCCCGATCCTCATGACTTTTCCCCGCTCACTCCCGGACACTTCCTTATTGGTCGACCATTGACTGCGCCAGCCGGCGATGACCTACGTGATGTTCCTGCTAGTCGTCTCCAGCGGTACCAGAGGGTAGAACAACTTCGCCAACACTTTTGGAACCGGTGGGCGAAAGAATACATCTCCGAGCTGCAGGTGCGAGCAAAGTGGACGGCGAATAAGGACGACCTCAAACCAAACTCCTTAGTTGTTATTAAGGACAATAACCTCCCACCTTTGAAATGGCATTTGGGACGGGTCCTTTGCACTATCCCAGGAAAGGATGGTATATCCCGGGTGGCCGATATACGGACGTCATCGGGCGTGGTGAGACGCGCATATACTAAGATTTGTCCGCTACTACAGGACGTGATCGACACTGATGCAGTGACTGAAGACCATTGAAAGCCACTGCTTCCAAGGCCGGGGGCATGTTGTGGACTCCTACTTCATTAACGCACATCAAGGACTAATAGCGACATCTCGAGGCAAGAAATTAAACCATACGCTACGTCATACCTATCGCTCGCCTGTGATTGGGCTTCTTTTAAAATATTGTTCCCACGCCCCTCTCCTTGAATGTTGTATAACCAAAATGGCTAATATACATAATTGATCGTTAAAAGTATAGCATCGTTTTTCATTGAAAATCCTCAACACAATATAGAAACCACCTTAAGTTTTCACAAACCTCACCGCTGCTGCTACAGTAAGTGATGGTCAGGCCGAAAGTGGAAGCGAGCTTCACCCGGAATCCTCAACCACAGAAGAACTGGCTATCTTACCTCTAACTGCCGAAACACAACAATGTTGTTAAAATTATTGTTATGGCGACAGAATTAAATAAGACGGTGGTAGCTAGCTAGACGGGCTTAGAACAAACCCTACCACCAACCGAACTGAGCAGAAAATTTAGCCGTCACTGGGAATTGAAACCGGGACCGCTGGGTCTAAGACAAGTGGTTCTAACCACTAGACCACAGTGGCGGTTAAAATTAAAGATGAAAGTTTTAAAGGAAACGGCTTTTCTTTCAACTAAACTAAATACTTTAAATGAAATAAATAAACCACGCTATGGTTAGTTTTTTCACATGCACTCTTTTATACCTAAATAGTTTAGAATTATGTTCAGAATTTATTTCTCAAGATTCTCTTTAAAATATGATGAGTTCATCGATATCATTCGTTCTACGCAGCCTACGAAGAACGTGCTACGGTGTTTCGTGTGCTACGAGCTACGCCACTGCTACACAAATCTACGTCACTTTTATTTTTTTACTAAACCTTACTTCACGTATTCAAATCCTGAAAATTATAAGCAATCAAATCAAACCCAGGTCACAAGATGAAATAAGTATCGTATGCCATTAATAGCCGTGAAGTACTTTAAACTAATAATGGACTTGCAAATACGTTGTCTAGAAGCTACGTTAGCAGGAAAATAAGCCATCTCCTTGAGTTAATTGGCATTAAAGGAGAATGGCAGCAGAAAATAGCTCATAGACTGGTTATTAGAGCTCGTCCTACTTGAAGTTTACTTGGGGTTATTCTTATTTAGTGAAAAATATTTGTTTGGATGTGCAAACTGATTTCTTCTGCAGCTGCTGTATATCTACTTTAGATAATGCTTTGGTCTAAATCTTTGGGTTACGAAGCATATGTAAGCATAGCACGATCATAATTATCCTTATTATGTTCCCACTGCTGGGGTGCAGGCCTTCTCTCTGTGAGAGGGAGTGGACAGTAATCCACCACGCGGGCCCAGTGTGGGTTCATAGACGTCACAAGTCTTTGAATTTAAGGTTATAGGACATGTCGATTGGCGCCTCAAAGAGATGTCAGCACAACAGAAGGGGTCTGCTAGGACCGATGCCTGCCGGGGTCGCGGGAAAGTCCGAAAGGGATACCGTGGCCCCTGGCAACGTACAGGCAACACTGAAGGAACACGGGTGGGTTTTAGTCAGTAAGAGTCTGACACACCCTCCCGCTCCGCCCAGAGCGGGAGAAGTTATTTGATAAATACCCACCCCAAAAAAAAAAAAACAAAAAAAGGATATGTCGATTTCCTAAAAGTGTAAAGCCTGTCTGTTCGAATCCACGAGCTAAAAGTCGTTCGTCGGGGTCGGTACCACTAGACCCTTTTGTCTAGTATTAGATAAGGCCTAAACCCCCCAACTCGTGGTTCGATCAGAAATTGGCTATCAACACGTTTACGGTCAATTTAAATAGAACCTTTTGAATTTGTCCAAATCGATGTAGGACGGAATTATAAGAAGATCAATGAATTAGTAACGGTTGGAATAACTCTTACACTATATGATTTTAAATAATGGACCGTATAATTTTTGTTTACCTACGAATATCTGTATTTGTAAACAGAAATATTGCTTTTTAATCTTCCAGTCCAGTTATTATTAGCAGTGATAGATTGTGGTCTGACTGTTGGACTGCCAAGTCATAGGTGTCGAGTTCGATCCCAACGCACGCACCTCTGACTTTTCGGATTCATGCGAGTATTGTATAATTATCACTTGCTTAAAAACCGTTGAAGGCGAAAATCGTGAGGAAACCGGCATGCCTGAGAGATATTTCTCAACGGCATGTGAAGCCAAGTAGTCAGTCACTAAACCGAAAAAAAAAGTAGATCTGGAAGATCTTCTTTTTTTAATTTATTTGTCGTAGTTTGTTTCGTTTAGATTAAAAAAAACTTTGACATGATAACTGATTGGAACAAGCATGATTCCTGACCCTTTTAGGGAGGCCTATGTTCAAAAGAAAATGTTAAAAAAATATGCTGAAACTTTAAGAATGCGTTCGATTCCTTCTGGAGGTATCTGTGTCATTACTATCATATTACTTACGATAGCTGCTGGCGATGGCAGAAGCCAGTAAAGCCATGGAGACGATGATCCTCATTGTTGGCTGCATTGTTAGTATCTGTTGGACAAACAAATGTTTCAATTACTGTTAAGGAAGCAGAAAGATGTAGCCAGATGACACAACATATGCGGGTCAGCTATTGATGAGTTCAAAACTGAGCTCATCCTGAAGCCCATATGATCATATTTTCAACTATGAAGAGTTCGATACTCCTACTTTTGAATGCCAGTTTTACGAAATGATGAAACTGATCAGTTTAATTGATGGGAGATATTTTCATCA
This sequence comes from Agrochola circellaris, assembly GCA_914767755.1. Taxonomy (NCBI): domain Eukaryota; kingdom Metazoa; phylum Arthropoda; class Insecta; order Lepidoptera; family Noctuidae; genus Agrochola; species Agrochola circellaris. The sequence goes on from OU611843.1 coordinate 11,984,972, forward strand.
CACATTCCTGAACACACCATTATTGCCACCATAAACTAACAACAGATCCCATTTTTTTCAGAATAAAGTTATCCTATACTTCACTTTATCATATATTAGCTTCCGCCAGCAGCTTCACCCGCGTGATATCTTTCTAAGTTATAGCCTATGTTACTCGGTGATAATAAAGCATTCAACTGATGAAAGAATTTTATAAATCGGTTCAGTATTTTTTGAGTTTATTCATTACAAACAAACATACAAAAAATCAAATCTTTTCTCTGTATAATATTAATTTATATTAGTTCTAAAGTATCTCACAGAAATATATTATAATAACAGAAATCCTACCCACATGAAAATACTTTAGAAATTTCCACAGCATCCCACATGAACGCTAATCTCCATTTGATCTTAATCATACGTTGTTTAAACTTTCAACAGGTAATTTAACAAAGGGCCCGGTTTATCTTTAATCTTCATCGCGTTGAACGGATAAAGAAAATCTTAACTTATAGGAGGTTTACATAATAATGAGGTGAGAAGTGGCGGCGTTGTACTAACTTCTGAAGGTATTCGAGTACTTACTTTAAGTAGGTACTGATGACGACATATCAAGCTGTAAAGTACCTGTATAAGTTGACCTCTCCTTGTACAGAAAACCTTTACGAAGCAAGATCAGGTTATATTGGAAATGTATTGCTTGATACGATGTCGAGTGTACAAGTTCCTTATGGTTTAAATAGAAGTTTGAATAAACGACATTAATTTGAGTGTCTTCGTACAAAGCTACGTGCAGACTAGCGTGACGCGACTCCGGTTATTGTTATAACGTGAAGTTTTCTTAGAAATGACAACTTTAATTCTTTGACCGTTGTAAAAACTAGCTATTATAACATGGCAAATTGACATAGTGTATCAATTTCTTTAATTAATTTCCCTGAAATGTCAGGGAAATTTGTACGTTTTAAAAATATATTCCCAAGACACGCAGTCTCCAGCAAATTACGGAAAAGGTCTTTAAAAATACCATCTATAAGGCCTCCATAATGCCAATTTATAGTAAAGCAAATTCAAGCTCAAATCATTTGACTAAATGATTTGAGTTTGAATTACCCGAATGAGTTGATATTTTAAGTAACAAGTGACACATAATTTTTAACATAGTTTTCCTGCTTACGCTCATTAGTTTTCCAAATTAATCCAGACTTTTAAACCTCCAGTATTTTAAAATAAAAAACCAGCCAAGTGAGTCGGGCCAGCACAGGAAGGGTTCCGTACAACCGCACAATATTTTCCAAAAAAAACTTTGAAAAAAATTACGCGTTTCTTAGTCTTCTTTATTATTTGTTGTTAAAGCGGAAATAGAAATACACAATCTGTGTAAATTTCAACTGTCTACCTATTACGGTTCATGAGATACAGCCCGCTGACAGACAGACGGACAGCGGAGGCTTAGTAGTAAGGTGATAAAAAGCAATGTTGTTTACAAGTATAGTTACCTATAGGTAGGTATCCGTATCCAAAAGTAGAACGTAAATACTTTCTCGAACAAACTTTTGCAAGAAGCTCTAGTATAGCTAAAAGTTTGCATACTTGTTAATTGTCTACTGTTTTCTTTGAAACTCAAATAAGATACATTATAACGTCATCAAGGTGTGTTAGTGATACGGGCAGTGACGTCACGGCTTGGTAAAGCCTTTAAACGATTTATGCCTGTTAGCTTCTTGGAAAGAAATTGAATTAAAAGGTTCATAGGTAAGTTTATTTTCGTAAAACAGAGATAGCAAGGTATATTCAGATGTCTTGCTGATGGTGGCGCGTGTGTTGGATCATTTAGCTCCCTTCAAAATGGTTGAGCTGAATGGTGCTGATCCTTGCGTCATGTTCGTGAACGGGCGCCGTCAGTTGGGACTGGTCAACTCTTAGCGGCCATGGCTGATTTTAATTTTTGAATTGTTTTTGTTTTAACTTTGTATTACGGACGCTTCTAACGTGCACGTCTTTCTACATTGTTCTCACATGTATAATTTCAACATGAATGATGTAACCAATACTTTGTAACAATTTATTTTATTTAAAAGTGTGTCCGTGGAGTTTCGTGCCCGTTCTTCTCCATAGGTACCTACTACGCTTTGGAATGGGCAACTAGCTTCATATTTTTGACTGACCGATTCCTTGACAATTCAAAAGTGCCTGTAATGGTTTAATTTATATAAATGCTTTGAGTTTGAGTTATTAAATCAATTCTTGAACACTTCTATGACTACAATGAGAATAGAAAAATAGAACCGTAACACTGGAAGGGGGCAGCGCAAGACCAGTCGCATTGATGATGTTTTGCGGAGACTTATGTCCAGCATTGGGCTTCTGCTTTGAAAGTCTTTTATCTTATATGATGGTGAGGATAGGACCCAAAAAATAAAAGAGTTAATGAACAGATAGTCCGGGAAATGATCAGTTGAGATACTGAAAGGAAGAAAGAAAATACGGTTATTTGCGGTGAACATGACGCAACGAAGAGCACAAAAAAAAAGAACAAGTTGGGGTATATGTGTCACATCCACGCAAAACGGCCATCGCTCAGCATAATGCTGCGATCTTTTGCGAGACAGAGCCCCAGCGCTGGTTTTCAGCGACGACAGCCGGCGTTGACGTGATGACGTCGACCGGAGATATAAATTAGTTTTTTTTTTTTATAAATACACAATACTTAATTGAATACTACTAACTTGCCGTATTATTCCCATTCCATGCAACAGTCGAAGAATGGCAATTGTGATTCGAATGTACGGACCATTTTAGTGTGTAGTCAAAAAAAAAAACTCCACATTTTCAGGTTATTGGTTTGTCCCCCCCGCCTGCAATCGCAATACCATTTTTTTCTTCGATCTCCTATCTAAGGACTATTGGGTTTTTAAGACGACTATAACGATACCTTGACTGTCGAAATCCATTCAGCCGTTTGGAAGATACGCGGTATTAAAGAAATTTACAAATATACATACAAGATACGCGCGAAACAGACAAACCATTCCTTGACAGTCGGGTAAAAAACAAACGGAAAGACAAGTTTGTCATAAACTGAAAAAGGAAAAAAGATGGTTTGATTTGAATAACATGAAGACGAAAGTTTTACTTTTTCTCACAAATAGTTGGCCGCTAGTTCAGAAATGTTGAACCAGTTTGCTGTGTGAAAAATCGGACTTTCGCTGCCTTTTTACTAGACTAGGGTACACGAGAGCGAAAAATCTGGCTTCTTCTTTTCCGAGTACTGGTATTTTACAGACTAGAGTTGCTAAGTAATTGTTTAAGAAAACTGTAACCAAATACAAAATGGGGTGCAATTGACAGTACTTAATTGACTTCCGGCGTACCCTGGCGACTTTGGCTGTGGCAACGCCGAAAGTCGATTACTACCATTCTCCTCATTTTCCAATATTTGTACCATGGCGTGGCCTATATTTATGTAAGGTGGATTTTTGAGATGAGGCAGTAAGGGCCTTAACCGTTATAGTCGCAGGAAAACAGTCTTAAGAGACTGTCCTTATTTTTTAAGTTATTTTGATCCGCATTCACCGATTTTGAAAACATTTTAGAGTTGCTAAGAAACTGGGCAATCATCAAAATAACTTTTTTTGGCACAATCCTGTTTTTTATAAGGATCTAAAATCTTTATCGGACCGACTGAGGTGTGAGTATAAAAAAGTCAGAAATCGCAGAAAACTTTTCTCATACATTTCTTAGGAAATGGGACTCCCAACTTACTTTTTTATGTTCGTGACAATATGGCAGAAAATGACACTCAAATCTTTCACAGTATCGTCCCGGAAATTCAGACTATGCTTAGCAGAATATGTAATAATATCTAGGAAACTATTGGAACAAATCGCCTGAGGCTAGACACATATGCCTTGACTAATTCACGTTACTGTAACGAAAACAACCACTTGCCTAATTACTTGGTTACTAGTGAGTCCAGCGAGACCTTTGAACTAAGTTATGTTTCGTATGTTTTAACTTATTTAAAGAGGTTACTTGAGTTTATCTACGTATGTGAAGATGTGAGAACGGATTTAGAAAAAATATTATCGGAGCGCCTGATGCAAAATACGGTTGAAACGACATTCGTTATGTGGTTACTTTGAATCTCTTAACTATTGTATCTTGGGTTTGTTTACCCTTCTGGTAGTGGATTACTATTTAAAAGATTTTTTTTTTTTTAACTTTTATATCACTGTCGTTTTTTTTTTTGTCACTGCCTTTCGCTATAGTCCGTATAAAATGATATTAATTGACGTGATGCATTTTTTTTTTATTATTTTGCAGCGATGGTTATTAAATATCTTGCACTTCTTTAAATACCGAGTGATAAGTTTGAGCAACAAGCGACTGTAAATATGCAAAGCAAATCGTAGTTTTAACAACTTTTTAAAAGTTGAAAGATGTAGTTTAGCCCTTTAAAGTCGCAAATACTATATTTTAGAATTTATTAATAACTGAAATTTCGTGAACCATTCCAATAATATATATTTTTTAATGCTAAAAGTATTCTTAATACCGGACCTTTAAATAATTTGTTTTTATATTCCAAAATGAATAAATATTCTAAGCTCCTGGCAAACTGACCCTTTCAAAAATATTTTTTAACACTCGAAAAAAAAGAAATATTTTTAGTATTAAATGATAGACACAAGTTTCCACTTACCTCGTCAACCTGTTGCACGTCGAATGCTGTGCCGTGATCCGTATCCACAGTTTATATAGGGCCCGACACCGGAGCAACAGGGGTGCTCAAACTTTTGCACGTGTAACTGAAATATTTTGTGGGGGTTTGAAATTACGTCACGTTTTAGTTCTGAAGAATGATTTTTTAAATAATAGATAAAGCTGGTTTGTGATAATCATGCTCATTTTAAACCAGGAGGAGTAAGAAGTGTTTACTAATTAAAATTACGTAAAGACGTTTTAACTTCACGAAAACAATAAAAATATCAATTAAAGAACCACAATTACACCCGACATTGATTTAATGTAAAAAATTGTTCCTTACTTTTATGGACTATCTACTTGAAGAGAAAAGTTGAATAATTACTTTGGAAAACCAGTTTCCGGCGTCTTAGTTGGAAAGCACTATAATATTATCGCAATGACTCTCGGATAGAATCAATTCACACGTATTTGATTTTGTTTTGTAATAATGATAAGTCCTCTCCACATTTATTTATTATATCTTTTGCTGTGCCCGACAGGGTCCACGATTGTTACCTACCAAATAAATGTTTACCACCTAAGCCTACATTGTGGAATGCAATAAAGAATTGAGTATTGTATTGAGTATTTACCTCTATCGTTCTGATTTATAAATGATGCAACTATTCAATAATATTAATAACATAGTAAAGCAGAATTTTGCTAAGTCAGCACACGGAGTGATTTTTGCAAGTCAAAACTACGTTGATGCATTCCTAACTATGACTTACTTGGAGTTCGATAAATCGATAATTAATTCTTAATAATGTTTATTTTTAGTCCACGGTTCTTGTCAGTAGATAACATATATCAGTTAACCGGGAACAAATCTAGGCTCCGGGCTGCTACTGAAAAATTCCTGATGATAAAATCCAATAACACATTTCCCGACCCGAACCCAGGATCTTATTCTAGCGCTTAAATAATAATACCAATTAGTAAACATAACTGGCGAAATGCGAGTGTACTTGTAGGTACACTTCTGCTTAAACCTTCGGCGAATATAGGCGTGATGCTATGTTATGTTATAAAATCAGTATAATTCTTCCTACATGTAAACTTCAAAAAGATGTAACTAGGTAACTGGAACTCTGTGTACCTAATTTTATTTATTTTACAATGTATCCGTTTTCCAGCTGTAACCATCTATCTATTTTTACCAATTTACCACTTTAAAAATAAAAACTTACCAATTTAAAAATAAAAACTTACCAATTTAAAAATAAAAACTTACCAATTTAAAAATAAAAACTTAGCAGCAATTTTTTTTTAAACCTCAGTTCACTTCTGCAACATCGCAAAAAACTTTGAGCACCTCTGCCGGTGATGGTAGCGGAATCACGTCCGCACTGTTTAAAGATAATTCATTTACGTCTCGCCCTGTGGCGTGTCCGCACTCGTTACAACTACCCTTATTCATAGGGACTTTACTCTGTCACCACATCTGGACATGGCTTTGGGGTAAAAAACTCCCAGTGGATCGTCTGCTTTATAAACATTCGGTTTTGGGTTTGAAACCGTGAAAATACCAAAGTCTTCTTCTTCGTTTCGTGTGGTTAGTAACTAACCTGGTGTCAGAGTTTTAAAGCCGCCCATGGGCCTCTGACTTCACTTCACAAGCCGTCGAGAAATATCTCTCAGGCATGCCGGTTTCCTCACGATATTTTCCTTCACCGTTTTTGAAGCAAGTGATAGTTATACAATACGCACATGAATCCGAAAAGTCAGAGGTGCGTGCGTTGGGTTCGAACTCGAGATCTATGACTTGGCAGTCCGACGGTCACACCAATAGGCTATCACTGCTGCTAGTACCAAAGTATCTTTTTCAAATTCATATGTACATACCGTGAAGGAAAACATCGTGAGGAAGTCTGGACTTGAATAAAGTAAAAGTATGAAATCGCCAATCCGTCTTAGAAAGAAAGAAAGAAAATACGTTTATTTTTTTTATTTTTTTTGAGGATGGGAAATTATCAAATAACTTCTCCCGCTCTGGGTGGAGCGGGAGGGCGTGTCAGACTTTTATCGACTAAAACCCACCCGTGTTCCTTCCGTTGCCTGTGTGCCGAGGTCGCGATTTTTTTCCTGTTAGCTTTAATTTAGAGAACAATTTACTTTTTTTTGTTAATTTAGTCTCTGTAGTTTCGGAGGCGGTACACATGACGCAAAGAAAGAACAAAACACAAAAATAAACAATTGAGCAAGCGTGGTGATCAATTTTGTCTCTGTACGAGAGTCTTTGCTCTACAATGTGATAATAATAAGCTGATATTAATATTAGGTAGGTATTATTATTTATTGTGCGTCAGATGGACCACCGCTGAAAATAACTTAGGAATATAAATGTAGGATCCGAAGAGGGCGGAGGAACGACCTTCACCCATCTGTTTAATGAATGAAAAGTATTTTAAATCAAATTTAGTAGGAAATACCTATGTAGAAAATATATCGCGAGTGGGTTGGCTAAAAAATTCCTGGCCAGACTGTGATTATTCAAACATTCGAAAATTACTTTTTTTTTACATTTTAAGGTCGTTCCTCTGCGGATCTTAGACCATAAAGCTTCGTGCAGACCAGCGCGACGCGACGCCGCGACGCGACTCGAACAATACAATTTCTAAGAAAACTTGACGGTATAACAATAACCGGTGTCGCGTCGCGTTGTCGCGTCGCGCTGGTCTGCATGAAGCTTAAGACTGGACGGATTGACGATGATTCTGATTTTAAATAATGAAGGTGATAAGGTCTGATCAAAATGAGATCCCTTTATACGCTTCTCTATCCTGCAAACATGGTAACTTTATGTTAGGCGTAAGTTAATTAATATGATAATGGTTTACAGTGATCATCCGAGTCCAATTAGTTTTAGGTGTCATAATTAATTAGATAATTATAACCGTGTTTTATCCTTGTTGCTTGTCAAATGCGTGGTTGAAGTTTGTGTGTGAACAGTCGAGGGAAAAGATGGTTTATTTATCGTGATTTTATTTGGTGTTAATTATTCTGTCTAAAGAAAGAAAGAAATATTAGTAATACTTTTTAACCGACTTCCAAAAAGGAGGATGTTCTATTTTCGTAGCGTATGTATGTTTTTTATTTTTTTATTTATGTCCAACGATTTCTCAATCAATTGTGGACAGATTTTATAAAAAAAAAATTGTATGAAAGGTTATGCTCTCAAGTTGGTCCCATATAAATTTTATTAACTTTGCTTGGATAGTTTTTGAGTAAGCTTCAAGAATACGTATTTTTCGCATTTAGTATATGTCGATGATATCTTCCTGTCCCTGTTATTTACATAGCAGGTAGTGGTATTCGAATTTGTGTGGGGTAGGTACCACAACTAAAAGCGAAATATAAAAACTTAAAAAAATAAAAAAAACAACCAATTTCCAAAAAAAAAACGCTTCAAAATGAAAAATAATTTTAATTTCGGAAGTCGGTGTCTTTGGTTTTGAATTTTCGTTTTTTGCCACCGAATTCCGAAATTAAAGTTATTCTTCACTTTGTAGTGTTTTTTTTAGTTTGGTATGGTTAGATGGATATGAATGAAAAGTCATACTAATACGCAGTAACTGGGTTGTGGAGGTCAGATAGGTAGTCGCTCCATATATAATTCTTCGGGTTAGACTGGAAGCTGACTCAATATAGTTGGGAAAAGGCTAGGCAGATGATATTGGACAAGAGTGATCGAGGATCACGCTCAGTAGCCTGCAGTTGGAGAGGCTTAAGTCTAGCAGTTGATGGCTATAGGCTGATATTAATGATGCTGTTCTAGGTTTTTATTAATACTTGAACTTAGATAGGCAGTCAGTCTATGTAAAATACTGGTATTCAGCAGCTGCGGTCAGACTGGAGGCCGACCCTAACATAGCTGGGAAAAGGTTAAGATGATGCTGATTAAAAAAGTGCTGATTTTCAGCCTAGCTTGAATAAATTACTTGATTTTAACTTTGATTACTAAACTAACTCGGTAACTCTCATGACAGCTAACAAAGTAACTAAATAAACAATAATATGTATATTCTAACTTAACAACAAATTGAATGATGGCGACGAAAAATTTCCCAACAACTTTGTCGACTGGTAATGTACCCAAATCTGGTGGTATTGTCAAGTTGTGTGGCAATACTTAGAGCGTTATCACACTGACGATTTGCCAGCGTGTCTCCAGCGAGGCGATTTGTGAACGTGCTCTTCGCGGGTGCGAAGCGAGCTAGCCGCGACTACGCGACGTGTTGTCGTCACAATATTGGATACTCACGTCAATCGCTCTCGCTATGCAAACGCGGCGAACATGTTGCGCGAACAATAATTGCTTCGTTGATAACTCGCTCGCAAATCGCCAGTGTGATAAGGTCCCTAGAATCTAGCCATTCATGTAGAACAGAAATTTTCATGAGAAGTTATAAGTATATTATGAGAACCAAATAATTATGTAAATAAATCATAACATTCCACATTTCACATTACTAATAACCCAGAAGAATGTATCACATAAAAAACTCATGGCTTTAATTTTCATGAGTGACTACCCTCTTTGGTTCGTAAAGAGATTATATTACTGTCTGTTTGTTCCTAGCATTCACCACCCGTAGACTCATTTGTTGAGTTTTTATAACTCTGAGAAAGGTATTTATTTAAGTTCAACGTTTTTCTTTATTTTTCTGGTACATATATATTTAGATAGATAGATAAATCGTTTATATGGTGCACACAAAAGACAGCATTTAAACAAAAGACAGTATTTAACGTTACAATGAAGAGAAACAACTAAAATATAATGAAAAACAAATAAAATATCCGGACTTAACACACGAGGTGGTTGACATGTGGAATGTCAATGTCAATTACCTATGTTTGCAAAGTAATAAATGATTTATGATTTTTGTGAGCTCGGCTATTTATTTATTTATTTATTTAAATCGAACACACGTGATTCATATTGTTGTTAGTAATCCTTATAAAACTATGTTAGTAACATTTCTAATGAAAATAAATATAACAAAACAAAACAGAAACAAAAATACAACTAGTTTAAAAACCTATAATTATGACCGCTTCCCGCTGCACCAGACCTGCAGCTGTGCATACGGGTCCAGTGCCCCAGGAACGGGCAATCAGGCTTATTCACTATCACCCTTAGAATGTTGTTGGTGCTCCCCCGAATCCTTCGCATCAGGGCTATCATTGTGCCGATTGTCGTAACGGCCAATGGCCTGATGACCGAAAGCCTCGACCAACATCTCTCGAGGCTCTCGTTAGGCGGTTGGATCAAGGGCCTGATTCAGAAGGCAGGACTCCTCGCTACGGCTCGCGTTGTGAGGAGGTTCCTGTCTCTGCAGCCCTAACCACCGGTTGCTTGGACCCTTCTGCCGACACCGGTGGACCTCTACTTTTTAATATTTTTTAGTGTAAAAAATATTTTATAGTGTAATTAGGCTACTTTGTACGTACCTATGTACGTACAAAGTAGCCTACGAACATTGATCATGTTATTGAAAAAAAAATTTGCTGTTGCATACATTTAGACCGCGTAGGTAGGTATTGCTTTTTTTTAAGGAACCAGCAATTTTTTTTAAATAATCGAATCGTCCACAATCATGTACCGAATTCATGGTAACAGGTTTTGCGTCGAGTCCCTGTATGCTACGACAAGATTTACCAAATAATGTCTTTAATAATAATTGTAACGTCAATTTATTTTATTTCTTAAATAATTACACTATAAAATATTTTTTTCCTTAAAAAAAAGCAATACCTACCTACGCGGTCTAAATGTATGCAACAGCAAATTTTTTTTTCAATAACATGATCAATGTTCGTAGGCTACTTTGTACGTACCTATGTACGTACAAAGTAGCCTCTGTCTACGAACATCGATTTTAGAACCACGAACACACTGATTTAATTCATAAGGGAAATAATACTAAGATCTTAAGTCCTCACGTATTTACGTGTAAGCTGTCTTAATTTGAAGGGCAAGGTTGAAAGAAAGGGTCTCCGAAATGGAATAGGGCTGCCTCGCAAAAAGAATTTGCTACGCTTTTGCTACGTCGTAGCTGTAGCAATCATATCAGTGCTACGGAAGCTACGCGCTCGTAGCAGATTTGCTACGAATTTACTTGTCTTCTAGAAGATTGTTGTATTTTTTTTATAAGGGAGGTAAATTTTTTATTTATTTTTACGTTTTATAATTACATTATATTCTAATTTTAAGTGATACCATTCAGTGTAATTAACTTAAGTTAAATAAAACTTCATAGATTAAAGTTACGTTTACCCGTGAAACAAGCATCAAACAAACTGATTTGAGTAGGCTATGTAACTTATAGGCCACAAGCACAGTTAGTAGTAGGTACTTGAATAAGTTATGTAAAAACATTTAATTGAGAACCGTGTTTCCACCTAGCAGGATTTAAAAAACAAATTCTATGTACTGGATACATAGAACGATCAAAATCACAGAATTCAATCTAACTGTAATATTTTCCTGAGGGTCAGCCAGCCCTATTAATAACGTGGCTGATTTAATTACACTCCAACTAATTGATACATTAACGCATCGTCGGCCCAGCGCTAAACAACTGCGTAGGGACCGCTTTTCATATCAACAAGGTATTTAGAAACATGTTTGTTATCGATTCGACCCCCAAGATACAGGCAAATGTCTAGTTTGGGGGTCACGATCCAATCTGTTGTTGTATTGTTAATTACTAAATAAAGTGTATGAATTTGATTTGTGTTCGACCCATCACTTTTGACAACTATTCCTAGTACAGCTGTACACGAATATTTAGGCGCGTGATCCAAAATCAGAACTAACGCCACCATCTTGTTTTTTCAATACATTTCACAAAAGAATTGCACAAATATTTACCAATAGCGCCCGCCTGTCAACGTCATTTGAACGCCAAAAGATCCTTTTAGCACTGTTAAAAGCGTTTATTCTGAAAGTGGGCAACATCACAAATAGATGTCAAATATTTCGCTGTTTTGATTAATTTGGCAATATTTCTGTATGGAAATAAGAAATGTGGCTAACTAGCGAACTAGAATATTGATTATGAAATGCAATAATTAATATCGTAACACCGAATATTTAGTTTTAGATGCAAAAAAGTATTTGGAAACTTTCCAAATACCTTTTTTTACACCTAAAACGGTTACAACATCAAATTCAATGTTATAATTGCAATTCATTATTAATATTCTAGTTCGCTAATTAGCTACATTTCCTATTTCCATATAGTAACACTGCCAAATTAATCAAAACAGGTAAATTCTTGACAGCTATTTGCGACGTTGCCAACTTTTAGTATAAACGCTCTTAATTGGAAAACTTCACTAAGGTCGAAATTATCTAACTGTCACATAGATAAATAAACCTTTTCGTTTTATGACATGCTGGCAGAGCTTGAAATACCGGTATTTTTGGGAACTGGTACCATTGGCCTTGGTGTGATACCGGTACCAGATGTAGTACCTGTACTATTGATCTTTGTAATCAGTATCGGTAGGTACTGGACCGGTACCAATACCGGTAGGTACTAAACAAATATTTCCGTAAGTTATAGTGAGAAAACAGATATAGTATGTAAAATGGATAGTTAATAGGCATTAGAAAACTAATTTCAATGTTGCCAACCGTACGAGGCTTCTCGTACAAATAAGAAATTTGTGGTGCGCGCCGGGTACCGAAATTTGGTACTGTTACCCGGTCTGAAACCGGTACCCAGGTACCGCAATTGTGAGAACCGCTAAATACCGATACAGAACCTGTACTTTTGATACCGGTTCCAAGCCCTGCATGCAGGTGACATTTAACCAGAGAATGGTAAAGCAATAACGAGGTTACTATACTTGAAATGTTAAAATTACTTAACAAACAATCATAGACTCTTGGATTTATAATTAAATATTAATCATGAGTCATGATGCACCTTTTATTTTAGTTTTCTTAATCCTAATCTAATGGACTTTTAATATATGTTTGAGTACACGAGTAGTGCTCATTTGCACTTTAAGCTAAAGTATATAATCTACTTTAAAAAATTCATTCATCACTCACTGACAGAAAACGCACAGCCAAAACTACTGGATCTCGAAGCATGTGTTTTTTTTTTATTCGTCCCTTAAATATTATCCTCTTTAGGGGGCGAGTCCATCATCATCGTCCTTGGTTAAATAAGGAACTCTTTTGAAAAATTTCATGATTTTAGACCCCAGTAGTTTAGGCAGTGCGTTGTCTATCCAAATAGGGGACGACAGTTTGTATGCAAGTTCAAATTGGACTGACGAGCTTTCCCGGCAGGCACAACAAATTTCTTATTTGCCATCAATACGCTAAGGGCATACGGCTTGTCTAAATAGTAAAGGATTTGTAGCAGTCTACTAGTACTTTAAGAATGCCAATCTTATTTTTTTTTTAATTCTAGCTAACGCAACCCGGCAGCATCACATTCATCAATAAATTAAATGAATCTTCAACAGTACTACTTGTCGTTAATATACACGGGCATAAGTTTACAATAGAAGTGTAAAAAAACTACTGTCTTCACAAAAGTAAAAGCTGTCCCATAAATTCTGACAGCAGTGTAGGTGCCAACCTCAAACGTCACAAAGGGTAGTAAAAAATGAGCCTACTTACATTATACTTACGCCACGACATCATAATGAATCTTTATTTTTTATTCAAAACTCCGATAAACAAAATGTCTGTCGAATGCTTTTGTAGTCGGAAAAAGTAGTCTTGATACTTGAACAATTTTTGGTTAGTCACTTCGATACTTTTACGTCAACTTAACTTGGGCGGTTACTTAAACTATTTTTTTTTTTTCATTTAAGATTAATTCAATATAATTGAATAAATTGACAATAATAATCTGAAATAAAATATTTTTACTACAGAATGTAAGTAATGATACAAATATTGGAATAAGCCGTACAATCCACACGTAGCTTTTATTTTTTTCCCACTTCAAGAACACGAACTTCTGTGTAGCCCTGGCTCTTGTACTAGGAGTTCCTGTATCACAAGAGCCAGAATTATGACCCTTTTCCTTCTTACAGAAAGGATGCTTAGGTACCAGAGGGCCTAGACAAGTGACAATCGCTATCGAAGCGTTTCGTATAATATTTCTACCACGACTTTCAACGGGATTGACATAAGCTTCTCGGTCGGCTTATGTTAGTCCCATACATTTTTAGGGTTACGTACCCGAACGGTACCAAACGAAACCCGATTACTAAGCCTCCGCTGTCGTCTGTCTGTCAGCGAGCTGTATCTCATGCAGTTGAAAATTTTACAGATTATGTATTTTTATTGCCGGTATAACAGCATATAATAAAAATTAAATAAAGTTAAAAAGAGGGAACGGGGTTCTCCATACAATTACATTTGATTTTGAAATAAAAATTTAACCCTGGCATGTGAGGTGCCATTGTCTAGAACTTATCGAGTAGAGATTTTTTTAAAATTATGTTTAAAAATAAAAATATAGGGGGCTGTAAAAGTTGTCAGTTTTATACCATTTTTGTACGACCTCTATCTCAACAACTAAACAAGTTAGGAATTTTAAACTTTTGTATATCATGTATCATACGAGTATACTGTATATAATCAATAAATACTAAAAACCCCGATTCATAAGGTATTTTATTTAAATATGAGTGAATTTCTGCAACAGCAAAAAATTACTTTATAATTCATAGTATCGTGATGAAATACAAGTTTATCTTTGCGATTTAAAAAAAATAAGATGAAAAATAATAATATTCTTTGTTTAGTATTTTTATTTATATGCTAAATATTTTACGGTGGTCCGGTGGTACCCTTCGAGTGCGAGACCGACGCGCACTTGGCCGGTTTTTTTGACTGTTCTATCATCGTTATCTCTGATCGAATCTCACTTTGTCTAGACCCTCAACAATGGGAACATTATAGCCTGTTTATGCCCTTCGCTGCTGGTCTCGTCTCTTTCTCCCGTATGACGTATCTTATCGAGTAACCTTTGCTACGTCGAGAGGTGTACAAAATCAAAACACGTGTATTATTATTTGAATAACTAATGATCAGCAGCTGTCAAACTGTACATGATTTAGGTTAATCTTGGGGTGAAATCAAACCGCATTGTTAATATTTCATTAAGGTAGATTACTTTAATGAAATATTAGACACAAGATTACTAAAATGATTTCAATTCACTAGGTTAAAACCTTCTCGGACAAATAAAATATTCCTTTTAAAACAAAACTTCCACAATATTATTATTGTCAAAAGATTTAAACACAATAAAGGAAAATAAAATATTATCGATAAAGTAATTTATGTTTATTAAAAAAAACACATTCCATAGTACTCAATTTCACATAAAACTACATTTATTTGGTACTTCAATCGCGCTGACAGCACATGACCCAGTCCCCGAATCAAGCCCAAATTAGCAAGTATCAAAATTATTAGCTCGTCCAACATATCCGAAGTTAATATGATCACGTATAGCATCCGGCACTCGGTCTCAATTTGCGCGGCGCGTGCTAAGCGTCTGTCTAAATAATTCATACTTTGTTGAAGTGCCGGATCTAGGACCTATTTGTACTTTTGATTGCTATTGCCATACATTTGCCACTGAGAATGTAACCTTGGGTGGTAATGAATAAGTACTACTTTCTAAATAGATACTGTATAAATATTGCACGGTACTTTCTTTTTGGTAGGATTAGGTTTGATAAAAAACTAGTCCTATTATTAACTCAATGAAATTCTTCCTTTTTCAAAAAATGAAATATCTGCAAAAGCCACCTCTATTTTAAGGCCCGCGCAGACCAGCGCGACGCGATGGCGCGACGCGATACGAACAATACAATTTCTAAGAAAACTTCACGGTATAACAATAACCGGTGTCGCGTCGCGCTGTCGCGTCGCTCTAGTCTGCACGAAGCTTTATTCAGATTCCAAAGTATTAGAATTCTTTGTGAATGTTTATGAATAAGGTTTCCCTCCATTAAAGGTCCGTAAATTAAGATTTCTAAATCTAAATATTTCGTTTTTAAAAAAGCTAGTCCTTTAATAATTCAATGGAATTCCTCCTTTGTCATAAAAAAATCTGGAGCCACCAGTATTTTCTTAGATTCCAAAATTTTTGAATACTTTGAATGTTTATGTTTAGATTTTATGGTTTCCCTATATTTAAAGGCCGTTAATATTGTTTTCAAAATCACCATAACGCTTGGCACACAATTGTTCTGCAAATTGGATGAAAATAATATCAACACAAAATAAATGGAGAATTCCACTAGTTCTACTTATACCACAAGGAAAGCGAACTCCAAAGTTACCGAATTAGATACTTGATCAAAATTCAAGAAACGTAAAAAAACTAATTGTTATAATTAAATATTGTTACTTAAAATTCCGTTCGATTACTTACTTACCTACCTTTTAAACTTTGTCGATCGTGATCGGAATTATATTTAAATTAAACGCACAGATTTTGGACTGAAATAAATCAACTGTTTCTTTAAAAAGTTAAAATATTTGACTTTAGAGAAGTAGGTAAATATTTAATTTTAGAAGTGAATAATTTTACATTTTAATGTCTTTGTGGTAAAAACACAAACGGCGCTTAACAAAGATATTATCATCCAATATTAGGTACCTATGAAGCTAAAATTAATGTAATGGAAACTAATCAATAACAGAATCATTCTCCTGCTCATCCCAATTTGCTTGAGGTCTGCGCAACATACATTCTTCATCCATATATCTCTAACAGCCGTTATCTCAGTTTTGACCTCGTTTCTAGCCATATTATCATCCTAACTAATATTTTTAATTGATTCAGGCGTAACTTTGCGGAAATCCATCATAAAATACAATAGACGACGTATATTTAGTAACCTAATCCGCGTAACTGTTCTTAAAGAGTCATAAAGAACCCTGTGAGAAAACGCAGTGTCCTGCGCTCGACGCTTGACGTGTCCACACGTCGGGTCCGAGTTCGCAACAAGTCAATCGCCTTCCTGAGGATGCCTCGTTGAGAGTGAAACATGTCGCACCTTTGGTAGAACAAGGGCATAATTGTCATAAATTGCCAAAATGACTTAAATATGCAGAAATGCTTTAAAAAGGCCCTTTGAACTGGAGGGACAAAAACATTCGTTTGGCAATTTTTGACAATTATGCCCTTGTTCTACCAAAGGTGCGATGTGTCGATTTCTTACAGGGTTCTTTATGACTCGTTAAGAATAGTTAAGTAGATTAGATTACTAAATATACCTACTTCGTCTATTGTATTTTTTCTAACTAATATTGTAAATGCGAAAGTGAGTTTGTTTGTTTGTTACGCTTTCACGCTAAAACAGCTGAACGAATTTGGATGAAATTTAACACATACGTAGACCATGACCTGAGTTAGGACATAGGATACTTTTTATCCCGATATTCCCATGAGATCGAGACTTATAAGGGTGAAACCGCGGGGCGCAGCTAGTATTTAAATTCAAACATTGCATCCATCGTTTCTTTAATCTTACTTGCGTTGTAACCTATCCACGTTGATTAAAAAACATTTGCTCACGAGATTTTCAACTAAAAGTTTCGACTAAATAAACTAAAGAAACCTCTGTTTAACTAAAGACCCGATAAACAGATTAGTCTCGATATACCGGAAACTTGGTTAAAACTCAATGCAGCCACAATGTACACAACACAGGTAAAAGGAGGCTGGTACGCTAAAAGCGGGCGGAAATTACTGCTAATTCAGTTTCGCCCTTGATCTAGCTAGGGGAAAATGTTTATTTTGAGAATGCACCCCTTTTATACCTAATGTAAACATATACGGCGGATGTTGCAAGGTGCATCAAGCTTATTTCGCAAAAAAGGGTAAGGCTGAAACTGGTGGGTGGGTAATATGAATTTGATGTTTCTACAGATATTTCTATTACTTAATTATGTTTAGAACAGACTTTCGTTTTCGTTTAGAGCAAGGCTGCAACCAATTTTGAAGATGGGCCAAAAAATTTTTTTCGTGATATCTGTCAGACCATCTTTTGTAAATAAAACTTGCCTACAGTATGGTAGACACCTAACTATTGAAATGAAACAAAACTTTTAGATACTCAGTTAATTAATAATCAAATAAATAATTTCTATGAGACCTTTGAAAGGGTTTTTGTCAACTTTCTGGCCCATGGGCCTGGGGTTGAGCAGCTTTGTTTTAGAGTATCCAGTTTCCAAATCTATTCACTAAACCTCTTAAGTGATAACTTTTACTTGGTATGGTCAGCAAATAGTTGAAAATAAATAATTATGTCGTTAATTTTGTGTACCAACTACAAATTGTTGTTGCTGACTGTGGCACATAATTATTGTAAGTTTTCCTTCATATTTTTTTCTCCTATTCTAATTTGTTTTCTTTCCTCTTGTTGCTGACTGTACTAGCCACCTACAAACGTGCCTTACAGAAGTTTATTATCACAACATGCATATAAAATGCATGTGATAACATTGACTCTTTAATTTATTACTTTAATGAGTTTACACCCTACTGGGACACAAGCTTATTAGCTTGGCTTTGTATGTACCTACTACCTACCATGTGCAGTCGATTAACAACCTAATATCCGATACTTGATTAGCGAAATAGATAATTTTCTTGAGTTGTATTAGCATGCGAAAGTAAATAGATCTTGCAAAAAAAAATTGCTGAGATATCTATCGGCATTTTCGATTTTGTTACATTTACGTTAACGTAGATAGGTACGGAAAAAACACAATTGTGATGCAATGTTTCCATCAGCCTTCATTATCTTTTTTGATCGAAACGCAGTAATAAACACAAATCAATGAAGATTTTTTTTTAATTGTTAACAACGCCATCTTTTGGGAGGTCCCAACTTTACTATAAAACCTTGCCACGAACCCTCTGTTTTCAACACAATGTATAACGGTACAGCGACATCTTGTTCCAAGCACTTAATTTTCATATCGTTAATTCCGCCATCTAGTGAGGGGTCGGTAAAGTAAACTTACCAAAAGCGAAGTATAGATGGCGCGACCGTCGCCGGTGTGTATGAAAGAGGTTGGTTAGGAATGTGAGGAGGTTCTTAATGCCTTTTGTATGAAATATAAAATTGCTATGCAAATTCTAATAGATAGCGCCACTGTTACATGGGATGTAAATAAAGCTCAACACTCTTTTCGCTTTACGTTGTTATTACGTAGGCAAAACTGTATCGAGGCATATCCAAAGCGGATTAAGCTATTATATCTAATCTGCTTTCGCAATTCATTTGCCAAACCTGAACAAACACGAGTTTTAGAAAAAACAACTGTAATGTCTACACATAAGGTTCAGTTTGCGCTACAACTTATATTTTTTTATGACATTTTCAACAGTATTGGTCGGTCTAAAATCAACTTTATTTACACTTACATAAAGTTGATGTTTGTCTAAGTGGAAAACTCGTATTTGTTTACATGTTTGGCAAATAAATTGCGAACGCTGATTAGAGCTATATTGTTTCACATTTCTTGCTAATCCAACACTAATTGATTTTATTTTATTTTGTACTATCTATCGGGCATTGCTCGCGTGGAGGTCGGAAATTATCCAACGGTGAGTGTGCCAAATTTCATCGAAATCCGTTCAGCTGTTAAGAGGGCGCCTAAAGGTCCACTAGCGCCACTCTTTAAAAAAAATATTATCTCGTGACTGAGAAGGAATTATGAATAACGGCTAATAAGGACCCTCGGTAAGTGTGTCTAGAATTTTCTAATACCTTTTATAAAGCTTTATATTGAGACACGAAGCAACAAAATACGATCTAAAGAAAAGCGGCCACATTCCTCTAGATCGTATTTTGTTGCTCCGTGTCTCAATATGAAACTTTATAAAAGGTATTAGACAATTCTAGACACACTTACCGAGGGTCCTTACTAGCCGTTATTCATAATTCCTTCTCAGTCACGAGATAATATTTTTTTAAAGAGTGGCGCTAGTGGACCTTTAGGCGCCCTCTTAAGGCGTGAAAAGGTAACAGACAGACAGAGTTACTTTCGCATTTATTTATCATAGCTGCACCCCGCGTTTTCACCCGCATAAGTCTCGATCCCATTGGAATATAAGGATAAAAGGTATCCTATGTCATTTTCCAGGTCATGGTCTACCCATGTGCCAAATTTCAAACAACAAACAAACTTACAAACATACAAAAAATCTAATCTTTTCTCTTTATAATATTAATTTTGATTGTATGAAGTACGGTTAGTATGGATTAGGTGTTGGATGGCGAACAAGCCGACGGCCCAGTCGATGTAGAAAAAAAAATCAATGTTCCTAGTTTGGTATTTATATCAAAATAAAATATAATGTCATGCATGAGCTTGTAGGGCATTGTCCCTAGGTAAGATCCTCATAAAAAGATTATGATGTTTCTAAGTGACTTATCTATTAAAGTCAATAGTTTTTAAAATACCTTTTTACCTAAAAATAATGTAGTTTTCATAGCTTTTTCGAGATATACAAACTTAGGCTTTTCCATAATATACTTAGGTAAAACTCTTCATGCTAACTATGTTTAGTTAAGTACCTACGTGTTGTAATTACCATATTTTATCTATCACCAACACCAACTGACTGACTGGAACTGACTGGTCAGCACCAACTGACGGGGTCCGTAAGGGCCAATGCCTGCCAGGGTTGCGAGTTTTTCCGAAAGGGATATCGCGACCCCGGCACACAGGCGACGAAAGGAACACGGGTGGATTTTAGTCAGTAAAAGTCTGACACGAGAGCGGGAGAAGTTATTTGATAATTAAACTCTAAAAAAAAAAAAAAAAGTTTTCCATAGGTAAAACTCTTCATGCGAGCTATGTTTAGTTAAGTACCTACGTGTCGTAATTACCATATTTTGATTACAGGTATTTTGATGCACAGATACATATTATGATGGTTTCTATCTACTTATAATATTCAGAGATCGGGTCAGATTATAAGAGGGGTACATTTTTATCTTGTCGTTTACAAGCATACTTAATGTGCAATGAGACTTTGTGTGTCAATTAGAAAGGAGCAAAAGAAAAGTAAGAAAAATAAGTTTATTTGTCACAGAAACACGTGCATAAAAAAAGGCACGGGGGGGGGGGCACTTGACTTTAACAAAAATAGCACTTTAAAGCTTAATATTTCGCAAACGGATTCCTGAATTGAAAAATGTTTTTTTCACACCCACAATATTTTTGAAATACCTTTCTAAAGACACCCCACACCATGAGATAGACGAGAAAAATAAAATACATCCCCACTTTACGTGTAGGGGAGGTACCCTAAAATAAAATATTGTTCTCGATTTTATTTTACCACTTTGTCGGCGTGATTAATATGTATACCCACCCATGCCAAATAACAGCTTTCTAGTACTAACCGTCTCTGAGCTAAGCCGCGGACAGACAGACAGACAGACGGACATCGCGAAACTATAAGGGTTCCTTGTTTACTTCGGTACCCTAAAAAGGACTGGTCGAGCGAAGCGCATAGGTATTCGCCTAGCAATCGCGCGAAGTGCGTAGCGGATGACCTACTTCGTGGTTGCATATTCGGTGATCGCGAGTAACTATTATACCTTCTGAAAGATTCCTAAGAGCTTATAATAAGTAGGTAGGTAACAATGGTAAAACAAAAATAATTTTACATCCGGCAGTAAACATAATGCTAATGGTACTTATCTATAAATGAGTTGAATCGCTGGCTTATTCTGATATTTATCTGTCAATCAACTGTCTAAAATGAAAAAACCTACAGGAGGCTTCTATGAAACCCTTTGTTCCCACTAGTACCACCGAACTGAACCACCGGTGGTATTAGCGGGAAAGTTTGTTCTCTATATTACCACCATTTACGTAGTGGTACCAGTGACACTGTTTGTTCCCAATATTACTACCTATGAAAGCCAAAGCCCAGCGTCTAATCCAGTCTTTTCACACCGAAAGTAGACTTCAAATTCTTTTTACTTTTTTCCTGTTCAAAACTGAAGGCAACGTAATTAACACTGGAACCCGTGTGTTTAGCCTAGCGTCCGTATTTGCATAATAATTGCATGCGTCCGCGCCGCACGCCGTGTACGGGAAGTGCAGCAGATGGCTGCAATGGCGGCGGAATATTCATACGTTTTATGTGCAACCATTGTTTACTGTGTGCACTTCTATTGTTGGGAGTACTGGTAGAATTTAATTATGTACTTTTTTTAATTGATGGGAAGTAGATAAACATGTGAGCAGGCGTCTGGGTTTGAATGATGAGTTATTTTTCAGTTGAAGTTGAACTACGCAAGCATACTCTAGAATTATTACTCTATCACAGGTGCGTTTACAAACAGCTCCCGGAGTTCTGAAAAAAGACCTCGAAATTACAGCTATAGCACACTGACTCTGTTGGGTCCTGATACTATAGCTCACGCTACCTTCTAATTAAGACCATAGAGAAGACGAATAAAATGTATTCAAAGTCAAACAGTTTTTGACTATTCCTCAGTTCTATCAGCAATGTATGCAGTAATTTATTCATGGTGAATCGGTTTCGTAACAACCTGAATTTATGATTGTGCACTGAGTAAATAATCTAAAAAGATTTATAGAAAATAAGTATCTACTAGTGTAAAATTTGTTGTAAGGTTGTTATTCACAACCTTACAGCTAATTTTACACTACTAGTTTTGGTAAATAAAGATTATATTATATTATACCTACCAAAAAATCAAAGAGATGCAAGTATTGCAACCAAAAAAAAGAAGCCTCTATTCATCCGTTATAAATGTTGTCTATTAATAAATAACAGATACTTTTTATTCATATATTCTATAGTTTATTTCAGTCTGCATTATCTGTTTTAATTTTCAAAGAAGGTACAGTATAACTATTTTCTTAATGTCACTCGGGAATCATCGCATTTCCGAATACAAACGAATGCTAACTTCCATATCCATCAATTATTAGATTTATCGTGTATAATAATTTGAATTCAGAACTAATTAGTTTATTGTTGTTGTGTTTTGATTTCCGTGTGAACTATATAGAGCTAAAGTACTTAGTTCTGAATTCAAATTATTATACACGATAAATCTAATAATTGATGGACATGGAAATTTGCATTCGTTTGTATTCGGAAATACGATGATTCCCGAGAAACATTAACAAAATAGTTGTACCTATATAATTTCTATCACTTTCACTAATGAAGTCAGTCCTAGTGACCGCCTACCTATTACGACCGCCACCGCAACGAGTGTAAGCCTATTATACCGCTCAGTTGACAAGAGGGCAGCTAAAGGGACAGTTTGAGAGGACAGAGGGATCTGAATGGGTATTATTTTGATATTATTTGATACAGCACTGTTGCTTATTGTGCAACGATCAGTTGAAGTTCATTTACAGATTTATAGAATAGATATTCTCATCCGAATGCATTTAAAAATTAAACAAAACAGCATGATGCATCATGAAATCATGATCTTTGGGGTGTTTTCTTTTTGGTAAATTCGTAATAAGTTTATTTTACAAAAAGAAACACATATACAGCCCTGTTAAGCCGAAAGGCGGTATCTCAATCGGTAAGTTAAGTAAGTAAGTTTGTAAGTTTTGAGAAAATTGACTTTTTGTAAATTGTAATTTAAGGAAACATAAGGATATAAAGAACTTCTGAGTGATTTTTAAAACGTTTTAAGTTAGATAGCGGTATGTGGCTTATTACCATTAGATACGAAATTATTATAGCTATTGAATGGTATAAAAAAAACTAAAAGGTGTATCTCAGAGATACCGCCTTTCGGCTTAGCAGGGCAGTATAGTTAGTCATACACTAAACATGATTGTTCAAGTGGTGATCAAAACCAGGTAGAACTACTGGATCCTGAACTAGTAAAAAGATAAGAGTTTAGAGGTACGAGGAACAGGATGTAAAAGTCACTCATCCTCTTTAGAAAAGGGAGGATCCTCCGCGGGTGTCTTGTCTGGCGGGCAACTGCCGAACGATTGATGTCGCATATTGTTATATAAGTCGTTCGCGCGGTAAAATCTAATTGCGCGATGCAGGATTGGTGTGACGTCAGGATTGTATGTGATGTCAGGTCTTTAATGCGTAGTTCGCATGTGGTGATGCCTCACAAACATTGATTATTATAACTTAAATGCAATCAGGTTAAAGTGACTCAGTAATTACAGGTATCAGTATTGAGAAAGATATTCATAAGATGATCGTTAGAATATCCTCTGTATCGTCGTAAGACAAATTCTGCAACCAAATAGTTAGCTTTGCTTTAAGTGCAAACTTGGTCAACGTGTAAATATCAATTAACCGATGTACCCTATTATACAGATGAGCGCTTAAGACTGAGTAATGGCGCCTAGCAAATGCGGATTGACATTTGATGGATTCAAATAACTAAAATAGGCAAGTCTAGTGTAAACAACTTAAAGTTTAACATTTTCAAATTGAGGCTCGTAGCGCAGAACGCTCAATAGTCGTTGGCTAATTACTTCTATGTGAATTGATCAATTTTTGCTTGCACTTGTTCTTTACATATCGAGAATCCTCTTGCTTGCGATTGCTCTAGCAATACTTATAAAATCTCAGTATTATGTATAAAATCTCAGTAGTATCATGTTGTGCAAGTAGAAAACATATATAAAGATATAACACTATAATACCATGTAATTACACTGCAAGCCCATCTGCCCTAACCTTATCCGTTTGATACACAGCCTACCACTATTTTAAATCTCTTAACTGCCATTCACAAAACATTTCATTCATTATTCAAAACAGTTCATTTTTGTTCGTGGTACAATTGGTATCGAGTGACCCTATACTACGCGCGGCTTCAATGGGATGAACAATTGAACTGGATGAGGGTGGCACAGGAACATGAGGTCATGAGGTGGATCAAGCAAAGAGAGGCCTTTGCCCAGAAGAATGGATAAAGTTAGGTTGTTGATGATGATGATAAGAGTGTGTAGAACCGCCTGATCCAAGCTATATTTAGGAAAGATGGTAACTTCAATGTTATTTCTGGTAGCAATTGGATGCACCTCTCATCCTATGAGATAAATAGCGTATGTGCAAATTGGAGAAGAAAGGCCAATACAGCAGTGAACTGGTTTACGATTAACTAGCTTTCGCCCGTGACTTCGTCCTGTGTGTATTTTGTATTAATTCATCATTTTTTAATACAAATATCCAAGATGAAAGTAGCCTATGTTCTTCTCCAGCTCACAGGCTACCTATCCATCTGTCTCTCAGAACAATCGGTTCAGTGGTTTAGGAGTGAAAGGTAACAGACAGACACTGTTACTTTCGCCTTTATACGAGTAATTTTACTAGCTGCGCCCGCGGTTTTACCCGCATAACTCTAGATCCCGTAGAAAAAAAAATCGGGATAAAAAGAACCCTATGACCTAACGAAGGTCATGGTCTACCCGTGTGCCAATTTCATCCCAATCCATACAGCGGTTTTAGCGTGAAAGCGTAACAAACGAACATACTCATTTTCGTATTTATAATATTAAGTTATTACGATAAAAAAAAATCGGGACAAAAAGTACCCTATGTTCTAACGAACTTCATGGTCTACCTGTTTGTCAAATTTCATCCAAATCGGTAGGTACAGCGGTTTTAGCGTGAAAGTGTAACAAACGAAAAAACTCATTTTCGTATTTATAATATTAAGTTATTACGATACTAGAGACCCGCTCTTGCTTCGCACGGGTGCAAACTGCTGATGTATATTTAAATAAATAAATATTTAAAAAAATATATTTTAATTATGAAATTATTATTATTATTTTTAATGTTATTGCTAAAAACTATATATGTGCTATAAGTATAACCAAGATGTAAATTCTGAATATTTGCACAGCTGATATGCCGAATATAGTGAAATCCATAGATCATAAGAACTTATGTTAGCTACCTATATTCTTGCAAATAAATATATCATTCATTCATTCATTCAATCATTCATTCATTCAATGCAAATCACAGGTCTCTAGTTCGAACCCAAGGCACGCATCTCTAACATTTCGGATCCATGTGTATTATCACTTGCTTCAAAAACGGTGAAGGAAAACATCTTGAGGAAACCGGCATGCCTGAGAGATATTTCTCGACGGCATGGAAGCCAAGTCAGAGACCCATGGGCGGCTTTAAAACTCTGACACCAGGTTGGTCACTAACCAGACGAAAAGAAGAAGATACACATAAGCCTTCCGGTATAAATTCTCTAAATGATGGTAAAAACGCAAATTCCGTTGCGTAGAAGAACAACGCGGTCACACAGATAGACAGGAAAAGCCACTTTATTTAATACAATGAAAATTTCAGAAACACTACATAAAAGTTGTATGACCTTGAATTCAGCCTACCACACACATCGTTACGATTGCTCGGAAGTCGTATACGGATCGCAGTCGCGACCGCGACGCCTCGCCCGAGTCGAGATTGCTGAGCAATTGCGTACACGCTGCGTTGAACGTCGCCCCACAGAGTATGGAACAGGATTCTTTCAAGAAATATGTGCATTTTCCAAATCGTTACTAAGTAGACTTTAAGAAATAGACATAAGGAGGTATTTTCTTAAACACTTCTAGGTAGACCAGCCATGCGATTCTGTAAACATCTCACCGTGAAAACTTGGGTGAAGTGAGCTGTCAATAGTGTCAATCCCAGTGGAATGACAGCTCACTCCACGCTCACTTCACCTAAGCTTTCACGGTGAGATGGTTACAGAATAGCACTGCTGAACCCTAATTACGTAATACACGATCAATCAAAATCTGAATCGTTTTGAACCAGATTGCTAATCCATTGCTTCGTACGTTCGAAAAAAAATATGCTCAACAACGTAAATAACACAATGAATGTTGTTGACCTGTCAAATTGAAACAGATTAGTCGGAATTGTCAACGAAAATGTGTTGCGTAATTAGATAGCAGACCAGAAATATTCGCTTGGTATTTCAGTTGTTTTAATTGACAAACAATGTTGTATGTGAAAACTGCACCTGAATTCGTATGGAAGAGGACTCCAAATTTTCCTTATTTGTCTTCTCAGAAAAATATACAGGCTGAACTTTTAAATACATAGGTAAGTACTTAACTAGCCACACACGTAATGATTTATTTGCGCAAATTTTGGCTTGCGCAAATTTCTTCCAACACATTTAACGATATACTTGCGCAAGCCTAAATTTGCGCAAGCAGATCGTTACGTGTATGGCTAGCATAAGCATAAGACGGAATCTCAAAAGCTGAGAATTCATGAGCCTAAGGCTAGGCCAAAATTATGGCAAGATAAAACCTGGTTTGACGAGGCAAAAGCTGAACAACCAATTTTGTAGAAAATAAATTACTGCTTTGCTTTCACTCTCACGTTCACTGCTGTTTTGATGAACAGTTAACATCTAATCATACACATACCGTCATCATATATATTATTAGATTATTTTTATATTTTTTATTATAAAACTTCAAAACAAACTTCATCTACCCCATTGGTAGTACCTATAATAAATTGAGAATAAAATAGGTCTGTTTTTTTGCACTAAGTCAAGCCAAAATAAGAGTCCCTCAAGAAGATCGTTTTCCACACTAAGTTACCCTCAACTTGCCTTATTGTAGGTACCACGCCAAATTGAGCAGTAAAGAGGTCGTGTAAGCACCCACTTAGATGAAAACAATCTTAACATCTCGGACGGTTCCCACTAACCGACTGTGATCGACCAAAACTGTCGAATTTTTATCTATTTTCGTTATAAGTGAGATGAGAATTTTGTAATAATCTGTTTATCAGAAAAAAAAATCATAGTTGACACCTCTTTCGTCACTTAAAGGAGTGTTTTCCAAGTACCTACTTACATTTTTAAAGCAAGCTATAATAAATATATTTATAAGATAAGTAAATCACTATGCAAAAAATCGCTAAGAATCCTATTGTGAGAAAACAAAGGAATAAATATCGACACTAAAACGCAAAAAAGAAGCAAGGCAAAGCTCCGTAAAACAAAAAGGGTTACGTTTCAATTTCAAAAATCGTACAAAACAAAATTCAAATTGGGAAGCGCGCGAAAACGAAAATTTCAAGCGCATCGATTGGCTGAAAATGGCCCGTGGTTACGTGCCATTGGTCAAAGATAATGTTTGTGTGACTAACAATTTTGTGCGGGGGAGATAAACCGAAACCCGACCGCAAATGTTGACAGAAGCTTACAATGTATAATACAAACGGAAATGAACTCAATTACTTAAGCTTATAGTAGCTTTTTGCTTGGTCCTACTGTTATAGTTGGACCAGAAATGACGAGTGTGCGATGAAAAGAGATGGAAAATTGGACGCGAAAGCCTTTTTGTCGGTTGCAGGAGGGAGATCGGTTATTTTTTTATAAAGGGTTCCATGACATGTTCTGAAAATATATGGGACTAAAAAAAACATACAAAAATATTCAGTTTTTCTGTTTTGCGGTTAGAATAGAGCTCTCTGTAAAGCATAGTAGTTATAATAAAATGAAAATAAATTGGTATTTTATCACTTTTTACGAAAAGACAAAATTAATGACAAAAAACATGGTGTTATTAGATTCTTAACTAATTTCTACCTTAGAAAGGTAAGGCTTCATCTAGGCGAGAGGTAATTTAACCCCAAAAAATGAATTAAGTAAACAAGTTAATGCAATATTAATCCTCCTGAGAAAACATTGCTTACATGTATCTTTAAAACTAAGAAACAAAACTTTTATATTGAATAGAATACGTAAGTTTTATTTCTGTTTCTTTATCAAAGATTTCAGAACGTCCAAAAATATTTTTTAAAGGTGAAAATATGCTACCAACACAGCCGTATCAAGTTATCGTTTAAAATCTGCCACTCATAACTGCCAAACCACTCAAAGTTAAAGATATCGACATAAATTAAACACATCATTAACATAACCAACCCCTTATTTCGTGAAATAATTTTATTATAATAGATAATTTAAAACTGCCCAAGTTCACCCCACCACTGGTGGGGGTTAAATGAGGAATGGGCGGAGCGTGAATTAAAGCTACACAATATAAATCTGTGCGTCTCTTTCGCACAAATGAGCAATCCTAATAGCAGTAAGCGGCTTACAATGGGTGTTGACACTCACTCGTATTGCTGTCTCTCTTTGACCCAGGCTTATGGCAATAGAGTCGTTTCAATGGCCCTTCATAGTTATAAAGGTATAGACAAGCATTGGAGGTCCACGTGAGATTTTGTAATCAGTGAATTGGCGCCTTTCACAAGTAGAGGCGCAATGTCCGCGCGTTTGACAGTTTGACGTTTCGTTTGGCGGGAAATATTATTGTGTGTTGACAGACACGCGGAGGTGCAAAGGCATTACGTATATACAGCCAACGTTATACTGTGAACTTTATGAAAATAATTTAGTGATGTTAGAAGCGGCCAGTTGAAGATAGTTTCAGTTATTGCTTGTGCAATAACTTGGATTTTTTGTAGGAAGTAATTTAAGGTAAGATAACTTGTAAATACTTCTTTAATTACTTACTAAACTATTTATTTTTTACAAAATAAATACCTTAATAATTTCTCGAAATAAACGGAAATCTCTACAATTTTGTATTCTCGTTTTACAACACTCTTAGAAAAAACTAAAACTTTACTTGTCATAAAGTTGTATGTAAAATACAGCAATGAGTATAATCAAATTAGTTACATGATTGAAATACTTAATTAAGGTTCTAGTATCGCCATAAAAATGCAATTAATTTTCACCCACGAATACGTACGGTCTCTGTAAAAGAAACAATAAAAATGTATTAGTTACTTTACAAGAACATTGATTCTCATCGAATGGAAGTTAAATGTAACTAAAAGATGAGTACTCGGCGGGAACAATTTTTTTTTTTGCCAGCTTACTTTTGTATTGGAGAGGAAGCTTCAAAACTTAAATTATAAATCTTCTTAACTATACCTATCTAATGTATGTACTTAATTAGGGTTTTTGTTTGTTCTAATAGGTGTGTATGAATGCCTAGTACGTAAATCATAGCCTATGTTATGTCACCCATATTCAATGCCACACCATTCACAAGAAACTAAATAAATAAAATAAAATATTATTACTAGGCTATTATTTCTACTTCCCTTAAAGAAGACTAGCAAATCACTCCCATATACCTAGATAGCAGAGTTTTCCTTATGTACTAGTAACAAGTTACTCCGATCACCAATCAAAATCTTGACTAGACGTGCTTATTGTGGCAATCCCTTCGGTAGAGACAAACGTTTTTCAACCGTATATCTACTTAATAAAAACCTTAAATTCACTGACAGACAACAGCTGAAACCTCTGGGTCTAAAAGCATGTGGATAAGAGTTCCATATGCATATTACGACGATAAGCATTAAAGAAGGATTTTTGAAAATTTTTCCCCAATAAGGTTAAAAATATGGAAGTTCGTAATTTCTGCCATGACTTGTAAGTACATGACTATAGCTGGGGATCTCTGCTAGCACCCCTACGTTTAGGTTATTAATTTATATGAACTTAAAAGAACACTAGTACCTAATTAAACATTACAACCTCATCTTTTCTTATTTTGTATCAGCACGAACAATTGATGAGAACCAGTACTTTACCCGCCACTCCGCGTAGATTACGGGTTTTTTAATACAAACTTCAATATAGAACACCGTCTAAAGGTAGATTTGTAAATGAAAATATGTCTATTTCCTTCCTCAGAGATCATGTTACCTCCATGCCAAACTCCATAAAAATCAGTTCAGCCGTTTAGGTATGAAAACATAAGAAACAGACAGACAGAGACTCTCGTATTTATAATTTGGAAGTATGGCCCGATAGCATAAGGATGGGATGCTCGTGGACGGGTGACCATCCATGACATACTCCTCCGTGCTTCGCATGTTAAGCCGTTGGTCCCGGCATTCATAGATCTTTGACAGTAGTTACGGGTAGTCAGAAGCCCAAAATTCTAACAACCAGTCTTACCAAGGGGTATCGTGTTATCCAGTAACTGGGTTGTGTTTTGGAGGTCATATGTAATCGCTCTATGTAAAATACTGGTATTCAGCGGTATCCGGACTGGAAGCCGACCCTTACATAGATAGGCTAGGCAGATTGATTGACTTTCGTCCGATAGCATAAGCCATGGTAAAAGTGCGAGCCAGTCAGCATGATTGTACTGGGGCTGACAGCCCTCTTGCCTTTACTTCAGGTTTTAGCTTCGCGTGAAAGTAGTTTATTTTGTATTCTATGAACTGTCGACACACAGTTTTAATACTTACTAATTGCTTAGTCCTGGTCGTTTTAACTGTTGGCTCTGTAGTAGTAACTGTCTCAGTAATTATTTCTTCCTTAGCTATAATTTCTGTAGTTATCACTTCAGCAGCTGTCGTCTCAATATTTACTTTTTCAACAGTTGTCGTCTCAGTATTTACTTCTTCATCTGCTGTCGTCTCAGTAATTACTTCTTCATCAGCTATCGTTTTTGTAGTTATTCCATGTTCAGCTGTTGTTTGCGTAGTATTTTTTTTATTAGCTATCGTTTCTTGATCAGCTATTGCTACTGTAGTTATGTCTACACCAGCTGGTGATTCTGTAGTTATATTTTCATCAGCTGTCTTTTCCGTAGTTGTTTCTTCGTCAGCTATCGTTTTAGGTAATGTAGTTGTAGTCATTATATGAGGTATTCTTGTAGACTTAGTAACATGACTTACATGACCCTTATGTGCTCTTTTCTTGTTTACTTTATGTGGTACAGTTTCTTTTAATTCATCTGATAAATTTGTAAACTCTGTGGTACTTCTAGCATGAACCTTTTGTTTTTGTTTACTTTTTACTTTACTTTTCTTGTTGACTTTATGTCGTACAATTCCTATTAATTCACCTGATAAACCTGTAGACTGTGTGGTACTACTAGCATGAAACTTTTGTTTTCTTGTCGTGGTTACTTTATTACTTCCGTTATGTATTGTAGTTTTCATTAATTTATCAGTTGATTTATTTTTCGTTAACTCAATGTTATTACTAACATCATTGACTTGTTTTACATACTTCTTCTTCATTTCAGTAGGGATTGTTTTTAAATGTTTGGAGTCTTTAAATTGTTTGTTGGCGTTAATTAGTAGATTTCTATTGACATCGAATTCTTTCTTTTGCTTTTGCACTCGTTCAAACATAACGTTTTTAAATTGATCAATGCTGAAGAACGGATTAGGCATTCGGGCTTCTACTGGATTATTTATATATATTATAGGATCTTCCCGTTTTGATCTCCCTTCTAATCTTAAATTGTGTGTTTTAACACCGTCAACTTCTTTCAATTTTTGCACATGTAACGTATAGTGCGAGTCCCCGTTTGTGAAAAATCTTCGTGTTATATATGTTTTTTCTGCAACAAGTAAATAATCAACAAAAAAAAATGCATATTTATTTGCGCGTTCTTTACTGGTTCAGTGTTTCTATATCGACGGATATCATCATCATTTTCTTATCTTAATTTATTTAAGGCTGGTGCTGCGTCTCTTCTTCTTCCGTACTTCTCGATAAGTCATCACCTCAATAACTTACCCCTTTCTCCTCCTCCTCCTCGTTTTTCCCATTCTTTGTCATATCATCGTTCACACAGTCCATTCATCATTTCTTTGGGTTTCCCTTATTTGTATAGCTATCCTCATTCTTACTTAAAACATTCCGCACGACGGCTTTCTCATTCCTCCGCAGCACATGCTCATTCATTCACAACCTATTTACAGACAATTTTTCAGTCATCGGTGCCACTTTCACACTTCCTTTTAAATACTCATTTCTTATTGTATTCATTCATGTAACCCCACACATTTATTTCGGAAGAAGTATTATTTTAATAGTTTACATGTTGGAAAACATGTCAAGACATGGACCGTACTGCAATCTCTTTAACGGTGCCAGATCGACTATCGGTACATCGAAGTGCTGAAGTGTCTGTACGAAAACACCACCTTGTCAGTCCGACTCCAGGACCAGTCCTCGAAACCTATCCTTCTGCATGTCTTCTGAGGTGTGTTACAGGGAGTCGTTACATGTCCGAAACTGTTTACCGCTGCGGATGTCTTCAAGGTTCTGGACTGGAATGGGCTAGGGGGAACCTCAGTACAATGCTCGATGACCTCAGTAGAGCTTCCGAAAGAGAGACAAAGTCATGTCAAATGCCCATGTAACACCTACTCTCATGAAGATCAGAGACGCTGCACTCCAAGTTGTGGACAAGTATGTTTACCTAGGACAAACTGTCCAGACAGGTAAATCCAACTTCGAGAAATAGGTCAATCATCGAATCGGACTCGGCTGGGCAGTGATTGGGAAGCTACGGAATGTCTTTGTCCACACACCGCATTTTCTCAAGACGAAAGTCTTTGACCAGTGCGTGTTACCAGTGATAACCTATGGCAATGAAACAAGGCCGCTCACAATGGGCTTTATAAGAAGGCTAAAAGTCACCCAAAGGAAAATTGATGGCTATACTTGGAGTTGCCCCACGTGATCGAATCAGAAATGAATAGATCCGCTGGAAAACCAAGGTAACCAACATAGCTTGAAGAATTGCCAAATTTAAGTGGCAGTGAGCATAGTACATTGCTCATAGAACAGCTAACCGATGGAGCCGAAAGGTTCCGGAGTGTATTGTACCGTGTGTGTTGTACCGGAAGACGTAGCGTTGGAAGGCCTCCCACAAGGTGGACCGATGACCTTGTTAAGGCCACAGGAATCCGCTGGATGCAGGAAGCACAGAACCGGTCGAAGTGCTTGGTGGAGGCCTATGTCCTCCCCCAAGCACCGCCACTAGCAGTAGACGTCTTTCGGTTGAAATTATAATGATGATGTCGGAAAAAACATCTGAATAATTACTTTACCATTCTCGAAGGCATCTTTATACATAGAGTGCAATTCTTCGATCAAGGTATTTAATTTACGTTCTTGTTTCCTTAAGTCTCCAGCGTACACTTTGCAATAATCGATATGTATGAAAAACAATACAAATAATATTTGTATATAGAAAAAACTATACGTTTCATTCATTGTATCTGGAATGGGTTTCAGAGGTAACTGCAGTATTTATAAGTTTCTTGCATGAACGGTTCAATGAAAATTAATTATCGATATACGCTATTACGTTTTATAGTTACAAGGGAGAAACGTACGAAATGCTCACACTTAATTAGTGCGTACTATATAGCTGTGAAGCCCATATTATGGTTAGTTATAAACGTAATTCTCGACTGAACTTCTACGTGGCAAAAATAGTAGGTATTAGGTCCCCACCTATGAAATAGGCGTTTTTTTTTGTCACAAATAGAGAACCTTGTCACTTCTATGATTTAAAATATTCATCACTTGCTTGGTATTATATCGAATAATGACCTTCATAGACAACTACCAATAGTAAAAAAACCTTATTACTTATAGTTTTCTAAACATAAAAAATACCTTAAAAATGACTCCTCATTTTGTTAGCAGAAATGACCACTATTTGTTTTAACTTAGCCAAAACTTTTTTGTCGCTTACATTATCTTAGTTTTTAAACATTAGTGCATAACAGTTTTAAAACATTTGTGTTCATGGTTGTTATGTAAGTTAAGAAAATGTTAGTATGAAAAATTCAACTTCTTTAAAATTATCCATACAAAACGCTGATTTCATAGGTGGGGGACCTAATATATTATTAATTTTACACCGCAATCTTCATGTTTATGAGAAGCAGAAGTCCTGCACCACAATTCCGTAACACATTTACAATCATTCTTCGTTTGCTCAAGAAAGTTAATTGTTATATTCATCTTGGATGAAAAGAACAACACCTAATAATTGTAATATAAAACACGATTTTTCAGTTGGAGTATCTCTGAATGTGTGTGGATTAAAATAACGTTGCAGACTGTTATAGAAATTGAAAAAATGTTGTCAAATCCATTCGCTACTAATCTAATTAGAATCTGTTTTTCTCCTATTCATGTTACTTTTGCTAGAGACCACTATTATAGGTATGTCGACATGATGTCGAGGTTTTCCAATCCTTACTACACTCGAGAGCAATGAATCCGGGTCACTTAAAGAATCCTAAAAATCTCGGAAACTAAAAATGCTAGGTTAATGCAATAAATTGTATTTAATAGACAATGTAATACTCCTTAAATGAAGGTATTAAAACTTCTTAGTTATTGTAAAGTTATATCATAAAAAAATCAAATTTGAAAAAGGGCCACTTTCCAAGATGGAACTACGAAATTACAGCATTTGGTTTTGCTTTTGTTTGTAATCTGTCATTTATGTGGGTACATAAACCATGTTGATAGTGCTCTATATTCATTATTCAAGCTGAAATTATGTCGCTTACGCCTGAAGAATGCACCAGAATACTTACAATGCTGGAAACCGGCCGGAGTCAGCGCGATACAGCCAGGACTGTCGGTGTGTCGCTGTCAACAGTACAAAGAGTTCTCCGACGTTACGAAGAAACTGATTCTAACCTACGCAGACCAGGAACGGGCAGAACCAGGTGTACCACAGCACGAGAAGACCGATACTTGGTGAACACCATGCTTCGAAATCGCTTTCTCACAGGAACTGAACTCACAAATCAGTTTCGACGCCTCGGAGGAAGTAACCCAAGTGCATGGACAGTAAGACGTCGGCTTGCTGAATCTAACTTAAAACCCCTTAGACCTGCAAACGGCCCTAAACTGGAGCGTGGGCATCGTATTTCAAGACTAAGATATGCCCAGAGCCACGTAAATTGGAGTATTGAAGATTGGTCAAAAGTTATGTTCTCCGACGAATCAAAATTTATGCTCTACAAGCACGATGGAAGACACAGAGTGTATCGAAGACCAGGGGAAAGATTCAAGCAAGCATGCATCGAAGAAAAAGTAGCCTACGGTGGTGGGTCTGTACTTGTGTGGGCCGGAATTTCTTCTGAAAGTCGCACAGAGCTGGTGATCATAGAAAACGGCTCTTTAACTAGCGTAAGATATGTGGAAGAAATCCTCAATGATCACGTTGGTCCATTTATGGTCAATTTAGGTGAGGATGCTATATTTATGCATGACAATGCCCGACCTCATACAGGTAGGATTGTGAATGACTACCTTCAAGAGATGAACATTACTCGTATGGAGTGGCCAGCGCGCAGCCCGGATATCAACCCGATCGAGCATGCTTGGGACGAGCTAGGCAGATGCGTAAAACAACGAAACCCTCCCCCAATCACGCTTCGTGAGCTCAAAATTGCTCTCACAGAGGAATGGGAGAATATTCCCCAAAATCGTATAAGGAACTTGGTGTACAGCATGCCAAACCGCGTAAACGCAGTAATGGAAGCACGAGGAGGCAATACGAAGTATTAAAATTCAAGAAAATCGTAATAAAGTTCAAAAATTTCATGTTTCCTATTTTTGTTTTAAGGAGAGATCAGCAGTTTTTTTCTTTATGTAATTTTGTGTTAATAAAATGTATGGTGACTCATATTTTTTTTACTTTCATTTAAGGAGTATTACATTGTCTATTAAATACAATTTATTGCATTAACCTATCATTTTTAGTTTCCGAGATTTTTAACATTCTTTAAGTGACCCGGATTCATTGCTCTCGAGTGTATATATATATTCTAACTAATGTTACGCTTTCACGCTAAAACG
The DNA here is from genome assembly GCA_914767755.1 of Agrochola circellaris. NCBI lineage: Eukaryota > Metazoa > Arthropoda > Insecta > Lepidoptera > Noctuidae > Agrochola > Agrochola circellaris. The sequence continues at coordinate 12,021,431 of OU611843.1, forward strand.
GCTGTACGGATTTGGATTCTAACTAATGTTAAGCTTTCACGCTAAAACAGCTGAACGGATTTGGATTCTAACTAATGTTAAGCGGCTGAACGGATTTGGATGAAATTTGGCACATGGGTAGATGACCTGGGTTAGAACATAGGATACTTTTTATCCCAATATTCCCACGGGATCGAGACTTATGCGGGTGAAACCGCAGGATGCAGCTAGTAAAATATAAGCCTTGACAGTCACAATTCAGATAATCAACTGGATATCTATTCGTTAGGTGGCCTATCAGTTTGATAGGCAATACTACCCTTTTAAAACGCGCAACTCCAAATACACATCTAAAAGCAAACTCAACGACGTTGACCAAAAAGACTGTATTTTGTATTCCGTCAGGTAGATTATTAAAAAATATTGACCACATATTTTTTCTTTTTTTACGAAATCAAAAGATTACGGCAATACATTGAGTAGGCAATGCGTTAAAATGTGGCATGACGTCACTGGCCGGTAGATTTTATACTGACTTGTGATGTAGCGAGCCACCAGTCCCCAACTTTTATGTGTTTTATCTAAACCATTTTTTATTAATATGATAAAGCAAAAAATACGTGTCTAATATTTTTTTATTATCTGACTGACGGACTAAATAGTTTATTTTAATTTTTTTCCAGTCAATATCCCTATTTGGTTTATTTTATACAACAGGTAATTTTGTTTCCATCATAATTCATGGATTTTCCGGAGTTGAGTCGGATACGCTGTAAAATTATTAGTCCAATTATTGTCGGAAAAACCGGTGAACACACACACGTGACTCTAAAATCATCGTCATTATGTGATAGAGTTTTTGTAAAGATAGTTAATTTCAGAAGTACCTTATTACACACTATCTATTTACTGATTTAAACTTATTGAGTTTTTGCAAGTCTACCAACTCAATTAATTTAAAGCCACACTATGACATAATTTTTATAACATGAATGATTTCTTTAACTTGAAAATATAAAATGTGTATCTACAGGTATTAATGAAATTTTTTGTGATGTTATTATTGTATTTCCAATTAATTTGTGACATTCTATAGCTCACCTTTAACTAGTTATTAATTATTTTGCATGCAATTGATACAATATTCTGTATAGCTAAACATGTGGACATTATGTACCTATATCAAAACCAGACTGTAACAACTTTATACCATGTTTAAAGCAAATAAAGACTTATCTTATCTAACATCATAACACTGGCATGAAGAGATAAGATAAAACTCAGAAAAGGGGTAAACAGAGATTTACCTTTGGTACCCCTTATGTCCCAATTTATAATTATTTAAACGCCATGTAAATGTGATAGGGGGGTGAACTTAAAGAGAATAATTTGAAGTTCCTAATACTACCGAAAATTTTCAACCCGCATTACTGTTTAGGAAAATTATAAGGTATACCTACATATAATACTTACTCATAAAATACTTACTGTAGAATCCAAAACTCCCCTTACATCGTCCTAATCTTCACGCTTGGCGGGCGGATCCGAGATGGCAGTAGGTACACGGCTACTGCCACATAGGATGCCCACAACCCTCCTGATTATCTCTTAATCACCTCTCAATCAACACCCATGGGAACTGGAGGGTGGTTTGTGAAGCTATGGTCGCGGAGGATATTGTGTCAAATATAAAATTTCAGCGTTTTATTTTCTCGAATAATATACGACATAATAATAAAAAATCATTTAAGTATACAAAGTAGAGATGGCAATCCTATTATATATATATACGATGTGAAATTTAATTCGTTTACATCCTCTTAAGGGGTCATTGTACTCATCATTATGAACAACTTTCACTATGGGGCCAACACTGAAATCGCGAAAAAAAAATCTACTGTTCCCTTCATTATAACGAGTTAAGCGAACATATGTAAATGTATGGACAGTAGATTAAAAAAAAAAAAATTACGCAAAATTTCAACGCAGAGGGTTTCAGAATCACGTACTGAATCTATGGTATCAGTTTTCACATCGATATCTCTGCCACCCTGTATATAATCCTATCCTACTAATATTATAAATGTGAAAGTTTGTATGTTTGGATGTTTGTTACTCAATCACACAAAAACGCTTGAACGCATTTGAATGAAATTTGGCACACAAATAGTTTATAACCTGAATTAACACATAGGATAGTTTTAATCCCGCTAGTAGTCCCGGTTTTTATCTAGAATTAATAATATTGTGAATAAATATCCCACCAGTACGTTCCCGTGGGATAATTAATTACAGATCTCCACCCGGGCGAAGCCGCTGGCGATAGCAAGTACGAAAATAAATTAAACTTCGTAAATCTAATGTATCCAGTCTGTATACAGAAATTCATTCAAATATATCCAATAGTTTAGTCACTATAGCTAGTCAGCTGATCGGCAAAACCTATAGTTAGCCCATCATCAGTTCAAGTCCAAGTCAGAGGCCCATGGGCGGCCTTAAAACTCTGACACCAGCAGTGCTATTCTGTAACCATATCACCGTGAAAACTTAGGTACTACACCTAAGTTTTCACGAGCGTGAGCGTGGAGTGAGCTGTCATTCCACAGGGATTGATACTATTGACAGCTCACTTCACCCAAGTTTTCACGGTGAGATGTTTACAGAATCGCATGGCTGGTATCCGTGTGTGTGTGTGTGCCAAATTACATCCAAATTCGTTCAACTGTTTTGGCGTCATTGAGTAACTATCATCCATACATACAAACTTTCACTTTTATAATATTATATTTATATTATGTATTAGGATTGTTGTATCTATATTATAGGTATACCACCTATTCACATACACACACCACACAACAGAAACAACTTAGGAAACAAGAATATAGAAAGATTGAGTACAAAGTTACTACTTATTTCTTAAGAAATTTCTGCCAGCAGACCTGCGACAAGGTTGATGCATAAACTATTCTTGAATAAACGCCGAGCAATATATTATATTTCTATCTCTCCTAGAATAGTTCTTGTCTATTTTGTCCCTCGGCAAACTTCGTGTTCCGTCAGTCGTCGGATTTCTATCAGTTACCCTTTGCTTAATGCGTATTCACATGTACGTATTGACTCCTACCGCTTCGCCCGCGTTGCCGTCAACCATAATTACCAAGTGCAATGGGCAACTGATAGAAACCCGACGACTGACGAAACACGAAGTTTGCCGAGGGACATTATGAAAATAGTTGTAAAGAAAGAAAGAAAAAGTATTTATTGAGACTCGCACAGGAAATCACACACACACACACATACTGAACACACTTACTGTACTGTACATAGTTTAGTTTTCTGTTTAGTGTTTATTCTACCCATGTGAGAATATTCTTTTTATTTATTTTCTTAATATTATACACCCTATAGGCATGTTGTAAGCATAGGTTTTTTTTTTTTTTTTCAGTTCTTTATATGTTAACCCCCTACAACAACAATAATAAACAATATTCTATTATATTCTAACTTTGATTACCCAAAAAAAAATCGAGATTTGTTTGGCATAACTTTACTCCGCGTTTATTAGATTACATGAAGTCTGTATTCAATGAAAATGTAGGCTGAGTTGTGTAATACATCTTCATTTTCTCTTGGTTTAAAAATATCAAAAACCACCATTAAAAACACCACCTTTACGATTTTTTTATTGGCCTTTTTTAGGGTTCCGTACCTCAAAAGGAAAAAACGGAACCCTTATAGGATCACTTTGTTGTCCGTCTGTCTGTCTAGACCGCTTTTCTCAGAAACGTGTGAAGGTATCAAGCTGAAATCATATCAAATACTCAAGTCTACTGTCCCTTGGAGCTGTGAAAAAATCAAACGTCTAAGCCAACGCAATCAAAAGATACAGCCGTTTATACTGCAAATTTTCGACACTCGCAAAGGAATCAAAGCCTACAGGGTACTTCCCGTGAAATCAGAATCTTCAAATTTGGTACGAAGCAACGTCTTATAGCACAGATAAAGGAAAAATTGCGAAAAGCATACATTTTTTAGTTATATCATATAATAAAAATATTTTTAATAATTAAACTTACTACCCCTTTCCTTTACTTATATACCTACAGGTTTGTACGGAAACCTCGGTGCGCGAGTCCGACTCGCACTTGGCCGGTTTTTTAACTAAGCAATGTTGCCAAAACCAAAATCAAGACAATTTTTTTATGAAAGATTAAATTCGTGTCTTATTTGGTTGGCTGTTGATATTTCAGTCAAGTCTTGTATTGATTCGCTTCATGGAATCAATATGTACTAGATGTATTTGCTTTTCAAAAACGGGGTGTTAGTGACAGAAATCGACAGGCTACCTCCAAAATTCAATTATACGTACTACGCCCGTTGGTATATCGGAATAAAAAGTATCCTATGTCCTAAAGTAGGTCATGGTCTATAATATCCATGTGCTAAATTGAATCCTAATCCATTCAACTGTTTTAGCGTGAAAGCGTAACAAACATAAAAAAAAATCAAATCTTTTCTCTTTTTTAACCGACTTCCAAAAAGGCTATATGTTCGTAGCGTGTTTTTTTTTTTTTTTTTATGTCCGCCGATTTCTCCGTCAATTGTGGACATATTTTGAAAATTCTTTTTTGTATGAAAGGGCAAGCTTCCAAATTGGTCCCATATAAATTTTATTAACTTTGCTTGGATAGTTTTTGAGTAAGCTTCAATAATATGTATTTTTCCCACTTATTATATGTCGATGATATGATGATAACTTCCTGTCACTGTTATTTACATAGAAGGTAGTGGTTTTCGAATTTGTGTGGAGTAGGTACCACAACTAAAAAGTGAAAAATAAAAAAAAATACAAAAAAAAAACACCGACTTCCAAAAAAAAACACTACAAAGTGAAAAATAACTTTAATTTCGGTGGCAAACAACGAAAATTCAAAACCAAAGACACCGACTTCCGAAATTAAAGTTATTTTTCACTTTGTAGTATTTTTTTTTAAATCGGTTGTTTTTTTAAATAATATATATTTGTTTAGATTATGTACTAGTAAGGATATACTAGCTGCGTGCCCCGGTTTCACCCGTATAAGTCTTGGTCCCGTGGGAATATCGGGTTAAAAAAGATTTTTAAGTTTTTAACCCAAATTAATAGGCAGCCCTAATACAACTAAGTATTTTGACTTTTTTGTATCAGTAGTTTATTTATACTAAGTGTAGTTTGTGGACCCTTATGATAAATTACGGTTTTTTTGGTGTTGAGGTCATGCGACCTCGTATTGATACCTCATGTGATGGAGCTAGTACTAATTATAATCTGAGTAATAAAAAACTTGATTTAATGCTCTGCAGATTGTTTTTTCTTCAGTCAGGTTACGTTGCTCTTGTCAGAGAATGATATGAAATCTATTTAAACATAGCAACAAGGAATATGTCCCAGATCAAATGGCGGTTAGTCCGAAACTGAATAGTCGGAAAACGAATTAATGTATTTTTTTTAGTTCATTTATTTTACACAAGATAATATTTACATACTATATACGCTAAGAGACAAAATAATAATATATTCATGTATATAAAAAGGCATATTTCTATAACTTAAAATAAAATCAATCCTACTTCAAAATATATAGACATTTAGCTAAATTAAAGTGACAATCGCGCCTTTGTATTTTGTATTTATTTTTATTTTGTTATGTCCGTTTAGTTTGTGCAGAATAATTCATTTTTTCTTTCTTTCTTTCTTTCTTTCTTTCTTTCTTTCTTTCTTTCTTTCTTTCTTTCTTTCTTTCTTTCTTTCTTTCTTTCTTTCTTTCTTTCATTCTTTCTTTTCTTTCCTAAAATTGCCGTTTTTTTTACATAGATATTTAAAAGCGAGAATATTTTTTGTACCAACCTTTTCTAACAGACTTTCAACCACATCTACCATCCACCCGTGACCTACTAATATATGATCCCAGGTCGTCACCATAGAAGAGTACGGGGTATACACCATGCTGCCTGCGCAGCAGCTTCCTCCCATCAGCCCCTGGCCCCCAGACGGGAACCTGCTGGACAGAATGGATGACCTGGCGCACAAAGGTAAAGGTAATGGTGACTATATACCATGACTTGTTACCTATAGGTTAAGGTTGGTAGGACAGTCTTTGTATTTCGCAGTGGATGTATTAAGAACGTTGTGTAAGTTTCGGGAATGCACTTACAACTACTTTGCGACTCCTTTTTCTAAATCTTGGAGTCGGGAAGAGCCTTTTCTATGGTCATCACATGCTGACCACAGAAAAGTCTCATTCAAGGGATCATAGCCTTTTTTTTTAAGAGCCTTTTCTTTGGTTGTCACATGGTCAGCATTTGATGAACACAGAATAGTCTCATCCCGACAACGCTACGGTCCCTTGATTGATTTGTGTGATTGTGAACTTGTTTTTATAGGCTCACTGCAATATTCTAGCAATCCCGAAACATTCAGTTGAGTGTAAGCGAAGGCTCATAAATTGATCACAGAAAAACACACGTTCTCAAAAACTATATTATTAAAATCATACAGCTAAGTTAAACGTAACAAGCGTAATGTTTCTTTGAAACTGTATATCTACTGCGAAGTCCATTTACATCGTTAGTATTAGCTCTATAAGAAAGTACTTATTAGAAGTTATTCCGCACCTTTCTCCCAATGTTTGAATGAACAGTAATATTAAATTTGTGTGAAACAAGTAACTGAAGTAATGCCGTGTACGCCAAATTAATTGACGAACAAACCTGGGTGTCTCTTATTTCTGCAGTAACTTCCAACAGAATATTACTTATGTGTCCCTTTCTCTCTCCCTCTCTCTCTTTCTCTGAATGTTTACTGCCCGTGACTGTTATGTAAGGTGACACTGAAACTGAACATAAACTAATAAGCTGGTAACATCGTAGTGAACATAACTAGATAACAGTAGACCGTAGCATACAAATTTCAATCTCAAAGGCTCCAAATAGTTCTTGCCACTGAGTTAAGCTTTTAGAAATAATAAACAGAATCCAAATCGAGCCAATAACATCGGAGATTTTTCCTAAAAGAAGCTGTACTTAGAATCAAGGCCATCAGGCATCTTTGTGAAATTAAAAATTTAGTCACAAATTCAACGGCAAAAGCCTCATGTAAACTAAAAATATGTGATTAATTGGAGTAAACAGTAGTATGGCACTAATTGATAATGAAATGAAACTAGATACTCCAAATGGTATCTTTGTCAAGAAAATACTCCAGAAGTCCCAAATATCTATGTGTACAAAAATACTGTAGACCGTAGATTGAAAAAATTGACCTCAAAAAGCCCATCGCGAGATTATTTGAAGTAAGCAATGAAATGATGCCTCTTACTTTAACTAAAATAATGTAAACCCCCAGAGGGAAAGTAGACAGTAGCTTAAAAATTCAGCCCCAAAGGCAAAGCCCATCACGTGAATCAAAACGCGTGATTAATTGGAGTAAGCAGTGGTATGGTGCGGCAGGTCACAGCGGTGTTAACCAGCTCGGCGGGGTGTTTGTAGGAGGCCGGCCGCTGCCCGACTCGACGCGCCAGAAGATCGTGGAGCTGGCGCACTCGGGCGCACGGCCCTGCGACATCAGCCGCATCCTGCAGGTCTCCAACGGCTGCGTCTCCAAGATACTCGGCAGGTCTGTATAACATTTGTAGATAGTGATAGAGCGGGAGTATTGTTTGAAAAAATGTGGAGGATAAAAACTTGACAGATATTTGTAGACGACGGAAATCTCCTCGCTACACGTTTTTCTCAATTGCACTCCCCAAATCTCCAAGATAGGTACACGGCAGGTCTGTACGGCTTTTTAGAGGGATGGATGGGAGTGCAGTTTAGTGTAGGGCTCGTGGCTAAGTTATAACAGCCGCACGGGTCGATCGATTGGGTTAATCTTGCCGAAGTTGGTTCGAGGATGAGTGACCATATCTACACACTGCTCAGAAAACAGATTAAGTCGTTGATCCTGTCTGCCATCCGTAGATCTTTGACAGTCGTTAGGCAGACTTTGAAACTCCGTACTACGCTAGGCCAGCTCAAAGTAAAGTGACCTTGAACGGAGTCCACTGATCTGCGGTCGACTATTCAAAGTTATAAAAAAATTATTTAGATTTTTTTTACTTACTAGATATATGAATACATAGAAAGGATGATATTTATCTCACCGTACACTAAAAAAGCAATTTAATTTTGCAAAAATCATTGTCCGGCTTTGCATTATGACTGAAAATATTCGCCCAAAAACCACAAACCTTCAAATTAACATTTTAAATCGGATATTCATATAATGCAACTAGTAAAATTAATAAACAAATAATTATTTTTAATTAAAACCCGTCTCCGTAACCGCAAAGACACAGACTAAAAAATGCCTTGGCATATTATAGCTAGATAAAAAGCTGAACTTCTCATGTTACCCGCCCGTCACTACTCTGTGCCGTCACCTAGCGGACAGCCAGTCACGGTAAGCCATGGGGCCGGTTGTAACATAGACAGAATAGTCAAGATATTTTATGATGATAGATAGTAAAATAAATCAGTGGAGTAGGTAATTGCGTAGCACACTTACAATAGCAATACTATTAATTTTGACAGTTCAACAAAATTCATTGCGTTATTTACGATCAGCAGCAGACAAATTTCCAAAAATATGAAGTAATGGCCTAGCAAAATTCTTCGGATTGCACTAGGTTTGCAAATATTCACAGACATGATGACCAAGAAACAAGGTCGTTTTTGCACCCAAAATTAATTATAAAAAGTTCAGTCAGTTTGCTGTAAACTAGAGAATTTTGACTTGATATATAGTTGCAATAATTGTACTATCGCAATGCCAAACTTTTCCATTTGGCAACCCATTATTTTCGTGTCAGTGCTGTTACAGGCTTTTATAGCGTTTAAATCTACCCAATCACTTAACCTATATTACGTATGCTATGAAGCATACGGCCGCAAATACCGCGGTTATTTCCCGGGTCGTCGTTGCGGTCAAATGCTATGAGGTATTAGGGTAAAATCATACCTGAATTTGTCGTAAACACCTTTCATATTTCCTTAAACCACCCTCTCTCTTAACCTATGAAACACATCAACCATAAGATACATGAGTAGATTTAAAACAGAGACGAAACGTCATACAATCGCTTTGCAAAGCTATGTGTGCGTAACGCCTCGAGTTGTCGCGAATGGCTACCTAAAGACCATAGATCTCATGTTGATAATTCAGCAATACATCTAAAAATTCTGTATTCTGTACATCTAGATCAGTGTTAAGGATGATAAGAATTGTTAAAATGCTTTTGGGATTTCGAATGTGTTACGCAGTCACAGTTGGAATGGACAATCTAGTCAGCTTCATGCACAACAGTGTCATTGAGTAGGTATCTACGGCAACGACCAATCATATGGCCTGACCAATATTATGTCTGGACTTTAAAAGGGACTGAGTTTGTTTCGGCCTTTCTTCTTAGAGTAGTCAGATAGGAAACACCGAATACATCTAGCAATTTTTTGTTATTTTTAATATGACCTGTAAAAGTGATTCCAATATCCTATTTACAGAATAAACAATTTCATTTCATTAAATATGCACACTAATAAGTGAAAATGTGTTATTTTTAGAACCTAGGAAAATATTGAGAGTGTATGCAGTGTGACGCTTCAATAGAACGCTAACCTATAACAGCGGGATTTTACAAAGTTTAGTCTCTGTTGCATACCTACTCTAGTACCATAAGTACAGTTCTTTCCGGGCCGGTTGCGGTCAGCTATGAGGCGCGGCAGACTATGAGCCTGCGGTGGCGACCAGTTGCTGGAGGTGTACCTTACTGCATACCTCACATAGTTGCTTCGTTTGTTTACTAGTTGTGGACGTATCGACACTGTGGTTGATAGATTTAGTTGGATGATGAGGTTACAATTGGGATTGTAAACAGAATTTTTGATCTTTTTTTAATTTTTGTTGGAATAATTCTGAATTGTTACTCTATCATAGGTACATTATCACTTATTTAAGAATTATTCGCATAAATTCAGTAAATTAAGACTGATCCAACTTTAAAATTTTTGGGACATTTGTTTTTATTCAAAAAAAGAATCCGATTTTAAATCGATTATTTGCACAATTGGTTCTTGAAATTGGATTAAGTACAATTCTGTGACTTTATTTTTAAAGAGTACTTTCAGCATCAGAGCCAAGTGCGAGTTGTACTAGCACACGAAGGGTTCAGTACCGTATTATAATCGAGCAAAAAACGCTATAATTTATATAATATTGTTTGTTGTTATAAAAAAAAAAAAAAAACAATGTTATAGTGGCAACAGAAATACAAAAAAAAAAAAAAAAAAAAAAAATATCTGTGAAAATTTCAACTGTCTACCTATTAAGGTTCATGAGATACAGCCCGCTGACAGACGGAAGGACGAACAGCGGAGGCTTAGTAATAGGGTTCCGTTAGGCACCCTTCGAGGACGGAACCCTAATAATAAAAAGTGAAAGGCTATTGCTGACAACAATGGCACTTCCACCTTCAAAAAACAAAATTAAAAGTCTTCACTACCGCAATATAAAACGCGCGTCAGCTGGCGAGCAAAGCGAATAAAAAGTGCACTTACCTGACATCGAACCTGACACCGGCCACTCGCAACCCGATACCGACGGCAGTCTGCCCACCCTCTGGTGTAGGGGACTGATGGTGTAACCTGGTGACAGTTTAAGACTTAAATTCTAGATTGGCACTTAAGATATCTTGAAATTTTTGCCATGTAGGTAACGTATGGTCTGTTTTAAAAGTATGTGATGAAAATGCAAACAAATGAACCTGTGGATGCTAATTTGTAGTGCTACGTACAAATTGGATGTTTTGATTTGATTATTTGAACACTAAATCCGGAATTTTAATTTTAAATCCACTCGAAAGATGTTTTACGTTTGTCAATTGAGGTTAATTTTATAAGCTAAATTTTCTTCGATGATTCTTCTATAAATAAAATAATACCAGCCTGTTACTGTCCCACTGCAGGGCAAAGGCTTCTTCTCATACAGAGAAAGCACGAGCATTGATCACCACGCTTGCTCAAGATGGGTTGGTGATTTCAGACTTATATTAACTATAAGTCTAGTATCCTCGCGATGTTTTCCTTCCCCGAAGTCAGTAATGCCCAAGATAAACTCAGAAAGTACATATGAATTAAAAGTCCCATTGGTACTTGCCCGGATTTGAACCCACAACCTCGTGTATGAGAGGCGAGGCCTTAACCACTGGGCCATCACGACATTAATTTGGACGCCATATTAGGCTTAGTTAGCTTAGGATATTAAATTTTTATTTTATAATATTGGTTATTAGTATCAAAATTATTATTGGTATCAAAATATTGGTTACATCATAAATATAACCGTAAACCTGTGTAAGGACTGTATTTTCTTTTCTAACATAGCATGCAAGTACTTATCGTAATCACATAAATACATAATAAGAAATTACCATAAAATATTAACGAGGCGTTTATTTCAGCCAGAATTTAACCACTTCCTAGTTATGCAAAAAACACAGGTTTAGTTGAATGCAATGTAAAATAATAATAATGTAATATAATATCAATATAACAAAATTGTTTAAAAAAAATCAAGAGACTGTTTAAGCTCTAAGAGGATTCCTTGTTTATTCTGTAAATAGGATATCGGAATCACTTTTACAAGTATTAAAAAAAAATGACCCAGATGAGTTCGGCGATGCCTATCTGACTACTCTGAGAAGAAAGGCCGAAACAAACTCAGAGGTCACCGTCTCTTTTAAAGACCAGACATAAATCTTGATCAGATCATGTGGAGAGATTGGGGTCTGAAATGGTGTTCTTAGGAAAGAACCACACAGATTTGAGTGGACCCGTCACTACAAGCATTTGTTAGTAATCGTGGAGCTCGACTCAGAACTTGAAGAACAAATAACTGAAATCTTTTCAGAGATACCTATAAACTCTATCGTTCAACGATTCTGTAGTAATTTTTTTTAATCATTGTAATCAACCTATTATGTAAAATCACAGAGCATGAGCACGGAGACACCTCCGCCGCTCCTAGAGGTGCATTGACAACACTTTCCATATAAACCAAGAGAATCAGAATTTATTTATTTGTAAGACTGTAGTTTTGCATAGTATGATGATCATAATTTTAGACCTTCTTTCTTTCTTTTTCGTGTGGTTAATAACTAACCTGGTGTCAGAGTTTTAATGCCGCCCATGGGCTTCTGACTGGGCTTCACATGCCGTCGAGAAATATCTCTCAGGCATGCGGCAGCCGGTTTCCTCACGATGTTTTTCTTCACCGTTTTTGAAGCAAGTGATAATTATACAATACGCACAGGACTCTGAAATGTCTGAGGTGATTGCCTCTGGTTCGAACTCGAAACCTATGACTTGGCAGTCCAACATTCACAACACTCGTGACTTTGAAAGGCGGACGTGACAGAAGTAGACCGCTCAACGCAGTTCCGGGGACGTGATTTTTTTTAGTACTGCCATCACTAGATGCTGCCGGCAATTTCGTGCTCTTTAACTAAAATGCTTTATCACCAGATGGCCTATTATGTAAACATCTCACTGTGAAAACTTAGGTGAAATGAGCGGTCAATAGAGTCGGTGAGCGTAGTTTTCGTTATTTTTTATTGATATACAAGCTGCGCCCCGTGGTTCTACCCGCATAAGTTTCGATCCCGTGGGAATATTGAGATAAAAGGTATCCTATTTCCTAACCCAGGTCAAGTGTTTATCCACGTGCCAAATTTCATCCATATCCGTTCAGCCGTTTTAGCGTGAAAGCGTAACAAACAAACTCACTTTCGCAAGTATAATAGTTAGGAAGGATTAGCATGTGCTACCTGACATAATATGGCAAATAAGTTAATGTTATTTATTGTGTAATGTAAATTATTTTTCATACTATTATATAGAATCAAGTTATTATAACTGAACTAGTTTGTGGCGCCACTTCTTCTTCCCAACGAAAGCGGGCATTTTAGGGGACCGTCTTAGGTAATTTTAACGTTCGAAAAATGCTGACAGTTCGCTTCAAGCTCACCTAAGTTTTCACGGCAAGCTTTTAACAGAATATTTCGGCAGTTCCTACATCATTGGCCGTTTTCACACTGTGACGATAACGACATCGGGACGATATCGGTATGTGACACAAAATACAAAAGCTTACATCGCCACGCGATTCGAAAAGTGTAATAATGTATTCGAGGTAATAATGACAGCAGTCAATAGGTGCACTGTGTCGTCCGCCGATATCGGCACGACAATCAATGTCGGCGACGATACCGCCACTACACCGACAGTGTGAAAGGGTTTAGTACCTAGTAATTGTATGAAACCAAAGATTTAAATCGTAGATTTGCCCTCACTGTACTAAGTCGCACGAAAAATCGTCCATAATGTGAGGAGCGAGCTCACACATTAACAATGGCGTTTCCATGACAACCAAGTCAAGTCTCTGCGACACTGTCTGTCTTAGAGGTGTCAAAACGAAACAGAAACACGACCATGAAATCTTTGTATGAAACTACCCGTCCGACGATATCGTGTCGTTATCGTTATCGTCCAATGTGAAAGCGCCCATTCGGACAAACATGTATTAACGCTCTTTCTGCTCACAGGTATTACGAGACGGGGTCGATACGACCGCGTGCGATCGGGGGCTCCAAACCTCGGGTAGCAACAGCCGAGGTGGTCAGCAAGATAGCCCAATACAAGAGGGAATGTCCTTCGATCTTCGCGTGGGAGATCCGGGACCGTCTGCTGAGTGAAGGAGTCTGTACCTCGGATAATATACCTAGTGTAAGTGATATTATATATTTTTTATTAAGAATAATATTGAATTGGTGAATGAGAAATTTTCACATAGTGAGCAGTGGTGGTCCTGTGGTAACGGCCCCGACTTACGAGTTGTAGGTCATGGGTTCGAACCCACACAGGCGCTTTGCTTTGTGTAAATAATTTCATCACCACTGCGCTCAAAACGGTGTAGGAAAACATCGCGAGGAAATTGGCATGTCCTAGAACCAAAAATTCGAAGACATGTGACATCTACCAACGAAATCTTTCGTCGGTTATTTTAAAATAAATCTGCTGTTTCATAGAAAAGTGCAATACCTACGCGGTCAAAATGAATGGAAAAGCTGATTTAAAAAAAAATACCGACGGAAAATTTCAACGCAGAATCACGTACTGAATCCATGGCAACAGTTTTCGCGTCAATGTCCCTGCCACCTGTATGTACTTAAACATTTTTTTTTATACACTTACAAGCAGAATTCTGACAACGTCGCATTGAATAAAAATGCTCGATATAAGTTTTTCACCATTCCTTTTTCTTAATTGATTTTTTAGTAATTATACACCCACCTTTACTTATCTTCAAAAATATCGAGATCAGACAGTTACACTTTACCGAAACGCCTTTCAGAAAGTATGAAAAATATGAAAGGGCGCCTCATAAAATACAATGGGGTAGAGCACCCCCAGCTATACGGCGGCTATATACAGGATGCTATAACGCCTTATCTTTCCCTGGCACTATACAGGACTCCCCTTTCTCCCCCCTGTCCCCACCACTTGGCGGCAAAACAATATGACGTTATAACTTTTTTTCTTCATTTTTTTCCCTTTTTTGAATATACGGGGCCGCTCCCTACTGGGGCATCCTTTAGACGTCGATATGTCTTGCTATAGAGGCTGTTCTTTGCGACAGATTTTTTATTAAAAAAACAATGTAGGGAAGCTTGTAGGTGACAAAAAATATTTTTTCCATCGGAAAACTCTAACGCAGTAGAATCAAGGAAAAATCTCGGTAGGTACAAAATTTCCGTAAAAATTATTTGAAATATTTAGTAGACCACGACATGTTTAAATGCCTTTAAAATAATTCCGGACTACAAACACTTCCTTAGATTAAAATAAAGCAAATCTAGCTGAACATAAATCCACATTTTAACATCATTTCATAACTCAGCTTTTACATCTTTTTTACTTTATAGTCTATCCTTTATCAACTGAATGTTAAGAGCGAAATACTGCCATGAATGCTAACCAGCCATTTACCTAACTCTTTCATAGTTATAAAAAAGCTACAAAAACATAAAGACGCCATAAAAGTTAACGTAGCGCAAAAGATACAGTAATAACACCGAGAACCTCGCAAAAATTACTTCGGCATTTTACGACCTGTACCTCTGACTATTAATACAACACCCTTTAGCAACAAATGTCGCCCTCTAAAATACTTAACATAAATTAATTAAGATATTCGCACAATCATCCTGTCGCTGACGGTTTTAAGAAAAAATGAAAGACCATTAAGTACTCTCACCGAGGAATATCGAGAAAAACATAAAAACCGAAACAGAGGGAAAATTTTGAGACGGAAATACATATTTTTAATGAGAGCGAAAGAGTTGGCGAGCTGTCTCTTTTTTCCACCGTCTAAAGGGGGAAGAAGGGGCGATTTTGACACGACATGAATAAAGAAAATATGAAGGCTTTTGTTGCCGTAAAAATTCCAGTACAGAGGATAAAGTCTTTAAGTTATCAGAGGGTACCGTTAAGGATCGTAGATGTAGATGTATAGCCAGGTAGGCATAATATCGGCGCGAGGGTCTGATGCCTTCGTATTTATCGAATATCGGGTTATATTGTGTTTACGTGGATTGTATAAGAGGTGCTTAACGTTGAATATATTAACGTCTAGGGATCGATTCGGTGGCGAAACGTCGCGTTTTATTAACTCTGACGAGAAAGGTGAGCGCTGTTTTATTAATATTCTAGTTCATTATAACTTTGAGTGCGATCGATATGGAAAAATATGTTCGTATTATTAAGAGCTTAGGCAAACAAAAGCGTAACTATCGCTAAGTCTTTGCAGTAACGACCCTCAACAAAAAATATAACGATACTAAACCTTGTTAACTATTCATACTACTATTAATATTATTCGCAGTTTAAAATTGCATTCTATACGTAAGACATTAAAGTCTATATTTATTTATTGACATAAAATATGTGGTGAGAGGGTCAATTGTCGTCACAGGGTCATATCGCGTTGGAACATGCGTTCCCGTAGCAAATCACTTCCGGGCCACTAAATCCAGGCCAAATTAATGCATTTAGCACGCTCCCCGGCCCTTTAACTGGGGATGACAACTTTATTTCATTGTATCGCGATATTTTCTTGTCACTTTAACATCAGTGACGGGGACATTGTGATTTTTTGCTGTTAATGTCGACTTTTGGTTAAATGAATCATATTTCAAATAAATGGTGTACTGTTAAAATAAAATTCGTGTCATTTGATTTACTTAACTACTTTCACTTTAAATTGTTAGAATTTTTCATTGTGTCAATAATAGCGATATAGATGTATAATAAGCAGAGCTTTGAAATGATTGTACTACCGCGCTTCATATTATCGTATGACGTGTAACTAGGACTGAAAATTATATTATCCTTACTGCATAAGTATATTCTTATACATAATCTCTAAACTCTTCCTGTCTGTCTGTGTGAACGCATTGTTCTTCTAAATTACGCAACGGATATCGGATTTGAAAGTGGTTTTCACCATAATTTAGAGAATTCGTTCCGGAAAGTGTAAAATACATTAATATGAAACTTAAATAAAATAAATAAATCTCGATGTTTTGTCAAGTCGTTTAAACCGTGAGATGCAGGGTGGGATGCTAATGCTAGTAAGTAAATAAAAAGGCAAAACATTCACCAACAGCTTAATAGTTAATATCTAGATACAAAATCCAATTTCCACGCCATAACAAACTCAATAAATAGCTCGTTCAAAACACTGATTTAAAATATCATTACGGATCATATCTGAGATTCGGATCTCAGGGGTCGGGAATATATCGGCGCGGCAACAAATTGTAACAAAGGAGTCCGGCAAAGAAGATTATCGGAGATGACGCGTGTCGCGCACGTGACATGCATGTGGCCGATGATAGTGCCATCCACCCTACACTTTCTTGCACATTCGAAAAAATACCTTGTTTTTAAGAAATAAGGTTTGTTTTCCCTTGATAGGAGTGGTAGAGTAAAGTCACAGTTACTGACAAGCAGAAATAGTTTTTATTCATGAACAGTTCGGTACAGTTTTGTGTGAATGAAAAACTTATAAAAGTTACTTAAAACTAAGAAGTGTTGGAGGGAAATTAATACCACAATTCAAAGGATTTAAGGCTTACATTGATGTTGAGTGCGTAATCGGAAGAGCAAATAAATATAGATGGCGGTTGTATTTCTGTCATGTGCTGCTGATGTTGTTGTCACTTGCAGAAATACCTTTGGGGTATCGTTCGGTTGTACCCCATAGTTTTTGTAATGTTATTAATCGTATTTGTAATTAAAAGTAACAATTTAAAACAAAAATTGTTTGTTTGTTATTTGTGTAGTTCCACATACTATACGTAGGTAGGTATATTACCTATTTCAAGAACTTGTAGACAAGTTCTTGAAATAGGTACACTAGCTATCTAATTACGCAACACATTTTCGTTGACAATTCCGACTAATCTGTTTCAATTTGACAGGTCAACAACATTCATTGTGTTATTTACGTTGTTGAGCAGATTTTTTTTTCGAACGTACGAAGCAATGGATTAGCAATCTTTTTCTAAACGATTCAGATTCTGATTGATCGTGTATTGTATGTACAGATTTCTTGACAAACACAAGTACTTAATACACAAGTTACGATTGTCCTAAGATGACATTTTTTTTTTTAAATATTGTGTTTTTAAGGCTATTTGTTTTTTTTTTAGTTTGTAACCTGCCCACTTTTTCATTCTAAATATATTTCCAGCATTCTACAATTATTATATTCTAGATTGAAAATTTAGACCCTACAGGTAACTCTCACGAAGTACCTAAATCCTTCTCCCAAATTCCTCTCAAAATCTCAACATATTATTAGTCGCACCCCCGCTAACCCGAACCAGTTAATTACGAGGTTTATACTCAATA
Organism: Agrochola circellaris; assembly: GCA_914767755.1. Taxonomy (NCBI): domain Eukaryota; kingdom Metazoa; phylum Arthropoda; class Insecta; order Lepidoptera; family Noctuidae; genus Agrochola; species Agrochola circellaris. The sequence goes on from OU611843.1 coordinate 12,039,458, forward strand.
TAAAGTAATATAGGAACGACCCCCCCTGCACCCCACACCCCTGTGACCCCCGCCGCGCAACACGTGTGTGATATCGTTATTTGACGATTAATTACCTACTTATTACAATGATTTTGAATTTTAGACGATGGCGAAGTTTTTTGTGTAGTCTGAGCTTAAATTGATGACAACGTTGGCTAAAATTTGTATTTAAAAAGTCAAAACGTCATTTTGAAAGTTTCGAAATACCTTTTTTACGTCTAAAACTAAATATTCGGTGTAACGATATTAATTATCGCATTTCATAATCAATAACTTAGTTCATTAGTTAGCCATATTTCTTATTTCCATACAGTAATATTGCCAAATCAATCAAAACAGCGAAATATTTGACATCTATTTGCGACGTTGCCCACTTTCAGAATGCACGCAATCAAAACATTGACAGTTTATATACCTAGGTACTCATCATTGTCTGTCTAGCCTTTTCCCAACTATGTTGGGGTCGGCTTCCAGTCTAACCGGATGCAGCTGAAAAGCTGGTTACAGAATAGCACTGCTGGTATCAACCAGCAGTGCTATTCTGTAACCATCTCACCGTGAAAACTTAGGTGAAGTGGGCGTGGAGTGAGCTGTCATTCCACAGGGATTGACACTATTGACAGCTCACTTCTTCCAAGTTTTCACGGTGAGATGTTTACAGAATAGCATGGCAGTATTATACACAAAACAGCTGCCTTTAACATTATTATGTACTAACATGCTTAATAGCCTGCGTCCACGCTTCTAGAACAAAACTCTGTCGGTATTCTCGACATCTCGATGTAAATTGATTTGATAGTAATTCAGTCTCAAATGTAGCTCAATACCGATCTTGAATATGGATCGATTGATTGTCCTTTAAAGTTCCAAAACATCATTCTAGAATCATCATCTGCTTAGCCTTTCCCAGCTACCTTGCGTGCGGCTTCCAGTCTAACCGGATAGAGCTGAAAACCGGTATTTTACATGAAGCAACTGCCTATCTGACCTCCACAGCTCAGTTACTGGGGAACACGGTCCTGGTAAAGCAGTCTTACCCTATCCCTATCCCTTGGTAAGACTGCTTGTCAGACTGTCGGGTTTCCGACATCGTTCAAATCTAGTATGTGTTCCCAAAAAAAGAATTCGGCGAAACGTATTAGAACAATTAGGTCAGAACCGTCCAAAAAAAAACGTTAAATAAAACACAAAACGTTCAAAGTACAGTTCGCAAAAAAAATATTGACGTTGTTAGCCCAGCGATAGGGTGAGAAGCGAAGCGAGATAAGTATCGCTTCGGATCGCGTCGCCACGTGCGTCCTAAGCCGGGACATGCAATTTTTATATTATCCTCTTCTTATTATTATTGCCGTACAATTTTAGTGTTATTAAGTGTTTTATTATTTCTTTTTGGGCGGGATATCGTGCGATTTAGTGAGACGATAGTTATTTTTTTTACAAATTAAAATAAGTGATCGACCGTAAAAGCAAGTTAGTACGCTTCACTTTATAAACTACAATTTGATATCCTACAGTCCCCACATTTTTTTTTTCTTCCACTTTTCGTGTGGCTAGTTACTAACCTGGTGTCAGAGTTTTAAAGCCGCCGCCGCCACCGCCTCTGACTTGACTTCACATGCCGTCGAGAAATATCTCTCAGGCATGCGTTTCCAGGGGTGCTTAGACAGGAAACCTCCCCGTGTGCCTGGGGGCTGGAGTTCCCTTATGGATGCGTCCGGGGGGAAGGCCAGTCTCCGGGACGGTGCACCCTGGGGTGCGGGCAATGTCTCCCCATTAGGTACTGCGTGCCTAAGGGGTCTCGTTGCCCGTATGCCAATATCCTGTCAGGAGGACCGAGCGCTCTAACGTGTACTCGTTGAGAGTACACGTTGAGCAGCGTTCGAGTGGGAGCGGGCTCGACGTGCACTAACCCTGCCGTCGGGCAGGCAGGAGGAAGTCTTTTCTCCTGCCACCGTTGGTCTCGTAGCCCCGAAGAGTGTCAAGGTCATGTCTCTGGCATTTGACGGGGGTCGAGGGTCTTGGCTTAACCGCCCGGGCCGCGAGGTAGAAAACCTCTATAAAAAATCACCCCAAACCTCCAAGCGGCGGCGCACCGTGAGGGAGGTTGATAGCTTGACTAATGGGTAGCTTAATTAGTCACTAGTGCGAACCACTATTTTTTTGGTTGGTTGGTTGGAACTTTTTATACTCGTGGGAACAATATGGACACAATAAAACAAAAAACAAAAAACCTAAAGGAGGGGAGTGATGCGGGGTCGGAGTCCGACGCTGCATCTGGCGCAGAGGGCTCGTTTAAGAGCCCGGAGCGTGTGGATGTGGGGGGGGCTGCAGGGAAGAAGAAATTCTTCAAGCGGTCCAAACCAGGGGACGGCCAGGGGTCGTCTTCTGATGGCGGGAACTCAGCCCGCAAAAAAATTAGTAAGCGGGGAGGGGTTCGGGAACGAGGTGTGGGCAGAGGGCTCACCACCCCGGAGGACAGCGAGCCGAACGGAGACAGCCCAGGAGAGTCCAGCCGCAGCGCGGCCATCTCTGAGTCCTCGGGCGGTGAGCCGGACGCCACCAGCAGCTCCAAGGCGAAAGGAGCGGCCATGAGCTTCGAGAGCTTCGAGGAGGTCGTGGCAGCAGCGATGAGGGGTGTGGGCTTGAAGAGGATTCAGTCCTCTAAAGACAAGGCCATACCCGTTGCCACGGCCTCCATAGTGGCGGCAGCGAAGGCCCTTCAGGTCGGGCCACCGTCGGACGCAATGTCCGAGATGCGGGCGGAGGTCGGCCGCTTGACGGCCGCGATGGAGCTTCTCCGAAAGGAGAACGAGAAGCTCCGTGCGGACCTGGCCCGGCTTCAAGGAGCTGGCCCCCAGGAGGTGCCCCAGGGGAGAGTGGTGCATGGACAGGGCCTGCCCTTGCCTTTGCCAGCGGAGGACCGGGTTTTGACCCTGGTGCGGCAGGAGCTGGCTGCATTCAACAGCCGGTTTTCCGTACTGGAGGGCATTGTCCTGCACCCTCCGCTGGCGGCGAGCAGGCCGGCCACTTTTGCCACCATCGTGGCTGCTCCGACCAAGTCCGCGGCCAAGCCAGCGCCTCCGGCGAAAGCGGCGCCGTCCAAGCCAAAAAAGGGCGGAACGACTGCGCAGACGGCTGCGCAGAAGGCGAGAGCCCCAGCCATGGCGGTAGGACGGTCGCCACTGCCCCTGCCTCCTAATCCCTCTCCGGCCGACGTCGAATGGCAAGTAGCCGGGGAGAAAGGGAAGGCGGGTAAGGCCAAAAGGGCGGCCAATAGAAAGGAGAGGCGGCAACGGCGCAAGAAGCAAAGCGCCGCGGCTAGGCTCCGCGCCCCGAAGTCCGCTGCTGTAGTGATCACACTACAGCCGGAAGCGGAGAAGAAGGGCGTGACCTACCGTGAGGTGCTCGCCCAGGCGTGGGCGGCAGTGAACCTGGCGGAGATCGGCGTCGACGATGGCTTCCGCATGAAGGTCACTGCGACGGGGGCTCGGATGCTGGAGATCCCTGGTGCGGCCAGCGGCCCGACTGCTGATGCCCTGGCCGAAAGGCTCAGGGCATCCCTCAATGCGGAAGAGGCCCGAGTCTCCAGGCCTACCAAGTGCGCTGACATGCGCATCCTGGGCCTGGACGACTGCGTGACGGCGGATGACGTTGTGGCCGCCGTGGCTAGGACTGGGGGATGCTCTGCTGAGCAGGTGAGGGCAGGCACCATCCGTCCTGACACTACGGGCATGCAAACCCTTACGGTGAGCTGCCCCGTGTCGGCGGCCCAAAAAATTGCCGGGGAGGGCAAAAGACTTCGGGTGGGCTGGGTATCCGCGCAGGTGAAGCTGCTGGAACCCAGGCCTCTGAGGTGCTTCCGCTGCCGGGTGGGGCACCACGTGGGAGCTCAGTGCACCTCTGAGGTTGACCGCAGCGATGAATGCTTCCGCTGTGGTCGGCCCGGTCACAAGGCCGGCTCGTGCAACGCCACGCCGCACTGCTATGCATGTGCGGCGGCTGGCAAGCCGTCCGAACACCGGGCTGGGAGCAAGGCCTGTGCTCCACCCGCCAAACCCAGGGGCAGGGGCAAACCCTCCGCCACCGCCGTCACCGCCGCAGCCGCCACCATTGCCGCCGCCGTTGCCGCCTCTACCGTCGTCGCCGCCAACAATACCGCGGCAGGGCCATCACAGGGGGCCCGGGGGGAGGCTATAATGGATTGCCAATAAATGGCCCCATTACGCCTCCTCCAGGCGAACATCAACCACTGCGCCGCCGCTCAGGATCTGTTGCTCCAGAGCATGGCGCAGTGGTCGATTAACATCGCCGTGGTCGCTGAGCCGTACTTTGTCCCGCCCAGGGATGACTGGGTGGAGGACCTGAGCGGCTCAGTGACCATTATTTCGTCGGCCGCCGCCGGTACCCCGTCCCTCGAGGCCGTCAAGAGGGGACGGGGTTGCGTAGCAGCACGGTTCGGGGAGATTGTCGTGGTTGGAGCGTACTTCTCCCCGAACCGAACTCTCGCCGAGTTCCACAACTCCCTTGGGGAGTTGAGAGTCGTCGTCGTCGGGTACCATCCCCTCCCCGTGGTCGTCCTCGGGGACTTCAATGCCAAGAACGTGGCTTGGGGTTCCCGGTGTACGGACACACGGGGCAGGATGGTGGAGGACTGGGCCCTGGAGACAGGCCTGGTCGTCCTAAACCGGGGTTCTGTCCCCACGTGTGTGCGGATGCGGGGTGAATCAGTGGTGGACATCTCGTTCGCCAGCCCCGCTCTGTCGCCACGTGTCATTGACTGGCGCGTCATGGAGGGGGTGGAGACCTATTCCGATCATCGGTATATCCGGTTTGACGTCTCCGCCCAGACCTCGGGCGCGCCGGTCCGACAGACCCCGAGTGGTCCGCGGTGGGCGCTGAAGCAGCTGGACCGGGAGCTCCTCCTGGAAGCCTCGATCGTGCAGGCCTGGGTGTCATCACCGGACAGGCCTGCCGACATCAATGGCGAGGCGGAGTGGTTCCGGGAGGCCATGTCCGAGATATGTGACGTGGCAATGCCCCGGGTCCAGCCCGGACGTGCTCGGCGCCAGGTGTGCTGGTGGTCGCGTGAGCTGACCGCTTTACGCGCGGCATGCGTTGCTGCGCGCCACCGGTACTCCAGGCACCGCAGGCTACGTATCCGCCCTCCGGATACGGAAGCCATTGAGGCGGAGCTGTACGACGGGTACAGAGCGGCGAAGACCGCCCTCCGAGCGGAGATCGAGCGGGCCAGAGGACTGGCCCGCGAGGAGTCGCTGGAGACTCTGAACAGAGATCCGTGGGGACGCCCATACAAATGGGCGAGAGACAAACTCCGCCCATGGGCTCCCCCGCTGACGCAGAGTCTCCGGCCCCAGCTCGTGGAGGACGTGGTGAGCGCTCTGTTCCCTTCGCGGGGGGAATATACTCCCCCGCCCATGGCTCCGCCTTCTGCGGTGCCCAATGCGGACCACTATAGTGACGACGACGACGATACTCCGGAGGTGACCGAGGTAGATTTGAGAGTGGCGGTACGTAGGCTGAATGCCAAGAATACCGCCCCAGGACCCGACGGCTTACCTGGAAAAGCCTGGGTTCTGACCTTGGAGGCTCTCGGGCCTCGACTAAGGGGGCTCCTAAGCGCATGCTTGGAAAGGGGCCAGTTCCCGCTTCGTTGGAAGACGGGGAAACTGGTCCTCATCAAAAAGCCGGGGCGCCCGGCGGACTCTCCGTCCGCTTACCGGCCCATTGTGCTGCTCGACGAGGTGGGCAAGCTCTTTGAAAGAGTGATTGCAGACCGCCTTGTCGGGCGGCTGGTGCGAGTGGGACCGGACTTGGCGGAGAGCCAGTTTGGTTTCCGCAAGGGGCGCTCTACGGTGGATGCCATCATGCGCGTTCGAGCCCTCACGACGGGGGATGCTGTTGCCCGGGGTGGGGTCGTCTTGGCGGTGTCTCTAGACATCGCCAATGCCTTCAACACCCTGCCCTGGAGTTGCATTAGGGAGGCACTCCGGTATCACCGGATGCCGACCTACCTCTGTCGAGTGGTCGAGGCCTATTTGACGGACAGGGCCGTCATCTACCCCGGTCACCACGGAGAGTGGAACCGGCGAGAGATGTCGTGCGGTGTCCCACAGGGATCGGTCCTGGGGCCGCATCTGTGGGACATCGGCTACGACTGGGTGCTGCGCGCCGACCTCCCTAGCGGCGTCAGTGTAGTCTGCTACGCTGACGACACGCTGGTCCTGGCGCAGGGGAGGTCGCATGAGGCGGCGGCCGAACTGGCGACACGCGGGGTTGCGACAATCGTCGATAGGATCCGGCAATTGGGACTCGAGGTGGCCTTGCACAAGTCCGAGGCCATGTGTTTTTATGGTCCTCGGAACGCGCCACTATCGGGTTCCCGGATAACGGCAGGAGGGGTTCACATCGGTGTCGAGTCGACGATGAAGTACCTGGGACTCGTCCTCGACAGCCGGTGGAACTTCGTGGAGCACTTCCGACGTTTGGCTCCCAAACTGCAGAGGGCAGGGGCTGCTTTGAAGCGGCTCCTGCCCAATCTAGGGGGTCCAAACGCCTCCTGCCGGAGGCTCTACGCAGGGATCGTGCGGTCCATGGCCCTTTACGGGGCACCGGTGTGGGCGCGTTCGTTGAGGCTGCGACCGGCCCAGCGGTTGAACGCGTCCCAAAGGGTCATGGCCATTAGGATGGTCCGAGGTTACCGCACGGTCTCCCGTGAGGCGGCGAGCCTCCTTGCCGGAATACCGCCATGGGATCTGGAGGCAAAAGTCCTCGCGCACATGTGGGAGTTGCGCGAGGAGGCGAAACGCCGGGGCGTAACTCCGCTGCCGCGAGAAATCGCGGCACAGCGGACAGAGCTCCGGCGGGATCTCATGGCGGCATGGAGAGTGCGATTGTCGCAACCCAGCGCTGGGCACGCCACAATTGTGGCGATAAGTCCCCTCTTTGAGGAGTGGCTAGAGAGGCGCCACGGCGTCCTCACCTTCCGCCTGACACAGGTCCTCACCGGACATGGTTGTTTCGGGAGGTTCCTGTTCAGGATAAAGCGGGAGGAAACGCCCGGGTGTCACCACTGTGTGGATCGCCCGGAGGACACGGTGGAGCATACGGTGGAGGTCTGCCCAGCTTGGGCGGAGCACCGCCGTGTCCTCACGGAGGCGATCGGCGGCGGCGATCTCTCGCGTCCGGCCCTGGTTCAGGCCATGGTCCGGAGCGAGAGTGCATGGGAGGCCGTCACCTCCTTCTGCGAAGCAGTAATGCTCGCGAAGGAGGAGGCGGAGCGCGCGAGGGAGAGGCAAAATGCGCCCCCTCGCGCCCCTAGTCGCCGCAGGAGACGCCCCGGGCGTCGGGAGTCGCGAGCCGACTTCCGGCCACCGTAGGCGCGGGCTTGCGGACGGTGAGCAATGGGTAGCTCGCCGTCCGATAGGGACCAGGCCCGGGTCGACGGCGCGTTGTGTTCCACGCGCGCCTCAAAGAGATGTCAGCACCAACTGACGGGGTCCGGAAGGGCCAATGCCTGCCGGGGTCGCGGGTTTGTCTGAAAGGGATATCGCGACCTCGGCACACAGGCAACGGAAGGAACACGGGTGGGTTTTAGTCAGTAAAAGTCTGACACGCCCTCCCGCTCCACCCAGAGCGGGAGAAGTTATTTGATAATTTCCCATCCTCAAAAAAAAAAAAAAAAAAGGCATGCGTTTCCAAACAATGTTTTCCTTCACCGTTTTTTAAACAAGTGATAATTATACAATACGCACATGAATCCGAAAAGTCAGAGGTGTGTGCCTTTTTTTTTGTTTTTGGATGGGAAATTATCAAATAACTTCTCCCGCTCTGGGTGGAGCGGGAGGGCGTGTCAGACTTTTACTGACTAAAACCCACCCGTGTTCCTTCCGTTGCCTGTGTGCCGAGGTCGCGATATCCCTTTCAGACAAACCCGCGACCCCAGCAGGCATTGGCCCTTCCGGACCCCGTCAGTTGGTGCTGACATCTCTTTGAGGCGCGCGTGGAACACAACGCGCCGTCGACCCGGGCCTGGTCCCTATCGGACGGCGAGCTACCCATTGCTCACCGTCCGCAAGCCCGCGCCTACGGTGGCCGGAAGTCGGCTCGCGACTCCCGACGCCCGGGGCGTCTCCTGCGGCGACTAGGGGCGCGAGGGGGCGCATTTTGCCTCTCCCTCGCGCGCTCCGCCTCCTCCTTCGCGAGCATTACTGCTTCGCAGAAGGAGGTGACGGCCTCCCATGCACTCTCGCTCCGGACCATGGCCTGAACCAGGGCCGGACGCGAGAGATCGCCGCCGCCGATCGCCTCCGTGAGGACACGGCGGTGCCCCGCCCAAGCTGGGCAGACCTCCACCGTAGAGGTGTGTGCCTTGGGTTCGAATTCGAGACCTATGACTTGACAGTCTGACCGTCACCCCACTAGGGTATCATTGCCATACCTATATTTTATTAATTGGTTGTGATTTTTGTAACTATGTAGACGTAACGTTCAGCTATATTTTCGACGTTTTGGCTATATTTTCTTCCAGAAATTGAAAGGACACATCCTATACCGTTACGTACGTTTATAAATATAGTAAATAAATAATACCAGCCTATTATTTTCCCACTGCAGGGCAAAGGCCTGTTCCCATACAGAGAAGGCACGAGCATCGATTGCCAAGACGGGTTGGCGATTTCAGCGTAAATAAATAGATATAAATTTTCGTCATCTTTATCTTTTTTCTTTATAAAACTACATTTAAAATCAATTTGAATTCCTAACAAATAGAGTATATATATAGTTACATACTACGCATAACAACACATAAATACGTGTCTGTATGTATGTGTAAATAACAGATTGCGTATATTAGCACAAAACCCCACCGCGCTGCCGATCCGGTTGGACGGATGATGTGGATCCCTAGTCTTGATCCCGGGGTAGCGGTAGCATCACTAGTCATGTATCAATTAATAAGTATTTATTTACTACAAAAGCATAGAAACTATGGAGTTTCTCGTGGCAAAAATTTGGATTTAAAAAAGCTTTTGGGTTTTTATAATAAAATTTTCGATAGCCTTTTTTTTCTTTTTTACTTTTCTTTTTTTTAATTTAATATGTCTGAAACACAGAATATTTTAAACTTATTACTCTCATAATTTTTTATCAAAACGAATTTATATCAGTTGTCTTATTAAAAAAATATTCATAGATTTTTATCGTATTAATAAATTGATTTAAACATCTTTAAATACCTTTCGGTAGACGATTTATTCAGAAAAAAAGTTTACCTTAACCGACTACACAATAAATATAAAGTTTATTCTGCTATCTGTACCCCAGTTCCCTTGATCTGTAGCAATATTAAATAACGATACCATCGCAGATATTAGATAAGATACCATTACAACAACTTGTTCAGACATATTGGGGTATTTTGTAGTATTAAACGATTAGTGTGTGAGAGAGATCGACGATTAATGTTGGAAGAGTGCCTATTCAATGAATGTTAAGTAGTTTTGAATACCGATTTATTATGAATTTTAGTGTAGACCTTTGTGTTATGATTTATTTTAATTTTAACTCTGCGTTTCGCAGATCATACTTTTATTGTAAAATACAGTTTTACAACAGTAATATTGTTGGGGCGGTTTACAGAGCGAATACACATGGAATATTGTTATGTGTTTTAATAGAAGGTACACAAGTAAGAGTGTAAAAATGGAGTATTGCCTATTTCAAATTAGACAGTTCCCTACCTAGCCAGTAGCCAGTGATCATCAATCTGCCTAGCCTTTTCCCAACTATATTGGGGTCGGCTTCCAGTCTAACCGCATGCAGCTGAATACCAGCATTTTACATGGAGCGACTGCCTATCTCACCTCCACAACCCAGTTACTGAGTAATACGATACCCCTTGATAAGACTGGTTGTCAGACTTTTCGGGTTTCTGACGACCCGTAACGACTGTAAAAGATCCACGAATGACAGCCGGGACCAACGGCTTAATGTGCTTTACGAGGCACGGAGGAGTCTCGGTATGTAAAGATGGTCACCCATCCACAGACCAACCCCGGTAAGCGTAGCTTAACCTGATGGATCGACCCGTGCGGCAGTTATTACTTAGCCACGAGCTCCTCAGTAGCCAGTGTACATAGAGGTGATATATCTTCAACAAATATATATATACACTCGAGAGCAATGAATCCGGGTCACTTAAAGAATCCTAAAAATCTCGGAAACTAAAAATGCTAGGTTAATGCAATAAATTGTATTTAATAGACAATGTAATACTTCTTAAATGAAGGTATTAAAACTTCTTAGTTATTGTAAAGTTATATCATAAAAAAATCAAATTTGAAAAAGGGCCACTTTCGAAGATGGAACTACGAAATTACAGCATTTGGTTTTGCTTTTGTTTGTAATCTGTCATTTATGTGGGTACATAAACCATGTTGATAGTGCTCTATATTCATTATTCAAGATGAAATTATGTCGCTTACGCCTGAAGAATGCACCAGAATACTTACAATGCTGGAAACCGGCCGGAGTCAGCGCGATACAGCCAGGACTGTCGGTGTGTCGCTGTCAACAGTACAAAGAGTTCTCCGACGTTACGAAGAAACTGGTTCTAACCTACGCAGACCAGGAACGGGCAGAACCAGGTGTACCACAGCACGAGAAGACCGATACTTGGTGAACACCATGCTTCGAAATCGCTTTCTCACAGGAACTGAACTCACAAATCAGTTTCGACGCCTCGGAGGAAGTAACCCAAGTGCATGGACAGTAAGACGTCGGCTTGCTGAATCTAACTTAAAACCCCTTAGACCTGCAAACGGCCCTAAACTGGAGCGTGGGCATCGTATTTCAAGACTAAGATATGCCCAGAGCCACGTAAATTGGAGTATTGAAGATTGGTCAAAAGTTATGTTCTCCGACGAATCAAAATTTATGCTCTACAAGCACGATGGAAGACACAGAGTGTATCGAAGACCAGGGGAAAGATTCAAGCAAGCATGCATCGAAGAAAAAGTAGCCTACGGTGGTGGGTCTGTACTTGTGTGGGCCGGAATTTCTTCTGAAAGTCGCACAGAGCTGGTGATCATAGAAAACGGCTCTTTAACTAGCGTAAGATATGTGGAAGAAATCCTCAATGATCACGTTGGTCCATTTATGGTCAATTTAGGTGAGGATGCTATATTTATGCATGAGAATGCCCGACCTCATACAGGTAGGATTGTGAATGACTACCTTCAAGAGATGAACATTACTCGTATGGAGTGGCCAGCGCGCAGCCCGGATATCAACCCGATCGAGCATGCTTGGGACGAGCTAGGCAGATGCGTAAAACAACGAAACCCTCCCCCAATCACGCTTCGTGAGCTCAAAATTGCTCTCACAGAGGAATGGGAGAATATTCCCCAAAATCGTATAAGGAACTTGGTGTACAGCATGCCAAACCGCGTAAACGCAGTAATGGAAGCACGAGGAGGCAATACGAAGTATTAAAATTCAAGAAAATCGTAATAAAGTTCAAAAATTTCATATTTCCTATTTTTGTTTTAAGGAGAGATCAGCAGTTTTTTTCTTTATGTAATTTTGTGTTAATAAAATGTATGGTGACTCATATTTTTTTAAATTTCATTTAAGGAGTATTACATTGTCTATTAAATACAATTTATTGCATTAACCTATTATTTTTAGTTTCCGAGATTTTTAACATTCTTTAAGTGACCCGGATTCATTGCTCTCGAGTGTATTTATTTAGCAACGGTATTTATGCATGCCTATTCACTTTACATTCACCATAGAAAATAAATAACTAGACAGGAATCAGGGGAAGGAAATGGGGGAGGCCTACGCCAAAGACTAGAGGCGGGAGCCACGTATTATCTATATACAGGGTGGCAAGGACATCGACGCCAAAACTGTTACCATGCCAACCTGTATATTATCATTTATGTTGAAAATTTAAAGTAGTAGAAAATTAATTTTAATTTTATTTTATTTATTTATTATTTAAGTAACTCCTGATAGGTTTATCGTGTTATTTAGTAGATACGAAGTACAGTTTGCCAAAAAAATAACAGTAACTTTCTAGACATAATAGTTTCCAAAAAACTGTTCAAGACTTTCAATTACACTACTCAACTTCAACTGACGTTTTACATAAGCAATGCCTATATAAATCTACATAAAATGCCCAAATTGTAAGTTTAAGGCAGTGAGTGTTCTCCACAAAGCATTCTTAGGGCGTTCTCGGTCGGCTGCACATCAAACGGCTTGCGCCATCATAATCAGATGTTTAGGCTTTCTTTGATAACCGACATTAGCGTCTTAGCGGAATTTAATTTGTTTTCACTTGTCGCACAAGTTGGGTTCTGTGATGTTGGGCGAGGAGGCTGGCAGATCGTGATGGGATGAGGAGTAAGCTTAGCTTTATGGATTGAGTGTTCAAAATAAGTATTGTTTGTTTTATTTTTTTATTTGCCAGCTCTTTTTTCTCCTTACATCATTCGCGAGCCCAAGCTCCTCCTTCCAGTTTTGGTAGAATCTGTCCAGTTCGTTACGCCATCTCCTACCTGGCCTGCCGCGACCCTGCCTCACCGCACCACTGTGCCATTGGGGCCCACAGCTTGTTGTGCGGCCGACATGTTCTGCCCAGTCCCATTTAAATTGGGTTGCCTTTTGAGCCTCGTCAGTTATCTTTGTTTTGGAGCGCAGTATTGTGTTTCATAGTATACTGCGCTCCTTTGCTCGTTGACAGACCTTGAATTTTAATTTCAGGATGTAAGTCTAAGACCAACTCCGTTCACCATAGCTTAAGTGTATGTATCAATTAAAAATAATGTGGACTGGATTTCCCTGAAGCCTCCTCTTGTGATGTCTACCACATTAGGCACATTCGGTATTCAAAGCCATAAGTTGAAGTTTTTATAATATACTGGTATTCAGCTGCCTCCGGTTAGACTGGAAAGCGACCTCAACGTAGTTGGGAAAAGGCTAGGCAGATAATGTTGAAGGTTTTCCTGAGCTAAGTAAATAATATCCACTGTTTTTAATGCAGAAGCGTCATTTACAGATAAAAATCAATCATTTTAGTTCGATAAACCACATAAAAATCCGTGCAATAAAATGAAACGTTCTGTAACACCAAATTGCATCCACATATACTGAAAACGCATTACATACACCCATCTTTCTTTCATCACTGAAAACACAGTTTCAGCTGATTTCAGTTGACTTAATATGAATGTAAATTAGCAGACAGTTTAAAATTAAATCCTCACAAAACCCGCGCAATCGGATATGGCAATCAGTAAGTAGTGGGCTCAAATAAAGCTAGCGTTATCAAATCAGTGTCGACGCGATTTGTTTATCAAACGCGAGTTGAACAAGTGTAGTCGTTTAAGTAAAATCTTATTTGTTCACGGTGGGGTGGGTACGTCCCCCGGCTGTCGTACTCACACATATGTTGGGAGTTTTACGCAGTTTTAATTTTAATCCCTCTACAGAGCTTGCAGGATACGTATGTATATTAAGTGGTTTTGATTAATGATTTTTTTTAAAGGTAGGTTGGTAATGTTGTAGTGAATGGAGTTTCAAACAGAGATTCTACATAACACACTGACATCGTTGAGTAAGTTTGAAAGGTTTGTGTAAAACACAGTTTTTTATCTTGTCAGGCTAGACTACTTACATAGAAATATTTACGTATATTTTACATTAAAAAAATAAAAAGAACTAAACACATTTTAAACTGCCTAGACTTGTAAAGAAAATTTGACAAAAAAAAATTGCTGAGGGATATCGATCCCTTTAAAATCTAATTATTTCTGTTAGTTGGTTAGCTCAGTTGACTACATACGTTCCTACACACAAACTGCAATGTGCAGTACATTACTCACAATTCCACAACACCGCTTAATTTCCTTACCAATACCAATTACAATCTTTACCCAAACATCGTATCATGACCACGAAAAGCTGATTTAGTTGGCCGCAAAGCGTTCAATATCGGCCATTGGGCGGTGCGCAATTGCGGCCGGCCGGTATTGGGAGGCATTCGCGCCGCGGTCCGCGGCGCGGCCATTCATTAGGCAATCTAGATTAGCATTCCAAACGGCTATTGTGTTTAGGTTTGGCTGGAATTACGCTCATTGTAAAGGCGTTTGTCAACTGCAGCTCGGTTTGCTGTGGTTTTGGTAATTAGGGAGCGTGGCTGTTTTTGATTACCTGTGTAAATTTTGTGTTTCGGCTCTATTAACAGTATTAAACTTGAAATTCACTTTGGTTAATAAAGCTTTGTGCAGACTAGCGCGACGCGACAGCGCGACGCGACGCCGGTTATTGTTATACCGTCAAGTTTTCTTAGAAATTGTATTGTTCGAGTCGCGTCGCGCCGTCGCGTCGCGCTGGTGTGTACGAGCCTTAATGGAAAACTGAGAAATAAACATGTTTTGCAAAACTGTAGTAACCGCCACGCTTCGCCCTTAGCGCGCTCACACAAACTATAGTAGTAATAATAAGATGTTATTCTTAATAATGACTTAGTAATCTACAGATAGTTCACTCCGAAAAATCATTTAAATAAATAGCAACTCTTGCTACGACACAATAAAGTGCAATTCAAGTCGCACAGCGCTAATTACCTACAGTTATATTCACCTATAAATTGCCTCTCTTTCTATCGCGTAAGTCTTATATCTTCTGACTACGTCACGCTCACTGAATTGGCCCGACACGACGAGCCCGCTGACTACTTGTAGCTTCCTATCTGAAACGCGGAGTGCGTCTTCTGTACAATTCTGTGCATAAACTCTGCGATAAAAAATAAAAAACTTAGTCGCACAATATAATATATAATAATTACTATTATCTACTACCCCATAGTGACCTTATACTTATTAATACTTACTTACATACGATAAAAAACAATAAATATGACAAACAAAAATAAACCCACGTCCACACAAAACTTTAAACATTCTCCAACAATTTCACAGATGTTAATACTACCCCTAAGCGTAGAAAAACAGTTGACAGCGCGAAATCGTCACCCATCCGAAAATAATAGGTTGTGATGTAAATCAAAATTCATAGTGATTACGACCCTAACACATGAGTTATGACTTATTAGGGACCCCACAGACACAAGAGACCCACTTGTAATAGCCCTGTATGTCTAAATGACGCGTCGATGTGTTGTCACCTTTGTATTTTCGAATGTAACTGGATTGTGGTGTTGCCATGCTGTTAGGTAATATAGGAAGGTGCAAGAAGTTTTTCGTTTGATTTATTAAGGAAAAAAAACATGTGTATTTTGACGAAAAAACATGTACGTAACTAGTATTTATTAATTCTTTGTAAAATAACTGAGAATATAGTTTCGTATCTTTCTTACATCGAATTATTTGAATTTTAATGTATAATCAATGGTATTCATGAACCAGTGTAAAAGTTATGAGTAACTGAATTAAATATTCATTTATGGCTCAATAAAAACATTCCATTATCTATGATTAAACGTCAAAGTTATCCCAAAGGCGAATAAAGCATGTCTTTTAAGTCATTTCCATATAAAACCACAACCTTCAATAGAATATCAAATTACACATTAAATTCAAATTAAAGCTAAAAAAACCGCAAACTGCAATCTTATTTTACAAACTAGCCTCCGTCAGCGGCTTGGCCCGTGTGATATCTTTATAAATCATAGTCTATGTTACTCAGCGATATTATAGCATTCTACTAGCGACAGAATGTTTAAAATCGGTCCAGTAGTTTTTAAGTTTATTCATTACAAACAAAAATACTAATATTCTTTTTATAATACCTATTAGTTTAGAAATAACACATAATTGCAATCTATTTTCCAACGACAAGCCGTCAGTAATAGGACAAATCCACGCACAAGCAAGCCGCATGGCCCTCACACAGCTGCATGGGGCAGTCCAGTCCTTCCCGCTCGATCCCCACTGATATTTATTATAATTTTATGCGGCGTCCACGCTTCCCGTCCCTTTGTGTGCTAAACGATGTCCTTGTCGCCTTTTTGTTGTTTCGAGGGGAATTAAATGTAATAACACAACTATCGAGATCTTTCGTGAATGTTAATGAGTTTTTTTCGCCGACTGCACGATATGATCTGACAATCAGTGTCAGTTGTCTATAATTACAGTTTGTTTAATATGGTTTCGTGTTACAATGGGGTTTGTGGTGTTTGAAATTAATGGTTTTATTAAGTATAGTATGTTGTTAGTTAGTATTACTGTTGTCCTTTTGAATGCGATTTGGCAGAATTGCGGTGGCAGGGTGCAAAATCGGGTCCATGGCCCTTTACGGGGCACCGGTGTGGGCGCGTTCATTAAGGCTGCGACCAGCCCAGCGGTTGAACGCGTCCCAAAGGGTCATGGCCATCAGGCTGGTACGAGGATACCGCACGGTCTCCCGTGAGGCGGCGAGCCTCCTTGCCGGACTACCGCCATGGGATCTGGAGGCAAAAGTCCTCGCGCACATGTGGGAGTTGCGCGAGGAGGCGAAACGCCGGGGTGTAACTCCGCTGCCGCGAGAAATCGCGGCACAGCGGACAGAGCTCCGGCGGGATCTCATGGCGGCATGGAGAGTGCGATTGTCGCAACCCAGCGCTGGGCACGCCACAATTGTGGCGATAAGTCCCCTCTTTGAGGAGTGGCTAGAGAGGCGCCACGGCGTCCTCACCTTCCGCCTGACACAGGTCCTCACCGGACATGGTTGTTTCGGGAGGTTCCTGTTCAGGATAAAGCGGGAGGAAACGCCCGGGTGTCACCACTGTGTGGATCGCCCGGAGGACACGGTGGAGCATACGGTGGAGGTCTGCCCAGCTTGGGCGGAGCACCGCCGTGTCCTCACGGAGGCGATCGGCGGCGGCGATCTCTCGCGTCCGGCCCTGGTTCAGGCCATGGTCCGGAGCGAGAGTGCATGGGAGGCCGTCACCTCCTTCTGCGAAGCAGTAATGCTCGCGAAGGAGGAGGCGGAGCGCGCGAGGGAGAGGCAAAATGCGCCCCCTCGCGCCCCTAGTCGCCGCAGGAGACGCCCCGGGCGTCGGGAGTCGCGAGCCGACTTCCGGCCACCGTAGGCGCGGGCTTGCGGACGGTGAGCAATGGGTAGCTCGCCGTCCGATAGGGACCAGGCCCGGGTCGACGGCGCGTTGTGTTCCACGCGCGCCTCAAAGAGATGTCAGCACCAACTGACGGGGTCCAGAAGGGCCAATGCCTGCCGGGGTCGCGGGTTTGTCTGAAAGGGATATCGCGACCTCGGCACACAGGCAACGGAAGGAACACGGGTGGGTTTTAGTCAGTAAAAGTCTGACACGCCCTCCCGCTCCACCCAGAGCGGGAGAAGTTATTTGATAATTTCCCATCCTCAAAAAAAAAAAAAAAAAGGGTGCAAAATCGGAATTGGTTTCGAATTTTATTAAAACGTTAATCGAGCTTAACAAGTTACGTAATTTATTTCATTAAAAATATACCAAAAAGTATCACTTGTTTTAACTAAATAATTAGGAAACGGGAAACATCTTTTTTCTATGTATTTTGAAGTCTAAAACCACGCTTTCAGGTTTCTGAAACAAAGATTTAATAATTATATTCAAGCCGAGAAAGGAAATAAAAAATAAGTCGTTACAATCTGCTTTCTTGTGTATTACAATTGTTAACAAAATCAAACAAAAAGAACGAAACTGTTTCTAAAAATAGAGAAAAAAACCGTTGAAAAGTTGTCATTCTGAATCACTCGAGCGTTCATCCCCGTGCCGATTGTAATAATACACTATTATATTATTTTAATAATAATAATTCCAACTATTATTGTCATTAAAATCATTATTATCGACTCGAGACCGGTTCGCCAAGTAAACACAATTGACTTTTGCCATTTGGTTGGGTCACAAAGATTTAGGTTTTTAATTATATTGACCCCAGTATGTTTTCACTTCATTATTTTGCCATATTTCACACTTAAAACTATTATTTGTTTACAATGGGAAGTGCTTTTGAGCCAATTTTTATTTTTTGTTTTATTTCTTTATGTTCTGCGAACTTTTGAAACGATGGTTAATGCACTGTTGAATAAGAAAGGATAAATTAATAAAACTTTTAGTAATATCATTGCGTTAGTGAAAATAAAAAACTAGTTTGCAATTTATCATTTGAACTGCATAGGAGCTATTTTTGCAAAATAATCTTCTTAAGACGCAGATATATGCCAGTGACCTTGAGTGGTTAGCTAGCGTGTTCTGTACTGAGCTCACGCAACGCGTCGTATGTCCAGCCTGTAATAGGACTCGCCCATCAAGAAGCGCTGTCCCAATTTAGACATATTATTAATTTATTATATATAAAACAAACGGTATTTTAATAAAATAAATATACTAAAAAATCAATAATTAAATAAAATGGTGAAGGTTTTAGAAAAACAAGCTTGTTAGATTTTGTGTGATTCTCAGTTTTTTGTCCGTGTTAGACAACTTTACAAATTAATTTCACTATGTAATATAAACATAATCTAAAATATTCCTACATTAAGTTATTAAGGAAATGCAGTACTCGTTTAGACGTCATCTTCAGTATAAAATAATTAAAAGTCGGTTATCGTCGCCTTAATTCCCCAAATCGGAAAATTTTCTGCAAGAAGGATAATTCCCGCTGTGTATTCCAATAAGGGTCATTCATAGTATCATAACGTATATTTTTATTACCATAAAAATTTTTTCGTCACACGCCACTCCCTATTATTTTATAGCGACCAAACGTGACAAGACGACACCCGTATCTTCACTGAAATATAATATACTCATAAATCAATAATCAATTTTACGCCAACGAGACGGTCCGAAGTATTTTTGTCGGGATTTTATTATTCTGGCAACACATCTAGCGGAAAATCGCGTCCTGCCGCCATGACGGGAAAAACGCGGGAAAATCACACTTATTTTCGAATGTAGAATGTAACAAGGAGTTTGTATGCTTCGATTGATGCTCGCATAGCGTGAATTTGATGTTTGGTCACTTGATTTACCTATTGGCCGTTGTTTATTTGACTTTTTAACGTAAATATAGATGGTTAGGTTATTGACTGAGAAGTGGTTGAAGTAGACTTACAATATGGTCATTATTATTGCTTACTGTAGCAACACTATAGCAATGTTGCCCAATATTTTAATAATATTTATAAGTGAGGGTTTAATGCCACGTTCAAGAGTCAGATTACCGCTTCCTTTCAACTATTAATAGAATCAATCAAGGCGAAAATCTCTGACAATATTTGGACGTCAATATTTCAATTTATTGTCAAACAATACATCTTAGAGGCATTTACACGAATCACCCCACCTATGAGAACTAATAATAAATCTCTGCATATCATTTCACCCTCAAACGATTCCGAATACACTATTGTAGGTCGAACACATCGCGTTAAGTTAATACAGAGCATTATTGAGTGCCAACAGGACGCCCCCCACCGCGCCACAAAGCACAGACGTATTGACAAACTGCCTATAACTCCTATAAGTCTCAATCAAACAATGCCATTTATGAACTCCTTACGTTATTGACCTATTTCTTTGGCATAATAGAACGACAATTAAATTTAAATTTCGAATCGTGGGAATCTCTCGAATTAACTGCAGTTTTGACTTTAGCTGTCATCTCGTATGGGCGGGAAAGTTTTTTTTTTCTAAGCATAGAGAGGCGGTGTCGTGGTTTCCACGGGGCGGTCTTGCGTTCGCTTTCTTGTCCTGCAAATCTATTGTCAGCTGATGAATTTATTGTTGTTTAGCACTTCCTTATTTAACTTATTTATGGGTCATTTTTATTTGCAATTATTTTATTAATGCGTAATAATGCATTCATTAAAAGGACAATCGCACTTTGCTTGTAGTGAATTTTTTTGATACTATATACATATAAATAATAAACAGAAGCTTAATAACATCAACACCGTTCATTTGATAATTATTTGGCCGAACACTGTCTCTTAGATCACAGGTTATACTCGTATACTTTTTGTACAGATTTTGCAACTTGTAATGAATTGTAATGTACATTAATGTGTTTCTGTATTTTTTTGTGAATAAACCTTATAAAGGTTTATTCACAAAAAAATACAGATAATATTATATTATATAAATAAATCTATACATCCTCATCCTAACTTTTATCCTAACTTTTAATAACATAAATGCGAAAGTGAGTTTGTTTGTTTGTTTTTTACGCTTTTACGCTAAAACGGCTGAACTGATTTGGATGCAATTTGGCACATGGGTAGACCATGACCTGGTTTATGACATAGGCATACTTTTCATCCTAGATCTCCGACGAAGTCGTGGGCAACAGCTAGTCTTCTATACATATAATAAAATAGTACCTAACAAAGTCAAAACTATACGTTGAATATTTTTGAAAAAAGTAATAGCTACGAGGTGTAGGAACGATGATGCCGAAAATATAGTTTTGAATATTTTTGCCCAATTTAATGTATATTCCGGATTAGAGTAAAAACAGCTGAATGGATTTGAATGAAATTTACCACTCAGATAGTAACTATCCTGGATTAACACATAGGGTACTTTTAATTCCGGTAGTACGTTCCAGTGGATTTTTTTCCGCCGAAACCGCGGGCAAAAGCTAGTTAAGAATATTTAGCATTATTATTATCAAAACAGATAATTGATGTATCTAATTAAGTTTTCTTGTTATCATCCTAGGAATCCTAAGAAAAAACTCTCTATCTCACTGTACTAATAGTTTCAGAATTTCCTATATTGACCCATAGGTATCTCAACAAATTATCCTATAGGCCAGTAGAACACCTACAGCGCGCATAAAATTCAATATCCAATATTTTCCATATAATACAAAAATAATAGAAAACGCATGAAAGAGCAAAACAAACATGCACTCCAATTTCGAAAAATTTCGATTGCCACGCACAAAAAGTCCAAAAGACAAAAGAGTATAATCAATGCAACGAATAGCGAATAGAGGTGCGCATTTGTTCGCTTACTTGGCGAAACGGCGCGATGTCAAGGAGTCTTTCTACTTTCTAGTGAGGAGTCACTGACTCACCCAAAATATTGACTCGCAAAGTGCCGACTTTGGCGCACAATAGACACAGCAGGTTGCCTTTTGTAGGGGACCCTTCTGTACTTAACAATACCGGAGTAATGCACTGCTTTTTATTTTTTGCACATTAAAATTGTGAGTGGAGTAAACGAGCTTTGAATAGAGGAAAGACTGGATTTTCTTTAAAATTTTATATTAAAGTGATTGTAAGTTTTATAAAACAAACCATTTCCTACAAAAATAATATTTTAATTTTAATGATATTATACAAAAGGGTATTATTTAGAATTGTTGAGAAAAGGAAAAGTATTGAATGCTGTCCGAAGCGTAGTCGCCACGCTGAAACAATTTTTATTAAAATAATAATAAATAGCCAGCGAACACCTGGCTATTTATTATTAATTCAGTTCAGTTTTTTAAATATTATTACACCTTATTCCGCATCTAGATGGAAATTAACAAATAGAAAAAAATACAATAACACAAACTAATAAAAACCTAATAACAAGAAAATCATATTACCGTTAATAAAAAACTTATGCAGCAATCAGAGAAATCGAATCGATCAATAGGGACCCTCTATTTGCGCGTTCCGTTTTACACAACGCTCCGCGCTTTACAAGATGGGTTTCGCTAAATAAAAAAAAACGCTCTCTAAGCTTATTGAAAAGTATTCTCGCCCTACGTTCACGGCGTCTGAGCAAATATAAGATAATTTTCGCGCTTCACCTCACCCGGTATTTAGGGGGCACCTTTCATACTTTTTACTGTGCCGTTTGATAGGTACCAACACGACACGGAACGTTCTAATGTAATTTATTTTGTATTCAGAATGCGTCGCTCGTTGTATCGCCGCGAAACGCCTTGATTGGCGGTTAGAATTTTCTTTTTTTGTTGGGTAAATATCCGACATTTGATAAAAAGTTGACTTTTCGTCAAGTGTAGTGTACCTAATTACAAAAATATGTGGTATTTATGGACATTAAAGAGGCCTTAATTTAGCCTATAATTAAGGACTCATAGATGATCCAAAGCTTTCTGTTTCTTTTACTTGGTAAAGCCGATTATCAAGTCCTTAACCCCGGAAAACAGTACGGTCCCCTATCCTAACACACATATATTAATTTTATATTTTCATAATTTTTCTTTACAAAAGCCCGGATAACGTCAGAATTTAGACTCATATAATATAGCTGGTTTTTTTTTTACAAGGCGTACGTTTGATGTCTGGCTTTGTAAGAAAGTAACGTGGGATCACTTACCCTTTCATGGCATTAGAAAAGATTACCTCATAAAGTAGACATTAATCCCAAAATACCCAGCTACTGGAAATCAAAAACCGGACTAAATAATAAATAAAACCAATTAACCATATACTTAATTCTGAAACCACAAAAAACTGCATTGGAAATTATTCGAATGAAATGAGCACAGACCTACCATTGTCGATGGGACATTGTCTAAGTTCATGCATCTAAAGAAAATTAATCCGTGTACACATATAAACATATTTACTAAAAGGGTTATTTACTAATTGGTGTATTAGTCGAGTACAATCGTGGAAACAAGTCAATCGGTCTGTGTAATTCGAATTAAGGGACTGTTTACACGTTTGTACTTTGCGTGGAGTGTATTTTTTTATAAACGGACAGCGCAGACTGTTTTCACACATGGCCACACTTTGCGAACGGGTCGCTTATTTATATCTATGCGTAATGAAATTCTGTTATGGGGTATTGTTTTTTGGCTGGAACATATTGTAGGTATCTTAGGAATGTAGTTTTATATGTGGTTTTTTTTAAATAAAAAGTGTATTTTTCTTTGTACTTGTTCATTTTGCGGTTATTCTTGTCCGTTATCTTCATGCTTCGATGCACCCTGTGGGCGCATCTTGCATTCCCTTTTTTGTACTTGGCCATATTTTATATTATATGTAATCATCGCAGTATTGAAGTCTTTAACATTAAGGGTTTATCAAGATAACTTTACAAAAGAATTTATGAACAAAATTGAAATTAACTAAGACAACATTCTTTGTTTTGCTATTACAATGCGTCATCAATTTTCTTTATTTCGTAACAAGGTGAAATCTTTACTGTGTTGCCAATTAATAAACAGAATAACAAACAAATAAGTATTTAATTGGCTCGAATCATTGACTCTTTCACAATGTGCTTTCGTCTTGTTAAAAATTTCCATTTCATTTGTAAGAAAACTTCAACCCTTTCTAGCTATTTTTATTTTATTTACTATTTAATTTCACAGACGTCAGCCGTTTGACTTTTAATTATGCGTCTCGTTATAATTTTCTGATCGAACAAGTCTTTCATTTAAAAGTTTTTAACTTTTTATTAAGTTTAATTTTGCTGAGACGAATAACTACGAATGGAATATTATTCATATATTTTTTAATTATTTCATAATATTTATTAATAAAATTAAATATAATAGTTTCTTTATGTGCTAGCTATTTATCGGCACCGTCGCGTGTGTACAACTGTAGTAGCCGCAAAGCGCTAATAGCTTTTTTTACAAACAAATTAACATTCGAACTGTCAACAACACTATTCATAGACTAGAAAAAAATATGAGTAAAAAACAAAAAAACAGCGTTCGTTTTTCAAACGTGGCGCGCTTTCTCGGTCCATCGGGCATTCCGTCATATGCCAGTCACGACGGTGCTCGGACCACCGCGAGTCGCGTCTCGGGTTACCGTCTATCGTCTTACCTTGCCTTCCTGCCCTACGTCTAAGTTACTACGTCGCGTCATATGCCGCGGTGACAGTTGGCGAGGTGATATTCGGTTTTGTTTCATATTTTTGGGAGTTTGGGTGGGCTGAAAAAAAGAAAGGCTTTTGCGGGTAGCTTTAACTTTAGCTACCTTCCTAGCTACCAACTCTATGTGAGCATACAATGGCCATTGCGTACGCGCATTCTAATCATGTGACGATGTTTTGGATAAAAACTCGAAAGACAGGAGGTATATCTTTTAAAAATTGATCAGAAGATATTATATTTTGTTCAATAACATATGTATAAGATATAATTTAATATTTTTTATACATTCGATTTATACAATTCCCGTTTTTTGAGAACATTCGCGAACCTTTGGAGCATTTTTCATTACGTGATTTGGCCTTCAGATCAATATTCATTTTTTCTACTGAAAAAGCTATAGAATGAAACATCTTGACATACTTATATAATCATCTATTAATACGAGACATCGGTAACTGATTACATCGCTCTGTCAGACCTACCCATTCGTGACGGTATCATGAAATAAATCTGTTAATAGCCATGTTGATAGATTCTTATCAGATTAACCAACGATAATTATAGCTACTTGAACTTTGTCCAAGACCACCATGATGATGTTCAAGGGAATATTGCCAAAAATATAACTTTAAACTAACAGATTGGTGTGTGAAAGAATTCAGTAGCCATCTCATTGGCTTTTGTGCTGATACACACAAAAGCGGTGCGCCGCACTGTTGATCGAAAAAAGGCTCTCGAAGAAATAGGAGCTTAAATGTTAAATTGACGGAATTTTGCTTCAAATGGCTTCTAATAGCCAATAATATATCATAGGATACAATCAGGCAACTAAATTAGCAACTAATTTGTTTTTTGCAAAAATAATGTAGGTATTGAGGTTATATCCTTGCACACGGTGATGTAACTATTTATTTTTGATATTTAGCGTCTTAATTTTTTCAGATTAGGTGAGGATTCCAGGATTACTAAATCTCGTTATATGACGTATGTCAAAAAATCATAAATTAATAGTTACGTCACCGAGTGCAAAGATATAGCGGTTATTCTCTCCGTTCCGGAGATATAAGCATTAGCTCCATACATTTTATTCCTCCATACATATTATATTATTTTTTCAAAAAAATATAAGTTGATAATTTGCCTACCTGATTGTATCCTATGATATATTTATGCATAATATTGGCTATTGAAAGCCATTTCAAGCAAAAAAACCGACACTTTATAATTTAAGCTCCTACATATGTCTTCGAGAGCCTTTTTTCGATCCACAGTGCGACGTCGCAACGCAAAAGCTTCGGGCATTTCCTAAGAAAATCGAAAAGTTATCGCTGTTTTATACGATACTGCGTCGCAAGGATTTTTACGATTGCCACTGATTAGGCCCTCTAGCATAGATACTGTGTGTGCTTTAAAATCCAATAAATAATATCATTCGACATTAAAACAACTCTAAACAAAACGTCTCAACCGCTGCACCAATAAACATCTTCAACTTTAATCAATTTTGATCACGCCCTTCCAATCGCGTGTCATCACTGCCCTTTAATAAAAACATCGGGTATCATGGCACAGGCCCTCACTCATACAGCCAATAGGTTTTATCCTTATTTTGTTATCAAACCTCGACCTTTCTCATTAATCGAAGAGATTTCTGGGAATTCGTTCGATGTTCAAAAATTAGGTCAGTTTTTTTTGTTTGTTATGGATGATGAATTAGTTTAGGCTGTAAGGGATGATCAGGTTACGTTTTCTTAATTTAAAATCCACAACCCTCACTGGCTTTAAACCTCGAAGGGTTTGTTAGAGGTTTTACCAAATATGATACACCTAGCTTACCGATGGTGAGATTAGTTAACATGGGAAAGTGAAGTATAATATAATGTCTCCAACACCCTAGAGGTAACTAACTAATGTAATTAGATCACTAAGTATCTCATTGTAAGCAAACTGTTAAGTTCTTATGAGAAATAAAGTTCTTTAAACCTAAGTGAAAGTGGCTTATTGGTAGGTATAGGTACTGTCCTGATATCAGGCCAGCCTTTATGCTCTAGTGAGTATCGTCAACGATGACTAGAACATTACGTCAAAGGGATCCCCTTGTCTGCGTTTATGCTTTTATTGGTAGAAAGAAGAATCGTATCGAACTGAGATCGCGTTAATTCCAGCAGTTTCCCATTTATAAGTTACTTACTGTTCAGATCTGAAAATAAATGTTGTGGACAAAAATATGCTTCAAAACCATGTCATACCTACCAAAATATATTTTCTGTACCTACAAAATGACAGCATCGAGTCGAGATGCCTCCTATTGCAGTCGTGCATAGAATTTCAGCTGGGTATTATATAAACAGTTTTTTAATCTCGGAGATTAAATTGACAAGTGCTAATGTCAAACTTAAAAATAATGTAGTCAGCTTCTTATATTTATTAATAATCTTAACCCTCATTCTCCCACCAGGTCTCCTCCATAAACCGGGTGCTCCGCAACCTTGCAGCCCAGAAAGAGAAGGCGAACAGCCAGCAGCCATCTCCAGAGTGCTCAACCCCGGTCTACGAGCGCCTGCGACTGTTGGGTGCCCCGGGTGCGTCCCCGGCCTGGCCCCGCGCCCCCTGGCCTGCGCAGATTGACGCCAGAACGCCACCCTACCAGCTTCACAGTCTGAGTCCTGGGCCCCAGGCGATCAGCTGCAATGGAGGGGATATGACGGCGATGAAGAAGAGTAAGTGGAATTAATGTATTTTCTTCGTGTGTTCGTCGGTTTTTCTGTTTGTGGATAATGTTTATCTGTTATTTATCCCAAAATCTGTAAATATCTTTCACTTTTCGGGCGAAATTTGGGTGTACTATACACCTACACCTCTGACCAAACCTTCGAGGAATAAAGTGTGATGTTTATTTATTTATAATATATACTTACATATACTACTTTTAATGTTATGTTTGTTTTGGGCAAATTTGAAAATCTCGACTATTGCTACTTTTCTCTTTGAAGCACTACTTTAAAATAATGGCGGGCGATAATAACATCGCCCGCCATTATTTTAAAGTACTGCTAAACTAACGTTTGAGTAACGTTTATGCATATTGACTTATCATGGTAAAATAAGCCCTGGTCTGGTCTTAATTAAAGCATTAATTTCGTACTTTGATTGCATGGTGTCAAATAATATTTCACAATATAATAACATGCCCAGTTTAAAATCCAAAAGTACATCACCCCGAACCAGACATTATGCATAATCAATAACAGCAAATGAAGTGCACAGCGTGGCCGAACATGGTCGTCTACAACGCGTAATATATGCACACTGCAACAGCAAATTAACAGAAAAAATAAAATCGCAAAATCGCAACATAGGGAAGCGTGCGGCGGGCGGTCACTGAGACCATCGCAACAAAACTTTTTCACCAGCATTTTGATAGTCGATTTGCGGCTCCCCTAGTGTGGGGAGAGAGGGGAGGAGGGAGGGCTGCGGGGGGACACGCCCGCCTACGGCACCGTCAAAAACATTACTCTGCCCATCCGCCTGGAAGATTTAATTTTCATTTTTATCTGAAACATCCCCCTTTGTAGTGGTCTGTACTCTGTATCCAATTAGGCGGCTTTGAGAATTTTTCTGGTACACCCACATAGCTGCAGCCGTTTAGAGATATGGAATTTTTAATTTCGATTCTGAGAACCAATTATAAGCGATTGTCTTAAACAAAGGAACGTTCACGTTACTTCGCAGCTAAAGCATACGCTTTGTAGGAGGAATTTTCATAAAAATGTATAATCGTATTTGTTAGAAAAAAGTCGAGAGTTTCCACGAGATTCTATATAATGTGACGTTGAATCATTCAGCATTTTTATTTTATTCAGAGCCTATGTAACTATGTACGAGGAACAAGGAGTAAAGTTCACTCATCCTCTATAGAAAAGGAAGGATCCTCCGACCAGACGGGTGTCGTGTCTGGCGGGCAACTGCCTGACGATTGATGTCGGGAAGTTATATATATGCTGCTCGGGCGGTAAGCTCTGCTTGCGCGATGCAGGATTTCGCCTGACGTCGTTCGCATGTGGCGATGTAGATGTCGCCACATAACCGCCTTCTACCGTGTACAATTTGGAAATAGACATCATGATAGCATTTTTGGGCTAGAGTAACCAAATAACGCTATACACAACGTTTTTGTCTTCGTTTGCTCTTAGGTACACAGTTGGGCATTAGTACAAAAAGTTTTAATTTTTAAAGTTTTAAATTTGTAATTAAATAGCTGCGCCCCGCGGTTTCACCCGCACAAGTCTTATCCTGTGGGAATATCGTAATAAAAATTATCCTATGTCCTTTTCCAGGTAATGATATAACCATGTGCCAAATTTTATCCAAATTCGTTGAAAGCGTAACAAACAAACAAACTCACTTTCGCATTTATAAAATAATTTAGGATGAAGCAGTGTCTTCATTACTATTACTAACGGACATTCCACTTATCAAATAAAAAGTAACTAAACATATAAAAATCCCATTGGAAAGTGCCACCGTCTCCACGTCGGGTTGCCAGTGCGTGAAAGTGCCGGTAAAGCCGTAAGCCGATAGCCGATAGCCGTCCATCGGCTATGTCATGGCCGACTGACTGACACCTCCCGCGAAAGCGTTACATATTATAATAATTGTTTGGCTATTTGTTTCTGGGCATCATATTTCTTAAGTATTCAAAAATTGCGGTTGAAATTGTCATTTAGTTGACTGATTGGTTTTGATAGATATGTCGCAGTAAGATGGTTATATCCAAGATATAGTTATTTTCCTAGTGATAAAGCTGTATACCGTAATATAGTTATATGAAAGCGGTTCATAACTGTCGGAGTGTCCTAATTTTATTACTGCGACTAATTTCGACGTAAAGTAGTTGGTCACAGTTCTAACCTAACCTAACCAATTTGGTCGGAGTGCCCTAATAGTTATATTACTACATCGTGCTCGTATCATAGTTATATTCCTAGTAAGACAGTTATGAACCGCTTTCATATAAATATATTACGGTATATAGCTATATCCCTAGGGACTTACTGCGACAGATAGGTACTGACCAGTAGTTACAATATTTCAGTATAGATTTTTTTTCCTTGCAATTAAAATGAGACTATAATTATGGCTATTTCAAATCGATATTATCAGACGGTAATCAGAAGGGCGAGGATCCCCGTCGTCAACCCGTTAATCGTCGCAAACAATGATATCGAAGAACGAAGATGACTTATTAGTCCTAGTACTTACGGGAGTAAAGCTCAACCCCCACGTAGCACCTATAAGCACTGCACTGGATCTGGACAAAGAATGGTGAACGGTTCGAGTTGAGGGGAAGCGCCTCATCTCGAGCCATTCACCATTCTTTCTATGAAACTCCATACTGCAACGCACACTTGTAAGCTTCGTAACGGCTTCGCCTCGGCTCGAGATCTGCAGTGCTATTCTGTAACCATCTCACCGTGAAAAATTAGGCGAGGTAAGCGTGGAGTGAGCTGTCATTCCACAGGGATTGACACTATTGACAGCTCACTTCACCCAAGTTTTCACGATGAGATGTTTACAGAATAGCATGGCAGCTAATAAACATGAAGTGAGATGATCCCGATCCAGTGCAATGGTTAAATACGCGTGCTACTGAAGTAGCCTTGGATTCTTTTGTTTTTTTTCTTTTGTCTCGTGCAAAAGAGTCTTTCCCTTTCAAGAAAAGAGTAAGATAAAAAAGCTTTAAAGACTTTAAAGGGCAAACTATATACATAATACAAAATAAAGTAATAGTTTGTTATAGGTAGATAGATTTCCAAGAAAAACCGTTCTATCAACAGTCATCCGTAGGTAAAGTTCCTGGCAAGTAATTGGCCAACACAAAGTGATGCCGGCGGCAGTACTTGAGGTAAAAGACAGCCAGCTTTGTGCCACAGAGTAACAAAGCGTTTGATAACGACTCACTCTTGACACCTTTGTATAACTGTTTATTAAACCATGTTGTTTTGGTGGCAACGGGATTCAGAGTAGACTATGTACGCCATAGTCCATTATTTGAATCAAGTTGTGTTGTGTGTGTGTGTGTGCATAGTCCTGGCCGTCGAGAGAATTCGTTCTTGACACCTGTCAGTTTCATACTAACGAATATGTGTTTTGCGAATTTGATCCTTATTACTACTAGAAATTGTTCAACTGACAGGTGTCAGGGACGCATTCTCTTGACGGCCGGGCTGTAATTTATTTCTTCTTTCTATTAAATTCGTTCAGATATTTGGAAAGGAAATCTAACATTCGAACAGCAACCTTTACAAACAACTCTTGCAATTAATACTAAATGCAATATATGTTGAATGGGGAAAAAAACAAAACTATTTAGTCCGTCAGACAGATAATAAAAAGATATTAGACACGTATTTTCTGCTTTATCATATTAATAAAAAAATATTTAGATAAAACGCACTAAAGATGGGGAGTGAGGGCTCGCTACGCTAAGTCAGTATAAAATTTACCAGAAAGTGTCGTCATGCCACATTTTAACTCAATATATTGCCATAATCTATAAAAAGATGTCTCCAATATTTTTTAATAATGTATCTGAAGGACAAAAAATTTTTTTTGATAACATCCCTATTTGGCTACAGCCCTGACATTGACTGCCTGGCTGTCATTTTCATCAAATCTATTCAATTCTAAATCACAACATATTAACATGATTATAAAAAAGTTAAGTTTCTTAATTAAAATATTATATACCGTATCATAAGTTTCGAAGTCCCATTCTGTTGTGATTTTTAATTGAAAAGTAGACACTGTAAATAATTGAAACTGGGGCGACTTAATATTTTCAGA
Organism: Agrochola circellaris; assembly: GCA_914767755.1. NCBI lineage: Eukaryota > Metazoa > Arthropoda > Insecta > Lepidoptera > Noctuidae > Agrochola > Agrochola circellaris. The sequence goes on from OU611843.1 coordinate 12,070,213, forward strand.
CGACTGGCATTCCGATCGGAAAGAAAGCCTTTTCATTTCCCTCCATGTCTGCCATTAGCGGGAGAAAATATTGATTAATTCCATTTCCGTAGTTTTATTTGGTTTCCTATTCAGGTTTTCTGCAACGAGATTCCCAGTAAAAACTGATCGATGATTATAACTAAACCTCTTCGAAAATATTTTAGTTCAACTAACTACATCAAATCATCATCGTCCAACACGCGTAGCTTGACAACCATAGAAACGGGTTTCTACCGGTTTTGTCGACGGAAGAATAGACAAAATGACAGATTGTAATGTTTATCTGTCATTTTGTCTATTCTTCCGTCGACAAAACCCGTTTGTATTGCCGTCATGCTAAGCGAGCCGGTACTTACCGTTATCCAGTTGGTCTTAGTGCAAAATGTTTTCTATGTTCGTTCATTTATATCAGAGGTCATCTTAGTTGCTAGCCATTTTTCACACAATCCATATTTTCTTTGAAATATTTTAACTCTAATTTATATGCCTTAAAAAAACCGGCCATGTGCGTGTCGGGCCACGCACAATGAAGGGTTCCGTAGTTGGGAAGAATTTATCCCAAGAACAAACTAACTTAACAACGTATTTAAAAAAAATGTTTTCCCATGCAGTCCAAGTGCCAATGTAAGTTTGTACGCACAATATTGGGAGATTTACTATGTTATTTTAAGACAACAACCTTCTTATAGGTTTTCCTGTAATCTATAAGTATAGAACTACTTTCTGTATTTTTTCAACATTTTGGATCACTTGTTTCGTAGATTTAAGAATATATCCTATATCTACGAAACCAGTGAGCCAAAATGGTAAATTCCATCAACTTTCTTAAATAACTTTAAAATAAATAAATAGAAAACTATAGGTATTTGATGCCCCCACAGTAAGCCCTTTCATTTGATATGTCATTCGGTACAGTGCTTAATTATTTTTTTATCTAAGAAAATTTGGAAATAAAGTTTTGTCTCACAAAAGTGATCCCCGCCATATATTCAAAATTCATTTATTTACGTAGCACGTCCGTGTTTGGGTCACAGAAATTGATACAACTTAATCAGTCTATTAGATTCGGAGCAAATTCGCTGTGACAGACGGATAGACAGATACACGAGTGATCCTATAAGGATTCCGTTTGGTTGTTCATTCGGACCTACGGAACTCTAAGAAACAAAAAGAAATTATCAAGAAAAACATATAAACGAATTGACAAACCTTTCCATTTTGATGTCGGAAAAAATCGATCGGCATGCAAACATTTTCAAAATGTCCACAATCCTTACATTCCTTACCTTAAATTCTTCACATTCCTACGATACACGCGCACCGTTGGCGAGGTATGGACCACTCACCTGACCTTTTTGCTTATCTCCTACCAATGACAAAAGTGTAGATATACCTCACGACATTTCTTCTGACATTTGCCTTTCATTTATCCTCTGAAAAACCAAACCACATAAAGATACCTACCATGGGCGTACCCAGTCAGCTGCCCCCCCTGGATTTTGTATGCCTAAGTATCTACTGTTGGCGAAAAAGTTATTTTAGAGTCTCGTTAAAACTTACATTGCAATTACAATGTATTATGTATAAATTTTAGAAAAAAAAAGCGCTGCGCGGCGTTTGTAATTTTATTTTACGGCTACAATTGAATGGTCATTTAGCACACTCAGACGCGTAAAAACATGGCTGAGATCAACAATGGTCAAAGACAGGTTAACCGTTAAAGGCCTGATAAACAACTAATTAACGTGCTAATTGACGTGCTTGAGGGTCACCCAGGGCTTTACCGGTTAAATGGGCTTTGCTCTGTCAGTCTTTGGTCAGTGTTTTGGTGTATCTTGATCAAAATATGATTCTTGATCATAACAAATATGTATTTACAGAATTGTTATCATTAATTCATCTCTCTAAGATAGATTTGTTCCATTGAATTACTTTTTCATGAAATCATGACATTTCAGAACAAATCTAACTTAGTATTAAGATTCTAAAGATTATAATTCTTTAAATAAAATACATATTTGTTATGGTGGCGAATCATTCAAGATACAATCTGACACTGACTTGCAAATTGCAAAAAACGTAAGAAAATTTGAATTTCGCGGACTACCTTTGCGGATCCACATTAAGAAATTTCTGATTCGTCCCCCCCCCGGGCCAAAAGCTGGGTAGGGGTACGCCCATGGTACCTACATACTTAAAATTTTTGACAGTACATTTTCTTTTACATCACAACAATGTCTTTCTCATAATTTTCTTCAGCTTTTCTTAAGTTTCACTTGTTAGTGTGTTAAAATGGATTCCTGCAAGCTGAATTTCGGTATACCCGTTTCAATTACAATACATTTTTATTTTGGTAGTTCAGAGAACCTAATGCCGCAGCCAGGTTCGTCTCCAAACTAGAAAACTAAAGGATTTCATTAAGACAGATGGAAGTATCAATATCTAAATCCCTCCCTCCTCTTTATTTTAATTCCTCCTTAAATCCTATTCATCTCTTCATCACCAACCAAATCACTTTTGATAAGAGATAAATAAAACAATTTTCCCATATCATCACAGTTAAGTCTCGTGGGTGATAAGCAGTGTAACTAATTTTATTTGCGCGTCCCCTCCGTGAGGCGGTTGAGTCCCCTAATTTATGACGTGTGGTGCAATAATGACCCCATGATGCATCGTGGAGCAGTAATAGTCTATGTTTATGTCATTTTCGTGAACACTTTAGTTTTGTTTATTGAAGAGGTTATGAATTTTGATGTACAAGTATTTATGCTACAATAAAGAAAAATTTGGTTCGACATTACATGGGAATGGTACTTTTAAACATAAGTGGTGAAATGTGGCTGTACTATACTGCCCTGCTAAGCCGAAAGGCGCTATCTCTGAGATACGCCCTTTTAGTTTTTTTTTATACCATTCAATAGCTATAATAATTTCGCATCTATTTTCGTATAAGCCACATAATGCTATCTAACATTAAAAAAAACCACTCAGAAGTTCTTTATAATATAAAGAACTTCTGAGTGGTTTTTTTGTAAATTGTAATTTAAGGAAACAAGGATCCTTGTTTCCTTAAATTACAATTTACAAAAAGTAAATTTTCTCAAAACTTACTCCGATTGAGATACCGCCTTTCGGCTTAGCAGGGCAGTATAGATAGGTACACCTCTGCCTATCCCTTCGAGGATTACAGGCGTGATGTTATGTTTTGTTAGACACACGTCAATATAAAAAGATTACTCGAATTATGCCATCTTGTAGGTAAGTAAAATAAACTGGTGGACTGGTGGTAACATCAATCATGATGGCCCAAATTTCGTATTTTTTATTTTTTATTACTGTTTTCATGGTTTTTATCATAAATTTAACCAAAGGATATCACAATAGAAAATAGTCGTTCTAAAAGTCTAGGTTTGACATTTTAGAACATATTTTTTCATTCGTGCAGAATGTGTAGAAAATATTTCAAAGAAATTACTTCGACAATGTTATATGAAAAAAATGGTGCGTACTGCATTCACATGGTACACGTGCTTCACTTGTTTCTTTAAAAATCATGCTTTTGACTTCCCATTTCAAAGAATAATAATATTAGTACGAGTTCGTAACTTTCCATTTCTTCACATTTGCCAGAAAACGACAACCGAATCCCAGAGACTTCATGAATACCCGAATTATCTCCCAAAGTTTCACACAAACTGTCTTCAAGCGACCATTTATAAAGTCATCCCATAGTTCTTGGTCAAAAACTCCCATATAACACATCACCTACTTTCTCCATAAGATCATGGGTGCTTCGAACTGCGAGACGAACACAAGGTCAAAGGACTGGGACGAATAAATCCATTAAGGGGCGAAAACTAAATAAAACGTACTGAATAAAGGGAGGTGGCAAGGTCCGTGATAAAATACTGAATGAGAGGGATAGATAGATGTAAGTAAAGCTAAGAGGGAAAAGGATAGAGGCCAGTCTGGACTCTCAAGATAAGGCGAAGAAAAATGTCGTGAGATATTTATTCGCGGGGACCCGTGAATAGATGGTTATTATGGGGTTCAGTAGTAGTAAATTAGTGAGATGTATGGCGTCCGTGTTGAATATTTATTTATTGGTCACGTAAGTTATAGTCCTTAACATCGTCGCCTCGGTTTTAGGGGAAATTGTCAGTTATTTACGATGGTCATTTATTGAATTACCCGAGGAATAAGAGTTTTGGGAGAAAACCTACCAAAATGTCTATTTACGTGTTTTAATCTTTAGTAGATTTGCGAAGTAATCAATTTGCAATACTAGACTACCTGTCAAAAAAACTTGGTCCTAGTTGACGTTTTACGATCGTGGGTCGATGCCCCAGCCGCTAAGCTATTATCGAAACGAACAGACGATATTAATTTAAAGTGTATACTGTAGATAATGTTTAAAATTATTTTAAAGTTAAGATTTAGAAAGTCGTTTTAATATTTTAGACAAAAATTCATTAATATTTTTGTCTTATGATAGGACTGAATTTCTTTAAAGTTGCTAAATTATATCTAACTAATTCTTAAACGCATGTTTTACATTCTGAGCCATATTTCTCCTGACTTTTCCGATTGCACTAGTTATCTCTTGCCACTCTCAACAAAAATCCTTCAAATATCCATCTTATTCTAAGATGCAGGGTATGCAGAACCCAAACACGTCACATAGACAGTGAATACATACTATCTGATTTGCATACATTGAGTTGTTTGTCGGCTGAAGTCGGGACATACTTGGGCCGACAGAATTTTTCCGTGTTCTTGCGTGTTTAGCTCTTTGGTTAAGATAATAGAAAGTTTTGTGAACTGAATTTTAGTTGAGGGCTGATCGTCTCGTGTAGCAGAAATATGTATTTCTTCATCGTTGCTGTTTTCTAGTTTATCAAAGAGATTTAAGATACTAATTTAAAGGCTTCGCCAGATAGAACGCGAACTTAGCGCGCGTTAAAACGCTAGCGGGCCTACGCCGCGATATAGCGCCGATTTTGTTGTACTATGACGTACGTTTACTGTCAAACAGAGCGCCAGCGCTAGAAGTGCGTTACGCACATTACGTTAGCGTGGTGTCAGGCTAGCGCTCTAACGCGCACTAAGTACGCGTTCTATTTGGCGAAGCCCTAAATGTCTTAAGTCTTTGGTAGTCATGACGACGTTAGTTTGTGTCAGTGCACATTAGCAAACATTCATGTTTAACTTGAGACTTGTCGTGGTGTCAGATCATCGCGATTCTTTCGTCCTGACTTAAGCTTTCTCTTGCAAGAGACAGACCTCATTTTGTAAATTGTTTTTCTGGCGTTAGGTACCTAATTGTTCTTATTGGCATAGTCAGGAAGAGCCTGAATGTTCGAATGTTATGGTCTTCTTTGAAAACAGGACTACGTCGATCCTTTTATACAAGGGTGGGCGTAGCTTATGTAAAGGTTACATGCAAAGGGCGAACTTATGTCGTACAGGCTGATTGAAAAATAACTCTGGTTGCATTCGACTATTTTTCGCTTGAGTATAGATTTCAAAATTTTGCTGGTATATTGGTAGGTGCTAGCTGACATATAGCAAATAATTTAATGTTTTGTGTTGAGTATAATATACATTATTTTGCATAAGTACTATTGCATAGAATCAAGTTTTTCTAACGGAACAGACTTTGTTGCTGCTGGGGAGCTTTTTGCGCCACTTCTTCGTCCCAGCTAAAGCACTAGGAAGTGGTGAAGGGCGGGCGTTTTTGGGGGACTGTCTTATGTAATTTTGACGTTTGAAAACTGCTCATTCTCAGCCTAGTTTGACTAAATGACTTTTGAATTTGAACATTCAAACGAAATTGGAACTCATTTTAAGTAAAAAATAATAGGAGTGTTAAAAGAGATGCGTAGAAGAGTACACGTTTCCCTGAAATAAGATGACAAATATTAAATAAATATGACATAAATTTCCCATCTATTATTCTTCGCCCACATATAATATCGCTCTACAGCTAGCGCTCTTCTAGCGCTACAATACCTATAGTTTTTACTCTATAAATATCTTGTATTCTTCTATAAATCCTTTCTCGTCGAGACGTGTATCCTATAGGTAGAACTCAGTTCTTTCCATTGGGTTGACTGCCAGCCTTTATACCAAGCTGTAACTTAAAAAAACATTTTGTGCATTTACTCGAGTAGTATTGCTCTACATTTTTTCCGGATTCTCTTTCAAATTCCCAGTGTTAGCGGTCATTAATAAGCCGGATAAGCTCTTATAATTCTTAACCTGTAGAGAACTTCTCAACTCCTGGGACTATAAAAAACTTCCACTATCACGCTGCGATAGAGAGTAGATACACTCCGCTCTTTAAAATGGGCAATATATGATAACGAATGATTAGGTACGCTATTCTGAGCTAGTTTCAATTAAAGGCCTCTAATACCTATTCTAACTCACTATACTCCTCCCTTTTCACTTTCATCTCACGATAACCCACCAATACCTACCTAAACAGCTGTAGACCTCTTCAAATACACCCTCACACTATAATCTTCCCTTCAAATGAATTCACTAAACACCGAAACAGATCCACTCGTATATCTCAAAAGATATTTTAACCCTAAGATGGCGAACCGAAATAGAAGGGTTATATGTACTAGGCTGTATGTATGCCTGTATGTGCGGCAGATCAAAGGGTCTGCGCGGCGCGCTTTGAACATGCCGACATACCACGCCGGAGCATACGAAGTCTATGTGTGGTACATAAGCGTCTGTTTTGATACCATTTGATGATATTTAGGGATTATTAATGAGAATTATGTATTTATTTACTACTTGTTTTGGGGAAATGTCAAGTTTACATAATGTCCCAGGAAGAATGTTAAAGTTTCCTGAATATTTAACACGTTTTTGGTTAGACTGAGAGAAGAGGCTTTTGATATGCAAAGGGACAATAATAAGCTGGTATTATTAATATTTTTATTTAAGCAGTGGTGTGACCGTCAGACTGCCAAGTCATAGGTCTCGAATTCGAACCCAAGGCACCTTCTGACTTTTCGGATCCATGTGCGTATTGTATATTGCTTTAAAAACGGTGAAGGAAAACATCGTGAGGAAACCGGCATGCCTGAGAGAAATTTCTCGTCGGAATGTGAAGCCAAGTCAGAGGCCCATGGGCGGCTTTAAAACTCTGACACCAGGTTTGTCACTAACCACACGAAAAGAAGAAGAAATTTATTATTATTTTCATCTAAGTCATTAAAGGCTTTGGGATAACAAGTTATTGATTAACAACAACATTGTACTAAAGTAAAAAAATAAAGAGCATTGTTTTCAATGGTGTTAGCAAATGACATAGATTCAGGGGATAGTTTACCTAAACGGTTAACTTAGGTTTTAAATACACATTATGATTGTCATATTGGCAGTCATCGATATCCTGCTGCCATTGATTCTGTTTTTTATTGAAATTATAACACCCAGTATTCCGAACTACTTAACAAGTATCTTCACAAATCTAAGGGAATTGCTGGCGATAAACACTATTTTATTACAACAATCATATATCATTCAATTAACCAAAAATCTATGCACACCAGACGTTCCTAATCTATTAAAAACCCACAAAACAAGCTACAGTGGCAGAGACAACCCAGCATCCAAATCCGCAGATTAGCGCACATGAGATGACCACGGACGGATAGATCCCGAGAGTCCCGCGCCAACCCTCCGTGGGACTGTACCGGTACCGACAAAATAGCAATTAAATTCGCCTTCATTACACAACCCTTCCATGATGACCGTACGGGGAATTAGGGTGCAACACTTGAATATTACGATATGCGAGGTTTAGTGTTAATTAACTACTCTCACTCAAGACGAATGTTAAAGGTTTAAAACATTTTCAAAGCCGTGATAAAATCCGCATCTAAACTTTTATCCTGCACATTGCGAAAATTTTGTTTTTATTGACAGACAAGACACTTTTTACGACTATCATTCTTGATTGGGGAAAAAAACAATTATTTAGTCCGTTAGTCAGATAATAAAAAAACATTAGACACATATTTTCTGTTTTATCATATTAATAAAAATGGTTTAGATAAGACGCATTAAAGTTGGGGAGTGGCGGCTCGTTACGTCACATGTCAGTATAAAATCTACCGGGGAGTGACGTCATGCCACATTTTAACTCAATGTATTGCCGTAATCTTTAGATTACGCAAAAAAATAAAAAATACGTGTTCAATTTTTTTTTATAATATACCTACCTAACGGAAACAAAAAAAAATTGTACACATCCCTATTATGTGCTTCCACTTATAACAAAAACGTAATTTCTGCCGATTCTTTTGCACATCTGTTTTAGCGGAAGAATGTTTCAATTCGGGAGAAGAAAATTTCACATTGTTAAAGTTTTCAACTGGTTGCGCTGCGGTCGGACCAGTTTGAGCTCACATTATGTGAACACCTCCTGTCACTTCAACCACAAAATCTGTCTAGCCCTAGATAGGTACTTAGCCAGGCTACAGGCAGGCGTCCCTCAAAACAAAGTACAAATCCCCACTAATTACGTAAGCACGCACCGTGCCTCCGCGAACGTCGCGCACAAAGGGTTCTACACAACGCCAATAACGCATGAAACAGGATTAAAACATGTAAACGCTAAAGGGTTCCGTGCCCGTTTGCGTGTAATTATACATGTTAATTTACAGTTACGTACTTTGAACGTACTGAGGAGTAGGTATAGGGTGGTATAGGGAAGTATAGGGAGGCATAGCCTGGTATAGGTTGGTGTAGGCTTCGTTTTTAGGGTTTCGCGCTCGAATAAGCGTGAGCCGTAAACGGTTTGTTTGGTGTCAGTTGAAACGTAAACGATTTGAAGAATGGGATGATGAATTATGGATGTGGTTAGCACGTGTGTATTTAATTTGTCAGTTTTGTGAATTAAATACGCAGACATAGATGTCTTCAATACGTAGGTAATATTAAATTATACAGTGGTTGCATGCTTACTGTCGCTTGAATTGACTGTTGATGCAGTTGGACCAATGCCTGACTTCGTTTACTCTACAAACGAACTCCATGCCATGATCATTACTTCAGTCAGTCAGCAACATTGGAAACGAGACTGTTGGCCCAGAGTGAGCTTTTAAATATTCTTCAATCTTTTCTCTCACAAACAGCTAATACCAAACTGGCAACTGTAGCTCGGTGTTTAAAATTCGTATGGTTGAATGGTGTAAGTTTTCCCAGTGTAGATATTCAATCTTGCTCTAATATATTATCAGTCTGATGAGCCCGTATTCCCGAATGATGTTATTGTACTTATGACTTTAAAACTATACTTGAGTAGGTAGAGATTAGTATGATTCTGACAGTTTTTAAGCGAGATCTATGCTTGAGTATAAAATATGGGTTTAAAGTTGCCTGTCCTCTGATTCTCTTCGTTTGTGTTATGCATCTACGTAGTTAAAATCATTCGAAATTTAGTTTAAAAAATCGAAGAGAGTTAGCTGTTTCCGATTTGATTAAGGCCATAGATAACTGTTGATGAAACTGCACTAAGTATGTAAATCTTGTTATGAGCTGCAGAGCTAATCTGTACCTCTGCAGTTCATTAAAAAACCTACAATCAAGCCCAATTCTAAAATTTGTATCGAACTTTGTATATAACAGTGCGAAATACAATACCAATATTGCAAATTAAAATACGATATCGTTTTACAAGATTCCTTTAACAAGTATTTCTTTAAAATACAAATGACAAAATATTATAGGTTTAACATTACTGTAGCAGCTGACGCATTCTCAATTTACAATCAACCTTCGTAAAATAAAAAGAACTTAGCTACAGCAGCTATACATTCGCAGACACTGCGAAAAGACACCTGTCTTTCCAGCCAGATATCTCTACTAACATAAAACCACAATTTTCATACCCAGACCTCATTACTGTGAAAACAATGGATAAAAAAAGATATAATAAATAAAAAGGCGAGGGGCGGGGGCGATGCCGCGCCGCCCACAGCTCCACCCACACAAACACGACACAACATATAATTATTATTGTGTGAACGCGATGCGGTTCCAAACATACACATACATGACGTACATACATACAATTATGATATCTTTGTAGCGAATCGGGAGTAGGAAACGGGATTAAGGTGTGAGCAGCATTGGAAGGTTGCTGGGTTAAAGGGAATTTTGTGGGATATAAGTTCTTGTAGAAGATTTAGCCAAAAAAAGACTTAATAGAATCGGGTTCATTTGACTGTTTTAATAATAATATATTAAATTCTCCTCTGTTTGTCATGGTCCAGTCGGGACGAAAATCCTTGACGATCGCTATATTTTAATATAGAGATCGTCAGAAAATATTGCGATGTCATAAAAGATACTTTCTGTTAACAAACAACGACGACTGAAAATCTTGTGTTCTTCCAGAAAAGCATAATCAACTATTTCTGTTGAGATAAAAAGTTACCTAGGGAGTTATGTATGAGCGAGCTAGACCCATTTGCCATTCAGTTGCTAAACATAAAGCTCCCATATAAGGCCAGTATTTCATCATCATCATTCAAAGCATTTTTAGTCCCACTGCATAAGGCGAGGCCTTGTCTACCACTACACTCCTATCAACATAAAAACCCCAATTTTAATCTGAAATCAAAGTAAAATCCAAACTTAATGTCCTGATGATACATTAATTTAAATAAATACCTACTTAATTCAATATTCCGTCGTATCGTATCGATGGCGGTTCCACCTGTGCTCACTCGAGCGTCGCGAGCCCTTTCCCGCCGTTTTCACGACAAAATGGCCGACACGTGACTAGACTGGCGAAACGTCCTTATTCATTCATAGCCTTCATAGCCGAGCACCGTAAATATTATGTGCTTTTAAATTTAATTGTGGGGTGTCTTGAATATTCACTTATGCACCTGTATTTTTAAACTTCTTGATACTTTTTGCTATAGTTGGTAGTTAATTTTCTGCGTTATTTATGCTTATTTTGATTTTGCTTGAGAATGCATAGAATTCTTGCCTTAATAGACCAATTTGAACACCATAGCATATAGGTAGTAATCTTATTAAAGTTATTTAGTTGAAACTCCCTAGAACTGAAAACCAGAGACCTTAGAAAAAGCGACATTCTATGAAAAAATTGTTTATTCTGCAGAAATAAGATGCACAGCGATAACGTTGTTGGAAAAGTCTAAAATATATGGGACTAACATTAACTAACGGAAAGATTACGTCAATCCCGTTGAAAGACGTTGTAGAAATACAAAGCGCTTTGAAAGCGATTACCACTTGTTTAGGCCCTCAGATTAAATTATCAGCTCATCATCTAGGCACATATAATATTACATATATACTATATTTTGACTGCCTCGTTGGTCTCGTGATCGCAAGCGCGACTGCTGAGTCCTGGGTTCGATTAGGAATTTCTTCGATTAGGAATACTTAGTAACAGCCCGAAGTTTGGAAATTGGCGGTGTGATACTCCTGTGTCTCGGAAAGCACGCTAACCGTTGGTCCTGCGCCTGACCTCTCTCCGGTCGTGTCGGATTGCCGTCCCATTGGACTATGAGAGTGAGAGAAAAGAGAATGCACCTGTGTCGCGCACACACGCCTGCACTATAATATCTTCCGCGCCGAAGGCTAATCTCCGTTGAGATTGACCGTCATGGACTAAATACGGTCTGGAGGACTTATATATAAATATCATACACATATTTCTCACGAACTACAAGAAAAACAGTCACCCTCAACTACAGCAGCATAATTATAATCGTTATCATAATCATGGCAGCCTAGTTTCACTCACTGCTGAGTATAAACCTCCTCCCTTTTGTGCCATGCTGCCCTGGTCTGTGCGAGTCTCATCCATAATAATTAAGTCTTTCAAAAAGAAGGAGGTCCAATGTGAGGTACCGATCTTTCCGTCAGTTGTGGACCGATTTTGAAAATTCTTTTTTAGTTTGAAAGGGCTGCTCTCGGGACCACCTGTCCCATATAAATTGTATTGACTATGCTTTGTTCGTTTTTGAGTTAGCTTCAATAATACGTATTTTTCCCACTAAGGTCTATGTAGATGAAATGATGATAATTTTCTGTCACTGTTATTTACAAAGCAGGTAGTGATATTCCAATTTGTGGGGGTAGCATAATTAAAAAGTGAAAAATAAAAACTATTTACAAAAAAAAAAAACAACCGACTTGCAAAAAAAAATTCGGAAGTCGGTGTCTTTGGTTTTGAGTTCCGAAATTAAAGTTATTTTTCACTTAATTTTTAGTTTAAGTTTATTTGTAATATAAAATAGACTAGGTATAAAAAGTCACATTATCTGTGCCTTACAGATTAATTTTAACATCCAACGGCCATTTAGCTTTTTACAAAAACGCTCTCTGAAAACGTTAAAAAGCGATTAGCATTTTCGTTCACTCCTTTTTATGATTTTTTAACCAACAGCTAATGTAATAGGTAGTTGCTTTCCGGATAAAAAGAATTACGTGTTGCGTAAGTCCGTATTCCGAACCATTGATAGTTCAAGGTTTTGCTATACGTGTTGGCAAATTGTTACGTATGAATGTAATGTATGAATATTTAGCTTTCCGTTCCCTACTCAAGATTCTGCCCCCCATTGGGTAATAGTCATAGCTTCATTTTTCATTCTTTTTACCTATTGTGGAATAAAAATTATATTCTAGGTGCATCGTATCTACATATAATTAATGTATAAAAAATATTGTAAAACATTTTAAAAGAGTAACGGTGGAGATTCAAACTGTCACAACCTCAACAATCTATGAGTAATTACCTCTAACCTACTAAAATCACTAACCCACATTCGTTAATTACATTAAAAGAAATGAATTACCAAAAACGAAAACCTAATCAAGTAAATGAGCATCCACAATAGTAGGTATCTATTTATCTAAATACCGCAGGAAAACTCCCCGACGGCACAGGGGAATCGCGAATGAAATACACGTCATAGACGACATTTTTGCGATAAGGTAACACTGCGCCCGTTTTGTTTATGGTTAGGGCCGCCATCTTACGCGTCACGGCAAATAGGGTAGCCATGTATTGTTCGCTTTATTTCTCTATGAAAATATTCTTTTTCTTAGTTTTTCTTAGGGAGGGTGCGGCCGTAATAGCTGTTTTATGTTATATTCAGTTTTGGGTTTTGCTTTCCAAGTTCCAACCAATAATCTAGCATGCACAAGAGAGAGACTTAAACATGGTTAGATCCAACTGTACCTAATAAGTTTGACTTACACGATTCCCAACTGTTTTGAAAGGAGATATGCGACAACGAATACTTAAGTGTTTATTAATTAGTCTAAATACTGCTTTCCTCAACTAACTCAAGTAAGTCAGTTAACCTACCTCAGCCAGATTCTCAACAAATCTGATTTATACGCAAGTATTTTTCGCAGAATACAGGAATAATTAACTAAACCACAACCACTCTACCAAAAAGGCAAAAACCCACCACCATGTTGAAACCCCACCTCATACATCCACAAAAACTAATTCAACATACGAAAAACATTCCCATTCCGTGGCGACATTAATTCGCGTTACATTTCGCTCCCCGACATTGAGTGACAGTAAATAGAGACATAGCCATGTCTATTATCTGATACCGATCTACACATACAGACTTCATGAAACATTAATGTCCCAGCATCCTGACAGATGGGCTCCTGATACAAAAACATTTTGGTCCTTATATCTCCCTTTTTGAGCAATTTTCAACCTTAAACCATTCTAATAAGGGTGTGAGAAAAGTTTTGGAGTGAAGCAAAATGTTGTTGTCGTATTTCGAGGTGTCATATTCGTCGCGGTCGAGAAATGAGCAGCACGATGAATGTTTTGATTGTATAGGGCTAAAAGAAAATAGTTTTGGATGCACTTTATTTTTGAAAAATCAAAGAACTTAATTTGTTCAAAGATTGTTCTATACTGGACGTAGGGTAATGCACCCAGTTATCAAACTCGGAACAACCCTAATCGAGCTAAAAAGATAGACAATGATTTATTCAAAACAATGTTATGTAAATTTTGTGAGTTTCTCATTCCGAGTACAAAGGTAACGTCCGCGCGTTTAAAATATTCATAAATTCATTAATTCATTGTACTTTTTGATATACATACCTACAAAGCATTCTTTTGTTTTCATGCTGTTTTATTACCAAGCTACTCTTTTTAAATTCACCATATAATTTGCACCACTAGCTAAATAAAAAACCTCAACCCAAAGATATATGAAATTATTACCTTATTTTGAATCAGTGGATGGAGGTTTAAGAAACTACATTTATTATTGTTAAATAATGTAAAGCAAAGTTCGGTGAACAAGCAAGAGTTATGGAACCTGAATCTCGAATTAAACCTACTGCAAGTACTATAATAACCCATTCACTGTTTAGTTTACACTGCAGTGAAAATCTAAAACAAAAAGGTTTTAGAAAACCATAATTTACAAAATAACCTGCACAAAATAAAACATTATAATATGTTCGTCGCTGATCGTCAAAACATGCGCAAATCTAAACACACATACTCGTGTCGCGGGCCGTGCTGTAAAAACACTCCAGCGCTACGAGAACCCTTACTATTACAACTCACACTCACTCACACCTCACTCACTTTCGAACTGAAAAAGCATTCAGTTTTTAACAAGATATCTTCTTCGTACATGATCGTATTCGGATTTACATAAAAAATCGAAATCACTAGGTAATATTAAATGAATTTTCTTCTTCCCAGGAGTAAAAAGATCTTCATTCGCAAGATGATAATTGACTATCCATGTAAAAATTATTTGCTGGAGAAGAAAAAGAACACGTTAAATTCATGGTCAACGTAAGCTTGCTACGGCGTAGCAAGGTCTACGAATAGTGCTACGAACGGCTACGAAAGTTGTAGACGCTATAAAAAAGGGAAAAAGCTATGTATTTTCTGGAGTCTTCGTTATTCTTTTGTTCTCTTCGATCATTTTCAGTATTTCTCAATGTCCCTTTTGGTTCTGAGGACGGATACCATTGAAATTCCACAAAATGGCAAAAATTACTTTGCCTATTATAAACATTGAACGCTATTTTAATTTATTTCGGTGAAGGCAAAATTATAATATCTAGGTACTATCTTAAAATTAATCTCAAAGAGAATCTGAACTAGACAGGTCTGACATGACATCAAACAGTTCACAAAGATAACTTTACTAGCCCTGTAAATTCTCTAAAATAATTTCCATTACATTCAAGTCAGTCATAACTTGAAGCAAGCCTCGCGATAAGAATTGAAAATTCAACTCGTCGCTAATTCATTAAAATTTATAGGTATACTCTCTTATCTTCAGGTATGACTGTGACCCTTGCCAAACTAAAGTGCACCTTGTCAAAACCGACTCGCTATTATTGGGCATACATTTTTAAGCAGCGATAACACTATCGCTGGCGGGTTACGTGGTAGGCCGGGCCACGTTATCGTCAGTTTCTGCATGAACGCGCCCGTTACGGCCCCCCCTTTCCCCCTTCGACCCCACCAGCTTCCCCCATCCCCCTTGCTATCCCGGTAGACGGCAACGCGGAGATTTTGACACTTGAACATAATTTATTCGATGCTAAAATAGTTTATGTTATCTAGACCGGCGATATCTCGGGATTTACGTGTCTGTGAAGTTTGTGAGTGCTGTTTGTTTGTAATTATTGCCTATTAGGGGTTAATATTATGTTGTGTGGTGATAGGGTTAACTGTTGCAACAACAAATGTGGAACGTGGAGCAACTTAACTTTATTATGAAAAAGTTTTAACTTACATTAATCTTGCTTTATTGTGAATCTTTTGAAAACCTAGGGTTAGATGCCACATTGCGGCATTTTTGCTGTAGCCGTAGTCATACTAAGTAGATTTATTCGTGAGCAAAATTCGAAACAAATAGGGAATATACTTAAAACTTAAACTATTGCATTCTAGCATAGCACTTCTCATAACCACGATTCAAACAGTTTGAATTAAATTAATGGGTAAAATAAAATACCATCAACTTCACGTTTATTACAGTCGACTTGATTATTAAGCAAGTAAATTCAGAAAAAAACAATTATTTATCAATTTGACTACTAACTTAAATTGTCCGTATAAACAAATCACAACTGATATTCTTAGACAGTTGTATGAAATGGCTGTAACACGGTAAGCTACAGTTCTCAGTTCTCCTAACAATATGCCTACACGGTCAATCTAGTTCGTCAGTGGGCGCTTGGTTGAGTAAGACAAACCAAGGACAAACCATTATTCATGACATATCCAGCGTGTACTTCCTGCGAATGCAGCCTGACCAACTTATGTAGGTTACCTAAGTTAGGCTGAGAATACAATACATCCTGAGGCGGGCATTGGGTTAGGACTATTCGACGGTATTCTAGGTATGGTAGAAAAGTGACACTGGACACAGAGTCAAATTAAATTAGCTACTTCACACACGTGATGGGTATCTAATGCCGATGAAAATAATTTCTAAACTCATAATTTCAATCAACTATAACTGATTACAACGTTATACAGGGTGTAAAAAGACACATCACAAAGCCGTAAACTACGCATACTGTACGTATAGCTAAGTAGCTTTGCGCAAAAATTATTGCTGGGAACCGTAATTTTTTTTTTTTTAATAAAAAAAAACAAGTTTTTATTGCGCGCAATGTAACGCGCACCCACGCTTGAATGAACGGATTCAGTGTTAGTTACGCTCCGCCCCTACGCTACGTAGGTAGGTACTTGTTGTTCATTGCGTTTTTGTAACTTCAAATGCGTAATCTGTTAAGATAAATCTAAAATTCAGGTAATGTTTGTTTGGAACAAAGTTTCGTATTATCGCATAGAATTCATTTTCGTGAAAAAAAAAAAAAAAAAAATGCGACTTTGACCTTCAATATCTCCAGAACCAGTGGATTCCCAGGTATGGTCTAGTGAAAAAAAATGATGCAAATAATGGGTAGAATATGTGGCTTTCGGCTTCGGAAAGTGTCTTTTTACACCCGATATAGATACTAGAAATTAGATTATAGAGTTTTATCACACTGTTTTATTTGCAATTTTTTATTTCCAAGACATATCGTGAGACATATTCCTGTTTATTGAAGGTTACATTAACGCTTTTTATGAATTACCTTTGGACTCGAACAAAGCCTCTTGCTGAGTACTACGAAAAAAACTGACAAGCGGCACGTTTTGGGCTCAAACGGAGCCCTGATTCGAGTGACACTTGCTAACCAGCATAACCACGTTGATAATAGTTTATTATTAATTTATTTAAAGTATTAATCTGTGGAAAATGCAGTGGGTAATATATTTGATAAGTTATCTGCACGCAAAGAAATGTCTGTATTTTTTTGTAATATAGGTAGTTACTACTGTTTGTAAAATAAAATAAAGCTACCAAATTATTGTAGTAAATATATTTGGTAAGCAAATATCCCTCCCGTGTCAATAACCTTCAGTCGTACTATTGGGTGGACATCCCGAACGCGGACGCTTCCTAACGGATTACCTACTGAAGGGACATTATAAGATATCGCGATATCTCATTGATAAATTATATCTAGATTTAAGATGGGGTTTTATCATTTTATCCTTGATTGTATGGTTTTTTTTTTTAGATAGGTACTTACGTTAACTTCGCATATACCTACTGTATACGCAATGTTACGGCGGTTAAGGCTGTATACCTACCATATGGTAGCTAGGTATATACCTTATCTAGGTAGGTACTGTAGGACCTTATGGATACTTCTTATTATGTTTTTTATGAGCTTTTTCTACCTGTCGTGCTCTTGAAAATAATCCACAATTTACCTAGGTACCTTAAGTAACTGCATGATTAACATTGCAATCTGTACAAGAGATCCATTTTCACAGTATTTAGAGGCTCCTGAAAAACGCATGTTGTCATGTAATATCTTGTAGTAACATATAGAAAACCCGAAGGCGGAAAGTAAGTCCGTATAGTTCCCATAAGATGTGATCGAACCGACGGGCAAAAGCTAGCATTTACAAGTCATTTAGGTTTTCAATCGTTATAAATTTTCAAGTAATAATTTCAAAATGTACCTAATATTGTCAAGCCAACAAATCCCACCAAAGCCAGCTACAGCCCACCGTAAACCTCAAACACAAACAATTATTATTCAAACTTTTAATCAAGGTTTCATAATTGAATCCCTACCACTCCCGAAGTTGTAGGATAACGCAAATTTACGACTAAGCAGACCAAGATTAACATCGTAACTCGAATAAATCCGTGGTATCGGGCCTGTTTGCCGAATTAAACCTCGCTTGTTCACTTTGTGGGCATAACTTCGCGTCTTTGCTGACTGGTTACTAAGAGAGAGTTCTTAGAAACTTGTAATTCCTGTAAACGGTTGTAATATAGATGTTTTGGACGAATTTGGACGGTATTGTTAAGTTATTAATAGCTGTGGGAGATTGAAATAGAATTTGGAGTTTGAAGTTAACTTACAGATCGCATTTAAATACAAAATGGTTTAGGTATTTTTAGGAGGATAGGTAGAAGGTGCCTCGTATCTACATACCATTATCCTAAGGCAGGCTATAAAAGTGCAAAACCACTAGTTTATGCCAAATTATTAAAAAAAACACAAATTATGCCTAAGAAATGTAAGAAACTTTAGAAAAACTTCAAAGTTTCAAGGAGGACTTCGATGTGCACGTGCTACCTCCTATATCATCAGATAGCCACCTATTAAACGATTTATTGTAACACACGATTGCCAAAATAGGAGTGAATTTTTATTTCATTTTCGAAATTGAATTTCGATATAAGACATGTTGAATTTCGAAATATTTTCAGCCACACAAAGCAAAAATTCCGAACATAATCGATCCATTCATTTCTTTGTCCTCAGACGACGAGCCTCTCGAAGGTCTGGAAGGTCTACATTCAGACGAGACGGGGTCCGGAGACAACTCCAACGCGGGCTCCAGCGGAGCTGACGATGACGCCGCTCGGCTGCGACTCAAACGCAAGCTGCAGAGGAACAGGACCAGCTTCACCAACGAGCAGATTGACAGCTTGGAGAGAGGTCTGTATATATGAAGTATTACCTACTTAGGTAGTAGGTAAACTTTTTTAACACACCAAGTGCGTATACCGCACCCTGTGTCCTAACCAAAGCGATCGACTACGATCATCGCTTTCATATCACAATTTTTTTCGAAATACCGGAAGGCCGTCTATCGGCGCTACGACCACGTTCGGTTTCACCGACCAAATTGAACGCGACTGTCGTGTGTTCGCGCGACGATCGCTTTCACAGAACATAAATTATATGCTCTACGAGATCGCTTTGTTTAAGACGCGGCGGAAACACGTGTAGCGCCTAAGCCTGCATTGGCGTGACATCCGGCCGTTACACGTACGAGAAGCGTGTGCGCCGCACTCGCGTTACTTTTGCAATTAAATTAGTAATCAGATTATTCTGCCTATTTAGGGATCCTTAGATTGCCAAACTACTTGGAATGCATTCATCACAGAATCGGTTTTGCCAAGATTAAACTCATATCCTAATCATTTAACACCTTTATTCTACCATGACATAACAAGTTTCTTGTTTGCCATAATCTACAACACAAAGATTAACTACAGCAAATCTAAGTTATTGTAACTTCAACACTCTATCCTTACAGAATTCGAAAGAACCCACTACCCAGATGTCTTCGCTCGCGAAAGACTCGCCGCAAAAATAGGCCTGCCCGAAGCTCGAATACAGGTGAGTGTCACAACTAAGTCTTATACTATTAAACGAGCAATATTTGTATATAATTATATTTGTAATCACGTTCTCGAAAACGGCTCTAACGATTTCGATGAAAGTTACAATAAAGGGGTTTACGGGGGAGGCGAAAAATCGATCTAGCTAGGTCTCATATCTGGGAAAATTCGTTTTCTCCGTATTTTCACCCGAGCGGAGCTCGGTCGCCCAAAGCTTAGAATAAGATGGCTACCTTAGAAAAATGACATAGCAGCATGGAATTAGTAAATACCTTCACTATCATGGCAGCATGGAATTAGTAAGTACCGACTATCAAGGCAGCATGGAATTAGTACGAACTATCCTATACTATTAAATGAGAATTCTCTATTTTCACCTGAGCAGAGCTCGGTCGACCCAGGTACTAGGTACTAATATGTGTAATGGGTACCTGTGCTTTAGGTAGGTAGATCTACATAGACAGTTATCATCACATTCTTGTCCTAGTACGCGCGTTAATGTTACCTACATGCTGCAATATGTAGGTACCTAAATAGTAGGTAGGTACATTAATAGGTAATTACGCGTGTGTATGCCCGGCATGTATCCAGTTGAGTGATTTGATAGGTATAAGATATATGTAAAACTTATTAGGTTTATAATAATATTATTATGATGCAATAATGAAACAGGCTTACATAGTGCTAGAATTTTTTAACTACAAACCTCCTGCAAACCATACAATAAAATGCATCTCATACGTAACATCGTGTCGCAGTCACTCATCTAATTAACACGATGTTCATTACTTTCCACAAGTTCTACTACAATGTGATGGGTACACTACATAAATACGAAAAACTTTATTCCGTCAGTCACAAATACGAATTTCAAAATACCGATTTTCATCATTTCGAATGGTTCAAAATTCCGAATATAACAACTCCGACTTATCATTACTCCTATTTTTATAATTCCTAATTTTCAATATTCCTAACGTTTATAATTACTAGTCTCAAAATACCGAGTTTCAATCGATCGAATAACAAAAAGTCCACTTTTCGCACTTTTGAAAATCGGAACATCGAAATTCGGAATAAAATATTTCGGAGTATTTGGGTGTTCCCCAATGTGATACCATGGTGTCAAATTAGCCAGCTGTATTAATTAACTTGTTTTATATGTAACTACTTACACTTTTGCTTTGTTTGCTTACTTAATCTGCATGCTTCGTCATTAGACGACGATTATTAATGTTAAAACTTAAATCTCATTTAAGTGAACTGTATCATGTTCTTATGAAATAAAGATTCTTTAAACCTATCTGTTCTTAAAGCTATACAAACGCAAGAAACGCCGCCATCTTGATTTTTTCAATACCAACGTACATTTCACAAAAGTTTACCAATAGCGCCTCCTCAACGTCATTCGAATGCTAAAAGATCCTTGTAGCACTTTATATAGATAGGTAGGTACGTCCATCAGATTCATAAATGTTCCCTATTTAATCATTAAATTAGTATCACCAACAAGCCAGCCTTGTAACGATCCTAATAGTGCGAACCGCGCTTTGTGTTAACCTAACCCGACGTTAAGGTGTGGTTCTCGAATCGGCGCGCGAAGTGGCGGCGTGAGGAGAAGATCAGGTCGCAGCGGCGGAGCCCCGAGTGCGGCTACAGCGGCGCCGCCGCGCACGCGCCCGCGCACCCCGCGCACCACCCGCCGCCCGCGCACCCCGCGCACGCGCCGCACCCGCCGCACCAGCCCTACCAGCCGCCGCTGAATGTTGATACTTACAGGTGAGTTGCATTGCACAACATTACGATTATCACGCCTGACTAAATATCAAAGTCACGTAGGTATGGAGCTTTTAGCGAGGTTTTTAAATAGGACCTTTGACCTGAAATGTGACCTAAACCCCCCGGTATGGATCACATTTAGATGTTTAAGGGTACCTACAGTCCTCATTGCTGTCTTTTGACCTCCTGTTACTCTGTTTTTATAATAGGGGTTTTATACCTACACACAATCTTGACTTGTGACCCACCTTACATATCAGACAACCCACTGCCGAGTCTCAGGGCTCCACTCCGTAACAGGGAATTCCAGCTGAGAACAACTTTTCTGGCTTTCTCCAATACCTAATAATCAATGGCAGCCAAGTCAGAGGCCCATGAGCGGCATAAAAACTCTGACACCAGGTTAGTCACTAACCACACGAACAAAAAAGAAGAATGGCAGCGCAATATTAGAACCGGCAATCTAAATAATTAAAAATTTTAATTCACTCACTGACAGGACCGACAACGCATAGCATAAACCGCTGGCTGTAGAAACTTGAACATTTTTGCACAAAAGTTCCTTATTTTAAAGAAATTGAGCAGGATTTTTGAAAATTCATTAGACATTTTTGTGGATGGGAAATATCAGGCACATGGTTTGTAGGTAAAGCTAATAAAACTTCTCATTTGTAAAGTTCATAAAAATAACATCTAAAGTCCTATGTTCCCCAGCCCACTGACCCCCATGGGGTACGGAGGCGGCATGGTGCCCGAGACCCCAGTGTGTGACACGACGGAGGCCGAGCTGTGCAAGAGTGGGTTCCTGGGGTACCCGCGCTACGAGCTGGGGTACAGGCAGCCCCCGCACCCCTACGTCAACCATCATGGCTACCAGCATGAACCGGCGTCGCCTCCACCAGGTAAATAAAAAAAGTATACAAATAGGCACCTACACATAGGGACCTAGATAAAAAAAAAACATCAGGGATGTTGCAGATGCAGATTTTTGAACATCCGCGGATGCGGATCTCAAGTTTTTTTAAGGGATCCGTCAAGGCGGCAAGGCGAAATTCAAAATTTCTTAAGTTTTATGCAAATTGCATCTCTGTTTCGTTGTATGTTGATCATAATTCAATTCGCGGCATTTTTTATAAAATAATTACTAAATTATAATCATTTCAAAATCTATATTGCTCTCCAAATTTTAAGTAGGTATATGTTTGATGGACATAAAAACTATTTCGTGAAAATGTGACGATTTAGAGCTATATTGATGTTTTAAATGATTATAATTTCCACTTTGTTGATTATAATTTTACTTAGAATATTCACCTTTTTCGACCCACATCTGCATCCGCATGAGCTCCGCGTTCGTTAATGCGGATGCGGTTGCGAATCTGCAACATATTACAGACATAAAGTCGCAACGATAATAGATTTTAAAATTTCCCGATTTTTGAAGTCACCCGTCATCCATATTACCCATTCACGGATTTAGAAGATGGACCACCATAGCTATAGCGTGACTCACCATAATGTCCATTTTCCATTTGACCAGTTTTTAAAGCAGTCATTTCGAGGTCCATAGTTCAGAAATAGAAAATCGTTGGGCGATATCGATATGAAGGAAGGTCGGTATTCTAGGTAATACTGCTGAGCTGGACAGAAGTCTGACAACCAGTCTTACCAAGGGGTATCGTTTTACCCAGACTGAGTTGTAGAGGTCAGCTAGGCAGTCGCTCCATGTAAAGTACTGGTATTCAGCTGCATCCGGTAAGACTGGAAGCCGACTCCAACATAGTTGGGAAAAGGCTAGACAGATTGATTGAATGCTTTGAGCTGGGTTACGGATACCCCCAAGATAGACACTACCAGGATAAAAAGGTTATATTGGTTAGAATATTTGTCTTGGATAGAAGCCACAAAAGGCCCAACATCCAAAACCTTAAACCATTCCTCAAACCTGGCTATACACCTAGCCTAGCCATTATTTATTTATTTATATATCGTCGGTCGGAGTCATTACTGGAACACCTCTAAAATTTTGTGTTTTGGACTAAGTATGCAGAATGATAAAGCATTTGATTTTTTATCATTCTGCATACTTAGTCCAAAACACAAAATTTTAGAGATGTTCCAGTAATGACTCCGACCGACGATATACTTTATTGTAAACCACAAAAATACATAACAAAAAATAATAATTAAGCACTACAAAATATACAATGGGCGACTTTATCGCTTTCCGCGATCTCTTCCAGGCAACCTTAGAATGGACAGTGAATTGCCTGGACATAAAATGGGGCTGTCGTTGGTGCAAATAATAAGTATACAATATACTAGAATAGATACACAGATAAATGCACATCCTAAATAATAGATACATAAATACATACTTACTAAATATATAAGCAACGAAAATAAATGAAGACTAAATAATTACAATTACGAGAACAAGATCACAACAAGTAATGTTCCTTCACGAGTCTCTTAAACACATGTAACGATTGCGCGCGCCATTATCTCATACAAACCTATTTCCTATTCCAGAGCTAGGCGGTCTCCTAGGTACAGGGGTGTCAGTGCCCCTCGCAGTTCCCGGGCAAGACACGCAGCAGTACTGGTCCCGCCTCCAGTGACCCTGGTGGAACTAGCCGAGCACATGACAACAGTACTCACACGCTTAAGCTACTACCCGATGAAGAGCGGCCAGTTTGGAACTGAGACACGAGATATTCCGGCTTTGTCTCTGGGATGGTGACGCACCTGCGATTCCTCTGTGCAGTCATACGATGAAAGGCCGTAACTTCAAAGTTGATTTTCAGTAAGTGACAGTTTTGAAGTGAAGTTTCAAGCTCAGTCGATAGTCTAACTTTGAACAGTATGTATCAGCTACGAATTAAACATAGCTTTCCTATCACCTAGACTGTAATATAGTCCTCTCAACTCCGGCTGGTACCAAGTGGTACCAGTAAACCTTCAAGCCTGGCTGGTTCCATATGGTACCACACCATTTAATGCTGTATCTGGCCCTACAACCTAAAATGTTAGGCCTTTCATCATATGACGGCGCCGCAATCTGGTATTTGTAAATGTCGAAAGGCAACAGTGACCTTACCATCAGGTCGGTCGCATGCTTGTTTACCGCCCAACAACATCCAAAATAGTCACCTGTGGTTAGTTTATGAGCAGTAGCGTGTTATCAGGTCGGAAAGGTTGCTTTGTGGTCAAGAATTGGATGAAACAAAGTGTACACGGTTCCAAAACGGTCCAACCTTCATAGTCGGGCTCGGGTAGTATACCATGAACAAATAATTTATTTAATTTTGAAGATTATTTGTTTACCAACATAGGTAGCAACGTAGGCAAGGTCAAACCAAATAATTCTGACTTGCACACACGTCTTTAAACTTTTGCTGATTGATCTTCATGCTATAAATAAATCCTTCTTTATTAATTCACTATGAAAACTATAAAAGAAATCTGTATCAGATAATAGTGATAAACTATACAGATTTAAGGAAATGAGTACCTAAGTGGAAGGTGATGCTTGCCTATAGACAATGAAGGTTTTCCTTATTTAAATGAGTAATTTTCTGTACGTCTGTTATAGAGCAATTTTTTATTTTTTTTTGCTATCTGGTACTTTACGGTGATATTTTTAATTATTTTAAAATGAGGGTAGATACTTGACTTACCAACAGATGGAACACGTATAGTATAAAGAATTAACATATCCACTAGTTGCCACAAAACAGGACTCAGAGCACAAAAAATAGGCTCAAATTGTACTTATTAAAAATAAATTAGAATATTTCATTCAAAATATTATTTAATAAATCTCTCATAGATTTTCTACATTACCGTTATTGATGCACATGTAATGTTGTATCCTTAGCTTGTAACTTTGAATGAAATAATTTAATATTTCGGTGTAAGTGTTAAAAAATATTTTATTAACAATTAGATAGTTAGCTAAGATTAGCGTTAAATAAGTATTTAATTGTGTATATTTGTTGTAAATGTTTAAATAACAATGCTGAGATAAAATGAATTAATTTTGAAATATTTGACAGATGTGGCTGAATATTTGTAGTCCCTTTGCCTTATGTATCAAACAGTGGATGGTAGATACAAATCACATTGATTTACTCAATTATATCTGCTTATTCTCGAACTACAGAAGGCGTGAAGAAAGGAAGAACTTATTTATAAAAAATCCTTTGACGTTAAATTCTTAACATTATAGTAGCGATGTAAATTTAGATTTTTTTATGAGAAACAGGGCTTGTTAGTTATAAGTACAGAAATGTAAATAGTTACTTTCGTGTAATTGTTCATTGTGATTATCCCATTGTAAATGTAATAAACACGCAAGTACGATGTTTAAACCTTAGATAATTTTGGATATTTATTTTATTTTAACACCTAGTAGCAAAATTTATTTTTCTAAGATTTTTTTATTACATAGGGATTGTTTGCTATGCAACTTATACTTCATAAAATTTGTGAAAATATTTCTTGTTTTAAACCTCACAACTTAAAAAAATAGTCTATATGAGTTACAACACTAGCTTGAATCAACCTCAAGGTGTTAATTTCGAATTTACAATTAGTTTTTAATGTGTATATGTATTGATTATAAATAAAAATGTGAATAATTGTGTGATGTCGATGAAACGTTTTAATAACATTATAATGAATACACTTTTGGATCAAAGTATTTCGTTGTTTTATTTGGGCATAGTAGCGCCATCTGTGTGAATAAAAAGGAGTTTCTTGTCTTCATAGACAATGCTTGAGGAGCAGTGGTGGCCCACAAGTAACGACCCTAACTTATGTATCGTAGACCGTGGGTTCCCACCCAGGCAGGCACTTTACTTTGTGTAATTACACAAAGTGCTGATTTCATCACCACTGCTCTCAAAACGGCGGAAGAAAACAAAGTGAGGATACCAGCAAGTCCTAGAACTAAAAATTCGAAGTCATGTGACATCCACCAACACGCACTAAGCCCGCGTGGTAGATTATAGCCCACTCCTCCTCACGGAGAGAAGGCCTGTGTCCCAACAGTGGGAACGTTATAGGCTGATTATGCTATAGACAACGCTTGACAAGGTTTTAATATTTGCAATAAAACTTCACCTTCTAGCAAAATTATTGTAATATTTCAATAGAATCAATTAAAGCTTTTAACACTCTACAATAATGAGAACAAAACACTAACGATTTAGCTTTCCTACCTAGTCAAAAAGTAAGTCACTTCTCTATTGCTTGTCACTTGTAGATACTTTTAACGGCCGAACCCAAAAACCTATCTATCAACAGTTTTGGCATAGAAAAACCTATCTTTATATGGTTTTAACGTCCCAATAATCTGTCAGAGAATAAGGATTTTAAGGAATTGTGGGACGACATAAAGGCTAAGTGTATGCTGACACGTAGGTGACGCAGCAAAGCACAGTATACAGATTTTGCAGGGTAGGGCAGGCGAGGAAGACATGGCCGCCAGCGCATGCTGCTACGCAGCTACACAGACACATTCGCGTCCTAGCTAGTACAAACAACAGACGGCTGTGCTGCGTTACCAGCGTCTCACCAAAAAAATAAAGACCTGTACACGTCGCACAGAGCGTACGCAGCTGTCAGTACGTTCATGCATTACATAAACTGCTCGGCCCTGCGCTGCGTGGACCTGCGTCTCGGCATACGAGTAGCCTCAATGACAGATCGAATTATACTGTCTACCATCAATAGCGATCTGTTTTTTACTGAAAATAGGTTATTGGGTTGGACCGTTAGTGTAGCTACCTAGATCTTCCATAAACCTAAATATTGCTGTTATTAATCTAATTATGTTAAACAGGAAACTTTTGTACGAACATCTTTACTTAAAACTTCAAAGCTAATTAAAAATAAATGAGAATCATAAATCGTCATCCAACAAACTGTCAATGTCATTTAGAATGCTTTTTTCTGAGCTGTCTATTTTATTCAGTTGTTGGTGACAGCTCACTACCACGTCTGGCATTACTGCGTTTTTACTCAGATCCAAGTCGAGGTCTGATGCAGTAATATCACTTTCGTCCTGATCTTCACTAAGATCCACTACATCTATTGGTTCCCCTAGCCTAGTGGTTTCTAAATCTATTATTTCAGTGTCTGAATCTACCTTATCTAAATCTACAGAATTCATATCGTTTAGTTCAACGCTAACAATTTGTACTTCCGAGTCTGAATCGTCTGTTTTGTTAAAGTCTAAATCATCATATTTTGGTTCGTCTGTACTTATGTTTGAACTAGACAGTCTGTGTCTTATAAGCCTGGGTTTGGCAGTTTGTCCTGTAAGCTTTATCCTCTTGAATTCGAAACAATTATCCACAAGTTCGTCTTCTTGTATTTCATAGATGTCACTTTGCTCTGATAATGTTCGTTTCCTATCGTTGGCATTATCATTTGGCTTCTGATCGACTTTAGTTTTGGACGCTGCAGGAGCATTACGGTCGAGTTTCTTGTACACAATAGAGTTGCTTCGAACAACTTTGAGTATCTTATTGCCAGAGGTAGTGATAGTTTCGTGTGTAGAGAGCTTTCTTTTCCTACTAAGGTTGAGTGTGATAGGTTTACTGTGTATGACGGTGTCGCTTTTCTTCCTGGCTCTTATTTCGTCGAGGGAGAGTACTTTGAAGTCGAGCGAGGCGCGTCGCTCCTGCGCCAGCTTGCCGGCGAGCTCGTCGAGCGACACGCGCTCGTACTTGGTGGCGAGGTTGGTGCGCACCAGCTTGACCTTGGGGTCAGGCGGCGGCAACCCGTCGTAGCTGTAGAAGGCCGCGGCCTCCGCCTGTATTTTCTCAAGAAGCAATAACTCCTGAGACTTATTACGCGCTACTTTAGTCGCGTCGTCAGGCGAAACAGTTTTAGTGGGCGTAGATGAGGGTGCGCTTTCATTATCCGACTCTGCAAGAACACACGAACGAACCGCTTAGTCGTACGCGATAATCGAAACTTTCGAAATGATTTTCGTAATTAATTTTGATGCGACCCGTCCGGCAACTTTGCAACTTCGCGGTGTGTTCTCGTAACGTCTATCTGAAAGCGACTCTCGAAGGGTGGGCGGTCAAAAATAATTACAAAAATCATATTACGAAACATTTTTATTTACTCGTTGGTATATTAAACACAATTTGATTAAACAAAGCCAAAGTATAATATTCTGTTCCGTTACGAGTTCCTATATCAGTTTGAATATTAATTAGCTTAAATGAAAGGTACTAGACACGCGTTACTAATAATAAACATATTTTGAAATTCTTATTATAAAATAAGACTAAGATTAACATAACAACAACCCCGTATTATTTGAAACAAGAAACTATCAGTAGGCACTCGGACAGTTGGCAACGCGGTGACCCGGCGCGGCACGGCAGTGTGCGCACGCGCAGGTCGCTAGTTATATTCGCTCCGTCAACCAAAATGTCATGGAACACAATGTGTAAGTATCAAAAGTGCTGCATTACTAATTTCATTACATTTACCTCACTTTCGCACACATATACAAATCTTAGAAAATTCATTCGGATTCATAACCGATCATGATCAAATGTGGATGTCAACTTTGACCTCAGTGACTAAAGTTCAAATCCTTCTTACGATCCCTCCCGCCGACATCAGTTAATTATAATCAG
Organism: Agrochola circellaris; assembly: GCA_914767755.1. NCBI lineage: Eukaryota > Metazoa > Arthropoda > Insecta > Lepidoptera > Noctuidae > Agrochola > Agrochola circellaris. The sequence continues at coordinate 12,099,473 of OU611843.1, forward strand.
CGAAGACAAAACATATTCAAGGAAAGCGCTCCACATTCAACAAAATCGGTTAGTAAAAAAACATAGTAACCTATGCTGACATCATTATGAAATGTCGTACGACACATCTGAACAATCACGTAATACATAATGTCTTACTTTTCAAGTCTTTTTCCACCAATTTTACAAAATAGCCGCCAAATAGAGTTTAGAAATAAGTAGTTACGTAGTTTAGATAACACAAAGACAGTGATTCGTTCCATAGTCGCAGTACATTTCACAAAGACTCAAGCGCTATCCGTATGACAGAAATTTAACTGTCTAACATAAAACATTAACATTCCAACAATTAATCTAAAGGTAAATAAATAGTTTATTAGTATAAAAAGAGACAAGACTACAACATTATACTAAATATAAAATGTATTGCTAAAGTTACGAGAGAAACCAATTTCTTTTTTTTTTTTTCAACAGCTGCCTCTTGTAGCAACCACCCTTTGTACTAATTCATTCTAAAATTATATTCCTAATAACTTCTCAGTACACTTTTCCGCTAATTTATATAAAACTAAAAATAATTTTACCTCCCTTTAAAGCGAACAAGAATTTGAAAAAAGTTGTGTGTAAAAACTGAGCATGTTAAAATAACATAAGATACCTCCGACTTAATCTATCCCCACCAATCGAGACTATGTTATTTTAAATATTGATAAATAGTTTTATACATAAATAATGACTAGGCGTACCATGGACCATAACGCGAACCGATTCCTTTTTTAATATCCTGTCCTGTTCACACTTTTGCGATTTTGTAATAAATATAGGAACTTTACTCTCAGTGCAAAAAATATAAGAACTGAATCCTTTTCTTGCCAGATTGTTTTACACAACAAATATATTTGACTAATCGCGTTCAATAAACATACCGAAGTGCTATCGTAGATATGGTAAATCGGAAGCGTTACCAGACTTTACCAAAGACCGCTAAGCAATCGAATGCTCTTTTTTTTTTTTTTGTTAACTTATCTCTTTTTTAATCATTCTAAATTGGTAATATGATCTTAAGCACGATTTTTTTTTTGTTATACGGGAGTCACAGCTTTATAATTCATGCTTATAAAACTGTGTTTCCCGTTGCGTATACCTAGAGATACATTTTTTTTTTCATTTTATTAGCTCTATCTAAATCTCACGGTGCGAATATATAAAGTATTGGGGGCAGGTAGCAGTGGGTACCTTTATAAACTGCCAAAGCCCCTTAAAACATCCTACGTACTAACATACAAACAATTTAAAGGCATAAAGCTGTTTTTTTTTTTCATTTTTTTTTTCACCTATGTTAATGAGTTACAATAATCGTGTATATATATTTTTATTTGTATTTTATATGTTATTAAACCTATTTATTATGTACTTTTCTATCATAGACAAAGATTATATCAACATCTATTTAAAAAAGTATTGCAGTGATATTTTGAGAGAAAACTGAAAGTTTTTTTCTTAAAATATGACTGTAACTGTTTATCTATGTGATATAAATTGTTATATAACGATACAGTAAATGAAAAAGCGAGAGATATTAATGAATCTAATTAGCTAAGATATGAAAGAGATTATATTCTCTAATTTATTGCACATACAAAAATACCAACGTCGCTTTTTCTCCATATTATTTCTTGAATAAACTGTGAGAAGAGAGCTATCATAAATTCTTCGTGAGTCAAATATAATCTCACTTTGTTTAATCATTGTCTATGGTATAAAAAAACAGCTAAACATTGTCTAAGTTAGAGTCAACCAAAAAGCCGCCTCTTCCGGCAACATAAAAAAAAAAACAATATTGTATTTCGTTAAATTAATTTTGGATCCAGTTTCTAATGTAACCGCCCAAACTCGTTAAATCCGCACCCACTATAATAATATTGAATACAAAAATCACGAAACTGAATCCAACTATAACTATACAATAAATACTATATTAATTGACTATTGGCGAAATAAACAATAATAATACCTTCCATGAACAGGTGTTAAGACGTCGCGTCGCGAACTGGGTGAACAAAACAAATGTATTTTCTTTCTACAAAAGTTAAAATCAATAAAGCGGCAAGTTGTGACCCACCCGCGTAAAAATATATAAACAATAAATTCCCACTTCGCTAGCGACGACAATAAACGTAGGAAAAAATTCTTAACCAATAACGTGAATAAAGTAAATATATATTTTTTTTTTAAGTAATAAATCTAACACTTCGTCGGTCTTTTTTTTTTACATAAATATGTTTTTATTGGCACAACAAAGGGTTTAATTCTAAAAAAAATAATATTGGAACCCTTTCAATGCGATCTACGACCATGAATTTGACGAGAGGATCTAGTCAGCAGTGCCATAGTACATACATAAAGCATAGTGTTATATTTAGAAAACAAAAACAATAAATGAGCGTTTGAAATTTAACATCGTTAATGCTTAACCCTACGCACACCGCCCATAACATGACAATGCAGAGTTTTCAACTACAGAATTACTATAAGAATGCATATTAGGCTCGCTGTCCACTGAAGCGTATCATCAATCAACTCTAGTGTAAGGACATAATCAACGAACCAATTTTCCACGTAGAAAGAAGAATGCGTTCAAGCAACACTTATCAAATCTTCGACTTACACGGGAATAGGTATAGGCAGTGCATTGTATGACTAAATTAAATATAGTGCCGTTTACACGTCGTCGTCCAATCTCTTCACGAAATCTTTTGATAGCGCAAAGTACGCACGCTTCAGTGGACGAGGAGCCTAATGTTACAATCACATCGCCAGTAAGCGGTTGGCTCAACATTAGACTTAGTGTCTGCGAGCCGTGATATCGATATTACGAGCATATTATTATCTCTAAATGTCTATTGAAAACTCAAGTGCATTAGTACATAGTAATATTAATTTTACGTTTGGCTACAAGATTCGCTAATAACATTATTTGGAAAGACATCAAAATTACATTATCGTCAAACAAATCCAAAGTGTCCATCAATGTTGTGTATATAGTTCATATACTTAGCCGCTCACTTTCCAACTTGCATATCAAAATTATACATTTATACGATTGCTTTTTATATCACATAAAATCATGACGCATAAAACTTGCTTGCAATCCTTTATCCAGTGCTCTTAAATAGAAAATTGTAAAGTACAATGCCACATATGGAGAATATTCATACTACATAATACTAGGAAACAAATTCACCATCAAATAGCTTTACCCACTTTTTCCTTATTTTATCTTACATCACTGGTCCGAATTTAGTCCAAACTTATACTTATTTTGATGGCTTTTCAAATTAGTGACAGCAAATCGAGCCGTAAGCCCCGATCATACAATTTGAGAAGTCTGTTTGCTACCGCCGCCTGGCTCGGCGTCATCGCTGGTTCACATATTACACTATTACCCCATCAATGACGCGAGTCCAAAGCATTTCTAGAAGATTCCATTTTCAAAGTACCACTTCACATAGTGGCAGCTTTACTCAAGACAACCGTAGCACGATCCTTTATTCGTTTTACAGAAATAGTTAACTTCTATAAAATAATCACTTTTTCTAAGAATCATTAATTCACACAACCATTGCTTTGACAGCAGCTATCGTAATTTCAACCATATTCAAGATTGACTTTGCACATCGAATTTCCTATACCATTTTTTTTATTTTTAGAGACCGGTCCAAGCCTTCTTAAACGAAACGTGAAACACTAGTTTCCTACACCAACTTATATGGTGAAAGATTGCTTAATTGGAGACTTCTGGGTCTCATTAGCAACAAAACTTCAAAGGAAGTATAGCTACCTTCTACATCATCTTTAACAACATCAATAGTAACACCGAACACAACCATAGCTTGCAGTGGACCGGCTCCTCTCGGCCGTGGAATCTTTTAGAGCTGCGCTGGTCGGATGGTGTCAGTCGTAGCGAGGGATCGAGTTCTCAAATCGTCTGGCGGGGGCTTAGTACATGTAGTTTCAGTAGAGGCGCATACCTTCTTCGAAGTTGACGACGAGCGGGTCGACGGGCATGGGCGCGTAGGGGTTGGCGGGCTGCTCGTGCGCGTGCGGCGGCAGCACGCGCCGCCCGCTCAGCAGCTCGCTGGACGCCGGCAGCACGCCCAGGATGGCCGAGTCCAGCACCACTGCTGGGGGACCGAAGCCTTGTATACTTTATATAAGGTATCTACTTCATAAAAATCTTAAATTCATTCACTGGCAGCTTAAACCGCTGGGTTTTTGGAAGCATGATATTTTGCACAAGAGTTCCCCCTCCAAAAATATTTAAGCAAGCGTTTCATCTATTTTCTGTCAAGTATAAATAAAGTATGTCCGTCTCTCATTAAACAAGGGTACTTAATGTTAATTATTTTATCTCACACGCAATCATTTTTTTTTTACTATGCAATCATTTAAATAATTATATTGACATTTTCACACGGCAATTTAATATTTTTTTCCGCCATGTAAACTAGGCTAAATATGCCTTATTAAACACAATTCATACATACAGATTTGTTATCATATTCAAACATAAAAATAATGTATATTGCGTGACACATCAACACCACACGAACGATTGGTGAATTAAACTGCAAACTATGAATGGTATAAATACATTTTACAATAGGTACATAATTACATTACATCACGACTCACGAGAAACTGCAAAATACCATGTGCTAAAATGACTATTATCATTTTGTTCAATATATCCTGTTAAGGTTAAAAGGGGACCAAAGGAAACGCCATTCTAAGGATTTCAATAATACGTTTATCATCCTTTTCTTTATAGGTGTGTTTTACTAATATTACGTGAGACGTGTGTGATAGTTTAGGTAAGGCTTTGGTCTCCTATTTTATGCTATACGCGACGTCTGACGTCAGCGTCAACGTTCCGATCGACGTCTGAACGCAACAAGACGTTTGACGTCGACGTGTGAGAGACCATAACAGTACATTTCTATAGTAAGCATCGTGACGCGGCGTACGGCGTGGCGCTGTAAGCGGACGACGGCGTTTATAGGAGACCATAGCCTATAGGAGATGAAACTAGACTTCACTGTTTTTAGCAAAACTGCGGGAGAATAGAGTCGACAATGGTCATTGAGGTATAATTTATGTTAAAGTCATTCGTGCCATTTTCGACTCTCATTCATCATTCCATTGAAGTAACATCCTATTACTATCCCACTGCAGGGCAAAGGCCTCTTCTCATACAGATACGGCATTGATCACCACGCTTGCTCAAGGCGGGTTGCTGATTTCAGTATTAATTATACATCCTGGTTTCCTCACGATGTTTTCCTTCACCAATGTGTAATGTCCAAGATATACTTAGAAAGTACATAAGACATTGATACTTGGTCCGTACATCCTCGGACATGAGCGAGGCCTTAACCACTGGGCCCTCACGACATTGCCCTCACTATTTTAACCAAAAATATAAGCATGGTTGTTACCTTGGCGCTGTTGCTGCCACAGCAGCGGCACGGGCGCTGGGGCGGGCACGGGCGGCGCTACGCCCCCCATGGGCGGCTGTTCCGCAGACACGGGCTCCGGCACGTTCACCGACGTCGGCACTTGCTGCTGTTGGGAACGACGGGGCGACGTTACTTGGTGTGTGGAGGTGGTACATGATTTTTGTTGATAATCAGGGGGTATCTAGCTTGGTAGATGACGGGATAGCCATCCAACTTTATATCTTATATGGGCAGACGGCCCTTCGATGAGAAGTGATCTATAGCATAATAAATTGGGTAATAGGTTGTCAACCATAGAGACAAAATTAAGTGGTCTTTGAGTCTGTTTTCCCAACAACACTTATGGTCTTCGAAATAGGAACTAAACTGCTTAGTGGTAGAAATAATGTTAACTCAGTTTGTTAGTTTCCCTAAAGGGAATTTGATACTTCTTCAAACAATCAAGATTAATGAAATAACCGTGTTAAAAGATAGACGGAAATATTAATAATGCGATGATTGGTGGTTTTCAAACCCTGTAATATTGACTCAGTTTCAAAGAGATTATGAAAAAAAATGGGTTACCTAATAGCAATAGATGTTAATGTGTGTAAATTCAGTCAGATATACACCATGCCTCTTTAGTAGCCAGGAAAACTTTCAAGGGTGATACTTCAGTCATTTGCAAAAACAAACATTTTCCCATACAAACTGGAAAGTTTAGTATGAAAAGTGATAATTTTTTTACATTATGATACTAAGTTATTTTGGACGAGTATCACCCCTGAAAGTTTTCCTAGTATTCTAGTAAAAAAGGCACCGTGTATGGCGTGTAATGTATGTGTTGTCTCACGGGTTGAGGCGGCGCCGGCTGGCTGGGCGCGATACCATCGGTGCGCGCGTCGGGGTTCTTGTGCATGAACGGACAGTGGATCTTACGACAACCACCCGGCTGGTTCTCCCAATAGCAAGGGATCTGCTTGCGGTTTTTCTAGAATGTGACAATTTTGTTCTATTTATTAGAAGTTAAATAACACAAGTTACATCTTCCGGTCGTAGTGTTGGCGTGGAATCCAGAAGATCTCGCAGGCACCAGCAGCATTTGTCACGGTCACGCCTATTTTGTGAAATTCAGCTAATTCCAAGATAAAGCAGACATTTGTAGCAAGATCTCCAGTTATATATGAATAAAAACCGTTTTCTTTCATGGCCAGGACAATTCAAAGATAAGCAAAATCGCTAACCTTTTAGGGAGGCATTTTGTTTTGGTCATCAACAATAATTTACTATGAGTATATCTGCGCTGGTCAGATCTAGTAGCTGTTTTTTTTAAACTGAAAATCTTTTCACACATGTTCCACGGTTTAAGGCTCGTGCAGACCAGCGCGACGAGACGGCGCGACGCGATTCGAACAATACAACTTCTAAGAAAAATTCACGGTATAACAATAACCGGTGTCGCGTCGCGCTAGTCTGCACGAAGCTTTACATGCTGCCAGCATTCTGATAAACATATATCCGTGTACGCACGAACGAACAAGAACAACGAATAGGTACTTTGTTCGCATGTGCGTACCACTAACTGTGCGTTTGCACTGGCGAAACATTCACAACAAAACATGTAATAACATACAATTTTTGACAGGACTTCAGAGATTTCAACATGTTTTGTAGCGATGTTTCGCCAGTGCAAACGCACAGTTACGAACATCAAACACTGTATTTCGCACCTTTGGTAGAACAAGGGCATAATTGTCATAAATTGCCAAAATGACTTAAATATGTAGAAATGCTTTAAAAAGGCCCTTTGAACTGGAGGGACAAAAACATTCGTTTGGCAATTTTTGACAATTATGCCCTTGTTCTACCAAAGGTGCGATTTGTCAAAAATGTTCGTGACGAATCCATGGCTACTAAAGAGAGCGGAGCGACTGAGCGCGTACACAAATCGAACTCTGTTCGTGTTCGCTTTGCTAATTTACGTCCACACATACGAACGAACCAAATGTTCTGTTGTTCGATGATCGTGTTCCTTGTTCGTTCGTGCGTTCCTACACGGCTTAAGGGTACCATGTACAAACGCGCCATACAATACTGTCGCGCTCGCACACTTTTCCAAAATAAATATACCCCTTCAAAGATGTAGACGCCGCATTAGACGGACGTCACAATGTATATCTCATTTAATCCCCAGTATTAAAGATAAGAAATAAATAAAAAATATCTTAACATCATAATAATCTTTATCACCAACATTATGTGCATATCTTTCGGTTTAATAATATGATTGATTATTATGCCGCCTTACTGAACTAGTGACCGAAAGAGTGGTGAGTTCAAAGTCAAATGTGGATTTCAATGTTCTGGCAGAGTGGTAATCTTTTTTGATGAAATTGTCGTTGAAAGCAGCGAAGACCTATTTTATTTTTTAAATTACTTTGTATGAATGAAGTTTGGATATCACTAAGTTGGCAGTATTTCCTTTAAGGGAAGGCGTACTCACGAATCGAAAATTAACTGTTGAACTTCTACTAAATACCTACTTACATAAACTCATGCCGTCTTCCCATTGGGGTAGATAGAAACTACAGAATGCCACATGCTACGATCCCTACATACCTACTTCTTTTCATTCTACTAACCAGTTTTCTGATAAATAGTTATGGATTTAACTTAGGTATAACACTTAACTTCATACTGTATTTCAACATCAACAGAGTACAATTTTGTAATCTGGTTTCTCATAGCTTGTCCAATCAAGAATGTTCTCAAATCTGTAACCTATGTTGACCAAAGGTAACATAAACTTCGGAACAGATTTACTAAGGACCTATGCAAATGGCGTTTTTTATATGCGCGTTTAGTATTTTGTTGTTGAAACGCAGCACAAGTGGTGTTTGCAGCGCGTACACGCGCGTCGGCGGCGCGTAAAAAGAACGCTGTGTGCTTAGGCCCTTACGACTTGAAAAAGCTTTCAGAAACCAATACTTATCTACGTAAACCTTGGAGAATTACAACTACTAAGTTATATAACCATTGATAATTGTTTTGCGAGGTAATTAATTTCTATTACATAAAGATATGGCACTAGTTTACTATTTGCACAGCTGTTTAGGCAGTTTTGTAAATACTTAACAGGTATTCAAAATGATCACAAATAGTTAGCATTCTATACTTGGATAAAGAAAAAGAACATTTTCAAATGCCAACTTTTAATAACTTAAGTATTTACATAGTTTTATATTATATATTTTATAGACTTTTTAATCCATATTTGTGAAACACGAAAAGAATATAGTTTTATAACTTTCAGTGGCCTCAAAGTACTACCTAAATTACTACTAATAAATAATAAAAATCTTATATGAGACATCTACCAGATAAGTTAATTAGAACTTATGAAAAAGGCCTATGTATAATATAAAATGTAAAATTGAAAAAATATCACTATCTACAATGGTAATGTTTTCACTAGATGACAACAAACTCTGGAGCTGTTAAAGCTACCAGGGAAACGGCCAAATTGGTTTATCCTGTTTTTGTAAGACCGTAGAAAAACAGCTGTAATTCTTTCTGGATTCAACATCTGTTGTCTGAGTCTTTAAATAACTCAATTTTAAGTTATTCCCTTAGACCTAAATATCCTCCAGAATATGACATTTATTTGAGTAACCTAAAGATTAGCACGGCATCTTCATCAAACTTGTAACAAATGATAGAAATTTGATCACACAAACAACAAAAACATCAACACAAATTCTGAAGAAAACAAATGCAACATTACATAATGTCACTTACATCTACTTCTACACATACCCTCAATTCCATGTGACGTAGTTTGCAACGTTTATCAAGGCACTTGCCCTGCTGCCAAGCTGTGCACATTGTCTCGCATCCCAGCGCCGACGGCTCATGGCGAAACACACAGTTGTCCCCCTTCATAACAGATAAAGTAAGTACCTTTACTGAACGTTTTGTAAACCTTATTAAATTACATGTAAACCACATGTAATGTGATATTTGCTCCTTGTTTTAAACCTAATTACTGGCTGACAAGCATTCGACACTTGTGTTGTTACTTGAAAAGAAACAAAAGCTAGATGTAATAGGTTCATTTGACATCATGATATGCAAATAAACAGAACTTTGACCTATCTAGGGTATGTTCCAAGACATTTTATGAGAGACCAAGCCTTGTAATTTTAATTTGAGGTGTATGAACAAAAGTATCCAACATCTCTTTACTTGTATACAGCAAAATATGTGAGTAGTCTCAAAGAAATGTGCTGTTAATTTCTTAGACTGGTGCAGAATTATTAATGTAATATAAATGTAGGGGTTTCCTTCCTTGGAAGGAAGGCTTTAATCCTCAAGAAACATGTGATAAGTTTCCATGGATATGTTACTACAAACTGACATTTTTTTTGCCAGCATGTATAAAAGACCACCAAAGCTAATTTTACCCTCAAATACCTAATAGTTTCATCACAAAATCTGCTAGTATTGTTTTTATCATTTTTGTAAAAATTGAGTAATATTTGATAGATTTATTTCAATGTCAATAAAACATTCTAACCATAAAATATTAAATGAAACGGTGCATAACACGTTAGCTTCCATGATTTTTATCAGAGATTCAGAATATAAACAATATGACAAGAGTTACAATTATGATAAAACATAAAATCATGAATATTTACTTACCTTCGTGCATGTGGAGTAGTAGTAAAAATAGCAATCGTTGAATTTCCGTGGAGACTCCATGGTGTTATCCGCCGTCGAGGGTCTGTGAAATATTGGGTACACCGTCTAATAATGCCGACACCAATTTTTTTTGTATTACTCAATAGGCACTGTTAAACGCTACAAAATACGTCACGAGAGTAGTCTAGTGGATCCAATTTATAAATAACACATACAATAAGGCTGTAGTTACGTTAAAACTAAGATTTTTCCATTTTGACAATACGTAAAGCACGGCGCGGACAAACAAGTTCCAAATTAAAAACTATCAATATGTCAAAACCAGATTGCACACTTTACTCACCGCGTATTAGATAAACTAAAAAAATAATTAAATTATACAACGAATATCTACACAATAACGCTATCTAACACAAAATAATATGAACGTCACTATTAGAAAGAAGATGTAGTAGATATGGCGGACATGTGGCGGACTTTCATTTCGTTTCGTCCGCCCCACCGTTTGATTGGTTGATCACTTGTCTATTTTGTACCATAGAGTGAGATTTTACTTTTTCGTAGTAATCGAGATTATGACCAAGTACAGGCGCCAGTTTATAACGTGCAAAATTCAAATAACTTCAGCTTGATGGCAATACGGCCAGTAGGCCATATTACAAAGTACTCTGTGCAATAGGCCGAAATTGCCATCAAGTTGAAGTCGTTGAGTCGTATGCTATAGTCGTAAGAACAAATGTACGCACCGCTGCAATGCAGTTTTCCGCTTACTGCGGTCTTACGTTAAATTTATTCATCTCACCTAAAATCGTGCCCACCCTTTGCGGTTGCTATTTTAAAGCTTATAAATTCCAAATAATGGTGCCGATTTTCTTAACACCGAACTAAACCGACTCTTCTCTTTATCTTTTTGTACATAAGTGTTATTGTTGTGAATATTTTATTTAAGATTCTTTTGATAATATTTTTCCAGCTTAGACGACCTCGCTGTTATTGAGAAGGCACGAGGCCGCCCACACCACCCACGACTAGCGACGCCATTGATCTAATATATTCTCCTTAGGAAACACGGAATTTAGTCCAGCGTGGGATGGTCACGGATACTCAGGGATCAATCAGGGGGCACTCGCCACAAGGATTCCTCACTAGTACCTAGTATATTAATAATCTGTGCCCCCTATAGGCGCGTATTAGGCCATAGTGTAGATAGGGCCACGTTAAATCGCAATGTATATATTTTTTCCATACTTCTCTGTTAGTCGTCTATTCAGTAGTTACCCCCTTTTTAACCATATCATCTTTCACACAGTCCATCCATCGTTTCTTTGGTCGAGCGACGAACGAGCATAATATTAGATACTACGGAGGCATTAAACGAGGATCAAACTCTTCGAGGTGTTTATGCAAATAAATTGTTCCCACTTACTCACCAAGAAATTTAAAGCAAGCAAGCCTATATTATAAAAGGCTTGTATTATAAGCTTCTTGGTTCCTTACGATAAATTAGCACCACTTGTTATGATGCAAACATCCCATCAGATTTCCACTGGGCCACTTATGGGCCTCACCGCCAGCAATAGGCTGGCCACCATATTTTGCTACCAAACACCATGTTTATTTGTTTAGATGAAATTAATATGTACTATACGTTTATATATATATATATATATATATATATATATATAATAATCTAAAATATTCCTGTATTAAGTTAAGAAAATGCTCTTATTTAACATATTTTTCTTCCAAATCATTAACACTACTCGTTTAGATGTGATCTTCAGTATAATATAAGAGTCGGTTATCGTCGCCTTAAGAAGGTGACAGAGACAGGCTGGAAGCGAAAGGCGGGGACAGGGTGTTGTGGCGCAGCTTGGGAGCGGCCTATGTCTAGCAGTGCACTGCAATAGGCTGAGTTGATTGATTTGAAACTTTGCTTAGGTCTCCCCAGCGCAAACTGCAACGATAATTTTTGTACAGATTGTAACGCACATGAAAAAACGCCCTTGCGGGACAGGACTAAGGGCGTATTTTCGTAGTTTATGAGTTACCAATGTTATACTTTTGAGTGCTGCTAATGTTCCTTGGTAACCCCAAAGAAAAACCAAGTAGTACAACGGGCGGGATCCGAATCTACGATTGCCACTTTTGCCAGCCACGCCTCCGTACGTAGCGTGGCGATGGGTCACAGGACGATCCCGCCTATATTTTTAAACAAAGCGAAGCTGTTATGGAGCAGCGGCTTTATATACATGTTGGGGTCGTTGTGAACAAAAAGCATTATAATTTTACACAGTTCGCGCTTTTCAACCGTCGTCCATCTTATCTATCCTATCCCTAGGGTTGCCAACAAAATTTTGAGAAAAATAAGGTATCAAATTCATTAAGACGCAGATATATACCATTGGCCTTTAGTGGTTATATAGAAAATATGGTATTTATAACAAAAAGATGTTTTAATTTCCCTAAAAACATTTATATGATAACGATAAATAGTTCAGTAACTACCCATAAGAGTGTATCGTTTTACTTACTAAAGTAAAGGTTAGAAATAAAGTATTTTCGCGTCCTTTATTTTTATGCAAAAGTATATTACTTATATAAGGTATATTTATCGAAAATAAAGTAGGATACTTTATTATACAGTATGGTTGGCAACCCTACCCATCCCTTTCTACCTTAGACATTCTACTTTGTCACTAGTACAGTGTTGTCATACCAATCTTTTACAATAACATCTCTCATATCTTGTGTGTTGCCACTTCATTATTCATTCCGACGTAGATACCAGTAGCTTTCCATTGTGATATTCAGAAGTTGTCACTACAGAGCATGTAACTTTAGCTGTTACGTTGTTACACCGTAAAGTCAACCCCGCTGCCCAGATTTAAATCGCTAGATTTGCCCTCGCCGTACTTAGGCCCGTATGACGTATGACGTTCTGTAGAACGTCACTCAAAACTCAAGCATTACCTACTTAAAACTCGTTTAAAGCGTTTTGATTGGTTGAAACTAGTTTTAAGTAATGCTTGAGTCTTGAGCGACGTTCTGTAATACGGGCCCAAGTCACACGAAAAAGTGTCCCATACTGAGAAGAACGTAGACTACCGAGAAGAATGAGCTCACACATTATTAAAATTAAATAGCGTTTCCATGACATGTCATTGTGTCAGAGGTGTCAAAACGCCACAAAAAAACTTGACAAAAAAAAAAAAACTATCTTTTGACGCGGTAGGGCGAATCTAACGACTGAAATCTTTATTGCTGCCAAATTTTCATAACAACTGTCATTGCGGCCTTTATGTACGACCACCGCTCTTCTAGGAAACCGTATCTTTACTCGCATAGATAATACACTTAACTTACGCACATAATTTTGTGCAAGCTACAGATGTATTCAAGGCTTTACTTGATGTTTCGCTTGGCTGCCATGCAGAAGTTCTTTGGCGAACAGCGCGTTCACCGCTTGACCGTCAATGTGGAGTACCTACTCAGGAAATTCTTCAACTCAAAACAGATTCTCAGTGTTGTATGAACTTTATTTATAATAATTAATATTACATCATGATTTAAACATTAATTTACATAATACAATAAATAAATGCTCACAATAATCAATATGAAGTCATGTTTAAAAAGCGAATGTTTATACTAAAGACAATAATAGAAATTAACCTAATTTAACGAATCAAAATTGGAATCAAGAATAATGTATCGAATAAAATGAAATCTAAAAAAACAAAACTAAGGGCTTTTTGACTATAGTTTCTGTAGCGTAACGTTTAATAGTAATCGTATAGAGTGAGTTCCTTAACTATAAGCAATTCGAATATTGTTTTAACATATCGAGTACAATGTTTCCTTTAAAAATATGTAATGAAACTACTTCAAACTCATACTACAGGTTAAGTAAATAACGTAACAAAACGCTAAATAATTTTATATTTCATTATCAATATTTTCAGTACAGGCAGAGATAAATACAGATGTTTCACTCCGCATTTTAGGTATGAAGCTACAAGTACGCGGCCTTCTCGACTTATCGGGTCAATTCAGTGAGCGTAACGTAGTCGGAATATCTATGAGTTACGTGATAGAAAGAGAGGCAACTTCTAGGTGAATATAACTGTAGGTAATTAGCGCTGTGCGACCTGAATTGCACTTTATTGTGCCGTAGCAAGAGTCGCTTTTTATTTAAATGATTTTGCGGAGTAAACCATCTGTATTTTATCTGTGGTACAGGATGATATTGAGTTTGCCACTAAAATGGCATTCTTTATAACTTAGAACAAAATCATTACCAGTGTTGGATTAAAAGGGAGAAAATGAGTGAACATGGCAGCATAAATAGTTTGATGAAAATGGACACACAATTTTGTACACAAAAATCCAATACTGGGAGGAATGTATCGATTATATTTTAGCTGGTTAATGAAACGTGGGGTATTAGAATATATTTATATTATGGCCTCATCTCAGCTCTTAAAGTTTTCTAACAAACCTACTGGATGACGACTGGTCGTGCATCAACGAAACTAAACTCAACACTCCGAACACAACTCTTCAAACATCAATCATTGGATAAAATCAACAAATAAGAAGGTGAATCAGATGGTTGTTGCTATGACTATTATGTTAGCGATAAAAACGTCAACATCGGAAACGAAACGAAATCATTAACTCAAAAATAACATGAATTTTTGATCACCTATCTAAATATCAAGACCCAAAAAATAAAATGACGAGATATTTTGACCGTTTAAAAGAAGCGTTTTATCGCCCAACAACCATCTATTCCACCCTACACGAGTATTGCTAAATCATACCGCAAACTCTTAAAACAGTCTTCGAACACAAACAACCGAAAAACTCAACACAAATCCAATTAAAAATACATACAAAATTAACTCACATAAAATTTTATTAGTAATACATGACCTACATACATCAATAATAGTTTTCAAATCGAATGAAAACTACATTGAACAACTGTTGATACAAAACTAGGGCCATTGCTCTCGCTGAAGGCTATTTTTCATATCATTCATTATTATTTAAACATTGATTATTGTGTCGATAGGCTAAGGGATACGTATTACTTGACTACTACGTTTTCATAGTAAAAACGCTGACTAACATTTTATGTTGTTTATACACTGGGAATTTAATTTTCTACACCACAGAAGTTAGTACCATTTGATTTAAATTTTAGGTATAAACAATTCTTTTTAGATACCAGTAACCTAATGACGAATAAACGGAGAATATTTACAGCACAAACAATGAAATGAGTACGTTTACTTTTTTTATTATAACAGCCTAGTATAATTTCATTGTATAACCATCAGTAAATAAAGATTGCCATTTACTTCTACATATGGACGTGAATGGGGCACGACTGCTTACAGTACAAAATACATGATTTTTGTTCAAAGGTGCGACACAGATTAGTAAACAAATGGATGACTAACGTTTGTAAAACCCGGTTTTCACCAAAAGCGGACACAACAGATTTCCCGAACAACTAATAGATTTGCGTTATTGCGACACAACTTCAAAGAAAAGCGTACGAAATATTATCTCATCCTCGCTTTTGTTTTTCTAACTGTGCTGCTGGGGGGTTTGTTGCGCCACTTCTTCCCAGCTTAAGCACTAGGAAGTGGTGAAGGGTGGGCGTTTTTGGGGGACTGTCTTATGTAATTTTGACGTTCAAAAAGTGCTGATTCTCAGCCTAATTTGAATAAATGACTTTTGAATTTGTGAATTACCTTACGACATTTCCAGACATCTCACTACTATAGCGCCCGATTACTTAGATTAGCACTCCATTTGTTTACTGCTCCGTGAAAGTGCGACATTGAGTGCAATGAAACACACAGTGGAATATACATTTGTGAACATTATTATTATATTGTATCCAACGTGCCTACAGTTGGCCAGGTCTAAATTAATAGCACATTATTTCAAAGTAATATTCGATCGACATTTCAATAATCTCATCGTTAAAATGGAATTTCGTCATAATTCTCTTGTTAAAGTTTTTTGGGAGTTTTTTATCACGGTTTTCTCGTTATCAGAGTGCGAATTCTTTACACACGGTACACGCTTAATTTTAACATCCATATTCTCACTGTTTCACTAACATAGTTAAACCAGGGCAAGTAACGCATAGTCAGCAACAAATGTATTTTGACTATAGTGAATTACGTAATGGTAAATTAATGTTAGTGTAAGTTATTTTTATAATTAAAATAATATAATCATAGTTAGTATTGTTAGCTACATCTGTTGCTGACCGACATTGAATTATATCCAATCATCACGTATTTCTATGCAAACACAGACATCGCTCATTTTTAAACATTTATACTCTGAACTCGTACTGTAGCTAGACATGACTTAGTTAGCACCCATTTTTCAATAATATTGATTTACTGCAGCTCTCATATGGTAATAATATCATTTTACGCGAAGATTAAACCATTATTTTGTTTTGAGTATCATCAACAGCAGATTACATCAGCGAATTTTGGATGATACCAAATTAGTTGTATTCCTGAACATAATCGAAGTGTGTGTTTTTAAATTTTTTCGCAATAGCTCTCGAAATTGAAGAAAATGGTTGCTGTAAGAAGTCGTCCATTAATCACGTGATGTTTTTAGCAACTTTTTATCCTCTCCTTCCTCTTTTAAGGTTTTAGACTAACTCGGTTTAAAAATAGCGCGTTCAACCAAAAACTAAATACACGTGATATCTCGCTACACCCCCGCCCCCATTGTGATATTTCGTGATTTTTCCGAACGCCCCTCCCCGCCCCCTTTCGAGCCTCACGTGATTAACGGATTATTCTTAAGCCATATCAAGCTACAAATACCAACATTAAAATTGTCAAGCATTGACTGCAAGACACAACAATGTTTAACCAAGAGGGTCAGATTCTATCCTTACCGAGTCAACAAAATGATCCCTCACCAAGACACACGTTCATACATGAAGCGTAATACCCTGTGCAAGGCGATACTGTTTAATTATATTGTCACGTTCTAAACTTGAATTCAGATTCGTAGATAATTATCATGTTTTGGAACAACAAACTCTATGGCACGCTTGATAAAGTTCAAATTCCATTGCAACTATGTTTTATGATCCTTTAATTAGAAATCGTCACTTAAAAATCAACTTAGACAACATTTAGTTAAAGAAGAAAGTTGAGTGGCAATGAATGTCAACTATCTAGGATTCTGAATTCAAGTATTCTTAGCAAGGGTTCACAACAATGGACGCTTGGACGCTACGTCAGAACACGCATAGGCCTCTAACATAGACTTAGAAACTAGATGAGAATGGACACGGTCTAAAATGAGATTAAAATTTCGAGTTATTTCAGGCAAGCCGAAGAATAGTCAATTTACGAAATAAAACAAGCATTGAGTGTAGACACGACTTAAAACGAGAGTGAACGTAAACTTTTATAGTCGATGCCAAACTCGACTAGCTTTTCAGTTGTTTTTTGGCCGAGTAATTATCAAAATCGACCACATTTTCCAGTTGTTTCACTCTCTGGTGTTTGAACGCGATAGTGCAAGTTAATTAATGACGTAATGAGAGAGCTACCAAATCCGCGGTATGGTGTGCGCGTGAGCACTCTTATCTCTTGGAGGAGCTCTTGATTTGTTGCAGCTTGAGGCGTAGAGCGTCCACTTCGGCTTCGTTGCGTTGGGAGAGCGACTGTGTTGTGTGCAGCTGGAAACACAATAGCTCTGGTTATAATACATGACGGAGTTGATCTTGAGATATTCTAGACCAAAAGCGATAGATCTTCGACCCCTGGTAAAAAGGTGATGATTAGGATACTCTTAAGCTTCTCTCGCTTTATTTGTTGTCTAGCTTACAGTCGTTTGCGCTGTTCAATAAACCATTCTATGGGATCGATTTTCCCATCAAATCAGGCGGTCTGGATTGGAAGCATGCCAAAGTCTAGGGGTTCGCATTGTTCTATTACCAAGGAGGGATTCGATCTGTACAGATCAAATAGCACCATTCTTGTTTCTAAAAGCAATCTGCCTAGCCTTTTCCCAACTATGTTGGGGTCGGCTTCTAGTCTAACCGGATGCAGCTGAGTACCAGTATTTTACATGGAGCGACTGCCTATCTGACGTCCACAACCGAGTTACTGGTTAAAACAATACCCCTAGGTAAGACTGGTTGTCAGACTTTCAGGCTTCTGACGACCCGTAACGACTGTCAAAGATCCACGAATAACAGCCGGGACCAACGGCTTAACGTGCTTTCCGAGGCACGGAGGAGTCTCGGTATGTAAAGATAGTCACCCATCCACGGACCAACCCCGGTAATCGTAGCTTAACCTCATGTTCTTTTAATACTTATCTTATAACATTGATAAATACTTACATCAAGTTGTGGGTCGATGCTGTGTGTTCGTGGTAATGTGTTCTCGTTGATGGAGTCTGCGAGCGTTCTGTTGTCGCCGACCGGCGTGCGGGGCTGGGACGAGGGTGATGACTCTGTTTTTAAACCGGCTTTGGCCTGTAATTAAGGTTTTATTATTTGAACAGTTCGTAGAAGGCAGTCGCCATAGTATTTTCCATATAATTATAATAAGCGAAAGTAGTAAATGTTTAAATCAAAGCAACAACTTCGTCGTATCGATGATTCCATATATCTATATAAGGTCTATTTATAACCTTATTTCCAATTGATGTTATTTCCACTTAAACAAACATCAATTTTATACAAGTGTAAATTAAGTTGATTTTAGACTGAGTAGTACTGTTGAAAAAATCATAAAAAATTAGAAGTTGAAGCGCAAACTGAACCTTATTAGTAGGCATTACAGTTGTTTTTCCTAAAACTCGTGTTTGTTTACATGTTTGGCAAATTGCGAAACGCAAATTACATAGATGTTTCGAGTCGACCAGCTTTAAATTGCGAAATAAACAAACCTGCAAAGCTCGAAGTCTTTCCAAGAATATCACGTGTGATTTTTCGTCGTTTTCATTACTTATGTCTGCAACAAGGTACAAAATATTACAATAAAGCAGTCGCTCCTAATGGTCCTGTCTTAGTTGTATGAGTGCAAAACAGATTGTTATTTAACTATATAGGACCGTACCCCCCTCCCTAATTGCGTAATAAATTTTTAAGGCGAAAGCGTCAAGGTAGCCCGCGAAGTTCAAATTTTCTTACGTTTTTTGCAATTTGCAGGTCAGTATCATGTTCTAAATATGATTCGCGGCCGCATCAAATGTTTAATTATAGAATTATAATCATTAAAATGATCAATACAACTCTCTAAGTTCATGTAATCCCATTGCATGACTATTTCATGAAATCATTATATCTTTCACAATTATGCTAACTTATGGAGTTGTATTGCTGATTGTAATGATTATAATTATGTTGAGCCATATTTGTTACGGTCGCGAATTATACAACCCGACACTGACCTGCAAAATGGAAAAGACTCAAGAAAATTTGAATCTCGCGGGCTACCTTAGCGCATCCCCCTTAATCACAATCCATACAGTCCTCTACATTACGTTTGAAAAATTCGTCTACTCATCAACGTCAATAACGCAATGAATGCTGTTGAACTGTTAAAATGAAAGGCTTGTTTTGCAAATGTTACCATGAACAAACGTTGACCGTACGGACTACACGGCAATTGAATGCAGTCAGTTCATACCGTCAACTTTATACAGAAATATCTTTTTTATTGACTCACCGATATTTTCAGATTTGTAGTCGTGTTTGTAGATAGGCATAGAGGCGAGTTTCCTCTGCTCGGCCACCTCGCGCAGCCCTCTCTCTACGTAGTTGCGGAAGTAGAACGATGAGCCTTGCATGAACGTCCAGATGTCTACTTCTGGATGACGCTCCTGAAAGACAAAGAATAAATAGATTAGATGTTTTCAAAGGTTTTTATTTTAAGAGTCTATATTACCTCAAATTGCTTAACACGATCCTCCGTTATATCGAAAGTACTGCAGCATTAATTTTGAAATAAATATATGGTAAAGTTGAGGATTAATGTTGAAGAAAACACGATTCCATAAAAAAGATCTTCATATTAGATCATGACACTTTACATAATAACTAACTATAAAGCAGATACTAAGTGTTTGTTTTTTTTAAATACCGTTATTATCGCCGTAAAACGAAATTACCTAAACTATTGGCGCCCTGGAGCTTTCCCCCGCCGCTCAGTCTCGCTCCCCACCGAAGCGATTCGGTGTGTTGTTGACTAAGCTAAGCTTAGTTTGTATTAAAAAAAAAAATGTTCTAAAAGTGCGTCAATGCGTATACACGCGTACTAAGCGGCAAAAAAGCCGATAAAGGTCTCTGGCGAAATCTTCAATAGGACATGTGGTTAGGTATTGGAAATTTTCAATACGCCATGTCGATAAAGAGCAAAATCGTATAGTTTCTCTACTCCTTCTTACCCTCAAGTCATACAGCTGCGACAAGGCGTCCTTGTTATGTTCCTTCGTGCCGATCCTCTTCAGTATGAGCGCCAGCTCCTCGTGCACGGCGCGCGGCAGTCTGCCGGCCGCTAAGGCCGCGTTGTTTGGTGGAACCGACGCTAGGACTGAGCTGCCGTTTAGAGCATCTGATGTGATCTCTTTTTTTTCGTCAAGTTTTAGTTGCTGGGAAGAAAATAACGTTTTATTAATAACAGAAATAATAAGACTTTTTAATAGGACAAGGGCGTCATACTTTTCATATACTGTGAACTCCTGTAAGCCAGTATCGGCAATAGCCATCACCACAAAAGCCCTGAAACAATGAAACTGGCCGATTCCCGGAGATATTGTTCAACTGTCTTGGAATCCGCATTGAAATGAGTCAAACGTCGATGATACTCATAAGTCGTATAAAACGGTGACAAAAAAAAACCCAAGAGGATGATGGACATGTCGGATGATGGATGTCAAGTCTGTAATAAAATATTTACCTTGAGCACTTTCAGTAGGTACGGATACAGATCGGATTCGTTGACGTCAGGTATTTGTGTGAGGTGGTTCGTGATGGAGCCGCCCTTCATTTTCACTAGAGTATGCACCAATGTTTTCACTGTCCTGTAACATTCAACAATTTTATCAATAATTTAGTGCGTTACGTCTTGAAGAATCGTCCAAAACAATATCTATTATATATTGTCTCATATGTAACACTGCTTACCAGCCATGCTATTCTGTAAACATCTCACCGTGAAAACTTGGGTGAAGTGAGCTGTCAATAGTGTCAATCCCTGTGAAATTACAGCTCACTCCACGCTCCCTTCACCTAAGTTTTCACGGTGAGATGGTTACAGAATAGCACTGCAGAACTGTATTTTATACTGCTTAAGTTTCCAAAAGTCCAAAATACGTTGCTTATGTGGGCCATGTGTGGCTGCCGTTAGTGACGTTTATGAACAAATAACATCTGACATCTCACCTTGGTAATAAGCAACTTTAAAGGGGCGGGGCACCGCGCGCGCTCATTGGTCAAATCAAAGAGCGCGCGCTTCCCCGCGACAACGCGTCCTGTGACAACTTCCGTCCCTTTTATTATTTAGAATTAGATTTTCATTGCAGGAAAGCAAGAGGAAAAGATGTTACGCATCAACAAGCCGTGAGCGCGATGGGGAAACCCATCGGGAAAAATTACGAACTTTCATCCCGTATTTAACTTTACGTGATAAATTTTCTAAAGTCCTTCCTTCAATATGTAAGGAACTCTTGTGCAAAATTTCATGCTTCTAGGCTCAGCGGTTTAGGCTAGGCGTTGTGTGTCAGTGGTGTTTTATTTTTATAAAATAGATATGAGGTTACATACCTGTATGGCGTATCACTAATATCCGGGTTCTTCTTCCAGTAGCTATTAGGGTATGCCTTATAGAACAGGTGTATCCTGTACAGCACCGCGTCGTAGTCTATAGAGTTGACATCCCACGTGGAGATCATCTTGAGGGTCTTCCAGAAGCATTTGAGGAGTAGGTCTTGGTAACGAGGGTATGCGGGGTCAGAGAGGCCGATTGACTCGTGGAGGAGGGACACTATAGCGCTGTGGGAGATAGAAGTTTAGCTATTATTTAGGGTTCATTTTGGTGTATTCTTTATGAATCAAAGCTATAATGTGTATGCCATTTACTACAAATAACAATATTTTATTGTAAACAAGACAAGTAAAGAAGATTTACAAAACATATCTGTATGTGTGGCAAGTCCAAAAATAGCTTCAAAACTATACAGGTCCTTATTAAACGTTAGAGTAATTCGAACCTACATTTTTTTCAACTAGAATCACAGATGAATACAGATGGTTATGAAGCTACAAGTACGCGATGGGCCCGTCTTTTTGGGCCAATTCAGTGAGTGTAACGTAGTCAGAAGATCTATGAGTTACGTGATAGAAAGAGAGGCAAGTTCTAGGTGAATATAACTGTAGTTAATTAGCGCTGTGCGATTTAAATTGCACTTTATTGTGCTGTAGCAAGAGTCGCTTTTTATTTAAAAGATTTTGTGGAGTGTACCATCTGTGCTAGAACTTACATATGAGTACAGTATGCTCTGAAGAGAATCATAACACTTTTGTGAGTTCTCTTTTAGTCTTTATAATGTTTTCTTTTTAATCATGTTTTCGATCTTAAGCTTACTACAGTAGAGTGTGATAAGATACGTAACATACCACAAGAGAGGCGTCCTCGGCGAGTGCTCCAGTACCCTGACGCACACGTTGTTGAGTATGCGCACGAGGCGCTCGGCGTCTGCGCCGGCGCCGGGCGCGGGCGCGGCGCCCAGCACGCGCAGCAGCTCGCCCAGCAGCGCGCACAGCGCCGCCTCGCCCACGTGCGCGCCGCAGCCTGACGTCTCGTAGAACTGGAGTTGATTAGATTTGATTGATAACTTTCTTGTTTTGAGGATTTAGTAGGCTAGTAATTGGTGATAGAGTTACGCATTTACATATATTAATGAGTTACTAAGTTCCCGTCACGAGAAGCTATACATTTTGTAAACAAATAACTTCTGCTAAGTTACGTAACGAACGTAACGTTATTTACAAAATGTCATGATGGGGACAAATTACATAAAACACCCATATTTGGCAGGGTTAACTGCACCTTTAACAAAAAAATAAACAAGTTCCTTTCTGGAGTTATATGTACATATATTGTATTTTTTTATAAATTTCAAACTAAGTAGTTTAACAAAATCTGTGACATTTATGTATTTTCGTTTGAAAGGGTATCTCGCTATTTATAGCGAGATACCCTTTTATCATCATCCACAACCCAAATTCACCTTCGGCTGGGCATAAGGCGTTTCCTAGATTGTGTTCAATTAAGCGCACAAATGTCTATAGAGATGGAATTAGGGATCTCGCGCACTAGACGGCCACGCTCCAGCCAGCCAGTCGTGGCGTTCTGTATGGTGTGCGGCTAGTCGACCATTACAACCAAGTGCGCTATTCGTATCGGTTTCTACAGTTTACCTGGTCGCGATCGTAGTCGTGGCCCTTAATGCCATGGACATTTTCTACCAGTCAACTTGTTTATTCGTTTTAGGGTATTGCGAAGGTCAAAACCTTACCGTAGTGAGTGCACTGGCTAGATACTTGTAGGCAGGTAAGGCTTCTTGTGACGGTGCAGTACGTAGCCTTCGTACTTGCGCTGCGATAGCGCTGATCAATCGCGCCTCGTGCGGGGCCAAGGCTCCACCACGACCCGATACCAACGCGCCCGATATTAGGGATAGGGCACGGATCGCCGCCTGTAAAATAAAAGTTATTTATTTTAATATATATTTTATAAATATACGAGTTTTATTTACACATTAAGGCATATACGAAGCGAACCGCTTCGAGCTGCAATAGTTCAATGGACATCATTAATTTTACTGTAAATCTAATCATATCACGTAAGCATATATCACTGTTTTGGACCAATAAATATTGCAATACGAAACGCCAAGTCTCGAGGCAGTCGCGATGATAAAAAATGCGAATTACGGATCCATACACAAGCTACAGATGCGCGTGTTTTAGATTGATTATATACCTCACTCGCCGATAGATTCTAGAAAACTAGATAAACCTATTTCAGTATAGAGTATTTATATACTCTATACTGAATTAGGTTTATCTAGTTTTCTAGATTTTTGGAGTAATAGAGTCTATACTCTATTACTCCAAAAATCTAAAAAACAAGACAAAATACTCACGTTCAAATCCGGACTGGCTATAGAATGAATAGTGTCAGCTAGTTGCGAGTCGTCCACGTGAGAGGTGAGTGAGTGTGGCTGTGGCGTGGCCAGCGGGTGTGGCGCCGTGTGGCGGGGCGGCGACATTGCTGCCATACTGGAGATACAACACAGGTTAGTATTAGCGTCACTTCGTAATTAATTTAAACTAATATAATAAAGAGAAGAGAATACATTGTTTGTATGTAATGAATAAACTCAAAACTACTGGACCGATTTTAAAATTCTTTCACCAGTAGAATGCTATATTATCGTTGAGTAATATATGCTATAATTTGTGAAGATATCACGCAGGCGAGGCCGCTAGCGGAAGCTATTATAAGAGATAATAGTATTTTTTACAGTTTGAAATTACTTACGAAAGAAAGGCAAGTTTAAATATTTACTTGCTTAAAAGCAAGCTTGTGTATTCTGAAGCTAACGTATCACTTTTTAATATTAAAAATCACCAGAAATTTGAACGTATTCTTGGTGAATTCTTTGAGGTATATATGAAACAGATTGCGTTGTTGGCAGCTAATCCAACCGCATTTTCATCACTTTATTATTATTAAACCATTGAAATTAAACGACTGTTTTTTGCTGAATAGATCAACTAATCAAAGACGTCCATCAAAAATAGAATGCTGCGTAAACTCGGCGTTAACGTAGAGCCTACGTAACGTCGCGGCGACAATTTTGCTAAACATACGCTCAGTGCGAAGATGCTATTATAAATATATATATAATCAGCCTATGATGTTCCCACTGCTGGGACACAGGCCTCCTCTCTGTGAGAGTGATTGGACCATAATCCACCACGCGGGCCCAGTGCGGGTCGGCGGATGTCACATTTCTTCGAATTTTTGGTTCTAGGACATGCCGGTTCCTCACGATGTTTTCCTTCCCCGTTTTGAAAGCAGCCGTTACTACTGGACCACTACTGCTCGTCAAACATTGTCTACGAAGGCAAGAAAGTAGCGAAGATGCTATTGCAAACTTTTAATTCTCACCTGGACCTAATAGGCGGCTGAGTGTGCGACATCTGTTGTCTAACCCCACCAGTGGAAATAGGAATGGGCTCGTCCAAGAACTTCAAGTCTATCTCAGCGACGTCCGGCTGTCTTAGCACGGGCACTGCCGCGTCTAGTTGCGCTATCAGTTCCGGGTCGAGGCCGAACGGACCCGTGATGATACGAGGTTCGGGTGGTAGGCTGCGGAAGATATTATTATTAGGATACCTATATACAGATATTCGTTTTTTAGAGCGTTAAATTGTCTTGTTCTACAAAGGCGAACTTTTTGTACATTTATGAGCCATATTTACGCTACGTTTTTTTTTTTTTTTACTACTATGGATGAGATGTTATAATAATAATATATTTAATTGCTCACCACAATATCCTTACAAAATAATAACAAAAAACAATATTGTCCAGCTATCGGTTTAAAGAAAAATATTGTGGGAGACTGGTGCCTAAGCTAAGCCGAAGCCTGTATTTCAGGCCACCGGGTCATGAGGGATACAGACCAATACAATAAAGTGCGGGTGTCCGTGACGTGACACTTACACATTATTGTAAACAAACTACAGAATAAATCTTTTAATGCGTTTTTAACCAATTTTCGGGCGGTAGTTTCATACTTGTAAAAGACAAATGAAAGGATTTTTTACCGGAAGAAACTCTTCACGTGGGAACAATCAGTTCGCAACGTGCCTTAATAGGCTATGCGTGAAGGGTACCTAATCAATATAAAGCATTTGCAAGAGTACTCACATGGGCATCGGCGCGGCCGGTGGAGGTAGTTCCTCCTCCTCTTCCTCTTCGTAGTCAGCCGGGGTCGTGTCCACTGATATCACACGTCTGGGTGGTGGTTCAGGCTCCTATTGACATGAAATAATAAAACAGATTTAGAAAAGAAAAAAATACATATAAAGAAAGAAAGAAAATACATTTATTTAGCACAGCCTAAAAGGCACACAACACAACATATTGTACTACAAGTAAAAACGAAATTAAAAAAAAGAAAGAAGACAAAAAGTGTAAAGTGCGTTGTAATATATTCGCACGAAAGTGTGCCTCGCGGCTGCGCCAAATAGGTCTAGTTCAGCAAAAATGCCAGACAACTAGTGCCTGACGCTGGTTTTCAACTAGACCTGAGACGAGTAAACTTACTAGATTAGTGATAGAATAGCCTCTAACGCATCCGGACTACAGAAAAAAACGTGATGGAAAAACCCTCAACAGTAGACAAACGCCACTGTTGAGTATGGGCCCTGGATTTTCTTTAAAATAATGTAAAATAATATGTGCTGCTCGTTAGTAGCACATATTATTTAACATTATTTGATTGATCGATCATAATTATACAAACCTCGTGTTGTATCTGCACAGGCCGGCCGGACGCTGAAAGTGGGACGAGCATAGACCGTCTTGACTCAACACTGCGTGACTTGCTAGCACGCTTGATGCGCTCCTCTAGCAAGGACAGATCCTTGTCCGAAATCTGAAATTGAAGCATCGATTTCGGTAAGTTTCAAAAGGGGTTATAAAAAACCTTTTTTTTTACAAAAAAATACACCGTCGAAAAAAGCGAATTATTAAAATAAACCTTTTAGTCTAACTAAGCTCACCCATTAGGTCGCCCATTGTATATTTTGTAGCGCATAATTATTATTTCTTGTTATGTCTTTTTGTGGTGTACAATAAAGTATAAATAAATAATAAATAAACTCCTAAACTAATGTAAATGACTAATTTTAACGGCGCTAAAGAAACAGAGAGAACTTTCTTCTTTTTTGTCGGTAAAAAAAGATGGATATAATGTCATAAGCCGTGCGGTTGTAGCGATTGACATCAATACGCCAAAAAGGGACGGCGACCACCTTTGTTTAGGTTAAATTTTTTCTTTAGTTTTCATGTGAAAAACCCTCATAGATAACCCAGATAAGCAGTAGGTCATAATAGTATGTTGGATTGTAATTGATAAAAACCACGCGGTGGCCATTTTCATCACACGTGCTTTGTTGGGATCGTTGATATATTCTCCCAGTTTTAACTTTTACTCTTGTATTTTTGATCAGTACCTGTCCAATCATCTTGTAAACCTTCTCCCCCTCTAGGAAGTAGGCCGAAGCGACGCAGTTGAGCGCGGCCGAGCGCACGGCGTTGTCGCGGTCGCCGATGTGGCGCGCGAGCTCCTTCAGCGCGCCGCCGCCGCCGCTGCCCATCACCGTCGAGCCGTACGTCTCTAGTAAGTGGCCTATGCACTCTAGACATTCTGTGGAAAAGATACTAGTGCTGACATATCACACCATCAACATTCCCTGAAGGGTTGAAGTTCATAACTATACACCGTAAGAACTATTCTTGCTTGCAGCGCTCGGCGGCTAAAGCTCCGGGCCGGTAACAGATGTGGTCATCGTGTTCACGGGATTTTATTTTGAAATTGGTTAGATATGAACTTCTTTGATGGTACCTATAGTACACACAATTCGCCAGTTAAATCCAAGTTCTATGTTACAGGGGACGAACCTATTGCCAACAACCGAGCTCAAATACAGACTAAAGTGTAAATTACAATTAATATTCAACCATTAAAACAATGTAATTTTCTTAAAATTGTGGCATTAATCAGACAATATTATCTGCACTGTGTAACAAGTATTCAAGTAGTACTTAAAAAACTACAAATAAACAGTTACTTATAGCTCAAGACACTTCTAAAGATTCTTTTAATAGAGAGATGTTATTAAAGGAAGTTCTTCAAAACTACTACCACTACTCTACAATCTCTTTTTCTCTCTACTCTCTCCTACTATTTGTACGCCGTTATTGGCAAAACATGGACGCACACATCTATTACTAATTCAATACCTTGCATGTCTGATTACTCAGTTTATGTAAACGCATGTTTGACAAATAAATGATCTTTATCTTTAACTAAATTATTTAGGTAGAAGTTACATTATTCCCACTTACCAGCTCTTTGTCGTGCATTCTTGGATTTCAGTCCTTCCATCAAGTAACCAAACAGCTTTGTTACGGAGTAAACAACGCATATTTGTTTAAACAGAGCTTTGACACCGTTGCGAACTGTGTCCTTAGGATCACCCACCTGTTATCAACACAAGAAAAAAAAATACTTCCCAATATAAATAGATTTTACCCAAAAAAAAGTACAAAAATATAAGTTTGACGGCAACGGTATCTGAAC
This sequence comes from Agrochola circellaris, assembly GCA_914767755.1. Lineage (NCBI taxonomy): Eukaryota > Metazoa > Arthropoda > Insecta > Lepidoptera > Noctuidae > Agrochola > Agrochola circellaris. The sequence continues at coordinate 12,128,116 of OU611843.1, forward strand.
TTGTACGCAACAAATACTTGACTGACATAATCTGTTGATAATCACTACAATTTATGCAAAGTTTAACATATCATTGCCAATTCATATTATAGATTATGAAACAGTATCTAGCGCTCATATCAGATACACGTATCTTTCTAGTCATTGTGAATTACATGTATTAATCACGTTACAGTTATGTACTGAGTATTTTTTTTTAAAGCTGGAGACAAACTTTTGGATGAGACCTAAGTCGTGACTGACAGACGCGATTTATACATTCTACACTGTCGGTCACAGATGCTATATTCACTGGACCAGCAAGCAGCAGTACAGGAGGCCAATGTGTCCGTAACACATAGAAAAAAAAAAAAGTAAAAAAAAAACAACAACAAAATATATATAATATATATTTATTTATATATTATATATAAATTTTCCAACAGATAAATCTTATTATAATTTAGATGAATTTTTTTATTAGAGATTTCGATCAGTTTTTACTAATTTATTATTTTAATGATCTATTTTATCATGACATTATTAAATAATTAGACTCGGTTTGACATACTTTATTTTATTAATATCTGCCATTGTTTAAGGCAAAAATGATGATCTGTTTTTATCTCTACTTTTAACATCTCTTGCATGCTGACAATTTGTGTTGTATGTATTGTACTCATGTTTGAGCGAATAAATGATTTCTTATCTTATCTTAAAAATGTGGCAAGCCAGATTTTCGCTGGACATCTGAACGGTCACGTTTACATCCAAAGCTCATTACTGTTATTTTACGTGTAGGATGTTACTGACCAGAAACAGCATCAGTAACTACCGTCAATCGCAACTGTAACTTGCTTTTGATAGTTTGTTTCTAGGTTTGTACCCGTACACACAATATTATAATCATTCAACTTACCTTGAGCACAAGATAAGGTATAAAGCAATTAGCTTCATATTCCGGCATAGTATAATCACTGTCCATAAGATGTGTGAACACTACAGACAAATACTCCAGACCCTTGAGGATGACCGAAGGGTTGGTGTCGAAGAACTTCAGGGTCAACCATTTGAGGACCAGGTCTAAGTTCGCCATTAACGCTTGGCCGTTTTCGTGTAAGTCTTCTGATAGTGCTTCTATTGCCTTTAGGTGGTATCTGTGGAGAAAAGATCAAATTATTGCTGAGCATAAGGTCCTGAAAATTCGGGGGGAGTAATTATGATAATTAAATTATTAGCCAAAAGCGCCGCCATATTGACCGGTCCTGTGCTCTCGCATTCAGAGGATGCCCACGATGTTCACCTTTTGCCATCAAGTTTGTCCATATAACAGTGCCAGAGAGTACTGTCAATGATTTGCGTGGCATCTGTCTCTTAGCGCGATCTCCCCAGTACAATTTGATATATTATTACTGTCGGTGGAGCATTTTGCATTGTCCTAATATTGCGAACATCCCTCTGCCTGTAATTTTTAGGGTTTTGAAACTCAAAAGGAAAGAACATTTTCTAGAAAATTTCCGCGTGCTCCCGAGGTGAACACTCTACTTTTTATCACCCGCTATGAGAAAAAAAAAACGTGTGCGGTCCGACCCCCGTCAGGCACGAAGTTCTTTCTCACGTATGATTTCTAATACTATAACTATCGGCTTTAGCATCCACAAAAGCTACGAAAACGACACCAATGACGAACATTTTTAAAATTTTCGCAGCCGCCATCTTGGATCTTAATTTTGACCAAATTCACACTTCCTCTCTCTCTTACCAGCCTGTTACTTGTTCGTGATTGATATCTTTGGTGATGGGAACTTTTACTAACATTATACACATTCCAAATTCAAATCACTTTTAGTCCCTAGGGATTAAAAAGCTATTTTAGTCCCTAGGGATTAAAAAGCTATTTTAGTCCCTGTTTACGAAGAGTAAACTAGCTCTTTTTGAATAGATGTGATAAAAATAACATTTTACATACCTGAAGTCACTATGGAACATGTTCCCGATGAGTTGCTTGTTCATTCCAGCAGTCGTCATTTGCTCCTTTAGAAGCTCGAAGAATTCCTCGCGAGGAGTTGTGAAGTTCCATTTCAATACTGAGACAGATATAAAGCTTCTTTAGGGTACATTTTTGAACACAATACCAAAGATTAAGGGTGCGTTTCCACTGAAGCGGAGACGTACGGAGCTGAGCGCAGACGTGCAGGAATCGTCCAATCACAGACGAGACGAGAGACGCGATGAAGATTTCAACCATTGTGATTGCACGTCTCCGCTCAGCTTCGCTCGTCTCCGCTTCAGTGGAAACGCACCCTAATACAGATGGTTCACTCCGCATTTAAGGTATGAAGCTACAAGTTCGCGGCCGGGCCGTCTCGACTTATCGGGTCAATTCAGTGAGTGTATAGAAGATCTAAGAGTTACGCGATAGAAAGAGAGGCAACTTCTAGATGAATAACTGTAGGAAATTAGCGCTGTGCGACCTGAATTTATTGTATGGTAGCAAGACTCGCTTTTTATTTTAATGATTTTTCGGAGTGAACCATTTGTATTGGGTCCCCCACCTATGAAATTGGCGTTTTTTTCTCACAAATAGAGAACCTTCTCACTTCTATGAATTAAAATATTCATCAATTGCTTGGTATTATATCGAATAATGACCATCATAGACAACTACCAATAGTAAAAAAAACCTTATTACTTATAGTTTATAAACATAAAAAATACCTTAAAAATTACTCCTCATTTTGTTAGCAGAAATGACCACTATTTGTTTTAACTTAGCCAAAACTTATTTTTGTCGCTTAATCTAGTGGCATATTACGTTATCTTAGTTTTTAAACATTAGTGCATAAAAGTTTTAAAACATTAGTGTTCATGGTTGTTATATAAATTAAGAAAATGTTAGTATGAAAAAAGCAACTTCTTTAAAATTCTCCATACAAAACGCTGATTTCATAGGTGGGGACCTAATATTAATCTGTGACAACACAGTTTTCCTTATTTTTGTCATGCTTTTATATTTATGTTCTGTACTGGAGTGACGAGAGAGTAAAAATAAACTTCATAGTAGGAACTCTCCTACAATAATTTTAATAAACCGAGCTTTTTCAAAATCTCCTAGACATGTTTACGGGCACAAATCTCACATGCAAGAACTCCCAAAACCAACTTTTATGTATTTAAAATACAATAGACGACGTATAGTTAATAACTTAATCCGCGTAACTGTTCTTAAAGAGTCATAAAGAACCCTGTAAGAAATCGACACGTGTCTCTCAACGAGGCATCCTCAGGATGACGATTGACTTGTTGCGAGCTCGGACGCGACGTGTAGACACGACAAGCGTTGGGCGCTCATTAAGAACAGTTACGCGGATTAAGTTACTAAATATATGTCGTCTATTGTATTTTATAATGGATTTCCTCAAAGTCACGCCTGAATCAATTATTTTATGTATTTACATTCCATATTAATTGAACACTCATAATGTCGTTTCCATGTTCTTTTTACAGCGAGTCCATAAATAATAAAATCAATATTTCTCTGTTTTTTTTATTATAACTTAATCCGTTCTAAACTACCACTTACACATCAACCATACCTTAAACATACACGACAAACAGTTAAAATTATTATGTAACAGAATACCTTTATATCAAACTTACAAGTAGTACGTAAGTAGATCAACCACCAATCCTCGTCGCACGCGCAGCAAAAACGTATTTCGATTTGAAGAAAATTAAACCATATACAAAGAAGGGCAACTAAAAACAGGGTTATTTTGTTCTAGAAAGTGCTTACCTTTAAGTTTCTGATCATCAATGATTCGCTGGTTCTTAGCGTTGTTGTTTGGTAGTAGTGGGGAGCAATCCTCATCGTCTTTCTTGCCTCGATTTGATGCTGAGGCGGATTTTGCTGGTCCCTGCAAGAGACGTGAGAATTGAATAACGTTTGTAGACAAATCAATTGTGTCCTGAAAATGCCTTTGATAAAGTTTAGCTCGCATCATTATACGGATTACACTAGCAGACCCAAATCGATGTTACTGCTAATGCGCTATTAAATTCAAGCCTATTCTGTTGTTAATAAAGTTGAATTTCAATTGACATCATTTGTACTTGGTTGGTGGAAACAATTCTGGTGAGTAACGCTGAAGCTAAGGCCACAAACGGTCTACTCATTTACCGTGCCTTTATTGGCAAATCGTATCGGATATTCATACTGTGTAAATTTATCGGACAGCCTCACATTCAATCCTTGGTCCTTACCTTGCCCTTAACAACAGCGCCTTTCTTCTCAGCCTCCTTCTTCAGAGCGCCGGCTGACTTGACGCCACGCGGATCTTCCTTCTTGCTCTTAGATGGTGGTAGCGGCTGCACTGGTAAGCTGGGACGAGCCTTGTCTAAGGCTGCTTGTACGACGGTTTTGGAGCCGGGCTGAAGGGAGAAAAAAGTAGCATAATATGGCACTAAGTTACGAGATCAATACTTGAGAATTATAAAGCATTCACACAAATATTGTTCTAGTTTTGTTTTTCTTTTTGTGGTATTGACTGGAAAAAAAGGGGGCGGTTCACTTGAAAGTAAATGATCAACGCCGGCTATAAACACCTGCAATACATCGCAGGTCCGTTGCCAGCTTATCGAAGTTAAAATGCGTATTTTTAAGCTATTGCATAGCTTTTATCGGAGACTCTGAGCGCGGCGACCGAATGTAGAAATTCCGTAACGAAAAAAAAACCTGACGCGAAAGTTTGTGAGGATGGATGGATGGATGTTTGTTACTCTTTCACGCAAAAACTACCGAACGGATTTTAATGAAACTTTACAGTAATGTGGCTTATATATCAGAATAACACATAGGCTACAATTTATAAAGATTTTATGTGATTTAGCCATAATATAACGATAAGTATCCAGTAAGTCGGAAAAAATCCTGCCCTCTGAGATCTATCTTTGCGTGCGCTGCCTAAACCGCTGGAGTTACATGAAAAGAATGTATAGTGGGGTTGTTTGTCTTAAAGAGTTCTAAATAAAAGTCCGCGACAGCATATATCTACCTTTTATGTGGAAGCCATTATAGCCAAAATAGTGAGCTATAAATACATTTAAATTGAATACTTTTTTTAAGTTGCATATTTTAGAGTATTTAGTTAATTCGTATCAAAATAAATACCTTCATCGCTTTCGGTATTTAATGTAGATAAAATTTGTCTTTTACACTAAGTAATTTGGACTAATATTTTAAAAGTTAGAACGATAAGAATGACCTGCGATGAGTCGACGGCGGGCGCGCAGAACGAGGGTGGAGGGGCGGGATAGGCAATGACGCGCGATCGCCGAGTGCGCGACCCGAACGCGGGCAGACGCGTGAGGGCAGACGTCATTGACGGTTGTGTAAATTCTGCGATTTAGGGGGGGGGTATAGGGGTATTTTTTAAAAAAAATATTTTAAATCAACAATATTATCTTCTTATTTTTGAATATATGCTATGCAATAGCTTTACCGCGGCAGTCCTCGAGTGCCACACGTATTTTTTTTTTACAGAATATATATCGTTTCGTTTAATTTCGGCTAAAAATAAATATGGTGCAAATACTACCCGGTACAAGGTCCTCAACAAAGAGCTCTACGACAATCAAAATTCAGTTCTACTGTATGACGTCCACTATTTGTGCACCGCTCCGTGAACGGGACGTCAACGAGAAACGAGATTACGCGGCCATAGTATGTACTGTCGCTACTTCGGCGTCGTCGACGTCCCGGTCACGGTGGGGTGAAAAAATGACCTTACCTTCAACTTATCAAGCTGTTTGTGCATGACCTCGTATCCGAGATGCAACATGAACGGTAACACACAGTCGCCCGTCACTTTACGCACGTCGACAGCGCGGTCTTCTAGACACGCGTATATTATTGGCAGGCACACTGTCAGCTCTTCACGGGCGAAGGTTTTTGGAGGCACTATAAACAAAAGCAGGATTAAAGGCGTATTCAGTATAAGCGATATAGCTGTCACGCACGGTAGCGATACTGGTCCGCCTTATGGTTAGTCACTTTGGACCATTATCGCTACAGAGCACGACAGCAATATCGCTTATATTTGAATAGGCCTTAATGTTTTGGGGGTTTTCGTAGTTCAAGTGTTACCAACGAATAATCAAGATTACCTCAATTTCAAATAAGCGTAAGCGCGTAAGCGTAAGTGTTATGCTAGCATCAGTCACTCTCAGATAAATAAAGTATCGTATGAGTTTTCGGTAGTATATAGTGCTAGATCTATTTCATTTGAAAGCTAAAAAGCAGGTTTGCTTTTGAACAAACTTTCCTTTTTAAAACGTCGTGCAAATCGGCGCGACGCGACACCGGTTATTGTTATACCGAGAAGTTTTCTTAGAATTTGTATTGTTCGAGTCGCGTCGCGCTGGTCTGCACGAGCCTTTAAACACGTCACATCTCTCTTTATATAACCTGACGATGTTTTACTATACTTACAAAAAAATATATAAATAAAACGCTATTTACCGGGGTTAAATAGGGGATGAAAGTTTGTATGGAACGTGCCCTTACATGGAATTGCACGGTGGCTCGATTTAGGAGTCTGGGAGTATATCTTAACTAATATTTTAATCATAAAGAGGAAAGATTAGATTTTTTGTTTTGTTACGCTTTCACGCAAAAATGGCTGAACGGATTTAGATGAAATTTGGCACATGGGTAGACCATGACCTGGGTTAGGACATACGACTTTCTATCCCGATACTCCCAAGGGATCGAGACTTATGTGGGTGAAACCGCGGCGCGCAGCTTTTGTAATATCAAGTGATAACTTACCATTAGGTAGATGTTCAGCCAGCCACTGCAGAAGGGTAGCTCTTAACAGCGGGCTGCCGGACTTGAGCGCGTCCAATAACATCTCTCCTTCTAACGGGGCGTGTGCGCCGGCCTCGCGACACCAAGTCTCTACGCACGACACGGCTGCTGTACGGATCCATTGCTTGCTGTCACCGAAAGCTGGTAGGAAATAAACATGATATTATGTACACGGTGTTCCTGAGTTTATTGGAATTTAGTGGGAAAAAATAAATAAAATTGGGGATGCGGACAAAGAAATGCAGAACGTGCGATGCGATAAGCGTACGATGCAAGCGCGGGATCCTTCACTCGACTGTTTGCTTTCTAGTGAATTCCTTTTAAACGCGTTACAGTAGTCAGTCGTTGCGAGCGCATGTTAACAATGGAGCAAAAACAAAAATCACACTTCGAGTTAAGTGTTCAAACCGAGCGCTCGCCAGATTTTGTTTATCATCGTTTTGTAACAAGAAAGAAGCGCGCTGGAGCCATGTGCTTGAAGCAAGCGTTCGCCGCGTCTTGTGTATCGCCGTTTTGTAACCAAGCTCGCCTCGAATGGTACATTACAAACAACCGTTGCAAGTCAGTCTCCGCCTTTACAAAGTAACAGCAAATCCAGTAATGTTTATTCTTCCGCGTCGTGTCGACTTTTATATAAGTTTTTAAGATATTTACCTTGAAAGAAAGCCGGGAAGAACGTCCTGACATGTGATTTACTTTTCGTATTCATCGCTGTGGCCAATGCCTCACATATTTGTAGCGCACTTTGCGCCAGTTTCGAGTTGGAATCAAGTAGGCGCGCTGATAACGCAGCCGGTAATTCTCCTAGAGAAGACTTGATTGGTGCTGAGCTGATTATTATAGCCTTCACCTTGTCTAGGGCTTCGTTGCGGACCTGCATAGAATAATTGATCTATAATTAATACTCACCCTTTAGTTTCGGTCGTCACAATGGTGGGTCCATTGTGACGGCCGAAACTACGGATTTCCCTTAGGCAGTAGGCCCCCTGGGACCGAAACCGGTATGATCAATACGGGTATTTTTTCGGTAATAATATTTATATTTTTTACAGGTATTTTTAAAGGTTACCTTAAATTGAATACAACCAGTTTAATACCGGTTACCGAAATAAAAATTATCTCTATTTTACAGTCGGTATTAGTCAAAGGGCGCGCATGGCCTGTGTGTGTAACCGGTATTAAAACGGTAACTTAAATAGAGGTAACATGTTGCTTCGTTTTGGTTACCCAGATAGAGGTAACCTTAGTCGTAGAAGTAACCGAAATGATTCGATACCTGTACCGTAATTAATAATGGTTTTCGGTCCCTGCTTATGACTTAATGAATAAGGAGATATACCTTCCAGTTCTTGTCGTTGATCTCGGCAATAAGCGCGTCGGTGATGAGCGGCGCGAGGTCGGTGCGCGGCCTGTTGTCTTCTACAACCGGGGGCTCGTCGTCAGCCGCGTCTTCGAATACTTCCTCTATCTCGTCACCTACTGAAGCTTTACTTGCAGACTGAATAAAACAAAATATTTAGTGAGTGAGAAAGTGTGAAGACCAAAATCATGAACGCTTCTGTTGGCCATACTTAATGTATGGCTTTGAATCTTACATTAGCTAACAAGAGGATTGAAAAGCAAATACAACGCTGCAATAACCGGTATTCTGCGTCAGTTATTATTTAATAACCCTAATGCCGCGGCCGCATCTGCGTTTATCGTGACAAAGCAATGCGTGCCAAAGCTTTGTATTTTTTGCTCGGTAAAAAGTTATCGCGCTAATGCGTTTAATATGTACCGCCACCCGGGCGATAAGTGCTACGCAGCCCGAACTATCACGACAATAACCGATAATGGTTGGTCACATCTGCGTGTATCGTATCACTGTGCAAACCTTCCGTCACGATAGACGCAGATGCAGCCGCAGCATAACAAGAAAGTGTCTGCGTAACTTTATAATAAACTAGCTGCCCGCCCCGGCTTCGCACGGGTAGCACTATGTACTTATCTCACGGCTCACCTACCTACTTACCTACCCTACCTACCCTGTAGAATTTGATATGAACTTTATAAAATAGCAATAGAGCTCAAAATGACTCAACGTTTTAGTTAGAAAACGTTTGTATGAGAAAAAGAAAAGGGCTGTTTTTACGGTTTTTCCGACAATTATTCAAATTTTTCTCGCCGTAAAAACCATCCTTGAACTTCAACGAACATTAAAAAAAAAGAATTGGCCAAATTGGTCCAGGCGTTGTTGAGTTATGCGCTTACCAACACATTTTGCGATTCATTTTTATATTATAAGATAGATCAAGTGATATGGATAAGCAAGTCAGACATTTAAACAAATGAAAAACTAACACAAATTATCATTAAAACATAGTATCATGTGATTCACGGTCACGCCCATTTGGTAAATTTCAGCAATAATGCCAGATGTCTGATGCTGATTTGAAATGACACTGAAGTCTGACACGAAAAAACTACAAGACAAGCGCCATAGGCTTTTTCACAGGTTTATCTTACCTTAGTAACAGTTCCAAGCTGCCTCGTAGGCGTAGGAGGCGAGCTATTAGCATGTTTATCAAGTTCCAAACTAATCAGTTGTCGCGTCGCTGGCTTCTCAGTATCAAAGTGGCTGATAAGCGAAGGTCCCACGTAGAGAGACAGAATTCCTAGGAAGTTCACCGCGGAGGTACGGACGTTCGGGTTTGTCGCTGTGAGGGCTTTCTTACAGTGAGCGATTATTGATTTTATGTTCATGCTGTAACAAAATATAAAACATTATTAACAAAGTTTTGTTGATATATATACATATAATAAAGCTGAAGATTTTGTTAGTTTGAACGCGATAATCTCTGGAACAACCAGTCGGATTTGAAAAATTCTTTTTGCATTTGATAGTCCAATTCTTTTGGAAGGTTATAGGCTATTTAACATCACGCTACGACACTTAGGAGCCGAGCAAATGAAAAGTCATAATGAACGCTAAGCGAAAACGAAGTCATAGCGCGGGCGGAAAATGTGGCTGTTATTTAGTATGTTGTGGCGGCATCTACATCGTCACATGCGAACTACGCATCAAAGACCTGACGTCACACAAATCGCGCATCTGTATTAATCTGTCGTCTTACAACAACCAGTAATAAAATCAAACTTACTTGAAACCAAACTCCTTAATCGCGTTGGCCATCCAGTTGAACATCTCAGACTGTACTTTAGGGTTCTTCTGCGAGTCCATAGCGAAGGTAAGACCTTCGTTGAGGACGTGTTCGAGCCCACAGGCCTCGGCTAAGGACGTTAGGCATTCGGCACATATGGCCGCGCACGACGCCTCGCCGAGTTTTGTTACTACGTCTTGGAGAACGAAGTCTGCGCCTGTCCTGTAAGGGAAATATAAAGTGGTAATAAAAGTGGGTTATATTTTGTGCATTAGAGTTTATTTACTCATATTTGTGAAGTTCGATTCGTTTTGATAGCTCAGTGAGTTCAAGTAATCACAGAATGTATAATCAGTGTTATAAAAATAAAATAAAATAACAAACTATATAATTAACTTAGCAACCAGTTTGATTATTGGATAAGGTCCGATTTCCGCTAAAGCAGGTAGGACAAAACCACTAAGGCTGCGGGCACGAAACTTAGGTTAGGTTGGTATTGTCTTGATGTTAAGCTGAAAATAACGCAAACCTTTTTTTGTTTGAGCCATATTCTCCTCTCCTCTCCGGTTATGTGAAAAATAGGCATGACTCACAGAATAAACTACATTTAAAATGAAAAACATACAATAATATTAGCTTCGACTCGGATACTACCACAAACTATATTTTAGTTTAGCTATGAGTGCTATGCGTAGCAAAGATACCTTACACCACCATCATAAACATAATCAGCTTACAATGTTTCCACTGCTGGGACTCAGGCCTCCTCTCTGTGAGAGGGAGTGGGCCTTAATCCACCACGCGGACCCAGTGCGGGTTGGTAGATGTCACATGTCTTCGAACTTTTGGTTCTAGTACATGCCGGTTTCCTTCACGGTGTTTCCCTTTACCGTTTTGAGAGTAGTGATGATGAAATAATTTACACAAAGTAAAGAGCCTGTCAGGGTTCAAACCTACGACCTACAACTCGTAAGTCGCGGCCGCTATCGCTGAGCCACCTCTGCTCTCGCTTACACCACTATTGATTTCATAATAAATGGTGATATTACGGTGGCACTTCACATCGCTATTCGGAATTAGCGTTTTTTACTGAATTTTATTCGGCTATATAGTCTAGAAGTCCGAATAACTCGAACACACCGTCCACACATCGTCATGAACAGCGAATATGCCGAACATTCAAGAATATTTTTGCTAATCTGAAGGCAAAGATGGACGTGTTGACGTCAGCAGCGACTTATTATTTCCTCTGTTTTAATAACCAATACATGCTATGCGTACATAAAATACCTCACTCTACTTAGCAAGCCATGTGGGGACGGTAAACGAACTTATTCTGTATATTTGCAATCCTTTGATATGTGATAAAAAACCGACAACATATCAGTGTTCGTGTATTTGCGTATTACTCTTATTCGTGAAAACTAGGCAAATATTGTTGAATAAAGTAACTTCACATCGTTGTATTTGGGCAAATAAGACGAATACGCAAACACGAATAGCGATATGAATTGCCACTATTATACACAAACTGCCGGGGTTGCGGGTTTGTCTGAAAGGGATATCGCGACCTCGGCACACAGGCAACGGAAGGAACACGGGTGGGTTTTAGTCAGTAAAAGTCTGACACACCCTCCCGCTCCACCCAGAGCGGGAGAAGTTATTTGATAATTTCCCACCCAAAAAAAAAAAAACTATTATACACAAAACTTACGTAGAAACAGGGAAGTTCTCAGTAATATATTTGCAGGCTTCAAGTCTGGCCTTCAGAACTTGCACATTGGTGTCTTTCAGACCTGGCTTTCTGTTCAAAGTGCGGTATAGTACTTGTGAGGTTGCATCGCTTGTTGATAGACCTTGGATCGTCGAGTGCAAGCTCTGCACTGAGGACAGGCGGATCTTCCAGTTACCGTCGCCAAGGCCTGTGAATGGAATGAGACAGGGAATGAGAAAAAAATCATTGAAAAACACTTAGATAAATACAGATAGAAACAAACATAATAGAGACAAAATCTTCTCATTAACTGATGCATCCATTAGAATATACATGTAATTATTGTTGATTTTGAGATAAAAAATATTGATGATATTCCACAAAATAAAAAATTAAAAAAATATCTGTTTGTTGCAGTGTACTACTAATACCCGTCAAAAAGTTGCACATTAAATTCAATTAGTACTATTTAATTTTGGCTTCTATCTACAAAAAAATTTTTTTTTTTTGTTTTCCTCTTTCGCACATTTTCTCCACATACCTGTTATTGGCAGAATTGTCGACATCGGTACCATTGCCATATCGAAAAATAGAATAGAATAAAAGACAGTAAGTAAACACAAGAAAAGTATTAAACGACAAATTCAACTACTGCTTGTTGTTGCTAAAAAAAAATATGAAACTCCAACAATTTTCTACTACAGTTCAAACGTCTGTTTCTGTCGCGGTCATGATGTGACGTCATTTGGCACGTTGCTGCTTTGTTTACACTTGTTTTTTAAGGTTTTTAGTCCGAAATCATATGCAGAAATCGTACTTACTTACTTATTTTAGTGAGATTTAAAACACTTTGCAAGGCATACATTTTTATTACCATAGTTTTTTACGTCACTTCCGTCATTGCCGAAGGCGACATGTTTTGCGTTTGCGTTCCGTTCCACAAAAAAACGTAAAATAATTAATTGTAAAAAAAAAAATAGGAATTTGTTTCTCGACTCATATAGAATGTATATTTAAATAATGATTAAGTTTTGAATTACGTGCATCTCTATTATGTTCACAGCAATACCCTGGCTGGGTAACATGCTCGGCGCAAAGTTACGTCATCTCACGTCGAAAGAGACATGAATACGTTTGAGAGAATGTTAGGACAAAACGAATTATCCTACTTACAAATTAGTGTTTTTTTTTCCTTTGACCTTCTTTCAAGCAAGAACGGAGCAACGAATCGACCTGATTTTTAGTATAAAGATAGGACGTGGACCCGAGAGTTGCCAAGATACTTTTTATCGCAAAAAAATCAATCACGGTTTCTGTGGGATAGACCACGAAGCCGCGGATAAAAGCTAGTAATATACCTGTAACAATATCACCAGGGAACAGCATCTCAGCCTTGGCATCAACCTCCTCTTGCGACAGCTCCATTTCTCGCGGTGGGCTGGGCTGTGCGCGAGCCGCCGGCGCTTTCTTAGCCGGGGCCTTTGCTGGAAATCAATTTATATTTTTTATTTTTTGTGGATAATACCTCACATTGCTTAGCATTACCCTCCGCTGTATCGAAAATACTGTAGAAATTATTTTGAAACAATGATATACATAGTAAAATTGAGCATTCATGTTAAGTATTATGTGTGACAAAAACGCAATTCCATAAAATTTTCTCGATAGGACAAAAATCCAAAGTAACTCCAAACCGAACAATAAACTGCTGATATTCAAATATAACTGAAATAAGTATAAATCAGATAAGCTCAGTATTTTTTTTAAATTATCATTATTTTCCGTAGTATTGGCACCTTGGAGCCTTCTCCCCGCCGCTCAGTCCCGCTCTCACTCAGTCCGCGAGCATATTGTGCGAACGGGATAAAGAGTGAATTTGAGCCGAGGTATTATGCACTCAAAGTTAGAGAACTTTATTGTATAAGAATGACCAATGTGATCTGTAATAGGCTATTTTAGATCACATTGCTCATTCATAATCTGCAAATAAATGACAGCAACGTGTTTGGCGTTATTTAGGCTCAGTGCACACCAAAGAACAGCAAAGCAGCTGACATTCCATTATGAACCTTAAGTTCAGAGGCTAAGGCAGCGTTTCCACCAGAGATGAGCGAGGATGCGTAGCGAGGGGTGTGTGGGAAACTAACTAATAACATCTCTTCACTGTCATAGCTCGAGTTAAGTTAGCGTCGTTGTTATTGTTTTCACACACATCCGCATCCTCGCTCATCTCTGGTGGAAACGCAGCATTAAAGTGTTTAACGAAAACTACTCGAACGCGGAGGAGATTCGAAAACGAAGTTCACAGTTGGTCAAAGTACCAAACACTTGGAAGTATTTAAATTCACATTTTTTTATTGAATTGGATTCATAATTAGGTCCTACCGCGCAAAATAACCTCGTGATATAAATACACAGAAAATTAAAAATGAATTCTCCTTACCAGTATTAGGTCGTCTGACAGGTTTCGGGTTCGATGACCCGGCCGTAGTCTTGGCGTCGCCTTTACCTGACGGTGACGCCGCCGCCTTAGCTTTAGCCTCTTTCTTAGGAGCTGCGACCTTCACTTGTATTACAGCCTGAAATAGAAGGTTTTGAAACGCGTAAAAACACTTGTTATAACCAATCATCTTGTAGTATTATTCTACTGATGTAAGGATTTATTTTTATTCATCAATAGCTCAGTCTTTTTACCAAAAATACCACACATTAGTACAGATGGGTCACTCTGCAAAATCATTTAAATAAAAAGCGACTCTTACTACGGCACAATAAAGTGCAATTCAGGTCGCACAGCGCTAATGACCAACAGGTATATTCACCTAGAAGTTGCCTCTCTTTCCATCGCGCAACTCGACAAGTCGACGTACCTACTTGTAGCTTCATACCTAAAATGCGGAGTGATCCATCTCATCCATCTATGGAAATACCAAATAAGACTGTGACACACCTCCGGTTTTTAAGATTGCACTTGCAACCTAAGGTCTCTTTAAATCCTTGTTTCCAATTGATGTTAATTCCACTTAAACAAACATCAACTTTATGTTGGTGTAAATAAAGTTGATTTTAGACTGACTAGTACTGTTGATAAAGTCATAAAAATATATGAAGTTGTAACGCAAACCGAACCTTATGTCTAAGCTTTACAGTTGTTTTTCCTAAAACTTGTGTTTGGTTACATGTTTGGCAAATAAATTGCGAACGCAGATTATTTAGATTGGAATTATTAGAAAAACAATCGCACTATAGTAGCTGATGTGCTTTCAATCAGCCTCTACGATATATATGTACCATCAAAGAAGTTCATATCTAACCACCGTAAGGTCTATTCTTGCTTGCAGCGCTCGGCGGCTATAGCACCGGGCCGGTAACAGATGTGGTCATCGTGTTCACGGGATTTTGTTTTGAAACTGGGTAGATATGAACTTCTTTGATGGTACGTCCAGTACACCTTGAGCAGTCTAAAAATTCTTATGGCATGGGCTATTCTCACATGCGTCCTATACTAGTGCCGATACGAGAGCAGCACAGCAGCTCAGAGGGCCATTCTCGTATTTTTAAAAACGTTCGCATTGTTTATTTGCTTAATACTTCAAGCACACAAATGTACAGAGGCGGACTTAATGCCATAGGCATTTTCTACCAGTCAACCCTTGGGTGGCGTATTCTAATGTGTCAATCTGACAAAGATACATATTTGTCAATTTTCGTCACTGATTGCCGCTGAGATTGCGAATAGATTTCTAACGTTTTTGATTAGGGGATTTGGCCTTCTGATGAGTCTACTGCAGATAGAATTACCAACCGGGGGTTAATGACCTTTCCTTCCGCCGCAATGAGAGGGGTACTACACTACTCGTCTAGTACTACAACCTCAACATTGCACATGCACTAACCCGCGAGATCCATACCTTGTCCGCAAACTCTTTGATCTTCTGTTCTTTCAAGTTGTCCAGTTTGCCGATGTGTGGGGCTATGTTCCTCTCGCCCACTAGTTTCGTAGCGGTACCTAGTGCTTCGGCTGCGGCGTCGCGTACTGTAGGATCTGAAATGGGAAAGTAACTAATTGTTTTAGAGTCAATTAAGATACTATCCAATTATAATTTGGGTTTGATGAAAATATACAAACAAAATTTCTGTGTCTACAAACAATCTGAAATACCAAAATCAATCAAGACAAATTCCCCAATCATCTCGTAAATAATTAAGTTAGGTAAATTTTTACACTACGGCGCAGGAAATGAAGGATAATAAATTCTCCTGAAAATATTTCTTACTACCAATGGCTTTTACTAGTTTCTCCAATATCTCATAACACAGATTTTTTTATACAGTGTGGCGATTTAGACACCTGCATCCGTTAAGGAGGTGATCCTACCCGTGATACTAAAAAACTTTCACAATGAAACTCATATACGATTCCTGAAAAAAAATATGAAATTTCTATAGAACAGTAGACAATTTAGAATAACGTGTTTTTAATTTTTTTACGACTCTTATACATGTAAGGCTTTCATGACGAAACTTGTATAGGTACACAGGTAAAACACCCCCTTGACGGATGCAGGTCACTAAATCACCACTCTATACACCGTGACATTTGAATCACAGTTTTGCTAGAACAAACGTTGTTCAGACCATGGTCTACTACGTTTCTATAGCCTCAAATATGTTATTAAAACAAACTAAACTAGGCGTTCTCAAATTAGTCATATGTTGCTCAAACGTGTTCAAACATTAACCGTAACATCAAAGTACTCATCGCGGTAGCGATATGGCATTCAAAGAGAAGTCCACGTGGACTAGAAGGATTTCGGCCAATGCGGGCCGAAATGCAAATAAATCATTAGCCAATGACATGCAATCGCGCGAAGTACCGCTCCGCCCATTTCTTTTGTTGTTGACTGCCGCCAGCCGCCCGGGTCGTCGAAGCGGTAGCCAGTCTACGGAAATCTCTCGAGCGAGTGACGTATGCGTCCGATGTACTTACGTCACAGGCACGCATCGCGCGTTTTTAGTGAAAATGAGTTCATATTTAAATGTGGAGTGGTTGGATATGGTGCGTTTTTAGGATATTGCTGGTGACAATCTGGCGGAAGCTATGCGCATGTACTCTCAACCAGAACATTTAGCAGCGCTGCGTAGGCGAGGGATCTTGAACCCGCAGATTCCCACACCTGCTACAATACGGGTAGCTACACAGTGGCTACTGGATCACGGCCAATTCACAGTGCCGAATCATGCCCAAGGACGTGGTATTGGTCCTCAGTACTCAGTCGCATTCGAAGAACAAATACTCGAGTACTTCGAACACAAGCTTCGAAGCTCTGTGATGTAAGCAAGTAACTAAGTAGGTAGGTACCTACTTTACTCACCAAAATTAATAATTAACTTCAGCTAGAATTTCTGACGGTCCTAAGCCCGATAAGTATGAAGGGAAAATTGGAGTCAATGTTGTCTTGGTGCACGCGGAGTTAACCCGGTTTTGTGGTAAGTTTTGTTTTTGTCTTGTTCCTGTAATATTGCAATAAATAAATAATACCTATTCATGCCACGTTAGATACAATAGGTACCCGTACCTAGTACCTACAGGAAAGAATTAAAACTATGTCTGATAGTAGGTACCTACCCACCGTAAGTTCGCATAGAACGAAATTATAAAATTAGAGGTCAGTCACCTCGCCGCGCCGTCCGCGTCAGTACGGTGCGTCGCGTCGTGCATTCGTGCATTCGTGCATAGCCAGAAAATACCTACCAAAATTGACCATAGCCAAAGCCATAACAATCTGTTTTAAAGTAGCCTCTTATCAGTGATAAGATACCTACCGAAGTTAACTTTTAAGTTTGGTATTTTCTAGTAAGACGTACAAAAATAAGTGCTCACTAAATTTCGTTTATGGAGGTACATTTCCCTTTTTTTCACACAGCATTTAGACAATGCTGTGTCCCGTACGTGAGCGAGCCGCACGCCGCGCCAGCTCTTGAGTAATAATGTTTTGTGATCGGGATGCATTAGCAGGCAACAGCTTCGATATTCGGAATTAAAGTGTAACTAGTACTAATTTTTTTTTATGTTGACGCAGTTTAAAACATTTAACACGACATACATACTCACACACACATACTAAGAAGTTCCGAAAATACCTAAATCAAGACAGAAAATCAGGAAGTACACTAGTATCCATAAGAAAGCAAGTTTAAAACTCTTCGGCGCATAAATTAATGAATTAGCAGAAAGCAAAACTCACGTAATAATAAGTTGTGCTGTGCTTCCTAATAATTGTCGGTACCGATGGCGCAGTGACTGAGCGATAGGCTGCTGCATTACGTGTCGCGAATTCGATTCCCGCACAGGAAGATGCAGGTGAGAGTTTGTAAACGCACCCACATTAGCTACAAAAATAATTGAGTACCTACTAGCGGGGTGAACGTTTTAAAAAAGAATGAAGAAGAAAATGGATAATCTTTGGTGAATTGTTAGAAACAAAAGTTAATAAAAAACAAAGTCTAATAACAGTTTCAAATTAGATACAGACATGTAATGATTGTAATATCATACTACTTATTTTTTCAGTAGACAGCATTTTTTTGTCAGTTACGTGCACTAAAGTCAGTTAAAGTGTGGAAAATTATTATCCCAAATAATAATAATAATATCTCAATTGAATTTGCTGGCAAAACTTTGACTTTTAAAATGCCCAATGAATGACGCGTCTGTTAATCCTTGAAATTATGCCCTGCTGGCTGCCTGGCTGATACGCTTTCTGTCGTAGTGACCGCACGTGGCAGAACACGGGGCGACTACCGACACCGGGCGGCGCATCGGACGGCATCGGTTCCTTTGAGTGCGCAGCCGCGGGCGGGCGCAGTGCGCGTGTCTTTAGATGTTTAGTAGAGTACCTAAACTGCGATGGCCGCGCGTGAACTTTATCGAAACAGCTGATTGATATGGCACAATAAAATATTTTTATTAAATAAATAACAATATTAAGTAGTTAGTTTAAACTTTTACTTTTAACATAATTTTGGCGAATTTAAATGTTGTAATAATTAATCGTTTAATTATCCGGATCTGCTGTTTGTGTGTGTGACATTTGAGTTTGAAACCTAGTTTAGAGCAACGTTTAAATTAAACTTGTAGGTAATTTTCGCGCGCCGCGCCGCAACAACTTTGAGACGCGAGCGCGCCGCAGTGTCTGTGTTGTAGGGAGTAATGATAATCCCGACATTTTTAACTTTGTATAATTTGTGTTTTTTCAAAAACTAATGACGTTTTTTTTATTATTGGATGCTGTAGAATGGTTGTAGACCATGGTCTGAACAACGTTTGTTCTAGCAAAACTGTGATTCAAATGTCACGGTGTATAAATACAAACTTACCAGCACTCTCCAGTAGTTTCAACAAGCCAGCTACATAAGCCTTGACGAGCTTCTTGCCAAAGGCGGCGGGTTGCGTGTGGCACAGAGCTCTGGCTAAGAACAGGGAGCTCTCCGCTTTTATTGAAGGGTTCTTATTGTCGAAGGCTGCTAGCATATCCTCCATTATCGCTTCGAGGTTTGTCTGGTGGAATACAAAGTTTTGTTATTGATTTTTGTCACGATGATGTAGAAGAATCTTAGTGCACTTTAAATAACATTTGGAAAATATTTTTTAGAAATGCAGAATGTATTTTTTTTAATCCGCTTTCATTCTTAATATTCATGTTTGTGATTGCTTACACTTTTACCCATGCATGAACATAGTTTGAGAACAAAAAAACATTCCCAAAATATGCTCATTCATTGCGAATTTCTAACTACTCGCTAGCAGTGTGAATTTCTAACTCATGTATATTTTAAGACCTTTTATGTACTATGTTCACAAATAAAGTTTGATTTGATTTGATTTTTTTTTATTTGAGTTATAAATTCGGACTCCTTCATTAGTGAGGTTTCGAAGTCGAGTTTTCCGTTTTTGGCGTAAATAACCTTAAAAAACTTGAACTCGATAGAAAGAGTTTTACCATAGATAAATACAGATGGTCCACTCCGAATTTTTGGTATGAACCTACAAGAACGCGGCGGGCTCAACTTGTTGGGCTAATACAGTGAGTGTAACGTAGTCAGAAGATCTAAGTGTTACGCGATAGAAAGAGAGGCAACTTCTAGGCGAAATATAACTGTAGGTAGCGCTGTGCGACCTGAATTGCACTTTATTGTGTCATAGCAAGAGTCGCTTTTTATCTAAATGATTTTGCGGAATGAAGCATCTGTATTAATCTGTGGATAGACAGACTTGAAACGAAAACTTTTTCTAGGAAATGACGAGGAATTTCAAGTAAGCCACTAGTTATCATATAGTCATGTAAAACATTATCATACTCACGCTAGGATAAATAGCATCGATAGCTTCTCGCAACGCCGTCACGACATTAGTCTTCTTGTCTTTAAACTTCTCCAGAATAGCTTGCACGCACGCGCATGCGTACGGCGAGAACTTGTTACGTAGGCCGGTAGCGACCTGCCCGAGGAGACGACCGCCTAACGCGACCAGCATGACGTTTGAGTCTTTTGATATCACCTGGAAGGAGGAAGATTGGTGTAATATTTATAGGAAATACAAATAGTTAATAATTTATTCTTAGAGACTGAGAATAGGGACTTTATAAGTGTTAAAAGTAACAAAAAAGAGCCCTTTGAAACAACCACCTTACTGTTCCTAGTGTTACAACTTCTCTTTTGGGGAAAACAAAATTGAAAAAAAATCAAATAAACATTGGGTTAAATAGCTGTTATATTCAGGACATTAAAATTAATATGGAACTGAACCTAAGACAGATGCTGTCGGACATTCACGTAATATTATTAATAGGTGATTCCTGAAACAACGTTTTATGGTATACTACTAACTTAGGTACTTTTTTGGTGCATTCAAATAAAAGAGGGAGGGTACAGGGGGTCCAAGCGTGAAATGAATTCCAAAATTACACAATACCCTTTTCAAAGCCCTGACCAAATCCGCATAGTCTCCCGGTTCAAGCCTAGGTGCAGTCTTGAGCAAGTTATCTAAGGCATCTAGAGCCTCTTTCCTTTCCTGCCACTTCTTTGCTTCCAGTTTATCGTAGAAGTCTTTGGGTATTTTGGATATGATCTCCACTGGGTCCAGTAGGTCGTAAGGGTCCATTTCGCCTGAATCTCCACCGCCTGTTTCGGCGTCGTCGTCTTCTGTTGTACCTGAAATATTTATTTATTATTTATTTATTTATTATTTATTTATTTATTTATTATTTATTTATTTATTATTTATTTATTTATTATTTATTTATTTATTATTTATTTATTTATTATTTATTTATTTAACACTTTAAGCACACAATGTACAGAGGCGGACTTAATGCCATAGGCATTTTCTACCAGTCAACCTTAGGGTGATGCAGAGATAAACAGTGGTAGGTGCAATATCGAAAATTGTGGAATAAATATTTATTTAAATATAAGGATATACATATACCTATTAACCTATATATATAATACTATATAAAAAAATACAAGAACAGATAAATATACATAAATACACGAAATATACTAAAACAATGGGAAAACATTACCGTTGTGATGATACTGCCAGCTTCTTGCGAATGTGCTCGCGAATTTTAACTAACTAACTAACTTTTATTTATAACATTTGGACTTGTTTTGTAGGACTAATGAATGAAGTTAGCATCGAATGTTGCTTTACAGCTACAGCTTGATGATAATCAATTTTTTTGCTCAAGCAGTTACTATTTGTTCACATGGTTTAAATCTATTAGTTTAATCTGTTTCGAATTTACTGGATAAGGCTGCCATTCCAGACACTGGGGCAAGTCTCACGACCGTAAATAACACCCTTAAAATAACCCTTTCTTTTATAAGTTTTGTTCATCTCAATAAAAAATCTGACAAAGTTTTACAAATGCGTGATTAATGATTTATTTCTGTAAGTAGGTTTGCAGAAACACTTTTACATGGCAATCATATTTATAGTGGTACTTACCATCAGCACAGTCAGCAGCTGGTGTATCCCTCACTCTGTTCTGCTGTGACCTGAGGTAGCGGGTCGGTTGAGCGACACCGCCGCCAGTACTGAACGCTTCTCTTAGTTCCTGTTGTATTACAGCTTGGAGGGATGCTATGTGAGGCTCTATCGCTGCGCCTATCCATCTGCAAAATAAGGTTGCTTTATTTATAAATGGCTTCGTTATATTCGGATTATATTTCTGTAAGTTGACGTCACAACAAAGTAGTTAGGTTTAGTCACAGATGAAAACAGATGGTTCGCTCCGCATTTGAGGTATGAAGCTACAAGTACGCGGCGGGCTAGACTTGTTGGGCCAATTCAGTGAGTGTAACGTAGTCAGGAGATCTAAGTGTTACGCGATAGAAAGAGAGGCAACTTGTAGGTGAATATAACTGCAGGTAATTAGCGCTGTGCGACCTGAGTTGTGTCGACTTTATTGTGTCGTAGCAAGTCGCTTTTTATTTAAATGATTTTGCAGAATGAACAATCTGTATTCATGTGCGGTATTGTGGTTATTACAAATTGTATCTGACGTATAAGAGAGTGAGAAAATCTATTATTTGTTAATTAAACTAAATCCAAGAAGTATAAAATCGCTAGCACGCCACTTCGTTCGCGTAGAAGTCGTAAGACACTTTAGGGGTATGAGGAACAGAGTTCACTCATCCACCATAGAAAAGGGAGGATCCTCCGACTAGACGGGTGTCGTGTCTGGCGGCCAACTGCCCGGAGGTTGAAGTAGGGAGCTTGTATATAAGTCCACCGCGCGGTAAACTCTAATTGCGCGATGCAGGATTTGAGTGACGTCAGGATATTGTGTGACGTCAGGTCTTTGATGCGTAGTTCGCATGTTGCGATGTAGATGCCGCCACAACATACTAAAATAACAGCCACATTTTCCGCCCGCGCTATGACTTCGTTTTCGCTTAGCGTTCATAATGACTTTTCATTTGCTCGGCTCCTAAATGTCGTAGCGTGATGTTAAATAGCCTATAACCTTCCAAAAGAATTGGACTATCAAATGCAAAAAAAAAAAAAAAAAATCCGACTGGTAGGTAGTTCCAGATATTAGCGCGTTCAAACTAACAAATTCTTCAGCTTTATTAAATGTATGAGTATAGATAAGTTCTTATTCGCTATATTAAATTAGCCGCAATACCGATTAAGGAACTGTTATAAATATTTGGCCTTACATCTGTATAAGATGAACTGGGTCAATCATAAATGGAAATGTAGCACAAAATTCATATTAGTATTGATGCATGTTTTAAAGTTTGATCGAGATCGCTGTTCAGGGCCTTTGGAATGCGCGGCGAGGCGGGGAGCCGTGTTGACGAATGAGCGGCGGGCGGGACGCCGCGTGCCTTGAGCGGCCTGCACTGCCCCCCGGCTTGCCGCGCACAAACCTAAGGCGCGGAACAGCGGCACCGGTCAAACTACAGTAACGCGACATCTTAAAACATGGGTTTATATTTGAAGAAAATGAGCAGTAGATTATTGTACTCTTGTTTCCAACTAACTGTAAACTGAGTTCACCAATCTTTTATGATTCTTGCAACATCTTATGACTTTTTTGGCTACCTATTATAAATGTTACGTACTGTTTATTGTGATCATTTATAGGTTTTAAGTTGATTTTATAAATCAAGTTTAAATCACATTTAACAATAAAACATCACGCTTGTATTCCCAGAAAAGCAGAGGTGCTCCTATAGTACACCCACATTTCGCCAGTTATGTTTTGGTCCCATGTAATAAGGGGCAAGCCTATTGCCATCAACCGGGCACAAATCCAGACTCCGGGCTGCTGTGAAATTCCAGATGGGAAAACCCAATGACACTGACCCGGGAATCGAACCCAGAACCTCATGCTCAGAAGTAAGCGCTTTTTTTGGGTGGGAAATTATCAAATAACTTCTCCCGCTCTGGGCGGAGCGGGAGGGCGTGGCAGACTCTTACTGACTAAAACCCACCCGTGTTCCTTCAGTGTTGCCTGTACGTTGCCAGAGGCTACGGTATCCCTTTCGGACTTTCCCGCGAAGCAGTAAGCGCTTGCGACCACAAAACCAACGAGGCAATGATCGTTCATTGTTTTCTTGTTGTTGACTAGCTTTTTGGGTTGCAAGTTTAAGGCCGGCGCACACCTGGCGAGACGTAGCGCGCCGCGGTTGTCACTACCAAACAAATATCAACGTTGCACGCCTAAAAATAAAGTTGATAATAAATAACCTGATCCACGCGCCTCTTCCCGCTTAGACGCGCTCTCGTGCTAATGGAAGTATATTTATATTCAACTTTATCTCAAGTGCCGCAAGGTCGATATTTGTTTGGCAGTAACGAACACGCAGCGCTGCGCCATGCCAGATTTGCGCCGTCCCTAACACAGTAGACAATAGTGTAAATTCAAATTACCTGTGCATCTCAACAACAAGCGCCTTCATCTCATCTCTAACACCCTTATCTCTGTCTGACAACAGTATAGGAATTTTCTTCACCATAGGCTTGATGGCTATCACTTTGTTACCAAACTGTTTCAGTGCCGTGTGTAAGGCGGATACACAGGCTGCCACCACTTTAGGGTTCTTCTGCTCCATGCCTTTGATAAGCTCCTCTTCTACTATATCGTGTTTCTCTATTTCTATGTACATTAGGGTTATCTGTAAAAGAAAAATAAACGTTATTTTAAAAATTACGCCATTTAAATTCCGCTTGTTTTTTTTTTGAAAATTACGTGACGTATATGTGGCCTGATGTGTGATAGGTAGTTTTAAAAGCATTGAAGGGATAAACAAGCCTAACTTTCAGTCACTTTACGCAAGTCACTGCTAGAATTTATAGGCATTAATGTCTTTTAAAATGTAAGTATGATTCCACTTTCTACTCGTCTGACCGAAAAAGGTCATTATCATACGGCATCAACAACAACCGCTGACCAAGTGAAGTAATCTCGGTAGATGTGTTGCTGAACTCAATAATTTTGTCCTATTGTCATACCTAGTGTAGGGACGCAATAAAAGCAATTTATAAGCTGATAAACAAGACTAAGAATATAGTATTGGTTTTTTATGGTATACTTTGGGGCGTCCATGTCCGATTATCAACTCATATTAATTTGTAATGCAATGGTTAATGGTAAAGTTTTTACAAGGTTCAATATTCCTTTAGTAGAAGCTTACTTACACACATAGAAATAATTATTTCTAAAAGTACCATTTTGATGATGAGCAATTACATGTTAGTACACTCATATGAAGTGCGTTAAAATCTTTTTTTTTTCTTCGAAAGCGATTCGTAATTTTGTGACAGGGTAATGACTAGTACAATTCACTGAAGAATGGCCTTGTTACAGATCGTTCCGAATAAACCAGGCCAAGTAAACCACAGCAATAATATATTATGAGTAACTAAGTTAAATGTAAAAGAATTTGAAATGATGAATTTTGATTTGTGGTCAGACATTGTAGGTTCACTCGATTTCCTTTAGTACGCATGAGTGCCGTTCGAAGAAATAATGGTGATCGACTTTCACTGAAACTCACAATGATGTTCAAACATAACAAAGCAATAACATCAGCCCTAAAATGTTAAAGGCAAAGCAAACTGTGTCATAAAATACAATAGACGACGTATATTTAAAACTTAAAATCCGCGTAACTGTTCTCAAAGAGTCATAAAGAACCCTGTAAGAAATCGACACGTGTTTCACCTGTCAACGAGGCATCCTCGGGATGACGATCGACTTGTTGCGAACTCGGACCCGATGTGATTTACGTCGTCTATTGTATTTTATAATGGATTTCCGCAAAGTCACGCCTGAATCAATTAACTATCTTAAACTGTGTTAATGTAATAATGGGTATTTCAATGTGTATCCAGTGTGAGCAGTCAGCATCGCTACCATCTTGCTGACCGACGAAAATATTACAGAGGCATAAGCTAGTCTCGTATAATTCGTGCGGATATTAGAGGAGATGCAGACGAGGGAAGAAGAATAAATGTCACGCTACTGACCTGTAGCGCGATGTCCTTAGTCTTGGTTCTGGGCGCGGCGATGCACTTGGCGACGATGCCAGACATCACCTCGCCGGTCGTCTTACCGGCGTGCCCGCAGTTCTCAACGAACACCAGCGCAGCTTCCAGACCTGCAACATGATTTAAAAGGCATAGAAAGAAAGAAAGAAGAAAGAAAATACGTTTATTTGCGGTACACATGACGCAAAGAAAGAACCAAACACAAAAATAAACAATTTGGGGGAAAATATGCCTCACATCCACGCAAAACGGCCATCGCTCAGCATAATGCTGCGACCCTATGCGAGACAGAGCCCCAACGCTGGTTTGCATGAGAGCGCGTCAATCATTCTAATTCAGACCATATGTCAATGTTCATAAAAGTCACATAAAGCATGCTTGTGAACTGCATGAACGAAGAATATCAAGAGATTCACTGTGATAAAAGACTCATCATTATAACACTCAGAAATCATCTACTGCTGAACATGGACCAAAATGAAGGTCTTGTGACGAACTTCAATCGCAGTATGTTGGTTTTAGGACTCTGGAGGCTGTAAAAACTTTTTTTAAACAAATCGAGTAGTCTTTTACGATACCCAGAGTCAGCAACCAACCTAAATGGCTAAATACAACTGCATAAAGTAAACATTGCGCTTGTAATAACTGACCGGTTAAACAGGATAATAATAAATGCCAAGGTACTACCTACCTGAAGTAATTTGCATAAGATATATTGCATTGTGATAAAATTGCAGGAATCACAAAGCATTCTCTAAATTACGTATTGCGAGAATGCCTTGACTCCTGCAGTCAGCATTTGTGGGCTTAGCCTGCTACTAATCGATTAATTAGAGTAACTTTCCTTTAAAGGACTTAACCAAATCCTACGCAAAAGATAAAACAGTTAATCCATGTCATTTAATCGTAGATTATCGTCGAAGTTTCAATATTAATCTTATTATAAATGCGAAAGTGAATTTGTTTAATACGCTTTCACGCTAAAACGGCAGAACAGATTTGGATGAAATTTGGCACATGGGTAAACCATGGCCTGGAATTAGGACATAGGATACTTTTTATTATAGATATTCCCACGGGATCGAGACTTATGAGGGTGAAACCGCGGGGCGCAACGAATAGTAGATAATATTATTGATCGGCATCTCAGTAGTTATAACAAGCATTACAAAAACTTCAGCCCTTTGGAAATACTTAGTAAGTTCGATAGCGTGACTGCGAAAGATTTCCGTGAAAATATTTATCGGTCGATGCCCTTTAGTTGTAATGTGTCCACCGGCGACGCACAAACAACAATGAAAAAATTAACATCGATCGGCATTTTTTGTTCATGTTATCAAATGAGAACAAGTTTGATCAGCGTTTATTTTAAATTCTTCATAACCGAATGAAAGCGGTTTAGGTTAACTTTACGATGGAAAAGATTTCATATAAAAACATGATGATTTCCCGATATTTGCGCTAATTCTGTAAAGTCATTGTAACTGAAAGCCGACAGCGAAATAAACATGCGCTTCGACTGCTATCATAATAACTGCACTCCGCACAGTTAATCGTTGCCGTCATTCATTATATGCTCCCTATACTGTTACTTTTGCATCCTTACTTCATTTGACCGATAAAACTGCCTATCACAATCATTCAGTCAAAACTCGGAAAGTCCACTAATGGACATGGTCTCCCCCAAGCATCGCAACAACACAGGATCTACTTCCCGCATCCAGCGGAATGCCGCGACCTTCACCATGTTGTCGGTTCACCTTACAAGGGGTCTACCCACGCTGCCCCTTCCTTCTGTAATGGCGATCGCAAACAGAAAATAATGTCTATACTCACTCTAACAACGTTGTGCATCAAAGCAACAAAAACCATAACTTAATATTTTTAATGCGAAAGTAACTCTGTCTATTTGACTGATCTCCTTTCACGCCTTAACAGCTGAACGGATTTCGATAAAATTTGGCACACAGACCATGACCTGGGTTAGGCCATACGATACTTGTTATCCTATGGAATAATTTCCGACCGCCACACGAGCGAAGCCATGGGCAAAAGCTAGTAAAGCATACAAAAATCTCAACAACACTTGACGGTCGAGGTCAAACTCATGAAAGGCAATACATATACACATAACTGGATCATGTATTAACTCCATTCACCTATATTTACTCTACGTTTGGACACATCACGTGCGATACCATACAACAATAAGAGTTGGTCAAAGCCATTATATGATCCAACATGTGACTAAAGAAACCTTGCAACCATAATTACTAAAAACGTTCCGAACATTGAGACAATTCAATTGGATTATAAGTATCACAACTGCGTTTTAAATGAGTCATGCATACGTTCTAGACATAAAGAATTAAAGTTGTTGATGACGGAGGATAACGACCTTTTTCGGTCAGACGAGTAGAAAGTGGAATCATACAATTTAGAAGAGAATCTATTATCTATACTAATAATAAAGCTGAGGAGCTTGTTTTTTTGTTTGAACGCGCTCATTTCTAGAACTATCAGACGGATTTAAAAAAAAATTGCAGCTATTTAACATCACGCTAGGACCCTTAGGAGCCGAACAAAAAGAATAAAAGTCAGAAAGAACGCCAAGTGAAAACGAAGTAATAGGTCGAGCAGGCGATGCTTTGCGAGGTGCTGGGTCTGGTGAATAAGAAATTGCACGCGGGCGAATTCGCGGGCAGAAGATAGTAACGTCTAAAATTTCTAGCAGTGACTTGCGTAAAATCAAATATTAGAGGTTTGATTATTAGAAAGTAGCAATCGGCGTTAATTCGACTTGATGATCGATTGGAAATTCGACCATTTCGATCTCTAGATCCAATTACCATGCAAGAGCTTACGACTGCTTTGTTGATCTAGCGGTCGTAAGTACGACTGCTGAGGTCCTGGCTTCGATTCCGAAATCTTATATGGTTTTTCCATTTGTATTTTTTCTGTAGCAGCTCTGGTTTTTTGCCTAGCTTACTCCTCGCTCCTATTACATGGAACTTAACTGGCAAAATGTAGACGCACTTACACACCATTGCATATTCCTTTGGACAAATCGTCGTTGTACACATGGCTACACATCAAGCTATACATTTCCAGTTTAAGCTGACCTCGCATTGTACAGAAATCCTGATCCCGAGATCTGCTTATACTGGAAATGTAGCGCTTGATATGTCAGCCGTGTGTAACCAATAGTTGTGAATTACAACCATCATATTATCGTTTACGTGTATCGACATCCACACGCTACAGAATACGAGCACGATTTTAAACGGTATCTATCTATACGAAATGCTACATTGGACATCATGAACGGTGTTAGTGAAATCAATAAATTTCAAGTATAGCTATAGCTATTTTCCCCCGTAACCTTGAACGTTGACGCATCGTTTTAAATTATTCCTAGAAATTAAGTATAAAGCAATCAAAAGTCTGCCTAGCCATTTCCCAACTATGTTGGGGTCGTTTTCCAGTCTAACCGAATGCAGCTGAATGTGAATACCAGTATTTTACATAAAGCAACCAAAAGTATCCACATATTATATTCTGGATCAGACCGTGGCCTAACCGAAAGCGAATGTCGCGCGAGTACGCGATCGCGATTTATATGAATATGATATGACATACTCGCCTGTTAAGAGGCTTACAACAGCTAAAGCGCGGTCACCGTCGGACTGCATAGAAATGAAAGAGAAGCGCGATGACACGACGCAGGTAATTTATTGCAAAATATGAAGCAGTTAGCGATTTACAGAAAATCTATTGATTGGACTGGAAAATTAAAGCACTATTATGCTAGTAGCTTGTAGAATAATCTGACAAAAAATCAGAATGATTGCATGTAAATTAATATGATTTTTAATCGTTAAAAGAAATTTTTAGAGGTATCTTCATGATTTTTTTCTATCGTATCAATTTCGTTGTATTATGTTTTCAACACACTATCATACTAGCATATATCCTGAAGAATATCATATATTTTTCTGATTTTGTTTACTGCAGTGGATCATATTCTTTTAGGCATTATAAAACTTGCGTTTAGGCACGTTTAGGTCCTGTAGTCCCCTTAACTATGAATTAAAAATAGGTTTATTTGTCACCGAAACACATGTATTAAAAAAGGTAAGAAAGAAAAATTGGTTTACTTGTCACAGAAACACGTGCATTAAAAAGATAAGAAAGAAAGAAAGAAAAATAGGTTTAAAAGTAATGAAAAATAAAATGTAATATTTCATCACTTTTTAATACAAATATCCAGGATGAACGGTAGCCTTCCCCAAGTCCCAGGCCGTCAAATTTCATAAAGATCAGTACCGTGCTTTATGCGTGAAAAGGTAACAGACAGACAGACTGACAGAGTTACATTCGTATCTATACAATACAAGTAAATAAAATTAATGTGTGTTTGTAATGTCACAATAACAGCTTTTTACTAAATACTTATTTAAAAAAACTATATTTTAAACTTTTTGTTTGTCTGTCTGTTTGTTCCGGCTAATCTACAAAACGGCTGGACCGATTTCGACGGGAGATTTTTTTCTTTCACGGCCAGATATTGATCTGATATTATAAGCTTTCACTTTAGAAAAAATAATTTGGGTCTACGCGGGTGAACCCGCGGGCAGCAGCTGGTTTACAATATTATTAGTATGAATTCTATATATATGCTGATACTTAGCATACGAGCAGTGTCTAACGATAACTGTCTAGATGCAAACTGCAATATGAAATGCGTTTACTATTTACACGTATTATCTATGACCAGCACACGTAGCATGACAACCATAGAAATGGGTTTTGTCGACGAAAGAATAGACAAAACAACAGATTATGATTGTTTACCTGTCATTTTGTCTATTCTTCCGTCGACAAAACCCCTTCCTATTGTAGTCATGCTAAGCGTGCAGGTAGTATTCAAGGTAGACTTCTAAACCCAAGATAAAGTACAGTAACTACAGTACTTCACTACTTCAGTTACTACTAACAACTTCAGGAAGCAATCATTCTTAACCCAGACACACTGAATTGAGTGTAAAGGCGCGGGCCCACCGCGATGCACGAAGAGGCTACGCACGTGTATTAAGCTTCGCTTTGTAAGAAAATGTATGTGGTTGTGTCCACTGCAACCCACGGAGAGATTGATACATGC
The DNA here is from genome assembly GCA_914767755.1 of Agrochola circellaris. Lineage (NCBI taxonomy): Eukaryota > Metazoa > Arthropoda > Insecta > Lepidoptera > Noctuidae > Agrochola > Agrochola circellaris. Next base: position 12,159,052 of record OU611843.1, read on the forward strand.
GTGGCTTGCTCGAATAGGCGGTTACATAGCTCAACGCTGTCGACGTGGGTCTACGTTTCCACTGTAGTACACGAATATGACCCACGACTATGTACAGCTCACTTATCGCAGCGCAGTTTTCAGTCATGCGTGCGTAGCCTCTCCGTGCGCCGTGCCACGCTATACATAGTCGTGGGTCAAATTCGTGTACTCTAGTGGAAACGTAGACCCACGTTGTCAAACAAATTAATACACGCAGCTAAATTGCGCCGCGTGCCCGTGCACAGCATGCGCCGCGGTGGGCCCGCGCCTTAACTGCGTAATTATGCAGACTAGTAATATTACAATCATGATTCTGTTCAGATTTTTATGTTGGCTACAGAGAAGTAACTGTAGTATAGTCCGTACCAAAACTATCTGATGAAAATGTAAACAAATGGATCAGAAAACGTACCTAGCTGTGGATGCCAATTTGTAGTGGCCACAGGTACAGTAAAAAAAAATATTTCATATACAGGCAAAAATATTCATCTTTCCACTACACTGTTAGGTACTATTCATTTTTATTGTGTGCTTTTACATCGCACTGACACTCATCAAAGTCATAACATAGTTTATAATCTTGCATAGCTATATAGCATACATGTTTCAAATTTCAGGTCACACACATGTTTGAAAGCGTCTAAGATCTCTACCGCAGCTAACACACAAGAGCTGGTGGCAACTTTGAGAAAATACCTATTTCCTAATAGGTAGTTTTCTAAAATACTATGTTTGTAACACCATAAAAAATCCATCAATACTTTAGGAGAAAATCGTGACTGTATGTGTACATGTATTCCTCCTAGTCCTAAGTCTACACTACTACACCCAATTCGTGAATAACCTGGCGCATGACCAAGAATAACATTCAAACTCGCCTGTGAAAGGAACAGTTACTTGTAAGTCGTAAACTTACCAAAGGATTCCCAGATTTTATGATCCAGAATTAATGATCAGAATATTAACCTACATTTTAAACAATTTCGTATTGTTGGTGCAGTTACATACATACAGACGGCTCACTTGCACATACACATTACACAAAGACTAGGAACAATTAATAACTGTCTGTAGGTCTTAAAATAGTTCCTTGTGTAGAATTCAACCTACTTAATCAATTCTTAGTCAGATGTTTAGAAGGGGGCTCGTGGCTAAGTGATAACAGCCGCACGGGTCGATCGAAAGTTAAGCTACGCTTACCACGGTCGGTTCGTGGATGGGTTATTATTCATTACATACAGAGACTCCTCCGTGCCTCGGAAAGCACGCTAAGACGTTGATCCCGGCTGTCATTCGTAGATCTTTGACAGTCGTTACAGGTAGTCACAAGCCCAAGGTATCGTGTTACCCAGTAACTGGGTTATAGAGGTCAGATAGACAGTCGTTCCATGCAATATATTGGTATTTAGCTGCATCTGGTTAGACTGAAACCCGACCCAATCATAGTTGAGAAAAGACTAGGCAGATAGATGTTTAGGATTACAGGTTAACTACATAATTAATATGTTAGGAGATTCAATTCTTTCATGTGAATCAATCAGTATCTTTATGTTACCTGGCAAACTCTAGAACATTTGAATGAAGATAAAATATAGCTGTTTGTTAGCAAACACTTAAATAACAATGACATACTATCACTGACTTAAAAAAACTGTTATAAGAATAAATTGCTAGCTATTGTAGCAAAATAAACAAGTCCGCTGTTGCCAAAACTTAAATGCCTTTTGTTTGCATAGAACGCAATTCATTTAGCTTCCCATCTCAGTTTTATTTATAACCGGAGCAAACAATATTATAATAAAAAATTAATAAAATCAAAAGTAATTTTTATTCAAACTAGGCTGAGAATCAGCACTTTTCGAACGTCAAAATTACATCAGACGGTCTCCCAAAACGCCCACCCTTCACTACTTCCTAGTGCGTTAGCTGGGAAGAAGAAGTGGCGCAACAAACTCCCCAACAGAACTGCTGTCAGTTCATTTCTTTAATTAATTTCAAATTGAAATATATTCTGAGGAATGATGTGATAAGGCAATGGTGCGGTTTAAAAGATGTAGTGACAAAAATTCTAAAGAGTATGCTTAGATGGTTTGGTCATGTTGAGAGGATGAATGAGTGGCGACTAACAAAAGGTATTTACAAGGCAGATGTAAAAACGCCGGAAGGGGACGCCCTAGGAGAAATTATATAGTGACCTTATTGCCGATGTTCTTCAGACAGGTCAGGTCCAGGCGTATGAACATAAACGACGCAAAAGGAATATGTAAGGTGTATAGTAGCAGGTGGCATTCTGTGGTTTCTGCTTATCCCCATGGGAAGAACGCGTGAGTTTATGTATGTACTTAATTCTGGTGAGGAAAATATGAAACATTAACTACTAAATCCTTTGTTTAGAAATGTGAATTACCTACACAAAATAGATATTAGCACACTGCTAATAAAAATTAATTTGCAGTAACTTTTCTCCAAATTAGCTAGTTCTATATATTTTTTTATTGTAGCCCGTAACCTCCTCTATGAACCAGGCTGAAAAGTAGCCAAGACGTCCTTCTCCAGGTTATGCTCTACCCATGTGCCAAATTTCATACAAATCCGTTCAGCCGTTTAAGCATTAAAGCGAAACAAACAAACTCACTTTCGCATTTAGAATATTAGTTAGGATTTTGAAGACCTAATAAATTGCGTGACTCACTAAGGAATAATGTTATTATCATTATTACTTATTTATGTTGATATACAAAATTTTTAGGAAAAAGAGCTCAAAACAGTCATTAGTCATAATACATAAGTAAATATGTGTGCATTAACAGTAAGAATGTTTAATGTAAATAAATAGCAATGTCAGCGACATTAATGCAGTTTGGATTTTACTGATTAAAGTAATAACTAATTACCACTAAGAGGCTGTAACTAAAAATAAACAGCATTACCTACAAAGCTATAAAAAATACTCCAAATAAATCAGATTCAACAGACAACTTGACTGACTAAGGTTTAACAACTTGAAGCTGTGTTATCTTCCTTATAAGGTCCTGTCTATCAATAACCTATGGGCTAAAGGAAATGCATCACCTAATTGATTATCGAGATCTATTGGGAAAACTTATTTACATTTTCAGAGCTTAGTAAGTAAGTACATTATTTTGGAACAACGTTATTTGATTTTTGAATAGTATCACAAATGCCAATTAAGTTCCAAGACATAAATAAAATATCAACAACTTGGATTTCTGTACACCATTTTAGAGTGACCACAAAAATTTAGTGCTGTGCTGTGGGTCACCAATGACCCAGCTCTTTTTTCGGTGATTTTTATTATTTATTTGTTTTGCTTTACCACATATGTATTCAAACAAACTTGTCTTTTTTATATGCTTCTGTGACAATAAATAAAATTTCGTTTCTTTCATGTAAAGATCTAAGTTTCAACGATGAAAAATAAATTGTATTAGGCATGTTAAGCAGTAGACATAAACAGGATAAAAAATAAACTATGCATAAAACAAAAAGTAAACGAACAAATTTTGAACCACATACCTTTCTCCTGAGCCACAGCATTGCTGTCAGTGACAAACTTCTTGATCAGTCCAAAGTATTTACTCCATTCAGGAGACTTCTCATCGTCAATCTGGTTGAATAGCTTAATAGCCTCCTCATAGCCTGCTACCCTAGCCTTCCATAGCTTGTGAACACATTTATCTTCTGTCGGCAATTTCTTATATTCGTTCTCATCCTCCATTTTGGGTCTGTGTGCCTAGTCAAATTTTGAATCTAAACTGGAGAAAAAAAATAAGGGTTTAGATAATAGGAATATTGAGCTGTTTGCAGTTTTAGTCAGGTTTATCAACTTGGTCTACAAAATACCTTATGGGCTAAAGGAAATGCATCACCTAAGTGATTATTTAGATCTATTGGGCTCTAATGTGATCTACTGATTTACATCTTCAGTTAGTAACTTAGTACTTTCTTTTGTAATAACATTACTTGAATGTAAATTTTGAATAATATCACAAATGCTAGTTGAGTTCCAAGACATAAATAAAATATCAAACACACTAGGGATTTAGCAACAGGACGACATGACAACCATAGAAACAGCTTTTCTATGGGTTTTTCCAGCAGAAGGATAAATAAAATAACCGATTGTGATTATTTATCTGTCATTCTCTATATTCTTCCGTCGACAAAACCTGTTTCTATTGTGGTCATGCTAAGCGTGCTGTTACAATAATATATTTTATTGATCTGAGATATATGAACTGTTTAAACCTTATAAGGTGTATTTTTCATTTTTTGGAATATAGGGTCCTGTTTTATACTTGATTCCTTTGACTCGGCAATCATATGCTCAACTGAAAGATGGCACTTTGATATGACCTATTTGTCATCATGAGGGTACAAATAACAAAGACTGTATGTGGGTAAGTGACCATTTTAATCATGTTTCCCTAAAAGGATTCATGTTAGCCCTGAATACAATTACATGTGCATAACTTACAATTTGCGTTTGACCTTTTAGTGCAAGATTGCAGTTTCCCTAACAAGGTCATGAGTGCATGCTTCTTAGTAAATAAGGGGAGAAGGAAGATTGTATGTAAAGCCTTAGATAAAACGCTAACTTATCGATATTCGTAGAACAATACTATCGTAAACAATGCACATGTAACACACCTACCGTTGAATTTTAATATCAATGACTGATTCACACAACATGCAATGTACAACTAATTAGTAAATAACATCCAACTATTGTGTATCAACTTTCTTAACGCGTAGGCGTAAAACTTCGACAACTACGATCAATTTAACGAATTACAAATACGTTAATACGTAAGAAACGGTGATTCAACCGATCCAACGACACCTGCTTTCGAATATAATAATGGCTACCTGGCCAATATTGCGGAACAAATAGTTAATTACGAGCCGGTTCATTTATAGCCGTGCCCGTTTTACACCGAGATGTGAAATTGGATCGCATCTCAGCCGACTGAGAACGCCCGACAAACGGTCACTTTCTCACTTTACAAACAAATCCAATCAAATGTCAGGAAACTTACCGTTATCAAGCTGTTTCTGCGGAGTCCTCTTGATAAAACTAAATTTATTAAAACTAAACAACATAAACGATAGTCAGCTCACATTATCCAGCAACAAGCAATATTTTAACTGACAAAAAGAAATGCCTTTTTCTTTTTCGTCGTCGTTTTTTTAAGTTTGCGAAATGAAAATGGACGGAAGATTAATGTTGCCAGAAATTAATTTTACATGAAACCATAACTGTCAAAATTAAAACAAAGATTTGTTTGAAAATTATAACATAGTTGTGTTTGAAATATAATAAAATTTATCTAAGGTGCATTTCGTGGACAATGAAAGAAACACAGTTATTTATAAAAATGTGTATTTTAAAATTGATAAAAGATATACATACGCTGTTTACGATGAATATATGACAAAAATCAAAACAAAATTGAAGAAAAGCAATACGTTTAACTGTGAATAAAAATAAAGTTAAAAGATAAGTTAAAATAAAAATCTGAGATCATTTAGTAGTCATAGACACGCAGTCTGTAATTTTTTTTATTATATATATTATTTTAGCATGGCAACCTCCTACGAAATACTTCACACCGTTCACTCAACCATTCTATTTTGCCATTATCATTCGTTCTTTTGTTGATTTTCTTCAATCACGAACACCGAGAATTTTGAACAAAATAAAATAGTTCGTTCTGAGGACATCAGCGAGCGAGACGTGCGTCGCGTCGTTATCGTGACAACTGTGCGTTCGCAGTTCTTACAGTCGACAAAAATAAATAGTACCGCTGAATGTAATTGTTTTGATTTCATTACAGCTATTTGTGTGTTGAAATGTTTATTATGATAATGAAGTAATTAATTTACTAATGGAGCTGGTTTAAAATAGACTAAATAAACAGGAGTGTTGTGTTTTCGTTCGGCGTTGGGGCGATATCGGAGAGAGAAGGGAATTCAACAGCTGTCTGTGCATAGTATGCTTCATATTGTGAGTATGTTATGCTTTTCTGAACATAAATATGTTAATCATTTACTCGTTAATTGAAGCGGTACGATCAGGTTAAACGCTATTTTAGTACTAGTGTAACTTACGTTTTATTAGCGTTCTTTGTTTTTGAAATCTTGAATTCAAAATTAGTAAACATTGGGCAATGTTAGCAAGGCCTGCGTAATAAAATTGCTACTATCTGTATTGGAGGTTTCCCATTTTATAACTGGCTGCAAGCTACGGGTCTTTAGGCATACCCAGTTACCAAAGTACCTATGTATAATGTAATCTAGCTTGATAAACAAAAAAAAAACAAGGATCTTTGTTACATGAGTGACATGAACAAACGAACGAACATCATAATTTACAAGTTTTATAACTTTTGAGATCATTATTAAATACCTATGCAAGACCATTAAATAAATGTCTAAAAAAAAATCCTGCGTATGCAATATAATGTATTTACCTACATAACGCGTCTTATTTTATGTCATCCCGTTTAGATAACGTTTCTCAGTCTACTGGATAATTTACCTACTTGCTTTCTCATAACTGATAACGATACATTCACCCCATTACATAAAAATACCTAGACTTTCTTCAGATAAAGAAAATGAATAGGTGTACCGTATTGGTTGATGAGCTTTTTGGTGATTCGCCCGAATTTACTCACCGGATACGGGCGAATCGATTTTTTTTTTTTTTTCTTTAGGCCATTCTCTCGAAGCTAATTTATTTGTTGGCGAATCGATTTCTGGAGTTGTCGATTCGCCTACAAATAAATTCGAAAACCGGTTGATGCCTACAATACCAAAAATACTACGCACACCTTCCTACCTAGATACCTACCTACATTTGCCATCAAGGAGTAAGTAGGTACCTGTCCTCTGTCTGTCCTTTCGTTAAAATTCAAATTTTCATAAGTATATTGAACTTTGCAGTAAGGTTGTATATTGATCAAAACCTGTCCAATACCTTAAAATTTAAATTTTCTTAAGTTAAATGCAATTTGCAGGTCAGTATAAAGTTTTATATTGATGAAAATACGATTCGCGACCGTAACAAATTTGTATTTTCAGAATTATGATTACCTATTAGAATCATCAATAAAACTCTCGAAGTTAGAATTGACCTCTAATGTCATGATTTCATGAAATAGTCATTCAATAGAGTAATTTGAAGTTAGAGAGTTATATTGATGACTAGCTGTTGCCCGCGACTTCGTCTGCTATCCAGGATGAAAAGTAGCCTATGTCCATCTCCAGGTCATGGTCTACTCATGTGCCAAATTTCATCCATATCCGTTCTGCCGTTTTAGCGTGAAACAAACAAACAAACTCACTTTCAAATTTATTATAGGTATTAGTTAGGTAGGATTTTAATGATTGTTATTTTGCAAATACATATTTGTTACGAACGCGAACAAATATGTACAAATGTGTATAAAATCAACAATTCCGAGGGGCTACTTTAGCGCATCCCCCAGCTGCTATTTATAGGTACCTACCTACCTAAAGTACCTACTTTTATTCCATTATTTATTGCAACAAGATATGTACTTACACTACCCCTTATCACCTTCAACATAATAATTGATAGAACACATTGATAAACACCTAGGTACTTATCTTATCGTAATAAGATCTAACAAGACAATCCAGCTATCTAATTACGCAACACATTTTCGTTGACAATTCCGACTAATCTGTTTCAATTTGACAGGTCAACAACATTAATTGTGTTATTTACGTTGTTGAGCAGATTTTTTTTTCGAACGTACGAAGCAATGGCTTAGCAAACTGTTTCAAAACGATTCAGATTCTGATTGATCGTGTATTACGTAATTAGGGTACAGATGTCTCTTTATACCGTTTTGTAATTTAGTTGAGGACAAAAGATCAGATTTCGACATTGTAGGTAGGTACCTAATTGGTGTCAAATTTAATAAATACGGTTGAGACACCAACCCATGATTCATTATGAGAAAAACAGCGACCTGCCCCTTCTTGCCACGTTTTTTACGACTTGACAAATCATTCAGATTTGTTTGTATGTACTTAAGTATAATAATATTGTTAATGTTTTATATACACGTAAGCTTTCCGGAATAGATTCTCAAAATTATGGTGAAAAGCGCATCAAAATCCGTTGCAGTTTAGAAAAACAACGCGGTCACACAGACACGAAAAACCACATTTTATAATATGTATACATAAGCAGCCAGGTATCTAAGAACATTCGAAACCATAATAAAATTAATAAAATCATTGCTAATACCTAACTATTGCTGTTCTTTAAGAAAAAAAAACATGTAATCAATCATGCAATCATCAGTGTCATTCCAATCACCAATGGAAACTGAAAATGATCATCAATCATCTCTGAAAACTGAAAATTACGAAGTTATTTGACACTTTCTATGCCGTCTACGAGTCTACGCCCCTCCCTGTAGACAGTTAGTACTCGCAAACCAATTCCATTTTCAAATATAAATGATCAAATATAAAAGTGATTACCGGCCTACCTACCAATTTTTCGTGGTTAATCGAATAAAGCATTAAAGGCAAATGAGTAAGAAATTGTATTAAAACTGCTAAGAAAACTCGGTTTATAAAATCAAAGAAGGCCAGCCTGTTCTTATGGAATAGCTTCACATCACAATAATTCCTAAGAAGTCGTGATTTTGTTACACGCAGTCGACGTGTAATAAAAACGACTTGCACCAACACCAAATATCTAGTGATCTAGAAAACGTTGGCGATAAAATCTTTAAAATGGGTTTTACACGGTAATCTGACTTCCCGTGAGGTTCACAAACAAATCGTTAACATGGTGCGTCTATTTACAATTCAGTTAGGGTCACCACATGTTAGAGATTAACGTGGATTACCCAGATGTTTTTACGCAAACATTGATTGCTACGGGACGCGAGGCGACAAAATGAGAGCTTCAAATCCTTGTACCGTTTTATTGTTCAAATAAGATTTAATCCTCTCGTAATTGGATGACTATAAACGTCTACAAAGTCAGATACTAATATCTAGGGTAATAACTGGCTAGATAACCTAATTAGTCCATTTTGGAATGCGTCCAATTAGTACTAATAAGTCCGAGGCGACTCGTATCACACATAGGTAGTCAAATCAAAGGACGACTGACAAGTGTTTTAGATACCAAATAGGCAGAGATTTAGTAAAGTATATTTGAAGGTCTTCAAACACTATATTTGAACCGTGTAATAAAGGTCAAGCTATTTAAATTATTGTTAAATTGACTAAGGGCCACTCCCTCTCACAGAGATGAGTCCTGAGGACCAGAGTTCCAGGCTGATCTCACTTTATATTCAAGTCTACATTCACCGTAACTTTGTTATGACTACTATAATGACATTCATATGAAACACAGTTTATAAGTTAATCAATATTTACTCGCTATCTAAACGATAAAGTAATGCTACGACCCATGCCTATCAAATACGAGACGAAGAAAAATAGGTTATCGGAACAGCTTAATTGACACTTGGGATGAGGATATGGTAGTACAAAAAACCATAGATCAATGCATGTCATGAACTCATGATACTATGACTAAATGAACCATGAGACAGTCAATTGTCGACGATAAAATTAATGAAGTTCACGTCAGTGCATTCGGTATAATATCCTGCGTGATCATCAAATTGAATTAAATATCTGTTAACTCTATTAGACGATACGGGCTCATAATCGTTTCTATTAGTCGATTCATCATAATCGATTCATTATTCTGTTTTCTTTGAATCTAGTTAGCAGTTAGTTACACCTGTTGTAACATCAAACGGTAGTTTCCACGGTTCTTCCGCAAACTTTTTCTCAGTCTCTATTCAATCAATTTTTTGTCACTCACTACGATAATTGAAGTTCAGTTAGTGTAAGGTCATTAATTAGTGGTATCGATGGGAACTCCCGGATGGTGAGGTTCATCAAATTGTGTTAGTTCCGATACCTGATTGCTTTAACAGAGTTATGGCGAGCAATGGAGCGCGAGACGACGCGTGTTCCAGTTTCCTCGCGGTTGTAAAAATGTCGTAGTTCTTTCTGAAAGAACGAATAGGATGGGAATTAACTATTGTGTGGAAAATTGTACCCATATTCTTTGATTTAAAAGTCTTTTTTATTGACCTTAGCCAAATCTATATTTAGAAAAGATCAATTTGATCGGAAGACTTTCGACCTCTAATATGTGTTGTCAACCTTATAATTTGACTGCCTGGAAAAATAAATAAAGTGTTTAGCATGTCGCGGAAGTTAGAAAATCGATAGAAATGAGGTACATAACTACGGTGCAGTAGCCACTAGAAAGCAATTACGGCTCCATTACCGTCTTTTCAAGTGAAACTACAAAAGGTGGCCTTTACTGCTGCCAAAGTCGGTTAAAGCTACATATCTTTCAAGGCGTAGAATGACTCATTATTACTGTGTTTCTTTTAACCTCTTTGGCACGAAGCGTGTATAAATAGTACGTAATATTGGGAAAATACATCGTCGTTATTTTAATTTCAATGATAAGTCTGACCTCCATGAGCCTGTTGCTGAAGTCTACAAAATAAACATCATTATAAACAATGTAAAATGTATATGAGTCGACGAAAACATAAGATGATAGAAGATTCACTGACTAATAGTATTAATTTTTATGAGTGCGTTGCCCGACCTACAAGCAGATTTAATATATTTTAATTAGATTAAAAATACGAGCCGACCACACGCAGATGTTAATTCAAGGATATTTTTTTAAAATAAATTCTGTCGTATAGCTAAGTGTGCCAATATTAATCGATTGTTGAAGTTCATTGAGCTCGTAAAGCCGCTCTTTTGATCCATGGCATGCAGTTCTTGCGCTGAACTTTCGCCTGAAGGAATCAACAAATCAATTAGACTCTAACATGTCTTTTGTGTTATCTATAATTTTTAATGAGAAATTGATGTTTGTTTTAATAGCATCATCAGTATCTCAAAAGTTCTTTGTGTTATCTCGAAATCTTTTTCTCGTTTCATAATTCCATTTTCAAGTCAAGCCATATTTTTACTTTGCATAGAGCCCTAAAGCGTGGCCAGTTGCAATTGTCAGGTAGATTATCACATTGTAGCACATGTTCAGTTAAATTGGATTACGGTGGGTGGCTGTCTAGCTGACTTAAGCCCAGCTTAGTGTCAAATAGACGAGCATACGCACACAAGTATTGTATAACAATATTTTCATTGTATTTCATAGTTTTCGTCACTACTCCGAGTCCGCGAACTTCGAAGGGACTGTTCTAAGTAATCATTGATATGTTTGCGTGTCTTAGACTTTCCTAAGATGTGGAGACATTAGCAAACAAGGTATCGTGATTAAAAAACATGTTGCCGGTCACGTATACGGCACACCTCGTATCGGATATGGATAATGCAATCCCAACGCAATCCCCGCTACCGGGGAGGCCATGTTGCAGCCGCCATATTTGTGAATCATGCGCACGCGCGGATCGCTTTACTCTTTATTATCTAAGGATGCAGTCTTGAAGACAATGCGTTTCGTCGTTAAATATTAATAGACTAATTAATGTATCCGTTTTTGTAACTACATTGTTATGTGCGTGTATATTATGTTTCTTAAGTTGTCTGTGTCTTCGTCTACAGTTAACAGCTGAAGACTTATCATGGTCTCTTTAAGTTATTTATTGGACTACTTAAAGTTCAAATGTCCACTGGAAATTACACAATCACATCAAGGTCCAGTTGGAATACAATTAGAATAATTTCAAAATAATTCAAACTGTCAATAGACAAGAATTATTGTCTATTGCACGAGAATAAGTGTGGACTCTTTTAATGCCAAAGAAAATCAAAACATTTTCTACAACAGTCCTGAGAAAAGCTTTTATATTGTAATGAGATTTATGTATCGTGTGACATGTGAGTATTGCTAGGGATTCCTCGTGCTCTGATTTGATTAATGCCATGTACGTGATGCATGCTCTGCAAATCATTGGCCCGTTGATGGAATAACTAAGTTTTTCTTTTTGGATTTTTGATGTGAAAGAGTATTCTTTATCTACCGTCTCATCTGATGCTGCTGGTTAGCGATGACGCTGTCGACGATGGTGCACGCTTGCCTAGAAGCAACTTATCCCTCAAGACTTGGAAGACTCCCTATCGGGAAACACAAACAGACAGTAAATTGTCAGACTTAGGGCTGATTTTCCAACATCAGATATCTTTTATTCGTGGAATAAAATTGACGTCTGACAGTTTTTTTATGGAAAAACTGTCAGAAGTTCATAATTATTCATCAGATAAAGTTATCTGGCGTTAGAAAAATCGGCGCTTAGTTAGAATTATCTGTGCTGCCAACCGCACCATACATATTACTTCAAACGACTTCTCTTACGTCTTGATTTAAAAATAGAAATAGTGCATTAGCTTTGACAAGTCGACCCATTACAATTACTTGAATTGAAATATGACATTCGGTTTAATTTGTGTACTTTAGATAATTTTCTTCTTCCTCGTGCAGGCAACGTTACGTTTGTAGTATAATAACTATAAAATATACTTTTACGGGGTCAACTGAGTGAGTTGTTTCGTTATTAATATGTCTATTGCCTTCTTCAAGTGCTGCTAGAAGCCACAGTATCTGAGAGATTGATATTGAGATCTACTGAATGTTATTTCAAGAGTAGGAATTGCAGTGCTGATTTTAACAATAGTAGAAAATGGCTCGGCCAATTGCAAATGGCGGCCGTAAAACTGATCAGGATTTTTTTTCAATTGATTCAAGATATTTGAACGTCTACGTCGCTTGTTTTTTTATTTAAAATAAATTTATTTATTCCACGTTTTCTTCTGGTTTCAATAAAAGCGCGGATGCAGACATCTTAAAAATATCCTTTTAAGGTTACTTGAGTTCGTTTCGATAAGCAATAAATTTTCCGTCAAAGAATTTCCTTGTTCAAATTCGTCTACAAGGACCCATATGAGGTTATCAGAAAGGACCTGTTCACCGAGTTTTCCAATTAATTTCTATTAAGATTGGGAAAGCTTATTGAGCACCCAGTGTGATGAGCAATTTCGGCTTTTGATCCAAAGTCTTTGTGTTTTAACTGGCGAGAATTTGTAATTTTCTAATTATTAGTTTATTACTTTTCGTAATTAAAATTGAAGGTATAATTGCGGTAGATAGGTATTCTACTTCTGAATAAATTTAATTTCTCTTCCTGAAGTTGGGATATGAAGTTAACCGACTTCCTGCAATTTTATTACTGACATCGACACACCAAAATCACCATCTGTTTTAATGTTTAATTCCTACTAGGTACTCCTCTTCCTTAATTAAACTTTTAAACAACATTTTTAATTGTGTTTACTGTACACAGTTCGGACGCTACCTAGTTTAATGGCCGTTCAATTTCCTGGTGTTTTATTGTCGATAACCGCATGGAAGCTGCGGCAGCTGGTCGATATCCGATACTGTCGCAATAAAACTGGCTCGAGCCCAGTTTTAAGCTTTATCTTTTATATATACAGGTCAATGCTTTCAATGTATCCGATCGGGTTGAACGACACCGCAATGATCTAAATCGGATGACCGAAATATGTCGGTATTCCACAAACATCAACAAAATGCGCGGGAGCTCAAGCTCACATTTTATTCACAAAATGTATGTAAACATATACAATTTGTAACTGTCTGACCTATTTGCAATTCTAGAAATCTATAATTCATAAATGTACACATCCGGCCTTACACATTAATGAAAATGATTCATGCTGTGATTCAACTGTGCACTCTTCAGTGAATTTTAAGTGAATGTCTCATTAAAATTTCAACTTTTAATTTCAGTGAGAGCGGCGTTTCGAGACTCGACAGTGTTCAAACAGAATAAAAAAACATTGAGAGAAAAAGTAACTGAGCGCACTCCACTCGCTGTAGCCAATATCATTGAATTTGAATAAGCATTTTTTATTTTATGTTATCCTCTTTTGTTTTCAATAAAATTGCTAATGCATAGTCCATTTATTAAGACATTCAGCATTGAAACTGTATCGACCAATATTATTTTACTAGCCAGCGAGATTTTTCACTCATCTGAGTCACTCGGTCATTTATTGTCATTCGACTTTTTGTTCAACATCTAGCAAAAGAAAAAAAACAATCGCCTCTAATGCCTCGAATTCAATATTCTACTATCATAAACGAAAAAAAAAACGAACGATTGTTTGAAAATCGAATGAGCCATTTAAAATCGGAGTTTAACAATAGGAAGCGTTGGCAAGTTCCGTTTGGTCGCGCATGGCATAAGATTAAGAAATCGTTTTTGAGTTTACTTCCTGCGATGGAGGACTATTTATAAACTAATATAGCTGCACGGAAGCACCATGACCTCGGTGGCGATACTTAAATGGAATATTGAGTAGTTGCCCGCTATCTGAAATAAATATTGGCCTTAAGTGTTTATCATACTCAAGTAGCATTTAAATCAGACTCGCTGTAAGTCATACGTCATTTACACCTCGAACTTAAGAGGACAGTCGATACTTCGGCATTTTACGGTAAAGGAAATTATCTCGGTGCACTTTTGCTGATGCTGCTAACACTATGTAACTTTGAAAAGTAAAAAAAAAATGGAATACCCAGAAGATTTATTGATACAACAAAATGAAGATAAAATAGGTAATTGCTAAATTCCTACAAAGCGGTGGTAGATAATGGATAAGACGCGGGTTAAGTCTCAACCTTCTTAATTGACTTGTGATTAAATAAATTAATACTGGCACGTTATTATTGTATACGTACTCGTAGTTCAAAACACTAGAAGAATATACGTTCGTATCCAATATTTCGTCAAAAGGGAGCATCAAATCATGAGATGCGGGAAAAAACAAAAAATCTGGTGAAAATAGATGCATAAACGCACTCATGTTTGTCATTCAAGATACCACTCCCAAACACCAAGGATAGTAGAAGGTGACCATATTATTCAGGAGTGTCACGACCTTGAAAGAAAGTAGTTCCAAATGAGACAGACTCGTGGCACATTTCCAATCCGAAGTTGCGACTGAAATTGCAAAAAGACCGATGACTTCTCCAAAATGTTACGAAATAACATCGCACCGGCGAAATTCAAATTATCTTAGGTTTTTTTGCAATTTGCAGGTCAGTATCAGGTGATCAAAATATGATTCGCGACAATAACAGATATGTATTTACAGAATTGTAATCATTGGAATCATTAATACATATCTCTAAGTTAGATTTGTTCCATAAGAATGAATTTCTCATGGTTCAACAGTTCTCTTGGAACAAATTTAACTTAGACAGATGATAATTTTGTGGGCTACTGCGGAACAGATTTTGTTCTGCTACTAAGAATTAATAGAATAACTAAACGACTTTGTCCGACTAAAGGATTGAAATCAGCACCCTTAGGCCCTACAGTCATGCTTGCGATCACAAGACCTATGAGGCTGACAAAATTAGAACAGCCGATCGATTCTGTAAAAATATCACCGTGAAACTTAGGTGAAGTGAGCGTGAATTGAGCTGTCAATAGTGTTAAACTCTAACATCCTGCCGGTCGATTTGTGACAGTGACAGCTCACTTCACCTAAGTTTTACGTTGATCTTTTAACAGAATCGACCGACAATAACTTCAAAAAATTACATTATGTTATGTCTTTTAACTGAAAGCGCGCGGTTGAACTTTCAATTTAACGCTTGGCTCAGCGCCGAAAGTTAAATATTCTACAGCGCACTTTTATTTACACGGGCAATAAATATACAAGCAAGTACAGATATGTTGAAATTAGGACATTTCAAAAATAGGTCACTACACAGCCACGTAGCCACCGCATGGCTGCCTTCTGCAAGGTTCAAATCAAAAGTCCAAATGAACCATTTGGCATGACACACGGCAGTTGTCTGCCAACAGATACGGTACAGAGCTTTCAATCTACATTTTAATTTGCATCGATTATTGCATTCGTGATGCTTCGTCAATCTTCATTGTTGCTGATTTCATTTAGACGGCGACAAAAAAAATTACACTTTGTTTCTCTATCTCGAAATATGGGTCATGATGATGGAGTTATCCGTTTTTGTTTATGGAGTTCTTAAATAGGATATCAACTTAACCGTTTCAAATTCTCGTATCGAAGAAAAGGACAGAATTTTCAACATCTCCCAAGTCAAACATCTAATTTGCATTAGAACCCTCGCTGCATTAAAATTCTACTATACGTGAGCCTTCGATCAACAAAGACGTGAGCCCTTAATGAGCATAGCACTTATTTCACACTCCAACACAAAGTTCGTTCTTGTTTGTAGCGAAATACGAGCTTAACGGTCTGCGCCAATGTAATTTTAGAGCGGCTAATTACTTCGTCTACTTCTAAACTTCAACAATGCAACTGTTGGATACGATTAAAAATGACTATTTCATTAACTTAAAAGGATATTTGGCCACACGAGACGCAATTGCTTGGTTCAATGCTTTCATGTACGGTAATGTATTTGCAAATGCATCACATTTGAACCTTGTAAGCCTGGCCTTGTGTTGTCCCTTTTATAAGGGACTTTATATTGTACTGAGAATCAAAACGAGGGTTGTTTAATACTCTTCTTCCTCTTCATCATTATATTTTTATAAATATCGTTCTTATAAAAGGATGCCATCTTGTTTTATTTTCATTACATCGATCAATGAAAGACGAGCAGCTGCTTAAAACTGTTTATGATAAAGATCACTTGTTGCTATAGCAACTTTTTCTCTTACGCTTATTCTTGAGTCATCTTTGTGGGATATTCGATCTTTAACTTAAGAGCGTTCATTCTAAAGGTTGGCAACGTCGCACATCAAAACAGGTAAATATTTGACAGCTATTTAGCTGTATGGAAATATGAAATATCGCTAACTAGTGAACTAGAATATTAAAAATGTAACTCACCGAGTAAACTTGTGGCAGCACTTCACCTAAGTTTTACGGTGAGATTTTTGCATAATAGACCGGCTGATGGACGCTGAACGCAAATGATCTTTCACCCACCCATAAAAAATAAATGTAAGTGACATCGTTTTATGACATCAGATGACACATTGTTCCCAGCCCAGCGGGTGTTATTTTTTCAGCTTATCTCCGGGAGACGTAATAAACAGGGTGTGGGTGTACTAAACCACTTATTACATATATATGTACATATGCTTGATAGTCCCTTGATGGTACTAGTTGGCACAAAATGTGTCTGGCTAAATTCGATTAAGAACAGCCCTAATTCTGTAATTAGAAGCGTGATGCGTGACTTCATGCTTCACGGCGCTAATTATAATATTGACGATAAGTGTTGAGTAATTTTGAAGAGTGGAATAGACTATGAAATGGGGAATGTGTCTATAATTGAGTCGAAATAAAAATTGTGTCGTTCGTTAGGCTTCCCGAGTTCAAATTACATTCGCATGTTTCATTTCTTTGTTATGGAGTTGGGATCTGCATTGAAGTTATAGAATACTGAACACATACAAAACCTACAGTTTCCACTGTTTCCATAATAGTCTTCGGATTCAATACAATGCAACTGTGTAACAATATAATTTTCCAGAGACATTGTCTCTTCTTATTTTGTTCATAATTGCACTAAAGCTATGCCGACCACTGGCTAGTTGCAATCAATGTACCTCTTACTGTATGCCATTCGTTGAAACGAGTAAAGTCGGGAACGATCTTCTTGGTATTCCTTTTAACGGGTACTGGATCTTTTGTTTAGTTAACGGACTTAGCAACAGTAGCAATTTTACGAACTGAAAACCTCAGTTGAAAAAGGTAGAATTCTCAAAGACAACTTGTATATCTTCTTCTTCATATTATAAATTAAATTCGATTTTCGTGTCTGTCTGTCTGACTGCGATTTTCTTCCAAACAATACAACGGATTTTGATGCGGGGGTCCAACACGGTTTTAAAACGTACATATAGTGTACATATATAACTCGTGGCCGCGAATTCGTCCATGAGCCTATAACGTTCCTCGAGAATTAGGCTGTTTTTTATATCCGACTGGTAGTTCTGGAGTTCATACAAACTTACAAACAAACAAATTTTACCCCTTCATAATATTAGTGTAGATAAATCTCGATGTTTTGCAAGATGTAAAGACCGTGCGAAGCAGGGGCGGGTTGCTAGTGAAAATAAATCAGGGACAGAGTTTTTCAGTATTTCTCTCTGCTACCTTGACCAGATCACTGGGCCATTATGCTCTTGCACACAAGCACTATCTGTAATTAAATACAGATATAGTCCCAAGTAATTACATTGAGTAGGTCATTACCTCTTGTCTGTAGTTGAAGCGAATACATTACGTTGTCTTGTTATTTGACCGCGAGACCGCGACGGTAGAGGCGCCAGCTCGCGTGTTGGCAACACTGACTGGAGTTCAAGTGCCAAACAATGCCGTCACTTGATATTCTGAGATTACTGTACAAGGAATATTAACACTAACGACTAGGACAATAGAAGACTACCTGTGAATTGTCAACATCTTCTTAATTTTCTTGTAAAGTTGGACTTTGTTCATTTTGAGACCATACTGGGACTGCATTCATGTCCAACGGATGAAGGAATTTATTTGGAAGGCTCGTTTCTATCCGTCATCATACCAAATTGTAAATATTCCATAATTTATTTTCTGTTAATCTACAGAAAATAAATTATGGAATCTAGTTAATCACCGTTAGCTTAGAACCACCACCATTAGCATACAAGAGGATATGGCCACCTTCTTGACATAATCTATATGTTTCCTTACGACATCCAGTCATTTTGGCTTACAATGCGACTATTAGGACTAGAGATGTTACGGAGGTTGTTTTACCGGAACCGAAGCCGGAGTTTTTAAATTTGATTGAACGGTGTCTGAACCGGAGCCGGAGTATTTAATTTTTTTTAAACTGTGTCTGAACCGGAGGCGGAGGTAGAAGAAAGATGTTCCATATAACACTCTTTTTGACGTCATATTGAAATTAACTTATCACAACAATTAATCTAATTAATACACCGCTCTTATCTTAATTTAACAAATTCACGTGACGCGTCTGACTTACACAAAAAAATAAACTGAGACTTCGAGCTCGTACACGCTCGCGCTCGAAGTCATCATACTTATAAAAATTTACCGAGCGACAAGTTAAAAATTGTTTGTACGCGCTCTAGTGACGTGCATCGCTGCGTTGCAAAATTATCGGAGCAGAAGTCGGAGTCGGAGGTGTAATATTAATCGGAAGTTCCAGCCTTTCGGAGTCGGAATCGAAGCTCCTCAACATCTCTGATAGGACCTCACATAACTAATATCGCTATCTTTTATAATCAAACTCCAAGCTAACATTTTAGCCTCAGATGATTCAGGCTTAAAGACCACTTAAATATAATCAAATGTTACCCTTTTCAAAGCACAATCCGACACATATCCTCCTTATATCATAGATCAAATAGCTTCCAACAATCCTTTAGTTAACTACGACAACTTCAAATGAAACCCGCAAGCGTCCTGGGTAGTATTAGCAAAGATTAAAGGATCGACATGATAGGTAGAATGCGCGGCTTACACAATCCTACGTGGGATAGACTATTAACTAGCTTGCTATATCTATTTGCTTCGTATTTCATGTAAGGGGAAGCAGGACACGTAGTGAGGTCTTGTTGTTATGCGTAGCGTTTCTAAGCCTAGTGCCTCGGCCTGTTTTGCTTAAAAGAACTGGCATAGTGGCCGTGCGCTCATTAGGGGGGATGCCCCTAATGAGCGCACGGCCACTATGCCAGTTCTGCAAGGTGTCGAGTTTTCATATTTTCACGCCTAATTACCATACACGCTTTAGTGCATCAACACTAAGGTAAATCAACTGGACGTATCTAACCTGCCTTTGACCTTTTTGTCCGAGGAGTTCTTGTGACTAATTCATCGTCCTTTTTGGCAGCGGTCATGCCTTAGGCCATTACTGTTATAGAACGTCGATAATAATGACGTCCTCGTCCGTACCTGCCTCTGATACGAGTATAACCCTTCCATCTTCATTTACGACATCTACTTTAAGATCGGCTATATAACTTGCATAATTCGGTAAAGCAACCGTGTAATATTATGCTGTTTCTAAATAGACGTGAATGACATAGTATTCTTGATGTTTGCTACAGTAGCCTAGCCTTGTATCTAATAAGATTCCAACAGCATTTAAAGTAGGCATGTCACATGATATTGTCCGATTGGTTTGTTCAGGAGATCGTTTGTGATTAGTCTCTTGATTAATAAGTTGTGATGCATTTGTCTGGCTAGTAATCTTTTCTGATTAATCGGTTTGGTTGGGAAACTGTTACTACTAGTATGTCGTTTATTGGTTGCATCAATACTTAGGCGACTGACCATGGCTCGCTGACCGTGGAAACTTGTGACTTCTTGAGTAATGTTCACATACGAAATGTCAATATTATAGAATACCATGTTGATTCCACCATATAGACAGGTATATGGAAAAGTCTGCTTTGCAGAGTAATCTCAACGTTATTTCGACTTCTCGCTTTTGGTCGCTCTATGTGCCGGGTAAATCCGCACCATTGATTCATAATCACGTTTGCTAAACGTCATTCTCTCGTCAATATTGCAATAGACAGCTAGGCTGCACTTCCAGCGATGTCTGCCCATCCAACGGACGCTGCTTGACTAGCTAGTGCGTTTTCTGATTAATTCATCAAATTAGCATCTCCAACACGTTTGTTGCATTTGCAATTTGCATGTTAGCCATCTACTTGATGTACCTACTCTTTCGGTGTTTTTGTAGGTATTCTGAATTTAGACATTTTGAACGTAGATCTTATAATGACCATTCGGCAATATAAACTTTTGACATATTAAATTGCAGCCATTATAATTGTTCGGTGTTTTGAACCCGTACTATTGACTTTCGATTATAGATATAATCGTCTAGACTCTAGATTCGAGAACCTAAACAGATACAGTAATATTCCAAAACACAAATCATGTATGTAAATTATTCTGCAATAGTCAAATATCAATATTTTATTACTCATTCAGTGGCAAATAGACGGAAATACTCATACGAGTTTGATATAATAGCAACATGATATTATTTTTATGGTGTAAGAAACTTGAATTTTGATCCCTAAAAAACTGATGCTGGCATGATTTCTTGAAAAATGAGTTTCAGTAAAAAATCATGAAGGATATAATTAATTTATGACAGTCTACAGTATTTTTAGAACAGAATATTTTTAAATTTACTATCCACATGCTGGCAGAAGTATGACCACCTACTGCGTTTAAAAATAAAAACCCTACTCAACTCCAATATTATCTATACTTCAATAAAGTACATTGTACCTACACACAAGAGCTAGTTCATAACCTAATGGGTAGCACTCGAACCGAAATCCTTGAATTAACAACGCTGTTAAGTACTCTGTACATACACCAGGTTACATAGTAACATGACGTGTTATGCAATACAAATGCGTTCGTTTATTTTAGGTCGATCTTATCTCCTGCGTGATGTCCTATTTTAGACTTAAAGCTGTTTAAATTGGGTTTATAATCGAGTGTGCAAGAACGTTCTACATTAAAGCTTGTGAGTGCATTGCGGATTATGTACCAAACTAGGTGGGATTTGATATTAGCTTTTTGTAACTATTTGGAAATCGTTAAACTGTTCTAGATACAGTATTTGCTGTGAATTCTACAGAATTTAGGTCGAGAGATAAAGTTTAAAAAATACCTTTGTATTTTTTCAACATTTCCCCGATGTCGAAAATAAATCATAATTGATTTATTTTGTTGTTATGTTAGATTTGGAATGTATTGGTAAATATGACACATGTTTGTCGCAAATAAATATTTGATTAGCGAAACGTTATCGGCACAAAACTGATAACAGTATTGGTGTATTATGTAGATATGCATCGTGCATGCGAAATGTGTGCCAAACGATGTTATAATTTACAAATTGCACGACTGAATATTGCCAAAGTTAATTATATTTGGGGTAATATTGACTATCTATCTTTGACGTAATTTATCGGCATGTTTTTATTAGCGGATTGCAGGCGGTATTACACTTTTAACATGCACTTTTCTGTAGCAATCATTCTACATTATTATTTTTAGTTTGTAATTCTATGGGATTCAAATTAGGACTTGTGAAGCATAGGACTCACAGGTCTAATAACCCGTAATGAAGAACCATACCCCATACGTGCTATTAACGTCAATTCATTTTCTCTGTAAAGCTGCTAACCTTTTGGAAGACATTAAAATTACCTACATTAATCGGAAGCAAATGATTCAGGACATGGAAACAGACGTTCTTCTCCCATTTGACTAAGTATTGAGGAAATATTTTCGTACCAATATATTTTAAAATAACATTATCTTGGCTGCTTTCGATTTACCTCCTTGGTGTTTAAGGTTAGTCATCTTAGAGCCAATGTTCTTCCGCATTGGCGCTAAAGATCTGATTTTGTTGCTATTGGTGTTAAAAGGCATGTTGAAAGCCTGTTTTCACATCTTTAAGTACTTTTATATGACCATATAAATAAGTGGATTTAAGATTTCCTTGTTTATAGACTGTCAAAGCACAATGCTCCGTGGGTCAGCCTCGACCACGCAGATCACAATCACAGGCCAATAAACTATGGATCGTTGATCGAACGCTTGCGCAAACGCATTTGAAACTGTCTATACACATCACAGTCATTGTTTATTTTTGTTTGATCGTAAAAATATCTGTAAAGCATTTAGAAACATGGAGTTAGTGCGTTAATGTACAAACTTGTGTCACAAATAATTTTATTGGTTGGCAATCTCGTGTGTTTACTCTGTGGTATAAGTTTTCAAATTAATTGTGTTTAGGTATTCTGTTTGTGTTAAACAAGATCGCGTAATTGTTTATTTTTAGAAAGACTTGGGAACCCGCTTTTTTGTTAAAAGTTTCGGATCGGAGTACAAAGATAAACTTGCATCAACAGGAAGGCGCTAAACCTTCAACGATCGACGTCATTCAAATCGTCACCCATCTTAATTAAGGATGCATTGCATGAACATTTGACATTAAGGAACTTAAATAGATTTATTAGCAGTCAATAAAACGAAGGCAATAACACTAATAGACTTATTTATAAGTAGACATTGACGAATTTAAAACGGTTAGACATTGATCTTTTACCTGTTTTCCACGTACCATTTTATAGATAAAACTGTCAATAAATAACTAGTACATGAAACTAACACATTTGAGGAAGCATTAAAGACAAATGATTAAGTATGCAGTCGCTCCATGTAAAATACTGGTATTGAGCTGCATCCGGTTAGACTGGAAGCCGACCTTAACATAGTCGGGGAAAGGCTAGGCAGATTGATCGATTGTGTTGTCCATTGGAGAGTTCTTTGAATGTTTGTATGCAATTACTTCATAAAAAAATCATGTTTACAAAATAATAGTGAGCTCTTAAAATATCCAGTGTTGGACATGCTCTTAGAAACTGCTGTTAGATAAAGTGAAAGGGAAAATGCCATTTAAATCATCAAGGTCGGCAGATAAATTGGTGATCGTTATTTTTATACAAGATGGGGAAATTGTCATAATCTTCATGTGTGTATTGTGTGTTACATACAAATTGGTAATCGTTATTTGTTTTTAATACAAGATGGATGCTGCTGCGTTTCGGAATCTTACGGTGAAAACAGGAATTGGCTGATCTAAAAATACTGGTATTCAGCTGCATCCGGTTCGACGGGAACCAGACCCCAACATAGTTGGGTGAAGGCTAGGCAGGTGATGACGGTCAAAACAGGAGTTGAGTGATCCTCTGCCAAAGATTAAAGGGCATAATGCTATCTGTACTGGGTGGATATTATCCATTAGCGCCACAAAAAATCCACAGTGGCGGGCAATGGCAATGGTGGGCTTCGCTCGCATGGACATCGGGATTTATCCCACTGGAATGCACTACTAGGATAAAAAGTATTCTAAGCCATGCATCAAAATCCGTTCAGCCATTAAGGCGTGACAAGGTAACAGACAGACAGAGTTACTTTCGCATTTATAATATTAGTTAATGAATGAATGAAATGAACTGAATCCAGCGTGGTCTACCCAGACTCGATAAATCAAATGAACCCCAAGATTTGCACCAGCCCCTGGAACATCATGCTTCATGGGGCTACAGAGGCCATTGCATATCAAGGAGTAGATCAGGGGGCGCGGGTATGATATGGGAAGACGTGCCTTAGGATATGGAAGGATTTGCAAGCCGTACCGGATATGCATCCTAGAGTAGGCAATGGAATAGACGGATATATCTCCTTAGTATCATCTTCAACAAACTACATTTCTTTAAGATGCAGAGCACGTTTTTGTAGGGTCAGAGCATTCCATCTTCAAGTTAGTGAACATTCGTATTTCCTGGTAACGTCTAATGAATAAAATATTTGCTTTATAAAATGTTTTAATAATAAGATAACTGTTTTGATTAATGATCCTATTTGGAATGCAAGTAGCAATGTATAATTTCTTTTTAAATGCAGATTCTGACGATTCGTCATAGTACCTACGGAAGTTATACGTAAGTGTGTGACAATAGTGAACGACTCATCTCGATGTCCATACTCATCATGACGTCACAACTCATAATATTTATTTTCATTAAGTCTTACTAAAACCGGCTATGTCTTAGAACTAAGATAATCGAAGACA
Source organism: Agrochola circellaris (assembly GCA_914767755.1). Lineage (NCBI taxonomy): Eukaryota > Metazoa > Arthropoda > Insecta > Lepidoptera > Noctuidae > Agrochola > Agrochola circellaris. The sequence continues at coordinate 12,183,869 of OU611843.1, forward strand.
TGTGATCCACCAACCCGCACTGGGCCCGCGTGGTGGATTACAGCCCTCTCCCTCTTACAGAGAGGAGGCCTGTGTCCCAGCAGTGGGAACATTATAGGCTGATTATGCTATGAGGATATGCTTATTAAGCCAGATACAAATCCCTTCTGAAGTCACATCATCAAGTCTCGTAATTTTTGCTTAATTGGACACCTTTTCTGCAAAGGAACAATAAATTAATCCTGTTTATTTGCGACACTCCGTATGTCAGAAATAACCACATGAAGGGGCGATGAATTCATAATACGCCTCTTTTCACGAGGTTTTTGACCCGAGCGTTTATACAGGGTGTATTTATAACCGGCAGCGTAATACAGTGTGACAAGCATATTCATGAACATCATCTGCCTAGCCTTTTCCCAGTTATGTTGGGGTTGGCTTCCAGTCTAACCGTGAGTACCAGTATTTTAAATGAAGCGACTGCCTCTCTGACGAACCCAGTGACTGGGTAATACGATACCTCTTGGTAAAACTGGTTGTCAGACTTTCGGACGACCCGTAATGACTGTCAAAGATCCACAAATGACAGCCGAGACCAACGGTTTAACGGGCTTTTCGAGGCAGGGAGCGGTCTCGGTATGTAAAGTTGGTCACCCATCCACGGACCGACCGCGGCAAGCGTAGCTTAACCTGATATATCGATCCGTGCGACGGTTATTACTTAGCCACGAGCCCCCTTTCGTGACATTGTTGTATTATGTATCAATTATCAAACGCTACTTACGTGATTACGCGATCGTGTTACATTACTTCCTAGTGTTTTACTGAAACGACACGTTACGTAACAATGGACATAGTTTACTCATAGGGTTGTACGGACAATTACTTAACGAGCTTTAATTAACCGTTTAAATGTCGGACTCGAAATGTATGCGATTCTATTCAGAACAGACGTTGAAATTGCGAACAAGACTATTTGTTTTATTGATTTTCTGTAATTGACTTGGGTTTTCGTGAGTAAATGGTTGTCTGAGACACTTGAATAACCTCGTAATGACCAAAAATACCTTAATTCTCCTACAAACTGGCGCGACACGACTCTAGTAGAACAATTTCTATTAAAACCTCATGGAAAATGTTATACCAGAATTGGTTTGCGTCTGTCTGCAGAAAGCTTAAATAGGTAAATGAACTCCAAATCTCATAAAATTTTAAGAAGACCTTGAAAAGACACAAGATATTATTTTCTCATTGTGTAATATTATTATTATTAAATATTCATCATATCATCACACATTAAAATGACGATTGGACTTTGAGCAGCCCTACAGGTTGCTTGTGATTATCAGAAAAAGTAAGTACGTGATTCCGTCCACCTTTGTAATATCGACCTCCTACGACCTCGCGTACTCTATTAGTATCTGAACTTGACAGGGAGTGACTTCGACTGCTATGAAGTAATGAAGGCTTGTTAAAGGTTTCAACCTCCACGAAGGTTGGGTAAACAAAGAGTTTGTAACCTTTATTAGACTACATATCCGGGCTGAAAAAATAATGTAGTGCGATGTAAATACATGTTTTCTTTACTTTTATTTATTTATTTATATATACTTTATTGTACACCAGATTATTCATTACATAAAGAAAAAGTCTTGTGGCTTCTTTTGATGATCAACTAATCAATAGTGGTGTTATTGGTTCTTATTTTGAAAATGGCCTTTCTGAACACTCATTTACATAATCATAAGAAGAACATCGCTAAAACTGATAACTTTGTTGAATCACTAGCTTTAGTAATGAGAAACCGAACATTTAAGTTGTTATTTCTCAAAAATTCATTTATCGACATGGTTTGAAGTTGTCCTAGTTTTCAGGCTAAAATTGCAGGTCTTGTAGACAACCTAGATTCCATCTTTTAACTGTATTTTTGCTCGTTCCGTGTCTACATAAGGCAATACATCTCAGATTGTATTACTAGGAACTAGAATCCATATAACCCTAAAAATAACAGTACAGTAACAGTTTCCCACCAACTCAATCTTAACACAGTCATTAGACAAAAATAGCTACAACTGGATTACGGTATAGTTTCCTGAACACAAGTAATAACTCAATGTACTTTATTGATACGAAACATGCTATATTGTCTCTGGTATTTTCGTTTCTTGTAAAGACTGATTTACATTGATCCAGTATTTTACTCCAGCGCTGGGATCCAGTGACACTAGATCGATATTCGAACAATCATTATCTTCCTGCTTGTACCATGTTACTTGGGGTCGGTGCAACATGTTTTTTGTATTCCATTATCCCCTGTCAACCGTCACGCTATTATTTACTCCCTTTTTTTTCTCACACACTCCATCCATCGTTTCTTTGATCGTCCTCTCCCTCTCTATCCATCAACATTTATATTCATCACTCTTTTAGTCACATGCGTTACATCAACATGCCTCCTCATCCCATACCCAAGACAAACGATATTTTGACACGCTTGTCAATCCAGTCCAGCATCGAGTATCCAGCGCTGCATTGAAATTGAGAATGATAGCAAAATAAATTTATTTGACACACAAAAAAAAAAACAGCTTTGCGCAGCCGCTAATTGGCCGATGGCTGATCCCCTGCCAGTAGGTTCAAACGCTGCACTGGATTGAAATACTGGATCAATGTAAATAAGCCTTAACTGTAAACAAGTTTTGAAAGGGATGCGTATGTAGATATTCGACTAACATTTCCTTCGACTGTTGTATAATCTCCTTCCTTTTCATTTCAATCGATTTTAATTGGTGCTAGAGTTCTGATGTAACTTTAACAATAGCTTTCTAGTTATTAGAAGGATTTCAAGTATCAGCATCAGTTGCTCTTCTATCTAAGTTTTTGTAGAAAAATGCTCTAGGGATAATGAACTTATTTTAAGTTTCTCCGCTTAACATTTCCAATTACAGAACTTCCAATGTCTTCACTAATTATTTCTTGAAACACTATTTAATTTCGTTGAATTTTATCACATTGTTTGTGAGTTCAAAAGGCTTCATTTCTCCAGTTAATATTCTGTTAATTATCACCAACTTTCGTGCCCTTTCGATATGTGGGCTTAAGAAGACGCACATAAAATTTCGAGAAATTCACACTCCCTTTAAATTTTGCTGCTTCCGAAGCACGCACGTTTCGACCTTTAATTTAATTTAAATTAATGTCGCTTCCAGTGAAAGTTCCTTTCAATTCGGTCAAGGTGATATTATGGGTGTTTTGTGGTCGCGTGGTAAGCATCCTCCTTCATTGGTCAACTTTAATGGTATTGTAGCCAAGGGCATAATGCAGATGATATAATATCATACCTTACCCACGTATTTGTTAGCTGTTAGCACGCACATTAAAAATATTTTTATTACATTTTCATGAGCCAACAATTTGATAAGTGTAACTTTTCGAACGAATGTTCGTTACGTGAGTGTGTGTAATTAAATGCCACACGGAAAACACGAACAAACTTTTAAAACGTTATACCTTAGTAAATATGGTATGCCTATTGGTTTCCTACCATATTTCACTAACACTTAGATAAAATAACGTTTTCACCATAGCAAATAAATGATTTTATGGATTTTTGAACACCCGTTGACGTACTATGTAGACGAGACCTTTAATTTTATCTTCTAGATTCTGTACTTCTGTTGCAAAATATGAAGCTTAGCATATTCAGACAAAATAAAAATATTTGCATATTTTTAATAACATACTTTTATTTCGACTGTCTGCGGACTGTGATATAATTAATTATTTTAATAAAAAGGTCTTTGACGCGATGTCGTTCATTACTTTTCATAATTAATGTTTTTCTTTGAACAGCAGCCTAATTGCATTACACATTTTCAATCACAATCTGAATGAATTTGAGCAATATTGCTAATCTGTTGCTTCATATGTTCGGAAAATTTGTCTACTCTACAACGTAAATAACAAAATAAATATTGTTAAACCTTCAAAATGAAAGCCATTGCTAATGTAAGTGTGTTACGCAATTACCACGACAATTGACAGATTTTGTGGTTTTTAAGTTCTTTGAGACTGCAAGGACGCGACGAAGACGTTGCAATCTTATTGCACAAATTCTATATTAAAATAAGACAATCTGAGGAGTAGATTACATAAAAATCTAAATAAACAATTTAAACTCAGTTGTTTTCGACCGCTGTTTTGACATTAAGTACTAAAAATGTCAAGTTAACTCGTTTTGATTTCTTGTAAATGTTGTAATAACATTACATTTTTCGTTTTCTATTTTAACTAGTTTTTACTTGCGGCTAAATACGGGTATACTTTAGACTATTACGGCTTACGTTCATAATATTAGCTAAGAAGAAACATGTTAATGGAAATTAAATTTCTTGAAAAATATTAAATGAAATAAATGTCCGACCATAATTTTTATACCATGTTTTAAAATTAAAGCTCGTACAGACCAGCGCGACGCGACGCTGCTCCGCGACACGAACAATACAATTTCTAAGAAACGCGACCGGCGCGACGCGACACCGGTTATTGTTATACCGTATAACAATAACCGGTGTCGCGTCGCGCTGGTCTGCACGAAGCTTTAGAGAAATTTCCTTAATAATTTGTAGCCAGGAGTGTGTGTTTAGCATACACAGCATAATGTGCCCACTGCTGGGACATTGGCCTCCTCTCTGTGCGAGGGAGTGGGTCATAATCCACCACTAATCTACATGGTCCTCATATGGCCTGACCAAGATTATGTCTGGACTTTAAAAAACACTGCGACCTCTGAGTTTGTTTCGGCCTTCCTTCTCAGCGTAGTCAGATAGGAAACGCCGACCTCATCTAGCATTTTTTTTTTATCTGACTTGTAAAAGTGATTCCTATATCCTATTTACAGAATAAACAATTTCATTTCACGCGGGCCCAGTGTGGATTGGTGGAGTCTGTGTTTGTGTCCTGGGACTGAAACATTTTTATTTTTATTTTATTTTATTTCGGGATTAAAAACAGGAGTACAATTAAATGTTATACATAAAATTAAAAAACATTACCAGCGAATTAGGGTTTCGTATCAGACCCTACGAAAAATACAGACATATGTTTTAAATAATACCAGCCTATTACTGTCCCACCGCAGGGCAAAGGCCTCTTCTCATACAGAGAAGGCACGAGAATTGATCACCACGCTTGCTTGAGCAAGCTTGGTGATCAATGACGGGTTGGTGATTTCAGACTAATATTAACTATATGGTTTCCTCACGATGTTTTTCCTTCTGTTATATCATATTACATGTTACTCAATACCTACCTGTGGTTTTCTTAAAAGATTAAAATAACGTTTCTCCCAGCATCCATTATAATGTTTTGAATCTTTTGAATTCTCCCATTCGCTTCGGTCCGGCGTGCAATAGTAACAAACCGGTCTTGCTTCAGCTCGACTCTTGTTTTCGATCGAGTGGCTTTGAACCTTCGATGGTTATCAAAACGTTTACCTACGTGTTTTTCTGAATAGGTGATCATTTAATAGCTAACTTTATTTGACAAGATATCGGTAGCATTTTGATATGAAGCTTAAAATAACTTGGTTTGATTTGTGTTAAGTTTGTTCCCATGGTTTATGTCCATAAGTAATTACATTTTTTGTTTTAATTTAACCTCCACTGCAATAAGATGTCGCACGATTATAAATAAAAGTCTTAGCATTCATTGGAAGATTTAAAAATGAATATACAGAAATTGAGAACCTCCTCCTTTCTTGAAGTCGGTATCTCAGACAAGTTAAGACTAACCATCTAAAAATATCTGGCAACAAAATTCTCAGACCACGTGAAAATAAAACTGCGCAATAAAACGTTATATGAGTTTACCAAGAAAAAGGCCGAGTCAAAGAGGTTTGGACTAGCGACAAGCTTACGAAAAGCTCTTTACACACGCTTGACCTAATACGAGCGTGTTTTATGGACTTACAAAATGTTCTGGCACTTGCAACTGAACGGTCTGTAGAGGGCTTAATGCACGCTTGAACGACCAGTGTTGCGCCATCTTAGATCAAATTCTATGTGAGGAACTTATCGAGAAAATCCTGAAACATATGTATAAAGATGTCAAATCAGAATATTTTTAGACGCTTTTCCGTGTTCATCATTTGCATATAAACGATCAGTTCTCACATTTGTATCAAGCACCCACATCGGAGTTTTATGTTCCTACGCACTGTACATAAATAAAACCTTACGACAAAACATAGGAAAATCGCCTCTAAACTCTTCTCTGACGACCTGTATTAGCTTGGAGGAAAAATGTATGAACTTGTGTGCATAAAGTAGATGCAGAATGTGTCTTTATGTCGAAACCACTTATACTTACTTCCTACCGACTTCAAGGATCTTCCTAGTCGCCTGCAATTATGTAGTACACCATAGATATTCATGGGGTCATAACTTCTTAAGTATGTTTAATTGCGTCTATTTTCCGAGTTAATGTTATTTGTTCCGTAAACTACCGAAGTGAAGTCATGTATTTAAAGACTGGTTTTTATCAGTACTTATATAAATAAATTTTATACGCGAAGAATATGCGATCAGTTCTAATTTTGTATTTTTTACGACGCCTACTGAATCTATAAATACCAAATTTTTATTGTTATTTTCCGTGCAGTTCGTGGCAAAAAAATCTACAAAAGTTATCGATACATACGACGAATACTCGCCAACACTAAGAGTTGAAAAGTTCAAGGGACAAAGTTTCGCTTTGTGTAAAACCACTTAACATATTAACATGAACGAAGGACTGGTTATGCTTTTACTGATAATTAATTAAACGCCATGTCTTTGTCGTAATGAAACTGAAATTGTAGAATATGACGGGTTGTAGAGAAATGAGCTTTTGTTACGCAGAGGGTTGAAAAATGATATGACAATGATACTTCTTAACCCTTCATAGCCGGAACGTAAATCCACGCGAGACACAATGACTTTTAATTGTTTCTGTAATTACAGCATACGAAAGGTTAAAGCAGTCAAAGAATTTATTTCAAATAAACCATTTACGAAAATTGAAGCTAGTTGTTCGTTCCTTACGGTAGTTTCCTATGGAGAAGAACGAGCAAGAAACTCCATGGTCTTCTTCTTCTTTTCGTGTGGTAAGTGAGTTGCCTGGCATCAGAGTTTTAAAGCCGCCCATGGGCCTTTGACTTGGCTTCAAATGACGTCGAGAAATATCTCTCAGGCGCATCGTGGGTTTTAGTCAGTAAAAGTCTGACACGCCCTCCCGCTCCACCCAGAGCGGGAGAAGTTATTTGATAATTTCCCATCCTCAAAAAAAAAAAAAAAAAAGGCGCATCGTGAGGAAAGCGGCATGGTTTCCTCACGATGTTTTCCATCACCGTTTTTGAAGCAAGTGATAATTATAGAATACGCACATGAATCCGAAAAGTTAGAGGTGCGTGCCTTGGTTAAGCTACTTCGTAAGTTGTACGTCGGTAGTCTCGGTGCAAAGTCTGGATACGATCATTAGATTTAGCTTCATAAACTCGGCCTATCGCAGTCCACTGCTGGGCATAGGCCTCTCCCAAGCTGCGCCACAACACCCTGTCCTCCGCCTTCCGCATCCAATCTGAAGAGACAAGATTTAGCTTAGAATAGATTTAGCTTAGCATTATAAATTTGCGTCGTACATTTTTTGCCCTGTGCGAAGGACCTCGGAAGGTTTTCCTACACAAATCGAACAAAAAGATAACAATACGTCAAACGTCTCTGTCATGAGAATTACATAGGGACCTTGGAATAATAAAATTCAAATCAGTTATTCGACTGGTTTCGTATAAAAAATACAATAAACGTATTTTGTTTGTTGTTACCACGTTAAATTGTTTGATTTATTTTGTTTTCGATTTCACGTCAGACATTGTTTCGTTTTCGTGAAGATATGGGATTAAGAACAAAATAATATCAGATTATCATGACGTAGGAAGATGGATGGCTGTTGTTCTTTCAGCATTGCTTGACATTTTAGCAAGTGCCATAAGCCGGTTAGTAGGTCTTTCATATCACAATGTAGGTTGACGCTGATGCTGTTGTTTATACTTCACATTATTTGCAGCTCTCATTATTTTGTGTTTTTGTTTCCAATGGGTAAGCTCTTGGCCTGCATCTCACCTGATAATAAGTGATGATCAGGCCGAAGGTGGAAGCGAGCTTCACTTGGAATCCTCAATCACAGAGGAACTGGCTATCTTACCTCCTACTGCCGAAACACAACAATCCTGTTAACATTGTTGTTATGGCGACAGACTTAGATAAGATGGTGGTAGCTAGCCAAGCGGACTTAGAACAAGCCCTACGACCAACCAAAGTTTGGAGCTGCAGTGGTATTCTGTAACCATCTCACCGTGAAAACTTAGGTGAAGTGAGCGTGGAGTGAGCTGTCAATAGTGTCAATCTCTAGCATTAGGTGGAATGACAGCTCACTCCACGCTCACTTCACCTAAGTTTACACGGTGAGATGGTTACAGAATAGCACTGCTGTTTTAAGTTTTATGGTCAGCCTTTACTAAGTCTCTTTTTGTGTGAGCTTCTGTATCATTATGGCAAATAATCATCTTGTTCTTGTCTTCCGCCATACTTGTGTAGATAAGGAATCAAAATAGGTTTGTTACATATCTATTTTGGTGTTCCATGCCTTGTACCATTATCACCATTTAAAACCATATTGTGTTAAAATCGAGCTGCATTGTAGACTGAAGCATATATGCAAGTATTCATACATATAGTCTCTGATTCACATACAACGATATATGCAACAGCGTGAATAACAAGGGGAGTAAAGCTTACCCGCATAATTTTACGGCATATGAGTATATGAGTCACGTCAGTTTTGTTGAACAGAGGCTAAACATATGCTAATACATTGTTCATATGTTCATTGATGTTAATCACTAAAAGAACTGTTGCTAGCTGATCGTTGTGTAATTAAAGCAGCTGTTATTCATCATGATTTTGTGTTGCTTGTTCGAACCTGTCTCATTTACAGGTACTCGATTCAATCTTCTAGTTTCCGGCAGTTATTCGTAGATCATTGAGGTTGAAAGTCGTTACGGGTAGTAAGAAGCCCAGAAGTCTGACAACCAGTCTTTCCAAGGGGTATCGTGTTATCCAGTAGCTGGGTTGTGGAGGTCAGATAGGCAGTCGCTCCATGTAAAATACTGTCATTCAGCTGCAACCGGTTAGACCGGAAACCGACCCTAATATCGATGGGGAAAACCTAGGTAGATTTGATTTATCCTTTATCTTCTGTTTTGTTGACTGTGCTGGGCTAGTAAACTAGTCTATTGATATAAGTAGTTTGTTTTACAAGAGTGGCTGACGCTGTGACGCCACTGTTCAGCCTGCATAACATGTTTTCTGGGATGAAATTTCCTTTATCTTTTCCCTTTGCGATTATCATCTTTCATTAAGACGCGGTCCGCCAGGACCGATGCCTGCCGGGGTCGCGGGAAAGTCCAAAGGGGATACCGTGGCCCCTGGCAACATACAGGCAATACTGAAGGAACACGGCTGGGTTTTAGTCAGTAAGAGTGACACGCCCGACCTCCCGCTCCGCCCAGAGCGGGAGAAGCTATTTGATAATTTCCCACACAATAAAATTTAAAATAAAGGAATGGAACGAAATTCAACTCGTTGCGTTGCCGTCAGCACATGACGCTGGCAGAATAGTCAACATCGGGTCAGTTGCTAAAGAGAAAAAAAAAAACAACTCGTTAATTTGATAAAACTATGTAGGTAGTTTCCTACGGTTAGGTAAAAAAAGGTATCTACAAGATAAGCCAGGTGGTCTATCTTCTCAGACCTCACGGCAAATCGTTTAGCATTTTCTATAAAACAGGTACCATTTAGATTCCAGACTGACATTGTGAAACATCGTGTGTGTGGCTTACAAATGTATGTATGAGATTCACGTGATTTGTTTGTGTAAATTCTTGTTTGAACGAGCAAAATGTACTGCGTTTGAGAATTTGTATCTTAGTGGTGTTTGATGTACAAAGTCAGGCTGGTGATAGATTTAGTATTTGCAAATTTCCTATTGAGAAATCGATGTCGAAGAAAATGTACGGAAAAATACGAAAATGTTTTTTTACTGCGTAAATATGTAGTTTATTTGCAAATAACTTGAGCCTTAGTTTCTAAGCTCATCGGAATATTTATAAAATTCTATGTTTTATTTATGAAGGACCAAGACGTGTGAACTAGTATAATGTTAATGTATTAAAATGAATACGCAAGTACAGGGTGTCCAGAATATCTTGATATTCCACGGTGGCGCTGTAAGCTAAGGAAAACTGTCACCTGTGCGTCACATGCAGTACATTTTCACATTTAGTTCCAATTTTCGCCGTATGCTCTACATAATGGCGTATATTGGACCTTGTGTAGTCCGTTAACTCGTTTAAAATGACTATGTGCATGTATTACCAGTCGTTCATTATGTTGATTGGTCAAGAAACTTGATAATTACTTTGTTGAGTCATTACTGCGTTATAATTAGTAATTTGTATAAATCAATAAATACTATTGTTATTTCCTTGTATATAAGTGTATCTTTAATTGTTATTGTTGAAGGTAATAAGTGTCAGTTTAATCGATAAGCACCTATGTTTTATTGCCTTAATAATTGATTGAAAAATAACGACGCCAGTGCGTCTGGAATCTGATAAAAATACGTCAAATACCACAATTCGCTTAAATGAATCAAAACATTGCAGGCCTGCAGGGCCATCACACCAAAAATAACGTTTTTGGTAAACTATAATAATAATACCAGCCTATTACTGTCCCACTGCTGGGCAAAGGCCTCTCCTCGTACAGAGAAGGCACACATCATCAACACACCACATCATTCATCATCATTGATCACCACGTTTGCTCAAGACGGTTTGGTGATTTCAGACTTATATTAACTAACAGCTATAAGTCCAGGATTCCTCACGATTATTTCTCAAGGATAGTTTTACATTTTTAAACTCTAATTATTAGATTTCACAACTCACAACACTAAATAAAACCTACGTGCGTGAACCCTATGCCAGACAAAGATAAATTCTTTGTAATCGAAAATGCTTTATCGATACAGATAACATATGCAAGGCGAGATTAAGGTGTCTATTCCACATTGTATCAAAAATTATTGAAAAGAATAATGACGCCAATCTGTTTGGAATCTGAAAATAGCTAAGTCAGAAACCCTAGCAATCGCTCAATAGAATCAGAATTTAAAAAAATCACCTTTTATAAAACGATGGTGTCATCATACCATAAAGAATCTTATGTATTTTTTTTTTTTGAGAGATTGTGATCAAGCAAAGTTCTGTTATATCAAGGATTATAGAAACAAGAAAACTCACTATTAAGTATCAGACTTCACAACTAGTAACAATTAATAAAATCTATTTCAGTGCGAACCCTAGGACAGGCATAGAGTTAGATATCTCAAAGAGAAATTCCTTGTAACCGATACTTGAAGTACCTCTTACTTGAAGAATGCTTTATCAATACAGATAAAATATGCAAGGCGAGATTAAGTGTCTAGTCAGCATTGAAAGGCCTTTGCCCCCGTGAGAACATGCGTACTATGCAAGTACAGTCACGGGAATAAATAATGTGTAAAATGTAAAATTCATCAGGCGATTTTCTTCAAAATCTAAAGTATTGATTGGAATGATTAGGTTTCACACACATAGTACCTTCCAACTAATCTATATCTATACTAATAATAAAGTTGAAGAGATATTTTTTGTTTGTTTGTTTGAACGCGCTAATCTCTGGAACTACCATTCTACCAGGACTTGAAAAACTTATTGCATTTGATAGCCCAATTTTTGAGGAAATTATAGGCTATTTAACATCACGCTACGACACTTAGGAGCCGAGCAAAAATAAAAAAAGTCATAAAGAATGCTAAGGCCTAAGCGAAAATGAAGTAATAGTGTGGGCGGGCGATGGGATGCGACGGGATGGGACGGGGGAACAAGAAATTAGGCAAAAGCCTGTACTTTCTTGAAATAGGTGTTATTTCAAACTTTTAACCTAAGTTATTCCATGAGAATATCGTTTTCAGATTAACCCCTGACTTTGTTTCGGCCTTTCTTCTTACGAGTAGTAGTCTGTAGGAAACGCCGGACTCATCTAGATTTAAGAAATAATTTATTTTTGACGTGTGAAAGTGTTTGTTACAGAAATAAAATCATTGATCACTTATGTTTTTTTTTTTAAGAATACATTTCTTGTGAGAAATTATACAGGGTTTTTTAAGAATACATTTCTTGTGAGAAATTATACAGGGTTTTTTAAGAATACATTTCGTGTGAGAAATTATTCAGGGTTTTTTTAAGAATACATTTCGTGTGAGAAATTATACAGGTTGATTTTTTTATTTTGCAAAAGCATTACATGTTTATGGTCGTGACTGTCCCTTATAATATCATATCATATTAAGTTACAGTACTTAATGTTTTGCTGAGAAAGCACAGGATCCAGTTTCATGTATTGTGCACATTGTTAAGGAGGAAGGGAAATTGTGACGGCAGACAATGGAGGTGTTGGATTACTGAGCTTTCCTTACTGTTCATAATTCTCATTTTACTGTATATGAGTAGTGTCTGGAGTGAAAGGTTAAATGTATTATGTTTTACACCTCATATTTCGTGCTGATATATGTTTAACCCTGCTTATGGAGTTCTATTTGAAATTCGTGTAAACAGCACCTACATTTATTCATAAAAAATGGTAAGCCCAGACCCCAAATATGCCAATGAATTAGTCTAGATAAATACCAGTCGGATTTGAATAAATATTATTTTATTTGCATTCAATAGTCTAATTCTTGAAGGAGGCTGTTTAACATCACGCTACGACGCTAAAGAAAATAAAAAAGAGCTAATAAAAAAAATCTGATTGAACGCCAAGTGAAAACGAAGTAACGGGGCACAGCTAATAAGAATGTTAAAAAAAAATTACAAAAAAAAAAGGTTTTTATTTTACTCTTTATAGTTGTGCTGTGGTACCTACTCCACACAAATTCTAATACCTGAATAACAGTGACAGGAACTTATGATCATATCATCCACATAGACTAAGTGGGAATAAGTGGGAAAAATACGTATTATTGAAGCTAACTCAAAAACTGTCCAAGCAAAGTTAATAAAAAAAAAAATGGGACCACCTCGAGAGCATACCCTTTCAAATTAAAAGAGATTTTTCTAAATCGGTCCACAATTGACGGAGAAATCGGTGAAAATACATTAAAAAAAACAAAGTCGAACATATAACCTCCGCCTTATTGGAAGTTGTTTAAAACAAGAAATTTCGCGACCACGAAGTCGAGGGCAGAAGCTAGTGAGGTATAATACGAAATTAATTAGTCAAGCAGCAAAGTTTGTAGCCTGTAAGAGGATCATCACTCGCTGGCTTTTGGTTTTGAATTTCATCCGATAACAATACTCGATTACAGTGCGAGAACAATATAGGGTCGAATTGTATCAGCTTGCGAAACCCAGCAGACGTGATGGTATCGATATCTTAACATGATTAAACAAAAAAGAAATTAATTTGATGAGTTTTTTTTGGAGTCATCAACCGCAGGTAGTGTAGTCACTTGAAATATCAGTTTTCTTTTTTTTTAAATATCCAAACACGATAAAACAAACTCATACGGATACTACCACCGCTACTCAAAAAATATATATTTTTCGTAATATTTTTATTTTTTATTTCGGCTTGTTCAAATATCGATACCGATCAAGTCTGCGGAGTTTTGATAGCTAATTTAATTTGACCCTGTATACATACTTTTGATCTATCAACAGACAATGGATATATTTTTGCTGCCGTCGAGCAAATCGCTAAGAAGTGACCGTTCTTCACATTATTAACATTCGGTACAGACGATGCTTATTTCGGCTAGAAATTGTTCTGCCAGAATTGCATCGCAGCGTCGCGTCGTGGCTTTCTGCGGGAGCCTTAAGACCAATCAAACTAATGAATATTCAGGGTTAATCGAGAATAAATCGTAACAAGATCGTCGTCAAATGGACAAACAGACATATAAGCAAATCCGTGAGATATAATGTCTTATTTTGCCATGACCAATGCAGGTTATTGACATTTTAAACTACATTATTCGTATATGGGTTCCGGGATCATACTAGTCGGAACAGACAAAGAAGTATCTTCATTTCCTAAATAAGTTATTGACAATAAACCGGTCAACAGATTTATGAGACGACATATTTATAGAGCCATTTAAGTAAGCTTTATATTTTTTAGAACTTCCTGGTCTACTATTTCATAATTCGCCTTATTAGTGTTGAAATAGCCATGTGATGCGGAGGAATGAGGAAAATATCGTGAGGAAAGTTTGGGGGTATGAGGAACAGGGTGTAAAGTTCACTCATCCACCATAGAAAAGGGAGGATCCTCCGACCAGACGGGTGTCGTGTCTGGCGGGCAATTGCCCAGAGGTTGAAGTCGTGAGCTTGTATATATCGGGTGTAAAAAGACACTTTCCGAAGCCGAAAGCCACATATTCTACCCATTATTTGCATCATTTTTTCCACTAGACCATACCTGGGAATCCACTGGTTCTGGAGATATTGAAGGTCAAAGTCGCATTTTTTTTTTTTACTTTTTCACGAAAATGAATTCTATGCGATAATACGAAACTTTTTTCCAAACAAACATTACCTGAATTTTAGATTTATCTTAACAGATTACGCATTTGAAGTTACAAAAACGCAATGAACAACAAGTACCTACCTACGTAGCGTAGGGGCGGAGCTTAACTAACACTGAATCCGTTCATTCAAGCGTGGGTTCGCGTTACATTGCGCGCAATAAAAACTTGTTTTTTTTTATAAAAAAAAAAAAAATTGTGGTTCCCAGCAATAATTTTTGCGCAAAGCTACTTAGCTATACGTACAGTATGCGTAGTTTACGGCTTTGTGATGTGTCTTTTTACACCCTGTATGTCCACCGCGCGGTAAACTCTAATTGCGCGATGCAGGATTTGAGTGACGTCAGGATGTTGTGTGACGTCAAGCCTTTGATGCGTAGTTCGCATGTGGCGGTGTAGATGCCGCCACAAAAGTATTAAATATGACTAATAGAGAAGTGTGGATGAAAAAGACAAATGATGCGTCAACCCCGAATAAATTGGGATACGGGTAGGAGAATGTTGATAATGGCAAAATCTGCCTAGCCTTTTCCCAACCATATTGTGGTCGGCTCCCAGTCTTAACCGGATGCAGCTGAATACCAGTATTTTAAAGGAGCGACTGCCTACCTGACCTCCACACCTCAGTAACTGGGTAATACGATTTCCCTTGGTAAGACTGGTTGTCAGACTTTCGGGCTTCTGACGACCCGTAACGACTGTCGATGATCCACGAATGACAGCCGGGACCAACGGTTTAACGTGCTTTCCGAGACACGGAAGAGTCTCGGTATATAAAGATCGTCACCCACCCACGGACCAATCCCGGCAAGCGTAGCTTAACCTGATGGATCGACCCTTGCGGCTGTATTATTTAAGCATGAGCTCTTCGAATGATGATGATGATGAGTGTTAAAATAATTCATGTCATCCCAATATATTGACTCATCGACGGGATATACATATATATGCATATAGGTAGAGAGACTAGCTCGCAATGGGCCTTATCAGAAGGCTAAAAGTCACCCAAAGGGCAATAGAGAGGGCTATGCTTGAGTTTCCCTACCTGATAGAATCAGAAATGAAGAGATCCATAGGAGAACCAAGGTAACCGGTACGAAAATGGGCAGGGCACATTGCTCGTAGAACAGATGGCCGATGGGGCCGAAAGATTATGGTGTGGTGACCGCGTACCGTAAGACGAAGCATTGGAAGGCCTCGAAAAAGATGGACCGATGACCTTGTGAAGGCCGCAGGAATCCGCTGGATGCGGGAAGCACAGAATCGGTCGAAGTGGCGGTGCTTGGGGGAGGCCTATGTTCAGCAGTGGACGTCTTTTGGCTGAAATTATACTGATGAGAGAGACTAGGTACAGCCCTTATCATTGCAAGAATCAAAATGGCGGTTGCAGCCTTGCACTTAAGATATTATTCCTCACCTTGTGAAAAACATTACGCACTGAATATAAAACGGAATACCTTCGAGTTCCGTATTTTTCACTGCTGGCCTCATAAATAACTGAAATATGTATAGAATAATAACTTTATTTTTCTGATTTCTTGCAGCTTGCTCTTTTATATGTTGAAATATCAGACCAAATAAAAAACCAAGAACAATACAGTGAAGCATGCCAAAACGGTGCTGTTTCCACTCTGTGCATACACGCTCGCATGCACACATTTACAACCATTTACAATCAAACTACACCTCACTAAGTGCACACATGTTTACGAAACCGGCCTCACGTCACTGTTGACAGCGCTATGTCTTGGTTTTATAACTGAAGGCCAATTCTCGAACTTAAATAATAATAATAGTTTAAAAAACACTAAAAAACACGCTTTTACGTGCACCTATAGGCATATTCAGACCTTGAAACCTAATCGTGGTCAAAGTTCATTACAAGACCTTTCTAACAAGTCCAAACACGGCTATGATACGATCATCCATCATGAAGTTCCAGTTCATATCTTCCGGCTCCATCATCAGATCAGCTCGACAGTACCATGTTATTGTATTGTCATCAAAATCACATACAACTGCCAATTTTCATAACGCTACGATCTTTAGAAGATGGTTAAATTAGTTTTCTTAGATTTGATTACATAGTTACATACATACAGGTCGACCTAATAAAAGCATGTTAAAAACGTTCACATTCAAGTCGCAATCTGTCTAACTTGTCAAAAATGTTGGTAAATTGATTGTATTTTTGACAGATTGCGAATGGGATGCGAATGTTCTTAAAAATTACGAGTATTGCCCCTCTGAGCTTGAAATCTTGGTTAATTTTGCAAGGCCTTTTTCATTTTAACTTTATCTTCTCGTGCGGCGCGCGGGAGAGTTTTTTCCGAAACAATTTTTGAAACCTATTTTACTTTATTTTATCAATTTGCCAACAGATTACCAATAATGTCAGTGTAGATACTAACATGTCATTGTTGGCAAATTGATAAAATAAAATAAAAATAGGATAACACATAAGTGAAATTTCAGTTTATACTTTTACCATCTCCAATCAATCATATTGCCCAGCGTTTTCCCAAAAATTTTGGGATCGGCTTCCAGTTCCAACTGAAAATCAGTATTTAACATGGAGTGACTATCTATCTGACTTCCACAACCCAGTTACTGGGTAACACAATACCCAGAGAGATAAGAACATCTCCTATATAAAATCTAATATTTGATTTCTCTTATATCTCCTCCCAAGCGTGGGAGCTAATACACGTCAAGTGTCGATATAAGCCTTGTGCAGACGCAATGATAATAGGAATCTACGCAATACGCGCACAATGGGGCAATTATCTCATGAGTAGATAGCTTGAACCTTGGCTGGTTTACTTTATAGGCTAAGAATAAGTAAGCCTTCATTATATGACACCTCAGAGATTACTCAACTGACACCTAATGAGGTGGTACAACTAGTATCGGACGAGTTAGAATAGGTATTCTATTGGTATTATACAGGGTGATTTAATAGCCTCCTGGAGAGAGGGATCGTGGCCAAGTCATAACGGCTGCACGGGTCGATCGAAGGTCAAGCTACGCTTGCCGATTAATAGAGAAGAAGAAAGAATGGAAGAAACATGTTGCGCAGAATCCATATAAATGGATAAGCAGGAGATTGGATGACTGGATGGACCTATTCTTATGAAGTCAGTGACGACACGAAATAATAAGTGTGATGATTTGTGTTTTTTACTTATTCTGTCGTTAGGTAAAAGCCATAACTACTTCAAAGTTGATTTTGATTAAATTACGGTCTTGTCCATAGTCTTAACTTTCACAACATGTATGACGCTGACAGAATAGGAACTGTCAAAAAAAAACAGTATACCTATATCTATGAACCAAATAGAGCTTTATCATCTAGGCAGGAAGATACAAAATTTGCACGCAGAATCGGACCCTATATCTAACCTTTCACCGTATGACGGGATTATTGTAGGTACTTGATTGTTGTTGTAGCTTGGTCCAAAAGACATAAACGAGACATATTCTACGGAGCCTTTTCTCAACTACACTAGACTACATCATAGAAAATAATAGAATACCTTTTAGCATGCACACCATAATAATATAAATTACAGACATAAGAGTAGAATTTACTTAGGGTGACACAATGGGCGGTCTTATCGCTAAAAGCGATCTATACCCGATTGCCCCAGAAGGAGAATAATGTTTTTCGAGAGTATCTAGGTATGTATGTCTATTCATTTGGCACGCTCTGTAGTTAAACGTCTTGATTTTATGAATTATAACATATGAGGTGTCGTTCGATTCGTCATAAGGCGCGACACCGGTAGTTGTTCTATCGTGAAATTTTCTTAGAAATTGTTTTATTAGAGTCGCGTCGCACCTGTTTGTGGGATCCTTTAACTGTGGGAGTGACAAAGGCTATATAATATTCATATATAGCCTCAAAAATATATAAAAAGTAGGTATTTACTTAAATTTTTTCAATCAAAGACTCGTCTACGTAAATAGTGAACTTTAAAAAAGCAATCTCATGCTATCGGAGGCATCTTCTTAAATTTAACAATAAAGATAAAACAAATTTTTGGATGGATTAAAGCGTACTTACATGGAGCGACTACAATGTGACCTCAACAACACAAACATTCTAAAAAAAAAAACAAGATTTACATAAACAAGTTGGCGTCTAAAAGAAATCTTCTTCGTTAGTATTTCGACTGGTAACAAATATTGCATATCCATCTAATTAAATCTCCAATCGGCTATAAATATAATAAATTGTGACTATTAATAACGCAAGTGGGTTATAGATTATAGAGCACGGGTCACAGTTGTGTAATAGGTACTGTGTTATGATTATTTATGTAAATTATAAGTTGTGGTTTACTTATGTGGTTTTGTGGTAAAAAAATATATATTTTTTTGCTGAACTTTTTCTTATACTGTGGCCATCGACGAGAAAACTTACCATGGATTCAGATGTTTAAATGAATGTTTAGTAATCATTGGATACATGAAGTGGGCTGCTTTTTTAAGACGACTAAAAGTCACGGTGTATATATAAAAAATCTGCTGTTCCCTACATTTATGTTCGTAAATCTCGTCGAAATGTAGGGCACAGCAGATTTTTTTTCGCGTTTTCAGCGTCGGTCCCATAGTGAAAGTTATTCATAATGATGAGTACAATGTCCCTTTAAGAGGTTTAGGGTAAACAAAAACTGAGGTTGTATATTTGTAATCACGTTCTCGTAAACTACGGAAATAGGGGCACGAAAAATGGATCTAACTACGTCTCGAATCGCGAAAAATAAATCGCTGTTCCCTACATTTATGTTCGTATATCTCGTCGAAATGTAGGGCACAGCAGATTTTTTTTTCGCGATTTCAGCGTCGGTCCCATAGTGAAAGTTATTCATAATGATGAGTACAATGACCCTTTAAGAGGTTTAGGGTAAACAAAAACTAAGGCTGTATATGTATATTTGTAATCACGTTCTCGTAAACTACGGACATACGGGTACGAAAAATGGATCTAGCTAAGTCTCTTAACTGGGAACATTCGTTTCATCTATTTTCACCCAAGCAAAGCTCGGTCGCCCGATGCCCGTACCTACTACGGAATAATAACGGAAAATTGATACAGTTATACTTAGCAATCAACAATAACTTACACCTAAAAAAACAAACAAAAAAATATTTATTTAAAACCGTTAAAGCTCGTGCAGACCAGAGCGACGCGACGGCGCGACGCGACTCGAACAATACAATTTCTAAGAAAACTTCACGGTATAACAATCACCCGTGTCGCGTCGCGCTGGTCTGCACGAAGCTTTAAGCAAAAAATTTGGAAAGTTTTCACTTCCTCAGCACCACTCCCTCTCATCGAGAGAGGGCTGTGTCCAGCAGTGGGAAACATTATAGGCTGATTATGCTACTACCTTCCATGACCACAATACTTTGAGTTTTCCTTTACAAATAACGTTCACCTTCAAGGCATTTTGTTGTTAAATATGTCGTCTGAACGTCAACACACGGCATACAGTCGCTTATAATTATTTACATACATAATAAGTATGCAGCCCATTATTTACAACCAATATTTGTTGATTATAGGCAGAAAACTTGATGAACCTGTTCTAGATTGGTTTGACATTTTGCTTACTGGTTTAATAAAACAATAATATTAGTATTTTCCGTCGATATTCGATTTGGCAGAAGAATTATGACAAAGATTTTGTTGGTAAGCCTTAAACCTTTGTGCAGACTAGCGCGACGCGACACCGGTTATTGTTATACCGTGAAGTTTTCTTAGAAATCATGTTGTTCCAGTCGCGTCGCGCTGGTTTGCACAAAGCTTTATAATGTATAAATAAATAATCGTCACTACGGCGCGGCGCAAAAGAAAACCCTTTTTGGGATATGAAATGTTATTGGAGGCTTCTAAGTGCTTAATAATGTTAACTTATTTAACACGAAAATCAACATAAACAAAAAACGCAATGTCACATAAACGTACAGCTATTTATAATATTTTTCCTTATAACAACTTGGTGTGAAATAACAGCTGATCTAATCTGTTGTTTAATCAACCTTTATCTAGACATGAGACATATTTACTAGAACAGGTATGCGCACTAGGTATTTTTCTAGACTAGGTCGTAGCTAGTCGATACGTCAAGTAGGTAGTTTTCGTCGAGAGTATTATCAATAGTGACTATAATTTGTGCCATTTAAAGTTAGTACCTGGGCGACCGAGCTCTGCTCTGATGAAAATAGAAAATACCCATTTAATTTGTATGAATTAGTAAGTACATACTAATTCCATGCTGCCATGATAGTAGGTAGTTACTAATCCCATGCTGTCATGATAGTAGGTACTTACTCATTCCATGCTGCCATGTCATTATTCTAAGGTAGCCATCTTGTTCTAAACTTTGGGCGATCGAGCTTTGCTCGGGTGAAAATACGGAGAAACCGAATTTTTCCAGATATAAGATCTAGCGAGATGGATTTTTAGCATTTTACAATATCGACCCTTAAACATCATACAGGTTTCGTGCTTAAAATATCCGGCTTTACATAAAAACTATCCTGATTTGATATTTTTCCGATACGGGAAGCGAGCCGTAGAGTCCGTATTGAAGTATTTGGCGTATTGAATGAGAAGCGACGACACACCTCTACAAACGAACATTTTCTTTGACCATCGCAACTTTGAGTTACCGCAGACCACGCAACTCGTGCGCAAAAGGCGTAACTGCCATTGTTCTGATCAACCGATTGATTCCCACTATACAAACATACTACCTACCATTATATTGTTTATATCGATTTTTCTAACAAAGACAATAGTTTATAACTACCGACAAGCGACTAAAAGGAAAAACGCACTTTAATTTATTAATCGTTTGTATGTAGTGTCTGATTATTACGACAGGTATGGTTACGTGATAGAAACACGTTCTTCTTGACATTTCAATAATACATAGATAAGTATTGGTAATGATGAGCCACAGTACGAGTGTGGAGCAGCATCGCAACCGATGTCTCACCTCTTGTCGTGCTCTCTGTGCACCTGCACTATGGACATCTTTTGCAAGGCCTACGATAAAGCTGTCGAATTTTCCGAATTCTGCTAGGCTCTGCCCTCGTGATATCTTTATAGCCTACTAGCTGAGCTCCGCGGATTCACCCGCATAAGTTTCGGTCCCGTGGGAATGTTGAGATAAAAAGTATCCAGGTCCTAATCCAGAACATGGTCTACCCATGTGTCAATCATCCAAATCTGTTCAGCCGTTTTAGCGTGAAAGTGAAAAAAAAAAAAAAAAAAAAAAGACAAACAAACAAACTGAATTTCGCAGTTATAACATTAGTTAGGATGTTCACAGTGATAATATAGCATTTTTGTGGTGAAACCATTTTTAAAAGAGGTTCAGTCGTTTTTAAGTTTATTCATTACTAGCTGCGCCCCGCGATTTCACCCGCATAAGTCTCGACCCCGTAGGTCCCAGGTCATGGTCTGCCCATGTGCCAAATTACATCCAAATCCGTTGAGCCGTTTTAGCGTGAAAGCGTAACAAATAAACTCACTTTCGCATTTATAATAAGTGTTAGTTAGGATAAACGAAAATACAAATCTTTTCTCTTTATAATATTAGTGCAGACCAGAGATCCCCAAACTTTTTTATGTTGTCGACCACTTGGCATGTTTTTCGCTTTTCGGTAGACCCTGCTTACGTAATATTGAATTTATGCAAAGAAAATACATTTATTTAGCACAGACTAAAAGACACACAACACAACATTTATTGTAGTACAAGTAAAAACCAAATTAAAAAAGACTGAACACAAATAAAAAGTGTAAAGTGATATTCGCACGAAAGTGTGCCTCGCGGCTGCGCCAAATAGGTCTAGTTCAGCAAAAATGCCAGACAACTAGTGCCTGACGCTGGTTTTCAACTAGACCTGATAGCTAATTACGCAACACATTTTCGTTGACAATTCCGACTAATCTGTTTCAATTTGACAGGTCAACAACATCATTGTGTTATTTACGTTGTTGAGCAGATTTTTTTTTTCGAACGCACGAATCAATGGATTAGCAATCTGTTTCAAAACGATTCAGATTCTGATTGATCGTGTATTACGTAATTAGGGTACAGATGTGTGAGGTGTCGGATGTAAATCAGTTTTTATTGAATCAGTTTATACTGCAATGTGTATATATGTATACTTAAATATAATCAATTTGTGTAAGATAATAATAATAATGAATATTTCAATAGTAATATAAATTAAATTGCAATTAAACAGCGACGTGTCGCCGCGACACTATTGATTTCTATGTATTTTTAAGAAATATCTTTTATAGCTAGAGGTATGTTCGTAAATCGCGATACATAAATGAGCTTGTGTTGTTATGTTATCTTATTTTCGATGATGTAAATAACATTGTGAAAAACAAAAAAGAAAACTTAATTCGTTGGACAGCAGATTTTTTAAGTGTACAATCTCGGTATTCTTAATTGCTCTTATTGCATTTTTCGAGAGATAGAGCAAAGCGATAAAATAAATTTATCTAACTGTCGATAAAAGTCAACTGACTCACTCATCACCAGTATCTTTAAATTCAAAAACACCTTCATTTAAATACAATAAGGCCATTCAACTAACTGGACTTATCTAAATATAATAAAATGCGTCAGACCGCTCTTCTATACCAAAACAACAGAACCTATTTAAAAGACAGTACCTACTTACATTTTCAAACAATAGAATTGTGGAGACCGATGGTCGTACCCGTGACCCAGAGAACCCTGACCCATCGGAGACAGCAACTGGTTGGCACACGAGGTCGTTTCTAACTCCTAATTGTTGTAATAAAATTACTAGCATTTAGCACTTTGATAAAGCAAGAGGCGCTTGAGTTTGCGCATTCGTTGATAATCAAAGTAGATGCACTGTTGCGTAAATATGTGTTGTAATAATTGTAATGTCACGCACTTGTAGGTTTGCTGTGGTTTTTTTAGATTTTATCAGAACACCAACATGTGGACATGCTTATTAAAAATAACCCTCATTCATGGCTGTTGCGCATTCATATAATGCATGCTATATTTAGTCAATACGGATAGGCAGAAATCATATTCAGTAGACCAAACATAAATATAATAAAATAGCTTTAATTAATTCCACACAATTAAAATTATGAATAAAATCAAAATAAAATTTTACTCTACTTCTGGAAAAAAAAACGAACTACATTACCTATTCAAAAGAAAGTGCATGGTAACACGGAGCAAGGACATTTTACTTCAGAGTGCCCATGAATAATAATTTCCTAAAAATAAATATATTTTCTTTTAGTCACTCACAATCCAAAGGTAACCTCGGTTTAATTTCTTTAGTTGGTACTATCTAATTTACGTGTATTTATTAAGTAGCAGTTGACCCATAAATAAAACGAAAACAAACTACCACCTACTCGAATAGAAGCTGCACCCTTCACAAGTATTAGTTTAATGTATCCAACATTAAAATAATGAATTTATTCCATTCCCATCACTATGGCAACGGAGTCACAATATTTCTTTTTGAATACGGAACTCATTGGTGCGTTACTACTGGCCGCTACAGAAAAAGTGGTCAATTATGAGTTTTCGCTCCATTTCTCGATGTGATTGGCTGGCGCTGGGGCAAAAAGATGCCATGAGGAAGTGAACTACGGTTGACGAGTGATGGCACAATTTGATGGGAAATTCGACGACCGGTATAGTATTTTCTTCGCACGAAGCGACGCGCCCTTTACTTGTGGTTATTAAGTATACAAACACACTGAGTGTGTGTGTAAGCGCAGGAGCTCTCGGCCGTAGTTGGTACCGTCGTCCAAGACACGGGCGAAATCGGAAGTGTGTGTGTGTGCGTTTGTTATGTGCTGACACCACTCGTCTTCACGCACACATACACAGTGCTTGTAAACTTGGTTAACACAAGTAAAGCGCGCGCCACTTCGTGAGATAAAAATAATGTAGCAACCTTCAGAAAGACTTGTACCTAGATGTTTTTAAATAAATAAATAAAATGTTGTAACTTGTATGGGACTAACCGTCCAATAGATAGATCCAGAATATAGCATGAAAAATACAGTACCTAATTTTATATGCGGTAAATTAACATGGTAGGCCAGGGAAATTAGATTTGAACCCTGCACTAAATCTTAACAGCGGTTTCTTTTCTTGAACAGTGTTTCTTGAACTTAGCCCTTAAAAAAAAAAAACATTTTCCAGGACCGCAACAAGGGGAAAAAAAAACGCGTTTTTGTGAATAAAATTGGGCAAAACAGGAAAATTTTGGTTAAAATATGTAAAAAATTGGTAAAACAAATATATTTTTTTTAGAATTAAACATTCCTGTCGACGAAAATTTCGACCAAATAAAATTACGATACCAGGAAAAAGAAACATTTATTTTTATCTAAAATTGGGAAGTACGAAATGATAAAACTTGTTATTTGAACTCCAGCTTTATCTCTGGGGCTTTCTTAATTTTTGACCTCTTACTATGAGAATTCCTCATACTGAGCTATTTATGCTTTGACAATAATTCCTAAGTAAATACTCGTATTAACGATCTTATATGAAATGTACCTTACATACGTAGACCAAAGATAAAAGAATGTACGCGCGTGTTAATAGCTTCACTTTCCACATTACCCGCGCTATTCACCGGTAAATAAAGTTTAAGTATCAATTTGGCGGTAGCGAAGCCGCCATCTTTTTAATGAGAATATTACACACGAAGATTCTTCGGCTTTCTCTAATGCTGAATTTTTATGACACATAATTACTAAAATTTTAAATGTTCTCCGGACCTGAAATATTTCGAGCCTACTTCATTCTTTCTTGAGTTCAAATGTTTTTGCGTTAATTTTGTCATCATGGATCATTCCCGTGATTTTTGTTGGTTTTTATTGAAGATAATTATTGTAATAAAGAAGTGACTTAACTTAATTTATGACGATTGAGTTTGTAATTAATTTAATGTTACACATTCAATCAATTACAAACTCTAGTCCAGTGGATCCCAACCTTTCAACATACGCGCCCCCCTAACTTTTTTTTAAAATCACTACGCCCCTGAGTTACTTTGTCGACATAAGCAGAAAAGCATAAGAATGTAAAGCGAGCGAAAATGAGGTCGAACGAAAATGTTTGCACCCCCTTGGATAGGTTAGATTTTTTTTTTGATGTAAGAGCGAGTAAAGCGAGCTCGAAAAATGTTGTACAATTTCTTTGACCATTCGAAGAAATAGGAAAACTTATTTTGTCGACTTACGCAGAAAAGCTGAAGCTCATTTTACAGTAAGTTCCATAGTACCTACAATATTATGAAACTTTCGGGCCTTTTTTAAATCGAGAACGCCATTGGTCTCTCTACGCCCAACGAGGGGGGCGCGCCTCACCCGTTGGGAATCCCTGCTCCAGTCCTTGACTTGACTATTCCCATTTTTGTACTTTTTCCGTCACCATTAACCATGACTGAGTTATTGGTCACCTACCGTTAGTTATTGGCAGCCATAACATTATTACAGGCAATAAATCTAGCTTTCAAGTCCCACCTGCAAAATCTAAAACAGTCGCATGCACGGAACTCATAAAACGTGCAGTAGTAAAGACCGCGACACCTAAACACCCCCTTAATAGCTGGGGCATAAAACTCCCATAGACCATGGCCGTAGGGTGGCCCAATGCCAGCCAGCCCATTAGCCACACAAGTTCAGGGCAACCTTGGTGTGAAGTTCATGAGCCAATGGAGTCACGCGATGCCACGACCCTAGCTAGAGAGGGGCTCGAATCTATCGACCGGTTTGTTTATAATTCCTCATATTTTGATGGCTGGCTGGCATGGCAATGTGATGCAGAGGTTTGAAGGACGTGTCGTGGGGAAACTTTTGTCGATGGGAAAGGGAAGGACGAAGAAACGAGGAATGGATTGTGTGAAAGTTTATATGTATCTGCTAGGAAGGTGGTGAGTGCTGAGATGACGGGTAATAGAGTCGGGTGGAAGAAGGAGACTGCAGGAGACATGCTGCGTGCACTCCAAATAAATCCAGATTAGAACAAGAGGATGATGAACTGGATTCGATCTTGTAGACGATATAATTTTGAGTGATGTGACTTTGTTTTTATTTTGGGTTTAACTGAATGTTGATAGAATCTTTATAATTGATGTGTATGCTAAAAAGTTAATGCACAGCACATTCAAAGTAATTAAGTTAAATAAATTGAGAAGGAATAAAAATAGAATTTGAAAGGTTGATTGATGCCTGAATTGGCTGTTTGTTTATTGCTTTCTTTACGCGAATAGATCATGCCATGAATATTTAAACTTACAACACATAATTCAAAGTTAATTTCATTATTAACAAGGGTGGATCCGTAGCCAAAAGTCAATACATTTAAAGGTAAACAAACAAAGATATCTCCCCATCATGGCGCCATTACCCCCTGGGCGTCTAACAAGAACAAGGTCGCAGTCACGGCTGCCATACAGCCTTGTTATATCATGGCATTATGAGCTACCGCATTCATTTCAACCCTTTTCGGACGACGAAAATGTTGGGGTAGTTTTGCAATTTTGTTGTACTGTTTATGAATCATTAGCTTCTGCCCGCAACTTCGATTGCGTGTGTTTTGTAAGTCATAATTTTTTAAAGCATATCTAGGACGAAAAGCAACCTTAAGTCCTTCTCCAAGTCCCAGGCTGCCTATCCGTCAATTTCATAACGATCGGGTGACAGGTTAAGGCATGAAAGATAACAAACAAACAGACAGACTTGCTTTCGCATTTATGATATTAGTAGAAATTGTATGAGCCAAATATTTTCATTTTGATTTGTTGCTCTTATCGAGGACCAAATATTTTCTTTTCGACTTATTCTCGAAGGCAAATAATTTTATGTAAGTCAAACTGATGGGGAAGTAAACAAAGGTGTTACGCCTCGTGTAGTCGTGCTACTAGTAGTAGATACTAGGAGAAAGTATATTTGTTTGTTTGCCAAGTTTTCTCCGCTAATCTACCGAATCGCTTTGGATGATTAGATACTGGTGAGAGTAGAACTTGCTGTGTAGAAAACCTCACTTCTCATCCTGGATATTTAAAAAACCTGCCAACGGACTAGTAAACAATCCTTGAAGATAGTGTCTATCTATAGACCCGATAAAGACACCAATACCCCTGAGATTGCTTCATCAAGGACAGCCGCTGTCATGGCCGCCACACAGCCTTGTCGAAACACCATGCCATTAGGAACTTCCGTCTTTACGTCCAGTGAAACCACAGGCTGTGTTTTGACTTTAGCAGAGTAAGCCATCAAGAAATGGTCTTCAAATTTCGCAGTTATTTTGAAAATTTTGATTGAGAAACTTTTATAATTGGTTTTGCGGCCTTAGCAGACGTTATGAACACGCAAAATTCAAAGAAATTATTTTGGTCCTATGGGTAATAGGCCTAGGGACTGAAGGTTTCCAACATTTTTATCCAAGATATTCTCGTTTCAAAAAAAATTGTTGACTCCTTTTTATTGACAAAAATTTATAAACGTTTAAGCTTGCTTTTCAATTCGTAATCGCTTATGGCCGAAGTTTTTTAATTTCTGTTGTTTTTCTTTGCGAATTTTCCTTTTCATCTAAGTGTAATTGAAAAGAGAAAATTGCGGTCGCTTTTCCGAGAACTGTTTATCTTCTCGTATGATGTTGTCGACCTTTATTAGGTTTTATTAAGGCATTATTACAACTGCTTATATTTTTATTTGAGGAATGGTTCGTTCAACTTTCTGTCTGGACGAAGTAATTGCTTCTTATAATTCTCTTTTCATTTAGTAACATAGCAATCTAACTGGAATCTGGCTTGGAAAATTCGTGAATTCGATGTCGGGATAAAGAAACTTTTTATTCCAGTTTAAACAATCCGTTTATTCTACATTTTCTATCTCGAAATTGCTGCTTGTGGCTAGTAAAAACCCGTGCTTCTGTTTGTTCAGCTGCCAACAGTAAAATTCGACGTCGGCGCTCCTAGTCCAACGTCCATGTGCTAATGTAAACATAGTCACTACATATCTACAGTTTGGTAAATATTGCATTAATTACAGACGGCGTTTTGATAACAGCCTCCCGGTAGCGGAATAGTGAATTCATAAAACATGAATATGTAGAAGGAAAACATTTGCTAGTAGCTATTTTATATTTAGAGATCGATTATGTGATTGCATGTGCGGTCCACATCGTGGACTAACATGTCACACTTAGCCGCTACTAAGCTCGTATTCAACTTCGGGCGCTGAGCTGAGTGTTGAAAATCCTATATCGTGTTTTCATTTAGGCATTAATTTAGGTGTCGCCTGGTGTTAGTGAAAATGGGCATTACCATTTTTGCTGGACTCTTTCGTAAATTCTCTTAGTATGCGATACACTAGCAAGATCATATACTCTTCAGGGAGTCTGAGGTTCTTCTGGAACTGTGTGTGTTGCTTTGATAATATTATGTCGCAAACACTGGCCACTTACGGTAACCCAAAACTTAAAATACAGCTGTTGATCATTTTCTTCAAGTTCCAAATTTGATTTCAGAGTCTGTACCAATAAATCCTTCTGTTTTAGTTGTTTAGTGTTAACCGACGTGAGAGGTCGTTCGCACTGCCGTAGAGTCGTTCACCTAATAACGAGATAATAATTAAAACATGCGTGACACAGTTTCGTTTTCAATTTTGTGTTTTAGCCAGATTAGATAACATTGTAATTAATCATGTTGAACCGAAATTATTAAAAATGGTCCCCTTCATAATCAGCCTATAATATTGCCACTGCTGGGACAGGCCTCCTTTTTTCAAGAGGGACTGGGCTGTATCTACCATGCGGGCCCAGGTAGATGTCACATGTCTTCGAATTTTTGGTTCTAGGACATGCCGGTTGTCTCACGATGTTTTCCATCACCGTTTTGAGAGCAGTGGTGATGAAATTATTTACACAAAGAAAAGCGCCTGCCTGGGTTCGAACCCACGACCTACAACTCGTAAGTCGAGGCCATCACCACTGGGCCACCACTGCTCTCTCAAAAATGGTCCTCTTACTAGGAATCAAATGGTTACGTTTATTGGCGGTGGGTTTACTCTGTGAAATACCATATTGTGTAGATTAGATACTATAAGTCGATGCCAAAGCAATGGTTCGCTAACCTGTCTGAGGAAAGCTAGGCTAATCTGTATAAACTTACCATCAATAGATGAAATAACCACCACAACCACTGCTCTCTGTTTTTTACAAAAATGCTTCAAATCAAATACTTATACACACTACATATCTATATGTATACTTATACACACTAGATATCTAGATCTATATGCTATTCATATACCAAAGTTTGCTTTCCTTACCCCCATTAAATGCTAACAAGCAATTGGCTCTTATGTTTTTCTTTCGCCCCGAGATACGCAATGTACACAAAAGGGAGAAATTGTTATCTCAACTTCAGCGGCTCTTAATTAAATTAATATTAATTGAACATTTTCAACGAAAGAAGGGCTGTAAACGTCTATTGTTTTGTTTTCTGCGTAACCTGAACAGAATAAATTCTTTGTGGTTACGTTAAAACCATTTGATAAAATAGGAATATCTTTTTTTTCCGTGAGGAAATTCTCATGGATCCCCTCCGTCTTGGGAGAACGGAGGGTTATGTCGGAGTCCTACCGACTAAAATCCCACTACCACCATGAGTCGGGAGATATTTATACATTCGCCGCACCCCCGACTGGTATCGGCCCGCCATGCCCAGCGGGCCCCATCACCCAATGCGGCCTATCCCATGACCGCATGTCGTGCCGTATAGGCGCGAATGGAACACTGCGTGCCCCCCTCTTTGGGCCTGACTGTTCGAGCGATGGAACAGCCGTAATTTCGCCGCCCGCCAATCGGAATACCTACCAATTTTTAAGACTTGAAGCTATTTCACGTATCTTTTTAATTCACCGTATCGGAGCAGTGCTGGTCCAGTGGTACCGGTGTAAATAATTTCATCACCACTGCTCTCAAAATGGTGAAGGAAAACATCGTGATGAAACCGGCATGTCCTAGAACAAAAAATCCGAAGACATGTGACATCTACCAACCCGCACTGGGCCCGCGTGGTAGATTACTGCCCACTCCCTCTTGAAGAGAGGAGGCCTCTGTCCCAGCAGTGGGAACATTATAGGCTGATTATACTATACATATTATTTAATTTACCAGAACAAAGTGACCTTAAACTGGTATTTTCTCATAACATGACACTCGTATAGTCATAACTAATTAATAATTTGTCTAAGTGGAAATAAATATTAGACTAAGTAAGATGATCGTACACTTATTTTTGTATTGATAATGACGAACATTAAGATGATTGATGTCATTAAAAGTACATTAAAACTGTAAACCGATTATACTTTGCAAAAACCGTTAACCGATCAAACGGATTTCTTCATAAAAAAAACTAATTACTTACCGTTTTATTTACCTTGGGGAAAAAAGAGTACCGATTACTCAACCTGAGATAACTGAAGCTAAGACAAATAGAACAATGCGGTAGTCTAATAAGATAAGTATATTAAATATTAATGAATAATAAAATAATCAAGTATTCTTGTTTCTGTTCTTTTATTTAGGGTTACGTACCCAAGGGGTGCCAACGGGACCCTATTACTAAGGCTCCGCTGTCCGACCGTCTGTCACAGGGCTGTATCTTTTGAACCGTAATGGGTAGACACTTCCAATTTTTCACAGAGTGTGAACTACTATGGCCGCTTTAAGAACAAAACATAAAATAAGTAAACAAAATTAAAGGTATAATTTTTTTAAATATTTTTTTTTTATCTTTCTAGAAATGTTTTTTTTTTCTGTAAAAAAATATGTAGTGCTAAATATTGTACGGTGTTACAGAACCCTTCGTGTTCGAGTCAGGCTCGCAAATGGCCGCTTTTTCATACAAATAAAACCGTCACTTCCTAAGCCTCTTTTTATCATTTCACGTAACATAACGTCATTATTAAAATCTTTTACAAATAAAAGAAACTGAAACAATTAATGTAACACCTTACGTAATCTTTTACAAGGAAGTTGTACTTTGACATTGCTCATGTATTAATTTAATATTTTAATTACCGGAAATGTTTTTC
This sequence comes from Agrochola circellaris, assembly GCA_914767755.1. Classification (NCBI taxonomy): domain Eukaryota; kingdom Metazoa; phylum Arthropoda; class Insecta; order Lepidoptera; family Noctuidae; genus Agrochola; species Agrochola circellaris. The sequence goes on from OU611843.1 coordinate 12,215,736, forward strand.
GGCTTAAAAGGGGGTAAATTGTATTTGATCAGGATTAGAAATCACTCAAACGGGAAAGATTTAGTTGAGAAAAGATTGTAGTTGTTTTTTGATAACTTAACTGCTTGTGAATAACGTTGCATCTCAGTTCTCTAATCCTTCTCGTAGGAAATTATACAAGGAATTTTATCTTTTATCACGAAACATATTATTCTTCAACTCCAATCGGTTCAAATCGGTAATAGGGAAAAAAAAAATTGTTTCTCAGTCATTTATATTTGTTTTAAATATTGGACACGTATTTTTTTCTTTTTTTACTTAAGTAATCAAAAGAGATTACGGCAATAATTTGAGTTAAAATGTGGCATGACGTCACTCTCCGGTAGATTTTATACTGACTTGTGACGTATCGAGCCCCCACTCCCCAACTTTAATGCTTTTAATCTAAACTACTTTTTATTAATATGATATAAGCTAAAATACGTGTCTAATATTTTTTTATTATCTGACTGACGGACTAAATTGTTTTTTTTCTTCCCCTCTCGAAATCCCTATTATTTATAGAACCATATAAGAAACAACAAAGGTATTTATTTACTGGACGGATGTGAGTGGAAACGCCGGGAGGGGACGCCCTAGGAGGACACATACTGACCTTATTGGTGATGGTCTTCAGAAAGGTCAAGTGCCTAGTACTCGTACTTGCAACCGGCGTCGTGCGTGTGAAGTATGAACGTAAACGAAGCAAACGGAGTATGTAAGGATCGTAGCAGATAGAGGTCTGTAGTTTCTGCCTACACCTATGGGAAAATAGCGTGAATTTATGTGTGTATGTATAAGAAACTAATAAGTATTATTTAGAAAAAATATTATCTGAATGATCTGCATCTATCCGTAATTGCTTTACATTTCAGCATAACGTTATGTTTGAGATTTCCTGTAGTGACAAGATACACCTTTATATAACAAAAATAATTAAAGCTACTTTATTTTAAGAACGTATACATAGCAGGAAACAGTAAAACGACGCCATTATTAAAGGCAGGTATACAATGTCAGTTTTTACGACGCACATCCCCAATTTCCGTCAGTCACCGGCGCGGTGTGTTCTGCCATTTATAGCTTTTTCACGAGCGATTAGCTTAAAACTTTTTCTTTTTCATTGGCTACTTTATATGGAGGGTGACAATAAGGTTTTATGGGTCTTCTAAGGTCAAAATATATAAGAAAAATAGTAGTGTAGGTACACTCAGCAGTACATGAGTACAGTCAGCGGTTCGTGGCTAAATGATAACGGCCGTACCGGTCGATCGAAGGTTAAGCTACGCTTGCCGCGGTCGGTACGTGGATGGGTGACCATCCATGTATCTATCACATAATTAGTTTATATGTCATTGCTTCATTTTTAATTATTTTTACCCATTGTTGTATAGTAATTTTGTTTTAGGTGCATCGTCTTCACATATACGTAATTATATAATTAGTGTAGGTATGTATACAAAATATTGTAAAGCATTTTAAAAGAGTAACGGTGGAGTTTCTGGCCCAGTCTTCTCCATACAAAAACTACGTTTTGGAAGGTGCGAAAGTGCCTTTTAAGTGCGTAGTTGAAATAAATTATTTGACTTTGACAAAAGTCTGACAAACATCTTACCAAGGAGTATGGTGTTACCCAGTTGCTCCATGTAAAATCTTAGCTGCATTCGTCGGCCCCAACATAGTTGGACAAAGCTTAGGAAGAATGATTTAAGTCAGCAATGAAAGTGTTTTTTTTTGTGACCAGTGATTTGCCAACAACGGTGACATTTCCAAATTCCAATGTGACGTTTCGAATCGATATGTTATCGTACAAATGCGATTGTCTTTGGAACTAAACATCCTTCGTATCGGGGTTATCGTTATCGATAATGTGAATGCTCTCATTATTTCTGCTTTATTATAAGTACACTTGTATTCATATTATGGGAGCTATATCGTAGCCATGTGATATGTATACATACACCATACATTTTAATGTGTGGTAATTTTGAGGGGTGTGATTAGTTCCATAGAGAACGTTGTTAATTTTGATGGTCTGTACCACTCCCTTAAACATCACCACATTTCTGATTCATCGAAACTAATATTATAAAGAAAAAGATTTGATTTTTTGTATGTTTGCACTTATGTTTGTTTGTTACGCTATCACGCTAAAACGGCTGAGCTGATTTGGATGAAATTTGGCACACGGGTAGACCACCTGCGTTAGGACATTAGGTTACTTTTCATCCCGATTTTACCACGGAATCGAGACTTATGCGGGTGAAACCGCGGGGCGCTGCTAGTGCTCGTATAAAGTGTTGATATCTTACTCGCAAGACTAATATAACAGCGCTTTTCATGTGAAAAATCGAGAGGAATTTATGACACTTCAAAACATTTGGCACTACTACCATTTACATTTTTTTGTTGACCATATTATGTGCCAGACTTTTGTAAATAGATGACATTCTCTTTCACTACGTAGGTATCGAGTCTACTTCTGAAACTGCGGTAAAAAGAATTTTGACATTAATTAGCTTTGACATTGACTTATAAAAGTGAGTTCGGTCGCGTGTTTTTTTTAAACAATATTAAAAGAGTAAAGATTTTTTTTTGTTTGTTAGCTTTCAAGCTAAAACGGCTGAACGGATTTGAATGAAATTTGGCATATGGGTAGACCAAGACCTGGGTTACGACACTTTTATCCCGATATTCGAGACTTATGCGGGTCACGGCTAGCATCTTGTATAAAATAAAACTAATTACAGAATAAGGCAGTAGATAGACAGATAGATAGACTATTCTTTATTATGTACACAATAAAAATTACAGATATAAATGTAGAAATTTTACATAGAGTGACACAGTGAGCGGTCTTATCGCTAAAAGCGATCTTTTACAGACAACCTTTGGATGGACTAGACGGAGCAAGAGTACAATATTTGTACCGTATGTATTTGTGCATTCATCACCAACATGATTAGACCATTTTTACAAGATATCATTGTGCGTGGCTTGGAAAAAGTTTCCTAAAAAAGTAAAGCATATTTATTTGGCTACTGTTTAGTAGCCAAATAAATATGCTTTACTTTTTCAGTACTACTGTTTGCTCTGACGTCAGAAGTCAGTTCAAACTTGATCTTTACACCGTGAGATGCGTGAAAAGGCAAACAAAAAGTTGCACACGTAAAAAAACATGTCAAAATATTTGTATAGCGTTCATATTCGTCTGACAAACAAGTTTTTTTTTTCGAATTTTAAATATTTTTTTGTATCGTATTAAGTTAACGGATTGGTACTGTTTAACTCTTAATTAATAACCCGTTAATGTTCATTAATGAATATTTTATAGAAAAACTAGCGACCCGCCCCAAATGTGAAAACGAATTAAAAATCTGTTGCGTAGTTCAGAAGAACAACACGGTTACACAGACACACGAAAAGCGACGAGACAATTCATAATATGTGTAGAAGATATCATTAAGTACTTATAATATAAACCTCAGTAATAAATTTAAACAAATTCGTTCCAAAATTGACATCCAAATTTATCAAAATCAATTTGCCTCAAGGAATTCACAATTTATTTCCGATATGAAATATCACCTTAGTCGAAGTGGAACGATGGTCTGGGGATGGGCCAATGGGAGTTACCTGCTTTTTACCAAGGTTCCATACCCAAAGGGTGCAAGCGGGACTCTATTACTAAGGCTCCGTCTGTCTGCCACAGGGCTATATCTTTTCAACCCTAAATCACAGTGTGTACTACAAATAATAAAAATAAAATATAGTAAAAATATATAGGGTATCCCCATACAAGAAACGTTTATTTCGGCGTTTTTTTATATTAAAGTATTAAGGCTCGTGCAGACCAGCGCGACGCGACGGCGCGACGCGACTCGAACAATACAATTTCTAAGAAAACTTCACGGTATTAAAATAACCGGTGTCGCGTCGCGCTAGAACCCTTCATGTGAGAGTCTGACTCGCACTTGTTGTTTCCTCTAATTACACCCTATGCCCTGAGCCATAAATTCTGATTACCCTTATAGACGATGGCAATGAACTTCCACAGTTTCATGTTCCCATTTCGCAAGTTCAAGAACGATTCGACGATTCCTTATTACGGAGTCAATGACCCGAATCTAAGATTAAATAGCTTTTGGCAAAATTGGAACAAAAATCTCGAGTGACTGAACACATGTTGACAAATAAATTATTCAGGAGAAGTAATTATTCTGACTAGCAAACCGCCGCCGCTTCACCCGGATTTTACGACTTGACAAAACATCTTGATTTCTATATTATATGTAAATTTTAAATTAGTATATAATACACATAAACCTTCCGGAATAAATTCTCTAAATAATAGTGAATACCGCATCAGAATCCGTTGCTAAAATGAAAATGAGAAAGTTAAAATATCATATACGATTATCAGTTGAAATAAATCTACTTAAATATAATGAAGAAGGTTACAATTCTGAGATCATGGCCGACCATCTCCGGTCAATGATATTTACCTTCAACCATCAGGATATTTTATTTATTATTTATTTACGTGAATACTTTACTCGCTTGTAAACCTGCTTGCATCCATATTTATAATAACAACAATGGAAAACAATACTATCTTTAATGATTCATGTATTGCCGATACTTTTAACTTCGTGGTCAGTGCGTGACATCGACCTTATAATCAGCCTATAATGTTCCCATTGTTGGGACACAGGTCGCCTGTCAGTGAGAGGGAGTGGGCGTGATCCACTACACGGGTCCAGTGTGGGTTACATGTGATGTCTACCATCGAACGGCAAACACATCAGTAAACCGGCATGTCCTATGTCCTGGGACCTGCCGGTTTCCTCATGATGTTTTCCCTCACCGTGTTGAGAGCAGCCTGTCGGGGTTCAAACATACGGCCTACAACTTGTAAGTCGGGCCACAACTGGGTCATCGACCTAATAATACATAAATATGTAGACAGTAGATATCTAGCTAACTAGACAACGCCTTTATCAGCCATACTTATCTCTTAATACGGCATTTTATATTAGAAGTCGTTCCACTGGTTTTACGAATAAATAAAATGTCCTTTTGACCCACTTATCTTCAACGGTTTAGTGGAAAATTGAGTTTTATTGTTGGTCTGTGAGGCCTCGAGCAAAATGTTTGAATGAAGAATGTCAGGAACAATATTTTGAATGAAGAACGTGAAAGATTTGGAAGGATTGTCTGTGGTGCTCGTGAAAACTGTCATAAAGGCTCTTGCAGATAGGCGCGACGCGATTCTAATAGAACAATTTCCAAGAAGTTTTCATAGAAATTGTTCTACTAGTCATGTCGCGTCGCGCCTGTCTGCGGGATGGGAGCCTTTAGTTGTCAAGTGAAAATGTACGGAAAAATCTGTGTACGTAGACACATATTTCGTTGTACATTTTTTTGCACGGATGATAATGATGATGGTTTATAGAATAAATAAGAAAATTATGATATTATAAGAAATTAAACAAGGCTCTTCTATTCAATTTCGCACCACAATAAACTCAGGTTACCCGTAAGGTGAATAGGTAATTCTTCTGGTTGTTAAACCAGTCTGTATAATATAAAACCAGCCACCATTTGTTTTGATAGTAATAAACACTATTATTTATTTTAATATATAATAGTTATTTATTGTTTATTTATTTATTACTAACGTATGATCGTGGTCGTACGAATTGAGTGCGCACACTGAATACGTAATTCTCCATCAAATACCTTAATGTTCCGGTGATATCGCATTGAACGTACGAAAAATCGCAACAAGTTCGGATTGTTTTTGGACGTCGGAACTATACGTACGTGTACGTACGGCTAACTGGCACTCAGTTTACGCGCTCCCTTAGTAGGTACGTAGAAGGTTGGGATCGTTCGTGCCCGTGCGTGTTAGTATGTGTTCGCACGAGTAAAATTCGTACAAAAACGCGTCAAAAGTGCGCACGGACGATGTCCCATGTAATAGGGGGCGAGCCTATTGCCATCAACCGGCCACAAATTCTAGACTCCGGGCAAAATGTGGGTGTACTATAGGTACGTATCAGCCTAACCCCTCGGGGAATACAGGCGTAATGTTATGTTAGTGTATGTCTGTTATTTATACAAATAAATAAAATTGAAGTGTTTGTTTGTAATGTCAAAATAACAGCTTTTTACTAAATGTATATGAAAGTACATACGGTACTTATACATATAAAATAGTCACTTAAGTAACTGTTTGTAATGACAAAATGCTAAATGCAATATGAAAGCTTATAGGTACAAAAAAAAATTAAAAAATTGTCAGTTAGTCCAGGCTAATCTCCGAAACGCGTGGACCAATTATTATATTCAAATTAACTTTCACTGGCAAATAGCTGATGTTTAATTTATTTTATAATTATTTCCTTTATTTCATTTATATTTAATTTACATTTAAAAATGTAAATTAATGAAAAAAATTAAATGTTTTTATAAACACAAAAGAGAAAAAAAAACATTTAAAAATAAAAAATGATAAAGAATTAGGTTCCACGCGAGCGAATCCGCGGGCAGTAGCTAAATTTATCATAATAAAGTTATCTTCTTAGGGTGTACATCAACAAGTGAAGTCTTGTTGATTTGAAAACAAGGAAGATAGTTTATCAATATGGAAGTTAAATACATTTTTTTAAGTTTACGACCTGTTTTTATCATCTTTTAGTCTTAACTGTAATTAAAAAGTAATTTTAGTAACAAACAACTTTTTATCTTCCTGCAAATTCTAGAACCAATGAGATAAGCCGGTTATATATATTTTTTTCATTTCGACATCGACAACGCCACACGAATGTAATAGAACAATTTCTATGAAAACTTCATGGAAATTTTCTACCAGAATCGCGTCGCACCGTCGCGTCGCGCCTATCTGTGGCAGCCTTTAGAAATCTGAAAACGGCAAAATGGAGGTAGTGAAAAGCCTAATCTTGAAAACGATGACAGAAACCTTAGTATGAATGATAAAGCACTTTATTATTATCTAGTTGTTTTTATTTTTATCGATAAGGGCTGTTTGCCCTTATCGATAAAAATACACACACACATACACACAAAATAACGAAAACAATAATAAGCCTTTGTACCTACGTATTTTTCTGTTCTTTTAAGGCTCGTGCAAACCAGCGCGACGCGACGGCGCGACGCAACTTGAACAATAAAATTTCTAAGAAAACTGTATAACAATAACCGGTGTCTCGTCGCTTGCGTTTATTCTTGTATGTTTACATGTGTGTACATAAATGGTTAAGTAAATAAATAAATAAACATTGAAATGTTTCCAAATCACCGTTTGCTTACACAGAAAAGTTTCGCCAAGTACTTTCACATTTACACCGGATGACTGAATTCACTTCTTGAGCTGTAAAATTTAATTGTACGTAGTTACACAATAATGTAAACATAGTACCGATTCTTATCATGTGTGCGTAGCCTATAAAAGCAATTGAAATCACCGCCTATTCTACCTACGTGACCATAAACCGAATTACTATTCTACTATAATTCTGACGTCACGTTTCTATTGTTTCAGCTGCCTGCTGCTGTGAAGTTCCTGGCCGGTTATGGGGCAGCAATCGACTTCAACGACAACAATACAGAACAGAGCTAACGAATGATAATGCGGCACTACTGGCCGAAACTATCATAATCTTTGCCTGTTAAAAAAAAAACACTGTCGACGTTTGAAAGTGGAACGCAAAACCGCAACAGAACTTTAGTCGCACCAAAGAGTTCCCGCAGGAAGCTAGTGTTGTGCTAAAAAGTGAGTTTGCAACGATAACGTTATCGCGTTCTCAACTAAATCCATTGCGTCTGTTTTCGTTAACCGATAGCGGCGCTGATAAAGTCTTGTCGAGTTTTCATTTAGCGTCACACCGTAGACGGTCGCGGATCTACCGAGACGTGTTAAAATAGTGCTGGTGTACGACGATATCATTTCGCTCGCCAATGTTTAAAAACATATCGACCGTTAGCAAAGTGTGTTCGTTTACGGTTCGAGTGAAGGCTACGTTGTGTAGTGAAACATTTTAGTGTATGTTGTAAAAATGCGTGGGTTGTGGTCTCGTTTTGCGGCGCTGGGGTGGGTGGTGTCTCTGGTGGGATGCCACACTCCTGGGAGTGAACTGGAGTCTGTGCGGTACGGGCCGACGGATGACCGGTTCATCAGTGACACGTACACAGTCTCCAACATCAATATCACGTATAAAGATGAACATGGAGAGGAGTACACAGAGACATCTGAGGTGAGTGACCTTAGTTTCTTTTTTTGAATTTTCTATTTCATATAATCGTAAAATAAGAAAAATTTTTTTTTGTTTGTGGTGGTCTATGGCCTGCCGTCGAATTAAATAGAGGTCCACAACCTCTTTTTTCGGCTGATACTTTATTATGATTATTTTTATCCAAGTCAATTACTTCATTGAACAGGATTACGATTTTATTTAAAACAGTTAAGTGTGTAATTGTTTTCGGAAATCGTTTAGGTGAAAAGAGACGTGCAGGTAATTCTTTTTTTTTGCCTGCCCTCAGATAAGTAAAGTTAAACTTGTTCATGCATGATTCATGACAATCATGACTTCTATCACGTACTCTTTTGTACTAAGAATTCTAGAAAGGGAAAATTACGCCCTTTTCCCTTGTGTATGTTTAAAAATGATGTATTATACCTATAGTAGGTACTTTATTTTTAATTTTTTTCTACGTAAACTGGTTTACTATAAGAATCTTTTACTGAACACACCATTAATTATAAAAACACTGTTATTAAAAATTATCATAACACACTTTCTGATGTTTTGATTCCCTAAACATACGGTTTACTTCATTTTGTGATTACGGTAAATTTGCGTTTTGATAATTTTACTTTTGTCTCCAGTTGTTGCTTTTCTTTTGATTAATCTTTTTTTTTATCATGCACACTTGTTTTTCCAATGCACTTCAGCCATTGGCAGAATAGTCGACATCGGCTTTGCTTGCCATTTTATAAAAATAGAATAGAATAGACTTATTATAATTTTATTTTTTTACCCTTTGTTGACCCACTGCAGGGCAAAGGTCGCCCATTCTCTTTTTCACCCCTTTCTGTCATGAGTTAGTGTAGAGCAATCCTGTCTGTAGGCGTCAAGCTCATCCCACCATCTTCTCGTGGGTCTGTCTCGATGGCGTTGTGGTAGATTTGGAATTACTTAATTACATCTTTAAATGCGTAAAAAGTATTTAATGTTTGATTAGATACGGTGTTATCTGTCTCAGGAAACAAGTATTTCTAGATAAAAATAATGAGATAAGATCTGATGACATTTTCTTAACGAACGGCTTTTATCATGTTTTTTTGTGAAATACCTAATCAAATATTATACTTACTAAGCAGGTATTTACAGTAGAATATTACGTTATGATACGTTATCTAGTAACTATGAATTAAAATAATGCTGTAAGGCTGTTGTTACGTCTAAACACCCGCATGGCAGCATCCCACATAAACTATGATGCACATAAGTAAATAAATAGTAAATACTTCATTCCAATATTTACTAGAAGCCCAGTTTAGCTCAGAATATGATGGAAAATTATAACGCTACTTGCAAAGGAAAATGTAAATTTTTCTGAATTTTCATACAATGACACGCGCAATATAATTATTCCCAAAACTGTTAGGCCAGATTTTGATGAAGTTTTAATAAAAAAAAATATGTTCATCAAGTGTACCTACTTAAAAATATTATATGGACCACATTCGAATCGTTCATAGACCATTTCTCCTACATTTATTGCCAGTGTCCTTTACTTCTCCATTTCGCCGTCTACCAAGATATTTTGGGCTGTGTACTCACTGTATGCTTCTAATTCATCATAAGGCCAATATCGTTCGATTTTTGTCTGACACGTCCACTGATTTACATAGATAGGGACAGCAGTGCTATTCTGTAACCATCTCACCGTGAAAACTTAGGTGAAGTGAGCGTGGAGTGAGCTGTCATTCCACAGGGATTGATACTATTGACAGCTCACTTCACCCAAGGTTTCACGGTGAGATGTTTACAGAATAGCATGGCAGATATTGCACACTTCTCTTACACGTGTACGAAAAATATTTAATGAACCACATTTGATTTTCAATATCAGCGTCAGGTTATTTTCCTGGCACATGCTGAGCTGGAGCATCCTTCAAACGCACACCGCAATTTTTTATATTCGGTGATCCATTATTTTATAGTGTGTCATGGCCAATAGTTTGCATGTAATTAGTTATTATTTAATCGTGCTTTTGTACGTTGTACTATGTCTTTTGTGTGCACCAAATAACCATCTATCGATCTATTTCATAGACGACCCATCCATGACTAGACTAGTGCCTTTTACTTCGTCACTTCACCGTCTACCAAAATATTTTGGGCTGTGTACTCACTGTATGCTTCTCATTTATCATAAGGCCAAAATCGTTCGATTTTTATCTGACACGTTCATTGATTTACATAGACAAGGAAAGATATTGCGCACTTGTCTCATTGGAAAAATGCATGCAATTTGCAATGACGTAAAATGGTTTACGAAACCCTATAGGTCTATTGTGTTAATCTATAATTAAATTATAATAAACCGGTGACGCATTTGTGTTTGCCTTTCTTTTCCTATTAATACAGATGGCTTGAATTATTATCGTAATTATTGTAATTAACTAAATAATTACTTAAACAAAGGCGACTTGTGACGTAGGTACTTACTTTGTATTAATACTGTGGGTTATCTCGACCATGTGTTTAGTGGCTTATCAAAATGTTGAAGGAAAATGCGTAGTAATAACATTGTTAATTTAATTTGGTACAATCTTAAGACTAGGCACTCTAAACACAATTTCCACGCAAACTCCGCCCCCCATGCACCTCGCCACTCCACTATGTGCTAAACGCTAACACATCAGTAATAAAGTTTTATATCGCGTGTGCTCTTTGATCGTGTTCCAGCACGGAACTAAATGGCGTAAGTCTCAATTCTTATTCCGTTTATAACTAAAGCCATCCATTGTCCATTGTTTCTTGTGCAACCGTACCATTTTATTTCATTCCTTATAGAGCGCCATATAATTATTTATAATAATTTGTAAACAAATATCTAATCGAGTTTAATTTTATTTGCTACACATATCTATCTACTTTTATTTAAATATAGAACACATACAAACTATAAAACTGATTTACATCCGTAAGACGTCCTCGTAATATAAAGTCCAGTTGAAAACCAGCGTCAGACACTAGTGGTCTGGCATTTATGCTGAACTGGGCATATTTGGCGCAGCCGTGAGGCACACAATATTATTTTGAGTTAGTTTATTTATTCTGTTTTTGTGTGCCTTAACCTGAAATAAATTTATTTACTTTATTCTTTGTTTCTTTTAAAGTAATAATTGATCTAGAGAAAAAATGTCTTGTGGCTGGATAATAAACAATATTTTCTTACTGTGAATACTTATTTTAGACATAAAAACCGAGTAATCTTCATTTGATTTAAAAAATCTTTAAAAAAAAGGCATTATTTTCAAATAAAAAATTGTTCGAGCGAAAATACTACTATTACGTAACTGTCTTGTAAATGAAAAGAAAAGGATCCATTAAATCATATACTACAGTTCCATTTTGATTGTATGCGTGACCGTTTCAGAATATTAATGCAAATTAACAAACAATTTAGGGAGCCTCCTCTTAAATCTTTATCATGCTTAGCTATCATGTGATATGGCTGACATAACGTTTCCAACATCCAGTTCTTGTTATTTGTAGACACAAAGCCCCAAATACTTTTTTTGATGTAACAAAGAGCAAATTCTGAAATATAATATAATGAAAATACTTGAAAAGCCAATAACCAAACCAGGTAACTGACAAAGATTAAAAGGTAGATAAGTAACAGTTATTCGTGTTAACACCGCTTGCGAGACTGTTGATATAGCGCAGTTCTGACCCACATATCGTTGATCGCAGAATAACAGCAGCAGCACATACATATACCAGTAATGCGTCAAATGTAGAAAAAGTCTGTAGTTGGTGCGCACGACGTGTCCTGAGGAATGCAATCAATTATATTTATTGTCAGCGCGGGGTGACATGCGATCAGCCGGTAGATGATGCTGCAGGCCAATTAGCAAATATAATTGGAAAGCAAAATCTACGTAGGATCGGTAGGAAGGAAAAGGACGAAGGTTATGTGACGAAAGAAGGTTTCATCTCAAACAGGATGGAAATCAGTATCAGATACCTAGATATAGATTTCTATCTTTCTATAAATAAAAATGAATTGCTGTTCGTTTGTAAGCGCATAACTTCGGAACGGCTGGACCGATTTAGAAAATTTTGGTTTTAAAATGTTCGTAATAGTGCGAATCAGGTTCTTAAGGAAAGAAAAGTTGCAAAATTCGGGAAAAATGGAAAGTGCATTTTCTGTGGGAATTTTATATGAATTATTGCAATTTGGACAGGACAATATGGAGGTCTGTCGGGTCAGCTAGTACTTGTGGAAAATAGTATTTTTATTTTAAGTACTTCCACCGTGCTCCACCGTCCGTCTTCACAGTGACTAGTGTCCTGTCGTTTTCCACCCTCCAATCCAGCGCACTTGTGCGAACCATCGCGCAAGTAATAAAAAATGGAAAGTGCATTTTCTCTGGGAATTTTGTATGAATTATTGCAATTTGGACAGGACAATGTCTGTCGGGACAGCTAGTACTTGTGGAAAATGTTCGTCGTAGCCCGAATCCGGTTTATATCGCAAGAAAAATTTAAAATCTCCCCGAAAATTTTGAAATTTCGGGAAACCCTAAATGTACCATTTGGTATGGGATGTTTCTATGAACTCAAAACCATATTGAAATTTCGACAGGACAACGTCTGTAGCGGGTCACCTAGTTAATTAATATTATTTAACCAAACAGGTTTGATTGAGCAAACAGGTTTGTAATGTCACTACTGGCCAGTATAAATCTTTTCAATTTCGAAATATAAAAAAAAAGAAACTCACGCAGTCAAGGCAAGCCGCTGAACTCTTGTCGACTGTCCCCAAGGAATAAAGTTATTGTCTATAAAACTGAGAGACTTAACTCTTTATTTCCTACGCCATCAAGTTTAATGTCCTCTCATATCCACTTAATAAGGTAACATCTGCTCATACGCAGATATAACGTTTATTTACTCATCAAATATTAGTAGTACCGTTTAACAATCGAAGCTGCGAATATGGAAGTATTGTAGGTACGTTGATCATGAGTCCAATGACGGCTAGTGAATGTTTGCGTAATGAATCGATGATAAACAATAATATTTTGGTTAGGTAATTTATTTAGAGATAAATAATACATCAACTCTTCCTCATAGGAACAAAAGAACACACACACACACACACACACACACACAGAGGGGAACTAAAGAACCTGCTACTATCCTTACATACTCTTTTTGCTTCGAGATAAATTATGCGTCTCGTATTTAGGTTTCATTCGTGTTATTTGCGTCCATTAACCTATTTTCTTAATTAATATCTTCATAATACATTCCAGTTTAAATTATACCAAATGGTGGGTTTCCTAACCATCAAGGAAATAAATGCCAGAAGTGAAAAAAAAAGTTACAGGCGAACACAGAACCTCCTCCTTTTTAAGTCGATTAAAAATAAAAATCTGTGTTAGGTTACGTGGCAAAATAATACTCAACATAGGTATATATATATATATATGGCTTTCTTGACTTGATTCTTAACTTTCTACGACCACTGTGAGAACCACGTGAGTCACACACATAAATGGTTTCAAACAGTTGCTAAAGTTAAAGTATAAGTTATTGATTGTGAACAAAACAATAACGTCCAAATCGTGAAATACAACAAACTTTCAAGATCAAAGTTTTTATGGTATCCATTTCAAAAGCCACTTGTCTATGGAAGTTTTGCAAGGACTTAGCACGGTCGAAATTGTAATAATAATAAGTACTTGTCGTAACGGCCAATGACCTGATGGCCGAAAGCCTCGACCAACATCTCTCGAGGCTCTCGTTAGGCGGTTGGATCAAGGGCCTGATTCAGAAGGCAGTACTCCTCGATACGGCTCGCGTTGTGAGGAGGTTCCTGTCTCTGCAGCCCTAACCACCGGTAGCTTGGACCCTTCTGCCGACACCGGCGGACCACTATATTTTTATATTTTTAAATGTTGTTTTGTTCTTTTTATTTTAAGTAATATTTTTTAAAGTAATTTATTAAGAATCAAAATGAATTAACGAAATAATAAGTACAATTTATTTAAATATTACAAAATTATTAACTTAAAATTAGGTTTTATTAATAATATTTTTTATTTAAAAAAGTGTCCGTGGAGTTTCTTGCCCGTTCTTCTCCATAGGTACCTACTACGCTTTGGAATGGTCAACTAGCTTCATATTTCTGACTGACCGATTCCTTGACAATTCAAAAGTGCCTGTAAATGGTTTAATTGAAATAAATGATTTGAGTTTGAGTTTAACTTTAATAATTCTGTTTGAAACATTCATTTTGTTAAAGCGGTGGTCCCCAAACTAGGCGGAGCCTGTATCTTGGGGACCAGCGGGTTAATTGCGTAAAACACATAAAATGACAGTTGTTCGCAATTTTCTTTCATTTTGACAGTTCATTGCGTTATTACGTTGTTGAGCAGACGAATTTATTTAAACTATGAAGCAATGGATTAGAAATATCTTTCGAAACTCTCGGATTGTGATTGAAACTGTGTTACGCAATTATTGTGCTGAGTTGTGATACATACCTAATTGTGTTTTTTACTTGTGTTAATATGGAAATAGGTAATTAATTGCAAACAATTACAAAAAATCCAAAATAATGTTTGAAATGAGAGCAATGTGAGAGTAGAGAAAACATTTGTATTCAAAAAGGTCGAGGATAGGACCTCGACCTTTTTGAATACAAATATTTTCTCTAAGGTTTCAAATAACATCTCTATAATTATAAACCGTAAATTAATTATAATTAAGCTTCAAAGGAAAGTTATACATGTATTATTCACAGAGCGAAGTTTGGTCGTCCGTTTGTTCTAAAGGGCACATTTGAGCTGCTTCGTAACTCATTAGTAGGTCATCGCACATTAGAAAATCACCCGAAGGGGGTAGAGGGATTTAGCTTTAATCTTTATACGTTTCATAAAGTCCAAATCTTTTGATAAAAGTTTTTACCCGATTACGGCGGAGCCAAAAAGAAGGGAAGCCGGAGTCACACGTAATCAATACAATTTATGCTTTAATTACATGACTTGTCACTCCGGCTATACAAAAACAGAGGAAAATCGATATCGATGTCTTGTTTATTTTAATTTGGCGTTTTTGTTGTAGTTGGCATTTGGCATCTTCTGGGCTTGCTCTTTCCACCAAAGATCTCATCCATCGCTTTCATAATCAAATGAAAAAAAGTAATTAAAAATAAATGGTTGACCATGACGATTTACGTGTCACGGACCGATACCGGTATCTACGAAAAATAAAACAAATATTACTTTCATATACAAGGCGATTTGTAAACACAAGTAGATATACTTAGAATTAAATGAAACAAGGCACTGTAAATATTTTTTACTGAAAAGGTAATGAAAATATTTGTGAATTTAGATTCCGTACTTACTTCAATCAAAGCAGTGTCCAGAATTAATCAGTCATCATAGCGTCATCATAGGTTGAAGCGTCTGTTATCATTATCCTAAAAGTTGGCAACGTCGCAAATAGCTGTCACATATTTACCTGTTTTGAATAATTTGGCAATATTACTGTATGGAAATAAGAAATGTGGGTAACTAGAGAACCTAGAATATTAATAATGAATTGCAAAATAAAATTATAATATTGAATTTGATGTTGTAACCGTTTTAGATGTAAAAAAGGCATACAATTTGAAAGATTCCAAATACTAAATTTACTATCTAATATAGGTAATGTTTGATTCATACGTAAATAACAATTAAATATTCATTTAACTAACAACTTTCATTGTGTTTCTATGGTTTTGGTAATCTGTGGTTTAGGTTTAATTGTGTGTTCCATTCAATATGAATGCAGTTTGTAAATTCCAAACAAACGTTCCAAATTGTAACCAGTCTTTTGGGAATACCAAGATTCGAATTTACACACGCCTCTGCTTAACTCTTCGGGGATTACAGGCGTGATGTTATGTTATCCGAATTTAAATTCAATTATTTATTGCACTTGTGTGGTAAATATCTATAATAATAATAGTAAGACCAGCCTATTATTGTCTGCTTATACAGAGAAAGCATGAGTATTGATCACTACGCTTGCTCATGGCGGATTGGCGATTTCAAACTATCACACATACACGTGGTAAGTACAGTTATTACAATTTTAATATGATTTACGGGTACACTCAAAGAACCTTAAACGACTGGTAAGGACTAAGCCTTCGTTCGGCACACCCTATGCTGACAGCCGCGCTACCAAACTGCTGACTGGCATTATAGAAACTAGCTGATTTCGTGGTTACATTAGTTTTATACCACGAAATAAGATCATACTTTCTATTGGCCACACCACAATGACCATTAAATTCATAGGTCATAAAGACCACACTCGGCAGACCGGTGAAATTAGTTTATCTTTGTGTGGCAAAAACCCTCCCATCGTTTCAAAACGCCGGAAGGTTTCCCATTCCAGGAAACTAAACTGCCCCGTACTCAATTTAAATAACCATTTCTAACCAGTAACCATTTCGGTTATCACACATGCGAGTAGCAGTAATTACAATTATGCACGCGTTTTAACAGTAGCGGTTGTGGCGCAACTCATTGTATAAACTGTATATTGTTATGTCCACTAGTTGATTGTAAGCCCCTCGCTCCCCTCTAGCCAGTCCACACCTAGCCTTGTTACATCATACTGTATTGTTTCAACCTGTTACTGGTTGAAAACGTAGTGAAATATTGACTAAATGTATTAGGAATGTACGAAATTGTAGGAGCTGTCGAAGGTACAACTGCGATGATCAATCTGTTTGTCAAACATGGAGTGACGTGACTGCCTATCCACAACCCAGTTACTGGTTAACACGATACCCTCTAGGTGATACTCGATGCCAGAAAGAAAGATGAGAAAAAGAAAGAAAATATGTTTATTTTCGGTAAGCATGACGCAAAAAAAGAACACAAACACAAAAAGATCAAGTTGGGGGAAAATATGCGTCACATCGACGCCAAACGGCCAGTCTTGGGTTTTTGAGTACCCGTAAGACAAAGATTTACGAATGACAGCCAGGACCAACAGCTTAACGCGCTTTCCGAGGTGCTTGGTTATAATTACAATAGTATCGGAGGACTATTTATTGGTCTTCTGTCATACCAGGACCAATTTCTGCTTACCATTTTCTGAAGTAATTGTTGCTTTCTAGGGTAATATACTGCCTTAAGATCAGGGCGAAGTGCACAAGACATAAATATAAGAAAGGAGGCAAAAGATTATGAGTGGTTCTTTTCTATAATACTTAAAGGAAGGTAGAGTAGAACCAGTGATTGAAGTTGTTAATGTTGTTAAAATGTCTTTATTGTTTTAAGCTAGTTGAATGAAACATTTTATCACACATGCCAGCTGCTTGGACGTGTGACGACTATTGTCTTGAGCAGTCTAATTAATAAACAAACATACATAAAAAAAATGTAGGACACCGTGAAACTTTAATTATATTCGTCATACATACCACGATACCGTAAAATATGTTCACACGAAACAAGGCGGAGGTCAGTCTGGGCAGTCTGGAGTCTGGATTTGTGCCCGGTTGATGGCAATAGGCTTGTCCCCTATTACATGGGACTTTAACCTAATTGGCGGCATGTGGGTGTACTATAGGTACACTTATGCCTTACCCTTCGGGGAAATACAGGATGTTATGTTTCGAAACAAAGGACCAGTGCAGTAAGTGTGTCATAACATAAGTTAGAATTGCATCATAATGTATAATGAATATACATTTTTTAGTATCGGTGGAAAGTGCGTACATAGTACCTCAGCGACGTATATAGTTAATCGATTATGACGCAGTTGCAACAGCAACGGTTTAATAAACTGAAATAATACTGTTATTAATTTAGGTAATATTTGTGGGCTAGGTGAAATTTGTTGATCTCAAACTTCGCCACTGTCACGGCATCTGCCGTACTGTCGAGATAGCCCAATTCGCGAGGTTTGTAGTAGCATCGTCCCACTTGGGTTCGGAGGCGGTTCTGAGACTTCCTTTCTAGCCATTTCATCGTTCACGCAGTCCATCCATAGTTTCTTTGGTCTTCCCCCACTCTTATAACCCTCCACATTCATACTCAAAACTGTTCAAACGACATTTTTCTCATTCCTCCACATCACAAGCCCATAGCATGACAACCGATTTCCACAAAACTTTTCAGCCACTGGTGCCTATTTCAGACTTCCTCTTATACAATATGTAAAAATAACCCTTCCGATCCGAAAGGGGCACATATGACATAGGTATTGCAATATCATTACCAAAAAGTAATAAAAAATCTTGTTATTATTATTGAAACCAAAAAAGTTTTTATTTAAAATTCTAATTTTTTGTACTTTAAATTACCCTCCAAATACATTAAAAATATGCAAAATTTCAACAGGGGTCATAAGTTATGACTTGTAGATATCCGCTAAATGCCGGCCGCCCGCGCCCCTTGTACTAACCCGGTAATCTTCCCCATAGAAAAAAAAAAATGGCGAATTTTTTTCTTGATTTTTTCCTGAAAATTACCACATAAATAGACTGTCAGTATGATACCTAACAACACCCTCACGGATCCAACAGGTTTTTTTTACATGTTGTATACACATTTCTTATTTATTAACATTTTGTTTGTTGTCTCATTATACCACTGCTTTCTTAACGGAATAAAAAAAAAACTTTTGCTTATTTTATGGACAAGGCTTGAGATTATCTCTAGTATCTTATATTGTATCTAGTACAATTACACGTGTAAAAGGCTATGGACCTTTGTGTTTCCCGATGGCGATAATGTTATTACACCAGAGAAAATACATTGTATTTATATAAAGAAAAACACCTGTTAAGAAACAAATTCATCATGTCCTTAAGAAAAAACAGGTGTCCAGTTTAAAAATTAATTGTAATTATTTATATCAAAAAAGTGTGATACAATAAATATAATTTTACAATTTACCAATAAATCGTAAAGAGAGTACCTAGCTAACAATTAGCAGAATTCAAATTGGCGTTCTAGCTAGGTTACATAGTCCAACAAAAAAAAAAAACGATGACGGACGCCTAAAGGCTTGTGCAGACCAGCGCGACGCGACTCGAACAATGCAATTTCTAAGAAAACTTCACGGTATAACAATAACCGGTGTCGCGTCGCGCTGGTCTGCACGAAGCTTTAGTTTCCTTTTGTTTTTGTATTTATTATTTGTAAGTATAGTTAGCTACTTAGTCATTTAATTTAGTACTTAGTGTGTAAAATAATTGTTGTAAAATAATTGTATATAACTATTTAAATTTTAATAAAATATCTAGTATACTGCATAAAGCTTTGTACAGACAAGCTCGACGCGACAGCGCGGCGCGACACGGGCTATTGTTATATCGTGAAGTTTTCTTAGAAATTGTATTGTTCGTGTCGCGTCGCGCCGTCGCGTCGCTCTGGTCTGCACGAGCCTTAAGACATACACAAAAAGTTCGTTTTAAAAATATATCTTCGACTCGGCGACTCACTTCCTTAACGATTGTTTCTTGCATGATAGTCAAAAGTAAAATTTATTTAAAGAATCGGAACATTGATTAGGCGCCGTACGCGTGTAACGATAGACTCCGACAGAATATGTTTTTTTTTCCGGCCGAAAACGAAAACTAAATTCGGCCTACTATGGTATAACTTTTTTTTTTTTTCAATACATTCATTAATAATCAAACAATCTGATATTATATGCGTTAAAAAGCAATTTGTAGCAGTTATTGTGCTTTTTTTTTACTTTAGATTTTCTCTGAATAAATTAATTGAGAGATTTGCCGGTACCTATTTAGTTTCAGCCGGAAATAGACAATTCAGTCGAAAAATTGCCGAAAACCGAAAACGAAATTCGGTCTGACTCTACTCGTCCCAACGATTCGTTCCGGTCCGGTCTGGTGCCGTTCACCGCTTTATGTGGGTTGGCTAGCTAATATAACGGCTGATTAAAATAACTTAGTGATAGTAAGTTGCGTAACACTGACCTTACACCGTGTCCTCGCTTTTATTCTAATTCGGGATAAACTTGCTGAGTATGCATTTTTTGTGCGATATCGAGAATAATGATAGAAGAGCCTTAAGTAAGTGATAAAAGTGCGTTATAATCTCTGAACCGGACGTTATTAGTCCGAATCTTATGAAATATTAGAAAAAAAGTCGATAAAATATTAAATTACAAACATAACAATAAGCTAAAAATTAGAAATAATTTAAATAGGAATAAGAGACTTTAGCGCAGTACAGAAATGGAACGGAGGGCTACAAAAATCTGGTCCTTTTGTCAAACGAAAAGAACTATTACTAAGTTCTGAAAACAAAATATGCTACCCTGCTCTGTTTTTTTTTGTCGTTTCCTCTCACGGCACAATAGGCCCAAGCGTAACTTAAGAGTTAATTGTAGGTACTTATAAATAAATACGAGGGTAACTGGTTAGGATCAACTGATTGAATGACCTGAATAAGGTTCGCAACTTATCGCGTGGGTGTCGTGTTCGACTATTCTTAGGATCAATCGAAAGTGTAATTTTATAGAATTGTCCAGGGAAATGTGGGCGTAAACACATTTTCTTTGATATCGCCCCTTTTTTCCTGAGTTTTATTTCCTTAGTTTTATTGGGGTTATCAATTGAGAATTTGGGATCCAAAACCGTTGCATGTCAATATAATAACCTCATCGTCATCATTTCAGCCGAAAGACATCCACTACTATACATAGCCCCCCCCCAAGCACCGCCACTTCGACCGGTTCTGTGCTTCCAGCATCAAGCGGTTTCTTGCGGCCTTCACAAGGTCATCGGTCCATCTTGTGGGAGGCCTTCCAACGCTACCTCTTCCGGTACTGGACTCCAGAACCTTTCAGCATATAATAACTACATGGACATAACATCACGCCTGTATACCCCGGAGGGTTGGGCAGAGGTGCACCTAAAGTACACCCACATTTCGCCAGTTACGTTTAACTTACTATGGGACTTAAAAAGTTTAAGAGGCTTACAACAGCTAAAGCGCGGTCACTGTCGGACTGCACAGAAATGAAAGAGAAGCGCGATGACATGACGCAGGTAATTTATTGCAAAATATGAAGCAGTTAGCGATTTACAGAAAAACTATTGATTGGACTGGGAAATTAAAACACTATTATGCTAATATATAGCTTGTAGAATAATCTGACAAAAAATCAGAATGATTGCATGTAAATTAATATGATTTTTAATCGTTAAAAGAAATTTTTAGAGGTATCTTCATGATTTTTTTCTATCGTATCAAATTAGTTGTATTATGTTTTCAACATACTATCATACTAGCATATATCCTGAAGAATATCATATATTTTTTTGATTTTGTTTACTGCAGTGGATCATATTCTTTTAGGCATTATAAAACTTGCGTTTAGGCACGTTTAGGTCCTGTAGTCCCCTTAAGTTCCTGAGCCTCTATTGCCATCAACCGGGCACAAATCCAGATTCCGGGCTGCTACTGAGAAACTGTGTAGTCCTACCTACCCAATGTATGTTATAAACAGTTGACGATCGATTAAATTAATCTCACAGCTATTTTAACATTATGTTTAGTGCATTAAAGTCATGCCCAACCTAGCATGAAATTATCCATCGCTGAAAAAACATGTAAAAGATACAATCTGTCAAGTCATATAAAATAAACTGTTCTGAAAAACTGAAACGATTCTTCGCTAACTTAAATAAAACACAATGAAAGTCTTCTGTAGATTACACTTAAACGCACTAATTAAAATTTATTCGAAGCCCCGTTTAATCCAATTACATTTATCTTCATTTTGTAAAGGACTTTACACCAATTAAATTTAATTATAAAAGGTCTTGGTCTATTTGTAAGAAACAGTTACCTGAGGGTAATTGAGGGGCGAAGGGCCAAGATTTTTGACATGAATGAAGAGAGGCCAAATATTTAATAGCACTAAGAGTCTCTGAGCTAAGCCGTTGACATGACAGACAGACGGACATGTCGAAAATATAAGGGTTCCTTGTTGACTACGGAACCCTTAAAGTGGAATCTTACTTGATTGATCTTTGCTTACATTGTGGCCATTAATAATAGCCATAATAATGACGAGTTTAGCCCCAAAGAAGCCTAACCATAAATAATAGCCATTCAGCAAAAGCTCTCTGAAAACACCGCTATAACCAACGGTTAGGTTATATCATAGTTGGTTATCTATGTTGGTTATGGTTTTGCCATAAACAGCACGCTTGGTAACGGATTGTTTGCCAAACTATGCTGCACGGAAGTCCTTAGAATCGAGATGTCCCTTATCGATGGGTATACAGATATCAAAATAATTACATACCACGGACTGTCTCGTTGGTTTAGTGGGCGCAAGTTCCTGGGCTCGATTCCCGGGTCGAGCAAAGTGTTATTGGGTTTTCCGTCTGGAATTGCTCAGTAGCAGCCCGGAGTCTGGATTTGTGCCCAGTTGATGACAATAGGCTCGCCCCCTATTACATGGGACTTAAACATAACTGGCGAAATGTGGGTGTACTTTAGGTACACCTCTGCCTCTGCATAACCCTTCCGGGACCACAGGCGTGATGTTATGGTATGTGAATTACAAACTATGTTGGAGGTCTACCAACGGTCACTGCTTTTTAATTTGTACTGTTTTCGTTCAAAATAATAAACGTAATTATGCGACTGTTCCTTACTAAGCGTCGCACACGCACTTCATAACAACAATCCATGTGATAGGAAACTATGCCTTATAGGCCGGAACTTAGGACTAAAAATTGTGTGCCGGGTCTTTTTCTAAAGTGTATGCTTTGTAGTGGTCGTTCTTCGACAAACGTATCATCGGGTGTTATTCAAGAGTCATGTTTTGATTAACCCTGCAGTACTAATCGTAAGGAAACCTGTTTGTTTTGTTAGAATAATTAACTTTATAACGACATATTGAAGTTCAAGCTTCATATAAAAAACACAATTTAACGTTCATTTGTTTCTACACGTCGGGTCCGAGTTCGCAACAAGTCAGTCGCCATCCTGAGGTTGCCTCGTTGACAGGTGAAACACGTGTCGATTTCTTACAGTGTTCTTTATGACTCTTTAAGAACAGTTACGTGGATTAGGTTACTAAATATACGCCGTCTATTGTATTTTTTTTTTATATCCAAATTCAAATTACTTTTAGTCCCTTGGGATTAAAGAGCTATTTTGGTCCCTGTTTACGAAGAATAAACTAGCTGTTTTTTATAGATGTGATAAAAAAAAACATTTTTTTTTTCACTACCTACTACCTACTTGATGATTACTTGGACTTGTTTTTCATGGTTTTTTAAAAGAACCATTGCAAGGAATGCATGTCAATGAGACAGGGGAAATCAGTTGGGAAAACGTAATTGCAAAACAATCGGCAAAAAATACAGTTTTCCAATAAACGTTTTCATGGAAACCAACTTTCATTATTGCAATAAATAGGTCTAAACATTTTTTATCGAATAACTTTATCAATCAAGGACATTTTTTCTTGAAATTATACGCATTTTTCACAGATACTTACGACTCGAGCCCTGTTTTTGCCAAGGATTGGTTGTGTACACATATATTTAGCCAAGTAAGCCTGGGTCCGCACGGGCGTAATTTTATCGCGGGGATTTTTTTTCGCGCATTGGATTTTCGACCGTCTGCTTAGCGCTGAGAGTTGAATATCCAACCGTATGTTATTTTGACGCGCTGGGATACGCCCTCTATTGTGCTTGGCTCAATACTGAAAAGCCAAACTACGAAAAAAATCGCCGCGATAAAAATACGTCTGTGGGAAGCCCGGTCTCTGCCACAGCTTTAGAAGCGGAATAAGTTATTAAAGGATCAGTCAAATATTTTCCAATAATATCAGGGGAAAAGAGAGCAGTTTCGTTTTTTCTAAGAATTTGTGAAAGGGTTCGCCAATTCTTGGAAAACTCTGGAAGTTTTAAAATAAAAATAGATGGCAAAAATAATGAGCGAAGGGCCAGTTTCTTTTTACTTTATTTTTTATTCCCAGCGACTAGGAAGGAAAACTTAGACTAAACTGAAAACAAACCTTTTCCAACTTAAAACTAACCTAGTTTCCAGGCATGGTGCAACCTTATAAGTAAACGTTTACAACTTTAAACCGTTGTTTAAACTGGAAGGCTTTAGTTTATTTATACAGCTTGCCAAGTAAGGAAGCGGAAATACTGCGTAGCTGTTTGACATGGCGATCACGGTGAACGAACGACACTACAATACGTAATGCACTACGTCAGGGACTGTCAACATTTTAACAATATTGTTTGACAGGATTTCAAGACTAGCTGTTGTCCGCGACTTTGGTTAAATGAGTACTGAAAAACGAAAGATTAGAAAAGTAGTGTCCGGATATTTTTGCTAATGTCCGGCATTTTGTTAGGAACTATACCTACTACGTCAAGAAAATATTTCTCCGATTGCACATTTGCACCCTGTATGAAACAAAAAAAAACAAATACAGAAGGCATCTATGGCACAATTGGCTCTGGGTTGAAAAAAGGTAATGAGATGATGAACTTTAATTAATTTAGAGTACTGAGCTATCTAAATAGACGTTGGTGCCGATTCTCTTGTCAAAATTCTCTAAACTAGACTAAAAATCACCAAAATTTAGTTTATTCCTGTCAAACGACTAAAGGCTCGTTCAGACCAGCGCGACGCGACTCGAACAATACAATTTCTAAGAAAACTTCACGGTATAACAATAACCATTGTCGCGTCGCGCTAGTCTGCACAAAGCTTTAACCCATTCTGAAATTGACTAAAATGACACAACTTAACTTTATTATAGTTTGACAACACTAATGTCATTTTAGTTAGTCAATTTAGTGAAAATGGCAATTTTGCTATTCTGAATTTGAAATTTTTTACCTACAATTTTGATTGTCAATCTAAATCAAACTATTTTTAATCGCGATTAAAACGGTGTGGAATAAAAGTTGTTGTCATGTACTAAAATTTACAAAGCAGATTTCTGTTCTAGTTCTTGAAAGTTTGGATACTTGCGGTTTTGGAAATGATAGTAAAGAGCTAGGTATAGGTATTCTCCCTTGCATACATTGTTACAGTACGACACAACTTACTCGTAGATGTAGCATCGGCAATATTCGTAAAACCGATCACCATCCGAAACGAGTGCGCCTTCAAAATCACCAATCTTTATTACTGCTTTAGGAGAAAATGATCTTTACGCAAACGCAATAACTTTTAAAGTCAAGTAAAATTGAAATCAAAGAACGCAATTTTTTTAATTTATGCTACATCTTTATTGTGTCGTACTGTACCCTTGTCTATACATATAAACAAGAGCATAAAACATATTGACGCATAAGGACTTTCCACATCGATTCACTTTCAGGTCGAATCAAGTTGATTCTTGTTAGTACATTATAAATCTAATCGCAACGAAGTCTGTTACGATAAGGATAATTTGCGATCATTCGCTTGTATTTTACTTTAAATACTTGTTTGTAAATAAACAGTATAGTTATCTATCTTTGCACGTAAGTAAATGTTTTCCAGGTAGAATTAAAGAAAACACTTAAACTTCTTTTATGTACTTAGATTAAAAAATACGTGGGGTTAAGCCTCGTGCAGACTGGCGCGAAACGACTTTAACACAACAATTTCTAAGAAAACTTCACGGTAGAACAATTACCGGTGTCGCATCGCGCCAGTTTGCACGACGCTTTATACGCAGAGGTGTAAATCCCTATAGTACACCCACATTTCGCGAGTCAAAAAACATAACGGGAGAAAAAACATACTATGTGAGTCTACCTATGCTGTACGTCTGTCTCTGCCCTCCCATTGGTGGACAAGGTGTGATGTTGTTTTGTAAGAAGACCTAATCTTATTAATGTCCGTTAAACCAGTTTATAGTTTCAATGGGGTTACTTAGCTGCAATGGCGGTGAATTATGCAATGTGCATCTTCTTTGTGTCCAAGAGCAGCGAGGGCGCAATGAATGAAGTTTAAAGGCTCCGCGAAGCGACACCGGTCGAACAGAAGTGAAGTTTCCATAGAAAATGTTTCACCAGTCGCGTCGCGCCTGTTTGTAAGTGCCTTAATAGTAAAAGAGCAGTCACACCTTTAAACACACACAAAAGTATGTGTGTTTAAAAGCTCGTACAGACCAGTGCGACGCGACTCGGAACAATACAATTTCTAAGAAAACTTGACGGTATAACCATAACCGGTGTCGCGTCGCGCTGGTCTGCACGAAGCTTAAAGGTGTGACTGCCCTTTTACTCACGCCTTCTTCCCATGATGAGGGTAGGCAAAAACTACAGAACGAACGATACGATCCTTTGATACACCTTTAAAATCGTTTGTTATTTCGTATTATATTTATTTGTTATGTTAAATATCGACGTATTATGCTGAGACAGGAGCCTTTTGGCCTCGCACAGGTCGTTATGTTTTTGTAGTTTTTAAATGCTCCTTTTCAATACTTTTTTTTTATTACTGTTTGTATTTCCTGTGCGGGTCTCAAATAAAATATTTTTCTTTGATTCTTTTTTTAAATAATTACACTTTACCATTAGCATTATTCGATTAATCGTTTGGCGGCTCCATATTTAGAAAATCACTATTATCCACTAAAGCGATTGATGCAACGACCCAGGCGTTGGTGGATGCAACAAAAGTTCTTCATTTAACAGTCATTATTATGAACACACACTTGGCAACATAAAGTGTAAAACAATGACGTTATTGGAGGATTTCATAGTTTTATAGTTACTTACCAGTTTAAGTTATAGGTATTAAAATTACTTATTAGCTAAAAGGCTGGATTTTAATGTGAATAAAGTATCACTGACTGTGAAGGCTCAGCGGCAATTTCTATTAAAAAAAATACGGAAATTTTTCTACCGATGTCGCGTTGCGCCTATCTGCAGGAGCCTTGATGCTTTATAAAAGAAAAAATACATTTGGCAACAAAACCTAGATGCACGATATTTATTATTTGTAATTAGAATATACATATTTACAAGTGGGTACAAACAACTTATAACTAATTTATTAATAAAAGTAGTAAAAATTATATACTAGCTCAACTAAAACTATTTACTATATGTAATAAAGTTTTATAATATATTGGGCATTTATTCTGCAAGTTCTCTTATGTTTACTTATATTTTAAACAAATTATGTCGCACTACAAAGAATTGCATACGTAAAGCAGAAAAAATGTCGACGGTCATATAATATATTTACATTTTAATTTATATGTAAATTTCATTTACGGCTCTTTTGTGCTGGCCAGTACCTAGTACGGGGACCTAGTGCCTTTTGGCTTTTGGTCCCTTGTACAAATCACTGGATTTCGGGGACTGTTCCAATCCATCGAAAGGTTTAAAAGATATCACGCAAAAACAAATTGATAAGAACCTGCTGTCTAATTACGTAACACATTTTCGTAAACGATTACGACTAATCTGTTTCATTTTGACAGTTCAACAACATTCATTGCGTTATTTACATTGTTGAGCAGATTTTTTTTGTTGAACTTGTGAAGCAATGGATTAGAAATCTGTTTCAAAACGATTCAGATTGTGATTGATCGTGTATTAAGCAAGGGTAGGTTTAGTATCTTCTTCTGCTTCTTATACGAAGGATTAAACCAAAAAGAAAACGGTAAGATTAAAGGAAGAAGGGCTGTTTTTGTATGACTTTCAAAATAGACTAGTGATTTCTAAAGGAGAAATTTTGTATTTGACTAGGAATTTACTTCTGTATTGTGGTGATTTCTATGACGCTGTCTGAAAGCATAATAATCCTAACTAACATTTAATATTATAAATGCGAAAGTGAGTTTGTTTGTTTTTTTGTTACGCTTTCACGCTAGAACGGCTGCCCGGATTTGGATGAAATTTGGCACATGTGTAGACCATGACCTGGAGAAGGACATAGGATACCTGTTATTCCGACATCCCCACGGGATCGAGACTTATGCGGGTAAAACTGAGGGGCGCAGTTAGGAGAATATAATTGGTGCTTTCAGCATTTTGCCACCCCTCAGTCTCATAAACTAAAAAATCCAACTCGAAGCATTTATTTCAATTAAACCATTTACAAGCACTTTTGAACAGTCAAGGAGTCGGGTAGTCAGAAAGATGTAGCTTATTGTGCATTTCAAAGCGTGGTAGGTTCCTATGGAGAAGAACAGGAAAGAAACTTCATGGACACATTTTTAAACAAATTCGCAGCGTTGCAGCCGGTTAAGTAATTTTTACCAGTCGTTTCGTCTAAAAGATTTCAAAGCACGATATTATCATAAGGTATTCTTGCATCGTCCTAACTTGTAATTTTAAATTTGGTTATGACAGCGCGGATGTGGCGGCGGCTGGCGTGCCTATTGAATAAACATCAGGCCCCAAGGCCTCATCTGAGGCCTTCTGCGTCAGAAACTGAAGTAAATGTAGACATCTTGGTTGTCTTTGTTACTGGGTTATTGTTGTAGGGCCTGATACCGACATAAAGATATGATTGACTAGCTGTTGAACGCGACTTCTTCTGCATGGATTAATTTGTTAAATCAAATTGGATATTTGTTTTAACAACAAAACAAATTGGATATTTGTTTTAACAAAGAAACAAATTGGATATTTGTTTTAACAAATAGATTCAAGTCAAGTCGAAATTAGTGATGCAGGTGAAAAGAAGCCCATGTTCTTCTCCAGGTCCCATGCTACCTATCTCTCAAATTTAATAACGCTCAGTTCAGCGGTTTAGGCGTTAAAAGGTGAAATTAAATTAAAATAAAATGAAATTGTTTATTCTGTAAATAGGATACCGGAATCAATTTTCAATAAAAATATAAAATAATAAGCTAGACGGGTTCGGCATTTCCTATCTGCCTACTATGAGAAGAAAGGCCGAAACAAACTCAGAGGTCGCATTCTCTTTTAAAGTCCAGATAATCTTGGTCAGCTGCATCCGGTTAGACTGGAAGCTGACCCCAACATAGTTGGGAAAAGGCGGGCAGATGCTGACATAATCTTGGTCAGGCCATAAGAGGACCATGTAGATTTGTGTCTGAAGTGGTCTTTTGAGGAAAGAACCACACAGATTTGAGTGGACCTCCAGTCAGTGCAACCATTGGACAGTAATCATGGAGCTCAAGTCAGAACTTGTGGAGCTCAACTAGCTTGCAGACAGACAAACAGACACACTTTCGTATTTATAATTTAGTATATAATATTCATCGATATCCGTATCGTGATATTTGATTGGGATGTTTGACAGTCCACCGTGGCCTTTGTAACGCAGAGCTAATCGGTAGATGTACAATGTATGTAGGGTGACAGAAAATGCCTTGGAAATTGTTCCTTCGATACGACTTCAGTATGTCTTTATCATCAGTCAAATGTTATTGTCTCAAACAATAGAAATGATATCATACATTCCGTTTTATCGTAAAAGGGACGGTATACCTAAATAAAGAATCGCTATCACTTTTTCTTTGTGAGTAGAGCTACATAGCTAACATAACACAACATTACGCCTATATCCTCCGAAGGGTTAGGCAGTGGTGTACCATCAAAGAAGTTCATATCTAACCAGTTTCAAAACAAAATCCCGTGAACACGATGACCACATCAGGGGGCCTACTCCCTAAGCGAAATCCGTAGTTTCGGCTGTCGTTACGGGCGCTAGGCTCTCCTTCTCGCTTACGGTAAGTCTGTAAGCGAGACGGAGAACGAAGCGCCCGTAACGACGGCAGAAACTACGGATTTCGCTTAGGGAGTAGGCCTCGTGTTACCGGCCCGGTGCTATAGCCGCCGAGCGCTGCAAGCAAGAATAGTCCTTACGGTTGTTAGATATGAACTTCTTCGATGGTACCTATAGCACACCCACATTTCCACAGTTTTGTTAAGTCGCCTTGTAATAGGGGGCTCCGGAACCCGGGGGGGCCGGCTCCGGGCTACTACTGAGAAATTCCAGATGGAAAAACTCAATAACATTTTGCAGGATCTCATGCTTCATACCACATAAATATAATACACGTTATAACATTACTTCATTATAAAACCTGTTTAAATAATACTCGTTAAGATCAAAGACAACGCCAATTGTGACTAGTAATTAATAATTAAATTGTATTTAATTTAGCTTGCGAGGCCGATATCAAAGCATCAGATTCTGTATAGTGAGGTGAAGTTAATTGGCTCAATTAATTAGGCCTAATTACTTTTAATAATAAATTGAATAGGAAATATTTGCTGGTCTAGAAAGGACGATTTTATTCGACAATTCCATTCAAAATTTGTAATTCATTGTTAGACGAGAACAACTGCCGACAAATTGTTATACAGTTTGGCAGAATTTATGTATGTTAGTATTAATACAGATTATGAATTTAAAAAAAACTTTGAAATAGTTCGACCAGAATTCAGCAACTTTGACAGCGTTATCTTTGGCCTCGCAAAGGACTTCCATAGTGCAGGTATTATTGTACAGAGAGCACAACAAGAGCCATCGTTTGCAATGCTGCTCCACAGTCGCACTGTGGCTCATCGGAGTACCCCCAAACCTGACTAAGTTTGAATTTTGAATTGAAAATGTAAGTATCTAACTAAATTCTAGACTGTAGACTGCATTGAGGTTACCTATTAAAATAGAAGGTTAGAATACTACTTACTTACCTACTTACATATATTATTATTTTAGTAAGTACCTACATAGTTTTAAACTATGTAGATCAGTTATTTGTCATTTGAACATTTCAAAGAAAGTTACACATTATTTACACGGGGCATTCACGAAGAAATTCGTAGTACAAATACTCATTAAATAAATAATTTATTTATCATAAAATATGTGAGGAATACTAAAGTAGGTAACGCGTGGGTGATTCAACAGTCACACAGTGAAAAAGAGACAGTACATAGTTTACTTACATAATACATAATGCATCAGCTGATAACTATGATCAAAGTGCAAAGTAATGTATAAATAATCATCTCGCATACAGGTAACATAATATTGTTGATTTTATGAGATAAGTATATCAGAATCATGGTCACATTCCAACACAATTTTCTGCTGAAATTGTAACTGAAATGGAGCAAAGACATCTGTTGTCACCAGTAATTTGTATAAAAGTAAGTTACGCCTCCCTCATCCCTCACGCCTTGGCTTTAAGTTAGTAGCTTAAGGCAGCCACAGGAAAGTCCGGTTAAGCAGCTACAACCTCCTCAGAGGTCCACTACGAGATACCCTATAAAAAATGAAAAAAGGAATAAAACCTCATCCCTCACTCAGAGTCCAACTAATCGCCAGGACGGACGCCCGCGTGTTACTGGCTACTTATTTGACAACCTCATTTGGCTACGATAGCTAGTCAGAGGTAGCCAGCGATGTCGCCATGGCGTCTCAGTGTGCTAGCTCTCTTAATCAACATCATCAGCCTAACATGATAATGATCTACTTAATATAAATCTTAAATTCACTGACAGAAAACACACAGCCTAAACCGCTGGGTAGGCTGTAGGGATAGGCTTGAAATTTTGCACAAGAGTTCTTTTTGTAACGAATGTGAGCACCAAGGAATTATTTTTGAAAATTCATCCCCTAAAGAGATTAAATAGGGGATGAAAGTTCGTAATTTTTTCCGATGAAACATGTCATCGGGGACACGGCTTGTATACATTATCTAACTTAATGAAAATATCAAATATATACTTTTAATATTTGTTGTCACCTCAATGACTTTGCTTGACACCAGATCAACATCCTTATCGAAAAACTCACAAAGATTGACAGCTCTATGCATAACAAAAACCTGTATCAATTTACATATGTAAGTAAGAACTCACTTAAGTAAATGGATTATTAAAAATATTTATGACTTATGGTTAAAGTTATCATAATTAGTTTATATTTAGGCTATGCAAAAATAGCATGCTAATAATAACTTGTATAAAAAAGTATCATGGCTTGGTTCGCGTGATTGTCGACATGTGGGATGTGGACTCAGCGATCAATTGATCTGCTACAATCATTTGAGAAACCACGGAGTTCTTACTCCTATGTGTATGTAACACAAAAGAAACTTTGATAGCGGGAATGGAAACAATAGTTAATTTCGAAATGTAAGATCAAGGGACCAGAAAACCTAAGTCGGGGATTTGGTCATTAGATCCTTGCATGTTCCCTTTGGTATGATGATTATCAAATTTACTGGGAAAGTGGGGCGTCGGAGCTCTGTGTAAGCGCAGCAGTGAGGCACACAAATACTGTATTAAGCTTTTCTGTTTTTTGTGTGAATCCTTAACCTGGGTCAAATATATTTATTTTCTTCTTTCTTTCTTTCTATAATGTGGAACGATTACCAGGAGCACCATAGTGCGAAGTTATACTTCAACTTTCACTGGAAAATGTCGTCATGAGGACGCCCCAATTATTAAAAGACGAGTTACTACTAACAACGTTATGAAAAAGTGGCATTGAAGGCCCAGCAAAAATATCTTCCTTCAGCTGTCCTCGTCATGACGAATTATCTTTATAAAATCCGCGTAATTAAACAACATATAAGTGTTTATCAAACGGACGAGGAAATATCCTTAATTGTTATTTTAATCATGTTTATTAACCAATTCAAACATCGATGAGGGGTTTAAATCGATCGGTTATCATTTTCGTTCTTTATTTATTGAGCAAGGCATAACAACGACATATTTACAAGAATAAACAATAGGTAATCACAAATCTTCAATACTGTGTGTGTGACTCACGAACTCAGTAAAAATACATGTAGTAGGATGTCATTGATTGGTGCATCAGCACAGGTCAAAATGACCAAGGTGGTTTTATCATGTTTAATGCATTTATTTTTTTGTTTCTTTGTTGGCTAACCTGGTGTCAGAGTTTTTATGCCGCCCATGGGCCTCTGACTTGGCTTCATATGCCGTAGATAAATCTTTTGCGGGTAAATCTTCATGAATTATCTACGTCTGGGGAGAAAGGAGTGTTATGTCGTACTCCTTTTGACTAAAAGCCCACGTTTCCTGAATCCAGGATTTAGGAATATCTAGAGGTGCTGAATGAATTGCTGTCGTAGTATACATATGTCTATACTATGACCTACAGTCTACACCAAGTATTAAAGCATTATTTAATTTATACAGGCTTGACTACATAATTACAATCCGCTACAACAATAACAGGCTAAAATGTAATTCATTGGCAATATTCTAACCATGATACTTTTTCATTAAGGCAAAAATATAGACAAAAAAAATTGTTTAAATATTATTATAATTGTTTTTTTTTTTCGTTTAAGTTTACATATCTTTTTATTATCCCACTCCACATTTGCCGCGCATATTGAAACTCATTATTGGAACATTACCCGTACACAAGCACCTGATAACACTTGTTTTTCACTAATCAAGTACAAATTAATCACTCCAACAAATTAAATACACAATCGTCCATTGTAAAGACAAGGAAATTAATGTTTTATCAATTTGACTACCAACTTAAATGTTGTCCGTTTATTCAAAATATCACAAATAATATCTACATGGTAGGTACTCACGGAACTGACCAAGATTATGTCTGGACTATAAAAGAGACTGGCCACTGAATTTGTTTTGCCATTTTTTCACAGGGGTTAAGTCAGATAGGAAATGTCGACAAAATCTAGCAATAGAGGCTTACAACAGCTAAAGCGCGGTCACTGTCGGACTGCATAGAAATGAAAGAGAAGCGCGATGACGCGACGCAGGTAATTTATTGCAAAATATGAAGCAGTTAGCGATTTACAAAAAATCTATTGATTGGACTGGAAAATTAAAACACTATTATGCTAATATGTAGCTTGTAGAATAATCTGACAAAAAATCAGAATTATTGCATGTAAATTAATATGATTTTTATTCGTTAAAAGAAATTTTTAGAGGTATCTTCATGATTTTTTTCTATCGTATCAAATTAGTTGTATTATGTTTTCAACACACTATCATACTAGCATATATCCTGAAGAATATCATATATTTTTCTGATTTTGTTTACTGCAGTGGATCATATTCTTTTAGGCATTATAAAACTTGCGTTGAGGCACGTTTAGGTCCTGTAGTCCCCTTAGATATCCTATTTAACAATTTCAAATATCATTCTATACAGCACAGACAGAAAATAAGGATGTTCACAAAAATTGTTTTTTTGTCCGTCAGGTTTTAATATTGCACACGTATTTTTTCTTTTTTTACGTAATGAAAAGATTACGACTATACATTGAGTAGGCAATACGTTCAAATGTGGCATGACATCACTCCCGGGGGTAGATTTTATACTGACTTGTGCCTTAGCGAACCCCCCACTCCCCAACTTTAATGCGTTTTATCTAAACATTAATATGATAAAGCAAAAACTTCGTGTGTAATTTTTTTTTATTATCTGACTGACGCATTAAATAGTTTTTTTTCCTCGGACAAGATCCCTGTTGTATGAAATGGCTAAATCACGGCAAATTGACGTAGTGGGTCAATTTGATTACCGTTTAATTCGTACCCAGGGACTGAATTACCCGTACCGTTAAATAAGGGTGGTAACCCTTATTTAACGGTACGGGCGGTAACTCTTTTTCAGTAGCGGAATTTTGAGGTTGGAAATGCATACCGGTATATTTCGGTAGAATTACTATAACCTTTATAAATGTATCGGTAGCAGTACCTTAACCCTTATAAATGAAACCTTAATAAACAAATAAAGAGTTAAGTAAAAGAGTGCAGCAAACAAAATGTACAAAATACACAAGTTCTAACGTGTTCGACGCCCCCGCGCAACCGCGCCGCGCCGTCCCACATGTTTTTCGGTACCGAAATCGTGTAAACGTTAAATAACGGTTTAGCCCAATCTTTATTTAAAAAGGTGTCGGTATAGCTCAACCCTTATTTTAAACCGGTACCGGTATATTTTTGAGGTATCTTAACCTCTAACCGTAACCGCTTTCAGTCCCTGCTTGTACCTCATAATTAATTAAACAAATAAGTTTTTGTTACAAACATTGATTTATGTTATAATAGTTACAGTAATGATATGATTGACACAAAAACATAGCCTTGATCTGTATTGTTAATCTTGTATCCGATTATAAACCGGTTTTGAATAGGTGCTTATATTAATGGGTATTGAACCGATTTCAACTATCTGCTGGCCTTATAATAGATTCGTTGTGGCTGTGATCGGATTAGAAGTCATTATGACTGATTTTGTATCTGGGCTGCATTGTTTTACCAAGTTTTTTTTAATTTATTTATTCATACAGTGACCGGCCCCTGTTCGCAC
This sequence comes from Agrochola circellaris, assembly GCA_914767755.1. NCBI lineage: Eukaryota > Metazoa > Arthropoda > Insecta > Lepidoptera > Noctuidae > Agrochola > Agrochola circellaris. The sequence goes on from OU611843.1 coordinate 12,251,377, forward strand.
GGTTTTTACGACTTGATAAATCATCGAGAATTATGTATTATGAATATATGAAACACATAAACTTTCCGGAATAAATTCTCTAAATGATGTTCAAACCCCCATTCGGAACACCACCACAGTCAGGACCAAATCCGTTGCGTAGTTTAGAACAACGATGCATATATTCCCCCAACTTGTTCTTTTTAACCGAAATTAAAGTTATTTTTACTTCCTCCACCATATCTACTTAATACAAAACTTAAATTCACTGCAAACAAAGCAAAACGTAAACTGCTGTGTCTAGAAGTATGACATTTTGCACAAGAGCTCCTTAAACAGCGAAAGTGTGCACTAAGGAAGGATATTTGAAAATTCATCCCCTGAAGGGGTTAAATATGTAGGGATATTTGTGTGTAAGTTCGTATTTTTTTTTAAGTTAGAGACATGGAACCTTGCTTATCTTTTTATGTAAATCATCGTTTTTTGATAACTTAGCCCCTAAGGCTCCTGAAGTAGAGAAGTTGCCGGGGAAATCCCTCACGACTCGTTTTGAGATAAAAATATACCTGACCGTAAAACATTGCCAACAGTAAAGTTCCTACTTACCGAATTTATTTATTACTTTCCAAGCAAGGGACATAAATAGAGCTACTTCCTTTGTTTATTTCCTTTGTTAGTAAAAAAACTACGTGTTTTTAGGTCGAGGCAGGAAGTTTCGGAGGCTCTAGGTAACTTGATAGCTTTTTCCCTTGTCTGTGGTCCCTAAGGACGCTGCCACGCGATTAAATATCTAAGTACTTTGTTAATAGGTATAGTTTTGTTAGGGGTTCATTCAGTCATTAATTAATCATGTTTCAGCTCATTGCTTGTGTAGGAAGTTTGGATTGGCAAACTCATTATCTTGATCAAAGAAAACATAAGTACTTATAAACTTTTTGTGTTCAATACTGTTCTGGACTCTTGCTCTAATCTTCTGCGTCTTCTTGCTGTTGTGAACTTATAATTTTAACTTGTTTACCTTCTTATACATATACCAGTCTTCTTCGTGGAGAAATCCTCATGGATTCCCTCTCTCTGGGTAGAAAGGAAGGTCTTGTAACCCTTCCACCTTCTAAAATCCTACAATGTTCTCTTTAGCAGGAGACCTGCGGTGGTTTGGAATACCGAATTCTTTTTTTTATTTGTTTCCTACCCAAACCAACCTCTGGAAGATACAGGAGCTAAAGGAATCTTTCATTATATTGTATTGTTGATCACCCGAGCCACAATTCAATACCTAGTGATTCATAGATTTCTAATTTCACTCTTCCTTTTTGCTCCGCTCGAGTTACGGTTACGCATAATCAGTGGATTATATCATTATTCACTACATGTATGTGTACTATTTTCTATTCGGTATTGCAATAATCGTTATTGACATAATCGCGAGTATTGGTTACGTCACTAACGTATTCGGTGTTCGGAATTAAATAAGTTAGAGTTGTACCGAGGAGTCGATTAACGTGGTGATATTTACAAACATTTCCTTCTATTTTTGAATGGTAAATTAAATCACCGTATTAAACTTTATAAATGATGCATATTCGCCTTTATATCTCATCCAAATTATTAGCATGTAACTTAATGATAATTGGTTAATCCATTAAGTGTAGATATTTTTGGATTCATTCTAGTTTCGAGTAGGTTAGGTTAAATAGATAGATTAAATCTTCATGTGTTAGAATTTGGAGCTGATGAGAACTTTAGATATAAAATAAATAGATTTGGAGCTCCTGGGAATTACCCAATTCGATATCGACGTACGTCATTAGGTTTTGACTTTGCTACCTAATATGGAATTAATTTATACGCCAATATAACAATTCGATCATCCATCCCTTTGAATAACCACATCTAATTACAAACAAAACCGCCAATCAACCTAAGGTTTCTCGGCCACCTTTCGCATAATGAATGTGGTCCAATCACAGACCTTCCTCCCACTACCGCTTGGTCAGCTTTGAAACGTCATCCGACAACCAGCCCTTTATTTTTTGTAGGTCGGTAATTATCATATAACTTCTTCCGTTCTGGGCGGAGCGGGAGGGCGTGTCAGAATTTTGCTGACTAAAACCCAGCCGTGTTCCTTCCGTTGCCTGTGTGCCGGGGCCACGATATCCCTTTTGGACAACTTGCAACCCCGGCAGGCATTGGCCCTAACGGACCCCATCAGTTGGTGCTGACATCTCTTTGAGGCGCGCGTGGAACACAACCGACGTCGACCCGGGCCTGGTCCTTATCGGACGGCGAGCTACCCGTCGCTCACCGCAAGCCCGCGCCTACGGTGGCCAGAAATCGGCTTGCGACTCCCGACGCCCGGGGCGTCTCCTGCGGCGACTAGGGGCGCGAGGGCACGAACCTGGCCTCTCCCTCACGCGTTCCGCCTCCTCCTTCGCGAGCATTAGTGCTTCGCAGAAGGAAGTGACGGCCTCCCATGCGTGAGGACGCCGTGGCGCCTCTCTAGTCACTCCTCAAAGAGGGAACTTATCGCCACAATTGTGGCGTGCCCACCCGATAACTAGCCCTAACAACGACCCACGCAGATCACTCAGGTGATTGGTCGCTATACCAGAAGGTGTAAAATATACCTTTGTTCCTTTTTTGTCAATCAGATTGAGTGGGATACGGTTTGACCTATATGGTGCGGACGGTAAATAAATGCCAGAGACCGCAAAGTATTTATATCGGTTTATTTTAATCCATATACACTGACGTGACGAGCAATACAAAAAAGCCACTGACTTATAGCTCGTACAGACCAGCGCGACGCGAAGCCGCGCCGCGACACAAACAGTACAATTTCTAAGAAAACTTGACGGTATAACAATAACCGGTGTCGCGTCGCGCTGATCTGCACGAAGCTTTATCCAGAAATATTTCCGAAACCACGCAAGATAGCTTCTTGAAGTAAAAAAACAACATTCAAGTGTACCTATTTAAAAGCGCATAAAAAAACACCTATAATATTGTTCTCAAGATTTTTTTACTTCATGTAGCTAAGTTGTGTGGTGTTTAGATTTTTTTGGTACTCTGCAAGTGGCTTTTTAGGGTTCCGTAGTCAACAAGGAACCTTAATAGTGCCGCCATGTGCATTTGTCTGTCTGTCTGTCTGTCTGTCCGCGGCTTAGCTCAGAGACTCTTAGTACTAGAAAGCTGTAATTTGGCATGGGTACCAGCAGTGCTATTCTGTAACCATCTCACCGTGAAAACGTAGGTGAAGTGAGCGTGGAGTGAGCTGTCATTCTACAGGGATTGACACTATTGACAGCTCACTTCACCCAAATTTTCACGGTGAGATGTTTACAGAATAGCATGGCTGGTTACATATCAAACACGCCGACAAAGTGGTAAAATAAAATCCTGAATTATTTTGTTTTAGGGTACCTCCTCTACACGTAAAGTGGGGTTTCAACTACGGAACCCTTCATTGTGCGTGGTCTGACACGCATTTGGCCGGTTTTTATATTGCTAATCAGTTTATATGTATATGCAGCGCGGTAGCGGGTATAGAATTTCATTTTCCGATGTCAAATCCGGACTGCATAAATAATTCCTTGTCAGATAGCCTGAAAATGCGTAGTAAGTATATCCGTAGAAGACATCGATAAAACGGGTTTATCTGTTACAGCGTGTATGCTACTATCCCGTTTAATCAAATTATCCACACTTGAATGTTTGTAGGTACTTATATTAGCCCTTTCTTAATAATAACTCCATTACACACCTTATCAACATAAATTATTATTCTGTTATCTTGTAAATATTTTCCACACGAAGTACAATATCGGCACTGACAGCCAAAATATATCGATACTTCTGATAGTTATTTATATTCCGTCTGTACTTTCTACAAGACGTTAGTATTGATAAAATTGTGACGATGCCGCCATGACGGTGTCGTCTCGAATTATTGAACAGCTATCTACGCAGTTAGAATGCTCAGACTGAGGGTAAGATATCGGATGAAATGTTTGTTTGATAAGATCAACAGGTATCGGGAAAATCTAATATGGTACCTATGTATGGGGTTTTGAATATTTACATGACACGTTTTTCGAGTGTTTTCGAGATTTTACATGTGATGTGAAAAGCAGTGAAATAAAGATTGGCTATTGGTATTGTATGGTCTGCGGCTAGTTGGCCGTTGCGACCAAGTTCTCGTCGTATCTGTTTCTATAGTTTTCTTGGTCGCTACGACCACTGATCGTGGTCGCGGCTGTCTAGTGCGCGAGACCCCTAAGAGTTCTTGCTCGCGTCTGGGGCCTACTTACTAAACCAATGTGTCATGTGTTTTTTTACACATTTTCACGAAAGATGCTGCTTGATAAAGCAATAAAAGTCGACTATACAAGGTCTCAGGGACATCGACGCGAAAACTGATAACATGGATTCAGTACATGATTCTGAAAACCCCTGCATTGAAATTTTTCGTCGTTTATTTTATTTTTAAATCTGGTGTTCCATACATTTTGACCGCATAGGTATTGCACTTTTCTTTGAAACAGCAGATTAAAAAAAAAACCGATGAAAAATTTCAATGCAGAGGTGTTCAGAATCATGTACTGAATCCAGTTTTCGCGTCGATGTCCCTGACACCCTGAAGAGGCCCTTCGTTGTAATTCCCGTTGTTGAGGGTTTTCTTTGTCTATTTAGCTACTCTATTTCTGGTATATCTGCTATGTGGGAAGGGAACATACTAGATAGATACTAGGTTTAGCTCGCTAATAAGTACTCAATTTACGTCTGCGTAATGTTCAGGGTCAAACTCATGTCCCAACCTTCCTTTTTTTTAAATTTATTTTTTCATGTTTTTATTTTGTATATTTTAACGTGTGTTATTATTGTCTCCTTAAAAAAATAATTTTAGTTACTGTAATTGGCTGTAGCACAGCCGTTGTAGCTAAATAAATAAATAAATAGTAAATAATGTCACACATAGATAAAGTTTAATTATTTATTAATACTTCATGTATGTACAATAGTGGTAAGTACATAAGTTAATGCCACAAGGCAGTCTCTACCGGTCAAACTTACCACTTTCTTCTACGTTTGGATTGTGCAATGCAATACCACCCTACATTTAACGGCACCCTAACTTGCAAATATGAGAATTTCGCTGCAGACACCATATGGCGACAAAGTAGTTTTCAGCTATAACACACCTACGTTGTAGTTCCCTAAACAGTCTAATCCTAACAAATATTATAAATACGAAGGTGAGTTTGTTTGTTTGTTACGCTTTCACGCTAAAACGGCTGAACGGATTTGGATGAAATTTGGCACATGGGTAGACCATGACCTGGATTAGGGCATAGGATACTTTTAATCCCAATATTCCCACGGGATCGAGACTTATGCGGTTGAAACCGCGGGGCGCAGCTAGTAGTTGATAAGATATGATGGGGTTGGCCAAAAAATATGGACAAAAAACCCATTTTGAAAATGAAGAAAAATAAAAAGACTTCGTCTACTTCTTTAGTATTTCAGCCCTTTCAAGGGGACCAGTAATTAGATAGTTTCCATGCCAGTTATGCGCGCTGCAGAAGATTTGCATTCAGTAATTGATTACTGATATTGATTTAATTTGCTGTCCTCGTTTATTGACTTGGGTCCAATTCACCATGGATGATAGTAGTTTGTTATGCTGTGATTGGTTAATGAAATATAATGAAGAAGGCCCAATTTATCTTCAAATATTTATAAATGTAATTTAAATAAATAAATAAGTAATTTATGTAGTATATACTAACAGACTTAAAATAATAGTAGTAATATGTACGTGTATTAAAAAAGGAGGGGCAGGAATCATCGAAGCTCACGCAGATAGGCGCGACGCGACCATGGTGGAACAATTTCTATGAAAATTTCTCGGAAAATGTTCTATCAGTGTCGCGTCGCGTCACTGCGTCGCGCCTGTTTGCCTTAAAGGCTTGTGCAGACCAGCACGACGCGACGGCGCGACCGGACTCGAACAATAAAATTTCTAAGAGAACTCCACGGTATAACAATAACCGGTGTCGCGTCGCGCCAGTCTGAACAAAGCTTAAAACGGCGACGCTGCGGGTAAAGACAGCCAGTGATGAATCCATATTTTTGCTTATGATTTGCTTAATATTTGACATCGATGGTTGATGACCTCTCTGTCTATTTATTTTTAAATCTAGACCGGCCGATCTATCCGACCTATCCGATTTCCGATACCGAAAACGTTATATCAATAGGATAAGCTGCTTATCGGTTTACACGGTAAACAAACACGCCAATTCTTTTTCGTAAAATATTATGGAAAGCATTTAGCAGACCGACGCGGCGTCACGAAAAACAAATATTTTGATGAAGGCAAATTGAGGATGTTTTTAAAGGAACTAAAGATGAAATTCGTTAATGGAATGTATGATAATTATTATCGTTATCTTGATGTTCCTACTATAAACTCGGTACGTTTGCACTAGACGGATCTAATCTAATGTCTGGAGACAACAAAAGGTGTAAGACAATTTAATTTATTTAAAATTAAGTTGTTTAGATTGGTGTTTTCAAACGGAAATTCTATAATTGGACCTAAAATTGTACGCAATCCAATATTTTAGAGATCACTTTACTGAATTACGTACAACAATCTGATGCTTTGATTGGAATGTAAGTGATCCATCTCTCCTCACCCACGCGTAATGATTGATTTTCTCGATCCTCAATTCTGTTTATAATGTACTTAAGTGTTCAGCTCATAGTAACACAGAATTGGTAAATATTTTCTGCTATGACAAAGCGGCGTCTTTTCTTCAATTTGCCTCAGTAACATTTTTCGTGTTTGAAGCTTCGTGCAGACTAGCGCGACGCGACAGTGCGACGCGATACCGGTTATTGTTATACCGTGAAGTTTTCTTAGAAATTGTATTATTCGAGTCGCGCTAGTCTGTACAAGCCTTGATGAAGTGTTCGTATAAATACCTTATGAATATACCTCTTTGAAAATAAATCACCCAATCGCTTACTGAAATACTGTTTTAAGTATTACGCTGTCTTCTATGATGCAAATCTCAATGTAATTAGCAGAAGGTAAAGCAGATATTCCACTCTGTATGAACCTAAACCAACCTAGTTCATAACTGCATCTGTACCTACCGAATAACCTTTTAGCCACATAACTACAGTGCAATGCAAAACAAGCAAACTTTTCGTTTTATTCTACATACAAACAAACACAAATTCAGAAAACATAAGGTCTTGTTAGATCTAATTAGCTATGTGAGTATCTAGGCAGACTGGCTTGGCATGAAGCCAGCCAGATGGCAGGCTCAAGGCAACCTAATGTGCTGAGGTTATGTATTCATTAATGGCGGTGAATAACAATTAGGTGAAACGTCATCTTGTATTAGCGACCGTGCGTGGTATATACTGCCCTGCTAAGCCAAAAGGCACTATCTCAGAGATACGCCCTTTTAGTTTTTTTATACCATTCAATAGCTATAACAATTTCGCATCCAATGGTTATAAGCCAAATATCGCTATCTAACGTAAAACATTAAAAAAAAAACACTCAGAAGTTTTTTATATCCATATGTTTCCTTAAATTATAATTAACAAAAACTCAATTTTCTCGAAACTTACTCCGATTGAGATAGCGCCTTTCGGCTTAGCAGGGCAGTATAGGGTGGCAAGGACATCGATGCGAAAACTGATACCGTGGATTCAGTAGGTATATTATTCTGAAATTCGTTAAAAAATTTCGTCGGTTATTACAAAAAAAATCTGCTGCTCCATGCATTTTGACCGCGTAGGTGTTGCACTTTTCTATGAAAGAGCAGATTTTTTTTTTCGCGTCGATGTTTTTTGCCACCCTGTACTTATAGGCAATCGGTTATTGTGATCAGAATTCTTCTTGAGGTATGGTGACGAAAACGCCTGTAGTCTATCACTATATAGACAGTTGTGAAGAACTTACTTAGAAATACTTTGATTTTTGTAAGTGGAGTTCTTCAGCCAAGCTATGGAGTCGAAAACGCGTGTTGTACATATAAGGTATCTAATAGGCTGTTGGAGAAGTTTCTTAAAAATACTTTCAGGAGGATTCATCAATCATTGTAATCTAAGATTAGTGACAAATACGACCCGAAAGAAAATTAAGATGTCTCGAGAGGAAAACTCTTTGTTTCTGTTTAGACATCTATCTCTAATCTATTTTTGAATTTGATAAATCCGTTGTTATCGGTTACAAATTCGATCTAAGCTCGATATTTAAATCAGTTAGATTATTCTATAAATATTGACTATTTTCGTTTTGCCAGCACCGAAGCATTCCACGATAAACTTAAATCAATTAGTAAGCAACTTTTTCTTTTTTCAAAATGTAACTCTTATTTTCTTTCTTTGCAGTCTGGTAAATACGGCGAGGGCTACATCGGGTCATCACGGGGGCTGGCGGTGCACGTGCGAGCGAAAGGCGCGGGGGGAGAGAGGGACCACACAGGCTGCACATGGCCATTGCTGTCAGCAGCCGCGCCCAACGACCCTCTGCCCACGGAGCCGTGGATCGCGGTCATTAGGAGAGGCAGCTGCAATTTTGAAATCAAGGTGGGGCATAGATGTATTTCCCGTATTGGTGATCGTAGCAAAATAAGGCTATTGTGATTAGGTCTAAGGTTTCATCGTCAAGTCAGGGGAAGCGTCAGAGATGCCTGTTGTAATACTAGAATAGTTCTTTTTGAAGGAACTGATTCGTCAAGTTAACGGTTTTAATGGTGTGGGTTCCAATGTAATTACAAGTACACGAGAAACTCGTTTGTCTCTGGAAAGGCAACTCATACAACATATCTGCCATGCCTCTAGTATTGTAGAGGTATGTATTGGCAACCTTACATACAAAAAAATGGGGTGTGGCTGTGTCGTGGACTTACTTAGTGTGCTAAGTAAAAACTGCCGCACGGGTCGATCCATCAGGTTAAGCTACGCTGGCCGGGGTTGGTTTGTGGATGGGTGACCATCTTTACATACCGAGACTCCTCCGTGCCTCGGATAGCACATTAAGCCGTTGGTCCCGGCTATCATTCGTGGATCTTTGACAGTCGTAGTCAGAAGCCCGAAAGTCTGCCAACCAGTCTTACCAAGGGGTATCGTACTCGTATTACCCAGTTACTGGATTGTGGAGGTCAGATAGGCAGTCGCTCCATGTAAAATACTGCTATCCAGCTGCATCCGGTTAGACTGGAAGCCGACCCCAACATAGTTGGGAAAAGGCTAGGCAGATTGATTGACGTGTAACTTAGTGTAATATTTACTTTGAGACGACTTCTTTGACCCATTAGCTATTGAGTGGTGTAATTAAATTTTGGAAGTAGATGATAGATTATGTAGCTGCAGCATCAAACTGTATCCCCCGATTATGTTATCATTAGTTTTTTGAATTGCCTCCCACTATGTAAGCAAGACGTATTCACGTTAAAAAAAACCTGCAATTGCATTTGACACGGGTAGGATAAGAACTTGATTGAGGCACACCTTTTTCTTTCACTCCTATCCTTATTTCCTCTGACAGTTGCCTCTCAAAACCCATATTTGGAATAGACATGACAGGTTCATTAAAGTGCATAAAGAACATTGCAATAATCAGTTTTAGTTCTAAGCAGTTAACGAAGCCGGTGGTACAGTCATGCTAATGCAATTAGCTGCGATGCTCGTTAACAAAGTTCTTGTGCGCAAGGCGCATGCATATGCATATAATACAGTATTTATACGAGTATTTGTTGCAAATAATACGGATGTTCTTGATACAAGTTAGAGGGTAAAATCGATAACCATTACGATGTTCCAAAGTCGGTAAGAAGGGGTTCGCTAAAGGGTCGAGGAGTCTTCTGAAGGCCTCGAGAATTATGATTGCCAAGGGCTGGTGTGACTGGCAAACTATTGAAGATAAAAACTACATAGTGCATCAGATGTATATAGTTTTGATTTTAAAAAATAACGTAGTTTGACCCGTAAAAAGTAACGTGTTACAAACTCAAATCACCAATCAGAAGAAGGTCACTAAAGAACAAAACGCACTATGGTCCGCGCGCGACTGCTAGTCACCGAGTGAGGTATATGAGCGGTGAGACGGGGGAGGTATTTGTCTACTTCCCCCATCTCACCGCTCACAAACTAACTCAGTCTGCCAATTTTGTCAATGGCGCCCTCCACGTTCTCACCGCTCACTTACAATACGGCCGATATAACTTGGCAGTTCTGAACATAGGCACTACGCAACTTTCACGCATGTTCTCTCACTCACACTCGCCTCATGTCACCATTGGTTCCTAAAACATGTTATTGCGCAGCCTTCTGCGCGAAGTTCGGAACTGCCAAGTTATATCGGCCGTATTGTACCTCAGGCGGTGACTAGCAGTCGAGCGCGGACTGTAGTATTTCAACGGCGGTCCGTACACAACACAACCAATCACAAACTATATACTACTTACGTTAGTAACTAAATTACGCGTTAGTAAATTGCGTCGTGTACTTGTCTGAGCTAGTCGTGCAAATGTGTGCGATAAGTACGCTTTCCCACTATAGACACATATGAAGACTCACACATCACTAACGACATTCAAGTCAATAACAGATCAAACGTAGGTATATTATACACCAGTCTAGACTAAAGGCAATACCCTAACAAGACACATACGTTATAATGAACTTGTCACCAACATGTACCGACCCAACTCAACAAAAATAAATACTCTAGTGACTACCAAATATACACTAGTCTCACATAGGGCTGTGTAAAAACTAGCTTTTGGTCGCGACTATGTGGCGTGGATTTCGGATATCTATAATTATAATGTTTCCGGGTAATTTTGCCATAAGAAATTCTTTAACCACGTCATTTCACCGCTTTAGGGATTGATTTTCGAACAGCAGGTCTTAAAGTTACTGTTTTAGGCTGTGCATTGCTACGAAACTGTTTAATATACGCACAAGCAGCTTAAGCAGTGATAGCCTAGTGGTGTGATCGTCAGGCTGCCAGGTCTCGAGTTCGAACGTTTTCGGATTCGGATTCATGTGCGTATTGTACAATTATCACTTGCTTCAAAAACGGTAAAGGAAAACATCGTGAGGAAACCGGAATGCCTGAGAGATATTTCTTGACGGCATGTGAAGCCAATTCAGAAGCCCATGGGCGGCTTTGAAACTCTGACACCAGGTTAGTCACTAACCACACGAAAAGAAGAAGAGACGAGCACAAAACACAAATAGTCGGCAGCTGCACGTCATGACTGTGACAAGAAGGCTTCCACTTAGCATGATGCTGTGCTATGGCCCACAGCACAGCGCTGAGTGTCAGTGGTCACCCGTATTGTGTGCTTAGGTGATAGCTTAAAATTTAATGAGAACATTATGGACCCCGTCCGGCGCAGGAGGCTTTAAAACTTAACTTTAATCAGTCTTAACGAAATCTCATGGAACGGTGAATCGTGAGCCGCTGTAGAATATTCCGTAATACGGAAAGGAGTTCCCTCTCTCCATTATAAAATTACTTCATTTTTCATACTAAATCCTTTCAGCAGTTTCAAGTAGCGATGGCGAGACAAACATTTGCTTATAGTTTGTGATATAATATAAAGTCTTACTCACAGCCACTTACGCGTCTTATCTCGGTTATAACTAGGTATATCCCCTCTGACTCTTCATTGCAGCGGTCATTGACAGACCTATTACTACTGATCATCCTTCTGCCCCACTCGCATTTTCTTAGGGTTCAGCGTAGCATGGCTTCTTCCATACATGTCGGTCAGTTGCCGTCTCAGTGTGCATCCCCTTTCTAGCTATATCATCGTTCACATAATCTCTCTGTCGTTTCTATGGTCTTACTAGACATCATCAGGCCATTGCTGGACACAGGGTCTCTAATTGCACTGCATTCAGCTCGATTCCGGCAACTCTCATCCAGACATAGGCATCCACATTTATTTTCAAAAACCTCCAAGGTTGCAGGTTGGTCAGTCTCCTACTTACCGATTCAGGTCTTTAATTTTTTCCTCTTCATACAAATAGCCATAGGTATATTGTTTCGAAAATCTACCAAAGCCCTAAGTTTCAACCAGGGGGATGCGCTGAGGTACCTACCTAGCCCGCGAAATTAATAGTTTATTACGTATATTTGTTACGGTTGGGAATCGTTTTTTAATCAACATACAACCTGATAATGACCTGCTAATTGAAAAACACATAAGAAACTTTGAATTTCGTGGGCTATACGCTGACGCCTTTTTAGCCTTATATTTTCTTCTCCCAAAGACATTAATTAAATTATCTTCTCCATATCATAGGTATATTGTTTAGAAAATCTACCAAAGCCCTAAGTTTAAACCAGTTTAATGCCAACGCATGTGACTGCTTACGCTGTTAATGGACTTAGAGCTAATCCTAGGTTTAGTAACAACGCTGTGTCTTGAAGATTAAAGAACGCAAAGAATGACTGAAGACTGTTAGCAAACATTTTTGATTGATTAGGTAACACAGTTGACACTTCCTAAATATTTAGGGATTAAAATGTAACCGTAACTTCTGACATGTCATTATGTCATTTTATATAGGGTCAGTGTTTGTATCAAAAAGGTGTGGAATAGACCATCAATTTGAACTTCTATCTCCATAGGACCCACATAGTAATCGCCCAAAAAATTATCAACTGTCTCATACAAAACTTCAAAATCTACTCGATGCAAATGTATGGAACGGCTGATTATTATTTCGTGATTAATCATATTCTTTATTTATCTCAACATCGTATTACAGGCTCGGGTTAATAAAATACACAATATTAAATAGAGAAAGGTGTCGTGGAAGGTAAGTGGATCCTCTGTCGGGGTCGCGGGAAAGTCCGAAAGGGATACCGTGGCCCCTGGCAACGTACAGGCAACTGAAGGAACACGGGTGGGTTTTAGTCAGTAAGATTCTGACACGCCCTCCCGCTCCGCCCATAGTGGGAGAAGTTATTTGATAACTTCCCACCCTAAAAAAAAAAGGTAGGAAGATCCTGAGTTACAGATCACCCGGATCTTTTAGATAGGACATGTTAATTTAGAAAACAGTAGAGTCAAGATATTATTGGTATAACAAAAGTTTGAAAGGCATGACAAAATTTAAAAAAAAAATCAAAGAAAAGCAAGTAAACATAAAATCAAAGAAATATAGATATTACGTAGGTACATTACGTACCTATGTTTATTATTATTCAGTAGTACATACTAAGGAATCTGAATAAGAAAATAAAATAATAATGACCATAACAAAAAATGTAGAATGGAAATGGGGAAATGTTGTGTGCATTGAATGTTTGTAAGTGTTAGGCTGTGTAGGTGTTTGAGTGTAAGTAAATGTGTGGTGTTATATGATTACGATATTAGTCCCATGGCGAATGTTGTTCAGTTCGATGGTCTTATGGTCACACCCTTCATTATGACCACACCCATCTGAAACATGCTGTATTCACCGTATTAAACGCAATTATTTTGTCCGCAAATTAATGAAAAAAACAAATGAGCTCCTAATCTTTATCCGAGGATAAGCAACAACGATTATTTGTTGTGTTTGATACCAACGCTTGATCACAAGATAACGGCTGATAGCCAAATAAATAGGACTCAATGATGTGTTGAATTAGGTACACACGGCTGCATATTAAGCTATACATTTCCAGTATAAGTTGACCTCGCATTGTACGGAAATCCTATACAATGAGAATGCTTGATGTGTAGTCGTTGTACTATACAGGGTGACTGAATTCATTGGTAAAGTTTCAGGAGCTTAAAGTACTTATGAGTAAAGTATGAATAACTTTAACATAACATGACATCACGCCTGAATTCCCCGAAGGGCTAGGCAGAGGTGTGCCTATAGTACACACACATTTCGCCAGTTATATTTAAGTCCCATGTAATAGGGGGCGAGCCTATTGCCATCTACCGGGCATAAATCAAAACTCCGGGAACTCCACATGGACTACTGAGAAATTCCACATGGAATAACCCTTTGCCCGACCCGGAACCTAGCTACAAGAAAACTATCTGTCTGTGTAACTATCTGTTTCATACAACATACAAGGAAATACTTAAATATATTTGATTTTCTATTTCTAAAAGCATTATAGTAATCAGCGTAATTGGCTTTATGTAGTTCTGGTTCAATAAATAAAAACGTTTCTGTTAGACGAAGAAGTACATAATTTTTGTATGAAAAAGCAGAATTGTTTTTCTATATTTCAATAATGGTCAGCCTGTACACTAGCCAAAAACGTTCAATATTATGATAACGGGGTTTTTTTGGATTACTTTGGATAATGACACTTAAGTAGACCAGTAGTTATTATATATTAAGTACTATGCAATATTGGTTTTCGTTATCAAAAATATTACAGAACGTGTTTTATGTGGGTGCCCGCTTTGAGTTCAAGAGAACATTGTATGTATTGTAACATATTTTAAAAGAGCGTCCATGGAGTTTCTTGCCCGTTCTTCTTCAAAGGACGCTTTGGAATGAGCAACTAGCTTCATCTTTCTGGCTGACTCCTTTTGACAATTCAAAAGTGCCTGTAAATAGTTTAATTAAAATAAATGCTTTGAGTTTGAGTTATCCAAACAGTAAACTGAATGTAAACTTGAAAAAACATAATTGGTACTTAGATCCTTGATAAATGGCGTTTTCCTGATTACTTACGTCACGACCTAAGACTACGTTGTATCTTACCTTCAAAAGTCTATATTGTCACCACTTCAGTGATGTCATTCATAGCTGACTGTGACATCAATGAATTGGTCACAATCATAACAGTCTTTCTGACAACCAGTCTTACCAAGGGGAGCATCATCCTTTTACGCCGTAACTAGGTTATAGAGGTCAGATAGGCAGGCATTCCATGTAAAAGTACTGTATCCAAGTATAATCGTCCTCCGATACCTATTACTCTGTAATTTCAAAACATTGTAAAAAGCCAATTATTTTTAAAAGAGTAACCGTGGAGTTTCTTGCCGGCTCTTCTCCATAGGAAACGCCCAATTGGAACTGTGCACTTAGCTTCTGACGTTTCATAAGTGCCCAAGTAGGGTTATGTGAATGGGGATCAGACGAAGCAGCTTACTGGGTCTCAAATCGATTACTACATTTCTTAATGCAATCGACTTGCATCAGGGTATGCGTGTAAAAACACACGTATACCGTAGGAATCAGCCTGATACCGCTCATTTCTAAGATTTACTTCTAACTCGTGAGATTTACCGATATCTTGCAGTAAAAAAGTTAATTACAGATACTTTAGATAGCTGTGACGATGGAATTTACAAATTGCAACATGTTAATTGTCACATAACATCACGCCGGGGAATCCCGAAGGGTTATGCAGAGGTGTACCTATAGTACACCCACATTTCGCTAATTATGTTTAAGTCCTATGTAATAGGGGGCGAGCCTATTGCTACCAACCGGGCACAAATCCAGACTCCGGGCTGCTAATGGGGTGTAGGAGAGGTCATTTGCAACCAAATGACTCCTGATGATCCCTATGTCAATGTCAACCATTTTCGAGTAATTTGACATATTATTTTTTAATAAGAATGAAATAAAATATAAAATGTCAAATGACTCGAAATTTTTTGACATTTGCATAGGTGTCAAAAGGGGGTCATTTGGTTGTAAATGACCTCTCCGACATTTAATGGATTGCTGACATATAACTAATAACTCTGTTTAATAAGTTTAGATTATAGGCATGGCTTTAGAATGTCTTTACCTATGATGCAAATATTAAAACACAAGTGACTACATATTACCGCAGTAGCTATTTCAATATAAACCTAGTTATTATTATATGCAAGACCGGTCTAGTAGGTACCAATATAATCATATTTATACGTCCCGGTTATCATTTGTGAAGTGAAAGGTTGTAGGAAATGCAAAGTGGTCAGACCAGTGGGTCGCCATGACGCCAAGATGCAACTACATATATTATACGGTGGATAAATGTCAGGATATTATGTATGTCTTCATTTGTCTTTTTTATATAGTTAGCAGAATTCCCATGGACAGTTTAATAAATAATAGTTTAATAATAGTTTATTTTCCACAAAAAACTAAGTACTACATTACAAAGGAAATGTGGCAACAATTCCAATTAAGCTAAAGAGATTAGCATCTGTAGCCGAACTAGGCATAGCCTGTATTTCGGCTATCAGCATCATTCCCCTCGAGTATTATGATACAAGAATAGGTGCCACTGCCAAGCTATAGACAACTGTGAAATGTGGACTTCGTAAACTAACTGAATTCATTAGCATACGAAGCATAGGAGCTCCTGGCTAAGTAATAACAGCTGCACGGGTCGATCCATCAGGTTAAGCGACGCTTGCCGGGGGTTCGTGGTTGGTTATCTTTACATACCGAGACTACTCCGTGCCTCACTGCGCGTTTGCACTGGCGAAACATCACAACAAAACATGTTAAAATCTCTAGTTCTTGTCAAACTTTTTATGAAAAATTGACAGAAAATATAGATTCCAACATGTTTTGTTGTGAATGTTTCGCCGCGCAAACGCGCAGTCAGAAAGCACGTTAAGCCGTTGGTCCACCTGTTTTTCGTGGATCTTTGAAAGTCTGACAACCAGTCTTACCAATACGGTGTATTACCTAGTTAATGTGTTGTGGAGGTCAGACAGACAGTCGCTCCATGTAAAATACTGGTATTCTGCTGCGTCCGGTTAGACTGGAAGCCGACCCCAACATGGTTGGAAAAAGGCTAGGCAGATTAATTGACGGGATGAAATAACTCAGACTCACAGTAGACTTTATTTCGATATTCCAGACTTGGTCCTGTAGTAAAAGTAATTTATATTCATGAATTCTATCAGCCGGAAGGATGCCAGTGAATTCAAAATTAGTCTGTATAGGTACCTACCTACTGGGAATTTAAAGTACCTACACAGTCAGATAAAAGTTTTATTAGTTAATAGCCTCCATTCTCCCTTGAACTTTTCCCAAAACTGAAAATTTATTTTATTTGTATTTCAGGTGCAGAATGCATGGCGGGCGAACGCGACCGCGGTCCTTATTTACAACGACCGGGATACGACTCTATTGGAGAAGATGAAGTTATCTACTGACAATGGACGTAAGTGCAACTTAGCATAATTTAAATTGAATGAATAATAAACAAGAAACCTATGAAAAAAAACTGCTGAGACTCCTCTCGATCGGCACGAACTATTTGAGAATTGCGTAAAATAATTAGCCAGTCAGTAAGAAGGTATTTGATTTTTTTTTTTGGTATAGAGCCTGCCTGACTGTCCACTACCAGGGTGAACCGAACTTATGTAGATTTTAGTATCCCCACTTGTGGAAGGTTGTTTAATGCACGATAATGCCGCTCCAATGATGCAAGGTATCTAATGCCTCTGCGACATTTTTGTTCTTCCTTTATGAATATTTGTGATCCCATTGCATCAACATCTATGACATAAAAAACAACATTAAGGGGACTACAGGACCTAAACGTGCCTAAACGCAAGTTTTATAATGCATAAAAGAATATGATCCACTGCAGTAAACAAAATCAGAAAAATATATGATATTCTTCAGGATATATGCTAGTATGATAGTGTGTTGAAAACATAATACAACTAATTTGATACGATAGAAAAAAATCATGAAGAAACCTCTACAAATTTCTTTTAACGATTAAAAATCATATTAATTTACATGCAATCATTCTGATTTTTTGTCAGATTATTCTACAAGCTTAATACAAGCTTAAATACATATTAGCATAATAGTGTTTTAATTTTCCAGTCCAATCAATAGATTTTCTGTAAATCGCTAACTGCTTCATATTTTGCAATAAATTACCTGCGTCGTGTCGTCGCGCTTCTCTTTCATTTCTATGCAGTCCGACAGTGACCGCGCTTTAGCTGTTGTAAGCCTCTTAAGATATTTATGCTAAGCTACTTAAATGCATTTTAAACGTCAACAACGGAAACTTCCCAGAAGGGAGAATCTCAAGAATGCATAAAATTCTCAGTAAACAATAAACGTTTCAAAATATGACTCGATAAGTAGGTATAATGTATTAATTAATAATCCTTGCGTTATCTTGCACAATGCAAATGAAAATGCGGAAGACACGTACAGTGCGACCAGTTTATCTTGACAGGTGGTGAAATATGAATATAAATTTAAGGCTCGTACAGACCAGCGCGGCGCGACGGCGCGACGCGACTCGAACAATACAATTTCTAAGAAAACTTTACGGTATAACAATGACCGGTGTCGCGTCGGTTTAGTCTGCACGAAGCTTTAAATGTACTCAATTCCAAGCAAGCTCGTGGCTAAATGATAACAGCCGCACTGATCGATCGATCGTAAGTTAAGCTGCGTTTGCCGCGTTCGGTTCGTGGATGGGTGACCATCCATGCCTCAAAAAGCTTGTTTATAACCGTTGGTCCCGGCTGTCATTTGTAGATATTTTGACAGTCTTTACAGGTATTCAGAAGCCCAAAAGTCTGAAAATCAGTCTTACCAAGGGGTATCGTGTTACCCAGTAACGGGGTTGTGGAGGTCAGATAAGCAGTCGCTCCATGTAAAATACTGGTATTCAGCTGCATCCGGTTAGACTGGAAACCGACCCCAGTACAATTGGGAAAAGGCAGCTTGAATTTCAATCAAGTAACTCCCCCGTCATAAAGCAATTAATATATTCTGGACACAGTGACATACTATGATAGTCGTTATCGTAACTTTCATAGGATCAGTACATTTCTCAAGGAGAACGTAGTCGGTACAGTCGTATATTGCCGGCTTATGTTATTTATTGCACTGTACAATAACGCTTGCGCATGACATAAATCGGTTAGGTACCATCGAAGAAGTTCATATCTAACCACCGTAAGGACTATTCTTGCTTGCAGCGCTCGGCGACTATACAACCGGGCCGGTAACAGAATGTGGTCATCGTGTTCGTGGGATTTTGTTTTGAAACTGGTTAGATATGAACTTCTTTGATGGTACTTTCACGTTGCCTTCCTTGTGTGTCGACAGTGGTATTAAATCTGTTGAGGTTGTCTGCGAAGATGTTTATGGTGACTAGTGGTAACTGCAAGAGTCATACTCCTGTGGATTCATTTCGTAGCTCAACACGTACAAAAAAAACATTCACTGTTCAATCGTGAGGATGCCTGAGAGATATTTCTCGATGGCATGTGAAGCCAACTCAGAGGCCCAAGGGCGACATAAAAAACTGTGATTCATTAACCAATACGAAAAAGAAAGAGAGACTGATCAGTGTTTGATTTAGTACCTTCGTGATATTGGCTAACTTGTTGCCACAAGTTATTCTTGTGGAAGAGGAGAGGTGTCTCTTTGTGGAGAGGTACCCCTCTTCCACAAAGTAATTAATGAAGAGTTGAAATTCAACTGTTAAATATTATAGATTTGTATTTTTTGTTTCGGCGGGTACTACCTTCAGGAGAGTTTCTTCCGTCCTCCTTTCCATTTTCTTGGGTACTAGCTTGAATCTAAAAATAAACTACCTTTTAATATTCCTCCCATCCTCCCACGCATCTTATAAATGGTTTAACTAAATACGCCTGTAGGAGTTTTCCTGAACTTATCTGTTATCGCAGAATCGGGTAGAAGCCAATTGAAGTCCACTTGATCGACGCCAATGCAATTGAGAATGTCTTAATGAAAATTTCTTCCCTTTTACTCCATTCTGTCAATAAAATGGCCTGAGACGATAAGAAAAACTTTAAATACACCATATTTAAAGTAAACAGTACTATACTGTATACGGTGTAGCATGGTGCGCGTGACAAGTAAAAAAAAAAAGAGAAAAGGGGGAGGAGGGGTAAGTAGAAAGGGTAAATTTATTTAATTTACTACAGTTATTACTGATTCCGTATTTTACGACTATGATACGTACATACGAGATTGTGGTGCACATAGTGAGTAATCAGTAATAACTAGAGATCGGATATTCGGATGCATATTTACCTAAAGTTAATTTTTAACTAACAAATTATGGAAGAGGCTTCTTAATTTAAAAAAATCTTAGTATAAATCCCGGATATCAATAAAATCCGGGAATGCACAACTAATCGAATACATGGTATGGAAACGAATAATCAGGCCTCTTATGAAGGTTACTTTTGCGGTGTTAATATACCTACTGTAAACATTTTTTAACGAAACTCAAGGTACCCAGTTGTTTGTCGTTATTGTGCTATGCCAATTTGGCAACCTGCTTTACAACATTAAAATTTCTATAGGTACTTAGTCCAAAAAGTATAAAAAATTTCAATTCTGGAATCGCGAGATTTTTGCGATCGATACAAAAGTGCATTCCATATTAGCCAACACCTGATCGTAAGTAAATATACACTCCATTCTCTAATCAGAACTCTAAATTTGTCAATCCCGGAATCCCGGGATTTTTACGATACAAAAGTGCTTTCCATAATAGCCAACACCTCAACTTTAGGTAAATATGCATCCGAATATCCGATCTCGAATAATAACTGTAGTAAATTAAATTAAGTAATTGATCCTTTCTGTCACCTGTCATCCGCACCATGCTACACCGCGAACAGTGTAGGGATTTTTTATCGCATAAATTTTGTAACTATTATTAGTGTCCAGTGAGCCGCAAGACGATAACTTCTATAATTATCATCCCTGCAGCTGTCGCTCGGTGCAATAACTCGTACAAATTGTTCGCCAGACAACAAGACAATTGAAGCTCTTTGTGCGAAATTAATTCAATCGCCACACGTGGCTTTAATAAGTCGCCAACTACCTACTAATGATTCACCTGATCTATCATTAAGTATATTCTGTTTTGGAAGCATTCATTTCATCCTAGGAAAAGGTATCTACAGAATAAACATCTTTATTAATCGAACTGAAAGTTAAAGTCAAATTGTATATTTCAACGAATTGCTGCCGCGCCTTCGCCCGCGTAGACCCTACTTATTCTTCTTTATAAAAGTAGCCTACGTTCTTTCTTCTAACATCAGTTCTCTGCCGATCAAAATCGGTCCAGTCGTTTTGGAGATTAGCCGGAACAAACAAACTACTTTCATAATATGCATTTAGTAAAAAGCTGTTATTTTGACATTACTAAAAGACACGACCATTAAAAGGCACTGTCGCACGAAACAAATTACAAGAAAAAGAAGAATAGA
Source organism: Agrochola circellaris (assembly GCA_914767755.1). NCBI lineage: Eukaryota > Metazoa > Arthropoda > Insecta > Lepidoptera > Noctuidae > Agrochola > Agrochola circellaris. The sequence continues at coordinate 12,272,598 of OU611843.1, forward strand.
TTCTAGTTCTCCCGTCCAACTGGTAGTTTCGAAGAAGAATGGACAAAAACTCTATAGTTACTCTTTAAAACAAATCTGGTTCTACAATATTTTGTTTACATTAATATTATCATCATAAAATGTTTTAAGACGATGTACCTAAACAAGAATAAAATTATCTTACTACAAGCATGTATTTGCAAATTAAGCAATAACGGATCAATTAATTTTGTTGATACTTATTAGACACATATTTACAAATATTGAACTGTTGACGATTATTACTATCATTTTAACAAACATTACAATGTAAAATTGTGGATGATTTTTCTTCAATAACTTCTACAACATCCAGCTTCTCTTCTTCTCTTCTCTAGATTACCAGTTTTTCCAGTAAAGTGATGAAAACCAGTATCATCTTTAACTTGATCGTTTATAATATCGAAAACATTACGAACACTCAGTTCCCCAGTACCTGCTCCAGTTATGGCACACAAGGCCGACCGGTCAGTCCCGTCGTATTGTTCACTCGCTCGCCTAATAGGACAATGAATTACAATCATTATCATATTATTTAAATACCTCTGCTTAGGTACAGATAGGATGTACTTGGAAGGGCTTCGAAGTTATGCCATTTTAGCGTAGTCAAGATGGTCTCGGAGTTCGGCTGTTATTCGTAAAGCCGATATCAGACTCTTCACTCGAGTGAACATACATTTTTGTTTCATTCCACGTTCACACGACGCTGACAAAACAACATAGAAATGAACGTTCATATAAATGTTCTTTTCGTTTAATTTTCGATCATTCGGTAGACGAGTGAAAAGTCCCGAGTTCCGAATTCAAACGTGGTTGGATCGGTTCACTATTGAATTAATTTTTCGATAATTCTGTAGGTGAGTGAAAGATGCAGTTCCGAAATCAAACGAGGTTGGATCGGTTCACTAATTAATTAATTTTTCACTTTTGATGATTGAAGTGAACGATACCAAATGAATAAAAAGTCAAGCGTTTGATATCGCCTTCAAACAAGACCAAGCGAGCGAGCCAGTATTCTCTGAAATTCATGCATAAACTCAAGCCCTTTACTCACGGGGCTACGATCCGTACATATTCCTTTTTCACCCACGCTCGTACATTTTGTCTTACACGCGCGCCGTTTGAGAGTACCTATAAAGGTCAGGTACCTTTATGAAAACTTCACAGTAATATCAATGTATGTATCTACTTTCAGTGTATGTCCTCAAATAGAAGCAAAGTAATTTGTTCATTCGATTCAAATAGCAGTACTGTAATCTGCCAAGCCTTTTCCTAACCATGTTGGGGTCCGCTTCCAGTCTAACCAGATGCAGCTGAATACCAGTATTTACATGAAGCTTTTGTTTTTACATGGAGCGACTGCCTACCTGACCTCCACAACCCAGTAACTGGGTATGCGGTAATGTGACGAAAAAGGAGTACTGTAATAAGACACAGACATTCATATGTAAAACAAAAACGGGAATTGTATTCATTGTACAAACATAAAATCATACATAAAAGGCAAACGAATAACATTTACTTATTATTTTTCAATTCTCATGTTACTCTACAAAAGATCATTGGAAACAAAAGTTGAACTACATTATAAACATATTATAAAGTTGTTTTAAACTGAGTATCCCATCTCGTTGAAATGGACAAGTGCTCGTAGAAACGTGTGTTCTTTGTGTAGTGCATCCCAAAACTTCATTCTTTCGTGGAATGGATTCCTTCCCTTTGTGAGTTCTGATCCAATGCTGAGGTAGTTCAGTCTTTCTTTGTTTTCAACAGGGTCCCAAGTTATTGGTAGCAGTGGGTCAGCTTCATCTGGTGTGGGGTTTCTGCAAAACAAATGAGTTATGAAAATTTTGCAAACTTACCACCACAGATGATTACATGATCTCTCTTGAAACTTACCCAGTTTTGGCAAAATTGGTCCACATTTTGATAACTCTTCCTCTTGTTTTTACTGAATCTCGACTACCTTTGCATACTTCTGGCATTTTTATACGAAACAGGAACGATAGCTCTGCACCATGTCCAGTGGAGTTCAAGAAATTTAATTTCTTCGGTACTGCCCATTCGCCAGCGTAGTTGAGAATATAGTAGTATATGGGACAGCCGGCCGTACGGAGCAGTCTTACTGTTTTATTGACATAGTATGAAAAATAGTAATCACTTATCAGTTGCAAGTATTGTGTCCGTGTATCTGCCCTTAAATGTTTTTCGCCGTCCAAGTAAAATTTCAGTAACTGATGTCCTATACTTTCTGATGACTTATCTTTACTTGATAACTCTCTTGGCACAAGAAGCCTAACATTTTGGTTATACTTTTCAAAATTAGAATAAAAATTCTCTACTACATGTTGTAACACAGCTCCTTCTATATTATTGCTACCAATAATACAAGGCACTTTATTAAAATTACCAGATTTAAGCAACAAAAGTGGACTCCTTGTAAGAAATGCAGCTTGTCCTTCGAGGTCAACTTCAATGCATGGTTTGAAGACAGGATCAATCAAATCCCTGTCGGCTCCTTCACCAGATTCTATCTTAAAGTTTTGAAAAGCTATGGTTATATCCATCGCAGGAATAGTACGTAGCTCTTCAACTATTTCTTCTTTACACGTTTTCTCGATGCCGAGTATTTTTGCCAGTTCTATTACGGCTAGTGAAGGATTTTTAGCTAAAGACCAATTATTCAATACACTGGCGCTTTGTATAATAGCTTTGTGAAAAAGTCCGGTCGCCATAGGTGACAACATCATGAAATTGACAATAGATCCACCTGATGAACTTCCAAAGATTGTAACATTATTTGGGTCACCTCCAAAGGCACTTATATTTCTCTTGACCCATTTTAGAGCCATAACTATATCTTTAAGTCCGCAGTTTCCTGGTGCTGCATAGTCGTTTATGGAGAGAAAACCGAAAGGTCCCGTTCTGTAGCCGCATCTTACGAAGACAATGTTCTGGTCATTGATTAAAGTTGCATCAAATATGTGATCTAAGATGCAAGCGTAGCCGTAACCTCCAATCCAAAACATAACGGGTAGGGGTTTATTAGACTTGACACTTGGTGTGGAAAGTTCTATGTAAAGACAGTCTTCAGACCCAGATATGACATCAGTCACTGATCGACAAATGGGTAGAGGTGCATCTTGCGTGCAGTCCATTACTTCTTTCCATGGCTGAATTGGCGATGGTGGCTGAAAAAGAAAATATGACATTTATAATCCAGAAGGAAGATGACTGGCAAATTAAATATTGTCCGTTTCGTATAAGGATTAATTTGATGGTATGGTTCATGTTACAAAGATAGTCGAGATAAATGTGATACGTATGTTTAAGTTTGATGTTAAATAAATATTGTTTTTTATATAAAAACGTGAATCAAGTGTCTTCCCCTTAACTTTTAGTGAATAAGGACGTTATTGGACGATTTCTAAATTTTATAGTTAGTTAGACATTTAAGTTATAAGTATTTAAATTACTTATTAACCAGGCTAGATTGTAATATAAATGAAGTATCACCAGTAGGGATGTTGACTGGGGAAAAAAAAAACTACATAAACTACATTTAAGTTAAAACGCATTAAAGTTGGGGAGTGGGGGCTAGCTGCGTCATAATTCAGTATAAAATCTACCGGAAAGTGACGTCATGACATATTTTAGCTCAATGTATTGCCGTCATCTTTTGATAATGTAAAAAAAGAAAAAATACGCATCCAATATTTTTTTATAATCTATAGAAAGAACAAAAAAAAAAGATTTTCGTCAAGATCCCTATTATGGACCTAAATAAAGGAAAAAATAATGGGTTCAAAAATCCCTTGTAACTTACCAAGAATCGTAAGTTGCTTACTGGTGGTTTAGCATACGGTATACTTTTAAACTTGTAACAAGTACCTTCATCAGTTTTTTCAGAATATCCGCAAACGGGACCATCTTTTGTTTCCACTACACATTTTGCAGCCTCTGGTATTGAAGCCATTATTTTCACTTCCCTGAAAAATTAAATAATCAAATTAATTTAGGGAATATTACTGTTTTTACATGGTTTGTTAACTGCCGGTCGATTCTGTAAAAATCTCACCGTGAAAATTTGGGTGAAGTGAGCTGTCAATAGTGTCAATCCCTGTGGAATGACAGCTCACTCCACGCTCACTTCACCTAAGTTTTCACGGTGAGATGGTTACAGAATAGCACTGCAGTAGTTATATGTGACGTGTAGACCATGTTAATTATGTTTTTTCCTTCATTATAATTGTTAGGAGCTATTTCATCTAGGTAGCGGAAAAATCATATTAATGTTATTTTTCGTGATCGCGTAATTTTATACGCGATTCGAATCTCTGTGGTAATTAAAATATTACAAATAAAATTAGATGGGCTATACTCGGCGTTCTATTTTTAAAGTTTAGGTTTTAGTTTTGATTGGCTTTCCTGTTTGAAATTGAAGTTGTGACGACAAACAATTAATATTACACACAAAAAGTCTTACCTAAAACTTTTAACATTTTTTTACGTAAAAAAATATGAATGTTACGTTCGGTTATGATACTTCAAACGATCGTTTGAAGTATTAAAAATAATGTCTATTTTTGTGTTTTTGGCAATAGAAACAAAATTAATTCAGATACAAGGAAAACAAGCGTAATTTTCCTTATAAAAAAACTGTCGCGCGTTGAAATATAAACAAAAAAAGGGATTATTAACTTAATTCAAATCAAATCAATGTGTAGGTACCAAGACATGTAGGTATATATTTTCGTCTCGTTAAGACTAAAATCCTATAGCAGGAAAATCATTAAACGATGTTGAAGGAAAACAATACACCCAAGTCAAGGCAATTGACATAAGACAAACACCATAATTATATTTTTAGAACAAAAATACTTACGTTAGAACAAGAAGTTAGTACCAACTGGGATTTAGATGCAATAATGAATTTAATTATACCATATAGATTACTCTTTTAAGTAATCAAGTACCAAAGAGAAGTTAAATAACAGAATCACATGAAAACAATTAAAATCACACAATGTGCGCACGTCAGACCAGTGTGAAACACACAAACAAACTGGTATAACTACTATATCAGGACTCAATCCTTGATATTGTTTTGTTAGGCATAGGTAATTATAGAAAGGTCAACGTTGCTAGCGTTAGGTGGGGTCAATTATTTCTTAGATTAGGAAATCCATTGCATTACAAAAAGAGCGATCGTTTTTTTTTTGGAATGTCATTATAGTTTTTTTTAAGATCGAATGTTTTATTTTTGTATTTCGAATGTTGCCTGTCATTTGCGGTTCCTAGCCGCTCTGCTTGTCAATTTCACCATTATATAAATAATGTCAATTTCAAAGAAAAAAATGGTGCTATAAATAAAAAGGTATAGAGATCTCTATGTTTTGCCGTTATGAGCGTTTATTCTGAAAGTGGGCAAAGTCGCAAATGGATGTGAAATATTTCACTGTTTTGATTAATTTGGCAACATTACTGTATGTAAATACGAAATGTGGATAACTAGCGAACTAGAATATTAATAATGAATTGCAAAGTTTCCAAATACTTTTTTACATCTAAAATTAAATATTCTGTGTTACGATATTATTTCTTGCATTTCATAATCAATATTTTAGTTCACTAGTTAGCTACATTTTTTATTTCCATATAGTACCTAATATTGCTAAATTAATCAAAACAAATAAATATTTGACAGCTATTTGCGACGTTGCCAACTTTTAGGATAAGCGCTCTTAACGGCGTACAAATATAAAATACTTACGAAATTTTTTGTTAAGATTAAATTACAAGCAAAGCTAGGTAATACATTTCAATTTAGAATCATTATATTAGGTCCTTTTTCTTAAGCTTCTGTATAGGAATTTCAACATGAATATCTCTTCACACTGGGCATGATAGTATGCTCATTTATTATTTTAAATATAAAAATAAAAATTTGTTAAATTTCAGAATATTTTATAATCTAGTATTATCTTAATACTATGTTGGTGACGACGAGGCGACAACTCTGAGGTCCAATTAAGAAAAAAAAAACCGGCCAAGTGCGTGTCGAACCACGCACAATGAAGTGTTCCGTAGTTGGGATGAATTTGTACTAAGAACAAACTTAACTTTGTAGTTGAAAAACATGTCCTCCCATACGGAATGTATGGGACAACATGGTTTTGCAACTACAAACGTAGGTTGGTTGTAAGTAACAAAGTAATTATGGTTGACGGCAACGCGGGCGCAGCGGTAGGAGTCAATGACCTTTTCCTCGGCTATTAGGTATAATATCCCGGTAGCCCGTTCCGTGGGATATTTTCCGACATCCACTCGCGCGAAGCCGCGGGCACAAGCTAGTGAAATATAAACGAACGATGTACTTGTAAAAGAGGATGTTTAGTCAGATGGTGTAATTAGCTGCATGTTGTTGTAATTAGTCTCTTCAAAGGCTTTAATTAAGTAAACTGGCTTTGAATTGTTCGACTCCTTATACTGGGGATAATATTATTATTATCGCGTGTATTCACGTGCCTTCTTCTTTTGTTGTTGAAAGCGTGTGTTTAGGTTTAAGTATGGGAGCACTAGACAATTAATTATGTTAAAGTGTTAGTGTTAGGGTACAATTCGCCGGCCGCTGCCGGGGTTGCGAGTTGTCCGAAAGGGATATCGTGGCCCCGGCACACAGGCAACTGAAGGAACACGGGTGGGTTTTAGTCAGTAAAAGTTTGACACGCCCTCCCGCTCCACCCAGAGCGCGAGAAGTTATTTGATAATTTCCCACCCAAAAAAAAAAAAGGTTACAATTCGTAGCCGACTGCAGCCATCAGCAGCCGGCGACTTCATATAAATTCGATTCGATTTCATAGAAACCAGAGTGTCGCGGCGACACGTCGCCTGCAGCTGCTACCTGCAGTCGGCTACGGAATGGTACCTTAAAGCCTCGTGCAGAATGGCGCGATGCGACTCTAACAAAACAATTTCTAAAGGTGTGTCCAAATAAGAGCGCAGCAGCAACACGCGGCCTTTGAAGCTTTGGTTTTTAAGGGATACTGCGAAAGTTAATGCTCTTGGGATAGTTCAATGATTTTCATGTTCTGGAAAAGTTCTTATAGCGACTATCCCATCCAACAACTGGTAAAATAAATAACAACATAGCTACGTTTCCCAAAATTTCGATGACACATTTTGGAAAAAATCTAATAATTGAAATCTGAAGAACTGAACTGAAGTTATACACTCGGAATTTCTTCAAATTATAAGTATCATACGGAAATCGGATGCAACATGTAGCGCTGCGGTGCGAAGAATCTTTCTGTTTTCATTAACATTAAAAAAAAAAAAAATCCCTTTAAATCAAAAATTTCGGACAAATTTCAGAACGGGCCCAAAAAGCCATCCAGACGAAACCAATTCATCGTAGAATCCAAGATAAAATCATTCACTCAATATAAAACGCCACAACTAAGCGCCTGCACATTCCGCCATTCAACCCTAACCCGCTTAAAAGCCTATTTTTACTTGAGTAATGTATAATCTGCGTGACGTGGCGTCGCCTTGACTGTGAAACCCGACGTGGTCACGTTAGTGCACATGTTGTGTGTAGGCGCAGCTTAGCCGGCTCTAGGAACTATTGGCTGGTACATAAGTGTCTTAGCATTTTCAGAGACGTAGAAATGTAAGTACGTACACTTGCAGTGTTATGTAAACACGGCTGTATTAATCAGTTACCCTATCGTATTGTATAACAAAAAAAAAGTAAATCTAAATCTAAAACTCGACTGCGTAAAAAGTGAACTTTAAAAAAGACGGAAACAAGATGACCTATTTCGGTCTCCAATCTCAACCTACAAAATCTCATCTGAGGCAACTTCTTAAATTTAACAATAAATACCTATTGCCTACATGAGATTGCTTATAGTATTAAGTTGTTATAGTAAAAATAGTTAACTATGTGAAATCTGATGATAGCAACGTGTGATAGTCCAAAATCAATCTGCGTAGCCTTTTCCCAACTATGTGCGGGTCGGCTTCCAGTCTAACCGGATGCAGCTGAATACCAGTATTTTACATGGAGCGACTGCCTATCTGACCTCCACAACCCAGTAACTGGGTAATACGATACCCCTTGGTAAGACTAGTTGTCAGACTTTCGGGCTTCTGACGACCCGTAACTACTGTCAAAGATCCACGAATGACAGCCGGGACCAACGGCTTCACGTGCTTTCCGAGGCACGGAGGAGTCTCGGTATGTAAAGATGAAGACCAACCCCGGCAAGTGTAGCTTAACCTGTTGGATCGACCCGTGCGGTTGTTATTACTTAAGCATCGTGTGATAGGCCACTCCTGATATTATGACTATTTCTGACAACACATTTACATCGGACGTTGCACAATAGATTCCGAACAATAGGGCTTTAAGCAGAAATTATGATGGTTAAAGTCCGGGGGATTATATTGAAGAAGAGTCACTGTTGCTGTGCAGTAGATAATCTAAGATTACATTAGATGTGTGATGAAATATCGCATGAGATGGTCATGAATAAAACCGACTACACACAGGACACCTTTGTCGCAGAAGTGGGAACGTTATAGGCTGATAATGATTATGCCAAAGAGATTTATGAAGGTACTAATTTAAATATCTTAAGCTTATGCTTACATGTACCTGCTCGTAATATAACTTGATTCAAATAGTTTTCATTTTTAGCGATACTTAAATGTAGACCGTACAGTGCCGTACACCCGGTGAAGGGCTGACCCTGAAAACTCAGCCCCACCACCGCCTTTCTGACTGGGAAATATTTTTTTCGTGAGCTTCTGTTACAGTTCGTTCCGAGACGAGAGCAAAAAAAATCTGGATAAGCTCATAAGACTTTAAAGTTGCATGTGGTATATCGCCACAATCATGCCTGACCCGTATCCAGGGTGGCAGGGACATCGACGCGAAAACCGATACCATGGATTTAGAACATGATTCTGAAACCCCTGCGATGAAATTTTTCGTCGGTATTTTTTTTTAAAATCAGCCGTTCCATACATTTTGACCGCGTAGGTATTGCACTTTTCTATGAAACAGACTGACTTACTGAATCAATGGTAACAGTTTTCTACCCTGGATACGGCTACCCTGTATATCGACGATACGAATACGTATTCTGTGTTTTGGATGGCACATTATCCTGGGCACTACTAAGCAGTCAGCCCCATTACTTACTTACAACCTAAAACTCATGTTCTGGTTAGATATGCAGGTCAGCAAACCTGCATATCTAACCAGAACATGAGTTTTCCATGGCCTACTGCGTATCACAAACTAAACCCATTTTCTTTGTTTTACAGGAAACATAAGTGCAGTGTTCACATACAAGTGGAAAGGCGAGGAGATAGCGCGTCTAGTGGACAACGGCACGAGGGTCATGATCGGTATCATCAAGTCGAGGACTTACGCTCACGTCACCAACAATATTAACAAGTACGTATCTTAGACATGTACCCCTTTATGAAAGATTCTGTATATCTGTACTCAAATCTAGTCATGTTTTCGCTTCGCTGTTAAAGCTCAAACGTACAGACAGACATGGACGTACGGATAGGACCACAGTCCTGTCTGTAGTCCTTAAAGGCGAAAGCGGCAGGGTAGTACGCGAATTCAAATTTTCTTACGTTTTTTGCAATTTGCAGGTCAATATCAGGTTGTATGTTGATCTAAATATGATTCGCGACTTTAACAAATATTTATTTATAGAATTATAATCATAAAAATCATTAATACAACTGTCTAAGTTCATATTATATTGAATGACTCGAAAATTCAAAGCACTGTATATAACACAAATTTGACGTTTGTCGCAAGCAGCAGCGCCACTACAAAATGTCAAGTTATATTGGACAATTGTAATTGCATTTCCTATGCGGAATGCATGTGATGACAGCGGACGATGCCAATTCCAAAATAAACAAACATATTTCAGTCTTTATATAGAGCATTAAGGCTCGTGCAAACTAGCGCGACTTGTCGGGCGACGCGACACCGATAATTGTTTTGCCCTGAGATTTCTTAGAAATTGTTTTGTTAGAGTCGCGCCGCGCTGTCGCGTCGCGCCGGTCTGTACGACGCTTTATAAATTATTGCGAGTACCTAAGTGCCTGCAAATAAGTATTACGGGGTTATTGGATGTCGGCAATCAGAGGTCTTTTGTAACCAAGTGTGACCCCATATGAGTCCTGTGAATATATCAACCATTTTCGAGTAATTTGACATTTTATATTTTTATTTCTTTCATTTTAAAATTAGTAGGTTCGCTATTATTAAGCAGGAGTGTCCTAAGGCCTGTTAAACTTACCTAAATTAAATATCTTGCTAAGCTACCCTTCGTTAGTCCTGTACTTCTGCTGCACAATTTATTAGCAGTGATGGTACCGAAGAACTTGAACATGACTTTTGAGTACTAAACGCTTAAAAGTGCCACTTCATTAACAGGTAATTTTGTAATTACACTATTGAATAATATAAGTGTGTAGGTATGCTTCCTTAGTTGTTGTTGTTTGCATGTCACATGCAACAATTTATGCAAACTTATCTACTGCGACTGTTTTTCTACATAATAGTAATTAATATGCTAACGTGATGAGCATAAAATTGCGTAATACACGATCAATAACAATCTGAATAATTTTGAAACAGATTGCTAATCCACTGCTTCATAAGTTTGCAAAAAAAAAAACTGCTCAACAACGTAAATAACGCAATGAATGTTGTTGAACTGTCAAAATGAAACAGATTAGTCGTAATCATTTACATAATTAGATAGATAGCAGGTTTATTTAATCGTAATAGAATCGAAAAAAAAAAATCTTGCTATGTAAACTTTAAACTCGTTAATTTGTGTAAAACAAAATATAGTAATTATCGTTAGAAAAAATTAAAAAGACCAGTTATTAAAGTATTAATAGTGTGTTTTTACTAACCTGCATGGTCCTCATATGGCCTGACCAAGATTATCTCTGGACTTTCAAAGAGACTGTGATCTCTGAATTTGTTTTGGTCTTTCTTCTCGGAGTAGTCGGGGAAGAAACATTGAAGTCATCTATAATCCATTTGAAATAAGATTAGCCATTTAAATAAACCTTTTTTATAGTCCGTTCAACCGATTTTGAATTCTGTACCGTAAGCATAAGGATGGCATTAAAAGCAAAAAAGTGGTTACCATACCAACTGTTTACTGCAGCTGCCATTTGTCAAGCATTTGTCGCAATAGAAGTCAAAATCGGTTGAATGGACAGTAAAAAAGAATTATTTAAATGTCTAATCCTATTTCAAATGGAGTCATAGTTTTAAAATATAACTAATTTATGCCTTGTAAAAGTGTTTTTCTACCCAGATTTTCATCTCAATGCTCTACCACAGCAAGATTGTTTTAAAGGGGCGCCGGTACTTCTGGAAGCTGTTTATTTGGTTTCATAAGTAATGTGTAACAGATGTGTGTGTTGTTACAGGACGTCTGTGCTGTTCGTGTCCATATCGTTCATCGTGCTGATGGTGATATCCCTCGCCTGGCTGGTCTTCTACTACATACAACGCTTCAGATACATACACGCCAAAGACAGGCTCTCTGTGAGTACATCCAGTTATTTACAAGAACTTGAAAGAATGTTCTCATTTATAAACTTGTGGTTGTGGACTGTCGAGGTCCTGGCTTTGATTCGCACGCTGAGGGCGGTGTAATTGATTTCCTCTTCAGCTTGTAACTGGTTAATATGACGAAATGCTTTTAGCAATGCAACTAATAGGAAGGAAAGATAATCAACTTGGCTTTTTAATTTAACATTGACCTGTTACTTTGTTGGCTTCAAAATTGACGTCATTTTATATCCTTACCATTGAAAAGAATAAACCGAAGGTATTTTAGCAATACTTGAAGTGCTACATCCATCATTGTTCCGTTGCGAAAAAGAGATGGTGCTATCTATCCTGTATAGCTCCATCTCTCTCTGACACCGGAACTGTCATGGTTCTGAAACGTCATAATACGGCCCCTGAGCATCAGAGGATATAACCTCGATATTTATCGTAAAGTAAAATCAAACAATAACAAAGTATGAACAATCAAATTAATATTGATCATCCATATCCTGTTGAACTTGCACAGAAGTCTTGTGACGCTAACAGCCTAGGGAGGCCATAAAAGGACCACGTTCTTGCATCTATGCCTTACAAGATATACTGACGTACAGCCCTTTCAAACTATGGCGGCTCGGAACATGAGGCGAGTCGGTGCGCAGTAACAAATTCATGTGTCAGCGGGGTTAATGGGGTGGGGTACTGCGCAGCGAGTAGCGCACTTCAGAGCCGCCATAAAGTTTAACGCGTTATTTACGATTTTGTTTTTATGGATTGCAATGTTTAGTTTTAAATTCGAGGAAATACAGTAGCTAAAAAATGAAAAAATTAATCTTTACTAACGATTATGACGAAGTTTGTATTGTGTATTGTTTTGATAATTACCGTCGTCCTCACGAACGATATGAAATATGAATTATCGGCGGAGTCTTTTGCATAACAATAGAAAATAGTTATCTACCAAGTTAAGTTCTCGAATGACATCCGGCTTCTGAAAGTATAATCAATCATTAAATAATCAACACATTTATTAGTTAAGTATCAGACTGTCAAACAATAGCCAAGTTCTAGTGTTGTTATTTCTGTCAGCTAATTAACATGTGACTGTCAAGAAATTGTGTTGATGATGGTCACCAAATATTTTTATTTATTTTTATTAATTATTATAATGACAATATTAATTGGAAAATTTTATTTTATTTCAGAAACGTCTATGTTGTGCAGCCAAGAAAGCGTTATCAAAAATACCTATTAAGAGCTTAAAGACTGAAGATAGGGTAAGTTACGAGTAATTTAACATCACACATGTATAATTTAATTAACCGATGCATATTTGTTAGGGGGCATTCTTAACATAAATGGCAATAATACTTAAAAACACACTTAAAGTATGTACGTTTTTTATTTGTTCTTAAAATAAGTAAAATATACCTTTTTATCTGAAGTAGCGACTTTTTATGACTTTTTCATGCTCACTTTACGACGGTTAACACGGTGTATTTCGTAATATGTAGTAACATTTTGTAATAGCGTTGTTTTATTGTTCACAGGAAGTTCAAGGCGACGGCGAGTGCTGCGCCATCTGTATAGAACCTTACAAAGTGTCTGAAACACTCAGATCTCTTCCTTGTAGGTTAGTATTAAAGTTTTATATTTATTTATTTATACTTTATTCTACACCACAAAAATACATAACAAAAAATAATAATCGACCGATCGTTCCATAATAAACACTCATTACTACAAATAGCTGTTATGAATCACCGAACTTGGAAAAAAGTATTGGTGATGAAAGCAAGTTGATTTCAGTGTTGAGCCAACAAAAGAACAATTACCAAATCACTATGGGAAGTGCCGCATTTGGTTTTATACCGCGGCCATCTTTGAAACCTTAGTCGGTATTGGAAAAACCTATCACGAAAATAAATTGATTTTTCTACAAATGCAACAAATGGACCATTTTTTTGGCCATTGCCTTTTAATACACTGTCTTGCCATCGACACAACCAAGAAGGAGAGTAAAATGGATGCTGCTGATCATCGCTTTAACTAAGTATTTCATTCTAGTGCATCTGAATGTCACAGGATGGCGCCCGAGTAACCATCCACCATAGCAGCATTTTTTTCTTACAATAAACACTAAAAGCATGGATGGTAAATTCGATACCGCCCGGTGGTAACTAAAATTACCCAAAGTAGGATCATTAAAAGATGATGTTTGAATTTTGCTCGACTTGGCGGAAGCACTGCCGTGCCCCCACCAGATACCATTGTGACGGCATCTACATCGGGTGAACTAATGCGTAGTTCGCATGTGAAAAAAGACCTGACGTCACACAACATCCTGCCGTCACACAAATCCTGCATCGCACAGTTAGAGTTTACCGCACGATGGACATAATATATACAAGCTCCCGACTTCAACCTCTGGGCAGTTGCCCGCCAGACACGACACCCGTCTGGTCGGAGGATCCTCCCTTTTCTATGGTGGATGAGTGAACTTTACACCCTGTTCCTCATACCCCTAAACCATTAAAACAGGGACTTACTAATCGGTTTCCCACACGAGTTATTCTCGCAAATCTGCACAATACTACACAAGAAGATACGAGATACTTTCTGTAATAAATTCTATATTGTTGTTTTGTTCCAGACACGACTTCCACAAGAACTGCATAGATCCGTGGTTGTTGGAGCACCGCACGTGTCCCATGTGCAAGATGGACATACTCAAGTACTACGGCTTTGTGGTCAGTTAACAATATGTAACATATCATTCCTACACTGTCCTCACATACCTGTTTAGTTGATCGAAGCTAAAAGCTTCGATCAACTAAACATGTGACATCTACCAACCCGCACTGGGCCCGCGTGGTGGATTACGGCCCACTCCCTCTCACAGAGAGGAGGCCTGAGTCCCAGCAGTGTGAACATTATAAGCTGATTATGCTTATGCAACGTAATTGTGTACTGGTCCAATTAATTAATGATTTATTATTATTTCTAGTTCACGGGCAGCCAGGAGAGCATACTGCAGCTGGAGGTGGAGGAGGCGCGGTCCCGCGCGCTGTCGCCCGCGCGCAACCGGCACCCGCTCACACTCGTAAATGTTATACATACTTTATTATATCTATGTGTGTGCTTGTGATCCAGTTTTGGTCTTAACAAACAAAGCAAGGTATCCAGCAATGCTGTAGTATAGTACTAGTATTTCTGCTAATCCCCACACTTAATCTAGAGCTTCGTTTACACGAGGGGAGTTCTCAAGAGATAGTCGAAAATATCCATGACATTCTCGCCTCTGAAACTCTCATCGTAGTATCGCACTTTAACTATCCTTGTGTAGTAAATAAAACTGGCTTGAAGTGTATCACTGATTAGTATGGTGTGGGTTTTTAGTGTCCTGCAATAACTTGTCCGAATTGTTTTCTGTTTGAAAATCTGTCAGTAGTAAAAGAATGTCCCATAATTCTGTAAATTTTTCGTATTGATTTTGCCATCGACACGCTAATATTTCAGTATGCCTTGAGCCTTTTCTTATCAAACAGCTTATTACATACTTAAACAATACAATAGACTTAGATATATTAACTATTCCTAAAGAGTCGTAAAGAACCCTGTAAGAAATCGACACGTGTTTCACCTCTCAACGAGGCATCCTCAAGTCAATCGTCATCCTGAGGATGCCTCGTTGAGAGGTGAAACACGTGTCGATTTCTTACCGGGTTCTTTATACAATATACTAAACTACTACTACTACTACATATATCTACTTCTATTGTATTTTATCATGGATTGCCGCAAGGTTACGCCTGAATCAATTAACTATTACATACTTATTATTTACTCTAAGCAATTAATGCGTATCCCGTATTATAATAATAATACATACTTTGAAAGTCCCTCATGTACTACAAAACCTTTATCTTCCTACATAAATTATATTATTAAATAGCTAACCTTGACATTTTATATAAACAGTTAACGAGCGACAATTCGTACGAGGAGGCTGGCAGCGAGCGCAGCAGTCGCGCGTCGTCTCCGGACGAGCTGGTGCCGTCGCTGGCGAGGACTTGCGACACGCCCAGACATGTTAGCAGGTAACTTATTTATTACAAGCCGTGTGCCCGATGAGATCTCCCATCGGTAACATCTCAGGAGGAAAAACTAAGGGGATGACTTACCAAAAAACTATGATACTACTAAGTTTTACTATTAAACGGAAGCGTAAACTGCAATTTCTGCGTTTTATATATTAATAAAATACGGTATTTCCGAATGGAATCAATCTTCACAAAAATACTTCCTTACTTTCGGTAAAATTTCAAGCTTCTAGAGCCAGCGGTTCAGGCAATGAATTGTCTCTCAGTGAATTTAAGAAGATTCGATATTGCCGATTATTTTAGGCCATTCTAAACGAATAACAACTACTTCCAGATCGTGCACATCATCACCGTCAGGTTCACCTCGAGCGGAGACGTCTCGACAAGAAGCCGCGCCGAGCTCAACCGCGCAGGAGTGAGCGGGGTGCCAAACAGTAGTGATACAGTGACAGACGCGATGTGTTCATTAATAAATACTCAACAAGAGACAGAGGACCTCCAGTGATGTGACGCTCGGTGAACGGTGGACAAGTGATATTTTTGTAATTAAGGATGTATAGCGTAGGATATTTTGATTTTTGGATATTCACCGCAACTCCGCCTAGTCAACGAAATAAGTGTTCTTCCTAACGCTTGCGACCTATCAACAGTTTTGTAATTAAAAAAATCTATTTAAAAAAAAACGACCTTTTTATTTGAAATCAATCAATCGTCGTACTTAATTATTGTTTTTGATTGGTTCGTGATCTCATAAGTTAATCGTATCCTATGTTTCTGCAGTAACTTTCAACGTGTGACTAATGTAAAAATATAGTCGTTGTGGTGGCCCTTCGTTTTGTAATTCTAACTCGTGTATTGGATTAAGGGTATCCGTCCATATGATAATAACTAACACATTAATACAGTTTGTACTGCCTCGTCTGCTGTGTTCTGACACTGGGTCAAGCCATAACATGTATACGCGTAGGTGTTATAATGCAGCAGATTGTGTCCTTCCTACTAAACGTTTATCCTTAGGGCTGCTTTGTAATTTTCATAACTTTATGATTTAGACGTAAGAGTTTTCTACATTTGTCAGCCATATAAATATTGTAAGCTATAAATGTTCAGTAACTGTTATAACATGAAAGACTATAATCATATTGATGTGTAAAGGGGGCCATATCGCAGCCGAATTCGTTTTTACTGTCAACGTAAATTGTACAGTTTGTATGTAGTAGCTAAGTTCCTTTGGAACATTATATATATATTTGGTGTACCTATTTCCGCATGGTGCATGTTTGTGAAATTTTAAAAATATAACACTAATTTCGTGACTCCGAAAATATGTAGCTAATAAAATCTAGTCTGAAGATGTGTCGCTTTTAAATTCAGTTATTTATGATTTAGTAGTTTGATATAATTTAAATATGAAGTTTAAAAGTACTTTTGGAAGCATGAACTGATTGTATGTTCGATTCTGAATATCCAAAACCCTTAATCTGTAGATAGCAATGCTTTATACTGTTCTGAGTATCGAATCGAATATACAAAAATGTTTCAAGTGTAAAAACCTTGTATAAATAAGAGATAGGACCGATGAAGCGCCTTTTGCGACTATCGCGACAGTTTCTCGTAATCAAAAGTATTGTGTTCACCCAAACTGTGTTTAAAAGCGACTTAATACGTTCAAACTGTCTTTATATTAATAAAAAGAAAAAAATATGTTACTTTAAGGTACTTTAAGTGAGCATTTAAGTTATTATGTTCGAACATAGACAGAGGTACTTAAATCCATTGGATTTTTATATAAAACAAGGAGACTGGTATGTACTTTTTAATAACAGATAATTTGTGTAAAGATGTTTACATTCCCATTCTTGTTCAAGTCGAGTGTTCTGCGTAACTCCACGTGTGAGCATAATGTGTTGAAATAAAAACCAATACAGTATTGAGATTTGTCTTTTATTGTGATCACTCCTTACAAAAACTTACACTTTTTGACCATGGTCGATAAAATCTTCAGAAATCAGAACACCACCTGCCATCATTCTTATCAACACCCGTAAACTGAAATATATTTAAGTAATAGGTGTGTATCAACGCATTGCAAAAATTCTTCTTCATCACTTCGTACATTTTCTAAGAACCAATGCACACTACAGGCCGCACTGCACTTTTTTCTATGAAAAGGCGTTGCGCTGTGGCCCGTTGCGGCTGCAAAATACGCTTGGTTTTAAACTGGTGTTCGTTTGTGTTGTTTCTTCGAATATACCTCTATACTACTAGGAACAAAATAAAACAAGGAATAGGGATGTATTTCTTGAACACTCTGAAATGACGCGCCCCACACACGGTAATGCGGATTTCTATGGGTAAGCCGCAGAACACGCTAGAGCTACTGCGGTGAGCGGGGGCGACCTGCGGGGGCGGGAGTAAAGACGCTGCGTGTTGCCGCTGTAGTGTGCCACGTTGAAGCGGCCGCGTGACACGTGGTTTTTATCTGCTATTATTGCGCGGGGTTTAAAATGAGTTTGTCTAAATTGGAACTTTCATAAATAGTCTAAGTATGGCAAAATTTACGTAAATATAATATAATTTATTTGCATGAAATATGGTGCTTACAGATCTCATAATACAATACATAGTACTTCATATTCCGCCTACTAAATTCAGCATGCAAATTTAGGTTGTGCCATAATTTTAATTAATTAAATAATAAATTGCAATCATTTATATATGTCACAATGGGAAAATGTCATGAAATTAAAATACAAATGTCAAACTATGAATATTACACATGCCAAACTATGAAAAATTACAAATGTTAAACTATGAAAAATTACAAATGTCAAACTATGAATATTACACATGCCAAACTATGAAAAATTACAAATGTCAAACTATGAAAAATTACAAATGTCAAACTATGAAAATTACAAATGTCAAAGTACGAAAAATTACAAATGTCAAACAATAAAAATACTAATGTTAAAACTATAAAAATTACAATGTTCAAGACAAGCTTAGAGGAATGGCAAAGTTAATTTAATTACATTATTCATGTCTGTAATAAATAATTCTTTGTATTAAAATTCATAAATTCATTAATAGAATAGAAACAGTTTTCAATAAGCCATTTTCGGAGTCTTCTTTGAAATAGATTCGATGGCAGTTCTCTAATTATCTTAGGTATCTTATTATATATCTTCACTGCCATTCGACTGGCGTTTTTATGGCAAAAAGCTGTTCTACACCTAGGCATAGCCAATCTGGTTGGATCCCTTGAGTGTTTACCTATTTTATATATGTTTACACTATCGGCTTTACTAAATAGGTTAGGGTGTTTTTTTACAAACACGCCCATTTCCAATATGTATAAGCATGCCAGTGATAATAATTTATGCTCTTTTAATATGGGTCTGCATGATTCCAATGGACCTGCACCAAACACAGCTCGTAAGCACTTTTTTTGAACAATAAAAGCCCTATGACTGTCTGTAGAATTGCCCCATAATAATATGCCGTATCTAAGCACAGATGAGACGTAACCGTGGTAAGCGAGTAGAGCGGCTTTTACTCCAACAGTTTTCCTTAGGTTTCTTAGTGCAAATGCAAAGCTATTTAGCCTGTTGCATATGTTATCTAAGTATATGTTTTTTCCAATTGCAATTTTTATCAATTGCTATGCCTAAGAATTTTGTATCGTTAACTTCATCAATGCCATTATCACGTCCAATAATTTTCATTGTTTTATTTGTCATCTTGTAATTACAGAAATTTATATATTTTGTTTTGGAAATATTTACACATAAATTATTTTGTTCGAACCAATCTAGTATGCTTTCTATGGCAGTATTTATTTTGTCCTCATGCTGTTCATTTTTATTTTCGTTACTTATTACTAATGAGATGTCATCTGCAAATAACACGCATTTATCCTGTGTTACTTTAGGCAAATCGTTCACATACAGAAGAAAGAGCAATGGCCCCAAAATGCTACCTTGAGGCACGCCATATGTTCCTCGCGCACATGTGGGAGTTGCGCGAGGAGGCGAAACGCCGGGGCGTAACTCCGCTGCCGCGAGAAATCGCGGCACAGCGGACAGAGCTCCGGCGGGATCTCATGGCGGCATGGAGAGTGCGATTGTCGCAACCCAGCGCTGGGCACGCCACAATTGTGGCGATAAGTCCCCTCTTTGAGGAGTGGCTAGAGAGGCGCCACGGCGCCCTCACCTTCCGCCTGACACAGGTCCTCACCGGACATGGTTGTTTCGGGAGGTTCCTGTTCAGAATAAAGCGGGAGGAAACGCCCGGGTGTCACCACTGTGTGGATCGCCCGGAGGACACGGTGGAGCATACGGTGGAGGTCTGCCCAGCTTGGGCGGGGCACCGCCGTGTCCTCACGGAGGCGATCGGCGGCGGCGATCTCTCGCGTCCGGCCCTGGTTCAGGCCATGGTCCGGAGCGAGAGTGCATGGGAGGCCGTCACCTCCTTCTGCGAAGCAGTAATGCTCGCGAAGGAGGAGGCGGAGCGCGCGAGGGAGAGGCCAAATGCGCCCCCTCGCGCCCCTAGTCGCCGCAGGAGACGCCCCGGGCGTCGGGAGTCGCGAGCTGACTTCCGGCCACCGTAGGCGCGGGCTTGCGGACGGTGAGCAATGGGTAGCTCGCCGTCCGATAGGGACCAGGCCCGGGTCGACGGCGCGTTGTGTTCCACGCGCGCCTCAAAGAGATGTCAGCACCAACTGACGGGGTCCGGAAGGGCCAATGCCTGCCGGGGTCGCGGGTTTGTCTGAAAGGGATATCGCGACCTCGGCACACAGGCAACGGAAGGAACACGGGTGGGTTTTAGTCAGTAAAAGTCTGACACGCCCTCCCGCTCCACCCAGAGCGGGAGAAGTTATTTGATAATTTCCCACCCTCAAAAAAAAAAAAAAAAAAAAAAAAAAAAAAAAAAAAAAAAAAAAAAAAAAAAAAAAAAAAAGGCACGCCATATGTATTTGTCCTAAACTGAGATTTATAATTCAACACTTCTCTTTCTTTGTTCATACCTAAGACTTCAACACGTTGTTGTCTGTTACTTAGGTAGTCTTTAAGCCAATTTAACGCTTTACCTCTTATTCCGTAACTCTCACATTTTCTTAACAGTATGTCATGTTTTACAGAGTCAAACGCTTTGCTCATGTCAAAAAATATAGCAGTGACCGGTACTTTCTTATCTATATTCTCGGTAATTAATTTAATTAGTTGATAGCAAGCTAGTGTAGTTGACTTCCCTCTTTGAAAGCCATTTTGTTCCGGACTTATTATGCTATGTTTATATATAAATGAGACAATCCTATTACACATAGCTTTTTCATATATTTTTGAAATCACCGGAATTAAGGTAACTGGTCGGTAATTATTAACATCATATTTGTTGTTTTTTTTGTACAATGGCTTTACTACTGAAAACTTCAGTTTGTCAGGATACTTTTCTTCAAAGAAACTTAGATTAATCAGATGAGCTAAAATAGGTGACAGTATATCAACACAAGATTTGATAATATGTGTCGAAATCTCATCATATCCCAACAGCGTTGGTATTATTTAATGATGCTATTATTTTGCTTATTTCATTTGGCGTACAGGGTTCTATATATATACTATTACATTCATTGTTACTATTAAAAGTAGATCTATTTTTACTACTATTTGTTATGTCAATGTTTGTAGAATCAATAAAGTGATTATTAAAAGCCTCAGCTATTTTTTCAAGATCTCTTATTAATGTATCGTTTATTTTAATAGCTTCTATATATTGTGAGTCTCTACAGTTAGGTTTATTTTTAATCAAATTCCAAGTTGCTTTACATTTGTTTTTTGCTTTCATAATAAAGTTGCCGGATGTTTGTTTCCTAGATAAATTAATGCATTTTTTTAACAGTTTAGCATATTTATTATATTTTAATTTATTTTCTGGGGATTTATTTTTATGATATTTGAATTTAAGGTATCTTTTAGAGAGGCATGATTTTTTAATACCTTTAGTTATCCATTTCAAAGTAGGTGTTTGATCATTTATTTTAACTTTTTGCAAGGGAAAATTTAATTTATAGAATAGACAAAAAAATTCATGAAACTTATTAAAAGCCGTATTTGGATCCAATTCGTCATAAATATCCTGAAACGTAAGGCTCAAGAGACACTCATTAAATTTATCGATATGTTCTTGACTAGAATTCCTCCTATATATAAAGCAATGCGATGGAGCAGGCTTATTTAGTGAAGTATTTGATGGAAATGTTAATATCTGGGCAGTATTATGGTCTGAGAGGTATAGTTCACATGTTTCACCAGAAGAGTAAGGTATATTGCTAATAATGTGATCTATGCAAGCGGTATGCCGGGTTGGAGTTTTTATTTTTAAAGTTAAGTTATAATTTTTAAGAATATCATTTAATAAAGTGGCATTTTTATTCGTGGTGAGGGTATTTATGTTTAAGTCTCCTACAAGTATAATTTTGTTGTTTTTCCTGTCGCTAAGTTTATGTAGTAGTAACTCTAATAATGTTTAGAAGGAAGTATATTTTTGCACAGGATATATTACAAATAAAAATGGGGGCTCATGATTTATTACTAGATATCGTCGCCGTGCAGTGAAAACCTCGTGAAGGAAAATTAATTGCTTTTCTTTTTATTTATTTGTTATGTAGAAAACCTCGTAATGCATGCTTAGAGAACAAAATACAGACAGTGAAATGTAAGATGCTTCTAATGCCTTCTACCGTTGATAACGAGAACATCAGAGAACGTCAATGACGGCTATTCTTCAGACAGTTATTATCTTCCCTGTAAAATAACGTTTATTGCAATCACGAGGTTTTCACTGCACGGCGACGATATTTATTCTTATATTGATCATCCTTACTGCACCAGATTGCTGGCCGAGACATTATTTCACATTATTATTTTTCCCGCTCATCGCAGACGTAAGACGCGTCGCGCCAGCGTAGCCTGCGACTAATGCGGTAGTGGGGCGCGTCATTTCAGAGTGGAAAGCTATAACTCAACTTCACAACGAAACTATTTAGTACTCCCCTACGAATATGCTACAGTTATAGCTATGTACCTTGATGCTAAACTTCGAATATTGGTTATATTTTACAGCCAGTTATGATTATAATAAATAGGAGCGTCGACCAACACCTGAGAAGGATCTCATCATATTAGAGAAGCAGTTGGAACAAACCTGATACAGAATTCGGGATACCTGGACACAGCAAGTATTATTAGGAGTTACTCTAGAGCAACAACTGGTGTACCTACTTATTATATATTTTAAATCTGTTTTGTAAAATAAAATAAAATAAATAAATAAATCTTTTGTTCAGAGACCTATCGTTTTTCGTAGGTTTGTAACACAAATAATTTGATTATGGGCTGATCTTGCTTCAGATTTCTTCTATAAAAAGAAAAAAAATGTCTAGGCAGAATTTGTGTAAAACGGTCAAAATTTCAAAAGGTTTGAGATTGGAAACTTAAATCAGGGCCTTAGCAGTCATGCTACTGTTAGCATCTGCGATTAGCGATTTAGTCGTTTTTCAGAAGCTCGATACACCAACTGAGATCTAAACACCGCACAATTTTAGCATCAGCAATGGATTTAATAGCTTTTTGGAAGTTCGACAGCTATATCTGTCCGATAAACATTTAAGCATCGTTAGAAAACGCATTTTTTTACTGTAGTTACTCAAAGGGAATGAGGCGCCAAAATGCGATGAAGCGTGGAAGTTATCGCTGAAAGGTTTGATTTTGCTATCGCGACCGAACCCTGAGTCGCTAAGATGCATCTGCTGTTGCCCTAAGAGCTGATACCAATCTTCCGGAAAGTGAATAAATCCCTACTAGCTGATGATATCAAAAGCACCATGTCTGCTAAGAACTTAAATGACTTCAATTTAAAAGTAAACACATTTTTTTTGGGTTTTGTACAAAAATGGAGTAAAAAAGGATACCATTATTAAGTCAAAACCGACAGCCATAGAATAAGTATGTACCGACTGTTCAGGAACGCCAGTTGCTTTTGGCCGAAACCGAAACTACGGCCGAAACCAGTTTTTTTGGCCGATACCGAACCTTTGGTCGGACACTAGAATATGTATCGGAGGAGCTCGTGGACAAGTAATAAAAATCGCACAGATCGGTCATAGCTTTAAATGCAACAATGCAATTTAAGGTAATTGGATAAAAAATAAAAATGACAAACACGTTCATAAAGAAAAAAGTAATTTTATTGACATCTAAACTTGATACAGAGAAACGCCAATACATTATGTACAAGAAAATATAAAACAAGATCTTCAATGACGTAACAAGTCTGTTACAATAAACATGCCGTCTTTTTTTTCCATAATATTAACTTACAAAAGCCAGAAAAATCACAATTTTCACAATGAACCGACATCCATTTTAATTAAGACTTCAAAAGGGACGATGTAATTCTACTCTAAAGAGAATCACAAATCTATTTTATTTTACCACTACATACACCTTTAACAACAATTTATTTGATAAAACATTTAAGTTAAACAGTTATTTCATTACATATTTTTTGATATTTGATTAAATAACTTTTTCTAGGATTACAATGATAGTATTTTATGAGCTACAGGTACATAAAGTAGTATACCACTCTGGTATATGAAGTTATTTTAAAACTTATCTGCAGAAGTAATGAACTTGAATCTACAGGAAAAAGTATAATTTACTTAACGGTACGGTCAGCAACAGGAGTCGATTAACACTTCTATACGAAGCCTCAGCAATTACTAGCTTTCGTCACTCCTCAGATTTCTTAAATTTAACTATAGTTCGTGCGCGACTGCTAGTCACCGCCTGAGGTATGTGAGCGGTGAGACGGGGGAGGTAGACAAAGGCCAAGCTAACTCAGTCTGAAAATTTTGTCAATAGCGCCTTTCCCCGGTCACCCCTAACATACCTAGGCGGTGACTAGCAGTCGCGCGCGGACTATACAAGGTCTCATTAAAATAGATGGACAAATTTTAACACAGCGCTCAATACGTCTAACTAAAAATATCCAACAAAAATAAAACACTGATTAAAGTGATTTTATTTTGACCTAAAATAATAAATGACATTGGGTAACCAACATTTTTTGTGTATTTTCGCTAGCAGATTCTTTTTTCTTGTAATTATCTAATTTGTTTTTCTTATTTTTTTTTTACTATCGTTCTTATTTTGGTGGTCTGAATGATTTCTAAGAGTTTGTCCATCTATTTTAATGGGACCTTATATATTAATTGAAAAAAAAAAGTCTATTTGAGACTTTTTGCTGACAGTACACACACTATTAATGATTAATTTTATACCTAGGCAAGTTGAATAAAAAATAAAACTTGCTAACACAACTAAACCTACATAACATCTCGCCTGAGTTCCCCGAAAGGATAAGCAGATGTGTTTAGTACCATTACTTATTACAATGATCAAAAACTAACTAACAACAATATACACTCCTTGGAAACAACAAAAATAGCAATAACTCGCTGTTTCGTTAAATAAAAACTTATCAGTCTTATTATATACAAAGCTTTTAAATTACTACATCTTACTTAGTCATACAATACACGAAATATCGAAAATTCTTCTCTACAATGATGTATTTATTATGAGGACAAATAAGAATCTATTGGTGGATCTATTTATTATAAGAATGTATTTTCTACTTATGTCTTAAATTAGTTTGGAAAAAGTAAAATTGCTAAAATACCGTTTTATCCGTGCTTAATATGTATGGATTATTACTAATTAATTATCATTTGAGCAAATAAAAGAAAACAATATGAATCGTTACGGGCAGATACAGTATAATGTAATTCATCTTCAGTTTATAGAAATTTTCTTTCGGGATGAGCAGAATCACACACCGATATTTATCAATACTTTCCTGCAACCGACTCCGATAAAATGAGTCTTGTTTACTCAACTGGTTGATAGCCGCGATCAGAATAAGAAAAAGAATGACTATTTCGTCATATCGTCGCCTTTTAACCATGAAACTAACATACAAACAACCCGTTAGTCAATACAGGGTCATATTTAAATAGCAAAACTCCGCAGACGTGATAGCATCGATATCTGAACACGATAAAACAAAAAACAAGTTTAGAAAAAATAAATACAATTGACGTAGATATATTTAGTAACCTATTCCGCTTAACTATTCCTAGAGTCATAAAGAACCCTGTAAGAAATCGACACGTGTTTTCACCTCTCAACGAGGCATCCTCAGGATGACGATTGACTTGACGCGCCCCCGAACACGGCGTGTTGTTGTTGCTTTTTTTTTGTGTGTCATCTACTCTAGGTGACAATAGTCACTTGGAAAATCAGTTAAAACAACTGTTTCTTTTTTTGTAAACTTCGCAGACGTGATGGGTATCGTAATCTAAACACGATAAAACAAATAAAATTATGACGCGCCCCACTACCACATTTTACGGCTTGTTCGTAAAATGCGGTAGTGGGACGCGTCATTTCAGAGTGGACCCCAAAAAAAGTATTATCAAATAATTAATTATTTTATTTTATCATGTTTAGATATAGATACCCATCATGTCTGCGTAGTTTCGCTAGCTAATTTAACTTTGACCCTGTATTTGTTTAGTTTGAAAAAATCAACAAATTAATCCGATTCTAGTCAATCTCAGTATTATTTACATTGCGTAGCATTACATTTGAATTCAGAATCTCAGATAATTTATCAAGTTCTGGGAACGCAAACTCAATGTCGTACATAATAAAGTTCAAATTTCATTGCAACCGAAATTTATTTAGAACCTTTTTATTACTAACGGTCAATGAAAAATTAACTTAATTTACACAATGCTACAGTAAATAGTTGATTAAGTGGTGGTATGTAAATTATCCAAGATTGGGTATTCTTGAATAGTTCCGTTCCCATCGTAATATTTCGGCCATCATAAGTTTCCATCCGCTCACCCCTCATCGTTGCCTACTCATGTTGGTCGGTGTCTGGTCGCGCGCCGTTCACCTCGAGCGCGAAAAACGCGTCGAAGTTAAACTCAGATCATTTGTCCCACAGACCAGCCTCCTTCATCTTAGTGTGGAAGTACTTCTCCAGGGTGTTTGCGCATCTGTTGAAAGAGAAAATAGATATATAATTAGACTATCGAAATTATGCCACGGGTACATACACCAAGATAATAAGTATCCTACGTCCTAACCAGGGTCATGGTTTACCTGCGTGCCAAATTTTATCGAAATCTGTTCAGCCGTTACGTAAAGGTAACAGACAGACTGCATTACTTTCGCATTTATAATATTAATATGGTATAGATAGTCCTTATTTTATTGCAAAACAAATAGAGGAGAACCAAAAATGTGTCTTTTAGTTTTAGTAAAGGGGTAGTTTTCTGGGCCGTAAATATTGAATTTCATCTCATTCTTTTTTTTTTCATTTGTCAGTTCATTTCAAATTTATTGGTTCAATCGTCTCTGGCATGAATTTGTGATTGCAAAATGATATTGTTTTCAAATAATCGAGACATTTGACGTCTTGATTAAAATTCGAACTAGTTTGCAAATTTTTTTTTTTTTTTTCTAGAACATTTAATATCAAGTCCGCAAGCTAGCAATCTGCCTAGCCTTTTCCCAACTATGTTGGGATCGGCTTCCAGTCTAACAGGATCCAGCTGAATACCAGTATTTTACATGGAGCGACTGCCTATCTGACCTCCACAACCCAGTAACTGGATAACACGATACCCCTTAATAAGACTCATTTTCAGACATGGATTTCTGACTATCCATAACGACTGTCAAAAATCTACGAATTACAGCCGGGATCAATGGCTTAACATGCTTTCCGAGGCACGGAGGGGCCTCGATATGTAATGTATGGTCATCCATCTACGAACCAACCGCGGCAAGCGTAGCTTAACTTTCGATCGAGCCGTGCGGCTGTTATTATTTAGCGACGAGCTATAGCAAGAGTATGTCTAATAAATGTATATATGTATAATACATAAGGTTTATTTAAACAAACATCAACTTTATTGCGAGTGTAAATAAAGTTGATTTTAGACGTCAGAAAAAATATGAAGTTGTAGCGCAAACTGAACGTTATTTGTAGGCATTACAGTTGTTTTTCCTAAAACTCGTGTTTGTTTACACGTTTGGCAAATAAATAGCGAACGCAGATTATATATAATTCGCGCCTTCTGCCCATGGACCCGAGGCAGAAAGTATAGATCGCCACCTGCTACGCTCTTTACATACTCCCTTTGCTATAATATTAATCTGATAACACACATACCTGTAATAATCAGTATCTGGTGAGTTGTAAAGCCGACAGTTGGTGAAGATCCTGGTCATATCAGCTATGAACAATCGCTTTGACACGTAGTATCGCGCTTTTAGACGCTCGCCCATAGTGCGTAGATCTGAAAATGTAGTAAAAATAGAGTTATAGCCTCTTTCGTCAATGTTTACTGGATGTAAATGTTACAAAAGAAAAAAAGAAAATAAATAAATTTATTTGACACAGGTACGCAATAGACATAATCGGCTGTCATTTGTAGATCTTTAACAGTCGTTACGGGTCGTCAGAAGCCCGCAAGTCTGACAACCAGTCTTAGGGATATCGTATTACCCAGTAACTGGGTTGTGGAGGTCAGATAGGCAGTCACTCTATATAAAATACTGGTATTCAGCTGCATCCGGTTAGACTGGAAGCAGACCCCAACATAGTTGGGAAAAGGCTCGGCAGATTGATTGATGGAAGGCACACAATATAAGAACACAAAAGATCATTAGATTGGCGATATTAAGTGACCTTTTTTGTTTTTTTTTTTAAACGGGTTAAGGCCCGTATAAATTAGCCCCTTTACTTATAAACATAAAGCAACGCAAGCAAGCTTTAAGCAACGGTTATAAATAAAGGGGTAGATGCCAAAGTATGAATTTTGATTTAAAACTAGACTTATGCAGATCTTCACCATTCTTCTGCCTTTGTCGCAAGTTATTTGAGGTGTCTTCTATTTCAAACGTTAAATTTGCACAAAAACTTTTTTTTTTTTTTAGCGCCTTATATGGCAGATCATGTAGATTCTTTTCGCGAATGTTATTTTAAGACCATGCAAATCTATTGTCATATGAATTCAAGTCTTGCAAAAAAAAATCTTTTCTTATCTATACATCACTATTAAGCTAAGCGTATGCTGATACGCAGTTGACACAAGTCCACGCAGCGTAGATCAGAGCAGATTTTGTAATGCAAGAACATACTGACAGCTGTGTACGCTGCTGCGCAGGCACATGCCACGCAGACACGTGTCTGTCCTGCTCTTCGTCTCGTCGTTTACCGCCACAGATTTCTGCACAACGCGTGCAGGTCGTCACGTGTTTTACCACACATCTATTGTTTGTACTAGCTAGGACGCGAATGTGTCTGTGTAGCTGCGTCGCAGCATGCGCTCGCGGCCTATGTCTGCCTCGCCTGCCCTACTCTACAAAATCTGTACTGTGCTGACCTGCGTCTCAGCATACGCTTAGCCTTAGTCGACCCCTTTCTAAATATATTATTTTTCACACAGTCCCTCCTACATTTTTTGGTCTTCCCCTACTCTTATAGCTATCCTCAAGCCTTGTGTAGATGTTAGCATGAATTCTGACAGTTTTTGATTCGAGATTTACGGTAAAACATCATTATAAAATTAACGCCTTACGGTAAACTTACCCATGGGATATTTGATGTGATCGTAGTAATCTGGCACTTCAGACTTATCCACTGGCTTCAAGAAGGGCCAAGCTGTTGCATGGTTCTTGACCTGCAAACAATAATATAATATGATTATAGTTAAATTAGTGAATAATTAAGTGTTTTTATTTTATGTATTTCATTTTCTCTTTTACTCTTACACACGTTGTCTAAATCTCTTTAACTACTTTCCTATCGCAGGTATGCTGGAAGAGATTTCTTTAGAAATAAGCATCACCTTTGTACGTATTTTTCTGTTCCTTTCTTCTTGTCTGTTTATATGTGTGTACATAAACCGTTAAATAAATAAAATAATTTATTTTCTTTAAGTGACTGGGTGACGAACAAGCATGCGATCCACGCGATATTAAGTGTTGACCACCTTTCTAAGTTAGATTTGTTCTTATGGAACAAATCTATCTTAGAGAGGATGTATAAATGATTTTAATTATGTAATTACATATTTGATATAGTTGTGTAACCTATTTTGATCAAGATACAACCTGACACTGACTTGCAAATTGCAAAAACCGTAAGAAAATTTGAATTTCGCTACAACCAATCGCAAGTCTCCAGTAACAATTTTTCATTTTTCGTAGTCATTTTCGGGCGGTTTTTGCAATTCCAGTGTTGCCGACCATATATTGTAAGCTAAGTATAGTTACCCCATGCAGTATGTTCCTGAGCGTGGCGGGGTCGGGTTCGGGCTCGTGCTCGGTCGCGTGCGGCCGGCCCGCGCCGCGCCAGCCTGTCTCGCGCAAGCCGGGGATGCACTCGGTTGGGATGCTGCGGACCTGACACCGGACAATGTTTTGGTTAGAAATTGGTTAGGATGCCTTGGGAACAAGTTGATGATTTAAAAAAATGGTTTTTGAATCGATCGTTTCTAGGATATTTCACTATAGTTGTTGTATTTAAGCATAGCAATAGCGGTCATTGCCCTTTCCCGAATGTCTCTCATAGGCACCCGAACAAAAATGTAAATTTCGTTTTTCATTCGTTCAAAATGTTGAAGATCACCATTGATCACAGCACCTGTCTGGCATTAATGCTGAAATGAACCTTTTTGGCGCAGCCGTGAGGCACACACTATTATTGTTAAAATATTATTTTCACTTTTTAATTTTTTGCATTTTGTGTTTCACGAACTGTGTCCAAATAAACATTATTCTTTCTTTCTTTCTTTTATTGATGTCGATTCAGGACGGTAACGGGCTTAATTTCCGTTTTTTTAATGAATGAATACTAGAATGTCAATATATGTACTATCGGAGAACTTCATATCTAAGCAGTTTGAAAACAAAATCCCGTGAACACGATGACCACATTTGTTACCGCCCCGGTTCTGTAGTCGCCGAGCGCTGTAAGCAAGAATAGTCCTTACGGTGTATAGATATGAAGTTCTTCGATGGTACGTGGGGTCAATGACCGCGTTTGCCACGATAAAACGCAACAACTGTAGAATAGTGGTTTCTCATACGAAATCTTAATCGAAGTTGGAAAGATGGGTTTGGGGGTGTTTCGTTCTACTTACCCCTTCCTTGAAGCATGTCATTCCAGGGTGAATTTTTCTGACGTCTTTTTGCCGCATATCAATCAGCTTTTTCACGATCTGTAAAATAGATCATAATCACTGATTAAGCAAATAAATTCTTGCAAAATTGTTTGTATCCTGTTCTAAACGGTCTTATGAACAATTCATCAAACTTTAAAAAGTGGTGAGGGTTTGGTTCCCGCACAGTACAATTATTAGTATCACAAACTGACATGTGGGAATTAATAATAAAGGGGCAACACACAAGATATGAGGACTGTTAGAAGATGGTATGACAACACTGTGCGAGAGAGATGGAATGATAAACAAGATGGACGGCGGTTATGAAAAGACGAACTTGCACGATTGAAAAAACTATAAAAATATAAAAGAAGTTTAACAAGTTTGCTTTTTATTTACAATGATGCGACGTTTGTCTGCAAAAGCACCCATGAAGTAGGATAAATGCCTAGTTACAAAATCTTTTTAAATGATTTATTTCAACGTACCTCTTTCTGCCTACGTATGATGCTAGTGAACTGCGTGTAAACAATGCGCGGGTTTAGTTCGCAGTGCATGAGGGTGGCACCTTCATAGTCCTTTATGTAGCCCTGGTACATGGCGCGCGGGAGTTTGATGTCCTTGCTGAAGCCTTGCTTCTTGAAGTAGCCTAGAACAGGACAAAAATCTTGTAAGTAAAAGGCGAAAGAAAGATTAAAATGGATTTTTATCTATTTAGATAACCTTAGGCCTACGATAGACCTCTGCCTAAAGGTGTATCTTAGGCTCACTTATTTCCAAAAGTCTTATAAATTCAATCAATCTGCCTAGCCTTTTCACAACTATGATGGGGTCAACTTGCAGTCTAGCCGGATGCAGCTAAATATCCGTATTTTACATGGAGCGACTGCCTATTTGACCTCTACAACCCAGTAACTGGGTAACACGATACCCCTTGGTAAGACGTTGTCAGACTTTCGGGCTTGTGACGACCCGTAACGACTGTCAAAGATGTATAAATGACAACCGGGACCAACGGCTTAGCGTGCTTTCCGCGGCATGGAATGTTATAAGTTCAATATCCATTTTTTTTAACCTTTTTATTTTGGACAACTTAAAGATCCATTGTCTTTTCTAACATCTAGCGAAATGTGTAAGCTTATTTTGCCATTACAAGTCAAGACTCCGGGCTGCTATTGCGAATTTGCTATAGGGAAAACCATATTTTACTTTGTCTAACCCACGTTAAAACCCAGGATGGGGTCCTTAGCAGTTGTGCTTGTTATCACAAAATCAACATGGCAGCGATAACATTTTTATCGAAAATCATGAGCTGTTTGTTCTGCCTAATAGCGATGATGACAAAAATTTTGTTTTTAGTCTGTCATTATTAAAAAATATTGGACACGTATTTTTAATTTATTTACGTTATCTAAATTAAAGATTACGGCGATACACTGAGTTAAAATGTGCCATGACGTCATGAGTATGTAGATTTTATACTTGTGACGTAGCGACCCCCACTCCTCAACTTAAAATGCGTTTTATCTAAGTAATTTTTTATTAATATGTTAAAGCAAAAAATACGTATCTAATATTTTTTTATTCTGTGACTGACGGACTAATTAGAATTTCTTTTTTTTTACTCAGGCATCATCCCTATTAAGCAAAATAAAATTTAAAAAAAATTGCTCCTAATTCTTACCGATAGCGAACTCGTCAGCGAAGGTCAGGAAGTGCAGTATATTGTTCCTGATGTGGTGGTCTTTCAGATGGTTCATGAGGTGTGTGCCGTAGCCTTTCACTTGCTCGTTCGACGTCACCGCGCAGAATACTATCTCGCTGAAGCCCTGGTTGAAAAGACAATATTGATGAAAATATTTACGACATGTTAATTAATACCTACTAGTTCCTCAAGTTTAAGGTAAGATAGCCAGTTCCTATGTGCTTCTAATTTCAGGTGAAGCTCGCTTCCACCTTCAGCCTGATCATCACTTACCATCAGGTGAGATGAAGGTCAAGCACTTCCAAGTCGCGGTTAACAAAAAAAAGGTGATTTTGGTTCTAACGCCAATAAACGCAAGTTGTATTCTTTCTTTTACTGTTTGACTAATTTAGCAAAATTCATATGATTCAAGAACCCCCGGATACTGAGCACAACATGATGAAATATTAGCATAACAATTTATTAACATTTAGCATAACAATTATCAATTATTCTACAGTGTTCTCACATGTATAATTTCAACATGAATGATGTAACCACTACTTTGTAACAATTTATTTTATTTAAAAGAGTGTCCGTGGAGTTTCTTGCCCGTTCTTCTCCATAGGTACCTACTACGCTTTGGAATGGGCAACTAGCTTCATATTTTTGACTGACCGATTCCTTGACAATTCAAAAGTGGCTGTAAATGGTTTAATTGAAATAAATGCTTTGGGTTTGAGTTTGAGTTATGAAATAGTGCAGCAATCCAACGTATTATTAGAATAGAACCCGTAAAAAGCAATATTATTTTCCTATGATATAAAATATCATAGGAAATTAATATTATCAAGAAAGTAGAGAGATAATACTTTAGAAATTATTAATTTACTTGCCTGTGCACTAAATGTCCTGAAGCAAATGCCTCCGATCGGCCTGCCTTCCTTGATAAGGGCAAGTGTTTTGTGTTTTCTGTAAATAAAACGTAACAAACATTATTTAAGTGTCAAATAATTATCCAGCTATCACAAGAATATTAACTCAACATTTTGTTAATTGATTAAGACAAAATTCAAATGTCATTTATTCAAATTAGGCTGATAATCAGCACTTTTCGAACGTCAAAATTACATAAGACAGTCCCCCAAAACGCCCACCCTTCACCACTTCCTAGTGCTGTCGCTGGGAAGAAGAAGTGGCGCAACAAACTCCCCAGCAGCACAGCTGTCTGTTCAGTTAGAAAGTAAAAAAAAGACTCTATATAATAGTATTCAAAATAATTAACCTAATTTAAATTATTATCCATATGTTAGCTATCACACGCCAATATACCAAACAAAATCATCGAGATATAAAAATAATATACACGGGCAGAAATAAGAAACTAAACGTAAACAAAACTTAACGTCTTAATAAAAGTTTAAGTAATTCGTTTGTAGTAAATAAAATAAAACTTACGGATCAAAAACTAATTGTGAAATATACTCCTTAGTCATCTCAGGGAGCTGATGAGAGAATACGTTGTGAAGACCTAAAACAAACCAGTAATAAAAAACAAAAATAAACTTAAACGTGTCCTATAACATTGAGGCTGCACTCGCTGAAAATAAAAAAGAAATTAAATTTAATATTAAATTAATATTTTTTCACAAAAAAAGTAATGGTTTCGTACCTATAAGCCAGAGCATGGTCTGCTTGTTGACGGGTCCGGTGAGCGAGTTCCCGATCACGTGAAATTCGATGAGCTTGCGTTGTTCTTCCAATTTGGCTGCCTCATCGCGGGGAGCTTGCATTTGAAATAAAGCCTAGAATATAAAACATTTATTAATAACACATTATGTTCAAGTAACACACAAATCTTGCACGAATCCTGTTAAAAACACATTTAAGGAATCGGTTAAAAATATTACAATCTTTTACTCGCAAGCGAAATAAAAGACAATAAACATTTGTGGTGTCACTTAGTTTAGCTAGGGAAAATTTGTCAGTAGAACTAAAGTAAGCAGCCGAAAAAAAACATACCCGAATAGTTTCGATAATTTTGTTTAGATACTTTAGTAGTATTCTTCTGGTTCTGTATTCGAGTATTAGCAATGCTTTGGATTCGATAAGAGTTGTATTTAATACTTTTTTCAATTCAATTAGAAGTTTGGATTCGATTCTGGAGTAGAATCGATACTTTTGACTCGATATCTGAATAACATCGATACTATACAATCGATATCATTTCTGTAATTTGTAATATATCTATATATATAAAAGAAAGTCGTGTTTGTTACAACACTTATAACTCGAGATCTGCTGGACCAATTTTCATGGTTTTTGATTCGTTGGATTTGTCTCCGCCCCGAATAGCAGAATACATCTTAAAAACAATGAAAAGGTAGGGTAGGTAGGGTAGGCAGGTAGGTGCGCCGTAGATAAGTACTTAGTGCTACTCGAGCGAAGCCGGGGCGGGCAGCTAGTATTATATATCTATAAGATAAAATAATTTCGTATGTATAATACTCACATCTGGTCCACACATGTAGTTGGGGTCGGTGATGGTGGCGACAATATCAGCGACAGTACGTTCGCTGACGTCATCAGCGGGCTCGTCCGCGATGCGCCTGCGCTTGGCCGCGCCGGCACTCGGCGTGTCGCCTGCGCGTTTACCGCCTTCTGTTTTTATGGAGCCTGGTGACCAGTTATTAATTAATAGAATGGAATAATGATATTTAATAGAACTACAGTTGAACCTCGTTATTTCGGAGTTACAAGATTAGATATGGTTTAATTTTGACATTATACTGACATTTAGGATTCTGGCTGGTGTTATTATGTTATATTTTCATCATAATATTTTGCTTTAAAAAGTATTTTACCTGAAGAAAGTGTGACCGTAGTGAAGCCATCTTTGCTATCACCCGAAGCAGTTACACGTTCGAACTCGCCTCGCCTACCAGCTGTGAACGCAAATTTTATTCATGTTTGTTTTGTACCAAACAAAACGAGTTATAACATTCTAAGTAGTTTAGTCGATTCGGACCATTAAAGAAATTAGTGAAACTGTTGAAATGCGACGACGATTGTACGTTTTTGAAATACGAGTACAGTTCGCTAAAAAAATGTAAACAGTTCTACAAAGGAACGTTCGTTCGTTTTGCTAGAACATCTCAAATATCCACTCAGAATAAGTATAATTTACATGCTGCCATAAATATACCATAAGTTGAATTAAGAATAAAAGTTGCACCGGCCCGGTGTTTAAACGATGCAAGTTATTTGTTGCTTGCTTAAATTTTATTGAATGCCATAGACAAGAAACTTGCATCATGGCTTTAGTAGTCAAAACTCACGGTTCTTATTATCAAATATGGCTTGAAGATGGTTCGGTGGGATCTGCTTGAACTCGGGGTCCCATATTGGTGAGTTGGTGCTGAAGATCTCCTCCTCAAGTAAAGCCAGGAAGCGAGGGAAGTGGGTCAGGACTAGCACCTGTGGACGAAGTTTAGGTACTATTAAGATAACACGAATTGGATTAAATTCATCCCAAATACGACAGCACTATAACCCTTCATTGTGCGAGGTCTGACATGTACTTGGCCGGTTTTTTCCCGGGATGAAAACGTCATTACTATCATTCCGGGATTTTAGAGGGACTTATAATCCACTCTAATAGCTCCTACACACTATGGACTCCTACACAAAGGATCGCAAAGGAAATGAAGGCGCAAAAGCACGTACGTGCCGCGCGGCATAGTGTCATAAGGGCTAATTTCACCAATGAAACTGGACGCGATCAGCATTTCTAAAACGCGTTCAAGAGCTGTCAGTGTCAAAATTGTACAGTGACAGCTCTTGAACGTGTTCAGTTTCATTGGTGAGATCCACACTAAGTTACTTACTTCCTTGAAGTTTAGGTAAATATGGTCTACCTATTCCGATCTCTGATGATAGCATAAAATGACAAATTAACATGATCCTTTTCGTGGTGTATGTGAAAGACTTCAAATGTTGCTTATAGGACATTCAACAATGTTGGAAGATTTGTTTTATTGACTTACCCTCTTTTCAGGCGGCATACGGTCCCTTTCAGAATGGCACTTATCCATCAGTTGCCGACAGACTGACTTGAATACGGCCCGTAGTAACGTACGACCAAACACCAGCGAGGTATCGTAGTGAGGCAGCGAATCGCAGAAAGCGGGGACGTGGCAGAATACTAGCCATCTGGAAGATTGAATATACATTAGATTTTTAAATTAATTGTTTTACCTAACCCTCGTTGGTCTAGTGCCCGTCAGCGCTTCTGCTGAGCATGAAGTAGTGGGTCGAGCAAAGTGTTATTGGGTTTTTCCATCAGGAATTTCGCAGTAGCAGCCCGGAGTCGTGATTTGTGCCCGGTTGATGGCAATAGGCTCGCCCCCTTTGACATGGGACTGACGAAATGTGGGTGTATTATGTACACCTGCCATGCTATTCTGTTAACATCTCACCGTGAAAACTTGGGTGAAGTGAGCTGTCAATAGTGTCAATCCCTGTGGAATGACAGTTCACTCCACGCTCACTTCACCTAAGTTTTCACGGTGAGATGGTTACAGAATAGCACTGCTTTGCCCTAACCCTTCGGGATATACAGGGGTGTTGTTATTATGTATTCTGATTGTATTGTGGTGTTCATCTCTTGTATCGGCACGAATTATAAGAACTGGCCATGGTATGGGTAACATTTTAGCTAGTCAGCGAGGTAGTAGTGGGGCTGACTGTGTGCCAGACATACCTTTGAGTATGACATTATTCGTTTATTCGAAATGGCCGAGAATTGGCACATTTCAAAACAAATTTTGTAATAAACAGTACCCAAAAGCCAACCGTTCATAAGATAACTTACAAAATTTGCTAAACATAAGGAAATATTGTAAATAAACATACCTTGTATAATTGATTTGGTATGCAGATATGTCTTCAGGATTCGACACTTGCTGAAATTAAATATTCATTGTTTACATTTCAACATTGCAATAATAAAAAATTGCAATAGTATTGGTTGACGCATTGATTGTAGTTTTGTAGCGTGAAATTGCCAATTAACTTCAGTTAGATTATTATTTATGCACTATTTATTGGGTTGGAATTTGGTCGCATTTTTACCCGACTTTATAATACTAATAAAATTATCAAACTGCATGAAGTACTTCTGAAGAAAAGCATTAATTATATCTTTAGACAAAGGAGATCACCCATTCTGGGATTTTTTTTTTGACGGCCAATCGATTCTGTTTCTAATAAGGACCAAAAAACTCTATTGGACCTACAGAGGTTTGAGTACTAGAAAAGACAGAAATCGCAAAAATCTTTTCCCATACATTTTCAAGGAAATGAGCCTCCAACCTACTTTTTTACGATGGATGGACTGGCTGAAAATGTTGTATTGTATTGTATTTGTGAGGCGGTGCATACGGGATGTTACATGAAATGGCGGGAGGACATAATTAATTTCATTTAAAGATCGTTGTAGGTATACCTTATTTCACAAATAAATTACAGCGTTGTCTCCATACAAAGAAATGTTTCTACTACCGTTAATGTTACTGCCACCATTCAAATAAAATTTAATTCATTCCTGGCCGCCGACTTTTGTTTTTTTATCCCAAATCGCCGAACAAAATGGGTGATCTCCTTTAAATTTTATATAAAAGCGTTCATCATCAACACCGTCATCCACAGCCTGACTGCACCTACTCCTGAGCACAGGCCTCTCTGTTCCTGGGCCAGTCTCATATCCAGGAGTTACCTAATTATTATTATTTTTTAAGAAATATTAACATTGAAGTTATAACACTATCATTAATAAAATAAAAACTTACCAATTTCCTCACACTTGGTGTCTCAAAGTTCCAATGGTTGAAACAATGTAAGAACATCTTGGCCAGATCATACATGGTCTGCCATTCCCTCTGTGGGAGGCTGTTAAACTTGAAGAGCACAAAGTTTGTGATGGCCTTGGCTATTGAGGGCCTCTCGAAAGGCGGCTGGCCGAGTGGGCCTTCGATCCGCGGGTGGGAACGGGTTAGGATGCATTTGCGGAGTATCTGGGGAAGAGTATTTTGATTTATTAATTATTTATCCCTTGAGACTTACAGGGTAAAATGTACTTTTACATTTCTGCCTACCCATTTCGGGACTAGAGGCGCCATTTAAGTATTTTAAGGCCTATGGCGGCAGACAAAAAGGTTGACATCATGATTAAAATACTCATTAAGTCTTCATATAATAATGTACACACAAAACAATCATATGATTAGACCCTGATTTTATTCTCTCATGTTTGTCTCTGGCTAAAGTGTAACAGTATTGTATTGGCAAGTAAAAGATTGGCTGGGTTAAGATTCCATTGCTTAAGTTTACACTGCCTTCTTCTACTGAAAGGGCTGCAAAACAATAGTACTTAATCTGCGTTCGCAATTCATTTGCCAAACATGTAAATAATAAACACAAGTTATAGGAAAAACAACTGTAATGCCTACACATAAGGTTCAGTTTGCGCTACAACTTCATTTTTTTTAAATGACTTTTTCAACAGTCTAAAATCAACTTTATTTACACGTATATAAAGTTGATGTTTGTGTCAGTGGAAAACTCGTGCTTACATGTTTGGCAAATAAATTGCGAATGCAGTTTAGTTGCTTACCTTGAATAAATAATAGTACACCCGCTTAGTGTCATGGTCATCCTCTCTGTGCATAGACATGAAGATGTTCTCCACATCAACGACAGCTCCAAGTAGCCTGTTTACTTCAGCCACTGGAAGACCTTGCAGTTGAGTCACATGTTTTTCTGAAAACAAGACATTTTTTATAGAGGCTAATTTTGTCATTACTCCAGAAAAAAAAATATTTTGACAATACACCAAAATTCATTGCGCTATAATTATTATGTTTGAAACATTAATCTGCACCACAATAGGGATGTCGACTAAAAATATATTTTTTGTCCTCTAGGTAGAAATTATTGTTGTAATTATTAAAAAATATTGGATGCGTATTTTTTCTTTTTTTAAGTAAACCAAAGATGATGAACGGCAATACATTGAGTTAAAATGTGGCATGACGTCACTCCCCAGTGGATTTTATACTGACTTGTGACGTGGCAAGACCCCACTCCCCAACTTTAATGCGTTTATCTAAAAAATGTGTGTATCATTTTTTTTATTTTATTTATTTATATAATGCAATAAGCCCGCTGGTTTTAATAAAAAGAAAAATGTGGCGAAACCCAGCACACACATTCAAAAATCTGTGATGTCTTCAAAAAGGTTAGGTGTTGCAACTGGTAGTAGTAGCTAGTATGTTTGATGTAGACATGTGAATAAAGTATTAATTTATGGATTGTAGCATATCCTCCTATAGTTTCTGCTTACTTCCATGGTAAAAAGGCGTGCGTATATCACAGTATGTTATTACCAACCTAGTACATGATTGCAGTTGCGACATGGATCATTGAAGTTGGCTGGAGGCTGGTTGTCGGCTCGTGGGTTGCCCTTCACTGTCTGCTGAGGCGCAGGAGTCTTCCACCCATTACATGAGCATTCTGGTGTCTGAGAAAAAACTCATAAAGTAGCAACTCAGTATTTTTAACATGAAATTTTGGGTCGTATTTTTTTTTTGGGTGGGAAATTATTGAAGAACTTCTCCCGCTCTGGGCCGAGCAGGAGGGTGTGTCAGACTCTAACTCACTAAAACCCACCCGTGTTCCTTCAGTGTTGCCTGTACGTTGCCAGGGGCCACGGTATCCCTTTCGGACTCTCCTGCATCAATACATACCTAAGGTCTATAAAATTTTTGGGTACTAAGACGTTTGAAGCAGTTTCAACACAGATCCAGTTGAAAATCAGCATCAGGCACTAATTGTTTGGCATTTTTGCTTTATTTGTAGTATAATGTGATGTGCTCCTTTTAGTCTCAGCTAAATAAATGTGTTTTCTTTCTTCCAAGAACGAAAATACATTCATTTAGTTCAGACTGAAGCAAAAGATGCAATATCTGCTTTTGCTTTTTATTGGTTAAAGGACACTGAACAAGACACAAAAGAAGTTTTATTGTTATTACGCCAGAGCCCTTTATTGTCTGGACAATGCTTTAAATATGTTTTTTTTTTGTATATTTGCATTTGTTATTTTATTTATAATTCATGATCTTAGTTATCATTTAATTGTGCCTTGTGTGTTGTGCTATTTCATTTGTATGTCTTAAATAAATAATCTATCTTTCTAAGAACACCAAATAATTGTTGCATTGGGAAATTATGACATCTGAGAAAGTTAATGGAACTTCGTACAAATATAATTGTATTAATACAATACAATGTTACAGTTCTGTGATGTTTGTACATTATGTAGCTTTTGCAATATAAATCAAGGTTTCTAGAGCACCACACTTATCTGGGTCAAAGATTTTACATTTTGATGCAATCAAATTGCCATATATAAGAAATTATATTTATTTCTTTCTTCCCTTTATCACTGCATAGAATTTAGGGCTTCCCTCGGTTTGAATGGTTCCCCATTTATACTATAGAAATTAATAAAGCATAAGTTACCTGGCACTCCGAGTAAATCGCCAATTTGAGTAGCTTCTTATTATGCGGCCAGTTATACACTTGCTGTTTCCTTTGTTGAATGCGCTGCAGGTTTGATTGCCTGGAGGCCTGACCCTCACTACCTGCTGGTGTGGCAGCATTGCTTGACGATGCATCATCTGCATTTACACTTGATGTTGCTAAAACAATCAAAATTGGGATTTAACTTTTGCTGTTATGTTGTAATTATGACTAGGCTATGTAATTATGTTTGGATGTATTATAGTTGTAACGTCTATGAGATGAGTTTCACTAAGGGTGAGTAACAAATTATGTTTATTATGTTTGTAATTTTCTAAAACAGTCGACAGAAGTTTTTGTACAATTAATGTTGTGGACATCTTTATTGAACTTAAAAAGTGATACAACTAGTATGTTTTTACCGGCAACAATTGTACAGTTACTGAAATTGTTTGTTGTTATTATATAATTGTAAATTGTTTATTTACCTTCGTGCCCGTGTGTTTGTGAAGAATCTGCTTCAGTGCTTGTCATAGCTATGTCCGCAATTTCGTCGTTGATTTGAGAAGACATATTAAATGCTTCGTAGCTTTAGTCCGCTAAGGCATTTACAGTTTTAGCTCTATTTACGATAGAAACACGAGTACAAATAGCATTTTTGATAATTTATTTCACGGAAATCCATATAAATTTGACGTTTTTTATCTGTGAAAGTTTACGGGCGCGGCGACACATTTACAGATAATAAATGGCGTGATATTCTCTGCGTTCTTACCGAGACCATAGATAAGGCAGATTGAGAAAAATCGACTAAATAAGTGTGGCGATACTCTTACAAGTAAATGTCAAACATTTTTACCGGGAAAACAGAGCGGGATATTTCAAACGAAAAGGTTTTGTGTATGGAAAATGTTACTGATTTCGAAATTAATTATTTGTTTATTTAATAACGAATTCAAAATTAATAAAAAATACGATGTGTTTTATCGATTTAATCTAAGTAACTCATTAAAACTGCCATGAACACAAACATTTTCGATTGTTATTTATCAAAATATTATATAATCTTTGTAAAGAAATACCTAATTAAAAAACATAATGTTTATTAATTAAGTTTCTGCCCAATTACTGTGTACTGTCTTCCTAAAGCTCCACATGTCCAAATTGAATAATGTTCCGTAGTCTCCTCAGTCCAGGAAGTTTCAGTTTCAGCAGCTGTATCAGTACGCGCGAGAATTCGGATGAATCGGTCATGTTCTCTGCGGTTTCGAATATCACCAACTTTTCGTAATACAGTTTGAAGTATGGTATAATTTCAATTAGCTGTAAATAATAAATATATTCAGTGAAAGTATTAAACAATATTTTTTTGTTTTATATCCGATAGTTTAATTTTTAAAACTTTTTGTGGCGAACATTTTAAAAATGGAATCTAAGTTATTCCTTCGAGGAAACGAGACTTATGACGATTTTTTTAATCGTTGCAACAATTTATCTCATTTTGACTGTAGTGAGGAAGAAATGCTATGGTGGTTGATGGGATCCAGACGTTTACCGTTGAAAGAAATAGTGCCGATCAGTGTAATATTAGTCGTAATATTTCTGACTGGGGTGGTCGGTAATGCGTGCGTTTGTGTAGTTATTGTGAAACATCCCGGGTTGCATACTGCGACTAACTATTACCTCTTCAGTTTGGCTGTTAGCGATCTATTGCTGCTGATGTTTGGTGAGTACCGTCCAGCACATAAATTATTTCTAGACAATAAATGGATAATTATGTCTATTTATTAAATACACTTAATTTTTAAATTGCGTAAAGTAATTTAATAAGACAGTGAGTAAGTTACTGATACTTGAACTGTATGCAGGTTAGCGTCTTTTTGAAATTATCTTGAATTTTGGAAGTATTTTTTTACCTGGGTACCTTAACGCGTTTCGACTATAATCGACGCAAAGTCGAAGTCAAAACATTTATTTCAATAAAACGAAAAAATATATAAGAAGTTAGAATTGAATCTAGTTGCCCCTGCCAACATGTAGTTTCGTAGAATGGGCAAGAAACTCCACAGTTACTCTTTTAAATGTTTTACAATATTTTGTATAAGACATTAATTATTATTATGTGAAGACGCATCTACTTAGATAGGTGCAAGGATCAAGGTTTTATCAGCTCTTTCAAGCTTTGTTACATTATGTTTCACAAAGTCAATAAAATAAATCTTTCATACACGGTTTGATTTACTTCGTATTTTCAGGCGCTTGTTTTCTGCGCGGAAAATAAAAATTATGGGTATCTAAAGAATGCTCGTAGTAATATTACCACGAGCAAGAGCAGATGTGCCAATATTAACCAATAAAATCAATATAAAACTCCACCCCAGAGTTAAGATTCTATTGGTTAATATTGGCACAGCTCCGCTCCTGTCCTCTCGTCTCCGCTCCAGTGGACAGGCAGCCTTAGAGACCCATAATTTTTGACGAGATTGAATACGTAATGAAGTAGAATACGTGCCAATAGCACACAGGGGGTTTCATGGGACATTTCACATGGTAATTTTTCATCGTCTCTGGAATACGAAATTTAAAAAAAT
Source organism: Agrochola circellaris (assembly GCA_914767755.1). Taxonomy (NCBI): domain Eukaryota; kingdom Metazoa; phylum Arthropoda; class Insecta; order Lepidoptera; family Noctuidae; genus Agrochola; species Agrochola circellaris. The sequence continues at coordinate 12,316,507 of OU611843.1, forward strand.
AGTACATATCTTATCTTTATTTTCCTTTTCCAAGGAGTATGTAAGGATCGTAACAGGTTCAGGCAGGTTCAGGCAGGTTCAGGTTCTGAAGTCTTCCTACCCCAATTGGAAGAAGGTGTGAATTTATGTATGTATGAAAGCATATCTTATCCTCTTTACTACAGGTATATAAAATACCGTCCTCTACAGGTACGTACAGGCGCGGATTCAGCCCTCAAAAAAGGTTGTGGGCACAGCCACCCGAAAATCGGCCAAGTGCGAGTCGGAGTATGAACTCGCTCATGATTGATATAGTGCATTCCTACAAATGAGATGTTCGCAAAATATATGACGAAGATTTTGTAAAGTGTATAGTAGTTCCACGTGGGCAAAGCCGTGGGGCGGACACTAGTAAATTAATAAACCTGTAAAATGTTAGTTCGTTCGCTCACGAAAATTACAAAAGTAAATGTGTGTTTGTTTGCACATCACAGTGTCACATTTAGACTCTAAACTACTGAACCAATTTTGATGAAATTATTTGATTTCATCAAAACTATTCAAGTTAAGTTATCTATGTTTACAAACAGTACAAACTACTAACGTCAGCGCCACGCGACACCACCTATAAGGAAGACAATTTTGGCGGCAATGTATACATGCAACACACGCTTACTTTTAAATTAGTAGATGTCTGTGCAGTCTGCGCACCCAGCGAATAGTCATCTCTTTTTCTAATACAAGTAAGTACATATTCATTTGCCAAAAAGAAACAGAATATGTTGTCAAAAATGTGACATATCATCGCTCGGCATCCAATACCGCAAATGTGACAGTTTTGACGAAAATCTGATTTTTATGCAAAATCACATAATTGAACGTGTAGAATGAAATAAAATAAAAATCAGATTTTCGTCAAAAATGTCACATTTGCGGTAGGTATTGGACGCCGAGCGACTATATCGTGTCAGCATATCGATGACTAAGTACTTCGCTGCGTTCCGAATCAAGCACGATTAATTGTTTTATTTTATTTTATGAAGGCATTGGATATACATAATATCATCATCCTAACGACATCAATAAATTCAAAATATTTTATTTTACATACGAGTATACCTACAAGGGCACTTATGAAACGTCAGAAGCTAGGTGCACTATATATGCACTGTATAATAGACCGTGAAAGGGTGACGTCACAAGTCTATTAGGGTTGTGGGCATGCCCATCGTGCCCACAACGGTGGATCCGCGGTTAGGTACGTCCTATACAATGTCGCCCATGGGCCTGTGACCGCGCGTATTTTTCTAAATATTCATGAAAAATGGGGGTTCTACTTTAATATGTTTCATGTTATTAATTTTTTTATTTTTTTATTAGCGTTTGCCATATCTCCGATGTTATTGGCTCGATTTGGATTCTATTTATTATTTCTAAAAGCGTATGAGTTATTTTATCAGATTAACTAAATTTTTTTTATTAAAATTTGGTCGGTTATGAAAAATAACGGAGATGAATACATTTGTTTCTAAAAAAAAAACACAAGTGTAAGTCCATAAAATGATAAAGGGATATTAATAAAAAAAGATAAACCCCCCTTTTAAAGCTAATTTTCGAAAAAAAATCATGAATATTCAGAAAATTACGAGCGGTCACATGAGCATAGGCGGCATTGTACAGTCCTCTGAAGACCGAACAGGTCTATTTAACTTGTGAGGAATCATAAGAAGCGGTCCTCACTGATGGCAGAAAGCTGATTTTGCAGAATCGAATTTTATTATTCTGTTCAATGTGTACGTGTAGGTTGAGAGAGTCAACATTAGATTCCTTTGTTTTTTGCTGTTGAAGGGGTCTATTCAAGTGGTGTAGGTACTACAAGGCTTTGGTTATAGGACCTATAGGTTCAAAGTTGCAAGTTATAACTTGCAACTTTGAGAAAATACCTGTTTCATAAAATTATGTTTTCAGAAATACTATGTTCGTAACACCATACAAATTATTATCTATGAATAATTAAAGAGAAAACCGTTTTTGAATCTTTCGTAAGTGTAAGGTGACCGTACCTTTAGGTACCTACTTAGTTTTCTGTTGGTTTTGCAGTCACTATAAATTCAAGTTTTGAGGCCTAATTACTTAGGTAAGACTCTAGAGATGAGATCCATCTAGGTTTACTTGTCTGAGTAGCTTTTTACGCATCTACTTAGTCTAGTTTAGTACCTAACTAAAACTATCTATCTGTCAAGTCTCCCTTGACCGATGTATGTTAATATCTTCATTCGCTAAGTAATTAATGTGTATCATCTGGAGTAGGTACTTAAGAAATGTTTGAGGAAAGGTGGAAAATATCAAGAGCTTTTGTGGCCAATGATTCAAAATGTTAAAATGATGAAGAATAGTGTAAAAGTTTTTGCACTGTTCATTCTGGAAAAAGACTGTAGAATGATCTTCTTCTTTCTTCTTTTCGTGTGGTTAGTGACTAACCTGCAGTGCTATTCTGTAACCATCTCACCGTGAAAACTTAGGTGAAGTGAGCGTGGAGTGAGCTGTCATTCCACAGGGTTTTATACTATTGACAGCTCACTTCACCCAAGTTTTCACTGTGAGATGTTTACAGAATCGCATGGCTGGTGTCAGAGTTTTAAAGCCGCCCATGGGTCTCTCTCTGACTTGGCTTCACTTTCCGTCGAGAAATATTTCTCAGGCATGCCATTATTTCCTCACGAAAATGACAACATGACACACGTGACACGTCTCGTGTAGAATGATGGAAATGTATAGTAGGTACTTACATACATTTTTCCTGTTTATTAAATTTTTAGATCCTCTTTGTCCTGCTAAGCATGGGGATATGATAATAAATAGGGGGGGGTTTGACAATAAACGTTGGGTAGTTTTTTTTTACTTTTGCATAACTCAATGTCTCAGTAGCAGCTTAGAGACCGGATATGTGCCCGGTTGGTGGCAATAGGCTCGCCCCCTTGTTGGTGTACCTACTATACCTACGTCTCTGCCGGAATACAGGTGTGTTGTACTATAGTTATATTTTTCTCCTTGATTCTTCATCGGTTAAAGACCACTGAACGAGACACAATAAAGTTTTATTGTTATTACGTCTGGCCTCTGGGGGGCGTTTAGTTTCCCGTAAAGTGCTAAGTAACAGACGATAATTTCGACATAATAAACTAGTCAATTTAGTAAAAATCACACCGTGAAAAAGTAGGTGAAGTCAGCTTGAAGTGAGCTGTCATTCCACCTGATGCCAGGGATTGACACTAGGGTGATGAGGATTCCTCTTTCTCATCCTCATAATGCGGCAAAATTCCTCAGCCTCATAGTTCCTCATTATTTTTTCTGACTCCTCATCCTCTTTCACATCCCCAAAATTAGTCATAAAATATTCCTCGTCCTCTTTCGTTTCCTTATTCATGAGGAATTTGTGAGGAAGGTATTCAATGAAATTAAAAGTAATCTCCATCTTTTGCTCGCTGCATTGGATAGTTACAGTGAAAATAGGATAAAAATATGAATTAGGTACCTACTTTCACGATTGGGCATGAATGTATGTTAACGTGATTTAGTAGTTTAATACAGCACGAGCATGCTTTTGTGTACGTAATCGCGACCTCGGCACACAGGCAACGGAAGGAACACGGGTGGGTTTTAGTCAGTAAAAGTCTGACACGCCCTCCCGCTCCACCCAGAGCGGGAGAAGTTATTTGATAATTTCCCATCCTCAAAAAAAAAAAAAAAAAAAAAAAAAAAAAAAAGCCAGTCACAAATTTGTTTTGTTTTTGAGTGATTTGGTAATTTTCATTAAATTCAACCTTTTTTTTTTCTAATAATTAAAGGGCCCATTCGAAATCTTTCTTTGATTTAAATTTTCAATTTGAAATCACAGGTTCTATCTTCCTCCTCCTCGTATCCTAATTCTCATCCACTTCCTCAAACGTATTTCTAATACTTCCTCATCCGCATCCTCTTCATCATAACCACTTCCACATCAACCTTAAATGACACTATTGACAGGTCACTTCAAGCTTACTGCACAAACATTTTTGCAGTGATATTTTAACAAATAGCTAAGCAAATATCGGTTTCATCTTCGGGTATAGATCTTCGAATATCTACGATGAAGATATACGTAGAGCATGCTTCAAAGTCGTAAATCAGTGAATCGCGATTTTGTGTTAGATAAATTTGTATTTCATTTACGAAGCTGCTCTTCGCTTTGAAGGAAAATCGTGTACGCTCTTTTGTATTTCTATTTTGATCTAAATCTGTCGGTTCTGTCGGTTTCATCTACCTATCACAGATTTTGCTGAATCTATACAATATTCGACATTTTTCTGGTGAGTATTTAAGCAAAATGTAGCCTCCAAGAGTGGCCATGGTAGAAAATGTAAGTACTATCAGCCTTTCTGAACCGTTATCCATATTGCTGACTGAGGCCCGTATTACAGAACCTCACTCAAGACTCAAGCATTATTTAAAACTAGTTTCAACCAATCAATAGGCTTTAAACGAGTTTTAACTAATGCTAGTATTATATTACGGTATTATTTAGTTCGAATTGTAGCAAAATATGCGACTAGACCCACACTCCGTGTTATGTGCCCCTTCTTACAACTAAACTTCTAAAGTAATGCCAGAGCTGTTCACTACTAAGAGGAAGTCTTTGTCAATTTACATCGAAGTAGTTACAAACACAAAGTAATGTTAGCCTCAGTCTCACATATCCGATAGAACTCGAAACGTTACGTGACATGAAAACAGGTAGCTTCAGTAAATGCTGTCATAAATAAAACATAAATTCTCTCATCGTTTTTCCTTATTTCAAGTTTCGAGGGTTCTAAGTATTTATTATGATCTAATAGAAGAAAAAAAAACATTTAAAATACGCCGCAATAATAAAGTCGGAATTAACAAAATGTAAGTAATAAAAAAGAATAGTAAGTGTGTGTGTGTGTAGTGTAATGTGTAGTGTGTGTGTATCTCTTCAGCAACCTTGGTTGACTGGTAGAGAATGCCTAAGGCATTAAGTCCGCCTTTGTTCTTTTTTGAGTGTGAAAAGTTTAAATAAATAAATAATAAATAAATAAAAATATTTGACTATATAATAGAAATGTATAAACTGCTTTCTAATTACGCAACACATTTTCGTTGACAATTCCGACTAATCTGTTTCAATTTGACAGGTCAACAACATTCATTGTGTTATTTACGTTGTTGAGCAGATTTTTTTTTCGCACGTACGAAGCAATGGATTAGCAATCTGTTTCTAAACGATTCAGATTCTGATTGATCGTGTATTACGTAATTAGGGTACTGGATTTCAAAAACCGGGGGCTAAATAATGAAAATAGGTAGGTACGTAACAATCCAACTAAGTTAGCGGTACTTTATGATGGCGGCGACAGCTTATTAAGGCTGATTTACACAGGGTCAGTAGACAAGTCAGTCGCAGCGCCAATGTCGGCGCCGCGACTGACTTTAACTGTTTACATGAAGTAAGTAGTAGTGGTGCGTTTCTCACGGTGAGCACCCGTGTGTGAAGTCAGTGGGAAAAATGAATTCGCGAAAACAACTGAAACGACGATTTAATTATTTGTTGAAAAATTTATCAATTTTGCTGTTGAATGAGTTAATAGAAATGGTAGAAAATGAGATAACTAAAAATAAACGACAATGGGTAAGAAAATGGATTGACGATAGAAACGAAACTGGTGGCTTCGCTAAGCTTACGCGTCATTTTTATCGCCAGCGAAAAAAACGTGGTCACTCTACAACGCAGCGGCAGTGACTAACCACGCACTGACTTGTCTGTTTACACGGGGTTTATTTGGCTGGCGCGGGGGTGCGCGGGTGGCGGGGGGCGCCAACTGACTTTAAAATATTCGTGTCCGAATATTCAAGTCAGCGCTGACTTCAAGCCACTGTACTGACTTCAAATCAGTTTACACAGGGTTTTTTTCGGGTCAGCACTGACTTGCCTCGAATTTGTAGTCAGTTACTGACCCTGTGTAAATCAGCCTTTATACCTAATTATTGACGTGTAAAATCAGCCATTTTGATTTTATAAAAACAAAACCGAGCCTATAACCATCGCGCGATCTAGACGAATCGATGGACACCTCATGTATTTAAAATCTATTCAGCCATTAGGATGCTTCGAGGGTATGGGTATAAATCCAACATTATGTACAAAGATACATAGAGACGCATGAAAAACATAACCCTGTCTTTGACAACGCGCATTCGGATAAAAAAACAGCTTTTCGATTCGATAAATAAAATTATAGATCCAGCAGTACGACTTTCCCAGCTTGGGCGGAGCACCGCCGTGTCCTCACGGAGGCGATCGGCGGCGGCGATCTCTCGCGTCCGGCCCTGGTTCAGGCCATGGTCCGGAGCGAGAGTGCATGGGAGGCCGTCACCTCCTTCTGCGAAGCAGTAATGCTCGCGAAGGAGGAGGCGGAGCGCGTGAGGGAGAGGCAAAATGCGCCCCCTCGCGCCCCTAGTCGCCGCAGGAGACGCCCCGGGCGTCGGGAGTCGCGAGCCGACTTCCGGCCACCGTAGGCGCGGGCTTGCGGACGGTGAGCAATGGGTAGCTCGCCGTCCGATAGGGACCAGGCCCGGGTCGGCGCGTTGTGTTCCACGCGCGCCTCAAAGAGATGTCAGCACCAACTGACGGGGTCCGGAAGGGCCAATGCCTGCCGGGGTCGCGGGTTTGTCTGAAAGGGATATCGCGACCTCGGCACACAGGCAACGGAAGGAACACGGGTGGGTTTTAGTCAGTAAAAGTCTGACACGCCCTCCCGCTCCACCCAGAGCGGGAGAAGTTATTTGATAATTTCCCACCCTCAAAAAAAAAAAAAAAAAAAGCAGTACGACTTTATTGCGGTCCAAACAGCTAGTATGGCGTCTGTTTCCTCACATTTAACATCATAAAAAACATGCAAACGTCATAAGCCATCGTACAGTACCACCATTGTACCAAAGTGTTGATATCGGTCGATATGCAGTGACCTCGATCGATGTTAGTATGTTTTGCTTTTTATATTGTTCCTGCCTGTCACACGAGTTCCTGAATTTAATTGGTTTGCTATCCTAGTGATTTATGAGCTATGAGCTCTTATTTGCCCGTCGAATTCATTCTTTTTGCATTGGTCGATTGTAGGTTTACCATCCGTCCGGATTTGTCCGGACTTATCGATTAAAAGCTCGCGCAGACCAGCGCGACGCGACGGCGCGACGCGACTCGAACAAAACAATTTCTAAGAAAACTTCACGGTATAACAATAGCCGGTGTCGCGTCGCGTTGTCGCGTCGCGCTTGTCTGCACGAAGCTTTAAGAAAAAAAAGGATTAGTTGATCCTTTTTTTTCTTTAAAAATATTTTTCAATTTTTTTAAGTTAACTTACCAGTAGACTCTCGATGTGTGTATCTAAGTTTCATTGATAAGTACGAGTAAATCATTTTCATTCAAACCAATCATTCATATTTAAAGCTAAGAAAATGCGACGTCATATTTTCTTTTTATGAACAAAAATTAGAGTTTGAATTAAATGTTTTTTTTATTTTTATATTTCACCTAAGGGTTTTTTACATAAATAATCGTGACTTTGTCGAATTACTCCGAATGGAAAAAAAAAATTACATACGCCGGTTGATTCTTTGATATGGTCTCATTCATATCATACAGTTAATATTAAAAAAACAGCTTCTATATAACTACATAAAAAAAACATACATACACGACGAACATACAACCTCCTCCTTTTTGGAAGTCGGTTAAAAATAGGTAATTACTTATGTAGCTCAGGTAAGATAATAAAAAACAAAGGTATATAAACTTTCATCATTACTTTAGCTGAAGGAAGTCCACTGCTGGACCTAGACCTACCCCTCCTTCGACCAGTTCTGTGCTTCTCACATCCAGCGGAATCCTTCAGCCTTCACCAGTTCCTCGGTCCACCTTGGGCCTTCCAACGCTACGTCTTCCGGTACGCGGTCGCCACTCTAGAAACTTTCGGCCGATCGGCCATCTGTTCTGCGAGCAATGTGCCCTGCCCACTGCCACTTAAGTTTGGCAATTCTTATTCAATTCTATAGCTAGCTATTAAATAGTTATCTGCCTACGCAAGATCCTAACTACCCAAGGCCCAAAAATAAAGGATCATGTTTAGTTGTCGGAGATAGGAATGGGGTATTTCATAATAGTTTGGCAAAAGCAAAAGGCCAAAGTTGCTGCTAAGTTTTGTTCTTTAACAAAACTTTGCAGCAACTTTGTCCATTTGTTTTCATCATAATTCGTCCCACAATTTCCTGAAAGGCTAAGTTTTAAATACCTAGTTGTTGTTTCTTTTCGCTATGTGCGTAATATTTCTTAAGTACGTCTGAAATAAAACACCCGTTGGATTTTTTTTTGTATTTTAAGGCAAACCTTTCCACCATCGTTTGAGTCTTTTATTATCCTTTGTACTTAAAATTTCAGACTTCCTAAGAATTAAGTAGCTACCAATACCTTCATTTCTTTGCAAAAAATATTAAAATAAAAACCGGCCAAGTGCGTGTCGGACCACGCACAATGAAGGGTTTCGTAGTTGGGACGAATAATTTATCCCAGGAACAAACTTAACATTGAAGTTGAAAAACATGTTCTCCCAAACGGAATGTATAATTTAAGTTGGTTGATTATTACTCGTTAACCTGTACAGCCTACTTAGCTCTGATAGTTTTCCATTTAATTTCATTATATATACTACTGCTCTGAATTTTTTCACAAATCCAAGTACAACCATTTAGCTGGCAGGGGGGGACACTTGACTCAAACAAAAAAATTCAGTTCAAAGCTGATTTCGCAAACGGATTCCTTAATCCAAAAATGGTTTTCACAAACTCACAATATTTTTGAACGACCTTTCTAACGATACCCCACAACATGGGATAAATGAGGAAAAAAAAAACATCCCCACTTTACGTGTAGGGGACCTACCCTTAAAGTATGTGTATGTAATGTCTTTTTATTGTTAAATTCTAGTTTCATAGATAAGTACCTAAGTATTTCTAAATTTGCTCGCCTTAAGGTAGGATATGGCTAATGGACACTATTGTTTGTATAAGACCTTTTCTTTTGTACCCATATTCGCAAATTAATAAATGATTATGATTACGTTGTTGCGAACCAAGGTGGACCGAAAAACGCTTTAAGCTTTTCCATTAGGTTCATATCGGCGTTTATTTAGGATCGAATTAGGTCGCATTGTTAACTTAAAACGATTTTCACACATCATTTAACATCATTATGGTATATGGAAAAATAGGCTCGAATAGTCTGTTATATTTAACAGACTATTCGAGCCTATTTTTCCAATTTACAGTAGAACGTTACACAATTTAGGATTTCATTATAATGAAATCCTAAATTGTGTAACGTTCTACTGTAAATTGCATAAAATTATGTTGTGGCAATTAGTAGATCATATCTAATGAAACCATTTACAGTATTCTGAATAGTACCTAGTAAAGATAACTTTGGTTTGACTGCCTCGTTGCGAGCTCTCACCGAGAGGAAGCCTGTGTCCCAGCAGTGGGAACATTATAGGCTGATTATAATACTAGATAATATATTCTGTTCTGGTTCTGGGTTCGGGCAAAGTGGGGTCGCGGGAAAGTCCGAAAGGGATACCGTGGCCCCTGGCAATGTACAGGCAACTGAAGGAACACGGGTGGGTGTTAGTCAGTAAGAGTCTGACACGGTCTCCCGCTCAAAAAAAAAAAAGGTCAGGCTAAGTGATATTGGGTTTTTCCATTAGGATTTTCTCAGTAGCAGCCCGTAGTCTGGAGTTATGCACGGTTGATGGCAATAGGCTCGCCACCTATTACATGGGACTTAAACATAACTGGCGAAATCTGGGTGTACCTTCCTACTATGGGTACACCTCTGCATAGCCCTTCGGGGAAACAAAGCGTGATGTTTTGTTTACGTTTACAATACATCCAGCCTAATCCTTCGGGTATACAGGCGTGATAGTATGTTGAACTTGCTTTCACCCGCGACTTCGCCCGCACTTCCCCCCCCCCCCCTCGGAAATTATCCCACAAGGAACGTACAACCGCGATAAAAAGTATTCTAAGTGTTAATCCAGTACCCTAATTGCGTAATGCACGATCAACCGGAACCTCAATCGTTTTGAAACAAATTGCTAATCGATTGCTTCGCAAGTTCGAAAAAAAATTTGCTCAGTAACGTAAACAACGCAATGAATGTTGCAGAACTGTCAAAAGAAACAAATATTTACCGTAATCGTTTACAAAAATGTGTTGCGTAATTAGATAGCTCGTTATAAACTATCTGTGTGCCAAATTTCCAAATCCGTTCAGCAGTTTTTGCGTGATTGAGTGACAAACATCCGAACACACAAACTTAAAAACTTTGTCATTTATAATATTAAGTAGGATAGGTAGTAGGATGTAGGTATTTTGTTCATTCCCTGAGCTATTTCATAAAAGGTCTTTTCGCGAGTTGAATCAAAGTTTTATTTTTGTTCAATGCAATTTCTTTTCCATTTAAGTTTTTAATCTGTTATCTTTCCATCGTTAAATGCCGTGTTGGCTCGAGTTGCTTTGAACGAAACATGGTTAATTTGATAAGAACTGGATAAAGTTGTTTCTGGCTTTAATTTTGTTTTCCAACTTGTTGAGCTTAGCGTATTTGTGACGGTTATTTTTGCGACGAGCGTGGGTTGAATTTAAAGAAGTAATAAAGGTTAAAATCCAGAAGGAACTGGAAGGAGTAAAGAAGAAGGAGAACTGGGAGGTATATTTAAGTACCTAACTACCTACTTATTTTATCTTTACAGACTGTAATCGATTACCGTTACAACAAATACAGCAACATCGTTATTCAGCAACATTGTAACCATATCATGATTTAAAAGAGTGTCCGTGGAGTTTCTTGCCCGTTCTTCTCCATAGGTACCTACTACGCTTTTGAATGGGCATCTAGCTTCATCTTTCTCACTGACCGACCCCCTTGACAATTCAAAAGTGCCTGTAATTGGTTTATTTGAAATAAATGCTTTGAGTTTGAGTTTGAGTCTATTAAAAAGATAAAGATGCCTGAAAGACTGGCAACCGGTTTTGCCAAGGGGCAAGGGGTACCGTGATACCCACTACTAATGGGTCGTGCTTGGAGGTCGGATAACATATTTGGGAAAAAGCTAGGTAGTTGATGAAGAAGATATAAAAGCAAAGCATCGGAACCAGTGGCGTAGCGTAGTGGGGGCGGCAGGGGCGGCCCGCCCCGGGCGGCACTTTTTAGGGGGCGGCAAAATGTCACAATAAATAATAAAAATATTTGAACCATTTCATATTATTATCGCAATTACAAATGCGGACCGATTGAAAAGAGCACGGAATTTTTCATTACTTATTCCGTAACGAATTCGGGGAATCCCCTTTCTTTGAATTATATTTTCTAGTGACTGCTGGCAACACCGTCATTACTGGTTGAAGTAAAATAATGTTTGTATTAATAAAAACCTAGATAAACCTTTTTTGTTTAAAATCTAACCTGTAAAATGCAAAATAATGATGACTGTTCTTGCCGAAAAGTTCTCTAGAATGAATGTATGTAATATACATTAAATTGAAATACCTAAATAAGAGGGCGGTAAAATTGTCTTCCACCCCGGCGGAACAGTAGAAGTAGACGTTGTGAAGAAGTTTACATAATTTCTATGACCGTTTCAGCGTCTTATCTACTTCTTTCCGAGCCACGCAGGTATCTTGAATGAATAAAACATTGGTTCATATGAATTTTTAAATCACTCCTATCAACCTATATTTTGCTTCAAACGATATCTTAGTGTTCTTTTATGTAATCGATATCTAAGTATATAGGGTTCTATGTAATCTTTAACGATGCAGGCTATGCACCCTATACACTTTGCAACCTTGAGTCATGTGCAATCTTTACAGCCGCGAAAGAAGTTGTTATTAAAATGTTCAGCTCCCCGTCGGGGTTAAGATCTACCCCCATGGGGAGCTCAAAACGGGAACTATTGTTTTGTGCACGAGTAACTAGGTTACTTCTACGTAAGCGTCTCTCGGCCGCCATAAATACTTGAAAAACAATGAATCTTACAACTTTTCGTTGCAGCGGTTTCCAAAGCACTGTTCGTCATTGGATACATGATCTCTTTTCTTACCTTCTCTGGCCTTCCTCCTTTTTACAGTTGTTTATCACTTTGCGGAACACTAAACGCCCCTAGACGTAATAACAATAAAAATTATATGATGTCCTTCAACCGATTATATGGGACGCCAATTTTTATTGGGATTTTATTTGGGCAGTAATATAGCTGGCTGAATGCGTTAAAAATAGCTTAAAGCCCATACATATATGTATCAACATACTACCCACACGAATTCATGTAGCTACGTTATATTCGCATCGCGAAACATCGCGTGCTACAGAGAGATTTCCCGCCCTAGTTCCGTATTTATTGCGTTTTAGGAGCCATTCCCATACGGTACACAAATGGTGTACTAAACCGTACGAACAAAACTGTTTGCAATAGCCATAACGTTACACATTACCTACATATTGTATTATAGCTTGTTATAGTACGCTGTTACAACATCTGCCGGTAAATGCATCGTCCAACCATGTAGGTTATATACCTCGTTACTGAAGTACACTGAAGTATGGGTCCTTGAAGTTTTCTTATTGAAGGATAAAACCTTGAAATGTTTTCTTTGAAATACAAAAACGAGAAACGAAACACGAACGAAAAACGAGTAATTAGTTTGTTTGTTGGAAACTGGTTTGTTCTAGTCTTCGGTAGATATAGTTCATGGGCAACACGAAGTCTGCTTCTCGGGCCTTCGAGGTTTTTACAAAAAGTAAAATGTTCCTGTGTTTCTTTCCTTTTAAATAAAATGAGCGTTTCTTTGTTTCAGGTCTTCCAAATGATTTGTCGGTGTACTGGCACCAATATCCATACAGTTTGGGTATCGTTTTCTGCAAGCTGAGGGCTCTGATCTCTGAAGCGTAAGTATTCCTTATCACTCTTACCTTGGTCAGAGTATACTACTGTATAGTGTCAGTTTGACCACTGGATGTAGTAATCGCATCAGTACGGTAATGTGAATTGGGAAATTATGCCTCGATAATTATGACTTGAAGACTATACTTAACTATATTTACTTTCTACATACTTAGTTACACTCTGGTCTACTACTTAGATGCAGTTACAAACTTTACGTTTTACTGAATGTTACGTTCTGATTTATGTACACGACGTTTACGAACCTCCCTAATTAGTTGAGAACAGGCGCTTGGCGATGCCATAATAACTTGTAGGTACGGAGCTAACTTCAAGTTCATAATCATCATTTAACTCAAACTCCAAGCATTTATTTCAAAAAGACTAATAACAGGCACTTTTGAATTGTCAAGGGGTCGGTCAGTGGGAAAGAAGATAGTTGGTCATTCCAAAGCCTAGTAAGAAGAAGAAGTAGAGTAACGAGACAGGATTCTCCAAGTAATCCCTGAAATAAGATGAGTTTTCTACGTAAATATAAACTCGGTTTAGGTAAATATACCTAATAATACCTAGGAACAAGACAAAACACGTACAAATCACAAATATTCGGAAATTTTCTACATAATCTGAATTCAAGTACAAACTGTAGAATTTTGGCTGTAGAATTTTCTAAAATATGGTTCGTTTATGCATATAATATTGATATGGTAAATGTCCCTTAGAAAGATGTCAATTAGCCTTGATAAATGATGATCCGTTACCAGATAGTAAGAAAAAACTCGCTTCCAGAAAAGGAAGTTTCAAAAAAGCCTCACACCATGTAGGTCGTTTTAGCGAAATAATAAGGTTTATGCTACAAGTACAAGGTTCTGGAATGGTGACCGCGTACCGGCAGATGTAGCGTTGGAAGGCGTCCCACAAGGTGGACCTTTTGAAGGCTGCAGGAATCCGCTGGATGCGAGAAGTATAGGACCGGCCGAGGTGGCGGTGCTGGGGGTAGGCCTATGCCCAGCAGTGGACGGCTTTCGGCTGAAATGATGATGATAATGATGATGCTACAGTAGATTCACGCCAACTAGTGCATAAGACAGGAACCTAACACGACCTGTCGCTCGAAAGTCCCCTTAGTCGTTAAACCACCACATCAATATGACAAGGTTCAGCGAAATCTATTAATTATCATTGAAACATGATTGAATGAATTTTAGAAATAAAGGGATAACACATTGATTTAATTAATTTTTACAGACACGATTTAATTTGGTTGCTTCATCCAAATTGAAGGCTATTGAAAGCACTTTTTGTCTCTAATAATAATTATAAAATATATATAAAATTTCTCACAAATAACGACCGAAAAATCTGCCATGACCCAAAAACAAAATGTACATTACGGGCACGTTATTAATTAAATGAAGCGAAGCCAAATTGACACAGGCGGATACGTAAATATGCGATATTATCAAAAAGTAGGCAAATTTTGCCTCTCATGAATACCAAATAAATATTGGCATATGGCATTGGGAAAAACGGAAATGATTTTGAATGATTTGGGGACGGAATGTTTCGTGAAACATAATTTGGGAGTTATCATCTGTTTCTTAGTGTCTGTATACGTGATTAGCTAATGTCAGGTTGGTAGGAATAGGAATTAAGACTGACTGTCAAAATACCTACACAGGACGAATTTAAGTACTTAAGTACCATCATAACTGGCGAAATGTAGGTACATCTTTGCTTACCTCTTCACGGATTACAGGCGACTTCTTCTTTTCGTGTGGTTAGTGACTAACCAGGTGTCAGAGTTTTAAAGCCGCCCATAGGCCTCTGACTTGGCTTCACAAGCCGTCGATATATATCTCTCAGGCATGCCGGTTTCCTCACGATGTTTTCCTTCACCGTTTATGAAGCAAGTGATAATAATTTTACAATACGCACATGAATCCGAAAAGTCAGAGGTGCGTGGCTTGGGTTCGAACTCGAGAACTATGACTTGGCATTCTGACGGTCACACCACTAGGCTATCACTGCTTATACAGTAGTATTACAGGCGTGATGCTGCTATATTATGTTAGCATCATGATTCTGGAATGGCAATAAGTTTGCCCACTAGATACATAGGACTTAAACATAGCTGACGAAATGTGTGTGACCCCTGTCTACCCCTTCGAAGATAACAGCGTGATGTCAAATTTATTTGGACGCCATATTCAATCAACTTACCTAATTCATTATTAAATTGGCTGGTTGCTATGGGCTGTTTTCCAGGCCTAAGATGGGTTTTCTTCCAGAATCGCGCACTTGGTCGCAATGGCCAACTAGTGCACGATTCGTATCGGTTTACCTGGTCGGTGCGATCACTGGTCGTGGTCTTCTAGTGCGCCAGATCCCAAATTTCGTCGACTAACCGCGGGCTGCGTACAGTTGGTGTAGGATGCATGCTCCGTGTAATCTGTTCAGCAATTCATGCACTGCAACCGGGCACGCAATCGTATGTGATGAAATTTTTATCGGTATAAAAGTTAGTTGGGCCATTTTTAAAATAGAGACCATTAAAATTCAACTTCAATTCTGAGTTTTCTGTCATCATAATATCTAGAAAAGAATAATAGTACTTAACAAGATGTGAGACTTTTCTGTGCTAAAAAGCTAACTGAGTTTAGTTTTCATCAGCACTCGTTGTAGGCTATGTATTGAATAGGTACCGCGAATGCAAAATGTCAATTGATCGTTTCCTTGCTGTTGGGTAGCGACCGTAACCATGTTTATTCCACAGAAGTTTTCAATTTCAGTGCTGGAATTTATCCTTTTGAGTTGCCAGTTGAATTGTTTTCACAAACAAGTGGGAATTTGAATAGTCAACATGTAAGCTTAGAGGTAAAGTTGAATTTTCTTTCTTTTGAGTTCGGATATAAAAGAAAATAGACCACCAAACTCGTTAGAAAAGTCGTTAGACCGATATAATAAACTAGTTGCGCCCCGCGGTGGGGATATCGGAATAAAAAGTATCCTATGCCCTATGTGAAGGATGTCATCCAAATCCGTTCAGCCGTTTTAGCGTGAAAGCGTAGCAAACAAACTCTTTTTCGCATTTATAATATTAGTTAGGATTCACACAGTTAATATTTTTTTTTTTTCGGCAGGATTGGGATATCCTCATGGACGCCCAGACTGGCTCACTGTTGAACCAGTCTGGGCAGTGCCGGACTCCTACCGGCTAAACCCCACTCCTGCCTCACAATTTACCTCGGATATTGTCTGAGACCTTAATTTCTATTTCTTATTTGTCAGGTGTCATCGCAGTTTATATTGGCACCGTTTCAAACTATCTTCACACCTCACCCATGTGTCAACCTCAAGCTAGATCGCTTCAGAATCCTATATTTCTCTTGAGAACAAAATGATACTGGTTTTGTCACTGATACGTCTCATTCCGAAACTTAATCTATTTGATTTGGGCGCCTTTCATACAAATTCGTTCAGCCGTTCATTCGTGATTGAGTAACACACTTTCACGTTATTAAAGCAAGGATAAATATAAGTCACGAGAGAGTGACGAAGGCTTTATTATTTCACTATCTGTGTCACAAGATTGTAATTTTCTACCATTATTATTGACCGTTAATAATATTGTCTGGAGGTCAACTTCTTTCGTGATAGAAAAGCGAGTCGCAAATTAGCAATCAAGAAACAAATTACTTTGGAAATTGATTGCGATTTTCCTAAAAAATTACCTTGTTCTTGTGTATCACTACATATTATAAAACTTAAAGTTCCTCCATCGCGTCTGTCTGTCTGTCTGAACGCAATAAACTCGAAGGGAGCTTTACCGCGTCGCGCAATGGAGTTATTATATTAAAACAATGTATTACGGAATTAATACATTGTTTACCTGGATTAACATATGGGCACTTTTAATCCCCGTACTACGTTCCCTTGGGATTTTTTTTCGACCATCATGCGAGCAAAGCCGCGGGCAAAAGCTATTGATGAATAATAATTATGCCTACTTATTACTTTCCTCGTATTTTCTTGTAATAATTGGACGTAGTTAAGCAGAAAGGATCCAACCCACACTATGGGCGAAAATGAGTTATGTGTACCAAAACACTCTTTGTAGTCAAAACTTTATTAATATCACAAAAACAATCCCAACGCATCATGTCATTATGACCATACATTACCAAGCCGTATGTATGGCAGGTCATACAATCACATAACACGATCTGATCTTAAAACTTGAATATCTCAAAACTAACTCTGTGTGGTTGGATCCTTTCTGTTTAACTACGTCCAATTATGCAACAGCAGTGATAGCCATCGGAGTGCTAAGTCATAGGTCTCGAGTTCGAACCCAAGGTACCTCTGACTTTTCGGATTCATGTGCGTATTATATAATTTATCACTTGCTTCAAAATCATTGCAGTTAAGGAAAACATCGTGAGGAAACCGGCATGCCTGAGAGATATTTCTCGACGGCATGTGAACCCGTCAGAGGGCCATGGGTGGCATGAAAACTCAGACTCCAGGTCACACGAAAAAGAAAAGAAGTATCATTTTTGGTTCCGTAATAATTATCGTGTCCATCATCATGATCTGCGTAGCCTTTTCCCAACTATGTTGGGGTCGGCTTGGTGTCGTGTCACGACAAATTACATAAAAAACCCGAGTAACATTTTGTTAGACAACTTCGTTTTCTTCCGTCCTTCTTTTTTATTTTACGTGAAAAATAAACAAAAACATGAATGATATGCTTTGAAAGAAAGTTTTGTTTTTAATTCAATAGAGTCAAACCAAACCTTATGTAAAACTAAACTGGAGTCAACGTTGGCCTAGTTTTGAATCTAGATTTAAAAGTTAGTTATTCTACTAATATCAACGCAAATAAAAAAATAGGTCCCAAGTACCTATACTCCTTAGGTTTAGATAGGTAGTTAAAAAAAGGTAAACAAAAAAAAACACGTGACGAGACAGCTGTCAAGTAACCGACTAAACGTAATACCTGTCACTTCAGTTGTCATGCTACGTCACAGTTGTACTCTTCAATTTAGCAACGTTATAATTAGTTAACGTTTAGATTTTGGGCTCTTTACAAAAGACAGATAACAAAATAAAATAAAAAAATTGTGCTCAAGCAGTTACATCTACGTAAAGTAGTTTAAGAATATATGATAAATTTTAACATAAATTAATAAAAGAGGATACTATTGAAAAAATCTAAAATTCGTATTTTTAAACAAGA
This sequence comes from Agrochola circellaris, assembly GCA_914767755.1. Classification (NCBI taxonomy): domain Eukaryota; kingdom Metazoa; phylum Arthropoda; class Insecta; order Lepidoptera; family Noctuidae; genus Agrochola; species Agrochola circellaris. Next base: position 12,334,780 of record OU611843.1, read on the forward strand.
AAGAGTCATCTATAAAAACCCTTTTTACGATTTCTTTACCTTTATTGAATTACCTAAGCCTATAGAGTTTAAGTACGTAAATTTTTGATAAGCAATAATAATATTCTTACTTTATTTTCGATCTGATCTTTAATATTTTCCTTAATCTCACCCAGATAGCAAATAAACTGGACATTAGTTACCACAAATAACAAAAGCATATTTGTAAAAACTGGCCAAGTGCGGACCACGCACAATGAAGGGCTCCGTAGTTGGGATGAATTTATCCCAAGAACAAACTTAACATTGTAGTTGAAAAACATGTTCTCATGTGATCATGTTTTTTAAACTGCAAATTTAAGTTGGTTGATTATTACTCGTTAACCTGTAAAGCCTACTTAGCTCTGATAGTTTTCCTTTTAATTTCGTTATATATACTACTGCTGTGAATTTTTTCACAAATCCAAGTACAACCATTTCGCTGGCAGAGGGGCGGGACACTTGACTCTAACAAAAAAATTCAGTTACAAGCTTAATATTTCGCAAACAGATCCCTGAATCCAAAAATGGTTTTCACAAACTCACAATATTTTTGAACGACGTTTCTAACGATATCGGATTGTTTTTTTTTCTCATCTACCCCATGTTGTGCATGGGGAAGATGAGAAAAAAAATACATCCCCGCTTTACGTGTAGGGGAGGTACCCTAAAAAAAATAGAAATATAGATTTTATTTTACCATCATGTCGGCATCATTAATATGCCAAATTACAGCTACTACTAACCTTTTCTGAGCTAAGCTGCCGACAGACAGAGTGACGGACAGACAAACAGACAGACAGACATGGCTAAACTATAAGGGTTCCTTATTTACTACGGAACCCTAAAAAGGATTGCCGTAAAAGCTCTTACAGACCAGCGCGACGCGACGCCGCGCCGCGACACGAAGAATACAATTTCTAAGAAAACTTGACGGTATAACAATAACCGGTGTCGCGTCGCGCTGGTTTGCACGAAGCTTAATACAAATATACATAAAATCGAGCACTTTATTGTAACACAATACTCGTATTATGTAGGACCATAAAAATCTTACGGTATTTTCTGAAAACCATATAAAAATCTCGTCAGTTGTAATACGTTTCATATTTCATGAGAAGGGACGACCTACAGACAATGTTGACAGTTTCATTTGTTGAGTGTTTGTGTTATATTATAACGAGGGGATGATTTTTTTTTTTTTTTTTTCACTGACTTCTAAAAACGGGGATATAATGATTTTTTTAAATCCAAAACAAAACATTTTAAAAGGCATACTTTTAAAATGTTTTGTTGGGGATTAGAAAAGCAGGAACTCTATATTTCCTCTACTTTTTAAATCATAAGGGAAGACGAAGTATGTATATTGTATGACCGGCTTTCTGTAGGTAAATACAACTACTTAGGTTTGTATACGATGGTCAGCATTCCTTAACCAATTCAACCCCATAGCTCGTTTTCCACAATTCCCTTATCAAAGGAAGCCTTCAGTCGTAAAATACTTTTTTCAGCAGCATTTAAATGTCTTTTACCACTGAACGGTTTCATGGCCACTAAATGAAAATAATATCTAGTTGAAAAGAAAAGATACGTCAGTTGAATTCTAATCTTTTTATCCCAATACCCTTGTTACAAGCTAAACGTAGATAATCATCTATCACTGAACGTCCATCCAACCTTTTTTTTTTGTTTTTTTTTTTTTGATGTTGGGAAATTATTATATAACTTCTCCCGCTCAGGGCGGAGCGGGAGGGCGTGTCAGACTTTTACTGACTAAAACCCACGCGTGTTCCTTCCGTTGCCTGTGTGCCGGGGCCACGATATCCCTTTAGGACAAATTTCATGGCCACTAAATGAAAATAATATCTAGTTGAAAAGCAACGATACGTCAGTTGAATTCTAGTCTTTTTATCCCAATACCCTTGTTAAAAACTAAATGTAGGTAAGAAGGGTTCTTCTGAATAATCATTTATCACTGAATGTCCACCCAAACCATTTATTTGTGTCCGTCCTAATGTGACCCGCAAGTGATTTGGCAGTCTGGCAAGTGACAGCTAAGTGACACGCGTGTGAAAACATAAAAAAGATTGGTCACATTTTAGGCTCATTTATCATCAGAAAAGTTTCTCGGCTCAAATAGGTTTTTTTTAAATATTGTTATCGTTTATTTTTTTGGTATTTACCCGTAGCAATATAAAGCTTCGTTCAGACCAGCGCGACGCGACAGCGCGACGCGACACCGGCTATTGTTATACCGTCAAGTTTTCTTAGAAATTGTATTGTTCGAGTCGCGTCGCGGCGTCGCGTCGCGCTGGTCTGCACAAAGCTTTACTCTGCATTGTTGTTAAATTATTACATCATAACAAATTAAATTAAAAGTAGGAAGTTTTGGGTTTCGCCAACTGTAAGGTACACCTTACACTGAGTGCGAACACAATGAGCGCGATACTCGCAGCCACGTTACGATACATTCTCGTCTCTCGATGGGTGAAAATCTCCCTTCATGTTTCTTTTATATTATTTTCATTGTTTCGTGTATTTCGATCATAGACAATCAGACTTTATTGGTTCTGTTTCTGATCATAGCTCTCGTATGTTTTATTTGAAATGTAATCTTTAGTGATTTTACAAGGGAGCCTGTATTTTATTTTATTCTGGAAATATTCAGACGTTTGGGATTTTCACGCTATGACTTTTATTATTTACATCTTTTTCGTTTTATTGTTTCTAGAAGCACTTGAGTACCTACATTTCCTTTTGATCATCGAGACACAATAGATATCAGCCGGTCGATTCTGTAAAAATATCACCGTGAAACTTAGGTGAAGTGAGCTGTCAATAGTGCTAATCCCTAGCATCCTGCCGGTCGTTTTGTGACAGTGACAGCTCACTTCGCGCTCACTTTACCTAAGTTTCACGTTGATATTTTTTACAGAATCGACCGACAGTTATTTTTAATCATAAAGAATTTCAGTAATTCTCACATTTCTTCCAGTATTAAAAATAACTTATTTTATTTTTATATATTCAATTTAAATAGAGATTCCCTAGCTGCCTAATATCAATGTAATTTGAGAGAGACTATTTTTTTTTTAAACAAAATCAATCTTGTAAAAAGGTCTAGAATACATTAACAATTTATTTTTCATTTGTTACAGGGCTACTTACGTCTCAGTGCTAACGATATCAGCGTTCTCTCTAGAGAGATACCTGGCTATATGTCACCCACTCCATCTCTACACTATGGCAGGACTAACCAGAGCCTCAAGGATTATTCTCATACTGTGGATCATATCCATAGTGTGTGCTTCGCCATTTGCTGTGTACAGTGAAATCAGCTACAGGGATTATCCGCCAAGTAAGTTTATTAAGAAAGAAATGAAATGAAATTGTTTATTCTGTAAATAGGATATCGGAATCACATTTACACGTCATATAAAAAAATATTAAAAATAAGCTAGATGAGGTCGGTGATTCCTATCTGACTACTCTGAGAAGAAAGGCCGAAACAAACTCAGAGGTCGTAGTCTCTTTTAAAGTCCAGACATAATCTTGGTCAAGTCATATGAGGACCATGTGGATTAGTGTCTGAAATGGTCTTTTGAGGAAAGAACCACACAGATTTGAGTGGACCTGTCCAGTCGGTGCAAGCATTTGTCAGTAATCGTGGAGCTCAACTCAGAACTTAAGGAGCTCAATTCGACGAACAGTACCAAAGAAAGGATATTTGGGTAGGCCGCATCAATACTCAATACTCAATATCTTTATTGCTTTAGCCATAATGTGTACTTAGGTGGTAACTGTATAATTTTGATCATTATGGACCCTGTAGGGCACAGCAAAAGGGTAACTACTCAAACTGCCAGACCATAATTAAAACTAACTGAGAAAGAAAAAATAAATGAAAGAGAAAAAATTAAAATAAAATATCCACATAGTCCTCACATTCACAATAATTAAAATAATATAATACTTTACAAAGTAATCGTGTCATTTTGAATATAATTTTCAACAATGTCAATATGTATATAAAACTGGTTTATTGTGATGAATAATTAAAATGTCAAGTTTTATGGTTTTCACAAGGCTTAGCAGAGCGAGCAGCTAAATCCCAAGCTTTTTTATCTTCTAAATAATCTGAAATATTATAGTACCCTTTTTTACAAAGTTTGGTTTTAATTTAAAAAAAAATCGTTTAATGGGTAAGTTTCGAATGTCAATGGGAAGTTTGTTGTAAAAGCGTATGCATTGACCCATGAACGAGTTGCCTACTCTGTGGAGACGTGTGCGATGTACAGCAAGGTTGTGTTTATTCCTGGTAATTAAACTCTGAATATCGGACATTTTCTTAAAGCATAAAACTTTAACTTATTTATTATAATTTGGCTTTTCAATTGTCGTGACAGTGAATGTTCAGTAAAGCTACGGTTTCCTAGAAGAGCGGTGGCCGTCACTAACGGCTGCATTGATGGCTGTTATGAAAATGATGGCAGTGCCAAATATTTAAATCGTTAGATTCGCCCTAACCCGTCAAAAGATAGTCGCATTTCTGATTCGTTTTGACACCTCCGACAAAAAATGACGCAGTGACTACACTTGATTATTTTTTGAACACTACACTTGAATTTATTTATTTGTTTATTTATTTATACTTTATTGTACACCACAAAAATACATAGCAAAAAAGAATAATTATGCACTACAAAATGTACAATGGGCGACCTTATCGCTTTCCGCGATCTCTTCCAGGCAACCTTAGAATGGACAGTGATTTGCCTGGACATAAAATGGGGCTGTCGTTGGTGCAAATAATAAGTATACAATATACTAGAATAGATACACAGATAAATACATACCCTAAATAATAGATACATAAATACATATATACTAAATATACATATAAGCAACGAAAATAAATGAAGACTATAGATAATTACGAGAACAAGATCTTGTTCTCGTAATTATATATAGTCTTCATTTATTTTCGTTGCTCATCACAACGACAAGTAATGTTCCTTCACGAGTCTCTTAAACACATGTAACGATTGCGCGCGCTTTATTTCAACTGGCAGTGCATTCCACAAACGAGCGGCCTGGACAGTGAAGGATTTGCCGAGGAAAGTTGTGGAATGCATAGGCATTTTAAGCTTCAAGTTATCTGATGACCTTCAAAATTTCGTGTGGGAGTCGCAAAGAAACTGTAAACGTTCCTTGAGATAGAGAGGGGTGGAAGGGGAAAAAAGCACATTATACAACAGGGAAAGAATATGAACATTCCGGCGAAGGCGAATTGGTAACCACTTGAGCTTCACGCGATATTCGGAAACATGGTCATATTTCGTGTCGTTCTTCTCCATAGGAACCTACTACGCTGTGGAATGGGCAACTAGCTTCATCTTTCTGACTGACCAACTCTTTGACAATTCAGAAGTGCCTGTAAATGGTTTCATTGAAGTAAAGGCTTTCAGTTTGAATCTCATAATACATCTTAACTTGTCGCGGAGTGATACCGTGATGATTTGATTTGAAATGTTTCTTCTTTCTTTTCAAATGAGTTCTTTTCAAATTATAATACAGTCGCTTGAGTGGCGTTTGTAGAGAGCTTTACTTTTGTGGCAGAAATAGTTTAAATGATTTTAATACTTGTTTGAAGACACTCAAAGGTTGGGTAAGAGCCAGATGTTTTTTGTGTAGAAATGCTGATTTCATCTCGTCGTTATCCAACTATAGGGCCCAGTGTAAACCCGTTTTTTTATTTACATAATGTCTCCGGTTGGTGTCCGATTTAATTAAAGTCTCCTATGCCTTACGGGTTGGACCCGTGACTCGATGTAAGCCTAAAATGCCAGATTTTATTAACAAACCGTTTTTTTGTGGGTAAGCCGGATGTAACGTGTTTTTAGGGTTCCGTACCTCAAAAGGAAAAACGGAACCCTTATAGGGTCAGTCCGTCAGTCTGTCAAGAACCATTTTCTCAGGAACGCGTGCAGGTATCAAGTTGAAATTAATATCGAATACGTAGATCTATGGTCCCTTGGAGCTCTGAAAAAATCAAACTTCGAAGTCAGCGCAATAAAAACATACGGCCATTTATGTGACATATTTTGATACACGCAAATAAATTAAAACCTACAGGGTACTTTCCGTTGACCTAGAATCATGAAATTTGACTGGAAGCAAGGTCTCACTGCATAAATAAAGGAAAAATTCCGAATATTGATAATTTGTTAGTAGTTTAATAACCTTTTTTTTTTGCTATTACAATCTTACATTTGCTGTTGGAGAATTGACCGTGACGTATATCGATGTATGGGAGAACATGTTTTTCAACTACAAAGTTAAGTTCGATTTTGGGATAAATTCATCCCAACTACAGAACCCTTTTTTGTGCGTGGTCCGACACGCACATGGCCGGTTTTTTCATAAATATTTCCCTAAGCCACATGTTTTTTGTGCTGTTCTTTTCTTCATATAACATTGGCCATGCTTATTTAAGTGGCTCTTTTGTACCAACATAGTAATAATGTATGTACAACATAGTATGCATGTAATAACAGTTAAAAGTGATTATGTAAAGTTTAATGCCTGCTTGGTTTAGCACTAACTTCTGAGTTGGTTGATATTTGGTTGATTTGGTATTATATCAGACTGGTTTAATTATACGAAATAATATGGTTTAAAGGCTATATTGAATATTGGTTAAATATATTAAGAGGCTTACAACAGCTAAAGCGCGGTCACTGTCGGACTGCATAGAAATGAAAGAGAAGCGCGATGACACGACGCAGGTAATTTATTGCAAAATATGAAGCAGTTAGCGATTTACAAAAAATCTATTGATTGGACTGGAAAATTAAAACACTATTATGCTAATATGTAGCTTGTAGAATAATCTGACAAAAAATCAGAATGATTGCATGTAAATTAATATGATTTTTAATCGTTAAAAGAAATTTTTAGAGGTATCTTCATGATTTTTTTCTATCGTATCAAATTAGTTGTATTATGTTTTCAACACTATCATACTAGCAGATTATATCCTGAAGAATGTTATATATTTTTCTGATTTTGTTTACTGCAGTGGATCATATACTTTTACGCATTATAATACTTGCGTGTAGGCACGTTTAGGTCCTGTAGTCCCCTTAAATGGTAGATTTAAGCTAAATCAGCACTAAGATGGTTTGATTTGGTTTGTTTTGAGTTACGCGATTGGTATCCGAACATGTACTAACTGGTAATAGTTGTGATACATGCATTTATGGAAATGCACGCAGGCAAAAGTGCTGAGCTGTTCGCTTGCAAATATTGTACCGAACAGATTATATAAATAAATAATAAAACATTTCGTGTAATCCTTGTGTATTTCTCTGCATTCTGCCACTGCCGATTCGATTCGAATTTATCGAAGGTTACCGAGAAAATATACGGTGCAATATGGCTCTAACCTATGTGGGACTGACAGAACAAAAGGCGGACTGAAATAGTATAATCTATTTCTTGTTGTAAGCTTACTGCATAAATATTACATTATTGTCCTCTCACTAATAAAAAACATGGCAAAACTATAAATAATTTCTGATTGTAGATTGAATATGGCGATAGACAAGTCACTAAATAATTATAATAATGAGACAGGAACCCTTATATTCAAAATATTTGTCTGACGTGACCTACTACTGCTACGAATTTTTTGAGCTCAACAAAACGGATGTCACGGTTTGAATTCTTTGAAATGAAATTGGTTTTTCTGTAAATAGGATATCGGAATCACTTTAACACGTTATATTAAAAATGAGCTAGGCGAGGTCGGCGTTTCCTATCCGACTATTCTAAGAAGAAAGGCCGAAACAAACTCGGAGGTCGCAATCTCTGTCAAAGTCCATCTTAGTGGAGGACCATGTATATTAGTGTCTGAAATGGTTTTTTGAGGATAGAACCACACAGATTTGAGTGGACCTGTCCAGTTAGTGCAAACATTTGTCAGCAATCGTGGAGCTCAACTCAGGAGCTCAACTTTGGCAAGTATTATCCGACTACATTAGATGGTACCAGTTTACATGTGATTACCAAAGGCATTCGCTATATTCGCTGACAGCTAATCTTCACTATACTCTATCTACGACCACAAGCAATCAGAGCCATCATATTCATAATATAACGGGATGTCAGACCTTCAGTGGATCGAATTACTTTGAAAGTATTTCGTCCACAGGGCACGGGAAAGGTCAAACCTGGCCAAGTTTATTTTCATTCTGAAACACCAACTAAAAATAATGACTGTACTTTAGAGGGCGAATATTATAATAATAAGTGTTTGGATGTAATATCTTTAAAGGTAACATGATGCATTTTAGCCTTTTTTTTTTTTTTTTTTTTTTGAGGATGGGAAATTATCAAATAACTTCTCCCGCTCTGGGTGGAGCGGGAGGGCGTGTCAGACTTTTACTGACTAAAACCCACCCGTGTTCCTTCCGTTGCCTGTGTGCCGAGGTCGCGATATCCCTTTCAGACAAACCCGCAACCCCGGCAGGCATTGGCCCTTCCGGACCCCGTCAGTTGGTGCTGACATCTCTTTGAGGCGCGCGTGGAACACAACGCGCCGTCGACCCGGGCCTGGTCCCTATCGGACGGCGAGCTACCCATTGCTCACCGTCCGCAAGCCCGCGCCTACGGTGGCCGGAAGTCGGCTCTCGACTCCCGACGCCCGGGGCGATGCATTTTAGCCTTGGGCGAAGTTTACGAGGCGCGCTTTAGATAATACATTTTCAAAATTATTCATCTCTCGTTAGTAGTTACAGCGTTTAATTTGATATTCCTCGCTTAATATTCCAGTATCATAGTAACAATTTAACCAGTCTTGAGAATGTTTTAAATGCAATCTAATTAGGCTCGTGTTTTTGAACTAAATGAATGGAGACATTCGTTTTGCGGCAGACACTGATATTTCAGGCAGAGTTTACGTTAAATATTCAATGTAAATTGTCGAGAGCATTGTGCGAGAAAGTATGCCTATACGGTAATTGTATGAGTCTTTGTTCGCCCCATTTCACAGATCTTTGCAATTTGTGTATTTAGGAACGATTCAATTCTTACAACACGAAATTAGACTCAGAATACTGAATGATACTTTTATCGTATCTTAAGAAAATACAGTAAACCCCCAACCTAGAATATATTTTTATTCCTTTCAAGTGGATAATAATTACATCCAAAATAAGAGAAGGTATTCCAGACCGTGGGATGATTATTCAAACCAAGCAGGTGCGTCTTCCTGCATAATATAGCTGTTCTTTATGATTACATTAATGAGTTTTTGGTGAGAGTTGTTTTCTTTTTGTTCATAATTGGTCTATCACTTGTCAATTTAAGATTTCAAACCAGTCCTCTCTTAGTGTAATCCTTGTGAATGGTTAATTCATAGCTGTTGAAGGCGGTTTTTAGGGACTTCTTCATTTATTCGTGTAAAAGTCATCTTTGTGTTAAATCCAGGTATGTAGTCTCTCTGTGTACCGATTTTTATCAAAATCTGTGTATGTGTGATGAAGTATCAAAATTTCGCTATATAATTATTATTTGGTTATATAATTTAACAAGTATGGGTTTGAAATGCAAAATGTCTGCAGGTAAATAAGAATTAACTCAGAATTACTTATACATAGCTTGAGAAAGACAAGACAAGGGTAGACATTCTATTATTCGTTTTTATGATAACGTAGATTTTCTACATAGGCATTTGTTCTTATTTATTTAGTAAGATATTTAAGTCAGCACTTTTTGTTCTCTCCAAACCTAATTTAAAGACTTTTGTGTTAGTAGTCTTTGCTAATTAAATTGTTGTTATCTGTATTTTCCTTCTGTTTAAATATACAAGCTCTCTATCTATTCTAAATATTATTATGAAAAATGTAGATAGATGTTGTATACCAGCGAAATTTATTTTTGAAAGAAGAGATTTAAAGTTTTAACAAGCACAGGTGAACTTTGATAATCATTTCTTGAAGCTCTTAATAACTTCAGTTCAAGTTTCATTTTGAATGTACAATCTATTTAACCAGTCTCACCAAGGGGTATTTCGTTTCCCATTAACTGGGTTGTGCAGATCAGATAGACAGCCGCTCCATGTAAAATATTAGTATTCAGCTGCGTCCGGTTAGACTGGATTCTGACCCTAACATAGTTGAGAAACAGCTAGGCAGATGATAAATAAAACATCTTTAGTAGAGTGACATTATTTAAGAATTCCATTACGAAGACACGACGTATTCCATTACAAAGATACTACGTATACCACGTAAAACAACCTTTTTATCAAGTCAAGCGCAATTTCCTCGTCATATTTTATGACAACGTAGAAAGCAGCCAAGTGTCATAATAAGGGCTAAAGGGCTGTAAGATGAGGTGACGGTTATCATCATATGACGTCAGAGGAGACGTTATCTAGGGCGCTAATAATATGATAAGCGTTAACTAGTTGGGGTAATGAGGAAGAGATTTATTTTTGTTGAATTTCTTAGTTAAAAATAATATTTCATTACAAGTTATCAATCGGAATCCATTTATGGTCAAAATTCTTATTGCGATTTAATTGCGGTCCATCAAATGACATCAAGATCAAAAAAGTAATTTATTCAAACTAGGCTGAGAATCAGCACTTTTTGAAAGTCAAAATTACATAAAACAGTCCCCAAAAACGCCCGCCCTTCACCACTCCCTAGTGCTTTAGCTGGGAAGAAGAAGTGGCGCAACAATCTCCCCAGCAGCTGTCTGTTTGGTTGGAAGAACTTGATTCTATACAGCATGCAAAGTAACTAGCATTACAAAACAAAGAAATACAAAAACAAAATGAATTATTTGTCTTATTGCAATATGACTCGTTAATAAAACATTGCAATGAGTAGATAATGTCAATAACTGAAAATAAAAATACAGTCAAATAAATGAACAATTATAAGACATGGACATCAACAATTCAGATCGATCTAGCATATTGTGGCCGGTATGTGGTAATGCTGGTAGTCTACTGATAATATTCTTATTGAGCAGCGATAACTGTTGTATAATGGGAATTTTCCCATCTGAAGAATAATTAACGAACACAGCCTATAAGCCAGACATATTACATCATAAATCTAACAACAAATCCCAATGCATTTCTAACAAAGGAGTGTTCAGTTAAATTTAATACCACGCGTCTGGCAGGCCTCCAGCAATCCATCAGCATAGATTTATTACATATTTACCTAATACGATTAAATAGGATTCTTGTTTGCAACAACTTCTGGAATGGCGCTATGAGTAATGTGTACAGATTAAACTGCTGTAAACAACTGTGTTTGTTGATAGGCTAAGTTCACATAGATATAACCAAAGGTTGAGTGGCAGAGGACACCTTGTGGTAGCAATTCCCCCTAATTTTTAGGGTTCTGTACCTTAAAAGGAAAAAACGGAAACCTTATAGGATCACTCGTGTGTCTGTCTGTCTGTGTGGCTGGCTGGCTGTTTGTCTGTCCGTCTGTCACTGCTAATTTGCTCCGAATCTACTCGACCAATGTAGTTGATATTTGGTACACATATATATTTCTGTGGCACACGGACATGTAACGTAAATAAATAAATTTTAAATATGGGTGTCAAAAAGATTTGTAAACTGAACCGTGTGACATATCAAATGAAAGGGCTTATTGTGAGGATCTCAAATATATTTTTTTATAATTTTAAAATAAAAACTTTTAAAGATATTTAAGAAAATCGATGAAAATTTACCCTTCCCTCTTATCTCTGAAACTAACGAGACTAAATTTAAAAAAAAATACAGATAATGGTTCTTCACTCATAGATACAGGAAAATCTGTAAGAAGTCTATGGTCTTACACTAAAATGGAAAATCTCTCAATATTGTGCGTACAAACTTACATTTGCAGTTGGAATGTATGGGGGAACATGTTTTTCAACTACAATGTTCTCGGGATAAATTCATCCCAACTACGGAACCCTTCATTGTGCGTGGTCTGACATGCACTTGGCGGGTTTTTTAAATAACTTTTCTAACCTAACCTTAAAAGTACCTATAAATAAAATAAAAAAATTATAAATTTATCGTCTACTGGAAAAGTATAAGTGAACTAGTCGTAAAGCAAATGGACGTTATGTACCTCACTTAACCTTTTGTGGTAACTTTGAAACAAGGTTGACATGTACCAAATAAATAACGGCAATAAATCGTACTTTACTAGGTAAAAAAAATGTTTTTTTGGTAATGCCCCCTAATTTATAATAAAGTACCTAATGCTATTAAAAATATGACTGTTTTCAAATTCGTGAAGGGCACTAAATGAAATATTAATTGTAAAAAGTTATTACACAATTGACGACTTCCTTAATGATGAATCACTGACTGATTGACATGCTAATAATCCATTTTTTATTTTTTATTATTGATTACTGCAACTTTATTGTCATTTTTGTATTAATTAGACATTTACTGTAATTCGAACGATTTGACATTAATTTGTATTATATATTGATATAATTTCCTAATTGTTATTTAAAATTATAATGTCTTTAAATTTGTGTAAATTAAATATGCTTTGCATGCCCATGTGACGGTAGAACATGGAGGACTTTCATAATAAAACATCAATGTAATAATTACCAATGTTTGCAAAGTAATAAATGATTTATGATGATTAGGTATTCACAATATTTAACCCTCCCTAACTTTCTGCTGCCTACAATCCTCAATGTCTCTAGGCCTACCTCATAGTCAATGAGTTAATAGACTTACAAAAGTGTTTCACCTAAATTGATGTAAGTATATTGTATTGTGAGAGAGTAATACGGGTCCAGTGAAATTGAAAAATCTAGGTCTTTGAGTAGATAGCATAATCAGCCTAAAATGTTCCCACTGCTGGGACACAGGTCCCCTCTCTTCGAGAGGTAGTGGGCGGCCTGTAACCCACCACGCGGCCCCGTACGGTTTGTTAGATGTCTCATTTCTTCGAATTTTTGGTTCTAGGACATGCCGGTTTCTCACGATGTTTTACTTCACCGTTTTGAGAGCAGTGGTGATGAAATTATTTACACGAAGTAAAGCGCTGCTTGGGTTCGAACCGACGACTAACAACTCGTAAGTCGGGGCCGATATCACACAGCCATCACTGCTGTTCCTTCTTTCTTTGAGTAGGTACCTAACCTAATATTGATGAAAAGTAATTGGATACCTTACAAAATTTTCGTTAAAGTTTGAAACCCTTGTTACGTAATAAAATTGAATATTTTATCAGAGAATGTGTATTGGAATTTAATTTAATGTTTTTTCGATAGCTAAATAAGAGTTTTCTTTTGGGTGTTTGTTTCAGACGCGGAGAACTTTAAATCGAAATAAATCAGAAAATGTTTTTAATATCCATGAAATTGGTTTTATTTGACAGATAATTTTATGGCTTTAATGTTTGAATATGATTTCGGGCATGTGGCCGCCGCAGCGGACGCGAAGGCCTAATTGACTGAAAGCTTAATTTTTACTGAAAGAAACATCTGTCGAAAGACTGCTTTCACGAAATGTTTCCACCTCTTTCTTACGATTTGACGCCATTACATTAGTTTCTCTAGGGATATGTGAAGTCGCATGTCTACGCCGATGAACCAGTATCAATTACATTTACTGCGAAGAGTGTGTGAAAATTTGACGTCCAGATTACGGCAGGTACGCGTCAGCTGCGGCGGCCACGTGGTCGAAATCATATTCAAACATGGATGCCATAAAATTATCTGCCAATTTCATGGATATTAAAACCATTTTTTTTGTGTAAAACAATTTAAAGCTTTCTGCCAAAAAAAAGAAACACCCTTTAAAAAGCTTTGGATATAAATGTAATTAGGTAATATAATATGGGCTAGTGTCCACAACTCCACGTCAAAGTACGTATTTTGCGTACGATATCAGTAATGTTATCAATGAAAGTTTTATCGAAAAATATGTCAAGTATTTTGTTTTGTTTACGTTTCAAATGCAAATGGATTCGTTTGACGTACTGCCTTATCAACACACATATCATAAACACACTCTAAAAATCCAAAGGTGGCAAACAGCAGGCCACCTACCGACCTACAATGGTACGTGGTTACTACCGCGTATTGACATCTGCGATACCGGAGCGATCACCGATGCGTTGTCATCCCGAATATACAGCTTAAATGGGTCTATAATAACACCAGCTACTATAAACGTATAAAAACCGTCGTATCACACTTACAATGGCAATGCCTTTCATTTGTCAGTTGAACAACATACATTGCGTTATTTCCGTTGTTGAGCCTTTGAATTTCTGAGCGAGCAATGGATTAGGAATTTATTTCAAAATTCTTCGGATTGTGATTTAAAGTGTGCAATTATGTAGGGAACACAGCACTGTTGCATGGCATATTTTACAAAGACATAAAACAAGTGACTACCTATCTATTTGTACTTAATCTTTCGTATAATCTGTGGTGACCACTGATAGCCTAGTGATGTGACCATCGGACTGCCAAGTCATTGGCTTCGAGTATCTCTGACTTTTCAGATTCATGTGCGTATTGTACAATTATCACTTGCTTCAAAAACAGTGAAGGAAAACATCGTGAGGACATATTTCCCGACGGCATGTGAAGCCAAGTCAAATGCCCATGGGCGGCAGAAAAACTCAGACGCCAGTCGGTCGATTCTGTTCAAAAGATCAACGTGAAACTTAGGTGAAGTGAGCTGTCACTGTCACAAATCGACCGGCAGGATGCTAGGGATTAACACTATTTACAGCTCACTTCACGCTCACTTCACCTAAGTTTCACGGTGATATAATTACAGAATCGATCGGCTGGTTAGTCACTAACCACAAGAAAAAGAAAGAAGAACCTCCGGTATTACAGTTGCTATTTTCGCCTCAAAAATAGTTCTTGGAGCAAAGAAATAAAGATTTAGTTTCCAACCATTGCCACATGTTTTCACTTTAGAACAAAATTGCGCCAGACCTTCGCTGAATTCAGAATAAACTCGTAAACTAGAGTAGTTGTATCGATTGTGATTAAATTAATATTTCTATAGTTGAAATGTTTCGATGCATACAGTCGGTAAAGTGAACTGATGACCGATGTATGCGCATACGCACTATCCGTTCAATATACAGAAACGATGAGAGATATCGCAATGAAATTCTATTGTAAACAATGTATCTTGAAAATTCCGGTGATACATATTCGTGAATGATTGGATTTACTATTATAGAATTTATATGTTCTCAAGTGAGGACAGAGGTAGAGTTAGAGAAGCATTAACTCATTAACAATAGGTATTTGCTAAAACAAATTAAGCACACACGGCTACACATCAAGCTATAATTTCCAGTTTATGCTGATCTCGCATTGTATAGGATTTCCGTACAATTAGAGGTCAGGTTATACTGGAAATTTATAGCTTGAAATGTGTAGGTACTTGAAGTATCTAGTAATATTTTTTTTATTTTTAATAAGTCGAAGGAAACAATAATTACGTCTTTCAATTTATTTATTTTATTTGAGGTACCTAGTAATAAAGTTTTTGGATTACTTTTTCTATCATTATTAGTTTCCGAAATATTAAAGGTGATGAATCAGGTCACCACCTGATAAATGTGTCCATATACAAAATGGCGTAATAGAACAGCTCATTGTCTAAAATGAGATCTAGTCTGGAGAATGATAATAACAATAACAGCCATCACAATTATTCAATTAAATCTACACTAAATACTGTTTATTATGTAAAAATATAAATGATGTGAAAAGTTTTGACGGTAATAAATTGTATCTTACCTGCTATCAGATTGAATTTTTAATTTATTTATCAAAGCAGATTGTGATAGGTACTCAATCTTTATGACAATCCATAAACACAAAGTTGCTCTTACATTTTTTTTTTTAATACTAAGTAATTGTTTTTTTAGATTTACAGATTGTACACACAAATTGTCGGTCAATATTCAGTAAATACAAAATTACTTAGTTTATGTTATACAAAATTAGATAATATTCTAAAAAATAAGTTAACTAATATAAATAAAACTTCATTTATTTAAAAAATACTAGCTTCACATTGTTGCTGTTTGCTGTGTTTCGGAATAGGGTGGGTATTGGGTGCCTAAAAACAAACCGCAAGGCACAGGGAAAACTAAAATATCTTATGTGACTGTACACATTATATATATTTTTGTTTTGCCCTTGTTATTACCAGGCACTTGTGATAGACATTACACCGTCTACTGACCGCTTGATTGTTGAATTACTTATAGTAGTGGTCATTCCAGTTTTAGAAGTGCCAAAGTTTATTTCCAGTTTGCAGTAAGAAGGAACGTCGCGCTGGTCAAGTACGTGACTCGCCTACTGCTAGGGTTGCTGCACCTCCCGGAGGTGCTGGCAGCTCTACGATTACGCGCGCCGGAGGAGTGCATAGGTGCGCGTTCCCTCCCCGCTCTGTTAAGGCCTATTCAGACCTAAGCGGTATTCGCTACCGTCTGCGGCAGAGAAAACACAGTGGGTATGCGGTAATATTACTGTTCAGACCTAAGCGGTATTCGCTACCGGCTGCGGCAGAGAAAACACAGTGGGTATGCGGTAATATTACTGTTCAGACCTAAGCGGTATTCGCTACCGGCTGCGGCAGAGAAAACACAGTGGGTATGCGGTAATATTACTGTTCAGACCTAAGCGGTATTCGCTACCGGCTGCGGCAGAGAAAACACAGTGGGTATGCGGTAATATTACTGTTCAGACCTAAGCGGTATTCGCTACCGGCTGCGGCAGAGAAAACCCAGTGGGTATGCGGTAATATTACTGTTCACACCAAAACGGATTTCGCTATCTTTGTGGGTAGAATAACGCGCGGTAGTCGAGTTTCGCTCAGAGAGGTACTTGATACTAAATACCTGAGCGAAACCCGCGCGGTATGTACCTCTACCCACAGCGACAGCGAATATCGCTCAGGTCGCTCTAGCCGCGGTACTTGATACTAAATACCTGAGCGAAACCCGCGCGGTATGTACCTCTACCCACAGCGGCAGCGAATATCGCTCAGGTTTGAATAGGCCTTTAGACGTGCCAGCGGTTAGGACTAACTAAAATGAAGGGTTCCGTATTGGGATGAATTTATCCCAAGAACAAACTTAACAGTGTAGTTCAAAAACATGTTCCCCCATACATTCCAGCTGCAAATGTAAGTTTGTACGCACAATATTGAGTGATTTACCACGTTATTTTAAGACTATAGACTTCTAATAGGTTTTCCTGTAATCTATAAGCATAGAAATACTATCTGTATCTCTTCAAAATTTTAGGCTCTTTAGTTTTGGAGATGGTCAAATTTCATCTATTTTCTTAAATATCTTTAAAAGTATTTATTTTAAAATTATAAATCTATTTGATATCCTCGCAATAAGTTTCTTTCATTTGATATGTCACACGGTACGGTCAGCAAAACTTTTTTTTTTAAATTTCTTATTTACCCCCCAAAAGTGACCCCCATATTCAAAATTTATTTATTTACGTTACACGTTCGTGTTTGGGTTACAGAAATGCATATGTGTACCAAATTTCAACTTAATCGGTCCATTAGATTCGGAGCAAATTGGCTGTGACAGACTGACAGACAGACACACGAGTGATCCTATAAGAGTTCCGTTTTTTCCTATTGAGGTACGGAACCCTAAAAATGTGTGATAAAACTACAAATTAACGATTTTCGTACATTTTCCTTTACCTACATGTGCTGTGAGATCTTGCTTCTTGCCAAATTTCATGATTGTAGGTCAACGGGAAGTACCCTGTAGGTTTTGATTTATTTGCGAGTATTAAAATATGTCGCATACATGGCCGTATTTTTTTATTGCGTTGAATTAGAAGATTGGTGTTTTAGAGCTCCAAGGGACCGTAGACCTCTACGTATTTTATATTAATTTCCATTTAATATCTCCACGCGTTCCTGAGAAAAAGGTCTTGACAGACTGACAGACAGGCAGACGGACGGACAGATGGACAACGAAGTGATCCTATAAGGGATCCGTTTTTTTCTTTTGAGGTACGGAACCCTAAAAATGACGAAAATACACTAAAACAAAAGAAGTAATGCCGGCCGGAATACTTATCATGCGAGTATATATTCATTGAGATATTGTAGAGGAGCTGTGTCAAGGAAATTTAATGCAATAATGGCTTTAGTAGAGCTTATTTGTTCTTTGTCCAAATGTTAGCCTTCATTTGTTTTGAAAATACGTTGTGATACTGGATGACAGCTCAGTGAATCGTAATTAAGTTGTTTGTTTGTAGGAAACCACATAAAAACTCGAATCGTTTTTATGTGGTTTCCTACAAACAAACAACTTCGAAGAAAATAAATAATTTTATTTCCTAACAGCTTGTTTATGTTAGTCTCGATGTTATTCGTAATCGTCAACCGATAATCGGACGAACCGACTTAGGAATTCAGTACCCTAATTACGTAATACACGATCAATCAGAATCTGAATCGTTTTGAAACAGATTGCTAATCCATTGCATCGTACATTCGAAAAAAAAATCTGCTCAACAACGTAAATAACACAATGAATGTTGTTGACCTGTCAAATTGAAACAGATTAGTCGGAATTGTCAACGAAAATGTGTTGCGTAATTAGATAGCTGGTTAATTTATAACAACGTTGAAAAGAGACGTTAGGCAAAGTGAGCTTTAAAATAAAGTGTTTTTTAATGCGCCGATATTGTAGTTTGTTATGTTTAACAAAATAAATGATTGATTGATTGATTGATATTTTCTAGTTATCGTCCACCTTGAAGTGCTTGAAGCTTGTGAAATAAATAATCAAAATACCAGGCTTACCTACTTCATAAAAATCTGTAAGATCCTTAGTTTTGATGATGTAGTCTCAACGTAATTGAACCCGAGCCTATCTTCATTTATCAGATTTCATTCCAATTACAAAGATTGTTTTATAAGAAAAAACCTAATCCCTCAGAAAGGTCGTTGTGGGTCTGACTACACAGGTTAAGTGCATTTAAGTACTTAGGTATCGTCAGTCCATGCACTCAACGAGCACTCAATAGGAGCAAATTAAGAGCTTTATCCATAACTAGCGACTCGTCCATGCTTCGCACGATTTTTACGACTTGAAAAAACATGAAAAAAAAATAAAAAGAAAAAGTGTTTATTCACAGAAATATTCTTTTACAAGACACATATTACCTCTGCCAAACTGCAAAGCAGTTTGTTGGCAGACGTAGCTCCTTTTTTGTTTTGTACATATTTTTTTAAATTTTATTTTAATTTTTTATTGACACTTTTTCACATAAAGGTACTATTCCTGCATTTCTTAAATTTAAAAACAGACATACAATTTTTGTTTAAGATATTCTCTTCAGTGAGGCTTTGACAAAAAATATTAAAGAGGTACTTATGTATTTTATTTTTAAAGGCAGTTTTTGTGATACAACTGTTTATATCGACTGGAAGGTCTCGAGATGTCTCTATTATATGTACGAGTAAGTTTAATATTAATGTATTAAAGCCACACAGATTCACAAATGTAGTCATACAGATAGACACGAAAAGCGAATTTATTTTACTACTAGATGCGTCCCGCGATTTCACCCGCATAAGTCTCGATACCGTGGGAATGTCGGGATAAAAAGTATCCTGTGTCCTAATCCAGGTCTACCGATGTGCCAAATTTCATCCAAATTGGATCAGTCGTTTTAGCGTGACAGCGTAACAAACAAACAAACAAACACCAAAACTTACTTTAGCATTTTTAATATAAGTTAGGATAGTTAGTAGATAGATACCTACGTAGTAGGTATCATGTAAAAGAAGCTCAAACAAAGTTATTACCCCAAAACGATGTTAATGTTCTATTTGTCATCGTAATTAACGACAGACTAAATTGATGTTTCCAGGTTCGGCGAATTTATCAAGGGCTTCTAAATAACGGATGTTCCACCCGATTAAAGACATTAGACCCGCATCTAGCAAAATTTATTAACCCTATTTGATAATAATCGACCGTCCTACGCACCTGTGGGGTAAAATTGCTTAACACACACAAAATGACAATTAATTGCCGACAAATGACTTTCATTTTGACAGTTCAGCCACTTCATTGTGCTACTTACGTTGTTTAAAACGTAACGTCGGAATTTCCTTCAAAACCCTTGGATTTTGATAGAAAGTGGGCTACGCAAGAATCCAAGAGCTGCCCTGTTAACGAATTACGCAACAAATTTTCGTAAACGATTACGACTAATCTGTTTCATTTTGATAATTCAAGAACATTCATTGCGTTATTTACGTTGTTGAGCAGATTTTTTTTTCGAAGCAAGGGTTAGCAATTTGTTTCAAAACGATTCAGATTCCGATTGATCGTGTATTACGCAATTAGGGTACTGGTTCCTGGTAAACATGATACCATAAAAAACCGTTCTAACCAAAGCAAGTACTTACAGTTTCTTGCGTTGAGACAAATCGATGGTCCTTCTTTCAAAACTTATTTGCTGTCTCTTTATATGCTGTGAAATACTGTGTGTATTTATCTAATAGTCTGTTTCACCAGAGTAGTAATGGCCCAGTGGTAACGGCCGCGACTTACGAGTTGTGTTCGAATCCAGACAGGCGCTTTACTTTGTGTACATTATTTCATCACCACTACTCTCAAAACGGCGAAGGTCGTGGGGAAACCGGCATATCCTAGAACTCCAAATTCGAAGACATGTGACATCTACCAACCTGCACCGGGCCCAGCCCACGTGGTGGATTACGACCCACTTCCTTTTCCCGAGAGGAGGCCTGTGTCCCAGCAGTGGGAACATGATTTTATCTGTTTCATCATTTGCGAATCTGTTCAAACTTTTGGTAGATACCTGCTGAAGCTATCTTGCCGATAATTAAATACAAATACTGTTGCTTGTTTTATGTATCTAAAATATAGAGCCGATCTGGTTATCTAATCTAAAACAAACCCTCAGAATTGTTGCACTCCCATATAGTCGAGTTCATTTAAATAGACGGTATGGTGTTCAAAATAAATTGATTAAACAAGCATAAATTAAAATTTTAAAATACCCCCGACACAAACATTTCCTCATTTCTCTGTCCTACTCCATCACCAGACTCTGTTCATCATCTATCTATAACCTATCCATTGAGACCATTCCAATGAGCACAAACACGATACCTTTGCTGTAAATTGGTAAGGGTGATGCTGCAGCATCAATACAAGGTTACTATGCTCTTCTAATTTCATTGAAGTAACAGAATAGCAAATTTCAAATCGATCAGACCTGTGGAAGATGATCACATTCATTAATCAACTAGAAAAGTGCTGATAATCTTCAAAAAGCTGAGCCGATTTTCTTGGATCATAGCTAAGAACATTCTCGACCAAGTCGGCTTACAAACAAAAACAACAAAAACACAATCGGTTCAGCCGTTTGGGAGCAACGATGCCGCAAACAGACACACAGATACACACGTTAAACTTATAAAGCTCAGTGCAGACCAGCGCGACGCGACGCCGCGATGCGACTCGAACAATACAATTTCTAAGAAAACTTGACGGTATAACAATAGCCGGTGTCGCGTCGCGCTGTCGCGTCGCGCTGGTCTGCACGAAGCTTAACACCCCTCTTTTTCCGTCGGGGGTTAAAAAAAGAGCTGTTTATTGTTCTGTAAATTGTTCACGTCAAAAACAAAAGTTTCTAATCAATCAATCCACCAAAGTTAGTATAAAATCTCGGCCAACTTCGGATTAAAAGCTTCGAGTCGGATTATTTTAATTGCTCAATCTTCAGGTTCATCGACATTTCTACTGAGCTCTTAATTACCAGAGGTTTATAGCAGTAATTAGCAGGTCTTAGTGAATGGTCAATTTTCATTTTAAGGGCTTGATGTATTTGTTAATAACGTTGCACATTTGTACTGCACTTACTATATGATGTCAAATGGATCTAAAACGGAATACTAACACATACAGGAGTTTGGCAGCTATTTTAATTCATACAATTGTTGGTTATTCTGAGACCATACCTACGACTGCTACTGTTGAGCAATTAATCTTTCTTTACGATCCGCTGGTCGTGCAAAGTATCAAGAATTTCTCGGCAACAACTCTAAACACAACATCACAGGGCTTAGGAGACTCATTTAAATACATATTGACGATACAGTTTCAAATTTTCAAGTTATTCTAGACTAGAACCTTGAGTACAGTCAGCGTTATGTGCAATCGCGTATAAATTAGTCCCTAGCTATAGTTTCTATAGCGTAGTGATTTTATTTTTCATACAATGACGGTCTGCCGTTGAGACCGATATAAACTATTGCACTTGGTTGGTTTACTATATAACATATCACGCCTGTTGTCTTCAAAGAGGTAGGCAGAGTTCTTTATAACACTTATCTATGTTTTGCCAGTTATTTTTAAGTACCATGTAACAAATCGCTATTAACTGGGCACAAATCCAGCCTGCGGGCTGCAGCTAACAGTTATACGCTAAATATACTTGTAATAAGAGCAATTTGTTCAAGTTTCCAAGTCTTATCAAATGGGCCCAATGGTTTTGTTTTTTAAAACAATCCTAAAGGCCTTTTCAAGCACCGTATCTTAAGTAGATAATGATTCAATTTTCAAGGAAAACATTTCTTAATTCCTTTAATGTCTGGCCCTTATAAACCTTTTTAAATTGTCTTAAGTAAAAAAGGTTATAACGCTGGAAAGGTCTTAATTCTTCAAATTAATGATGTACATTTTCCTTGGGTATATTTTACAGGTTCTAGAAGTAAATGTTCAAAATTTTATTTAATTTTGTGCTTGTTCTTTCCTCTTCGCAACACGTCCAATGGAAATTGAAATTCGTAAAACTGTCCATCCGACAACGGTTTCAATTTGGATGACAGTATCGTTTATAGAGTTAACAACGGCTGACAGCCATCCACAGTAAAACCTTTTTGTAAAAACGAGTACCGAAATTCTCTGAAACACAGAAATTATAATTTCCGTGTTTCAGAGAATTTCGGTACTTGTTCCGTAAAACATAAATAATTATTTATGTTTTACGCAACGAGAGAAAATTCGCGGTATTTAAATGAAACGAACCCAATTAAGTTCCTTGTGCTTCCCGCATCCAGCGGATTTCTGTGGCCTTCACAAGGTCATCGGTCCATCTTGTGGGAGGCCTTCCAACGCTTCGTCTTCCGGTACGCGGTCGCCACTCCAGAACCTTTTGGCCCCATCGGCCATCTGTTCTATGAGCAATGTGCCCTGCCTATTGCCACTTAAGTTTAGTAATTCTTCGGGCTATGTCGGTGTATAAATTATTTCATCATCACTGCTCTCAAAACGGTGGAGGAAAACATCGTGTTGAAACCGGCATGTCCTAGAACCAAAAAGTTTGAAGACGCGTGACATCTACCAGGCCGCACTGGGCCCGCGTGGTGGATTACGGCCCACTCCCTCCCATCGAGAGGAGGCCTGTGTCCCAGCAGTGGGAACATTAATAGGCTGAATATGTTTATGTGTGTAACTATAATTATTTTGCAGAAGACGTCGAAAACTTCCTAAAAATAATCAAATCATTTGATTATTTTTAGGCAGTTTCTGTTTAAGACCAATAATAATTGTTGTAGCTTTGGCCAGTACGAAAGTTATGTTGATGTTAATAAATATTAACCAAACACCTCGACAGATATTGCAAAGTGAATATTAAAACAGCAGTGCTATTCTGTAACCATCTCACCGTGAAAACTTAGGTGAAGTGAGCGTGGAGTGAGCTGTCCTTCCACAGGGATTGACATTATTGACAGCTCACTTCACCCAAGTTTTCACGGTGAGATGTTTACAGAATAGCATGGCAGTTTCGAGAGATTTATTGAAAGCTAGTTAGTTCCGTGTTTCCCTATCTAAATTGTTCAAGTGTGAAAATAATGCTTTTGGCCTTGGGTAGACACTATTGAATAACACGTGCTACGATTCCTACACTCTCATTTTGCTTCTTCCACGTCCATACAGCACAAGGCCAATTTCCGTAATTAATAACATTCAAAATGTAGTCGCAATCTAATCTCAGCGACAATCAATGTCAAAAACAGTGCAAAATTTTAGGTCTTTTTGACAGGTCGAGACTAGATTATAATGCCTACGTTGTTAAGAATAAGGGAATTGTCCCTCTAAACATACACGTGATCTTATTACCTATAAGGTCGGTGTATGTCCTTCTAAGGCGTCCACCCTCGCGAATAGTAGCAAATTGAGGTACCTACATTTAAATAAAGTCGTAATATCTGGATTACCAATTACCCTAGAGACCTTGCTCTCGCAAGGGTTAAATTTCTAATGCGATTAAGTTGTTCTAGTATGAATTTAATTTAATAACTTATCGTCTAATATAAACATAAACACTTGATTGCCCCTGGGCCCTAGTTTTAATCCCTATTCGAAGCCTGCGCAAACCAGATTAGACTAATGCCCGATTCCTCTCCCGAAAACGGGCATAAGCTACTCTATACAAATTGGGTGAAATTTAGACGACGCTAACTTCGACTAACATACCTATATTTAGATGAATATTTTGCATTACCTATAAAAATCCGTTTAGTTCCACAGACATTTTAATAATTACGGGGTTTCATACAAAAAATAATATGAGTACCTTTATTATTTAAAGAAAGAAAGAAAGAAAGAAAGAAAAATGCGTTTATTGGCATTACAAAAAAAATACACCTTAAAACTATAAAAACAGAAAACAAATTATTATAATGACAAAAGGGCCTCAGCTCAGCATAATGTCAGATGACAACACAAAGTGCGACCTGACCCTGATTTTCAGCTGCAATCCACTAGTGCCATACGCTAGAATAATAAACATAGAGAAGTGTCTGTCCGTTATAATAAATAATTTAAAGATAGTATAAAATAAAACTCATTTAAGATCAAATAAAATGTTGTGACATACATGTGTGTGTGTGTTGTGTTGTGATTAATGAGAAACTAAACTAAATACCTTATAGATTCTGTGTATATCCTACATATAATAATAAATCTTTTATCTATAAATAGAAAGTACCTTCAATGCAAAATCGGGTAACTGTGTAATTTAAGGAATGCGCAAGCCAAATTCACTAGTTCATGATATACATACATTCTCGTAGGTACGTAAAGGATCGCATAAACATGCATTCATCACATTGTAAAGCAAAGAAAGCGTTTCCATATTGACTTTTTAGAAGCTGAATCCTGCAAATAAAGCAAGTTATACACAACACAGTATGTCGTAACTGCTGTAGTTAAATGCAGTGTTTAAGGGTTTATTTTGAAAGGGGATTCGCAATATATGACCTACAATTTTGTAAGGAATAGGGTTGCCAACTTTTTGTACAAGAAACAAAGTATATTATGGTATAAGTGGGAAAATAAACAGAATCTCGGAAAAATAAACAGTGTTTTAAGTATATTTTTTAAATATATACTTACTTAATTGATAAGTGCTACGCGCGCTACTCATCAATTAAGCACCAATTTTAAAAAAGCCAAGCCCTCCCCTAATAAAGCAGGGTCTAACCTAATAGATGAAAAGCAATTATTTTATTAAATGTATTGAAGCTCTATTTTATGTCGTCCCACCAGTTAGCATTCATCATTGAAAACACTAATTCTGTTAATATTGAAGTGGCAGAACTAACTAACTATAATACTAGTGTCTAAAATGTATTCTGAAAACAATTATCACGAAAATTCGAGACATTAACAGTTTCATTCTGAAATGAAGGCTAGCTGAATCACTGCCGAGGTGCATGCAGGATGATCTACGTGGAAAACGAAACTTTTTATTTAAGTATACTCTGGATATTAGTGAAAACAATATATTTATATGGTACATATTTTATTTTTGTTTAAGAGTAAACAGTATTTTAGAGTGGAAAACAGTTATAATATATGTATAACTAGCTGCCCGCCCCGACTTCGCACGGGTAGCAGTAAGTACTTATCTGTGGCGCTCCTACCTATCTACCTATCTTACCTACTTTTCCTAAGTGCCCTACCTACCTACCTACTTATCCTACCTACCTACCTACCTACCCCTACCTTTCTACACCTATCTACATACATACCTACCTACCTAGGTACCTACCTACCTACCTAGGTACCCACCTAGTTGCATACCTACCTACTCTACCTTCACCTACCTATCCTAAAAACATTGTCGTGAGAATAACGAACACATCATAAAAATAATTATCCAATTTGGTGCAGCCGTTCTCAAGTTATGGCGTGACCAGAAAAATAGGTATTCATTTTTATATATAGATAGATAATAACATTATGGTTGGCAACCCTAGTACGGAGGGACGTTCACTCCATGTTGATTCTTTTATTTATCTAGTATATTCTTTTGATGCTGCTGGGTATGGATCCAGTCATATTTAGCCCGATCACTCGTGCCAATCTTCGAGCTTTTTGTATTGATATCTGGTTAACTTTTAACCAAATAGAATATCATCTCTTACTATCATTTATTCGATCATCTCTCTTGGATGTGAAATCATAGAATAGATAACTAAGTATCTATTGTGTGGTTGGCAAAATGAAATCTTCACCTATAATACTCGTAGACAGCAAAACTAGGCTGTTTAGGGTATACGACTGGTTGCTACAATGGCGACGTTTGGGTAGGGCTAGTTGCCAGTAATCATAAAAATATAATTCATAATTTAAATTTTTAAACGCTCTTGCCGACATAGGGCTCTTCGTTTCCCTCAATCACCTTTTCTTTGCACGTTATTCGTTTTATTTTCATTGATGCGATGTTATGATCGGCCCCGGTAAATGACCTCTGCGCTACAGTTGTTAAGTAAAGGTTGCTCCAAGATGCTATTTTAGAAAATTGTAAATAATCAACAAATAATAACGTTTAATGAAATTAAAATATCTTCATAAAAGAAAACGCAAATCCGTATACGTGTGTTAAATTAATGTCACAATTAAGCGTCACGCTGTATGTAGGTAACAATTTCATTTTTAACGAGTTTAAGTGAGGGATACTCTGTGTAAAAATCAATTTAAGACCAGGCTCTACCGTGTAATAAATAAATAGGTAGCTAAAGTTTGTGAAACTTTCTTTTGTACCAAAGGTGAAACAGACCCTTGACCAACGGTCAACTTTTGAAACGTGCGTAGCCTAACAAAAAGCCTACAGTACTTAGTTTTGGGGTTCCGTACTAGAAGGGTGCCAAACAAAACCCTATTCTGTCCGTTTTTTGTTAGCGAGCTGTATCTCATGAACCGTAAAGCTTCGTACAGACAAGCGCGAGGTGACAGCGCGGCGCGACACCGGCTATTGTTATACCGTAAAGTTTTCTTAGAAATTGTATTGTTCGAGTCGCGTCGCGCTGGTCTGCACGAGCCTTAATAGATAGACAGTTCACAGATTGCCGCTATAACAACAAATAATAAAAATAAAATTAAATTAAAGGGGGGTTCCCATACAAGAATCGTCTATCTTTCGGCGTTTTTTTGCTAAATAAGTATTGTACGGTGGTGCAGAACGCTTCGTGTGCGAGTCTCGCACTTGGCCGGTTTTTTCTTTTACTTTATAGCCTGAAGAGTAATAAAGGCAGAACGACGTCGTCCCGAAGTAAACATCAATGTTCTAAAACAAGGGTAAATATTACGTAATACGCTGACACAGCTGTTTTTAATGTTCCTGAAAGTATGATGTATGACCTGACAGGAAAGGATTGCCACCGTGTTGTCAGTGAGTTTGCAGTTTGTGTCTTCTTAGATTTACACAAGAACTCGTGAGGCTCTATTGTTTGTTGTTATAAAGTTCAAAATGATATTATAAAATAGGGATCCTATCTACTGTAGAGGTTTTGTCAGGCTGGCTTTGCGAACCCCTTCATGCCTCGGAAAGCACGGTAAACCGTTGATCCCGGTTGTCATTTGTAGATATTTAACAGTCGTTACGGGTAGTCAAAAAAATTATACATTCTAAGAATATTAATCCAAAGTATAATAAAAAATACGCCTGTTATGGTCCCGCCGCCGCCGCCAGGTGGCGCACGGCGGGAATTACTGTAGCCACGCCGCTGCGTCAGACTGTGCTCTTCGCGAAGTCAGGGGCACCGCGAGTTTTTGAAAAAATGAAGAAAAGTCTAGAACAGATTGCAAGGCGGACGTATCGCTTTTCAGATTATTCAGAATTAAACAGATTAATCAAATACCAAGCAATAATAGTCCATTATTTTCGAAGATTCACAGCGGTTAGAGCCGGAACAACGCCTTTTTTTGACACGATACTACAATCAATCAAACTCAACCAGTGTCATTGCACCGTCGTCGTCATAATTATAGCAGTTGCTGTACATAATTGTATTGTATGTAGTTACATAACATGCATTTCTGTGTGACAGGACGTATTGATGCATGCGTCAAACGCAAGTAGAAAACGTCACAATTACGGTCCCGACAAAGCATGTGTCTGTCACATAAGAAAAATAAGTTATTACAGCTCAACAGCTAACAAGTCTACACGTGCTGTGTTCTTCGTTTTTCTTTTATTTTTCACAACACGGGCGGGGGTTACATACTCGTAATTCTCAAGCTTACATACAAGAAGATAAATGCGTGTCTCTCAGATGCGACAAGTATGTGTTTGTTAAGAGCGTCATGAAAGGAAATATGATTCACAATCTCGCAGGAACATGCCACGTTATTTTGTTGAATATTTTAACCGCCTAAATGTGATACCGCTAGAATTTGTGCTTTTAAATCATTTTCTCAAAAAGAGACACGCCTTGTCCTACATTGGAGGATACCCCAAATTACAAAGAAACGAATGTAAATATCTATAAGAGTACAACTGAGTATTTGTTTCCAGCTTGATAGGACTGATTGGGACTAACACGAAATAAATGGCAGAGCTCTTTCCATTAGAAACGCAATCCATTAGAACGACTTGTTATTTTTGCTTTAGTTTTACCAACGAAAAAAAAAATATCTGTAGAGAACTAGGCTTCTTTTGTGGAACAATTCAGAAGTCGAAGAAGAAGATTAGACGTTTTAGTTTTTCATGTGTCTATGTGGGTCGTAAATAGTTTGACAGATTCCTTCTGTAGTGTATAAAAGGTAGCGAAATTCATTCTCAAATTACGCAGGTACAGAAGCACCGTTGAGCAAAAGAAAAAATGCAAATGGCACATAAATGCCACGTCTCGACTTCATCAAATCACTGTATTACGGACTACATGAAGACATAGTGGACCCAGCCCACATCTAAACATCACATATTGCAGTATAACGCAGTTTTTTCAAGAGCTGACAGCTCTTCAACAAATATGATGTCACTGATAGCACTAGGACGCGGTTTAGAAGTGCTAATCGCGTTTAGTTTCATTTATGTAATTCACCCTGAGTTACACACTTACTCCCAATTTGCGTGGGATACTGTCCCAAGCTGTTACCGAGTTATCCCTTTCTTTTCTCACATTTATCTGCATCAGAAACTTTTTTTCAAGTTGCTAAACTTTTGAAGTCATTATATACAGATCTTCGTTCAACTTTGAATATAAATTCTTGAACTGTTTTGACAATTTCAGAGCCCCGAAGAAAACCGCCTCTTCAATTTGTGTCTTACGTACACTAGTACTTATGTGTTCTCTCACTCACTCTCACTCTCACTACATCAACAACTTTTGTAGCCTTAATGGCTTCAAAAGTTTAGACAACTGTTTTGAACCGACGATTTCTGAAAACTAAAGGACATCTCCTCGTCAATGAATGGATAAAATAGGCAGTGTATAGAGTGCCGCTAACGGCATAATAGTGGCGCTGCGTCGGACCGGCTAAAGTGCCGTAAGCATTGTATTGTCATTGTTACTGTCACTGAGTCACTGTTACTTGTTATTTTGTTTGATTGTTGAGGTTAGTTCGCTGTAAAACACCACATTCCCAAAACATTAAATTCTCTTGTGTCTAAACGGACCCTGGCACTCGCCAACCGCTGCCGCGGCACCGCTCGCTCCGCTTGCTCTGCTTGAGCGTTGTGTGGTCACAGTTCTAACCTAACTTTACCTACCTTTCAGCCACTTTCTTTTGAGACTTTTAATATAATTATCTAAACATATACGATCAATCAATACAAAAGACAGCGAACTAACCGCAACTATTAAACAAAATAATAAACGACAGTGACCATGCAATGCTTACGGCACTTTAACCGGGTCGAGGCAGCGCCACTATTATGTCGCAAATAGCGGCACTTTATCCGATAGGGATAAAGTGCCGCTAGCGGCACTCTATAGACTTCCAATAAAATATTCGTTTGTTTTTGTGTATTCCAATTGCTCATTGCTCGGAGAGATACTGTACCTATACAGTAATTTTCATAAAATTATTTCATGTAATCTTGTTTTCTAACTAAAATAATGTACTGTCTACAAAAATCAAACTTAGCATGCAGATGAGACCCATAATATTATCGTTACTAAAATTGACTACTCAGTACACGCACAAAATGAGTTAACATTTTGATGACTTTGCCTCAGCTTACTGAACAGCGATGTTAACATTTTGTACACGCAACGCAAATCAAGCTAGCTAGTGCATTGAGATGTCAGCTTTTACTGGAAATGTATAGCTTGATGTGTCGTTATGCACATACAATCTACCGAAATCGTTTAATTTTTATTAAAATACGTCTCTATTATTTTCAGATTCCGGTAACATATCGTTGGATTCCGCCTTCTGCGCGCTGATGGCACCGTCTCCACTTCTAGAACTTAGCAGCATATTCTTCTTCTTCGTGCCTGCTATTCTTATCCTCTGTCTATACGCGAGGATGGGGTATCATATAAGGTACACATTGTTAGTATTACTTTATATTATTAATTTTTAATATAGAATAAGTTATGCCTTGGTCAAACAGAGCACAGAACTGCAGACGGTGGTTTTTAGAGGTGTGAGGAACAGGGTGTAAAGTTCACTCATCCTCTATTGTAAACGGGCGGGTCCTCCGTCCAGACGGGTGCCGTGTCTGGCGGGCAACTGCCCAAAGATTGATGTCGGATAGTCTTATATATGTATGCAGGATTTTTGTGACGTCAGGATTTTGTGTGACGTCAGGTCTTTGATCCGTAGTTCGCATATGGCGATGTAGATGCCGCCACAGTTTTAATAAAACTACGTTGGGCGCAGAACATCAGTTGCGGTCGTCATTCCAAGCTGTCAGTTTCTGTACGTCATTTTAGTCGTAGTGCAGCGTGAAAACGATGACACGCTTGGTTTATTTGTATAAAAAGTGTTGACAATCCCGCCTTTGGCAGCGCCCGCTGAGGCATCTCTGTGCCTTGTGATTGGCCCCAAACTACTAGTAACAACCACATAATACATCCCTTTCAAAATACTTGAAAATGATAGGCCTACATAGCCCCTAGCTAGACTAACCTTATCATTTTCATGTCAGTGATATGTCTGGGCAATAGTTTGTAAGATGTTCAAGCGTTAAGTAGATTAAGAGGGCGCCTAAAGGTCCAATAGCGCCAGTCTTTAAAAAAAATATTATCTCGTGACTGAGAAGGAATTATGAATAACGGCTAGTAAGGACCCTCGGTAAGTGTGTCTAGAATTTTCTAATACCTTTTATAAAGTTTCATATTGAGACACGGAGCAACAAAATACGATCTAGAGGAATGTGGCCGCTTTTCTTTAGATCGTATTTTGTTGCTTCGTGTCTCAATATAAAGCTTTATAAAAGGTATTAGAAAATTCTAGACACACTTACCGAGGGTCCTTATTAGCCGTTATTCATAATTCCTTCTCAGTCACGAGATAATATATTTTTTAAAGAGTGGCGCTAGTGGACCTTTGGCGCCCTCTTAAGGCGAAAGCTTCAGGGTAGCCCGCGACATTTAAATTTTCTTACGGTTTATGCAATTTGCAGGTCAGTATAAGGTTGTATGTTGATCTGAATATAATTCTCGACCGTAACAAGTACTCGTATGTATATAAGTAATTATAATGATTAAATTCATCAATCCAACTCTCTAATTTCTTATTCCCGTATTGGATGACTATTTCATGAAATCATGACATTTGAGGCCAATTCTAACTTAAGAAGTTGTATTGCTGAATATATTGATTATAATTCTATAATTAAATATTTGTTACGGATGCTAAACGGTGTATTTTAATCAAAATTTGCAATTGCAAAAAACGTGAGAAAAATCTATAGATCTCGCCACACTGCTTACGTATCTTAGAAAACATCACGACGGTCATTACTTGTTGTCTAGACAATTTCTCGGTCCAGCTGGGCTTGGATAGCAACGTATTTTTTTGCGAAAGACGTGAACGTCCACCTAATGACCTTGGTCATTACGCAGAACGATATTTAATAATACCGAAAAGAGAATGAAGGAACATATTGAAACACAATTTCATCACACTCACTTATATTTTATTCAGAGAACAAGCATCAGTTTTCCATTAAGGCTCGTACAGACCAGCGCGACGCGACGGCGCGACACGACTCGAACAATACAATTTCTAAGAAAACTTGACGGTATAACAATAACCGGTGTCGCGTCGCGCTGTCGCGTCGCGCTAGTCTGCACGACGCTTTAGCTATTCAGGCGCAAGTGGGCCTTAGCTGTATATATTTATACAGTCTAATTAACCTTGTGGCCACAAAAACACAGATTCCTCAAACTTCATTTACTTATAACGCTAAAGCATTTCTAGAATTGTTTCAGAATATAAAAACTTAAATATGCTTGTAGCTAAAAATTGCCTTTTTAAGTACTTTAGGAATGTTGATTTAATATCACATTATCATAACGACTTCAGAAGTTTGGAAATTACATCTGTGTTACACAGATGCGGAAAATTATATTGTCATGAGCATTTCTTTCTTTTTGTTTAAAATGTAACTAAATAATTGTTATTCTTTGAATGTAGGCACATTGAAAGTTTTTGCGCTCGTAAACGGTCACGAGCATAAATACCTTCCTTAAAATGCTAAGTTATTTTCCGTTTCTATTATGAAATAGGTCTTTTCTCAAAGTTGAAATCGATATTTCAATAGAAAATCGCTTATGAATTTTGCATTTTTTTAAATTGAATTTTTAAGCTATTGCATAGCTTTTATCGGAGACTCTGAGCGCGGCGACCGAATGTAGAAATTCCGTAACGAAAAAAAAAACCTGACGCGAAAGTTTGTGAGGATGGATGGATGGATGTTTGTTACTCTTTCACGCAAAAACTACCGAACGGATTTTAATGAAACTTTACAGTAATGTGGCTTGTATATCAGAATAACACATAGGCTACAATTTATAAAGATTTTATGTGATTTAGCCATAATATAACGATAAGTATCCAGTAAGTCGGAAAAAATCCTGCCCTCTGAGATCTATCTTTGCGTGCGCTGCCTAAACCGCTGGAGTTACATGAAAAGAATGTATTGTGGGGTTGTTTGTCTTAAAGAGTTCTAAATAAAAGTCCGCGACAGCATATATCTACCTTTTATGTGGAAGCCATTATAGCCAAAATAGTGAGCTATAAATACATTTAAATTGAATACTTTTTTTAAGTTGCATATTTTAGAGTATTTAGTTAATTCGTATCAAAATAAATACCTTCATCGCTTTCGGTATTTAATGTAGATAAAATTTGTCTTTTACACTAAGTAATTTGGACTAATATTTTAAAAGTTAGAACGGTAAGAATGACCTGCGATGAGTCGACGGCGGGCGCGCAGAACGAACACACAACCACACTCCAACCGGCACAGCGGTGCTGCGTTGAAAGCCGTGTATCGTCGTTTCAGTTCGGCAGACTTCGGCACGGTGTTGGGTGCGTGCGACTAGACGGATGCGTGTAGAATAAAGTGTTTTAAAAATGAATAAACAAAGTAAATTTATTAATGAAAAAAGTGATGAAACAATAGTGAAAGAAAATGAGTGAGTACTCTATACAGGAAAAGTTTTTATCCACTGCGCAAATTTTTACAAATTAAACTTAAGGCGCTGTGAATAGTCAAAATAGGCTTCACTAAAACAGTTTTTTAGCCAAATGTATACATTTTAGAGCAACAAAAAAAAATTATGTTAATCTTGATCATATTTATGGGTGGACCATTGTGTTCAAAACATAATTTCGGTAAATTTTCTTGATAGAAAAAAATCATAAAATAATCATTCAAATTGAAATTCTAGCAATTGTAATTGTATTATTTATGAACAAATCTTGATAAAATTAATAACAGTGATGTAATAAATAATAAGAAGGGGAACTGTTGTTTTTATTTATCGATTGAAATAAGATATTTGTAAGGATTATTATAAATTAATGATAAATAACCCGAACGAGTCGAACGAAACGTCGCATCATCGCGGCGTCTGTTCGCGTCTCTTTCATTTCTATTGAATATATGCTATGCAATAGCTTTACCGCGGCAGTCCTCGAGTGCCACACGTATTTTTTTTTTTTTTTTTTTGCTATCTGTAGGTACTTTTTTGTATACCTACGAATTCAGATCAAAATGTCTCAAAAAGTTGAGGTCGGTTTCCTAAGACCGTTTTCTTTTACCTCAACTACAATGGGTAAGGTACCTGCCCTTAATACCCGTTTCAAAAACCAGCCTGTATTTCATGTTGTATATTTACGCTTGTAACTGTAGGCAGGTGAAGAATTTACGTTGACATTTTACCTTTGCTGAACCTGAATCCTGAATTTATATGCAGTAATGAAACAGGCTGTAATTCTAGAAGATAGTGTTCTTGAAGATATTTTGTGTCCAAGAAAGGGTACATTAAACGCAGACATACTGCTTAAAGCAAAAAAGACTATGTAACGTCCCCAGTTAGATTTCATGTCTCAAAAAGCAATGCAGTGAATCAGGTAGTTGATCTCTCGAAAGGACGTATATACAGGGTGATTGGAAGATGGGTGCAAAGCTTTAAGGCGAAGATAGTACAGACAATTTAGAATCATTTAAGCCATGGTTGTCTTAGACGAAGTCTTACCAAATTTTTTTAACCAAATTTTTAAGTTTTTTTTTCGGAAATTCTCAAAATTTAATGTAAACTGCATAATTATCGCCAAATTGAATGATAAATGAATTCATTTTTTATTTATTTAATTAAAGTAATGTGTAAGCAATCAAGCAAAACATGTTTTAGGCTTCTGTGTCATTAGACATTTTTTTTACAGACATTTAAAGCTCAGAAAAAATAAAAAATTTGTACAATACGTCTTTTAAACCTTATTAAAAAAAAAAAATTTGGTAAGACTTCGTCTAAGACAACCATGGCTTAAATGGTTCTAAATTGTCTATACTATCTTCACCTTAAAGCTTTGCACCCATCTTCCAATCACCCTGTATAATATATATAGGTACTTGCTCAAAAACTGTTAAAAACATGAAAGTTGTTTTTGAAGCCCGCTGTTAGACTAGACATGGACCCTGAAGAAAGCTTTGGGGAATAAATATACATTTCTAAGAATATCGACTGCCTCGTTGGTCTAGTGGTCGCAAGCGCTACTGCTGAGCATGAGCTCCTGGGTTCGAATCCCGGTTCGGGCAAAGTGTTATTGGGTTTTTCTATCGGTCTCAGTAGCAGCCCGGAGTGTGGATTTGTGCCCGGTTGATGGCAATAGGCTCGCCCCCTATTACATGAGACCAGTGCCGGATTAACCACGTAGCAAGAGTAGCAATTGCTACGGGCCCCGCGCTAAAGGGGGCCCCGCGTATTCAAACCCGGGCCCCACCTCCGCCTGAGCATAATTTTTTGAGTGAAACTTATTAAGAAGTGGTATATTGAATTTACTTGATGTCTCAAAAACGTGATACGTACTACCTTTGCCGACTAAGACGTCAGAATATGGGTAATACAATTTCTAAAAGTTGATTGCAAATAGACGTATTGAGTATTGTTTTTTTTTTACCACTTTATACATAAGAACCCATAGCAGATCAAGGGCCCGTCTATAAAATTTGCTACGGGCCCCGCACTTGCTTAATCCGGCACTGCATGGGACTTAAACATAACTGGCGAAATGTGGGTGTACTATAGGTACTCCTCTGCCGAACCCTTCGGGGAAACAGGGCGTGATGTTATGTGTTATATTATGTTCTAAGAATATAGAAAATCTTTGAATTTTTCCTATTTAAAAGCATGGAAACCACTTTTATCGGTAGCTGGGTCGCGAAGCAAATTCAATTTGCCGTCATAAATAATTCCACGTGCTACATTTTCAGATTCTCAAGGTCAACTTGGCTGGTTTCCAGAAGCATAACTTCGTTGAGTCACTCCATTAAGGAATTTCCGTTTATTATGTAAGGTGTGAATCCCGAGGTTTTTGTTGGAGAGATTGACACCGCACTGCGAATATTGCCGAAATTGGTCTTACAAGGTCAGCTTTTTTGAGGCAAAGTTATGGCATGTGACGTGATAAGTCAGTATGGTACGTTCTGTATCTATGTACAATGATAGGTGGAACTTTTACAGCCTTGTAGAATTATTACCCTATTGTTCTTCAGGTACTAAAAGTCGCGTAGGTGGATTTTTACCTTCTTCTTACTTCAGTAATATCAGAATAGCTCACAGCGAGCCAGCCAGGTGGGAACGGATGGACTGCCCATTTTCTATAAGCCCTTCTTTTCTTCTTGGTCGCGTACTATTACTGTAGGTCGTGTCTCTGAAAGGCCTTTATGGCTTTATGTATAATGTTTTGTCCAATTCGTTCGGTTCTCCGCTTTTCATCAGGACAGGTACTATACTTAATTGTGTATTTTTAACCTTCTTCTTACGTCGTCATCAGAATAGCTCACACTTTTCTGAGCAAGTCAGCCAGGTCAGCCAGGTGGGTTGACTGCCCATTTTCATAAGTATAGTTTATGTAAAATATTGTTTTTAGCATATCAATAATACTACTATTTGAAGCTCTGTTTGCTCAGATACTAGAAACATTACAAACTCAAACTGAAACTCAAAGCATTTATTTCAATTAAACCATTACAGGCACTTTTGAATTGTCAAGGAATCGGTCAGTCAGAAATATGAAGCTAGTTGCCCATTCCAAAGCGTAGTAGGTACCTATGGAGAAGAACGGGCAAGAAACTCCACGGACACTCTTTTATAGTTTTCCTAACCAATTTCTCAATGACCTTTGAATTGATTAAATTCGCAGTTTGCGGTAACTCTCAACACTTGTATTGTGGGTATAAAGGTACTAAATATAAACGGCTTAAATGACCGTAGATTGTACTTAGTACTACGATACGTCTAGTTAATCGGATTGTCAAGTTAAATCAAGTGGTTACCAAAACCCTCTTGAGACTTACAAATATAGTGATTGTGGAGAGGTCGATGTCTTCTTGATCTTGCGTTAGGGGATTTTAAGTGATTTTCCAATTAAATAAGCTTTCGTACAAATCTACATTTTGCAATAGATTCGCATTGCGGTTAAATGATATCGCACTGAGGAATCGGTAGCATGCATTTTGATTAATAAATTAATATACGATATTCTCGATCGATTAAGTACAGTCAGGGAAATTAATTATTTATCAAATTGACACTAGAAATCAACTCAATATGCCGTGTTATAGTCATATCATAAAACTGGCCAGGACTGACAGTTGTGATTTGAAAATACGGTCAGTTTAAGTTGGTAGTCAATATGATAAACATCAATTAATTTCACTGACTTTGTTTTCGTATAAGTTTGTTATATAAACTTAATACATAGATTGTGCACGTATCGGCACCAGCTCTGAGGATAAAGCTCATATCCTGCTAAAAAGATTAATTAGTAAAGTTAGTCCACAATGCCAGGGTTACACCAGGTTCACTTTTCAAGCTAGGATAGCAAAAAGTAATATCCTGGCTTACTATCCAGCACCCTAATTACGTAACACACTTTAAATCACAATCTGTATGATTTTGAAGGATATTGCTAATCCATTGCTTCATATGTTCGACTACTTAAGTAACGCAATGAATGTTGTTGAACCGTCAAAATGAAAGCGTGTTACGCAATGACCCCGCTGGCTTGGCCCATGCTAGAGCTGTTTTCATGACGCTAGGGAATCTCGAGTTCGGGCGTGTAAGCTTACTAACGAGGCTGGCTGTCAGGGAAAGAGTACTGAGGTTGTTTTACAAATACAAAAAGACTATTCAAAGCGTAACTTTGTTTATAATAATAACCTAATACCCTAAAGCCCAAGCCAAGCAAAGCCAAAGCAAGCTAAGCCTATTGGTACCCTAAAGCTATTTTCATGTATTTAGTTATTATTTAATCGTGTTTTTGTATTGTATGCAGTCTTAAGTGTGCACCAAATAAACGATTTATCTATCTATCTATCTATCTAATAGTAGTAGGTACCTAACAGGGCTCGGAAACGTTATTTAAAATAACGTTTTTAAAACGTTTCTAACAGTTCTTTGTACAACATTTTGTTCGGGGGTTGCGTAGACAAGCATGAACTTGTCTAACTAACTCTAGTAATATTCGTAGTTTCCTATCGATCAACACAAAAATGAAAAAAAAAACGGTTAAAAACGTTTTATTAATCGAGAACGATTAAAATTTTGTTCTTGTTCAAAAACGTTTTTATAACGTTCCGTTCGAACGTAACCGAAAAAACCGTTTCTTAGGTTTTTAAGAAGAAACCGTTTCGAAAATTATACCGTTATCCGAGCCCTGATACCTAATACATGTGCCACTCGGAGTTTGTATGCATATTAAGGTATGGTTTGCTCTTCATAAATGGTTTGTCGCGCTCGGCCGAGCGTTTGTACGAGACAATTAACGCTAAGTGGGTTGTTAATTAGTTGGGACTAAGCAGGAAATGATAGCGTGGAAACTATACCCCGCGGTGAAAATAATTTTCGCTGAGAGTAAATGGTAATTTAAAGTTGAAAGTTCGGATGGGATCGTGTATCGATATTTTATTAGTAGCAACATTGCCTATACCTATGCAATATCAGTATTAATAGTAAGTACCTATGTATATTAAGTCAAAGATTTTTATTTAAAGTAAATTGACTGCCAACTTAAATTGTCTGTATATTCAATTCGCAACTGTCATTCTTTGACAGTTGTATGAAATGGTTACTCGGTGTCAAATTAATTTAATTAGCGAAACTCGACAGACGTGATAGGTTTCGCTAAATGGGATATGTAAACATAAGAAAAGATTTTTGGTAGCGGATGAACTCATGGATTCCCGTGACCGACATGCTCGCGCCGTAGTGCTGTACTATAGAAGCTAGATGGCGCTAATAAGTTTTCACTTCTGTTGCGGACCCCATGACAGCCTTTTTTTTCAATCAACTACCTCTGTTTAGTGTAGTACCTACTTGAAGTATGAGTTGATAAAATCTGTCAATTTGCTTATCTATTAATTTCCTTGACTGTACATACTCGCGGAATGAAAAGGTTAAACATTCCTTTCTCAAAGGTGTCTAGAACCTTTTTTTTTTTACTTTACAATTACGTATAGGTAGGTACAGTCTTAACTTCCAAATATAAATTTATGAGTTATTTTTAACTTCACCTTAAGAGGCTTACAACAGCTAAAGCGCGGTCACTGTCGGACTGCATAGAAATGAAAGAGAAGCGCGATGACACGACGCAGGTAATTTATTGCAAAATATGAAGCAGTTAGCGATTTACAGAAAATCTATTGATTGGACTGGAAAATTAAAACACTATTATGCTAATATGTAGCTTGTAGAAAAATCTGACAAAAAATCAGAATGATTGCATGTAAATTAATATGATTTTTAATCGTTAAAAGAAATTTTTAGAGGTATCTTCATGATTTTTTCTATCGTATCAAATTAGTTGTATTATGTTTTCAACACACTATCATACTAGCATATATCCTGAAGAATATCATATATTTTGACTTTTCACTGATTTTGTTTACTGCAGTGGATCATATACGCATTATTAAACTTGCGTTTAGGCACGTTTAGGTCCTGTAGTCCCCTTAAAGCTTTTTACAGACTAGCGCGACGCGACAGCGCGACGCGACAATGGTTATTGTTATACCGTCAAGTTTTCTTAGAAATTGTATTGTTCGAGTCGCGTCACGCTGGTCTGGACGAGCCTTAAGTCTGATCGATGTTTGCTTTCACTGCGATGCTGCAGACCGTAGTTTGATGCTAATTGATCACCCTTCACTTGTTTTTAAATGCAGTCCTTCGTGTTTTCCTAACGAGAATCGTCTACGAATCGTGCATTGACCCCTACTTTCATTTATTTATTAGGAAAAATACCGGCTCGTAAAGGCAGTTCCATTTGCGATATTTTCCTGTAACTCTGGATGATAATGATAGGTACTAACGACTAGCCACGAAGTTCAAGTTCAATCTCCTTGTCAAGGAGATTGAACTTGTAATGAGTAATTTTTTTGTGTTAAAACATGATCATTTTCTGGAATTAAAAATATCTCTAATGGTGAATATTTATTTATTAAAACTTCATGCACAAGTAAAAAATACTGTACAAAGGCGGACTTAATGCCTGAGGCATTTTCTACCCGTCAACCTTAGGGTGATGCAGAGACAAAACATGGCAGGTGCAACATAAGGGATAGATAACTTGAAAATTAATACATACTAATACATAGATACATACATACATATAAACCGAATAAATTTTGTCAGGAGAAATAACGATAGGTAGAGGAGAAAACAAATCCAGCCAATCAGCGCTGCAATGAGTCTGCCAACTTTTTACGAATATGTTCACGTGCCTTCACTTTGAAAGATAACCGACTGGTTGCCATCCTGATGTTCAGAGGGAGCGCATTCCAAAGAAATAGAATATTATGTTTTGTTTATAAGAAATACAATGTTCTTTGTCGTATCGATGATTCCCTTTTATTAATATTAACAAAGCTTCGACCAGAATTCGGCCACTTCCACAGCGTTAGCGTTGGCACGACATGAGGTGAGTCGGTGTGTGATGTGGATACACATTCGCACTGTGGCTCATCGGAGTAACCGTACCTGATTAACTGAAGCCAGGTGGGCCATAGATAGATTCATTCATTCATCTGTTCTGTGCTATGCTGCGTCAGCGCTTAGCCTTACAGTTGCGGAAAAACACAAAACGCTTGTGGAGATATCATCCAAGCAAGAATATTCGCAAGCGTAAGGTAGGAGGCCCTCAGGCCCATAAGCTAGGAGTCGCGAGCCGACTTCCGGCCACCGTAGACGCGGGCTTCCGGACGGTGAGCAATGGGTAGCTCGCCGTCCGATAGGGACCAGGCCCGGGTCGACGGTAGTAGTTGGTGGCCCGCTGGGAGCTTTTGAGGCTGGAGAGGGATGCTTAAGAAGCCACAGTTTTAATCGTGCCGCAGAAATACAATTAGGTACTTACCTAAATGTTTGCATTCATTGGTTATGGATTTTATTTTATTTTAATGCGTGCGATGAATTGACCATAGTGAAGGAGGTTTTTGAATTATCGAGTGTATTGTATTGTATAATAAGTACCAATAATAGTAGTTTATGAAACTGTTGCATAATGAGGGGTATTAAAACACCAGTGTGTGTATCACACGAGTGTTTTAATACCTAGTTATGTGCAGTTTTATACACTACTTTATCTACTCTCATACATTGGGATTGAACTTACTAAATAAAAGTTTAAAGTTAAAGATCAAGAATTCAAAAAATCCCACGAAATTCAGTACAACTTCACGTATGCCTGGCGCCTGCACCAGCACATCACCGCGCATGCGCTAAAGCGGGCGCTGCCATTACAAAAAAAAAATTTGATGGAAACTCCTTGGTGATATTAACATTTTGGATTTGCCCTGTATCGTAATGCATTTATATCATTATATTGTTATAGAGAAAGTGTTCTTTTATAATTATATTTTTAAATTTCGGAATTGTGTTTATAAGTAGGTATGTCAATATAAACTCGTTTTGAAGTTTATAATTCAAATTTTATAAAAAAGTAAAAATATCCATGGTTTACTTGACCTGATATTAGACATTTATCTAGTCAATTCCCAACAAAAACGTGTTACCGATATTCGTTCTGAATTTTTCGTGATAATTTTCGAAGCCTCAAAGATAATTCCGAATAGTCTTGTTTCCTAAGGATGATAAAAGGATATTACGAAAAAAGAAATCCTGCCTAGCCTTTTCCTAATTACGTTGGCTTCGTCGGAAGGAAGTTAAATAACATTATGACTAGTAAATGTACATACTTACATATAGCACCCCACTTTATTCATACGGAGCGAGTTTATAGCCGTTGATCGGGGTACAGATCAGAATTTCTTAGTGGAAAAATCCAATAATACACTCAAGAGCAATGAATCCGGGTCACTTAAAGAATGTTAAAAATCTCGGAAACTAAAAATGATAGGTTAATGCAATAAATTGTATTTAATAGACAATGTAATACTCCTTAAATGAAAGTAAAAAAAATATGAGTCACCATACATTTTATTAACACAAAATTACATAAAGAAAAAAACTGCTGATCTCTCCTTAAAACAAAAATAGGAAACATGAAATTTTTGAACTTTATTACGATTTTCTTGAATTTTAATACTTCGTATTGCCTCCTCGTGCTTCCATTACTGCGTTTACGCGGTTTGGCATGCTGTACACCAAGTTCCTTATACGATTTTGGGGTATATTCTCCCATTCCTCTGTGAGAGCAATTTTGAGCTCACGAAGCGTGATTGGGGGAGGGTTTCGTTGTTTTACGCATCTGCCTAGCTCGTCCCAAGGGCTTCGGGCTGCGCGCTGGCCA
Organism: Agrochola circellaris; assembly: GCA_914767755.1. NCBI lineage: Eukaryota > Metazoa > Arthropoda > Insecta > Lepidoptera > Noctuidae > Agrochola > Agrochola circellaris. Next base: position 12,377,643 of record OU611843.1, read on the forward strand.
CTCCATACGAGTAATGTTCATCTCTTGAAGGTAGTCATTCACAATCCTACCTGTATGAGGTCGGGCATTGTCATGCATAAATATAGCATCCTCACCTAAATTGACCATAAATGGACCAACGTGATCATTGAGGATTTCTTCCACATATCTTACGCTAGTTAAAGAGCCGTTTTCTATGATCACCAGCTCTGTGCGACTTTCAGAAGAAATTCCGGCCCACACAAGTACAGACCCACCACCGTAGGCTACTTTTTCTTCGATGCATGCTTGCTTGAATCTTTCCCCTGGTCTTCGATACACTCTGTGTCTTCCATCGTGCTTGTAGAGCATAAATTTTGATTCGTCGGAGAACATAACTTTTGACCAATCTTCAATACTCCAATTTACGTGGCTCTGGGCATATCTTAGTCTTGAAATACGATGCCCACGCTCCAGTTTAGGGCCGTTTGCAGGTCTAAGGGGTTTTAAGTTAGATTCAGCAAGCCGACGTCTTACTGTCCATGCACTTGGGTTACTTCCTCCGAGGCGTCGAAACTGATTTGTGAGTTCAGTTCCTGTGAGAAAGCGATTTCGAAGCATGGTGTTCACCAAGTATCGGTCTTCTCGTGCTGTGGTACACCTGGTTCTGCCCGTTCCTGGTCTGCGTAGGTTAGAACCAGTTTCTTCGTAACGTCGGAGAACTCTTTGTACTGTTGACAGCGACACACCGACAGTCCTGGCTGTATCGCGCTGACTCCGGCCGGTTTCCAGCATTGTAAGTATTCTGGTGCATTCTTCAGGCGTAAGCGACATAATTTCAGCTTGAATAATGAATATAGAGCACTATCAACATGGTTTATGTACCCACATAAATGACAGATTACAAACAAAAGCAAAACCAAATGCTGTAATTTCGTAGTTCCATCTTCGAAAGTGGCCCTTTTTCAAATTTGATTTTTTTATGATATAACTTTACAATAACTAAGAAGTTTTAATACCTTCATTTAAGGAGTATTACATTGTCTATTAAATACAATTTATTGCATTAACCTAGCATTTTTAGTTTCCGAGATTTTTAGGATTCTTTAAGTGACCCGGATTCATTGCTCTCGAGTGTACTTCGGCGTATCGTCGCCTTAGAGTGAAAAGCTCGGGAATGCAACTTTGACTTTTTAGTTTATTACATTTTTGGAAAAAAAAACCTCGCAACACACGCAGTTTTGTGGCGGCATCTATATCGCCACATGCGACCTACGCATCATACTGACGTCACGCAAAATCCCGCATCGCGTAAGCAGATTTTACCGCGCGATCAGCATATAATATAAGTTCCCAGATGCCCACCAGTTTTTCGCATATAAGAGGTTTTCACTCTAAGACGACGGTATGTTTTTTACTCACACAGAGCAGTCTTATAGTAAATTTCTGTTATCAATTCAAAGGTTTCTAGTAGGTTAGTAGATATCAAACCCTTCTCGATTTAAGGATGCATTGTAACGTGCTAAATGATTACTTTATATATATCAAACGAAAGGTAATTTAATTTTCCTGTGTACCTGAAACGTAGGCGTTACTTGGGCGTTCAGTGAAATTCTATTAGCGAGTACCTAGCTGTTGTTAATCAAGATGATTGACAACTGTATCCCTTAAACACTAATTAAATACAGGACTTCATTAATTTATTTGTAAACAAATCAATGGTCAGCTAATGAGACATAATTAATATCTAGTTGTTCTCTCGAAACCAGAAGTTAAAGAATTTATACACCGTGACATTTTAGTCTTCTTACAAAGGGCCACTCAATGTAACCGACATAAAATAGAAAGAAAGAAAGAAAGAAACAAAAGTATTTTATTTGGGACATGCATAGGAAATACAAACACTAAGTAATAATAAAAACAAAAAATATAAAATTAATAAACAAAAAAGGAGCATTTAAAAACTAACAGAATAATAACGACCTGTCTGAGGCCAAAAAGGCTCCTATCTCAGCATAATACGGCGAAATTTAAAAAAAAAATACTGCAGCGCTGGTATTCTGGGCACACATATCTCTAGGAGCAATAAAAAAATTGTTACCATATTTTTTTTTTCTATGCACCTTTAGTAGTCACTGGATACATGAAGTGGGCTGCTTTAGTAAGACTCATTAAAATGTCACGGTGTATAGCCGTCTATTTGTACCGTATACAAAAATGCAACATCTACCAGAACAAAATATACGAAGTGGCCGAATTGTTATTTTCGATAATTATTTCGTAGTTGGTCTCTCAGCAAAAGTTATTCATATTTAAAAGTGTTTTCTCCTGAAGAATTTCCAATGAAATCTTATAGTCAGCTTGTACATTGACCGACTATCTATGCATAGAGAAGCAAGACTCGATAAGAGCATTTACCAAGAAAATGAAAACACAGCAAGTCAATGCAATACGTGTCTTCAGAGCTTAAAGAATAGGTAACTATCGCCTTCTATTCAATTCGTACTTACAATGCTTGAAACATACTGAAATATCGCTGAAGCAACGTTATTGAAAACTATTTAGCTGTTAGAAATGTGAAAAGTACCATAACGTAAAATAGGTTATTTTACGTTATGGTACTTTTATTTTGTTTCTCTGTATCAATGGCGACGGCGCTTTCCTTGAACACATCAATCATCTTAACGATACTATTCCTAAATATAGAACCTTTCTGGAAAGGGTTTTCCTAAGTAGGTACTTTTTTTAGGTCAGTAGTTCTGTCGATCAAGTTGTATAATAAGCATTTATTTGTGGTGACGACTTAAATGCATATCATCAAGAGTATTAAGCGTCGTGCAGACTAGCGCGACGCGACAACGCGACGCGACACCGGTTATTGTTATACCGTGAAGTTTTCTTAGAAATTGTATTGTTCAAGTCGCGTCGCGCTGGTCTCCACGAGCCTCTAAAATAACTAAATTAAAAAATATTTTCTATGCTATAGTGGTTGATATGCTTACGACCGAATTCATAGCCTTAGCATAACCGTAGAAAAAATTAACTGCCTATTCATTATTTGAGTTATTCCTATTAATTATTTGAGTTGACATTGAAGTATTTAATTTGGTCATAATTTTTTGATTTTCTATTCCTAATCTTACATTTTTAATGTGTTGACATTGATTTTTTTTACTGTAGGTAATTTTTATTATGATGCTAATTTTGATGATGATGTGAGTTTTGTTACTAATTGTAAAATGTATTACATGTATTATGAATGTCATTTTTTTTTATCACATAGGAATTTCCAAACACAATGTAAATTGTTTGTGAATAAATAAATTGAAATTGAATTGAAAATTGACTTACCTGGCCGACATAGCGTGCCTTTCCATAGTATTTTTTTTTTATCGGACTCAAACTCAAGCTCGCATTGCATTAGCAAGCTTGCATTTATTTCAATTAAACCACTACAGGCACTTTTGAATTGTCAACACTCTTTTAAATAAAATAAATTGTTACAAAGTATTGGTTACATCATTCATGTTGAAATTATACATGTGAGAACAATGTAGAAAGACGTGCACGTTAGAAGCGTCCGTAATACAAAGATAAAACAAAGAAAAATTCAAAAATTAAAAGACTCTTGCATAACCTAGATAATTACTCTCCGAATGACCAATGTACAAAATTGAACTGAAATAGGTAACTTAATAACATTCTTGTTCACAGATCGACTCGTGTCATGGAAAAAACGAAGATCGGCCTGCTCAACGGTCACGTGCATGGCGAGACACGACAGGCGAAGTCTAGGAAGGCCATTATAAGAATGCTAGGTAAGTTCATCCAAGTGAATCTAGAATGTGACTGTAGAATTCTATTCTTTGCAACTTTTATGCTACTCTCAACTTTGAAGTAAACTAAGTATGTCGTTTTATAGAATTAGATTAAAAGTAGAAGCTAAGGTGCTTTCATTATTTTTATTTGTTTCGATGAATAAACTATTCGCCATTGTTTATGTTGGGGCAAGCAGAGCCAGTAGGTATTGAAAAAAAAATCCGTACGTTGAACATAGGTTTTTATCTTCTACTAAGCAATAAAAGAGAAAGCGCCATAATTTTAACATGACTATAATTTGAAAGAAAGAAAGAAGAAAGAAAATACGTTTATTTGCGGTACACATGACGCAAGGAAAGAACAAAACACGAAAATAAACAATTTGTGCTTCTGTGTACCTTGTACGTTCCTATTTTGCGGGTAGGTAATGTCGTTTTGAGCTGTCTGGCTGGATCTTTACGTCGTTGTAAGGTAACATAAACTTGTCTAGACACAGATGTCGTATCCCCTCTGTTAGGTCTAAAGATACGAGACTAACTAAAATGAAAAAGTATTCAAGATGTTTAGACATATTTATTTGTTCCTTTTCTGTAAATATTTCTTATGGTTCTTCATTTTTGCTAATGCTGCCGCTAGATATGGCTACAAAAAGTGCAATGTGGCACGCCAGTAGTGTGCGATGGCAATATGTGAATTGATATAGTAGCATTTTTGCTAAGCGGTGCCGAAATTATCAAATAACTTCTCCCGCTCTGGGCGGAGCAGGAGGGTGTGTCAGACTCTTACTGACTAAAACCCACCCGTGTTTCTTCAGTTGCCTGTACATGGCCAGGGGCCACGGTATCCTTTTCGGACTTTCCCGCGACCCCGGCAGGCATCGGTCCTAGCGGACCCCTTCCGTTGTGCTGACATTTCTTTGAGGCGCGCGTGGAACACAACGCGCCGTCGACCCGGGCCTGGTCCTTATCGGACGGCGAGCTACCCATTGCTCACCGTCCGCAAGCCCGCGCCTACGGTGGCCGGGAATCGGCCAGCGATTCCCGACGCCCAGGGCGTCTCCTGCGGCGGCTAGGGGCGTGGCATTTGCCTCTCCCTCACGCGCTCCGTCTCCTCCATCGCGAGCGTGCCGCCTGCCTTAAAGTCAATAATCAAATAAATAATTGACCAGTAAAATTACTGAACGGGCAATTACGTGTGGGCAGTTACAGTTACAGACAAATCGGAATTAGTCGGTAAGAAATCTAACTTGGAAGTAGGTTTGGTCGCGCGTTTGGTCACAGTTTTAACCTTACCTAACCCATGTCGGGGTGCCCTGGCTTAGTTACTGCAACCAATTTGTCTCGCGCGTGATTGGTCACTGTTCCAACCTAACCTATGATTTGTCGAACTATTTATCTAACCGCCCATTCCAACATTTTTACTGCCCATTTATTTATTACACTACTTGAGTATTTTTTTAATTGACATTGTAGGATGAAATAACCTACCAATTTTCTTTTTATATTAATTCCACACTCATTTTCCAACCGCCGAAAAATTTTATTACTGCCCATATTTTTTTTCAACTGATCATAATAATCTCCCTAATGTTTAAATAACAGTTGTAAAAATTATTACCCTTAATAAAGCATTTGACTTTTATTTAAATTTCTAATTTTATTTCAAATGGAGTAAAAACACTGGTGATTATTGGGGCATCTCCATTAAACTTTTAAGTAATATAAAAGACAACGTAGCCCCCTATCTAGCTGTTAGTTTTAATAAATGTGTTGATTTAGGAACTTTTCCCGACCTACTGAAGAGTAGTAAAGTCATACCTTTATTTAAATCAGGTAATTAAAATAACGGCTTAAATAAAGACTTTCGTAATATTAGTTTTTGAAGTATTACTTACCTGTCCTTCATAATGACACGATTACTTTGTAAAGTATCATATTATTTTAATTATTGTAAATGTGAGGACTATGTGGAGATATTTTTATTTTATTTTTTTCTCAATTAGTTTTGATGGTCTGGCAGTTTGAGTAGTTGATGCGGCCTACCCAAATATCCTTTCTTTGGTACTGTTCGTCGAGTTGAGCCCCTTAAGTTCAGAGTTGAGCTCCACGATTACTGACAAATGCTTGCACCGACTGGACAGGTCCACACAAATCTGTGTGGTTCTTTCCTCAAAAGACCATTTCAGACACTAATCTACATGGTTCTCATATGGTGTGATCAAGATTATGTCTGGACTTGAAAAGAGACTGCGACCTCTGAGTTTGTTTCGGCCTTTCTTCTCAGAGTAGTCAGATAGGAAACACCGACCTCATCTAGCTTATTTTTTAAATGTTTTTATATAACGTGTAAAAGTGATTCTGATATCCTATTTACAGAATAAACAATTTCATTTATTTTCAAATCAAATACCTTAGTAAAATATTTTCGTCATCATGATAAAATAAATTTACGTTTTTGGATGATTTTACAGTAAGCGAAGTAACTTTTTTTGTTATTTGCAAAATGAATGAAACAAGAACGTGTAAAATATAGTGAACAGTTGGAAAATATTAACAAAGATGGATCCAATAAATATTCCATTTGTTGTAAAACCTTTCAAATAAATAAAATTCGAAAGCTTTTAGTTTACTTGTTTTTAGGTTTATTTGGGTATCGGCCTCTTTATTGGCGACCATAAATTATTTCCTACGTTCGTTTAATAAAAACAGTACATAAAAATACTGTAATGGCCCAGAGCCCAGATGTTAGACGCTACTTGTTGAACGCAAGGTTTGAACTTAGCAAGTACATATCTAGTATAATTATCATTTCATTTCTATAATGTTTATTGACAAGCCAAAGTGCCAGAAAACAACATCCCTCTCACACTTTCACCCCCACAGACACTCTCACAAACACATACAAAAACTCATACAACATAATACCCGCTTTACTAAACTAGCCCTGTAATCTGACATATTTCTTTCTGCTCAATCGCACTCCGACCCCCAAGATACAAGCCCTGCTTAGTTTGGGGGTCAGCGGTCAGCCCAAAACATTGTGATGTATACACGTAATTGTATCTATGTAGGTAAGATCACTATCAACTTTTCCTTTGCTAATAAAACTTTTTATATATCTTTTCCAATTATGGTAAAGATAACAAGCCTATATTCCCCGAGGGTTTAGGCAGAGGTGTACCAACAGTACACCCACATTTTTCAAGTCCCTTCACCCTTGTTCCTATTATACGGGACTTAAACTAAACTGACGAAATGGGCGAGCCTATTGCCATCAACCGGACACAAATCCAGACTCCGGGTTGCTACTGAGACATTCCTGATGGAAAACCCCAATAATACGTTGCCTGACCCGGGAATCGATACTAGAAGCTCATGCTCAGCAGTAACGCTTGCTACCACCTACAACAGTGATGGGCAAAGTACGGCCCGCGGGCCATCTCCGGCCCGCGAAAGCATTTAATCCGGCCCGCCGACGGTCCTTCGACATGAATAGTATATGGCCCGCGATAATTATATTTTGACGGTCCAGAAATATAAAGTAGATTCTACTTAGTAGAATAATGATTGCTCACGCCCAGAAAATTATGGCGATGTTTGCGTTGTCGTATGTGTGCAAACACACATTTTCGAACATGAAATTGATGATGAACACCTTTTCGCGCTACTGAAAGTTACTTCGTCACAGCTCGAACCTGCATTCGAAAATATTATGGCAAATCAAAAGCAATTTCGTATGTCTCACACGCCTACCATGGCAGGGTCTACGAATAAAAGTTAAATTGTAATTTTTAACATTTGTAAAAGTGTGTAGTGCTCTTATATGATCAAAAGTTTCAACACAAAATGCATTTTTCCTATAATTCTGGCCCTCCTCTCAAATTTCTTAAACTTTCTGGCCCCCCATTAAGAAAGTTTGCCCACCACTGACCTAGACCAACGAGGCAGTCGATCATCAACAGGAAATTACTAATGGTAACTTGGACATTCCTCATTCCTTTTCTAAATGAGAAGAGATCCCTCTGCCCTGCTAAGCCGAAAGGCGGTATCTCAATCGGAGTAAGTTTTGAGAAATACTTTACTTCTACCATTAGATGCGAAATTATTATAGCTATTGAATGGTATAAAAAAAACTAAAAGGGCGTATCTCAGAGATACCGCCTTTCGGCTTAGCAGGGCAGCCCTGTAGTGAGAATATTACAGGCTGGCATAGTATCATTAATATACCTATGAGATAGATAGAAATATACCTTTCGGATCGGTAGATCTTCGACTACCCTACTCGTAGCTCCATAATCAAATCGTGCTGTAAGTTTCAAGGAGGAGTAAGTGCCGCGTTTGCAATATACTCCAAAGTTTCAGCAGTTGGAAACTTCAGGCGATTCATTTGAACCGTGTCGACAGTATTACATTCAGCACTGAAGTTTGAAATGTACTTGCAGTAGGTACCTACTGAGTGAACGGACGCGTGTTGGCATTCTTCATCGATGACTTACATAGATGAATAAATATCTATTTTGTAGTTTTAAAAGTAGGCCCACAATTATCGGAAGAACTTAAGTTTTAAGGATCGAAAAAGTGGTCTTGGACTCGAATGCATTAACATAACTAATGACAATAACATTTTAAATATAGGTAGGTATTTTCCTTGACTAGTAGGTGCTCATGTCTAATATCTTCGTATTGTGTTCTTAAAGGTGTAGGCTTGTTTGTGTTATAATTATTTCCTGCTCAATAACAAACAGACCAACACATCCAAAATGATTGTTTAGTCGCATTCACAAATAAACTGATAATGCTATTTAAACACACTGAAACAATTTGTCGATTGTTGGCTCGAGGTTTCGACAGTTGCCAATATAAAGTGTTGAGTGTCCTATTTGAATCACAAACAGCTGATATTTGTGTAGGTCGGAATCTATTCTGGTACTCCTTTCAGAAATTGTCCATGTTGATTTTGTGTAACTCAAACTCAATCAGCTGTGTTAGTTTTTGAGATTTGAATGATACTACACTGCAAATGTCATATTGTAAAAGTGCTCTGAATGTACATATGAATTTAAAAAAAAATAAGTAAATATATTTTAAGCAAAGTAAGTACCTTTATGCAAATAGTAAGTACTTTTGGCAGTAAATGGATAGCAAGTACCCACCAGTTAAAAAGTTGGGACAGAATTTGTATGAAATTATCTGAAAATTTTATTTGACGGAGAGTTTTAAGGTTAATTTTCAATATTTTTTTATGAATATTCAGCCTCCTTTTAAAGTTAATTTTCAGTATTTTTTCATGAATATTCAGACAAATACGGGCGGGTACATGCCCATGGGCGAAATTGTATAATTTACCTATTAGGTCAAGCCTATCTCGTGGAGGTTGAAATACTGTTAAATATTTTAATTTACTCGGCGATCTATTGATATAATTATCAGCTTAAATTAAAACAGCCAGGGAGAAGAATCTATAGGTTATTATCATTTACATACAATTCAGTCTAAATATAACCCGATTTAATTAATTTATTTGAACTAACTCGTAAATTAAAGCCACCTACGCACAGTGTTCTCGGCGTTAGCTAAAGAGGCATTATCTATTCATGCAAATTGCAAATCCTTTGCCGCTCGCCGCTCACAACGGTCAAGGTGGTCGAGAAAAGTATCGGCTTTTTTTGTAGTAATTCTAACACTAATTTATTGTTATGAATACGCGAGTAGTTGCTTGTACAAACATAATTGACTATGCTCGACTACGAAACTCTTTTTTACTAATAACAGCTATTTAGTAGGTGCCTACTTTGATAAAAATATGCTATGCCTGTCAGCGAATAAATGAAAACCGGCCAAATGCGTGTCGGACCACGCAAAATGAAGGGTTCTGTACTTGGGACGAATTTATCCCAAGAACAAACTTAACATTGTACACTCGGTTCCAAAAATAACGGGTCAGTCACAAAAATTGAAATACCTCCAGAACTGTAAAAGTTAGATCAATGAAATAAAAAACAGAATAAAGACTTTTTAGTTGCGCTTCTAATAGCATATTATTTAAACTGGTTGATGAAAAAAACTTCATTAGAAAAACAAAATTTAAAAAAATGACTATTTTTAAAAACAATATTTTTGTTTCATGTCATTATAGATGCTTTCCATTTCTATTCTGTCACAAAAAAAAATATCGTGAACGTCTTCCACGTGCATAATTATTATTCTGTGAGGTGAAGCATGGCAGTCACGCTAGAGGAATGTACCAGAATCCTAACTTTTTTGGAACTTGGGCGGAGCCAGCGTGAAACAGCCAGAAACATTGGTGTATCTTTGTCGACTGTTCAGCGGGTAGTCCAGCGGTACCAAGAGACCGGATCACACCTTAGAAGACCAGGAAATGGCAGACCAAGATGCACAACGGCCAGGGAAGACAGACAACTGGTGGCTACAATGCTCCGAAATCGTTTTCAAACTGCTGTTGGTCTAAAAACTCACTTTATTCGCTTTGGAGGTGGCAATTTAAGCGCTCAAACAGTAAGAAGACGTCTTGCTGAAGCAAATTTGAAACCATTGAGGCCCGCCAATGGCCCCAAACTGGAACGGGGACATCGAATTGCAAGACAGAGATACGTGCGCGAGCACCTAAACTGGACACTAGACGATTGGTCTAGGGTAATGTTCACGGACGAGTCTAAATTCATGCTTTATAAGCATGATGGTAGGCAGTTGGTGTACAGAAGACCAGGGGAGCGCTTCCATCAAGCGTGTGTGGAGGAAAAAGTGGCGTACGGTGGAGGCTCCGTACAAGTTTGGGCTGGGATTTCTGCTGAGGCCCGCACCGAGCTGGTACTCATTCAAAATGGAACTCTAAATGCAGAGAGGTACGTGGAAGAGATCCTCAATGAACATGTAGGTCCTTTCATGGCCAGGATGGACCGGCATGGCATATTAATGCATGATAATGCGCGTCCCCATACCGCCAGAATTGTACATGACTACCTTGAAGAGGTCGGTATCGAACTCATGCAGTGGCCAGCGCGAAGCCCGGACTTAAACCCCATCGAGCACGCCTGGGACGAGCTTCAGAGATGCGTGAAAGGTCGAAACCCCCCACCAATCACGCTTCCCGAGCTCAAACAAGCACTGGTAGAGGAATGGGAAGGTATTCCTCAGCACCGGCTCCGAAATTTGGTGTACAGCATGCCTAATCGCCTGGAAGCTGTCAGAAGAGCTCGTGGAGGCAATACAAAGTATTAAATGAAGAAAGTGATGAAAAGCAGCAAAAAAACAATCATAAAAAAAATGTAATCTTAAGAAAAATATGACTACTTACTTTAGTTTTTTTTTAATTTAGAGATTAATATTGTGGGAGCAACTAAAATTTATTTTATTTTTTATCTGTATAATTAAATTCTCAATTGAACAGTCTTCGTTTCATTAGGATGGCATACGTAGTTCGGGAGATATTCGGGTTTATGTGACTGACCCGTTATTTTTGGAACAGAGTGTATCGGAGATCATGTTTTTTAAACTGCAAATTTAAGTTGGTTGATTATTACTCGTTAACCTATAAAGCCTACTTAGCTGTGATAGTTTTCCTTTTAACTTCGTTATATATACTACTGCTGTGAAATTTTTCACAAATCCAAGTGCTACCATTTAGCTGGCAGGGGGGGGGACACTTGATTCTAAAAAAAATTGCACTTTAATGCTTAATATTTCGCAAACGGACTCCTGAATTGAAAAATCATTTCAGGAGGTACCCTAAAAATAGTTATTTTCCTTGATTTTATTTTACCACTTAGTCGGCGTGATTAATATGTATACCCATGCCAAATAACAGCTTTCTAATACTAACCGTCTCTGAGCTAAGCCGCGGACAGACAGACAGACGGACATGGCGAAACTATAAGGGTTTCTTGTTTACTACGGAACCCTAAAAACCAGGAAATGCAACTCAATGATCTGTTTAAACCGGTGGCAGGCGAGTGATAATCGTGATGGGTTCGATCCATTTCCATTGCATTATTAACTTTCGAACCTTGGAACTGACGCCTAGCTAGGGTTGCCAACCATACTTTAACAGTATAGTACTGTTTTTACAGTATTATACTGTTTTTACAGTAATATACTGTTTTTCACTTTAAAATACTGATTACTACTGTTCATCAAAAATAAAGTATATGAGTATACTGTTTTCACTGATATCCAGAGCTATACCATAATAAAGTATCATCTTCTACGTAGAACATCATGCATGCACCTGGGCATGGGCGCGGTGATTCAGCTATCCTTAAAATTTCAGAATGAATCTGTTAATGTCTCGAATAATCGGGACATGGTAAATAGATAAATTGGTATCAGAATACCTTTTTTATACTTAATACCTACTATATGTTGGTTCCGAGGTACTGTTTACTTTTCCGAAATACTGTTTATTTTTCCAGTTACACCATAATATACTTTATTTCTTTATCTAAAAGTTGGTAACCCTACTCCTAGCATACACCAAAATTTACTTCAGAAAGAAAGATTTCTTATTAGGAGAGGAATAAGTTAACAAGAATACCTAATATAATTAAATTAGCCGAATTGATCAAAACAGATCGAATAGAGAACAAAATTCTGAGCAAATATCGAAAACCAATCCTCTTGTAACAAACTCCTCGATTGGTTATTAAATTATCAAAATTAAAACAAACGAACTGGATTATTAGGTAACACTCTTTAATAATCTCGGTAATCCAATCAAGAAATTTAGAATTTACTACTCAATTTAAAGTAATAAACTGATAAATATTTAACCCCCGAAGGAAAAATCGTTGAAATAACGATAACAGGATTCGCCTGACTAATCTAGCGAACCATTAAGGGGTACAAACGGATCAAAGATGGCTGAAGTTTTGGTTCTGATACCGAATCTTGAGTTGAGTTGGTTTGTTTTGTTTCTAAATTCACTAATGTATCAAGCACGTAAGTAATTAGAAGGGACAGCGAATACCTTTGGTAATGACACATAGTTAATAGACTCAGGCGTGACTTTATGGAAATCCATTATAAAATACAATAGACGATTGGTACTTTTATTGTAACTAGTACAAGTCAATTTAGGTAAAAAGCGTGTTTTTTTTTTTTTAACTACAATTTTTATTTTTTACTTATTAGTCTAATACAGGGTGTCAGGGACATCGACGCGAAGCCGGTTACCATGGATTCAGTACATGATTCTGAACCCCCCTGAGCTGAATTTTTCGACGGTTATTAAAAAAAAATCTGCTGTTTCCATAGAAAGGTGTATTACTATAATACCTACGCGGTCAAAATGTATGGAGCAGCTGTTTTTTTTTTTAATAACCGACGAAAACTTTCAGCTCAGGGGGGTTCAGAATCATGTACTGAATCCATGGTAACCGGCTTCGCGTCGATGTCCCTGCCATCCTCTATATTCTTCATTTAGTTAATAAGTCTAAAGTCAACGCAGTAATGACTTGACCGGTTTACTAGTTAAGTAGCAACTTAAGAAATCCACTATCCACCTCCTGGCTCCATCATCAGACCCTCGATACCAAGTGCAATATATTGGACTCGTCAAACAAAATCATGTGAGCCCAAACACGAGGGGTTTACTAGAACCCGCTGAAGAGTTCCACTATCCACCACCTGGCTCCATCATCAGATCAAGCTACTAGATACTAAATCATTGTATTGTCAACGGTGTCACCTTGATACGTGTGCAAAGGACAATGACAAGAATAGGCTCGAATCATGTAGCGTCCGACAGACTTTCTGTAATAATGATAATTCATAACAGAAAATAGTAACAATTATACAATTTATATAAAATCTGTAGAAGCACACCGCTGAACACTCATTTTAAAAAGTTATTCAACTAATTGTCAATTTAACTACACATTTCATAGCTACAATTTCAAGAAGAAATGTTGCCAATACCAAAATAAAATAATATCGATACGAAATTGCATATGCTAATCGATTACAATAATATAAATATGAATAAAGATAAAGTCCTGCCCCTTTTGTGACGTTTTAACTGTCAAGTTAGCGTTAGCGTCAACGTACAGGCAAGTAGTTTTTTTTTATTATTTGTCCTTGAATGTCGCTTGATACCCCATAGGTGCATAAGAAAAAACGCACATAAGGTGGATAAGTATGAGATCTAACCCGCGTGACTCACCGTCGTCGATTCGGTGGGGTTTGACGGTTTTGGCAAACTGTCTCCGGTTCGGAGAAAAAGAGCCTGTGTGTTCTTTTAATAATAAATACCGTTTAGTTATATTTATGAATAATATTATAAAGTGATGTAATAATTTTATTAAAAATAATCCGATGATCGATAATGTTTAGAATAGTTTATTCCTAATACCTTATAATGTTATTATAGTAGTGGCAACACTTGATGTAAAACAACTTGTGTTTTGTCTGTGGTCCTTGTCATTGTCAAAAAGTTTGACTTCACTTCATCGCCGTGTTGTTGTCTTTTTTTTTCATATATTCTAATCTAAGTATGTTTTATGTATATTTTTAATATAAAAACATTTATATACGACGATAATCTGCTAAAAGTCATTCATTTAATTAATCACTTAATAGTTTATTTCATGTTATCGTTAAAATCAGAAGTATTAAGTGGTCAACTTTAAAGCACTATAACTTTTTTTGGTGTACTTCCAATATAAATCTAATTATATTATCAAATTCTATAATTATTTTCCCTTTTTATGAAATATAGTTCATCTCTGTCGGTTCTGGCCGAGTCTTGAAGGAAACTTTGGCATTCTCCTTTACAACTTAATCGAACGTTTTAAAGTTGGTGAAAATTACGTTGAAAGATTCCGTTACATGGATAGATATAGATACAGGTCAAGCTACCCATTGCTCACCGTCCGCAAGACCGCGCCTCATACACGCACGCGCAAGTTCACTATGTGTCTTACTGTGAACTTACCGATTTATGTTTCGTTTTACCTAATAATGATTCAGTACTTATAAATCTACAGTTTTGTAAGCAACAATCACATTTGGTACACTTTGCTTTCGTTCCTAATTTTATTTTATGATTTATGACTTTTTATTTATTTATTTGTTACACCAACATACAAGAATTTTTAACAGAACAATAACATTATAAAAGTACTGGTATGTATACCTATTATAGTTATTAGTTATACACAGCATTCACCACAAAAAAACATCGTAATTTGAATTAAAAAAACTTATGAAAACATAAAATACAATTACAAAACAAAATTCAAAATAAGTGGATATTTGCATTGTACTAAATAAAATTATATAAAATGTTCCCACGAAAGGTGGATGGTGAAAGGGTATGAGTAAATCATAAATCATTTATTACTTTGCAAACATGGGTAATTATTACATTGATGTTTTATTATGAAAGTCCCCCATGTTCTACCGTCACATGGGCACGCAAATCATATTTAATTTACTCAAGTTTAAAGACATTATAATTTTAAATGACAGTAAATGTCAAATTAATACAAAAATGTCAACAAGGTTGCAGTAATCAAAAATAAAAAATGTCAAATGGATTATTAGCATGTCAATCAGTCAGTGATTCATCATTAAAGAAGTCGTCAATTGTGTAATAACTTTTTACAATTAATATTTCTTTAAGTGCCCTTTTGAATTTGAAAACAGTCATATTTTTAATAGCATTAGGTACTTTATTATAGAGTGTGAGTGATATCTAAGATTTGATATGAACAAGAACATATAAACAAAAAAAAAATTGGTTCTTTTCAAACCATTGAAAAGGTTGTCCTAAAATCATTGCTCGTCAGCTTTTGCCCGAATAATGTAATAAAAGAAAAAGTATTGTATATGAAAGTATAACTTCTTTAGAAATTGTGTTTTTTTCTAGGATCAGTTAGCTTGGGAAAGTTATGTTCTGCAGTTAATTATATTGATGCTAATATTTATAGCATATGGTAAACTTTCTCTTATTTTAAACGTAATCTATAATTTATGATTTAATGATCCCTAAAATAAAATAATATAATATCCTAAATAACACGTTTTCTTCT
Source organism: Agrochola circellaris (assembly GCA_914767755.1). Classification (NCBI taxonomy): domain Eukaryota; kingdom Metazoa; phylum Arthropoda; class Insecta; order Lepidoptera; family Noctuidae; genus Agrochola; species Agrochola circellaris. The sequence continues at coordinate 12,393,466 of OU611843.1, forward strand.
GCGGGCGGGAAAAATAGGTATCGTGGTAGTACTGCACCGGCCGAGAGTCCATGAAGGTTTTTGCCCTTTCTTCCCCATCGAGATCTACGTCTTTGAACAGGCAACTATAGTGCAAATAGTTATTATGCCGTAATGTTAGCTCCACTGTTAAACTTTAACAACAGACCAATTAGGTAGCGCCGTTGTAGGACAAACAGGAATACGCTACGGCGCTACCTAATTGGTCTGTTCTCAGAATGACAAATTCACAATGAGCCATTACTGAAATGTTTGCCTACTGCTTTTGATAGTTGAGCCGTCAACAGACACACCTATTCACATTCCAATTTTGAAATAATTGAGTTTGTCTACGAATTTACGAAGCCACTGTGCGGCCTAAAATGGTTTACGAATACAGACTATTTCAACGCGAAGTGTAAATTGGTGACCCAAAACGAATTAGCCGACCACAAACGAAATGGACAAGATGTTACATCTAGGGGGCTAATGCTTTAGTAATCGTCGCCACAATTTAGTTAAACTGATCTCTATTGAACTTGGTTCCCACGTAGAATTTGTAATTATAGAACTAAGTTGGGTGTTAGATGAAATATGAGCAACGCCTGACTTAAGTAATGTTAAGTTGTATAACTTGTACCTTTATTGTAGACTTGTGAAAATATTTTTCTGATTTGGAAATAAAATATAAATTGATTGATGTGTGAAGTTGTTGAACTTTGTGTAAATTCATATTTTTAGCCGACTGCGGCGAAGCCAAAAAAGCCCCCTTTTTTGGCTTCGCCGCAGTCGGCTAAAAATATGATTTGGGGGTTATGTGATTGACCTGTATTTATACAGAATGACTTGTAATTTGACGTATTCCTTCCATAACGTGGGAGTGTGATCCTTTGCAACAATTTAGCACCCCATAAAGTCTAGGAAAAAATTCATGGGATTAGACAAAAACCAAATTTTGTTTATTTTTGAAAATTTACCCGAATTCGCCACTAAATATCACTATTCACCGAACTCTCAAATTGAATGGCCTTCATTCATATTTCATTGGGTACCTTATACTTTAACAAACCTATCCATGTAACCAAATTTTCTAAAACATCAAACAGTTGAAAGTTAAAGGAAAGAATTTATTAATCATTTTCAAAAGTCATCTTCACATGAACTTTGACACCAGTCCATCTCAAAATTTTACTATGGCTTTAAGCGTACAAATTACGGAGAAGAAATTTTCATTTAATCAGCTATCTAACAAGGTACACAAGTTAAAACAATATTACGAGGTGCCGATGAGACAGTCGATAGCAAAGGTCGAATTTGAGAATTGTTGAAAGATTTAGAAATGGTGTGGTAATCGAATTAATAAACTAGTTCTACTCCAGATTACACACAAATATTAACCGATGAAAGCGACTTAAGAGATGAAAGCGAATCCAGTCCTACAATTCTTTATTTTTTTGTAATGTACCATGTTTAAAATAAAAAGATTGTCACAACGGGGAATCCTTTGGCCTACGTCGCACCAGATGGTAAGTGATGGTCAGGCCGAAAGTGGAAGCGAGCTTCACCCGGAATCCTCAACCACAGAGGAACTGGCTATCTTACCTCTAACTGCCGAAACACAAGAATGCTGTAAACTTTGTTGTTATGACGACAGACTTAGATAAGAATCAGATGGCGGTAGCTAGCCAGGGGGACTTAGAACAGCCCTACCACCAACCAATACAATAAAGTAAAACATGTGATAGGTACTTACTTAGATTTGAATACTTACTTACTTAGAATTTTATTTTCCGGGCTATTGGCGATAGAGGCAGTAACTAAAAATAATGGTCGCAGGGGAAATATGCTTGAAGCTTTATTTAAATAAACGGCATCTCATTTGGGAAAAGATGCCCTTTTCGGAGTGGCTCGTAGCAGCTGGATTAGGTGACTGACTAAATTAGCGAGCGTCACCTTGGTCCAGCAGTGGACTGCCCGATGATGACGTTGAGAACGCGATAATTAACTCCAAATTCAGGATTGTGGAAATCCTATACTACATTAAACGAGCAATATTTGTATCCTGTACTATTAAACGAGCAATATTTGTATCCTGTACTATTAAACGAGCAATATTTGTATAAATATATATATTTGTAATCACGTTCTGGAACACGGGTCTAACGATTTCGATGAAAGTTGCAATAAAGAGGTTTACGGGGGCGAAAAATCGACCTAGCTAGGTCTCATATCTGGGAAAATTCGTTTTCTCCGTATTTTCACCCGAGTAGAGCTCGGTCGCCAAAAGTTTAGAACAAGTTGGCTACCTTAGAATAATGACATGGCAGCGAGAAATTAGTAAGTACCCTACTAAAATGGCAGCATGGAATTAGTAAGTACCTACTATCATGGCAGCATGAAATTAGTATGAACTATCCTGTACGTACTATGAGTATTCTCTATTTTCACCAGAGCAGGGCTTGGTCGCCCAGGTACTGAATAACTATGCCTTCACGTTGTTTCGTGATTTTTCAATTTATTTCGTAGGTATCTTTAATTCCAAACAAAAACTGAAACTGTAAACAAATTTGTGTCACGCAAGTAGAAATATTTATTTTTAATAAACGAATACTTATACAGACGCGAGAACATATTCTGTAGATTTATGTAAATCATGTCTATTGTCAACGGAAACTGCGCGTTGTTTGTTGTGCCTTCAAAAACCAGACAAGATAGTTTAATCTACTGAAAAGCTTTTACTTTTAGTGATTTGAGGGTATTTCGTAAACAGTGTCGGTAGTCTTTGATTTGTTTGTTTTTACATCATTTGTACTTACTTATTTAATACTTTAAGACGTCGTTGGCTAGCCATAACTTGATAATGGTGTTTAATCACGGGAAAAATGGCAGTGGCAATGAATTTTCCTAAAGAATTTTTTAATTAGTTTGCAGTGCAACAATTACTGTGGTAAACTCGCTAAGGTGCTTATCTAATTGAAGAATGCAGCTTAGATGTAGGTGTAGAGCATACTGGACGTTTACATCCACAGCAAATACTTATTTTAATATAAAGAAAAAATCATATAGGTAGGTCAGAAAAGACAAAAAAAAAAAAAAACAATAATTGTATCATTACACAATTTTTATAAAATACAAAAAAAAAAATTGTATGTTTTCACTATCTCGTTGGTCTAGTGGTTGCAAGCGCTACTGCTGTACAGGTCCTGGGTTCGATTCCCGGGTTGGGTAAAGTGTTATTGCATTTTTCCATCTGGAATTTCTTACTAGCAGCCCGGAGTCTGGATTTGTGCCCGGTTGATGGCAATAGTCTTGCCCCCTATTACTTGGGACTTAAACGTGAGATGTGGGTGTACCTGCTACACGTTCACCTCTGCCCAACCCTTCGGGGAGACAAGGCGTGATGTTTTGCTATATATGTGGTTGTTTTTCATGATGCTTAGGTCTATAAACAAAGCATTAAAAATATGATGTCCATAACATATTTTAGACACCGAATATTTTCCACATCTAAATACTTGTATTTGAGTTTCTGGTAAAAGACGCTATGATCATAAAACTTTTGCATAAAAGATTTAATCACTGGCTCGCATCATTTTCCAAACAAATATTAAAATACATTATCCACACATTAGGGATCTTTTTCCTTTTGTTGTTAGTAAAATATAGGGATCATTATATCATTTTTATAGCGCTACACAAAATTGGATCGTGTACAAAAATTCCCACGTCTTCGGCTCTATCGGCTGTATTGTACGTGAATGTTGCATGGTAGTAAATCATGTTATGAATGTGAAGTATTTTTCTCTTTTTGTTATTGTCATATTGCAAGGATCAACTTGTATAAAGGTTCACTTGATAAATAGCCTTTTTTACCCCTTTTTACCACCTTTCGTGACTAAAATATAGGTATTTCTAACAACAATCGATATTCTACAGTGTATGTAGACACCAACTTTGTGTAAAACATTGTTGTATATACACAGTATTGTATAATTGCATAGCACATGTGTGAGCACTGTGACCATTACCTTCTATAAAACTACCATTTACTGGGTAAGTCTTTCATTGACTTGAATCAGCCCTGGTGGCTGAGAGTATGTCATGCTCACTCAAATGTCTCGCTGGTGGTGGCGTGTGTGTTGGATCATTAAGTTCCCTTCAAAATGGTTGAGCTGAATGGTGCTGATCCATGCGTCATGTTCCTGAACGGGCGCCGTCAGTAGGGACTGGTCATCTCTTAGCTTCCATGGCTTATTTTAATGTATTTAAATTTTTGAATTTGTTAATTATCTTTTCATTGCGGACGCTTTTAACGTGCACGTCTTTCTACATTGTTCTCACATGTATAATTTCAACATTAATGATGTAACCAATATTTTGTAAGAATATTTTGATTTAAAAGAGTGTCCGTGGAGTTTCTTGCCCGTTCTTCTCCATAGGAACCTACTACGCTTTGGAATGGGCAACTAGCTTCATCTTTCTGACTGACTGACCCCTTGACAATTCAAAAGTGCCTGTAATTGGTTTATTTGAAATAATATGAGTTTGAGTTTGACATTAAAAAAAAGTAACTATAACAAACTGTATAAAACGTAATACAGATAAGATAAGGACGGTAATCTTTATTTTTTATTTAGAACATGATGAGTTGTGAACGTATAAGATACATTCCGCGATGAGAACATTCTCCATACTTTAACCTGAGTGTTACAAAGTTCGCTCATAACACTAATGCTTGCTCTCAAATGCTCACTAACATAATACATTCTCACTGAGTTCACGTCAAGCTAACAGAATAATATTTCAACGTGTCAACACGTCCTGAATAATGTACAGTCGACAACAGAGAGAGTATGGCAGGCATACTTAGTATTAAAACAACTAGATAGACAACTATAAAATAATTTGCGATAAACGCAAGAGAATGCTGATGAACTAGGACCTACAACTTTTTAAACCATCTCACCGAGATACAGACTGAGCCTGGTTTGGGCTATTTTCGAAATAGTTGTAGCTTTACGACAGCCTCGTTGGTCTGGTGGTCGCAAGCGCCACTTCTGAGCATGAGGTCCTAGGTTCGATTACTGGGTCGGGCAACGTATTATTAGGTATTTTCATCTGGAATTTTAGTAGCTGCCTGGAGTTTGGATTTGTGCCCGGTTAAAGCTTCGTGCAGACCAGCGCGACGCAACAGCGCGACGCGACACCGGCTATTGTTATACCGTCAAGTTTTCTTAGAAATTGTATTGTTCAAAAAGCTTAGCCGTTGCACAAAGCTTAACGGCAATGGGCTCGCACCCTTTTACAGGCGAAATGTAGGTACCTACTATAGGTACACCTCTGCCTACTTACATATATGGCGTGATGTTATGTATTTTACGAGTGCTAAAAGCAGAGTTATGTTTGTAATAGTTTCCTTGAATATGTCTTGTCTTAAAAGTTGAAATAAGAACCTTAACTACGTAATTGATTTATTTAAGGACAACCAACGAAGCATACACCAAAAATACATGTTAAAATACACTTATTTTTACATTTTGTAGTGTAACCTTAATTAAAAGCTGCCACGGCATGCATTGAATATAGGAATAGGAAATGCAGTTACAAAACAGTTACAAAAAAAGAAAAAAGTCACAAAACAAAACATTTTTTTTTTTACTAATTTCGACAGATTTAAGTAAATGGAAAAGACAATATAAAATTTTCAATTTTATCGTAATACCCTGAGCAATACAGTCTTGAACTTATACAAAGAGTAAGACATATCGATATCTACGCTGGGTGAGCGTGGCAGGCGACAAAATTGGATCTGCATTCTGTTCATGGTGGAAAAATGACCCAGATTGGTTTTAAAGCCCTTAGCGCGGAGCAACCGATATCTAGACCCACGACCAAGTTTGTAAGGCACATTGAGATTTATTTGACTCAGCAACCGTGGACAATCAATATGAGTGTTCATTATTTTGTTTAAGAACAGATGATCCAGAAACATACGGCGATTTTCCAGACTCATAAGTTTGAAGCGTGAGCTGTAGCTAGTTAGATTTCTCGCCATATTGAAGTGATATGACAAGTGCCAAAGATGTATTTTCTGCACTGACTCCAAACGATGTTTAGGTATATATCTCGTAGAATGGAGTCCAAACTATGCTGCAATATTCTAAGCCTGATCTGACTATCGAGTTAAAGATTGCAATTTTAGTTGAGGCGTGCTTAAAATCTTTACAGCTACGCAGAATGAAACCCAAAATCTTAAACCCTTTAGTTTAAACAAAAAGTAAATATGGTTGACGTTGTACAATGCTGTTTATTCTTTACTGCATACCAAACTGTTTTGTTGACTGTCCAAGTGACTTGCAGTATAAGTTGGCATTATTCTGGCTAAGAAAGGACGCTGGTGTCGGCTTTCCCCTTCTCACTCCTTCATCATCTAATATAAATTATATTTTTTCTAAGGGTATGCTCTTAAGAAAAAATATAATTACAGTGGATATTCCCTATTTTCAGAATTTTGTATCAGATATAAAAGCTGGTTGTCAGTTTCTTAGCAACCCAGTTTATCTTACAAAGATGTGTCCACAACTGGGTCAAGGGATCAGTTTGCCAGTTACACAGGTTTTCCTTTACAGATTCTGTTTACATTTGTCATCCCATTTCCCTCTTCGCAGTGTGATATTATGGGTCATTTAGAAAGAAAGAAGAAAAGAAAGAAAGAAAATACATTTATTTGCGGTAAACATGACGCAAAGAAAGAACAAAACACAAAAATAAACAATTTGGGGGAAAATATGCGTCACATCCACGCAAAACGGCCATCGCTCAGCATAATGCTGCGACCCTATGCGAGACAGACCCCGACGCTGGTTTTCAGCGACAGCCGGCGTTGACTTGATGACGCCAACCGGTGCAGAATATAGTGAAATAACAAAATGAGACAAAAATAAAATGAATAAATACAATACTTAGTCCTAAATGTTTATATAAAATGTAAAAAGCCCAGCAGCAGCAGCAGCAGCTGTGCAGCTGTGTGTGTGTGTGTAGCCCGTTGTGGTGTGTTTGTATGTGCTGGTGTAAATGTTTATTTAAGTGTTTTCTTGCTCCATTAAGGTCACGCAGAATACTATTATCAAAAATCAGTTCAATCTGTTTGTCTGTGCGAGACAGTTAAGCATTATCTACAAAGGAATAACGATGGTAGATATGTAACGATACGTTTCAACGATTTTCGTATCATAAGAACGAAATTACAGCTTCCTAAATCACAGCTTTTGAAGAAAATGACTTTGTAAAGCACAGATAATTAAATAATGTTTGCAATTGCTTTTATAAAACAAAAAATATCCCTTAAGCCACATAGAATAACATTACATCAAATTATAAAAGTTCAAACGGCAATCGTTTACTCGATATAAAAGGGATTCAATTGAATGCTTATTGCACAAAGCCACAGTATAAATAAGTAACAGTATTATACCTTCATTGAAAACGGCCGAAATGACGCGCTTCTGAAGCTCAATGTATATCGGTACGCAACAGTATCGCGTGCGCAGCAGCTAAGCACGCACGTATAAGGTTTATCTACCGAGCGGTCGTAGGTAATTACTTCAAGGTCATTGCCGTGTTATAATACTGTTACTTTATTATACTGTGACAAAGCTACGTTTATCATAGTATCGATTCGATTACCATTCGATATAATGAACATTCTTCTCTTTGATGTTTTGATATTTTTAAACGTTCCATTTTTTATTTAAATGTGTTGTGTGCATTTGAAATCGTTGTTTGTTTTATTATCATGATCAAACGAATTGCACAGAAAATGTAATGCGTATATTATTTTTGTATAAGTACATACTAACTAGCCCAAAACCTGGGAATCATTGTATTATTATTAATGTTACAAAATGTAGCAATACACTCCACCTCTGTACTATTATGGCTGAAATACACATGCTATTAAAATTAGCATGCTCTCCTAGTGTGTGTAAGATATTCTTACAGATTTTGTGAACACATGTAAATTGTGTGCTACTAGGTAGCATCTGCTTGAAATTTGCATGCTTTTGTGTTACTACATAGCATGTGTATTCCAGGCTTTACGGTTCCAATTAATAATTTACTTTGCAAATTATCTTCACTCATATCGCTCAGCTTAGTAATCCGCATTTTGATCTTTGTTCCGGCATTGATGGCAGCAAAGAAAAGCGATAAAAAGGCTTCCATTTGAGCTTCACTTAGTTTTTGTCTACCGTATCAGTGATAAAGCGTTCAGTGGAAATAAGAAGCTTTAAAAGTTTAGATAAGCTTGCAAATTCTATTGTAGAGAAAAATGGCAGTTCGCTTCTTACTTGACCTATAAAATGGTCGGATAAAGTTATTGGAAATATAACAATAACGTAAAGATATGAAAGCTTCCAAATATTTTTTTATTTTAGTTAACTTTTTTTCTATGAAACCCACGTTTTGGCAAACAAATGATATGACCCATGCCTCAGTAAAAAAAAAATTGTCTCCACATAGATTCAATTTATCGTGAAAGGTACAGTGGGTGCAATATTTATAAATTATTTATTTATTTATAAATACTTTATTGTACACCAAATTATCCCGGGACCAAACTTGTTAAAACTAAATCCAAGCTTTGTTTTACTTATAAAAGCATAATCAGACACAGCAGTGGGAACATTCCATATATAGATATGTAATATTCCCACTGCTGTGACTCAAGCCTCCTCTCGATGAGAGGGAAAGGGCCGTAATCCACCACGCGGGCCCAGTGCGGGTTGGTAGATGTCACATGTCTTCGAATTTTTGGTTCTATAATAGGACATGCCAGTTTCCTCAAGATATTTTCCTTCACCGTTTTGAGGGCAGTGGTGATGAAATAATTTACACAAAAGTGGGTTCCAACCTACGAAGCACAACTCGTAAGTCATGCCCGTTCCCATTGAGCCACCACTGCTCTCAGCCTGTTTTACTTAAATATAAATACATCTTTCAACTGTTTACAAACTTTCTTAAATTCTATTTTCAAACATATCGAGTCGTATTTGTTTATAATTCGTACAAATAAAAGTCACCAGTTAAACTCCCTAGGATTAAGTGGCTTAGCACTTAGGCCCGTAGTACAGAACCTCTTTCACGACTCGAGCATGAGAGTACGCATGCCTTAGAGTTGGTTACTTTAGCAGAATTTTATTACAAAAAGTCTAACAATATAAAATTGAACCTATTTATTTGAGAACTGGATTTACAATACATTTGTACTGATTCAAAGTAATTTGCAGATTGATTATTTTTCATAGAATAAAACGAAATACCTAATGGAATTAGAATTCCCAGACCGGTCTAAGTTTAATTAAAGCCTGTGAAAACAATTTTGATTAAAAATGTTATATGAACAACTTGTTATCAAATATTATGTTACTGGAATTTTGTAATTTTAGGCGCGAGGACATGTCGAATAACTAAGATTATTTTCATCTTTTCCTAATAAGCACAATTACCAGACCATCTTGTCATAACTCTGTACAACCAGGTCAGAGGGGCAATTCCCGTATTTTTAAGAACGGTCGCATTCTAGTGTCAGTCTCAATCTGTCAAAAAATCCTCTAAAGCTGCATCCAGATATGTTCTTTTGTCCGTACCGTACCTCCGTTTCGTATCAGCGTCGCGATCTAAGAACACTAGTTTGGACGCCCGTTCGGTACGGCACGGTGGTACGGCGTCTCACCTTCGATCACGCTGATACGGAACGGAGGTACGGTACGGACAAAAGAACATATCTGGACGCAGATTTATTTACTAATATTTTTGATATTGAAGGTCGCGGGGCCGAAATTGCGACTTGAATTTGAAAGTTTTTTTAAGTAAGGAAGAGAATCAGTCTTCTGCTAGTATTCATAATATCATGAATATTATAAATGTCATGTTTAATGAGTTTGTACAGTATGAGTTATTGGTTCAGAAGCAAAGATATCGATCAGTCATAGGTAGATAATAAAATTAATAGTTCATTTCGTGACTACATACTCGATCATCCATCGTCTTTTCCCAACTACGTGTCAAAGTCAAAGTCAAATCATTTATTTCAAATAGGCCCTTGTAAGGCACTTTAGAACGTCAAAGTTTACAAAAAAATTGTATTGATTCTAGTCGCCCCTTCCAAAAGGTAGTTTTCGTATGGAGAAGAATGGGCAAGAAACTCCACCGTTACTCTTTTAAAAAGTGTTACAATATTTGGTATATACGTACATTAGTTACATAATTACCTATATGTGAAGACGATGCAACTAAAAAAAAAAAAAAAAATACGTTACCACAATAGGTAAAAAGAAGAATTAACAAAAATGAAGCAACGAAAGATAAATTAATTACTTATGTGATAGATGCACGGTTCTCACATATTTACAAACATTGTAAAAGGAGACTATTTTCTTAAAATTTTACAATATTAATAAGTCAGTGTGTGAGGAAGTAATCACAGAATGTAAAATCAATGTCATATAATAAAAATAATAATTCATACAACTTAAATTAGCAACCAGTTTGATTTTGTTTAGATTCTAGATTATCCTATGGAGCAGGACCAGCATGTTTCCAAGCATTCTTATCTTGGATATAATCCTCTAATTTGTAATATGCTTGTTTACAAAGTGTACTTTTAATATGAGTTTTAAATTTTCTTTCATTTAATTGTAATATATCACAAGGTATTTTATTGTAACATTTAACACAGTACCCCATAAAGGATCCCATACGTGTATGTTGGGGTCGGCTTCCAGTCTAACCGGATGAAGCTGAATATCAGTATTTTACATGGAGCGACTGGCTATATGACCTTCACAACTCAGTTACTGGGTAATACGATAGGTACCCCTTGTTAAGACTGGACTGCATTCTTAATTAAAGTAATAATCCTTTATAGACTAGACTTGTAATTTATGTCGAAACAGCTTCCTTAAAGCACGCCTTACTTCATTTGCAGTTTAAAATATTCATCTGTTATTGTGAGGTTTCCTTTCCAGAGGATTTTTTTACAAGCTTTGGGCTTGGTTTAATTAATCTCATTTATTTTAGTAATTGTTTAGGCGTTGCGTGTAATGAATACTTTATAGCCAGAAAACTCGGAAAGTTATGTTCTTCCGGAGGTCAGTAACCTCTTAATGTCCTAGTTGTTTTAAGACATTGTGAAATGAAAAAACCCGACTAGGTGAATGAGGACTGGGCGCGTGTAGGACGTGAGGTCGTTAACCTAAGATACCTGCTACAACTACAGACAATATACGATTTCATTCAGAATTTTTTCAGTAACTGTTCTTATTTACAGCATGCTTAGGAGATGTAGATATTAATTATTAAGGCATTCATTTGATACACATATTTTTATTTTGTTAGCATTCAATAGTACATTTGAACACGTTTGGAAAAATATCAACCATAATAATAACAGAATAAAAAAGTGTGTGTGTGTCAGCTCTGACGCACGACTGGAGTTTACTCCTTAAAGGCCCGTGCAAACCAGCGCGACGCGACGGCGCGACGCGACTCAAACAATACGATTTCTAAAAAAACTTCACGGTATAACAATACCCGATGTCGCGTCGCGGCGTCGCGTCGCGCTGGTCTGCACGAAGCTTAATACGGATTGTCTTTGAATATGGAATGGGCAAAGAGGGTAAATAAATGCATACCTAAAAATTAAAAACGGCAGAATTATCTATCGATCGATGTGTGAAATATGTTTTTTACAAAGTTTTAATCCGTATTATTAACGAATAAAACAAGTTAACGCTAATAAAGACTCCTCATAAAACCATCCCTGCTAAGTAACGTGTATTTTTTTTTATTTTGGTGTAACGTAGGTGATGTTACAAATACGTCTCATAAAACGTTTACTATTCAACAGGTTTATTGCACCTAACAGCTTAGTTTTATTAAGTAGCCATTTCTAAAGACATCTATAGTTAGCCTCAACTCAACTCAAAGCATTTATTTCAAATAAACCAATTACAGGCACTTTTGAATTGTCAAGGGGTCGGTCAGTCAGAAAGATGAAGTTAGTTGCCTATAAATGTAGCCTGGCTTAATATTTTAGCTATATCATTGTCCTAGCTTTGGGGCCTAATATCATGGGCACTCTAACTAGAACCCGGATTATGTTCACCAAGTATTTTCGAAAACAAAAGTTATCCTACGTTAATACGATACATATTATGTTAGTAACTTTGTATGTTATTTGCGAGTTCTGAAATAACAACACCTTTAATCTATTTTTGCACGTTATTTTGGTGACTGTTATTTAGATTTAGCCATATATTTTCTAGCTCAGAATAGGCAAATATAACATTGTTAGGGTAACACGGTCCACTAGTTTATAGCCTAATCTGAATCTGAAGTTAGTATTAGTTTCAAACATTACGAAATCAACCTGTCTAGAGTGGGTACGTTTCTTGGGGCTTATGTTAAGCAGTGTTAACCCAATTTCTCTGGTTTTGATCGAATTCTCTTCTAAAAAATACATCTTAAGAAACTCTTGTATAAAATTGTCGAAACTTAATCTCATAATTTCGTCTACAGCCGCAGTAGTGATAGCATTCTTCGTCTGCTGGGCCCCCTTCCACGTGCAGCGCCTGTTCTTCATCTACGGGTACAATCTGCCGCAGTTCCACGTCATCAATGAGCACCTCTTCAACGTTGCCGGAGCGCTGTACTACGTGTCGGCGACTGTCAACCCGATACTGTACAATGTTATGAGTGGCAGGTGAGAGGCACTTTTAATTATATATTTCTTTTTACCAGACTGCGTGACAGAAAAGTATATTATGTTTTTCATATGTATCTTTGTGTCTCTGTATTTGGGATTATTTATGCCCTCGAAGCATCGTAACGGCTGGATGGATTTTAATGAATGAGTTGTCTATCGACTCGTGTAGGTCGTGCAATGGTCAAAGGCTTAGGTTTGTTTGTATAAAATGAAAATGTCGGATTTTAGACGTAAATATTTTTTTGTTGGTTTTTCCATTATGAATTTCTCAGTACCAGCTCGGAGCCTGAATTTGTGCCCGGTTGATGGCAATAGGCTCGCCCCGTATTGCCATCAATGGGACTTGAACATAACTGGCGAAATGTGGATGTACCTACTATGGGTTCACTTCTGCTCAACCCTTCGGGGAAACTAGCCGTGATGTTATGTTATATATTTTTTAATACATTACTGTGTTGAAAAAAAAATTACTTAATGAGACGATTTTTCGCATCAAATCTGAGATTGAGGTAAATTAACTGCCACGGATTAAGATCAGACTGTTTGAAAAATGAACTTCTTTTAAACATTTTAGTTGCAGACGGGTTTGTCTCATTTGTGAATGTGAGAACATTGTAGGCTTAACAGACTGTAAATCTATGGACCATTTTCTATTTGCTAATTACCTGGTACTTGTTAATAGGCCTACACTGCCCTCTCATACATAATAATAATACACTGTTATTTGAAAACATTGTAAAAACCACGTATTTTTAAAAGAGTAACCTTCTTGTAAGTAAGTTTCTTGGTGGCTCGTCTCCATAGGAAACGACTAATTGGAACCGTGCACCTAGCTTCTGACGTTTCATAAGTGCCCTTGTAAGTTTATATGAAATAAAATATTTTGAATTGAAATGATTTAAAAAAAAAAAATTGTTAATTTATCGGTACTCTGCGTTCATATGGGACCCAGCAATGCTGCTTGGTTTCAGAATAGTATATTGCCGTAGTGCTCGTGCCCTTTTACAAGTGCTATCTGTAAGTATAAAATCATTGTTCTAAAAAAAGACTCGTAATGTTGTACTTTTACAGCGTATTATTCATTTGTCCTGGTTTTATATGAAGCCGAAAAAAGGTAGCAATTCACCAGGTTTGCTTTGGTTTTTCTTTCTTCTGTAACACAATAATTAGTTTGACATCTTAATCGTGTAACAATTGTTGTTATAATTTTTGTAACAAATGGAATTGTCAACATTAGACACTTTTGAAAATACAGTTGGAGCTGCTGAAGATTTTAAAAACTATCTTTGCATTGTATAAATTCAATCTCTTAGCATTGTATAATTGCATAGAACATGTGTGAGTACTATGTACCGACTATAAAGCTACTATTTAGGCACAGGGTATGTCTTTCATTGACTTGAATGTGTCCAGGCGGCAGAGAGTATGTCATGCTCACTCTAATGTCTCGCTGACGGTGGCGCGTGTGTTGGATCATTTAGCTCCCTTCAAAATGGTTGAGCTGAATGGTGCTAATCCATGCGTCATGTACGTGAACGGGCGCCGTCAGTAGGGACTGGTCATCTCTTAGCTACCACAGCTTATTTTAATTTAATTTTTTGGATTGTTTATTTATTTTATTTTTTTCTGTTACGGACGCTTTTCACGTTTTGCATCGTTCTCACATGTATAACTTCAACATGAATGATGTAACCAATATTTTGTAACCATATCATGATTTAAAAGAGTGTCCGTGGAGTTTCTTGCCCGTTCTTCTCCATAGGTACCTACTACGCTTTGGAATGGGCATCTAGCTTCATCTTTCTGACTGACCAACCCCCTTGACAATTCAAAAGTGCCTGTAATTGGTTTATTTGAAATTAATGCTTTGAGTTTGAGTTTGACTTCCAAGTTTAATCCAACATTGAGGATAACCATTGACCGACACACAGAGGGACCACTGCTGCAAGTGACTCCCATTAATTTGGCACCCATATATTGATGGTGTATTTATTTTATCGGGGCCATTCTCAAGCCTCCAACTTTTGCTAAAAGGAAAATAAAATTATGTTACTAGCCACAAAGGCAAAGAAAAGACGACTATTTTTATTGTACTCTTAACAATGAATTTAACCTTCGTGGAAGTTTTCCACTAGAATTTTCTAGCGAACAATTGCAGCGACGAACTTTTAAATTAACTTCATTTTATAAAATTTTCATCATTTATTTCAGAAAAAGTGAAAACTCTACATTTATTGCTATTTCCAATGTCTGCAAATGTCAATTATTTCCAATTTACGACGAGAAATAACGAATGTAAAAAAAAAAGAAATACAATTTATACAAGAATAACTCAGCGATATCTGTCAGAACAATATTCAATAAAACAAGTGTGCCTTTCAACTAGTATAACAATAAAATACACTCGTACAAATAAAATATGTTTATTTCATGATGTTTTGCGAGACTTACATAGAACATCTGTTAACGTTTTGTAAGTTTTTGTATCGACATGGCCACTAATAACTAAAAGAACGGCTTATCCGTGAGTTTGGGGTTTGTAACAAAGAAAAGTTATCAAAAGCTCAAAACAACTAAAAAACATCGTTTCATGTCACCATGTTTTGTTGTGTTAGGCGCCAGTCGTTTGCGGCAAAAAACGTATTAAATGCCCTAATATGTTCTGAAAACAGACTTTGAAATATAACGCTTCACGCGTTATAGGTATTTCAAAGTCTGTTGTCAAGTAAATTGCGTCTATTAAAATTAACAACATATTTTGTTTTACGAGTTGGTTCCCGTTTATTAACCAGAACAGAGTCGGAACTTCAGTCGCAATTTATAATAGTTAACAGCAGAATATTACGTGGTATGGATACTGTTTAAAATAGTTTGCAATGAAAAGTTAACATGGTTTCCGGGAAATGTTAATCTACTCTTTGTTTTATATGGAGTCCGAATAAACGAATAAAAAGTTAACACAGAGTACTTGTTCTCTGAAAAGGTTATAAGTTTTTTGATAGACGATAAATGAAGTCTAGGTATTTCGACTACTCGGTATATCTTTTATTAACAGCCCCGTTGGTCTCGTGGTCGCAAGCGCGACTCCTGAGCGTGGGGTCCGATTCCCAGGTAGGGCAAAGTGTTATTGGGTTTTTTTTCCATTACGAATTTCTTAGTAACAACCCGAAGTTTGGAAGTTGGCGGTGTCATACTACAGAATAGATCGGCTGGTGTGCTAAATTTCATCCAAATCCGTTCTGCCGTTGAGGCGAGATTGACAAACAAACATCCAAACATACAGACTTTATAATGTTAGTAGGATAGGATAGTAGGACACATTCATATCGCATTGAAAAGTCACACCAAGTCTCAATTTACACTAGTACTGCAGTGCTATTCTGTAACCATCTCACCGTGAAAACTTAGGTGAAGTAAGCGTGGAGTGAGCTGTCATTCCTCATGTGACAGCTCACTTCACCCAAGTTTTCACGGTGAGATGTTTACAGAATCGCATGGCTGTTATTGCGGTCAATGAAAGCTTGACTTCACTCTGACGGGATGTAACCTAATTGAGACTGATGTAGACATCTAAATCAGTATGTAGGTAAATAGTACCTACATCAGTAATCCGCTGAAGATTTATATGAAAACTTTTCAGTACATCTAGGTAACTTGAGTTGTTGTAGAATTGTACGGTTCCTAACTTAGACATTGTTAGTGTAGGAATACCGAAAACTAGAGCTTAAAAACGCACATGTAAATACTTAATAATACCTTCATAATATTGATCATCATCTGTCTAGCCTTTTCCTGACTATGTCGGCTTCAAGTCTAACCGGATACAGCTGAATACCAATAGTTTACATGGAGCGACTGTCGACATCCACAACCCAGTTACTGGGTAACACGATGCCCCTTGGTTAGACTATTTTAATTTAATTTAGGATTTTTATTTTTGAATTTGTTTTTATCTTTCATTGCGGATGCTTCTAACGTGCACGTCTTTCTACATAGTTCTCACATATATAATTTCAACATGAATGATGTAACCAATATTTCGAAGAATATTTTGATTTACATTTTGTAACTAAACATTAAATATTATGTGGGTCCATACTAAGACTTGCACATACCTAGTTAAACGATGTACATTATTAGATAATTATTATTCATGTCAACGCAAATAAAATAATAAAAACATGTTTTAATGTTTGTAAAGGCGACATATAGCCTATGTAACAAAATTATTCACGATTTGTGCACAAATAGAATAAGATCATTTGTAAACACCAGTGTAACAACCTTTGCAGTAATAAAGGCCTTGAAAAATCAATCAATCAATCAATCAATATTGATGTAGGGTAGTATTATATTATCTGTGATGCAAGGAATATTTTACAAGATTTCGAACAGCTGACCAAAGATAAAGGTTAGCAGTGAAGCTGCTTTTTAAGCCATTATGTGTGTGAGTAGTCGAGTTTTTTATATTGCTGATCGGGGTGTGTCTAGTTTTAAATAATGTTTAGTGTCTGCATACCACTTTAAGTGACTGTAAAATGATATACTTAAATATATTTTAATACTACACCTGTTCAGGTCAATCACCGAACAATAATAAACATGTCAGCGTAATGGCGACACCGCGCTGTATGCCTTGAATATTTTATGTATTACCTAAGTAAAACAGTCAGTACGCTTTCGGATGGCAGATCGGGCGCGACTCAATCTCATCTTTCACCTCATTAGTTTTAATTTTTATCACCTTTGTATTGCTGAAATATAGCATCTATCTTTATACTCAATCTTAGTTTATCTCAATCTCACCCCAACCCCGAACATTGGTCCTTCGAGACGGATAAAAAAAAAAAACAAAATTCAAAAGTCATTTATTCAATCAAACTAGGCTGACAATCAACACTTTTCGAACGTCAAAATTACATAAGACAGTCCCCCAAAAACGCCCACCCTTCACTTACTTTATATCGGACTAAAATTCTCAAATTGTGAAGGCAACGACTTCGTCCGATTATTTGTATTTAACCTCCCATGGAATCTAGAAGGTTATTCGTAATTACTGCACTATATCACTGACAAAAACCTAATTCTAAACGACAGACGATATCTGTAATTTCGTAACATTACGACTGTATTTCCCGAAGGGGAACGCACACGTGTGTACACCCACATATTTTTATCTGTAATTAAACACACAAAAAGATTTCAGCCTGGTTTTCGTACATAGCTTGGTATTACCGTGTTATCATACTTCAGGATATGTAATTGATGCAATTATCCTTTATTTTGTACCCTTTGATGCTTTTACCCTTTTAAAAGGTACAGGTCCGCACAAAAATGTTAATATGTTCGCGAATTAATTCCTCTTTTCGGTATCGTGGAAATTTTATGGCCGTTGACTAATTGTGTATCAAAATACCACGAAAAAAAGGGGAAAGTCATTTAAAATGTTTATAAATGGGATTTGTTATGTTACCTATCTTAAACTTTTTATACCGATCTAACTAACCGTTTCATTAGTTTCCCTAACGCTCGGTTTTTGAGGTCCTCAGGTAAACTTTCAATAGCTACTGATTCGACCAAATAAACTACACATTTAAGCAAAGTTCTCGAGTTTACAGAAACGCAACGTGTCAAGATATCAAACCAATAAATGGCACTAGCGAATTTTTAAAGCCCAATACCTCGAAAATCGGACATTACCAAGGTCCTAGATAGTTGAACTAGTCAGCAACAAAAACCAGCACAGGCGATAGTTAATCTAAGTCCGAAGGAAGCTAGCCTAGCCAATGTCTAAACGAAAAACCAGCGTCAATAAATCAAGTTGGCTTATCAAAATCTTTAGATTGATGTCTCTCGCAAGTTGCGCAATGGTCTCGCCAGTTACCACTATTAGTCTGCGACCAACTTCATTAGGTAGTATGTGGCTAGAATTGGGTATGTGGGCGAAAATCACAAGTGAAAGCACAGATAAATACAGCCGTGCTATTCAGTAAACATCTCACCGTGAAAACTTAGGTGAAGTGAGCGTGATGTGAGCTATCATTGCACCTAATGCTAGGGATTGACACAATTGACAGCTCACTTCACCTCACTCTTCCAGGTGAGAATTTTACAGAATGGATCGACAGATGGTTCACTCCGCATTTTAGGTATGAAACTACAAGTATGCGGCGGGCTCGACTTGTTGGGCTAATTCAGTGAGTGTAACGTAGTCAGAAGATCTAAGTGTTACGCAATAGAAAGAGAGGCAACTTCTAGGCGAAATATAACTGTAGGTACTTAGCGCTGTGCGACCTGAATTGCACTTTAAGCTTTGTGCAGACAAGCGCGACGCGGCACCGGTTATTGTTATACCGTCAAGTGTTCTTAGAAATTGTATTGTTCGAGTCGCGTCGCGCTGGTGTGTACGAGCCTTTATTGTGTCGTAGCATGAATCGCTTTTTATTTAAATGATTTTGCGAAGTGAACTGTATTAATCTGTGGTGAAACGTAGCTAGGTGGTGGCTCTTAGGGTGTGTACCCTAAGAGAAGAAATGCTTCGTAACTAACCATTGAAAGTAGACATAGATCCACATGTGGGCCGTTTGAAATTAATGTAAAATTATAGTTTCAATAAAATAGTTGATTTTTAGAAGAAAATCTATTTTATGTATCGGTTAAATAATAAATACGTGACATTTGGCTACACTTTATTATTTTTTAGTTTAAGTGCGTTACATTTGTGTTGATAAAATAATACTACACAGGTACATAATATTGTTGTTGAATTGATATCAAGGACTTGACTTATTTAGCACACGCACAGCATTTGTTGAAAAAATCTCTTAGATGGCTTTAGCAGTTTAAATCCTTATTTAAATTGTCGTTTGTCGTCTGTTCGTCGATTTTACCTGACCTTTTACAACTATTAATGGTATCTCGTTAAGGCTCGTGCAAGCCAGTGCGACGCGACGGCCCGACGCGACTCGAACAATACAATTTCTAAGAAAACTTCACGGTATAACAATAACCGGTGTCGCGTCGCGCGACAAGTCACGCTGGTTTGCAAGAGCCTTTAACCTATCACAAAACTACATTATCTGCTACTGAAAGATTTGAGCACCAAACTTGAAAACATACCTACTTTGATTTTTCGAATCCCTAAATGTATCTAAGTCTTTCCAAATTCAACATGACCTTTTAAATTACATCAAGACCATCAAAATGTAAAACAACGTCTCGACACAAAATGGCGTATAAAATAAGTGGAGTAGAAAGATAATGGTGCGGTTACCAACGTTTCAACAATGAGTGATGCGGTTCCTTCTCACTCCTAATGAAACGTAGTGCTTTGAGCTGCGAGCGAATACTTATTACTTACTGCCCCCGCAGTATACTCGCGCCCAATATAGGTACCTATCTACATACATAGTTGGATTCGTAATGGGAAAGAAAAATACTTTATTTCCTTGTCTTTACGTAAAAATAATAAACATCGTGCCTATGGTTTGTCTCATTTAAGCCGTAGAAACACGTGGTGGCACTGTCAATATTTTTATTAACACTCATTGTGGCTAGGGTTGAAGTTTTTATCTATGGGACCACGATAGGGTTTTGTATTTACTGGTATGGTCACACTTGATCCCTTCACTCGTAAGAGTATATAATTATTTTATAAAGTATCTAAAGAATTTTATAGGAATCTAATCATAAAAGATCGAAAGAAGAGTCGATAAAAGAGAGAAATGGGCTATAAATTATTTACTGTTAATATCGTCTACTAAATAAAATGTCGAAAACTATAGTTTATTACTTTAAAGTAATAACGAAAAAAAACAAAGAATATTTTTATTTTTTCTTTTATTGTTCAAAAGATTGCTTATTTGTTCGCTGAAATGATTAAATGCTATTATATTATAAAGAACACAAATAGGAATGGTAATACATCTTTTATTAATAAAAATAAGCGAGAATCCAGTCAAGATACTGCGTGCGTACTTAGGACAAAAGTCGACTGTAAAGACATAGTATAAATAAATTGGTAGGTAGGCAAAAATATATTACAAACGACGTTTGTAATATATTTTTGCGTTTTTCGGCCTGTTGAGCCAGTAAACCAATAAGGAACTCGGTTATTATTTATTTTTATCCAATAAAGAAACGAAATTCTCTGGAAGTCGTCAGCTTAAGGCATGATATGCTTTTTATTAAAGATCACTGAGTAATTGAGTATATTCAAATTGAAATCTGCTAAAAATATATAACAAAATAAATGTAGTCATGATTTGGGTAAATAGAAACGAATTACGTAAAAGGAAAGTAAGTATAATAAAATGGAAACAAAAATAGAGCTCCTTGTGAGGAGCTTGTTCTAGATAGTGCTGTCACCATACATACCTACCTTGTTATTGTTGTCACCAAGCATCGATGCCGTATTCCAGTTTAAAAAGTGTTGGTGAATAAAGGCACACGAGATATTTCAGCTTTGTCACTGGGATGGCAACATATCATATCTCAACAAATGTCCTAAGGCAACGGTCAACAGGTGGACCGTCGCTTTACTTCTCATCCAATAAAAAAAGGACTGTTTGTGTGTTACTGCAGTAGGTACATCTGTGTCTATCCCTTCCCGGATTACAGGTGTGATGTTATGTAAAATAGAAACTGGCAGGTCTACCGGACGTAGGTTATAATTATTAGTCCACAGCGAATTGTCAATAAAGAAGATGAAGAGAGAGAATAAATCTCATAACTAAGAATTTTAAAGATTTCAGGTTTATTTATACTTTGATGTTCGACGGAAATTATAGCCGCTCTTCTATTTTTATCGGATTTGCCCCAAATTCACAAAGTAGATTCGAGTGACTTCAATTCGATTCTAAAAGAAAGTTTTAAGGGGACTACAGGACCTAAACGTGCCTAAACGCAAGTTTTATAATGCATAAAAGAATATGATCCACTGCAGTAAACAAAATCAGAAAATTATATGATATTCTTCAGGATATATGCTAGTATGATAGTGTGTTGAAAACATAATACAACTAATATAGATATGTACCTCTAAAAATTTCTTTTAACGATTAAAAATCATATTAATTTACATGCAATCATTCTGATTTTTTGTCAGATTATTCTACAAGCTACATATTAGCATAATAGTGTTTTAATTTTCCAGTCCAATCAATAGATTTTCTGTAAATCGCTAACTGCTTCATATTTTGCAATAAATTACCTGCGTCGTGTCATCGCGCTTCTCTTTCATTTCTATGCAGTCCGACAGTGACCGCGCTTTAGCTGTTGAAAGCCTCTTAAGAGAGTTCTATGGAACATAAAGCCAACAGTTCCAGAGTTTCACCATTACTTATAAGAGATTATAAAACAATTAATTTATAACAATTAACAAGTTTAACCTCAATAAGGAAACCAATTGTTTGTAGGCTTACGAAATTCTTCCGGAAGTAACTTAAAGTTTTAGGCCATATTGAAAGGCCAGTATTTATAAGGCTTTAGCACATTTAAGAAATACTAAGGTCTGTCAGTGCATCGACCTGAGTCAAGACTATCTTTAAATACAGTGGTCACACCACAGCCTAGTGGTGTGACCGTCAGACTGCCAAGTCCTAGGTCTCGACTTCGAAGCCAAGGCCTATGACTTTTCGGATTCATATGCGTATTGGATAATTATCACTTGCTTAAAAAACAGTGAAGAAAAACATAGTGAGGAAACCGGCATGCCTGAGAGATATCTCACGACGGCATGTAAAGCCAAGTCAGAGGCCTATGGGCGGCTTTAAAACTCTGATACCAGGTCAGGTCATTAACCTCACGAAAAGAAGAATACAGACTGAAAAACAGGGCGACGAGACAACTTCTTCTGTCAACAATAGACAAAAAAGTTTTAAATCTGAACTATTTGAATCTCTAAGCTGTTTCCAATAATAGCAACAAGAAGAGCCATTAAAATGTATATCCAATTTTCCTTCGCAGTATCCGACGCTTTTATTGTTAACAGACATTGTTAAATCTATTAGTTCGGTAATTAGTTCCCTTGATTGGTTTTTCGGGTTGCTCCCGAACCCAACAAAGGTTTCTATTTTTGCGGTATAAACAAAAGGTATTATTCAAAGCTTTTCCACTGAAATCCTAATTTTAGTTTTGCTTTGCATACCTTTATTTTATGTGTCAAAAGGTTATGTGGTGTGGTTTGCGTAAAAGAGTTTATGGTGAAACCTACTATACGTATTGTAACTTCAGCCTCAAGAAGAACCAACCCATACATTGACAAGAATTAATTTATTTGATCGTCTACAATCTTTATTCCATGATATTTTTCTTATGCGTACATATGCACACACAATGGGAACTTAACGAGCTGTAGACAATTAAATGAATTCTTGTCGATATAGTCAGCCTGAAAAACATATACCTACTTATACAAGGTGGGGCAAAAGTAATCTCATAATGTGAATATGCCATCATTTTTGCAATTGGTGTCATAATGACATTGTGATTTGACAATTATGTTGTAATGCAATTGAGCATACACACAGCTCAGGGCAATGACGGATTTGAAAGACCAATTTTTGGGCCGTCTAATCTGTCGGGTTGGCGATTTGAACTGGCTGGCCAGAACGCCAGTCCTGACGGCGGGCGGTGCCAGAATTCTTCCTTTGGGGTTTTTTGCAATCTTGCAAACCACAAACCAAATCTTGAAAGCCAACATTGAACAAGAAATCACCAAATTGGAGGCAGATTAATTCAAAAACCGTAAAACGAGCACAAATGTGCATCAACTCAGAAGATGGCCATTTGACCTTTTTATTTTTTTTTACTGAATATCGTCCAGCTTACACCTATGTTTTTCATTTTCAACAAAATGGCAGCCAATTCAGATTATGACATTATTTTTGTCCCATCTTGTAGATACATATGCTTGATTCTGTCTATTTTAATCCATTTCATACATATATAAGCAGCACAGGTTACAAAGTTTAACGAGATATAAGCTCGTCTCCATTTAAGTTAGTAGCGCGAAGCTTTAATATTAATTTAGCTAGAAGGCTGGCATTGTGTAGCTGAAAGTACTTTTCGCTTTGTTATAACAACAAACCTTCATAATAATATGTATCTCTATGGAATTTAACTTAGATTGTTTGAGATACAAACTTGTTATTGTTATAACTTTTGTGTGACTTGTACAAAAGTTGTCAATATTCTAAAGGTTTAATGAACTACCTATATACCTTCCTTACAGTTGAACGATTGGTTTCCAACGATTTTGTATGCGTGGGTGGTATCCAATTTAATGAAGGCGAGACGCCTTCATTAAATTGGGTACGTCTGTACATTCCACGGTTCAATTTAAGGTATGCATTGTGTAGGTATTTCTATGGCCGCATAATTTCCACATGCTTTCCTTAAATGCCAATAAAGTGTTCTGAAACCCTTTACAGTAAGATCGAACACAACGATTTTGTACTGTAATTTTGTACAATATAACGTATAAGATTTCTCGTCTCGGTTATTTCTACATAATCTTTCCCATAGCTCATTTGTAATCCTGTTAAGACGCAGATATATATCAGTGACCTTGAGTGGTTAGCTTGCGTGTTCTGTAGTGAGCTCAAGCAACGCATCGTACGTCCAGCCAGTAATAGGACTCGTCCAGCCAGGAGCTCTGTCTCCAATTTGACGCATTATTAATTTATTATACATAAAACAAAAGGTATTTTAATAAAACACGTGTACTAAAAGATCAATAATTAAATTATCTTTAAAATGGTGAACGTTTCAGCAAAATACGCTTGATAGATTTTGGGTGATTCTCAGTTTTTTATCCGCGTTAGACATAACTATACAAATTAATTCCATTATGTAATATGCATATAAATAAACATAATGTAAAATATTCATATATTAAGTTATTAAGAAAATGCTCTTATTTAACTTTTTTTTTAAAATCATTAACACTACTCGTTTAGACGTGATCTTCAGTATAAAATCATTATCATTGGTTATGTCGCCTCAAGTACCTTTATATAACCCAAACCACGTTCGTGGTTAGTTAACATTTCTCGGAATGTTCAGGAAAACGACGCATTTCGTTCGTTACATTGTCAAGGAGATATTTTAATAACCACACTTTATTTTGATTGCTTTTGATAATGGATAACTTAATTGCGTAACGCAGCTTTTATTACGCAACCGAGAATTGTAATGAGAATTTTAATGCAATCAATCTGCCTAGCCTTTTCCCAACTATTTTGGGGTCAGCTTCCAGAATACCAGTATTTTATATAGAGCGACTGCCTATCTGACCTCCACAACCCAGTAACTGGGTAATACGATACCCCTTGGTAAGACTGGTTGTCAGACTTTCGGGCTTCTGACGACCCGTAATGACGGTCAAAGATCCACGAATGAAAGCCGGGACCAACGGCTTAACGTGCTTTCCGAGACATGGAGGAGTCTCGGTATGTAAAGATGGTCACCCATCCACAGACCAACCCCGGAAAGCATAGCTTAACCTGATGAATCGACACGTGCGGGAGTTATTACTTAGCCACAAAGCTTCTCCGAGCTCGAAAATTTTTATACAAAGCCTCGTTTACATACCTAATGTTATTCGCAAAACAATTTATATATTTTTATTTATTCATTCATTTGAATACGAAAATTTAGATGAGCATAACTATAGATCGGTTATTAGACATGAATAATATAATAAATATTTCATAGTATACTCCGTTTTGTCTATCATTTAAATTTACAAAGCCGATTCAAACAAACTGAATATTTATTACGTTTGCCAGATTTGTATGTTAAGACGGGCTATTACTAGAACAGATAACCCGCAATTCTCATCAACATAACGAGTGCCATTATTATTTCTAGTCATAAAGTGATCCTATTTCAACACAATCTGTGACAAATTGTACAAATAACTCTATATAAAAAAACCGTTATAGTTATTGTCAGTGACTGTTACTGAAACAAAAAGATATTATTGTAACCGTTTTATTGATTATCAACATTAAAAATCTTGTTGCTTTTGTTATGTTCCTAGAGATCTTTAACTATTATCCCAATTTCGATCGAAATAAAGCTTCGTTAACATGAGGCGGGTCTCCGGCGAAAGGCGACAATGTCCATGTGAGACTGATTTATCGTTCTTTGTTTAAATACCTATATAACTAAAAGTAAATATGTTCTATAAGTTTCATTATTCCGATTGATAGTTTAGAAGGAATCGCTTTTGAATTGTACAGTGTCTGTATGAAATGATAAACCGTTTGCAAGCTTAGCCTGACAATAGGATTGAGGGTTGGATAGTACTTTAGTGGAACGAATCTAATCTGCTTATATCGAATCGGTACCTACTCGAATATTTACTCAGTCATCAGAATGAAAACAGATATATAAAAAACCGATTACGAGCATTTGTCAAGCGTAAAATACTCATATTTGAATACTCTTTTTAGTTTTGACAAGACATCTTAAAGTAGCATCAAAGTGTGATTTAAAAATAAGTTGCGTTTAGGTATTCGCCCGTTAACTTACGTAAGTGTAAGTTGGGGTAGGTACATCAAAACAACATTTTTTTTTACATTTTCTCCGCTCAAATAAAGAAAAAACTACATCAAAACAGGAATTAAAGGTACATAACATACACTCTCCACAGAAAGACAGAATTTCTTCCTGTTCGTAAAACTTAATTCTATAGAACAGGGCCGGCAACCAACTTAGTTTGACACTGCTGATAATAAATTGAATTACGTTAGTTGAGAGCACGAGATTCCAATATTTACTACCTAACCTGGGTCATAACAACGATCACCGTATATACTAATATGATTATTTTGTTAATAGACGCAGACCTACGCAGACTTAGTTAGATAAGCTTGAACTTGACTCAGGTACCCTCAATGAGATTGTCAGTAACACCAAGACGTTGCTGGCCTTCCTTGGCCTAGGAGCTGGGATGGGTCGAATGATACATTTTCCCATACGTACGCAAAATACGCGCTTGGACGTGGAATTGCGGGCATCAGGCCTTGTTACTAATACTACTATTTGTATTGGCACGATCTATATGTAAATAGCTCAGGTTAGCGGGTCTGGCAGCCCGGAGACCATCGGATGTACCTACATTAAAGTATCACTACTCGTGTAGGTTATTTCAATTCTATATTATTATCATGATAAGATAAGATATATTTATTTGCTCAAACATGTGTACACACACAGAAACAAAAACGTGCATGCAGTATAACATAAAAAAATACAGTACAATAGACGACGTATATTTAGTAACTTAATCCGCGTAACTGTTCTTAATGAGTCATAAACAACCCTGTAAGAAATCGACACGTGTTTCACCTCTCAACGAGGCATCCTCAGGAAGGCGATTGACTTGTTGCGAACTCGGACCCGACGACGTGTGGACACGACAAGCGTCGAAAGCGGTGCGGTGCTTGACGTGTCCACACGTCGGGTCCGTGTATTTAAAAATACAGGTTCAGACATGTTTGCCACATAATATGGCGTGCAAATATTAATAATTATGTACCTGCTATTGTATATACAGGTGAATAAAATCATTATCACCAACATTCTCCTCCCCTTATCCCAATATATTAGTGGTCGTTGCAACATGTCTTTTTCTTCCATACTTCTCTATTAGTCGTCATCTCGGTAGTCACCCCCTTTCTAGCCATATCATCTTCCACACAGTCCATCCATCATTTCTTTGGTCTTCCTCTACTCGTATAGTCATTCATACTCAAAACCTTCCTGAGGACATTTCCCTCATTCCTCCGCATCACATGCCCATACCATGACAATCTATTACCCCACAACTTTTCAGTCACCGGTGTCATTTTCAGACTTCCTCTTATATACTCATTTCTTATTCTATCAATTCACCCACACAGCACTTCCCTCTAACCATTCTTCATTCAACAGGTGAATAAAATATTAACATTAAAAACTTTAGCTACATAACAAGTAATGTAGCTAGAAAATTATTATTTAAAACAAACATAGCTATAGATCTCCAAGGAAAAGCATGCGCTTCGGAAATCATCGCCTATCTTCGGAAATAAGAACGCGCGATGATGAGATCTAATATAGAGCTGTTACAACCATGGAAGTACTTGCCTATTTTGTATTACCATGATTAGCAAATTATAGATTAACAGCTCACACTATTTAAATTGTAAAACGCTAGTATGTGATCAATAAGATATTTTCGAAGTACATACCCTAACTTTATATCCATTAGATACGATCGCGATGCAATCAACGATCACATAAACTTTAATTTATCAATGTTTTCTAAGTTCCAGTCGCCTCTTATCAAGACATGTATTTTTCAAAGCTAAAAATGTTTTCAACATATTTCGTAGAAACTGAAAATATCACACGAGTTTATTTAAACTTGTTTGTTAGTTTTAAAGTTTTTCAATATGTTTAACGAGCCTTTTTTTTTAAACGGATCATTCGCTTATCAGATATACAAATAGTCCTTCATTTTTCTTTAAATTTTATCTTTGCGTAGCTTCGTAGACTTTGCTACGTACGATATTCGTAGCGAATTCTCGTAGCGGGTTACGCGGCATCTACAGAGGGTTTCGTAATGGTCATTGAGTTACAGACTAACCCCATAACTTAATTCATAGACCTAGTTGTGTCGCCTGCCCTTACTAAAGAGCGATGCACAGAAGGCGATGTTAATTACTGTTACGCAAACTGACATTGAAGTACCTATTTAATTTGTCTCAAAACTCTCTCTAGCTGAATTATGTAGTTTCATCTTCGAATTGATTTTTTTTGCACTTGTGTATGTTTGTGTATTAGATCGGTGTTCTTTACGTGGATTGGGTTTTCTTTACCTTCACCACTCAGTGGTGAAGTCGCTTTCTCATATTCAATTAAGACCCATCGTTTTACTAAACGGTGCAATGTCACTTAAGTTACACAGTTGGTTAATCCATTTATACTGAACCCTAGTACTGAACTAGGCGAATCTTGTATCATCGATTCGAAACGAAGAAGAGGAATCGTAGAGAAGAACCCATTTATGGACAATCACTTTATTAAGGAGCGTTTCCCTGCGGGAATGTATCAGGAATTATCTAATCTAGCTTTACCTGGCCCGGATGCGTAAATAGTCAATGCTGTGTGTGTGCAAAATCATAGTCTGTGCTGCATTATGTGGCGTATGGCTTTAAGCAGTAATAGTCCGTTCGAACTCAGCTGCAACACAGCAGTTTTTAGTGCAGCTGCATTTGTTTGTATAAAGCAATACAACGGCGGATTCAACGCAGACACCCATAGTCTGTGCTGCATTATCTTGCGAGTGGCTTAAAGCAGTAATATTCCGTCCGAACCCAGCTGCAACACAGCGGTTTGTAAGGTAGCCGAATTTGTTGTGTGTTTGTGACGCCCATAGTTACATTAGGTTACGAATCACAACTAATAATGCTTCATTATTAGTTCGTCCAAATGCTGCTTCAATATAGTAGTCAACATCTTTAAAGTAGTATAATCATATTTATTTGAAGAATGTAATAAAAAGACAAATGCAGTAAAATTACGTTTTATTTTTCATGTAGGACCTTAGCAAGGAACTAAAAAAATTAAACATTGTCTGTATGGGAATTAGGTCCTCCCAAAAACTTATACCTGAGTACTCTATACGTAGCTTTGGGAATACGATTTGAGAATATGGCAGTCAAGATTAATGTTTTTTAGCATTAGGACGGTTAGGTTTGTGATTTGTCCTTTAAAAGACTCTTCTTTTGTCTGTTCGAAATCTAATATTGTATACTCCACACAGTATTTATACATAAAAGTCATTAACTTGTCTTTATTAATCATTTTTCAATAGTTCAACAATTTTTAAATGATAATTCACGCACGCACGCACCGACTTGTCGCTAGGTCAAGGGCAAACTTATTTAAACATCGTAAATCATTGTTAGTGTCTCCCGCGATCGGTCTGTAAACCCGCCGCATTCGTGCGACGTTGCCATTCCGAACGCGATCTTAGTACAGACACAGTTACCTAACGATTTGCAGTGTAGACAGAGCGAGTACTTACCTACTTATAAGCTGTATTGCAGTCGCTTTTGTTAAAATGTCTTTCGGAACCGATCACATTGCTGACAGTTTTCAATTGTCTGTGGTGTAATCGTGTTTGTAATACTTTATTCATATGGATGCGGCTGCGTTACAGAGCAGCTACTGTCTGTGTTGCATCCGCCTTTGCATTTACGCGGCCCCTACAGCGCACCTACCAACCTACCGACCTACCAAGGTAGGTACCTACCTACCTACCTAATCAATTAATAATGATTTTCTTTTCGTGAATTTTTCCGATGTTTATTCTTATTCTGGTATTCGGGGCGGAGACAAATCTAACAAATCAAAGATCATAAAAATCGGTCCAGCCGATCTTGAGTTATGCATAAATGGTATAACTAACCCGACTTTGTTTGATAGATATATAATATTCACAGGAGCACCAAGGTTTGCCACAGACCGCAAGATGGCTAGACTTAAGGAGTAATGAGCAAGGAATATATTCTTATTTGGTAAGGTGCCGTTGGTCCATTAGTCGCCTGATTGTAAGCAATGATTCGGTAGACAAGGTGTACGCTCAACTAGAAGTGACCTGCACACTCTTTACACCATAAAAAAATAAACGAATAGAACCGTTCCCAATATCCCAATTTCCCATTATAGTTCCACTGAACCTTATCGCAGAAAAATAATCTTCAGTCCAATTTTCTTCTGAACACTGTTCACTTAATATTCTAAATAAGCAGGTATGAATTTACAAGTTAAGGCTGTCTGTAAAAAGGTTTACTTGGTCGTACGAGGTATCGAATATAGGCTTTTGTTATTATTTCTTTAGTATGCGAGACAATATTGGAGTTAGAAAGTATACAATAGGCGTAAAGCCTGTTTCGAGGGTAAATATTTATCTTTGTTTTGAGAAAAGTATACGTAACACATCGTAAGGAAACCGGCATGCCTGAGAGATATTTCTAGACGGCATGTGAAGCTAAGGTAGAGGCCCAAGGGCGGCTTTAAACCTCTGACACCAGGTTAGTCACTAACCAGTCGAAAAGAAGAAGACGTAACACTTTTCTTACTTACGTTTTGTATCAAATTAGTTTTTCACTTCCTTTGCCACTTTACCTTTAAATAAAATGAATTGAGGTCAGTACTTCAGTATTTTTTCTGTTTTTAAGTTTGTTTCGAAGTTTTATCTCAGGATCTAGACAGGAAATACGGGCGTCATGTTGTTTCAAAAACGAAATATAAGAAATACTTGTATTTTAATTAAAAACAGACAGATGGCCGATGGGGCCGAAAGGTTCTGGAGTGGCGACCGCGTACCGGAAGACGAAGCGTTGGAAGGCCTCCCACAAGATGGACCGATGACCTTGTGGAGGCCGCAGGAATCCGCTGGATGCGGGTAGCACAGAATCGGTCGAAGTGGCGGTGCTTGGAGGAGGCCTATGTTCAGCAGAGGACGTCTTTTGGCTGAAATTATGATAAATGATGATCTTTAAAATTCAATTACAGAAATACAAAATTAATCGTAATAGTGTATCAGCTTGTAAACTTCCATTGTTGAGCAAGGAGCTCCCCACACCCTATGACCCTATGATAACGTTCAAAGGAGAATTTACCATAATCACCACACCACACTCGGTAGTCAGATAATTAGTAATCATAGCTGGTATATATGTATGAGTTATTGTTTTTGAATAGAAGAACCTTTTCATTACCTTATTCGATTTTGACTAGAACGATTAAAAGCAAAACCAGTACCTGCCTCATCATCATCATCATTCAGCCCTAAGACGTCCACTGCTGGACATAGGCCTCAAGCACCGCCACTTCCACCGGGACAGACCCGGTGGAAGTGGCGGTGCTTGAGGCCTATGTCCCGCATCCAGCGGATTACTGCGGCCTACACAAGGTAATCGGTCCACCTTGTTGGGAGGCCTTCCAACGCTATGTCTTCCGGTACGCGGTCGCTACTCCAAAACCTTTCAGCCACATACCTACCAATCCAATATCAATTATCTTTTTTACGAGTAGATATTAAAAAGATACTGTACAAACATTTTCATAGCTAACACAACGTAAATATTAACAGAAGACTTGATTTAAAAAATGTTTACCTACTCTGGTTAAGCCTAATAATTTTCAACAGAATAATTTCCTTCTGTTTTGACCTCAAGCTGAGATTAATGGTAGTTGATTAATTAACAAAATAAAATGCTTTACTTTACCCTCAACAAATCTAGATTAACATAATAACAAAACAACATTGTTTAGATACTAGAAGTTTAGTATTAAAAGGGTAATCGCAAACGGATATCAAAATATGAACATTTTATGTAGACGTTATAGATATTAGAATGGATATCGATATCTATATAACGTATATAACTATAGAATATGATAAAGAGGTTATTTGTATGTAGGAGGCGTTTTTTCAGACTTTTTCCGTTTTTGCTCAGCTCCTTAGGGCCGTAGCGTGATGTTAAAGCGCCTTCCTCACGAATTGGATTTACAAATGCAAACGGTATTTTTCAAATCCAACTGGTAGTTCTAGAGATAAGCTCGTTCAAACAAACAAACAAGAAAACAAACAATTTTTTAGGGGTATGAGGAACAGGGTGTAAAGTTCACTCATCCACCATAGAAAAGGGAGGATCCTCCGGCCAGACGGGTGTCGTGTCTGGCGGGCAATTGCCCAGAGGTTGAGGTCGGGAGCTTGTATATATGTCCACCGCGCAGTAAACTCTAATTGCGCGATGCAGGATTTGAGTGACGTCAGGATGTTGTGTGACGTCAGGTCTTTGATGCGTAGTTCGCATGTGGCGATGTAGATGCCGCCACAAATTCTTTAGCTTTATTATATCCTAACTAATATTATAGATGCGAAAGTACGTTTTTTTGTTTGTTTGTTACGCTTTGACGGTAAAACGGCTGAACGGATTTGGATTAAATTTCGCACATGGGTAGACCATGACCTGGAAAAGGACATAGAATATCTTTTATCCCGATATTCCGACGGGATCGAGACTTATTAGGGTGAAAACGCGGGGCGCTGCTAGTTACTATATAGATGATTCTTAAGTAGGTTCAGTTCATTCTTTTGGCGTGGTAGGCTGTATTAACTATTATAGATGGTAGACCAAAATCTTATATTTTGCTTTTGGAGATCATTGTACCCTTTATAGACATCTATAAATCAATCGACTTGGCCAATCGCCGTTAATAATTTTCGTTAAATGATTTTTCATTGAAAAAGGCTGAAACCGATTAAAAAAAAATGTTGTGCCAATAGTGTTTTTATTGCCAGTTATTTATAAAAAACGTTTAGCTTGGCCCGGGACATGAATAGCAAAAAACCAACTTAATCAGATT
This sequence comes from Agrochola circellaris, assembly GCA_914767755.1. Lineage (NCBI taxonomy): Eukaryota > Metazoa > Arthropoda > Insecta > Lepidoptera > Noctuidae > Agrochola > Agrochola circellaris. The sequence goes on from OU611843.1 coordinate 12,426,665, forward strand.
TCAATTTAAATATAAAGACGACTATTACCGTTAAACATTTGAGGCATCTCAAGACGACAATAGAAATCTGTCTATTCTGTGAGCTAGAATCTAACTATCGCCTAGGTATACAAAGTTAGTGCTTCAACAAGGACCAAATAATGAAAAAAAAACTCCTCAAGTAGCTGGGAACTGTTTTGTCAATAACAATCCTATTTATTCGATTTTGGCGAAAATATAGTTGATATTTTGTCAGAACTTCGATATTTTTTTCTGAAATTCCTAGAAACTCTGTTAATGGATTTACAGTAAATTTCGGTTTGACCAACAACAAAAGCGACGCCTATTAATAATCTCAGTCTGAAGTACCTACATAAAGGTCTTTGTTAAATGATAGGTATCTCAGTACCATAATAGAAATCTGTCTAGCCCATCAGTTAGGATTTAACCTTTAGAAATCTTAATACTCACTACACACATTTGCATAGTTTATCTCAAAGTGTTTTATACCCTGTTTAGGTTACATTCTTATGGAATTTCACGCAATTACTGACTAAGGCCGCGTTTCCACCAGAGATTAGCGAGGATGCGTAGCGAGGGATGTGTGTGAAACTAACCAATAACAACGCTAGCTTAGCTCAAACTATGACAGTGAAGCGAAGTTATTGGTTAGTATCACACACATCCCTCGCTATGCATCCTCGCTCATCTCTGGTGGAAACGCAGCCTAACGGGACTGAATTAAGAAGGCTTCAACTATATATCTCTCCACTTTTTCCAACATTATTGTTCAAAAAACATTCTTAAATTGCGATCGTAAAAAAAAAATGAGGTTAAAATTAACCTCAATAAAACATTAGAATGTCGGGTTTAAGCATTCAAATAATCAAATCAAAGCACTCAATTAGTAAGTGACTACAAATTGACATACAATGGTACGTTTTTGATCCAATCGCTTACTTTCATGAGAGACTTTTGGAAAAGACCATACACAATATAAACCACAGATCTTTGTTTCATATCGATTAGAGATTTGACGAGTGATTAATTACAGGAACGTAATCTGCTTAACTCGTGCAGAATCTACTCGAGTAGGCATCACAGACAGGCAATGCTAATGTAGTTAGTTTTAGAGGCTTAGGCAGCTGGATCGGATTGTTCTAGTCTTATTAATTAGTGCTATGTTATAATCTAGAGTGAGTTATAGATTAGTCTGTATGGTATTTCATTTGTCGATGCTTTGTGGTACAAAGTTTTCAGCAATTTGTCGTATGCTTTAGCTATAGTCAATCAATTAACTCGCTCGATCGCGGTACATCGGTACACGAGCATCGAACACCATACCCACAGTGTGAGAGCGTTAAGTGGATAGCACGAACGCGTGGAGTAAACGTAACGTAATTTTGAACGACGAAAATATTCGTCAGGCACATAAAATTAACTTAGTTTAAAGACCTAAGAGCATTTATTCTGAAAGTGGGCAACGTCGCAAATAGATGTCAAATATTTCGCTGTTTTGATTAATTTGGCAATATTACTGTATGGAAATAAGAAATGTGGCTATAACTAGCGAACTAGAATATTAATAATGAATTGCAATTATTACATTGAATTTGATGTTGTAACCGTTTTAGGTGTAAAAAAGGCATTTGGAAAGTTTCCAAATGCCTTTTTTACATCTAGAACTAAATATTCGGTGTTACGATATTAATTATTGTATTTCATAATCAATATTTTAGTTCACTAGTTAGCCATATTTCATATTTCCATACAGTAATACTGCCAAATTAATCAAAACAGTTAAATATTTGACTGCTATTTGCGACGTTGCCAACGTTTAGAATATACGCTCTTAATTTATATCCTTGGGTGATACTAATTATACTTGTCGCAATTTTTTTTGCTAAAATGCGATTTTTTATCAAATTATGAATCGACGATCAAAATCATTCGAATTTACATGTGCTAGGGCTTCAAGGTTTCCTCACATTGGTTTTATTCGCTGTGAGTGAGCCATGTCCAAGATATTGAGTGAACTCTACCTACTTTGAATGCGCCACAGATCACCTCGAAGCATATTATTATACCAGTTCAACAATCCACTTATTATCTGGGTGTGGGAGTGGCTATTCATACACCATTTCATTGTATGAACCTACCTTAGTGGAATTGAAATGTCAATAGTATGTTCCAATCCCAACCCTTTGTTCACATGAATAATCTATACATCTATATGAATAATAAAATGGTAACGAAGAATGTTTATCCGTTTGTCTGGATGTAAGTTCCGGATTGGCGTAAAAACATCTGAATGAGGCACACAGAGTTTATAACCTGGATAAACACATAAGGGTACTTTTAATTCCGGTAGTACGTTTCCCGTGGGATATTTTCCGACAACCACGCGGCTGAAACCGCGGGCAAATCTAGTGTTTCTAATATAACAGTAATAAGTTATGTCCGGGAACCGTGCCTAAGGCCGATATCTAATCTATCTATAAATATTTATCTGTTCGAAGGAACTTCGTCAACTTGTACTCGACTCAGGCCGCTATGACAACGTCCTCACAAATGCTCTCCGAATGGTATTCCTGGGCGAACAAAAAATCCAAATAAAACAAAAATCCTCGACTCATATCTGAGGTAATAATACCTCAGATATAAGTCAAGGATTTTTGTGACGTGTTCAGCGTTCCGTTAAGCAGGCGCGCTGCTTGAAATTACATAAGAAAACATATCAAACCCGGAATAAGCATGTTGCGTGCTGCTTTAATACATGTTAAAGTAGGTTACGAACCCTTACGAGGCGGCTTGCGCACTGGCCGGATCCCCGCCCTGGGACCTGGAGGCGAAAGTACTCGCGTCATCGTATCGGTGGCGCGAGGAAGCGCGGGCGCGAGGCGAGCGACCGATGCAGCGACACGTGGAGCTGCATCGGTCTCAGCTTCGCGAGGTCCTGGTGGCGGAATGGCGGGACAGGCTTTCGCGCCCTACCGCCGGCCTCGACGTCGTCGAGGCGGTCCGGCCGGTGCTCGACCGCTGGCTCGGGAGGAGGCACGGCTCCCTGTCGTTTCGGGTGACGCAGGTGCTCTCGGGGCATGGTTGCTTCGGGAAGTACCTGTGTCGCATAAACAGGGAGCCGGACGCCCGGTGTCACCACTGCGTCGACTGCCGGGAGGACACGGCGCGGCACACGCTGGCAGAGTGTGCCGCTTGGGAGGAGCCGCGCCGTGCCCTCATCTCAGAAGTAGGCAGTGACTTGTCGCTGCCGGCCGTAGTGAACGCTATGGTCGGCGACGCCGAGTCCTGGGACGCGGTGGTCGCCTTCTGCGAGACGGTCGTCTCGCAGAAGGAGGCTGCGGAAAGGGAGAGGGAGATCTCGTCCACTCACCCGGCCCGCAGCAGGCGCACCGGGCGTCGGCGGAGGGCGGATAACGCCCTCTTCCGGCCCCCCTAAATGGGTCCAGGGGCGACGGACTCGGGGACGTCCGTCGCCCCCCACACATCAGGACCCGAGGTGGCGGCGCGTAGTGTTCCACGCGCGCCCCTCTGAGACGTCGCGGGGGGAGTCAAACACCTCACTCCCCCCCCTGACCCGAGAGGAGGCCCGCGGTGGCGGGCCGGCACCGGCCGGGGGTTGCGGAAGATTCTTTCGTTCCCGCGACCCCCGGCGTAGGTGTGAGTCGGAACACCGGGGTGGTTTTTAGTCAGTAAGAGTCTGACAGACCCCTCCGCCCGCCCCAGGGCGGAGGACATCCATGAGGATTTTCCACCCCGGAACAAAAAAAAAAAAAAAAAAAAAGGTTACGAACCCTACCTTGAGTTTCGCAGATGATTTCTCACCTCCACTAAGGTAAACTGTCGAGGCGAGGTTGTTTATGTCAATTTTTATATCAAGTTTTAACTGTCAATGTCACTAATACACCTCTATTAGTGTCGACCTGGACTGGAGTTTAGGAATTTACTTAAAATATGGGTGTAAGACTATGAACATGACGATATTCCCCTTATGATATGTTCTCAGTTAACACCGTCATGTACTTTTTTTTTTTTTTTTTGAGGGTGGGAATTTATCAAATAACTTCTCCCGCTCTGGGCGGAGCGGGAGGGCGTGTCAGACTTTTACTGACTAAAACCCACCCGTGTTCCTTCCGTTGCCTGTGTGCCGGGGTCGCGATATCCCTTTCAGACAAACCCGCAACCACGGCAGGCATTGGCCCTCATGACAACACCGTCTCAACACCGTCATGTACTAACAACGGGTTTGGACTGAGTGCAATGGTTGCTTTGTGTAGGTAAATAAGCCATTCTATGATCTAAGTAGATAAACCTATATTAGATAATATCATCAATAATAAGACAAAGAAAGAAAGAAAATACATTTATTTAGCACAGACTAAAAGGCACACCACACAACATAATTGTAAAAACAAAATAAAAAAAACAGAAAACAAATAAAAAGTGTAAAGTGCGTTGTAAGATACAACAATGTTTGTATTTATTATGGTCTTGTAAAAAATATAATAAAAAAATACCCGGATTCCGAGTATTTTTACTTGTGAAGATTTGAGTCTGTAAACAACTTCACTACAAACATACAGAAGATGCGAGATGAGCTCTCACTATACATAATATGTGAGGTAACATTACTATAAGAAATAAAGCAAACCAGCGAGCCTTACAGTAGTCGCATATGTGTAATGTCATCTCACCTTATTGGTAATAAGCAACATTTAAATGGCGGGACCTCGTCAAGGTCGTTTCTGACAGCAAACTCTAGCACCGCGTGCGCTCGTTGGTCAAATCAAATACCGCGCGCTTCCCCGGCATCCTGTGATACACTTCCGTCCCTTTTCACGAAATCACTCCCACAGATTTGATTATTTAGTTTTTTGCAGATTTAGATTTTGTTTTCAGGAAAGCGAGAGGAAAAATGTTACACGTCAAGAAACAAATTGATATCTTATCATAACATTACATTCCCGACATATTTTTCTTCTAAGAGTCGAATCGGTTTTGGTTATATAGCAAACCATGGTATGTCATCGTATTTATATGACAAAGAAAAACCTACTAACATAGTCTGTTCACAAGAGACTACCTACAAATGATACAAAGGATAGTAATATGTCGAAGCCTAAAAGATGTCGCTTATTCAAATTTTCCGTATTATAGCTACAAAAATGAATACAAAGAAAACCTATTACGAAGTTATGTTTGAAATGAATAAAAATCTTCGGCATAGTAACATCTATTTGCTTTAAGGATTCAGTGTTTTCATTGTGACGATATTTTATGCTTCTCTGTATTTATATAATCTTATTCATCACGCTTTTACTAAAATTGTCTTACGATCAACTGATGACATTTTGTCTTGAAATTAAAGCCTTTTTATCTTTGTGATTTGATCAAGTCAAATCACAAAGATAAAAAGGCTTTAATTGTGTAAATGTAAACCAGATGGATATTAAAGTCGATAACTATCCCACTGCACGGCAGAGGCCCCTTTTTTACGGAGACTAATGACTATCCATGCTTCGCACGGGTGCAATCTACTAGATGAAATGTCAAAACATTAAGATTTCTGCTCTATATCCCCACAGCCGGCACGCAATCTGATTCACTTCGTAAACAACAAAAAAACTATTATGTCTCGTTAGTGACAGTTAAGTACACGTAAGTTGCACTATATATGCTATTAGGTACCCGTCCCTGCTTCGCACGGGTTTTTACGTCTTGACAACACATTGCCCCATTCCCTGGTGCCTCATTAACGTCTATTAACTACAAAATGTCTATTAACTACTCCTAAATTACGATAATTATTTTTATTTACTTTTTTATTTTATTTTAATTTACAAATTTCCTTGACATAATCTTTTTATTGTTTGACATTATATACGTACAATATTCTAAATTTTTTATTAAATTTGATTTGTTACAGCTGTAGTGCCAACCATTGTCATTTGGTTTAAATTGGTTTTTATTATTAATATTTTATTTATCTTTTATATAGATTATTTTCTTTTAAATTTTGTGAATGTGAGAACGTTGTAGACATAACAGACTGTAGATCTGTGGACCATTTTATATTTTGCTAAGTACCTGGTACTTGTTGCTGGGCCTACACTGTCCTCTCATACCTTTTAACCCTGTAACTTGGAAACATTGTAAAAACCATTTACTTTTAAAAGAGTAACCGTGGAGTTTCTTGCCGTCTCTTCTCGATAGGAAACGACCAATTGGAACCGTGCACCTAGCTTCTGACGTTTTATAAGTGCCCTTGTAGGTTTATGTGAAATAAAATATTTTGAATTTTTGAATTTTGGTTGGGATTTCTTTAATAAAATGTTAGTTGAATATTAACGTATACACTTAAAATTTTCGGAATAAATTCTCTAAACGATGGTGAAAACATTGCGTTGTTTAGAATAACAACGCGGTCATACAGACAGACACGAAAAGCGACTTTAATTTAAAATATGTATAGAATTTAAATATTAATGTGTCACATACATAAACCTTCCAGAATAAATTTTCTAAACGATAGTGAAAAATGCATCAAGATCCGTTTCGTAGTTAAGAAGAACAACGCGGTCACACACAGAAAGCGACTTTGTTTTACACTATTTATTAAAGATATTAGAAGGAACAAACAACTGATAAACATGCTATACCGTGAAGTTTTCTTAGAAATTGTATTGTTCGAGTCGCATCGCGCCTTCGCGTCGCGCTGGTCTGCACGAGCCTATATGTGTTAAATTCATGTTTCCTTATGAAAGTGGAAAGTTTTTCTTAACTATCAGCCAGTAGTCGTGGCCATACACCATGCTGTCTATCGTCCAATCGGCACGACACTACCGTTTGGATCAAGTAAAACTGTGTTTGTGTGTGGGCGTGAATTGGAATGACAGTTATACTTGACGGAACAATCGAAATTCAATTATTTTGGCTTGATCAAGCCGATTGGACCGTCGTCAGTTCAGTTAAGTCAAGATTTTTGGTTTCCTTATCACGAGTAAAGAGCCCAAGACACCGATCGATATCCGTCGTGTTTAGCGACCAAATAAATTACTATGAAAACTCATATCCATCGTATTATTTAAAAATGGAACGAACTTTTTACTTCAACGATTTCATTTAAATTTCGATTTGGCTTGCAAATAGATCTGTCTAACAAAAAGAAACAAATGAACATATTCGCGCTTGAAAAATATCGTTATTCGTCATTGATTCTGGAATTTATAATTAATTTACTCAGTTTGAATTTCTGCGCATTATTTGAGAAAAGTATTATACAAGCCTCGGCCCACATTTTCACGACCAAACTCAAACTCAAACTCAAAGCATTTATTTCAAATAAACCAATTACAGGCACTTTTGAATTGTCAAGGGGACGGTCAGTCAGAAAGATGAAGCTAGTTGCCCATTCCAAAGCGTAGTAGTTACCTATGGAGAAGAACGGGCAAGAAACTCCACGGATCAACTCACGATCGTTCATCCATGCCCCAGTTGCAAGCCGAAAACAATCCGAACTTGTTGTGATTTTTCCGACGTTCAATGCGATATCACCGGAACACTACGAAATACGTATTCAGTACGTACTGAATTCGTACGACCACGATCACACGTTTACGTACGATACAAATTCGTGTCCAAAGTGCTCGCGGCCTTATTCTTACCTACCTTCAAATTTGCCTAAAATATATTTGAAAACCTACATCTATTTTTGGTACAGACCAAAATTTAATTCTACGAGGCTTCATTACAGGGGTGGACCTATCCCGGAATTGAATATCAATTCTGTGATAATAATATGTGACTTAGCTTTTGCCCACGTGGAGGTCGGAAATTATTCCACGGGAACGTATACTACCAAGATAAAAAATTCTATTAAAAATCATATGTCAGTCATAGCCTAAGTCATTGTCTATCCGTGTACCAAATTTCATCCGTATCAGTTCAGCTGCTAAGGGGTGAAAAGGTGACAAATATACAGAGAGAGTTACCTTCGCATTTAGAATAGTATGGATGACCAGATTATATATCCAGATTATTATCTATCTATCAAAAACTTCAGACTGGCTCACTAACTATATCAAAACAGAGTCTTCACTATCAAACATCGCTTGACATAATACCTACCTCTTCAAAAACAAACACCACAAATACACACATAAACATACAATCGACACACACTCCTCCTTCTCCCTTCCCACACACACACACTCATACACACACACACACACAACACTCACCCCTATTTTGATGAATACTAATATATGAATAAGTAATTAAATGGTAAACGACTCACTTTCACTCGTGTAAAGCTCAGTTTGATTAAATACCAATTTTGGCCGATCACTGTCTCTTAAGATACAGGCCTAATATTTTGTGCTCAAATTCTATATTATTATGCTCATTGTATTACTGCCACTTTCCTATGAACTGTGTCTGTGTATTATTTGGATAAATAAACAATTTTATTTATGATTTATATTTATTTATCTCTAACCACAATTTATTTGGGCTCAGGCCGGTTAGCCACACAATTTACAATAAAAACGTATTTCAATATACTAAGAACATCTATTTGTTTCAGATACCGCATCGCGTTCCAAGAGACGCTCCTCTGCAGGAAGGTCCGTGGTCGCCGAGATTCTCGTATCATCAATTTGGATCACACAATCTGTAGGGAGGTGACTACTCTACCGAGCGTCAACACGAACAGCATCAAGCGAGACTCGAGAATATCATTCATTAGTAAAGTCGATTTCGTGAAGGATCCAACACCGTATTGCGTTGGTGACATCGAAGATAGGGATAGCGAGGAACCGGTTTTCAAAAGTTTTTCGAAAACGTGAACGTATTCTTAAACTAGCGGCTGGGCGCAGCGAAATTACACCAAAGCACAATAGGAGTCGCTTCGAGTCGCGCCGCAACGTAATAATTGTGTCAGTCAGCATAAAATCCAGAACAATAAACAACCGCGCGCAATATTCGGCCGGCTGCGCCGCATTGCATTGTAAAATTCCTGCTATAGCTAAAAAAAAAAACATTCAAAAGTCATTTATCCAAACTAGGCTGAGAATAATCACTTTTCAAAAGTCAAAATTACAAAAGACAGTCCCCCAAAACTCCTGCCCTTCACCACTTCCTAGTGCTTCCTGCCTGAATGCTCATGCATGTTAAGGTTCATGTGAATGCAGGAGGATTTTGGCTATGCGTTGCGTTTCAGCGCGGCCCGCTATAATCTGCGGTAGCCTTTGGGGTGACAGTGTCAACGTTAACAATATATAAATGTATAAATCAAATATAACTATAACTCTGTAAATGACTCTTTTTCTATTTTCAGTAGGTTAAGTTAAGGTAAGTGATACTTAAATATTTCTAAGAAATTAACTTAATTAATGGTTTTTTAATGTTAGTTATATTGAAAAACTATTTTAAAAACGATGAAAAACTCTTCCTCTTGGGCACCTGTCCCAGCGCCGGCGATTAAGAAGAAGCGAGTAGAGCTAGCAACTAAAAACGAGTTGGCGAGCGTCGAGCAGCGAGCTCGTGACGAGTGATTACTTGCTGGTTTGCGTATGTACCAAGTGTGAGTATCTTAGGCCCGTATTACAGAGCCTCACTCAAGACTCAAGCATTACTTATAACTAGTTTCAACCAATCAAAAGGCTTTAAACGAGTCATAAGTAACGCTTGAGTTTTGAGTGAGGTTCTGTAATACGGGCCTTAGCGTATGTTCTGCCCACCAAGCGAGCGCCGCTGAGAGTACTCTCTTTGTTAGCTCTTGTCGCTGCGACAAACGAGTACTCACCGGCGGCACGGTGGTATGAAAAGTCAGCGATCAACTATTAATATATGTATCTCTTTTACTTACACGGGACCTACAATCTTTTGTACGTTTTTTGAGCGAGAAAATCGTGGATATCTAGTCGCTTTCTCGTCGGCGGTGGACGCCTTTAACTAATTAAGATTATCAACGAAGTTGCAAGTTGAATCTTAATTATGTAAATATTTCTTCTAACTTCTGTTATTTATAAACTTTTCAGGAAGATACTTTTTTTGTTTATCTTGTTAATTATAACTTTTAGTACTTGTACTTCATTAAAAATTTAATGAAGAAGAACTTTTGAGAATTTTGTTCGTGGAAATTTTATTACCGTTAAAAATGTTTTACAGCTCTGTCTGCGTGCCTGAAATAGTGCAAGTACAATGGGCAAAAAATATAAGTCTGCAGGCAAAAAAAAGAGCTTTTGTGCAACTCTATACTGAGTTGGTTGTGTGTACAGCTCAACTGGGCACGGTACTAATGGAAAGAAATGAAAAAAACATTTTAATGACGGTTGTCGTTGTGATAAATGTCCCTTGTTTGTCACTTAAACCTTTTGCTGTTTGTACCAAAATATTGTAGTACTGATTTTTTCTAATGAACAGAAGCCTACAACAGTTGTAAATGTTTCAAAAACTAAATTAAATATTTCACAAAATAATCTTAAATTAACATTTTGTCTAGATAGATAATTGATTCGGGCGTGACAGTTACGTGGATTAGGTTACTAAATATACTCGTACGTCGTCTATTGTATTTTATTTTGTCTAGACTAAAATTAGGCGAAAGAAAAGTTAGCCTAGAAACTTATTAATTCTGACGTCAGTAATGGATGGAAACAATAATTATATTATTTACTCGTATAAGTTAGTGAAACTAACTTTAGTTTACTTCATTAATTGTTAAACTAGGATTTAATTCGAATTTAGGAGATTTGTGTGTAAGATTTAGTTTTAAGACTAATTCAGCTTAAGTTCTTCTTAAGACTGTTTTATTAAGTAACAACTGGCTTTTTTAAGCCTTATCATTTACAAATGTAAGGTCTTATTTAAAAAAAATGTGTTTTATTTTTCCTGTACGTTTCGGGTTAAGACCTCATTATTCGGTAAGGGCGTCGATTTGTATCCATTGTTAGTACAAAAAGCGTTTTCGGTCAAAAATCATTCTGTACAATTTGAGTGCAATCAAGTTTAGTTGAAGAACTTTTTAATAAGTAGTGCTTCGGTGTCAGCTTACGATATCGAGGTTGTGATCCTCTTCTGTTTCTGTCCTCTAAAAATATTATCGTAATGATCAAAGTTGATGCTGTGCAAGTTCAAAAGATATTTAAGAACTTTGAGGTACTATCAAACGGTTTTCAGTGTTTAAAAATTAGAGTAATTTGTTAGTATAGGTGTACCTATTATGTTTCAAATGACTTACATAAGCCTCGTGCAGACTAGCGAGACGCGACACCGGTAATTGTTCTACCGTGAAGTTTTCTTACAAATTGTTTTGTTAGAGACGCGTTGCGCCAGTCTGCACGAGGCTTTAGTCCAAATCATATTCATAAGGAAAGTTAAACACTTGAATTAATAGTAAAATAAGTCGGTTAAAGGAGAATGCGCAGCTCCCATACAAATTTACCCCAGCTCCGGCGCAAAAGTTACCTATCTCAGATTATTGTACATTTTATGTGTATCAAGTATCAATATGTGTGATGTCTGCAGTGGCAGTCAAACATAGAAAAAAATTGCTTTGAATATCCTTCCAGGCGCGTATTTTTCATTCGACCATATTAACAAATATTGAGTAAAATATAAAATATTGGATATAGATTTACGAATGTTAGGCATTTGCCTTGATTTTTACTTTCAGGAATATCATATCGTATCATAAAGGGTATCCAATAATAATAAAATAATATTTTAAATCCGATTATTTTTTTAAGCCTTACAAAGGCAGACATAAAGCTAAAATAGCTTTATTTTTTAGTCGACCAGGACAGTTATAGAGCGAAACAAGTGCAGGCGGTGCAGTAAAAGATACCTATTCTAGGTATTTTAAAAGATCCTAATAGCAAGGCTTGTAGAAAAGATAGGTTCACAAGAGGCGGCCGTTGCCAAACCTACAAGCATACCTAGCTTAAACACTACTGTCAGTACATAATAGCTGAAAGTAAAATCAAATCAATCTTGTTATTATTATTTTACTACCTTATAAGATACGATATGATGCCCCTGAAAGTAAAATCAAATCAATCTTGTTATTATTATTTTACTACATTATAAGATACGATATGATGCCCCTGAAAGTAAAATCAAGGCAATATGCCTAACATATTCGTGAATCAATAGCCACTATTACATATTTTACTCGATATTTGTTAAAATGGTCGAATGAAAAATAAGCGCCTGGAAGGATATTCAAAGCATTTTTTCCCTATGTTTGACTGCCACTGCAGACATCACACATATTGATACTTGATACACATAAAATGTACAATAATCTGAGATAGGTAACTTTTCCGCCGGAGCTGGGGCTTTTTTGCGCATTCTCCTTTATCTCATACCTACATTGTCTAATACATTTCTGTCAAACTTTTATATAAGCTACCTAAGATACTAATTTTGATATAAATGTAAATTGTCTATAAAATATACTGTATAATGCCTCCGCTGTTTTATTTATTAACCTTGAACTAGGCATAATAATAAAACATGTACCAGAAGTTATTCCAGGGTCAAGAAACTTTAAAACTAAGACAAAAGGAATTTGCACTAGACATTTCTTACTAGTATTAACACTTTCACGGTCCCAAGGTAATTGATAATCCTATCACTATACGTCCAATTATAATATTGCTTTATGATATTTTTGGGCATTTAGTAATTCTACGATAGCGAAACTTCGTCTATCACCCTCACATTATATATTATTTTCAAAAATGCATTACATGCGATGCACAGACATAAGATTTTTTGCCTGGGAACAAATCTTTTTAATTATTCCTTTAAGTGAAATCAAAAAGAAAATAATACGAAAATATTTCTAGATAATATTCCCGTGTTTTGACAAAAGTATTTGCACTGTTATTACAGTCCGAATACAACCCTGAGTAATAATATTATTATGATAAAATAAATAGGCTACGCAAGCAGCTATAATGTTGCTTATAAACTTAGACATGGGCAGTTAAACTTGATCGTGTACTGTAAAATCTAGGTAAACTAAAGGAAAGTAAAATAAAACTTACAATAAACATGGATTAAGCACTCGCCTATCTACAATGAGTAAGTATTGTATACGTCTAAAGTACTACTATACTAGAGCTTAAAATACAGCTTTAGAACAAAATGAATTTGATTTTATCTTGAAGAACTTATTACAATTTCTAGTGAGTCTACTTTATGGCGTCAATGTAAGAAATCGGACACTTAGACATGACATTTTGATCATACATAATTTATCTTATTCGTAGAGTCAAATCGAAAGTAATCTTGTGAAAAATAATATCTCTTTCCTTAGAAATCTCACCTGGCTGGAGCCATTTTAGAGATGAAATTATATTATTAAATTCTTGGAACTTCTTATGACGATTTTAGTACTGTTTTTTTAAATCAAATCTTTATGGCATTGAATCGAAAAGGTAGCTCTTAGACCAGCGTTGTTATCGATACGGCAATCTACGATTTATTTTCAGAAAATACGGTATACGGCAGGCCTCACATTGCCGTATCACAAAATACGGCAATTGACAGAATATAGGTGAAACGATACGATTTTTCACTAGCATATTTAATGAAACGAAAATAAAACTCAAATTTCTGTCACCTGAAGAGGCTGCGCGCCACACAATTTTTCGTCAATGTTTCCACTAACCCAGAAACTACCACGAATTGTCAAAATAGAAAATGACTTTTAAAAAATCGATAGCAACTGATTCAAAATCGAGTATACTGTACCAAGTTTAAGGTGTCGCGCGACATGTGCGATAAAATGGGAAGCAAAGACAAGTACACATTAGATAAACATGAATCTAAAGTATTAGAAACGATAAGAAACCTTCATGGAGAAGAAACAAATGAAGAATAGACCTTTTTTTAAATAAATACGGCAATATAGATTTTTTTCCCCTAAAATACGGCAAACCAGACTGTGACATACGGCAGCTCACATTTTTACGATAACAACACTGTCTTAGGCCCGTATGACAGAACCTCACTCAAAACTCAAGCATTACTTACTTAAAACTCGTTTAAAGCCTTTTGATTGGTTGAAACTAGTTTTAAGTAATGTTGAGTTTCTGTAATACAGGCCTAATACTTTCATTATACGGTAATAAAATCATGTAGAAAGGTTGATCTCTTTTTCATTAAAAGTTTATTTTATTCATTATCGCACCTGCCGCCACCCACGCACAATCGCTTTCCGTTGAAAGCGACATTTAATTCCAATTGAATTGCTGTTCGGAACGCCCTAACAAAGTTTGAAAGGTTGAAAAACAATTAAAGAAATACGGTTATTTACGTTAGGATTCACAATGTTCTTTGATTTTATATTCGTTCGGTAAAATCACCCAGATTCTGTTGATTAATATTATACATCCAGTAGGTATTTAAGTCATATTCCATTGGCATTGCGTCTATTTAATAATATCGTAGATCGTTCTCGATTGTGGGTTTGTTTTACAGAAACTCAATACTGGGCAATCATAATCTGAAAGCCCCCAATTGCACGCTATTCAGCTCGATTCTCGACAACTCTCATCCAGCTGCTACCTGCCACCCCGCGAAGATGGTCACTCCACCTAGTCTGAGGGCGCCCCACCTTACGTTTGCCGATTCGCGGTCTCCACTCTAGAACACGTATACTCCAACGGTCATCGGTTCAACAGCTAATATGAACGGCCCATTGCCATTTCAGCTTGTTTAATTTTTCAGTATGACTTTTTTTTTTTGTAACATTTTTCCTCTTGGTTTCCTGCAATCTGTGGTAGTGATTTCGTGAAAACTGGACGGAAGTGTATTACAGGAAGCCGGGACAGCGCGCGCTATTTGGTTTGAAATAAAGGCTTTAATTCCAAGACAAAATGTCATCAGTTGATCGTAAGATAATTTTAGTAAAAGCCAGATGTATGAGATTATATAGATACAGAGAAGCATAAAATATCAATGTCGAAGTCGAGGTATCGTCACAACGAAAATACTAAATCCTTAAAGTAAATACATGTTACTATGCCGAAGATTTTTATTCATTCCAAATATAACTTCGTAATAGGTTTTCTTCGGATGTACGAGTATTCATTTTTGTAGCTATAAAAGCTCGTACAGACCAGCGGGACGCGACGCCGCGCCGCGACTCGAACAATACAATTTCTAAGAAAACTCGACGGTATAACAATAACCGGTGTCGCGTCGCGCTGGTCTGCACGAAGCTTAATGTCTCGTGCAGACTAGCGCGACACCAGTAATTATTCTACCGTGAAGTTTTCTTAGAAATTGTTTTGTTAGAGTCGTGTCGTGCTGTCGCTTCGCGTCGGTCTGCACGACGCTTAATACGGCGACATCTTCTACAGGCTTCAACATATTACTATCCTTTGTATCATTTGTAGGTAGTCTCTTGTGAACAGACTATGTTAGTAGGTTTTTCTTTCTCATAAAAATACGATGACATACCATGGTTTGCTATATAACCAAAACCGATTCGACTCTTAGAAGAAAAATATGTCTGGAATGTAATGTTATGATAAGATATCAATGTGTTTCTTGACGTGCAACATGCTTCCGCTCGCTTTTTTGAAAAAAAGCTCTAAGTCTGCGTAAATAATCAAATCTGTTGGAGTGAGTTCGTGAAAAGGGACGGAAGAGTGTCACAGGAAGCCGGGGAAGCGCGCGCTATTTGATTTGACCAACGAGCGCACGCGGTGATAGAGTTGGCCGTCAGAAACGACCTTGTCGAGGTCCCGCCCCTTTAAGGTTGCTTATTACTTTAATGTTGCTTATTACCAAGGTGAGATGTCGGATGTTACGCATCAAAGGCGACTACTGCAAGGCTCGTTTTAATTTGAATCTAGTAATCAAGTATTTTTTATCCATAATAAAGTGAATCTTAGTAGTGCTTAGAATTATGAATTGTTAAGTGCAAATAAGTGATTATGTACGTAATAATATTAGTTCTCAAGGAAGAGGAGAACTGTCCTACTGTAAAGCAGTGATTGATAATTCGGAGCACAGTGCAATTGCAGCCCAGAGAATAGCTGTTTCTGTAATGTATTTACATTCCATTTTCTCGCGAGGATCTAAGCGGTACTGCACAAATTATGTCGAAAACATAACGCCAGGTCCGTAAGTGCGGTATCGTTTCGGTATACAAAGCATACGTACTATACCGCACTGCTGCTTACCGACCAATGAGGAAAGGGCCTGAGTTACCAATTTATTTCTTATAACACTTTTGGAATGTAACGGGAAGTATGTGATATACTTTTTTTCATGATGAGCAGCTACTTTAAACTTTTTTCACTCTGCAATCATCCAGTTTCAAACAAAATATCCCGTTATCCGCCAAAGAATATAAAAAGTTATTTAAAATGACCCGTTGTTTTACTCTCAAAGGCTAAAAATATTTATTTGGTGGTCGTCGTACAAATATTTATTTGTAGCCTTTGAGACGGAAGTATAATTGGTAACCCAAACGCAGCTTCCCCCACTGCCAAATCTACTGCATTCACAGGACCCCCGCGGTTGCGCCGGTAGAACGTCGCGATGCGGCTCTGACGTCATGATCTTAAAATAAAACTCTTTCACGCGACAGAGTCTGTTTTATTTTCAGAGAGAGTCTAGAACTTACCGGCGCAACCCCTGTGTACGCAGCTGGGGGTCCTGTGAATGCAGTAGGTTTGGCAGTGAGGGAAACTGCGTTGGGTTATTCTGTTACTGCTAAGCGTGCTAAGCACAAGTGTGTTCGTTCTGGAGTTTTTTTTTTTTTTTACTTATGATATTTTACATTACACTGATAATTGTCGTAATTTTATTGTTGAAAAGTTTGATATCTTGGTTACTTTTGGAGTATTTAAAAGTATTTAAATAAAATATTTTAGGCTGATTGTTATAAAATAAAAATACTTTTTTTTCAATAATTAGTTTAATAGTTATGGTATTCAAATTAAAAAAAAAGGTAACAACTAGCAAAAAAATTGGTAACAGCTAACATCCGAAATATAGCCACTTAAAAAAAAAGTAAATCGGCTCTTTCAAAAATACCTGTCAATGAAAGAGCTACCGTGTGTTATGAAAGAGCCAGATTCCATTTTGCAGAAACAAAGTCGTTTCTCATGAATTAAAATCTCTTAATAGACTCAAAAAAAATATCAAAATTAAACATAAGTGAAAATCAGAGCTTTTGATCAGTCTCAAATAATCATCTTAATTATTCATAATACTTTTATAAAAATCAGCCTCAAATAATATTGAAACTCGGAAATAACAATTAAAAACATTTTTCGCAGAGGAAATTAATCAATCCTTTATTACCACAAGACTCATGTGTCCATCGTCTACATATTTTGCCCTGGTACCATCCTTCTTGGCTCTTTCATAGAATCGACAATTGGCTCTTTCAAAAAAAAAATATTAAAAAATATAACCTCAAACTACAATTAATTCACCTTAACATCATAACAATAATATTTGCGTAAATTAATACCAAATACAAACAATACAACATATTCATTTTGTCAACCTATGCTTTACATTTCTTGCCAAAAATAATTGAGTAAACCGAAAAATACTTAGATTTTGGCTTCAAAATATTCAATGCAGTCCTGCGACGCTATTTGATTTCCTAGAATTGTTAAATGCCTGTGGGTGACAGCTGTCCATCGTTGATTTATAAAGAGTAAAATTGAATTATGGTAGGATTTTTTTAAGTGGGAGATAATCGCATCGGCTCTTTCAAAGCATGGCTCTTTCATACACACTCTCCCCTAATTGGATTGGAGGAATCTCGTACATCTACACGAGTAAGTATTCATTTGCATTGTTTTTTAGAATTTTCTGTACCAATGTTGTTGGACATTCAGAACATATTGTTTACCTCAGCCTCGTTCTATTTACATTCGTAACTAACTAAACACGGGCATACATCAATCACGTAAGTAGGCTAACAAAGACCACAAGGTAAACATCATAAGCAATGCTTCATCATTATCGATCAATTTTGTTGGTTTTGTTTCATCTTAAACTTCCTACAGATTGTAGAATGCTAGCAACGTAGCTAAAGCTGGCTTGGATAGATACATTTATTACGTCTTCTAATTGCTCAAAGCAAATATTTGGGTAGGTACCATAAAAATGAATAAAGCTTCGTGCAGACAAGCGCGACGCGACACCGGCTATAGTTATACCGTGAAGTTTTCTTAGAAATTGTTTTGTTCGAGTCGCGTCGCGCCGTCGCTTCGCGCTGGTCTGCACGAGCCTTATATCTACAAAAAAATATTTGTATTCATGTGTATGTTTGTTTCAAATCAAATCTTCTATTCTGTGATTGTTGGCATTGGCTACAGATTAGTGCTTTATGGGTTTAACCAAAAATCTTCTATCAATGCTTATATATTTTATAAGCAATGGGCAATCTGAGACAGTGGTTGGCACAAATTCAGTTAGAAAAAAAAAACTGAACTATTGAAGTATTTGATAAGAATGAATATACTTACTTAAAAGCTTACGGTCTATTCAGTTATTTATTAACACATAGCATCGCGCCTGTAACTTACATTTCGCACCCGGCACAAATCCAAACTCCGGGCTTCTACTAAGAAATTCCTGATAGACAAAGTCGGTCCTAGGAATCGAACCCATTAAATAACAATAATTCAATATTAAGATAATACATGTTATGCGTATTGAAAACTATCTGTTTAGCACACCTCAGCACAAGATATCGATTGAGGATAGTAGTATCGCTTTGCGGCACCACCGTAATCC
The DNA here is from genome assembly GCA_914767755.1 of Agrochola circellaris. NCBI lineage: Eukaryota > Metazoa > Arthropoda > Insecta > Lepidoptera > Noctuidae > Agrochola > Agrochola circellaris. Next base: position 12,445,448 of record OU611843.1, read on the forward strand.
GCATTCTACATGGAGTCTTTATTGTATTCCATCGAATGCTCGTATATCTAGACACTTGGCAATCTCATAAAACGGGTGATCTGATAGATCTCAAATAGGATTATCTGTTTGACGTCAACATGATATTTTTGTTTTGTTATTAGCAGTTAAGGAATTTAAAATTATCTGTATCAGATCTATGGATAAGGTATTGACAAGACCCATGCGTCATCATATATACCCGTACATTTGTAAATTACTCAATATTTACTTCTTAAAAGTCGCTACGCCTCAAGGGACTGCGAAAACGATAACTATAGTCATCTGAATCGCTTATTGACAGCAGAATAGCAGTTTATTGTTATCAGAAGATAAGAGCCTGTTTTTTTTTTTTTTTGAGCGTGGGAAATTATCAAATAACTTCTCCCGCTCTGGGCGGAGCGTGAGGGCGTGTCAGACTTTTACTGACTAAAATCCACCAGTGTTCCTTCCGTTGCCTGTGTGCCGGGGTCGCGATATCCCTTTCGGACAAACCCGCAACCCCGGCAGGCATTGGCCCTTCTGGACCCCGTCAGTTGGTGCTGAGGCGCGCGTGGAACACAACGCGCCGTCGACCCGGGCCTGGTCCCTATCGGACGGCGAGCTACCCATTGCTCATCGTCCGCAAGCCCGCGCCTACGGTGGCCGGAAGTCGGCTCTCGACTCCCGACGCCCGGGGCGTCTCCTGCGGCGACTAGGGGCGCGAGGGCGCGAATGTTGCCTATCCCTCGCGCGCTCCGCCTCCTCCTTCGCCAGCATTACTGCTTCGCAGAAGGAGGTAAGAAGATAAGAGCCTACTTATATCTTTTGGATGTGTCCCACGTCGATATGTAAGTAATGACTTCAAATACAACAATAGCTACATTTCAAAGGCAACATTCCAAGTAATCGACATTATCAGTAATACCTTCGTCCTTCAATGCTACCTGATAGAAACACATGAACAGAGCAATAAAAATATGGCTTCCCAGTATTCTAAATATAAGTAATATCATTTTTGGGAAACTGATTTGCGAATTCCCGAAAGAGCGGAGTTATACAGTTTATATGTCGCCAGCGCCCACTAGTTGGTACTTCACATAAGTTAGTATGAGTTCATATTATTATGAAACTGCCCACAATATTTACGAGTATTATATTATGTAATAGAACAGAGTAAGTAGTGAGCTATAAATATAAAGATTCATGAAGGATATGGAAACTAATTTATACTTACAAAGCATAAAGAAAAATAATGCTTGTAGCTCTAGTATCATAATTTCAGCCGAAAGACGTCCACTGCTGCAAGTAGGCATAGGCCTCCCCCAAGCGTCGCCACATCCATCGGTCTTGTGCTTCTGCGGCTTCACAAGGTCCACCTTGGAGACCTTCCAACGCTGCCATGGGCCAACTCTCTCATGGCCCTCCTGATTTAATTTTACTACGTAACCTACAGGCTACGTAGTAAAATCAGGTGGTAACGTATCTGAAAACTCTTGGAGTTGCATCACTAAAGAGTTTTCAACTACGTTATCTTCAACTTTATAGATAAAGTGAGAATGGTCAATTTAAGCTTCGTGCAGACCAGCGCGACGCGACGCCGCGACGCGACTCGAATAATATGTACAATTTCTAAGAAAACTTGACGGTATAACAATAACCGGTGTCACGTCGCGCTGTCCCGTCGCGCTGGTCTGCACAAGCCTTTAAACAAACTTAAAAGTCCTTTTAGTTTTCCGGTATACAAATAGTTTGGCCTTCATCCACTTAAAACCTTTATTAAGATTAGAACCAAAATTATGTCATCTGTATAATTCGGGAAGAGTAATGATACATTGAAGAATTAATCAAATTAATTACAATCTGGGGATAACTCTGTAATATTAATAAAAGGGGTCGGAAATAATTACTGAAGCTTGAGTTAGTAATTTTATTATCTTAGGTTTACGAGTAGTTAATGAATGAACTCAAAGCAATAGGAATTTGTTAGGATGCAGCACATGACGAGTCTGCTTATGCAAATAAGAAAAGTTGGGAGTTCATGTTATTCTATGTTCTCAGTTGGAACTGATCCATCAAAAGGTAAATATCTCTCATACCTCTGTACTACTTGGTTAATTACTTTTATAGATGAGATCTTCAATTGTTCTTAACTGATTCTCTCAGGATATTTGCCTATTGGTGGCGGTTTTCATGATAATTAAATTCATACTTTTACAGTTCGGTTTTGCGTATACCTACTCACAACACGCATGTATATATATTGTAAATGCTGATGGCGTATACAGAGGTGTGTTAATTAGAAAACCCTTATTTCATCAGTTATGTACAGTCCCATATAGGTAATAGGGAGCGAGCTGCTACTGACAAACTCTTGATGACATAATAGTTTAACTTTACTCGTTAAAAAGTGTTTTGGCATTCACCACATTCATACTTTACTCGTTAAAAAGTGTTTCGGCATTCACTATTCTGTAGCCAAAACACTGCGTAAAAATATTTAGAATATTACGTTTAATGAAGGTCAGAATCATCCCTTAAGCTGCGCCTACATTTGCGTCCACTAGGGTTTATTATACGTTACACTGACAACGGTAACTTTGCTCATATCATATAGTTTACTTGTTAGTGTTGCCATGTCAAATAAATACTCGCACATAACATAGTTTAGTGGTCACACAAAGTTTGGTACATGAGAGCAAATTGGCTTGACAAGGTTGAGGACATCTGACGTCAGTAGTTCCGTGTCTGTTTGACTGACCGACAGACAACGCTCAGCCTTTCAAATCAAATCATTTATTTTACAGATTATACAATCCAATTTGTTAGTAATTCCATTGACGATAGAAACTTGGGAAGATGTTTTAATTACATGGAATAGATAGAGGCTTACTGGAACCCCCTGGGGGTCTTGGGGTTTGAAGTTTCTAACTCGATCGAAGTCACGGGCAAAAGTTACTAATTTGCCTTCAATATTGATGTTGATGTAAAGGTACATGTACCAATTGATTTAGTTGTTATAACTACAAATTATCAGTAAAATTACTACACAAACAAATACACACGTAAACTTAGATTGAAATACTTTTTTGACTTACACTTTGAGTATTTTATTTTTATTTTGGTGGTATGTATACTTACCTGCCTAATAATACATATTTTCTTAAATGAATGACCTAACCAAATGATAGCACGCTATTAAAATGTACTTACGTTTATCGACCTTTTAAATCGGTACAAATACTGAAATTGATTAAATCTCGCATACAATACAAGATTACAGCTTATCGAAGTGAAACTTCTTTATAGACCGTATTAGGATATTTTCTGTCACGAAAAAGCTTTACGGCCGCGTGGAGGGGGTAGACGATATATCGCGGAGTGAGAGGCGGCAGCGGCGGAGGGAGAGAAAGGCTGACGGCGCGCGGCGGAGAGAAGGCAACGGCTGTATGAGATGGAACAACATGGCAACATAATTATTAATAGATTGGAATCTCAAGTTCCTATATCATATTTTAGTTACCATAAGCCGATTGTATCTTTCATTGACTATAACGCAGGTGAGCCGAATGAAGATTAATGACGATAGATGTGCATTTGATAAGTTCCTTTGTATGTGTATAATTTTAGAGAAGACTCTGGATGTTTTTTTTTGGTTCCGGATTTAATTCAATTTTTTTGTTTGATAAAATAAAAAATGCATTTATTAAAATGTACCTAACCTAATCAAATCATAATTTGCAGTAAATTTACGAAAAGAAAAGGTTTTTCAAATTGGACAAGTACATTAACAATCTACCCGTAAAACTTCAAGTAAAAATTTTGTTGCGATTCGTTTTGCCACTTGTCCGTTGCGATTCGTTTTTCTACTTCTCCGTTCACACACATTCTTTTTTTAAATCACTTTGATTATGGTTTGGATTTAAAAAACATGAGAGAATCCTTGTTCTAGTTACTTTTTCATCATTGTTTTTGACGAAACTCTTGGAGGATTTCAGAGGAAAAGAAATACCTACGGAAAAAATATAATAATCGCTTGTCTTGATGTTGTCTGGTAAAAATAAATTCAAGCTTAAGTTTTTTATGTAGGCTTAATTTCTCCCTTAGATAAATATATATTAGGGCAAAAATTGCCCTAAAATCTATAAATTTAAGTTGCTTTTCGTGTCTGTCGATGTCATCTTCTAAGATGCAAATGGCTTTTGATGCGATTTTCACGATCATTTAGAATTTTAAAGACTTGTAATTTTTTTTTCATATATTAAAGTTACATAATATACCTACAAAAAAGAAATCGCAATGTTTTGTCGAGTCGTAAAAACCGTGCGAAGCAGGGGTGGGTCGCTAGTCATAACTAAAATAAAGTAAAAGCCTACCTAATTCTAATGACGCCAGAAATATTCATAAAGTGTTAATAAATAAAGCCAAGTGCCAAGTGTGTGTATGTCTGTGCGTGTGTGTGTGTAATGTGTGTGTGTGTAGTGTGTGTGTGTGTTGTGTCGAGTTTCATAAATAATGGCGTTTTAAAGTAATTAAATAGTCACATTAAGATGTAGATCAACTATAAATACGCCACCTTTTATTTAATTAGGACGGTTAAAAACATTTTAATATTGTTTTAGAGATGCTGAAAAGCCTTTTATTTCATTAATTGGTTCGTGACTAAATGATAACAGCCGCACGGGTCGATCGAAGGTTAACACGTTCAGTGCCGGAAGCCCTCTTGGAGGGTTCACCTAGTCGCCGGGAGCCCTCGGAGGACTCATTTTAAATGTAGGTTTTTCTTAGCGGATACAGTATTAAAAACCGTGAAATAAAATATGATGTATATTTACATTACATTTATTGGCAGTCGCTCCATGTAAAATATTGGTATTCAGCTGCATCCGGGTAGACTAGAGACCGACCCCAAAACAGTTGGGAAAAGGCTAGGCAGATTGATATTTTTAGCAATTGACCAATACAGGAATCAAACATTAAATGTTAACCATTCGTTTGTAAACTTGCGTATATACATATATTATTAACGAATCATAACATTATGCACTGTTAATTATATTTCATGTTTACTATTTTAGTAGTGTTTAGTCTCCACTATTTCTTCTTTACTAGAGGTTCTTGCCCTCTGGTAAACTACAATAGACTGGATAGGTATTCGTATACCTACAAGAATACAAAACGACCAACAATGTTTCAAGAATGTCTAAACATGTGACGGAAAGTTAGTGCTACAAGATGGCTGCAGCACTTTGTAGCCTCCGCTACGTCGTGTCTCAACAACAAAACAAAACTACACAACCCAAAAGGTAGGTTTTTTTTCTTACGTGTCTATTTAAAAATATCCTGACTAGAGTTTATACATGTTTCGCACACTTTAATTTAGGTCCGATCAAAGTGTACGAATTAATCATTTAAACCCACATTTACTCAAAATCAAAGTCGGAGTACCTACTTACTTAAGCCATATTGCTAACCAAGTAATATAATTTCATCCATTTTTCTTTTCGAACGAAGCAATATCAGTGCCCTGTCAACATTGGATGATTAATACTTACAACAACGAATCGTTTTGCTAACTAATCGTAAATATTTTGGGCATTTAAATGGGTATTTAAACAGATTCGTAAGCTAAATTTACTTGTGATAGCTACTTCCATAGTAGACCGGGGAAGTAACGCCGAATTTTAGGTTAACTTTGAATGAATTTAAAACAGCGATTTTTTTCATTTAACGTGTAGGGTATGGACAAGGGAGTATGTTAACACGTTCAGACCGGCGTGTACCACCGGTGGAGCACGGAGTATTTGCTGCCACGGCGAGGTGTACCACCGGTGGCCACGTCACACTATACTTTCAATGTACTAAGAAATTCGCGCCGCTTTGAGGGAAAGTGTTGTATTTACCGTCCCCGCCTAGTAAAATAGACAAATTTTCATAGTGCAGCTCAGGAGGTGGATAGAATTTAGAAAAGTAAGTAAAAATCAGTATTGAAAAATTATATTTATTAAAAAAAAATTGACATAATCACGACATAAATTGTACGAAATGCAAATCGTTTGTGATAAATTACGTTGAGAGAATGTAATAATAAGAAAATTAAATCAAAATTGAAAAAAATATAAAATAAAATGCCACTATGGATGGTATAAAATGAAAATTATTTTAGATGAATAGTATTGAAACAATCCAAACACATTGGTTTTTCACACGCAGAGCAAAATGTATTTACGCGTTTCGATTTTTTTCTAGCCATACCCGCAGATTCGGTTGTTGTAAAATGGTCGTAACAAGGTCTGCATCTCTTTCGGGTATCTCTGAGCTTTCCTTCCGTTTTCTCTAACTTGTGTTTTGGCTTTCTTTGTGCATGGGGTCTACCCTCCTCTGCAGCGTCATCGGGTTGATTATCAGTGCTGGGCTTGCTAATCATCTCTTTTATAATTTGTTCCCGAAATTCTAAAATACTTAGTTTTTTTCCTGCTCCAAATTTTTGGTGAATAACCCAAGCATTTACCAACATTGTGCCACAGACAATCTCAATGATTAGCTTCCGGTACCATTTTAGGGTTTTTCTAAGGCTGGTATAGTACGACGCCATCTGATCAGAAATATCTACCCCCTTTTTCGCATTATTATAATCCAAAACAGAGTCTGGTTTCGCTACGACAGTGTTTGGCCTCCAGCGATGTGGCATTGGCACTAGAGCTCCTGTATGAGTATTGCAGGTCGAAAGCATATGAACTGTACGTTTGTCGGTCCATTTTATATATTTGACACCCGTTCTATTCTTCAGAGCCAACACTTGACCCTTTCTCTGCTTGGACTTTACCACTTGCTTTGGTAGATGCTTGTGGTTCTGTCGGACTGTGCCACACAAAAAAGTCTGCTTGTCCATTAGAGTTTCTGCTAGTGGTACGCTTGTGTAAAAATTATCGCTGTAGAGAGTGCGACCTTTTTCTGTTAGCCCATCCATTAGTTTCATAGTGATTTGTTGCGGATGACCTACACCTGGAACGCCATCAACTCGTCCAGTATATACTTCCTGATTATATGTGTAACCATTGGGCATACAGAGCTTATAATTCTTTATTCCATATTTATGGGTTTTATTCGGAATATACTGACGAAAAATAAGCCGGCCTCTCCAAGGTACCATGCTCTCATCTATTACAACTTCTTTGCCAGGTTCAACAGTAGATTTGAAAGTCGCTACCATAAGAGTAAGTATTTTTCGGATTTTATGCAAACGATCATTGTTTTCATTGTTGGGTGCTTCAGCAAAATGCCAATATTTCAACAGGTCAATAAAACGGTCTCGGGTCATAATACTTTTTATTGCGGTATTTTGAAAAATTGGGTTTTTTGACCAATACAGTCGAATTTCTGGTAGTCTTACAATGCCCATAATTAACATTATACCAAGAAATTGCCTCATCTCACTAATAGTTACATCAGTCCATGGTTTGCGGTGACGTCTAGGTGTAGTGTGATGGACACCTGCATTTTTCTCATTGGCATATTTATTTGTTTCTGACACCATAAGGGATACAATTTCGTCTGTCAAAAATAGCTTATATAAAATATAGGGATTATTGCAGTCAACATCTGGCACCAAAAGCTTCCAATCGTCACCATATTCTTCTATGGGTAAGATATTATTATCTACAGGAAACCAACCTGAAGTACTTGGGTTCACCTGTTCTTCCACTTCCTCTCCACCAGAAGTCGGATGAGAAGCATTGCTGTCTTGATTTTGTTCATGGTCACTATTACCTGTATGTTCGTCATTACTATCCGATGAAACAGATGCGTTCGAAGACTGCAATGGAACCTGGTGATGCTCATTGTGCACCAAATTTTCAATCGCAGGAGACTGATCACTTCTATTTGAGGGTATGTCGTTTTGTTGGTACACACTGTCCTGTTCGGCGGTACTATTTTGATCATTATGAGAAGCACGAACCAATCTTCTTTTAGGACGCCAATCAAAAACGTCTTCTGTGCTTGAATCGTCCGACAAGATTGATAGTCTGCGACGACTGGTTGATGGTGTTGGTCGTTCATTCCCAGAGCATTGATTTATATTAGAGTGTACATCGAAAATCTCTTCTTCACTTGAACTATTGAAAGTTATCAGCAATCTGTGACGTCGGGTATCATGAGACGGTAATTCATAATGCGGGTCCAATACGGAGTCGTCTGAATTCTCGACGAACACCTCGTCGTCGCTCTGCAAATCGGATGCCTCCCCCACCGGATCATTTTGCTCATTGCCAAAATTGTGACACGATCCCGGCCTTATAGGACGATTATTATCTTCATTTGACATCCTTTTATACAATAAACATAGGCATAAACAAACTCGCACACACAATCACGCACAGCTAATTACCTATGCGTCGCGTCGACGTCGTGTTATGGCGCGAAAAATGCACAAAACTGCTCGGGCGTTATTACGTCAGCGCGGCACGTGCGGTTCTGATTTATGAGACAAAACTCTTTACTTTATATTACGATTATTAGCTTATTAGAAAGAGAGAGAAAGCATAATTCCTGTCTAATCCTGTCCGTGTCCACCGGTGGCGCACCCCGCCCGGCAAGACTTTTGGTTCATGGGGCGGTGATGTACCACCGGTGGCCATATGAAGATTTGCGCCGTAGGATACCAAGTACCTACTCATGAGGTGCCGGTCTGAACGTGTTAAAATGTATACCGCGAAAAGTTCACTTCGCGTGTACGTTTTTGTAAAGAAAACATCTAATTTCAATTTTACGTGGTAGAAAAAAATATTAACAGATATGTTTGTAAGGAGTGTTTGTCGAACAGATTAGGTATCAAGGTCAAAAAATTTAACATTTTAGTCCACGAAAATCTCCATAAAAATAAAATTACGGTTTTTTTTTAATTGTACTTCGAGCAAAAATATTAACACCAGTTTTATTTTTTAAAGGGTCTAGGAAAGGACAAGTCAGTAGCAGAACTCCTTTGATTAACAAAATATCAGTACCTACCTATTGTATTAATTTATAGCGGATTATCAAAATTGAAGCGAACAGGCACCTGACCCCATTATTCAATATTGGATCCTGAAATTGAATGGATCAAACCCTTCCTGTCTGAGAATACATTTCGTATGAAACAATTATGGAAGATAATTAGTTCGTGAGGCTTCTAAATAAAATGGCAATAATTTGCTGTCGCTCTTGACAGTTCTACTTTTGATCTTGATGTCTGACTAATCTTAGCCCTCGTGGCGACACGGGAGAAGAAAAATGAGAATCTTCATAATCTTATTTTATCACCGCTTAAAAGCTCGTGCATACCAGCGCGACGCGACGGCGCGACGCGACTCGAACAATACAATTTCTAAGAAAACTTCGCGGTTTATCAATAACCGGTGTCGCGTCGCGCTGTCGCGTCGCGCTGGTACGCACGATGCTTAATGCTAATGATAGCCTGGAAGTCAGGCGATTTTATAAATAAAACGAAATTTTATTTTCAACCTTTATAAATCTTTAATGAAAGAAAGAAAGAAAGAGAAATAAGTTTATTTGTCACAAAAAAAAAAAAGATACCTAATAAACTCGAGTAGAAAATAAGAAAATAAAACACAATAGATTTAAATACAATAACGACCACAAAACAGAAATAGTCGGCAGCTGCTGGCACGTTATGACTGTGACAAGAAGGCTTCCACTCAGCATGATGCTGTGCTATGGAGACCCACAGCACAGCGCTGATTTTCAGTGGTCACCCGAAAAAGACGTACGGAGACCAAGTCTCAAAATAAAACAAATAGTACATAAAATATTATTATTAAAATAAATTATTTATAATATATATATTATTTATAAAATAAAACAAATAGTACATAAAATATACTACGACCAATAGTATGAATAAATTGATAAAATAACATATAAATAATTATCCGCAGGCATCACCGTGCGTGCATAAAACATGTACCCACCTAAAACACCATTATCAATACCTATAAGAATATTCAGTGTTAAAAGCATTCTACCTTTCATAAATTCAAAACGTTTTTTTTTTCAGAGAAACTGAGTCCATAAATTTATCTTAAATATACCACTTTCCTTCCGCCCCACCTTCTGACAGCCTTACGGTAATATTTTATTAAAACATAACAAAAAGTCTGCGACTGCTGAGTTTTATAGAGGCCATAATGTAATGTACGACGTGACGGATAAGGATGTGACGTGATGGAGAGAGAAATAAACCTCGTTAATTTTCAACATAAAAGGAGTTTTAATATTTTATTAAAAAAATAGGGAGTAGGTAGGTTTATGGTCACAAAATTTATTTAACACCCTTGAGAGTAGCACGGTATTTTCCTGGCTCAGCCTGGTGTGACGAGGACCGCAGAGAGTGTGCCACGCTGCAGACGCCAGGGATGGTGACGGCCAGCGGATGGTCTCGCCCGATCCGTAGAGAGCTAGACGTGCCCACGGTAAAATATGTACCCGGCACGGAGCTCGATGATAGCCGAATTTTCCGCAAGGTGGTGGCCCGGAATCCAACGTTCGGATTCCACCGATAATTAACGATTGAACTCTGGAGATGGTAAGCCGGAACTTCTGAGATGATTAGTTGGAACTTTGAAGAATAGCCGGAACTTTGGACCCTACAGTTTGGAAACTCAGAATTTAATAAAGTAGACTAATACTCGAAAAAAAACTGCTGACTGCTTTAGGCTTTTAAAATGGTGGAGACCACGTATGTAAGGACACATGTAGATAAGGTGTACGTGCTTCTCCGATTGAAGCAGGATTTCGAATGTGCTAGTCACTTGTAATCAATGTCGCGCGTAGTTTGTAGGTCCTCATTCATACGTTCGGATATGCCGAGCGCATCTCTAATATCGTCTGTGGTGTAACTTGGTGTTTTATTGATGTATTTTTGTTATTTAAGGGGACTATAGGACCTAAACGTGCCTAAACGCAAGTTTTATAATGCCTAAAAGAATATGATCCACTGCAGTAAATAAAATCAGAAAAATATATGATATTCTTCAGGATATATGCTAGTATGATAGTGTGTTGAAAACATAATACAACTAATTTGATACGATAGAAAAAAATCATGAAGATACCTCTAAAAATTTCTTTTAACGATTAAAAATCATATTAATTTACATGCAGTCATTCTGATTTTTTGTCAGATTATTCTACAAGCTACATATTAGCATAATAGTGTTTTAATTTTCCAGTCCAATCAATGGATTTTTTGTAAATCGCTAACTGCTTCATATTTTGCAATAAATTACCTGCGTCGTGTCATCGCGCTTCTCTTTCATTTCTATGCAGTCCGACAGTGACCGCGCTTTAGCTGTTGTAAGCCTCTTAAAAGAAAGTAACGATGCAACGTTACAACGAACTATCGAATACTTAGCAATTACTTAGGTATTCTAGCTCAAAACAATGTTCTATAAATATTCAGTCAAAAATGTACCCTATAACACAAATGATCTGTTACTCAATATCTTGGTAACTATGTGAGCTAGCCGGGCGCGGGATCACTCTATAACGCGTTGCGGGTTACCCTGAGTTGGCACGAACTTACAGCCCCATAATTTAAAATTAACCAAAAAAAACAACTGCTGGCGGCTCGTCAGGAGATGATTAGTATTTTAGGCAGGGACTGAAAGCGGTTACGGTTAAAGGTTAAGATACCTCAAAAATATACCGGTACCGGTTTAAAATAACGGTTGAGCTATACCGATACCTTGTTAAATAAAGGTTGGACTAAACCGTTACACAATTTCGGTACCGAAAAAAATGTGTGACGGCGCGGCGCGGGCCTGCGGGGGGGTCGAACACGTTAGAACTTGTGGATTTATGAAGGTTTAGGTACTGCTACCGATACATTCATAAAGGTACCGATATTTCTACCGAAATATACCGGTATGCATTTCCAACCTAAAAATTCCGATACTGAAAAAAAGAACGGTATCGAAATATTTTGGTAATCCTTATTTAACGGTATGACGTCATACCGAAATTAAAAGATATCTTAATTTTTGGGGTTTCAGTCCCTGATTCTAGGGTTAATCAGGTTTTTTCCTAATAAAATCTACTGAAGTTGAGTTTATCAACTACGCTCTTCTCTTGCTACATCTCGAGTAGTCTCGGGAAGTTCGACAATTTTTGTTTTTATTTGTTGACAAACCGAGAAAACAAGAAATAGTATGAAAAGGAATTAGGTACGTGTATGTAATTGACAGGTACCCATAAAGCCTTGAATGAATTCGTCAAATAAAACCATCGGCCTCACTCATCAACTACCCCCAATTGTTAAGGGTAAGACGTGAAATGAGGGATGAGGGTTATTGGTTTAAGGGCTTATAAGTTGATAGTTCTGTATTGTAAACTCTTTACCTATATATTTACGTTCAAGATCGCTTAGGATCAATTTATATAACGTGTGTATATGACGGTAGCTGTGACGAGGGTTGCCTCATCGTGATATTAAGAATGCTATTATAGGCAAATATGGTCAAATGGAACATATAATACGCAAATAGGTAAAAAATGGCGTCGAAATTCCCTAAGGTGGTTAAAGTATTTGGAAATAATACAAGTACCTACCTAGATCATTATCTGCCTAGCCTTTTCCCAACTATTTTGGGGTCGGCTTCCAGTCTAACCAGATGCAACTAAACAACAGTATTTTTCATGGAGCGGCTGCCTACCTGACGAACCACAACCCAGTTATTGAGTAATGAAACACCCCTTGGTAAGACTGGTTGTTAGACTTTCTGGCTTCTGACCCGTAAGTATTTGGCCGTCTAACATCAAGGAATGACAGCCGGTACCAACTGCTTAACTTGCACTGAGGGGTTTCGGTGTCTAATGGATGGCCACCCATCCGTGGACCGACCTAAGCAACCGTTGCTTAACCTTGAAGATAGACCTGTGCGGCTGTTATTATTAACCCACGATCTCCTCAAAAATAATACAAGTGCCTTCTAGTAATTCTGCTTAGACCATATTAAAAGAATAAGGACACAAGAGACATCTTTGAATATAACACTCAAGTACATATAAAACATGACAAATATTGATGTAATTATTTAAACCTATTGACTGAAGCTCATATCATAAGAGCCGAAAAAAGCGTACTCAAATATCTCTCGGCAGGAAATTGAGACCACGCTCGCTTGATTCGATCTTTTTTTTTGTAAAAAAATCTTAGCTTCTCAAATAAGACAGAATGTTTTAGAAAAAGATTCTGATTTACATACTCGTAAAAGTTCCTTACTGAACATAAGTCAAGGATGTTGATTTGCCATTATCACTTTATATCTATTAATGTACTTAGCAACAGTACAGTTGATTTAAAAGAGTGTTCGTGGAGTTTCTTGCCCGTTCTTCTCCATAGGAACCTACTACGCTTTGGAATGGGCAACTAGCTTCATCTTTCTGACTGACCGACCCCCTCGACAATTCAAAAGTGCCTGTAATTGGTTTATTTGAAATAAATGCTTTGAGTTTGAGTTGAGTATGCATCACTGGCTGATAGTTATAATTATGCCACATGTACTACGTAGACAATGTAAAAAATTTCAAAGTGCCTAAACGACGAAAATATTTGAAAAGTGGTCTCTTTGGTTGAGTTGTGTCTTTAATAACAACGCTTATTAATTTTTTGGTAACTTCTGATATTTAAAAAAAATCTGATGTAAATCCAAGCGATGTAGGATTTCTTATTTTTATTGTAACTATGTCAATAAATTGTTAAATTTACATTATAATTGTATAAACACTTTTTCGTAGTTACAGCTATGTCGTAGAACGCGAGCGTACCTACAGCTATTGATAAATGGCGTCACTTCTACGTCGCCACTTTGATATATATATTGAGCGACATCTTATTGTTGCCTTTTCATATTATTTCGTTTATGAATCACACAAACACATCTGTAGACCATACGGACATAGGCATATTATTTTGCACTTTTTACACGGTTTTGCAATTTTTATAACACTAGACGGTTGTAAGTACGTGTCTTCGCGTTGGCGTCACGGACGGGAATTAGAAGAAGTAATAAATGTACCTTTCTGTCCAAGCTAGCCTTAGCTACGTTGCTAGCATTCTATAATCCGTCCGAAGTCTGAAGAGGCTGAGGTAAACAATATGTTCTGTTTTTTTTTTACCTTGATTTAGATTACCTACTTGAGTTATTTTTGCATTTCACCACAATCGACGGGATTGTTTTCTTAGTTTTCGTGACCAACTAACACGGACGCGGCTTTGCCGCGGTATGGCGGCCGATCGGCATTTTCAGTCAGACGACACGGAGGAAATACTTAAACCATAACTTAAACAAATCAGGCATCCACCACATACATACCTACACTCACTTATACATATCTACACTCACACATACACATCTACACTCACACAATCAACACACACACGGCACACAAATAGATACTACCTTTTCTTTGTTATTATTAATTTAAATCCCCTTTACTTTCACCCCCCCCCCCCCTTTCTTATAAGTATCAAATTAGTTGTATTATGTTTTCAACACACTATCATACTAGCATATATCCTGAAGAATATCATATATTTTTCTGATTTTGTTTACTGCAGTGGATCATATTCTTTTATGCATTATAAAACTTGCGTTTAGGCACGTTTAGGTCCTGTAGTCCCCTTAACGGTAAAAAAAGTAATAAGGTGCTTTCCGAGCAGGCATAGTAAACACAATTTCATATTTAGAAGGGTAGAAAAACACTGCTCTCATTATAACTTGACCCGTGATGCGATTGGTAGCACTGAATTTTGCAGTCATGTGATTGGTAGTACAGTTCTGTCAGGCGCCATTTTGAACTCTATTTGTGTTGAAACTAAGACTGCAAAATTAAGTGCTACCAACCGCGTCACGGGTTAAGTTATAATGAAAGCACTGTACTTACAATGTAAATAAGGTGCAGGAACAATAATTTCTCTGCAAGATCAGATTGTCTGGGGCTCAATCGCACCGTTCTCCGTGCTAGTAATCACTGCATTACGGTAGGACAGTCCTCCTCTTTCTTGATAACTAATATTTATTACATACATAATCACTTATTTGCACTTAACACTTCATAATTCTAAGCACGTTATTAAATTGATAAACAATAAAAAAGTGTATGATGGTACGTACTTTTGTATTGATGGTTTAAATAATTCTTAATACAATGTGAGTACTTTACATAGGAACTAAGTATATTTAAAATTCTCAGATGCAAATTATGCCGACTTGATAGCGGCCTGCTCCTGCGTCGCACAGTTTTTACGACTTGACAAAACAACGAGATTTCTTAGACAAACGCGAAAAGCGACTTTGTTTTATAATATGTATATATATAGAAGATATTTAAGAGATATTTAAAAAATCATACTGAAAACAGTTTTCAGTACATTCCGATTGACAAACTACACGAGTCATGAACTTAATGCTTTTCAATTAACGGCTTGATTTGGAATATTGTCGCTTGGACAAATACATTTAATTGCTTCCAAAATATGTAGCCAGTATTGAATTTCTGTAAAATAAACCCACCATTGAGAACAATCTACGATATTATTAAATAAACTCAATGCCAATGGAAAAAGACTTAAATAACTACTGCCATGCTATTCTGTAAACATCTCACCGTGAAAACTTGGGTGAAGTGAGCTGTCAATAGTGTCAATCCCTGTGGAATGACAGCTCACTCCACGCTCACTTCACCTAAGTTTTCACGGTGAGATGGTTACAGAATAGCACTGCTGGTATGTACTACACATCCAGTAGGTATTTAAGTATTTTTGGTGACAGAATCTGGGTGATTTTATTTATTTATTTATATATACTTTATTGTACACCACAAAAATACATAACAAAAAATAATAATTAAGCACTACAAAATACACAATGGGCGACCTTATCGCTTTCCGCGATCTCTTCCAGGCAACCTTAGAATGGACAGTGATTTGCCTGGACATAAAATGGGGCTGTCGTTGGTGTAATAATAAGTATACAATATACTAGAATAGATACACAGATAAATACATATCTTAAATAATAGATACATAAATACATACATACTAAATATATAAGCAACGAAGATAAATGAAGACTATAGATAATTACAGTTACGAGAACAAGATACTAGATTTTTTTTACCGAACGATTACAAAATCAAAATACGTTCTGAACCCTAACGTATTTAACCGTATTTCTTAAATTGTTTTCCAACTTGAAAGGTTGGAAAACAATTCTGATTGATTGTTGACAATTTTGATTTATCTGAGAGTAAAAACTTTGGTAGAACGTTCCGAGCAGCAATTCAATTGGAATGAAATTTTGCTTTCATCGTAAATCGATTGTGAGTGGGTGGAGGCAGGTGATCATGATAACTTTTAAAGAAAAGAAGAACAACCTTTCTACATATTTGACCACCGTATAATAAATAACCTTTTTGATTAAATACCATAAAGATTTAATTATAAAAAAAAAACAAAGTCGTCATAGGAGGTTCCAAGAATTGAATAAAGCTTCGTGCAGACTAGCGCGACGCGACAGCGCGGCGCGACACCGGTTATTGTTATACCGTCAAGTTTTCTTAGAAATTGTATTGTTCGAGTTGCGTCGCGCCGTCGAGTCGCGCTGGTCTGCACGAAGCTTAATACAATTTCATCTCAGAAATGCCTAGAGCCACCTGAAATTTCTTACGAAAGTAATATTATTTTTTCACAAGATTATCTTTGATTTGATTCTTCTAATTTGAATAGGTATGCAAAATTATTTACTGTCCTATTTCTTGCGTTGACGTCAAACAGTAGACTCAATAGAAATTGTAATATTATCCGTTCTACCGATATTCATACAAGTAGGTATGTACGTTCCTACCCTATTTCTACCCATGGGTAAAAGACGTCTAAAGAACTTACTAGAGAATGGGTAGCAGCGTTCTCTATTCAATTTTAACACCATACTGCGATCGTCAACCCGCCTGTCAAGCGTGGCGATTATGGCACCTCCCCTCCCCCCAAATGAACTACAGAACCAGTCTAAGTGGCGGTGCTTGGGAGAGGGCTGTCCAGCAGTGGACGGCTTTCGGCTGAAATGACATACGTACTGTAAGACAAAATTCACAGAACATATTGGTTTGATAAGTCTACTGTTTTCCAGGTACGTGAAGACAACAATAAAACTAATATCTTAGAAGCAAATGGTAAAAGCCGTTACTCCAAATTCTTCAAGATGAAAACAAAGTCATTTCGTTTTAAAGCTGTAATTTAAGCTCTAGTAGGCGAGTGTTTACTCCATTCTTATTGCAAGTTTGATTTTATTTCCTTTAGTTTATCTAGATTTTACAGTACACGATCAAGTTTTACTGTCCGTATTTCAGAAACCTATTACCCAGTCACTGTAGCAATTAACCCAAATTCTATTGGGATCAGGCAAGTGATCGCCTAAATACACATATCCTTAAGGTGTTTATTTAGGTTTTCGCTGGCGAAATAAGGCACGTGTCCTTCAAAAGAATAAACCGCAAACATTGTATATGTGCTTAACAATATCGTTTCAGTAACGAATCGATCAAATAGACATGCGTACATTTTTTGTTTGTTTATTTATTTGTTAGGTAACTGACACTCCTACAAAAAGAACTCAAGGTTTTGCAGAATAACCACTTTCTTAAGCAAGTGATGTTTTCTTTAACTTAAGGTTCTATACTCAAGTGCATTTTTCAAGATTACCCGTTGATAAGTTTATTGAAGACGTAACAGGACCTATGATGTTACCCTGTGAGACACCAGAATCATTTATATGATTGCAATATTATAACAGTGATTTACATATTTCAATATTATGTTAATTAGGCTAGGCAGTCTTTTATTCATTCAAAACTTTTCTCATGTTGACAATTTACCTTGTTTCACGAAAAGCAATAATGAAACGAGTCAAAGGTTCAAGCACTATCAACAAGACAAAAGTAAGGCAATGTTACATAATATCCTTAAATATTTCAACATGTTTATCGATATAAGAAATGGAAATTGTTCGCCGAAAATGCCTTCGCATTTGCTCGATCAAAGATGAAGATTTCAGGTTAACATATTAGTTAGAATGATTTATCGTAGAAACACAATTGGTGAATATTTTGTCACGTTTTATTGGTAATTTGACAGTAGAAAGTTTTGGTGGTGATTTATCTTTACGTATTGGTTCATATTCGATGTTATGGCCCCTTTATATGTTATGAAGAATACACTAGTACGCGACTATAGAAAATGTTAATGGATCGTGAGATAAATTGCCATCAAGAAGTAAGCGTAGTTTGTGAAATAATATATTTATAAGTGGTTGCTTAGCCACTTTTTCGTTACGGATAGTCTGCACGAAAGTCTTACCAAGAGGCACAGAATAATTCAGTAGCAGTATTATATCTCGGCAGTGACCTTGAAATAATTACCTACGGCCGCTTGGTAGATAAACCTTCCTCGTCCGTGCGTAAATACCGCGCACTCTATACTGTTGCGTACTGATATAGAACGAGGCGCGTCGTTTCGGCCATTTTCTATAAAGATAGAATACTGTACATATTTATACTGTGCAACAGGTATCGCGCTACCCAGTAACTGGTTTGTGGAGGTCAGATAGGCAGTCGCTACATATTAAATATCCACTGGTATTCAGCAGCTGCATCCGGTTAGACTCGAAGCTGACTCCAACATAGTTGGGAAAGGCAGATGATAATCTTTAGACGAGATCAACATTTGATTACTATTCATCTCAAACATTCCAGAGATTATCTTCCTTGAATTCCAGATTTTAAGAAGAATCTTTCGATACGTCAAATTCTCTACCATTCTCCAATAAACTACGCTCGTGTAATACCTACTTGTAGGAAAAGTTTAATTCAAATTCCTTTTGACTCAGTTTCAAAGTTTCTGACTTAAGTTCTAACACATATCTTACTTGTTTAGCCTAGTTCAATTCGTCGTTCAAAAATATTGTGAGTTTGTGAAAACCATTTTTGGATTCAAGGATCCGTTTGCGAAATACTAAGCTTTTAACAGATTTTTTTGTTAGAATCAAGTGTCGGGGCCCCTGCCAGCTAAATGGTTGTACTTGGATTTGTGAAAAAATTCACAGCAGTAGTATATATAACGACATTAAAAGGAAAACTATCAGAGCAGGCTGTACAGGTTAACGAGTAATAAACGTGATCTCCCATACATTCCGTATGGGAGAACATGTTTTTCAACTACAATGTTAAGTTTGTTCTTGGGATAAGTTCATTCCAACTACGGAACCCTTCATGGTGCGTGCCCGACACGCACTTGGCCAGTTTATTAACTTAATGGATCTCTAAAAAAAATTTGGGCTTCCAATGATTCACACTTTTTAATCAATGGGCCTCTTTTTTTAACGTCTGGCCTTATCTCACAGTTGGTTGCAGTAACTAAGCTATGGGGCCCGTTCAAACGAGTTAAGTGAGGTTAAAACTGTGACCAAGCGTTCCTTCCAAACCCCCTTTTAGGCACATGTCCCACCACCGACGAGTAAGCGGCTTACTATTATATGTCGACAATTTTCTCACTCAAAAAACGGACAAAAGATTGTAGGCCCAGTGTCAGTAAAAGAGATACAAACATTAAAAGTTGATCGCTGACTGTTCACACCACCGCGAGGACTCTGTCAATCAAAGACCTCGTTTTTAGTCACTAGCTCTACTCGCTTCTCGCTAATCTCCGGCGGTGGGGCTGGTGCCTTACTTGGCTATTTAGTATTTTTAGGACTCTAAAATAAGAATTAATTGAGGTTCACAAAAAGAGGTGCAATCATTACATTAGAGTGTTCAATAATATTTTAAGATTTTTTTTGGCAATTATTGTCGTTCGATTAAATACATGCCAATTAAAACTAGCGAAATGTGAGAGTACAAAACACTTCTGCGCACTCCTTCGAGGACGTAATGTAGTTGTTAAAGCTCAAATATTCAATGAAAATAAACGTTCTTTGACAGCACAGTTTAAATACGCTACACAAAACAACGAGCAGGTACAGGTACCTAACGTAATAGGGATGTTTGTGGAGTCATGATCCTGTTTCAGGAATCTGCGGATTCCAGAGAATTCAAAGGAATTCCCAAACCTTTATGATTGAAGGGACTAAAATACATGTGTCTTTTGTAGCTTTATCTCTTATAAGTTTTTGATCCTGTTTACGACCCTTTTTTTTGTGGCCTAGATCCTGACACAAAAAAAACGCCTGTCTTCTTTTGAGAAAATTGGTAGTGTGGCGGCATCTACATCGCCACCTGCGAACAACGCATCAAAGACCTGACGTCACTCAACATCCTGACGTCACACAAATTCTGCATCGCGCAATTAGAGTTTACCGCGCGATGGACATATATAAAAACTCCCGACTTCACCCTCTGGGCAGGATCCTCCCTTTTCTATGGTGGATGAGTGAACTTTACACCCTGTTCCTCATACCACTAAAGTAGGATTTACCTTGATATATTTATCACATTCAAAATCTGTTTTGACATTGATCTTGCTTGACTCAGGCGTGACTTTGCAGAAATCCATTATAAAATACAATAGACGACTTATATTTGGTAACCGAAACCGCATAACAGTTAAGCGGATTAGGTTACTAAATATACGTCATCTATTTTATTGGTCTTGCTCTAAGAGATGGTTAACGAAAACGTGAGTGGTCAACCAAATTATCAGTATATCTCTGCACATAAACCCACTTATTTATAAAAATTGTTTAAAGTAAAGTCATGATTAGCGTCTGCATAACTGTTCAAGTTGAGGAGGGTTGAGTTGAGTGTTGAGGTAGCTACACCTCTGCCTAAACTATTGGGGAAAAATAGGCGTGATGTTGTGCTAGGTATGTTCTAAGTAATGAACAGCATTTGCTTAAACATGCATTTTTGACGTTTAATCGCCTCTTAGCTTTAAGCACTGTTTATAAATAAGGGGGAAATCTTAACGAAAAAAAACTACGAAGTATTTCAGCGAAATCTAACCACATGGTTTAAAACGCTTCTAAGAAGGACATAGAGCTTTGTAATTGAGTGAAAGAACATTAAGTAGTTCCCTTAGAATTCGAGTAAAACCTCGGGCATGAGCTAGTATCAAATAAATGCTAAGCAGTCTGTCAAAACCAAAATCCGCTTTTGCTCACTTCAAAACTAAAGTCAATACCTATCCTATCCACGCAAATCTCGAAACCAGCTCTTGATATTTTCCCAAATGAAACCACGTTCACGTTAATCTAGATTTTTCTAGCTTCGTTAAATCGCGTCAAGTTTATACAAACTTTAAATAATGAACCGACACGCCCCAGATTTTCCCGGTTTTCATTTAAAGCTCCTTTTTCATTAATTCAATTAACTAAGTCTGTCTCGGTTCAGTGATGTCGCCTCAGTTAATTTTATGTAAAGACATTTTATCAATCCAGAAACAACGCCTTGAATGTTGTACCTAATTAATTATTTGTTTTGTAAGTAAGTATCCCATCTTAGACTGAACTGACCTGACCTGACCTGACCTGTCTGATCTGGCTGATAGTTAAGGAAAACACACTACACACACACACACACACACACACACATTCACACACTCACACACACACACTCACGCACACACACACACACTTACACTTACACTCACTCACTTAGGTACTTACACTTTCGTAAAGGAAACATGAACCCTACTTCGTACGGTTTTTCAATTTGACAAAACATGAAGATTGCATTTTGCATGTCTAAGTTAAACATTAATCTAAACTAGTGGCTTGGGTCTAGTATTGTTTGGCAGTTGTATGGGGGTAAAAGAGGTTAAAGCTGGTAGGGGTTGGGTCCCCGATTATAACGCTACCACTGTTATTAAAAGGTAATGCGTATTTTTCGAGAAATTAATTTAAAAAAATTCTAACCTCAAATCAGATAAAAAGCGAAAACTAAACGTTAAAATGGGCGACTGACAATCATGTTCGCGGTGTAAAATGTCGTGAAAAATCGATGAAACGGAACGTAAAAAAAAAACAGTACGTCATGTGTCAATCGTTTTCGTTCATTTCCTTTCTCCCCGAGTTGCATGAATGTGTTCTCTGTTCATCGTAGTGCTTTTATATGAATGTTTTGCTGCCTTATTTGTATTTTTAAATCTAGAAAGTCGACTACGCCGTCGCTATTATTAATTGGAAACAAACTTAGACACGCAACGTAATTTTCCAAAAAAAATATCGGTATTACCTATCATTTTTTACATTATTTTATCCTTGAATGGCGACAGCGGGGCTTGACGGAATTGGCAAACTGTCCCCGATTCGGAGACACCGGGCCTTAACTATTTAACTTCGAGCGCAGAAATCTTGATGTTTTGACATGTAGTAGATTGTTCCCGTGCGAAGCATGCGCGGGTCACTAGTCTCTGTAATGAATCAGGTCTTTGCCCTGTAAAAGGATAGTTATTGGCTTTTATTATCCATCTGGTTTACAAGAAGAAAAGGCTTTATCATCAAGAAAAAAATATGTTATGAGTTGGTCGTAAGACAATTTTAGCAAAATCGAGATGAATGATGATTATACAGAGAGTATCAGAAAGGTGTGATCAAATTTAAGGGTACGATACAGACCATCAAACTGAATAACTTTCTCCATGGGACCATATCGTAATCATAAAAATATATTCATCTGTCCCATACATTTGGATCTCAAACTCAAACTCAAAGCATTTATTTCAAATAAACCAATTACAGGCACTTTTGAATTGTCAAGGGGTCGGTCAGTCAGAATGATGAAGCTAGTTGCCCATTCCAAAGCGGAGTAGGTTCCTATGGAGAAGAACGGGCAAGAAACTCCACGGACACTCTTTTAAATCAAAATATTCTTACAAAATCTTGGTTACATGAATTTTGAATGAATGAATTTTGAAATTATACATGTGAGAACAATGTAGAAAGACGTGCACGTTAAAAGCGTCCGCAATGAAAAGATAATAAATAAATTCAAAAATTTAAATACATTAAAATAAAACGTAAATACATTAAAATAAAATTTAAATCCATTAAAATAAGCCATGGCAGCTAAGAGATGACCAGTCCCTACTGACGGCGCCCGTTCACGAACATGACGCATGGATCAGCACCATACAGCTCAACCATTATAAAGGGAACTTCGATCGAGTAGGTATTGAAGTTTTGTATGGGACAAAACACCACCACGCTATTACGCCACGGTATTGCTCACCACTCTACGATTCCACACATTTCAGTCCACATTCCCTCCCAATCTTTTCACAGTCACTCACACGCATACTATGACGAGCACCAATACTGACAATTAAAAATACCCGGAACAACTAACCTATGTGTATTTTATTTATTTAGCTACAACGGCTGAGCTACAGCCAATTACAGGAACTAAAATTCAAAAAATTTAAGGAGACAATAAAAAAACACATTAAAATAAACAAAATAAAAAAATTAAATAAGGTTATTAACACTTTCATAAATTTCTCTCACAGTACTTCTGACATGCGTATTATCATACAAACCTTGTTGTCTTGTTATTTATGATAATATCTATTATCTAGTATTATATATATATCTACTTAGGTTATAGGTAATAAAATGGCTTATTTATCTATAAAGTAGCAACAGTTGGACTCCGTCCAAAGTATTTAGATACATGAAACCGTTAGTAAATTACAGCGTTGATACAATACTTATCACAAGGGGATTATCTTCATTTTCAGTCTGACCCGCAGTGTTCCTGCGGCTCTCCTAGCACGAGTACGTGACGTAAACGTAACGAAAAAGTTTTTAACTTTCCTAAGTACCTACAGCGTTTTGGTTTAAATTTTTAAGGTCATCCATAGATACAAATAAAGTCTTAAAACTAAGTAAATATGATCTGCGATCCAAGTATTTTCAATTTTAAAATCGTTCGAATTTTCGTTACTTTTACTCCGTGCATTCGTGCTAGGCCACCTTTTTATTTTATTTTTTTGAGCGTTGGACATTATCAAATAACTTCTCCCGCTCTGGACGGAGCAGGTGTCAGACTTTTACTGACTAAAACCCACCCGTGTTCCTTCCGTTGCCTGTGTGCCGGGGTCGCGATATCCCTTTCGGACAAACTCGTAACCCCGGCAGGGTGCTAGGCCACCTGGACTTGACTTATTAATGTTATAACCATTATTCATATGAACAAAGGATTGGAATTGGAACTGTAATATACTATTAACATTTCTAGTTTCCATGAAGGTAGGTTCATACAATCAAATCAAATCAAACGGTTAATGAATTGCCACTCCCACACCCTGATCATATGTAAATTGTCGGGGCGGTAATATGCTGCGAGGTGATCTGTAGGGCTGATCTGTAGTAGGTAGAATTCTACTATCATTAAATATTTCTCCTTGGACAAGGCTCAATCACTGCGAAGGAAAACATCGTGAGGAAACCTGGAGTTTTATTGGTCTGAGGCCCATACCCACGAACGCCGATATAAACGTATCGTAAATTCGACCAATTTATTTATCGAAGAAAATAAAACTATCCTGTAGCATTTTGGCTTAATTTTTTTACGACAAGCACTATTAGTAACACTCAAATATTTAAATAAAGTCTTAAAACTAAGCAAATATTGTGTTCGAAACGGGTATTATCAGTTTTAAAATCGTGCCAATTTACGTTTCGTTTACTCCCCGCGTTCGTATTAGATATGTGAATAGCGGAACATGACGCGAGCCAGTTGAATTGAATTACTGCGGTTTCGTTGCTATGGTTTTGTGGCGGAGGTGTGCTATCGGCGTAAACTTCACGCTGACAATATGTCGCTTAAGCCCTGTAGACGAGAATATTAGTAGAGGTTTATCCCAAACATGCGTACCGCGATAAGCTAAGTTAATTAATGGATTATCACTTGCGACAATTTACTGGATACTTTATAGGTACCATACCGCATCGACAAATGAACTATCATACAGAATAATCCATAAATCTCTCTCTCATTGTGCTAATTACTGGATCTAAAACAATCAGATTAAGCTGCCGAAGCCTTCATTAGCATTGCATGTCTGTGATGCCTACTAGATTAGACTCGGTACGACTTAAGACGATTACGTGTCTGTAATTAATCACTCGTCAAATCTCTAATCGATATTGAACAATGAGACACTGAGGTTTATATATATGTAAATGTTTGAAGTAAGTACCGTAAGCTTTCTGAAGGTTATAGTTCGCTGTTAACTGATGGGCTAGACAGATTTCTAGTATAGTATTAAAATAATATCTTCTAGAAACTGAAGCAGCCGATCGATTCTGTAAAAATATCACCGTGAAACTTAGATGAAGTGAGCGTGAAGTGTCAATAGTGTTAATCCCTAGCATCCTGCCGGCCGAGTTGTGACAATGACAGCTCACTTCACGCTCACTTCACCTAAGTTTCACGTTGATCTTTTTACAGAATCAACCGACTGATGTCAGACGGTTCACTTTTTTTCTTTCATTCATCTGAACACAACTTGAATCAAAAGTGTATAATTAATTCATTAGTGAACCGATCCAACGATGTTGGATTTCGGCAGACGGAATCTTTCATTCGCATAACGAATGATCGAAAAATTTAATGAAATTAGCAGATATACGTACGTAGCACATTATGTAATTTTGTCGGTTTCGTGCGTATACGTGGAATGAACCAAAAATAACATTTATTCGAGTGAACCATTCATTCGAGTCCGTCTGGTATCAACTTAATAGACTTATAACAGGCGTTGTGTTGGTATTTTTCCTAACACAAATTAACGAATTGGAGATTAATTAACAGATGTACAAGGAATTTCAGACAAAAAAAAACGAGGTTCTCACAAAATCCCAACCATATTTTCGCTAAAATACATTCTGTACAAGTAGAATTGTTATGTAAAGTTCCTATAAATTGTTGAAAATATATTTTCATTTAATTATCCTTGTTGAAGCACTCACTTTGTATACCTAGGCGATAGCTAGATCCTAGATCTCACAGAATAGACAGATTTCTATTGTCGTCTTGAGAGGCTTCACATATTAAACGATAATATTAGTCTATATATGGAAATTTAAATCTGATTGAATAGGTTTCTTGCTATACATGTTCCGGGCCAAGCAAACGATTTTTTATAAATAACCTACAACAAAAACATTATAGGCACAATATCTTTAGGTTTCAACCATTTTCAATGAAACATTATTTCATGAACATGATTAAGTGCCCAAGTTGATTGATTAATAGACCTCTATAATACAATGTACTCCTACGGGAAAGTATAAGATTTTGTGCTACCAGCCAGCCTACGACGCCAAAATGAAGATATGCTTTGAAATCAAATCAAATCAAAGTATTTTTTTTCACATAAACCTACATGGGCACTTATGAAACGTCAGAAACTAGGTGCGCGGTTCCAATTGTTCGTTTCCTATGGAGAAGAGCCAGCAAGAAAGTCCACGGTTACTCTTTTAAAAATAATTGGCTTTTATAATATTGTCAAATAACAGTGTTAATACGTATGGGAGGACAGTGTAGGCCTTTTAACAAGTACCAGGTACTGAACAAAATAGAAAATGGTCAACAAATCTACAGTCCACTAAGTCCACAACGGTCTGACATTCACAAAATAGAAAATAATCTATATAAAAGATAAATGAATTAATAAAAATATAAAACTATTTTAAACGAAATGACATGATTGCCATTACAACTGTAGGTAACAAATCTGAATAATTATCATGTACACAAAAGCCACTAATAAAGAGTTGAAATAGGTATATAATGTCAATTAATAGGATGATTATTTCAAGGAAGAATGTGCCGTTAATGAGGAAGCCACATGTTCAAAAGGAATTATTGCCAAACTTCCTTGTCTTCAACGTAGTCTTTAATTTCATAATATGCTTTTTTGATAAGGACGCGTTTGACGTGGGTTTTGAACTTTCCATCGCTAAGTTCTGCAACCGACTTTGGCAACTTGTTATATGAAATGAGTTGCTTATTTTAGTTAATCTAAATTTGGGTATCACAATTTCATGTCTACTACGTGTATTTATGGTATGGAAATCACTTCTTATTTTGAAAAGTCCTACGTTTTCTGTGCTAATGTTTTTTACGGTTACATTATTGTAACGTATTTTTCGACAACAAGACTCGATACCGTAACAATAGTTAGGTTCGTGCTACCAACCCCTATCCCCAAGGTAACTCTAATTTAGTTTATAATAACGTTGTCTTTAGGTGCAGTGATGCAGTGGTTGCCCAGTGGTAACGGCCCCGACTTACGAGTTGTAGGTCGTCGGTTCGAACCCAGGCAGGCGCTTTACTTTGTGTAAATAATTTCATAACTACTGATCTCAAACGGTGAAAGAAAACATCGTGAGGAAACCGGCATGTTCAAGAACCAAAAATTGAACCCACGACCTTATGTTTACCAGTAGCGCTAGCGACCACTGATGACTATAACGTCTATATAACGGGCAAGTTTTCATACTTTAATATCCTTTTGAGATCCCACTTGAAATATTAAACTTCTAGTACCTAAACAATGTTGTTTTGTTATTATGTTAATCTGGTTGAGGTTAAAGTTGGTACAGTTACCCATTTTATTTTGTTATTAAAACAATCAATCTGTATCTGTGTAGGATAGTAAATTAATTGTGGATAAATGAGTTAACGACCTGTGTAGTTGTATGACGCTGCACCGTTTAGTAAAACGATTGGTCTTAATTCAATATAAGGAAGCGACTACATACTACGAGATAAAGGGAGGGAGGAAGAAGGTTCACTTTGCACAAAGGAAATTCAAATTGCGTTTTGCACACAAGACGCTTAAATTACTACTTGTAACACTTGTGCATGTGGGCCGTCTCAAACTTTTCTTAACCTAATGGATGAACAACAACCAGCTTATACAGACACAAAGCGTAAAATAAATTTTCTGCGTCTTGAGCCATCTACTCATCTATCAAGAGGTCTTAAACATAGCAGTTTTGCGATTTCAGTTAACCAATGACGAGTTAATTGATTAGTGGCCCTTCTGTGCATCGCTCTTTAGTAAGGGCAGGCGAGTCAACTATACTGTTAATTAAGTTATGAGGTTAATCTGTAACTCAACTACCATTACGAAACCTGCTTTAGATGACCGCGTAGCCCGCTACGAGTATGTGCTACGAATATCGTAGCGGCTGCACGTAGCAGATGTAGCGCACGATTCGTAGCTGCTATGCGTAGCGTATGTAGCCTACGCAGCTACGCAAAGTTGATTTGTTATCAAATTATAGCTATGTTAGTATATCAGATTAACTAATGATCTGTTTCATAATAAAACCAAGTCTCGTCAAACATATTGAAAAACTTTTAAAACTTACAACTTCGTTACATATTTTCTGTTTCTATGAAATATGTTGGAAATATTTTTAGTTATAGAAAATTATCTTGATTAGAGACGACTGGAACTTAGAAAACATTGATATATTAAAGTGTCTATGATCGTTGATTGCTTCGCGATCGTATCTGACGGATATAAAGTTAGTTATGTTATAGTGACTTCGAAAATATTCTATTGATGACATACTAGCATTTTACAATTTAAATTGTGTAAATAATACTTAAGTAAGTATCTAGAACTATTTGTTTACATCGTGATAGGCACGTACCTATTCTTGATTTTTTATTCTTTAAACATATTTTATTCACCTTGTGGCGACATCTACATCGCCACATACCAACTACGCATCGCACTGACGACGTCACGCAGAATCCTGCATCGCGCAAGCAATGTTTACCGCACATTTTTCTATAGAGGATGAGTGAACTTTACACCCTGTTCTTCACACCTCTAAGCTCTATAACATGTATGTAGGTAAGAAGTGATGGTAATACGGTATTATATAGTATAGCTGTAAAATTCGGCGCACCGGGGCTGTCAGCTCCGGTAAGATGAGCATTCACATTAGCGGACCAGACACTATCAGTAATAATGATATCAATATTACTGTCATTCCTTCCAATATTGACATAAAACTATTAGGTCCCCACCTATGAAATCAGCGTTTTGTATGGAGAATTTTAAAGAAGTTGCATTTTTCATACTAACATTTTCTTAATTTATATAATAACCATGAACACTAATGTTTTAAAACTTTTATACACTAATGTTTAAAAACTAAGATAACGTAATATGCCACTTAGATTAAGCGACAAAAATAAGTTATAGTTAAGTTAAAACAAATAGTGGTAATTTCTGCTAACAAAATGAGAAGTAATTTTTAAGGTATTTTTTATGGTCTATAAGTAATAAGGTTTTTTACTATTGGTAGTTGTCTATGATGGTCATTATTCGATGTAATACCAAGCTATTGATTAATATTTTAAATCATAGAAGTGACGAGGTTCTCTATTTGTGAGAAAAAAAACGCCAATTTCATAGGTGGGAACCCAATATTAAAATATTTAGATCACCCCATCATTCCAACCACCACACTGTCAGTAGTAATGACATTACTTGAATGTAATGTCATTATTACTGATAGTGTCTGATCCGCTATTAATATATCGTGTCGATACAAGAAAATAAAGACGTGCGTTCATTATAACTTGTCCCGTGACGCGATTGGTAGCACTGTTCTGTCAGTCGCCATTTTGAACTCTATTACTGCTGAAACTGAGCTTGACAAGCAATGGTGTGCACACATGACGGCACGGGACAAAACTAGAAAATACATCAAAGTCTGCGTGTTCATCTATAAAACGAATGGTTTATATTATTATATACCTACGAATATCGTTCGAGAGAGAGGTTTTATAGTATATTGGATTGTCGTGTGCTCAACTAACGTAATTCAATTTATTATCAACAGTTCCAAACTAAGTTTGTTGCCGGCCATTTTCTATACAATTAAGTTATACGAACAAGAAGTCCTGTCTATTCAAAGAGAAAGTAATGAAGTCTTACATGTGGAGTTTATCTTGTGTGCCCAACTTTAATTCCTGCTATTTTAATGTACCTATTTCCGCCGGAGAAAATGCTCAAAACAAATTTTGCCTTGATTACACCAACTTACATATAGGTAAGTTAACCGGCGAATACCCAAACGTAAATTATTTTTAAGTCACCGTACTATTGACGTCACTTCAAGTACTAAAGTAGAGTAAACTAAAATGAGAATCGAATTATGAATATTGTACGATGACAATAATAACTCGTAATCGGTTCGATACATGATTGTTTTGAATCGGATATGTGAGTATGATCTAGTCTTGTGCCGATTCGAGATCAGAAGATAAGGTAAGTCCCCACCAAAATACAATCCAATTCTCAATCCTATTGTCAAGGTTAGCTCACAAGGGAGAGGCAAGATTCGCGCCCTCGCGCCCCTAGTTGCCGCAAGAGACGCCCCGGGCGTCGGGAGTCGCGAGCCGACGGCCACCGTAGGCGCGGGCTTGCGGACGGTGAGCAATGGGTAGCTCGCCGTCCGATAGGGACCAGGCCCCGGTCGACGGCGCGTTGTGTTCCACGCGCGCCTCAAAGAGATGTCAGCACCAACTGACGGGGTTGCGAGTTTATTCGAAAGGGATATCGCGACCCCGGCACACAGGCAACGGAAGGAACACGGGTGGGTTTTAGTCAGTAAAAGTCTGACACACCCTCACGCTCCATCTATCTTATTCTATCATCTATCTACTTAATTACCCAACATCACGAAAAAAAAAAAAAACGTTAGCTCACAAATCCTTCATTATTTATTTTCAGATTCAAGAGCGATTTACTTCTAGAATATCAATCGAAATTGTGAAACTCCTTTGATAATTTATAGTGTCGCGCTGCAAAAGAACTAAAACAAACAGGCAAACTTTGTTATGCTGGTGTGTGTGACGGCTACATTTTACACGCGTACCACGTCATTGTGCTTTTGTAGTGTGCGTGCATTTAACGGCCAACAGCTGGACGCTATTTTTTTCGACAAGTTCTCAGCTATGACTGTCTGACACATAGAATGATAAATCAACTGCGATTCTTGTTTACGAGTCTCGCATAGACATTCTGGCCTCGCGGCGTTCGAGAAACTCACCTCGTGTATACGAGGCTTTAGTTGGATCGAAATTGTGAAACCAGTTAGATCTCTAGGAACATCACAAAAGCAATAACATTTTTTTTATGTGAGTAATCTATATAGCGGTCACAAGTGTATTTTCTTTGAGTAACAGTTACAGATAGTTATTTGTACAATTTGTCACATATTGTGTTGAAATAGGATCGTTTTACGACGAGAAATAATAAATGACAGTTGAAGAAACTTGTACTATTGATGAGTCTTAGTAATGGGATCATAAAATCTGGCAAACGTAATAAATATACAGCTGTAATAAATATTTATCTTTGAATAGTCTGTTATCATACCGTATTAGTTAATAGTTTATGACCGTGTAAGTTTAAATAGTATACAAATAAAGTGCTTTAAGCTTCGTGTAGACCAGCGCGACGCGACACCGGTTATTGTTATACCGTCAAGTTTTCTTAGAAATTGTATTGTTCGAGTCGCGTCGCGGCGTCGCGTCGCGCTGGTCTGCACGAAGCTTAAAACATCTATGATCACGATCATATACATCTACAATTTTGTATTTTCCGAATAACATTATGTAAAACAGACATCGTATTAAAATTTTCATTACAAATCTCAGTGGCGTAATAAAAGCTGTGTTAGGCAATTTAACTATTTAACATAAAGTGTGGTTCTTAAAATCCTCTGTCAAAATAAATCTAAATCCTCAGTCTCCTTGACAATGTAACAAATGAAATGCGTCGTTTTCCTGAACATTCCCAGAAATGTTAACTAACCACGAATGTGGTTCGGGTTCTATAAAGGAAAGGCGTACATAATAGGATTACAAATGAACTATGAGAAAGATTAAATAGAGATTACCGAAACGAGGAAGATTATAATTTTCCTCGTTTCAGTAATCTCTATTTAATCTGTCACAAACAATATTGTTGTGTTCGATCTATGATCGATGAAGGGTTTCAGGGCACTTAATTGATATTACAGGAAAGCATGTGGAAATTTTGCATTCTTAGGAATACCTACACAATAGATGCCTTACATTGAACTGAAGAATTTACAGACGCCTTCAACCCACTCATTCAAAGTTACAACTACTTCAGCAAAAGGGTAACCAATCCTTCAACTCAACTGTAAGGAAGTATGTAGATCATTACCCTTTACGAAATTGTCAATTGTAAAACAAAACTACTAAGTTAAACTTGTTATTATAACTTTGTAGTTATAAAACAAGTTTGTAACTCAAACGGAACAGCGGTCTCGGTCAAACTATAACTAAGATTTAGTTATAGTTTAACCGAGACCGCTGTTCCGCGCTTTAGGAATGCGCGGCGAGGCGGGGGGCAGCGTTGACGAATGAGCGGCGGGACGTCGTGAGCGTGAATGAGCGGCCTGAACTGCCCCCTGTCTAGCCGCGCAAGTACCTAAGGCGCGGAACAGCGGTGTCGGTCAAACTATACATAATATATTATTATCAAGGTTTAATAAAACAAGCGAAAAGTACTTTAAGCTATACGTTATCAGCCTTCAAGTTAAATGAATATTAAAGCTTCGCGTTGCTAACTTACATGGAAAGCGGATTATATCTCGTAATTTTTTTGAACCTGTGGCTGTATGTATGGATGTATGTATGAAATGGTTTAAAATACACGTCCAGCCAGGTGACCGCGACGATAGGTCGTGGTGAAGTTAAATGAAACGCTAGTGGACTGTATCACATGTAAGTATGTATAATTATTAAGAAAAAGAAATGTTTTGAATTTGAATTTGAATTTGAAAAGACGCGTAAGCGCAGCCGTGCGTGGAGGCGTGCAACAGCTGACTAGTGTGACGCGACCGCTCGCAGACCGCCGTGCGGCCGGCTTGCTTGCCGCTGTCCCGCACCCCTCGTTCACTGCCGCCAGCGCGGCTATGTTGAGATGGTCTCAACACCAGGTCATATAAATACATAATTTATTTACGGTCAGAGAAAATAATTGTTTATCAAATAAATTGTTAAAAAAATGTACGAAGTGTTTTATGTCAAATGTCCGTGTTATAGCCATTTCATATAGCTTTCAAGGAATTACAGTTGTGATTTGAATATACGGACAATTTAAATTGCTATTATAAGGTGTAATTTTGTTTTGTTGAGGAGTTCCTATGGCCACCTTCCGGTTCCATCATCAGATCCTGAACACCACCTAGTGTAATAGCACTTGGCAATACATATCGAATGAGTCCAAGCACGATGGTGCTATCTTGTTTGATTGAGCAGTTTATATAGCCACCGGCTTCATCATTGACCGAGCTCAATGGAATCATATTTTTGCGTCATCGAAGTTATATGATGTATGCCAAGTTTCAGCTGAATCGTATGCTAGGAAGTCCTTGAAAAATGGATGACAATGCGTGTAACTGGAAGCACATACTAACGAAGTAAACTAATACGAGTATAAAGCTTGTAAAATGCAATCAAGGGAACTAATTAATCAACGTTAAAAGCGTCGGAAAATTGAGGAAAATTGAATAAATATTTTAATGGCTCATCTTATTGCTATTATTGGAAAAATAGCTTGGAGCTTCAAATGGTGCGGACTTCAGAGTTCAAACATTTTTGTCTGATGTTGGCATAAGAGTTTATCTTGTAAAAACATATTTTTTTGAAAAGTTTTAGCGACGCTATTTTTTTTTATTCTCTCTAAAAGATAGTGTTGACTCAGGTCGTCGCACAGACTGAACTTAATATTTCCTAAATGTGCTAAAGCCTTGGAAATACGTGCCTTTAATATGGCCTCATACTATTAGTTAGATCGCCTTGAACGATCTCGTAAGCCTACAAAGAATTGGTTTTCCTTTTGAGGTTTAATGTTGAATATTGCTGAAAATTTATTGTTTTATAATCTCCTATAAGTAATGGTAAAATCTGGAACTGTTGGCTTTATGTTCATAAGCTCACTGAGACAGTTATTAATAGTTTGTCATCTAACTAAATACCATTTTAGTCGTTAGAATTATTTTAACGTAAATAAGAAAGTTTGGATGTTTTAATTATTACCAAGATGACCTTATATTATAGGTAGTAAGTATTGCTTCAAGAAGATAAAAGAATAAAAGGATTTGCATACCTACTACTATTTTTATTATATCGTTATGCTAATTAAAATTATATAACTAACAGCCAGATGCAGAAACGAACTTTCACTTTTAAAGCTGTCATTAAATACTAATCTTCCACTTGTTGCAGAAAGTAACATTAGACTCGATTTTAATGGTTTTTTGATGAAATTAATGAAATCATTAGCGTTTACGTAATGGGGCACTAATGATTGTCTTTGTATAAGTAAACTATTTTTTCCGCTTCGAACTTTTACGCTGACAAAGTTGCGTAATTCTTTGTAGTCTGACGTTCAGTCTAACTTTAGATTTTTACATTATTACCCTGTTGCAAGAGAGCGGTCAAAAAGTGTTGAAACCCAAATGTGAAGGTTCAAGAAAATGCTTACAAAGATTGATAGTGTACCTGCTCGGAAAGAATTAGAACAATTTTTCACGCTATCGAAAAAACTGAGTTAATTAAAGTTTTAAGAGAATCTGGTTTGTGTCACTAAAGCCTTACCTACAGTGAGAATCTGGGGCGAATCTGATAAAACTAAAAGACTACACTATCATTTCCGTCAAACATCAAAGTATAAATAAATCTGAGTCTAGAAAACTCAGCCTTGTTTAATAAACTTGGGTTGGTGTAGACAGGATTAATTGCTTGGTTGTAAAATCCTTTGATTTGAGATCGATTCTCTTTCTTCTTCGTCTTTATTGACAATTCGCTGTAAAGGGCTACTTTAGAACCTACGTTCGGTGGACCAGCAAGTTTAATTTTTTATTGGATGGGAAATAAGGCAACATCCCCTGTTGTTAAGAGCGTACTTTCTGAAAGTGGGCATCGGCGCAAATAGCTGTCAAATACTTCGCTGTTTTGATTAATTTGGCAATATTACTGTAAGAAATATCGATAATTAGTGAATTAAAATATTGATTATGAAATGCAATAAATAATATCGTAACACTGAATATTTAGTTTTAGATGTAAATAAAGTATTTGGAAAGTTTCCAAATGTTCATAATATAAAATTCAGTGTTATATTTGCTATTTATTATTAATATTGTAGGTCACTATTGATCGATATTTCATATTTCCATACAGTAATATTAACAAATTAATAAAAATTGGTAAATATTCGACACTTATTTGCGATTTTGCCAACTTTTAGAATGCTTGAATGATTATTTTGTGTTTATTTATTTATTTAATACTTCAAGCACAGAAATGTACAAAGGCGGATTTAATGCCTATGGCATTTTCTACCAGTCAAACTTTGGGTGATGAAGAGACAAACAGTGGTAGGTGCAATTACGAGAAATTGAGGAATAAAAAAAAGTTATATAAAAAGATACACATATACCTATTACAAACTATAAACATAATATATATGTCTGATTATATAGAAATATAAGCAAAAATAAATATACATAAATACACGAATATTCTAAAACAAATAAGACAAACAATGGGAAAACATTAACGTTGTGATGATACTGCCAGCTTCTTACGAATGTGCTCGCGAACTTTAACTTTACCTACCACCACCTTTGTGTTCACCGTCGTCTCCTGAGACGACGGTGAACACAAAGGTGGTGGTGGTACTGCGATGGCAGGATATGTCAACAAATGTCCTGACATTTGTTGACATATCCTGCCATCGCAGTGACAAACCTGAAATGTCTCGTGTGCCTTACCCGGTATGGATGGTCCAAGTGGAGCACAGCAACAATGGTTGGTAACAATATTAACTTATATGGTGACAGTACTTTCTAGAACAAACTCCTTCACTAAGAGCTATATTACTACCAACAGCCGCACGTTTCGATTTTATTATAACCGTCGTGATCTTACTTCTACGCAATTCTTTCCTATTTACGTCAATCGTGTCCAGATTTTGTAGATATTTTTAGCAGAATTCAATTTGAATATACTCAATTACTCAGTGACCTTTAATAAAAAGTCGATCCAGCCTGAAGTTGACGACTTCTACAGAATTTCGTTTCGTCATTGGATAAAAAATAAATATTTACTGAGTTTCATAATGAGTTTAGGTTTACAAGCGCAACAGGGATAAAAAAGTAAGGAAATATATTAAAAACTGATAGTAAGGAACGGATTTATTTATATTATGATTTACATGATGTTAAATCATACTTGACTGTTCGTTATGAAAATGAGTTAGACTAGATTCTTCATTTATCAATAAAAGTTTTTTTTTTTTTTTTTCTTAATGCTCTTCCACTCCTGGGCAAAGGCCTCCCTCCACTCCTTCCATCGTTCGCGAGCCCGCGCGTCCTCCTTCCAGTTTTGACGGAACCGATTCAGCTCGTCCCGCCATCTCCTACGTGGTCTGCCGCGACCCCGCCTCACTGGCTCAGGGCACCAGTTCTGTGCTATTTGGGCCCACAGTTTGTCCGGCATGCGGCAGACATGTCCTGCCCAGTCCCATTTAAGTTCAGCAGCCTTTTGAGCCACGTCAGCTATTTTTGTTTTGGAGCGCAGTATAGTGTTTCGAACACGATCCATTAATTTAACTCCTGTATAAGTAGTAGTATACTGCGCTCCATTGCTCGTTGGCAGACCTTGAGTTTGGACTTCTGGATGTTAGTCAAAGACCAAGTTTGTGCACCATATGATAAGAAAAAAGATTATTATCATTCATATTTCTGTTCTATTTAATATAGGTAGCATTTAATTATTTCAGCAAAACAATACACAATCTTTTGAATACCAAAAGAAAAAATAATAATTCTAAAATTAATAACAAGTGTCTGACATTTTAATAAACGATATTACCAGTGCAATAAATCAAAGCCAAATTCTCTTCTTTTTTCAGATATGATCACTATAAAAGTGTTTTTATAAAGAATCCAAAATGAATTAAACAAGTACGAGTGAAAGGATCGAGTGTGACCATAATAGTAAATAACATCACCATGTCGACGTCATATATAAACATAACATTGACATTGCTATCACGTGTTTCTACAGCTAAAATGGGCAAACTTCACTGCTAAAGTAGGCAGTATATTTGTTAGGGACCTAATTAAGGACTGGAGTTAAAAGCAGTGGACCGTAATTTAAATTCAAAAAGATATAATCTTGTCGATGCTGCTAAACGTATGGAGTGCGCGCGCGTGCCGTCGTCGCAGATCGGTAGCGAAGGTGGTCAATGGCCCGCGCGCCGCACGCCGGACCTCTCGCCGCCGACAGCAGCCGAAGATTGCCGAGTGGTCGGAGGCGCCCGAACAATATTTATAGTAAGGCACTATGTTTGTTATTTTTACGTAAGGATAAGGAAACAAAGCCCGGTTTATATGGGCAATACTGGACGTTTTCTTAAGCCCCCAGTACATGTTGGGCGTAAATTACACGCAAATCAAACGGCAAGTCACGTAAAAAGGTCCAGCATCCGTTGGGCGAGCCCGTCGCTCAGCTAACGTGTACTAGGACTTTACCCAAACCGAATCCAATTATGTAGACTTCACGGGGGCACTATGTAATAAGTATTTACTCTTAGCTAAAAGCTTTTAAGCAATAAGTTTAATTAGGAGTGACAAAAGGAACCGCATCACTTGAAACCTTGGTAACTGCAGCACTTTCTTTCCACTCAGCTCATTTTCTATCATTCGACATTTTGTGTCGAGACAAGCGTTGGTCTTAATGTACCTACTTAATTTAAAAGTAGGTCGTGTTGAGTTTAGTAAGAGATAGCTCTAGGGATTCGAAGAATCAAAGTATGTTTTCAAGTTTGGTGCTCAAATGTAGAACATAATGTGGATTTGTTATAGGTTTAACGTGAGGCCATTAATACTTGTAAAAGGCCAAGCAAGAGTGATGGCCGGCCTTAACAAGGATTTAAACTTTTAAATAATTCAAGAGGTGGTAATAGAAAAGATAAATATGCTGTACTTTTTAACCCACGAAACCCAGTGCAAGTGATAAAGAGTTAATTCCTTATATCAATGGACCAACAATAAAGATTGCAAGTCTTGTGCAAACATGTTTATTTCTTGCCTACAGTCTAGTGCTGCGTTTACGTCTTTAACGATAACATATATTCGTCAAAAAATTGGATAATTATCAAATGAATTTCTCTATTCTTCCAGCATACGGTAATGTTATGGAAATACGGCTACTTGCAATTAGTAATAAGACTTAAAAATCCACTAACCTAACCTAAGTTCCTTTCCACACGAATGAAATAACCACACGAAAGAAATAACGATTTTAGCCCATAGAGGCCATTCTAGCCACGTACTGCGTAATGAAGTTGGTACTACTAAAAGAAGACTAAGGCTGCTTTTCCACCAGAGATGTGCTATGCAGCTATGCTGCGAGGATATGAAAGCTAAGCTACGAAACAATGTGACCGTTTCCACTAATGCTAAGCTATGTAGCGGAGCGAGTAAGATGTGCTATGAAGATGAACCGCCGCGAGGTGCATATTCATCTTCTTCCGTGCGAGAAAGATGCGGCGCAGCTCGAGCTATGCGATGCATCGACAGTAGGGAAGGCACTCTGCTGTGCACAAAGCTACACCGCTCGCGCATCCATAGCACGCATCTATAGCACGCATCCCTAGCACGCATCCTTCCATAAATAAAAAACATAGCTTAGTTGAACCCGTTTTCATCGGTTCTATGCTATGTGGACCAATGAATATGATTGGTGGATATCAAAGATAAAAGATAAAGATAAAAACATTTATTTGTCCAAAACATAAGTATACACACAGATGGCATGCAAGATGTTTAATTAAATTATATTATCACAGTCATGTTTTGCCTTAACGGCGTACAAATATAAAACAGGAAGGTTATTTTTATTAACTAGTAGGACATAAACAAAAATAATTATAAATTTGTCCATTAATTCATTATTCAAAGCAATTATCATGTCAAACAAAAACTTAATCAATGAAATTATAATATATGTACTACAATAATGGAATAGTGTCAAACGCATCCATATCAACGTAGCATAGCATAATTATCTTTGGTGGAAAAGTAGCCTAATTGTGGCGGGCGGCTAGCCGATTGTGCAACCTGGGAGAGACATTAATCTATAGATTGCGATAAGGAGACTTGATTAATTGCCACTGGTTTTTGGTTTAGAGATCGGCTAGGCTAGCTATCGGATTTGGATTTACTATCGTCTGTGCTTGTTTTTGTTGCTGAATAATTATACTATCTAGAACCTAGGTAATGCCCGGCGTCGGAGGTCTGAGGTGTTAGAGCTTTATCGATATTGCTATTTATTGGGTTGATATCTTGACACATTGCGTTTTTGAAAACTGGAGGACTTAGCTTAAGTATTATTTATTAAATATTTGTAGACTTAACAGGTCAACCCAAGGCGTCTACAAACAAATTACATTTTCGTAATATACGCGCAGATTTACAATTTGTGCTTAAGGGGACTACAGGACCTAAACGTGCCTAAACGCAAGTTTTATAATGCCTAAAAGAATATGATCCACTGCAGTAAACAAAATCAGAAAAATATATGATATTCTTCAGGATATATGCTAGTATGATAGTGTGTTGAAAACATAATACAACTAATTTGATACGATAGAAAAAAAATCATGAAGATAACTCTAAAAATTTCTTTTAACGATTAAAAATCATATTAATTTACATGCAATCATTCTGATTTTTTGTCAGATTATTCTACAAGCTACATATTAGCATACTAGTGTTTTAATTTTCCAGTCCAATCGACAGATTTTTTGTAAATCGCTAACTGCTTCATATTTTGCAATAAATTACCTGCGTGGTGTCATCGCGCTTCTCTTTCATTTCTATGCAGTCCGACAGTGACCGCGCTTTAGCTGTTGTAAGCCTCTTAACATATTATTATTATTGGATTCTAACACAAAATAAATACAGATTTGCACAGTTTCGTCGATATCATCTAACTTGTATGACAGTGTGTGCGGTGGACATTTTGCCGCAAATATAATTTTGCACAGTTTGTCAGTGAACAGGTCCACATCTTGAGTAGATTGAGTTGAGGAGCGTAAGAGTACGTCGCGTACTCGTAGTTGCATTTCTTGTGGCACGGGTGCGGGAACTAGCCACAACCCGGAAGGGCCGCCGCCGACGCAAACCACGCTCCCACGCACCCCGCATAGCTCCCATAGGGACGTTTAGGCTTATATCTATCAGCGCTGAGGGATTGTCGATTTTGTTGGTAAGTAATTAAATGTTAGATCTGTTAAAAAATTTAAAGATACTAAGAGTATCTTTAAATTTTTTAACAGATCTAACATTTAATTAATTTAATAATTTAAGAAATTAATTAAATGTTAGATCTGTTAAAAAATTTAAAGATACTCGTAACTCATTGACGAAATTCCATAAAACATTTTAAATATATAACTTCCCCTTTTTTGTGGTATTTTGACACACAATAGGGTCACGAGTTCATAAATTTTGCACAATATCTACCGGGAAAAGGCATTTATCTGTGAACATAATAACATTTTATTGCGCACGTGTACCTTTTGAAAAGGGTAATAAATAACATCAAAGGGTAAATAAAATAAAACATAATTGCATCAAATACATAGCCTGATTGATGATAACACGGTATATACGAAAATGAGCTCAGACCATGCTCAACCCTTTTTTCCATGTTTCTTTACAGAGACAAATGTGTGGCTGCACTTCACACCTCTGCTTTCCCCTCTGGGGTATACAGGCGTGATGTTATGAAATTGCAGACCTCGTCTGTAGTTGAGCATTAGGGCATTTGTCAGTGGTATAGGGCAGTAATTTCGAATGACTTTTTAGATTCTATTAAGGCGAAGTCGTTGCATACTACGTCACTACGTAATAAACTTTCGAAACGGCACACTCACGCTCTAATTGACGAGACCCTAAGCGATTGTCGCGGTGCTGTCAGTTGCGGGTGCCGTGTCAAGACGAGTGATCGCCTCGATCTTTTTAAAAATTGAGCGCCAAATTGATTGAATTGTAGTTATTTACACAAATAGGCCTAGTTTTCATACTGTACATATTTATACTGTGGTTCGGTGTTCCTAGACTAACAATGTCTTAGAAGTTAGGAACCGCATTATCGTAAAACAACTCAAGTTATCTAGATGTACAAAAAAGATTTCACATAAATCTTCAGCGGATTACCGCCATACTTCAATATAAAATCCTACTAATATTATAATCCTACGAATCCTACTATCCTACTAATATTATAAATGTGAAAGTTTGTATGTTTGAATGTTTGTTACTCAATCACGCAAAAACGGCTAAACGGATTTATGTAGATGAAATTAGGCACACAGATAGTTTGCAACCTGGATTAACACATAGGATACTTTTTGTAGGTATTGCATTTAATAACCGATGAAAAATTTCAACGCAGTGTTCAGAATTATGTACCGAATCCATGGCATCAGTTTTCGCTTCGATGTCCCTGCATAATGCCACCCTGTATAATGTAAAATTCTGAAATAAAAAGATTATAATCAAAAATCACGCCTCAACGTACATTTATATACGTAAATTTCCATGGGATAATTACCGACGTCCACAAG
This sequence comes from Agrochola circellaris, assembly GCA_914767755.1. Lineage (NCBI taxonomy): Eukaryota > Metazoa > Arthropoda > Insecta > Lepidoptera > Noctuidae > Agrochola > Agrochola circellaris. The sequence continues at coordinate 12,487,212 of OU611843.1, forward strand.
GGTGATGCCGCTGGCAAAATCAAGTATCTCATAGGAAATTTATCAATTTAACGATCTATTCAGACATTTTCAGTTGTGGCTGCTTCAAGATCAGGCAGAGCTTCTAAGACTTAAAATGATGCCTAATGGATTGGAATTAGCACTGAGTAATGTAGAATGAATAATACATTAGGTTTAATGCGAGTAACAGATCGCTTTAACTTATCATTAAATCCCAGATTACAAAGTCAAACATAACTTTTTTTTATTTCTTGTGTATTCATTTATTTATTTTTCAGAAAGCTCTCAGACTAATATCTATAAAGTTAAGTAATGTACAATAGCGTTTACAATTGCCATTTACGAGGTTCCACAAATTAAAAACTATGAAAATGAAATTTTAAAAAAATCAACAAAATACTCCTTGAAAAACGTATGAAATTCTTCTATAAACAAAACAAAATAAGTTGTTCTTTAAAACAAAACATAAAAAATATCTGGGAATTTATGTGTTTCTCATACATAAAAGATTATGTACAGAGTACAGCCGACGTCATCTAATTTTTAAAATATGATTGACGTGTAAAAGTGCTTGTACAAACCTACTACCTACAGTAATAAAACCATATATCATTTATCAGTAGTCTATAAACCTATACTTCATTTATCGTCAAACAAAAAGCACTTAAAGTTTTCTGGGAACTACTCTGTGTTAACTTTTTGTTAGGACTTCATATGAAACAAAGAGTAGGTTCCCGGAAACTATGTTAGCTTTTCATTCTAAACAATCTAAAGGGGACTACAGGACCTAAACGTGCCTAAACGCAAGTTTTATAATGCATAAAAGAATATGATCCACTGCAGTAAACAAAATCAGAAAAATATATGAAATTCTTCAGGATATATGCTAGTACTCGTATGATAGTGTGTTGAAAACATAATACAACTAATTTGATACGATAGAAAAAAATCATGAAGATACCTCTAAAAATTTCTTTTAACGATTAAAAATCATATTAATTTACATGCAATCATTCTGATTTTTTTGTCAGATTATTCTACAAGCTACATATTAGCATAATAGTGTTTAAATTTTCCAGTCCAATCAATAGATTTTCTGTAAATCGCTAACTGCTTCATATTTTGCAATAAATTACCTGCGTCGTGTCATCGCGCTTCTCTTTCATTTCTATGCAGTCCGACAGTGACCGCGCTTTAGGTGTTGTAAGCCTCTTAAACAGTATCCATTTAAGTTTGCGCTAAAGTTAACTACCGCGGACGGTCAAACGTGTTATAAAACACTGTTAAACGAAAGAAAAACAGTGTTTTCAGGGAGTCTGGTCGCTATACTCCCCTATCTCTCCCTCTCCCTTTGTCAGAACACGCACAATGAAGGGTTCCGTAGTTGGGATGAATTTATCCCAAGAACAAACTTAACATTGTAGCAGAAACACATATTCTCCCGTACATTCCAACTGCAAATAAATGTAAGTTGGTCGATTATTACTCGTTAACTTGTAGAGCCTACTTAACTGTGATAGTTTTTTCTTTGAATGTCGTTATATAAACTACTGCCGTGAATTTTTTCACATTTCCAAAAACAACAATTAAGCTGGCAGGGGGAGGGGGACACTTAACTCTAACAAAAAATAGCACTTTAAAGCTTAATGTTTCGGAAACGGACCCTGGTCCAAAAATAGTTTTCACACACTCACAACATTTTTTGAACAAACTTTCCAACGACACCCCACACCATGGAATAGACGAGAAAAAAAGCATCCCCATTACGTGTAGGGGAAGTACCCTAAAAAGTACTTTTTTTAACACTTTTTCGGCGAGATTAATATGTATACATACCTATGCCAAATTACAGCTTTCTTACGAGTCTCTGAGCTAAGCTGCGGACAGACAGACAGCCAGATGGACTTGGCGAAACTATAAGATTTCCTTGAAGACTATGGAACCCTAAAAATTTTCGCACACAATTTCCTTTTAGCAAAAGGTTTAGCGATAGGTGAACTTCCTTTTAGCAAAAGGTTGCTTGACAATGGCCCCGATACAGTAAATATACCATCAATATGTGGGTGTCAACTTAATGGAAGTCACTTCTATCAATGGTCCCTCTCTGTGACGTGAGGAAGGTTACTTATCCTTAATGTTTGATTAAACTTGGAAGGGTCTAGTGATCTAATACTGATAGGTCAATATTGCGGCCACTGAAGGCGGTTAAAATCAAAAATCAAGAATTTTTCGCAAATAGGTAATAAAGTATGAGCTTCGGCAAACATTCCTGATGCACTGCGGTAACGTGGAAGCCCCAACAACATTCAGAAGGTACGTTCTTCTTCTTCTTTTCGTGTGGTTAGTGACTAACCTGGTGTCAGAGTTTTGAAGACGCCCATGGGCTTCTGACTTGGCTTCACATGCCGTCGAGAAATATCTCTCAGGCTGCTTGTTTCCTAACGATGTTTTCGTTCACCGTTTTTGAAGCAAGTGATAATCATACAATACGCATCGAAAACTCAGAGGTGCGTGCCTTGGGTTCGAACTCGAGACCTATGACTTGGCAGTCCGAAAGCATTATTATACTGAAATCTGAGGGCGTTGTATGCCCTTTCCGCCTATCGTAATACAGCGCTCAGGTGACATTGAAGAGACGTTCTTTCATGACGAGGAGGAACTTCGGTGGACTGTACCCGTAGATGAAGAACAGTCGCTGCACGTGGGCCCAGCAGACGAAGAATGCTATCACTACTGCGGCTGTGGACAAAATAAGACAGATAAAATTTCGCCAATTTTATACAACATAACATCACGCATGTATTCCTCGAAGGGTAAGGCAGATGTGTACCTATATATACATTTCGCCAGTTATGTTTTAAGTTACCGGGCACTAAACCAGACACCGAGTTGCTACTGAGAAGTTCGAGATGGAAAACCCAATAAAACTTTGCCCAATCCAGGAATCGAACCCAGGACCTCTTGATCAGCAGTAGCGCTTGGGACCACTAGATCAACAAGGCAAATTGGCAAGAGAAAATATCTTAATTATTTATTATATTCAGAAGAGACTTAGATTAAAACCAGCGAAATAGGGTTAAAACATTTACTTTTAAATTTTGACCAACTTTATTTGTTAACAATATTTAAATAAACAATATTCTGTTCTATTCAGGTTCAGATTAGCCTATAAACTCACAGACCGTAACAATGTATTATTTGACTATTTGGTGCTAGGTGACGCATAAGTAATAATCACCTGATTTCCTATATATGGCTATAACTTTTATTATATCGTTCCGGTTATTGTTATATTGTTTATTCGACTTATAATAATTTGGTTCTGTTTAAGTCGAAAAATATAATATAGGTCTTTTAAGTGGCCACCGCCGCCAGAATTGGCATACATTTGGGCGCGTTTTAGAGCATTTTGCATTACTTTTATCAATACTTAGGTGATAGATTCGCCACTTCATCTACGATGTTCTTTTCTCGTAGAGAATAGCGCACTATGATTTGAAGATGTGTATTTTACATTTGTGTACTTCACAAACGTCAAAATAGCAATGACTAAACATTTTACCCAAGAGGCGTATAACTCGATTTTTGTAACTGTGCGCTTGGAGCTGTCAAAGTCGTAGGTTGTTAGTATTGAATTCACCCGCCCGGCTACCTCCTCAGTGCCCCGACGCCTCTTAATACGGTCTACACAACTCGTGTTGTCTCCACAGTTCTGTCTTGTTATTCGTAAGTTGTTATTGTTATTATTTAAACCACATACACTGTAATATTTTGACGTTGATAGGCGCACAGTTATAGAAATCGGGTTATATAACGCGATAACTAGTAGTTAAGTAGCAACCTCAATCTATTTAGTTCTAAAGAAGTTTTATGACGTTTATTTCCTTTTTGTTATTGCTTTTACTTTTGACTTAGTCATTGACAGTCAAGTAAAATAGACGAAAAAAGGTTTTACATTATAATATCATATTTAATTTCCTACCCATCTCCCACAGTTATATCTAAATAACAAATAGATTCCAAACACAAAAATAAAGGGCAAAACAAGCTGAAAGATAATTTATTTCAGAAGTTTCAAATAACGTACAAAGTTACCAACATAGTACCTACCGTCAAAGCTAGGAGGCAGCTAAAATATTGACTTAAGTCAGAATTCTAGGCACAACCGATGTTTCTGTATTTAGAAATGGCTACATAATAAAACTAAGTTGTTAAGTACAATAAACCCGTTGAATAGTAAACGCTTTAAAGAGTCGTGGTTGTAACAACACCGCTACGCGAAAATATAAATGTAGGCATCGCTACGTTGCTACGTCGTAGCAGCGTAGCAATGACTACATTTTTTATTTTTATTAGGGCTGATGTTTTTCCAAACGTGTTTAAATGTACTTTTAGATCTAAAATCGAAAAAAAAAAACAAATTAATGATTTAAGCATTAATATCTATTAAGCATGCTGTAAATAAGAGCCGAACTTATTGAAAAAAAAATCAATGAAATCATATATTCTCCGTAGTTGAAGCAGCATCTTAAGTTAATGACCTCACGGATTTTCTCATTTAACAATGAAAAAACGAGGACATTATGAGGTTACTGATCCCGGGAAAACAACACTTTTCCCCCGGCTATAAATGATTATAACACGCAACGCATAAACACTGCCTATAATTAATGAGATTAATTAAACCAAACTTGTAACAAAATTCTCTGGAAAGGCAACCTCACAATGAGAAATGGATATTTCAAACTACAATTAATGAAGTAAGGCGTGCTTTGAGGAAGTTGTTTCGAAATAAATTACAAATATAGAGTATGTAGGTTATAATAATATAATATAATAATAATATATTTATTTATTTCTCTCAAAAGGGTACATTAGTAACAAGTTATTGCAACAATCTATCCTTTGTGAGAGCTGGAGTCTGTACTGGGTTCAAGACCTGTGTCACAGATCTCCAGGCTCACACCCTTAAAAGTATAATTATAATGGAACTTACGCACTACAAAACATTTAATAGTGGCTCAAAGTATTGAGAGCAGACAAGATAAATACAAACAAAGGTTGTATAATTACTTTTTTAAAGTATGTTGTCCAGTCTTAGGTAACAAGCTATCGTATCATTCAGTAACTAGGTTGTGGAGGTCAGATAAGCAGTCGCTTCATGTAAAATACTAATATATGTAGTTAGGAAAAAGGTAGATGATGATGTAGTAGTCACAAATGTGGTAGTCACAAAAATTTAGTCACAAAATCAACTAGTAATCTTATGGTTTACCTATGACTGACCTATATCTTTGGTTCGGAACCAATAACTTTTACTGTACGATCTCATAAAACATGACATTTAAATATGATATTATAGATATTGTTAATACTAGCTGATGGCCAATTCCCGTACTTACTTAAAAAAACGTTCAAAGTCGCAATCTCGTCTCAGCGGCAATCAATGTCTAAAATGTAGGTAAATTTGTGGGTTTTTTTTCACAGACTGAGATTAGAATGCAAACGTTCGGAATTGGCCCTCTGACCTTGTCGGTTACTAAAAGGCCGTATTCTCGACGGCAGCGGGGAGCGCGGCGGCGGCAGCGGTGCGATAGCGGCGCGTTCAAATGCGTAGTTTTATATGGAACTGTTCTAGATGGCAGCGGCACGGAGAGCGAGGACGGTTTCATATAAAACTATGCATTTGAACACGCTGCTGCTGCCACCGCCCCGCTGCCCGCTCTCACCGAGAAGACGGCTTATAGGGTAAAGACGAACAGAGTTATGACAAGACGCTCTGGTATACATGTGCTTATTAGAAAAAGATGAAATATCTAAATACTCAGTAGAGTATTTAGATATTTCATTTTACTACTGTACAATGGTACTAGTTTTAATAATCTCAGTTGTTCATCATGACGTCCTCGCGCCTAAAATGGTAAAATTCCATCAGCATTGAAAATAAGTTGGTCTGCGGCGTTATCTATATCGCCACATGCGAACTACGCATCAAAGACCTGACGATACCACAAGAAATCATTTAACTTTTTAATTAAAATAGTTTTCATAGACTTTAATTAAACTAAGGCCGCTCTGGAAGTTCTTATTCCTTTATTTCGTTTTATTCTAAGAAAAATAATCAAACTGCAAATTACTTTGAATCAGTATAAATGTATCGTAAATCGCGTTCTCAAATAAAAAGGTTCAATTTTATATTTTTAGAAATTTTGCTATAAAATTCTGCTAATGTTGCTAACTCTAAGTGCTAAGCTACTTAATCCTATTTTTTGCTAGTGACTTTTATTTGTTCGAATTACAAACAGATAAGACTCGTTTATTTGAAAATATCTAATTTATGAGAGTTTGAAAGCAGTGGGATGGTATTTATATGTGTATAACATAGTTTACATTTACGTTTTAATAAGATTGGTCCCGGGATAATTTATAAATATTGCACCTTTAGCGTACGATAAATTGTTTAAGATAAATTGTATCAATTTGGAGACAGTAATTTTATTACTGAGGTAAAAACTGGGCCAGATAATTTGTTTGCCAAAAGTTGGTTTCATCCCAGTTTCCCGAAAAGCCAGATTTTTCTTTTTTTGAAAGCTTATCGTTACTTTAATCTTTTGCTATATGTTTGAGATAACTTTATCCGATATTTTATAGATCAAGTTAGAAACAAACTGCTATTTTTCTCTGAATTAGAATTTGGCAAGGATCTAAACTTTCAAAGCTTCCTATTTCCACTGAACGCTTTATCACAGATTCGGCAGAGAACAAGTGAAACTCACATGGAAAGCCTTTTTATCGCTTTTCCTGTGTTCCATCAGTGCCGGAACAAAGATCGTACTGAGGATTACTGAGCTAATATGAGTGAACGATACTTTGCAGAGTGAATGTTAGTAATTGGGACCTTAATAGTACAAAGGTAGAGTTTATTTATACATAATGTAGTTTTAATAATAAAACAATGATTCCCGTATGTGAATTATTCCGATGTATTCAAATGCACAGAACAGTTGCATGCAACACAAACGTTTTTTTTTAATATATCAAAAACATTAAAGAGTAAAATGTTTATTACATCGAATGGTAATCGAATCGATACTATGACAAACGTAGCTTTGTCCAATTATCATTCAATCGAATGCTTTTGAACGACCGGAAACGATTTGCGTTTGATGTTTTGTAAAGAGATTTTTTCCTCGTTTTCCAAAAGCAATTGTCATACGTATTTAATTATCTGTGCTTTACAAAGTAATTTCCTTCCAAAGCTGTGACTTTGGAAGATATCATTTCCTTCTAATTATACAAAAATCGTTGAAGCGTATCGTCAGTTATCTACCCTCGTTATGCCTTTGTAGATAACGCTTAGCTGTCTCGGACAGACAAACTGGTTACATTAAGTGATAATGATAATTTGGATGATCTTAGTGTAGCAAGAAAACACTTAAATGGCCCATAATATCACAGTTCAAAGAGGGAAATCGGAAGGAAAAGTAAATAGAATCTGTAAAGGAAAATCTGTGTAATTGGCCAGCTGATCCCTTGACACAATAGGTAATATGCACGTAATTCAAAACGTATTCATTATTTAATAATATATTATATAGGAGTCAAGAAACATTTAGCTTCTCATTATTTTTTAGGTTTATATTACTGTCTCACAGATACGTTGTGAAAAAGAAATTACATGCATATTCACTAATAAGGGGACATCTATGAAACAAAAAAACTGGGTTAGTAAGAAAGTAGCCAGCTAATACAAGATTCTCTACACAACTAACAAAAAGGGAAGATTCTCTACACAAGCCTATTGGAAAAATTGAATTTACATTAGGAAGGAAAAGGGGAAATCCGACACCAGCGTCCTTTGATTTGTAACTATCACTATACCCAGAATAATGCAAACTTATACTGCAAGTCACTTGGACAGTCAACAAAAGAGTTGGATATGCAGGAAAACAATAAACAGTTCTACACAGTGTCAATAATATTTACCTATAATTTAAATTGCGTAGTTTACGTTTAAGACATAAGAGACTCTCAAGGAAACAATGTCAAAGATTACAAACTCTCGTAAAACTTTTCTATTTATGAAATTAGATACTTTATTTATTATTTATTTATTTATTTATCAACTCATCATCACTATCATTACAGGATTGTCCTAATTCAATAGTGTGGCTACAATTACAGTTTTATTATTTATCATATTCATAACATATTCTGTACATAGTGATTTTTGTGAACTCACCCAGAGAACAAGTAAAAAGATCTATGCTGTCTGCTACGTCATTAAGTATACGCAAGTTACACGTTATAGGGGCTTTACTCAGTAGATTGGTCCTACTACTGGGAACCGCCAATAGACGTGGCCGTCGCCTTCGCAATACATAATTGTCGGGCACACACAGGTTTATTTCTTTTAATATACCCGGGTTTGAAGTCTTGCCACGCAATAATTTAAAAATATAGGTAGCAAGAGCTATGTCCCTCCTTGTTTCCAATTTATTGTATCCCACCATGCGTGCATGCCTATAACAAACAAGGTTGGATACATCAATGGATAAAATGGATATACACCATATAACCTTAAATACAGAAACCTAGTAAATTTATTTTGTATATGCTCCTGCATGAGACTGTATTTAGCTTCTTGCGGAGCCCATATGATTGCGTTACATTCGAGCTGACTTCTTACCAATGCATTATACAAAGAAGTTAGCGCAGCGATGCTTGTAAAACCCTCAGCTCTTCTTGGGACGAACCCTAGGCTCCTGTAGGCTTTTTTACAAACATTTATGATGTGATTACTTACATATATATATATTGTTACTGCGAAAAAAAATCCGATCCGTATAGAACTACATATTTTGAAAAATCCCAAACTAGGCTGCGTCTGTATCTTGCTGACATGGTTTAAAAAGTTGTTGTTGTTCGTAGTAGGTATACCTAGTTCATCATCATTCTCTTGCCCTTTTACCTATTTATTATATAGTTGTCTATCTAGTTGTTTAAATACTAAGTATGCCTGCAATACTCTCTGTTGTCGACTGTACATTATTCAGGACGTGTTGACACGTTGAAAATTTCAACAGAATAATATTTAATATTATTCTGTTAGCATGACGTGAACTCATTGAGAATGTATTATGTTAGTGAGCATTTGAGAGCAAGCATTAGTATTATGAGCGAACTTTGTACTTGCATGCTAGAATATTCTCATCGCGGAATTTTTCATACACGTTCGCAACACATTATGTTTTTATAAAGTTTTTCTTGTTAATGGTGACTTTACTTACACTAAGTTGGTATCTAGGTGCGTTATAGAACATCGATTTTTGTTAAAATCGAACTATATTTTAGTCACGAAATGTGGTAAAAAGGACTACTTATCAAGTCAACCTTTATATATAAAATGTTGATTCTTGCAAAATAACAATGACAAAAAAGAGAAAATGTTTCACATATCCAAACATGACTTCCTACCATGTAACATTCATGTGAATCCAATTTTTTTAGAGCTTACTCTTTAACAATAAAACGATACCATGCAGACGATAGAGCGAATACATAAAAGTGATTTAATGATGTCTATATTTAACTAACAACAAAAGATAAATCTCGAGTGTGTTTCGTTATTTTAATATTTTTTTCGTAAAATGGCGCGAGCCACTGATTAAATCTTTTATGCCAAGGTTTTATGGTCATAGCCCCATTAAAGGGTCTGTTACCAGAAGGAAATTTGATTTAAAATCTTAACTTGAATGACAACTTATCTGCTGTATCGGAGCGGTGCTGTTTCAATTAATGTTGACGTTTATACCAGGGTCTGAATTACCCAAAAATTAAGGTACCTTTAAATTTCGGTATGACGTCATACCGTTAAATAAAGGTTACCAAAATATTTCGATACCGTTATTTTTTTCAGTAGCGGAATTTTGAGGTTGGAAATGCATACCGGTATATTTCGGTAGAAATATCGGTACCTTTATAAATGTATCGGTAGCAGACCTTAACCTTTATAAATGTTTCGGTAGCAGTACCTAAACCTTCATAAATACACAAGTTCTAACGTGTTCGACCCCCTCACACCCACGCCGCGCCGCCTCATAATGTTTTTCGGCACCGAAATCGTGTAAAGGTTAAATAACGGTTTAGCCCAACCTTTATTTAAAAAGGTATCGGTATAGCTCAACCCTTATTTCAAACCGGTACCGGTATATTTTTGAGGTATCTTAACCTTTAACCGTAACCGCTTTCAGTGCCTGCTTTATACCCTCACACCTAGTCAAATTTCTGAGATACCCTCTAGACCTAGTCCAATTCCTTATACAGGAGGTTAATGTTGGTTTCAACACTTCAGTAGGACCAACGGAAAAAAAATATCCTCGTGGACCTACTCGAAGGACAAAAGAGCAGGTCCACCAGAAAGCACCATTAGAGACGTGGAAAATATTCGATGACTAAAAATATGTTACGGGCAACATATTTTTAATGCCCTCTTTTAAGACCTAAGCACCTAGTATATATAATATTCATCGTATAATATTCATCATAATATTCAGTGCTTTTTTGAAATAGTATTTTGTTTTTACATAAGTAATCCTATGTTTAAATTTATTGCTATATTTATTTTTTAAATGAATCATTGGTCACGTCTCATTTTGCTCTACACCTATGCAGTATTTCTCTAATAGGTACGCAACTAAGCCGGTTGACCACAGTAATAATGGCGCTGCCAACGTATTTAAAAGTTAATGTGTTTAATTTAGTTTTTTATTGTCATTTTCCCCGTTATTAAACACCATTATCATGTTATGTGTTCCATTTACTAAAGTTAAAACTTGTTAAAACAAGCCTCCAGAGGTCTAGCATTAACGTAAGCCCGTAGTAACTAAAAAGTTACTGCCTGTACCTACCGTTAATAACCTGGATAAATAAAAAAGATTTCAGCCGTTAAGTAGAGCACTTAGCCCTTTTTTTTATTGGGAATTACAAACATTATTTATTTACGCAGCTGCTGCACTCTCATGAAAATATTAAAACTGATGACATTTATTTCTAGCATCTTGATAGATTCTCGATAGCAGTAAAGGACGAAAGGTATAAAATTTTGTGTGCGTCTGGATTGAGAAGCCATGTCTCATATTTGAACGAGGGTACTACCAATATTTAGTAGTAAATTAGCCGATTTTGTAGACCGGATCCTGGAATTTGTAGTAAAACCCTTAAAAAGTTATACGACGTTAAAGGTGGCTCCTCAATCCTGACGTCTGGATTGAGGAGCCACCTTAGAACTCGAAAACTAGCCAACAGATATTTTTGAAAATTTTGTAGGATTTAGTAGTACTTATGCGTATCCTGTACAAAATGGGTTTTGTAGGGCTGAATTTAGATAGCTACAATGCTTTGATTTTTTATAAAAATCCATAAATTTCACCGCGCTGTTTCTCGGAAACTAATCAAAAGACGTCTCGTCCTTTATGTAGGTAACTTACAGACATAAATATTAAGTTAGGTACGAATTTAATTTCCCAATACGTAAATAATGAAGTTATACAAATCTACCGCACAACTTTCATTCAAGTTATATTTTATTCCCAAATCAGAAAAAGATTTTTACAAGTCTATAATATCGGTACAAGTTAAACAACCGCCCAGCTTAGTTCTTCACTTTCAAATTGTACGTGGGAACCAAGTTAGGGTACTAACTAAACTAAATTATGGCAACGATTACTAAAGTACTAGCCCAGTTGACGTAACATCTTGTCCATTTCGTTTTGGGCCATCAATTAGAACGGCGCGGGCGCGTTGAAATAGCTATATTCGTACACCATTTTAGTAAAATTCGTAGATAAACTCAATTATTTCAAAATTGGAAAGTGAATTGGTGTGTCCGTTGTGACGGCTAAACTATCAAACGTAGTAGGAAAACGTTTCAGTTATAGAGCTCTTTGTGAATGAGCTCGAAGTCGAAGTCAAAGCATTTATTTAAATTAAAACGTTTGCAGGCACTTTTGTACTGTCAATGAGTCGGCCAATCTGTCAGAAAGTTGAAGCTCGCTATCCGTTCCAAAACGTAGATCTTTATGGAGAAGAACGGGCAAGAAACCCCATGAACACTTGTCCGGGGCAGTACTACCACGATACCTATGTCTGCAGCCGAGCTGCGTTGCTGTTTTCCGGTTTGAAAGGTATGAGTGCCGCTGTAAGTACAAGTACAAGCGATCAGTTTTAGTTAGCAATGGAACTAAAACTGTATTTACACAATGCAAGCTTTTTGCCTATAGCATAGCAATAAAATTGAAGCAAAATGACTTATTGGTTCAAGACCGACTAATATGGCTAAACTAAACTAACAGCTCTGAAATGACAGGTGGAGCAGAGCCCTAACAGAATGGTTGCGAGAAACGGTAGAAGGAGCATTGGTAGACCAATGGCAAGGTGGGTGGACGACCTACGGAAGATAGAGAAAGAAAGAAAAAGTATTTATTCTGCACAAACTAAACGCACATTACAAAATAAAAACAAAATACAAAACCACTTTACAAATTATCCATATAAAATATCAAAAGCCTCGTATTCATTATTAATATTCAACAGAAAAGTTTGATAAATTTTGTCTATTGCTTCCTGTCAGGGCCAGAGGCCAAAGACAATTTGCAATCATTGCGTAATGTGTTGCGGCATTATCAAATCAAAACAAACAATGAAACCTGCTAAATACCGATTGCAAAGTGGAAAAAAAAGCAATTTGTGTAACAATCAACAACAATAACAAGGAAGGGAAGACCTGGATGAGTCTCGCACGGACCAGGGAAACATGGTACAAAAGAGAGGAGGCTTATACTCAGCAGTGGGTGGAACAAGGCCAATGATGATGATGACTGGCTTTACAACACATTTCTTTATAATATGTCTAATCACTGTTATGACTTTGTAACTTTTATTGTTCCTATAACTTATGGTATGCTATCGCACCGTATAAATCAGGCTTTTAGTCCACGTTCGTTCGGACGTAAAAATATCGCGGCGGGATTTATCGCGCACTGGATTTTCAACTCTCGTTGTTGAACCGAGCGTTGAGAATTCAACAGAGTGAAATCCAGCGCGTCGAAACTACTCACTGTTGGATTTTCAGCTCTTAGCGCTAAGCAAAGCGTTGAAAAACCAAATTCCGAAAAAAAAACGTCCGTCTAAACCTGGGCTAATGCTTAGCCATTTACAAGTATACAAGGGTACCAACTTATAAAAAAATTGATCAATATATAGCACCTTTTGTATTTATTTCGAAAATCCATTTATTCATTCGGATTATACATGAATGTGCTGTTATTACCTGTGTTTGACAAGTTTTCAAAGCAAAGGATTTAATTGGATTTACGCAGGCATCAGGCGCAGAACAAAACGTGTTATTTAGGGCACTTAGCGTCCATCATATTATTTTATTTAAGGTATCATTAAAAATCATAAATGATAGATTACCTTTAATAAAATAAGACAAAGGTCTACCATATATGCTTATAGCTCGCATCAATATAAATAACTGCAAAACATAACATTTTCAAGCAAACTGATCCTAGAAACAAACACGATATCTAAAGAAGAAGTAAAAGTTAAATCCAATACTTTTTCTTTTAGTAGATACATTTACCCGGCCCAAAACTGACGAGCAAAGATTTTAGGGCAACCCTTTCGTTGTTCGAAAAAGACCGAAATGAAACTAGGAAAGAAAGCAAATATTGCGCTCCGTTATTTGTACTGAATCTTTGTATACTTAGGATACATAAAACGGTAAGTGCACAGTAAGGCATATACCTGACCTTTCTGAAGAAAATCACCAATTAGGTCACGACCTAATTGGTGATTTTCTCCAGAATGGTCAGGTGAGCTTAGTCTGCGTACTCGCAAGCGGCGCGCGTGTGTTACCAAATATATGAACGTAAACGAATCAAAAGGTGAAGTATGTATGGATCGTATTAGATGACGTTCTGTAGTTACTGTCTACCCCCGTAGGAAAAAGGCGTGATTTAATGTATGTTATGCATGTAAAACAGTAAGTCTGCGCAGACTAGTTAAGTGTCAAGTCCACAAGGTCACTCGTAACAACACAGTCTCATAGTCGAAGTTGTCTTATCTACTGATAAAATTATTACGGCTTAAAACAAAACTGTTCTGCCTACGACACTGGTTTTAGATCGTGGTGTGCACAGTCTTATTTTGTTAAACGACAACCCACATAAATAAATCTTTGAACAAAATTCTCCTTTTAATTTGTAACTCTCAAAGTCACGTTATGGCAACAACATTACTTTTACAACACCGGTATCTATTAGACAATAAACAAACTGAGAATCTGCTCTCGTATTGAGGTTTCGGTTACAAACGTTCAAAGTCGCGGGAAAACGCTCTCCGTGAGTCGAATTTCAAGTCAAAGAAAGTTTAATTAGATATTCTGTTGTCGTCCCGATTGTTTATCTTTTAACCCTTTTCTAGGGTTCACTGGATTTATTAGACCTATAGTTGGTTTACGGTTCACTTAAATAATCTGTAGTAAACTTCACAAAGGCAGAAAGTTTGGAAGTTTGTGAGTTTAGATGTTTGTTACTCAATCACGCTTTGACCGCTTAATAAGCGATTTTGGACGATATTCTGGTCACTGGTATACTATAGATCTGGATTAACAATAGTATTATTTTTATCCGAGTACATGTACCTACCAAGTAGTCTGCCTAGGACGCGACTGAACAGCTAGCTAATGATAAACCCAAAGCGTTTACACGTCATTACTTAAAGGTATTCGCCGTCCCTTCTAATTACATACGTGCTTGATAGATTAGTGAATTCAGAAATAAAATAAACTAACTTAGGATTCGGATCACAACATCAGCCATCTTTGATCCGTTTGTACCGTGCTAAGTGGTTTTCTGGATTAGTCGGCTTAATATCCTTTTATCGTTATTTAATCGGGGTTTCCTTCGGGATCGAGCTAAGGCCTGCAGACAGGCGCGACGCGAGCGACGGTGCGATGCGATTCTGGTAGAACAATTTCCATTCAGTTTTCGTAGAAATCGTTCTACTAGAGTCGTGTCGCGCTGTCGCATCGCGCTGTCGCGTCGCGCGTGTTAGCCTTTAAATATTTATCAGTTTATTGCTTTAAAGTGAGTAGTAAATTCTAAATTGCTTGATTGGATTACCGAGATTATTGAAGCTTGTTGTGATAATCCGGTTCGCTTGTTTTATTTTGGGAATTTAATAACAAATGAAGGAGTTTGTAACTAGAGGTTTAGTTTTCAATAAGTCGTTTAGAATTTTACCCTCCGTTACATGTTTTGATTAATTCTGCTAAAGGAATTATTTCAATATTCCTGTTAATCACTTCCTATCCTAGTAAAAAATCTTTCTTTTTGAGTTAAATATGCTGTGGGCTAGGCTTGGAGTGAGGTTATAATGAAACGGAAATGGATCGGGCCCATGACATCGATTATCACTCGCCTGCCAACGCGAGCGATTTAAACTGACTGTTCAGTTGCATTTCCTGGTTTCTAATTTATTCGCTGACAGGCATATTTTTATCAAAGTAGGCACCAATTAAATAGCTTTTATTAGTAAAAAGAGTTACGTAGTTGAGCACAGTTAATTATGTTTGTATAAGCAACTACTCACGTATTCACAACAATAAATTAGTGTTAGAATTACTACAAGAAAGCTGACACTTTTATCGACCACCTTGACGGTTGTGAGCGGCAGAGGATTTAAATTTTCATGAATAAATAATGCCCCTTTAGCTAACGCGAACGCCAAGAACACTGTGCGTAGGTGGCTTTAATTTACGAGTTAGTTCAAATAAATAAATTAGTTCGGGTTATATTTCGACTGAAAAAAAATTGTACGTAAATGATAATAACTTAGAGGTTCTTCTCCCTGACTAAACTGTTCCCGATACTAGGTTAAAGGGATTTTCAAAGCAGCAGCAATTTTAATTTAAGCTGACAATAATATGTCCCTGTCCCTACTTTTTAACTTGCTACCCATTTACTGCCAAAAGTACGAGTACTTACTATTATCATTAAGGTACTCCAGGTCTACTTTCCTTGTTCAAAATATTTATACGTTTTTTTGTCTTATGAACATTCAAAGCACTTTAACAGTATGATATTTGCATTGTAGTATCATTCAAATCTCAAAAATTAACACAGTTGATTGAGTTTGAGTTACACAAAAACAACATTGACAATTTTTTATGGAACACCTGAATAGATTCCGACCTACACAAATATCAGCTGTTCGTGATTCAAATAGGACACACAACACTATAAATTGGCAATTGTCGAAAGCTCGAGCCAACAATCGATAAATTGTTTCAGTGTGTTTAAATGTTTGTAAGTGCGAATAAACAATAATTTTGGATGTGTTGGTCTGTTTGTTATTCAGCTGGAAATTATTATAACATACAGATGCTTATAATTTATCTATTTCATCAAAACACGGTAGCTATTGGACTTGAGCTTATACTAGTAAAAAAATACCTATACATATCGAAAATAATATTGTTCAAGTCTAAGACCGCCATTTCAATCATAAAAACATTTGTAAGTTCCCGTTTCAATTAATTCCATCCCGATTTTAAGGACTGATGAAGTGCCAACACGCGTCCATACACTGATAAAGTATGGGCATTTCAAACTTCAGTTCTGGAATGTAATACTGTCGACACGGTTCAAATAAATCGCCCGAAATCTCCAACTGCTGAAACTTTGCACGATATTGCTGGCCAGAACTTGATCCTCTTGTTGAAACTCACAGCAATTCTGGACTCTGGGCCATTACAACATTTATATTATGTTCTGTTTTTATTCTTCCTTCTTTATTTTTCGTGTGGTTAGTGACTAACTTGGTGGCAGAGTTTTTATGCCACCCATAGCCTGACTTGGCTTCACATGTATCTCTCAGGCATGCTGATTTCCTCACGATGTTTTCCTTCACCGTTTTGAAGCAAGTGTTATACAATACGCACATGAATTCGAAAAGTCAGAGGTGGCTTGGGTTCGAACTCGACACTTATGACTTGGCAGTCCGACCGTCACATTACTAGGCTATCACTGCTAACAGGAAATATTTGATGGTCGCCAGTAAAGGCCGATACCCGAAAAAAACCTTAAAACAAGTAAATCAAAAGCTTTTTATTTCTGAAAGGTTTTACAACAAATAGAATATTTATTGGATCCAACTTTGTTAATATTTACCAATTGATCAGTATCTTTTACTGAATACCTAGTCCATTTAAATTGCAAAAGACAAAAAAGATTTTTCGCTTACAATAAAATCATGGAAAAATTAAAAATTAAACTTTATCATGATCAAAAATATATTGAATATTTGATTTGTCATAGCAACAAATTTGACATTTGACCTACTTCTAAAATAGATTAAAAAAAGTAATATTACGAAAGACATTCTGGTTAAAATACTTCAGTAAGTGGCGGCGCAAAGTTTCAGTGGAAGTCAAAGCAAATCTCAAAGGAAACCAATTTCGATTTCGAACCAAATTAGGTAAGGTTTGGTCATGATGTGACGTAAATACGAAAATATTCATGACCCCGAAAATATATTTAAATATAGATCTTTATAACCTACTAGCTTCTACCCACGGCTTCACCCACACCGAGGTCGGAAATTGTCCCACGGGAATGTACGGCCGGGATAAAAGTATCCTATGTCCAAACCCAGCCTAGGTCTATCCGTGTGCCACATCAAAATCCGTTCAGCCGTTAAGGCGTGAAAAGGTAACAGACAGACAGACAGACAGTTACTTTCACATTTATACTATTACTATGGATAGATATTACAAAAGACTTCCAGGTCATTTTGTACGACGAATAGGAGGACGATGTAGGCCATGGTAAAATGGCGACGAGTTTAGCAAAAAAGTACGTAAGCAGTCGGTCGATTCTGTAAACATATCAATGTGAAACTTAGGTGAAGTGAGCTGTCACTGTCACAAATCGACCGGCAGGATGCTAGGGTTTAACACTATTGATAGCTCACTTCACGCTCACTTCACCTAAGTTTCACGGTGATATCTTTACAGAATCGACCGGCAGTCATTGAACCCCTATAAATGTAGGTTTTGATAAGTTTATATAGAAAACTTTAGCAGCCACGAAAAACAACGTTCCTTTTCTCTGATTTGAATCAAATTCGAAAGATGTCGGATGAAGATAGGCAGTCTATCTTACATTTTCTCTTATCAAATGAATGGTACAGCGGCAAAACAATGAACGTCACTAAAACAGAATTCTGTGTAATCAACATTTGAATGTTTCAAAGTTAGAACTTTTGCACCTGTACAGGGTTTTGAAATATTGAAGTTATGAAGGACTGTGATTGTTTTTACGCTTTTATCTTATGTTACATAAAAATACGCGCGAAAACCTAAGTGTTTCCATACTTAATTTATATTTGTGTTATTTGTGACATTCCATGTTTTGCCCCGGTACCCTTCAAATAGTCCTAATGTACCATTATTCTTGGTCTATATCCTGTTGAAGCTTATTCACAAACCGTTTGATTCTCCTAAATTTATATCTTTTGGCATCCAGACAGATTAAAATCAGGGAAATACAGATTATTTTACCCTCCAACTTTTCGTCATTCCATCCTTTTATCATCCTCAGGAAACAAGACTGTTCTGAATGACCTTTGAGGTTTTGACCTAGGTCTTTGAAACGTGAAATAACTATCAAATGGTCTAGAAAATTACTACGAAAATATCAGTACGAATATCGCTTAAACCTTTTTAGTTGGTACGTGACTAGATAAAGTGTAATATCAGGACCATAGACACATTACTTTTTAGGGTTCTGTACCTCAAAACGAAAAAAACCCCTATAGGATCACTTCGGTGTCCGTCTGTCCGCCTGTTTGTCAGTCTGTCAAGACCCATTTTCTCAGGAACGCGTGGAGGTATCAAGTTGAAATTAATATCAAATACGTAGCAGTATCTATGGTCCCTTGGAACTCTAAAAAAAGCTTCTTCAAGCGTCTAAGTCAACGCAATAAAAAAATACGGCCATTTATGTGACATATTTTGATGCTCGCAAATAAATTAAAACCTACAGGGTACTTCCCGTTGACCTAGAATCATGAAATTTGATAGGAAGCAAGGTATTATAGAACAAGTAAAGAAAAAAATCAGAAAATTGATAATTTGTAGTACCTATCACATTTATTTATTTTTTGCTTTTAGGAACTTACATTTGGAGCTGAATAATTGACCGTGACGTATATCGATGTATGGGAGAACATAATTTCAACTACAAAGTTAAGTTTGTTTTTGGGATAAATTCATTGTGCGTGGTCTGACACGCACTTGGCTGGTTTTTTATAATAATAATAAAATAATAATAATAATAATAAGAACTTGGCAACACCGTGTCAACTGCACGTCTTGTTTTTTCAGTCTTCATATTATAATATTAATTTACACGCAGTTTTACAAGATTTTGTTCAATTTTAACTAAACCGAAACCACAAAACAATATTCAATAAGGAGATCAAATTTACACCAAAATGTAAAAGAATTTTAATAAAAACTGCCGAATCGGAGGTGACATGACAGATGTCACCTCCGATACTAGAACAATGAACACAACAGGAAAATGAGAAAATCAAGACAAGAATGTTGACAAGATCGGCCACACGTCGTGCACGCCTACTACCTCCGGACTCGTCGCTCAGCTCCGCCTCGCCGCCGCCGGTACCCCACGGTAGCCCCACTGTGAGCGCTGGAACGACACCAGCAGCGGCAGTTGCGTCGAGCTCGAGCGACGAGTATTTCTCTCCGCCCACGACGCCACCACCTGCTCGTCGACGGGGAGGACACCGGCCGCCGGTCGGCTTAGGACCTCGAGGCCCACCGGCCTCTGATAGGGTCCCAGCTCCCGGCGGAAGTGTGCAGCGCATGAGATGGACACAATCCATCAACGAGAATGTCATGCGCTCATACTATGGGGCTACAGAAGGGGGAAACAACCTGACCGCGTACCGTGTTCGGATGCTCTCTCTTTTTCAGGTGCTTGAGCCAGCTGTCAACGTTTCGGCACAACGACTGTCGGATCAGGTGCGGGTCATTCTGCGTAACCATATGTTGGATGACACTGTACTTGATCGCCTACGAAGTGAAATGCGGAATAGCCATGCCACCGCTTCCCCGTCGCAGACTGTTATGGTAGCACCACAGTTCACTATAAATCAAGTTGACGAGGGGATTGATGACATGGCTACAAACGTAAGTACCCAATACAATGAGGAATTGAGGAGTGCTTTGGAGCGTGCGATTCGGGAATATCGTTCCATGTCGCCCGAACTTAGACCACGCCTACCTCGTTTGCCCATGCATAACAAAAATAGGGCGCTGGTGGCTGCTCTGGATTCGCAGCTATCAAACTATTTTGATGACTGCGAAGACCTCACCGATACTCATTCGATTCTGTACTGTGCGGCTGTAGCGGCATGTCGTGTAGCTCACGTAAAATTTGCAAATGACTCTAGAGCTACACGACCGAAAACAGCCGTACCAGCTTGGCAGTGCAGAATTGAGCGCCGTATTGATGGGGCCAGAGCGCTCATCGGCAAACTTATCTGCTTCAGGGAGGGCAATACTAGACCTAGAGTGATGCGCTTTGTGAGGCGGGCGTTCTCAGGAACTGATATTAGCCCTGAGGATTATGTGTCCCGTGCCACAGAGCGCATCGACTTCCTGAAGCAGAAAGTGTATGCATGGGCGAACCGTATTCGTAGGTATAAGCGGCGTGTGGAGCGATACACTCAGAATCGCACCTTCCAAAGTGATGAAAGGCGGGTATATAGGGCTTGGGAGCAACCGGACCAAGGTGTGGCTGACGCGCGCCTTCCGGATGATGATGCCATGTGTTCTTTCTGGCGGAGTATCTGGTCGGCGCCTGTCAGCCACACTGAAGGTGACTGGACTCGGGAAGTCGAGCGAGCCTGCGATCCAATACCAGAAATGGGGGCTATTACCATCTGCCCCCAAGATGTAGCTCGTGCAGTTCGTCCGTTGCCCAACTGGAAGTCTCCAGGGCCGGACGGGCTGCACAATTTCTGGATAAAATGGTTCAAAAGGTCACACGCTCGCTTGGCGGCTCAGTACCAGACTGCTTTGGAGTCTGGTTCGCTACCCGAGTTCCTAACAACAGGAGTTACCCACCTGCTCCATAAATCTGGGAGCACCGCGGACCCCAAAAATTATAGGCCGATTACGTGCTTACCGACGGTCTATAAAGTCCTTACATCCATTTTGAGAGCTAAAATTAACAAACATATAGACACCAACTCCATCATGTCTGCCTCTCAAAATGGATGTAGGAACGGGTCCCGCGGTACTAAGGAGCTACTCCTCATTGATATGACCATTAGCCAACAAGTTCGCCGTTCCCGAAAAGATCTGTCGACATGCTGGATAGATTATAAGAAGGCCTATGACTCGGTGCCACATACATGGCTCATGAGGGTGCTGGAGTTGTATAAAGTAGATGCAACTCTGCGCACCTTCCTGTTGTCGTGTGGGGCAATGGAGGACGGTCCTCCGCTATCCAGGATGTCGAAATATCCAGAGGAATAGCGAACCGATAAGGATAGAGCGGGGCATATTTCAGGGCGATAGTTTGAGTCCGCTTTGGTTCTGCCTAGCCCTGAATCCTCTAAGCACACTGCTGGAGGGTTCAGACCTAGGCTATCGGCTGAGGAGAGGTGGTCAAGTTATATCTCACCTCCTCTACATGGATGACCTAAAACTCTTTGCCCCAACAATTTTCAACTGATGGAGCTACTGAAAGTAACTGAAACTTTCAGTAGAGCCATCAGGATGGAATTTGGTGTGGACAAATGTGCGGTCATGCATGTAAAGCGAGGGGAGATTGTGGAATCCGTGGGAACACAGCTCACGGATTCCATAAACTTTAGAGCCCTCTCCGCATCCGAAACCTATAAGTATTTGGGTATGTCGGAAACCTTGGGCATCAATGTCACTGACATGAAGCAATCGTTGAAGGAGCGCTTCTTTGGCCGCCTGAAGAAAGTGTTTAATAGTTTTCTATCAGGCGGGAACAAGGTGCGCGCTTTCAACGGTTGGGTCATGCCGGTTTTGATGTACTCTTTCGGCGTACTCAAATGGACTCAAACCGAACTCGACGCCCTGGATAGGAGGGTCCGTACGCTGCTGACTGGATATCGAATGCATCACCCACGGTCATCGGTAATGAGACTGTATATCCCACGAAAGTGTGGAGGTCGAGGTTTTTTAAATGCTAAGACTCTCCACAATCGCGAGATATGCAGTCTCAGGGAATATTTCTTAGAAGCCGACGTGGGGATGCATCGAGATGTGGTCGCGGTGGACAAGGGTCTCACCCCGCTCTCCTTGGCTAAAGAGAACTGGTGCAAGCCTGCAGTGCTTGATACTAACGATCGCAAGGAGGTATGGCAGAATAAGGAGCTTCACGGACGCTACTTCCGGGCCCTACATGGACCCGATGTAGATTTACTAGCGTCCGTAGCCTGGCTGCGTTTTGGTGACCTATTTGGGGAAACCGAAGGTTTTGTCTGTGCAATTATGGACGAAGTTATGATGACGAACAATTACCGGAGATTCATTGTAAAGGACGGGACGGTTGACATCTGTCGGGCATGCCACCGTCCAGGAGAATCAATCCGACACATTATCTCCGGGTGTTCTCGTTTAGCTAACGAAGAGTACTTGCATAGACACAACCTTGTAGCCAGGATTATCCATCAGCAACTTGCTCTGAACTACAGTCTTGTGGAATCTGAAGTGCCGTACTACAGGTATGTGCCCGACCCAGTTCTCGAAAGTGGACATATCACATTGTACTGGGATCGATCCATCATCACTGACAGGTCTATTGTTGCCAATAAACCTGATATAGTGGTGGTGGATCGAGCAGAGCGGCGCACAATGATTATTGACATAACGGTCCCGCATGACGGGAACCTCGTGAAAGCCGAGAAAGATAAACAAATCAAGTATCTTGACTTGGCTCGCGAGGTTGTCGACATGTGGGATGTGGACTCAGCGATCATTGTGCCGATAGTCGTATCAGCCAATGGCTTAATTGCCAAGAGCCTCGACCAACACCTAAGGAGGCTCTCGTTGGGCGGCTGGATCAAGGGCTTGATTCAGAAAGCGGTACTCCTAGACACGGCTCGCATTGTCAGGAGGTTCCTCTCTCTGGAGCCCTGACCGC
The DNA here is from genome assembly GCA_914767755.1 of Agrochola circellaris. Lineage (NCBI taxonomy): Eukaryota > Metazoa > Arthropoda > Insecta > Lepidoptera > Noctuidae > Agrochola > Agrochola circellaris. The sequence goes on from OU611843.1 coordinate 12,510,488, forward strand.
CGGTAGCTTGGACCCTGTTCCCGATACCGGTGGGCTACTATTATTTATATTTTTAAATGTTGTTTTATATATTTTTTTAAGAAATATTTAAAAATATAATTTATAAGTTGTTTAAATGAAATAAAGGAGATAATAATATCATTTATTTCAGGCGACACAGGCCCATAGAAAAATACCTTAACCTAAACATACTCGTATGTACATATTTTAATATAAACAAAAATTTGTGTTAATAAATAAGGCTTAGGCTATGTTAGTACTGCCGGGGTTGCGGGTTTGTCTGAAAGGGATATCGCGACCTCGGCACACAGGCAACGGAAGGAACACGGGTGGGTTTCAGTCAGTAAAAGTCTGACACGCCCTTCCGCTCCACCCAGAGCGGGAGAAATTATTTGATAATTTCCCATCCTCAAAAAAAAAAAAAAAAAAAGGCTATGTTAGTAGCACTTCACTTTGCACTTGACTTTGTGCTGTCGTGTCGAACTTGTCCGCGGAAGCGACGGAACACCACGTCTTGCGGCCAAAAGTCTTCTTCCATGACGAGGGGCAGATAACAGTTCGGTACACGCACGACTAACGCCTTGAAGTTGACGTTTCGGTGCGATTCTAGTAACTGCACCCTCGGTGCTGCCTGTTAGTTTTAGACACATAATAGCAAGGCTATTAGCTTTTTATATAAACTCAGACATAGGTAGTATGTCGAAGTCTTGTGTTATTGACACCATAATGATTAGTAATAGTACTAATAATAAGGTGGTGAGCCTGAATAAATGTAGCTCAAATGCTATAAATATTTATACAAGTTGTACGAAGGAGGCTCCATGTACCTCACTCACTATGAGCTCACTGGCTTGTGATGACATTGAAGTCTTGGGGTCAACTCCAGATTTAAACTAGTTTGTAAGACAACAGAAGGTACCAGTAAGAATGTTCTTATAACTAATAACAACAAGGTGTCTTCCGGCTCTAAAATAAGTTATTACCAAAAAGGAGATCAGCAGAATGCCTTGAAATTATTTCATCAAAATATTCAAGGTATTTCTTCAAAATTATTAGAAATTGAAATGTTTTTAGAAAAAACTAAGTTTGACATTGTTTGTTTTACTGAACATTGGTTAAAGGATTACGAAATGCTAATTAATTATGAGAACTATAGTATGGGCAGTTGTTTCAACCGTAAATCTATGCTGCGTGGAGGTTCATTAATCCTGATAAAAAATTGTTTAAAATCTAAGCAACGTAATGACATAGTTGGTTTATCAGTTGAACATTGCATCGAACTGTCCTGTGTTGAGCTGGATAAGCATGTTGTAGTGTGCGTGTACAGACCCCCGAATTATCAGAACTTTTCTTTATTTGAGTCAGTAATGGAAGATGTCCTAGCGAAACTTGCATCCAGTAACAAAGCCGCAATTATTTGTGGTGATTTTAATATTAATATTCTGGAAAATAATTTAAATAGCAGTAGATTACTAAGCCTTTTTAAATCTTTCAATTTATCAAGTATTTTTACAGAACCGACTAGAATAACTCCAAGTTCGGCTACGTGTATCGATAATGTCTTCTGCGATTGTGATTATTTAGCTAAAGCCATTGTAAATTTTTTGCCGTCTGATCATAGTGGACAAACGGTAACTTTTAAGTTTAAAACACCTTTGCAGAAAGTGCAAATACAATTTAGACCAATAACAACTGACAAATTAAATAGATTCAATAGTACCCTAAATAATAAATTAAACGTTCTGGGACATAATATGGACAATGCAAATCAATTATATGAGGATTTCTTTTCATTAGTGAACACTGAATTCAATAAAACTTTTGAAAAGAAAACAAAAAATATTTGCCCTAATTTTATATTTAGTGACTGGGCAACTAGAGGTATTAGGGTAAGTAGGGAAAGACTGTTCGAGCTGTATGGCCTTAAGCCTTACATTAAAACTGAAACTTTCAACAAGTATGTTGCTACATATTCCAAAATTTTTAGAAATACCTGCAAGATAGCTAAAGCCCTGTACATTAGCAACAAGATCAAATCAGCAGAGAATAAAATAAAAACAGTTTGGAAAGTTATAAATAATGAAACGAATAGGAAAAAAATACGAAACACTGAGTATACATTGGAGACTTCACGTGGTGCCATTAGCTCTAACTTAGAAGTAGCTCAAGAATTTGTACGTTTCTTTACTGATATTCCATCTAAAACGACGGAAGCTTTAAATTCTTCACCCGATGTTTCAATTGATTTATTAAGAGCGAACGTTCCAGGCTGCCCGGTTGAATTTCAATTTATACATATAAACCCTATGATAGTTATAAAAGCTTTTCGGCAAATTAAAATCAAATTGACCGAAGATCTATGGGGATTATCTATCAAAGTTTGTACATCCATAATTGAAACTATAGCACCATATTTGGCTTTAATATTTAATTTGTGTGTGGACCAAGGAGTCTTCCCGGATTTAATGAAATACAGTAAGGTAATACCACTTTTTAAATCTGGGGACAGTAAAGACACCAACAATTATAGACCAGTTTCCGTGCTGCCGGTATTCAGCAAGGTGTTCGAAAAAGTAATGCTCAATCAAATGCTTAATCATTTTAACACCAACCAAATCTTGCACGATCAGCAATATGGTTTCACCAAAGGACGTTGTACGACTGACGCCGGTGTGACCTTATTAAAACGCATATTTACAGCGTGGGAGGAGGCCCAAGATGCCATAGGAATTTTTTGTGACCTCTCCAAGGCATTTGACTGCGTAAATCATGAAACTTTACTCTTGAAACTTGAGCATTACGGATTAGGTAAACTTGCGCTCAGTTTAGTAAATTCTTATTTAAATGATAGACAGCAGCAAGTTCAAATTAATGGGGTCAATTCACTCGGTCTAAAAGTAAAAATGGGTGTTCCACAAGGCTCGATTTTGGGTCCTTTCCTCTTTTTAGTATATATTAATGATTTACCCCATTTATTAAAAAACCAATCACAAATGGTGTTATTTGCTGACGATACTTCCCTAATTTTTAAGATAAATAGACGTGCATCAAATTTTGACGACGTAAATAACGCCCTACTGCAGGTCCAAAATTGGTTCACTGCTAATAATTTAGTATTAAATGGGAAAAAAACTAAATGCATAAGATTTGCTTTACCGAATGTTAAAAGTAGTAATTGTGATATAGTATTGAATAAGGAGAAACTAGAATTCGTAGATAAAACCGTGTTCCTGGGGATTACGCTCGACTCCAGGCTACAATGGGGTCCTCATTTAACATCTCTTGCAGGACGGCTAAGTTCAGCAGCATATGCTGTAAGAAAAATCCGTCAATTTACTGATGTAGATACTGCGAGGCTAGTCTATTTCAGTTACTTTCATAGTATTATGTCTTACGGTATTTTACTATGGGGACGAGCTGCGGACATCGACTCTATTTTTATTCTGCAAAAAAGAGCCATAAGAGCAATATATGGCCTCCGCAGGTGCGATTCTCTTAGGGAACTGTTTAAAAATATTAACATCATGACGGTACCTTGTCAATATATCTATGAAAACATCATGTACGTAAGGAAAAATCTTAATCTTTTCAGTAAAAGAGGTGAAAGACACAATTATAGTACTAGAAATAGGGACCAATTAGTTCAACCTGGTTTCAGACTGGCTAAAGTAGACTCATCCTTCATGGGGTACTGTTTAAAATGTTACAATAAAATACCTCCCCACATACTCGAACTAAATGAAACAAAATTTAAATCTTGTATTAAACGCACACTATGCTGCCAAGCATATTATAAATTGGGGGATTACATCGCTGACAAAAATGCTTGGCTCAACGCTGGTCCAGCTCCACAAGGGCGCATAAACTAGTTGATTAGCATTGAAAATAATGTTGCGAGCTGCTGAAGATTGCAAAAAAATATCTTTGCATTGTATAAATTCAATCTCTTAGTATTGTATAATTGCATAGCACATGTGTGAGCACTGTGACCATTACCATTTACTGGGTAAGTCTTTCATTGACTTGAATAAGCCCTGGCGGCTGAGAGTATGTCATGCTCACTCAAATGTCTCGCTGGTGGTGGCGTGTGTGTTGGATCATTAAGTTCCCTACAAAATGGTTGAGCTGAATGGTGCTGATCCATGCGTCATGTTCGTGAACGGGCGCCGTCAGTAGGGACTGGTCATCTCTTAGCTTCCATGGCTTATTTTAGTGTATTTTAATTTTTGAATTTGTTTATTATCTTTTCATTGCGGACGCTTTTGACGTGCACGTCTTTCTACATTGTTCTCACATGTATAATTTAAACATGAATGATGTATGTAACCATTATTTTGTAAGAATATTTTGATTTAAAAGAGTGTCCGTGGAGTTTCTTGCCCGTTCTTCTCCATAGGTACCTACTACGCTTTGGAATGGGCAACTAGCTTCATCTTTCTGACTGACCGACCCCTTGACAATTCAAAAGTGCCTGTAATTGGTTTATTTGAAATAAATGCTTTGAGTTTGAGTTGAGTTTGAGGTGTGTACCTCGTCTTTTGACGCACGTACTCCACGATGTCCTCCGCCTTAGTGGTGTAGTGCAAGCGGGAAATGTACACCGGTGTGTTCGGCTTTGCGGCACGCAAGCTCACTTCGGGGTCCGTAGGAGCTTTGCCGCAGCGGTTCTTGTTATGATATAAATAATTTAGCCTTTTCCAAACTATGTTGGGGTCTTCTTCCCGTCTAAGTATTACCTGTATTTTACATGGAGCGACTACCTACCGATCTGCCCTCCACAACAAAGTTACTGGCTAACACGATACCCCTTGGTAAGACTGTTTGTCATACTTTCGAGCTCTGACAACCTGTAACAACTGTCAAAGATGCTACATCTACTGATGGTGTTTACTATACAATAAAATATTCTCGAGAGGAGCTCGTAGCTAAGTAAGAGCTGCCGCACGGGTCGGTCAGGTTAAGCTTCACTTGCCGGGGTTGGTCTATGGATGGGTGACCTTCTTTACGTACCGAGACTCCTCCGTGCTTCGGAAAGCACGTTAAGCCATTGGTCCCGGCTGTCATCCGTGGATCTTTGACCGTCGTTAAGGGTCGTCAGAAGCCCGAAAGTCTGACAACCAGTCTTAACCAAGGGTTTTCGTATTACCCAGTTACTGGGTTGTGGAGGTCGGATAGGCAGTCGCTCCATGTAAAATACTGGTATTCAGCTGCACCCGGTTAGGATGGAAGCCGACCCCAATAAAGTTAGGAAAAGGCTAGGCAGATTGATTGACAAAAGTTGTGACCGTACCCACCTTTTAAGTGCTTCACAGTGTGGCCAATCCACGTAACGCATTAAAAATAACTAATAAATGAAAATAAGTTAACACTGTCGACTCCACCCAATTTTCATAGAGCACGCAATGCCGCCATACATATTGCAAGTTGACTCCAGGAGGGCACCGGCATTACATTTGCGCTAAAGTTAACCATCGAAGAATGTCACCGGCATTAGATTTGAAATCTTGTTAAAATATACTTACAACTGATTTTATTTTCACAGTTTATAATGCCGAGTTCGCTAAGAAAAACCTTCATTTAAAGTGAGCCCTCCACGAGGGCTCCCGGCATTCAATATGCAACTTGAGTGAACCCTCCAGGGGGCTCCCGGCACTGTACATGTTAATGCAAGCAAACTGCCTCGTTGGTCTAGTGGTCGCAACCGCTACTGCTGAGAAAGAGGTCTTGGGTTAGATTTCCAGGTCGGGCAAGGTGTGTTTTGTGTTTTTCCATCTGCATTTCTCAGTAGCAGCCCGGAGTCTCGATTTGTGCCCGGTTGATGGCAATGGGTTCGCCCCCTATAACATGGGACTTAAACATAACTGGCGAAATGTGGAGGTACACCTCTGCCTAACTCTTCGAGGATCACAGCCGTGATGTTATGTATGTCTAAGTAGGTACTATCGCGGTCACGCATATCTAACCACTTTGAAAACAAAATTCCGTACACACGATGACCACATCTGTTTACCCGCCTTTTTTTTTTTTTGTAGGTAAGCGTTCCTATAGCGATCGAGCGCTGCAAGCAGAAATAGTCCTTATGGTGTTCAGATATGCGTGTCCGCGGTAGTACTTGTATACATTTTCTCATAAAAAAAACATAATATTTTCCAGCAGATTTATAACTAATTTGGTACCGAAAATAATTATGTTTCAACTCGAACTCATTAACAGTCCAATATCCCTGTGTCCACTTGTAATTTGTGGCTAGTCGTTAGGTAATTACATCATCCAGAATTACAGGAAATTATCGGAAATGAAATTCTCCTTCACGCGCTGGTATTTTTCCTAAAAAATAAATGAATGTAGGGGTCAATGTACAATTTGTAGACGATTCTCGTTATACTGCGGCCGCATTTGCATCTATCGTCATAAAGCTTCGCACAGTAATACGATACCCGCAGATGTGACCAACCATTGTCGGTTATCGTCGCGATAGTTCGGGCTACGTAGCACTTATCGCCCGGGTGGCGGTACATAAATAAGCATGGCGCGTGGTCGGACAAGCGTTGATCATTTCAACTGTTGTTTCCGGACTGCGTAGACGCTCTGTCGAAATAATGGAGAGCCATCTTGGATTATTGCACGATAATTCGTTAAAATCATGAAGTCGCTAATATGATTTAACATTAGCGCGATAACTTCTCAGCGAGCAAAACATACGAAGCTTCGGCACGCATACCTTTATCACGATAGATGCAGATGCGGCCCCAGCATTAGGAAAACACGAAGGACTGCATTTAAAAGCAAGTGAAGGTGATCAATTTGCATCAAATTACGGTCTGCAGCATCGCAGTGAAAGAAAAGTTTTGTGAGAAACTTCAGTTGAAGGTCAAAAATAACTAATAGATTCTGAGTGATTTTTGGAAGTTAGTACTGTACCTATTTGTATGAATTATAAAGTCAAAGAAAACACCTTTTGAGATATGAATCTAACAGATTCTGAGTGATATTTGGAAGTTAGTACTGCACCTACCCTTACCTAATTATAAAGTTAAAGAAATCACCTTTTGAGAAAGGAATGTATTTTAGAATTGCTTAACCTTTTCATTCCGCGAGTATGTACCATCGAAGAAGTTCATATCTAACCACCGTTAGGACTATTCTTGCTTGCAACGCTCGGCGGCTATAGCACCGGGCCGGTAACAGATGTGGTCATCTTGTTCACGGGATTTTGTTTTGAAACTGGTGAGATGTGAACTTCTTTGATGGTACAGTCAGGGAAATTAATTTGTAAGCAAGTCTTTAATTTGCCGTGTTTCAGCTATTTCATACAACTGTCAAAGAATGACAGTTAGTAATTTAATATACGGACAATTTAAGTTGGTAGTCAATTTGCTTAGCAATCAAATTTTACCGAGATTACATACATATTTACTATTAATACTAATGCTGCATTGGTAAAGGCAATGTTGGCACCAATAAAATATATAGACGCACGAACCCATCAGATCTTTTACCTTTAAATTACCATCTACTCTCAGCGCACATTATGTCCACCGCGGGGTAGGTATAGTTTCCACGCTTATTTTCTGCTTTGACCCAACTAATTACTAACCCAGTTACCGTTAACTGTCTCGTATGGACGCTCGGCAGGGTGAGAGGAGACATTTATGAAGAGTAGGTAAACGTGCTGGTGACACATTTAACACTTGGGAATAAACAAAGTTATACTTAGATTATAATGGTCTTTTATATTTGACAAACTAATCTCAGTGCTCTTTCCCTGTATAGACAGCTCCGTTAACAACCTTAACGTGTAATTAAACTGGATCCTGTTTTTTACTGGACAACCGGATCCAGTTTGTGGCAATGGCAAAACCGAATGTCAAATGGCAGGATACTGTAAACAGAATACTCGTGTGACTGCTAGTATTGAAACACGTACAGTACTAAATAACATCAATAATAGCGTCTAATAAATAATTTACTTAGGGATAATAAATATTAATTACGTAATAAATCAAAATAATAATAAGTAAATAAATAATAATGAATAATATTAAAGGTTTCTATAAAGTTACTAAATAAATAAACGTATATAAGTAATTTATAAAACAATAATTATAATTCTTAAATTAAATTTTGTTTTACTAAAAGAGTATAACTTACTATTTAACTAATAATAAACACCCAGTGCTCTTCCTCCTCTCTCCTACTTGATCTATGCTGTGCCCGACAGGGTCCATAATTGTGACTAATATAATTATTTACCTACCAACTTTATACATTATGGTACGCAATAAAGAATTGAGAATTAAATGGGGTCTTGCAAAAAACCATACCTGCAAAAAACTAGATGTTGCCGTGGGAAAGGGGCGTTACAGACTTCACCTTAAGGTTAAGAGTCAGGGTAGCCCGCAAAATTAAAATTTTCTTACGTTTGTTGCTATTTGCAGGTCAGTATCAGGTTGTATGTTGATCTAAATATGACTCGCGGCCACAGTTCCGCAGAAAACTATACCTAGCGGTGGAAATTATGTGCGCTGAGAGTAGATGGTAATTTAAAGATTAAAAGATCGGATGGGTTAGAAAAGACGGCGCAGCCGGTCACCTAACCGCTGCAGCTGGTGGACCAAGTAACCGCCCTCACTGGACTATCTGATACGACCGCCCTGAGAGAAGCGGAGAACCGAACGAAGTGGACAAGATATTATATATAAAGCCATAAAGGCCTTTCAGGGACACGACCTTCAGTAATGAAGTACGCGACCAAGATGAAGAGAAGTGCTTATAGAAAATGGGCAGTCAACCCGCTACCACCTGGCTGCCTTGCTCAGCAAAATGTGAGCTATTCTGATATTACTGAAGTAAGAAGAAGGTAAAATACCACCTACGCGACTTTTAGTACCTGAAGAACAATAGGGTAACAATTCTACAAGGCTGTAAAAGTGCCACCTGCAAGTACATACATACAGAACCTACCATACTGACTTATTACGTAACATGGCACAGCATTTCGTCAAAACAAAACAAACCTGTCCTTGTAAGGCCAATTTCGGCATTAGGCGCAGTGCGGTGTCAAACTCATAAACAAAAACCTCGAGATTCTCGCCTAACATAATAAACGGAACTACCCTAATGGGGTGACTCAACAAAGTTCTGCTTCTAGAAACCAGCCCAGTTGACGTTGTAGATTCTGAAAATGTAGCACGTGGAATTATTGATGACGGCAAATTGAATTTGCTTCGCGACCCAGCTGCCGATAGAAGTTGTTTCCGTGCTTTTAAACAAAATAGAGTCGGCTAAAGGTGTCCATAGTTTGAGTTGAATAGTCCAATCATTAATCAATCTGTTTTCAAGGATAATGTACCTGTGAAAAAAAATTTTTTAACAGTTTTCTTGCAAGTACAGTTCGTTCGAGAGTTACAATCTGATTCACTAATGCCCGTAAATTCCATTTAATTTATTGAGGGCCTACATTTAACTTAGAACACAGTATTTTTTTTACTTTTAGTACTATGTCTGCGTTTAATGTACCATTTCTTGAACAGTAAGTATCTTCAAGAACACTATCTTCAAGAATTACAGCCCGTTTCATTGCTGCCTATAAATTCAGGCTTAAAGTTCACCAAATATAAAATTTCAACGTGAATTCTTCACCAGCCTAGAGTCAAGAGCACGATAGGTATACGACGCACTTACGCTAAATTCAAAAGCGATTTTCCCTTGAAATATCGATTGCAACTTTTAGAAAAGACATGCTTCATAATAGTATGGTTTTGAATATACTATGCTCGTAACACCTGTTAACGCCATCTATTGGAACAAAGTCGACAATACGTGCCACCCTCCAGTGTCAAGTAGACGGAGGCTCGGGGGAAGAGCGAGCGAGTGATGGAACGAGGGCGGCGCACGGAGAGCGCTGATTGTTCGCCGCCGAAGAACTCTCCAGAACATTATATCCTTCGTTCCATGATTCAGAAGTTAAAAAAGACGAGAAAAAAGATGGTAGTCGGTCCACCATCAAAAAACTGTTATACTTATATTGCAACCTGTAAATTCAACAAAAAACGCTTGAAAATCAATTACAAATAAAGGTACAGTTCATTGAAGACACCCGACTCTTAATCCCACAACAACACCATAAAATTTCTATCAAAACTTTACTAGAAAATCGCTTCTGAATTTTGAATTAATGTAAGGTAGGTTATATAGGATATACGCTCGTGACCGTACGTGCGCAGAAACTTTCATTTGTGTCTACATTCAAAGAATACCAATTATTTACTTACATAGAGAACAAAAACAAAGAAATGTTCAAGACAAACTAATTTTCCACAACAGTTAGTCACACCAATGTAGTTTCCAAGACGATACAAGTAAGTAATTTAATTAAGTTTTATGTTGCTTTTAGCGATACGTAAATGAGGTTTGATAAATCTGTGAATTTTCAAAACTTTTTTTTTGCCCCCGAAAAGTGACCCCGATGGTCACTTTTCGGGGGCAAAAAAAAGTTTTGTTAACTGTACCGTGTGACGGTGTGACATATCAAATGGAAGCGCTTGTTGTAAAGTATTTATTATATAAATACTTTTAAAGTTATTTATGAAAAATAGACGTGGTAAATCTCTCAATATTGTGCGTACAAACTTACATTTGCAGTTTGAATGTATGGGAGAATATGTTTTTCAACTACAATGTTAAGTTTGTTCTTGGGATAAATTCATCCCAAATACGGAACCCTTCATTGTGCGTGGTTCGACACGCACTTAACCGGTAATTTTTATTAAATTTTCAGAAAAAGTAAATGGCGAGTATCATTTTGCGGACTTTGGGATAAAAACTTTTTGTCTTTTGGAATTATACTATAATTAGCTACTGAATTGCCTAAATGTAAAAAAACACAGCACCACAATGGAGTTTCATAATGTTTCTGCCCACTCAGCACGTTTATAATGAATGTTCATACACTTTTTCGACCCTCACATTTGTACAACAGTAATGACGTACATTCTGCTCCATTAAAAAAAAAGTAATAAAGCACCTTATAATTTTTTTTAAACAATATTTGTTCGGTAACTCTGTGCGCTACGGATAAAAAAAATCGTTTCAAAATGCAAATTATAATCAAATGAGGAGGCTTTTATGCATGAATATTAATAAATTGTAACAAACTGTGTTCAGCACTGGACGTTTACGATATGAGAGATTTTTTTTCATGCAAATGAAGTGCTGTCATAACAGTTTTTGTAAAACCAGCCGCAGAGCAAAACAGATTCAAATTATACTTCTGGTGTTTTTACATACTGCAACATAAATTAGCCTGCGCTATACTCTTGATTATTTTAAGAAGCTAAAAGTCTAAAACCCGACCCAAGACCGCTTCATTAGACCAGTGACCTTTCTGGTAGCAACAAACTCCCACGTCTTCAACTACAAATAATTATAATCAAATCTAGTATTAATCGAAAAACAAATAACTTACACGTGTGCAAACCAGTAATCATCTCTATATATAGCAGAAATCAGATTGGTTTCTCCATGGGTCCGGAATTTTCCCAAAAAACAGATCAATGTTACTTAAGCAGATGTGAACAGACAATCTTCTTGGAATGGCCGACACTGACAAATTACATGTACAATTGTAGAGGAATTCATTGTCCAACGAATGTTCACTGTGGCGAGAACTTGACCAGCGTCCTTTGTGACGTAATGGATAACGAATACTTGTTTTCTGAATAAATATAAGTGTGTGTGATGAAATAGTGTGTAGTTCCTGCGTGTGTGGAGTTCCTTAAGGCGACGATAACCGACTTTTAATGATTTTATACTGAAGATCACGTCTAAAGGTACTTAGTGTTAATGATCTGGAAAAAAATATATGTTAAGTTAGAGCATTTTGTTAATGCTTAATTAATGTATGAATATTTTAAAGTATGTTTATATTAAATAGTGAAATTAATTTGTAAAGTTATGGCTAACGCGGATAAAAAACTTAGAATCACAAAAAAACTATCAAGGGTATTTTTCTGAAACCTTCACCATTTTAAAGATAATTTAAATATTGATCTTTTAGTATATGTACGTGTTTTATTAAAATATCTTTTGTTTTATGTATAATAAATTAATAATGCGTCTAATTTGGGACAGCGCTCATTGATGGGCGATTCCTATTACTGGCTGGACGTACAACGCATTGCGTGAGCTCAGTACAGAACACGCAAGCTAACCACTCAAGGTCACAGGCATATATCTGCGTCTTAATTTATTTTTTCGGTAAGAGTAAATACCGTTCTACTTAATGCCCAAGGTTGTTAGGTGAACGTTCACGTCGTATCGCAAAAAGTTGGGAACGTGCTATCCAAACCCAGCCTGACCGAGAAATTGTTTAGATAACAAGTAATAATCGTCGCGTCATGATGTTTTTCGTTCTAACTTTTTGGCAAAGATACGAAAGCAGTGTGAAGAAATCTACAGATGAATGTTGTGCTAAGACTTTTTCAGAAAGCTTCGTAGAAAACTTTTTACAAAAAAAAAACAACCGAGTTCCAAAAAAATGATATGATGTTAACTTCCTGTCACTGTTATTTACATAGCAGGTAGTGGTATTCGAATTTGTGTGGGATAGATACCACAACTAAAAAGTGAAAAAAACAACCTATTTAAAAAAAAACACTACCAAGTGAAAAATAACTTTAATTTCGGAAGTCGGTGTCTTTGGTTTTGATTTTTCGTTTTTTGCCATCGACTTCCGAAATTAAAGTAATTTTTCACTTTGTAGTGTTTTTTTTAAAGTTTTTTTTTCACTTTTTAGTTGTGGTATCTACCCCACACAAATTCGAATACCTCTACCTGCTATGTAAATAACAGTGACAGAAAGTTATCATCATATCATCCACATATACTAAGTGGGAAAAATACGTAGTATTGAAGCTTACTCAAAAACTATCCAAGCAAGGAACTAACTTGGAAGCATACCCATTCATATAAAAAAATAATTTTCAAAATCGGTCCAAAATTGACGGAGAAATCGGCGAACATACATAAAAAAAAGAAAAAAAAAGCATACATACGCGTCGAACATATAACCTCCTTCTTTTTGGAAGTTGAATCAACGCAGAATCTTAACACCAAATCACTTGAGCATCATACAATGTATGGCCCGGACACATGATTGACACTAGAATGATGAGGAGAGCCTAGCCTAAGGGCTATGTATGTAAGCCTATCCCTGTCATTTTCATGTATTTTGAAAAGGGTTAGTTATGAGTTTTGGGGCCAAAATATAAATTATTCAAAATTAAAACAAAATACAATAGACGACGTATATTTAGTAACTTAATCCGCGTAACTGTTCTTAAAGAGTCACAAAGAACCCTGTAAGAAATCGACACATGTTTCACCTCTCAACGAGGCATCCTCAGGAAGGCAACTTGTTGCGAACTCGGACCCGACGTGTGGACACGTCAAGCGTCGAGCGCAGTGTGACAATGTGTGAATGGATTTCTGCATCAATTAACTATCTTAAATTAAAACAATCAATTAGTCTGTCTAGCCTTTTCCCAACTAGGACGTGGCTTCCAATCTAACCAGAAGCAGCTGAATACCGTATTTTACATGGAGCGACTGCGTATCTGACCACCACATCCCAATTACTAGGAAACACGATACCCTTTGATAAGACTGGTTGTCAGACTTTTGGGCTTATACCCGTAATGACTGTCAAAGATCTGCGAATGACAGCCAGGAACAAAGGACCATTATACTAAATTAAAACGATTTATAAAAAATAATACTAACAATGTGTACCTTTATCCTCGCGTATAAACAGAGAATAAGAATAGCGGGTAACAAGAAGGAGAATGTGCTGCTAAGTTCTAGAAGATGAGGCGGTGCCATCAGCGCGCAGAACTCAGAATCCAATTGTTACCGGAATCTGTAAAGAAAGCAACGTACCATCGAAGAACTTCATATCTATACACCGTAAAGACTATTTCTGCTTGCAGCGCTCGGCGGCTATAAAACCGGGGCGGTAACAGATGTGGTCATCGTGTTCACGGGATTTTGTATTCAAACTGCTTAGATATGAAGTTCTTCGATATTACATATAGCATAAGCATAATCCAAATCATCCATACTAATAATAGGTCTTTACCTATGAAATTGCCGTTTTGTATGAAAAAATTTAAACGAATTTTTTTCATGTATTTTTTATTTGTATTAATCGAAGTAATCACCCATGCAATCAATGCATCTTTGCCAACGCAGTGGCAGTTTATTGATGCCCTTCTTAAAGAAATCAGCTGGACGGGAGGCAACAAATTCTTCAAAGGCATTTTGTACTGCCTCTCGGGTATTGAATTTTTTTCCCGCCAAGAAGTTATCCAAATTCTGGAAAAAGTAGTAGTCTGTAGGCGCAAGGTCTGGTGAGTAGGGCGGATGACGGAGAGCTTCCAACCCCAGTTCTTGCAACTTGGAGACCGTCTGCTGTGCAGTATGAGGTCGCGCGTTGTCGTGCAGTAGCAGCGGAGACGAGCGATTGACCAATGCTGGTTGGAGATGTGCCAGCTTCTCCATCATTGTGTTCAGTTCTTCACAGTACACATCTGCAGTAATGCTCACCCCGTTTGTTAAGAAGCTGTGATGAATCACACCGGCGCTAGACCACCAAACAGTGACCATCACTTTTCTAGGGGTAAGTTTTCGTTTAGGGCATTGTTTAGGTGCTGAACCAGGATCCAACCAACTTGCTGAGCGCTTGCGGTTATCAAACAGAATCCATTTTTCATCGCAGGTAAAAAATAATTTTTGTTTATTGATATTTTTGTTTATTGGATTTTTTTTCCAAAAGTAGTCATTTGTTTATAATCAATAAACAAATTACTACTTTTGGAAAAAAATCCATGTTTTTAAAATAAAGTTAATTTGAAATTAGAATTCTTAGCCAAACAAAAATTATTTTGATTTGAAATGGCCAGTACTGCAGAACGGCAATTTCATAGGTAAAGACCTAATATATACTTCGACGCCTAAGAGTAAATAGTATAGTTATTTAGTCATTGTATTTAGTACCTAGTGTAAACAGTTAATTGTGTATAAAAAATACTGTTTAGAAATTACATTCTACAATAAAATAAACCATTTATACACGCAAAAAAAAATGCGAAAGTAACGGATTCCTTGTTATCCCGATAAAACGCGTCCGTATTAGCAGCTAATAGTAAGCCTATAACGTACCCATTACTGACACCCAGGCATTCCTCCCCAACCACCACACGTGCCCAGAGCGGGTTAGTGGACGTCACTTGTCTTTGAATTTATGGTTTTAGGACATGCTGGTTTTCCTTTACTGTTTTGAGAGCATTGGTGATGAAACAACCTCCACAAAATGCCTGCCTGAGATCGAACTCACGACCTACAAACAACTCGTAAGATAGGACGTACCCCTGGGCTATTACTGCTCTAGTAAATAATTATATTTTCAATAAAATAAACGATCAGACGAAATTTTTATAGCACTGTAAAGTCATTTAGGTTCAGTCTGAGATGCGCGTGTGCTGAGTAGTCAATTCATGTAACGATAACATTTTGTGTCTCGTCTGCATACAAAACATTTTTGTAAACAATAGACGTGACCATATTAAACATGGGTTACTGACAAGATTTTATGAAAGTCACAGTACGGACAGTACTATACAGTCGGCTTCAGAGTCATTCGTGTCTTGGAGTCATAAAAAAGAGTCCCAAATCAAAGTGGCGGTTTTCTTCTGTTCTCAGAAATTGTCGAGTCAAAACAGTTTAAGAATATTTATTCGAAGATGAACGAAGATCTGTATATAATGTCTTCAAAAGTTTGGCAACTTGAGATAAAGTCGACGTAAGGCGTCGGTGTTATGGGCGTCGGTGTTATAGGCGTCGGTGCTATAGGCGTCGGTGTTATAGGCGTCGGCGTTATAGGCGTCGGTGTTATAGGCGTCGGCGTAAGGCATCGGTGCTATAGGCGTCGGCGTTAGGCGTCGGCGTAAGGCGTCGGTGTTATAGGCGTCGGTGTTATAGGCGTTGGCGTTAGGCGTCGGCGTAAGGCGTCGGTGCTATAGGCGTCGGTGTTATAGGCGTCAGCGTTATAGGCGTCGGTGTTATAGGCGTCGGCGTAAGGCATCGGTGTTATAGGCGTCGGCGTAAGGCGTCGGCGTAAGGCGTCGGCGTAAGGCGTCGGCGTAAGGCGTCGGCGTAAGGCGTCGGCGTAAGGCGTCGGCGTAAGGCGTCGGCGTAAGGCATCGGTGCTATAGGCGTCGGCGTAAGGCATCGGTGCGATAGGCGTCGGCGTAAGGCGTCGGTGTTATAGGCGTCGGTGTTATAGGCGTCGGTGTTATAGGCGTCGGTGTTATAGGAGTCGGCGTAAGGCGTCGGCGTAATTCGTCGGCGTAAGGCGTCGGTGCTATAGGCGTCGGTGTTATAGGCGTCGGCGTTATAGGCGTCGGTGTTATAGGCGTCGGCGTAAGGCATCGGTGTTATAGGCGTCGGTGTTATAGGCGTCGGCGTAAGGCGTCGGCGTAAGGCGTCGGCGCTATAGGCGTCGGCGTAAGGCGTCGGTGTTATAGGCGTCGGTGTTATAGGCGTCGTCGGTGTTATAGGCATCGGTGTTATAGGCGTCGGCGATAGGGGTCGGCGTAAGGCGTCGGTGTTATAGGCGTCGGCGTAAGGCGTCGGCGTAAGGCGTCGGCGTAAGGCGTCGGCGTATGGCGTCGGTGCTATAGGCGTCGGTGTTATAGGCGTCGGCGTTATAGGCGTCGGTGTTATAGGCGTCGGCGTAAGGCATCGGGGTAATAGGCGTCGGTGTTATAGGCGTCGGCGTAAGGCGTCGGCGTAAGGCGTCGGCGTAAGGCGTCGGCGTAAGGCGTCGGCGTAAGGCGTCGGTGCTATAGGCGTCGGTGTTATAGGCGTCGGCATTATAGGCGTCGGTGTTATGGGCGTCGGCGTAAGGCGTCGGTGTTATAGGCGTCGGTGTTATAGGCGTCGGCGTAAGGCGTCGGCGTAAGGCATCGGTGCTATAGGCGTCGGCGTTAGGCGTCGGCGTTAGGCGTCGGCGTTAGGCTTCGGCGTTAGGCGTCGGCGTTAGGCGTCGGTGTTATAGGCGTCGGTGTTAAAGGCGTCGGCGTTAGGCGACGGCGTAAGGCGTCGGTGTTATTGGCGTCGGTGTTATAGGCGTCGGTGTTATAGGCGTCGGTGCTATAGGCGTCGGTGTTATAGGCGTCGGCGTTATAGGCGTCGGTGTTATAGGCGTCGATGTTATAGGCGTCGGTGTTATAGGCGTCGGTGTTATAGGCGTCGGTGTTATAGGCGTCGGCGATAGGCGTCGGCGTAAGGCGTCGGCGTAAGGCGTCGGCGTAAGGCGTCGGCGTAAGGCGTCGGTGTTATAAGCGTCGGTGTTATAGGCGTCGGCGTAAGGCGTCGGCGTAAGGCGTCGGCGTAAGGCGTCGGCGTAAGGCGTCAGCGTAAGGCGTCGGCGTAAGGCATCGGTGCTATAGGCGTCGGCGTTAGGCGTCGGCGTTAGGCGTCGGCGTTAGGCGTCGGCGTTAGGCGTCGGCGTTAGGCGTCGGCGTTAGGCGTCGGCGTTAGGCGTCGGCGTTAGGCGTCGGCGTTAGGCGTCGGCGTTAGGCGTCGGTGTTATTGGCGTCGGTGTTAAAGGCGTCGGCGTAAGGCGTCGGCGTAAGGCGTCGGCGTAAGGCGTCGGCGTAAGGCGTCGGCGTAAGGCATCGGTGCTATAGGCGTCGGCGTAAGGCATCGGTGCGATAGGCGTCGGCGTAAGGCGTCGGTGTTATAGGCGTCGGTGTTATAGGCGTCGGTGTTATAGGCGTCGGTGTTATAGGAGTCGGCGTAAGGCGTCGGCGTAATTCGTCGGCGTAAGGCGTCGGTGCTATAGGCGTCGGTGTTATAGGCGTCGGCGTTATAGGCGTCGGTGTTATAGGCGTCGGTGTTATAGGCGTCGGCGTAAGGCGTCGGCGTAAGGCGTCGGCGCTATAGGCGTCGGCGTAAGGCGTCGGTGTTATAGGCGTCGGTGTTATAGGCGTCGTCGGTGTTATAGGCATCGGTGTTATAGGCGTCGGCGATAGGCGTCGGCGTAAGGCGTCGGTGTTATAGGCGTCGGCGTAAGGCGTCGGCGTAAGGCGTCGGCGTAAGGCGTCGGCGTATGGCGTCGGTGCTATAGGCGTCGGTGTTATAGGCGTCGGCGTTATAGGCGTCGGTGTTATAGGCGTCGGCGTAAGGCATCGGGGTAATAGGCGTCGGTGTTATAGGCGTCGGCGTAAGGCGTCGGCGTAAGGCGTCGGCGTAAGGCGTCGGCGTAAGGCGTCGGTGCTATAGGCGTCGGTGTTATAGGCGTCGGCATTATAGGCGTCGGTGTTATGGGCGTCGGCGTAAGGCGTCGGTGTTATAGGCGTCGGTGTTATAGGCGTCGGCGTAAGGCGTCGGCGTAAGGCGTCGGCGTAAGGCATCGGTGCTATAGGCGTCGGCGTTAGGCGTCGGCGTTAGGCGTCGGCGTTAGGCTTCGGCGTTAGGCGTCGGCGTTAGGCGTCGGTGTTATAGGCGTCGGTGTTAAAGGCGTCGGCGTTAGGCGTCGGCGTAAGGCGTCGGTGTTATTGGCGTCGGTGTTATAGGCGTCGGTGTTATAGGCGTCGGTGCTATAGGCGTCGGTGTTATAGGCGTCGGCGTTATAGGCGTCGGTGTTATAGGCGTCGATGTTATAGGCGTCGGTGTTATAGGCGTCGGTGTTATAGGCGTCGGTGTTATAGGCGTCGGCGATAGGCGTCGGCGTAAGGCGTCGGCGTAAGGCGTCGGCGTAAGGCGTCGGCGTAAGGCGTCGGTGTTATAAGCGTCGGTGTTATAGGCGTCGGCGTAAGGCGTCGGCGTAAGGCGTCGGCGTAAGGCGTCGGCGTAAGGCGTCAGCGTAAGGCGTCGGCGTAAGGCATCGGTGCTATAGGCGTCGGCGTTAGGCGTCGGCGTTAGGCGTCGGCGTTAGGCGTCGGCGTTAGGCGTCGGCGTTAGGCGTCGGTGTTATTGGCGTCGGTGTTAAAGGCGTCGGCGTTAGGCGTCGGCGTAAGGCGTCGGTGTTATAGGCGTCGGTGTTATAGGCGTCGGTGCTATAGGCGTCGGTGTTATAGGCGTCGGCGTTATAGGCGTCGGTGTTATAGGCGTCGATGTTATAGGCGTCGGTGTTATAGGCGTCGGCGATAGGCGTCGGCGTAAGGCGTCGGCGTCGGCGTAAGGCGTCG
The DNA here is from genome assembly GCA_914767755.1 of Agrochola circellaris. NCBI lineage: Eukaryota > Metazoa > Arthropoda > Insecta > Lepidoptera > Noctuidae > Agrochola > Agrochola circellaris. Next base: position 12,529,741 of record OU611843.1, read on the forward strand.
GCGTAAGGCGTCGGCGTTAGGCGTCGGCGTTAGGCGTCGGTGTTATAGGCGTCGGTGTTAAAGGCGTCGGCGTAAGGCGTCGGCGTAAGGCGTCGGCGTAAGGCGTCGGCGTAAGGCGTCGGCGTAAGGCGTCGGCGTAAGGCGTCGGTGTTATAAGCGTCGGTGTTATAGGCGTCGGTGTTATAGGCGTCGGCGTAAGGCGTCGGCGTAAGGCGTCGGCGCTATAGGCGTCGGCGTAAGGCGTCGGTGTTATAGGCGTCGGTGTTATAGGCGTCGTCGGTGTTATAGGCATCGGTGTTATAGGCGTCGGCGATAGGCGTCGGCGTAAGGCGTCGGTGTTATAGGCGTCGGCGTAAGGCGTCGGCGTAAGGCGTCGGCGTAAGGCGTCGGCGTATGGCGTCGGTGCTATAGGCGTCGGTGTTATAGGCGTCGGCGTTATAGGCGTCGGTGTTATAGGCGTCGGCGTAAGGCATCGGGGTAATAGGCGTCGGTGTTATAGGCGTCGGCGTAAGGCGTCGGCGTAAGGCGTCGGCGTAAGGCGTCGGCGTAAGGCGTCGGTGCTATAGGCGTCGGTGTTATAGGCGTCGGCATTATAGGCGTCGGTGTTATGGGCGTCGGCGTAAGGCGTCGGTGTTATAGGCGTCGGTGTTATAGGCGTCGGCGTAAGGCGTCGGCGTAAGGCGTCGGCGTAAGGCATCGGTGCTATAGGCGTCGGCGTTAGGCGTCGGCGTTAGGCGTCGGCGTTAGGCGTCGGCGTTAGGCGTCGGCGTTAGGCATCGGTGTTATAGGCGTAGGTGTTAAAGGCGTCGGCGTTAGGCGTCGGCGTAAGGCGTCGGTGCTATAGGCGTCGGTGTTATAGGCGTCGGCGTTATCGGCGTCGGCGTTATAGGCGTCGGTGTTATAGGCGTCGATGTTATAGGCGTCGGTGTTATAGGCGTCGGTGTTATAGGCGTCGGTGTTATAGGCGTCGGTGTTATAGGCATCGGTGTTATAGGCGTCGGCGATAGGCGTCGGCGTAAGGCGTCGGTGTTATAGGCGTCGGTGTTATAGGCGTCGGCGTTATAGGCGTCGGTGTTATAGGCGTCGATGTTATAGGCGTCGGTGTTATAGGCGTCGGTGTTATAGGCGTCGGTGTTATAGGCGTCGGCGTTATAGGCGTCGGTGTTATAGGCGTCGGCGATAGCTGTTATAGGCGTCGGCGTTATAGGCGTCGGGGTTATAGGCGTCGGCGTAAAGCGTCGGTGTTATAGGCGTCGGCGTAAGGCATCGGTGTTATAGGTGTCGGTGTTATAGGCGTCGGCGTAAGGCGTCGGCGTAAGGCATCGGTGTTATGGGCGTCGGCGTAAGGCGTCGGTGCTATAGGCGTCGGTGTTATAGGCGTTGGCGTTATAGGCGTTGGTGTTATAGGCGTCGGCGTAAGGCGTCTGTGTTATCGGCGTCGGTGTTATAGGCGTCAGTGTTATAGGCGTCGGCGTTAGGCGTCGGCGTAAGGCGTCGGTGTTATAGGCGTCGGTGTTATAGGCGTCGGCGTTATAGGCGTCGACGTAAGGCGTCGGTGTTATGGGCGTCGGTGTTATAAGCGTCGGTGCTATAGGCGTCGGTGTTATAGGCGTCGGTGTTATAGGTGTCGGTGTTATAGGCGTCGGTGTTATAGGCGTCGGTGTTATAGGCGTCGGCGTTAGGCGTCGGCGTAAGGCGTCGGTGTTATAGGCGTCGGTGTTATGGGCGTCGGTGTTATAGGCGTCGGTGCTATAGGCGTCGGTGTTATAGGCGTCGGCGTTATTAGGCGTCGGTGTTATAGGCGTCGATGTTATAGGCGTCGGCGATAGGCGTCGGCGTAAGGCGTCGGTGTTATCGGCGTCGGTATTATAGGCGTCGGCGTAAGGCGTCGGTGTTGTCGGCGTCGGTGTTATAGGCGTCGGTGTTATAGGCGTCGGCGTTACGCGTCGGCGTAAGGCGTCGGCGTAAGGTGTCGGCGTAAGGCGTCGGCGTAAGGCGTCGGCGTAAGGCGTCGGCGTAAGGCGTCGGCGTAAGGCGTCGGCGTAAGGCGTCGGCGTAAGGCGTCGGCGTAAGGCGTCGGCGTAAGGCGTCGGCGTAAGGCGTCGGTGCTATAGGCGTCGGTGTTATAGGCGTCGGCGTTAGGCATCGGCGTAAGGCGTCGGTGTTATAGGTGCCGGCGTAAGGCGTCAGTGTTATAGGCGTCGGCGTTAGGCGTCGGCGTAAGGCGTCGGTGATATAGGCGTGGGCGTAAGGCATCGGCGTAAGGCGTCGGCGTAAGGCGTTGGCGTAAGGCGGGATATATGTATTGTTATTTTATTTATTAATTAGGTATACAACCCGGTTGTAAAATACTCCACGTCGTTCCATGTAAAATACAGGTATTCAGCTGCATCCGGTTAGACTGGAAGCCAACCCCAACATAGTTGGGAAGAGGCTAGGCAGATTGATTGATTTTTTTTATAGTAGGTACTAAAAAAGTTAGAGGCGCCTGTTATGGTTCCTACACACTATGCCGGCGGCATGGCCGCCGGATTTTCCCGCGCGGCACGTACCCCCGGCTTTTGTGCCTTCATTTCCTTTACGATCCTTTGTGCGGTTACAATGAATTGTAAATTTTCTATTAAAATACTAATAATAATACTATTTTAATGGAGTTTGTATCATTTATGTCTAACCGATTTATTTTCTAATCTAATGCTTGTCTATTACTTTCTTTACGTTACTATAGCAATAATGTTGTGAAAATAACAGCGAAACAATAATGAATTTAAAATCATAACGTATGAATAAAAACTTTGACGAAGACAATTTATTTTACTATACACGAAGAGGTCATGTTTCTGCGGAGATTCCTATCACCGCGATTCAGCGGAGAGTGCTAAATGCTCAACGCCATCTATCGATACATCAGGAACTAAAATATTGTTTAAATAATCAAACTAAACATAAGTTTGTATAAAATAAGTATCATTAAATTCATCATCGGTTACTGAATTTCATTTCATTAGGTTCATTACATAAATATCCTAACTATACAATATTATAAATGCGAAAGTGACTTTGTTTGTTTGTTACGCTATATCGGCCGAGCGGATTTGAATGAAATTTGGCACATGGGTAGAGCATAACCTGGGTAAGGACATAGAATACTTTTCATCCCGCTATTCCCACGGGATCGAGACTTATGAGGTGGATCCACGTGGCGCAGCTAGTATTTCAAATAATCTAAAACCACAATTACATAAGTTACATGTAGGTAATCGTACTCGTAGAATGATTTATAAGCAAATAAAACTACTTATTTCAAACAATGGTCTTCTTTGAATTATTTATGGTCACCCTATTCACTAATTTGTTAAGGAATGTTTATTTTATTAATATCTTTTGAAATACTGATTGCGCAGGATGTTGGATTACGCCAATATTTAGTAGAAATTTCTACTAAATATTGGTGTTATTGTTATCCGATTTGATCAACTACTTTAGTAGCTACGTACATTTCATTTCTATAGACCGAAATTATATAGCTTTTCCGTTTTATTTTTATTGTACAAATTCGAGCACATTTACTACTAAATCATACTAAAAATATGTTGTAATTGGTTGATAACTTTCCGAGATACAGCGCGGTGAAATTTATGGTTTTTTATGAAAAATCAAAACGTTGTAGCTATCTCAAATTCGACCGTACAAACCCCTTTTTTTTTTTTTTTAGAATCCTGAGCGACGCGAGTAATTCATGGCCCTCGATATAAATCCGTTTTATTCAAGAGTTGCATACTATACTTTATACCATGACTACGAGAAAAAGAAAGATTTAAGCGAAAATAGACATTTACACACGATTTTATTGGGTCGATTTGGATTTTGTTTATTATTTCTAAAAGCTTATGAGTTATTTTATCGGATTAACTAACATTTTTTATTAAAATTTGTCGACTATGAAAAAAAAATTACAAAAACATTTAAAAAAAAGATCAGTATTTATTTAAAAATGTTATTGACTTGCACTTAGTAAGTCAATAAAATCACCCAATGATTTAAAAATAATAATTGAATAACATGAAAAATATTAATTTAATTTTTCATCAATATTCAGAAAAATACAGCCGGTCACATGCTAATGGGCGACATTGTATAGTTACGTAGTGTTTTTACATTTGTTATTGGTTTTAATCAATAATGCTTTTTTATCAAAAAATATAAATGATTCTTTTAAGCGAGCGTAAATCCACATGTGTGAATATGAAAAATAAAAAAGATTTGAGAAAGGTTCAAAGGGTCAGGTTCTATTCTCGTGTAGGTATTATTTTATCATTTACGTAAGGTAAGGGAAAAATAAAAACTAAGGTTGAATTGGGGTCGATTCGAATGAATGAGCTCCGTAGTTTCCTTCATGTTAGACCCTTCAATTCCCACGCCCACCGATCTAAAGACAGCACTCATACGGGATTTTCTACACAAGTTAAGGTTTTCTCCACCGTTCAAGACAATGTGTTTTCAAGAAAATTTAATAAAAGCTCAATTACTGCTCGTAGCTAGGATGTATGAAGATAAAATATTCAACAAAATAGCGTGGAATGTTCCTTTGAGACTGTGAAGTGTGAATCACATTTATGTCCTTACGTGTTGCTCTGAACAACCTCATTCTTGTCGCCTCTGTGACACGCATTCATCTTCTTGTACTCGTATGTAAGCTTGAGAATTACGAGTGCCTCGTGTTGTGAAAAGTAAAACAAAGACAAAGAACGCAGCACGTGTAGACTTGTTAGCTGGCGAGTAGCTGTAATAACTTATTTTTCTTATGTTATAGACGTGTCGCGGCATCTACATCGCCACATGCGAACTACGCATCACGCTGACGTCACGCGAAATCCTGCATCGCGCAAGCAGCGTTCACCGCGCGATCAGCATAAATATATAACTCCCCGACATCATCGGGCAGTTGCCCACCAGACACTACACTCGTCTGGACGGAGGATCCTCCCTTTTCTATAGAGGATGAGTGAGCTTTACACCCTGTTCTTCACACCTCTACGGTCCCAACAAAGCATGCATCTAATGCTTTGTTGGGACCGTAATTGTGACGTTTAGAACTTGCGTTTCAAGCATGCATCAATGTCTGTCAGACAGAAACCCATGCTATGTGTGTGTTTAGTGTGTTTTAGTTTAATGCGTAATTTCCTGTGCGAGTCTCAATAAATACTGTTTCTTTCTTTCTTTCTTTTCTTTCTATGTAGTCGCTGTAATTAAAACGACCACGGTGTGATAACATAGAGATTGAGATGAGTTTAGAGCAAGTTTTAGCGTATTAAAAAAGAGATCAGCGCTCTTGCCAACAAAAGGCGAGTTTTCAATTACACTATAATTATTATTCCTAGAATCAATTAGGTATTTTTACATACAAACGGGGCAGTCAGCCATCAGAGCTGACTGTGTACCCTTTACAAGAACATGAACAATAGAGCCTCACGAGTTCTCGGGTAAATCTAAAAAGACACAAACTGCAAACTCACTGACAACACGGTGATAATCCATTCCTGTCAGGTCATACATCATAGTTGCAGGAACATTAAAAACAGCTATGTCAGCGTATTACGTAATATTTACCCTTGTTTTAGAACATTGATGTTTACTTCGGGACGACGTCATTTTGCCTATATACCTACTCTTCAGGGTATAAAGTTAAAGAAAAATAAAGTACTGTAGGCTTTTTGTTAGGCTTCGCACGTCTTAAAAGTTAACCATTGGTCAAGGGTCTGTACAATAAAACAAATTTATTAACCTTAGCTGCCTTTATTCATTACGTACCTAGGATCATGGTTTAATAGTATATTATGCAATTAGTGAATAAAAGACGGATTTAAAGCGAGGGCCATAGATGAATCACGAGCAAGTGAAGGATTCTAACGACTGAATCACGACCGTAGGGAGTGATTCATGACGATTGAATCACGAGCGTAGCGAGTGATTCAAGTTTTAGAATCCTGAGCGACGCGAGTAATTCATGGCCCTCGATATAAATCCGTTTTATTCAAGAGTTGCATACTATACTTTATACCATGACTACGAGAAAAAGAAAGATTTAAGCGAAAATAGACATTTATTGAAGAAAAAAGGAAGGTTGAATTAAGCTTCGTGCAGACTGGTGCGACGCGATTCTAACAAAACAATTTCAAAGAAAACTTCACGGTATAACAATGACCGGTGTCGTCGCGCTGTCGCGTCGCGCTACTCTGCAAGGGGCTTTAATTAAAATGCACATTAAAATTGGAACAATTACTAAAATCAAAAGTAATTTTCTTATTATTACTAATAACAATCAACTTGTGAAACGATATTTATTTCCTGTGTATAGAGTATGTTTTCGCAAGGAGGTTGTATAGCATTGAGATGGAGGTCGCATATATAGATGTGTTCTAAATTCAAACACCAAAACAGTGATTAAAAGAGCTTTTTATTCACTGTTTTCAGTGAATAAAATAAGCTTTTTAGAGGGGGAATGGTATAAAATTGATTTTTACACAGTTTATCCCTCACTCAAACTCGTTTAAATGAAATTGGTGTTACGTATATCCTAGACAGCCTACTATCCGTTTACATCAGGGATCTTCAACCTTTTTGAAGTCAATGGCTGAGAACACTTTGATTTCTATTCGGCGGGCCGCAACACAAGGGAAATTCATTATATTTCATAATAATACTTATAGGTAAGTAGGTAGTACCTTGCAGATATTTATTATAAAATTTTACAAGGTCAGAAATAGCAAATCATACTAGTAAAATTCAATCAATGAGATGTTTCACATTGTTTGCTTATAACTAATTTATCAATATCTACCCCAATAGGGGGTTGTTGCAATTCCCAAACTGTTTTTAAGGTGAATATCGGCGATTCTGGTCCTTGCCTAACTTACGTTTTTTATTTATAATGTAGGTGTCACCTAGTGCTAGTGAAAACTAGAATAACTATCAATCAAAGTTATACATCCAAGAGAGATGATCGGAGAAGGGCTGGTAAGGAATGATATTCTATTAAGTAACGATTTTACCAGACAGTAAAATACAGAAGATAAATGATTTACACGAGTAGGGTTAACATTTCAACATTTTCAAAAGTTCTGACAATAAGCGGGACATTAGTGAAAAAGTCCGGACATATAACTTTAAAATTTTGTTTTTTTTTTTGGTGCCTCATTTCATTAAAACGCCTAACGGGCCTCTGCGAGTTGGCTTCGGCCCCTCGTACGCCTTCCAAAGGTCCGGGACCCCAGGGTCCCGAGAAATGTCAAAAACGATAATAATAATAATAATGTTTATTTCCCAAAAACAGTGATTACATTTCCTTATAGTCTACATTAATAACTAGGTTTACAAAAACAAAATAAGACGCAAAGGAAGCATTTTGCTTATGAACTCCACACTAGGTCGAGCCTGTCTCGTGGAGTCAATGGGTGGTATTGCCATATAGTGAAAATGCGCATTATATTGATACATATGAAAAAGGTAATTTTTACACACAAGGTAGGTTTAGGGGAGGGTTTAAGGTTTTTTTTTTTTGTTTTTTTTTTTTTTTTTTGTTTTTTTTTTTGGTACATTTCATAATCAATATTCTAATTCGCTAGTTAACCACATTTCTTATTTCCATACAGTAATATTGCAAAATTAATCAAAACGACGAAATATTTGACATTTGCGACGTTGCCCACTTTCAGAATAACCGCTCTTAAGGTTTTTAATTTTTCAAAAGACACGAGTGACTGTGAAAAATATGACTGACTCTATACCCAGCAGCATCAAAAGAATAGAGAAATTTCGACAAAACTAATTCAGTGGTAAAATCTAGACCAGGTAAATAAAAGAATAAGCATTAAAAAAATAAATATATTCAGGTATAAAGTAAAATTATGATTTAGATTAATTACAACCGAGGACAATTTAATTCTAACTGTAATGTAGACCTGCCTGATCTAGGTTTATGAAAAACCTGTGTTTCAGGCCATCAATTTACATCAAACATTTAAAAAGAAGACAACAGTAGGTTTATTACTACGCTAAATTAAAAAGGAGATATAATATTTTCAATGACTTAAAGAGTAACTTTTTGGGTATATTATTTTAAAACTAGATTATATAAGATATAATATGTTTAAATAAATTAACATGGAGTGATATTAACGTCCCTCCGTACACAATTGTAGGTCATATTTTGCGCCTCCCCTTGCAAATAAACCCTTACGGACTGCATTTAACTACAGTAGTTACGACTGACTGTGTTGTCTGTAACTTGCTTTATTTGCAGGATTCCGCATCTAGAAAGTAAATATGGAATGCTTACGTTGTTTTACAATGTGGTGAATGCATGATTATGCTATCGACAGGATAGCATAATCATGCATTCACTTATGTACCTATATGTTTGCAGGTAATTATACTTTTTTTTTTTTTATCTGGTTAAGTTGTAATTTATATTGAATTGCGTGTTTTTTTATTTTTTTTGAACATCGTTATTTTGTAATATTTGTGTATAATTATATTTCATGTTGGTTAATTTCAAACACAATGTAGATTGTTACTGAATAAATAAATTGAAATATATTTGTCAACATGTAGTTTTTTGACTCCGCGCATTTAATTGAAATGAATAATAAACATATAACATAACATGACACCTGTATTCCCCAAAGGGTTGGGTAGAGGAGCATCTACAGTCCACCCTCATTTCGCCAGTTATGTTTAAGTCCCATGTAATAGGATGCGAGCCTATTGCCATCAACCGGGCACAAAGCCAGACTCCGGGCTGCTACTGAGAAATTCCAGATGGAAAAACCCAATAACATTTATGAATAATAAAGATAATCATAATATTTTTTTAATCTCCATATTAAAATGTCTGTGGAATAAAACGGCTTTTTGTAATGCAAAATATTCATCTAACTATGGGCATTTTGCATATACAAGAGCACTATAGCCGAACGCTGGAGGTTAGCGTTGTCCAAGTTTCAAGCAGTTGAGAGTAAGTAAGTAGCTTATGCCCGTTTTCGGGAGAGAAAACGGGCATTTATCTAATCGGGTTGGCGCGGTAGGCTTCACCTTGGGCCTACAACTAGGGCCCAGGGGTGGCATACGGTGGAGATCTGCCCGGTTTGGGCGGAGCACTGCCGTGTTCGCGTGGAGGCGTTCGGCGGCGGTGACCTCTCGCGTCCGGCCCTAGTTCGGAGCGAGAGGGTGTGGGAAGCCGTCACCTCCTTCTGCGAAACAGTAATGCTCGCAAAGGAGGAGACGGAGCGCATGAGGGAGAGGCAAATGTCGCGCCCTCACGCCCCCAGCCGCCGCAGGAGACACCCTGGGCGTCAGGAATCGCAGGCCGATTCCCGGCCACCGTAGGCACGGGCTTGCGGACGGTGAGCAATGGGTAGCTCGCCGTCTGATAAGGACCAGGCCCGGGTCGACAGCGCATTGTGCTCCACGCGCGCCTCAAAGAGATGTGCACAATGGAAGGGGTACCCTAAAACCAATGCCTGCCGGGATCGCGAGAAAGTCCGAAACGGATACCGTGGCCCCTGGCAATATACAGGCAACTCAAGGAACACGTGTGGGTTTTAGTCAGTAAGAGTCTGACACGCCCTCCTGCTCCGCCCAGAGCGGGATAAGTTATTTGATAATTTCCCACACAAAAAAAAGGGGGTTATAAAATGTCTTGTTTTTATTAGGCGATAACATATTAAATTAAATTCATACTAGAACAACTTAATCGCATTAGAAACTTAACCCTTGCGAAAGCAAGGTCTCTTGGGTAATAGATAATTCTGATATTATGATTTTATTTAAATGTACCTTTATTTGCTACTATTCGGAAGGGTGAACGCCCTAGAAAAATATACACCGACCTTATAAGTAACTAGCTTCTGCCCGCGACTATAACCTTCCTCGAAAATCGGGACATCAAATGCAAAAATATTTTTTCTAATCGAACTGATAGTTCCGGAGATTACCCATACAAACTCACAAATAAACAAACAAATTTTACCTCTTTAAAATATTATTAGTATAGATAAGATCACGTGTATGTTTAGAGGAACAATTTCCGCATTCTTAGAAACGTCTGCATTTTAATCTAGTCTCAATCTGTCAAAAATACCTCCAACTTTCGCTAATTTACCTACTTTTTTGACAAGTTGTTGACATTGGTTAGATTGCGACTACATTTTAAATGTTTTTAATTACGGGAATTGGCCTTCTGCTGTATGGACGTGGATGAAGCAAAACGAGATCGAATGAGTCGTAGCATTAGTCGTTTAATAGTTTCTGCCTACCCCCAAGGGCAAAGAGATGTGATTATTTATCTTCCATACTATTATTGTTTCCAACCGATCTAAACATTTACAATTGAACAATTTTGATAGAAAACATGGAAGTAACACTCAATTGTCCACTCAAAACTGGTCTAATATTCGGCTTTCCAAATCCTGTTTGTTTAATAAATTGTTTACTAACATAAACATAACTGAACACTGGCCAAATCAACGACAATTTTATTATAATTGACCTTACAAGCAAACTTCCCATAAGTTGTTTATGGGAAGTTTGCTTGTAAGGTCAAATGAAGCCATAAACAATCACAGTTACTGTCTTGGAATTAAAGTAAACAATGGCTTAATCTGTGCTGCTGCAAATATACTGGAAGTGTTACATAAGAACTGCTTAAAATATACTGAAAGTGTGTCATTATACAAGGAACTTTATTGGTTTCATACCATTTAAATTTTCTCTCGTTTATGTGTAAAAAGTGAAATTTTTGAGGAAACATTTGCGACAGGACGATTTAATATTTGTTCGTGTTTCGGAGAATTTCAGTACCAAAGCGGAGATGTGCGGAGATGTCCGAAGCGGAGAAGACAAGAGATGTTCTTCAGCTACGGTGTATCCACCGAAACTGTGCGGAGATACGTACTGGCTAGACTGGAGCGGACATGTTTGCTGCTAGAGCGGAACTGAACTGCGTCCGGTGAGCGTTGGATGTTGAGATGAACACACATCTCTTCTCGTCTCCGCTGCGCGCCGACGCCACGCTGTAACATCGCCCAGCTCAATCTCGGCGAGGCACAGCAAAAATCTCCGCTTCGATCGCGCCGTACAATTATGATACATCTCAGCTCAGTGGTATCCACTGAAGCTGAGTGGAAACGAGATGTGTGAATAACGAAATTCTATTGGTTGTTTAAAACACATCTCTTCTCATCTCGTCTGGTGTCCGCTTTGGTGGAGTCAGGGCTTTACGGTGAATGGCTGCAGTCAGACGTTGTTGACAGTATCGTTCATAGAGAAAACTATACTCTCAATCAAATTGAAACCGTCTGGACTCTTTTACGGATTCAATTATCATTGAACGTGTTGCGACGAGAAAAAAACAAAATAAAAATATAAACATTTACTTTACAGAACTGAAAAATGTACCTACCGAGGACAATGAACATCATTAATAAGTTTCAAGAATTAAGACCTTTCCAGCGTTATAACCGTTTGTGCTTAAGATAATTTAAAAAGGTTTATAAGGGCAAGACATTAAAGGAATTAAGAAATGTTTTCCTTGAAAATTGAATCATAATCTACTTAAGATACGGTGCTTGCAAAGGCCTTGATGATTGTTTTAAAAGTTAAAAACACTACTAGCAGAGCTAGAACTTAGAAACTTGAACAAATTGCTCTTATTACAAATATATTTAGCGTAGAACTGTTGCCAACCTGAGGGCTGCACCTCAGGTTGGATTTGAGCCCAGTTTATGGCAATTGGCGATTTGTTACATGGGACTTAAAAATAACTGGCGTAATATAGATCAGTGTTATGGACACCTCAGGCACCTCTTTGAAGAAAACAGCCGAGTTGTTATGTAAACTATAAGCTTACCACAAGTGCCACAGTTTATACCGGTCTCAACGGCAGACCGTCAAAGTATGAAAGGATAAAAACACTACGCTATAGAAAGTATCGCTAGAGACTAATTTATATGCGATTGCTCATAACACTGATTGCCACCAGCCCTCGGTTGAAGAATAACAAGACGTTGGAAAATATAAACTGTTTCTCACAATATGTTTTTAAATTAGTCTTCTGTGTCTTGGGATGTTGTGTTAGGAGTTGCTGCTAAGAAATTCCTAAACCTTGGCCACCATTCGGTCACAGCTTTACTCCATCGGCCATCTCCGCGTCTATTTCGATGTCCTGCCCAACTCTATTGAGGCGCACGGCGTCGTAGACTTTCGACCGACGGCGACAACGGATTTTGGTTTTACACTCGGTCTAGTAAGGCTGAGTGTACTACGTGAGCTCGACAAATGGATGTGCGACAAAACTGTACTCCGACTCACCATAGTTCGAATGCACGCTTGTGCGACACACTGAAGCTCGATATCACGCTCTGGTGTGACAAACGATTGTGCGACAGTAGTTCGACACTGCGGTAGTTCGACACTACGGTAATGCGACAAACAATAATTGTGTGACTACTACTTGTGTCAATACTGTAATTCGACAGTGCGTTGGTGAAGTATTACAGTAGTTTGACAATACCCAAGTGCGACAAACGATTATGCGATACTGCCGTCTTATAAATGAAAAACGAACAAAGCAATAAATGCATGATACATAGAAAACAGTTAACCGTCAGTTTGAATTCATCCGGAAATGGTGAAACTGATTATTTTCATTTGATAAATAAAATACTCATTATTGAAAATCAAATAAACTTTGCAAAAAGGGCTCATCCATTCTTCCATAGGTCCATTATTCTCAAGAAATTGTAACTACCTACTTGTTTTGGTTAGAACGGTATCATCTTAACCAGGGCAGCTCCTGGACCCGGAAACTAAACCAGGTGCATAGGACAGTAAATTATTATCAAGTAGGGTTAATAAATTTAGCCAAACACCGGTCCAATGTCTTAAATGGGGTGTAACATCCGTTATTAGAAGACGGTGATAAATTCCCGAAACCGAACTACCAATTTAGTGTGTCGTTAATTAAAATAAGAATCAACACACGACACATTAACATCGTTTTGGGGTTATAACTTTGTTTGACCTTCTCGTATATTTTTTTCTTACAAAAGTTTTTTAGAAGCGGTTGAGCAGTTGATAAAGTTGGTTATCCAAGTCATCAGCAGTGCGCGTGAGTGAAACTAAGGTAAGCTCCGTTTTTAAGTCGATTGCAGACCAAATACTAAGCTGAGTTAGTTTAGCTTAGCTCGCAAAGATGAGGTAATTTTTCATACTTGTGTGCAGACCGCAAACTATGAACACTAGTTTGAAAAATTATCTCATCTATCGAGCTAAGCTAAACTAACTCTTGGTCTGCAACCAGCTTTACAGCCAGATAAACGAATGTATTTTTTTGAATGTGAAACAGCTCATCTTTGTCCTCCAAAGTTAGGTTAGAATGTGTGACGATGCGATGTTAAGTACGGTCTAGTGCAAGTGCACAACTATTTCGTCTATTTGGCTCTGCTCTTCCATATCGCATAATATGTGAACTTATATTCTATCGCTCGCATCTTCGCTTCGGTGTGAATAAAATAAACCTCACTTCGTTGAACATTTTTACACTACAGCTGCACTGTGCAAGCATCTACTTATTGGAAACTGAACCAGAATTTTTCACTGGTGCTTTGCCAAGAGTAAGAAAATAAGTATTTAATATCGTCTAACTGCTGCAATGATCTTTAGGCTTACTTCATATAGAGTGGACTACATAAAGCATTAAAAGGTCAATAATTTATAATTTAAAGAGTTGTAGATTATTCACTAAGGGGATAAAGTAGTGTCACGGGCGCCATTTTGAATCCCGAACGTAACGAAGGGCTCTGAGTTCCCTCGCTTTGCTCAGGAGTTAAGACTAGAATCCTGAGAGCAGCGAGAGATTCAAGTTAGCCCACGACGAAGACACCTATATCCCCGAGGAGAATACGCTTCTTTTCGCACCTACTACGACGTAATAAACACCAATTCGAATCTCGAATAAGTAGTTTATGTAATCTTTAAATAACTTGGGAATACATACTTACAGCCTTACTAATAAAAATAAGTTAAACATCTATTTAACTGTTGTATTGTTATACAATGTATAAGCCGTGAATAGGCGTTACACACTACCCTTACTAATAATCAGTCTTCAAACAATGAGTAACCCACTGCTTATGACAAAAACCACTGGCAACATTAGAAGGTGCGTTCTGAAATTGGTACTGCGTACTACCAGTGACATTATTTCATTTGGGAAAACATTCATAACTTTGTAACATTTTCTTTTTCTTGGTGATTCTTCATTGCCAATTTCATCAAAAATATCGAAATATTGTAAATAATCCATGGTTTTCAAACTCAATACGACAAAGGCAACTAGTTATTTTAGGTTATACGACCGCTATACAAGGTCTGAGGGCTGAATAACGGTTGTACAAAATCTCATTGTTTAAAGACATCTGTTACACCAGATGTACACAACTGACACGTCAAATATCGTTTATTGGTAACGCTGATGGTATACGTCGTGCGTAAAAGTGTATTAGTAAGGCTGCTAGTCCTGCGCAGTTTCGTACACTTATCCTAAACTCATGCAATTTCATCAAAAACACAATAAATATGGTAATTATGAGCCAAAGCGCCCAGATCCAACATTCTACGGGGGTACGCGCCACAGCAACCGATTAGCTACGCCACAGATGATGTATAACAGTGACTGGGCGAGTCTAATATGCAGATTATTCAAATTCACTATGTGCATAACGTTAACACATCAGTAATAAAGTAGAATATCGCGTGCGCTGTTTGATCGAGGTCGAGAACGGAAATAAATGGCGTAAGTCTCAATTCTTATTTCGTTTATAACTAAAGTAATAATGGATGTAAAGAAAAAGTATCTTGTGGCTGGATAATAAACTATATTTTCTTACTGTGAATACTTATTCTAGACATAAAAACCGAGAAACTTTAAAAAAAACATGATTTTCGGATAAAAAATTAATCGAACGAAAATGTTACAATTACGTATCTGCCTTGCACATGGAAAGAAAAAGATACAATAAATTATATACTAAAGTTCCATTGTGATTGTATGCGTGACCGTTTCAGAATATTAATGCAAATTAACATACAATTTAGGGAGCCTCCTTATAATGTTACTTATTATTCCACTATAACATCTCTATTAAATTACGTGATATCATTATTTTTAACACAATAATAATTAATATCGAAACAGGTTAACATTTGCGACATTGCCTACTTTTAGGAAAAAAGATTTCATACGATTTTTTCAAATTACATTATGCGCCAGCGGATCATAATAAAATTCAGTAGAATAGTAATGCCCGGCTACAGCCTAGAGCTTTAATTATTTGCTTTAGGTTAGGTTTGCATGTACATATATAATTTGACATTACCGAGAGAAAACAACATTAATTAATAGTAATTAAGACTAAATTTAATTAAATATGACGCTGAAACACACACTTAATTAAATTGTCGCAATCACAAAAACTTCAAAGTGCTCTGAAGATCATTAAAACGTCTTAATAATTTCCGAATATTGTCATTTTGGTGTTCAAAGAACTTGTAAACTGAGATTGCCCCCTTTTGTTTAGGGTTTAATTAGTCTACTAAGATGACAGTTAACGGCCGAACACAATAACCTATTGTCAGTAAAAGACAGATCGCTATTGATGGTAGACAGTATAATTCTGTCCGTCATTGAATGTCATTCCGTAAGATTCCGTATTCTCTGACAGATTATTGGGACGTTAAAACCATAGATGGTTCGGCCGTAAGTGAACTTAACTTCAAAGTAACATTGTGCTGGTCTCGCTATCTGCAGTAGGCAACTATGCTATGCTATGCTATTGTTGGCATAATATTATATTTCCTTAGCGCAAAAGTGCAGCTTTTTTTCACGAATCGGATATTACCCACTCACAAATTCTGCTGACGCAATATCATATCTTGTGTTTTAACTAGGCCATAAAGTGCAAAAACTGTATTACGCAAACTAAATAAGAAATTACGTATTTAAGACATTTTGTTATTTTTATCTTTAAGGTAAGTATTTAAGTAAACTAGGTATAAAACAATGAATTAGGAAATTCAACTTTGTCATTATTTCAAGATTTGTTATGTTAAAATAATATTGTTAAGAATTTTTATTGTCCTACAAATACCATAAAGTGTGAGCTCATGCCGCCTGTGATACAGGTTTATCCTAGTACAGGCATCTAACATTATAATACCTTTATAAATTATTTTTAAGCTTTTACGTTATTAATATTTTACCAATTTTAATACTGAATAAATATTTATTATTTTATTTTTATTATTATTTTCATTGGGTAAGTTGCTTAATATGATGGGTAGAAGAAAGCGCCAGGGTAATCCCAGAAATTCAACTTTTTCAATGTTTTTTCATGACATTTGAAGAGGTTTTAGGTGATTGCTTTCTCATAATGCATGCATTCGTCAAAGTTTAACTTAATTCGAGTAAATTTATTGAGACGTCGAAAGGTTCGATTGGTTAATCAATCCAGTGAAGCAATCTAGACATTGATTTGGCTATAAATAAGAAAATCAAACCAGCACTTGGACTAAACTATTCAGGCATAATGTTTAGTCAGAACTTTTATTCTCTATTCTTTATTGCGTACCATAATGTATATAGTTGGTAGGGAAATATTATATAAGTCACAATTATGGACCCTGTCGGGCACAACATAGATCAAGTAGGAGAGAGGAGGAGGAGCCCTGGGTGTTAATTTTGATAAATTTTATAATTTCTTAATTAGTTAGTAAGTTATAACATTTTATTAATACAAAATTGAATTTAAGAATTGAAAAAAAAAATGCTTGTATCGTCCGTCGTTGATAAAAGAATTAGGTACTCTGGTTATCACGAGAAACAGCTCTAGACTAAATAAAATGTGTCAACAAAGACTTAAAATTTATTCAAGTAATGCAAACACATTTTTCAGAGTATCTCCAATTATTAATTCAAATATAGGCTCAAATAGAGGTCGTGCAAAGTGTAATAAGGTTTTTCATTCAGAACAACCTTCGTAATTGGAATGGAGTCCAATAAATGAAGATAGGCTCAGGTTCAATTACATTGAGACTTCTTGTCAACGAAGAACCTTACAGATTTTTACAGATTCAAGTACGTACCTAGGTACCAACTTATTTAAATTACTTTTGTAAATTACTTTCTTTATTATATCATAACATCACGCCTGTAATCCTTAAAGGGTTAGGTAGAGGTGTACCTATCGTACACCCTCATTTCACCAATTATGTTTAAGTCCCATGTTATAGGGGGCGAGATGATTGCCATCAACTCGGGCTGCTACTGAGAAATTCCTGATCAAAAACCCAGTAACACTTACACCTGGGATTTTTTTTAGCGATTTCCTATATTATGTTTATTGAAAGAGTTGACTTTTGCTAACGTCTCTTACGAATTTTGATAAAAAAACTTGCTAAATTCCTAAATTCATTCGCCCGATGTTCGGTTGACGATTACGAATAACATCAGGATCAATATAACCAAGCTTCGAATCGTTTATGTTGTATCTTTCCTAGAAACATACAACATAAACACGATTAGCTGAGCTCTCATCCATTCTCATAACGTATCTTCAAAACAAATGAAGGCTTACATCTGGACAAAAAACCCATAAGCTACTCTAAACATAAGTTTCCTTGACACACTTCCTCTGACTTGGGATATCGTCACGCATGATAAGTGCTCCCCCATTACACTTCTTTTGTTTTTATGTATTTTCGTCTTTGTGGCCAATACGTTTTACTATACAAGCAAAATGTTCACGAACTGAAAGATTGTAAATGGACATGTTTATATGAAAAACTCGTATTGAGTTCCGTGTTATGACAGACTTACCCATGTGATACCAGCAGGTTTCCTTAAGTAATCACTTAATCTGACATGTGCCTCTATGCGGAAGTGGTCGTGACTTACTTAATGTTATGTATTTATTAGGTAAATGTGTGTTGGAATATCTCAATACCTGTGGTGAAAATGAGAAGTATCTAATAAATGGGAGTGCTTAGGAAACAAAAGAATATTAACACGAGAGGTCGCCATGGAACGCCATTAAAATAATCCTGTGGGGTTATTGCCATAACCTACGCTTAGCTGTTACTTTATTGGTCCGAAAATATGGTCTGTTCCTCTCATCAGCCGCTTATAAAACCCGCTCAATGGTTGTGTTTTTAAAATTCTTTTCCTTAGTATCCTGCAGTAGGTACCCTATACAAACTTCTACTAGGTTCTACTAACTGTTATCCCATAGTTTAAATCGCCAGCAGTAGCTGTGCCTTATCTGACTGGAAGTCAGTGACAACCTTTTTATAAGAAGCAAATACTTAGAGCAGTGGTGGGCCAGTTACGACTTACGAGTTGTAGTGGGTTCGAACCCAGGCTGGCGCTTTTATATGTGTATATAATTTCATCACCACTGCTCTCAAAACGGTGAAGGAAAACATCTTGAGGAAACCATGATATGTGACATCTATCAACCCATACTGGGCCTGCATGGTAGCTTACGGTATATTCCCTGTGAGGCTTGTGTCCCAGCAGAATAGAATAGAATATATTTATTTGCTTTACAGTGCAAACATTATAGGCTTATTATGCTTATACTACAGTGGAATCCATTTATAATGACATCGAAGGGAATTGACAAACACGTCATACTAAGCGGACGTCATACAAAGTATTTTAGTGAAGAAAAAGAATACCTTCTTTTTTTTAGGTAAATATATATTTTAATAGAGAAACATAGCATATTAAATCAAAATAATTATTGCACGTAATACATGTATGTATGTATGTATATTTTTCATGTTTTACTTAAGAAATCTGTCAAAAACGGAAAAAATGTATTAAAAATGAGTCATAATAAGCGACATGTCACTGTAAGCGAAGTCATTAAGTCATTATATCCGACTTTGTTACAAATCATTTTATATGAAAACCATACTTCGTTGTTTAATTACGTCATAATAGGCGGTTGGTCAATATAGTCATAATAAACGGGTTCTACTGTATATAGATAATGAAATATAATATATCTACCTCCTAAACATCCTTAGAATGATTATCTATCAACCAGTTATCAGTTATGATTATTCACAAGTCACAACCTTATCTTCTCTGTGACTTTATGACATGAAGGTTCTACTACGTCTAACATCCCTGAAATTCTGTCATATCTTGGTACAATATTACTCCCTCTGAAATTGAAATTACGAGAGCGCTTCAGTTTATAATGAGTTAATATTGACTAGAAGGATTTCGCATCCGACCTTGTAAAGGAATTTAGTTGTTCGTGTCTGAAAATGTGTTAAGAGGATCAGAAGGCAAGAAAATGAGGAATTGACAATGAGGTTTGTAGGGCTACGCTGAAAAGTCCTTGATTAGAACTTTCGTCACCGAAATATCGATAAATTATTTCATAAATTTTTGGTCAGAGACAATTTATGGTCTTGTTTTAATTAAAGGGATTGAAACCTAACTAGATTCCAAACGGGATGTCCGTTTGGAATCATAGTTAAGTTTCTATAAGTTATTGTCTTTGGTAGAAAAGGTGATCTTTCCGTTGTTTCCGAGGTATATTTGCCTGACACACGCTGAGTTGGACTCCCATTTGGTGCAACCTTGAGACGCACACCGCACTTTGTATGTTTCACTATTTTAAAGTGTCTTAGCCAATAGTCATCTTTATTTTCTTCTGTATTTTATTATTTTGTATATTGGCACCTTATAGCTATATTCATGTATTTAGTTTTTATTTAATCGTGTTTTTGTTTTTGTGCTATGTCTTTTGTGTGCATTAAATAAACGATATATCTACCTATCTATCTAAAAGCTGTTTTGTTTTGTTTTTTAATTAATATGTTTAATTTTTAATTAAGTAGTTACCTACTAACTTTTTTCCCAATTTATGTATAAGTAATGTAGATGCTCCTGGCATACCTATTCTAAATAAATAGGTCCCACAGTGTATTATATAAGCTTTAATTCTTGACTAAAACTACTTAAACTGAAGGAAAGTTCAATACTCGGATTAAATACAATAACCTATAAATAAATTATTCCTATAGTTATTTTAGACACTGGCTTTACTCCTACGTGATTGAAACTTGGATAGGAGCTTATTTTTAAATAAGATTTAGATAAGGGCAGAGTAACTTTTTATATAGGACGGGTTTGAGTTTATGTTGTTCAAGCTATTTTTTGCGTTCGGATAAATTAAAGTGGCAACTCAATACTCAATACTCAATTTTTTATTGCATTCCATATGTATTACATAGATGGTATAATAAGTAAGATAGCAATATGGACCCTGTCGGGCACAGCAAAATAAGGTACTCTGTCTGTCGGTTACCTATCATGTCTTATCGGCTTAACGGATTTTGATGAAATTAGACCAAGTAGACCATGACCTGGGTTAGTCTTTTTATCCCGATACTAAGTTCCCGAGATGTCTTTTGGGAACGTAGAACGTAGTAAATTTACGACATACATGCGGGCGAATCCGCGGGCAAAAGTTGGTATCAATAAAACGCGGGACACACGTGATGTGTGGTTGGGACGGTTACGTGCAATGAATTTCACTGTGGGTACAGCTACCTACTTTGCATTAACATTCAGATAAAAATCGCGGGGCTAATTTTCCTTCCGAAAAAATTGCCTGAAACTGTCACCTAACGTGAAGCTGATGACCATTTTTGTATGTGTCACCACATACAAAAATGGTCATCAGCGGCGACAATGATGAAAAAGTAGCAATTTCTCTCGACTTCGTCTGCGATCCAGGATAAAAAAGCAGCCTTGTCCTTCTCCAAGTCATGGTCTACCGATGTGCCAAATTTCATCCAAATCCGTTCAGCAGTTTTAGTGTGAAAGATCGTAACAAATAAACAAACTCAGTTTCGCGTTTATAATATAAAGTTAGGATTTCGACCGCAGCATAGGTTGTGTCGGACAAAATACGGGTACTCAATACTCGACTTCTGTGGGACTGCATATACCTTAACAGAGCATTAATTATCCATCCTCCATGGAACATTAGTAGGTATGTTGCGTGTCAACAGAATGAAAGAAAAACCTACTCAAAGACAATGTCACTTTGACCTAACCTCAACTGTACGGTTGTAATTAATGAGGACAATTCCGAAGTGGGGTTGTGAGTGTAAAGCTTTGTGCAGACTAGCGCGACGCGACAGCGCGACGCGACAGCGCGACGCGACACTGGTTATTGTTATACCATCAAGTTTTCTTAGAAATTGTATTGTTTGAGTCGCGTCGCGCCGTCGCGTCGCGCTGGTCTGTACGAGCCTTAACTCGTGAATATCATCACTCAACGAATTATGAGAGAGACGGTTGAGTAATCACTTTTACTTTTACGTTTTCACTTGTGGTTGTTTCATTTCGACGCGAAAGCTCTTCGTTTGATCTTTGGAATTTTTCGGAAAAGACGAACATAATAAAAATGTGATTTACATGTTTTTATAAAGAAAGGAATGATAGGGTAAAAGTTTAATAGGGCACGTACCTTTATCTAAACACCACAACCACAACTACAAATGACCACAAATTACATTAAACTTCCGTATGTCCAAAACAAACGCAGAACGCGAACATTTATTATTGTTACGCAGAATTTATGAACACAATGGAGATAACTGGAATTTGTATTTGTATGTTGGTAACCAAACAGGTAGAGGAGTTGGTTATTATTACACCCCTATGAAATGTCTTCATGGTAGGACATAAAATGGAGCTTAATTTGCATTAATGTTCTCACGTTTGTATCTGGATGATGAGATAGTATCCTTGTAGATACCCTCATTTACTGTTGTATTCCAGCAGTGCTATTCTGTAACCATCTCACCGTAAAAACTTAGGTGAAGTGAGCGTGGAGTGAGCTGTCATTCCACAGGGATTGACACTATTGACAGCTCTCTTCACCCAAGTTTTCACGGTGAGATGTTTACAGAATAGCATGGCAGATATCTTGATTCAATGTACACTGGGAAGTAACTGACTTCTAAAACTGGAATGACCGCATAAAGTAGCATACGGAGCCGGTCCATCTTCCTTTGGTACATAAGTAGCTAAGTGGCACACCATATGGCTTATGAATATCTTCAATACATACAAGGATTTTCACATTCGCAAGTGTGCCACTCATAAGAGCAAAAGAGAAATGTGTCATGTCATCATGTGCAATGTAACGCCACTATATGGCCTGAAGGCCACTTAGGGCCACACCCATACAAATCAAAGCTGAACACATGCAGCAAACGGCAACGATGCCGATGTGATATTAACGTATTGTATTATATAAATTGAAGCCGCAAAATCTCCGACTCCTAAGATACAGGTCTGCGTACCTAATTTAGGAGCCCGGAAACCTGACAATAATTTTAAAATTGGTAGTACAACCCTGTTACCATATACTATGTACTGTGTTGTTGTTTGTATGTACTAATAAACTTACATTATTAAAAAAAAAGAGTATAATATATTTCAGAGTATAATTAATTGTAGGTACTTTTTTCGTTAGTACCTAAGTGCAATTTTGTATCATCGACTACAGCTTATACCGGGTTCACACAGTTCGATTTTAGTTGAACAACTTTAGTGGAACAACTTCAGTTGAACAACTTTAGTTGTTCAACAAAACAGGTACTTAGAATTTGAAATTCAATTTGCTTGAAGGTCTGTTCAGACTGACCAAATCGCTTTCGACTTAGTAGTTGATCAACTAAAATCGAACCGTGTGAACCCGATATTAATCGGTTGAAGGACACTGCACGAGACACTTAGAAGTTTTGAATATGACAATCCCTAAGATTGAGTACCTTTATCATGAACTGTACATTTGAAATTTAATATAATAGCAGTTACGATTAAATTTATTGTTATCAAAATCTTTCACATCGTTTATATTTTTGATAAAATAAACACCATTAATCGTAGATTTAATTTAATAGTACTGATGGCTGATATCGTTAATATCATTCTCAGACTACATTTCATATTATTAAACACTGACCGTTTATTTTACGCCACTTTATGACAGGACTTAATCAGAAATAAGAATATCTAGCTTTTCTGTTTTTTCTTTACTCTTTATAAGATTGATATATAACTCTTGAAAAAAAATACGGTGTTTTAATTTTGTTATGGCACCGATCCTGACTTTACTAAGTGGGGCTATAATTTTTCCAAGGAAAATTATCAGCCGTTTATGAACTTTATTTGACAAACAACTAAACATTACCGATCTCCTAAAGTTGTGAGTTGTTGAGTATCGAGCTTCTAACTTTCCGTATCAACTGACATGTTCTTTGAAACTGAGGACAAACTGCATGTAACTTTGTCGTATTAATAGATACACTTGTGTAAAACATGTTCATTCAATATAGTAGGTACATGAGCGTCCATTTGCGTATTACATTCAGTCAACAGCACATCACACTTTAAGTACGAAAACCGCCCTTCCTGCTTTGCCATACAGGCGCTTTCAATGTAAAATTGATACAACTGAGTGCAGTCTTCTTCTTTATCTAGCAGTTAGTGACTAACCTGGTGTCAGTCTTTTTATGCCGCACATGGGCTTGGCTTCACATGCCGTTGAGAAATATCTCTCAGGCACGCCGGTTTGCTCACAATGTTTTCTTTCACCGTTTTTGTAGCAAGTGACTGAGTGCGATTGACTGTACCTATGAAGTATAATCAATGTGTCTATTAATAGTTTGATAAATTATTATCAAACTATTTTACGTTTCAAAGAACATGCTTTAGTTAAGAAACTGGTTTATTAGGGTTCCGTGTTCGAAGGGTGCCGAACGGAAGCAACGGAACCGGGTGGTTTTGTAGTATTAATGCTCCACTAACTAATGTGCACATCAATCCTCTCTTGGGCATATACATTCTTCAATGTCCAACTATGGACAAGTGATGTTGGAATGTTGGGCGTGAATAGATTAATTTATTTATTACTTAGTTTCAGTTTTTATTCATATATTTTTTATTTTTTTATTATTATTGTTTTTTATTGCTTTATTTATTACATACATAAACATAAAACTTATCTTAGTCCGTAGGTGTGTCCGTGGCATCACAGTGGGCCCTATCAGAATACCATAGCTGCGGTATTTATTTATTTTTTAAATACCGCCGCATTATGCTGAGATTGGAGCCTTTTTGGCTTCGCACAGGTCGTTATTATTCTGTTTTTAAATTCTCCTTTTTTTGTATTTTTTTTTATTTTTTTATTATTACTTACCGTTTGTATTTCCTGTGCGTGTCCCAAATAAAATATTTATTAGGTCTTTACCTATGAAATTGCTGTTCTGCAGTACTGGCCATTTCAAATCAAAATAATTTTTGTTTGGCTAAGAATTCTAATTTCAAATTAATTTTATTTTAAAAACATGGTTCTTTTTTTCCAAAAGTAGTCATTTGTTTAATGATTAGTGTTACATTTTCATCGCATTTCAATATTTTTCGTCATCATGGATACGTTAAAAATTCGAGTAATTATGGAATATGAGTACCGTCGTGGCAGCAACGCGGCACAAGCGGCACGCAACATCAACGACGTTTACGGAGCTAACACTACAAACCAACGCACCACCTGTTATTGGTTTGCTCGCTTCCGTTCTGGAAATTTCGACCTGAAAAATGAACCTCACGGTCGTCCGAAGACTTTGGTCGACAATGACGAATTAAAGGCGATTGTGGAAGCTGATGATACACAATCTACGGCTGAATTAGCAGCAGCTTTCGACGTTAGCGTCAAAAAAATATTGGTCCATTTGCGTCAAATTGGCAAGGTAAAAAATCTTGACAAATGGGTGCCCCACGAACTCAATAATCGCCAGCGCAAAGTACGCTTCGAGACGTGCCTTGCACTGCTCAACAGACACACAAATGAAGGAATTTTGAACCGCATTGTTACCTGCGATGAAAAATGGATTCTGTTTGATAACCGCAAGCGCTCAGCAAGTTGGTTGGATCCTGGTTCAGCACCTAAACAATGCCATAAACGAAAACTTACCCCTAGAAAAGTGATGGTCACTGTTTGGTGGTCTAGCGCCGGTGTGATTCATCACAGCTTCTTAACAAACGGGGTAAGCATTACTGCAGATGTGTACTGTGAAGAACTGAACACAATGATTTAGAAGCTGGCACATCTCCAACCAGCATTGGTCAATCGCTCGTCTCCGCTGCTACTGCACGACAACGCGCGACCTCATACTGCACAGCAGACGGTCTCCAAGTTGCAAGAACTGGGGTTGGAAGCTCTCCGTCATCCGCCCTACTCACCAGACCTTGCGCCTACAGACTACTACTTTTTCCAGAATTTGGATAACTTCTTGGCGGGAAAAAAATTAAATACCCGAGAGGCAGTACAAAATGCCTTTGAAGAATTTGTTGCCTCCCGTCCAGCTGATTTCTTTAAGAAGGGCATCAATAAACTGCCACTGCGTTGGCAAAGATGCATTGATTGCATGGGTGATTACTTCGATTAATACAAATAAAAAATATATGAAAAAAATTCGTTTAAATTTTTTCATACAAAACCACAATTTCATAGGTAAAGACCTATTATATTTATTGATAAAACTTTTATTGACAATACTGATAAACATTTATGTAAGTACAAAGCTTTGTAAAACACTCATTTTTAAAACAAAACTTTTACTAAGCTATCAAAAAACATAATAAATTAAATTCCAATAAAAAAAATTGTTATATGAATCCACAAAATATGTAATTTAATTACGTAACAAGGGTAATCTTCAACGTACATTAAATAAGGAATCTAATGACTTTTCATCAATATTAGATTAGCTGCCTACTCAAAGGCTTTGTCGATTTTTCTGTTTGACTGGGCCTTACCCTCTCACAACACAACTACTAACATCAATTTAAGTGAAATACTTTTGTAAGACTATTAACCCATTGACTTTGAGGTAGACCTAGAGACTGAGGATTGTAGGCAGCAGAAAGTTAGGGTTAAATACTGTGAGTACCTAGTAAAGTAGGATTTATTGCCTTTATTTATTTGGTACATGTCAACCTTGTTTCAAAGTTAACACAGAAGATTAAGTGAGGTACATAACGTCTATTTGCTTTACCACTAGTACACTTGTACTTTGTCAGTAAAGGATAAATGAGATTAGTGAATTATAATTATTTAAAACAAGCTCGTTTAGTAGCGTGTCAGACTCTTACTAAGTAAAACCCACCCGTGTTCCTTCAGTTGCCTGTACGTTGCCCTTTCGGACTTTCCCACGACCCCGGCAGGCATCGGTCCTAGCGGACCCCGTCAGTTGTGCTGACATCTCTTTGAGGCGCGCTTGGAACACAACGCGCCGTCGACCCGGGCCTGCTCCTTATCGGACGGCGAGCTAACCATTGCTCAACGTCCGCAAGCCCGCGCCTACGGTGGCTGGGAATCGGCCTGCGATTCCCGACGCCCAGGGCCTCTCCTGCGGCGGCTAGGGGCGTGAGGGCGCGAAATTTGTTTCTCCCCTACGCGTTCCGTTTCTTCCTTAGCAAGCATTACTGCTTCGCAGAAGGAGGTGACGACTTCCCACTCCCTGTCGGTCCGTACCATGGGCTGCACCAGGGCCGGACGCGAGAGATCACTGCCGCCGATCGCCTCCACAAAGACACGACGGTGCCAAGCCCAAGCCGGGCAGACCTCCACCGTATGCTCCACCGTGTCCTCCGGGCGATCCACACAGTGGTGACCCCCGGGCGTTTCCTCCCGCCTTATGCGGAACAGGAATCTCCCGAAACACAATAATCAGCCCTAGGATAGAGTGAGAGAAGCGGTCGATTTAAGCGCCAGATGGCAAAAAGTCAAATGCGAAAAACAATTTCGAGCGCAAAATAACATTTTGATGGCGCCTTTTGAGAGGCGCGGTTCACACTGCTCATTGTCATCAGAGCTGATTTTTTTAAATCCGTAGGGTGACGCTGAAAAATCCGTTGATTGCCTCTAGATAAATCTGTAGACTTACAGACTTTTTTTAAAGCAAAATTGACTGTTTGGAGCAGCTCAACTAGACTTGAACCTAGTCCGTAAACAGCGTTTCTTGTAAAATTACATGCTCTATTGTCTACTTAACTTAATTTAAATTCAATAGGTAAGTGTTGATGTTTAAAATAAAAGTAATTTTTGAAAATTTGTGAATCATTATTTACTTAACATGAAACCGAAGTAAACTTTACGTGAAGTGAAAGCGTCGATCAAAGGGCGCCGAAAGACAATCTCGCTCTACCCTGATCAAGTGCTAGGGCCGGCGCTGAATAATAATCATGAGTAGCCATTACCATTTTTTTATTCCCAATCGATGAACGTATTCCGGCGGCCATGCAATGCACTGGATCGATTGGAATGGTCAATGTCATTCAATTAAACGCTGTCAAGTTTCACTGTAGTAAATTGATCATAATGCTTAAAATCCCAAATATATAATGGAAGTAATGCTAGTATACAATAGTAAATTATTACAAGTTACTAATTATTTACAGTAGGTACTAAATTACATAACTAACTATACACAGCCGTACACGAAGTAAAAGGCCTATGTCAGGATCGTAGCAGGTGTAGTTCTGTAGTTTCTACCTACCCCCATCGCAAGAAGCGTGAGTTTATGTATGTAGGTACATAATTATGTGTATATAAAAAGATATTCAAGGTTGAGGGTTTACTGTTTTTTCTTTAGATATAATAAAATAACTTTAAAAAATAAACGATATCTATTCAGTATTCTGAGTCTAATTTCGTGTGGTAAGAACTGAATCGTTCCTAAATACATATAAATGGAAAATATCTGTGAAATGGGGCGAACAAAGTCTCATACAATTACAGTATAGGCATTATTTCTCGCACAATATTCTCAACAATTTACATTGAATATTTAACGTAGACTCTGCCTGAGAAATCAATGTATTCCGTAAAATATGCAAAAAACGGGCTGCCTCCGTCCATTTAGCTTCAAAAACGAGCCTAATTTTAATGCATTTAAAACATTCTCAAGTATAGTTTAATTATGAACATGACCCTAGAATATTAAGCGAGGATACGCTGTATCTAAGTACTAACGAGACTTAAATTAAGTTTGAACATGCATTACCCAAAGCACGTCTCGTAAACTTCGCTCAAGGCATCGTGTTACCTTAATTGCATTCACATACTTATTATTATAGATTGATAGACAGAATACTCTTTATTAGGTACACCGTAAAAATTACAGATATAAATGTGGCCTGATCGCCAAAAGCAATCTTTTACAGACAACCTGTGGATGGATTAAAGTAACAAGGAGAGACAATACTGCAGGTAGTCAATGGTGTACCATTTACATACACAATAAATACATACATAAAGCATATACTTATCTATATAGATACATAATAATATATTATAATATTGTCCCTCTAAAGTACAGTCATTATTTTCTAGTCGGTGTTTCTGAATGAAGATAAACTTGGCCACTTTACCTTTCCCTTGACCTGTGAACGAAGTACTTTCAAAGTAATTCGATCCACTGAAGGTCTGACATCCCGATATATGAATATGATGGCTCTGATTGGTTGTGGTCGTAGATAGAGTATGGTATAGATTAACTGTCACCGTATATGAGATAGCGGTAGCCTTTGGTAGTCACATGTCAAACGGGTACCATCTAATGTAGTCGGGTAATACTTGCCGAAGAAATCGAGCCGTAACGGCTGTTTTGTTGAGCTTTTTTTGGGCTCAACAAAACAGCCGATTCGATTCGATTTTTATTTTCGATGTGCAGGTCAGCTCGGAGACAAAGTGTTTAAATACAAGTGTGTCCTTGTCTCATTATTTTAATTGACTTGTCTATTGCCATATCCTATCCACATAGAGAAATGATTTTTATTTTTGCATTTTTTTTAATTAAAGCTACATGAAGGGGACAATAATGTAATCTTTATGCAGCAGCTTAGAACTAGTAAAAGATTCAACTATTGCAGCCCTTTTTTCTGTATTTCACTTAGAGCCATGTTGCATTGCATACTTTTTTTTTAGCAACCCTCTAAATATTATAATACATTCTCTGAAGTACTATTATTACTTTCAAACATTTATATAAAATCCTGTATTCTTTGAAAGAAGCCTGCCTATCTTACTAAGTATTCAACATTAGTTCCCTTTCGATAAATTGGAATGTATGAATTTGATGCTAAATAATAATTCGGTTATGTAAATGAAAGAATAGAATTACACGAGGATTCGCATACTGCGATTGCATAACGCAAAGGGAAGCCCCCAACGATGTAAAATAAAAAAAGAACAGCACAAAAAATACATGTGGTTTAGGGAAAAAATCCGGTTTGTTAATGAAAAAATATCTGGCATTTTACGCTTACATCGAGACATGGGTCCAACACGTAAGGACTTTAATGAAAATGGGCACCGACCCGACACTTTATGTAAATAACGAAACGGTATAACCCCAGGGTTATACTGTTTCTTTTCAGCTAGTTTGGTTTGATTTCTTCATAAAAGAGTATATTTTTCACAAAAAAAAATCAGCTCTTACCCACGCTTTACGTGTCTTCAACGAAGTCCAAAGAAAAAATTTAGAAGCCTCACTCCAAGGGCTTCCCGAAACACCCCAATGTATGTTCAGCGATTATTTATAGTTAGACGGCTTATAATATTTTTTGTACTCACTTGACTATTCTTTGACTTTTCTGTTTCTATGTTGTATTTTTTGTTTTTTTTATTATTTTTAACTATAAATCCTTTAACTATTCGTTCTATATTTTCAGACATAAAAAGCATGGCAATGACCCAGTAGTAATTCAAAAATTCCGCGGACCCTCAGCTTAACAAAGCAATAAAAATAATAAGTATTTTTGGAACATTATTTGGAGAAATTGGAGTTCGAATAACACAATTTTTCATACTTCATAGTATTAAAGTAATAAATGTGTTTCCGCTTGGAGTAATCCATTTTTATGCTCTTCCAAGCATCTAAATAAGCTGGAATTTGGCACACGTACCTATATTACTTGTGAAGAGAAATCCAACGAGACCAAGAAATAAATTGAAAATGAACGTACCTACATTACGTCCATTTTCATTCTAGACCTTTTTACAAGATTGATTTTGTGTCCTTTTAAGATAAAAATAGAATAAAATACCAGAATATTCGAATATTAATTGATACTGAACATTCCAATGTAAATTTTTGAAGATAATTATTAAATAAGTACTAGAAGTAATGTGAGATTTTCTGAAGTTCTTATTGATAAAAAATCCTAGACATCTGTTGTGTCTCAATGATCAAAAGGAAATGTAGGCACTCAAGTGCTTCTAGAAACAATAAAATGAAAAAGATTTATAGAACATGAAAATCCCAGAATAAAATCAAATGGAGGATTCCTTTGTAAAATCACTAGACATACATATAAAATAAAACATACGAGAGCTATGTGGATCAGAAACAGAACTATGTTCTGATTGTCTGTGAATCAAACTATACGAAAAATAATATAAAAGAAAAACGTAATTCTTGAATGTCTTATGATCAAGCTGCCAATAAAAAAGGCTCATTTACATGAGGAGAGTTTCTTTTCCCGTTAAAAAGGGGAGATTAGTTTTGATTAGTCACACGAAACAAAAACTCACCTACAATTAAAAACTCGTTAGGCGATTTTTACGAAGGGTTCGTGAAAACTCGAAATACGAACTTGTTTTTTCGAGGCCACGCTTCCCGTTTTCAAAGGGCGATTCTTGTTTTTCAACATGAGTTTATCGTAAACACTATTTAAACGGGTTAACTTTTTTGGCCCCTTTCAATAAAGTCATTTATACGAGGAAAGTTTCTCGATTCAAATAGAATCGAGAAACTGTCCTCGTATAAATGAGCCTAAAATGTGACCAATCTTTTTTTATCTTTTCACGAGTATGTCACTTAGCTGTCACTTGCCAGACTGCCAAATCACTTGCGGGTCACATTAGGACGGACACAAATAAATGTTTTGGGTGGAGTTGTGGGTGTAACAAGGGCATTGGAATAAAACTATTTGAATTCAACTGACGTTTATACTTGACGTTTTCTTTTCAACTATTATTTTCATATACAAATACAAATACAAATAGTTTATTTTCTTTAACAAAATTGTACTACATACTAGTGATAGAAGTGTCCCTTTAAGCAAGTAAATGCCTGTATTAGGACACTCCCCTCTTCCGTAACTTAAATTTACATAATGTACACAAGAAATGCCATTGTTTACTATTTACTATTTATAATTAATTACAATTTTAAGACTTAGATTAGATTAGATTTAATATAACTTAGTGTGCGTTTTGTGTATGTAATGTGAGGTGAGGTGGGCATAATTATGTGATCTGTGTTATGGGATGTATGTTAGTGTAGGATGTGTGTGTGTGTGTGACCTGTATGTGTGTAATTGTAAAGGTTGTGCATGAGAGTAAGTGTGTGCATGAATGAGTGAGTTATGATGTGTGCTGCAGGAGGGCCTCAGTGTCCTCATATGATAGTGGTTTTATCCATTGGATTACAAGTTTTTTACATTCTAGAAATTGTTTGGTGTAGACATATATTTCTTTATTTATTTTATTATAGAGTTGAGATGACTGTTTCTCGTATTGCCTGCTACAAAACCTGGTTTTTGTTTGAGGAATCGGTGCTATAACATCTTTCCTCCTTTTTGATAAGATAGCGGTATCATAAGGCAGCTCTTTGTGTTTTTTCAAAATAGTCTGAACAATGTAAAGTTTTCTCACCGAAAGCAAATCACTTATCTGATAAAGACTCTCGGTGGGAAATCTAATCCTTTTAAAGAACATGATTTTTATTAGGGCTCGTTGAACTCGTTCCACAGTAATAAATTTGGATTTAGCTGCCCCTCCCCAAATTGGGATGCAGTACACCAAAACAGACTGCACTAAAGCAATATAAATATCCTTTAATAGATTTCCAAATGGGTCTCCGGTATCAGTAGCATTTTTTGGAACCACATATCTCAGTGTTTTAAAAATCCAGCTGAGTTTACGAATCCTATTTGAGACCTGCTCAAGGTGAGGATACCAAGATAATCTCTGGTCAATCATGACACCCAAATATTTAGTTTGGGTGACCTTATTGATGGTAGGGCAGTCACAGGTTTCGCTTTGAGTGTCACCACATTTGTGAACTTTAATTGTGAGGTCCCTATCTGGTTGTGTGCGATTACATATACTAAAGCATATATAATTAGTTTTTGAGGTGTTCAATGTCAGTAGATTATTATTTAGCCATATAGAAATTTGGGCCACACCACATGACGCACTTTGCTGTACGTCATCCCAGGAACTCCCCGAGAAAACGACAGCAGTGTCATCTGCATAAGAAAAGACTTTGGCGTTATTAATTTTCATATTACAGAGGTCGTTTATATATATTAAAAAGAGTGTGGGTCCCAAAACACTACCCTGAGGCACGCCGTACAACACTTCTGCATCATCACTAACGTATTGCCCCAGCTTAACCCTTTGCATCCTGTTAGAGAGATAATCTTTAAGCAGGTTGAGTGAAGTTCCTCTTACACCAATGTTTTCTAGTTTGTTCACAAGGATTGGCACAGAGACGGTGTCAAATGCCTTTTTAAGATCCAGAAAGATGGTTAAACATTTTTTTTTTTTATCGAGTTGATTGGTAACTAGCGAGTTTAAGGCGGTAACTGCGTCTTCGGTAGATATATTCTGCCTAAAACCAAATTGTGTTTTGGATAGTGTTTTATATTTATCTAAGAATTTAAGAAGTCTACTATTTATTAATTTTTCCAAGATTTTCGATATAGCTGGAAGGACAGATATCGGCCTATAGTTGTTGAGATCGTCTCTGTCCCCACCCTTGTGAACCGGGGTAATAATAGATTTTTTAAGGGAAGCTGGGAAAACACCATCTCTAAAACAGAGATTTGCAAGATGTGCTATAATTGGGACAACCTCCTCGCGTATATGCTTTAAAAATCTTGTGAATGTCTTATGATCAAGCTGCCAATAAAAAAGGCTCATTTACATGAGGAGAGTTTCTTTTCCC
Organism: Agrochola circellaris; assembly: GCA_914767755.1. Lineage (NCBI taxonomy): Eukaryota > Metazoa > Arthropoda > Insecta > Lepidoptera > Noctuidae > Agrochola > Agrochola circellaris. The sequence goes on from OU611843.1 coordinate 12,562,918, forward strand.
GTTAAAAAGGGGAGATTAGTTTTGATTAGTCACACGAAACAAAAACTCACCTACAATTAAAAACTCGTTAGGCGATTTTTACGAAGGGTTCGTGAAAACTCGAAATACGAACTTGTTTTTTCGAGGCCACGCTTCCCGTTTTCAAAGGGCGATTCTTGTTTTTCAACATGAGTTTATCATAAACACTATTTAAACGGGTTAACTTTTTTGGCCCCTTTCAATAAAGTCATTTATACGAGGAAAGTTTCTCGATTCAAATAGAATCGAGAAACTGTCCTCGTATAAATGAGCCTAAAATGTGACCAATCTTTTTTTATCTTTTCACGAGTATGTCACTTAGCTGTCACTTGCCAGACTGCCAAATCACTTGCGGGTCACATTAGGACGGACACAAATAAATGTTTTGGGTGGAGTTGTGGGTGTAACAAGGGCATTGGAATAAAACTATTTGAATTCAACTGACGTTTATACTTGACGTTTTCTTTTCAACTATTATTTTCATATAGTGGCCATGAAACCTTTTACGAGTGAAGGCTTCCTTTGATAATTAAGGGAATTTGGGAATTAAGGAAGACGAGCTTGTAAAAATAAAGAGTCCCTGCTTTTCTAATACCCAACAAAACATTTCAATAATAATTTATTGATTTTCAGTTCAAGACACAAACATCTGTGTAGCCCTGGCTCTTGTACTAGGAGGTCCTGTAACACAAGAGCCAAGATTTAAAAAATCATAGCATACTCCTTTTAAGTCGATAAAAAATAACATTTTACAACTACACGTTAAAAAATTATTCAACAAATGAAACTGGCAACATTGTCTGTACCCTTCTCATGAAATATGAAACGTATTACGACAGACGAGATTATTAAGGTTCCGTACCCAAGGGGTGCGAACGACACCCTATTATTAAGGCTCTGCTGTCCGTCCGTCCGTTTGTCACAGGGCTGCTTGTTTTGAACCGTAATATGTAGACCTTAGACCAAATAAAAAACCAAGACATAACATTGCGAACAATAAACTGAAGCACGCCAAAACTCCGCTCTGTGCATACGCGCATATTTACAACCATTTACAATGAAACTACACCTCACTAAGTGCACACATGTTTACGAATCTGGCCTCAAGTCGCTGTTGATAGCGCTATGCCTTGGTTTTTTACTTGGTCAGAGATGTAGACACTTGAAAGTTCATAGAGTGTGTACTACTATGGCCGCTATAACAATAAATAATAAGAAAAATGTTTTTACTTAAGTATTTTATATGTAGTGTTAATAGTAGATTGTTTGCGTAGGGAGCAAACAACTATTTATAAGGCGAGAGTGTTTCTTTGAATCCAAAGCGGAGCGAAGGATTCTAGAGTAGAATCCTGAGCGCAGCGGGAGATAAAAAGTACGTCACTCGAGCTTAAAATAGAGTTGCTCCCTAGGTGCACACTCTACTTTTTATCACCTCCTCACCTCTATGAGAAAAAATAATCGTTTGGTTCGACCATCGTCAGGAATTAAGTTCCTTGTCACGTATGATTTAAAACAACAATAAAATTTTCGCAGCAGCCATCTTGGATTTACATTTTGTCCTCACTATCCACTTTACCACCTTCGAAAACTATGAAAACGACACCCGTAACGAAAAACTTGAATATTATCGGCTCTAGCACCCTCGAAAACTATGAAAATGAGGGCAGTTGTAGTTGATTGCAGGCAGTTGATTTGCATGGGCGTACCCGGAGGAGGCAGGGGGGCTGCCTCCTCCGGGTACGCCCATGCAAATCACTTTTAGTCCCTAGGGATTAAAAAGCTATTTTAGTCCCTGTTTACGAAAAGTAAACTAGTTCTTTTTGAATAGATGTGATAAAAAATATATTTTACGGTGGTACGGAACCCTTCGTGTGCGAGTCCGACTCACACTTGGCCGCTTTTTATAATGTTTTCAAGAAAATACCGATAGATTTACGAGGTTCTGGATAATATTGTGTTACAATAAAGTGCTTGAGTTTATTTGTATTTGTATTACGACAATCCTTTTTATAAATATGCTTTTGTTATTTTTTGGAAAGCAATGTCCAGTGTCCTTTGCTGTCTGGGTGACATTAAATAAAATGCTTAAGGTCATATTATTGAAAATAAAGTATCTATTCTTTTTGATTTTTCAAAGATTCAGAACTTTATTCTAGGGTGATTTACCATAAGATAAGTAAGAAATCAGTAGAACAAATTTTGACGATCTTCCATCAATGCCCTGTTGCAGGCCGCGACAGTAATGTATTATTCCTTACAAGACCCGGTTAGGAAACCGGAAATAAATGAGCGAAACCTATGCTAAAGCAATGCGGGATATAAAAACAAAAGAAAGATACAAAATATTGTAAAATAAACGATATCTTCAAAATATACTTTGGAGAATGTGACGCCGCCCAGCCGTTATCATTTTGTTCCCAAGAGACATATAAGATTCTGAAGCATTCTAGCTTGAGGTTGAGACATGGGTGAGGTGTGAAGATGGTTTGGAACAGTGCAAATATAAATTTTGTGCATTTATTATATCGCTGATGGATTTGTGTACCCGTTTTTTTGGAATTTTAGGACCCACGATCAAGGGATTAGTTTGGTGGTTTATTTTCTTTTATTTCCGACCTCTTATTTCCAAACTAGAAAGAAATGAAATTCGTTTATTCTTGGGTGATAAAGTATTACACTATACAACGGTAAAGTGCGCCTACATTTTGACTACACTCTGATCATTTGTGTATTCACTTGCTGTCAATTACCACTTGCTTACAAAACACACTTCATTAGGTTTTAAAACGAGTTTAAAATTCCAGCACTTAAATTTAAAAAGTCTGTGCAATAAACATTTAGACCGCTACCAAACAACTAGGAAACGACCACTTGACATTTTTCATTCGTACTACCTATTCAATTCGTCGCCCTCAACGAGTGCTAATGAAAACATAGTATAAATGCATAAGAATTTAACCAGAAAAGAGTTAGTTGACATTTTCATCTGATACTTTTTGAACAAACCATACAAATGGTTAGACGATGCATTTAGGCAAATGTTTACCATAACAAGCTATAACACAAAATGTAAGTACCTATATGTGTAACGTTATGTCTATTTGCAAACAGTTTTGTTCATACGGTTTAGTACTTACACCATTTGTGTACAGTATGGGAACGACTCCTAAAACGCAATAAATTCGAAACTAGGACGGGAATTCTCTGTAGCACGCGATGTTTCACGATGCGAATATAACGTAGCTACATGAATTGGTGCGGGTAGTATGTCGACAATGACTCGGGGCTTTAGTCTTTAACATGCAGTCAGCTATATTCCAGCCAAATTAAATTCCAACAAAAATACGTCATTTTTTGTTGGAATTTAATTTGGCTTTATTTATTCTTTATTTACTCTCAAAAATATCTAAAATTGAGGAAAGGCATAGAAGCTAAGAAAAGAGATCGTGCATCATTCATACATTCATTTCGCTTAGCAATGTGTTTGGACACAGTGGCACGCTTGTCTAGAAGTGAACTATTTACTCGTGACTTGAGTAAAACACTATTCCCGTCCCGTCCCGAAAAACCTCTTTCCTGACGTCAGCGTATAACACGAATCTCCTAGGCAAGACTGGTTGTCAGACTTTCGGGCTTCTGCCTCCTCGTACTTAAGGCGACGATAACCGACTTTTAATGATTTTATACTGAAGATCACGTCTAAACGAGTAGTGTTAATGATTTGGAAAAAAAATATGTTAAATTAGAGCATTTTCTTAATAACTTAAAATAGGAATATTTTAGATTATGTTTATATTACCTAGTGAAATTAATTTGCAAAGTTATGTCTAATGCGGATAAAAAACTGAGAAACACGCTAAATCTTTCAAGCGTATTTTTCTGAAACTTTCACAAGTTTAAAGATAATTTAATTATTGATCTTTTAGTATACGTATTTTATTAAAATAACTTTTGTTTTATGTTTAATAAATTGATAATGCGTTTAATTTGGAACAGCGGTCCTTAATGGGCGAGTCCTATTACTACTGGCTGGAAATACGACGCGTTGCGTGAGCTCAGTATAGAACACACAAGCTAACCACTGGTCACTGGCATATATCTGCGTCTTAACGACTGCCTTATCACGATTTGGCTGTATTTGTTGTAACGCTAATTGATTACAGCCTGTAACAACAAAATAAGTATACGTTAGTTTTTAACTTTTACTTATTTAATTTCAACCCACACTCGTCGCAAAAAGGAGCGTGACATAAGCTCAACAAATTAGAAAACAAAAATAAAGCCAGAAACAACTTTATCCAGTTCTTATCAAATTAGCCATGGTTCGTTCAAACCAAGTCGAGCCAACACGACGAAAATTTTTTGGTTAATATCTTGCATCAAAAACCGGCCAAGTGCGAGACAAACCTGTAGGTATATAAGTAAAAGTTATGGTATTTTTATTGCTAAATGAAAGCCATAACATTACAATGTGGAAAGCTGGAGGAGCATAATTTTATAATCACAATTTTTTGGTGGTATAAATAACTACCTAAATTTTTAAGTTTTTCTGAATTTTTCTGTTACCTGTACTGTAAGCTGTTGCTAGATTCTATGTCAACAGGAAGAAGCCTTTAGGTTTTGATTCCCTTGCGAGTAGTCGCGAGTTTCAAAATATGCGGCTTTATTATTTATTATTAAGATCTCATGTAACATGTACCAAAAATCACACGAATAAATGAATTTGAATTTTAAAGTGCTGTATCTTTTGATTGCCTTGGCTTAGAAGTTTGATTTTTTCACAGCTCCAAGGGACAGTAGACTTGAGTATTTGATATATTGCTTGATACCTCCACGCGTTCCTGAGAAAAAGGGTCTGGAAACACAGACAGACGGAGCACAGTGATCCTATAAGGGTTCCGTTTTTTCTTTTTGAGGTACGGAACCCTAAAAAAGTAAAAAAGGTATGTTGTCTAGATTTTTTGAAAACATTAAAAAATTAAAAAAAAACAACTGAATTATTTTCACACTTAAAACGTTTCAAGTATTTTTTTTATGGTTTTAATGGGAGTTTTTGATAAACCTTTTAGTGTCAACTTATTGCCTACCTAGATTCGAACCGAGCCAAGTAAAAAAAAAAAAAATGGCCGCCATTTCAAAACAGTAGTGGCAAAATGCCTTTAAGCCATCAAAAACCGACTAACCATCCATAACATCTCACTCCATCGTTCCCCGAAGTTTTGGGCAGACGTGTATAGTATAGAGTCTGACCGAAATGGCCTGTTTTGTTTTGTTTAGAAAGCTGATACAGATCTGTGAGGAGTACGCAGGGCTAAAATATTAGCAAGAGTCATTACATGGTCTTTGGAGCTAGTGGTGAAAAATGCGAAACCATCCGAGGAACCCCACCATCCATCATTAGGTACAATACGGCCAACGTAACTTGGCGGGTGAGAACTTCGCGCAGAAGGTTGCGCAATAACGTTTTTTAGGAACGTAATGGTGACATAAGGCGAGTGTGAGTGAGAGAACTTGCGCGAAAGTTCGTTGTGCCTATGTTCAGACCCGCCAAGTTACGTTGGCCGTATTGTATGTATAGGAGGATCGTACTACTTACCTACCTACCTACCTATTTGACGCATACGCTTACACGGTCGACTTTACCCTAACCATACTTGGAACCTTGTCATATTACACGATACAAATGGCGACGTCAAAAATGTGACGCGTTACTGAACGAGTATTGTGTGTTAAAAGTTCAAAGTGATCAACGTTTTCGTAAGGTAAACGTACCTACTAGAATACTACTTATTTATTTCATTAAATTACAGTCCTTTCTAAGTTATGAAGCTCACTTTTCAAGTTGTTATTAATTAAAACAGCTTTAACGCACAAGGTGCTACATAAGTAATATTTCAAATTCAATTTAATAAGGGGCTGTAATACTGTTTTGTAATAATTCAACTTGGATAGTGATGGACTGAATGAAATTAATAATTCTGAGGTAGGTAAACACTTTTTTGATTTGATATTGTAACTTAGTAGGTAAATTGGACTAACAGAGAAGTATGGAAGAAAAAGACACGTTGCGCCGACCCTGAATAAATTGAGATCAATCGTCGGGAGAGAAAACTAATACCTACCTACTCTATATCTAGGTATATAAAATGAAGGTAGTAAATCAGTTTTCAGTTTCGGTCGGCAGCTAAGAAAAAAAAACCACGCACAATGAAGAGTCCCGTAGTTGGGATGAATTTCTCCCAAAAACAAACTAAACATTGCAGTTGAAAAGCATCGCCGTCAATTATCCAATTGCAAATGTAAGTATGTAATCGTATATTTTTTTTGTGTGATAAACCTACAAATTAACTATTTTCGGAACTTCTCCCTTTACAGGTGCTGTGAGACCTTGCTTCCTGTCAAATTTCATGATTCTAGGTCAACGGGAAGTACCCTGTAGGTTTTGATTTATTTGCGAGTATCAAAATATGTCGCATAAATGGCCGTATTTTTATCTAAATATATATGCCTACGTATTTGACATTAATTTCAACTTGATACCTCCACGCGTTCCTAAGAAAAAGGTCTTGACAGATTGGCGGACGAACAACGAAGTGATCCTATAAAGGTTCCGTTTTCTCCTTTTGAGGTACGGAACCCTAAATATTATATTTAAAATATAACTATTATAACTATCCTAGTACTAACGTAACTGTCGTCCTACACTTATTACAAAAACCATAAAAATATTTCAACTCTTCAGGTTGTAAACACTTTCCCAACACTAGAGATAACACCGCATTTCATTGAAAACATTAATTGCTACCCGCTTATCTAGTTAAGATTCACTATAAATATTCTATCTGAACACTGACTTGTTGCCCATCAATCTACAAGGATATTTTGTGGCCTGAATGACATTGGCAGGGGGCGTTATTGCGGGGCAAAACTCCGCTGCCGCGAGAAATCACAGCACAGCGGACAGAGCTCCTGCAGGATCTCATGGCGTCATGGAGAGTGCGATTGTCGCAACCCAATGCTGGGCACGCCACAATTGCGGCGATAAGTCTTTGAGGAGCGACTAGAGTGGCGCCACGGCGTCCTCATCTTCCGCTTGACGCAGGTCCTCACCGGACACGGTTGTTTCGGGAGGTTCCTGTTCTGGATAAGGCGGGAGGAAACGTCCGGGTGTCACTATTGTGTGGATGGCCCGGAGGACACGGTGGAGGTCTGCCTGGCTTGGGCGGAGCACCGCCGTGTCCTCGTGGAGGCGTTCGACGGCGGTGACCTCTCGCGTCCGGCCCTGGTCCAGGCCCTGGTACGGAGCGAGAGGGCATGGGAAGCCATCACTTCCTTCTGCGAAGCAGTAATGCTCGCGAAGGAGGAGGCAGAACGCGTGAGGAAGAGGCAAATTCCGTGCCCTCACGCCCCTAGCCACCGCAGGAGACCCGCTGGGCGTCGGGAATCCCAGGCAGATACCGTAGGAGCGGGCCTGCGGACGCTAAGCAATGGGTAGCTCGCCGTCCAATAAGGACCAGGCCTGGGTGGACGGCGCGTTGTGTCCACGCGCGCCTCAAAGTCATGTCAGCACAACTGACGGAGTCCGCTAGGGCCGATGCCTGGATCTCTTTCACACTTCAACCCTTACACATCATAGAAACACCCCGCACTTGTAAATCCGGAAACACGGTAATTCTATAACGGAATATTAAAAAAGGGACTTATATCCTGCGATACGAGAGGCACAGGATACAGCCAGTTTTCAGCTGAAAAACATTTTGCCGGGGTCGCGGGAAAGTTCGAAAGGGATACCGTGGCCCCTGGCAATATACAGGCAACTGAAGGCACACGGGTGGGTTTTAGTCAGTAAGAGTCTGACACGCCCTCTCGCTCCGCCCAGAGCGGGAGAAGTTATTTGATAATTACCACCCAACAAAAAAAAAGGGTGGGGGTGTTGGTACACATTATTTTGTGAAATTGTCATAGACATTGTTTGACAAAACAAGATGACAAAAGAACCTTGTAGAGTTGTGCCTATGGGTTCCCTCTATCTGGCAGAATCTTGATGCTCCGAAATTTATTTGTCATAACACACTTGGCATTATCTTCTTTAAACGAATATTTTAAAAGCCTAAAAATTATTTAGTATAATTATTGTTTGGCGGAATGTTTATATTGGGTCCCCACCTATGAAATTGGCGTTTTTTTCTCACAAATAGAGAACCTTGTCACTTCTATGAATTAAAATATTCATCAATTGCTTGGTATTATATCGAATAATGACCATCATAGAAAACTACCAATAGTAAAAAAAACCTTATTACTTATAGTTTATAAACATAAAAAATACCTTAAAATGACTCTTCATTTTGTTAGCAGAAATGACCACTATTTGTTTTAACTTAGCCAAAACTTATTTTTGTCGCTTAATCTAGTGGCATATTACAAAATCTTAGTTTTTAAACATTTATGCATAAAAGTTTTAAAACATTAGTGTTCATGGTTGTTAAATAAATTAAGAAAATGTTAGTATGAGAAAAGCCACTTCTTTAAAATTCTCCATACAAAACGCTGATTTCATAGGTGGGGACCTAATATGTCCGAATTTATAATGGCATACTTTTAAGATGGCAGAATTTTATTTGGAATAATTTTATCAGGCATATTGCCATTTCTATAAAATAGCATTTTTAACCTTAAATTAAAATTAAAATATTGTCTTAAAAAGACAATATGTTGTGCTTCAAAAGTTAGTGACAAACGAATCGCTGCAAAACCGACTCCCCCTAGAGTGTAATTTAAGCCCGCGTAGGCGCGAAGGGGCGACGCGGCCCGCGAACTGAGGAGCAGGTGGTCTTAACGCTCGCCGCCTCGGCTGAGGCTAGACGGCTCGCCTAGCGATTTTAAAATTTGTGTGTGGATTTTTTGGAATCGCTGCCACACTGTTTCCTGGTGACAAAACAGCGCACGCCATCCATGTTTAAGGTTCCCATCGATTTAAAGAGCAACGAAACGCTGTTTGTGGGGTATCACAGAAAAGTAACAAGGGATGCGTGCTTAGGGTTTGCGCTTCATCGTATGGGATGAATGCATTATAGCAAATAGGAAAACAGTAGAAACTGTGAACAGAACCCTGCAGGACATCCGCAGGAACCAAGAAATGGTGGGTGGTGTCACAGTTCTATCTGACGAGGTGAATGCTGCGTTTAAAAGGTCGACTCGATGGTCGAGAGTTGACCATCAACATGCGAGCTCGGCTTGGCGGGATTTCACATGCTCAAGAATTCTCCGATGTTCTTATAAGCTTTTATAGCTCACAAGAGTCTCTGGCAGGGCCACCTGGCCGCTCTCTGGTAGAGTGCTTACTCTACCAGAGGAGAGCGGCCAGGTGGCCCTGCCAGAGACTCTTGGTAGAGTAGTTCCGACTTTAGAAGATCTGATTACTTATTTTTTGTAGCTATTCAAACTTGGTCGTTGTATCCTTATATTACGGTTGTTATGGTATTTTTATTATATCTCTTTAATTATTTAGTGTAATTAGCTGAAATGTTACATGTGAATAGTTGCCCTAATACACTAATTATCGGAATATGTTTTATTTTGCTTTTCCATTAAAAAGTCCTACAGTCGGATGTCATAAAATATAGTGTTCCAGTCGTAGTAAATTATGCCATTGCTCATTAATTATGTACTAAGAGCACATAAATGAACCTTGGCAGGACATTGTAGACCCTTCCAAGATACAAATAAACGTTATAAGTTAGGCTCTAGAGTTCCTATTTTAAGTACTTGGACCTAATAACCTTATTTTACTTTTACGTGTATATCTTCTGAACGGTATGTTTTTTTCAAATGCTGTTTTCACACACATTACACACAAATTCCAAACAACGTGCGTAAAAAATTACAACTCCGCACTAAACTGTTTTAAATGATTTTCATCAAATAGCCAAACGTCAGCACAGCGGAAAAGTGAATAACTTGGTAGTTTTATGACACAAATTTCATTTAAACTCAGACATTTACCTTACCGACATTTACATTTACCTTTCGTTACACACTAATTATTGAATGTATTTTTTTTCTTGTACGTCCATAGGGAAAAAAAGTTTCGCTGGGATGACGTAGTTCCAGCGGAAACAGTTTTTGTTGAATAGTTCCCCAATGGTTGGATGCACTTTGTACTTACCATACACAATTACACGACGTCATACACTAAATATTTACTAAACTTAAAATTGCTGAAATGAAGAAATTCGACATTTTTCCGCTGCGACTACGCACACCGTAGCGATTGCCTAAAACTGAGTTGCGTTTGCGAATTTGGCCGTATGTTGCTGACTTTCAAAGTACATACTTTTAAAAGTTATCCGGAAGAGAACATCTGGGACGACGCAACGGTTCCATGGTTCCAAGGTACATAGCTGAACGTCACACGCTGAATACTTTACGATTTGTTTGCTTGTAAATGTTACGGAGGAATTTAATTACAATGCGTAGTCTGATTTCCAGCAATTTAGTACAGAACAAAGTGACTACCTGTAACATATTATACGATGTAGATAAAGTTGGTAGGCTTACAAGATTGATATTTGTGATGAAACAATGATTTATTTTGACAACAGCCTATATTTAATTTACATAACAACACAACATCATTATTACACGCCTGTTCTCACCCAAGAGGGGTTAGGCAGAAGTGTACCTATAGCACCTAAATGTCGCCAATTACGTTTAATCCCCGATTTCACCAACACTAAGTGACACTTAAATGAATGCCTAAATAAAAGTGCATTGTCGGATTTTCAACGCTAGGCTCAGCGCTGAGAGTTGAAAAACAAACAGTGCACTTTTATTTAGGAACTAGCTGCCCGCCCCGGCTTCGCACTATGTATTTATCTACGGCGTACCTACCTACCTACCGACCCTACCTACCCTACCTACCTAACCTACCTACCCTACCTACCCACATACCTACCTACATACCTCCTACCCTACTCTGCTAAATTCACATTTATCAAATGCGTTAACTGTCCAACGCGCGAAGTGAAAAGTAGTCGTTAGGTTTTCTGAAATTTTCCATTTTTCTGCGCAATTTTCTTAATTTTTCTTTCCGTAAGAACCTTCTCCATACAATAACAAACATAACAAAAAAATAGGGATTCATTTATATATAATATAGATTCATTTAGGTGTCACTTAGTTGTCGGTGAAAACGAGCATTAGTCCCATGTCATAGGGAGCGAGCTTATTGCCGTCAACCAGGCACAAATCCAGACTACTATTACTACTGCTGCGAAATTCCAGAAAACCAATAACACTGCCCGACCCGGGACTCCAACCCAGGACCTCATACTCAGTAGTAGCTCTTTAAAATACTAGACCAACGAGGCAGTCTGTATGTAATTTACTTACATCACTTACAAATTGGTACCTTAATACTTGGCCAAAGCAAGAAAACCTATGATTAGTTAGTAGAACATGTATAGATAGGTGGAGGGTATATTTCAGGGGGTAAAATAAAACCATGATCTAAATTAAACATAAATTTATTGAAAAAAAAATTACCAAAACACAATTTTGTTTCACAAAATAATAAAATACAGATACTCCATGGCACGAAAACGTTATATATTTTTTAATAAAACTTAAAACAATTATAAGGTTTGGTTTCATTAACATATTTTTTTATTGACATCTATCGGCTAAGGAGAGCTTTTACTATAGAACATTATAAATTATATCGTAGCCTAAAAGTGGTAGGTATTATAGTACAAAATAAAATAAATTCAAAGGTGTTTTAAACATCAAAAACTTTGAATTTGGAAAGTGTAAGAGGACTACTTATATAAAATAAATTGTTTTGAATTACATTCACATCTGTACTTACTAAGCCGTTAAATAGTTTCTTAGCCTATCAATATTTTAAATTTTAAAATTATTCTTAAAAATAATATTAATGTAAGTAGATAATCCAAGAAATAAGGTAAAAGGATGGTTGATTTTCCAAAATGGCGAAGGATATTGTTCGTCGGAATAGAAACATAGAACATAACATAAATTACATATTCATTTGCTATGATAATACCCAAATAATTATAAGAATCACTAAGAAAAATTATCTTCAGCATAGCCTGATGTCAGCTATGCCCTAAAAATAACATAAATTTGCTTCGGTAGTAATAGTGGTAAGTATCCCCGACGGGTTCGAGATCGAGATTCGAGTCCCCCCGCCGGAATCTTTGAGGGGCTCGTGACTAAGTAACACCCATGCGGATCAATAGATCTGCGAGGTTAAGAGGGGTGCGCTAAGGTAGGTAGGTTTTTGCAATTTGCCGGTCAGTGTCCTGACACTGACCTGCAAATTGATTAAAATATTATTCGCGACCGTAACTAGTTTTTATGGTCTGTGATAAAAAATACGGCTTTATCATTAAAATCACCAATACAACTCCCTAAGTTGGAATTGGCCTCAAATGTCATGATTTCATGAAGTAGTCATTCAATAGAGTAGGTAATATGGACTTAGAGAGTTGTATTGATGATTTATGTATATGATTATAATTGTATAAATAAATATTTGTTACGGCCGCGAATCATATTTAGATCAACATACAACCTGATACAGACATGCAAATGGCAAAAAACGTAAAAAAAAAATGTACTTTGCGGGCTACCTTGACGCTTTCGCCTTAAGGGTAAGTTTATCGAAAGAAAATTAATGTGACAAATCGTCAAGCGCGCGTAAACTTCTGCGATAGGTTGAATGATTTATCAACAGCCAAACGCCGCAGTTTACACGCGCTTGACTATTTTTCGATAATTTTCTTTCGAGAAACTGGCTTTAAGCTGCTCTTGCCGTAGTCCGTCCATGGGTGGGTGACCATATCGAGAACCATCCGTGCCTGGGAGAGCACGTGAAGCTGTTGGTCTTGCGCCTCATCCCTCCCCGTTCGTATTTTATTTCCGTCCCATTGGACTATGAGAGTGAAGGAAGAGAGTGCACTTGTGCACTATAATATCTCCTCTCTTTCCCTATAATGGCTAGTCTCAGGTAACCTCGACCGCCGTGACCGAAATTCGGTCTGAAGATGATAATTATTATAGGTAGCTGTTTTACCTAAATGTCCAAGAATTTAATCTTATTCTAAGAAATATGTGAAAAGAAAATTAAATCTATTAAATTTCTTACAAAGTATTTCTGGGGTTACATTCGGTCTATGTCACACGAAACTAATGCAGGCCACACACGTAGCGATATACTTGCGCAAGTTTAGACTTGCACAAGTCTGTGTGACACCGAATGGCTCGGATCCTTTTGTTAAAGCTTTGTGCAGACTAGCGCGACACGACAGCGCGACGCGACACCGGTTATTGTTATACCGTGAAGTTTACTTAGAAATTGTATTGTTCGAGTCGCGTCGCGGCTTCGCGTCGCGCTGGTCTGAACACGCCTTAATTCATCCTACTCACGTTAACGCGCAAATTAGACTTCAAAGTCTATTTTGCGCAAGTATATCGTAACGTGTGTGTCTACATCATTATATTGTATAGAGAGTCGCGAGTGCATAGAGATGGTGAACACGAAATATGAACTTAGTATTAAAAGCAAGCTGTCTATATATAATCATTTTAAAACGTTTATATTTTGGCGTTTTTTGTTCGTTTTATTTACCGCTTTTGTTTGTGTTTCTCAAACTATTGATAAATATATTCTTAATGTTAATTAGTTTATCAGTATGATGATGTCACCCTTACAAGTGATAATAATGCAATAAAATTAATGACAGTAAAAATAAACTTATCCATTTTTTGTTTTCAGTAACCCTATTTTATTTTAACACTACTTATAGCAACTAACTTACTATTATTATTATAACTCGAACTGTTTTATGCAAATGACTTAATTCTATTAGTGAGATGACAGTTGTCAAAATCTGAAGAAAAAAAACTCACAATTAGATACAATAATAATGTGGTATCCTAGACTTATATCTACGGCATATTTGTATATGCTTTAACCTAATATGTGGAATACAGGACTTAGCTGTGAGAATAGTCAATCACGTGAACAGGCAAAAAAAAACTAAAGCATAACTAACCAAAAATCTTATTTACCTAATTAATATTCTGTGCAAGACATGATTTTATTTTAAACTAGCGACCCGCCACTGTTTTGCAAGGTTTTTACGACTTAACAAAACATCTATATTTCATATAATTTTTATTAATAATATAATTATTATACACATAATTTATTATACACGCCTTCCGAAATAAATGCTCTAAATTACGGTGAATACCACATCATAATCCATTGCGTGGTTTAGAAGAACTAAGTGGTCACATAGACGGACACGAAAAGCGACTTTAATTTATTATATGTATATAGATATAAAAGATAATAAAATAAGCAGAGACGTATGTATCCTGCGTTCGCAATTTTGGTTCCAAAAATGTAAACTAATATGTGTTTATTGGAAAAATAACTGTAGCACACATAAAGTTCAGCTTCCGTTACAACTTCAAATATTTTTATGACTTTATCAATAGTTCTGGCCATTCCGAAATCAACCTAATTAACGCTGAAAGAAAGTTGACATTTGTTTAAGTGGAAATAAATTTAATTGGAAACTAGCTTTTAAATATGGAATATGTATAGTACAACACACATTTCGCCCGTTATGTTCAAGGTCTATGTAATAGGTTCAGCCCTAAACCGGGCACAATCACGTATTTCCCTGAAGGGCAAGGCAGAAATAAGTACATTCAAACATTGGCAATTCTCTTTTCTGCTTTGTAAGTTTTCTTTTCATAGTTTTTGTCTTTCAAAAGTGTCGTTTGTCTATTTCTTTTTTAAATGAAAAGATTTACTTTTGATTTTCGAAAGAACCATATTTATATGCTCAGCAGCACGCGTAGCATGACAACCATGGAAACGGGTTTTGTCGACGGACGAATAGACAAAATGTCAGATGGTAATTGTTTATGTCATTTTGTCTATTCTTCCGTAGACAAAACCTGTTTCTATTGTGGTCAGGCTAAGCGTGCAGTTTGTGGTTGCGGCTAGACCAGCAAAGCAATCATTTGTTAATTTTCAGTTCAGAATTAAATATACAGAATGCGTTGCCAATGATATTATGT
Organism: Agrochola circellaris; assembly: GCA_914767755.1. NCBI lineage: Eukaryota > Metazoa > Arthropoda > Insecta > Lepidoptera > Noctuidae > Agrochola > Agrochola circellaris. The sequence goes on from OU611843.1 coordinate 12,578,059, forward strand.
TAATAGATTAGTTAAGTAGATAGATACATCATTCTCAGCCAAAATATTGCGTAACGTTAATAAAATATTCTTATTTTTCTTCTCTTTTTAACACATAGTCTTATCCTTATTTCCCTGTCTATATTTTGGTAATGAAAAGTTATTTTTGGTTACTCTTATTATCGATTTGAATTTACATAGTCACATTTAAGTAGTCATGTATCTGCTGGTTAAACATGGCTATAGATAGTTAAACACACTACCTGGTGCTCGCATCAAAACTAAAGACTTTCTTATTTTTTTTCGCGACATATTAAAGAGAGTACGAATAATAGAACATTAAATTAGTGTTTATGTATCAAAAAATAATATTATTCAATCATCTTAAAAAATTAAAGAAATCGTTTTAGTTATTATTTGTTACTATGAAGGTCTAAAATACCTGAGTTATCATTGTTTAACAACGTTTATTTTTTGCTTTCCATTGTTTAGACAGTATTTATAATTATTTTGTTTATTCATGACACCAGTGTAAATTGTTAAGTTTGATAAAGATCAAATAAAGGGATCAGGGATGTTGTCTGTAGAATTATTTACTATTATAAATAGTCTTTGTAAATGATTACTATTGTTTAAAATGTATATTTGTTAACAAGAACAACTTGTACTAACATAACTTTCAATATGATCCCTTTCAAAGTGTAGTGTTGATTATAATACGTAATAAAATAAAAATATTATAAATCGGCGTATTTAACCGACTTCAAAAAAGGAGGAGGTTCTCAATTCATCGTGATTTTTCTTTGAACTTAAGAAAACTTGTTTTGTTTAGTGCACATTTTACAAAGATATTATCAATTATTTTTATTCCTTTCTTATTCTAACTATATTATACTGTGATCTTTCATGCGCCTATCACTAAAACACATTATTAGTGTTTCTAAGATAATAATCGACTATAAAGTGTGTTTTATCTTAAAAACTAACTCCGGTTTCTCAGAGAATATAGATTCTCTGAGAAACCTACTTATTTTTTTACCTTAAAGTACTTATACAATTTTTTTTAAAATCTAATGTTACTTATACTGTCTTAACATTAAACACTCTTAATTGTATAGTATGTTACAACTTTTCAGTATCAAATCTGTTATTTCTGAGTCAAATTCATGCATATTTACATCTTAAAATAGGTACTTAAAGTACTAGTGAATTTTATTATTATCTTATACACTAACTCCGGTTTCCTAGAGAACCTATAACCTACTTTTTATCTTAAAATACTTATACTATGTATCCTAACACTAAACACCCTTAATATTTACTTAAATTTGTATGTTATAACTTTTCAACGTCTTATGTGTCGTTTCTGGGTCAATTTCACGAATATATAATACATCTTAAAATATCTAAATTACAAATGAATTCTATAAATCTTCCATGCACAATGTTTAAAAAGTATATTTAAATTAAATGATGAATGTTTAAACGAGTTGATTGATTGATGTTGACATACATCACACTTATAAAATTTTTCACCGGTGTGTTGAATTTTTCAAACATGACCATTTTGACGAAAACGTCACTGATATATTATATCACAGTTTAAAGGTTTTTCACCAGCATGTATACGAATATGATTTGTTAAAGCACTCATTTCACAAAAAAATCTAAATTAAAATGATACAATAAGTATATATGTTTGAATCATAAATGTATCATGTAGCAGGTATATTTAAAGTGTCTTAAAACAAGGAATAGACAAAAAACTTTACAAGTAACAACTTTTTTCTGAGGGCTGACCTATTTTTTGGCCAAAGAATCAGCATTGCCATACATCGTGGTAATGCTGCCAGCCTTTTGGACACTTTTCCTGTTGACAGCGATGCGGAATAATTTTTTGATACCCTATGACTATTTCCTCTCCCTTTTTTATATACTTGTACATATTAATAGTAGTAATTGTCATATTGCTTAGTATGTTTAAAATTCTTTGGAATTTGGCCTACAGGTCAATCTACTTTATTCTAGTTTTATGTAAAATTGGGAAGACATTATAACTAAAAACATCCCCTTGGATGCGTCTGTAAGGTGTTATAATTGTTATTTGAATAAATAAATAAATAATAATAAATAAATATTATTATTAACATTTTTCTTAAGTTTCAGAATTAATTATGATTTTTTAATGAGTTTTAATTATTTGTGAAGCGTGGTTGCTCACAATCGGCGTCATTAGAAGGCTGAAAGGTTTTTTAACAGTGTGTATTCGAATATGTTACATCATAAATGATCGTTTTGAACGAAAACTACGCAGCCACACATCACACTTCTAAGGTTTTTCACCAGTGTGTATACGGATGTGATTTGATAAATGACCATTACGACGGAAACTACACTGACATAAATATCACATCTAAAACGTTTATCACCAGTGTGTATACGAATGTTTAATTAAATCACTCTTTTTACTAATAACTATGCGTCATAATACATCACACTTATTAGGCTTTTCACCAGTATGTATACGAATATGATTTGTTAAATGATCATTTTGACTTAACCTACGCTGACATACACCACACGTGTAAGGCTTTTCACCAGTATGTATACGAATATGATTTGTTAAATTATAATTTTTATTAAATTTACGTTGACATACATCACAAGTATAAGATGTTTCACCAGTGTGCTGTCTAATATGAGCTGTTAAATGACCATTTTGGCGAAAACTACACTGACATATTATCACATTTGAAAGGTTTTTCATCAGTGTGTATACGAATTTCATTTGTTAAAGCACTCTTTTGACTAAAACTACGCTGACATTACACCACACGTGTAAGGCTTTTCACCAGTATGTATACGAATATGATTTGTTAAATTATAATTTTTATTAAATTTACGTTGAAATATATCACAATTATAAGATGTTTCACCAGTGTGCTGTCGAATATGAGCTGTGAAATGACCATTTTGGCGAAAACTACACTGACATATTATCACATTTGAAAGGTTTTTCATCAGTGTGTATACGAATTTCATTTGTTAAAGCACTCTTTTGACTAAAACTACGCTGACATTACACCACACGTGTAAGGCTTTTCACCAGTATGTATACGAATATGATTTGTTAAATTATAATTTTTATTAAATTTACGTTGAAATATATCACAATTATAAGATGTTTCACCAGAGTGCTGTCGAATATGAGCTGTGAAATGACCATTTTGGCGAAAACTACACTGACACATTTGAAAGGTTTTTCATCAGTGTGTATACGAATTTCATTTGTTAAAGCAGTCTTTTGACTAAAACTACGATGACATACATCACACTTGTAAGGTTTTTCACCAGTATGTATACGAATATGATTAGTTAAATGTATATTTTTATAAAACCACGTTGACATACATCACACTTATAAGATGTCACACCAGTGTGTTGAATATGACTTGTTAAATGACCATTCTGACGAAAACTACACTGACATATATCACATTTCAAAGGTTTTTCACCCGTAAGTAATATGGCATGGAAGATGCACAAATTTTAAAAAGTATTTCAAAATTAAAATGATAAAGTATATGTTTGAATCATAAATAGACACACATAGTAGGTATATTGAAAGGGTCTTAAAATAAAGAACACCTACTTTATTTTTGTAACAACAAGTTTTCAGGTTTCGGAATAAATTTTGATTGTTTTATGAGTTTTGATTAGTTAATTATAATGAAGAATTTTTGTGTTATTGAGCGAAACAAAAATCTTTTTTTAACTTTGTTAGTTCCTTGTGGTATTTTTGTTATTTATTAGTGCATTCTTTGTTTTATTTAACATATGATAAATATGTAATAAAAATGTACACGTTTAAAAAAAAAACTGATATTAATAATACTGATATTAATATTAACCAAAGTATAATTTAAAATTTAATTACTTCAGAAGATACCAGTGAAACAGAATTGCACTCATGTTTTTTTTCATGATTTTGGTTAAAACTAACATTATTTCACGTTTTTAAAGAGTATTGGAAAAATGATAATTTGGCAAGTCTATAGAATCCAAAAGTACGTTAATAACCTATTTACCTACTAATTAATTACCTATTTGGCATACATGCGACCGTCCATTACAAACGTAAAGTTAGAGTCATAGGTAAATCATTTATATCGGACTTCTCGCTCGCACTTAGTACGCTTATGAAGCAGTGCTAGTGTTGTTCATAACTGTGTTATTGTTATAGACATAAGATTTATGACTCTCAACTTTGCCTTTGTAATGGCCTTTGTATAGTTCAAATGCCTATACATTTCTCTACATATGAAATTACAACTTTCCTTTTTTTCATCCTAAAATGATATTCAAATAATAATGTTGTTATGATTCCTGTCTAGGTCTATTATTGTATAATGTACACTTTATGTAGCTTTTCTTAACCTAATTTAGAAATGTCTGCCCGCTTATGTAAAAATATTATTTATAACGTAAAATATAATAAGGGGGTATCAATATTTCCGCGAAGTAATTAATGCATTGGAAATCATTATTTATTGAACCTTGTTTGTTAATGAAATGAAACTGAAACTATGTAAGATTCAAGGGCGTCGCCAAGGGGAGGCAAAGGGGGCAGCTGCCCCCCCCCCCCCCCCTAGAGACTTTTTTTAACGTCAAATACAAGGCATTTTAATGTAAAGAAAGTACATATCTATAAAGCCAATTTTGTTTATTTGGACGACTTTTATTTTGTTTTTGAAAGTTCCATATCTCATAAACGGAGTCTAATCCGGAGTCCGGGGACATAATGTTCGTATCTATGTGTTGGTGGTAGGACTGGTAGGCCCAGTCATAATACCTATTAGGTTTCAGCTTTACAGTTCAGAATAGTTTAGTTTTAGGAAAAAAGACCCGAAAGGTCCGTTACCAATCCATACATTGAAAATGGAAGTTATTATTTTTCTCAGTTTCTATCGGGGCTACCGAATTGAAACGAATTTGTTAAAAATCAAATGTCTACCAGCGTCAATTTTGGCCCCATTGTGCGCCATAGAGGTAAAACTCGCACTACAAGTGTAAAGCTTCATGTGCTCTTGACTGTACCTACAAATCCTACTTTTCCCATTTTCCATAATATATCAACTTGCAACCCCCCTGGGCCATCGGCTGGCGACGCCTTTGGTAAGATTATGATTAATAAAGACGAAATTAGACAGTAATTACCTATTGTTTAACTAGTTTCAGAACTTCAGTATTTTAAAGCGTTTTTTAAAAATAAACTTTTTTACTTTTTATAAAAGTCTAAATAAGAGTTAGTAAAATTATCATGATCTCCTTCAAAAATTGTCACGCTTTCCGTCATGAATATAAAAATATATATTTCTTAAATTGCTAACAGAGTAGGTGCTTTATTTTTACTACTTATTTTTTATTCATAATTCAGCACGCTTACCATGACCACAATAGAATGGGTTTTGTCGACGGAACAATAGACTAAATGACAGATAAACAATCACTATCTGTAATTTTGTCTATTCTTCCGTCGACAAAACCCATAGCAAACCCGTTTCTATGGTTATCATGCTACGCGTGCTGTTATTCAATTTTGAGCTTTATTATATTATTAACGAACAAACATTTTGTTTAAATTATAAAATGATTCGACGGAAATATAAATACCATTACATACTAGAAATTATGTAAACATATATTTCGAAGTCACAACGTACAAAAAAACGAAGCGGGGCGGAAACGGAAGAACCACAAATTAAAACAAACGACGAATAACGAAGGACCTACAGGTTAAGTTCAGGAACCATTCTTTTATTGTTTGAAAACCGTTTATCGCTCTCAGAATTTTTTCTATTACTCAAAATGTAATCAAGTCTTTTTATCACAGATGCTTTAAATCAGTGGTTCCACTCAGTTAAGTTATTTTACTGGATGTAAACAACAAACTGGAGACATAATATCAACAAACCTAAAATAGAGTGGGTTAATATGACCGGAATCGAAGGAAAACTTGAATTACTCTCAAACAGTCGAGCAGTTCTAATATTCAGCGGCTCCACTGCAGTTTTTGCTTTTTACGTTAAGACAAAGTGACAGTTAAGTACAGAGGTACGTTTTTTCTGGCGTAGTTATTTCTAATCGTTACTTTCTCTATATGTTACCCAGAAGCAAGGTTGTGGAGGACAGATAAGCTATCGCTATCGCGTTATAGGCAGCTGACCCACCATAGTTGGGAAAAGACAAGTTATTCAATAGATCTTATATTTTCATGTTTATTTTGTAATATGCGTCTTATTTGTGCAGAATAAACAATTTTTCCTTCTGTCTTTCTTCATATTTCTCTTCTTTTATATAATCTATCTGTTCTGGTGCTAAAATTGCGGATCTCTCGGATTCTGAACCAAAAATGCAAATAATTTACCCCAATCATTCGTTAGGATCATTGAGTACGTTAATCAATAATAAGAGAACTTTTGGTAGTTGCGGTCAACAGTAGTTTAGATATATGGAAACTGCTTGATTGTAGACCAAAATAGCAACAGCTGTAACTTGTTCTACAATAGGGCCAGCAATGACTGTCGGTCCAACGAAACTCTCAAAAAGGTTTCTTACTCTGAATTAATATACTAGACTTCAAAAGATGGTCATGTAATTTCTGGAATAAGGCTCTTGGCCATAATTGGTTCGAAATCAGAAAAAACAGCAATGAGTCCATTTTCCGTGGTAAATGTGTCCAGTAATTTGTGCATAGCGTTTGTGTTGCTTTTTCCTTGTCTATAATTCCAAACAACGCAACGATTTGAAAAGGTTTTACACCGGTTAGTAGGTTTTAATGATTGATTTCTCATCAATTAGGATTGTGTAATCAGTGTAGTTGTTATGGTAACAGTTGTCTCCGGGCATCGTAATATAAGTCGATGTGTTATGCATGTGTCAATCCCTTGGGGATGCCCATGTCCAGCAGTGGACGTCTTTTGCCCGAAATAATAATGATGATGATGCATCAGTGCAGTATATAACGTACTTTGTAAATCGATACTGATCAGATTCAATATAATGTAGTATGTTATTCATAAATCCTATTCGATACGTCAACTTTTGATCGAGCTATGTCATCAGGAGCATTGAATACATTAGTCAAGGATAAGAAAACTTTTCAGAGTTACGGTCATCATCACTAATTTGCTTGATCTAATGCATGGCAAGCATTGTTACCTTGCAGTCTGCGCAAGCGCAACCCTCGAACAAGTTTCTTATCCTCAGTTAATATACATGACATATTAGTTATTAATTTTAAGTCTTGATTAAAGCTTTTGTTCACAGTGATGTTGTACAACTACAAAAAAACATGCGAATGTTAGGTTTTAGATGAAATTTGATTTACAGATCTGGGCTAGCTGATCTGATCTGCTTTGGATTTTGTCTGGATGCCAAATTATTCAAAACTATGCGTACCTTATAGTAAAAGTATCGATGTAATAATCCAGGATATAGTATGGTGGTACATGACGTAATTCCTGAAGGATGCGAGTGAAACCGCAGGCATAAAGATAGATATTTTTTTAAACATTCTGAAATCCGTCGTTTTTCTGTATCCGGAATTCCGCTTCGTTTACTTGTAGCTTTTATGTGCGTATATTGAAGAAATTTTTATATTTATGTATGGATTGCATATTGCCTATTGTTTAACACTTTTTTAACCTAAACTTAATTAACTTAAATACTGCGTTTTTAGCGCCCTTCTTAACTATCACTGGGATTAGAGAACTTATATTTCTTAATACTTTTACCTTAAATCTATAAGACATTTCTTAATAACATATCTACTTCTGTTCAATACCACAAAAAAATATTTCTACTTTATTAGGTCCTAACGTGAAGATTGAAAACAAAACTTTAATAGAAGACATTAGTTAGGATTCAGTTATTTTTGATACAACAACTTATGTTAAAGAATATAAATTTAATTTTAAATGTTATGAGAACATAAGTTATGAAGAAGAAGCGATATGGAGAACATGTGTTATGAAAAACATTATTGTGTTATGAAGAACATGTGTTATGCATGACATATGAGCAATGAGTGTTATGAAATAGGCAGGTACTTGTGTACAGACGCGCCACGGATCTTTGTCTGTAAAGTTAGCATCAGGTATGCTTTCGAGTTAATTAAATTTAAAAACTCAGAGAAAACGGTGTCTGGCTTATGAAAACTTCGAATGCACAGTGTCCTTATTTTTCAAAGTCCGTACCTACTTTAAGAGAATGAAGAACGTGTGTTATGTTATTTTTATTTTTTTTATTAATGTGTGAAGAGCATTAGTTTAATTCAATTCCGGATTCATAGTGAGCAGATGTTAATTGTGATTTTTTAACATTGTTACCTACATAAGTACTTAATTTATCAGTATTCTTTCATTCAATCAGCCATTCTTTTTTTAAATATATTTTGTTATTGAGGCATAGTATATGGTTTTTTTTTTTTTTGTTTTTCTATATTATAGCGACTAAGATTCAAAATTAACTTTTAAGCTTCGTTAGTTTAAATATTATTATCTGTTTGAACAAACAACACCATTTAAGCTTAGGTATTTGTTATAATATTTCATGTTTTTTTATGTATTATACATACAATTTTATATATATACTCAGTTTGAATTTTTGATGAAGTAAAATATTGATGTCAAGAAAGTAATTTAATTTTTTTGCAATATTAAGACGATTTCATGACATGATAATGATGATTATGAAAATTATTTCGATAACAAAAGTGTTGCATACAACTAACTTACTAAATAAAAGCATTTTTTTTTTCATTCACACATATGGAGAAGAAAAGATACCTTAAAATATTGCATCCTAAAAAGACCTTTATGCATAGCTCCCTGCGTGTGGATCGCTGATTATTTTAATATACACTTAATCACTATAATTCTATTTATTATTTAGATGCGCACAGAATCCTCCATCTTTTTTTGCTTTTAATTTACACTTATTTGACTAATTATATATATATATTTTTAATTATACCTTCATCTTAACATTAATTATATTAAAAGGATATCGCTAATCAATGTTCCATGGATTTAAATTACTTTTACCCTCATACGGATTTCATAAATTGCATCTTAGTAACTTCCGAATGGGAAGCTTACACGTTTAATGTACTATCGCGGACACTGGCTCCTGACCACTTTTCGACCTTATTGCCTATGCAATAAGGTCTAAAAGTGGGCAGGCGCCTGTGTCCTAAATAGTACATATATATATTTAGATAGCTGAAGCAGTCCTATAGAAACATGGATACAGATAGATAGAATATGATTCATTGTACACCAATAACCAACCGTTGAATGTCGTGATGGCCTAGTGAATGTCGTGATGGCCTAATGAATGTTGTGATGGCCTAGTGAATGTCGTGATGGCCTCGTGAATGTTGTGATGGCCTAGTAAAGGCCTGGTCTCTCATGCACGATGTTGTTCAAATCCAGGCATATACCAATGGTTTTCAATTCATAATGAAAGAACATTATGAGTTAATCTTATCTCATTACCGACATCGGTGTAGTAAAAATATGGTAAGGAATAAATATATTTCTATATAATAAATATGAAACGCTGTTCGTTGGTAAGCGCATCATTTGATTTGAGAACGGCTGGACCGATTTAAATATTTTTTTGTTTTAAAATGTTCGTAATAATCTGTACCTATTAGATATTTAACGAAAGTAAAATTTTAAAAGTTTCCCGGAAAATTGTAAAATTCGGGATACACTGAAATGACTTTTTTTCCTATGGGACTTTGCTATGAATTCTTGTTAAGACAGGACGTCTGTTGGGTCAGCTACTAGTTAATATAAGTCTGAAATCGCCAACCCGTTTTGAGCAAGCGTGAAAATGGAAAAATATTTTTCTTCAAAGAAAGAAAGAAGAAAAGACAAAATGACTGATACACAATCATAATATTGTAATTTTATTGTAATCATATATAATAACCATTTTGTCTATTCTTCCGTCGCCAAACGTCGGCTAGTTGGCCGTTGCGACCAAGTGCGCGAATCGTATCGGTTTTTATAGGCTACCTAGTCGGACCGTCTAGTGCGCGAGATATGTAACAGGTTTTATTTTTATCGAATATTTTTTTGTAAAGGACTGCTCTACCATGAACTAAGTATGCAAAAATAAAGACAACTTATTTTAAATCTTAGACACAATCTCACTTCCACACTTTCTAGCCTTACTTAATAGAACGCTTGACTTTAATGTACCTATTACTTAATTAAAGTACTTTAAATAACCTTAATTTAACTACTTACCCTAGAATTATATCAAGTCGAGTCGACGAGTTTACTACTTACAAAAGTTTTTTTAGATCTTTTGCTTGAAATGGATATTTATTTTATTTTATATATAACTACTTCTTCCTAATTAACACAGACCCTTAAATTAACGCATCCTTGTCCGGATAACTTAACCTGCGTCCTAGCCAAAGCGATCGGTCGCGCGACTACGCGATCGTCACGTTCATGTTACTTATCTGATCGAAACCAAAAAGCGCCTCTGTCGGCGCGACCACGCGTTCTGGTGTGCCGAATAGCATGAACGCACGTGTTCGCTCGACGATCGCTTTGGTTAAGTCGCGGTCTTACATGGAAATATTATTATCCATATCTAAACTATGATTATTGAAGTGCATAGAACCCCTAATTTGATTGTTTATTGGACTACAGTGAACGACAGAAGAAATAAATCGATTTTTTTGTTTTAGGTTTTTCCGTTTATTGTGGAACTAGCGACCAGCCCCTGATTCGCACGGTTTTTACGTGTTGACAAAACCGATATGTCTTTATTAAAAAGTTTAGTGATTAGCATCATACACATAACCCTCCGGAACAAAGTCTATAAATTATGGCGAAAACCACACCAAAGCCATTCGGTGGTCATCAAGAACTAAGCGGCCACACAAACAGACACGAAAAGCGACTTTGTTGTATAGATAGGTTCGGTTTTAAAGCGACATCTAATGAAGAATATGTTTGACCTAGACCCTGTTATGGTTCTTCTCTTTTAAACCGTGGTATAGAACATTACTGCCGCAGCCTGCAAAAGGGGCATTGATGGGCGAACGTGAAAATGTGGGCCGAGGCACACATACGTCAGTCCATCAATACCTGGTTGTGGCCAAGGCTAGTATAGTACTTTTCTCAAATAATGCGCGGAAATTCAAACTAAGTAAATTAATTATAAATTCCAGAATCAATGACGGACCAGAATAATTTTTCACACGCCAATATGTTCAGTTGTTTCTTTTTAACTTTAAACAGCTATATTTGCAAGCCAAATCGAAATTAAAATTTAATCTTTGATAAGTTTACCTCCTTGGTTGCCATGTATCGAAGTAAAGTAAGTTCCATTTTTAAATTACAAGACTGATATGAGTTTTCATAGTAAAATTGCCGGCCTCCTGGTCGCATGTATTTGACCAGTACAGCATTTTCGATTTATCTCGAAGAAGGTTGTCAAAATAATGGTCGTATTTCCAAGCAGGTTTGAGATAAAACTATTTCCCAGTCAGAATTGTTGGTCTTATTACAATCAGTGATTTGTGCTGAACCTTAAGATGGACAGAATTCAAGCAAGTCGACAAGGGTGTAGCCATGTTTCCTTCCACCGGATGAGACTTTTGTATTTTTGTAGCTGATATAAATATTTGCCTTCGGTAAAGTTCGTTATTATCTTCGGCACAGAGTTATGTCTATATAGAAAATGAATGTTCAACAATGGCAATTTTTTTTTTTTTTCAAGATATTTATAAAAAAGTAAAAGCCGTAAGTGTGTAAGACACTGGTATTCAACTGCATCCTGTTAGACTGGAAGCAGAGTCGTGTTTTGCTAGTAAGATGATCGAGGGACAAACCAATAACCTGAAAATATTGTGTAACTTTTGTCTGACCCCCGCCTGCGAAACCATAAATCATAGACCGGCTGTTCTAATAATCTCTAATAATAATCAATACCATAAAATTCTAAAGATTATAATGCTTATTTTTTTCTTTTCAGCTTTATGTGATTTTGCAGTCGGGTTTTTGATTTTTTAAATTATGCACACTCATATGAAAAAAACTGGTCCGACACAAACATGGCCCATTTTTACGCTATCATTTTTTTTATTGCTAATTAAATTGAAACATATAACTTATACATATTTTTGTAATCCCCTTTTAATTTTCTTTATTTTGATACCCTACTCGATAGGTTTGGTTATTTTTTTTACTAACGTATCAATATTTGACGCCATAAATCCGCCATTTTGTTTTTTTTTCATACACTTCTCTAAGGACACTTGGGTTTTTAAGACGAATATAACGTTACCTGACTGTCGAAATCCATCCAGCCTTTTGGAAGATAGATTTACAAATGTACGTACAAACAAAATACGCGCGAAAAACATAACCCTTCCTTGGCAGTCAGATAAAAAGCTTACCGTGAAAACTTAGTTGAAGTGAAATTGAAGTGAGCTGTCATTCCAGTGAATGCAAGGGATTGACACTATTGACAGCTCATTTCACCTACGTTTTCACGGTGAGAGTTGCATGGAATAGGTCGGTAGGTTGCTATTAATTCTACAACTGGCCCCTTGCTACCGATGTGTATTCAAAAATGACCATAATTTAGATTTAAGGTTTTCGGACTGCTATACTGTTCAGCTTGCCATATTTAATGATAATATTCTTTTCTTTTGTGCAAAAAAGACAAGGTATGGTGAGAATCCTTCAACCAGGCAGTTGGTATCTTCAACTGTTCTTTATCGTCCGGCACATTCAATTTTAATCTATTAATATTAGATACTGGCTTCCGCCCGCGTAATATCTTTATAAATTACTAGCTTCTGCCCGCGAACCTATAACCTCCCCCAAGAATTGGGCTATACCTCCTGATAGTTCCGGAGATTACCCCCTACATACAAACTTTCAAACAAACAAATTTTACCTCTTTATATGATTAGTATAGAAGTATAGATAACCTATGTTACTCAGTAATAATACAGCATTCCACTGGTGAAAGAATTTTTAAAACGGTCCAGCACATTTTGAGTTTATACATAACCAAAAAAAAAATACGAATCTTTTCCCTTACACAGTTTATAGAAATTATTTTTTAGTTTGTTATTACTCAATCACACAGAAACGCCTGAAGAGATTCGAGTGAAATTTGGCACACAGATGGATCCCATCTTGAATTAACATATATAGTATAAATGTATATTTGGAATACTTTTATCCTGATATATGAAGTGGTTTCTCTTCAATGAGAGTAACCACGAGCAAGCAGTCTATGGCAGCCTTATGTTCAGTATTGAGCAATGTTCATATAACAAGTTTTGCTCTTTAATTTGTCATTTTTCTTATTTTATTTCAATATTGATCTATGTTCATTTACTTCATGTTATGTTCATCAAGTTATTATTTTCTTCTTCTATTGCAGTCTATAGCAGCCTTACTTTCAATATTGATAAAATTGTATGTTCATTAACGTATTATTTTCTTCTATTGCTGTGTCAGAATTTAGACTCAAGAATTTTATTCCCAGAAAATACAAATGTAAAAGTTTGTGTTTAGTGCGCAATCCATGCAGCTCTACCACAGCACCGCTAAGGCAGCCTCATGTTCAAAGTTTATCATTGTTCATTTATTTATAAGATGTTATGTTACAATACAATATTGAAGTCAACAGAAGTGATAAGTTCAAAATTGATCATCTACCTGTTTATAAAAATAACATATTCGTTTGCATCTTCTATTGAGTCTATGGTAGCCGAATTATCTAATATCAACATTATAAACTGTCCTTTTGTTCTTCTTTTGCATTCTGTGGCAGCTTTATGTTCAAAATTGAACATCGTTATATTCAAAAGATGTTTTATTACAACAAATCATTTATTTGTTAAATGTTACACTATGATGTTGTGCAGAAGTCAATGTCGAAAACTGACTAGTTCGTGACTTTTTTAAATATTTGTCTGCACTTTCTTCATTGCTATAGTATATTATTATTTCTTTTGTCCTTCCTGTAGTTTCAATCAAACAATCTTTAAAAAATATATACTGAAGATAATTAATTATAAATAATTTTAGTGAAGATTTTAATGTGTGCAATGAAATCGAAAACTACCTACATATCTAATGACTTAATCCGTTATAATCCTAAACGAATACATGCCTACTTCTCTTTAAAACTATACCTATATTATTATCTAATATTATATACTAGTTAGCCATTACGTTCCCGCGCATACATAAACAATTACTTTAAAATATTATTTTTTCTATTTAGTTTCTCTAGAGCTCACTTGTTTCGTTCGTGCAACGCGCTTCAATATACACACTTATTCTAAATTAAACTTATAACGACGATTACTAAGAGATGGTTATTTTTCAGACACAAATAATCGCATTAATTGTGTGTGAAAAATTCATGAATTTATGGGTCTAAATTTTTGATGAGATCTACAGAGATGGGGTCGCAGGGTCGTTGTTAATTTAGTGTACTAGTAAAAATATACTTATTATAAAACTTATCACTATCAAAGCCCATACACGAAAAGCTTCATACGGTCTTTAAGGAGTCTTTAGTAACTTCACAAATTGTTGCATTGTATCTTTTTTTTAAATAATGATTATATCTTCTGAGATGTTCTTTTGTTTTGATTTGTTCATTCAAAGTGGTTGTTGGGACTAAAAATGAACATCCTTACATGTTAATTTTTAGCCCCAAATCAAATACTTATCTATGTTAAGCCATGCTGTTTCATTTAAAAACTGTTTATCCTGCCGCATAATCGTTTGGTAAGTTACAAGAACAATTATAAAATCAGCCATTTTATAAAATATATAAGTTTATTCGATGAGAAAATGGAAGGAAATATAAAAAATAAAACTCATTTGAATTGACGTAAGTGTAACATATTTTTAATTAAAAAATAAAAGTAATATTTGATGAAATGGTTTTTTATACATTTCATATTTTGATGATGGTGATTATGAAAATGACAGTGAAATTATGTGTGTGTTCATACATAAAATATTTTGTGACGATAAATGTTTATGAAATTATATTTAGAATTTTTAAAGTTCATACAGAATAATATATATTTTTTGTTTAATTAGTAGTTTTATCCAAAGTTATTACTATTTTAAACTTAACGCATTCAAGGACACTGAACGATACAAAATAGTTATTTTTTAAGCCCTTTGGGCGTTTAGTGTCCCTCAAAGTGTTAATATATGAACACGGTTTTCACCGGTGGTAGTTCCTATATTGCCTTTTTAAAATTATAAAAAATACTTTTACGCCCGAAGACTGAAATATTTTGGTTATATTTTAGAATTACCTAAATAATAATTTTTTGTTAATTTGTGGCGATTATTTGTTCGGTTTTCGTGTGGCATATTTATATTATATTTGTCAAACTATAAACTTTTATTTGTTGAATACGAGGCTTTTGGCTACTTTCTGTGTGTTAATTTTGTATTTTTTTTGTAATGTGTTTTGGTTGTGCAGAATAAACTTTTTTTTTTTTGTCTCAGTATACAGTTTGTTTTTGCTGAAATCGTTATTTTTATTATTTAATTTTAAACCCGTACCTATTTGCTATTGCAACACGTTTTTTTTTTTTTAGTGATTGTCTAGTATCTGTTACAATTCTTAAGTACTTTCTGAGTTTATCTTGGACATTACTGACATCGGTGAAGGAAAACATCGCGAGGAAACTGGACTTATAGTCAATATAAGTCTGAAATCGCCAACCCGTCTTGAACAAGCGTGGTGATCAATGTCCATGCCTTATCTGTATGAGAAGAGGCATTTGCCCTGCAGTGGGACAATAATAGCCAGGTTTATTTTTCTTGAATATCTCTTTGTATTTTCTTTTATTCCTTTGTAGTGAATTGGACTGTATTTCGCGTTTCGTGTATGGGGCTATGAGACTTATAATTATATAACCTAGTTGAGGTGGATTTCCTTTTGGTTGTATGAAGTATTTTTATTTAGCAAATCACACATTTCGAAACACTGCAACGATGTCTAGTGTTGCACAGATATATCGTTATTATTAACGTTACAAAAAAAAACAGTTTAATAATGCAATTTTATCATAACATACATCGAAAAGAAAAATAACTCCTGCACATACCTAAATTAAAACGGTGTTAGATAACTAATACTACAATAAGGTACCTAATACCTAGAGAAATAGTATAGACGAACTTGATATTTAAAAAAAATCTTTTTAAAAACCTGTTGCGTTTTCAATAGTTGTTGCAATTTTTAAAACTATTTTCTACAGTAAAACATTTAACTTATATTAAAACGAACGCAGATCACGAATGGAAATAATTTAAATAAGTAATGAAAACTAAAATGAATAACCTAAGGCGGATTGCCGACATTTATTAAGTGGTCAACTAAATTATTGTAATTATCAGGAATGAGTTTATTTAAATATTTTTATTTGACACTAGAAATAAATATATGAGTGTTTTTGCTGCAGAGTAATCATAAAAACAGCATGAAAATAAAATACATATTATTTTGAATGAGATATCAATATGTAAATATTAAGTTCTGATATAGATATTAATGTGAAAATTTAATAAAAAATGAATTATGCGTTTTAAGCTATAAAAAAATAAAAATAATAGATGTTACTCATTCCTAACAAAAATAAAGATTATTATGTAAAAGCATACTAGTATATGACTATTCAGCCACGTCAAAATATATTTATCGAAAACTAAACCAAATTAAAACTAATAATTGAACGGTAAAGAGTGTTTTCTTTTTCAAATAAACAAACTTATATATTAAAATGGTATTAAATACCTACTATAAATTAAAAGAATAATCTAAAAAGTTTTGATTTAAATGTGTTTCAGTGTTATTTTTGAACTCGTTTAATTTTAGTCGGCATTATTTCAGTGATTTGTATTTTCTATTATTATTTATCAATACCCTAAATGTTTAATACGCAGTGCTTCACTGTAATTTTATTTAATTATACTATAAATCATACACCTGCCTCAAAGAAATTTAATTGATTATATTATCAATTCTAAATAATTTTAATCAAACACTACGAACGAAATAATTATTAGTAGGTAATTAAAAATGCAAACTCAATCTAAAAACTATGTAGCAACTATGTATAAATCTGCATTTATGTACATATTCGTCAGTACACGTAACAATAAGACGCCATCTTGAAAAAGGGCGACTAAAAGAAAAATTCTATGATTTTATCACTCAGTTGACGAGTAGCCGTTTACGACTTTAATGATAATACTTAAATTAATAAAAAATATTTAAAGAAATTATCAACTATTTAAAAAAATCTGTTAAATTATTGGAAGCTACGTGCTATTAAATATGTTACATAAGTGTGCGCGTCCTCTTACAGAAACTAGATTTCAGAAAGAAATATAAGAATGAAACATGACGATGAAAATACAAGATCTGAAAAATGAAAGAATGAAGAATAGGTGAAAAAACAGTAATTATACGAAATATAACATATTTCACATAAAATAGTCTGATATACATATAAATAGAACTGATACAACAATAAAATAAAACGTCACAGTTAAAACTTTTTAGTTCAATAAAATAAAAAGTATAATTCAGTAAAAGCGCGCGCACTGCGTTATTTTATACATCATTGGAACAAGCAATTAGAATATTACGTTTCATACACTCACAGAAACAAAATCGCATCAAAATTGAATTCATACTCTCATTTTTATGGTACTTATGTTACTACTTAACGATTTTAGAATACGTTTCATACACTCACCTACACATTATGTTCACTCAAAACTCGCTCTTATTATAATAGTACTTAAGATCCTATTAGACAGCTTTGCACACCTTTTTTCTGATATATTTACACATTACATTTAATTAATAAGTCACAAGGCATAATCTACCTTTTTTTGCTTCCGAAAAATATATATACACCACTTATTTTTTATATTATACCTACTTACTAAATCAATCTAATTTTTTTTCTTATATCCTACGGCTTTATGCCTAATCACAATCATACGTAAATAATAAAAAATATTTTTTTTTAGAAAATCAACGTTCCATGCCCCTTTTTTTTAAATAATATTAAATGTTAAAAGGATTCCAGAAAAAGTTTTAATATATTTTAAACTATTTCGTTTTCAGAGTGATTGAACTGAAAATTGATATTTGTTTTACGTTTAAACAAAGAGCGGTTAGACAGCTTGCATTTTTTTTTTCATAGTTCCCCTTAAATGTAACGATAATATTAAAATTATTTAAACAAAGACATTTAATTCCTACACTTAAAGCCTTAAACAACAAAATAAAATAATGGATCAATTTCTTAAACCCTTAAAAATACGAAATAAAATTGTACTCTTTAATTGAACTTAAGTCTCGCGATACGATACGAAAAATAAGGAAATTATAACTAAAAGGCGCATCTAGTGACGATAAACAATTCCGACATTGCAAAGGATTAATATACACTCCTTAAAAGGACCTCCCCTTAATGTTAATATTTAGGATACAGCCATATAAAAATAGTTGCCTTAAAATATTTTTCGAAAAATATATAAACTGTATATTCAAAGTTACACTCATGCTTAAAAAATCTTTCTTTAGCTCTATCCAAAAGATGTTTAAATAAAACTAACTAAATTGACATTGAATGCCTTATAAATTCGATATCGAACGTCACGCAATGAATACCGCGGATATGTACAAAATATTAAAATTCTAAAATAACCATAAACTTAACCTCCAAATCGAAACATTGGGAATTTTGAAAACGAATAAAATAATTACCTTATAAAATATTTTGGCCCATCAACGCCAATCATTATGTTTCAGAATTTGATAAAATAATAGCATACTTAATATACCAATATCCTTCGATTCACACTATTGAAATGTTCACAATCGAACAAATACATTACTTTCTAATTCTATGAGTTTACACATCACGCTGTTTTTTTCTTTATAAAAAATCCGGTCCGATTTGATGGTAATAATATCAATGGACGTTTGCTTAATAGTACGCAAGAAGGGATAAGCGAAAGAGGGACATAAAGTTGGAGTGTAGTACTAAAAAGTACCTGAGCAATGTTGAGCTAAAGCGTCTAGAAATTTGACCTCATTTTAGGCGGTACAGAGAAGAGCTAAAACAGTGGCATACAGGTGATATTCAATTGTACTTTATAATATTAACAAGATTTTAACGTGTCCTGTGTACCACTTCAAACAGTAACATAAGTTGGAAGTTACACTATTATAGCTCAACTTAACTCATAAAAAGCTTGACATTTTATGGAAAACTGTACCATTGTCTCCCTGACACTAATCCCTAATTGAGTTATTTGTTGAATGTTTAAAACAGCACGACCCAGTAAGGATGTTTATCATACCAAAGAATGTTTTCCAAAATCTATGCAAGACCCCAGCGAAACAGGGCAAGAAAGGCAAAGTATTATTACAAAAACCAAGAACGGAGCAGGGCCTAGCTGAGCAAAGTTGAGCTAGTGTCTATTATAATTTTGACCTAATGTTGAGCGGTACAAAGAAGGAATGAAACCGTGCCATATAGGTGATATTAATTTGTACTTTAAAAAATATGGACAAGATTTCAACGCGTCCTGTGTACAGCTTCGAACAGTAAAATAAGTTGGAAGTAACACTATCCCAGCTCAACTTAACTCAGCAGACAACGCTTCACACCTTTATGGAAAACTGCCCCTGGTAACGACGCTGATCCCCATTGGATGAATGTTTAATATAGCTAGCATTTTCAGACTGTTACTTTTTCAATTTGAAAGTTCTTTAAACAAATTCTGGAGGTCACATAGTCAACATTTTGCAGATTCAGTATGGATATTTATCATATGAAAGGATGTTTGCCAAAATGTACACAAGACGGGTAAAAACCCAAGACCGGAGATTCAGATGAGTAAAGTTGAGCTAAAGTATATATTATAATTTCGACATAACGTTGAACGGTACAAAGAAAGGAATAAACCGTGGAATACAAGTGATATTAAATTGTTATTTATAATATGAAATAGGTTTCAACGCATCCTGTGTACCGTTTCAAACAGTAATAAAAGCTGGAAATGACACTATCATAGCTCAACTTAACTCAGCAGACAACGCTCTACAAAACGATGCCCTTGTTCTCATGACGCTGATCTCTTATTGGTTAAAACAGCTAGCATTTTCAGACTGTTATGTTTTCAATTTGATAACATATCGTTAACATATTGATGAAAATTGTTACAATTCCTAACAGTAGGTACCTACGCAAAACGGGGGCAAGTAAGGCAGTCCAGTAGATTGAAACCAAGAGCAGAGCGGAGTTAAGCTGAGCAAAGTTGAGCTAAAGCGTCTAGAAATTGGACCAAGCGTTGAGCGGTACAAAGAATGGATGAAATAGTGTCTTATCTTACAGGTGGTATTTTTTTACTTTAATAAGAAACATGAACGTGATTTCAACGCTTTTTGTACCGCTTCAAACCGCTAATCAAAGTTGGAAATGACACTATCATAGCTCAACTTAACTCAGTAGACAACGTTCCTCAATTTTGTCGAAAAGTATCCAACTTGTCGCCAAAGTGCTCAACCCCTTTGGTAAACAGCTAGTATTTTTAGGTTAAGCTTTAAAGGTTTTTAATTTGAATGTACATAGAAGTTTCTGACGGTTGCTTGCAGTTAGAACTTTGTTCATGATATTTTTTTTTAATCGTTGACATGTCTATAAATTGTGCACCATAAGATATTGTTCCATATGATTTTTTGTTTTGTTGAGTCCAGCGTTGTTGTTTTTGTTGACGTCGAAATCCAGCAGAGATGCATCATGAACGCCACGATAATGTGAATCCTCAACTCTTCATTCCTTACATATAAGTTACAGTTACGGCGTAATTAAAGGAAAACACACAAAAAGGTTATGTTAAAAAGGATTTACTCTCCTCCTGCTTGACGATCCCCATCTCCTGAAGCACGGCTTCGAGACCTTCCGGCATCCTGCCCTGGTCGAGCTCCAAGTTCCACTTGTAATACTGGAATAGAAGAGAGAATTCTTTTTATCACCTGATATAATTGACGCAATTTATGGACTGACGTCGAGTCATATTGTGGATGTTCGAGGACTATTTTCGACACCACTTCTGTTCCTACTACTACATTGAGTCGGGGGCCCGGGAGATACTTGATCATTCGCCGCACCGCCGACTGGTATCAGCCCGCCATGCCTAGCGGGCCCCATCACCAAGTGCGGCCGATCCCACGACTGCAAGTCCTAATATAAAGGTGCGCATGAAACACTGCGTGCCACCTCTTTGGACCTGACTGTTTGCGCGACGACACAGCTCCCAACTTCGAAAGAACCTCCTTATGGTGGCGGGAGATCGTTAAGCGCCTTTCGACGCACGGCTGTTCTTCTGGTGCGGGTGGAATGAGAGGTATGCTCTCTCTCCCTCTCCACCGCCTCCTTTGCATTCCATGCACCAGCCTCTTAGCCATTACCTGTATCTGCTTTCACTATTTCCTCCTCACACCAAGCACAATGGCTTAGGCGTAGGATAAGCTCATGTTGACTTGACTTAAAGGTTTTTCAATAATTCCTCCTTCCAATTTGAGCAACCCTCTTAATTAAAGATACAGAATAGTAATTTTCTAGAAAAACAAGCAAATTTAAAAAAAAGCTACGCAAATTTTCTGCATTCCGACTTAAAGAGGATGTCGGTGTTGTCACAGGCACATTAGACATTTCAGCTGTCTTTGGAAAGGCAACACCTGCTTTGGAGCAAAGGCATACCTGATGCTCTGATATTACAGATATCCCAAGGCGGCTGTGAACATTCACAATCAAGTGTCCTGCTGGTTTGCCACCCAATAACGTCAAATAAAATAGTATAAAGTAATCACGTACAAACCTTATCCAGTTCCTTCCTCAGCGCAATCACAGACCGCTCCCGGTCTGCCACCAGCTCCTCAAGGTATTGGTAGCGGAGCTTTTTGCGCGCGCGGCACTCCCGCGCAGATTGTCTGCTACGTTCTGCTTGAACACATGAAGTAGGACCAACGTTAGGCTTGAGTCTTGGAAGCATTGATCAGGGAAAAGAAGACAAGGGTTTTGACAAAATTACAAGACCGGGTGAAGTCTGCTTCCTGGGATATGTTATTGATGCAATGTACTGAACCTACCAATTTTTTTTGACTTTGTTAAGTGAGAAACTGATATGGTCTAATTCTGTTTTTAGGAGTAGATTTAGTAATATCATATTTTATTCCTTCAGTAATATCCTCCTACCTGCATTTGCTTTTTTGTGAAATAGGAAAAGTGAGAACCAATTGCATCTGAACAGTATTTTTTAAAAGTTTAGTACAAGTGTGACATCATTATTATCTGATTGCTTTCTAGATCTTAGAAAATAAGACTGCATGGTGTCATTAATTAACTACAGATAGTCCAAGATTGTTTATGTACGATACTGGATTCGATAGATAATAAACGTAAACGATTACATCTAGGAGCTATCATCGATAGTCTGGCATCAAAACACAGTCTTTGGAAATGCATTGAAGACCCAAGATAATTAGGCGTACTTATATTTATTTGGATATACTGATGAATATATTCTCATATCTAAATGACTTTGTGAGGCGGGTAAACCTACAATTAAATAAGGAGAAATTGAAAGTCGGAGCGGGTTAGAAATCGAAAACTAAGTAGGTACCAAAGGCTGTCATAGTATAAGCTGTCATAGTTTACTATCGTGTTGCTTCGTTAAGAACGAAATATTTCTCACATTCTTTTAATAAAGTCACATGGCAGACACGCATAATATGGTGTTCCAATTGGAACACATGAGCATCATTAGCTACGTTGACCTTAAATACCACATAATGGTAAATGGCACGCTATACAAATCCTACAGACTAAGGTAGGTACTAACTACGAACGTAAAAACGAAGGTGTTTTTTTCATATTCTTTGGTTTCCATATAACCATCGTTTTCGTGCAAAGTTCCCACAATATTTCAAGAAATAATAATCCGATCAAAAACATAACATGAAAAAAAAACAAGTCTCGCAACGCAGTTCTTCTACCGCAAAAAGTGTGAGATCTAATATAAAACCAAGTCGGTTAATTTGTCCGATACCTACCTATGGAAGCATCTACACAACAACTTTGTCATAAATTGTTACCTAATTAGCTAATGACCGTATCAATATTAGACATCTTTATTTCTTTAACAAATAGAATGATTTGGCCATCACACGACAGCATAGGAAATACCTAATTATATTATGCCCTCTTGGTCACTGAAAATTCAGGCTTCTAGCTTTATCCACAACGATGTAACAGGGGGATCGAAAATGTCCTGAATGGCTTCGAGAAAAGGATGGTACGGCCGTGCCCTTGTTCGTTTGTTTTTGCTCGACTTAGCGGGCACTGCTGTGCCCCCAGATATTAAAATACTGTACAGCCTATTATTGTCCCGCAGCAGTGCAAAAGCCTCTTCCTATAAAAAGAAGGCATGCGCATTAATCACCACACTTGCTCAAGGCGGATCTAATTCCTAGAAAAACAACCGTAATATTTTTGGCTATAGTTAAATACTTCTCAGTATACAGTTTATCTTATTCAGATTGCCCAGCTTGGGACTTAACCGGAGCCCTCTCGAGCTACATGAATCGGTTCGTCCCGAAAAAAGACAACGTCAACGTTGAAAACCAATGCTGTGGCTCTGTCTCGCATAGTGTCACAGCATTATGCTGAGCGATGGCCGGTTTTCGTGAATGTGATGCATATTTTCCGCCGAATTGTTTTTGTGTTTGTGTTTTTATTTGCGTCATGTTGACCGCAAATAAATAATCTTCTCTGTTTCTTTCTTGTTAACACTCCGAAACTTCAAAGTTGTCTTAAAGATCCTTACCTAGCTTCGCCTTCATGTCCTGTTTGTCGAGCTGCGCCTTGCGGCCAGGCCTGCGCCCACGCTTGCCCCCCTCGCGCCTTTCCCCGCCCTCCACACCCGACGCCCCCACCGAGCCGTACACCCCACCACCCAGCGACTCCTGGAAATAATAAAAAGTTTCATTATGATAGTGTATTTTAGAAAATAATAATAGAAAAAGAAAAAGTCTACACACGACAGCCCCATTTTTATGTCCAAGCAAATCACTGTCCATTCTAAGGTTGCCTGGAAGAGATCGCAGAAAGCGATAAGGTCGCCCATTGTATATTTTCTAGTGCTTAATTATTATTTCTTGTTACGTATTTTTGTGGTGTACAATAAAGTATATATAAATAAATAAATAAATAAGTCTAGTAGGGTTAAATCGCACGATCTTGGTGGCCAATTCACGTTACCTCTGCGCGAGATTAGCATACCCTCAAATCGTTCATACAGAATGTTCATCGTGGCTTTCGAAAAACTCATTTTGATAATAAAGTGTTATCATTACGACGTGCTGCTCATTCGTGTCACATGATGATTTGGCATCAGTGACTGCAATTGCATATTATACAACAGATTTGACAGATCCCACCAAAACAACATGGCCGCCACAGACTGTCAACATCGACCCGTCCCTATCGAAACACAACGAAGATACTCTTGTGTTGTGCAAAATTTCATGCTACTAAACCCAACAGTTTAGCGTTGGCTGTCAATTAATTAATTTAAGATTGTTTTATTATAAATTAATTATTCAGTTAATAGATGTGGTTTTGATTGCTTTAATAGCAGTAGCTTGTTGGGTAATGTAAAAGTTCCGTTCATTAATGCGTTGTCTGTCTTCAATGTTATGAAAGTGGTCTCCACGGTATGTATGATCTCGGAAAAAATGAAAATACCTAATCACAATTCATTCCTATATCCAAATTCCAAATCTTTAAAAGAAAAGTTTTCCAACCAAGAGCTTTAATACCCAAAGAATCTTAAAGTAAAGAAGTCATCAGACGACCCATCAAAATCAAGTCATTTATTCAAACTAGGCCAAGGATTTTTTGACCGTCAAAATTACATAAGACAGTCCCCCAAAAAGCCCACCCTTCACTACTTCCTAGAGCTTTAGCTAGGAAGAAGTGGTGCAACAAACACCCCAGCAGCACTGCTGTCTGTTCAGATAGAAGAACTTGATTCTATACAATACATCAATCAAATACCACGGCTTCAATTCGATTTCAAAATCATTGCTAACAGATATACTACGCATATGAGAACGTTACAAGTTGGCAGTGAAAACAATGAGCTCACAACAGTAAGACGAAACGCAATACTTCTAAATATGTCTCATTCATATACTATTAATATATTTTATTTAACTTTTCAGGCTCCCGCAGACAGGCGTGACGCGACGGTACGACACGATTCGAGTAGAACAATTTCCATGAAACTTTTCGCGTCGGGCCTGTCTGCCGGCCTGTGGGGCTATTAGCTGGACTAACAGAAACTACCGTGACAAGAAAAGATATTTATATGATGGATTACGCGAGAGAATGCGTTGCTGACACCTGTCAGTTGAGTACAAAAGAAGTGATTACGAAAGAAAGTGTTTTACGAATTTCTACTTTATTTGTTCTTAATCGTGTCCAACGTTAAAGTTCAGGGACGCGTTCTGTCGGCGGCCGGAGTTTAGTACAAGCATTCTGGGCAGGAGATATTTGATTGTTTTCGTTATCTTACAATACTGTCAAAGTTAAAACGATTTTTTGACTGACGGGATTTTTTTTATAACATCAAAACAGTTTAAAAAAAAATCCCGTCAATCAAGTATGAAACCTGAAAACATTGTAGCTTGCGAAAAAATCAATTAATTGATTCAATTTTTTTTAATAGATCCGTTTCAGTCATTGGAGGAATCCTATTGAAAATAGCTCTTTTATTCAAAGTAGTTTAATTATAATTAATAAAAAACGAACTAATATAATATCTATATCAAAGGCATTAAATATTTTTTTTATCAATATTTATTTCCAACTTCGACCCTCTTCCATTGCCCAGCAACCAACAAAGCAAACCTAAATAGTTTTTGACAGTACTTAAAGATTGGGTGGTGAGAAATGTTACCAATATTGATGGGTAAGTAACATTTTTGAATGAGCGTTATGAGGTAATTTTGGTTTTTCCCATTTTTTTTGGATCATACACATACCTAAAGCTTTGTGCAGACCAGCGCGACGCGACTCGAACAATACAATTTCTAAGAAAACTTGACGGTATGACAATAGCCGGTGTCGCGTCGCGCTGGTCTGCACGAAGCTTAAACCTTCCAGAATACATTCTCTAAATTATGGTAAAAACCGCATCAAAATCCGTTGCGCAGTTTCTAAGAACAACGCAGTCACAGATAGACACGAAAAGCGACTTAATTTAAAATATGTACCTATAGATGAACTGCGTAGTATCGGCCAAACTCGCATAACATTTGTACTCAACACGTAAAAAAACCAAGGCAAACATCTATACACAGTGTCTGTTAGTTCGTTGACACTAAAACCTCATTGGTAACACATAGTTGAATGCACATTAAATATAGCACTTATTTTTATGCTGTAAGGTTCAGAATTGAATACATGATCAAACAATAACCCTACTGTTTAGTACCGTGACAGTACTGAATGGGGGTAATTGTTTTAAGGAGCACGTTTCCACTGCATGCGAGGAGATTCGGTGGCTTAAACACAATTGATTTAAGAAAACATGGTTTCTTTTCGTTTTGTGAAGTGTCTTTTGATTTTTGGTCTACCGCCATCTTGCTTTTTTTCATATTATGGAAAAAAAGCAAGATGGCGGTAGTGAGAAAGACAAAATTCAAGACTACGCAATTTGACACGGTAGCCCGTGGGATGTTTTTCTCGGACCATTTTCAATTAATTGCTTTTCCAGTAGCGATAACTATTTTTCAATATAACTAGACTTTCAATTATACATAACATAACTTCACGCCTGTAATTCCCCAAGGGTTAGGCAGAAGTGTACCTATAGTACACCCACATTTCGCCAGTTATGTTTAAGTCCCATGTAATAGGGGCGAGCCTATTGCCATCAACCGGGCACAGATCCAGACTCCAAGCTGCTACTGAGAAATTCCAGATGGAAAACCTCAAGAACACTTTTCCTGACCCGGGAATCGAACCCAGGACCTCATGCTCAGCAGTAGCGTTTACGACCACTAAACCAACAATTTTAATTATATTCAATCAATTCAAAAGACAATACGGAATATTGCGGAGATAGAAAGTGCAGTCTTTATTTAAAAGCATTGCAGCACTTACTCTGATCTCAGGGATAGAATCCCTGAGATCAGAGTAAGTCCTAATCAAGCCTAATCGAACATTTGTAAGAAGAAATATGTTCGAAAACAAAGCCTACCTTAACAACTGCCAAAAAAAATTGACCAAGTGCGAGTCGGACTCGCCGTTCCGTACCACCGTACAACATTAAAAACACGTTTCATATAGGGACCTCCTTAAATTTTTAACTTTATTTACTTAATTATTTTTTGATGACAGCGGCAATAGAAACACACAATCTGTGTAAATTTCAACTGTCTACCTATTACGGTTCAGGAGATACAGCCTGCTGACAGACAGACGGACAGCGGAGGCTTAGTAATAGGTTTCCGTTTGGCACCCTAAAAATTGTGAATTTACAGTATAATTTATCAGTATATGTGCCCAATAATCAAATTATTATAGCAGACTACCTGCTATAATAGGAGCTCGTGGCTAAGTCATAACAGCCGCACAGTTCGATCCAGCAAGTGAAGCTACGCTTGCCGTGTAGGTCTGTGGATGGGTGACCATCTTAACATACCGAGACTCCTCCGTGCCTCGGGAAGCACGTTAAGCCGTTGGTCCCGGCTGTCATTCGTGGATCTTTGACAGTCGTTACGGGTCGTCAGAAGCCCGAAAGTCTGACAACCAGTCTTACCAAGAGGTATCGTATTAACCAGTTACTGGGTTGTGGAGCTCAGATAGGCAGTCGCTCCATGTAAAATACTGGTATTCAGCTGCATCCGGTTACACTGGAAGCCGACCCCAACTATGTTGGGAAAAGGCTAGGCAGATTGATTTTAGTCTGCTATAAAACCTCAGAACCTCAAGTGAATCTTCACACCAGGATACCTACCTATCCACGTGACGTGTATATTCATTCTTAATCAGGAAATGAATGCAATTTATGCATTTGACATTCTGAAGGGGACTGGGGTGCGCAAGTAGGACCAGCGATGCGTTGAGTAACGAAGGACAAAATAATTCTGACACGCTTCATGATACGGAGTAAATCACTGTAAAACATATGGCGTGGGTTAATAGAATAGAATAGAATGCATTAATAAGGAATTTAAATTGAATTTCATGCATCGTTTAGATGATTGTAGTAGGTATTTATTTCTACTCTGCCGTTCGTGGCAGTTATTTTAGTTCGATGCCACCAACTGCATCAGACTGCTTGAAATGTGAGCTTGTTTTGAATTTTTTGTCGCAGTCGATTTTTTTTTTCAACCTCTGTGTTATATTTTTGGTCTAGATTCCTCAGGCCCTTTATTTTGATACACCAAATGGACAAGGTACAAAAAAAAATTACATTACTTATTGACGTCTTAAATCCACCGTTTTGATTTTGTAAAAAAATAAAACCTAGCCTATAAACGTCGTGCAACCTAGACGAGCTCGCTAGACGCTGCTGTTGCGCAGTTGGAAACAATTTTTTTTAAGACGCCATTGTTTGTGTCCTTCGAAGCCCCCAAGCTTTGAAGGACACAAATAATGGCGTCTTAAAAAATATATTTTAGTGGTCAATTAGATACTAAATTACCACTAAAATGAAGTCTCCTTAATGAAAAGTGCGTTATTTTTAATATTCACACTACCTTCCCTCCATAAGGCATATGCGTATTGGGACAGCCTGTACCGCCTATCCCAGCTTAGTACCAGGACCAATATAAACCAAAGTACATTCTGAACACTTAGATGAGTAACAAATGTTACTTGGCATTGGCACTCGTCAGATCTCGTATGAGCGAGCATTGAAGGATTTACGAGAGTAAGCTCATTTCATGTTATTGACTATAAAGTATACGAACATATGTGCAATATTCTACATAGGTACCTTTAAATTAATATATTATCTACTTAGTTTATTTATTTCGATCCGTAACCTTCCACATTTCCAACGCAGATTCGAACCTGGGAACATCCACGACAGTTTGCCAAAAGTCTTGTAGGATTACACATCGTTGACTTAATAATATCAATTACCCAAACCTTAGACACAAAAATCCTTACAGACCAATTTAAAAGGCTTTAGTACCGATATCATAAAAAGATAAAAAGCCGTTTTTTTTTTAAAGTGAGCCGGAAAAACAAATCAAATCAAAGACTCACCTGAAAACAGTCTACTACTTTAAATTAAAAATAAACTACAATGAAACACACACATCTTGCCAGCACCACACTTCAATTCAGACTAAATCATTTTAATTCGGGGCTGCTCGCCTTTGTCATCTCCGATTCCCGGGCGTAGTCCCACTACAGCCTCCCGTCGCCGAGCAGCAGACAGCAGCCGAGCGAGCTCGCCCGCACCGTGCAACGATCAATACTGCATCATGAAATGCTATTTCGAACCGAGAGGGGATGGGGCGAACCTGCGTAGGCTAGATGTCTGGGCCATGGCGCAAACCGGTTACCTATACGAGTTTCTACTTTGTAGGTAGACAGCGGAGGTGGGGTTAGATCGGCAGATGGGGATTATTATTAAAAAATGTTGATGTCTAGACAGGGGTGTTTCGATGGGGGAGATATGATTTCGGCGAACGATTTTAATTGGGAGAGGATAAAGACTAGATTCGTTTGATGACCATTGTTAGAGGACTTTCGGAGAAGCCGTTGAAAGACCGTTTACAATCAATATTAGTATTATTACTTCCATAATTCCCGAGATTACGACTAATAGAGACAGAGGTATGGAAGAAAAAAGACATGTTACATCGACCCCAAATACCTAAATAAGGAGACAAGGCAAGAGAATAATGATTACTTCGACGATTCCATCAGAAAATGAAAAAGTAGGTACCTACTTACCGATGAAAAATGCAGCAAGAAAATATATTTTACAGAATTCTTAGACTATTTTCAAAAACCCGTATTTCACACAATGACTACAACAACATTATGATTACGAAAATATAACCCAAAAAAAATTGGATTCGTATCCACGATTCGACTTAATTTCTTGTGAGTTGGGAGAGGTCCTCGGCCAACAGAGGAATGTGAGAGGCTTCCAATTGATTGCACGCCTTATCAGTTAGTTATTTATCATACAACGCATGTTGCACCTTTGTTATGACGAGTGAATTACGACCTGCGATAATGATGCTCATAGGCGACAAATTAGCTCCTAGTCCTGATTCCACACCAATAAACAGGTATTCAATTAGGTCTGTTTTTAAAATTTTCAACAAAAAACGAAAATTCCAACAATTTAAAGTAAGTAGGTAGGTATTTTTCCAAAAAAACATCGTAAGTAATTAACCTTAATTTTGTTCGTAAATTGGCATTATTTCAGCTCTAGCTATATTTTTATTCAAAAATTGAACGTCAGTGTTGTGAAAAATTCGGTGACGTCATCGCAATTCAAAATATTGGAACTGCGTAGTCGTCGCGGCGCAGTCTCAATCCCAAGACTTTTACTAACAAACGACCGAGTAAAAATTACGACCGTTTCAGCATTTGACTATCCATCGCTTTCTACGCTATAATTATTTACCCAGCTAGCTTTGCAAAAGACGCAATGGAGATTTAACTAAGCCATAATTCGTGCCGAGTAGTAAGTATCTTCGTTGATATGACTACGTGGTGTCCGTTACCCAGGCCAGATGTTGTCGAAAATGGTCATTTGAATCTTATAGATAATTAGTTGTGCGGCTTCTGTAAATGTTGCGCACATTTTTAAATTTGTTGCGCTTATAGTTTTTTAATTATTTCACAAAAACATTTCCTGCTGGCGTAACGTTACCGCAGCCAGACCTTTTTCTTTCTAATGGGAATATTTAAATAAATACTAGCTATA
The DNA here is from genome assembly GCA_914767755.1 of Agrochola circellaris. Lineage (NCBI taxonomy): Eukaryota > Metazoa > Arthropoda > Insecta > Lepidoptera > Noctuidae > Agrochola > Agrochola circellaris. The sequence continues at coordinate 12,609,186 of OU611843.1, forward strand.
GAATTAGTTGTCTAGATGAAGTAAATGTTGTGCCTTATTTTGTATTTGTTCTTTCATCGGTTGCGAAGTTATTCGAGATTTTGCTGGGGTAACGTTTTTGGTTTTGCTAGATCTTTGAAACGGTTAAGCGGATTCTTATCATATTTTGTACAAGACTTCTTAGGAATTAGTTTAAATTTGTTCTGCAATAAAAATACCAAAAAAATGCATAGCTTAAAGGTTATTTCATTAAATAGAAAAACACTTCAATTGGTCCCAGCACTCTCAATAAGAGGTCTAAAGACTTACTTTAAACGTTATTTTAAAGCTTGTAACTGCCTTCAAATGTATGTGAAGTTTCATTAGTATCCTGTAAGTATTTAAAAAGATATGATGATATTCAGTTCTTCACGAGCACGGTCTTGATGCGCGCGGTGTTATTTGGCCACTGGATTGGATATATGAACTGAATGTTATGTTAATTATTAGTTGTTTAGTTCAGTTGTATATCAGTAAAATTTCAGCGTAGTACATTGGATAATTAATGAGATAATACGATTAAAGTCATTAGGAAGTGAATGACCGAGGTAACCCGACCAAGTTTAGGTGGTTACGAAAAAGCGAAAACTCAGAACATTATGGTACCTTCTAAAATATGTAGGATAGTGTTACAAATTTAGTACAGACATGTACACAAGTTTTAAAAAAAACTACATGTTTATTAAAGAATTTTTATTAACAGGTAAAATAATCATTTCAATTGAACTTTTAAAGTATTATAAACTTATACTTAAAAATAATCACAGATTAAAATTACAGATAGTAATTTTGCTATTTTGAAATTTTCTATTACCTTTTATTATAGATGTTTAGTGCGTTATGCAAACAATGGATTTATTCCCTTTATGTCGAGTCCCGTTATATCGAGCCTGGAAGTCTATTGTTCTCCAAAGTATTGATATTTTACGCTTTCTATTACCTTTATGTCGAGTTTGGTGAACAGGTACAGTCAGAGATGTAAATTAAAAGCATTTGAACGTGGGGTCTTTTCGGCTTTGGATTTCGATTAATAGCTATACTTTATAACGATTATATTATTCGAAATTTATTAGGTAGGTACTACTTACCTATATATTTTGAACCATAAATTGAAAACATGTGCATTGTATCATTACGTATTTATGTATTTTTATACTGTGTTTTATGTATTTTGATTGTTTATATTTTGATATGTAGGTAGGTACTAACGTAATAGTTACATTTGCATTATTAATTCATTTATAATAAATGAACTTAATATTTTAAAAGATAGGTACTTTTTCATCATGCACATAATTTCGAATATTAAAAAAAATACACTGAAATTATGACATACTTTGATGGTTAATTAAAAATATAATAGTACATAGTACTGTAAGGTTAAAGTCATTAGTTATTTTTAAATTCTTTTTTGTGTAAAAATTGATTCTAAATTATGTGCGTGTATACATTTCATTGGACGTGACTGTACTTCTAAAATATGATATTATTAAACTCGACATAAAGGTAATAAAAGCGTGGTAAATAAACTCGACATAAAGGGAATAGAAACGGGACAGAAAACTAAACTCGACATAGGGGTAATAGAAGCGAGACAAGGTTTTCGGCTCGACTTAACGGGACTCGACATAAAGGGAATAAATCAAACAATGAATTACCCCTTCACCCCACCCCTCCCGCGTCCCACCGAACGACATGTTATATCGGTGATTTTTGATAAGTATGTGCAACTGGAAGATAATAATAATGTTTTCATAGTACAGATATTATTATGTATTTAACAGTGTACGCGTCTGTACCGAAATTGTAAGGTGTATTATACTGAACATTTCAAAAGATAGCATAATGTTCTGAGTTTTCGCTTTTTCGTAACCACCTAAACTTGGTCGGGTTACCTCGATCATTCACTTCCTAATGACTTTAATCGTATTATCTCATTAATTATCCAATGTACTACGCTGAAATTTTACTGATATACAACTGAACTAAACAACTAATAATTGACATAACATTCAGTTCATATATCCAATCCAGTGGCCAAATAACACCGCGCGCATCAAGACCGTGCTCGTGAAGAACTGAATATCATCATATCTTTTTAAATACTTACAGGATACTAATGAAACTTCACATACATTTGAAGGCAGTTACAAGCTTTAAAATAACGTTTAAAGTAAGTCTTTAGACCTCTTATTGAGAGTGCTGGGACCGATTGAAGTGTTTTTCTATTTAATGAAATAACCTTTAAGCTATGCATTTTTTTGGTATTTTTATTGCAGAACAAATTTAAACTAATCCCTAAGAAGTCTTGTACAAAATATGATAAGAATCTGCTTAACCGTTTCAAAGATCTAGCAAAACCAAAAACGTTACCCCAGCAAAATCTCGAATAACTTCGCAACCGATGAAAGAACAAATACAAAATAAGGCACAACATTTACTTCATCTAGACAACTAATTCTATAGCTAGTATTTATTTAAATATTCCCATTAGAAAGAAAAAGGTCTGGCTGCGGTAACGTTACGCCAGCAGGAAATGTTTTTGTGAAATAATTAAAAAACTATAAGCGCAACAAATTTAAAAATGTGCGCAACATTTACAGAAGCCGCACAACTAATTATCTATAAGATTCAAATGACCATTTTCGACAACATCTGGCCTGGGTAACGGACACGACTACGTGCAGCGCTGCATTGGGCTTTTAGGTCGCAAATTAAATTTACTCGTATTTATTATTGACTGAACGTCGCCGCTATTTTTGGTCGAAAATTTAAAATCAATACTGTGGTGGGCGCCATGCGTCTTTTATGCGTTCGGCCTGGCCTGCAACGTAGACTGGCGCCAGACAAAGGAGGTTTAAATGGCGTCTTTCTTTAATTATATCCGGGTTTTACCTGGGTTTTCTTTATAGGTGGATGCTTCGATCGATACCAGACATTGTATTAGACAGGCATTGTAACGTAGTGTGATATTTCAGGCCTGAAGTTTTTTATTGATACAAGTTTAAATATTGAAAATGTGCAGACAGATATGTACCTATACTCTTTATGCTATAGAAGCTAATGAGTTACACCAGCTAGATGTAAAGGAAAAAATGTTTATTTGTTGCCCTCCTAAGTACTTCGTTCACTATACCCAAGATCTATTGAATGAAAAAAAAAAAAAAAAATTAACGATGCCAAACGAAGTCAGGGCTTTCAAAATAACATATATTTTCGTACAGATTTGAATACTGGCCATAGTGCCTACAGAATCTGAAGGTCACTCTCGCCCCAACGTGACCATGAAAGGGTAAAAACTCAAAAGTTTCTATAGAATTTTGTTGATATCCCTTACAAAAGGTTTTCCCCTCGGGCATCAAATGCAGGGTGGTTCAAGAGTGATATAAAAAAACGTTACAAATAGGGTGTTTCAAGGTCATTTGAATTTAAATATTGCCATGGGGGAACTTCAAATGTTTTTGCAATACTTCGTTTGTACATACGGATACACATCAAGCTATACAGACGCGGTGAAAGTAACTTTATTCAAAGCGTACTGCACATCTCTGTACTCAGCGAGCCTGTGGTTCAGATATACCCAAAGGGCTTACAATTCTCTGCGCATCCAGTTTAACAATGCCTACAGGGCGCTGTTGCGGCTGCCACGCTTCTGCAGTGCGTCAACAATGTTTGCTGAGTCACATACAGACGGCTTTGATGCCACCTGGCGCAAAAAGACAGCATCACTGCTAAGTAGATTGCGTGGGAGCAGTAACAGCATCCTGGAGGTAATAGCCAATAAGTTCGACAGCCCACTGGTGTGGAGCCTCACCCAGAGGACTAAGTCTCTTTTAGTTATTAGGTACTAACATAGTTTTTAAGTTCATACTAACAATATAAATGTAATTGTAATGGATCTTTGTAGTTGTCTGAATAAATAAATATATTATTATATATTATACATTTCCAGTATAAGCTGATCTCGCATTATACGGAATAAAAAATAAACTGGAAATATATAGCTCGATGTGCAACCGTGGTGTGTAAGTACATAACAAACTAAGTAACGACTCGTCCAAGCTACAGAAGTGAAATATTATAACATGCTTGTAGGTATTCAATTCCATACTAAAACCTTCCTGAAATTTTTGAATACACACATACACGGACAGTGTAAATCGCATCGAAATCAATTAAAGTAGTTTCTACCTGTTTAGCTTTTTGTTGAGTAAGTAGGTAGGTACATGTAATAACTAAGTAAACCAAAAATAAATTAGATATTGAAAGGATGTACTCAGAATATCTCCACATAGTTGATATGGTAGCTCCAATGCAAAAACATTACAGTAGGTACCTACATAATATGTAAATCATTTTGTTTGCAATTGAATGTCTAAAATATGGTAATTAACAAATCATATTTTAATTATACTCAATTAATAAAGATATTTTATGTTGCGGGAAACGCTAAAACCGGTCATTTCTAAAGTTATCCAATAGTTTTAGGCATTAATGTTGTTTTTTTTTTTTTCATAAACCCATACTGTCCCACTGTTGGGTGTGAGTGATATAATTAGTTAATTCTTTGTTATTTCTCATACATATGTTTAACTTTTCCTCGTTTATGTGTGACATTTTAATGTTACTAGTTACTAAAAAGTTTCAATAATTTTTCTTCACTTTATATTGAGAAATTGCTCACATGCAATTAAATACAACCACATGAACTTATCAAAACCATGTTTAAATATAAGTACAATGCATAAAGGGCAATAGATTACAAGTCCGCCAGCGCAAACTGACATGACGACAGATTGTTGCTAAGGGCATTACAACAATAATAATTATATTTTTCCCAGTGACCTCTCACCATCTGTGCAGACTCCCAGGCCAGTTGATGCAATCACAGTATTCGCAGATGAGTAGGTATTTAAATGACAAAGGAACTCATACCTTGGAAATATACCTACCTACAGTTTTATTCATTATGTAAATGATAATATTGATAAATGTGAGCTACTTAACAATTGCCCATTGGTGTGTAAACTGTAATCTATACTAGTAATCTTAACTGCAAGCTATTCTTAGCGTGTTGGATGTATTGCGTTTTAAAAATCAATGTGATCAAACATTTGCCAACACATGTTTCTAGTATATACGAGCAATGGATTTGATTGGATGTACTAGATATCTGTTAAATTGCTTTTGTTGGACATCTGATTCTGTTTTCAGCTATATTATTTTATTAATGGTTTTTTTTTTTTTGCGTAATATCATCCTAATTCCTAACTTTCTATTTTACACATAAACAAAGAACGCTTATAAAAACAATGAACTTAATCTTCCAACTTAAGTAAGTTTCATGAAGAATCAGTTAATTATTATATTTATTTACAGCTGAAAATAATAAACAATTTATATTTTCCACATATCTTTGAGTGGGGGCTACAGATCAAAGTTGGTCAATGTTACTACTGTACTTGTTTTGTTATCTCATTTACAATGTTGATAAACAAATATAAATGATTGCATAAATATTTTGTACATTATATTATACCTAATTAAACAAACACACCTATCATTTGGGGTACTATATGCTGGGTATATAGGTAAAATCGTTAACTTTCTATTAGCACGCACTAGTCCTCTTTAACCATGACCTTACATTAGAACTTGAAGATTAAGAATTACCCATTAAATAGCTAGTAACTAGCTATCTGCAACAATGTTGTACATAATAAATAATATCTTAATAAGCAAATACGCAGTAAGTTTTGATTCTCGGTTAGCAACAAAAGGCCGGCCGATACCAAGCGAACTGCGTCGTTCGTTCGCGTCAAACGATGTTCATTTTATGCGGCGTAGTAACTGTCAGTTCCTAACCTAAAACATTTCGCAATCAACCACTCAAAACACTACATACACACAAATTAAACGTACCGGTGTGAATAAAAACCTAATCTACATAATTTTTCTCACAAGAATCAATAAAGAAATGTAACGCTACTCACGATTTATAGTGATTGTCGGAGTGTCGTGTCCGCCCTAGCGACTGCCTCAACGCACACTGGCTGCGGCGCGGCGCGTTGCGCAGTGGGAACGACCGCGCGCGTTCACTCTTCTTATTTTTAAAAAACAACTTTTTAAATCGGCAATAGATCGGAACAGACAGACAGACTACAGCGAGTAGCACAAGCAGCGGACGAGACGTGTCGCAACGGCTCGTATTGTAGCCCTCCCCACCTTGTACAAAGTGACCTTATCGTTTGGCTGCACTCGGTAACAGTGAGTGCAATATAAAGACGTACTTACCTACTACAGCGCTGTGTCGCGACACTAATAAAGATTAATGCTTCTTCCAATAATACTGCAGACTGCTGAGTTTGCATTCTGGAAGAACGGCTTTGTCCACGCCTGACATAAGCTGAACTTAGGAATAAAAATAAGTAAAATGGCAAGAAGTTACCGGTTTTTTTCTGAGCCGCTCTCCTCTAGATCCCCTCATTAAAAAACAACTTGATATTAACCAGATAATTTAGAAATCAACAAAAATAAGCAAATGGAATTTAGACAACATTTTGACAAGTAGTTACATCGGTGGTCGAAGGGGAACTGGCCGGGCTAGGTGCATCGAGGCAGGATTCAATAACGCAGCGCACTAATTGGAGACCCATTTCCATCAGACATGCGCTTGAATATCGAACTACTTTATTCTGGATGTTGGAATGAATACGAAATATTTTGTCTCTCGCACACCGATCGTTAAAATAACAAACCTATGAAAAATAGTGCATTGCACACCCGGCGTTGAAGGGCCACACCCTTCCATCAACATTTCGCCTCAAGCCCTGCCCAGCCCTTACCAAAACATTATCGTTAACAGAAATCTATCATTTTACATCTCAAACTTGACCCACCTTTTATTTTGGCCTAAATATGCGATGCCGGACGCGTGGAATGGATAGTCTAATTTAGCATCTAGACATTTCAAAGAAATCCCAAATTGCGACTTTAACGTTAACACCACTGTCATAAGGAGTTATGGTAGTTTATTGCTAATACGTTGCGGCGTAGTAAGTACTGCGTTTCTTGAAACGTAACTACGCAGAAACTAACCTAGGTCAACCATGAAGGACAATGAACAAAAATGCATTCCTGCGCATAATTATTTCATTTTTAATCGAAAGATAAGCTAAAGAATGGGAATAAATAAGTAAGTATTTGTTTATATATTTAGAATTTCGCTGATATGAATTCTCAAAAGTATAATTTGTTGCATAAAGAGTGCATTGTTTTGAAGATTTCTCCGAATAATAACAAAAGGAACAGTTCTTCGGGCATGGAATTAATCACTACGCAGTTCTTCAGTTACAAGGTAACTTAATTTTATGAGTAGGTAGGTACTTTTGAGATAATCTTCTCTTCATAACAAAGAGTAATCGAAGTTTACCAAATGGTAGACAGCGTTAAACAGCCCCCTTCTTTTTTTAAGTCGGATAAATCGATAATGACAGGATGGCGATAGTCACCTGCCTTGCATCCGTCAAGGGGGTGATTCTACCCGGCATGCTAAACAAGTTTCGCTATTATGGAACTCATATCCGATTCGTGAAAAAATAAAACAAATTAACTCTTAAACAACAGTAGACAGACTATATCGATGCATGTATGAAAAGTTTTTGTTTTTACAAATCGGTTATGTATTTCATAGCAAAAGTTGTTTAGTATGGCGGGGGTAGAATCACCCCCTTGACGGACGCAGCTGACTAAATCGCCACCACTGCCATCAAAGAGATTTTTTAAAAGTATGTTCTTAGATTCTTTGAGATTTCTTGCTAGACTTTTGTCATATTTTTCTGTTATCCACAATTAAGGCGTTAGCATAAGTAATCTTTAGTTCTACAGCAAAAATCTTAAATTAATTCATTCACGGACAGACACGGAACCGCCTGATCCGCTGGGTCTAGATGTATAAAATTTTGCACAAAAGTTCCTTACATGAAAGTAACCACTAAGAAATATTTTTCAAAATTCTTCCTTTAAAAGGGTTTAATAAATAGGGGATGAAACTTTTGAAAATTCGTCCCCTAAAGGGGATAGGGGATCAGTTTGTATGGAAGTTCATAATTTTTTCCGATGTGAAATCCCAATGAGGCAGTCCCAGGCATGTGGCTTGTTTCATCATGAATGCTGTAATATCAGTACCTAATTTACACGCACTTCTGATTATTATCAGTGTGTCGTCTCGCTGTAAGTTGATTGCCTTGAATGTTGATAGCTATTTTAGCCTATGTAAAGCACTTATACCTAGGTAAGTGCTTGAGTTTTCAACGCAGAATGTCTGCTTATATTACGGACACACAACACCCTCCAAAGACACACATTAGCACATCTCCTTTTGTTTTATATATTAATTTCCCTTCATCTCAGTACTTGGAGCACGCAAAGATTTCAATGATAGATTTGCCCTTCCGCGTCAAAAGATGGTCGCGTTTCTGTTTCGTTTTGACACCTCTGAGGCAGACAGTGTCGCAGAGACTTGACTTGGTTATCATGGAAACGCCATTGTTAATGTGTGAGCTCGCTCCTCTCATTATGGACGATTTTTCGTGCGACTTTGTACAGTGAGGGCAAATCTACGATTTAAATCTTTGGTAGTACGTAAGTGCAATTTAATGTTGAAATTTTAAGGGTGTGAGCCTGGAGATCTGTCATACAGGTCCCGAACCTAGTACAGACTCCAGCTCTCACAAAGGTTTGAATCTGCCTGTAACTTATATACCATGTACCAAATCTGTACCTTTTGAGAGAAAAAAAAAAAAAAAAAAATATTAAGGATCAGCTTTTGCCCGCGGCTGCGCCCGCGTGGATGTCAGAAAATATTCCCACGGGGACGTACCCAGATTTTAGCCTATCCTTATGGTGGCTACCAGCACGCGTATGACATGACAACCCTAAAAACGGGTTTTCTACGGGTTTTGTCGACGGAAGAATAGACAAAATGACAGATTGTGATTGTTTATCCGTCATTTTAATTTTGTCTATTCTTCCGTCGATAGTTTCTGTTGTGGTCATGCTAAGCCTGCTGGAGGCGCGAAAAGGTAACAGAAAGACAAACAGGTAATAAATGCAAATATTATTTTTTTATACAAATAAAACAGATTTTTATGATTCTAAATGTCTAACTTAAAAATAATAATTAATCATTTTAATATTTTCACCATCAATTTGAAATATTCTAGTGCCGCCATTGACCACGAAATACCAACATGTTAGCAAAGTTATTTTATGACTTTTAATTGTAATAACTTTTGAAAAGCTAAATGTTACCTCAAAATACGGACTATGACCATTATTTCAAATCCCTGAAATCTCTAAGTAGGTACACAACAAAAACTACTGTTGGCGATTGCCGAGCTCTCTTTGCAAAGTTAAAGAGTGACATCACCGGAGCGCCATAGTGGCCCACAGCGAGACGAGGAGCGTGCGATCCTTCCATATAACAAAAAAAAAAATCCCCCGCTGCGTCTGTCTGTCTGTACGCGATAAAGTCAAAAACTAACGAATGGATTTTCAAACGGTTCACCAATGGACGGTGTGATTTATGAGGAAAGTTTATGTGTATAATTCATTAAGGTTATGCATATTGGCTGAATATGACTCTTATTGTTGAAGATGTTGGAAAAAATCATGCCGAGTGACTGGGAGCATTAAAACGTAAGAGATACATAAAATTAAAGTTCTACAGGATTGTACATCTTAAAAAGTTCAAAGAAAAATCGGCGATTCCATATCTATCTTCTAAGGTTGTCCCACAGCAACCACTTCTTTAATAGGTCAGAAAGTGAAAAAAATGAGTTATTTCCGAAGCTATTTTGACCGGTATTATAGTAATCCTTATCCAATAAAATATGTTGAATTAAGGAATAGTTTCAGTACCTACGGATGGTACTGAAACTAAACTTAAAATGGTGGTACTAGGTGGTTTGAATTCGATATGGCTAGATATTAGATACCATACTATTGCAGACCAAAGAAACTTTTTGATTGACTGGAAAGGGGGTGATTACGGAGATGACGACTAATAGAGAACACACACATCACGCCTCTATTCCCCGAAGAGTTATTTCGCCAGATATACATATTTTTAAGTACCATGTAATAGGGAGCGAGCCCCCAACCGGACACAAATCCAGACTCCGAGCTGCTACTGAGAAAATGCAGATAGTTAAACCAAATAACACTTTGCCAGACACGGGAATCGAACCCAGGACTTCATGCTCAGCAATAGCGCATGCAACCACTAAACAAAAACCACTAAAAATAAGTATGGAAGAAAAAGACATGTTGCTCCAACCTCAAATAAATTCGGAGGAGTGAGTATGATGACTATTAGCGATGTAACTACCCTTTTCATGGACAAATCTTCATGGACTTCATCCGTTTGGGAGAAAAGGAAGAGTATGTTGGAAAAACTTGGTCCTTAGAAATAAGGCTGTCTAGATACTGAAGTATAGTTCGATTCAAACTTAATGGCGCCTCGGAAGTTAGCCACTCGCTGCGCAGTACCGCACCCCTCATCCCCGCTGACACATGAATTCGTTACTGCGCAGCGACTCGCCTCATGTTCCAAGCCGCCATTAAGTTTGAATTGGGCTGTACCAAATCTTTACAACCCTTGCTATGCACGGTATTATGTGACCACATTATTCACTTCTTACGTCCTCCTCCTTAGTGGACTCTCGGCAACCGGTTATTAACGGACCGACTACAATTCCTTCAGTATTCAGATTACGAAAGAAATACATCTATACTAATAATAATCTTTATATATAATTCTACTATACGTCTGTAAGTATGTCACTGAACTCCTCCTAAACGGCTGGACCAATTTTGATGACATGTTTTATGTCCAAATAGATAAAGAGGTAAAATTTGTGAGTTTGTATTTAGGGGGTAGTCTTCGGTACTACTGATCTACACCCTAATTGTATAACACACGATCAATCACAATCTGTTTCATTTTGACAGATCAACAACATTAATTGCGCTATCTACGTTTTTGAGCAGACAAATTTTTCGAACATTTGAAGCAATGGATTAGCAATATTCTTTAAAAACAAGAAATTTCAAGCGGACAAAGTCGCGGGAAGAAACCAGTAATTAAAACACAATACGCATGTTACGGTATTTCAGTGCTAAAGATACCTGAATAAGCAATGTGCAGTGATACAGTGCCAGTGATTACTTTATCTTATCTAGTGGACCGTTGCCGTTAAGTGGGGGATACACAGACAGACAAGGAAACAAGGTGTAGTCAGATAGATAACATGTTTAGTAGCAAGGCTGTTTGGTTAGGTGCGTTGGCCCCAAGCTGGGGAAACGGTGAGCCGCGAACCCCTATGTTTATGCTCCTTTTGCATCACCTAAATGAACGCCTAAATATTATTTCACTGTTGGATTTTAAACTTTCGGTGCAGAGCCGAGCGTTGAAAAACCAAGTGTTCGTTTATTGAGGCATTCATTTAGTGTCACCTCGTGTTAAACCGGCCACATACATACGGAATTCCGTTTCGAAATATCGATTCGGAATTTCGAAGGCAGCAAATCCAGAGGTAGTGCTCCATTTTTGCGGTTTTTTACCAAATAGTTTTCCAAATAGGTACAAATATAGTTTTTATCCTCCGTCTAACAAACAACAGAGTTCTATTATCAGATTCAGATTTTCACTATCAAATCACACCGGATATGGTGTGGACAGTGATGACGGCAAACCGAAGAGCACATAAACAAATAGTACTGAAATTGCACATGCAATTGTACATGTTTTTGAAGAAGAGTAGAGAGAGAGAGAGAGATTAAGTTGTGTAAGCAGGAGTCAGGCCAGGTCCAGCCTGAATCCATACCACGTCCTCAGAATAGACCCTTCTGTGATCCAGTTCATCCAACATAGCACCGAAGCACCTTTTATTTAGGTACCCATTCCTGGTGCAGTTCCACCTATGATCTGCGTTTGAGAAGTGATGGAGGGAGGATACCGATTATAAATCAAGTGTGAAATGACGGGAAGGCGATGCACCATTTGAATGCAAGTAAATTTTACTTTATGCTAAGTAGCGAGTAATGTCAGTCAGTAAGGATGAAGTGAAATCGCCTGATTTCGATTACAACAAAGTTATAAAAAAAAATCGTATATTGTTTGCAGCGCCATCTACAGCTTTTTAGCCGAACCGTTTCACCAACACATCCACTCGTCTACAACAAGTGTACAATAACGAAACTAGGTGGCGCTACTAGTTGTGTATCACAGTTTTTACCTAATCAGATAAAGTTATATAAAAATATGTCTATTTTTAGTTCCTAAATCATTTGTTTTTCCATTAACATATTTCTGTGAATTAAGCTTTGCAACGATTATGGATTTTGGCAGTTTAGAAAACCACTTTCCACTCATCATAGTAGTATAAGGAAAGAAAATGGTCATTCATTTGAATATTTTTAACCAGTATCCATCCATTATGTAAATGGATACAAATGTTATAAAGAAATATAAATTCCCTCTTTATAAAGCCAGAATATCTTTTAACAAATGAAATATGAGGGAAATGGTACTAATTATTTCAGTTGCGAATATAATCTATGTGTGTCAGCCATTTGAGGTCAAATGCCAATACAGTGGAATGTAAATTTTGCTGATAACAATTTTTAAGTATCAAGAAACTTATGCTATTTGACAGGAAATACATTGTGTAATGTGTTTGACAAAAACATGCTCCATGTTTCTTAAAACTTTACTATTCAGTATATCTGTGATTCATCAATCACAGTATTTAGGTATCAATCTAGTTGTAATCATTTAATGAATATTAGGTACCATAATGGTGCTATTTGAATATTAACTAGTGACCTTGGTACTTTGTTAAAAGGCAATAATGCCAAATATGTGGAGGACATGTTGCATGTCATAATAAACCACTCCACATGTTCATAATAAACACAGCTGATAAGACCAGTTATTAATGTTTTCAACCACCATTCGTTTCTTTTTCACAGGATTTCCATCCAACCAATAATGGTATCAACCATTAATAATTATCATCCAGCATACACATGACGAAACTCTACATCTTGTTGTGCAATAGAATCTTACAGAAAATAGATGTATTGAATCCATGTCATGTCATTATTACAATAATACATCAATACGGAAGTAAATAATTTGTACCATTCTCTGAATAAACAATCCAGGCACCAAAATAACTTTGATGTAAGAGAAAACATGAGCAAAGATCATAAATAGAACATAATAACGTAGTAAACAAGCGTAACAAAGGAAATTAATAGCTACTCACGTTCTGTGATTCCTCCTCCAAAACAGCCATGGCTTCAAAATCGATGTTCATTTTAACAATTTTACACACCTAATACAGTAAAAACGCGAATTATGTATTATGCTATGACGATATGTGAAATAAACAACAAGGAAATTAGATAATTTGTATCAAAAGTTGCTCTTCAAGGTATTGTTTACAAACTGGCAAGGTCATTTGACATATTTTGGTAAATAATATGGGTGCGTTCATTTCGATTAATGCAAAAAACCTCTAGAAATAATAGACTAATCGACTATCTTATAAACGTCACTGTGACATAAATAAATAGTTTCAGCTCTTGCCAAAGTTGCCACGCACTAAAAATTAACGTCAAAGTTTTTCGACCTCGCTAGTTTTTCTTTCTGTGATAAAAAAATCGTAGCTTTTATGTTTTTTCATTGAACTTGTGATGTGGCCTTAAAAACTATAAACCATTTTGTCTGCATATTATTTTAGAATGTGTATAGAGTGCGGTGTTACTGAGGTGGTTTTGTATTTTTATGTGCGGTTAATGCATTAGTGTCATTGTGAGATCACGATGCGGATCGGTTTCGTGTTTTATTGGTGCGTATTTGCTTTTCATCTGTGTAAAGCGGAAGATGTGGAGAGGACAGAGACTAGAGATAGTGGCAGAAGGCAGCAGTGGGGTCCCGTGGTGAGGAGCGGGTCGTTTATGAGCGACTCCGCGGCCACAGCATCCAATGAACAGAGTAAGTTTCTCACGACCCTGACTACGATCATTTTTTCTGACTTCTCATGACACCTGTTGACGTCCTTCATTCGAGTCATGTCTGAAACAATTCGTAATTACAAGAATACATGCCAATTATTCATTTTTATACATTTGTAGTTACAAAACATAGTAATTCATAATATTGTAGCACTTCGCGGCACAATTTATATTTCGTATTGGGAAATTTGAGATGTCTGGTAAAATTTAAGTATTTAATACATTATTCTGCTTAGATTATTAAGGAGAAGTGCTAATAATTTATTTGAAATGTATTATACCCATGCAGTGAGAAAATTTTAACAAATTAATACCTTCATTAAAAATAATCATAAAACAAAATTGGATTAGCAACTAGAACCAATAAAACCTTTAACTACAAAAACTGCACACCATTAGTTTTGTTTACCTTTCATTTAGTAAACATGTTTTACAAATTCCAAAATTAAATTTTGAGTCCCTGAAACTTTAGCTTATTACAATGAAGTTTTTGCTAAAATATTAACTCCCTTCTAAAAAATATCTCTATAATTTGAGCTACCTATATGTATCCTAACTATTCAACCCATTCTGTAACCATAAATTAATTAATTTAGAATCCTTGTCTTTTTGTTTACATTACCAAAAACAAGACCCAATCTCTTCAGTTACCAATTCCCACCTTATCCCCTTATATTAAGATCCAATTTCTTTTGCCAAATCCCATGAAAACACCAGATGTTTTTCATAGTATGGTACTTTTATTATAGTGCACACTTAATCTTACACTGTTGTCAGTTATAGTGGATGTAAGAGTTATGTCTGACTGTCTGACCACATGTTCAAATCTTTTGTTATTTGCTGATGGAATAAATTATTACAGAATGTTGGCTCTATGTATTTGTGGTTGGCCGCCAGTTGCTGATGGGTTTGTTTTCTAGAATAATAATCTGCAGTACTACTGACTGTTCCAAAAGTGTCTGATGAAGTTGTAAACAAACCCTGTTCATTTTAAATTCTTAATATCAGTCACTAAAGGCAATTAGTAATACATTCATCTGTATTTAGAAGGTTTCGACTTGATGACTTTTTCTAACAATTATTATTTTAAATAACATCATTAAATTATAATTGAAAAATCATTTACAAAAATTAAAGTTATAAAATTGCTCTTGATTAACAAATGAAAATCAGCTAATTAGAATTCAGGATTCATGTACATCCCAAAAATCTGATCAAAGCACTCGATGTGTAAGTGGCACTACAAATTAGCATCCACAGTATGTTTTCTGTTCCATTTGAGAATCTAGAGAATGGTATAGAGGTTGCTAGACTGTCTGCTATAATTTCACTCTGTTATAATTTGTAAAAAGAATGAAGGCTTTC
This sequence comes from Agrochola circellaris, assembly GCA_914767755.1. NCBI lineage: Eukaryota > Metazoa > Arthropoda > Insecta > Lepidoptera > Noctuidae > Agrochola > Agrochola circellaris. The sequence goes on from OU611843.1 coordinate 12,624,654, forward strand.
TTTGAAAAAAACATATACCAGTAGCAAGGGTATGTTAAGTCATATAAAGGTGTGTCCAAACATTGAGGGACAAGAGCGCGTCAGCAACTCGCGACGTTTGTAGGACACATTTCTGCCGCGCTCTAGTTAGGAATAAACCGACGATTGTTCGCGCGGTAGTCGTCCAAACACAGCACGGCAGCCGCACACAATTGCTGCTAAATTTTTGGACATATTTTTAGAATATATTAGTTGTACGTTGTCCTGTCCAAATTTTAATCTAGATAGAAAAAAATCTGTTATGTTTTTTTTTCCAAATTCAACTTCTAATTTTTCTTTCCATAAGAACCTTATTCGGAATATTATGAACATTTTAAAACAAAATTTTGCTATATTGGTCCAGCCGTTCTTAAGTGATGTAGACAGAGTAACATTCCAATCTATTAATTGTAAAGATTAAAAGAACTTAGCATGTACCCTCATTCATCATCATCTTTGAGGCCATTTTCCAACTATATGGGAGTCGACTTCCAGTGTAACTGGATGTAGCTAACAACAAATTAAATGACAAATTATCACTTAACTTACTAAGTAATCCAGTGCTCTGATAAATTACAAAGTATTATCAACATAAAAAATTAAACTCATGTTTCAAATAATAATGCAAAAATAATAGCTCACGATATTGTGAAAATACAATTTGGCACAAATTCAAACATAGACAAAGTAACAAAAGGTGTACCAATGAATTGTTTGCATTACAATAATACAAACTATTTTAATGGAACATTTGTTACTAAACTAGGGTAGTCAGAAGCCCAAAAAGTCCGAAGAAGTCAGTTGTCTGCAGAAGGCCTGCAACTCCTTGGTGTTACTGACAATCTCGCACAGAGTACCTGGGTTACCGAAGTACTTTGCCCTGTATGTGGCGACCACAGAGCACTTTAACAGCACATGTAGTAGAATAATCATAGGCTAATATAATTATTATCGTTGTTACCTGCTGGCTTTAAGGAAACCTGTAATTGATTATGTTATGGGTTTTATCTATTTTATGTGCATGGTGTGATATCAGTGGTTCTAACATACAGCCACTAATAAGAAAGGTATGCAGAACTTTAAATAGAATATAATAGGTAATATGGGTTTATCCTCATAATGTGTAACATGTTGTTTATTTTTATATTTAAGACTTAGTTTACTAGGTCTAATGATGGAAGGAATATTTTAAATAATTAATATAATAATAAACAGACATTGATACAAATACTACATTGGGTTAATAATGGAATGAACTAAGCCTTAGTTTCGCTGGTGAAACAGCTCAAACGCAAGTCTATTAAAAATACAATGATTATTAATAATACTCATCATTTAGGCTTCCAACCAGCTGACCTTGTTGATAATCAATTATTTCGTTTGAATAAAACATGTAGTAGGTAAGTGTTCATTTTCAGAACCAAAAATAAAGATGAATCATCAAAATAAATATAATTATTAAAATTCCATGAAATGCAGAAGCATGATGAATGTCTAATTGTAATGAAAGAATTCTTGAAGTAACATACAATAATATTTTTGTGTGACTATTTAGTCAAATCTTAGTTTTGATTCACAGCACTATTTTTATTTCTCATCTCGTTGTCAGCTTTCTTTGTGATAATGTCAATTGTGAGTTGGACCACAATAGTGGTCTGTAGTTAGAATGGCTAACAAAGAATGTTATTTTAGCCTGGTATGTTACACAGGAAAAGAACACATTTCTGTGACAAAAATTCAAAAAGAACAACGAAATTCTCTTTTTTTTTACCTATCAATTTTATCAGCTTATCACAGTCCACTACTGGACATAGGCCTCTCGAAAGGTGCGCCACAACATCCTGTTCTCCGCATTCCACATCGAGTCTGTCCCGGCGGCGGATTAAGGTCATCGGTCGATCTAACTGCGAGGCGTCCCAGGTTAAAGCTCGTACAGACCAGCGCGACGCGACGCCGCGCCGCGACACGAACAATACAATTTCTAAGAAAACTTGACGGTATAACAATAACCGGTGTCGCGTCGCTCTGTCGCGTCGCGCTGGTCTGCACGAAGCTTTATTTCACGCACGGGCGATTTTTTCCCGGTTCGATATTTTTTTCGTGGATTGGATTTTCCACGTTCTGCTCAGCGCCGAGAGTTAAAAAACAACAGTGTGTTTGTTCAACGCGCTGGGAAGAGAGTGCGTCCCAGCCAACGCGTTGAATTCTCAACGATCGGCTCAACACCGAGGGTCGAAAATCCAGGGCACGATAAAATCCCGCCGCGATATTTTTACGTCCGTGCGAACGTGGGCTTACGCTTCCCGATTTGTAGGATTCATCCGAAATCGAAAACCGATAGAAGGGCCGATTGCCGTTGAGCTGAAATCAGACGTTTCATTGTGTTAATTTTTGCCTTGCATTCGGCATCTTTCACTCGAAGTAAAATGTCTGAACTCAAAATAAATCAAATGTGAAAAGTTAAATCATTAGTTAGCGAACCGATCCAACGATGTTGGATTTCGGCACTTGGCTTCTATCATTCGCTTGCCGAATGATTGAAAAATGGAATGAAAGGAGCAGATGAACGTTCATTCCAACGAAATTTTGTTTTTGTCGTTGTCGTGTGAACGTGGAATGACTTCTTTTTTCAATTTTGGCGCATTTTGTGTTTAGACGTTTCACTTCCAGTGAAATATTGTATATGCAAAATAAAAATGAACAAAAGATGAAGCTTTAGAGCACCAGCAGTCATCGGTCCTTCAATATGTATTTTTTTTATTAGTTGAAAAAATCCCCTTGAAAGTCGACTATACTAATAATGAATGTATAGTTACCATAATTTAGCCGGCAAACATCTATGTTTGCTTATCAGATTACGCGCAAGTATCATTATTTTGTTGAACCGCATGAACTAAGAGATAAGTAGGCAAACATTTTGATATCAGAAATTTCCTTATTATGGTCAATTATTTTTTATTATGACCACACAGGCAAGTGCTTTCTGTTCTCAATCCAATAATGAGGTGAATCATATTTTGGCGAATTGCTTGCTGTGAGCGAATCACAGCCACCTATAACTGCCGAGATCGCTAAGCTTCTCTTAAGGCTCAGATATGCCAGTGAACTTGAGTGGTTAGCTTGCGTGTTCTGTACTGAGCTCACGCAAGGTGTCGTACGTCCAGCCAGTAATAGGACTCGCCCATCAAGGAGCGCTGCCCAAAATTAGACTCAATATTAATTTATTTATTATCTATATATATAAAAGAAAGTCGTGTTAGTTACACCACTTATAACTCAAGAACGGCTGAACCGATTTGGCTGAAAATTGGTGGGGAGGTAGCTTAGAACCAGGAGACGGACATAGGATACTTTTTAGTAGGGTAGGTAGGGTAGGTAGGGTAGGTAGGGTAGGTAGGGTCGGTAGGGTAGGCAGGTAGGTGCGCCGTAGATACGTACTTAGTGCTACTCGAGCGAAGCCGGGGCGGGCAGCTAGTTATACATAAAAAGGTATTTTAATAAAACACGTATACTAAAAAATCAATAATTAACTTATCTTTAAAATCTATAAAGCGGTTTTTCTGAACCTTCACCAGGTTCAGAAAAACCGCTTTATAGATTTTGCGTGATTCTCGGTTTTTTATCCGCGAAAGACATAACTTTACAAATTAACTTCACTATGTAATATAAACATAAGCTAAAATATTCCATTAAGTTATTAATAAAATGCTCTTATTTAACATATAATATATTTTTCTCTACTCATTTAGACGTGATCTACAGTATAAAATAATTGAAAGTCGGGTATCGTCCGTCTATCCACTCTTCAAAGAATTGAAAGCTTCTCTAGCAATTCTCTCTAATTAGGTACTCTATCTATTCTAAACACAGATGGTTTACAAATGGTTTCAAATAAAATAACCACATAATTCAATAAACCATCATATAACTACACACAAGCACTAAAAATCACACTGAAAACAAACTTCCTCTCATTTATTCCCTATTACAAAATTTTATTGAGCCATGAACATAAATCTGAGGAGACATCCGAAACTTGACTAGCCCACTGGCACGTGAGAAACGAGACAGTGTTACTAGCAGACAGTGCATGACTCATCAAAATACGTGATATCAATGGCAGACGAACGAGCGACCGATGCGTGTTTTCATCTTATTTTAGACTCAGCAACGTGTCGACGTGGCATCGATTGTATAGAGATAGGTACCTGACTTACGAAATGATACGTGCTGCTAGTCCCCAGGTGAAATGATTTTAGATCATCGGTGTTGTGTATAATTGAGGATGGAGAGGGAGACGAAGACCAGAGAAAAGATGGACGGATTGTTTGAGAAATAAGAAGGCATGAATGATACAGTGACGGCAAACAGGGGAGAAAGGAAGAAAAATAACGTGTTGCGCTGACGCCAAGTAGCATGGGACGAGGACGGAAAGATGATGGTGTATTGGAAGTAGGGTTCCCAACCATACTTTAACACTCTAAAATACTGTTAACTGTTCAACAAAAACAAACTATATGAATACTTATACTGTTTTTATTGATATCCAGAGCTATACCTAAATAAGATCTAAGTTTCATCTACTACATAGAACAACATCATAAATGCACCTGGGCGCGGTGGTTCAGCTAACCTTAATTACAGAATTAAATTGTTAATGTCTCGAATTTTCGATAACTAGTAAATAGATAATTGTTATCGGAATACCTATTAGATACTAGTGTTTTCAGTGATAATTGCTAAGTGATAGGGACAGAAATAGAGCCTCAATACAGTTAATAAAACAATTGCTTCTCTTCTATTTGGCTTACGAAGCCTTCAAAATTGGTGCTAAATTGATGAATTGCGCGAGTAGCACTAATGAATGTATCTATTTAAAACATAAAAAAAAACTTAAAATACTGTTTTTTTTTAGATACTGTTTATTTTTCCGTAATACTGTTTAATTTTTCCGAAATACTGTTTATTTTTCCTTAATACTGTTTATTTTCCCACTTTAACCATAATATACCTACCGACTTTATTTCTTGTACAAAAAAGTTGGCAAGTCTAGTTTAGTTAGCAGATTGACATTGTTCTTTGATTTAGGTACTGTTCAAGTGGCACGATTGACGGAATTTTGTGATAATCAGTCAGCTGCGCTACCAACCTGCTGTCTGGATTTTTTCAACGGCATGTGCTGATATTCTTATTAGTTGCTCATTCCGAGACGAAAGCAATTAGCAGCTGAAAAAAGACTTTGTATTGCTTCCTGGGAAGATTACCTACAGATTAGAAAACAACTCACACGAACTAGACAAAAGGTGCATTGAAAGTTGTACAAGGTCAAAATCGGGCGGGCCCCTGTTTTAACAAATGTTGCAACAGTAATAATAAATTAGTTACCGTTGCCGTGGTAGTTTTGAGATAGAACAAATTAAAGCCGGAATAAGTTCTTTTATCAAACAAAGATAAATCAATCGAATTACATCAGTAAGACAGATACTTTATACTGCGTTAATGACTTGATAATGAGAATACAAATCGACTAAGCGACACTTCTGTAATCGGTCAAAATATTTCCTCGATCTTCTTTGTATCAAAAAAAAAATATATTAATCGCATTTCAATTAATTTCCAATCGAAAATTAATTATTTAAATCGGTCAGTAGGTATCGGAAACTATTTGTTTCTCCTAAAATGTTTCTACTTAATAAGCGGATAATGGTTTGCCATAGGCATTCGAACCGGAAACTGTGGTTTACCGCCAAGCCAATATAAGGCCACAGAGGTCTGTAGTATTTGCGTCCTTATTCCCAATATTGAGTCATCGAGCTATTTTTATCCTGCCGTGAACTAGGTAATGATAATGACTTAATCCTAACGTGTGTTCCTTTTATAGATTATGCTCTGTATCTCCACATGATGAGGAGCTCGTGGCTAAGTAATAACTGCCGCACGGGTCGATCCATCAGGTTAAACTACGCTTGCCAGGGTTGGTCTGTGGATGGGTGGCCATCTTTATATACCGAGCCTCCTCCGTGCCTCGGATAGCACGCTAAGCCGTGGGTCCCGGCTGTCATTCGTGGATCTTTGACAGTCGTTACGGGTTGTCAGAAGCCTGAAAGTCTGACAACCATTCTTACCAAGGTGTATCGTATTACCCAGTTACTGGGTTGAAGATGTCAGACAGGCAGTCGCTCCATGTAAAATACTGGTATTCAGCTGCATCCGGTTAGACTGGAAGCCGACCCCAATATAGTTGGGAAAAGGCTAGGCAGATTGATAGCTCTGTATCTCCACATCATTTTTATATTGCGAAGATAATGCTGCCTTTTGGAACGTGTCTCAAGTAAGCTTCGGAAGAGAATCTAAGATCTAAGGCATATTCTAGAACGGTGCATAGTCACGAATCAACATTTAAAACTAGATTTCAGTAACGATTAGTAGGAAATCTGTCAGTTTTAAATAAAGATTAATGAGCAAGGAGCTGAGCTAGTTTCATTAATACTCACTCTCGTTCCCAATCATCGTTTAATCAATACCAATCAACGAATGTAATCCCAGATGGCCCTGCATTAATTTTATGCTACGCTTGGAGTTTCCCTACGTGATTGAATCAGAAATGAAGACATCCAGGAGAACCAAGGTAACCGATATAGCCCGGAGAATTGCTAAACTGGGCAGGGCACATTGTTCGCAGAACGGATGGCCGATAGGGCTGAAAATTTCTGGAATGGCGACCGCCAAACGGAAGATGAAGCGTTGAAAGGTCCTCCAGTAAGATGGACCGATGATCTAGTGAAGGCCGCAGGAATCTGTTGGATGCTGGAAGCACAGAACTGGTCCAAGTGGCGGTGCTTGGGGAGACTTATGTTCAACAGTGGACGTCTTTCGGCTGAAATGATGATAATGATTGGAAAATCCTGAGCTCTACATCTTTTTCTACACTCCCAAACAGACTGAACAGGTCACACTCATTTATTTATCTGCCCAGCTCATTAGGAAGTACTGGCGCAAATTAATAATGTTTAAAGGGCGTCCACTAGTATGACATGAACGTAAACATGTGTTGGCACGGGACGGCCGATCGCTTGATTAATTCCATGGCTAAATCAGTAACGTACCGTCTGGCCATTACAACTTACGACTGTGATGCTAATAGTACTTTTTCTGACGTGGTTGCGGCGCACGAGAGTTTCCTTTATAGATTTTGGCTTGGAGAAAGTTTCTTGGTCTTTTGGGAATTTTCCACGGTTTTCTTTTGCATCTTTAGATGATGAATCATCGAGTAAGTGTTATCATTAACTAGTGACCCGCACCTGCGTCGCACGGTTTTTACGGCTTGACAAAACATCGAGATTTCTTAGTTTTACGTAACTTTAATACTAACGTATTATACACATAAACCTTTCGGAATAAATTCTCTAAACGATGGTGAAAACCTCATCAAAATCTGTTGCGTGGTTTATAAGAAAAACGCGGACGCAGACAAACACAAAAAGCAACTTTAATTTAGAATATGTATAGTTATAGAAGAACATCTTTAGGTAATTCGTTCGTTTATCGTGCATGATGAGATGCATCGAATATTCAAAGCCCAAAAAACTTCTGTGATGGGAAAAAAATTAACAAAAGTTTGTCCAAGAGTTTTCTATTTTGGCATAATATTTATGATAAGATTTAAATGATTAGTTTACTATGAGATAAACATTAAACTATGATTGCTTACAGTTCCGGAAAAAGTAATCAGTACTTACTTACATAATACGCATTAATAACTCATGCAATGTACGTTCGACTCTGGTATAAATTACCATTAATTTCCATTTGTTGCGTTTTTTTGCAGTACAATTTTATTACTTGTCACTGAATATTATTCTGTTTCAATGAAGCAAGGGAAAACATATGTAGAGATACGATTTGTAGGTAAGTCTGCATGTATAGGATTGTGGTTTTTTGAGTTTATTCTATCGCCCAGAGTTCTTATAAAACCGAATTTATTTAAATCTTTGTAAAAGTTGTGATTGTGACGATGCTACCACGGACAACTTGTTTAGTCTTAAATTCCATTTTATCAATGTTTTCACCTTCTGCATTATTTGTGTGATTCGCCTCGGTTTGCCATTGCCGTCCATGCCCACTGGCTAAATCAGCGACTTCCACTGTCATTTCATCGAAGTAGTAAAACAAAACTCATCTGAGTTCGACCGTTTCAGTTGTTACTTCATGAAAAATGCGAGCAATTAATTAATCTAAACAAGTCCAATAATAAACAGTAACAAACCGCTGATAAAACATTGATTCATTACTCTATATTCACGGCCAGTTGTTTTAATTCTTCCACATCTCAAACTATACATTTACTGGGCTTTGCGTGTTTTTCGGTTCAGACTAACCTTGGATATCATTGTGAAGAGGCTGACGAATTGGCTATCTGAAAAAGCTGTTAATACTTAAAACATTCAATGAGGTTTTTTCTTTGCTACAGATTTTTCCTCATATTTATTCCGTATATGTGCATCGCTTATTATGGTTTCCGTTTGTATCATTGTTCTTCTACTAAACTAGCGCCTTAAGTTTCGTTGTGGTCGGTAAAACCGATTAGCATAAAAAGGTAATAATCGTTGTCCATTCTTACTCGATTATCTCTGACGGTTTTTTTTTATGTCTAAGTTTGTCTATGCTCTCAGACACCATCGTTAAAGATTGTCGGTTCTTGTCGCCGAAAACCAGCAGCGTCACTACCGTATTAGTCTCTAACTTCTGCCTGCGACTTCGTCCGCGTGAAATTTATTTTTCCCCGACCCACCATGTCGCATCGCATTGCCTGCTCGTGTTATTACATCGTTTTCACTTAGCGTTATTTCTGTTTTTTTTTTTTGTTTTTGCTAGGCACCTAAGGGTCCTAGCGTAATGTTAAATAGCCTATAGCCTTCCTTAAAAACTGGGCTAACAAATGCAAAAAAAATCAAATCCGACTGGTTGTTCCGGAGTTTAACGCGTTCAAACAAAAAAACAAACTCTTCTGCTTTATTATTAGTATCATCAAATCAAGTTCCACGAGTCAAAATTGCCGGCCGATCATATTGACCTGACCTTGACAAGTTCTGATACGTAGCCATGCTTGTTCATTGACGCAACATTCCTAATTAATACAGTGAACATAATTGAGTTAAACTTGTTTAAATATGTATAAATTGATATGTTCAGGATTCTTCTATTGCAAGTTGCACTGTCGTCGTAATAAATAACCTTGTCCTCAAATCTAGGTAATAATGTAAAATTATTTTGAAACCAAATCTTTGTTGTACCATTTCTGGTTATACGGATTACATACACATTAGGCTAGCACTCGTTATTCCACCTCTTGGCTGTTCACGATTTCTGCATGGATCTGACTCCCAAATATTTTGCGTTAAAAAAGCCTCATCGGGGGTGAGGATACCTCAAGTACGACTATTGACGGATTATTCTTTTCACTATATCATTCTCCTACCCTTATCCCAATTTATTTGGGGTCGACGCAACATGTCTTTTTTTTCCATACTTCTCTATTCAAAATTCAAAAGTCATTTATTCAAACTAGGCTGAGAATCAGCACTTTTCGAACGTCAAAATTACATAAGACAGTCCCTCACAACGCCCACCCTTCACCACTTCCTAGTGCGTTAGCTGGGAAGAAGAAGTGGCGCAACAAAATCCCCAGCAGCACAGCTGTCTGTTCAGATAGAAAAATAAAATGATTCTATATAATGGTATTCAACATAATTAACCCAATTTAAATTATTATTCATATGTTAGCTAGCACACGCCAATATACCAAACAAAAGCATCGAGAACTATACTCGGGCAGAAATAAAAACTAAACGTAAACAGAACTTAATAAAAACCCTCCAGGCATAAAGGGCGTGCCCGCTTACATAAAGTTGTAACTGGAAGTTATAAATGATAAACTAGGACCATCGAGGTAAAATAAATAATAAGTTAATTACTTACAATAAATAACATGATCAATTGTCGAGGTCACTAGTTAACGACATATTGCAAAACAACTCATTAAAAAAAAAACATTGTAATGAGTAGATTATGTCAACAATAAATTAAAATAACTTGACTTAACAAGTCAAATAAAATAAAACAATTATATATTAGTAGTCATTTCGGTAGTCACCCCCTTTTTAACCATATCATCTTTCACACAGGCCATCTATCGTTCGTTTGGTCTTCCCCTATTCTTATAGCCATCCATATTCATAGTCAAAACTGTCTTCACGACATTTTCCTCATTCCTTCGCTTCATAGTGTCCATACCATGACAACCGATATCCACACAGCTTTTCCGTCACCGGTGCCACTCTCCTTATTCTATCTATTCGTTCAGCAGTTGCCTTTCATTCATCTCTTTTGCGATCCAACATTCTGATTGACACAAGACAGCAGGTCTACCCATCGTTTTGTAAATCTTCCCCTTAAGTTTAAGGGGCATGCGGGAGTCGCAGATTGTTCCCGTAACCTGTCGCCATTTCATCCATCCAGTTTTAATCGTTACACAACAACATTAGTTCGTTCCGATGCTGTCTCTAGTCTCTGGCTATCCGCTATTCCTATCTTTAAAGCCTCATTTACATTATGCAGCCGGTGACATACAATAAAGTTGAAGCAACAAATGATTTGCATCTTCTAAACACTGTAGAAGGTGCAAGTTTTATTGTTACTTCAACTGATGGTATGCGACAGGCAATTAAATTACACCGTGTAGGTAAATCAGGCTTTAAAACAGTCCAAACTCTTGACAGCAGATCCGCCATTTCTAACTCCAAAATCTGTAGAGATTCTGCGTGCGTACTCGTACCACGCAGAATCTCTACAGGTTTTGGCGTCTCTCGTGTTTCATTAAATAACAACACTCATTGTTTGTGTTCACAATTACAGTTAATTGGTTTAACAATCACATTGCCAGTGGTCTGGACTTGTTAATTGTGGTTCCATTAATTCTCAACTAGAAATGAAAAGCTCCCTTGTTGATTATTTCAAGCTGTTAAGTGGCACTTGGTATTTTTTTTCGCAATGAGACTTGTAATTAGATGCTGTGTAATGTGATGCTCCACTTATGATTTGTTTTGTTACTGTGGCTTGTAGGTTTTCTACAAGATTCAAGATGCTGAAATATGGGAACCATATTGTTATCTATATAAATCAAAATGAAATCATGTTCGTTGGTAAGCGCATCACTTGAGAACGGCTGGACCAAATTGGCTATTTTTTAACCAGCTAAGGCAGCCAAAAAGGTGGAGGTTCTATGTTCGCAGCGTATGTTTTTTTATGTGTGTCCACCGATTTCTTTGTCATTTGTGGACCGATTTTTTGTTTTAAAATGTTCGTAATAGTCCGAATTAGGTTTTTATGGAAAGAAAATTAAAACTTTTTCAAATTTGGGAAAAATTAGACGTCCTTTTTCTATGGGATTTTGTATGGGTCAGCTAGTCTTACAATATTTGCCATTTGTTTACTCCGAGATCTACTTGCTAAACAAGCTAGATTTATTTTATTACGCTTTCTCCTCTCGCGTCTAGGCAGGCAATTGTTTCTAGGAAAAACCCATGATCTAATATGACTTGTTGCACGTACAAAATGCCAATGTACTAGCAATGTTCACTACACCTGCTTATATTTACTATTTTAAATCTTAAAACTGCACTCCTAAAGCCATAAATCACTTTTACAGCCGCTCAAATCTCGAGGAAAACCGTTACTCATTCGCGAAAATATCCCGAAATAGATCATAATCTTCCAGAGTATACGTTTATTGGGTCAGTTTGTTGAACTCCTAACGGTGTCGGTGTGTCTGAAAACCTTGTTTATTTTATGAGCATAGCATCTACATCGAATCGAGCCAAGTGATATGGATTAATTGTTTACATTGAAGAAAATTTCATGTTTTCGTAAATGCACTGATTAAATCTTTGTATACAATCGTTCTAGCATTTACTTGGATTCTTTAAAGAAACTCCTCGTGCCCTGGTAAGGGCCTCCAGAAAGAAATCCTGAGAATCAGATCCAAGAAAGCGTTTGTAACTGAAATAGTAACTCAGAACCGATCCGTGGCTCACAATATAAGTTTGACTTTGCAATCCTTTTGGAACTGGACACTGGTTATCATTTAGTATCAGTGTTTATGCGGATGCTGCTGCAACTTCTGCTGATAAATAAAACCAAAGCCACTTAATCTGACACCCACGAGAAGTTTAGTGACGAACTAACTGTAGCCCAACATAATACATGTAAGTCATGTAACACATCTGAACATATGTGTGTCAACAGTGCTCTGATGATGACGAAACAAGCCCCCACGTAGTAGATACGGCCAGGAAAGAGGAGGATGAAATCCTTGGTGAAATGTCCTTAGTACCCGGTCAAGTTGAAGCATAGATTGACCGATGAATATCACATGCTCTTGTCAAGGAAATATCTTCAACATTCGAACACCCAGCAGCTACAGCTTGAAGTCCTATATAATCCTGCAAAGGAAACGAGGATTCGATAAAAACAATGGCTGAGTATAATCGCTGCTCATAAAAGCAAGTACGTTTTGGTAAGCAGCAGTTAATATCAATGATAATATGCGATTGTTAGACTGAATAATATTTAGCTATATCAAGTGTTACACCGAGTTATCATGAACTTGAAAACGCTATTGCACGGCGCTTGACTCATGGATTGCATTGAATTCTACGTCTATTCAAGAGTTATGGTCATCAGAATGATGAAAATATTTTTTTCGTTGACAATTTCGTATGTTTGTTTCAATAAATATCAACTGGTGCCGTGTTAACCAGCACTGAATACAGCTCCATGACGGATGAAGAGGTGGAGGAGTCCAAAAAAGTTTGATTAAATATGGGGGAAATGATATGAATGTAGAGGAAGTAAGGGATAACTTGAAGGCAGACATAAAAGGAAAGAAGATTCAAACATTGTGTGCTGACCCTAATGCTGCCCTTTTTCCAATGGTAGGTAATGCCATTAAAAAGAGCAGGGAGAAGACCATTAAAGACATTACTTTAAAAAAAAATGTGTTTATTGAAATTCGTACTCATAATGAGCGTAGAGGTGAATGACACCAACCTAGTATAGGTTACGTTTTAGTTGTCAACGACACTACAAGGAGACATAAGGTTACCTATATTTACACTAAAGGCTCCTACAAACAGGCGCGACACGCGACGCGACTCAAAGACACCGCTCGGCGCGCGACGTGCGGTGTCTTTGTGTCGCGTCGCGTGTCGCGCCTGTTTGTAGAAGCCTTAAGACCACACGCCACAAGAAAATATGAATGTTAATTATGTGTATACGTTTTCATGCAGATATGAAGCTGAAAGTCAGATGGAGAATACTCAACACGTCAATAGGAATGATCGTAAATCATCGATAACCGATTTAAATCAAACAATAATGAAAATAAGTAGCCATTAAATTATATATGTTTACGGAATCACGAGTGCACTTAATAGAAATAATCGATAGATCAAGAATAGACAAAGTAGTTCAGCACTTTAACAAATTCTAGTTCTCGTCTAGATTTTTAACGTTGTTGGTTTATACCGCGGAGAATGTGTATCATAGACAATCCGTTGTCGACCTAATTTAACCCGTCTTTCACCACCCAGTAGAATACGTCACGTTGTTGTGCTCTGAATAACTATTTTAATTATGTCATACAGTACTTTAGGGACCTAAATTATGGTACAGGTATCGAAGAATTTTGGTTACTTCTACAACTAAGGTTACCGCTATCTGGGTAACCAAGAAGAAGAAACCTTCTACCTCATTTAGATAACCGTTTTTGTTTCGGTAACCGGTATGAATACTGGTTGTATTCAGTTTAAGGTAACCCTTTAGAAAATATCAATGTTGTAACCGAAAAAATACCTGTAATGATCATACCGGTTTCGGTCCCTGTAGTACTTTATCAGGCCAATCTTCTATGAAAGCAGATACTGCATAGATATATCCATGTGCTGTCCTTACAAGCTCTTCTTCGAAATCAATAATGTCAAGGCATGCCCTTCACTAACAAGATCAGCTTAATCCTTTTTGGTAATTAGCTTCCATTTTCCATCATGTAACATGACCACACCATCAAAGGTGTATTTCTCATGTCTGACACATTTATTCCATCAACTTCTTGATTCATTACCATTGCTCGAAATATGAACGACTTCATCCAAAGTGTGGTTTTGCTTCAGTAAAAACCAAAGCGTATTAAGGGTTATTAATGTTATTATTAGTTAACATATGTCGGCAATCCATTAAGGGGATGTAGCAGAGGTCATTTATAACCAAATGACCCCTTTTGACTCCTATGCAAATGTCAAAATTCTCGAGTCATTTGACATTTTATATTATTATTATTTCATACATTTTAAAATATAAAATGTCAAATTACTCGAAAATGATTGACATTGGCATAGAGGTCATGAGGGTGCATTTGGTTGCAAATGACCTCGCCAACCGTTAACGGATTGCCTACATATAACCAATAACCTTGTATATTATGCCTTTTATTTAAACTTTGCCTGCCAGCCCTAACTGCCACAGATGCAACCTACATTCTCATTACGGGCGTATTGCAGTTGCACGACATGCCGTCAATGTCACAGAGTTTATTTTTTTAAACGGTAAACCTTTCTTGGTGTTATTTGAGCTTCGACTGATACCATCAATTAACTTTTTCACTGTATGGTCATGTAGAGAATTTCGAAACGGAACTGGCGCCGACGACAACCGAAACATATACTCATTATTACGAGCGACCTTAGTTCTTTTTACGAGCTCTTAAGCTTCTGGAAACATTTCAATTTGTTTAGTTTGGCTTCTGGAACCGTCATGTTTCGTATACAGGTCATCAAATTTTACAACCGCTTAGAAACGTCCTCAAGGTAGTATAACTAATTACACACGTCATATTTAGTACTAGTTTTTGCCCGCGTGGATGTCGGAAAATATCCCATGGGAACATACTACCGGGATTAGAAGTATACCCTACCTTTTAATCCAGGCTTTAAACTATCTGTGTGCCAAATTTCATCCAAATCCGTTCAGCCGTTTTTGCACCAATCCGGAACATACATCCAGACAAACGGACAAAAATTCTAAAAACTATATTTTTTACATCAGACTCCACCCACGCCTTGTAGCAATAACTTTTTTTCTAAAATATTAAATGTACAGTTTTTAATTTGTTAATACATAATTATTATGTATAACGTGTGTTTGTGTGTGCGTGTGTTTGTGTTGTTTATTGTGTATTATGTGTGTGTTTTGTTGTGTTTTGTGTAATTGTTGTGTATGTTGTGTGTTTGTGTGTGTTGTTGTGTATCCACGTCCATTAAAATAAATAGTCTCGTTTCTATTATAGTCCTAGTAGTTTACGTCAACAGACCATGAAGTTATTGCCGAGAAATATTGTCAAGAAACGTACAATTTAAAGTAAATACTGATAGTTTAATACAACAACGTATAATTGACCATCGTCATCTTCCTAGAACATTAAGACAGAAAAAACAAATTCTAAACATCGAATTCTCCAGAAGTGTAAATTAACTAGCAGCATCGGAATTTCCCTTGTCGTGACTACATTTTAAATCCTCTGCCACAGTATGAATAAGTAACAGTATTATGTCTTAAATCGGCCGAAACGACGCGCTTCGAAATCTCAGTGTATACCAGTACCCAACAGTGTCGAGTGCGCCGCAGTTACGCACGGACGCGGTAGGTTTATTACCGAGCGGCCGTAGGTAATTATTCCAAGGTCACTGCCTAGACATTATACTGTGCCTCTGCTATTGCTTAACAATTGAGTGTTTTCACAGACATGTTTGCGTCACAACATCAATTGATATAATAAAAGGGGAGTTAAATGGCTCTATGTGTTGCTTCGTTGGACACGGCCATTAGAATTGATTGTATCATTCACTCCTTCTATTGTTATGACATCGTAATTTATATGACTTTTGTATCAGGAGCTTTTTTTTTTTGAGGTTGTGTATTTATCAAATAACTTCTCCCGCTCTGGGCGGAGCGGGAGAGCGTGTCAGACTTTTACTGACTAAAACCCACCCGTGTTCCTTCCGTTGCCTGTGTGCCGGGGTCGCGATATCCCTTTCGGACAAACTCGCAACCCCGGCAGGCATTGGTACTTCCGGACCCCGTCAGTTGGTCCTGACATAATCTTTGAGGCGCGCGTGGAACACAACGCGCCGTCGACCCGAGCCTGGTCCTTGTATCAGGTGCTGGGGATAACATTGTATTGGTACTTAGTCGTCTACGCTACGCTCTCGGAGTCTTCTAGTCTGTGTAACTATTGCTTGTAGGGTCATCCTCCAGTCTCCGGTTTCTTTCATGGGACTTCAGAAAGTCCTTTTGTCTTTTAGAAGAAATTACACGATTATTAGAATCTGCTGCAATGATACTTACAGCAATTTGTCCAAAGCCTTTGATGTTTTCGTTGTAAAAGAAAATGGCTTTTTTTTAATTATAAAATTTGTACCTGAGCACCATGAATATTATATTATGGATTTGAAATGTATTCTAACACCTCACGTGCACTGGCACTTCAAGAAGTATGATTCAACTTTGATAACGTGATAAAATACTTACTTAAAAGGTACGGTGAAACTAAAGAAAACGAATTTTCCCAGATGTAAGACCTAGCTGGATCGATTTTTGGCCCCCGTAAACCTCCATAAGTATTGCAATTTGCAACTTTCATCGAAATTGTTAGAGCCGTGTTCGAGAACGTGATTCCAACAACAAATATTGCTCATTTAATAGGATATTCGCAAAACATTTGCTGGTTTTTTTTTGGCATTTTCCTGGTATTCACCGAATTTTCGTGACTAGAATTTTAAAACTAAATTGGCCTTGTGTTATTTTCTAAGGATTTGTTAGGGTATTAGGGTCAACATAGATAGTTTCAAGGATTTGACAAAGCAATCTGGTTTTCATGTCATGAACACTCTTTAGAAGTTTAATTTCGTTGTCATTTCGTTTGATATTGAGATTATTGTTGAAAGGTGAGTTTTCTTTTTAACGAAGACTACAAAGAGTCGTTCTCCTCCATAAATTACTGCATTTTTTAATATAAATGTATTCTGCGAATACATTCATATCAAGCCTCGTACAAGCAAGCGCGACGCGACGGCCCTTTAAAATGCAGCAATAATAATATGAATGTATTCATATTCTTCGGTTTTACTACAAACAACTCCATCAAAAATGCTATTTGTAAGAGTACGGTGTGTTTGCTTTGCTACTGCCATCATCTGAGCTATAAAGTCATCATTATCTGTTTAACAGCTTTGTAGCAGCTACTGGTGTTCCAACAATGCTAATGTTTATGGTACATTTAACGGCCGGTCATGTGCTTGAGTATCCAAAGTGTTAGCTAAACGTGCATGACGTAACGTCATAAAAATATGTACTTACCTACCAACAATGTATATGCTTAACACTTTTTTATGTCCACAAATTGTACTTGAGACGGATTTTTGTTCATATTTAATTTGTATGGTTTACCTTTCATTCGTAGCTATTTGACTAAAATGGAAGCTAACTCGAAGGTAGTTGAAAAATAGTTATTCAATCTCCAAACATGATTGTCAATCCATACTAGTAAAAACATGGTGTATATGTGACGATTCAATAAAATGTCGGCGGTGCGTAACCAAATTCAACCACAATAGAATCTGAATTTCCGAGAGGACTCTGAATTAAACCAAGAGAAAAACTTTGTGGTAAATGAGAGTGTCTATTGCCTGACTGGTCTTCCAAAGTTCAATGAACCTAGGTAAATGTACAATAAAGCATAGTAGTTAGGTTTACTTAGCTAGAGGAGAAATTGAAGGTTTTTCTAATGGCAGATTTGTCTCACCAAGTCAATTGAACTTAAGAGGGCGCCCAATGGTCCACTAGCACCACTCATTTCAAAAAAATATTTTCTCGTGACTGAGAAGTAATTATGAATAACGGCTAGTAAGGACCCTCAGTAAGTGTGTCTAGAATTTTCTAATACCTTTTATAAAGTTTCATAATGAGACACGAAGCAACAAAATACGATCTTGAGGAATGTGGCCGCTTTTCTTTAGATCTAATTTTGTTGCTTCGTGTCTCAATAAAAGGTATTAGAAAATTCTAGACACACTTACCGAGGGTCCTTACTAGCCATACATATAAGAAAGAAGTTATTTATATTTCTATGTTACTAGCCATTATTCATAATACCTTCTCAGTCACGAGATTATATTTTTCATAGGAGTGGCGCTAGTGGTCTATTAGGCAGCCCCTAAAACACTGCAGTATCCATTTCCGCAAAGTAGACTCCACTATTGAAGAAAGTCCCTTTCACTCACTCAAAAAAGTCACTTAGAAGGTTTCTCGGGCTACTAACATAGTCCACATTACGTTAGCAACTCAATAATCTCATTAATAAATGCCTGTTACGACACTCGTGATAGGAAGCTGGGTGAACTATTCTTAGCCAAGAACCACGTGCTCCCATCAAATGCTTGATTGATGCCGATAACAACGAAGATGACGTGAACTATACGATGTAAATCGGCTACTTTTATGATGCCGGAAACATATATTAGTATGTTATTATTATTAGTACAACTCTGTAAAACGATTATAATAGTGTTAAAATATTTTGCGGTTGTGGATTTGATTTGACTTAATTCATGGAATTACGCGCTTTACATAACGAATTTTTTTTATTACTTTTTGTGATTTCTTAGCTTTGAGTCAAACACCTACAACTGATAGTGGTGCCGATTCTCTTGTACACCGAACTAAACTAACTAAACTATCACTAAAATTTCTTAATTTTGGCTATGAGAATTTTAACGCTATTCTGCAAATAAAATTCTCTAAATTAAAAAATAATTTTGACACGACTAAAACGAATTTGACAATCGCGAATCCACGTGGTACCCGATTTTTTTTAGAGCCGGAGGCGCGCACCGGGTGCAGCCTCGACGTATTTTATATGGAATATTTCACTTTTTGTATGGAAAATATGAAAAAAATATTACCAACATGTTGAGTTTTAGGGGTTTAAGGGTTTTATAAAGGGGGTCGAAATTTTCATTATTTTTGCGATAGGACGCACCATTTTCGAGATATATGCAAAAGAAAAAATAAATACAGTACTGGTTTTTGCACATGAAGTCGAGATGTTGGTGTGAATTTTAGTTCATGACAACTTATTTTACCCCACACCTTTTTAATCGCGATTAAAAATTGTTAAGTTTAGTCTGGTTTGGTCTTTTACAATCAAAATTTTAGGTGAAAAACGTCAAATTCAGAATAGCAAAATTGCCATTTTCACTAAACTAAAAACTCAGTACTATCTTAGTGCTGTCAAACTAAAATATAGTTAAGTTGTGTCACTTTAGTCTATTTCAGAATGGGAAATCGTCGTTTGACAGGATTAAACTAAATTTTAGTGATTTTTAGTTTAGTTTAGAGGCATTTGTGACAAGAGAATCGGCACCAATGTGTGTTTTTATATATATTTATTGAATACTAGCCATGATACCTATACCCATTTGGTGATAGCCCGAGAGCAATTCTATCGAATTTCGAGAAGATTTTTCAGGTAGGTACCTACCTATTCAAGATTATACACAGTCTTAGAGTTAGTAGTCCCTAAATAGACAAAGGGAATGAAAGTCTGGCCAGCTGAAAATCGCCACCTATCTCCGGCTATGATTTTAGAATAAGACTAAATGTAATTAAGTATAAGTACCATGTTATTTAGAACAGGTGCTATACTTGTATCGATCAATGCATTTCAACATTTAAATTGATCACAGTATAGTTCGTGTTTTATCGCGTTTACTGTGTGGTGACGCAGCCATTATATTTGTGACCATGGCAGGCTTTAGTCTAGATAATTGAATAAACGTAACCTCCGCTTTGACTGATAAAACGGCTGTGTATAAACACAATTTAGTTTTATGTTATTGCCACCTACATAATAATAACGACAGTTTTACTGGTTTATTAACTGACTTCATTCATAAATCGGTATTTCTTTCTGTCCTATTGGAACTTTATTTATAAAGTTATTAATACTTTAGACCGTTTCGTTTGATAAGCTTTGTGGATATAGATGCCAGTAGCTCGTCAAAATCATTTGTTATGTATACATATTTTATTTTAATAACAAGATCCATAAGTTGTTAGTAAAGGTCTTATACTAATGTTAGTAAAAACAACACTATATACAAAATTGAAACGACTGGCACCTACGTGTGCAGCCGTATCCAGTGAGCCATCATGGGGCTGTCCCCGCTATCACACAATACACTCAGGATGCTATGGGACCTAGCACGTATTCTACCGAGAATGGAAGCGCACCGTTTCCGTATAATGGCATGAAAACCATCAACCCTGGCCTCGGTGAACATCCCGGAAGCTCTACAAAAGCATGGTAGACACAACAGTATCCTGATACATTGTTATGTCAATATATTGTGAATGAATTTTTAAGGGAATCATTTTAAATTTACATACCTACTCTTTTATATATTAATTTAATCATCTGAAATGTATGTAATGTAATAATGATTTTGATAATGATGTTTGTATTGAATATTTTGGACCTATGTTGACATTATTTTATTTTATTTTAGTATGTATATTGTTTTTATTCTTGATAGTTGAATATGTAACTCATATCTATTGCTATATGAATTAATTATGTAATCAATCTATTTTATTTTATTTATTTACTTGTGTCAGCATTGTAAATGTTAATGAATGTTGTTATTATGTTTTTTAATTCTACACTTGTATTAATATTTGCACACCATGACAATATGGTTAGCACAACTCCATGTACTTGTAACACCTTGCATGCATTGTATTGTATGTGCACACATGTTTGAGCAATTCAAGTTATCTGATATATGTATTCAGCGCGTGTTATCCCTCTACTAGGTTTAATTCCTTTCTTCTATAGCAATCCTGTCTCATCAGTGCCGAAAGCATCTAGATCTTTCGTTACTAATGTTACTTCCAATGTTACCACTACCAATGTTAGTTTTGCCCCGCTGGGTATCTTTTTCAGAGCTGTATGTATGCTCTTACTACGGTACGGCTAGCAATGCTAATGCTAGAAGCATTGCTATTGACGAACATAGTAGTAACATTAGTAACGAAAGACCTAGATGCTTTCGGCACTGATGAGACAGGATTGCTATAGAAGAAAGGAATTAAACCTAGTAGAGGGATATCACGCGCTGAATATATCAGATAACTTTATTTGCTCAAACATGTGTGTAGGTAATGCTAGGGTTTAGTGAACCACTATCCGACTAGGTATACTTTACGTTTCTTTTTTGCAATTCGGTAGCCTCCAAGTCTGAATAATTACCATGTAATTGTAGACGATTTCTACTAACGCGTGTATAATGTCATGGCTTTGGGCATTGTCGCACGAGTGCCTCAAATTATTCACACTATGCTGATTTTGTTGAGTCGACGTTATCGCCACTACTTTGTCACCCAAGCCCCTAACGGTACACGGCAGTAGTACTAAGTATGTTTTAACGATAATCTTACGCCACTTTAATGGTTTAACTGCGCGAGTAAAGTAAATCACTCTATGGTTACAGTTTATGTGAAGTAAAAAGTTGTCGAGGTTACATTTTGTAATGTTTTGGAGAGATAATGGTTCTTTTTTTGTAAGCCGTTGCCTTGCATCTGATCATCAATTAAGTTATATAGCAGACTGGTATTAGTTCAGGAAGTGGAAGTTACAAACAAAAGTAGAACGCTTTAGTACTATTCTTTGCAAGCTTTGTCCTCGCAGCACGGGCAGTTACATATTTTGAGTCTACTTCACCCCTTTTCCTTCCTAACTAAGAAGAAAGAAAGAAAAATTGTTTATTCTGCACAAACAAAACGCACATATAATGACAAAAGACATAAAATACACACGTACAAAAGTAGCCAAAGGCCTTGTATTCAAACAATATATTAAAAAAAACAAAGTTGTGTTGTTGAGTATCTCAAGTACCATGGCAAGATTCTGGAACGAAAATGTATCTACACCCAATCGCAGCAGTTTACGCGCTCTTGACAATTTGTCACATTAATTTTGCGATCATTTTCGTCCGAGAAACTGACCCTTAATGAAACATTCCATTGGTCCTGTCAATGGGGTTGACAACTGTCAAAGTGGCGCTAGCATAGCTTTAACCAAAATAGCAGAAGTGTCTAAGGAACATTTGATTTGACAAAGTCTGCCTTCCTTCCTCGTAAAGATGCACCGCGTTTCTTCAATTCAACTTTTAACTCATTTATCAGCCATGTTTTTTTCACAACGGTTCTTCTACCTCATTCCTGTCTTCTGTTGGACGGACGTAAGAAACTTCTTTGTGGGCCAGGCCATGACACTCGCTTCTCGGCTTACTTCTACCAGTCTCAAGTCTTCTTTTATTTACTCCTTCAGTTTTTGGCCGTCAATTATCGTTCACGTGCATGTTTACCTTTATCTGTGTTTCCGGTTACTACTATTCAATTTTATTAAATAGATTGGAAGTACCTATTAAGTATGTCGGTATATTTCCTTTGTCTTGTATGACAATAAATGGTTACAAGCCTATTAATAAATGGGCTTTTAAATTAATCTAGATTCTTATATTACCTTCTAATGATCAAATTAATTTGTTTGCATACAAAACGTTAATTTATGTTTATCAGCCGGGATCGATGTCTTCTACGATCTGGAAGATTGAAATTAATTTAATTAAAACATTTAGCTGTCAAATATTTCGCTGTTTTGATTAATTTGGCAATATTACTGTATGGAAATAAGAAATGTGGCTAACTAGTGAACTAAGATATTGATTATGAAATGGAATAATTAATATCGTTACACCGAATATTTAGTTTTGGATGTAAAAAAAGTATTTTTAGACTTTCCAAATGCCTTTTTCACACCTAAAACGGTTTCATATTCAGTGTCATAATTGCTATTCATTATTAATATTCTAGTTCACTAGTTAGCTATATTTCTTATTTCCATACAGTAAAATTGCCCAATTAATCGAAACAGGTAAATGTGACAGCTATTTGCGACATTGCCAACTTTTTGGACGAACGCTCTTAATCATAATGTGACTGGAATCGTTAGACAGCCGTCGATAAAATTTTATGACAAAATCCTTTTCTATCTTCTCGTTCTCTTCTTCTAAATATTATATTGGGCCAATACTTATTAATCTTTTGTTTTAAACATTACACAATTGAACAAGTACCTATGGTATAACACGATATCTATTACCTAATGATATCACTGCATACCTGTATATTCTCGATTTATTTATTTTTTTACTTAATTAATGTACACACCTATTCGTTGTAAGTGCAAACTCTGCCAGAATATTCGGTGATCAGTAAACGTTGAAATTCCTCGCAAACGCATCGTTGGTAGTATTTGATATTCGTCTAGTCGAGGTCATTGGCCAGACAGACTGGTGAATGAACAAGAAATAAGATAAAGGAAATATTTATTGAACTTGTGTGTCCAAAATATGATACTTATTATCAGCTTCGTTATGCAATTTTATTTTATTAGTATTATATTTATAAAATGGTGTTCGTTTTTTTTTTTTATAACTATGATTTGCTCTGGAAGTCCTGATACCATGAGTCGAGAGCGCAGGATACTCCTTGCCCTAACTGACTTTCCAAAATCACTAGGGTGTTCACAAATCAAAAACGCACTTCTTCTTTACCTTGAAATTGTTCTGAGCTATCTATATATATAAAAGAAAGTCGTGTTTGTTACAACACTTATAACTCGAGATCTACTGGACTAATTTTCATGGTTTTTGATTCGTTGGATTTGTCTCCGCCCCGAATAGCAGAATACATCTTAAAAACAATGAAAAGGTAGGGTAGGTAGGGTAGGTTGGGTAGGTAGACCCAGGTAAGGTAGGTAGGGTAGGCAGGTAGGTGCGCCGTAGATAAGTACTTAGTGCTACTCGAGCGAAGCCGGGGCGGGCAGCTAGTTTAATATACCTTTAAATATCTATTCTGTTAAGATCTCACCGTGAAAACTTAGGCGAAGTAGGCTTCAAAGGAGCTATCAATATTGTCAAAACTTAGCATGAGGTACTTAGGCCTGTCTAATTGAGCAGAGAGGAGAGGAGCGGAGCGGAGCTCTGCCAATAATCTCCGCTCCGCTTCAGTGGACAGGGATACTAACTAGAACTAGTTTTACTTACGAGAGGTAGAACTAGTTTTACCAGGAAAAGGAATTACTTGTCGCGTGAACTCGGCCTAGCTTCGCACAGCCCGCAACTTCGCTCCGACCAACCTCGCTCCGCATCAATAGACACTGTCCGCAACTCCGCTCCGCATAACTCCTTCGCTCCGCGATAATAGACAGCCTTACCCAAGTTTTCACGATAAGATTTTTATAGAATAGACCGGGTGGTCTCCTCACCTGACGATGTTGATTTTCACCCAAAATCATACTAACATGGAACCTATCACCATCTTCCAGATCATTCGGTATTCCTAACAGCACCGTCTTTTGTTTCCAGTTCTGTCCGAGGCGTGCCACAATGAGCCCACGTGCTTGCAGGACCGTGCTGGTCTGGAAGCCATCACAGCGCTGCATAATCAGCTCGATGACGACGCCAACGGAAACGTCGACCTCAGCGAGAGTGATGATGTGAGTACATGTTTGAAATCGGGAATCATTAGAAATCTTAAATTCATTCATTCGACAGACAACGCACATACTAAACCGCTGGGTCTACAAGCATGAAATTTTGCACAACTTCTTTTTATAACGAAGAAAGTAAGCGCTAAGAAAAGATTGAAAATTCATCCCTTAAAAAAGATATAAATACAAGGTGGCAACTTCTACATCCGTCAAGGGGGTGAAGCTATCCGTGGTAATAAACAACTTTCGCTATGAAACTCATATCCGATTTGTCAAAAAAAAGACTTCATACATGCATCGATATTGTCTGTCCACTGTTGCATTGGAATTTGGGGTTGAAAGTTTGTATGGAAGATTAGAAGTTCGTCATTTTTGCTGATGGGACATCCCATCGGGCACACGGCTTGTTGTCTTAGAATACTGTATAATAATTATGTTTGGGCCAACCGTAGAACTGTGCACATCATTATGTGACCATTTTGTTGCATTCAAGAACATCTATGCAAAGGGCAACGATCACTTGAGTGGTAGACCGAACCTTGGTCGTAAAACCGGACAGTCTAGTTACAAGTTGAAGACAGTACTTAAACTTATAATGAGTGGGCTAATTGCAAAAAATATCGAATAAAAAGCCACCAATACAACGAGGGAAAAGAAGATTTGCCATCGAAAAAAAAACACCTTCATCCTTCAGTTATAAAGTCTGTAATTACACAAAAAAGAGAAAAGTTTCTGAAAGGATTTGGGGGAGGCCATTGCGGTGGGACAGCATAGAGAAAAAAAAATGCGCTAAATGTCACAAATATACGCAACTAACGCAAGTCTACCTAACTTACTGCTTACTTATTTTCCTCTCAAAATTAAATCTAGACTGAATCTACGAACTGGTAGGTAGTAGTATCACGTTTGTATTCTAATAGAATTCTCGAAAGTAAGAGATCTTCCTCAAAACTCGTTTTAGATAAAAATTCCCATTTTCATCCAAAATTAAACTTGTTGCCGAAATAGAACAAAAATAAGGAAAACCAATCACAATTATTTTGCTACGTTTGTGTCCCGTGAGCCAAGGTTTTGTCCTTGTTGATGTCTAAACCTAAGCATCGTGGCCTAGCCTTAATTGTTTGACCTGAAATAAAATCATTCTGCCTTGTGTTCGTGACTTAAATTGGCTACCTGTTTTCTGAATCTCGTTGGCAAATAGGCGATCATATTTTGAATTATAAAAGTTCACTAAGGCTTTGGTCTCCTATTTTATGCTATACGCGACGTCCGACGTCAGCGTCAACGTTCCGATCGACGTCTGAACGCAACAAGACGCTGACGTCGACGTGTGAATGTGACCACAATAGTACATTTCTATAGTAAGCATCGTGACGCGGCGTACGACGTAACACTGTAAGCGGCCGACGGTGTATAAAGGATACCATAGCCTAACCCGCTTTTTTTTTTGTTTGCCATCGTCACCGTTTCGAGACAGTAAATTGGTTTTTACTTACTTACCTAATTACTACAGGGTGTCTGCAGCATAGGATGTTTATAAACTGAATCTGGACTTTCCGGGACACTTAAGACATAGGCTTAATGATTAAATTATATGGTGCTGACAAGGTTCAGCTTTTGAATAACGCCGTAGACCTCATTAAAACTTTTATGGATATCTTTTGAGAAGTAAGTAAACGGCCTTTGTGAAAGAGCTCATCTGGGGAAATACTGCCATCATTACCTATACAGGATGTGACACCGACGCGAAAACTTACCAGGATTCAGTACATGATTCTGAACGCCCCTGCCTAGAAATTTTTAGCCGGTTATTTAAAAAATAACTGCTGTTTCATAGACAAGTGCAATACCTACGCGGTCAAAATGTATGGAACTGCTGTTTTTTTTTTAAATAAACGACGTAAAATTTCAATCGTATTCAGAATCATGTACTGAATCCATGATAACATGGTAGGCTTCGCGTCGATGTCACTGCCACATTGTATATGCCGCTAAACACCGTTGCTGCATGTGCTCAGGTTTAAAAAAAAAAACAAAATTCTAAAATCATTTATTCAAACTAGGCTGAGAATCAGCACTTTTCAAACATCAAAATTACATAAGACAGTCCCCCAAAACGCCCACCCTTCACCACTTCCTAGTGCGTTAGCTGGGAAGAAGAAGTGGCGCAACAAACTCCCCAGCAGCACAGCTGTCTGTTCAGTTAGAAAGACAAAAAAATGATTCTATATAATAGTATTCAACATTATTATCCATATGTTAGCTAGCACACGCCAATATACCAAACAAAATCATCGAGAACTATACTCGGGCAGAAATAAAACTGAACGTAAACAAAACTTAACATCTTAATAAAAGCCTCCAGGCATAAAGGGCGTGCCCGCTTACATAAAGCTGTAACTGGAAGTTATAAATGATAAACTAGGACCATTGAGGTAAAATAAATAAACAGTTAATTACTAATAACAATAAATAATATGATCAATTGTCGAGGTCACTAGTTACATATTGCAATACAACTCATAAAACAAAAACATTGTAATGAGTAGATTATGTCAACAATAAATTAAAATAAACAATTATATAAACTCATATAACCTGTCAGTAGGTAAGTTAATTCTGGAGAAAGAACATAAACATTGTCTTGAGTTAATCACAGCGACCAACTATTCTTAACATTTAAGTAGTCGTTGATAGGATAGTATGCCTTTGAACAAAGGTTGGATTTTACTTTCGTTTTAAACGTTTGAGGTATAGGTGCCGGTGGTGCAAACCACACGAGACATCTGGAGACGTCTTATCCCAAAAACGAATCACATCACCGATTCATCTCAATAACTCATCAGCAATTATGCTACTGTTTTATATTACATTAATGTCCATAGGAGGCGGTGACTTACCTACCATCAGATGGATGACCTGCTTGTATATCACTCAATAAGAAAAAAAAACGATACGGCTTTAGCTCACATCCTAGAAGGACCCCAATTGCATGACACGTTTTTGAAGGAAATCTCTTAACCATTGCAAAGTTTGAAAAATTCTTCTGGTTTACAACGCAAGGAATGTTGTTGAACTGTCAAAATAAATGGCTTGTAAGCGTGTTACGCAATTGCCCCGCAAATCTCGTTGCCAACAAAAAACAACTTGTTTATAACTTGCAACTCCCGTTTTCAGTTCCTTCGTGAGGAGTTGCAGTACGACAGCGGGTATGAGAAGCGTCAGCGCGCGTTCCATCATAACGATGACATGCACATCTCCGTCAAGGAGCTGTGGGAGGCGTGGCTCAGATCTGAGGTTAGTACTCGATAGTTTTTGAAGATGTAAAGCACTTATATTTATGGAGAAACAGTAACAATTATTTATATATCTAAGTCTGGTTGAATATCTAAACTTATAAGTAAAAAAATATATTTAATACCCAGCCCAGGGCTGAGTTGAGGTGTTGAAAAACAGAAAATAATAGTTAAAATTTTAAAATTATTTGATTCTTTATTAAATTCAATTCTCAAATGTAGTACCTGAAGTGGCATTAATCGATATCCTCCTAGATTGTCTAAATAGGGTTGTATAAATTTACTTTTTCTGCATGCGATCATGAAATTATTTATTTATTTAACCATTTATGCACACACATATAAACAGACAAGGAAGAAAGGGGCAGAAAAATACGAACAAAAATGATGTTTATTTCTAAAGATATCTCTTCCGGCGATAGGAATAGGAAAGTTACGCCTGTTGAACCAAACCCCAATCACTCTCTAACCTTAACGACAATCATACAACTATACAAACAACTCTTCAACATAATCGAACACAAACAAACATCGCATGCCTTTGTTAGCAACACAGCAAGCCCTATCGATGAGCTGACGTCACATAAATCTTTAAAGACTCACTCAGTTTGTATTATTAGAGTTCATAGACCATCTTCTGCGACAGTCCAACTAATTTGCGACTGTAACAGCGAGTCCTTATAAACTGGACTCAGAAAGAGATGACAACGTGTGTAAGAGTAGAAGAGAATACACTAATTACAAACACTAATTTAAATATAAACATAAAATATCAGAATATGCTTACATACATACATACTTCTTAAATAAATATCATTAAAATATACAAATTATAATGTAATGTATTATGTAATGTTTTAACACAATGTGATTTTTTATATGAATAAATAAATAATAAAGGTCGATAGGTGGCTAATAAGGTCATAGAGCAAGTTCATTAATAAATAAAAAACATTCAGCAAAAACAACAGCATTTTCATATCAATGTGTTGGTAGTGTTGAAAATGTTCCGAAGACTCTTGTTAGGATTGATTTTCGTGATCTTACTAATATTTCTAACTCCAATTACAGGTGCACAACTGGACGGTGGAGCAGACGGTAGATTGGCTGTCGCAGTCAGTGGACCTGCCTCAATACAAGACCCTGTTCCTTCAACACAAGGTCACTGGCGCTACCCTGCCCAGGTAACTAATTCACACAATGCTAACTAATATTACAAATGCGAATGTGAGTTTATTTGTCACGCTTTCACGCTAAAACGGCTGTACGGATTTAGATGAAATTTTGCACACGGGTAAACCATGACCTGGAATAAGACATAGGATACTTTTTATCCCGGTAGTACGTTCCTGCGGGATAATTTCCGACATGAACGCGGGCGAAGCCACTGGCAAAAGCTAGTTACTAATCTACTTAAAAATAATCTTAACTTCACTAACAGACAATCACAAACTAAGCCGCTGGGTCTAGAAGCATGAAATTTTGCAAAAGAGTTCCTTATAAAAACGAATGTCAGCACTAAGGAAGGATTTATGAAAGTTCATCCCCTAAAGGGGTTAAATAGGGGATAGAAATTCGTCATTTCTACCGATGGGAACTACCATCGAACATCGCTTGCTATTGCAATGCCTACAAGCATTCACCGGGCGCATCCCGGGCAGATATTTTGTAACAATTTATTTAATTTAAAAGAGTGTCCGTGTAGTTTCTTGCCCGTTCTTCTCCATAGGTACATACTACGCTTTGGGCTTCATATTTCTGACTGACCGATTCCATGACAATTGAAAAGTGCCTGTAAATGATTTAATTGAAATAAATGGTTTGATTTTGATAGCTGCGTAACCCACCTACGGACTGACGTATCTTTTACTGCATTCAGAGCTCATATTCCAAGTGTCTCCAAGGGATATCTCCACAACCTACTTACCCTGTAACTGGGTTGTGGAAGTCATATAGGCAGTCGCTCCATGTAAAATACTGGTATTCAGCTGCATCTGGTTAGACTGGAAGACGACCCCAACACAGTTGTGAAAAGGCTAGGCAGATCAGAGCTAAAATTCGCGGTAACAAGGAAAAAGAGGAGAGATGGGCCACTTACGTTTTTGAAGGTCGCGGCAATTCGCTGGATGCGGGAATAACAGGATCTCATGTGACGATACCAGGGGAAGCCTGAACAATGATGATAATGAAGATGATTATAGTCTTATTCTTTCTTTTTCGTGTGGTTAGTGACTTACCTGGTGTCAGAGTTTTCATGCGTGCCACGCGTCATGTTCGTGAACGGGCGCCGTCAGTTGTGACTGGTCATCTCTTATCTGCCAGGGCTTATTTTTAATCTTATATTTTGAATTGTTTTGATTATTTTTTTTGTACATTGTTCTCACATATAGAAACAATAAGAATAATGTAACCAGGATTTTGTAATTTTCTATATTTAAAAGAGTGTCCTTGGAGTTTCTTGCCCGTTCTTCTCCATAAAGATCTACGTTTTGGAATGGGCAATTAGCTTCAACTTTCTAACTGACCGACTATTTGACAATTCAAAAGTGCCTGTAAATGGTTTAATTGAAATAAATGCTTTGAGTTTGAGTTCATGCCGCACATGGGTCTCTGACTTGCCTTGACATTTTATCCTCACAATTTATCTTTCGTTGCTTAATTTTTATAAATTATTATTTTTACCTATTTTGGTAACGTATTTTTTTTTAGGTGCATCGTCTTCACATATAATTATGTAACTAATGTACCTACATATACAAAATATTGTAATACTTTTTAAAAGAGTACCTAACGGTGGAGTTTCTTGCCCATTCTTCTCCATACGAAAACTACCTTTTGGAAGGGGCGACTAGAATCAATTCAATTTTTTGTAAACTTTGACGTTCTAAAGTGCCTTACAAGGTCCTATTTGAAAAAAATGATTTGACTTTGACATGCCGTCGAGAAGTATCTCTCAGGCATGCTGGTTTCCTCACGATGTTTTCCTTCACCGTTTTTGAAGCAAGTGATAATTATACAATACGCACATGAATCCGAAAAGTCAGAGCTGCGTGCCTTGGGTTCCAACTCGAGACCTATGACTTGGCAGTCCGACGGTCACACCAGTAGTACTTATAAAAGTAGTCATTAAATTTTTGTGATTGTTTGATGGGAGTGAGCATGACAAATATCACCGAGACTGAAATCAAACAGTTAAGGTTTTGTTACAGACAAATTTAGGTAAATATTCGTTTAAATTAAATGGGGCAACTGTCACTCGAGCTAAGCTTATCTGACTGGTGAAAGCTCCTGTCAGAATTATTGTAGTCGGTTTACCTACAGTATTTGAATGAGAATTTGCGGTACGTGGCGTGACGACTTAAAGCCGTCTTCGACATAACCGGGTTATACACCGTGACATTTTAGTCGTCACACAAAAGCAGCCCAATTCATGTAGTATCCAATGACTACTAAACATTCATTAAAAAAAATTATATACACCGTGAAATTTTTGTCGACTTACAAAGGGCCACTCAATGTACCCGACATAAAATACCTCTAAGAGCAATTTTTTTTTTTTTTTTTATCAATGTTTAGTAGTAATTTTATACATGAAGAGGGCTGCTTTTGTAAATCGACTAAAATGTCACGGTGTATAGTTTTGCATGAGCACAAGGAATCTTAGGTTTTTTGCTTTGGTAGTTGACTGGGGCTATGTCGGAGTAACATACTTAGCTACTGATGTAAGCAATGAACACCCCACTTCCTGTCATTGCCTTAATAATATCACTTTACTTTGGCTTTTAATGGCTACTATAGCCGCAAGTAAAAGATACTTCCGCAGACATCGTAAATGGAAACTAAACTACTTCATTAATAATAATAACAATAAACCCATTTATTTCCAACAATCTTAAAAAACAAATTTTACTTAGAATCTAGTGTTTTAAACGAATTGTATCAAACTTATTTAAATATTAATTTCTTAATTTTATCAGCGAACTAAGAAATTAATATTTAAATAAGTTGGAACCCCCCAGTCTGAGTATAGTTCCCCTCCAGTTTAGTCCAAATCTCTCTGTCCCTTGCTTTTATTTGCCATTCTTTTCCTGCTATGGCTATTATATCATTTATCCATCTGTGGACGTCCTCTGCTTCTTTTACCAATTGATCCTTCCCATGTTGTTGTTTCTAGAGTCCATCTTTTGTCTTTGTATCTTCCTAAGCGCCCTGCCCAACGCCACTTTAGTGTTAAAACGTAATGCAGAACTACTTCATTAGGTACCAACAAATAAATAAGCAGTGGTGGCCAGTAGCGGATCCAGGGGCTAAGAGGCTCAAGCCCCTTCCAAAAGCATTTGAGTTATTTCGTGACAAAACCTTAAACTGACTTAGGTACGAGTTGTAGGTCGTAGGTTCGAACCAAGGACAGGCGCTAGGCGCTTTACTTTGTGTAAATAATTTCATCACCACTGCTCTCAAAACGGTCAAGGAAAACATCGTGAGGAAACCGGCATGTCCTAGAACCAAAAATTTAAGACATGTGACATCTACCAACCCGCACTGGGCCCGCGTGGTAGATTACGGCCCACTCCCTCTCACAGAGAGGAGGCCTGAGTCCCAGCAGTGGGAACATTATAGGCTGATTGTGGATTATGCAAATAAATGACAACATAACTTCATGCCTGTAATCCTCGAAGGGATGGGCAGACGTGTACTCTAAGTATAGTACACCCACATTTCGCCAGTTATGAAATTGCTACTCATAACTAATCCGTACTTAGAGGCTAATTACGGCAATAGGTCTTTAATTCGGCTATTTACAGAGGGCTAAATCTGCCCTGCTAAGCCGAAAGGCGGTACCCTGAGATACGCCCTTTTAGTTTTTTTTAACCCATTCAATAGCTATAATAATTTCGCATCTAATGGTATAAGCAACATACCGCTATCTAACTTAAAACATTTTAAAAAACCACTCAGAAGTTCTTTATATCCTTATGTTACCTTAAATTACAATTTACAAAAAGTCAATTTTCTCAGAACTTACTCCGATTGAGATACCGCCTTTCGGCTTAGCAGGGCAGTAATACGGATTTATGAAATCAAGAATGATCAACTATTTATTTGAAAATTATAAGCAGAGGTGTATATGACACCATAGAATTGATGAGAACTGTTAGTTTATAGCCTATAGGTGGTATTTCCGTTACAGTATAAACTGTCGAAATTTTGTGGCCCTGGTAAAATGGGTTAGGTTAGAACTGTGGAAAAACGCGCGCGAGCCGAGCGAGCGAAGCGAGCGGTGCCGCAGCAGCGGCCGGCGAGCTCTACTTCCAAGTTACTCGTAGATAGGCAGGCTATTTAGTATTAGCGCAAGGTGCGTTACGTTACGTCGCAAGCATATTTAATACCAGTTAGATTATAAACTATAACAAAATAATGCGTCGCGCTTGCTACCACTTGACCTACGAAGGAGTCCGTTTGCCAACGACATAATACTTAGGACTTCTCACCATCCTTAATGCTCAATCATTTATTGCTTTCCAAAATGAATACTTACGTGGTAACATAAAAATGTATGAGATCATTATGGATCCTGAAGCTTTTAAAACTTCATCCCTGCTTCCCTGTGTAGACACATTAGAGTAAACAACTGTTATGGGTTAAATCCTAAGTAATATTAGAAATGTGAAGGTGGGTTTGCTTGTTACGCTTTCACGCTTAAACGGCTGAACAGATTGAGATGTAGGTAATGCACGTGGGTAGATGATGATCTGGGTTAGGACATAGGATACTTTTTATCCCGATATTCCCACGGGATTGAGACTTATGCGAGTGAAACCGCGGGGTACAGCTAGTACAGTAACCCTTTGTATACTTTTTAAGGTCACTTAAAAATCATCACTCTTCTGACGTAACCCTGTTTATTCCCCACAGATTGGCAGTAAACAACATGCAGTACCTGAGCAACGTGTTGGGTATCAAGGACCCCATACACAAACAGAAGCTCGCGCTCAAAGCGATGGATGTCGTGCTCTTCGGACCCCCTAAAGGTAGCGTGCAATTCTTGGACATAAGATATTTTATTAGTTTCCTTCGTTCGTGTGGAGGTCGGTAATAGGGATGATGCCTGGGTAAAAAAAATGAAATTCTAATTAGTCCGTCAGTCAGATAATAAAAAAATATTAGACACGTATTTTTTGCTTTATCATATTAATAAAAAATTACTTGGATAAAACGCATTTTAAATTAGGGAGTGGGGGTCGCTACGTCACTAGTATGTATAAAATCTACATAAGTACTCGTGACGTCATTGCAGTTTAAAAAAAAAAATATGCAACTCCAAATAATGCCAAAACAAATTAGACCGAATGACAGTTATGCTAACCTTTGCATTATGCCAAAATATTATTATGCCACAGTATTATTATACTAATAAACGTTATGCGGAAACGTTATGCCAAACAATATTCCCTTACAAATATCAAGGCTTTAACATATTTTGTTATAAGTTTTATGCATAGCCCAAAGTATTTTGTCAATTAGACTAATTACTCTAAGAGCTATCTACGATATTGCTAATCCATTGTTTCATATGTTCGAAAAATGTATTTACTCAACAACGTAAATAACGCAATGAATGTTGTTGAACTGTCAAAATGAAACAGATTGTAATTGATCGTATGTATGTACGCATTTAAAGGTGCTGGTCGACTCGAAACTATCCGACCTAAGTCGAGCGGTTTTTAGCCGATCATAATAATATATCTACATGCTCGGCTGTCGAATCAAGCCGACCCGAACATGACTTTGAGAAACCCGAACATGAGAAAATTCGAAGCGCAAAAGCCACTTTTGCGCTTCAAATTTTCACACAAGGAATGTTGCGTGGATCGTCTATGAGACGTCTATGATTCCACTAATACATCATTCAAACGCAAAATCCAAATAAAAGTCCATCTTGAAAACCACACCTTTATGTTGATATTATTATTACCGGTTTCCCATTATCTAAGACTCATCGCGAAGACGATAGATCAAGGAAACCGGTCCCTCAAGTAACCTCATCTAAGATAATAATAATATATCAAAACCCGTTGGGCCAGATTGGAAATGCGTTGTGTTATGTATTTAAGTTTAAATTTGCTATTTTGTATGACAGGAGTGGCCTACTTGATTAAAAGCGTTTATTCTGAAAGTTGGCAACGTCGTAAGTAGCTGTCAAATATTTACCTGTTTTGATTAATTTGGAAATAATACTGTATGGAAATAAGAAATGTGGCTAACTAAGTTACTAGAATATTGATTATGTTATGCAATTGTAACATCGAATTTGATGTTGTACCCGTTTTAGGCGTAAAAAATGTATTTGGAAACTTTCCAAATGCTTTTTTTACGCCTAAAACTAAATATTCGGTGTTACAATATTAATTATTGCATATCATAATCAATATTCCAGTAACTTAGTTAGCCACATTTCTTATTTCCATACAGTATTATTTCCAAATTAATCATAACAGGTAAATATTTGACAGCTATTTACGACGTTGCCAACTTTCAGAATAAACGCTCTTAAACCCAAGATCTATTTGTTTACTGATGAACCCCTATGCGATCTACCAATTACATACTTCTTGAAATTTTAAATGTAACAGTGTACAAATATGTAGTATTATTTATTTATTAATAGGGAAAACATAAAATTGAAGATTATTCTTAGTTACTACTTCTTTATGGTAGTGTGAGCATTTCCTCTGAGCTAGTGCGTGGAAGAGAGGATAAATAACGTGATGGAACGGCGGTTGAAAAATTATACAAGATTATGCGAGCAGTTGGTGATTACGTTGCGTGGTCTTTTATACCTATTTTAACCAAAAAAATATTATTATATTTTTATTGCTTTGCCACGATCGACTGGACTTATAGCCGCGATCGACCGGTTGGCCACCTGATGTATGGTATTATGAGTCATAAGAGCAAAGATAACCGATGACCGTTGGGGGAGACGTATTGGACATAATAAAATAATTGTTAGCATTTGTATAGTTTGCATATCAACTTATGACTATGTATTAGAGAATTTAATTACTGTAAGTCCGTTTGTCCACCGCACCGTAAACGGGACGAGATAACGACGCCGAAGTAGTGGCAGTTAAAAACGGTACAATGCAAAAATGTTATTTCAACTTGGTTACAAAATTTGTCTTATGATGACACAGAAAAGTTACTGGTTGTTTTAAGTTAAATATTATTTTTAATTAAGTACTGTCCTATCATTAGTCTGTTAAGTTACTCACTATTTATGTCTACCATCAATTTTAGAAAATTTTAATGTAATTTTGCACTAAACTTATGACACCTGAGATACAGGTTTATCCTAGTTCAGGTCGAACCATTATTATATACCTACCATTTTACTATAAGGCTTAATATTGTAAATATGCATTATTTAATTAAATAAATAAACATTCATTCATTCATTCAGTACGATTCACTCTCGCATAATCTCAATACTCAATACTCAATACTCAATATCTTTATTGCTTTATCTCGTTTCTCGTTGATGTCCCGTTCACGGTGCGGTGGATAAACAGTGTATGACCTACACTATACCAAAACCTATTGCAAATAAATGATTATTATGTCTATGAGTGGAGGAGGCTGCGAATCGGCAAAAGTAAGGCGTGCTACATACTTGTTCGGGTCGGCATTAATCGGCACAGCCGGGCTGTAAAATCGAATATTATGTACTTATACTCCATAGGTTAATAAGGTAGTTAAATAAAGGTAAACAAATCGTAAAAAGGGTTTATATAGAGACACTTTCTTGTTTAAAAATGGGATAAAACCAAATTAAATTTATTTAAGATTTTTGCAATAGTTTCCTCTTTTATTAATGTACGTTAAAACTTTATCATTTATTCTTAAACTACTCTTCGTAGATGTAACTGCTTGAGCACAATTTTTTACTTAGATTTATAATAATAATACAGGGTGGCAGGGACATCGACGCGAAGCCGGTTAGCATGGGGTCATTACATGATTCTGAACACCCCTGCGTTGAAATTTTTCGGAGGTTATTATAAAACAATCTGCTGTTTCATAGAAAATTGCAATACCTACGCGGTCAAAATGTATGGAACTGCTGTTTTTTTTTAAATAACCGACGAAAAATTTCAACGCAGGGGGTTCAGAATCATGTACTGAATCCATGGTAACCGGCTTCGCGTCGGTGTCCCTGACACCCTGTATAATATTTTGTAATCTGTCTATTGTAAGGAGCCCAAACTCTATGGAGCAGCTGTTTTTTTTTTGCGGGGCTCAGAATCATGTACTGAATCCATGGTAACCGGCTTCACGTCGATGTCCCTCCCCCCCTTTACATGTATAGTATAGATTAAGTAGTCATTGCTTCGATTGGGATTTGTTTTTCCACAAATACCTACTGCCGAACCGAATGTGCCGACCCGCGGGGTATTTACGTACAGGCCACTTACTACAGTAGCCGTGATATAGTTATATGCCTAGGGATATAGCTATATACCGTAATATAGTCATATATCCCTATGGATGTAGCTAAGTATATACTTACTGTAATATAGTTATATCCCTAGGAATATAGCTATATACCGTAATATGGTTATATGAAAGCGGTTCATATAACTGTCTTACTAGGAATAGGACTCAAAAGACCAACCGGTAGGTCTGTACCCTAATTACGTAATACGCGATCAATCAGAATCTGAATCGTTTTGAAACAGATTGCTAATCAATTGCTTCGTACGTTCGAAAAAAGAATCTGCTCAACAACGTAAATAAACCAATGAATGTTGTTGACCTGTCAAATTGAAACAGATTAGTCGGAATTGTCAACGAAAATGTGTTGCGTAATTAGATAGCAGGTCCTTGTTACAGATATATCTTTAGAAATCATAAAAACTTACATATTTGAAAATATTATGATTAACCATCTAAAGTTAAGCCGTCTGTCTGATATGTTTACCTAACATGGAAAAATGGCAACACCTTTTTATCTTATTATTCACTCACACACATTCAAAACAATTCATCTTTAAAAGTGAATTGTTTCGAATACATTAACTCATAATTATGCATGACGGTTACTCGGTACCAGTCATGCATAATTAAGAGTAAATAAGCAGAAGGCGTACTTAACTTTTTATTTAGTCTACCATACTTATCTAAGGCCCCTCGCCCACGGCGACTTTGTAGCGATGCTGTCGCGCGTTTTGTAAACGCGCTTCTGCATCGCGATAGTAGCGCTACAGAACCTGGGCGAAGGTTCACAGCTAACGACAGCATCGCGGCTGTATCGATACACATGCGCGACTGCATCGCTGCAAAAAGTCGCCGTGGTCCCGCGCTCTAAGGCCCCTCGCCCACGGCGACTTTTTGTAGCGATGCTGTCGCGCGTTTTGTGAAAGCGCTACTATAGCGCGTTAGCCGCGTTTACAAAGTGCGACAGAAACGATGCAAACGCGCGGCTGTATCGATGCAAACGCGCGACCGTTTCTGACGACATCGGGGGAACGAAGGGTGGAGAATGGAGGGAGGGGTGCTAGGGAATGTGCCCTGAAGCGCGATAGTAGCGATATAGAATGCATGCGCGGCAGCATCGCTACTGCATCGCTACAAAACTTCGCCGTGGGCGAGGCCTCTAATATAATTACTTTTAAATAGCGTAGGTAGTAAGCACCTATGCTAACGTCATATTTACGTACTCCATTCAATTCTAGTAACATCGACCTCACAATAACAAAATTAATATTTTGCTAGACAAAGTTTGTACATACTGTTTTGCCTCTTGAAGTTTTATATTTTTTACTGCCAATGATTAAGCGTAATGGCAATTTAATGGTGAAATAACGATATCATGGTCGCATGTAATAGCTAGTTTGGCGATGTTACAAGTATCATTAGGAAAAATAATTATTTTGCTGGTTTTAAAAGAAAAGAAAGAAAAAGTGTTTATTCTGCACAAACTAAACGCACATTACAAAAAAAGAAACAAAACAATACCTACTTTACAAGTTAGCAAAAAAAAAAAAGCTAGGCTCCTGGTTTTTTGCTTAAAAATTTAAGAAATGGTATTATTGTAAACGGTATTGAATACTTCCAGCTCAGTACGTAGATTAAGTAGTATACCACTCATTGGTTTCTGTAATATGAAACCGATATGGTTATTACAAAAATATAACCTAATAAAACGCAATAACTAAACCATCGACCAACCCAGTAACCCAACCAACCAATACCAACAATAACCAAACCAACCAACTAATACCAATATGTATAACCTAATACCTATACAATGTGAAATTTAATTCGTTTGCATCCTCTTAAGGGGTCATTGTAGGTACTCATCACTACGAACAACTTTCACTATGGGGCCAAACCTGAAATCGCAAAAATAAATCAGCTGTACCATACATTTTATGTTCGCATGGCTCGTTTTAGTAGGGAAAAGCTGTTTTTTTTTCGCGATTTCAGGTTTGCGCGACTAATCTGTTTCATTTTGACAGTTCATTGCGTTATTTACGTTGTTGAGCAGATTTTTTTTCGAACTTATGAAGTAATGGATTAGCAATCTGTTTCAAAACGATTCAGATTCTGATTGATCGTGTATTACGTAATTAGGGTACGGGTCGTGCCGATCGACGATCTCCGTTCGGCATCTCCCCTTTCTGAATCGTGTTCGGGTCGGGTAAACACAATTTGAGCTAAGTCGACCGGCTTGTCCCGAGCATATGTCTACATATAGTCGACCCACCAAAAACATTTCATGTAAAGTAGGTTGCCAAGACTTGCATAATAAAGGCTCGTGCAGAACAACGCGACGCGACGGCGCAACGCGACTCGAACAATACAATTTCTAAGAAAACTTCACGGTATAAGCTTCGTACAGACTAGCGCGACGCGACACCGGTTATTGTTATACCGTGAAGTTTTCTTAGAAATTGTATTGTTCGAGTGGCGTTGCGCCGTCGCGTCGCGCTAGTCTGCACGAGGCTATAACCGGTGTCGCGTCGCGCTAGTCGGCTCGTCTTGGCGGGGGTACCACCGTGCACCCAAATTTACACGCCCGGCTGTGACAAATCATGACAAGCCGTACAAGTGTAACATCACTAAAATACAATCGCCTAGGATGCTAAATGAGTTCGAAGTCTAAGTATTCCCGAACGTTCTATCGTTCTAGAAAACCCAATTATATGTCCAATGTCACAACACAACTCACAATACCAACCAATAAACAAACATCAATAGAACCAACATAAAATTAAATTGGATCTCACCAACACCATGGTACGTTGAAGGTCAGTCATAGTGCAAAAAACGTTTCATTATGTGCCCGATAATAGATCTACCGCCATTGTTGTTGCTGATAAGGTTTTGTTCATACGTGTCGATGGATCTCGACATGCGACAGCTGTAGTTGTGGCGGCGATGCTTGATGTGTCTTGTGGGCTATTTACTTGTTTAAAACCAGAATACCCACGAAATTTCGCGTTTTTAGGGTGCCGTAGTAAACAAGGAACCCTTATAGTTTCGCCATGCCCGTCTGTCTGTCTGTTCTTTCTACCAATGTCGCCTTTAAACGCAAACAATCGTGGAAGCTATTTTGATATAAAATTGTACTGAAGCTTATTGAAATTAAAATTATGATTCACAAGTTAAATCTCGCGCAGGTTGTGTATTTTATTTTAACTGGTGTATAAAAACAATCTTAGTGCCAGTCTCGGGAGGCTAAAATAAATTTATTACGCAATTATCTATGTAATATTTCCTGCCTATTGTCTCGTTAAAAAAATCAAAAATGATTTATCGTCCATTCCGTCACCATTGTCACAATGATAACGTTTTGTCCACGCGTGACGACTGACAGTTCTATACGATATTATTTGTATTAAGACGCAGATATATGCCAGTGGCCTTGAGTGGTTAGCTTGCGTGTTCTGTACTGAACTCACGTAACGCGTCGTACGTCCAGCCAGTAATAGGACTTGTCCATCAAGGAGCGCTGCTCCAATTTGACGCATTATTAATATATTGTACATAAAACAAAAGGCTAAAAGATCAATAATTAAATTATGTTTAAAATGGTGAAGGTTTCAGAAAAATACGCTTGATAGATATTGCGTGATCCTCACTTTTTTATCCGTGTTAGACATAACTTTACTAATTAATTTCACTATGTAATAAAAACATAATCTAAAATATTCATATATTAAGTTATCAAGAAAATGCCCTAAGTAATTTAACATATATTTTTTCCAAATCATGTACACTACTCATTTAAACGTGATCTGTAGTATAAAGCTTCGTGCAGACCAGCGAGACGCGACGCCGCGACGCGACTCGAACAATACAATTTTTAAGAAAACTTGACGGTATAACAATAACCGGTGTCGCGCTGGTCTGCACAAAGCTTAAAATCATCGGTTATCCGTATAATCATGGCATACCTTCGCTACGTAATGAAATCAGCTGCTCAACGTGTCTCTAAGTTGTAGGATTTAATTATTTATTCATTCATGCATGAATCAGTAATTTATCAATGACCCTTTTTATTACTATGCAACCTTTAACTGAGAACAAACATTTGTAATCACATTACATACATTTGTACACTACCATGTTTTATTAAGCCATCAGGATAAAGTACTTACTTATTATATTTTTAAAAGAACTATGTTGAAGTAAATTTATAAACTAGTCTTGTCTAAAATTAATTATTATACAGCTCAATCTCACTAATCCGGCACTATTAAATAGAGGGTGCCGGATTATTGGAATGTTCGGATTACTGGATTGTATAGTAAAACTCAAAAATAAATAACGTCGCCTTAAAGTGAAAAGTTCGGGAATGCAACTTTGACTTTTTATTTTATTACATTTTTGGAAAAAAAAAACCTCGCAACACACAGTTTTGTGGCGGCCATCTATATCGCCACATGCGACCTACGCATCGTTCCCGTCACGCAAAATTCTGCATCGCGTAACCAGATTTTACCGCGCGATCAGCATATAATATAAGTTCCCAGATGCCCACCAGTATTTCGCATATAAGAGGTTTTCACTCTAAGACAACGATAAGAAGAAATAGACGACGACGGAGCGCTTACGCCGTGCGTGGCGTTGGGCGCGAGGGAGGCGCGGGCGGTGGGTGCCGGATTTTTGGACGTACGTCGTACCTATCGGTCTATTGAAGTGCTGGATTACTGAGATTGTACTCTGCAAAAGCAAGTGAAATATTTGTATTATTACTTATCCAAAAATTGCTGCCTAGCCTTTTCTCAACTGTGTTAAAGCTCGTGCAGACCAGCGCGACGCGACTCGAACAATACAATTTCTAAGAAAACTTCACGGTATAACAATAACCGGTGTCGCGTCGCGCTAGTCTGAATAAAGCTTTAGGGTCGGCTTCCAGTTAACCGGATCCAGCTGAATACCAGTATTTTACATGGAGCGACTCAAAACCAAAAGTCATTTATTCAAACTAGCCTGATAATCAGCACTTTTCGAACGTCAAAATTACATAAGACAGTCCCCCAAAACGCCCGCCCTGATTTCCTATAGTGCTTTAGCTGGATCTGCCTCCGCAACCCAGCTACTGGTAACATGATACCCCTTAGTAAGACTGGTTGTTACACATTTGTAATCAGATTACGCTACCATCTTTTATTAAGCCATTTACAGCCATTATCAAGATAAAGTTGTAACCACAAGAAAATGTATATAGGGTGGAATTTTTGAATCTCATCTGGAGGGAAAGTACTCCAAATACTGGAGATAGCAAATTCTACTCAAAAGAAACATTCCTATTCCTATTCCTATTTTTATTTTTTTAAAGAAACAAATCTGGGTTCGGATATTTTTTATTCCGATATTCCCATGGGATCGAAATTTATGCGGGTGAAACCGCGGGGCGCAGCTCACGATGTTTTCCTTCACCGATGTCCAAGATAAACTCAGAAAGTACTTCAATCAATCTGCCTAGCCTTTTCCCAACTATGTTGGGTCGGCTTCCAGTCTAACCGGATGCAGCTGAATACCGTATTTTACATGGAGCGACTGCCTATATGACCTCCACAACCCAGTAACTGGTAATACGATACCCCTTGGTAAATCTGGTTGTCCGACTTTCGGGCTTCCGACGACCCGTAACGACTGGCAAAGATCCACGAATGACAGCCGGGACCAACGGCTTAACGTGCTTTCCGAGGCGTTGGCCACCCATCAACAGACCAACCCCGGCAAGCGTAGCTTAACCTGGTGGAACGAACCATGCGGCAGAAAGTCAGAAAGTACTTTTAAATGAAAAAGTCACATTGGTACTTTGGCGGATTTAACCCCTGGGCCATCGCGACGATTATAAGCAAATACAGATACACAGACAAAATCTCACGTTCCGTTTGGTTATGGTGCCCTGAAAAAACATACCTAATTTCAAAGAATCCACGGCTGTAATGACTCGTTTAACTATGAAATTATAACATGTCAACGTATGAAGGCATTAAGCATTGTCTGATTGTGTGTGCAGGTTGGGTATTGTTCTTCAAGCCAAACTATTGTGGCCTCTTTTTGAACCAACAAAAAGAGGCCACAATAGTTTTTTCTTTCATATTTTCCAAAGAGTTAGGTACCGCCTTTGGTTGACGCTAGACGGAAGATTTTTACGTGGCGAAAAAAATATTGTTTTATTATACTTAGTGATATGTTGTGGTGTATTGATAACAAGATGGTGTTTCTAAGAGGAAGACCGAAAATTCAAAGTGTCTAGGGTGGGTTTTTTTTTTTAATCCGGAAATATAGTTGGATATAAGTATAAGTTTATTTTTATTTTTATGAATCTTTAGTTTGGTACTCTGTGAAATGATCAATCATATTTTACACCAAATCAGATGTTTCTTAGAAAAGTATGGAATGTAAAAGCCAAAAAAATTGCCTAATTCGATCCTGGTTGAAAGCCCGGAGATAAAGATATTTTATTTTGCAAATATGGGTACAATACACGGTGTTATAAGGAATAGGTACAGCCATATTTTACCAGTAGGCATGCAAAAGTTACAACAATTATAAACTAAATCCACTAAACTAATCTACAAAATTTTAACAAACAGAGCAAAAAACAACACAAAACTAAACAAAATTCTTATTTTGAAACATTACAAACTAAGTTACAATTTTTTTTTTCACTTAGGTGTTCTGTTGTGAGAATTTTGCAAAATATTTTGTTTTAGCTAAACACTAGCACAAACCACCATGTCTTATTTTTATTATATGCAGATGCACATAGATTCGGTTATTGCCAGTAGGAACATATTTAGAGCATTACTCAATTTATTTTAATGAGTTCTCCGCCAGACGAACTAGTCTTTCAGACAGTTTTATCAAAGTCTTAGGACTCTAGGTTTTGAATCATCAGCTCATAATTGAGTCGTTAAGTTGTGTTTTGGATGTCGAAACTTTTAATTAGACAAATAAAAAACACAACATAGTAACACTGTTAAAACTTAAAAAAAATATTAATTATGTTTGCCCAAGGGTGGTACAGCCACGATCTCTAATTAGCAAAATTAAAAAGCAATTTTCTCGTGGAATATTGACTGCAACTTTGAGATACGGCCTATTTCATATTAATATGGGTTCCAAAATACTATATTCGTAACAACATAAAATAACAATCAACTCAGTAGGAGCAAATCACTTTTAAATGTT
The DNA here is from genome assembly GCA_914767755.1 of Agrochola circellaris. Taxonomy (NCBI): domain Eukaryota; kingdom Metazoa; phylum Arthropoda; class Insecta; order Lepidoptera; family Noctuidae; genus Agrochola; species Agrochola circellaris. The sequence goes on from OU611843.1 coordinate 12,669,414, forward strand.
GCTTAGTATATAATATACATATTGATGCTCGTGGCTGTACAGCGCAGGCTAACAAAAATAAATAAAAAATAATTAACTTATTATTATATACAACTAATTATTACATTGCAACATTTTTTCCTATTTCTGGCCTTGAAGATTTTAATACAAAAGCACAAATTTTACTGCGATGTTAGTCAATAAACAGTTTTTGCAAAGTTTCCATTATTTATAATAAAATGTAGTTATAAATTCAATTAGTGGGAATAAACAATCTAAACTTGATTTACTTAGCCATTTAAGAGTACCAATCAGTTTTAATTAAATAATATTTTTTCCTGTAGTGTGTCCATGAAATCGTATTTACTGGTCCTAGTGGTCTTCCTGAGTTAATCCGCAATGTGGTTACTATGCAAACGCGCTACTCACTAATGATATTATCCCTGTTGCCTTTGCGTATGGCCTTTATTTAGGTTCAAAGTCTGCCTGTCTAGTAGTCTTCCAGAGACAATCCGCTCAGTCAATGTGGTTACTATGCAAACGCGCTACTCACTAATGATATTATCCCTGTTGCCTTTGCGTAAGGCCTTTATTTAGGTTCAAAATCTGCCTGTCTAGTAGTCTTCCAGAGATAATCCGCTCAGTCAATGTGGTTACTATGCAAACGCGCTACTCACTAATGGTGGTTGTTACAATATGGTTTTGTCTGTTAAAATTTTTGTTGATATTATCCCTGTGGCCTTTGCGTATGGCCTTTATTTAGGTTCAAAATCTGCCTGTCTAGTAGTCTTCCAGAGATAATCCGCTCAGTCAATGTGGTTACTATGCAAACGCGCTACTTTCTAATGGTTGTTATTACAATATGGTTTTGTCTGTTAAAATTTTTGTTGATATTATCCCTGTGGCCTTTGCGTATGGCCTTTATTTAGATTCAAAATCTGCCTGTCTTAAGTATTAAAACAGTCATATTAAAAGTAATTTCATCAGTGAACGCTCCAATGTTAGCGAATCAGACTTCAGTCAACTAAATTGACATTTATAACTAGTAATTAGTAACATAACATCACGCCTTGTTTCCTCGAAGGGTTAGGCAGAGGTGTATCTATAGTACACCCACATTTCGCCAGTTACGTTCAAGTCCCATGTTATAGGGGGTGAACTTATTGCCATCAACCGGGTACAACAAATCCAGACTATATCTAATTACTAACGTATTTTCGTAAACTATTAAGAGTAATCTGTTTCATTTTGACAGTTCAACAACCTTCATTGCGTTATTTACGTTGTCGAGCAGATTTTTTTTTTCCAACTTATGAAGCAATGGTTTAGCAATCTGTATCAAAACGATTCAGATTGTGATTGATAGTGTATTACGCAATTAGGGTACGGGTTGCTACTGAGAAATTCCAGATTGAAAAACCCAATAACACTTTGCCAAACCTGGGAATCGAACTCAAGACCTCTCAGTAGCGCTTGCAACCACCAGACCAACGAGGCAGTCAGTAATTTATCCCACAAAAGTTAACAACTTTAACTAACAATAAACGTTACACTTTTGTTACTCAATCCCATAATAAAACCAGATTAAACGATATCCTATGGTTTGTGTCGATAGAATGCATGGAACGTAATGTCAGACCGCAAGTTATTACTACTTATAAACGTGTTATTACTAGAGCCACCATTTATAAGTGTTTACCAGAGACTGTCCTACAAATATCGGCCTAAATTATGTTGAGCTTTGCCCTCCTTATATCCTTGATTGCTGCCCACTCGTCTAATATAATGAGTTGATATTTGCGCGTTATGTCTATTTTTTACCTGGTAACAGACTATTCAAACCGATTCGCAGAAAAAACTAAGCAATATAAATCATTATCGATTCTAAGAAAACAAGTCAGGAAGTTAAAAATAAATCTGTGTTTAGAGTGTTCCTTTAATTCGGAATCGCATATTACCTGTAATTAAGCAGGTTTCGTCAATTAATAACAGTTTTATGAAACAAGTAGATAGATGTTTCTAAATTATAAGCATTTCAGGTTTGTAAAAATATCGGAATTATAAGTGCATGTGATTTGCAGGTAAACACTAACTTACTCGCAGAATTTTATTACGTTATAATAACATCCTGAACTCCAACAAATCTTCGTCTCATTAATAGATTATTTGTATGGTCGCATTTATATAACACAGCGTTTGTTTTGTATATGTGGGAAGTGTGAAAATTAAATATTTCATGCTATGACTTTATCGTATTATTTTAGTCGCACAAGCTTCCATGATATCATCATGTTTGACAAACTATACGGCGACCGTCTTAACGGGTTAACGCAGAAAATAACAGTATATTTTTACTAACATGTCTTATTAGGTAAAGAAACTCGGTATAAATTCACGAATTATCTCATCGATAACACACTCAAGTTGGGTACGAACATCTTAAACATAACACATAAACATAAACATTTATTCAAAAATAAAAATTGGTAAAATACAGTATAAATCTTAGAAATAATGTAGGTATTACAAAATATGATGCCTGTACTAGGATAAACCTGTATCACAGGCGGCGTGAGTTCTTACAATTATTATTATCTTAATCTTTGTATGAAACACATTTAAGTAACCCTTGCTTTATTACCCATATTTAACACATAAATATTTCAACATTGAAATCTCCGTCTCATTGTTCACCAAATTAAGAGACTCAAAAAATAAAAATAACTCAAATGTGTGATTGAAATTAGCACGTAGGGAAAACCAGAATTGCTTATAAGGTTATGCCAAGAGTAACGTACAATATTCGGGTTTTTTGCCAAAGTAACAGGTGTGTCTCACGTTAAACTAAAATGATGGTGTCACTAGCGTTACATCACAACTTACGAGTGCGATTTAGCTTCATTCAAACTTGACTTTAGTGATCGGTAGCTGTGACAGCGAAACGGTTTTATAAATACGCGCAAAAATTACTCGTATTTCTAAGTGATATTTAACGAAATATAGTGATTATTGATGTAGGAATAGTGCATATTTTCCTATGATAACACTCTATCAATAGTGATGACTCATTTTAGATACAGCGTGAAGTGATTGCTACTAGTATGTGATAATAAATGTTTGAGACCTGGATCGCAGTGTGTGCTTCGTATGGTGTATACCTGGCTTTTAGTGGGCGTTATGTGGAACTAAATGATGATGGTAATAACGTACACACCTTTAGAACATAATGTTTTTATATTATTATTATATATATCTCCTCTCAATCAGAGCACCTGTCATCTTGCCATCCTTTTTTTACTGGTAGAGAATGCCTAAGGTATTACCCCTTTGTACCTTATTGTGTGCGAGAAGTTTAAATAAATAATGTTTCAATCTGCCTAGCCTTTTCCAAACTATGTTGGGGTCGGCGTCCAGTTTAACCGGATGCAGCTGAATACCAGTATTTGACATGGAACTAGTGCCTATCTGACCTCCACAACCTAGTAACTTCTTCTTCTTTTCGTGTGGTTAGTGACTAACCTGGTGTCAGAGTTTTAAAGCCGCCCATGGGCCTCTGACTTGGCTTCACATGCAGTCGAAAAAAATATCTCTCAGGCATGCCAGTTTCCTCACGATGTTTTCCTTCACCGTTTTTGAAGCAAGTGATAATTATACAATACGCACATGAATCCGAAAAGTCATAGGCGTGCCTTGGGTTTGAACTCGAGACCTATGACTAAGAACCTAGTAACTGGGTCTGACTGATTGTCAGACGTTCGGGCTTCTGACGACCCGTAAGAACTGTGGATAGATCCACGAATGACTGCCGGGGACCAAGCTCTTAACGTGCTTTCCAAGGCACGGAGGAGTCTCGGTATGTAAAGATCACGGACCAACCCCGGCAAGCGTCGCTTAACCTGATGGATCGACCCGTGTGGCTGTTATTACTTAGCCACGAGCTCCTAAATAATGTTTATGTGGACAATATACTTGACCTTTTTCGTACCTATAGCGTATAGCTGTTTGATGCCCGGTTCAATGGATTCTTAACCGCAGTTCATTTATTCGATAGTCCTATTGGTTGTATATATTGACACATTGTATTTCTGAACAATGCAGAGAGAACTTGGCTTGTGTTAACTTTGTCAAACTAATAACTATTGAGAGTTTATCTGAGTGAGTACCTCAGAACCAAGGAGAAGTAAGTGCCAAACGTAGAAAACTACTGGAATTCAGTTTCAAGGCTGGTTACATTAACAGGTTTTGTAAAAGCCTTGTAAAAAACATCGAGTTTGGCGGATTTAGTTCTACTCGTTTTAGGCGGGAACCAGACGAAACTTTTGTAATTAATAGACTTGATTTATTCTCGGCTGTTTAAACGTGTTACTGTGAATAAGCGTCTGAATTGGCTACATTCAATCACAAATGTCAAACATGATTTGTGTTTGTACAAAAAATCCACGAGTAAAAAGTAGAGGATAATAGTAGATTATACAACAAGTCGAAAAAAGGGCATTTAATTCGAGGGACTAAGTTGGATCCCGACAGCAGCGAATGATTCTATATTAGAATCCTGAGCCACAGATAATACAGAGCGAGGAATACATGGACAAAGATATTTTTTTTTTATTCACTCTGTGAGTAAAAGAGAGGTTTATTCACTGTTATCGATGAATCAAATGCCCTTTTTCGAGTGGCAATGGTAAAAAAGCTATTTACAATATTCTCATAGTTTTTCCTTCTTTATTTGACCTTTATTCAAAACAATTAAGGTGATCATTCTTTACAAACTGTTCTATTAATTTATGTTACTTTTAATTAACAGAAAACTTAAACTCAATTTGATGGATATTTCATGTAACTAGGAAAATTATTAAACCTACTTTAAATGCCGCTCTCAGAGACGTAAAAATAATCATAACTTAAAAAATACAATAGACGACGTATATTTAGTAACTTAATCCGCGTAACTGTTCTTAATGAGTCATAAAGAACCCTGTAAGAAATCGACACGTGTTTCGCCTCTCAACGAGGCATCCTCAGAAAGGCGATTGACTTGTTGCGAACTCGGACCCGACGTGTGGACACGTCGGGTGGTGTCCACACGTCGGAGGATGCCTCGTTGAGAGGTGAAACACGTGTCAATTTCTTACAGGGTTCTTTATGACTCATTAAGAACATTTACGCGGATTAAGTTACTAAATATACGTCATATATTGTATTTTATAATGGATTTCTGAAAAGTCACGCCTGAATCAATTAACTAATCATAACTTAACATCACGCCTTGTTTACCCGGAGGGTTGGGCAGAGGCTTACCTATATTACACCTACATTTCGGCAGCTATGTTTAAGTCCCATGTAATTGCGAGCATATGAGTCTTATTGCCAATTACTGTTAATAAAATTAATCAGTTCTATTTACATCAGAAACTAGCCGCTGCCCCGGCTTCGCCCGCGTGGACCTTAATTATTTTTCTAAAATAAAATTAGCCTTAGTTAGTCCTTATAACATCAGCTATCTGCCAGTGAAAGTCCCATCGAAATCGGTCCAACCGTTTCGGAGATTAGCTGGAACAAACAGACAGACAAAAAAATTAAATATTGTTTTTTTTTTTTGTTATAAGTACCTTAGATACTTTCATAAGCATTTAGTAAACAGCTGTTATTTTGACATTACAAACTGACAGTTTTATTTGTATAGAGTAAGTATACCTAGATAATCTTTCGTAGCTGCCATTGTCGCTAAGCATCTGTGCAACATCACCCAAGGCCAACAGGGCATTGCCCTACACGACCATGAATGTTATTCAATCACTTAGGTATTCTATTTTTTTTTGGTTTATACAATGTGAAGACGACAATACGACAATAAATGAAAACACTGGCAATACTATGCATTAGGAGAGGGCATGCTATCCGGATAAAATTCAAAATACATCTGATGACACAATTGCTAGATTCATCATATATACATAATTCAAAAGTGCAAAAAGCACTTTGGCACTTTGGCCTTTTTTGGGCAAAAGCCCAGAGCTTAAGTTCAGTTGACAACATCGATGCTGATGACGTAGTAGGTACTCAGTTACTACCAGCATCAGAGAGAAACTGAACAACTGAACGAGTTTGCGATCTAATTGCTCTCACTGGTAAAAAAAGTCTAGTTTAGAATGTAAGTTTAAACTCCAGACCAGACTAATATGCAATTAAATTAATTAAAGTAATGAATGTCATTGTGGTTTTTTAAGCTGTGGTAAAGTAAAAAAAAAATGGGGGGCGCTGAAAAATAATTGATTTTCAAAGTGGGCGGTAGATGAAATAAGTTTTAGCCTCTGATCTAAATAGTAGTGATGCGCCGACTATGGGTTTTGCCAATCTTTGCCTAGGTACAGTGACTAAATTATTGGATATATTTCGTTGAATTTTTGTATACAGACTGGGAGCGTCATTACTCATTAGATATAAGTACCAAGTTCAATAAATTGCCGTATTGTCGTTTCCACCTTGTATAGTCGACCTAATAACGTTGTAAGGTCTAGTAAATAGTTTTACTATAGTTTGACCGACACCGCTGTTCCGCGCCATAGGCATGAGCGCGACGACACGGGGGGGCAGTGCAGGCCGCTCATTCGTGAACGCTCATGGCGTCCCGCCCTCCGCCTCGCCAAGCATTCCTTAGACCTTGTACAACGGTTTCGGTCAAACTATAGTTAACTAATTGCATTGTTTTCATTCATAAAAAACTACTTAACCAAAAAAATGTGTTGTGAGTACCTACCTACAGTCACCCGCACATCAGTGGTAACAATTTGACACTGACAGCGCCAATATGTCGTAGCATTAAGGACGGTTTTCGCGTTACCACAATGTAAGGTTCACTCTGTACAAAAACGTAACCTTCAAATGAAGATTCCTCGTGGACTAACAAAGCGTGAAGCACTTACAGTGCTATTAATGTTTTTACACAGTTGTTATTTCACCTTTTTGAATAACTTCGCCCACTTTAAGCCGTCATTGTTAGCTGTGAAAATCGTTAAAATGCACGAAAACCATCGTACTCGCGGGCGATTTTATACCGCACACTTGGTTTTCAACTCTTGGTATTGAGACGAGCGTTGAGAATCCAACAGAGCGTATCCCAGAGTGTCAAAAAACTGCTCTGTTGGATTTTGAACTCTCGGCGCTAAGCAGTCCGTTGAAAATCCAGTGCGCGATATAAAAATCATCGTCGTTGCGAACGACGGCTCACGTGCAATTTACCTTATTTGAATGATTTTCACAGTTTAGCTTGTAGGAAAATATGTCGACTTATCAACTATTTTATAGTCTGATCTCACCTAACCTCCGGCCTGTAATCTCTGGCATTGATAGCAAGTAACTGTTTTAAAGTGTAATGACCAATTATGACTAAGTATTACCTTTTTAATTATGTCGTCACTCATACAATTTTAAAACTAGTATTTATTTTGGCGGTTCGTTATCAGTTTTAATATTTTTAATTTAATTTATTATCACAGTAAAAAAAGCCAAATTCGGACAGTCTGCGACAAAAGTCGTACATCATCTAAATTGACATAACTTATTCGAAACATTGTATTTCATCATTTCATATTATAATAACTGCTAGGAGTTTATACCTATTCTTTTTATTTGACTTCCCTTCTCATTTTAATTTAAGTAATTTTTTTTAATATTTAGCTCATATATTAACATTAAAAAAAAAAACTTAAGAGGTAATGGACTTTTGTCGCTGACTGTACAGTTAAATCATTCGTTTTGCAAAAACAATGCTTGCCAAAAACTACTTATATTTTTAAATTCGTTGCTGTAGAATAAATAAATATAAATGTCAAGGGACAGGTAAATTCATTAGCATCAATGACATAGATCCATCCATTTTTAAGCTAGATCTTCCAAGACAATTTATCAATTCATTGATCTTGGACTAACTACACTAGGTACACGTATGTTATGTAGGTGTATAAAATTGTCGCTTCTAGTAATTACTCAGAATTTCTAGGCAAGATATCAAGTGTTAAAATGTCACATGTCATCATCACCAATCGCGGTTAATTTATATCTTAATAATTAATTTATAGCTTGCCTCATCGTCGTTTTTTGTAGTTTATCATTATCACGTTAAGTGATCACACGAGCGAGACCACACCGAGTTAGCACTTCATTTTTTATATTTTTTATTATGGAATCTGGCATGTGACCAATAAGGTCGTGGCTGTTTAACCGGGCTTTCCTGTGGCCGCCTTAAGCTTCTACACTCAAAGCCTCCAGCCAGGGGGGTACTGTATTGTGGTGTTTAAGACGTTTATATCGTCTTCTTAGAATGAAAACCTCTTATATGCGAAAAACTGGTGGGCAACTGGGAAGCTATATATATATGCTGATCGCGCGGTAAAATCTGCTTACACTATGCAGGATTTTGTGTGACGTCAGTATGATGCGTAGGTCGCATGTGGCGATAGAAAATAAAAAGTCAAAATTGCATTCCCGAGCTGACGAAAACCGTATCGTCGCCTTAGATCCCTCTGAGGCGACGATATGGTTTTCGTCAAGAACGAATGAAGATTTGCCTGTGGCTATGCAGGGTGATTTTGAAAACAATTGACTAAATTTAAGAGGGTGTTCTCCCCCATCAAATATAAACAAATTTTACTATAGGACCAATCGTATAAGAAAAAAAAATCGACCTTCCCATTTAAAGGTACCCGATTGGACCATTCTGTATAAGGTCGATTTTTATTTGCGAATTCGATTCCATAGTAAAATATCTTAAATCTATTCATTCACTGACGGATAACGCACAGCCTAAACGCTTGAACCCTAGAATGCCTTGTATAACGAAGGGGGTTAAATAGGGGATGAAATGGAACTTCTTAATTTTTAACAATGAGAAATCCCATCGGGCGTGCATAATTAGCCTATAATGTTCGCACTGTTGGGACACAGGCCTCCTCTCAGTGAGAGGGAGTGGGCCGTAATCCACCACGCGGACCCAGTGCGGGTTTGATTGATGTCACATATCTTCGAATTTCGGGAACACGGCTTGTCTTGATATAAACCCAATTTTAAAGATTGTTGTTTCTTGAAAGCTTGAATAAAGCCGATTTGCTAGAAGTAGCCTTATTTTTTCAACCAGGCTGAAAAAAATTAAACCAATTGGCGCCAACATGAAACCTAGATTGTACTAGATAAGGAATTAACAATTGAATTCAATTAGCCGTCTTATTAATATTAAGTTACCTGATATCAGTTACATTTGTCTGGAAGTTCAGACATCTCCGGTCTGATCTGTCAAGTTAACACAAAAAGCTTGGGATTGAGCTGCTCGCTCTGCTAAGCCTTGTGAAAGCCATAAAACTTGACATTTTGATTATTCATCACAATAAACCAGTTTTATATACATATTGACATTGTTGAAAATTATATTCAAACTGCACATGATTACTTTGTTAAGTATTATATTTTTTAATTATTGTGAATGTGAGGACTATGTGGATATTTTATTTTTATTTTTTCTCTTTCATTTATTTTTTCTTTCTCAGTTAGTTTTAATGATGGTCTGGCAGTTTGAGTAGTTGATGCGGCCTAGACAAATATCCTTTCTTTGGTATTGTTCGTCGAGTTGAGCTCCTTCAGTTTTGAGTTGAGCTCCACGATTACTGACAAATGCTTGCACTGACTGGATAGGTCCACTCAAATCTGTGTGGTTCTTTCCTCAAAAGACCATTTCAGACACTAATCCACATGGTCTTCATATGACTTGACCAAGATTATGTCTGGACTTTAAAAGAGACTATGACCTCTGAGTTTGTTTCGGCCTTTCTTCTCAGAGTAGTCAGATAGGAAACACCGACCTCATCTAGCTTATTTTTAATATTTCTTTATATGACGTGTAAAAGTGATTCCGATATCCTATTTACAGAATAAACAATTTCATTTCATTTCATTTCATTTCATTTCATTTCATTTCATTTCATTTCAAGAAACTTTACGTAGTACAAGAACAAATTTATATGTACTAAAGATCAACAAACAGGTTTTTAGCTCATATACTTGACTTTAGACTAAAGGTCTAGCCATAAAATATGACCGTACATTGCTAAGAGATAAATTAATGAATATGCCAGTTAGACACACAAGTTTGCTTGTTAAAACTAAAATGTAGCTTGGGCCTCTGCCATGCGTAGTCCAATTTTGGTTTTTCCCATAACTAGCGACCCGTCCTTGCCTTGACAAAACATTGAGATTTCTGTATTATATTTATGTTTAGTATAAATATATTATCACATAAATCTTTCGGAATAAATGCTCAAAATGATGGTGAAAATCGCATCAAAATTCATTGTGTAGTTTAGAAGATCTAAGCGGTCACACAGACAGTCACGAAAATTGACTTTATTTTATACTATCTAAACATTAGGTTGACAATGATAGCTTCAGCCGAAACATGTCCTCTGATAGACGTAGACCAAGCACCAGCACCGACCGGTTCAGTGTACCTACGCCTCCCAGACTCCCACAACTTTCCACCATCACCATATTCTAAACCCCATGCTTGTGTCGCCAGAAGGCAGTAGATGGAAGGACTGGCTCCTCGCCTCTCTTCTCCTGGGTGCCGTGGTGGGCGGATGGGCGGCGCTGCGGGCGGGACGCGCCAGCCGTCACCAGGTCCAGCGAATGCTGCGCGACATGGAACAGCTCCGGAAGGCGGAGATGGCGCTGAACGATATGCAGAAGGAACTGGAGAAAGCGCGTTTGGAACAGGTCAGTTGGTAACCTTCGTTTATATGAGTGGGCAAAGACCGATGTGTAGTAAAAAGAAGGTTCTTATTATTATTTTATTATTGAAAATTCTTCCGTATTACAAGATTCCTGGCGATGTTTTTGCTAACCAATATAATAATTCTTTCAATAAATAAACGATTCATTCAGTCAGCTAGTAAAATGAAAATGTCGTGTTTCTGTAACATCTATGTAAAACGGAATTATTTAGCCCTTTTCTCCTGTTTGGTTAACAAAGGAGGCAGTTATTGCGATTACTCTAGTTATTTTGAGTGCCCTGTCAGTTATCCTAAGTCAACCATATTATGCTAACGCACTAAGTTTGCAACAACCTCAGCGAATGGAGATGGCGACCAAAACCAACTAATTAGTCGAATTCTAAACCTTGCTTCCTTGCATATAAGGCAGGCGGTCAGTCGTTTGCTCCAGTCACAGCAATTTAGACACTTAACACTTCGCCACCGAAACATTAACGAACTGCTGTTAATTAATGGTCTACTACGGTCTTATTTGTGTCCCACCAAAATTCCTAATTAACTGCAAAACTCTAATACTCACGTCAATGACAAAACGTTTGTGCCAAAGTAGATGAGTTAACGTAAGTTTCTTAGGAGCCTTGCTGCAATATGAAATCGAATAAAAAGAAATATAATTGTTTTGAAAGTTATGTGTCTGAAGGATGATGTAATAAAGTTTTATCGTTTTCTTGCAACTCAAAACATATCAGTTTCTACGAATAAATTATGTAATTTGCGTCTGTTGAAGTAATCTTCTAACCGCTATGGACTTTTTATGTCGTACACAATCTTTTGGCTCATCAAAAGTTTTAAAGACGTTTTTATCTAAATAATACACGTTCTTGAATCTTTATTCAGCAATCATAAAACAATTTGAAAACACTGTATCGGGTCTCCTTATGAGAAGGAGCGGGCCGTAATCACCCACGGGGGTATTGCGAGTTGGTGGATTATAGTTCAGTTTAAACAAATCTTTAATATTATCTTCTTAACATTTCTAGGAGAACGTGACAACAGAAAAGAAGAATTTGGAGAAGAAACTAAGGGAAGCAGGTGACACACCGCTTCTGAACTCTGCGTCATCAGACCTTGAGGTCACGCAGCTGAAGGCGGAGATTGAGGTGGGTTATATACCATCGGTTCTTCTTCTTAACTCGAATCAACGTGAACTATTGATTAGTTGATGCCGCGGTAAAAATGTAAAGCAGTCAGAAAGGTGGAACGGAAGTAAGCTATTCGTGGAAGCTATTTTAACGCGAGGAGCATTAAATGGTTACTGAATTTGTGAGAAAAAAAACTAAAGCCCCATTTAGGCTGCGGTCCATACGCCGACCGCAACCGGCGTCGTGTGGCCGTCCGCATCCGACGACGGCCGAATGCTATGCAGGCGGGGTCGTCTCAATAAGTAAACCTTGGAATGCACACGGGGGCTAGACCAATGTTGCCAAGTTCCGCTTTCGCGAGTTTTCGGAGGCGGCCAAAACCGTACCATTGTTTTTTGTACGCACTTATCATTCTTCTCCCTAGACTAAATATGTTCCTTGATGCTATGTTCCTAAACACGGGCGCGGTCGCATACCGCCCGCGCCGGACAGACAACGAACGTTTTGGCAACCAGCGGTGTGACGGTCGTCTGTCGTGACGTCACCGCACGCTGTCGGTAGCGTCTGACGTTTTAAAGATCCCGTGGCCTGACACGACACAAGTTTCTTACCTGTGGCATTCAATAAAATTGAAGCAACAAATGATCAATGAATGCAAAGAAATCGCACAGTGTAAATCACATGGTTTCAGTGTAGCAGGTATAGACTCTGCGTTATCAGACCTTAAAAACATCAAGCAAAAAGCCGACATGATTAACTAGTTTAGATGCTTTCACTTGCTGAATAGAACCGGGTGTGGGCAGGAAATGTCCAAGGAATGTGAGAATATTTCATGTACATGTCACTGCCATTGTACATGGCAGTGACCTACTACTATTAAGCCATCTAGGATATGGGCTATCTTTGTTGTAAGTGTCTGCTGAATCCTTTCAGCGGTTTATACGCTGTTGCGAAACAAATTTTCAAAAAAAACTTGTAAATTTCAACTGTCTACTACATTCATCTTATAAACGATTAAGAGCCTTTTCATTCGTCCCGGTTGCCGGGCACCCGGCGGCTAAGAGTATGTATCATCAAAGAAGTTCATAAGTAAGGACTATTCTTGCTTGCAGCGCTCGGGGGCTATAGAACCGGGCCGGTTACAGATGTGGTCATCGTGTTCACGGGATTTTGTTTTCGAACTGGTTTGATATGAACTTCTTTGACGTTATACGTCCCGGCAACCGGGACGTATGAAAAGCCACTTAACTGTCGATTTGCCTTAGAAGATGAAAACAATAAATTGGACAAATAAATGATTTTATCTTTATCTTTATCTTTAATAAAAATTCTACAGTGTCTTTAGTGACAGATAAGCTCATAAAATGAGGATTTAATATATGTCTGTTCCGGAAGTACATACATTTATTAACAGTCATTTCAGTATAAAACGGCGTGAAATAATAGTGGGTCTGCCACTATAATTATCATACGTTTTGTGATAATGTGATGACTTGGAAGATTTTATATTATTCCGCTGCTATTTTGTACACAGTTTCATGTATAATCCCACTGCACGTTCGGAATATTAACAGTATTACATAAATCATGCAAGCATTGCATTTACCAAACTGTTCTGAAATTAATATAATTACTGAGTAATATAGTTACTGAGGAACACATAACAAAGCAAGTGCTCTACATGAATCCTGGTTCCAAAAAGCGAGGTAGACTTAGATGTCTGTCGTCATCAACGACCTGGAGCAAGCCCAAGTGAATGATTCGACGACACAGAACCGAAACATCAGGCGAAGAATTACGAGGAGCGCCGACCCCAATAAAAATGGGATAAAGCTAGGCAAAGAGAGCGAGAGAGAGAGAGATAATTTAGAAATATCATCAAGCTGCCTTTTACCAACTATATTAGCATCCGCTTCCAGTCTAACCAGATGCAGCAGAATACCAACCAGTATTCAACATAGAGTGACTACCTAGCTGACCTCCACAACCCAGTAACTGGATAACACGATACCTCCTTGCCCTTGGTAAGACTGGTTGTCAGACTTTCGGGCTTCTGACTATTGAATTTAGAAATATACTAATTATTATAAAATAGTGTCCTCTTTCTATTCTTCAAACAAAACATATCCCCCTTTAATTCCAGATGCTTCGCGCCGAGCTCCGTCGCGCGGAAGGCGAGTTAGAGGACAGATGTTGGGCGCCCCCTCCCGGCCTACAACAATGGCTGCAGTTAACCCACGAGGTCGAAAACAGGGCGTATCTAAGGAAGAAGCAGCAAGCAGACATGCAGCTGCAGCAAGCTAGAGATGCTGTGAGTATTAACACAAGTAAACTATACCACAAAATAGATAGATTCAGAAGCTGGGCCTACAAGAATGGCTGCAGTTATAAAGCGGGCTACTCACACACCTGCGCAGGAGCAATCTAGGGCGCACGGCGGTTGCGGCAATATAGAATTGTCTCTACACACATGCCTACTGTTCAGAGTTCGTATCCTATTAATTATATCATAATTATATCCTTTAGTGCTGTGCACTTCTGTAAGTGAAGAATTCACAATACCAATAAAACTGTATGTGATTTTTGTATGTGTATGTTTTAGTGAGTAAGTCGTTGAGGTGCCTTACCAATTAATAGATAAATAATCCAGATCATGGTCTGCCTATGTGCCGAATTTCATCCAAATCTATTCAGCCGTTTTAGCGTGAAAGCATAACAAACACACTCACTTTCGCATTAATAATATTAGTTAGGATATTTTGTTCAGACTTGGCTTAGATTACCTTTCAAATAAGCTGAAGTTCATGTCAATAGTGAACATGTATGGATCGGACTCGTGATGTCTTGCTAACCAATTTTTATTTCTTCTTCCAGTGCGAAAAACTACGCAAGAAGCGGTCCAGTTTGGTGGGCGCGTTCGTGTCGACGCACGGCAAGTCGATCGACGACGTCGACCGCTCCATTGTGGAGGCTCGCACGGCACTCAACGAAGTCACGCAGGAGTTACAGGTATATGCATTTCACCGTACATTTACATACATCAATAAGTAATAATGAGGTATATATAATCATTCGGTGACTGATGAGAAAGAGAAAAACGAGTGATACTATAAAGGTTCCGTTTCTTCATTGGGACGTACGGAACCCTAAAAAGAGTGTGTGACGACCGAGTGGAACCGAGTAGACCCGAGTGTGATGTTTCAGTTTTGTTCACTGTTTATAAAGAGACAAAAAGAAGATGACAAAATAATGTAAGCGTACTGTTTGTGATGCTAGCGCCAGCAGCCGTGAAACTTGAACGGTGAAAATTGGCAGGTTTGATATGGAGGTTTAATACGACTGAATATTAAAATCTTAATCAAAATAATATGTTTCCAGGAACGCATGCACAGGTGGAAACAGATCGAGCGTATGTGCGGGTTCAACATCATCAACAACAACGGACTGCAGTATCTTGAGACCGCTCTCTATAGAAGCGCTAATGGACGACCTACAGGACGAGGTAAGCTGACAGCATTGCCACTTTGAATGGCGATACTGATTTTTTGTCTAAAAAATAGACCAGCCCTCTGGTCACGTGAAGAGTCGACCAACCGCTTGGCGATGTCTTGAAAAACTTAAATGGGTACTCGGACCCGTGACCATAGTGTTTCAACCCCAAACGACTCAATTATATAACTCCCAATAAGAATGAAAAATTTTCGTCGTTTGAGGTTTCCAGCCCCAGCACCGCCCGCCGTCCTAGGAAGATGGGATGGTGCCAGGGTGTTGACACATGTTGCATCCCACACCAAAAGCCTGCCTAACTTCCAAGCCAATATGGCCTTCTTCCAAGCCCTCCAATCCCCAATATGCCAAGCATTGGTATTGGTACTTGCCCAGATTTGACCCTAGTTTATGGGAGGCGACGGATTAACCACTGGGCCTTCACGACGTTAGGTCTATTTACAGCCTCATTTTATCAACAGATAAAACGCATTAAAATTGGGGAGTGCCAGCCCGCGTCGAAGCTGAGCCTGTAGTTTTAAATTCCCCGACTAATAATAATATATGTTTGATCCAGCCTGTCCCAACTTGCTGTCCAGCGACGCCCTAACCCGAGGTCCGTACCCCACAGGGGGTGCCCTTAGCGAGCGCTTGCCTAGTTTATAAGTATATTTTCCGCCCTGGCTGGGGGCTTTAAGTTAGTAGCTTACGGCAGCCACAGGAAAGTCCGGTTAAGCAGCTACGATCTCCTCAGAGGTCAACTGCGAGATGCTCTTACAAAAATAAAAATAAACTTCATGCCTCATTTTACCTCAATGTATTGCCGTAATCTTTCGATTACGTAAAAAAAGATAAAATACGTGTCCAATATTTTTTAATAATCTATTTGACAGACAAAAAAATATTTTTGTCTACATCCCTTTTCTAATTAATCATTAAAAACCCTTTTTTTTTTCCAGGTCGCATCAGCAGTTCTCAAGACGACCTCAGTATCGGTGACGACGCGTCCATATGCGGGTCAGGTAAGAACTACGATGAGATGTCCCTCTTCCACGAACACGTTGAGTGAGCTCGCTAACGGTAGTGAACGTAGGTGCATTCATATTGTCAACTTATTAATAAAAATCTTAAATTCATTCATTCACTTCACTTCGACAACGAACAGTCTAAACCGCTAGGTCTAGAAGCATGAAATTTTGCGCAAGAGTGCCTTATATAACGAAAGCGAACACTAGGGAAGGATTTTTTTTTAATTCTTCCCCTTAAGGGGTTAAAGGGGTATGAAAGTTATTAATTTTTGTATTTATAGAAATCACTAACAATATGCGTAAAAAATAGCACACAGATATAGGAAATCTTAGTGTGGAGTAAAGGATTATTTACACAACAACCATCGACATCACCCGATAACACACACAACATCCGAACACTTCCGATAGGTCTCGCTTTACTAATCTTTCTGAAAGCTAACCGCGACGTCGGTATTTTACTTGTGGATTAAGTAATACGAAGCCTAGCTTTCTACTTAACCATTTTCTATATTTGTCGATAACATACAAAAGTTTTGAGCCTCTACCTAGCCTTTTCCTAACTATGTTGGGATCGACTTCCAGCTGAATACCAGTATTTTACATGAAGTGATTGTCTATCTGACCTCCACAACCCAGTAACTGGGTAATACGATACCCCTTGGTAAGACTGGTTGTCAGACTTTCGGGCTTCTGACGACCCGTAACAACTGTCAAAGATCCAAGAATGACAGCCGGCACCAACGGCTTAACGTGCTTTCCGATGCACAGAGATCTTAGTATGTTAAAATGTTCACCCATCCACGGACTGACCGCGGCAAGCGTAGCTTAACCTGATTGATCGACCCGCGCGACTGTTATTACATAGCCACGAGCTCTTTTTGAGGCTCAATTATATTGAAAATGTTTTAAATTGGACGTAGTTAAGCAGAAAGGATCCAACCCACACTTGGGGCGAAAATGGCTTATGTATACCAAAACACTCTTTGTAGTCAAAATTTTTGATATAACAAAAACAATCCCAACGCATCATGTCATTATGACCATACATTACCAACCCGTATGTATGGCAGGTCATACAATCACATAACACGATCTGATCTTAAAACTTGAATATCTCAAAACAAAGGGTTGGATCCTTTCTGTTTAACTACGTTCAATTCATATCACCCACACTAGTTTCCTATGTCGTAGGTAGCAAACGTAAAACACCTTTTTCGGTTTCAAATCTAGATAAATATTTAAATTTTGAAAAATTTAACACTATGAATGCATCTACATCATTGATTTGGTTCTGAGCAAACGTTCGACTTCCGAACTGACCATAGTAACGATTTTTAGACGAATTAAGTTAATTTATGTCAACAAAATCTTGATTCGGTTAAATCGAAATGCTCGATACTTAAATCGATTATCGGATCTCGAAAGTTCGTAATTCGAAAGTTGAACGGTTACATCGAACCATCACTTCTAAACTAGAGTACACTTATATCTAAAATTGCCAAAAGACATACATTTCCATAGACATTTTTGTTTCGCATTTAGTTTAGCAAACGTATTTTCGAAATGTTGCTATGGAGTTCTTATTTTTTTTGTAAAATTTTATACCATAATCATTGAGCAATATTTGACAATAGTTTTCAACTAAATCTCAATAGTGTTTCATGTATTTAAAACAACATACACTTCAAAATAAGTCTTGTAAGCAGTAAACGAAAAAAGAGGTTATTAAATGCTATGGCTTTCTTACAAAGACCTAATTAAATAATGTTTTACGGTTTTGAAGGCCAGTTCTATTTTCAATCTGTGGTCAAATCTCATGGAGTGATTTGATTGGCTGTTGTTTTTTTCTGACAACCAATCACAACTCTTCTACAAAAGCCATTAAGGTAGTCCACGAAATTCAAATTTTCTTACGTTTTTGCATTTTTGGATGTCAGTATGACGTTGTATGATATTCAAAATATGTTTCGCGACCGTAACAAATACTTTTTTATATAATTATCAAGTTCAAATTACCCTATTGAAAGACTATTTCATGAAATCATGACATTTGAGGTCAATTCTAATTTAGATAGTTTTATTGATGATTTTAACTCTGTAAATTCATGTGTTTGTTCAACTTACAACCTGACACTGACCTGCAAATTGCAAAAAACTTAATAAAATTTTAATTTCGAGGGCGACCTTATCGCTTCCCCCTTAAATTTCAAGTTGAAGCTAACGTTATATATTTGACATTAGATTGAGACTGAGCCTCAGAAACCGGAAGTTAGTCATTTAGAGGTCCCGAAAGATATTTTTTTTTATTCGTTCTTTTACAAGTTTTTTTTTATTCTCTCTTTCATACAATAGTGTTCAATAACAACTTCAATAAGTGAGGTTTGTCGGTGTCCACTTCAAAAGCGGCTATTACTTCTAAGAATAATGTTTGAAAGTATTAGAATAGTCAACAAAATATTTATTTAAAGGCTTTGGCGGCAGCAAATTTTACCTTATTTTGCCTGGTTATCTTTTATTTAAAATATTATGCAAACCTTGAGTAATTTTAAAAATACAAAAAAATATATATAAACTTATAATTTGCATGATAGTGTTTTAAATCCTAATTTAAATGTACAAATTCCTGATGTTTTAATTTTATTCGTAGTTAAATAAATGTAAAAAAATATTAATTTCACTTACAAATGTCCATAAGTCTCGAAGTTCTGCAAACTGAATTATATAAACAATTATTTGAAGCGATGTGATAATATTATATTAACTAGTAATAAACAAGTAACAAACGAGTTTGCTTGTGAAGTGATAACTTTAAAAGTTACCTTTAACATTGAAGTAGCTAAAACTATTTGAACTGTGCTCAAATTATGTATCGAATAAGCAGAAATTGTTAGTGTTGTACTTAAACGAAACGATTAATGTATCGATATAGATATTTTAGTCGATTTTAAAATGTCATAAATAAATCGTTTTGTAATATTTACTTAAATTAATCGTATATTATTATTATTATAAAAAATAACTTATTATGAGCATCGATTTTCCCATCGAATGGTTTATTGTGGACTGTAGACAGTTTGATTAGTTGACAATATATTTAATCAAAATAAAGATTCATTTATTAATCATAATATCTAGTTCATCTTCCATCGATATGTTTATACGATTAATCATTAAACAATCGAATTGTTAGTCGAGTTCCTGATGTAGATCTTAAATGTTTCATAACGGTGTCATTTATAATAAGTTTAAAAACATTGTTATTTATTATTATTAGTTTCTAAGTAACAGTTTTATGTATGTATTTGATTAAATAAATCGTATTTTTGAAAATTGTTTCGTCACAATCGGTAGGAAGCTTTCAGGCTGAAAATATTAAAAGAAATTATTTTTTAGTTTTATCTGAGGTTTCCCAGATAAGTAAAGCATGTATGAAGTAATAAATGTTATTGTTGTATATAATGTCTCCTATCGGTGTGGGTTTTCCTTTCACTTTTCTATCCCTGTGCATGTTTGTTAACTAATACCTCATACAGAGTAGTCTCATTTAGTTATAATAAGCTTGAAGCAATTTTTCTTCGCACGCAAGTAACAAATGTACTAAATAATTATTTAAAATGGTAAGGCTTGACCGACATCATTCAATAATGTTCTCAATAGCTTATTGATGTCAAAATAATAATAATTAGCTTGAACGTAATACCGCTTGTATTAAAACCCTAGCTTGACATTTTTAGTAGATTATTTAGTCGATTTTGAACAAGTGACTTGAAACTCTATGCACGTTTGAAAGCTTTTGACGATTGTGATTTTGTTTTATTTTGCCGCCCCCTTCCTGGCTTCCATCAGTGTTGCAAGGATTTTCCAGTACATAGACTATATATATATATATAGTTATGCTTTATCAGTGTTTTTGTGGCAACATTTTTATTCTTTGGCACTTTACAGGTAAGATATTGTCATGTATCAATATTTTATGCTTTTTATTGTAGAATATATTACTTCAATATTATTTCATACATGCTTTCATCGAAAATAGATGCTTTTTTACCTAAAATGATGGAGAAATGGTAAAAAATTTCGACTGGGGATCATTTGCTTGTTTCATGGAATTTGTTGGGAATTATTACATGTATTGTGATAATTACAGTGGCTGACAACTTCCTGTGGCGCGAGGATTCCTCTGGCAGCGAAGCAGACGCCCCACACTATCCTTTAGATCTGAGACTTGCGGAGGCTAGGTGAGTTTATTTACCTTGACTGATATAGCTGAAACTAAACCAACATGTTTTTTTTTACCGTAAATTTATCATTTTACAAATGATTTGCTTACTCAATAAGTTGACAAAGTTTTATGGCGGCTGTACACTCCTGTCCGAGTGCTCTAGCTAAGTCTCGCGAAAAATCTCGAGTGAAGGGCTTCAGCCGGAGTGTGGCCATGTACACTCTCGCCTAGTTCAGTCGAAGTTGTGAACCCCGAGAGGGTGGACGCAGACATTGAACACGTCTTCTCTGTTAATCGGCGAGAGTAATACTGGAGACACGAGAGTGAAGTGTACAGCGACGCACTCGCAACTGCCGCGAGATCATTTAACTACGGTACAAAAACCGACACGGGACGGAGAGCGAGGAATGCCGAGACACACCGAGGCAGGCCGAGTGCACTCCTCTATATTCTCGCACTCGGCCTGACTCGGTGTGCCTCAGCGAGAGTGTACAGCCGCCATTATGTATCACGGGTTGAATTGAAGACTTTCTCTGGTCCACTATTTTAGTTGTGTTGTATAGGAGACAACAAATTCGTGCCTGTAATCCATAAATCTAAGGCTCAAAATGTTTTCTTTTTATGTTCTCAAAATGTTTATTATTTTTTAGATTACAGCTTGAAGAACGCCTAGCTCAAGAAGCTCGCGAGCGACGTCAGGACGAGCGAATCGAGCGCCGAGCGGAGGACAAGCGAGCCGCGCTCGAAGATTACCGAGCGAGGGCGTCCTACAACGATCTGCGCAAGAGTCCCGCTGACGACCGGAATAAGGAACAAGTGCAGTTCATACTGGGGGGTGACAAGTAAGTTACGATACCTTTTTTTTTGCTTACCACCTGCTATGAAAGTGTCATACCCAGAGGTATCGTGTTGCTCAGTAACAGTGGAGGTCAGATAAGCAGTCGCTCCATGAAAAATACTGGTATTTAGGTGCATCCGGTTAGACTGAAAGCCGACCGAATGAATGGAAAAAGCCAGGCAGATGGACTACCTCCTATGAAAGGTTATTTGCCATTTACAGGCTGGTTAATTGCCTTTACATTTGTCAGCCGTAGTATGATAGTTTGGGAAATGAGCTCCGAACTCTTATTCTCGCATGATTGCTCTGCCAAAGAAACGATCGACTCCACTACGTGTGAACGCAAGCATTCACACTTAGTGATCGTCACAGTACATCGCCACATGCGAAATACGCATCAAAGACCTGACGTCACACAAATCCTGCATCGCGCAATTAGAGTTTACCGCGCGAGGGACATATATATAAGCTCACGACTTTAACCTCTGGGCAGTTGCCCGCGAGACATGACACTCGTCTGGTCGGAGGATCCTCCCTTTTCTATGGTGGATGAGTGAACTTTACACCCTGTTCCTCATACCCCTAATATTAATATACTATTATATATAATAGTACATAATAATATATATAGTAGTAGTCTATTATATAATATCGTCTAGTATATAATATACTAGTGACCCGCTCCTGCTTCGCACGGTTGTTACGACTTGACAAAACATCGAAATTCTTCATCAAATTATTCCGGAATAAATTCTCTAAACGATGCTGAAAACCTCGTCAAAATTTGTTGCGTGGCTTAGAAGAACAACGCGGATTATACAGACAAACCTGAAAAGCGACTTTATTTTATAAAATGTATAGATAATAGACTGTGCTACTAAGACGTTTAAAAGATATAGAAAAATTCACGTTAGAACATGCACAGGTATTGGTAAGGGCTGGGTTCAACGAGCTACCAAGGTCTTTTTATTGTCACGTTATTCTTATAGGGGTTGACTACTGAGATGACTAATAGAGAAGTATATAAGAAGAAATCATTTTGCGCCGAACCCAAATAGATTGGAGTAGAAGAGAAATATGATATTATTCTAATAAATTAACTTTTCCTTTCCAGCGTAAACTGGTCGAACGAAGGCGAGCTGTCTCGCGCGGTAGAACTGTCCCGCGCGGTGACGTCACTGTCGCAGCCCACCCTGCGCGCGTCGCTGCGCGGCGCCCCGCTGCCCCCGCCGCGCCGGGCGGGCGGCGCGCCGGCCGCGCCCATCGTGCGCTCGCGCAGCACGGACGTGGTGGCGCTGGCCGCGGATGACCCGAGACCGCCGCCTAGGAACGCTTTTACGAGACAGAAGCCGTTAGCTGAAGGTTACCAATGAATGAAGATATTTCCTGTAGTTAGAGGAACAAATAAAGTGTTCAAATGAACCGCACGTCTCTGCGCCACTTTAAAAAAAAAAATCTAGGTTTTTTTTTAAATGCTCTAACTTTTTTATATTCTTTTTCCTGCTTGTACTGGTGGTGCCCTCTATTTACCCCGTTTCACAAACACTGTCACATATAATTATATCCTATACTATTAAATGAGCAATATTTATATATATTTTTTAATCACGTTCTTGAAAATGGCTCTAATGATTTCGATGAAAGTTGCAATATATATTGGTTAACGGGGGCAAAAAATCGATCTAGCTAGGTCTCATATCTGGGAAAATTTGTTTTCTCTATTTTCACCCGAGCAGAGCTCGGTTACCCAGGTACTAAATAAGCTGAAATGGTATAGGTGTCGACATTACAGACACGCAGCTTTGTTTTTCGGATTTCAATGCCAACACGACGCGTCTATTGCATATATCCGTATACGGTGACCACTCACCAACACCATCAGACGGATCACCTGCCTCTTTCCTATCCAAAAACAGAAAAACGTTTCTAAATTTGCTAAATTATCCTTAAAAATGCATCCCAATAATTTAAATCATCATTCACACCTTCCAGACGCCCCAACACCCTCAAGCAACACGCCACCCGAAGAGGAATCAACAGACTCCTCCCTAATGGATGACGAAGGACTTCCGAAGCCGCGCAAACGTCGCATACACCTGCCTTTCGGTAAGAAGACTAAAACGCCTGCGTGACGTCACTTGGACACGTCGCGGTAGCATTCGACGAGGCACAGCTGAACGAAGCGTGTACTGTAAGCGTTTTGATGAAAGTTTTTGGTACAAATTTGAAAGGTATGGGAAGGAATGTTTGGGAGGTTTTTGTGTGAGAAGATTTCAAGGAATAAAATAGTGGTAATTCTTCGGAAGTCAGCCCTGATGCCACCTTAATAACTGGCTCATATTTTGCCACGGGCATAAGCAATTTTTGTTTAGTCTGTGCTGATAAGTGAGAAGACGAAAATAGTCGCTGTCAAATGTAATATTGTTGTCTGAACAAGAAAGAGAGGGAAGAATCAGAGCTGTTCATTGAGGGGAAACAAATCTTCCAATAAGTTTAGTTTCTTCCAAGAAGGTATACAAAATGATCTAATTTGACTGCTAGAAAGCCACTATTTTATTTGTTGTACTTTCGCCTTTGTCCTGTATTTGGTAAAAGACAGCATTATTTTAATAAAGAATCTCTCGAATAAACCTGCTATGACTTCAAGAGCCAAGTGAAGTATGAACTGTACCTTCCTATTTTGTACTATTAAAAAAAATATAGCAAAATGTAAACTTTGGCAATAAATAACTCCATTTCCATATTTTAAGTTGAGCTTCCTAAACAAAAATCTTGTAGAGTAATAGAAAATTAATAAATTGTTCGGCCTAATAAAGAAATGTATTCGTTTCTTAGTTTTAAAGTCAATTGTAGAAGCCAAAAAACGTGGTAAAGGCCAGTAAAGATAACCGTTAGTTATAGTAATTATAGTGTATTTTTTCTTACTTGGTAAACAAAAATATGATATGATGATCATTATTCTACTGCCCAATTGAAGTGGGGTCGGCGATATCAAGAATTTTTGCATCAATCACACACTTCATATATGGCATTAATGGCATGGTATAATAATATACTTCGCCAGGTATAGCATTCCGAGACACAGTGGTCACGTGGGTGACACAAGTCTACGTCATCACATCTGTGTTACCAGAAGTTTGCAATAATAACTCCCCAACCACCTTTATTACCTGTGCGAATCCGATAAAACAATGAGGTTTTAATTAACAATTACGTTGGTTTATGTTTAAATTGAATTGTTTCGTTTGATTAGACACACGAAACGACAATTTACTATTGTACATATTTTTTAACAGAATGGTGGCTGAAAATCTTTCCTTAATCGTGTTTTGTTGCAATAAAGTGGCAACTGGATAGTGACGTAAGCATGTGTTCGTCCCGGAATGCCAGACCTTATTTTATTGGACCATGATATATTATACAATACGGCCGATATAACTTGGCAGTTCCGAACTTCGCGCAGAAGGCTGCGCAGTAACATTTTTTAAGAACCAAATGGTGACATGAGGCGAGTGTGAGTGAGAGAACATGCGCGAAAGTTTGTAGTGCCTATGTTCAGAACTGCCAAGTTATATGGGCCGCATTGTATTTATGAACATCTAAATCTATAAACATATTCGCTATAAACAATATAGAAAATTGTTTTGATTTAACATATAAGCTCATAATTTTCTCAAAATCGTTATCTCAATACGCCATATTTGTTTACAAAATAAGCCCTGTAGAGAAAAATACACTTTACCTCATAATGTCAATTTTGGTGACCATATTTAAGTTAAATGTAAGTCGCGCTTCGCCACAGCTGTGTTATAAACTCGGTTATAAATTTGACTGAGCGTCATTTTTTTTCTTCAATGTTTGATTTTCCCCCTCAAAACATGATTTCTTGCACGTTTGTCACAGTTTGGCTACACATTTAGTAGTAGTTTTTATTCATACATGAATTTTTTATACTATTTATGTACTTAAATTCCCTTTTTCAACCCTTTTGAACGATATTTATTTCTGAGTATGTGTTTGGCTATGTGAAATGTCACATAAGCCCTTACATAGTATAATGAAGTAACAATATTATGTCTCGCCATCGACCTTCAAATAAATTACCTACGGCCGCTCGATAGTTCCGCGTCCGTGCGTAACTGCCGCGCACTCGAAACTGATGCGTACTCATTTACACTGAGATTTCGAAGCGCGTCGTTTCGGCTGTTTTCTAGGAAACCATAATACTGTTACTTATTTATACTGTGGCCTTAAATCATGTCCTAAAATTTTTGTTTTGGATGGAATATGATTGTGATTGTAAAGTATATTTATTTAAAGTTTGTTTCAATCATAACTACATGCATTAAACACACTTCTTAGATCGTTCATCGGACGTAGGTCAAATATAGCACATTAATGAGCCTTTCACCCCAGTTCTGAAAAGTATAACAACACGAAAATTTTCTAATGGACTGTCAAGCGATTTGATGATTTGATTGGCTGCTGTTTTTTCAGACAGCCAAATACAAGTTAGCATAATTTGACAGTAGGTTGTTCATTTTCGTCGACGTCGCTGATTTCGTTTAGCTTCCCTCCGCGTCTTTTCATACTTCTTAGTACACTTTAACCTTTAGAAATTGGGTGTTATATTAATACTATTGAGCTGCTGATTTTTTTGTACTAGCTCTAATTTCAAACTATAGGTTGTTCAGATCATGAATTGTCATTTGTTTTGCTGTGCTTCGTAAAGATGGGTCCCAAGTGGTGTGTTTACTGTATGTAAGCAAAATTATACAGGAGAATGAAAGACATGTATTTTGTATATTTAGATTATTATCGGCTATGGATGTCTAGAAGTTAGACCACGAATTTGTTTAATTATTTATTTTTTATTGTGTAAAGACATTTTTAAGTATTTTTGTCCGTTTTTGGAATGTTGTCTTTTGCAATCCAGTTGGTTCCTTTTGAAAACTCCAGTCCAGTTTTTTTTACAGTATTTCTTCGAGGTTGTAAAATAACAAACATTTTATTTTTGGAACGAAGTTCTTTTTTTAGTTAGAAATCGTCACGTAACGATAAAGCGTAATGGCCGAAAATGTCAGTTTCAAGTGTAAAAAGTATTTATTGTTTAACTTGGTAAAAACTTATACTAGATGGCTCTGTATTAAAAAAAAAAACTTTTGCCACTTGAAACCGTACTAGATGGCTCTGTATTAAATAAAATACACAGCTAAAGGAACTTGGTTCCAAAACAGTTTGTCCCGCGACATCTTCCGACTTTTTATCTTTTAAGCAGGGTCAGGCTGGGTACCCTTATTTTGTGCAAACGTATTTTAGTTACCTTAAAAGATCACTAAGTAATAATGTGACTTCAATTTATTTTTTTATATTATTCATATTAAACTATTTATACATATTTTGTAACTGATGACTGCCTTATGCGTGTTTTCATTTGCTTTTTTATCCTGTGACTAGATTCAATTGTAAATTGACCATTTTACAAAGTTAACTTTTCATTTAAAAAAAAACTACTTTTCTTATAATTGGTTATGTATTTGTTTCGTGTTTTACATGCAAATGCTAATAATATTGTTGTATGTCCCATGTCATTTGTTTTGTCTTCAAATTCAGTTGTACTGTCGACCAGAAAGATGAGCGCTCAGTTACGTTGTGATTATTTTAGTGTTTACGGCGTTTCGGAAAATGTCTAGGTTCCTATATCATCGTGTATATATTTTACGAAAACTTGCAAATGATTTATTGCATAGCGAACTTAACCGTTTACATGCTATTTTATTTTTTTAATTCGGCCCTTAGTGGAATGAACTGCGTTTATAAATACATAGGATATTTTCTGAAACGCCGCGTTTGTAAATCATTTGCTAGTTTAATGAACTAATCGCAGTTTAAGTTACGATTAACACGAGTTTACCATATCGCATCATTCCCTTTTTTTGCGTAGTTATGATAGCGATATTATCGACCTTTTAGCTGTACGTGTAGAATTATTTGTAAGGCAACATGGTGCTAAATGAACGTTCTCAGACTGAACACCGCGCATGGCTCAAATTTTGTATGAATTTTAAATATTCTGTTCATTTCTATGTGGTTTTTGTACTAAATTGTAACGCGTTGTCGCGTTTAGCTCCTGCAGTCTTAGTAAATGAGTTATTAAATCGTTGGCGTTAATGAAAATTGATCTTTAATGAGCCTAACATAAGTTCCATCTTCTATTGTACTGTTGTATATAAGATCATTTCGAGTTAATTCAAGGCTCGATTTGTTACGCCTATGTCAGTCAACAAATCAGTATCATAGACAATAGTTCAAGTTAATAAACGAAAGCTATAGGTACGTAAATATTGTAGTGATAATCCAGTTGTGTCTACAATCGTGAAATATTAAGAAATTCGTACTTAATGAAATTAATAGTGTAATGCAGACGTTGAGTACAAAAATTGTTTTTAACAAGTGGTAACCAGAAACGCCTATATGGTACACTTGCTGTCAATAATGTTAACTTTTAACATGAATTTTAGACATATTTTAATTAGTTAATTTTTGAGATTTATTTTATGGCATCATACCCACCGTGTGATGAAGCAATAATTCGATAATATTGTATTTTTATAATGCTGTAAGATAACTATTACACAGGGCAGCTAAAATCTTCCTCATGTAGGTTTTTTTTAGGTAAAAGCTTGCCTTTTATTCAGTTTGATGCCATAAAATAGATCAGATTTTTTTTCACGAAATGTATATTTTCTAGACCCCAGATCTGATCGCGTTGTAAAGACAAATCGTGATAAATAAATTGTTACAATCATTGAAAGTTAATAAATTGATATTACAAAATTGTGTTTTATTAACATTACCAAATAATACCGTGGTTCCGCTGCGCGGCATTGCCGCGGCGACGCCCTGACACCCCAACATTAAGGCCCGTATTACAGAACCTCACTCAAAACTCAAGCATTACTTAAAACTAGTTTCAACCAATCAAAAGGCTTTAAACGAGTTTTAAGTAATGCTTGAGTCTTGAGTTAGGTTCTGTAAATTGATTTCAGGCGCCGGGGAAGCTGCGAGTTAATAGCATAACACACTTTACAATATCAGTGCGTTTAATTTTGACAGTTCAACAACATTCATTTTGATATTTACGTTGTTGACAGACGAAATTTTCGAACTTAAAATGTAATAAGTAAATTCCTTGAAAATCTTTTGGATTTGAGTGTGATTGAAAATGTGTTACGCTTAACCGGTTAGAGTGAAGGAACGCAACGCAACAGAGCAGTGTGGACTGCTCTGTTGCGTGGATCGAAAAAAGGCTCTCGAAGAAATAGGAGCTTAAATTTTAAAGTGTCGGTTATTTGCTTAAAATCAGGTACTTATATCTTAACTTAACTTATATATTTTTTGCAAATATATGTACTTATGGAGCTAATGCTTTTTTATTTCCCGGAACGGAAAGAATAACCGTTATATCCTTGCACACGGTGATGTTACTATTTATTTATGATTTTTTTACGTACTTGATTTTTTCGGATTAGATGGAGTAGGTTCTAAATCTCGTTATGTGCCGTATGTCAAAAAATAAATGTAAGCTCCTATTTCTTCGAGAGGCTTTTTTCGATCCACAGTGCGTCGTCGCAGCGTGAATGCATCAAGGCACTGAATGCGACCAAATCTAGCGCTGCGACGACGGCAAACTTGCGTGACGCAAATATCATATATCTAGGTACTTATTACCTACGATCTTATCAGAATGAATAAACTGAATAAAAATACACCACACCCTATGTACGCGGAGCAGTTTGAAAAATAAAACCTGCCGTGCTATTCTATAACCATCTCACCGTGAAAACTTAGGTGAAGTGAGCGTGGAGTGAGCTGTCATTCCACAGGGATTGACACTATTGACAGCTCACTTCACCCAAGTTTTCACGGTGAGATGTTTACAGAATCGCATGGCTGACCCCCCCCTAGTTAACCGTTTTTACTTCTATTTTTTGTGTTAACGCTCGAGTAAAATTTCATTAGGTCCATTTAGGCTGGCTGTATTTATCGCAGATAAACCACCACACCACCACCACCACCAGAGCTCCAGAGGACTGGCTCGTGTTTTGGCCAAAGAATTAGCGTGTGCGTAGTCGCAGCGGAAACATGTCGAATTTCTTCATTTCAGTTTAGCAGATATTTAGTGTATGACGTGTATGTGTAGTATTTGGACCTAATAACCTTATTTTACTTTTACGTGTGTATCTTCTGAACGGTATGTTGTGTTTTTTTCGAATTGTTTTCACAAACATTACACACAAATTCAAAGCATCGTCAACGCAGCGGAAACTTGAATAACTTGGTAGATAAAGGACGCACAAATTTCATTTAAACATACACATTTACCTCTCGTTACACACTAATGATTGAATGTATTTTTTTTCTTGTACGTCCATAGGATAAAAAATGTTTCGCTGGGATTACGTAGTTCCAGCGGAAACAGTTTTTGTTGAATAGCTCCCCAATGGTTGGATGCACTTTGTACTTACCATACACAACTACACGACGTCATACACTAAATATCTCTGCTAAACTGAAATATTAATAAAATCGACATTTTTCCGCTGCGACTACGCACACAGATTTAGGCTATGCCACTATGCACGCGTCAGCAGGAAAGTTATTTGATCATAATAGCTTTAATTCACGTTCTGGCCCTTTGCTTTAAGTTTTTACTATTTTTAACTAATTTCCGTCTTATTTCGTTTTGCAAAGGTTCAAATAATG
The DNA here is from genome assembly GCA_914767755.1 of Agrochola circellaris. Classification (NCBI taxonomy): domain Eukaryota; kingdom Metazoa; phylum Arthropoda; class Insecta; order Lepidoptera; family Noctuidae; genus Agrochola; species Agrochola circellaris. Next base: position 12,699,635 of record OU611843.1, read on the forward strand.
GGCCCTCAATCCAGAAGCACATGGACGAAACGACTGGCGTTCTACGAATTAACTTATGGCTCATTTACATTAGCTCGTTTTGACCGATTCTGTTGCAGCCCGCATTCGGTCCCCGACCAGTGTAAACGGGTTTTCGTTTAGCCGTATACGACCATAGCCCGTATTCGGTCACCAACTAATGTAAACAGGTTCTCGGTTAGACGTATTCTGCCGCAGACCGTTTTCGGTGTCTGTGGCAATGTGACAATACAATATGACTGTCCATGATGATACTTTCAACATGAGTGTACACAGTTCGGCTGAATGCGGTCGCCGAATCCGGTAAACCGACCCACATACGCAACCCTATTCGGTTAACCAATCCGGTAGAACCGTAAGCGATCGCCGAATTCGGTGAACCAACCTAATGTAAACAATCCAATTCGATGAACCGATCCGGTTCAACCGTAAGCGATCGCCGTATACGGTGGCCGACCTAATGTAACCGCGCCATTACTTTGCAGGATACTTACCAATACTTACTCCTTTAAAAAGACGTCTCCGGACTGCGACCTTGTGTTTACCAGTTTTCTGTCCATCATTCTTCTCACCGAACAAACTCCTATTATAGGTCTATTAGTGTGCGTAGTCCGAACGGAAAAGTGTCGAATTTCTTAATTTCAGTTTAGCAGATATTTAGTGTATGACGTCGTGTAATTGTGTATGGTAAATAAAAATTTGTGCATCCAACCACGTAGCATTAAAGCTGCCGCAGACAGGCGCGAGACGACGATGCGACGCGATTCTGGTAGAACAATTTCAATTAAGTTTTCATTTTCTACAGGACTCGCGTCGCGCCTGTCTGCACGCGCCTTTAGCAAAATTGTTGTATTTGCTGCACACAGTACTAATGAACAGTTGAATCAAACTCCATTGTAAATACGTTGTTGTGTGTACTGTGTGTACCTTTGTTTTGTAAGGAGTCGTCAACACTGGTAAATTAGGGATAGAGAAATAAATAAATAAAACAGACATTTAATTACGAAATTTAATTAAAAATGTTATGTGTACAAATACCCCTATAGCTGTGGTGTACGCGATGCGAACATAACGCTATACCGTTCATTATAAAAAAGAACGACTGGTCTCGGATAGCCTTGGAATCACACCGAAGTTAAATTGTAACAACATAACAATATTACTCCTATAACATAATAATTTGCATTGTGAAGACCTGTTACCACCAAAAGATGCTTACTGTAGTGGCGACACCGCATTTCAGCGCATTTTACAAATACAAAATAACATTATTTTAATATTAATAACCGTCTCATAGACCGTTAATTCCAAGTTGTTAACAGGCAGTGTTAAACTACATCACATCAAACTAGCCTAACTATCGTGCCTCGAGCACCAACCGATTTAGATTACTAAAACAATGGACAATAATAATAATAAACGATAGTGAACAACTGAAGGCGGATTATTAAAACGGGCTCAAGCTTCGAAGCGGGGCGACGACGGAACTTACAATTAATTCATTAACTAAGCGCTCTAAATACATTATACGGCGCTCACATGCAGTCTGGAAGTAAAATTGTTCAATGAAAGCATAAAACGAAGTTATCGTCACCGTTTCGAAGGCTGCCTTGTTACATTCCTTTACTCTTGGTGTTTCGACACGAAATTAGGAATGTGAAGGAAAAGACGGCAGGCGAGGTCACTCAGTCCAAATCTTTCATGTGTTCCTTTTCTAAAAAAGCATCCTATACTAGATATCAGTCACTGCATTATAATTTAGTGCATTTGTGTATGGCGAGGTCGTTGGCGACTGTTTCTCATTGTTTACGGCAGTAATGTTCAGAGACAAAAGCAGTACAACATCACAAATATCGATATAATAATTCCTTTAATTAAACGACAACTTTAAAGAGATGTTGCTTTAAAACCCCGTTGCCTCTAAACGAAGAGTCGAGCACGTATACAAAATTGATTATGAAGGTCAATAAATACAATTTACCTTATATGAACTGATTAAGGAACATGCCGCTCACTACAAAAGACCCGATACATTTTAAAACAAAACTTATTGTGGGTTAAAACATTACCTAATTAAAACCTTCTTGGATGTTCTCGCGAGAACCAAGTTGAATATAAATAGCTACAGGTGGTCGAATGTAGTGAAGGGTAAGTAGATATTCAGCACCAAACATACTTCTCGTATGCACAGACCTCGACAGTTAGATAGAGTAGCGCAGTGCGTGCGCGTTACTGTTGCTTGCACTCGGCGGGGTTGTCCTGCGGCCCGCCCTTGATCGGCTTCTTGCCTCGTCTCCGCGGCGCTGGCTCCTCATCCTCGCTCTCTTCCGTCGAACATTCCTCCTCCTCCTGACAACGCCAACACAACGTCAACACATATTACTAAACACCAACCTCGACTCTCGATACCTCACATAACATTGAACGTGAATTCTGCAACCATCTACATTCTCGACAAACTCGCACAATTCGCATGCAAATAATAAGGATAAGATAAATAAAACACACTCGAGTCAAAAGCATACAATTTTAATGTCATCATTACGACATCATGCCAAAAACATAAAGCCATTACCGATATATAAAAACTACCTGTGGAGCTGCTATACATTGACATTATTATGCTAACTTCAATAGAAGGTTATATAAATAAAAAATATACATCTATTATCCGACCTAACTATTGTCAAATCATTATTCATTATTAAAATACATATTATATCGGATAGATCACAGTTGGCGATGTTCAAGTGATGTTGTAAAAAATGCATTTTGGCACTAAAAAGAGATTCAGCGAATTCAATTCCTGGGCAGACTGCCGTTACGCACGGTGCGAAGGCTCTACTAGCGTCTCAATGGAATGACAGTACTTTAATTTTCATTCAATAGGAAACATTAAATATAGCCTTAGAGAATAGTAATATCACATGAAATTTCAAAGTACTCAAACGAATATGTAAAATTCGTAAACAAAAATACACACTATAATTACTGTATAATAAATAAAAACGAGTAATGTATAACTAAACTAGAAATGCAAAATAGTTGTCGTAACAGACATCTAACAAGTTAACATGCATTATACATCGATAATGAAGGCACCTCACTCTTCTCGCGTCAAGACTACGCGAGCCCCTCGGGAGCTCGCTACTAAATCTACTCTAAAACATATTTATCTGGCCAGAGAGATAAACCATGCATAGAACGGACGACTGGGTGAGCGAGAAGTTAATTATTAAAAATATTCTAGCGTACAAATACTACCGATTTAGGACAATAATCCGACGCGTCGCAGGAGTATTGGTTATCACGTTTCGCTTGGCGAATCGATTTTTGGTACAATTTAAAAGAGATATGGGTTGATATGGTCGCGATAAGACTAAAGCGCGCAGAGCTCGTGAGCCGAGCCGCTAGGGGCCCACTTCGGGTGACGTGGGCACGTAGCGAGCTGCCGAGTGACGGATTATATAACGCTAGGGCGGTCGGACAACGTCTTGCATCAATCCTCCGCGTCGGACACTTCTTCCGTCCCAGAGTCTTCGTCAAAGTACGAATCCTCCTGAAACCAAATATACCGCTTTTGTTTTTGCAGCCACCGCCGACACCTACCAGACGTAGATACTGTATACTCTGTTACCCGTGGAAGATTTATGCAGACGCACTTATGATACACTATAACATAGGGGAGCGGGGTTTAGAATACATACTGTACCTTCGTCTGATATGCGGGGAGTGGGGGAGGCAAAATCAATATTAGCACATCCGGTGCTAAACTAGCTAAGCAAGCAATAAAATGTTCTACCATGCAAGTGGTTCAAACTAACACCTCGTTGAAATGCTAGATGGCTGTAGAATTCACTGTTCCTGAAGTTATGCAGATAAGCGTTGATCTTAGACGAGTTTATCGATCGTCGTCATGATTGCTGTGACGAAAGTTCAATCAGAAAAAGCTTTAAATTCAGTAACCTACTGATATTGTGTTGCACTTAAAAGCACTGGTTAGTTCGTTAATTAAGTATTCACTTTATAATTATGTTAGTAAATTACTGCATAGTTCTGATTGAACGATTTGACACCATCTACTGTTTTGGAAACAAAATAATCAGCATTCATTATGGGATTTATGTCACACTACTATTTAGCTACCTGCCTATTTTTAAGCGTATTTCACTCACATCGAAATTCAACAGGGAAGCACTATGCTAGAACACCTGGGCACACTATACCACATTACAACCCCCAAAAACAAAATATATGAAACTGAATACAACCTATAGATTACTATTAGAATATTTTGAGATGGCATGGTTTGTAAATGCAGAACCATTACAAAATGGTTGCATGTAAACGGCGATAAATGAGGATATTGGTTAAACAGTCGTGAACCTAAAACAATAAAAATAAAGTTAATAAAATCTTACATTGACCAATGTCAGTTGTTTTATATGCCCCTGTAACATGACTTTTTTAAGAGTTCTTTAAACCAACAAGTCATATCAATAGTCGTATTCAATAATATCGCGAGGCTTCAATCTCAGTCGGACTGGTTCATTCAGAAACAGTGTGACTACGGTTAACTCTACAAACACAAGCAAAAAATCGCGAATTTTCAGTCAATTTTTTACTCCGATCTTCTATACAGAAATATGCAAATCCCAAGCATTATTCTTGGTAGTCCCTATATCCCCATAATTATATAGTTCTAGGTACGTTCACCCAGTTAAAGACATTTCAAAAACTGACATGTCTTATTTCAGTGATATTCTGTATGACCCCGTGGTATTAGATACTTCCACTCAACGCTCTCAGATTTCTAGCATGGTACTTCCTGGACAGGCCCTACACGTGGTGCCACGTGTGCAAGCGTGGTGTACTGACCTCCTCCTCGTAGTCGTCGTCATCGTCGTCGTCGAGCCCCTCGCCCGTGTACAGCAGTACGGCGCGGGACACCACGCGCTCGCGGATGTAGTGGCCGATCTCGAAGTCAGCTGTGAGCAGTGCCTGGAATATACGTGCGTATTTGTTTAAGAGTGTCCGTGGAGTTTCTTGCCCGTTCTTCTCCATAGGTACCTACTACGCTTTGGAATGGGCATCTAGCTTCATCTTTCTGACTGACCGACCCCCTTGACAATTCAAAAGTGCCTGTAATTGGTTTATTTGAAATAAATGCTTTGAGTTTAAGTTGGAATTATTTCTTGGTGCAGTCACAGATGAATGAATACATATGGTTCATTCCGCATTTTAGCTATGAAGCTACGCAGCGGGCTCGGCTTGTTGGGCCAATTCGGTGAGTCAGAAGATCTAAGAGTCACGCAATAGAAAGAGGCAACTTCTACTTGAATTGCACTTTATTGTGTCGTGGCAAGAGTCGCTTTTTATTATTTAAATGATTTTGCAGAGTGAATCTGTATTAATCTGTGGTGCAGTATTGTTTTAATAACTTATTTCTCATGCCTAATACATAAGGAGAAAACGGGTTAACATGGCATTACTTAATTAAAATAGATCCTTATAGAATTAGAAATTCGGTCGAGTCAATGCTCGATTGTGTGAAACTCCTGACTCCCAAACTAGGACATGTCCTGTATATCAGGAGTCAATGTTTTGCTTAAATTTGGAATCTGACATTTACTTTATAAAATCGACACCACATACGGCCCTTTGTACACGGCACGGTTTCTTTACGGTATGGCATGTAAACTCCACCGTAGAAAAATCGTGACCTTGTATATGACACGGGTCTATGGTAAACGGCGACGGCGTCGAGCCGTAGTGTCGCCGTGTCTTCAACAAACTTCCATAGTCATCCATACACCACAGACGACCGCACCTACACACGGCGAATAAACCGTAGTTTTCACGGCCTCGGTCGCTGGCAATAAATGAGATCAAGGCTTACTACACATTAGGGGCGGGTCGCGCTGCATCATTTAAAGGCGAGCCGCGTTCTGCGGCGGCTTTTTGTTTTGCAATGTAATGTGTAAGACACTAGACTTTAATCATAAACTTCGGATTTACCTGGATATCAGAGGCGAGAGTGGAGTTAGGGTCATCAGGCATGGTGGGCGGCGAGAAGAAGTTGAAGAACGAGTCAGCCTGCACCGACTTGGTGACGGTGCGCACCGAGCCGCGCGACTTGTGCTTTTGCTTCTTCTTTATCGTTTTCACTGTCACGTTCTTGCCTTTCTTCCAGTTGATCTCGCAGCCCTGTTAACGTTAACGTATGATACAGATATATTAGCAACCAAACTAAACATAAACAGACTGACAAGTAAAAATTCGTCCATCTTTTCCTATTCTGTGTCCGTGGAGTTTCTTGGCCCTTCTTCTCCATAGGAACCTACTACGCTATGTAGTGGGCAACTAGCTTCATCTTTCTGACTAACCAACTCCTTTGACAATTCAAAAGCACCTATAAATGGTTTCGAAACAAATGCTTGAGTTAAAGAGTTTATCGACGTGAACAAAGGAAATCGAATTGTTAAAGGGGAGCCCACATTGCTATGAATTTTGTATATTTAGATGGATGAGCCATATCTGTTAGTGAACTGCAATTTAATTCTAAACAACCGTTTTGAGTTGATACCGCTCTGGTTCTAATTTAGGCAACACCTATCGTCGAATGTAGGTTACCTTGATGAACATAGTTCTTGATATAATCATGAGATTTTAATATGTTCGATTATCGATATCGACACAGGGTTAAGGGATATCGACACGCAAACTGTTATCATGAATTCAACCCACATGATTCTTAGACCCCGCAGTGTAGGTATTATTCGTCAGTAATTAAAAAGAATCAGTTGTTCCATACATTAAGGGATCTCGCGCACTAGACTCCGGCCAGTCGTGGCCGTCTGGTGGTATAGTATGAAGTGCGCGATTCGTATCGGTTCCTATAGTTTACCTGGTCGTGGTCGGGGCAGTCTATTGCGCGAGATCCCTTAGAACGTATTGATATTACACTTTTCTATAAAGCAGCAGTATTTTATTTACTACACGGGCGAATATTTTCTGCTGGTCATGATGAGATCAATTCAGCGGAATTCATGGTAATAGTTTGCGCCAATGACTTACTGTCTGACGTACTGACTGTATTGTATTTGAAATGCTCAATAGTTATGTGGAAAATCTTTGTTGCTGAATATCTAGCATGACTTTTAACTAGCATGATATTGTGCCGATCGTGTGCATACCTGCGTATTGACGAGCATGCGACGCCGGCGCTGTCGGTACTGATCCAGCGCGAATTGTGAGCAGCGGGACAAAGCGGTATCTATTTAGCTGTTAAGCAGTACCCCTGGCACGAACTAATGGGTCTACCTAATGTTAGCAATGGCTAGTTTTCCTAACACTATACAGTTTAGTCAGGCCATCAAAGGGTTGCCATCCCCAATTTCAAAAACCAGGATTAGAAGGTGAAAATACCAGGACATTTTGGATTAAAAACAGGACGCAGTATAAGAGCAGTAGTTAATTAATAGCAACACGCAATGAAAACAGGTTTAATTAAACTCAATCAAGTATTAACATTATTAAAAAAAAAAAAAAAAAAAATGAAATGCAGAAATTAATCAGAAAAAAAAACTATCCAGGACATCCCAAAAAGTAGCACGTCCTGGGAATACTGGACGGTTGGCAACCCTAGGCTATCATCTCGCATTACACCCTTGAGGTGGGTTAAGGCCCACTCCCTCTCAGAGAGGAATCCCAACAGTGGGAACATTATTCGTGCTACCAAAACCCGTTTTCGAGCGTATCGATAGCAGAAAAAAAATATGATGTTTGGCCCAAAAGCAAGTTTCACCCACGCGAACTCACTAGAGTACTCATAAAGGCGAGCACACCAGCGCACGCGCATGAACCGTGCACGCTAGGCGCCTCGAATGGCTATGAATCTACACCTGCGTAATTGAAACTCACGCGCACAAACCGTGAAGTGAAGCAGTCCATATTGTTCCTAAGATGCACGCGAACTGCACTGTCCGTGCGCGTGCGCAGATGTGGACCCGTCTTAAGATTCTCAAGTACACAGGCAGACCAAACCCCATGACTCTTAAAGATGTCGTTCCTATGTATTAGGCGTTCAAAGTGTGTCGATGGTAATACCATAACAGTGACTATACTATTTAGCTAAAAGTTCGTGCTAGGGGTAATGTTCACTCAATTTCACATAAAATGTGTCCTGGAATTTTTCGATATCACGAGTCCACTTGGAGGCAAAAATTATAATTAAAATGATAACTAATCCAGGACATATCCCATGTGAAACCAAGTAAAATGATAATGGGTATAACAGAAAATTTTGACCAGACCAAATGTTCCATACATACCTACACTGTGCCCAAGAGATAACTTTTTTTAAGAGAACTATCAAGCTTTATACATGGTGTGTGAACAGATAGTAAAAAAATATATTTAAAAAATTGTTTGTTGTAGCTTACCTTGCAAGAGTAGATTTCAGGGCCTTCGAACTCAAGAGGGTTCTCATCATCAGGCTTGCACTTCATTGAGTACTCCTTAGTCAAGATAGTGTTTGTGAAATAGTCGTTAGGCGCGAAGTGGAATTCTAGGGTGAAACCGATGGGGTCCTCGTGCATTTGCACTGAAAATGTTGATAAATATTAGATATTTGGTAAAAGTAAGGTGTTTGGTGATGTTAGAAGGAGTTCCTCAGTTGGTGATGCATGTTAAACAAATCAATCATGATTTCTTCAGATATTGGGTGTTGGATTGTCATCATTAAATTGTAGTCATTTTTTATGCCCATTTGGGCACCTCTGGATAAGTCCATTTTTTTATGAATCTGGAGTATATTACTTATCTAGCGGTGCCGAAACAGTACCTAATTTTGCTAATTTTGATAGTCGAAATTTGTTTTTTGATAAAATATCTTCTATAAACTGATTATCTTACCTTTAATGTCCAGCAAAGTCTTAAGGATAGGCTCATCATGCTCCTGCATCATTTCACACAGCATTGAAACATTCTTGAATATGGTGTACCAGAAGTCTGGGATGCCCTTAACATTGGGGTCCATTGGTGGTCTGAAAAGTTGTCTTGTTTAGAAGATTGTATGGATATGGTGTCTGGGATTATGTTTTGTGTTAAGCCTCAGTTGGTGATGCATGTTAACAAATCTGATCATGATTCTTTCAGTAAAGGGTGTTGGTATGTCATCATGTAAAAGTTGTATTAGTTGCCCCTTGAAATGATCTAGCTAAATTTTAAGGTAAACTATACTATCAGTTGGCCACAGTACTAAATTTGTTCACGTGCAAATCTTATTGCCAGATACAATTGGTGAAACATAAAAAGTAGTCATCCTAATTTATGATTACTTCTACGACTTATTGCGTATGGTTGTTTCCATTGCATCAATTTTTTTTTAATGATGTTTGTCAATAGTTTTTTCATTCAAAACTCAACTTGATTACTTGAGTTTAAAGTTGATATTTGTATAGGTTGCAGTTTCATGTATTTATCTCGTATCTATATATTAATATTTTAAGCTAATTCGTTTCAATGTGAACTACATTTCTGTGTCATAGCATAGCTTATAACTTTGATTCTTGTGTAGCTCTTTTTAACACAACGGAAGAAGACACTAACGTATTCGGAATAATTACAATTATCCTTTAAAATTTCTGATTAGGGATCTTGGTTTTTAACAGTCATGTCTCAAAAACGACTAAAGTATGCTTTAAAAAAAGAATTGTAGTAACTTATCGCCCTATTCATCCCCAAGTATAGGAAAGAGGGATATTTCGGTAAAGTCAAATAACAATACTAACTCGGCAGGTTTCTCTTCAGGCTTCTTCTCCTCGGTACCGTCGGTGATGGCAGCGCTCTGAACAGCGCGTGCCAGCTCATCCTCTTCGTTCTCATCACGCCACGGGTTGAGGCACTCCTCGTCATTGGGCTCGTAACCGCCGTTCACGACCGAGGCGCGCTGTGCACAAAAGATAGTTCTTTGGTGATGTAAAGATAAATGGCTAGATATGAACTCGGGCAGTCTATCAGCAACTAAAATAAGCACTTGTATTTGTTTGAAGTTTATTTAAAGACTGCGTGGCTGCTCATCAATCTTCTATTAAATGAAACCAAACATAACTAGCGAAGCGTGTGTACTATAGGTACAGCTGTGCCTACCCCTTTGAGCTACACTACTGCGGGCCTACTCTCAAAGGAAATCCGTCGTTACAGGCGCTTTGTATTCCGTCCCACTTACGGACATACCGTAAGTGAGAACGAGAAAAGCGCCCGTAATTACGGATTTCGCTTAGGGAGTAGGCCCCCTGAACACAAGCGTGAGAAATCGTGCATTTCAAAAATCGTTCTCGAGTGCGTAAATCGGATTTGAATTAAAACAAATGACAGCAGCATAGATTGAATCCTTTGAGTCACGTTGGATTTTTTTTCGATTTTAATTGGTTCAGCACTTCACGAGGTATCAGCCGATGTATTGATTCGATGGAGTTCCACTAGAACTATCTTCATTATGATCTATCCTTATCAGTACTCATAAAAACTTTACCGTCGATATTGCGTACTTAACTTTCTAATATTAGCTGCACATTATAATCAATACCTTGTTTTCTGAGAGCCTATTCAGTACAACAATTCTCATGCTTTGAAACCAGAATTACTAATCAGAATCGCCATAGAAACTGCCGGTGGAGTAGATTTTTTAGCGTTGGGAATGTAAAACCTTCCACGGATGTTGTTTCCAGGAGCCTATTCCATGCTATTCCAACTCAGTTAGACAAGAATTGCTGTAAACGCTTTTTCTTTGACGAATGCTGGAATTGGTCAGGTTTTCAAAAAGAGTAGAGGAAAGCCTGATTTAATAGAAAGTACAACACAACAAAAGTTCCACCATATAAACTGTGTTTAGTTTAGACCATACAAGTAATTTGTTGCTTAAATTGTATTCTATGCCACGGGCTAGAAACTCCCATCATGTAAATATGGGGCTTCAGTAACTCCAAGATTTACCTTCTCAAACAGAGGCTTGTACAGTTTCTCGTACTTGCACTCAAGAGCATGCACTTCGCTGTAGAACTTGGCTTCGATGTCCACGAACTCCTTCTGGAGCGTGCGCAGAGCACGGATGCGCCTGCGCACGTTCGGTGGCAGCGACGCCATTGCTTCAACATGGATGCGGTTAGTGATGGCTGCTAACATCTCGTTACGGGTGATGCCGCTGTTGACAAGAGAGAAATAAATTTAAAAAAAATCTTTGAAAGAGGTCTGTTTGTGTAGAATAGGTGGATCCTCAGTTGGTGATGCATGTTAAACAAATCTTATCATGATTGTTTCAGTAAAAGGTGTTGGTATGTCATCATGTAAAATTATAATTTGCTCCTTGCTTGCGCAGGAGCAACTAACAGGAGGTCACTCTTTTTATCACAGCCATGTCTCAAAAACAGCTAAGAAATGCAGCACATATTTTAATATTTTTTTTATAGGATATGTATTTTTGCTCTTGAATCCCTCAGCAGGTTTCTAGTTGTCTAGGTTTAATTTTTCTAAGGCCTTTTAAGTATAAGAGATCCATGTGTGTAAACATTGGTAATGTTACAATATCGCGTTTACTCCCACCTTTCGCCCGCGGCTTCGTCCGCGTGGAGGTCGGAAATTATCCCACAGGAACGTACTAAACGGGATAAAAAGTATCCTATATGTTAATCCAAGTTATAAACTATGTGTGCCAAATTTCATCCAAATCCGTTCAGTCATTTGAGCGTGATTGAGTAACAAACATCCAAACTTTCACATTTATAATATTAGTAGGAATTTGGATAGCAGGATTTACGGACTAGATACGGTTGTGCATGTTATTCTGGTTTGATCCAGTTAAAATACATAACCGATTCCAGTAAACATTGTAAATACTTGAGCTAGTCTTGTTTCAAAGAAATTGAACAGTGAATAGTCATGAAAGAATCGATTAACAATACTTTTTGCAAAGGTTCTCTACGGAGTCGTGTTGATTTTAGTTACTTACAGATTTATTAATGCAACAATCGCATTGAATTATAAATCATTGGCGCCATATGAGAAATTCTCAAAATACACGAGTCTATTTTCACAAAATAGGAAGCTGGCATATAACAACCTAATTTACGTTTCACGACATAAAAACAGCAGACTTTATATCCCGATGCGCAGTAGATTTACAGTTGCGCCCGATTTCCCTGAAATAGCCCCGTTGCGCAACAAAATAAACAGTATAGTGTTATAAACATCAGTAAACCTATCTGTGATGTAGACCGTTACGGTGTTACCTCTTCAAGGGTTATTAGTTTATACGAGAGGAACGACCTTCGCTTGTTACTACCAGCGCTTTATTGCGTAGTAATGATACTACTGAAGTATGTCATCCTTTTGCTCATATTTTCTAGCTAAGCCCACGATTGTCTGCCAGTTCTGCAACCCTCGTTAGCTCGTGTTTTAATTGAAAGGAAAACACGAAATCGTTTCGCTCTATTAGTGCCAGCCTTCTGTATTGAAAAATATTGTTTGAAGTGATTCAAAGAACAAATTAAACGAGTACGTTATTTCATTCTATTGTTGGATCACGTTATTTGATCGCATTTTACTTGATTCGGAATAAAATGAAGCCGTACAAGTGACAAGTGCCGTGATTTGTTTGTATGACAAGATAAACCAGTTGGGAGCATCCAAGAAGGACAATTAGTCACCTGTATACTCGTATATTTTTAGGCGAGACATCTTTTAAGAATTCTTGGGGTTGCCCATTGATTTTGTGAATTCAGATAATTTCTGTCTTTATAAAACTAGACGAGTGTAGTCTATGAAAGTATTAATGTTATTGATTGTGCCCTTGCTTGTTTTGTTTGCATTGCTGTTAACTACAAAAGGTACACACCATAACAGCTCAACAAACACAAACTACATACATCTATACATATAATATAATAAAAAATCGTACCGAAGACAAAACTGTAAATTGCACATTAATAAATAAATAAAAAAGTAATTGCAACAACGTCTAGTAACGATTATAATGCTAATTTTTTTTTTAGAATTTTTGACTCGTTTTAATGTATGTTCCAGTATCACGCAAATTTTACCGGATAGATTCTGTTCAAATTTTGCATAGATATTCCCTACATGTATGGTAAGTCTGTATAAATTATGACGATATTTGCTATGGGAGATGAGCAATATTGCATTAAGTTCGTATTCTTGTATAGTTTACCACAAATTGTTAAAAGACGAGCCAAACGGTTAGAATATTGTAGATACTTAGTTACGGATTTCATGATTATCATCACGCTATACCTTTATGGAGTTGTGCAGTCAATCAACATAAGTACAGGGTGGATTGACGACTTTCACGCGAACGAAGTCGCGGGCAGAAGCTAGTTCCTCAATATAATTGCCTCGGAAACCAATACGTAGAGCTATAGTTTAGGAATCTATAAAGTTTTTATTAAAGCTTTTCGATGCGCAGACCGACTCGCTACAGTTACCATTTGTATGCCGATATTTTTTGCATAGCAAGCCATGATTGCAGTTTTTGTTGATTGAAAAACCGACATATTTGCTATTTGGTGTTACATTTGATTTTATCTAGCGAAGTTCGTGTAGTAATTGCTTTATGAGAGCGCAAAAAGAAATTAATTAGACAATGATTGGTAGATAAAATACCTTCTTACTATATTCTAGCGTGATAGTTATAATTGGTTTAATTTAATATTTTAAACGTGTCTTGTCTTTAAAACAGATTGGAATTTAGCACTATATGCTGACACAAAAATCAAACTAAAAAGTCGATGTTGTAGAATATCTAGAACTTGGAAACATCATCAGTTGTCAGTGTTTATGCGGAAGTCAGCGAGAGGCACTTATTTGAGTTTTTATAAAACTTTTTATTGCGTCGGTGTGAAGGACCGGAGAGCAGGGAAGAACCGGCTTTTTTACATATTCATGCACACATATGTATAAGCTTCCTGCGTACGCCGCGTTACATTCGACGTAAGATGGTTAATACTTCCGTCGTCAGTACGAAATCAGCTCAAGGATACACTTCGCATGTGCGAAGATCTTGCCAAGTTTAGCGTAGTTCATTGTTAATTCAGTCCACGTGTAATTATGACTTTTGGGTTAAAAATGTTACTTGCAGATGCGACATGAAATCCTCAACCTTCCTTCGAAATCTTTCAAGATTAACAAAGACAATTCGTATAAAATGATTTTAATTGCGCCCAATTGGATGCCGCGGAGGAAATAAAAGAAATAACAAGTCTCAGCTGCCCCACATCCTGAGTAGTAAGAACGGAGAGGGGATATGGCTTATTAAATGCGCATCGGATAACATTAATGCATCGTATCGTTCCACGTCTGACTCATTGCCATTAAAGGGCCAAACCGTGAGGTACCTTGGCTACTTAGGTACTTTACCTTGTAACTCGCCCTTCGGAATGAAGGTCTTAATGTCTCTAATGAAAGGGTTAATGCAAAAAAGGTGCGAAATTGGCAAGCTAATAACTTTAGTAAGGCCAAGACGTCATAATACAATAGGTACGCCTTTGAATCGACCGTAACAATAGCTTTTTTTTTTGTCCGAAGATATAAAAGGAACTATTAATTCTACTTTTCCAAAAAAAAATGCCTAGTACGGATGATCGATTTTTAAATTGTGCTATTGTATGAAAAGCAGACTTGGTTCACATTCAAGACGTATCCATCCGGCAGACAAAAAGTAAAAAATTGTGATAGTAATCCACTTTTGCTTCAACATATTTTTTTGCAAAATTATCAGTGCGTAAGATGTTTTAACGGTCGTATTATAATAATTATCATTGCGTATAAAACGGGGATCATAATAATCTCATAACCGCTCGTTAACGGAAGGTTAACTACGAATTGAATAATAGTTTTATCAATAACTGAAAGATAAGTTATAAAGCTACTGGCATGAAAGGAACGAGTATTGAAATGAAAAGACTTTTTGGTGCCATTTTTGAAAATGACGAACTATACCGTTTAGAATGCATTCATACTTTTTTGAGTATAAATAGCTTGTGTGACCGCAACATTTTCGACTTTTGACTGCTGGTTGTTTATCGGGATTGGGTGCAATTTCACGAAAATATTATAATATTTTTCGACGTTTCGGAGTGCGACGCGTGTTAAATACCTACCTTTCGCGATATTCTCCCACGATAGTTCATTACGACAGATTTGATGAGAATCACACCACGCGGGACTGACTGGGTTGTTTTTGACATTCGAGAAGTTTTTCATTTCAAATTTTGTTAGAAAACGTTTCTCGCGATTTCTATATTGGGAGACAGATCAGTCCCTACTTAGCAAAATGCTTACGTCATTAAAATTAAAGGATACCTATACCCACGTGGTAAGATTCAAGATTTCCGTTTAATTCGATTTCGTATTGATTGAATGGGAGGTATTTTGATTTTTCATCTACACACAGAAAATCCACTTGCTTGAAGTCAGTGCGTTTTAGTATTCACTTACAAAGATGTACAAAGATTTTATGCTTGGTTAAACTTAACCGCGGCGTGCTTATAAATTCCGTCAGCTAGTCCGAACATTTATTGATCAAGTAGAGCGTAAAATGACTCATTAGTTCAATGACCCGTAATCTCATCTCGCGCCTTTTTGTCCATGCTCCTTAACAAGTAGAGCTGAGTCAAAGTAATCATAGACAATGTCTTCGACCAGTAGGAATTCGAAAGAAGTTTTTATTCTATTTATTAATATTTTTTTTGTTTTATTGGACTCAATTATTGCATAAATTAATTTTGAGGCTGGTTATTTTATCAACTCTTAAGTTAGTGTTTTAATTTTTTTTAAATTTAAATCTCGCATTAATCTGTATGATAAAAACATCAGCACTTGAACATAAAATAAAGTTTGTTTTTTTTTCAGGATATTATTATTAATAGCTGTAAACAAGCAGAGGGGCAATTCCCTTATTTTTTAAGAACATTCGCACATTCTTATCTCACGTGGAAAATGAAGTGGGTAGTAATTTGTTTAGTTTCTTGTCAATTCTGTTCATTTTTAATATACTACTGTTTGTTTTCCTTTACAAAATAAAATAAAAATTTAACATTTTTGAGAAGTTTGACAGATTGCTACTTTGTTTTATATGTACAAGAATTGGCCTTTTGGAGTACTACTATTAAAATTGGAACAACTGTTGAAGTTTAAAATAGCTTGAATCAAGCCGATGAGCTCTTAACATTTTATGAATGTGCTAACCAGGAAGGGTGATTCATCATACATGAATTTAGGAACTACCATGTGATGTAATCATTTTAAATGGGAATTAAACTTTGAAATGTTGGATCTCTGATAAATAAAGGACAGGAAGGTCAGCTGCCTAGCCTTTTCCCAACTATTTTGGGGTTGGTGTGGGATGTTGATCTTTACTAAAAAAGAGAAAACATTTCAAGAGATGTTTGATGAATATTACTGGACTGTGTTGTTTCACCGCAGGCACAGAGCTAATTTATTTTTATTTTTATAACTTTTAAATAATTATATTACACTGCTAAGGTGGTTCCCTGACCTTGTCAGGCAATCAGAAATTCAGTCAATTCAGTCCCATCAGAAAACAGTAAAACATTCATGAAACTGCATGAGATCTAACTGTCAATTAGTGACAGCTAGGATCTAAGTAAATAAAATATTTTAAATTTATTGTTCATTTTTAAATTATAAAATTCTTGACTGGTACTGAGTTAGCATAGCTTGTGGTTTCTTTATGATGAAAGCAACGACTTCTTATGTCAAGTCCACACATGTGGTTGAGAACGACAAGAGTGAGGACAGGGCTAACCTATACAAAGACATTCTTACCTTTTCATCAGGTGTTGAGCCAGCTCACCACCCCCAACAATTTCCTCCTCCTCTCCGGACTCCACTTCGGAAGTGTGGTCATCACCAGCACGCTCCACTGTACCCATGTTTATATCTAAAACAAGAGCAGCTCGTTAGAACAACGGTGTTCGCGCCACGTTGGTTTGGTTACCATACCGGCTTCCGACAAATACTTTTACAATCAATATCCTAATACAACACTACCGCACCAACTAACTTAGAACTACTCAAATAACCTATCCAACCAGCATACTTCATGATTTTCCATGTAAAACATAATGCGTAGTACGTTGAAAAACCATTTTGGCCGACCACATGGCCGAGTTTGTTCTTGCACAATTTAGAAAATGAATACCACTTACGTATTATAAACGGACTTACAAAGCAAATGAAGTAGCGGTTGGACAATTTTTTTATCACAATATCGATTTATTTAGCGAATTATTCCTTTTCAATAACGTACCTTACTGCCGACAAACGTTGTGAAAAGAAAGATGGCGACGGAGGAATACGGGCGAATGAGTGACCACAGTGTCTTGAAATTGAAAATGACGGCGAATGAAATGAAGTAAATGAACGAAACACAGAAACAGAATGAGACTGGCAAGTTTATGAAGTTTACCATAATTTCCGGATCTTTTTTTCAGGCGTCGAACAATACTTTCGAATACACGGGAGAAAAATGATTGTGACATCAAACTTTGTGGTCCCCAATACCGTCCCAAACTTGCTGTAAAAAGAAAAATAAAAGTTTCACAAGTTCATTCAAATGGGTCGTACATCGCGGATGTGAGCTGTGGCGGGAAGGAACTACTAAGGTACAAAATGGTGCTAGGCACCAGAGCCCACGGTCTTTGGGGGCCCAGTCAGTGTCCAGGCCGGGAGGTCTGGTATGGTTCTGGTCTAGTCAACAAGGCACCGACTTAGGGCCTCAGTCGGTGAGAGGGTTCTTAAATTATATATATATTATATATAATATAATATATTGTTAGAAAACACGATGGCTGACAATTTGAAGTTGAAAAAACTACAACAAGAATTCGAAAAAAAAAACACGCAGGGAGATGGGTGACGGGGTATTTCCTTTTTGCACCACGGTCTGAATTTGGGCGGCAACATAAACTGAACACCATAAGCGGGATTGGATAGTTTTGACAAACACATCAATTCACTTATAGTGTCGAACAAGATGACGAAAAATAGAGAATTAGGTATGGAAAAAATATTCTAATGTTGCGCTGACCCCAAATAAATTGGAATAAGGGCAAGAGAATGATGATTATTAGTGCATCAGCGTGGATGAGCCAGGGTCGTCACCATTTCGTCACGCTCCTTTGCTCTGATGACAGGCATTTTCATCGAAGTAGGCTCTGGCGATTCACTGACGGATTGATAGTGAACTCTGCAGGTTAGTCACTAACCAAACGAAAAAAAGAAGGCGGATTGGTAAGAGAAGGCAGCAGGAAGAGAGAGATGTAAAATCTATGGGAGTAATGATAATTATTATAAGTAACCTAGTAACTGACTGATCCTGAAGTTATCTGGGAACCTCCTTTGGCCAGCTGTGGGACCACAGATTAATTTTATGTGTATAGGACAGTAAAGGTCAAGGTCTTTCAACTCGCATTCAACCTGTGCATTCAACTGAACCAAAAGAACGAAACTCTATTCCACAAGTGGTGTTGCTAGCACTAAATAATACTATGTTGACAAAATCTATTCATCAACTGTCATAACGGGAAAATAGACTAGTTCTCGCGTTGTTTGTTGGAGTTGTTGTAATTTCGTTGAAATGGTTTGGAAATTTTAATATTTTTGATAATTCAATGTTATTGCAAATAAGTGAATAAATTAGGTTGCGAAAATGCCACCTACCGTTCAAACAAATGAGCCGGAAAGAGACAAACGTCCACAACGGACGGGCGAAAGAAGGTTAGTACGTTTTTATAACTTTCAACCAAAAGACGACTTACTTAATCGAAATTATTGAACAAAATTCTCAAATTATTTGTAGATCGGAGCTTGTGACCCGCGTGAAGTACTGTAACACGCTTCCAGACATACCGTTTGACTTAAAATTTATAACATATCCGTTTCCCTCGACGAGATTCATTCAGTATAATCCGACCTCTTTGGAAAAGAATTATCGGTATGAAGTGCTTACGGAACACGATTTGGGAGTTCACATAGATCTTATAAACCGGGATATATATCAGGGCGATGGCAATGCGATATTAGACCCGGCTGATGAGAAGTTGCTTGAGGATGACATCCTCACTCCTCAGGACTCAAAGAGGTCGCGACATCATGCCAAAAACGTGTCATGGTTGCGGCGCTCCGAATATATCTCTACTGAACAGACGAGGTTTCAGCCTCAGTCTATGGAGAAGGTTTGTTTCCACCATTCTAATTTTAAAATAATCAGAATTGTCTGACTGAGTGGATCAATTTCATCTTGAGCACTACTATTGTAATCTAAGTATTATGTTACAATTGTAGCTAATACTTCATGGTATATGCACAGGTAGCTAATTGAATATTACAATGAGTATAAATTGAAAGAGCCACTTATTCAAAAGTGAATTGCTATAGGGACTTTGTTGAAAATGAAACTAAACAAAAATGAACTAAAACAATGATAAACATTTCAGGTTGAAGCGAAAGTCGGTTACAATGTCAAAAAGATCTTCAGCGAAGAGACACTTTACATGGACCGTGAGAGTCAAATCAAAGCTATTGAGAAGACATTTGAGGACAACAAGAAACCTATAGAGAAACATTACAGCAAACCAGGCGTTACACCTGTGGAGGTCATGGAAGTATTCCCTGACTTTGAAATGTGGAAATACCCATGTGCCCAAGTCATATTTGACTCAGATCCTGCACCTGTTGATAAGAATATTGCTGGACAGATTGAGGCCATGTCTCAGGCTATGATTCGGTGGGTATTTGAACTGCAACGATTCTCAAATGCTCGTTTTGTTTACTGCTTGTAAACTATTTCATACTTTTTGGTGTTATTTACACCCAACCTCATTTATGTGGATTATAAAATATGATTGACATGTAAAAGTGTTTGTACGAACCTATGTACAGAAATAAAAGCATTTATCATTAAAGAGATTGAAATCTATCATTATCATAGGGGTACTATGATAATTATAGATTTCAAACTCTTTTTCACAATAGAACATTATACACTATACACCCCAGCAAGCCTATTATACCAAATGGGAGTCTACATTCACTGCCGAGTATTATTTTATGGAGTTTAGAAAAATAGGCTAAATTTTTAGGCCTACTTGTGCGTTCGTGGATTAGCTAAATAATTTAGAGTTAGCAGCTAGCTGAGGGTTAATCCAAAGGGAATTATTGGAATAATCCTGAGTTAGCAGTTAACTCCAAGTTAGCTGTTACGTGCACGTGGGCCTCATAACATTATTTGACCAACAATTCCACCAATTATTTTTCTTTTGTTTTCCAGAGGTGTGATGGACGAAAGTGGAGAACAGTTTGTGGCCTACTGTCTGCCAACTGAAGATACAATACAGAAACGTCGTCGCGACATTACAGAGAGTATATTATACATGGACGGTGACACATATGAATATAAAATGGCTAGGGAGTACAACTGGAACGTCAAGAGTAAGGCTTCTAAGGGTTATGAGGAGAACTATTTCTTGGTAAGTGTGGAGGTGTAATTTTTTATACACTATGACATTTTAGTCGTCTCACAAAAGCAGCCCACTTCATGTATTCAATGATTACTAAAGATTCATTGAAAAAAAAAAAAATATATAATTATTATCTTTAAATCATTTTACATAACATCACATCTGTATTTTGCAAAGGATGAGGCAAAGGTGTACCTATAGTACACCCACATTTCGTCAGTTATGTTTGAGTCCCATGTAATAGGGGGCGAGTCTATTGCCATCATCCGGGCACAAATCTAGACTGGGCTGCTACTGAGAAATTCCAGATGAATCCGTTTTCTTGCACCCAAATATAATTACCAAAACTCTTCAACAGGTGGTCCGCAACCACTGCGTTTACTACAACGAGTTGGAGACGCGCGTGCGACTATCAAAACGTCGTGCGCGCGCCGGAGTCGCAGCACAGGCGTTGACGCGACTAGTCGTCACGCACAGACCACTCGGCGCGGCTGAACATCGCATGTTAAGGCTGAGGGAGAAGCAGCTTGAACCGCCACAAGTGAGCATTTAATTACAGTAGATGTTCGGCCACTGTCCTTGGTTGACTGGTAGATAATGCTTAGGGCATTAATTCCGATTTTTATGTTGCAAAATGTGTGATAAATACGTAAGTATTAAAAGAGGATGAACGTAAAATAGTTGGCCCAATTCCACTAATAACAATCTGACTTACTTAACCCCTTCTTTGTTGGATGAGACTCGCATAGACCAGGGAAGTATGGCACAAAAAGGCGGAGGCCTATGAGTGTAGCCGTGGGTGGAACAAGGCTGCTAATAATGGTGATGATAATTTAAAGTTTCTTTTAAATTAATTTATTTTTTACTTTTTTAGGAGGAAGACGAAGAAGAAGAGGAAGACGATGATGACGATGACGAGGATAAACAAGGACAGAATGGAGATAAAGACAGGTAAATATTAATTAATATTCATACATGGTCTGTTCCAAAAGTATCTGAGGAAAGTGTAAACAAATCCTGTTTATGATAAGTTCGTACGCAATCACTCACTAAAGGGAATTTTAACACATTAATTTATATTTAGAAGGTTTCAACTTTATATCTCACCACTTTTTCCAACAATTATTGTTTGAAAAACATTATTAAATAGTAAAACCAACGACGAAAATTGACGTTATAAAATTAACCTCAATTGCCAAATGAAAAACATCTTTGAGGTGTATGTAAAATTACATAGTATTCAAATAACTTACAAATTGAGTGCTTTAATTTGAATTAAAGCACTCAATTTGTAAGTAGAACTACAATTTGGCATCCACAGGTACGTTTTGTGCTCGTTTTGTTTACATTTTCATCAGATATTTTTGAGACACATTATAGGTACTAGACCACATGCATTGGCTACAGATTAACCAGTTTTTTTTATAGAGGTTACCGTAATACTTTCATCTGTTAAGTCACCGGCGCAAATATTTGACGGGTGATACACAAAATATATTTAAAGAAATCAGCCAGAAACTACAGAATGTATATTATGAAAGAAATCTAGCATTATATGGTCATTATCATGTATTTCAGATCGCGCTCTCGTTCAAAATCTGGCTCGAAATCTCCCCAAGGCTCAGAGAGGTCAAAATCCAAGTCCAGATCAAGATCTGGGTCGCGCGATCGCTCCAGGTCTAAGTCCAAGTCAAAATCGAAATCCAGAAGTCGGTCTAGATCTGGATCCGGCTCCAGAAAATCCAGATCTCGTTCTGGGTCCGCACGGTCGGGGTCTGCGAGGTAAGTAATCGAGTTTTTCTCATTAGAGTATTTGGTTTTGAAAAATGCAATTTATTTATTATCTAATATAGATAAGTAGTATGTTTCATGGTATGGATTCAAATGACACAACCATTAAACATACTGTAAAAAAAGATTTGGAATCTCGCGCACTAAACGGCTACGACTCTGGACAGTCGTGGCCGTCTGGTGGTATTGTATAGTCTGCGGCTAGTTGCCCGTTGCGACCAAGTGCGCGATTCGTATCGGTTTTTATAGTTTACGTGGTCGCTGCGACCACTGGTCGTGGCCGTCTAACGGAGATCCTTGCCAGATTTTTAATAATAGTAATACATAATTTAATCTAGAGCCGCGCCTGTGATGCTTCACGTGTACAGACGGCGGTAACCGGTTATCCGGTCGGCCGCTTTTTTTTTGCAAAATACGCCCTTAAATTTAAAAATTAACAGAGGCCCTTTACCTCCAGGCTACGAAATTTTGAATAATACTTCCTACTGTTCATTCACAGGTCTGGTTCGGGTCGATCTCGTTCCCGCTCTCGCTCGAAGTCCGGATCCCCTGCCTCGTCAAGGGCGTCTTCCCGCGCCAGTTCTAAGAGTGGGAAGGGTTCGCGAGCCAGTTCTGCCAGTGGACGAGGATCTAAAGCCAGTTCTAAAGTTAGCGGCAAAGTAAGTATCGACTACTATGTATACTATTGTATATAATCAAGTTCTAACATAACAGACATGTGCTGCTGGGAGTTTGTTGCGCCATTTCACCTTGCCAGTTATTATAGCATTAGGAGGTGGTGAATGCCGGGCGTTTTGGGGGACTGCTGAATATAATATTTATTCTCAAAATGCTGATTTTCAGCTAAATCTATATCTATATATATAAAAGAAAGCCGTGTTTGTTACAACACTTATAACTCGAGATCTGCTGGACCAATTTTCATGGTTTTTGATTCGTTGTATTTGTCTCCGCCCCGAATAGCAGAATACATCTTAAAAACAATGAAAAGGTAGGGTAGGAAGGGTAGGTAGGGTAGGCAGGTAGGTGCGCCGTAGATAAGTACTTGGTACTACTCGAGCGAAGCCGGGGCGGGCAGCTAGTATACTAATAAATCACTAGCGTTTTATTGTCGTGATAAGGTTACATTATGTCTTGTATTTCCCGAAGGACGCGATCCTGGCCCGTGATGTATACTTGTGGTGTTGTATTCATCCAACTGGTTGGGATAGCCTCGCTTCACATAGGTCGTCTTGTCTACTGTCTACAAGGACTATACATATACTTGAACTTACATTTTGATATTTGTAGTAGTGTGGCAACCCTATTGCCAACAAACGGGCTCAATAATCTAGACTGGACTGCTACTTAGGGCTGATTTCACCGATGAAACTGAACGCGATCAGCATTTCTGAAACTTGTTCAAGAGCTGTCAGTGTCAAAATTGTTATGGAATATTGTACACTGACAGCTCTTGAATGCGTTTAAATGTGCAGAACGCGTTCATTTCATTGGTGAAATCCGCACTACGAAGTATTGCTTTGCAAAAACAGTAGAATATAAACAATACCACACGCTTATTTAGATGAAACTAAGTATAGTTGTCGCAATTTAACATGGCAATAGCAGTCATTGACCCACCTAATCTGCGTGCGCAATTTATTTGCTAAACATGTAAACAAACATGAGATTTCCACTTAGACAAACATCAACTTTATACTAGTGTAAATAAAGTTTTAGACTAACTTGTAGCGCAAACTGAACCTTATGTGTAGGCATTACAGTTGTTTTTCCTAAAACTCGTGTTTGTTTACATGTTTGGCAAATGAATTGCGAACGCAGATTACATTTTCTAACATTTTTTTATTTCAAAAACTGAAATACCTGACTTATAAAAAAAAAAGTATTTTCTGCAAAGAAATATATTTAACATAATCCATACACTTCCCCAGGGTTCCAGAGCAAGTTCCAGGGCAAGTTCTCACGCCTCATCGCATGCAAGCAAGCGTTCCTCACGAGCGTCGTCCAGAGCCTCACGTGCCTCATCCAAGTCTAAAGCGTCAGGCTCTAAGGCGTCTTCTAGAGCCAGTTCTAGGAAAAACTCTGCATCAGGAAGTGGATCTGACAGGTCTAGGAGTAGGTCTGGAAGTGGATCTAGGAAGGTGAGTTTGAATATCGAATGTTTAATTATGTTAGCCCTCTAAAATTTTAATTTAGAATTACAGATGAATGGTGCCGATTCTCTTGTACACCGAACTTAAACTAACTAAACTATCACTAAAATTCCTTACTTTTGGAATCGATATGAGAATCTAAGAGCTAATCTGCAAAAAAAAAATCTCTAAATTTAAAAATAATTTTGACACAACTAAAATCGAATAAGACAATCGCGACTCCACGTGGTTCTTGTTTGCCCTACCCCGTGAATTTTAGAGCCGGAGCTGCGCATGGCATCCTCTACGTGTTTTATATGGAATTTTTAACTTTTTGTATGAACATATGAAAAATTATTACCTACATGTTGAATAAGTAATTGAGGTTTATGGGATATAATGGGGGTCGAAATTTTCATTATTTTTGCGATAGGAAATTTTCATTATTTTTGCATTTTCGAGATATAAGCAAAAGAAAAGAAAAAAAAAAGATCCAGTGCTGTTTTTGCACCTGAAGTCAAGGAGTTGGTGTGAATTTTCATGACATCAAATATTATTCCACACCTTTTTAATCGCGATTAGAAATAGTCAGATTTAGTTAGGCAAACAACATTTTAGGTGAAAAACGTTAATAACAGTGCCATCTTAGTGCTGTCAAACTAAAATATAGTTAAATTGTGTGTCACTTTAGTCTATTTCAGAATGGGAAATCGTCGTTTGACAGGAATAAATAAATTTTTGGTGATTTTTAGTCTAGTTTAGAGGCATTTGTGACAAGAGAATCGGCACCATTATGAAGTTTTGAAATTACAAACTTAATGTCATAGATGACAAATTTGAAATTCCATTCCAAACAGATTTCTTTATTATTATGCAAAAAAATAAGCGTCTAAAATTTTATTATTATCTGATTGATGGACTAATCAATTTGTGGTGCAAGTGGGCCTGAGTTTTGGAATTACAAACTCAATGTCATACACAACAAGGTTCAGATTCCACTGCAACGAAAAGTTATTTAGATACTTTTTGTTACAAGGTTATAATAACCTTTATTTCCACGTATTCCACTATCTACTTTAGCGTAATGTTGTCTAACTTGATTTTTAAGTTACCTATTTTATTATTATGAGTCTGAACTCAAGTTTTAAGTTCCGCTTGCACTACCTATCACTAAATACATCTTCAAACGATTGACAGAAACATAATGGTTTAAATACGTACGGGAACTCGTACTAGATGGCCACGACCATGTAAACTAAAGAAACCGATATGAATCGCGCACTTGGTCGCAACGGCCAACCGGTCAATTAGCCGCAGACCGGTCCACGAACCGCGATCGGCCGGATTCGTGGCCGCCTAGCGCGCGAGGTCCCTTAGTCATTTTTGGTGCAAGCCTGCCTGATGGTTATTCAAACTCAAACTCAAAGCATTTATTTCAATTAAACCATTACAGGCACTTTTGAATTGTCAAGCAATTGGTCAGTCAAAAAAAAATATGAAGCTAGTTGCCCATTCCAAAGCGTAGTAGGTACCTATGGAGAAGAACGGGCAAGAAACTCCACGGACACTCTTTTAAATAAAATAAATTGTTACAAAGTATTGGTTACATCATTCATGTTGAAATTATACATGTGAGAACAATGTAGAAAGACGTGCACGTTAGAAGCGTCGAGAATACAAAGATAAAACAAAGAACAATTCAAAAATTAAAATCAGGCATTACCGCTAAGAGTTGACCAGTCCCAACTGACGGCGCCCGTTCACGAACATGACGCATGGATTAGCACCATTCAGCTCAACCATTTTGAAGGGAGCTAAATGATCCAACACACGCGCCACCATCAGCGAGACATCTGAGTGAGCATGACATACTCATAGCCGCCAGGGCACATTCAAGTCAATAAAAGAAGTATTACCCGGTAAATGGTAGCTCTTTAGTACATAGTACTCACACCTGTGCTCTGCAATTATATAATACAAAGGAGATTGATTTTATACAATGCAAAGATGTTCTTAAAATCTTCAGCAGCTCCAACAGTATTTTCAAATGTTAATCAATTAGTTGTGGTTGTGAAGCAGGACCAGCATTGAGCCAAGCATTTTTATCAGTGATGTAATCCCCCAACTTATAATATGCCTGCCTGCATAGTGTGCGTTTTATACAAGACTTGAATTCCTAACAAAACAACAGTTTTAATTAATACTTTTTATGTTTTCAGGCCTCCCGTAGCCGCAGTGCGTCGGCATCCAGTGCGTCATCTGCTCACAGCGGCTCCGACTAAACTGACAAAACTATGTGTTCACTAGAGTTTGAATATCTTCGTTGCTTCAGTTTGACGTGTAAAGTGTAATTTCAATAAAGCATTTAGGATAATTCTGTGTTTTTATTTCGGCATAGTTGCGCCTCATTACTCCTATCTTAATGGCAGAACATTTGATAGTAAGTAGTTCACTCTGAAGTTTACGCAGTTTTAGAGTTTACGCAAACTTACGCCATTACACTCCTTTCACGGTAAGCGCACATGACAGCCGCAACAGGCCGCAGCGCAACGTATAGGCATACAAAACAGTGCGGTACGGCGGCCCTACTGTAGTGTGGGTTGTTTCATAGAAAATGTACTTAAGTGATGAAGCAGGACTTTTGTTATGCGCTGCGTTGTAACGCGGCCCAATTACCGCAAACCTTTAAAATCCTTTTTTATTTTTGGGTCGGGCCTTCTCAAATGAATTCTCCCACTCTGGGCGGAGCAAGAGGGCGTGTCAGAATCTTACTGACTAAAACCCACGCGTATTTCTTCAGTGGCTGTACGTTGCCAGGGGTCACGGTATCCCGATTTCGGACTTTCCCGAGACTCTGGTTTCGGACTTTCCCGCATCCCCGGAGCCTTTACAGTTATTTTTTACAGCGAGTTCATTATAACTTGTCCCGTGACGCGATTGGTAGCACTGTTCTGTTATTCGCCATTTTGTTCTCAAACTAAAACTAAGCTTGACAAGCAATAGTGCCAACATGATGGCAAGGGACAAGTTATAGTGAACGGTCTATACCTCTGATTTGGCTATTAAAATCAATCAGTGATCTTTATTCTTTCCAATAAGGTAGACGTGGCCTGTCTATGGTCCAGACAGAAATCAATGGGGAAGGCAACTGTCAAAATGGCGCTGTCGTAGCTAGTTCCCAAAACAAGCTAATAATACATGGCGTGAGAAGGTTTTATTTTATTTTTGCGAAAATTACGCTTCGTTGTGTTCCTAAATACTATGAATTTCTCGAGTCCACCATTTCCCGAAAGACTATTCATGGGATTTTTTTTTTCAAATTACACGGTGTTCGAGGTTATGTCAGAAACATTTTAAAGAAAGTGATTACGAGGAAATAATGAAAGTTTTAAATTCTGACACTTTTCATGTCAATAATTGATTTAAAATATTGAAATTACCGAAAAAAAAGAAATAATGAAATAAAACTAAACTCATGAATGAACACAAAATTGCATGAATGAACAAAATGTCAAAATTTATATCATTTTTATTATCTATGCAGGGACCTAGCTATGACTTCTTGAGTATTAATGTTCTGTGAGTTATGATCACGCCATCTACAATTAGCTTTGCCCGACCTTCCCCATTAGAAAAATGTAAGTCAGCGAGACAGCCAGCCAGCCAGCCAGCCAGCCAGCCAGCCAGCCAGCCAGCCAGCCAGCCAGTGCCAGCCAGCCAGCCAGCCAGTCAGCCAGCCAGCCAGCCAGCCAGCCAGCCAGTGCCAGCCAGCCAGCCAGTGCCAGCCAGCCAGCCAGCCAGTCAGCCAGCCGGCCAGCCAGTGTGTGTGTGTGTGTCAGCGTGCAAGGACAAAAAATCAAAACCTTGTATTATTTATAGTTTTATTAGTGTAACATTCACTTGATTACATAAAAATACATTGAACAAATATTTCAGAACGACAATACAAATAAAACTAATTTATTCTCTTTTTTTTTGACACAACACAAGTCTTGCAATCATAATAAATAAAAAAATGTATACACAGTTTTTGGAAGTGTATTTTAGTGTCAATTTGAATATGAATCAATTATCAGGGAAATTTTCTACGAAAAATATGTAGTCTTTATTCATACATGTATAGTTAATTAAAAAATGGATTGTCTATAACAATGCTAATTTTGTTTAAAACAAAAAAATAAATACAATGTCAGCATGCCTAGCAAATAATAACTATAATAAAATTAGTTAATCAATCGTTAATAAATTAACATATAGCGAAAATCTCACTCCAGCAACAAGTTATAAAAATTACACAGTGCTATCCCAAAAATTAACTGCATGCAAAAATACGAAAAAATACAATTTATTGTTTAGAGACAATACCAAATAATCAGGCCTATTATTTTCCAAACATGTAGAAAATACGTGTTTCTCGAAAAATTACTTTAACATCTACATTTAAAGTTCAGTTTGCGTTACTACTTTAAACAAATTTATGTCTTTTCAAAGGGACTTTTTCAATACTAGTCATTCAGAAATCGACTTAATTTACACTACTCTAAAGTTAATATTTGTTTGAGTGGAAATAACACAAATTGGAAGCAAGGGTTAAAAATGGAATAGCTGTTGCTGCATTTTTTCTGCTGTGTCGTGTGTATCGTTAGGAGTCTAACATACCCTCCACCCTTCCCAGGTGAATCCAAGAGGATTTCCTATGTTGTGTAGTTGTTTGTTCCCTTAACCACCAGTAGCCAATGACCATAGACAGTTCTGCAGAGCTGTCTATGGACATTGGTCACAGCCGCATATCCTGGCTTCTTTGAATTCGAGAACCGTCTTATTTGTAATGCTAAAACGTTCCATTTCTATTTTATTTAAATATTTTTTGAATGCCATACAGAATATAACAGCCATTAATTTTATGTTACTTGTACACGTTTATTAATGAGTGCACAGCCCATATTATAAGTAATTAATTATGTATTAGATACTCTATAAACCAACTATATTTCTGACAAAATACCGTTCTATTCAAAATATTACTTTAATAGAACTTTAAACGTAACGCTGCGAGCTCACTTTTAAATAACTGTCAAAAAGTTTATCTTCATACGTTTTGATGTCTAAATGATAGCACACATTGCAAAAAATTCGCCTTGTTGTGTTACATTTCAATCTGTACCCGGATAGTGCCAGGTACAGGGGCTGTACTATGACTTGTAAAAGCAATTATTGTTCCAGTGTGAGAGAGAGATGAAGCTATACAGGACGAATAGCACTATCCTTATTTTACAACGGAAAGGTGATGATTTTAACACGCCATAGTAAGGCCCCAGATCGGTGAACAGTAACACAACAACTACTCAAATTTGTTTTAACGTGTGTTACATTTTATGTTACGTTTCACTAATTTGTACTCTGCATTAGATACCGAAAATTATGTGCAACAACTCTCAAATGAACGTGATTTCAATGATATGAGCCTGATCTTATCCTGAATTCTTAACGCCACTTAACGTTAGCGACTGAAATATTTTTAAGAACAAAGATTTCTGTCGGTACAATACACCTTCAAATAACAGAGACAGCATGAGATTTTTATTTAACAACTATGAGTCGGTAGTCTCTATTCAATTAAATTTTTATTACGAATAAGGATAAAATCCTCGATAATATTGCTATATTTGATTACACGATATAGTATTCAATAAATCTCCAATTTAAATATTTTTATTCAGGCATAATTTAAGCACCTTTCGTTGACTAGGCAATATTTTTTTAATAATTTTTATTATTTCATGAATCTGCTATTAATTATTATCATTGTAATATGTGATTTAGGTGGAAACCATTCATGTATTATTTATTGATTTAGTTCTAATGCTAGTCAGGTTAAAAAGTACAGTCTACTTTATATTACTGTATCTATTTAAATTGTAAAAAATCTAGGGAATGGATAATCGTTACTACGAGTATGTTTACACAGCCAAAAGCGCATGTTTGTAAGGTGAAGACAAATTATTAATAATGTGTAAAGTTGACCTCGTATTTGACCTTCATCACCCCAAGGTTGAATGTCACTTGCACCTCATAAAACGACAAGGTCTATTTGTTTATGCGACAGATAAACAAATAGACGTCGTTCTCGTTCGTCCCTGTCACCTGTCAGTTTGACAATTTCTAGTTGTAATAAGGATGAAATTCGCTAAACACAAATTCGTTAGTATGAAACTGACAGGTGTCATGAACGCATTCTCTCAACGGCCGGGCTGTAGTGATGTTTCAATTTACTGGGAAAAGTTACGAGGTCGACTATACAGACTACAGCAGTGCTATTCTGTAACCATCTCACCGTGAAAACTTAGGTGAAGTGAGCGTGGAGTGAGCTGTCATTCCACAGGGATTGATACTATTGACAGCTCACTTCACCCAAGTTTTCACGGTGAGATGTTTACAGAATAGCATGGCAGATCTATAAACAAGTTTTCTATAAGAATTTCAAACTCCTATATTTGGGCCAAAAAATCGCTGCATGCATAAAATAAGTGACGCTGTGTCCGTTACCCGGGAAACAGGTATACAAAGTTTTTTTTTTAACTGGGACAGTAAGGGGAAAGGCGAATCAATAGGAGGTACGGGCAAAATGTCTTAAGAACAAGTAGCTCTTTTTTCATGAAAACGATATTTTACTTTTGACCAATTTCTGCTATCTAGTTTTTTTTTATCCGATACATTGAAAGATCCTTACATGATAACGTCGAAATGCATTCAAAGAAATGGTTTGTTTAATTCATTTTTATGGACAACTCGCACTTGACAAAAACAACAAAAAAAAATCATGAAAGAACATCTAATGGTTCCGAAAACAGTTTACATACTGTCAAAGTTAAAAAAAACACTGTATAATGATAAATTACTATAATTTATCGAATATATAGCGAATAATAGTGAAGCGCAATGCACTATTATACGCTTCCCGCTCACATTTTATTACTTCGAGTTTTTGGTCCAAGTTTTAACTATTAGTTACATTGTACGAATGTATCTAGGGCAGTATCTTTAAGGAATTTTATCAAGAGATATACGAAAATATCTGAATTTTATTAAAATATGCAAATATTACCTTCAACTAAGTTTTATTTACTACAAAATACTGTTAAATAGTACTTACAGTTATGTAATCCCATATAATTATTAGGAAGCACAATAATGGTTAGTAAAAATGCATTATAGTCCATTATAAAGAGAGAGAAGATTGCATAAACTCTTGAATTCAGAATCATAGAGAAATTGCTACTCACTCAATTATCTACTTTGATGTTATGTGGTCTAAGTTGATTTTTGAGTGACCATTTGTAATTAACGATTCTACATAGATTTTGGTTGCAGTGGAATTTGATCCTTTTCACATATGACATTGAGTTTGTAGTTCCAAAGCTTATCTAGGATTCTGAATTCAAGTTCAATTGTTATTTTTTTTAGATTTTTTCACCACTACACAAACATACTAAAGAAAGGCTGATTTTCCAACACCAGATTTCTCAACTATGAATAATTTTGAATTTTTGACAGCTTTTCCAAACAAAAACTCTCAGAAGTCAATTTTATTCCAAATATAAAAGATATCTGCCGTTGGAAAATCAGCTCTAAAGCTAAAGAAATAAAGCTTAACTTCTACTCAGCTCTTCTTCCACGATGTCCATGTAATGTGACGTGAAGACTGCCTTATTGTGCATGACGTAACGGAGTAATGTACCGGACACTGACGTCAGTTCGCTAGATAGGGCTGAGAGACCGACTGGGATCTGACGAGAACCTCCTCCACATACTAGGATCGTTTTGAGGAATTCGAGGACTCGTTGCCCTGGGGAGAAAAAAAAATCCAGTGTCATTTGTGAGGTCGCGATGAAGTGTCGAGTGCGGATCGGAGTGTGGAAGTGTTGACTTTTATTGACGTACCATCGAAGTTCATATCTAACCACTGTAAGGGCTATTCTTGCTTGCAGCGCTCGGCGGCTATAGCACCGGGCCGGTAACAGATGTGGTCATCGTGTTCACGGGATTTTGTTTTGGAACTGGTTAGATATGAACTTCTTCGATGGTACATATAAGTCAGAGATTAAAAGATTAAACACCTTTAGGCACATATTCATATAGATGGTTCACTCCGGAAACCCATTTAAATAAAAAGCGGCAGTGGTTACGACACAATAAAGTGCAATTCAGGTCGTACAGCGCTGATTACCTAGCAATTTCACCTAAAAATTGCCTCTCTTTCTATCGCGTAACTCTTAGATCTTCTGACTACGTTACGCTCACTGAATTGGCCCGACAAGATGAGCACGCCGCGTACTTGTAGCTTCATAGGTACCATCGAAGAACTTCATATCTATATACCGTAAGGACTATTCTCGCTTGCAGCGCTCGGTGACTATAGAACCGGGCCGGTAACAAATGTGGTCCTCGTGTCCACGGGATTTTGTTTTTAAACTGCTTAGATAAGAAGTTCTCCGATAGTACCTAAAATGCGGAGTGCGCCTTCTGTAGTATTCTGTGCTTTAGGTAACAATTTTTACAAGTAATGTGCATGAGACTTATTTGCCTACCGACTACGTATTGCCAGCATTTTATATGAAACCGACAGTACGAAAAGGGAAAGTGTCTGCTATGCGAAAAAGACATGTATTTGAAAGTTGCGTAACTTTTTAGTTCCGTTACAGATTTCAGGGTCAGCACACAATGAAGAGGAACATGCTCGAGGATGTTCTTTAGAGAGACTGTCAGACAAGAATGAGTGACAAAAAATCAAAGACGAATTTTATCCAAAATTCGATGTACCCTTTTAACGGCCAGGACCTATTTAAGACAAAACTTTACAGTTACAATTAAAAAATTTGTAAATCTTACAAGTGTCTGTACTGCAAAACTGTAAGCCACATAAATATAACGGAAAAACCTTAAAAATATGTAAATTGTAGTGATAAGTCACAAGTGACACAAGTGGGGTTCAAGTGTGATTAACATATTTGAAATTTCTGTGTTACGCAATGTTATCTACAATTAAACAATTTTGTAGAGTTGTAAAAGTTTTTTGGTATGGGGGGGGGGTTATTGTACCTACAAACTCTTGTAAATACTTACGAACTATCTCCCGGACCCTATGTTCGGGGTCTCCGAGCGACAAGATCTGTGTTCTGATGATCTCCTTAGTTTCAGCAGTGAGTGGCGGCAGGCTGAGGCTCTCTAGGAGCTGTTCTGTCACCAGGATTATCTCCTCAGCCAAGGATGGGAGGACGGCCTTCAGTTCGCTGTTACAACAGAAATAATATTGCTATGTAATTTGTATTAAATTAAAGGCATGGTATAGGTCTTCTTCTATGGTGAGATACCCACTATAGGTCAATTGACCAAGTTAGACAAAAGGTTACTTAGGTAACTAATTTTCTCAAATAGCACAGTCATCACCTGCCTAGCCTTTTCCCAACTACGTTGGGGTCGGCTTCCAGTCTAACCGTATGCAGCTGAATACCGCATTTTACATAGAGCGACTGCCTATCTGACCTCCACAACCTAGTTAAT
This sequence comes from Agrochola circellaris, assembly GCA_914767755.1. Classification (NCBI taxonomy): domain Eukaryota; kingdom Metazoa; phylum Arthropoda; class Insecta; order Lepidoptera; family Noctuidae; genus Agrochola; species Agrochola circellaris. The sequence goes on from OU611843.1 coordinate 12,733,695, forward strand.
GGGTAACACGATATCCCTTGGTAAGACTGGCGGTCATTCGTAAATCTTTGACAGTCTCTAAGAGTAGTCAGAAGCCCGAAAATCTGACCACCAGTCTTATCAAGGGTCGAGTTACCCTGTAAGGGTTGTGGAGGTCAGATAGGCAGCCACACCATGTAAAACTCTGGTATTTAGCTATATACGTTTAGACTGCAAGCCGACCCTAACAAGTTAAGGAAAGATTAGGCAGATGAGGTATGAGGCGGTAGACTTGCATTACAAAAACATTACTCACATATCATTTCCCGTACTATCAATGAGGATGAGTATCTTCTCCTTCAAGGCTTGTTTATGCGCAGCGGCCGTATTTGGGTCACTGCTACACGCAGGGCTAGACAACATGATAGACGTGACGCATATGAGGCGGTACACTTGCGTGCCGAGCTCGGCGAAGCGAGGGGCGTCGAGGGTAACTGTCTGAAATAATAAAAAAAGCTATTAAACATACCGTAGATATTTTTCGATGACCTAAGTTTTCCATGGCTTGATTACAGTAGAAACGGGAAAGTGGGTAGAGCCTCTGCAGTGTGATAGCACAGCACAGGAGCCCAACTTGCGTCACTCCAACTTACAAGAAAGAGAATGGCACTATGGTTTTGGCTCTTGTGATACAGGAACTCCTAGTACAAGAGCCAGGGCTGCACAGCTGTTTGTCACTTTGAAGTGGAAATAAAGAAAATAAAAAAAATAAAAAATAAAAAAACTATCTGTAATAACTATCTGCATTATTATATGTGTAACTATCTGCATGATTCATAATCAAATAATAATATCTTACTGCCGCTGAAAATAACAACGTCAAAAATCATGAATTTCCGTAAAATATGTAATAGGACTCCTATGAGATATATTATTACAGTAAATTGTCCTTACCTCAGGATAGTTCTTAGATGGATCCATCTCCAGTAGCTCAAGGTAGGCCTTAGCTAATGTCTGTGCAGTCACGTTTCTGATGATATTCTTATCTGTGACCGGGAGAGTCAATCCTTCCAAGTCTATGTGCCGTTTCAGCCACTCTCGAGTGTATTGGAGACCATCTGTTGCGACAATGGGAAAAATTTAATATAAAAATAATTGAAAATTTTCTTTTGTTATTGCTATCTTCTTCATCTTCATCTTCATATACAATGTGAAATTTGATTCATTTGCATCCTCTTAAGGGGTCATTGTACTCATCATTATGAACAACTTTCACTATGAGGCCAACACTGAAATCGCGAAAAAAAATCAACTGTTCCATACATTTATGTTCGCATAGCTCGTTATAATGAAGGGAACAACAGATTTTGTTAGGGATGGCCCCATAGTGAAAGTTGTTCATAATGATGAGTACAATGACCCCTTAAGAGGATGCAAACGAATTAAATTTCACATTGTATTAAAAAAACCGTGTCCGATCCGAAAGGGGTACATAATCTGGATTTGGTCGCGATTTGCAAAAAGCAATAACATTGAACTTGCCTGGGAATTGAACGCGATATCTGCGTGTCACTGATTAAATACGCACTAAATAGGATACACGTATTATCACACTCACTTTTACATCCTGTCCGTGTGTCTAAACTTTTAAATACACTATTATATCTATCAACAAAAGCGAAAACTGAGATGGATTTTGAAAATTTTCAAACTTCAAACGGCCTTCATCCTTTTTTACTTCATCTAAGTTTATCTTGTCATTGAAATGCTAGTGATTGACATAATAAATATCGACTACTTAAACAAGGAGTATTTAATACTTTTCGGCTAGGATCTTCAAGATGCTGTTGGAACTAGCCCGCGTTCTACTTAATAAAGACGCTGCCTTTTTTCCTTATTAAATTATGTCATAGGTTTATCATCGACATTATATCAACACTGACAAGAAGTTATTAAAACTCCATCCACATATAATATGTGGAAAAAATAAGTATTATTGAAGCTAACTCAAAAACTACCCTTGCAAAGTTAATAAAATAATATGGCTCAGTATTACGGAGAAATGGATGAATATACATTAAAAATACATACAGACGAACATAGAACCTCCTCCTTTTTTGAATTCGGTGAAAAATACAAAAAGCTGTTATTTAGCTATGTCGAATTTTCATGTCTTTTGCTGTGTGTAGGTACCTACAATATTACATTATTTTTCTCACTCTCACGCTCACTAACAATAATAGTTAGGTATTAATTCTTGCAAAAAGTGCAAAATATGATTGTATATTATTTATTATAACTTTGTTCGTTTTCACGGTTTAAATTATGGACATATTTCAATGGAATTATAATAAAAATTGTTTTTGATTTGAAAGTTACTCAATATAAAATATACTGATGGAACACTTAAAAAAATCGTAACATCGATAGCACCAAAACTTAAAAGTTATACGACCGCATCTCTAAACATAGACAATTTCGAGCGGCCATTGTTGTTTACATCTTTTGCAAATTTTGAAAAGCCAGACCTTAGGTACTGCAATAAAATTACCAAAAATCTTTAATTATTTATTATTATTGAAAAACAAAAATTTATTGCTATTTAAAGTTCGCATTTTTTGTAACAATATTACCCCAAACCCATTAGAAATTAGAAAATTTTCAACAGGGTTCATAAGTTATGACCTGTAGACACCCGCTAAACGAGAGCCGCCCGCGGCCCATGACGCGTTAAAATTCCCCATTGACAAAAAAAATTGTGGCGAGATTTTTTCCTTTTTTCCTTCTGATTACCACATAAATAGACTCTCAGTACGATACCTAACTACAGCCTAACAGATTAGATTTTTTTCACATAGTATTAAAAACCAGAAAGCCAAGTCTCGTACACAAAAAACTGTGAAATTATTTTTATAACGAAAACGAGCTCTAGCTAAGGATTATTGAAGGGAGTCCATGTCTACACAGTAAGACAGTGGTCAGGGGCAGGGCTGTTTTGCACCGCCCTTACATTAATGTGTATTACCTATGTGTGAACTAGGTGTGTTAAAACTATTAGAAGCAAAAGACCCAACGGGGCTGTATTAATCGTGGTATTCGAGCCATTAATATATTAATGTGTACCTTAATTATTGAAAATTCATACCCTGAAGGGGTTAGATATGAATCTTTTTATAGAAGTTCGTCGTAAGTAAATACCAGCGGACACACCGCTTGTCCCAACTTTACTGACCTTCAGAAATCTTGAGTATCTCATCGAACTTGGCCCGCTCGTACTGAACGCTCTCCTGTTGTACGTGGGGCCTGATCATGGCGATCAGACTGTTTGCCAGATCCAGTTTCAAGATCTCTAGCGTTTCTAATATTGCACGGAATACATCCACCTGGAATGAAGGAGTTTCATTGATATCTAAAGAACATTTTCTCGTCCCAATGTTGTGTAGGCAAGAGTAGTGCAGAAAGAGATGGAGCTATATGAGATAAATAGCGCCATCTGTTTTTTGCACTGGAATGGTGATGAATTGAAGGATTTAGTATACTGTCCCTAAAAGGTCATGACAGGTGGCTCTGGAGCGTTATTGTTACTAAAGCCATTACAGCCAGCAGGGAAAAGATAAAGTTCCACTTTTCACTTTAAAAATAATAAGTATTAACAAAACATACATATACTGCTAAAATCATAACCCGTCCTTTTGGGTTTGCCGCAGTCAGGTAATAACATACACATTCAAATTTCTGTGAGGAGAAATCCAATATTTAACAGAGTGCCCACGAATAGCGTTTCAAATTTAGTTTCCAAACATCTAAGCAAATATGTTTTTAGAAAAATTACTTTAATACCCGCAAATAAAGTTTGCGCTACGACTTGCAATTATTTTTACTACTAACTGTTTCAATAGAACAGTCATTCTGAAATAAAGTTAATTTAATGTAGAAAAATAGAAAGAGAAACAAACAGTACTTACGGTATCAGTAAGCGTAGTAATATTCTGTATGATCTCGTCCCGCGCCGGCGCAGCTAACTTCGCCATCAGATCTATGACGAAGCTAGCATACTTGTGGAAGTCCAGGCTATTGTTCTCAGCCTGCTGTTTTATGAACTCCGAGTCTAAAACCTCTTCGATCATCTCACGAATGCGGGTGTGCCGGGGGAGGAGTATTGCGAAGAGGCCCTGGAAATTGAACTTTGGTTGTAGGAAGGTAAGATTTATTTTTGTGTGCGTTGTAGTTTATTGTTTGAATTTTTATCATGAAAGTACCCAAGTTCCTTGGGTTCTTTGAGAAAAAATGTTAAGGCGAAAATAAAAAAATGCCAGCACAGTATTCGAAATCTATTGTTTCCGTAAATAAAAATGATAATCATCAGGACGTGGTATGGCGAGCTAAGGTCGCAAGTTCGATCCCCACCAGTTGTTGTGCTGAACCTACTACTAACAAAAACAATTAATGTCACATAACGTTATCGCAGTTAAAAAGTTATCAGATCTAATGTATGGCTGGGACGTAATGTAGAGTCAAGCCCCTAACTCTACAAGGCCTAACCTGTCTACGAACCTTCCATCATGGTGTATAGCTTGGCTCCTATTATCAGGAATTATATAAAATAAAATAAATAATATTGAACCTACTTTGTTAGTATTATTATTATCTTGTTCTTATACCTTATCTGAATCTCAGTTTCAAGATTGTCAAGGAAACGAGTTCATTTAAGTTCATTAATGTAACAATTATAAATAACTGTTATGCATTGGATGTGTGCCAACTATTACATAAGACAGTTGCTGGATTTCAGAGCATGAAATAATTAAGAAAACTGTAATTAAATTATGTAACTGTCAAGTTACATAATAATATTGTGAGTCATCTTGGCATGTTTCATTTTAGTATTAATAATAATAATTTATTTATTTCCACTTCAAGACACATACATCTGTGCCGTCCTGGCTCTTGTATTAGGATTTTCTGTATCACATGAGATCTCTCAATTTGTTAAAGAAAAACTCAAACTCAAATCATTTATTTCAATTAAACCATTACAGGCACTTTTGAATTGTCAAGGAATCTGTCAGTCAAAAATATGAAGCTAGTTGCCCATTCCAAAGCGTAGTAGGTACCTATGGAGAAGAACGGGCAAGAAACTCCACGGACACTCTTTTAAATAAAATAAATTGTTACAAAGTATTGGTTACATCATTCATGTTGAAATTATACATGTGAGAACAATGTAGAAAGACGTGCACGTTAGAAGCGTCCGTAATACAAAGATAAAAACAAAGAACAATTAAAAAATTAAAAATCAGCCATGGCCGCTAAGAGTTGACCAGTCCCAACTGACGGCGCCCGTTCACGAACATGACGTATGGATCAGCACCATTCAGCTCAACCATTTTGAAGGGAGCTAAATGATCCAACACACGCGCCACCATCAGCGAGACATCTGAGTGAGCATGACATACTCACAGCCGCCAGGGCACATTCAAGTCAATAAAAAAAAGTATTACCCAGTAAATGGTAGCTCTTTAGTACATAGTACTCACACCTGTGCTCTGGAATTATATAATACAAAGGAGATTGATTTTATACAATGCAAAGATGGTCTTAAAATCTTCATCAGCTGCAACAGTATTTTCAGATGTTAATCAATTAGTTGTGGTTGTGGAGCAGGACCAGCATTGAGCCAAGCATTTTTATCAGAGATGTAATCCCCCAACTTATAATATGCCTGCCTAGTGTGCGTTTTATACAAGACTTGAATTTCGTCTCATTCAGTTGAAGTATGTGGGGAGGAATTTTATTGTAACATTTTAAACAGTACCCCATGAAAGATGAGTCCACTTTAGCCAGTCTGAAACCTGGTTGAACTAATAGGTCCCTATTTCTTGTACTATAATTATGTCTATCCCCTCTTTTACTAAAAAGATGTAAGTTTTTTCTTACGTACATGATGTTTTCATAGATATATTGACAAGGTACCGTCATGATGTTAATATCCTTAAACAGTTCCCTTAGAGAGTCACGCCTGCGGAGATAGTACATGGCTCTAATCGCTCTTTTCTGCAGAATAAAAATAGACTCGATGTCTGCAGCCCGTCCCCACAGTAAAATACCGTAAGACATGATACTATGAAAGTAACTAAAATAGACCAGCCTCGCGGTATCTACATCAGTAAATTGACGGATTTTTCTGACAGCATATGCTGCTGAACTTAGCCGTCCTGCGAGAGATGTTAAATGAGGACCCCATTGTAGCCTTGAGTCTAGCGTGATCCCTAGGAAAACAGTTTTATCGACGAATTCTAGTTTCTCTTGATTCAATACTATCTCACAATCACTACTTTTGACATTTGATAAAGAAAATTTTATACACTTAGTTTTTTTTCCATTTAATACTAAATTATTAGCAGTGAACCAATTTTGGACCTGCAATAGGGCGTTATTTACGTCGTCAAAATTTGTTGCACGTCTATCTACCTTAAAAATTAAGGAAGTATCGTCAGCAAATAACACCATTTGTGGTTGATTTTTTAATAAATGGAGTAGATCATTGATATACACTAAAAAGAGGAATGGACCCAATATCGAGCCTTGTGGCACACCTATTTTTACTTTTAAACCTAGTGAATTGATACCGTTTATTTGGACTTGCTGTTGTCTATTATTTAAATAAGATTTTACTAAATTGAGTGCAAGTTTTGCAAGTCCGTAATGCTCAAGTTTCAAGAGTAAGGTTTCGTGATCGACGCAATCAAATGCCTTGGAGAGGTCACAAAAGATTCCTATGGCGTCTTGGGCCTCTTCCCACGCGTTAAAAATGTGTCTTAATAAGGTTACACCGGCGTCGGTCGTACAACGTCCTTTGGTGAAACCATACTGTTGATCATGAAGGATTTTATTTGTGTTAAAATGATTGAGCATTTGATTAAGCATTACCTTTTCAAACACCTTGCTGAAAACCGGCAACACGGATACGGGTCTATAATTATTGGTGTCTTTACTGTCCCGGGATTTGAAAAGTGGTATTACCTTACTGTATTTCATTAAATCCGGGAAGACTCCTTGGTCCACACACAAATTAAATATTAAGGCTAAGTAAGGCGCTATGGTCTCAATTATGGAAGTACAGACTTTAATGGACATTCCCCAAAGATCTTCGGTTAATTTGATCTTAATTTGCTGAAAAGCTTTTATCACTGTTATAGGATTAATATGCTTAAAGTTAAATTTAATCGGGCAAGCTGAAACGTTCGCCCTTACTAAATCAAAAGAGAGCGAGGGCGAGGAATTTAAGGTTTCAGTAGTTTTAAGTGGGATACTGGTAAAGAAATTTACAAATTCTTGAGCAACTTCTTTGCTATCGCAAATGAGACCACCACATGACGACTTCAGTGTGTAATCAGAATTATAGAAGAGGAATAGATCAAAAAAATACAATTTTGGATATTGTTACCTTTTATTTAAAATATTTTTCTAGTTTAGGCCTAGCTTAAAAAATGAAACTCACTATTCTGCTTTATTGAATTCCTTAATTATTATTTTTTCAAATTTGGTGGTAATGTTGTTATGCTTTATTGAATCCATGTTTTTTTTTTTTTTTTTTTTTTAAAATGTGGTTGTAATGTTCCCACTGCAGGGACACAGGCCTCCTCTCAGTGAGAGGGAGTGGGCCATGATACACCACGCGGGCCAAGTGCGGGTTGGTAAGTCACATGGTGTTCGAATTTTTGGTTCTAGGACGTTTTCTCAATTTCTCACGATGTTTTCCTTCACCATTTTGAGAGCAGTGGTGATGAAATCACCAGATGAGGTACCTATGGAGAAGAACGGGCAAGAAACTCCACGGACACTCTTTTAAATAAAATAAAATAAAGCTTCTCCTTCTCTCTTCTCCATATCAGAAGAAGCCTTTGTCCTTAAAATTCCAACCTGCTTTAGTTCTTAAACATACCTGTTTGACATCTTCTAATAGTACAAGAGCCTGCTTGTATTCTGGTGGGTCAGAGGTGAGCTGCTCTCTTAGTATATCGAAATACGCCTTGTGCATTGTCTCTTTGACTAGTTTCTGATAACTGCAATGTAAAAAAAATAGGAAGTAAGATTGAGGTGAGAATTTAATATAATACGACATGAGGAAGTTATCTTCTAAGCCTTCCAAGTGCATGACCTCCTACTAGTTTTATATAAGGAAGTAAACAGCTTGCCCTTTTTGGTACTTATGTTTATAAAATAGCATACCCTGGTTAAGATTTATGTACAGCTGGAAATCTTGACAAAAATATCCCACTAATTCTGTCTATCTCAAAGTGATCGTTTGAAAATATTTTAAACCACAATAATAATGAAATAATTTATACTACTATTAAAAACTCATTAAGTATATGAATTGTGTATATGTCGTAGGATGATTTGACAATTCGAATTTTTGCGAAAACCCTAGAGATATTGTGAAAAAACGGATAAGTAGACAATGGTGGAAACCTTTCTCAATATTACATCGGCACCATTGTGTCTGGTAAATCACATAATGGTGCCGATTCTCTTGTACACCGAACTAAACTAACTAAACTATCACTAAAATTTCTTACTTTTGGCTATGAGAATCTTAACGCTATTCTGCAAATAAAATTCTCTAAATTAAAATATAATTTTGACACGACTAAAACGAATTTGACAATCGCGAATCCACGTGGGACCCGATTTTTTTTAGAGCCGGAGGCGCGCAGGGGGTGCTGCCTCGACGTATTTTATATGGAATATTTCACTTTTTGTATGGAAAATATGAAAAAAATATTACCAACATGTTGTGTTTTAGGGGTTTAAGAGTTTCACAAAGGGGGTCGAAATTTTCATTATTTTTGCGATAGGACGCACCATTTGCGAGATATAAGCAAAAGAAAAAATAAATACAGTACTGTTTTTGCACGTTAAGTGAAGTCGAGATGTTGGTGTGAATTTTAGTTCATGACAACTTATTTTACCCCACAACTTTTTAATCGAGATAAAAAATTGTGAGGTTTAGTCTGGTTTGGTCTTTTACAATCAAAATTTTAGGTGAAAAACGTCAGATTCAGAATAGCAAAATTGCCATTTTCACTAAACTAAAAACTCAGTACTATCTTAGTGCTGTCAAACTAAAATATAGTTAAGTTGTGTCACTTTAGTCTATTTCAGAATGGGAAATCGTCGTTTGACAGGATTAAACTAAATTTTAGTGATTTTTAGTCTAGTTTAGAGGCATTTGTGACAAGAGAATCGGCACCATTGTTAACAAAAACACAAACACAAACTTGGTCAAACTTGGACAAACTTGGTCTTGATGCAGTCTCAAATAAAACCTTAAAAATATAAAAATTTCTGACATTTACGCCATTTTTTTAAATCACTTGATCACTGTTCATAATTAATTAAACAAGCTAAATCAAGCTTAACATTAATAACGGTATATTTTATTTCAAAAAGTATTTTATATCTTAAAAGAGTATTTAACAAATACGTATTTTGTATCTTGTATCTGTTATTTCAAATACATTACTCGAAGGTATCTTGCATCTTGTATTTCAGGTAATTTTTTGAGGTATCTTGTACATCTCTGCCGGCACCACACGGAACCACGGAAACACGGAAGTCCAAATCAAGATCATATAGACAGAAAAATTGGAAAAGTTTCCTGGAAAATATTGAAATTTGGACAGGACAACGTCTGTTGGGTCAGCTAGCTGTGTAATAAAATAATGCTTACCTATTATCTGGTGGCTCAAAAGGTTCCAGCTTAAAGTCCTGGTCGACAGCAATCTCATGAGCTAAGGCCATATTCTGCATGCCATGGGCAGCCTTCATAATGTCCTCCAGGGTCACAAACTTAGGTGGAGAGGCTCCTGTGATAGTTGAACCTCTCACTCTGAACTGTAATGGTTCGCTGGCATGGTAACTGTGGGACAGAAGTACATAGATAAACTAATGCGTTTTAAGAATGGGGTAGGCATGGAGAAGAGGTATTGATTAAATACACCATAGATTTCGATATCACCCTTATTACCTCACAATAACCCCCATTTTTATGTCCAGGCAAATCACTGTCCATTCTAAGGTTGCGTGGAAGAGATCGCAGAAAGCGATAAGGTCGCCCATTGTATATTTTGTAGTGCTTAATTATTATTTCTTGTTATGTATTTTTGTGGTGTACAATAAAGTATATATAAATAAATAAATAATAAATAAATAACAGAGCTCAAAAAGAGGGTAAAGTTTTTGTGTTCACCAGAAGGCATTCTTATTGGGGTGTGCTTACCTCACTAAGGGCGAATTTCACCAATAAAACTGAATGTGATCAGCTCAAAAATCACGTTTAAGAGCTGTCAGTGTCATCATTTTCTTTGGAATATTTACATTGGCAGACCTCTTGAACTCAGTTTAGATGTGCTAATTAGATTAAGTTTCATTAGTGAAATTCAAGTTGGGGTTGAGTAATTTTATGTCATGTAGTAATCAATTTTACTGTATGTGTAAAAATAAGGAAGTTCATTGAAATAACATTAACTATGTTTTGAAACAATGTACTGAACAAAGAAACATCAACAAATAGATAAAATCAAGGTTGGTATTCTAGAAGTTCCAGAACAATGCTTTGTGTAGATCTCAATTAAAATTTGACAGATTTCATACTAATCTCAACTCTAATCTAGGTTTAAATTGAAATTTATTACCAAGCTTTGTTCCAGAATTAAGGCTCGTGCAGACCAGCGCGACGCAACTCGAACAATACAATTTCTAAGAAAACTTCACGGTATAACAATAGCAGGTGTAGCGCCGCGCTGTCGCGTCGCGCTTGTTAGTATGAAGCTTTACACACTTTTATTTGCTTTTGTAAAATTGATCATACAAAGGAAAGATTAATAAGGACTAAAAATAATTGCCTTGTATATTACAGTTTTAGTTTACTTCATATGCTGTAATAAAGTTACAGTTACTTACTTAATGACTTGCAAAATTTGGTTTTTCTAGGAAAATGACAACATTGACATCATAGGAAATATTGTAATCTCTATTTGTGATTATGACTTGACATCTATTGTGATATGTGAGTCATAGGCTTAAATTGATTTGGTAATAAAATATAATATTTATTTATGAAACTACATATTGGGGGTTTTACAATTTTTCAAACTGTGGTTATCCAATACATGCAGGTATTGCGTCAAATACTGTTTTCATTACATTTCTTAATATATTACTATACATTTACCTAATTATGATGTTGATTCATAAAAGAATCACTCAACTAATAAAATCGAAACTTTCAAGAAATGTTCTAGATACTAAAACAAAACAAAGAAACTACAAACCTTGGCACAGCAGCAGGCATTGGCTGTGATGCACTGCGAGTATTCTTGTCTCCTGTCTCGGATCCCTGAGACCCCGAACAACTAGGATTTTCGCGGTCGCCCATTGCGAAAACTTAACACAAACTGACTGAGCTGAGGTAAAAGCAGTAATCTCTGTAACCCATATAAGGCTGCCTACTCAATGGCTCACCATGAAAACGGTCAAATCATTCAACACAATCACCTTGAGTCATAATAACATATAACCTAACTTTTACAACAACGCTACGTTAAGTTTTTCGATATTCCACGCGAATATTTTAAACAAAAACTACACATCAGGTTTTTTATTGTAGTTGTGATTATTTTGTACGACTTTTTGTGATGTTTTCGTTTATTTATAACGCTATTCAACATATGATTTCATTTACTTGTCAATTTGGGTGGGTGTCAAAATCAAATCGTTGTTGACGTTTTCGTTTCGTTACTTACACTTAAAATGTTACATTTTATGCAGCCTACAAAATAATAAATAAGTTGGTATTATCATTGCATTAGTTTACATAAATAATACGTAATTAATTAGTAAAATAAACTTTCTTTGTAACCAGTCGTTAAGGCGAAAGCGTCAAAGTAGCCCGCGAAATTCAAATTTTCGTACGATTTTTCAATTTTCAGGTCAGTATCATGTTCTATGTTGATCTAAATATGATTCGCAGCCGTATCAAATGTTTATTTATAGAATTATAATCATAAAAATTATCAATACAACTCTCTAAGTTCATGTAATCCCATTGAATGACTATTTCATGAAATCATGACATTTGACAATTATGCTAACTTATGGAGTTGTATTGCTGATTGTAATGATTATAATTATGTAAAGCCATAATTGTTACGGTCGCGAATTATATTTTAATAAACATAAAACCCGACACTGACCTGCAAAATGCAAAATACTAAAGAAAATTTGAATCTCGCGGGCTACCTTAGCGCATCCCCCTTAAGTGTGTCAGTAAAAAAATAAAAATCGTTTATTTCTACATTCAAATTACATTAAAGGAGGTATCGTTGGCTCCTAACTAGGCACCATTAAATAAGGCATTTTGGTATTTATTAAATAAAATAAAATTTGAAATTGTATACTGTCAGTAGTTAGGGTAGGGTGCGACTGAGCGAACGCCCAGGCCGCCAGGCATGTACGGGTGCCCCAAGTGAAGCGTAAGTGGCAGTTTGGAGTTAGCAACCGCGTACGTAACGCAAAATATGAACATTATCAATCAAATCAGCCTTTCACAGCCCACTGGTGGACATAGACCTCTCCCAGGCTGCGCCACAACACCCTGTCCTCAACCTTACGCATCCAGTCTGTCCCAGCCACCTTTTGAAGGTTGTCGGTCCATCTAGCTGGGGGCGTCCCACACTACGCTTGCCGATACGGTGTCCTCTCCAGGACTGGTCTATCCCTCCGGCCAGCGATTCGACAAACATGGCATGGCCACTTCAGCTTGCTTAGGTACTCTGCAGGCTATGTCGGTAACTCCGGTTCTTTTCCGGAAAACTTTGTTTCTGATTTACCTAATAGTTCATAGAAACTCCGCCAGATCAAATATAAACGTAGTGAGCTAAGATTTTCAAAATTTTTGAGCATACTTCGCCCGCTCTCGCATCCTGAACTCTGTTATTTCTAACTTTTCTGCACAGTCGACAAAGTTACCACTATTTCTATTGAACGGATAATAGAAAATCTAGCCGAGACAGGATACCAACATTTTTTGAGCTCGCTTCGCTCGCTCGGTCCTACGTTCTCTAAGTTTTCAAACTGTTCTGTATATGTCAACAAAGTAACTCCTTATTCTGTATGAATTGTCAAAAGAAAACCTAAGCTTTTCGTGACGGGGTGCTAAAATTTTCGACCTCGCTGCGCTCGCTCTGACATCCTGCATTTTCCTAATTCTCAAACGTTCAAAAGAAAATTTAAAACGAGTAGGGCTCGTGCAGACCAGCGCGACGCGACGGCGCGGCGCGACTCGTAACAATACAATTTCTAAGAAAACTTCACGGTATAACAATAACCGGGGTCGCGTCGCACTATCGCGTCGCGCTAGTCTGCACAAAGCTTAAAGTCTACATACTCGTGACGTCATGGCACTTTTTACCTCAATGTATCGCCGTAATCTTTAGAATACCTACGTAAAAAAAGAAAAAATACGCGTCCAAAATTTTTTATAATCTCAAAACTTGACTAAAACAAAAATTTTAGTCATGTTTACCTACTGTAGAAGATGAACTACTGAGAGCCAAGGGCTGGCCGAAGTTTAGTAAGTATAAACCACCACCAACCATGGCAGCTTGACCTCACAGATTCATCCAGCCATTTACATGCCATAGATATGGCAGATCCCTGTGCTCTCTCCTGAGATTTTGCATGCAATTCCATGACTTCATGTCTCATTTCATACCACAAACTTGTGGCAAGCTCTTTAAATTGCCCTTCTTGACCACCTAAGAAGTTGCGTTTACCGAGGTCATATCTAATTATGACCTCGGTAAACGCAAAAGCACACTTCGTTTTCATTAGAAACCCACCGCTCCTTAATTTTAGTCTTAGTTTTAGTGTAAAAATATTTTACATAAAAGTGTTTAATTTCAAGTAGTGTTAACGGGACCATTCCCGTTAAAATGTTAAATGGACCAACTGTTTACCTTCAAATACAAGTAGCTCAGTCTGAAAATTAACTCCCCCTTTTCCGGTAACAATTGTGGCAGTTACCTATTTTCGCTTTATAAAGTTTTCAAATTAGTAATGGTCGCAAAAGCTTAAAGTATTTTGCGAGTGTTATTCTGACATAGGTATATAACTTTTTCTTAATTTGCTTTTTTTTAATTTCACACACTTTAGAAGGGTATTTAATGTTATTGAAAACAGTCGAGATTGAAACAATGATTGTTATATTCTTATTTGTACGATATATTAATCTAAATTTTTTTTTTTGGTAACACTGTACATCCGCTATATATGTCGCCCATGTTGGATTTTATGTGACGTACCTAGACAAAGCCTTTATCCCGCGGAACAACATGACGCTTCTAACGCAAACAAAACACACAGACTTCCTCGTTTGTGAAAATGCAACTAGTACTTTAGGAGTTATGAGGGAACAGATTAACATACATACATATCGTGTTAAAATCATACCTCTCCTTTGGCTTTGCCGTAGTTGGGTAAAAATGCTGACTCATGAGGTCTAAAATAGTGGTTTATAATCATGACCATCATAATCTTAGCTGAAAGACGTCCACTGCTGAATATAGGCCTCTCCCAAAGATCGCTTCAGCCGCCATTGCGACTGATCCTGTGATGCTGGAATCCAGTGGGCTAATCCCACCACCTTCACACCCTTCAAGCAGTTACAGCTTGCAGTTGTGCAAGCTATGACGTCACGGCGTTCTGCTTTTCGGTACTGAAATAAATGGTCGCTACGTCACGGCTAACAGTAACATTTTATTCAGGGACATAAATGGTTGGGAAAAAAAAACTGATGATACGTAGAAAAAAAATCCTTTTACACATACTTATAAAAAAAAAAAACTAGTCTAACTTCCTTCATCTTCCATTTAGCACAAACGAAATAAACAAAGCAAAAAGTAAACTAAATCAATCCTATTATAACGTAGAAGATAAAGCAAGCAAAGGAATGAAGGTAAATTTTCTCAAGTTTAAAATGAAATAGTTGTGAAAAAGCAATCCGCTTCGCCAAAGGCAGGGCACTACGTTTGCCTAGGTAAATTAGTTGCTACTCGTTCTGTCTGTGAGTAAGTTAGATTGCCTCCTTGACTCTGCACGGCTCTTTAATTTTTCTCTGAAGTATATTTAGTAGTTGGATTGAAATTTTTTGCGTAATATGAATTTGCTTTTGGCTTAGCAGAAATAAATATGACATGAAAAGGAGATTTTGAAATTCGATCTAAAGACTGCGCTATTCACCTAAATAATAGTAGCACTGGCGGACTAAGCGGAGGGCGGCAGATGCGGTCCGCCCCGGGCCGGGGTCCTAGTCTAAATCTAGAGAAATACTTTTTGATTCAATCCCAAACAAGATTAAAACATCTTCAGTAAAAAGGCAGTTTGTAGTTGGGGGCCCCGGACCCATGCTAAATATTAATGTAGGGTGCTAGAATTTTCAACCTAAGCTGTTTTATCCCCGACTTCTCTGCGTAAGTCGACAATGTAACTCCTACATAGGTAATGTCAAAAGAAATGTATAAATGTTCAAAAGATTTTTTTTATTATGTGTCGCAAAAATTTTCGAGATCGCTTCGCTTGCTCAATCATCGTCCGCCACCATTCGTCTGATCCTCTAGCTTTTCTTTTGACGACAAAGTATCTTCTATTTCTGTATCAATGGTGGAAATAAAACCTAACCTTTTGAGGCAGCATGCTAAATGTTTCGTCGTTCATTCTTGGGTGAGGGGGATCCTGACAGGCTTAGTCCGCAACTGAATTGAAGGTGTATCTACATGGCTTAAATATACGTCTAACGATAGAGTTTTATTTTGCGCTTCTGTTCTAACAGACCCACAAGGTAGATCGATGATCTTGTGAAGATCGCAGGAATCCGCTGGATGCAAGACGTACAGAACCGGTTGAAGTGGCGGTGCTTGGGGGAGGCCCATGTCCAGCAGTGGACGTCTTTCGGCTGAAATAATGATGATATTCTTACAGAATAGGTACCGAATGGTATAGCAGTTGTTAAGTTCGTGTGATCGTTTCGTATTGCGTTGGATCCTCTCTCAACTTTTAATGAAAGTGGCGAATAGGGCGTCTCAAAACGTTTCCAAGCTTTTTAACTGGTGACAATTATGTTGTGTGACCAGGTCCATGTGTCGACCTGATTAAAATGACATCTTGGCTGGCAGTACCAACTTCTCGGACAATGGGTTGGTACCATCTGACTGCCGACTCTAGCACCGCGCGCGCTCATTGGTCAAATCAAATAGCGCGCGCTTCCCCGGCTTCCTGTTACACACTTCCGTCCCTTTTCACGAAATCGCTCCCACAGATGGCAGGAAGACGAGAGAAAAGATGACACATCAGGCGCCTAATTGTTCAGATTTTGCAAGATTTTGCTTCGTTTGCTATTCTGCTCTCATTCATAATTATTTTTATTTTAACTCCGTACGAAATTACCTTATTGCTCTGAATCAAAATCAGTAGGAACTCAAACACGAACAGATTATATTGTTCACCACAATATTTAACTAATAAAGTGTGGAACTGCGGACTTATGATCGCTGCTCGTTCCAATCCGTTACAGTTGAATTACCTCGGTTGAATTTACTTATAGTTCGAGTGTTGGCTTAACTAGAGAGTTTAGTGCATTTGTTCGCAAGTTAAACAGCTTTGCAATTGCATTGTGATAAGTGAGAAGTTTAATAGATTTGCTGTTGGTAAAGAGTGGGCCAATCCGGCCACTGTCTCTTCGAAAGCGAATGTTATAAATAGTCAAGGATGATCATGCTTTCTAACATTCTTCTGTATCAGTAGTACGTAATGATAATCCTGCAGACCGTATTTCGTCCACGGCGGCCAATCTCAACGGAGACTAGCCTTTGGCGCGGGAGATATTACAGTGCACAAGAGTGTGCGCAGACACAGGTGCACTCTATCTTCCCTCACTCTCATAGTCCGATTGGACGGTAAGCAATCCGACACGAACGGAGAGAGATCAGGCGCAGGGCTTAACGTGCTTTCCGAGGCACGGGCAGTGCCGGATTAACCACGTAGCAAGAGTAGCAAATGCTACGGGCCGCGTAAAAGGGGGCCCCGCGTATCCAAACGGGCCCACTTCCGCATGAGCGTAATTTTTTGAGTGAATCTTATTAATATTGAATTTACTTGAGGTCACAAAAACGTGATATGTAATTTTTTTTCCGACTAAGTCAATCCACGTCAGACAATCGATAATACAATTGTTAACATATTTTTAAAAGTTGATGGCAAATATACATATTGAGTAAGTATTGTTTTTTTTTTTAACCAATATACTCAGCAGATCAAGGGCCCCTCGATAAAATTTGCTACGGGCCCCGCTCTTGCTTAATCCGGCACTGGGCACGGGGGTATCACACCGCCAACTTTCAAACTCCAGACTGTTACTAAGAAATTCTTAATGGAAAAACCCAATAACACTTCCCGACCTGGGAATCGAACCCAGGACCCCACGCTAACCACGAGATCAACGGCGCATTTATTAGTAGTGGTACCAATTAAGCAGGAAGTCAAACTGCAAAACAGTCAATATTTTAATAAAGCACGGCATACCTCATTTGTCTCTTGGGAAGGTTGATTCGATTCGGTCCGAGCAAAATGTATCACAATGAGAATGATGTCACCGGATTTAGTATTTTTAGTATGTACTCGTAGCGATGTTTCTTTGTCTTAGGGCTTTGATCTCCTGTACCTCGTAAGTCGATGAGTCATGAACTAAGGCGTCTACAATTGCGACTGTATTTTGCTTCTAAGCATTTAAAGGTAAATTGGAAAGGATAACAAAAATTAAGAATAAAAAAAATTGTGTCAGAGTTTGGGATTATCCTCCCATAAAAACCGATGACGTAAGCCGACTAAAACATGATGCCAAACAAAAATATTGTTTAAGATTATGACCTATTCCATAAATTAACGATACCTGTTAATTTATCGAATAGGGCATAATATCACGCCAGTATTCCCCGAAGGGTAAGACAGAGGTGTACCTAGTATCCATAGTACGACTATATTTTGCCAGTTATTATTAAGACCCATAAAACGTTGAGGCGACCGTATGGGCGCCAGGGGATGCTAGAGGCCCAGGACTGCACTTGCACCCAGGGAGGTGCAAGGGTAGCCTCTTGCACCCCCTTCTTGCTTTAAAATAAAATATAGATGTAAAAACATTCAGAACTAAAAATATATCTGAAAATGCCCAACACAATAATAGAGAACTTAACCTATTCGAGGCGAAATCCTAAAATATTCATTCTGCAATCTCCGAATTGTAAAGCTTCTGTGCATTAGTCGACAAAGTACCGATCTCCCATTTCCGAAAATCGAATTGGCCCTAGGCGGGGGTGCTAATATTATCGAGCTTGCTTCGCTCGCTCTTGCATCCTAACTCTATCTTAATTCGTAAGCTTCTTTGTATAAGTCGACACAGTTAGTCCTCTTTATGTATGAATGTATAAAATAAAACCTATGATTTCACTCCACTTTTCCATCTCGCCTCGAATGGCGAGGCGAGATGGAAAAGTGGAGTGAAATTCGTACGAAAACGCATCGCAGGTGCGCGCGACCTTATACTTAACATACATACAATACATAAACTCATGCCTTCTTCCCATAGGGGTAGGCAGAAACTACAGAATGCCACCTGCTACGACCCTTACATATACTCCCTTCCTTCTTTTTTCTTGTTAACGTAAATCTGAAATCGCCAACCCGTCTTGAGCAAGCGTGGTGATTAATGCTCGTGCCTTCTCTGTATGAGAAGAGGCGTTTGCTCTGCGGTGGGACAATAAGCCCACGGACGTAAAAATATCGCGGCGGGATTTTATAGCGCACTGGATTATCAACTCTCGGTGTTGAGCCGAGCGTTGAGAATTCAACGGAGTACATTCCAGCGCGTCGAAAAGACATACTGTTGGATTTTCAACTCTTGACTCGCCACGGAAAAAAATCGCCAATGCGAACCTTTTTTTTGGGTGGAAAATTATCAAATAACTTCTCCCGCTCAGGGCGGAGCGGGAGCGCGTGTCAGACTCTTACTGACTAAACCCCACCCGTGTTCCTTCAGTTGCCTGTACGTTGCCAGGGGCCACGGTATCCCTTTCGGATTTCCCGCAACCCCGGCAGGTCCATGCGAACCTCGGATAATAGGCTTTTAATAGAAAAAAAATATAGCATAATGTTATTCATACACGCATGAAATATTAAAGCCAATTGAATCACGACCAAAACAACATTATTACCTATCTTCATCTTACGGAACGTCTTAACTGCTCTAATATGGTCTATAGTTGAATTTATTAGCACTGCGGGTGTGCACTGTGATTAGAAATGTAGATTTAGGGGACAAAAACTACGTTCTGAAGACCGAGGAAGCGTTTAGCATAGTAATTAAGTGTTTTGGATGTGAATTAATAATGTGGATGCGTTGGCTTTATTATCTTGCTGGGTTAGATGAGATTTGGCTCATATCGATTTGAGGAGTCGTTAGGTCTTCGAAGTTGAAATTGAGTATGGCTTGTATTTTGTGCACAGATTTTTTATGTGTAACATATAATTCCTCTTACTTTCCTGCAATCTAAATTTCAATCTAAATCTAAAAAGTATTTATATCTGTGGGAGTGATTTTGTGAAAAGCGAAGGAAGTGTGTAACAAGAAGCCGGGGAAGAGCGCACTATTTGATTTGACCAATGAGCGCGCGCGGTGCAGCAGTTCCAACTGTATTTTCAAATGCTAATCAATTAAGTAGTTTATGCGCCATTGTGGAGCAGGACCGGCGTTGAGCTAATCATTTTTATCAGCGATGTAATCCCCCAACTTATAATATGCTTGGCTGCATAGTGTGCGTTTTATATAAGATTTAAATATCTTTTCATTCAGTTGAAGTATTCCCTTTAATGTTGTCTATTACCTAAATGTTGCTGCATCATATGCGACTACTGTAAGGCCCACTTGTGTTTTTTTAGCATATTTTTTTTTTTTGGTGAGCCTCATTAATCCCACTCCTGCTCAAAAAGCCTCCCCCATTCCTTCCGCTTTTTTCAATTCCATTTCACTTAAGAACGAATCTTGTTTCGCAGGACCTAGGCTGTCGATTTGACAACGTTTGTGTGTGGTTTGTCGTCCTCGGCTCAACGATGATGATAGTACTTTTAATCCTTTTTTCTCAGCAATCATTGACTTGTGATCAGGAGAGAGGGGTCGCTCTTATCATGAACAACTTGGAGTCTACTCTTCAGATTGTATTGATTTTAAAACATATACCTACGTATAAAATCCTTGTCAGTCCCTTGAATCGTTAAAGTACACTGCAAAAAGGGTTTCTTTGATAGTTACTACATAATAAAGAAGATGGCGGACGGGCCCGCAAACTGTAAGCGATTGACGTTCCATGCATTTTACAGCCGCCATTGTTTGCAGGAACTCGATCACACCACGTTGGGTTTGCTTAAAAATCTAAGAAGTATCTTTTCAAATCGAATATTCTAGTTTGTCAGTAAGTTTACCTAATTTTAAACAGGCTTATGTTGCCCCATATTAGGTTTGCTCAATGGATCACTTATAACGATCGTAAAAGTTTATTTCGTTATTTTTCTTTAGAAAAATTTCTGTTAGGTACCTACCATCGGTCTGTTAGGTCGAAAACTGGTCAACGACTAGTGTCCGCGATAGTACACTGCCATGCGATTCTGTAAACATCTCACCGTGAAAACTTGGGTGAAGTGAGCTGTCAATAATGTCAATCCCTGTGGAATGACAGCTCACTCCACGCTCACTTCACCTAAGTTTTCACGGTGAGATGGTTACAGAATAGCACTGCAGTTCTTACCGAGGGGTATCGTGTTTCCCAGTAACTGGGTTGTGAAGGCCAGATAGGCAATCGCTCCATCTCAAATATTGGTACAGCCGCATCCGGTTAGACGGGAAGGCAAACCCCCTACAATCTGCCTTTTCCCAACTATAATATAGTTGGAAAAAGGCTAGACAGACTGTTAGCAAATACGAATTCCATCGAAGTAACATCTGTACTTGTGCCTATTTGTTAATCCGACTCACAATATCCCAACAATAAAATTCAACAGACAAATTTGGGCCTTATTGACAAATAAAATCAGACTGTTATTAAACTCTTTTTATATCAGTCAGAAAATTATCACCAGCAATAACGACATCGAAAGCCGACCGACCAGATTCACATACACAAACATGGATTAAAGAGTTTAAATTATTTTAAGAGATTAAAACGCATGATAAAACAGTGTATCCGCTGTCGACACTCCGGTCCAATGTTAATTTAACTTTAAATCCTGTTTTTAAGCAGATTGCTCTGGCGCCCATATTGTATTTATTGTTCTTTAACACATTAAACAGGATCAGAGTTTTGTACGTAAATTGTGTTTTGGACATGTGTGTGTTTGTTTTAGTGGATTAAGTAGTTAGTTTCGTGATTGGGTTTTCATTTTATTTGTGTGGGGAAATTATAATTATGTATGTCTAATGTAGGGGTTTTTTGGTGTTCATTTAGATTGAGGAGACATGTCTCATAATAGGGATGACGCCTGGGTAAAAAAAATGAAATTCTAATTAGTCCGTCAGTCAGATAATAAAAAAATATTAGACACGCCTGTATTTTTTGATTTATCAAATTAATAATAAATTACTTCGATAAAACGCATTTTAAGTTGGGGAGTGGGGGTCGCTACGTCATTAGTATGTTTAAAATCTACATTCTCTTGACGTCTTGGGACTTTTCACCTCAATGTATCGCCGTAATCTTTAGACTATGTAAAAAAAGAAAAAATACGTGTCCAATATTTTTTTATAATCTTAAGAGGCTTACAACAGCTAAAGCGCGGTCACTGTCGGACTGCATAGAAATGAAAGAGAAGCGCGATGACACGACGCAGGTAATTTATTGCAAAATATGAAGCAGTTAGCGATTTACAGAAAATCTATTGATTGGACTGGAAAATTAAAACACTATTATGCTAATATGTAGCTTGTAGAATAATCTGACAAAAAATCAGAATGATTGCATGTAAATTAATATGATTTTTAATCGATAAAAGAAATTTTTAGAGGTATCTTCATGATTTTTTTCTATCGTATCAAATTAGTTGTATTATGTTTTCAACACACTATGATACTAGCATATATCCTGAAGAATGTCATATATTTTTCTGATTTTGTTTACTGCAGTGGACCATATTCTTTTAGGCATTATAAAACTTGCGTTTAGGCACGTTTAGGTCCTGTAGTCCCCTTAAGTTTTAAAGTATGACACGATTTTATTTAAACAAGGACATTGGAAGTTCAGAAACTCCCTACAAAACTTCTGACAAAATACACTCTCTGTAGATTTGTCTTATCCTCCGACTCCATGCCCATAAGTTGGCAAAACACTTGCTTTGTCTAAACTAGCACTCTTCCTTTTCCAACACCTCAGTAACCTAAGTGCCAACGAATTTTTATTGGGAGGTGTAGAGTGCCGCTAGCGGCACTTTATCCCTATCGGTTTTGCCGCTATTTGCGGCATAATAATTGCGCTGCCATGGCCCGGCTAAAGTGCCGCAAGCATTGCATTGTCATTGTCACTGTCACTTGTTATTTTGTTTGATTGTTGAGGTTCGTTCGCTGCCCTTTGTATTGATTGATCGTATTTATTTTAGATAATTATATCAAAAATCACTACAATGACTGAATTTATGAAAAATTACATAAGTAGCAAATGAAAATGGCTGAAATGTAGGTTAGGTTAGCTTAGAACTGTGATCACACAACGGACGAGCCGACCGAGCGAAGCGAGCGGTGCCGCGGTAGCGGCCGACGAGTGTCAAGGTCCGATTAGGCACAAGATAATGTAATGTTTTGGGAATGTGGTGTTTTACAGCGAACTAACCTCAACAACAAACAAAATAACTAGTGACAGTGACTCAGTGACGGTGACAATGACAATACGATGTTTACGGCACTTTAGCCGGCTAGAGACAGAGCCACTATTATGCCGCTAGCGGCACTCCATATACATTCCATGCCTGCCTTTTTTTTGCTATACCAAACTTCTTCAAGTCCTCTCTTTCCTGAAAACGATTTCTACCACAAAATAACATCAACTAGCTAGAAACAAACCTGTAAATAACTAACAGGAATCCAAAGCCGTCAGCAGACTTTATATTAAGTCTATAAGTCAGGAAAGTTGGTAGTTTGGTGGAGGCACCCGATGCTAAGCCGCTGGCGGGAATACCACCACATTTTTAATGAACCGTCCAACTCTTCGGCACTAAGAAATTGTTTCCTGAACGCTTCTGAAGTACTTTCTGTATTTTGTTGCTGTGATTTAAAAAATAAAACTCTTTGGAGGAGCCAATCTTAGGTTTTATGGATTAGATGCCTTGAAGCTTTTGTGGAGAAAAGAAAATGCCAATAGTTTTGGGGTGATGTGATAGGATTTTTACCCGACTACGGCGAAGCAAAAAGGAGGGTTATGATTTTGATCAGTATGCATGTATGTATATATCTATAACCATGTATGTTCATCTGTTACCTCATAACTCCTAATCATAATTTGACAAATGAAGTTTCGTCGAGTCGTCTGGATATCGTCCGCTGGTTATAGGCGACAGTCACACGTAATCTGTTCGACTTATACGTGTGACTCCGGATTTTAAATTTGTCTGTCCGTGATGTCTACCTTTTTAGTTGTTTTTTTTGTCGTAGTTGGTTTTTAGTTTTTTAAACTACATCTTAGGTCAAGACCCCTGTAATTAATTGTCATGCAATTTGCCGTGTTAAAGCCATACACTACCACTACACTACACACATTATACTATCGTCAAAGAATGGCAGTTGTGATTTACATAAGTAGGTACGGACAATTTACGTTGGATGTCAATTTGGCATTCAACGTGGAAATATTACTAGTCTTCAAGCACGTTTCCAGATGACAGCGATGCGGGCGAGTGCTTCAAGTTTCTTATTGTTTTTGTATCTATTTGCATAGTTAATTAGTGATTTAATTTAGTACTTAGTGTAAATACTTAGTTAAGCTATACATTGAATATATAAGCATTTTAATTTATATGTTATTTTAATGGTGTACAGATAAAGAGTATTCTATTCTATCTATACCAAATAAATCTTACAGGCTAGATTGTAAATTAATTACATAGGTATTCATTAATACTAATTAAGAATGAGCGGGGTATTTAAATAACACATTCACTTTCATTTTGACAGTTCAACAACATTCATTGCGTTTTTTACGTTGTTGAGCAGACAAATTTTTCGAACATGTGCAGCAATGGATTAGCAATATCTTTTAAAATCATTCGGATTATGATTGGAAGCGTTGTTATGAAATTAGGGTGCTGGGTGTTCTTAACAAAATTTAATAAGGCGTAGCATTCTTCAATTTCTTCTACCAATATTTTACGATGCCGCAAGCGTATTTATAGTATGGATTCCACCATTTTCTGAATGTTTTATAACTGCAATTATGTGACATCCAGCTTTCATTGTTCAGTAATTGACAGAGAGTGCATGCGTTTAGAACTTTTGACTCCTTCACAGCGTAGTGGTTCCTCCACTTAAAGAATTCGTAGTACTTGGTTTTATTTTGAATCGCTTCGTACATTAGTTTAGCTGTCATTTCCTCACCCAGTTTTGAGCCCTCCAAGTATGAGTTCGGGGGTAAATGTCTGAGAAAAAAAAACAAAGGAATGTGTTTTTTTTAAATTAAGTTCGGAACTCAGACCAAATAAAAAATCAAAACAGAGCGCTGTTAACAGCGAAGTGAAGCCGGTTTCGTTAACATGTGTGCACTTTGTGTGGTGTAGTTTGATTAAATGTGTGCGTGTGTTCGTATATGCACAGAGCGGCGGTGTAGTTTTGGCATTCTTCACTGTATTGTTCGCAGCGCTCTGTCTGGGTTTTTCACTTGGTCTGAGGGACGAAAATAATATGAAAAGAATAGGTATGCTTAGATGGTTTGGTCATGTTGAGAGGATGAATGAAAGGCGACTAACAAAAGGTACCATCGAATAAGTTCATATCTAACCAGTTTCAAAACAAAAGCCCGTGAACACGATGACCACATCTATTACCGGCCCGGTGTTAAAGCCGCCGAGCGCTGCAAGCAAGAATAGTCCTTACGGTGGTTAGATATGAACTTCTTCGGTGGTACCTATTTACAAGACAGATGTAAGTGGAAACGCCGGGAGTGGACACCGTAGCAAGAAGGACATATAGTGACCTTATTGGTGATGTTCTTCAGAAAGATCGCCAATAAGGCCGCCGGTTGCGACTACTACGCACCTGCCGTGCTATTCTGTAAAAATCTCACCGTGAAAACTTGGGTGAAGTGAGCTGTCAATAGTGTCAATCCCTAGAAATGACAGCTCACTTTAAGCTCACTTCACCTAAGTTTTCACGGTGAGATTTTTACAGAATCGATCGGCTGGAGTAGTAGTCGCAACCGGCGGCCTTATCTTTCTGAAGAACATCACCAATAAGGTCACTATATGTCGCGCGTATACGGCGTGCGTGTATGACCAGATGTATGAACATAAACGAGGCAAAAGGAGTGTGTATGGATCGTAACAGGTGGCGTTCTGTAGTTTCTGCTTACCTCCTTGGGAAAAGGGCGACAGTTTATGTATGTGTCAAATATGAAGTCGGTAAATGAAGGTTCCAAACCGAAGAACGATTGTATGTAGAACTGGGATTGAATGAAGTCGGTGCCATTCCGTACCCAACCGCAGTAACTGCAAGCGTCACGTCGCGGCGTCATGTCGCTGCAGTCATGATTCCGAACCCGACCGCAGGCGGCAGCAGCCCGTATTCCAGTCGAAAAACGTGTTATCGTTCGCGCGTTGGCGGCAGTACTGGCCTGCGGTCGGGCTGCACGTGTCGCCTGTCACTCGCCCGTAGTTGCCAACGACGTGTCGCTAGCTTCGGAAGGTATTGTGGCGGCATCTACACCGCCACATGCGAACTACGCATCAAAGACTTGACGTCACACAACATCCTGACGTCACTCAAAATCCTGCATCGCGCAATTAGAGTTTACCGCGCGATGGACATATATACAAGCTTACGACTTCAACCTCTGGGCAATTGCCCGCCAGACATGACACCCGTCTGGTCGGAGGATCCTCCCTTTTCTATGGGGGATGAGTGAACTTTACACCCTGTTCACCATACCTCTAAAGTATTTCATTGCATTTATTCCAGTCGTGTCGCGACGACACGTCGTTCGCAGTTGCCTCCTGTGGTCGGGTACGGAATGGTACCTTTACTGATCTTAACTAAACTGTAGAAGATTTCAGTATAAGAAACATGTACTGGATAAAAAAAAAGGTTGTATGGAAGGATAAAGTCGCCAATAAATAATTAAATACCTGATGTAGTTAGCTCCACCAAGCACAACCGGAACAGCATGGTTTTGATAACCAAACAGTACGGTACGAGTGACAAAGTCATCCGCTAACGAATCTTCAAACGCTAAATAGAAATAGTAAGTCGTCCTGAATCTGTAGAAGCATGGCCTCAAAGAGGTCCTGCCACATTTCCTGGTACCGCAAGGACCAAACACATCAACAGTGAGATTGTATTTCGCTAGATGTACTTGTAAGTTCTTAAGGAAGTATTCTCTGTGGCTGGAGCTGGTGCACTTGTCGAGGTATATAGCAGCAGCCTGGGTCTTCGACGAGAGAGAGCTTTTAAACTGTTGGGTGATTGGCTTCATGTCGTACCTCCAGTGCAGGTCTGCACCAAGCTCTTGGTTATTGGTGTTGTATACAGTGATGAATTTATAGGGTATTGAGGAGTCGAGTCTGGAAAGAGTAAAAAATGGTGATATAAACAAATCGTTAATTGTGAGGAACAGCCAAGGCTTAGTGAACTATATAACTAAATACGTACTTATTGAAAGACGTGGATGCCTTCATTAACAATTAAATAGAGGTAATTGGTGCGTATTCGCAACGTTTGGATAAATTGAACTTCGAGACTTTGTCTTACAAGCCACTCAGTAATTAATCACTTTGTTAAAACAATCAAGGGAAAAACCTAATGCACATAACTAAATTCTCTAAATCTTAGACTCTACAAGTGCTGCTTGCGGGCTCATTATACGCAAATATCATTCAGAGCCCTGCGCGTCCAATATAACAATGGGGTTTAGGGCCTTGTTGGGGCTGCCGCGCTGGTCTAGTGCTTCGGGCATGTTCGCGGAAGCACATGTTGACGGCTTCCACGCCGTGCTCCGCGAGCGATGCGCCGCGGCGCTCGTTAGGTTGCGCGCCAGCACCAACAGCATCCTGGCTGTTATTGCGGATAGGCTGGACACGCGTTACGTCCAGCACTGGGTTATTAATCCAGTGCTGGACGTAACGCGTGTCCCACATTAGGAAATAAGTATTTATCATGTTTTTTTTACTACTAACACTAGTTTCAAAAGTTTTACTGTACTAACATTCTATGGGTCAGTTTTTTTTAAAATATATATTAAGTCAACTTACTTATACGTCCAGGACCAGTTGAAATAATTATCATACACGGGATTGCAAACAGGGTAGTTACCAGCAGAATCGTTTGAAGCAAAAATATACTTTTGAACTACACTTCGCACCTTCGGCAAGTGCCAAGATTGCCGGGTGATGTCCTGGACATTGAAAACTATAGCATCGAAGTATCTCAAATCCGGAAAAAGACTTCTGTTCATAGTGAAGTAGCAGTTTAGATGTTCACAGCGATTTCTTATGAAATATTCTTGCCCATCTTCGTCAATGCCCGGAACTCTTGTCCACATTAATATATGCTTCATGTCTGGCATATATCTTTCGATTTTCTTCACAACATTAATCGGATCCTGTTTCTTGACAAAGTAGCCGATGAGCGACAGAATGACGATATGGATGATGAGTTTTAAACACTTTGTTATACGAGCCATTATGTTTTTCAGTATGCTGAACTAAATAAAGTTGGTCGACGAATTGCGGAGTTGTAGTAACGACTGCTGGAGATGTTGTGTAACAAGGTGTTCATTATTCCGACGCAAACGTAAGTTGAGACAAAGATTTCTATTGAAAAATCTCCTTAGTTGTTTACATTTTTGCTTGTTTTGACTAACTCGCTTATTGCGTCAAAATAATTTCCAGAATACGACTGGAAAATTCTGAAAGATGTGAGTAGTTAAGATGCATTGCATAACTTTATAGTTGAGTAGGTTATGTTACTTTAGCAATATTTTCACATTTTCTAGCGCTGAATTATTTTATGCAGCATGTTTGCTTTCATACTGTAAATTCTTTGAACGAAAGACTTCGTTATCTAAGAAATATTAGCTTTTACCCGCGGCTTCGCCTGCATGAATGTCGGAAAATATCCCACGGGAACATACGACCGGGATTAAATGTGTGTTAAACCACCTGTGTGCCAAATTTCATGCAAATCCGTACAGCCATTTTTGCGCGAATCCGGAACATACATCCAAAAGGACAAAAATTCTCTAAATTACTATATTTTTGGCATAAGACTCGTTCCCTCACCTCGTAGCAGTTACTTGTTTTCAATAATATTCAATGTACAGTTTTGACTGCGATACAATTTTATTATATGTATAGATAAACAGGAGCCGTAGCCGGAACATGAAAAAATAAATTCATTATTTGATTTGTCACAATACGATTTGGCGTGCTTTTTTCCAAAATGGCGACAATGCTTCGCGCGCTTATTGTGCACATGATGTGGGTTCGAACGGACAGCGAACAAAATTGTCCGAGTTTTTTGAATGGCTTGTCCGATTAATGTTGTTACAAGGAAATCATTTTGACGGACGCTTTAGAAAACATTTTTTGTGCTTCAAATGTGATGTATGAATGCGTTAGGGGAAAATAAAAATCACAGAACATCCAAACGTTGTATTAAAAAATACATAAATACACAATGGGAATACATGTTTGGTAAATTGCCTTGACAAACATACTAAAATTAATCGGTTAATTGTCGGGTGTTTGCTATTTTTAATTTAATCAACGACCTCCCTAAAATTATGACGGAGTCGTGCGTACTGTTTTGCCGATGATATTAATTCATTAATAACTTCCTGTACTGACTCTCAGCACCTAAATGAAAATCTAAATAATATAATCTAGTTTTAATTGCACAGCAAAAGTCCTCATGTAACATCAATTAAATAACATCTCATGTAACAGAAATGAAACAACTCAAAAAACTACTGGTCGATAAATGCAATAATTACTGAATGTTTTTTTTTATGTTGTCAAAAAAATGGGATGACTTCCACCATTTTTATTCATTTTTGGACATTTGTTTTTATTTGAATTTATCATTTCATTTTAATTTTTAATATTATTTTAATCAGTTACTTACGTAATTAAAAAAAATTAAATGGATTTTTAATGGTATAACTTATAAACGTCACTAAAATGTGATAATATTATTTATTTAAATTGCTAAATACTTTTTAATAATAACTCAATATATCCTATTTTATTATTATGACGTACGCACAATTAATTTATATTAACTTAATGAGTTTAAAGCTTATTTTTCATATTTTATTAAATTGTTGTGAACTTTGTAACTATGATTAAGATCTTGACATGAAATATTTAATAATGATTACATTTAATTTTTGGAAAACAGTAAGGGAATTTACATGAATTTTCCACGAAATACCTGAATAGACTGAATTCAGTCATGACATTCAGTTTATTCAGGTATTTCTGTCGGCGTTAAACACATAACATATTCTAGGAATTAGAATTGAAAATGTTTTTTAGTGTTCAATTTCTCATTCTAAATATTAATAACAATTTTCAATTTAAATCCCCACACAAATTCGAATACCACTACCTGCTATGTAAATTACAGTGACAGGAAGTTATTAAAACATCATACACATAGACGGAGCGAAAAATACGTATTATTGAAGCTAACTGAAAAACTACCCAAGCAAAGTTAAATAAAAAATAAAGGACCACCGCGCAAGCTTCGTCTAAAAAACTCCTCCAAATTATTAAATAATTTTCAAAATATTTCCACAATTGACGAAAATGTTGCTGAACCGTGTAGATAGATTTAAAAAAACATACAGGTGAACATGGAACCCTCCTCCTTTTTGGAAGTCGGTTAATAGCCAAATTTATACAGCTGTTCACAAGTGATGCGCTTACTAAAGAATAACATTTAATTTTTATTTATAGAGATGCTGTCATCAAGTTATAATTTATATTCACCACCATTCACCACACACCCGTTGAAAGTTTTTTTTTTTCTTTTTTTTACATTTTACCTGCCTGTTTATGATGCCATTAAGTGGGGGGCCTGGTAACCTGTAATACAGGTTTATTCTAAAACCTACTTGAGGCACCAGCTCACACAATGTGAATTTTTATAGTTCAAAACTGTTAAGTAACTGTTAGTCCAAAGCCATTGTGAGAGAAAATAAATAATGTACTTATTATTATTTTTAACCGCTTTCGAAATGGTTGTACCTTTTGATTTACTATATAGGTACAGCAATTTACATTTACTGGAAAACCGTTTAATATTGAACACTATCCAACATCGAGCACTAAAAGCGAATTCAAGGAAATCCAGATTCAGCTGTAAAAGCGTACACATATATAAAACCATTCAATAAATACGTATAATTCCGTGTTTAGAATACTAGCAACCCGCCCCTGCTTCGCACGGTTATTATGACTTGACAAAAGATTGACATTTCTTTAATATAAATATTATAAGATTTATTATTATATAAATATTAAAATATAAGATTTATTATTATATAAATATTATATTATAAGATTTATTATTATATGAATATTATATTATAAGATTAATATTATTTATTTATTTTACTGCCTCGTTGGTCTAGTGGTAGCGAGCGCTTATGCTGAGCGTGATGAGGTGCTTTTTTTTTGTTTTTTTTGAGGGTGGGAAATTATCAAATAACTTCTCCCGCTCTGGGTGGAGCGGGAGTGCGTGTCAGACTTTTACTGACTAAAACCCACCCGTGTTCCTTCCGTTGCCTGTGTGCCGGGGTCGCGATATCCCTTTCAGACAAACCCGCAACCCCGGCAGGCATTGGCCCTTCCGGACCCCGTCAGTTAGTTGGCGCTACTGCTGAGCGTGATGAGGTCCTGGGTTTCGATTCCCGGCGCCAAAGCTGGCGAAATGTGGGTAAACTATAGATGCACCTTTGCCTAACCCTTGGGGGACTACAGGCGTGTTGTTATGTATGTAATACTAATGTACATATTATACATGTAAACCTTTCCATAAGCAGACGCTCCATGTAAAATACTGATATTAAACTGCATTCGGTTAGACTGGAAGCCAACCCCAACATACTTGGGAAAAGGCTAGGCAGATGATGATGATAAGCAAACCCTCCGGGATAAATTCTCTAAATGACGGTAAAAACCACATCAATATCCGTAGTTAAGAGCGTTTATTCTAAAAGTGGGCCACGTCGCAAATTGATGTAAAATATTCCGCTGTTTTGATTAATTTGGCAAAATTGCTGTATGGAAATAAGAAATGCGGCTAACTAGCGAACTAGAATACTGATTATGAAATGCAATAATCAATATAGTAACACCGAATATTTAGTTTTAGATGTAAAAAAAGTATTTGGTGTATTTCCAAATGCCCTTTTCACGCCTAAAACGCACCAAATTAATCAAACAAGGTAAATTTTTGACAGCTATTTGCGCCGTTGCCAACTTTTAGGATAAACTCTTACCACAGACAGACACCAAAAGCGACTTTAATTTATAATATGTTCAGTTATAGACTATGCAATATTCATACGGCATAGCGAATACAATCCCAGTCGATATGAACAGTATGTCAGTGGTATATGAGATTTAATACAGAGATTCGTAGATATTGTCGTGCTGGTTTAGTATTCAGAGGATGGGAGTGATTTTCCAATGAGCGGGCTGGTACGAATGCAAAGACGCGATGTCTTCAGTGTGCTGCGGACAACGGAGCCGTATTCTGAATCTGATGATTCGATTATTTTGAGGTGTAGTATGTATGTACTTAGTAGGTAAGATCTATGTTATAGAATATATTGTATTAGTATAAGATGAGTAGTAATAAAAGGTAATCGATCGAGTACAGTCGTTTCAATAATACTAGTTCCCTACATGGCGACCCTGCCACGCGTGCCTGCGCGTGACGCGATTTCAGTCTTGCTCTAGTGTTACGGCTCCAAAACATGTGAAAAATAATAATTACATATTAAATCCGGAAAAATCAGTACAAATAATTATGTGTCGATCTAACGTGGAAAAGGAGACGGTGTTCTTAAACCAGAATGCTGCGGGTTCCAACAATGCCCATGTCGAAGAAATGAAGATGCACATGTCGACTATCAGTATTGTGCTGCTGATAATTTGTATACTTTTGGGTCTTGGCGCTGTGTATTTTATGTACAAGCAATATAAAAAATGTCACCATTCATGGATCAGGGAGCAAGTTGTACAAAATAACTTTCAACGATCATTCAATCGTTCCAGAGGCAATCGTGGAGATGATCGAGAGGTTCATGTCCCGATGAAATGAAAAGAAACAAAAAATATAAGAAACAATAAATAAGTGTTTATTTTGTGAGTGAGTTGTGCGGTTTCAATATTATAAAGTGTGCGATAGTGGTAATTAGAAATAAACAAAGTAAGAAGTGACGAAATTTTGGAAAAAGGAACATAAATAAGAATCATGGATTTTACTAATGACTATAAAATTTACAGTAGGTGCTATGTAATAGAGTTTTAATTTCACCTTCTGCGTTGTGTTTACAATAGTGAGCAATTGCATTCCAATGTATCAACTTACGCCTGTGTCCCCTACTACGGTATCTCACTATGAGAATGTGGTATGTATTTTCATTATTAATTAATTGTGTGTAAGGGAATGGAAGATGAGTTACTCAAATGTTTAGACGAGCTTACGATAATAAGGAAATATCTAGTTAAGAAAGGAAAATCAAGGTATAAGGGTAATGTTATAAAAAATAAATTAGCAGAGACAGAAATAATATTCGAGAAAAGTAAAAAATTAATTCAGTTGTTGACTACTAAAGAAGGCATAAAATCTGAAATTTTGTTAAGGTTAACTTCATTAAAAGATGAAATAAAAGCATGTTATTTACAAATTACTGATTTATGTACCAAAACTAGGAAAGATAGTAGCAGTGAAAGTGATTTTTGTGACACGAGCTCAAATACAGAAATAATCATGGAGTTTGATTTAAAAACAGCGTGTAGTTTGATTCCTACAATGAACAGTAATGAAAACAATATCAAAAGTATCATTGACTCTATAGAAATGTATGCAGATATGTTATCAGAAGCGGGGAAGAAATTACTTATAACATTTGTGCTGAAGAGTAGACTATCAGAAAATGCTAAACTACGAATGTCGAACAATTACACATCTTCAAACGATCTTGTCAGAGATTTACGTTCCACCCTGTTACCTAAAAAGTCATTTACTGCTATACAATCGCGGTTACAGAATACAACACAAGGCTGGCGCACTATTGACCAGTACGCTACGGAAATCGAAAAGTTATTCACTAATCTGACGATATCGCAAGCAGATGGTAATTCACAGAATTATGCTGTATTAA
Source organism: Agrochola circellaris (assembly GCA_914767755.1). Classification (NCBI taxonomy): domain Eukaryota; kingdom Metazoa; phylum Arthropoda; class Insecta; order Lepidoptera; family Noctuidae; genus Agrochola; species Agrochola circellaris. Next base: position 12,767,408 of record OU611843.1, read on the forward strand.
AACCTTTAAACGAAAAGCTGGCAATTAAACGGTTCGCAGATGGGTTGAGTGATTCCCGGCTCAGTACAATTATTGCTGCCCGTAACTACAATAGTTTGAAGGACACAATCCAAGCGGCGAAGGACGAGGAGTTGACAGCGGCATCAACTTCGAGAGGCGAAAATGTCATGCACTTTTCACGTCATGGTAGAGGTAAGTGGCAAGCTAATAACTCTCGCCGAGGACATTTCTATAATCGTCAACCACGAGGACAGCGAGGATACTATCATCAGAACTCAAATAATTTTAATTACTCCAATAATCATACCAGGAGAAATTTTGATCGATCGCGTGGAAGATCATTTTATCGTTCCCGAGGTGAGGCTCAAGGCTCATTCAACGCAAATCGAGGACGAGGCTACCCAATGCCCAGTAAGAATCAGTCGACTTACGAAGCTCATGGTAGTGGTAATAGTCGTCGCGTATTTTTTACGGAACAATCAAATAACAACGAACCCGAGAGTTCAAAATCTGAGGAAATGCAGTTTTTTCGATCAAAAACATAATATATTGGCGTTAGGAGGCAAAGCGAAATTCATAATCTTATATTTTGGCAATAGAAAATACTTTTGGTTAGTCGATACGGGAGCATCCATATCCATAATAAAGAGAGTCGCGTTACCTAGTAACATAACAATAATTAGAGATGAGACTATCATAAATGGTATTGGCGGACAAAGTCAAACAAACGGGTTTATTAATCTTAGCCTGACTCATCGTGATGAGCAACAATGCGTTGACTTTAATGTCAAGCTTCATGTTTTCGATAACATCCCATTAAAGGCTGATGGAATTTTAGGTTTAGATTTCTTATGTCGTTATGCATCAAATATCAACTTCGAGACTAACATCATCACTCTGTCTAAATATGGCATGGAATGTTCTTTAGTACTACGTGACACTATAGATTATGCAAACGAAGTGTTACATATTCCAGCCAGAAGTGAATCAATTCATTATTTACTTTTGAATAATAATTCAAATGATGATTGTGTTATTCATAGCAAGCAATTGGCGGAAAATGTTTTCCTTGCGGGATGTATAGGAAAAATTAAAAATAACAGATTACCAGTAAAAATATTAAACACTAATGAGCATGATGTTACTTTACCAATGTTTCAACCAGAGATTTATTCTATGCAAGACTATGATTTATGTGATTTTAAATCAAAATGTAACAGTATAGAGAGAGCGAAAATTTTATTAGACATTTTGAAATTAAATAATCTTAACTTGGAAGAACGGAAATCAATTCAAGAGTTATGTGCCAAGTATTCAGACGTTTTCTTCTTACCAGGCGACAAATTAACAACTACAAACGTTTATGAACAATCGATAACCTTAAAACCAAATAATAGTCCGGTTTATGTTAAGCAGTATCGACTCCCACATTCCTTGAAAAATGAAGTGAATAAACAAATACAAAACATGATTGACAATGACATAATAGAGGAAGCAAAGAGTGAGTGGTCGAGCCCTATTTTATTGGTACCAAAGAAAAGTGGAAACGACAAAAAATGGCGGCTAGTAGTCGATTATCGTAGACTCAATGATTGTATTGTAGATGATAAGTTTCCATTACCAAATATTACCGAAATTTTGGACTCACTCTCTGGCTCAATTTATTTCTCACATTTAGATCTAAATCAGGGTTATTACCAAGTAGCTTTGGATAAAAACAGTAGAGAGTATACTGCGTTCACTACCAACACAGGACAATACCAAATGAAGAGATTACCAATGGGACTCAAGACAAGTCCAAGTGCTTTCAGCAGAGTAATGTCAGTAGCTATGTCTGGATTAACTTTTGACAGATGTTTCATATATTTGGATGATTTAGTTGTTTTTGGTAGAAACTTAGATATCCATAACAAGAATTTGGTAGATGTTTTAGAAAGACTAAGGAAAATTAATTTAAAATTGAATCCCGAAAAATGTAACTTTTTGCAAAAACAAATTCTTTACTTAGGTCACTTAGTATCACAAAACGGAGTTTTACCCGACCCAGCAAAAATAGAAATATTACAAAAATATCCTACACCAACTAACACAGATGAAATAAAAAGATTCGTAGCATTTTGTAACTATTACAGAAAATTTATCAAAAATTTCGCAGAAATAACCTATCCATTGAATAAATTAACCAGAAAATATGAATCATTTAAGTGGACTGTTGAGTGTCAAAATGCATTCGATACGTTAAAAAATGCTTTAACAACTCCACCAGTTTTAGAATTTCCAGATTTTACTGAGGATAATGAATTTGTCATACAAACAGACGCATCAGGTACAGCTGTTGGAGCAGTTTTGTGCAATAAAAATATGAAACCAGTAGCGTATGCTAGCAGACCACTCAATAAAGCTGAACTAAACTACCCGACTATTCAGAAAGAGCTAGTTGCTATTGTGTGGGCTGTGAAGTACTTCAGACCATACGTATACGGTAAAATATTTACAATTATGACTGACCACAGACCATTAATATATTTATTTTCAATGAAAGATCCCTCAAGTAGACTAACTAAACTAAGATTAGCGCTGGAAGAATATCAATTTAAAATATTATATGTAAAAGGGAAAGATAACAGTGTTGCAGACGCGTTGTCAAGAATAATAATAACATCAGATAGCTTAAAACAAATGAATGAAGAAATTATGTTAGTAATGACTAGAGCGCAGAAAAGGCGTTTAGATTTAGAAAACCAAGTAAATGACACACCTATTCTTAGTAGACCCGACGAGTCGTGGCCTGATCAACCACACGTAGTTGAGATACTAAGAGTACCAACTGATTTTGTTGAAATGTCTTTCATAGAAAATGACGAATTAAGTAAATTACGAAGACAGGAAAACGTAGATGCAGAGAAAGAATGTTTTATTTACAGTCATCGTAGAAAAACGTTGTTTATTAATCTCAACTTTAAGGCACAATTTACGCGAGACGAATTTGTGACAAAGTTAGGAGAATTCTGTAAGAATATGAATATAAAAGAACTATGCATAGTAAAAACTAGAGAAAATGAAAGTTTTATCAAAGACTTATTAAAAGAAATAAAAGATAATGAGGTTTGGACCGGTCCACGAATATATGTATTGAGAGGAGTTAAAAAAATTGATGATGAGGAAGAAAAAACTTATATTTTACACGATTTTCATCTACTACCTACTGCAGGTCATGCAGGTGTACGTAGGATGACCAATAACATTAAGAGCAAATTTTACTGGCCAGGTATAAATGAAGATGTGAAAGAATTTGTGAGTAAATGCATAAAGTGTCAGAAAATGAAGCATTGTAGGTATGTCAAGGCGCCCATGGAGATAACTACAACAGCATCATTTGCTTTTGAAAAGATCTTTCTCGACATTGTAGGCCCATTAGAAAGGGATATTGAAGGAAATCGTTACATTTTAAGCCTGCAGTGCGAGCTTACTAAGTTTGTCGAGGCATATCTTCTTAGAAACAAGGATACGGTAAGTGTAGCGAAAACATTCGTTGATAATTTTATACTTAGATATGGAGTACCAAATGCCATTGCGACTGATCGTGGAACAGAATTCGTGTCTTCAGTAATGGAACAGGTATGTAAACTTTTAGGAATAAACAAATTGACATCCACTGCATATCACCATCAATCTATCGGTGCCCTTGAAAATTCACACAAAAATCTCGGTGCTTTTTTGCGAATACAATGTGATGGTAATAAAGAAACATGGAGTCAATGGTTACCATTTTGGTGTTACAGTTTCAATAATACTGTACATTCGGAAACAAAATACACACCTTTCGAACTTGTATTTGGTAGAGCTAGTGTAATACCATGTAGAGTAAGTCAGTACATAGAACCATTATATAACCCAGAAAGTTATCCTTTAGATCTTAAGTATAGGTTACAAGTAGCACACCAAGATGCTCGTAAAAATTTAGTCCTAAGTAAGCAAAATCGTAAGAGTTCTTACGATAAACAAGTAAATAATGTAACGTATAATAAAGGACAATTAGTACTTGTAAAAAATGAAACAGCAACTAAATTAGATACTCTATGGGATGGGCCATTTGTTATTTTAGAAGATTTAGGTGTAAATGTTAAGATTTTAAAGAGTAATAAACCTTATGTTGTCCATAAAAATAGGACAAAACCATTAATAACATAACCATATAATCATGTAACCATATACATGTAAGTATAAATAATATAAAACAAAAAAAAAATAACTTTGTAATACTTTTTTTTTTCTCTCGCCCCCGAGGTGAGGTGTAGTATGTATGTACTTAGTAGGTAAGATCTATGTTATAGAATATATTGTATTAGTATAAGATGAGTAGTAATAAAAGGTAATCGATCGAGTACAGTCGTTTCAATAATACTAGTTCCCTACAATTTGGAATATTTTCGATGTTCCGGTAGAAGGACTTGTCTTAATTCGAAGCAGTTGGTGAACTTTATTGTATTAATTCGAAACAGCTTAAAGCTTCGTGCAGACCAGCGCGACGCGACGCCGCGACGCGACTCGAACAATACAATTTCTAAGAAAACTTGACAGTATAACAATAAGGTTTCGCCTCTCATGTACGAGATTGTGCGTTAGAATATGGGCAAGTACCAATGTGACTTTTTAATTCATATGTACTTTCTATCTTGGACATTACTGACATCAGTGAAGGAAAAACATGTGACACGTGAGGAAACCTGGACTTATAATTAATATAAGTCTGAAATCGCCAACCCATCTTGAGCTCGTGGCTTCTCTGTATGAGGAGAGGCCTTTGAACTGTAGTGGCACAATAATAGGCTGATATAATAAGCGTGCACCTGTGTCTGTAGATTCCATTCCGAACAGTCGCGGTAATTGGACAAATTCCAATCTACGCTACATTAAATAGTCCAATTGAACTAATTCGATTTTCTCATGAAAGAAATCACATTTTCGTCTAATACAGAAAGGAGTGTAGAAGTTTCGTAAACAACCTTAGGTATTGTATTGAAGCTACGTGTAAACTGAAAACAACGCAACGCAATTCTTAGTGCGATGCGAGACATCTCAATCTATTTGTTTTGGTCTCCTTAGAAACTGTGTTCTACATTCAGCGTATTCTAGACTGTAATCTCTTTCAACAAACAAAACAATGAAACGATATCTACCGCCGTATGTCCAGAATAGTCCCGCGCCAAGGTAGCGTGGTCCCGTCTGCTAATGAGATTCTTTGGGTCGCGGTTTGCATTTCAGATCAGGCTGTCTCGACGACGACTCTGTCTGCCTTGTTCTACTGAACTCGTGCTCTAGTAATGTGCTCTACCGCTGCAGTTTGGGAGGTTGGTTTACTCAATACTCAATTCTTTATTGCATTCCACAATGTAGGCTTAGGTGGTAAACATTTATTTGGTAGGTAATAATCATGGACCCTGTCGTTTAGGCAGCTTTTTTAGTGTTGGTTAAGTAAAACTATGTTTTTGTCGTTGTGTATTGCAAATATAAAGATTTGCTAAACGAATGCATTTTTTTCTGTTTGAAAACCGTCGATATTAAGAGCACTTATCCTAAAAGTTTGGCAACGTCGCAAATATCTGTCAAATGGAATATCTGTATGGAAATATGAAATGTGGTTAACTAGTGAACTAAAATATAGCACAAAAATGCACTCATAGTTAGTAAATTTAAATGTCTTTATAGGTAACCCTAAATTCCCCTTCATTCTTTAGAAGCGTATACACTTTAGAGGTCGGATTAAATCTGATCACCTTACCTCTCAATTCAAGGATCAGGTAGATTGAAAAATAATGGACATCTCTGCCTGGGTGAACTCTTTCTAAGTGAACGCAATTTTCTTATTTATATTCGAAACACTGACTGACTGCTAGATAAGGCTTTATCACTTATAATACAAAAGTACCTGGGCGACCGAGCTCTGGTCTGGTGAAAACAGAGAATGCTCATTTAATAGTACAGGATAGTTCATTACTAATTCCATGGATAGTACATACTAATTCCACGCTGCCATGATAGTAGGTACTTACTAATTCCATGCTGCCATTCTAGTAGGTACGTATTTATTCCATGCTGCCATGATAGTAGGTACTTACTAATTCCATGCTGCCATGATAGTAGGTACTTACTAATTCCATGCTGCCATGTCTTTATTCTAAGATAAGTAGGTAGCCATCTTGTTCTAAATTTTGGACGACCGAGCTCTGCTCGGGTGAAAATACGGAGAAAACTAATTTTCCTAGATATGAGACCTAGCTAGATCGATTTTTCGCCCCCGTTTTCGAGAACGTGATTATAAATATACAAATATTGCTCGTTGAATAGGTTATACCAACACGGTTCACAACTCATATTATGTAAGTAAAAAAATCAGTATAAAATTTTCTTATACTGCAATAATATTATTTTATATAATGGAAAACGAATACTTATCTCAAACTACGAATAGCTTTACGAGGGTTCGTAAGTCCATCTATAAAAGATCGTACAATACTCAATTCATCCCATGAATATGTCATTTAAAATATGATTTGTGTAAAAAAGGAATAAATTTAGCGTAGAAATGTAACAATATCGTCGTGAGTGTATGAGGGGCATACAAAAAATCCTTTTATTGAAACTAGCCGGGCCCGTTATCCATTATGTATAAGGTACTTGGGGGCGCATTTCCGTTGTCATAAGGTATTATCTGCCCTGCTAAGCCGAAAGGCGGTATCTCAATTGGAGTAAGTTTTGAGAAAATTGACTTTTTGTAAATTGGAAACATAAGGATATAAAGAACTTCTGAGTGGTTTTTTTAAATGTTTTAAGTTAGATAGCGGTATGTGGCTTATACCATTAGATGCGAAATTATTATAGCTATTGACTGGTACTTATAAAAAAAAACTAAAAGGGCGTATCTCAGAGATAGTGGTCCACTTATTTTATGTCCTTTGCTGCACCTTGGATTCTCCGATGGATTACGGCCAAACACATTGCCGCAATCATCGCGTTGACTTCGTTTAAGTGATCGCAATAGGTACTATGTGTCTATTTGGCGAAAAACATACTTTATCTCATTTTTCTAGATAATTGATTCCAATAAGGTATTTTTACGGCGAATAACGGTTAATCTTTCAAAAGATCTTCAGTTCCTTAACACGTTCAGTGCCGGTTCACCTAGTTGCATATGGAATGCCGGGAGCCATCGCGGAGAGCTTATTTTAAATGTAGGTTTTTCTTAGCGAATACAGCATATATTTTTCTTAGCAATAAAATCTGATGTATATTTTAACAAGATTTATTAGTATATGCATTGGTTTTAAAATGTATATATTTTTATATTTTTTGTTCACGGTTGCAAATATTCACAAAAAAATTCAAAAGTTGGAAACTACGTATAGCGACAAGACCTCCTGAATACACAATTTTACTTCGTTTTACACCTTGACCGTCCGCGATGGTTAACTTTAGCGCAAACGTAATGCCGGTAACCCTCTCGGAGGGTTCACTTCCAATATGTATGGGGGCATGGCATATGAGTTCTATGAAAAGTGTGTGGAGTCAAAAGTATTTCAAGTTTTGTCATTTGATAACAAAACTATAAATACGGAAAGAATTCCCCAGTTAACCTCAATATGTAAATCAACAACCGTCGTAAGCAGTACCTAATCAATATAAAGTCATTAAAATTAAATTTCATTACATTACATTATCACTTACAAAAATAAAAATATCACAATCTTAATAATATAATTCTGTTCTTTTTGTAAAACTGTCTTGTTATGGAAGAGCGGAGTCTCCTAATACAGGCATTTTTTGCTTAAAAGGAGGCTCCAATCATCAACTTGTTGTTTTGATTTGGCCAAGAAATAAACTAATTTTTAATTAAAAAAAAAAAAAATACCAACGCCAGTAACAGCTGCTAATAAAACCACTATGTCTTCGTCCGATAATTTCGCACTCAAATCTCGTATGGTCTCTTCCAACGGTCACACGCAGCAATAATGCGAACATATCTGCAACATTCAGTTTTTGCCTCTACCGTGTCTCTTGGGGGCCACTGTCTATGACATATGCGAAGGACTGCCTCTAAAATAGGCCCCCTGAATATATTTGCTCATCCGATATGAGAAGTCGCCTTTTGTCACCATATGTGTGACACGGATAGTTTTTTACATATAATTTTTTGGCCGCCATTTTTAGGGTTCCGTACCCAAAGGGTGCCAACGGGAACCTAGTACTAAGGCTCCGCAGTCCGTCCGTCCGTCCGTCTGTGACATCTTTGAACCGTAATAGGTAGACACTTGAAATTTTCACAGAGTGTGTATTACTATGACCGCTATAACAACAAATATAAAAATAAAAATTTAAGGGGATCCATACAAGAAACGAAAAGATATTTAGTGTTAAGAGCGTTCATTTGGAAATAGTACTGTATGGAAATAAGAAATGTGGCTAAGTAGTGCACTAAAATATTCATTAGGAAATAATTAATATCGTAATATCGAATATTTAGTTTACGAAGTAAAAAAAGTATTTGGAAACCTTCCAAATGCATTTTTTACACCTAAAACGGTTACTCGTAATACAACATCAAATTAACTGTTATAATTGCAATTCATTATTAATATTCAAGTTCACTAGTTACCCACATTTCATATTACCATACATTACTGTATGGAAATATGAAATGTGGGTAACTAGTGAGTATTTCCAAATTAATCAAAACAGGTAAATATTTGACAACTGTTTGCGACGTTGCCGACTTTTAGAATAAACGCTCTTAAGCACATTTTGTACGGTGGTACGGAACCCTTCGTGTGCGAGTCCAACTCACACTTGGCCATTTTTGTAACTATAGCGATGGAATTTATTGGAATATTTTGTGCATTTTTTTGTATCCGTGTTTGGTATTTCGTTTTGTTTTTTAGAATATTATTTGATTCTTTTTTACGAATTGGATTGTAGGTACGTTTAATTATTTTCTGTGCAACAACTTTTACGTTGCTTTTGCTTTATTAGGTAAATCAAATTCTCGTTGGAAAAAGCGGAGTTTTGTTGAGCCAGTCTAATCGGATGCAGCTGAATACCAGATTTTTATATGGTGCGGCTGCCTATCTGATCTCCACAACCCAGTTACTGGGTAACATGATTCTCCTTGGTAAGACCATGATACTCCTTGGTTGTTAGAGTTTCGGGCTTCTGACGTCCCGTAACTACTGTCAAAGATCCAAGAATGACAACCGGGACCATTGGCTTAACGTACTTTCCGACCACGGAGGGGTCGCGATACGTTAAGATGGTCACCCATCCACGGACTGACCGCGGCAAGCGTAGCTTAACCTGATCTGGTATTACTTAGCCACGAGCCCCTCTCCAAAATAAAATAAAAATGTGATGAAAATAAAAGACATAATTATTATTTTAGCTAACATTGAATTGGATTCAAAATACAGAAGCTTCTCTAAAATAAACTTTCAAAAAGTTTTCGCGGTCGTAGTGATGTGGTGATTAACAAAACCGATAACTTCCGAAAAAGGTGCCCTTTAATGAATCAATCACGAAGACCTTTCATGATCAAATGTTATTATTGGGAACTTTATTGATTTATTCTGGTTTGTCCAATGAGGCGTTAGTAATCAGTTGATTGATGATTTCGCTACAGAATCGGCGTGTTGTGACTTTAGGTGCAGTGTAAGATTAAGAAGATTATTATCAATTTGTAATTCTCGTTTAGAACCGCAAAAAGTGTTCAACGTGAAAACATTCAAAGATATAAATATTTCACATAGAAGGTCTATGTGAAATACTTATCTTTGAATCTTTAAAGGCATTTCGAACAGTTGGAACATAAGTGCACGGCACCATTTGTAATTTTCTATGAAAACGGCAAGCACCATCATGCTATAACTTGTCCACTTTGAAATGACGCGCTCCACTTCCGCATTTTACGTACAGGCCGCGGCGCCTCGTACGTAAAATGCGGTGGTGGGGCGCGTCATTTCAGAGTGGACAAGCTATCAACAAATAGGATTTTTCAAGGAATGAAACTTGAAAAAAAAAAAAAACTTTTCAGTAACAGCCCATAAATTCCGTAAAAACTCACGGTGAAAACTTGGGTGAAGTGAGCTGTCATTCTGATGCTAAGGATTGACACTATTGACAGTTCACTTCAAGCTCACATAACCTCAGTTTTTTTTGGTAGGTGAGTGTGACAGCACACAAAAACTGGCCATATCAACACCAGCTATCTAATTACGCAACACATTTTCGTTGACAATTCCGACTAATCTGTTTCAATTTGACAGGTCAACAACATTCATTGTGTTATTTACGTTGTTGAGCAGATTTTTTTTTCGAACGTACGAAGCAATGGATTAGCAATCTGTTTCAAAACCATTCTAATTCTGATTGATTGTGTATTACGTAATTAGGGTACAGTTATCCGACCATTATGTGATTAATTCTACCATGAAACATTTTGTAAATAAAACATAATTATTTCACACGTTAGTATGCTATCACGGTCCGATGGTTATAACCAAATATAACTCACTTCAGTTAGGCCCCAACTGTGAAATTAAATCACGCCTCAAAGAGATCGTGCTTTGAATAAGTCTACTGGTAGTCAGATTATGTTGCAAATATGTGTAAATGATAATTGAATACCTTACCCTGAAGAATGTTGATGAAGGATAATGTGGGTTGTACAAAGAAATAATAGCTACGTTCTATATATTAATAAATATAATTATAGTTAGTTTATATTTATAGATATTTCATTAAAATCCGCAGTTGTAGCCCGCGAAAATCTAATATAACGTTTCTTAGATATATTTGTTCATAACAACAAATCTCTTATGGAACAAATCTAACTAAGAAAGATGTATTAATGATTTATAATTCTGTAAATACATATCTGCAGTGCTATTCTGTAACCATCTCACCGTGAAAACTTAGGTGAAGTGAGCGTGGAGTGAGCTGTCATTCCACAGGGATTGACACTATTGACAGCTCACTTCACCCAAGTTTTCACGGTGAGATGTTTACAGAATAGCATGGCTGTTATAGTCGCGAATCATATTTTGATCAAGAGTACCGCCTGACACTGACCTGCGAATTGTAAAAAAACGTAAGAAAATTTGAATTTCGCAGGCGATAACTGCGGATCCCTTTAGATATGGATTTATTTACATTGTGGTGATAGGTCGACTAGACCGTGCGCACAGCACGAGTCAATAAACAATTCACAGACCACAAAGAAGCATACCATTAAAAGAAGAAGGCCTAACCTCAGCAGAGAGTGAAAAAAGGCTGTCAATGATTATATATTATGATAAAATAAACAATCGCAATTAATCGCAGGACAAATTTGGAGCACCATCACACCGTGAATATAAATTAATAAGGTGGAAATGGTCTTGATATGGAAAACAATCAGCACATCAGTCTGACAAGACAATATACCGTGAAACTAATCAAAGAACGACTAGTACCTACATAACGAACTTACATTAAATATAACACATCAACAATATCTCTTCTGATAAACAGCAAGTTTATCAGAAGAGATATTGATCATCGATATAACTCAGGAGATCAGCAAATAATCCGGAACTAGTATCTATATAAATATTAAAAATGTGAACGTTTGGATGTTTGTTACTCAATCACGCGCAAACGACTGTACGGATTTGGATTAAATTCGGCACACTGATAGTTTATAACCTGGATTAACATATAGGATATTTTTT